>CM062811.1:346435890-348961318 GCA_031772625.1 Pinus tabuliformis | reverse complement strand
CGATTAGAGCTGCTGCTAATGAAACTGTTAAACTTGAAAGGATAAGTGTGTACAAAGATCTTACCAATAGGAAGAAAATGTCCTATATTAATAAGAGGAAAGAATGTCTTTTCACCTTTCTAAAGTTGAACCTATAAAGTTTTGGAGGAATATTCTTGTTCATCAGCAAAATAAAATAATTCGATCCCCTTAAAGATCTGGGATATTATTTACCTTAAGAATATTTATGACTCCCCGGAGACCATGGAAAACATATTAAACACTCCTTATAGAGGAGGATATCTTTTCTTTGAAATAAGTGGAGTCCAGGACTAAGAAGCTTGTTAATGAGAATTCTAGGGATATTGAAGGTGACAAAGATGACATTTTCAAAATGGGAAGGTCTCTCTTCATCCCTCATATTCAAAAACTCCTCAAATTGGCAATAAAACATGACTTCCTTACGCCTTGGATGCAAAGCCTTACTTTACCTATCTTTAAAATTGGGGATAAAAATGTTCCCTCTAACTATATGACCATTATGATTAACCACATTTTATCCAAACTATATGGGCTCATTATAGAAAATAAGATTAGCCTTTGGCTTGAAATCCATGGTAAAATAGCTAAAGGGAAAGCTCAAAGAATGTTTGGAAGTTGCGGGATGTGATGGTCCGAAGAACACTAATATGGTCATTGCTCTTCTCCTTTATGAAAATGATATAATTATTGCATCCAAAAGCCATGATGATATCGAAAAGAAACTTACAATCCTCCATGATTACTTCTCCAAAATGACTATGCCTATTAATAATGATAACACCAAAGTCATGATAATTTATCCAAAATTATCAACCATGATAATTTCATATATGATAAAAATTACTTGGAGAATGATTCTTGATATAAATATTTAGCTACTGACATTCATCATCAACTCAACTGGAACTATAGCATTGAGAAAAGGATTATTACAGGCTGGAAAGTTTATTATGATCTTGAGAACAATTGTAAGTTAACTCATCTTTAGGTTTATAGTAAAAAAAAAGTTCCTTCTTGATACTCTCGTCACCCCTATTATTTAATATGGTTGTGAGGTTTGGAGTGGTAGTATATCTAGACAATTTTTTTAGGAAGATCAAGTTGATCAAAAGAAAATAACCTACAACCTCAAGATTAAAGGAAATACTCCTTATCCTCTCCTCTTAATTGGAGATATTCTTTCCCCCATTGAAAGCATGGCTAGGTTTAGGTATTTGATGTATAAGATGAAGCCTTACAACATGGAAGACAAAAAATTCCCCAAAATTTCTTCTAACCCTAGCCAAAATCCCCACCTCCGACTCAAGTGGGGATGGCACAAGGATGCCTAGTCTTGGCTTGAATATTAGGGGATAATGGTGGAGACCATATTGGAGAAGAAGGATAATATAATTAAAAATACTATTACTTTTAAATTTAAGGATACATTGTGGGATGATAAGGATATTTTTAGTAAAAGGAAGCTAATGAATTATAAGGAGGTGATCAACCCCACTCTTTCTAACCAAAATAATCTTTCTTTTTTGACAAGTGCTAAGAAGAAAATGAACATTGTAAAGATAAGAACTCATTATCATGACTTTCAAAGTGAAACCGAGCATTGATGTATTCAAAAAAAACCTTGAGATGAAAGAATATGTCACCTTTATGATACTAAAAGGTTTGAAGATGAAAATAAATTTATCTTGGATTTCCCAACTCTTTCTCATAGACGTTCTCACTTCCAAAGCATTTTCCACACTACCAATCTTATTAACTTGTTAAGTCTGAGCAAAATTATAATGATTTAGGAACATTTTTTTCCCTTTCCTTTTATCATAGAAATACTATATTAAAAGTGTATTAATTAATATCTTATCTTAAGGTTTGATAACCACATTGGTCTTATTGGACATTAATCATCATTATCATAAACATTTTATAAAAAATATCTGAAGTGAAATTTAAATTTCACTACAACTATCAAAATCATATAAATTAAATGGTTGGTAAAAATCCATAAGTATCAAAACATTTTCCTTATGATTCATATCATATTTCCAATATTAATAAAATATGATAAAAACTAATGCATTCATATAAACTTAAGGATTTGTAAACACCCATAATCATCCAAACACTTACTTCATAATATATCCCACATTTCCAGGATCAAAAGGAAATCATGTAAAAAATAATTGATTATAACTTTATTATTATTATCACAAAAATAATTAATATATGATTGATATAATTTTGATTCAACAAAATATGTCTTGTGAATTATAATGGTGGTTTAATTTAGTTTGGAAGGGTCAAGGACCCCTCGAATGTTGTCCTTTTTTGTTGATTCTCCTTGAAAGGAAAATTTTCACTTCAGATGTTTTAGCAAAAAAAAGGATGGGAAAGTCCTGGATTATGTATTTTATATGGTTAGAACAGTGAATTCCATTTATTTGTTGTTTTCCCTTTTCTGAAAGTTGTTTGGAAAGATGTCTTGTTAGCCCTAAAAATAAATAGTTGGCGGTCTGGGAATTTTGATGAAGAAAGTTTGTGGATTTGGTTTTAGAGATATAGTTTGCCCTCTTTTAAATTTCTCCTGTTGTTTATAATGTGGGGCATTTGATTAGGGAAAAATGAAATTCTCTTTCAGAATGGTGTTGTATGCTCTGCAGTAATTGCACATGACTCTAGAGTTGCTTTTCTGGAATATGTCAAGCCCTTGAAATAAAAAAAGAAATTAATTATAAGCGAGTTGGTGCTATCTGAACGAAATGTATGGGGTTTCTTCTATGGTTCCTTTTAAAGGGAGAATTGTGGGGCTGATATTATCATTCTATTCTCCCAGAATGTGGTTCTAAAATGTAACTTAGGCATTGGAAATGGTACAAACTTTGTTGATGAGTCGATTTCTCTATTGTGTGATTTTCGGTTAGCTTTGTGGAAGAAGGTGAAGTATTTTAAACTGATTATTGATTCAAAAATAATAGTGGACTATTTAATGGAAAGGTGGATCTTAGAATCCTTAAGTTTCAATCATGGAAAAGGAATATTTCACAATTACAACAACATTTTGATGATCTTCAAATCTTTCAATATTACAGAGAGCATAATGTTCTACCATATATTCTCTCAAAGAAAGTTTTACTTTTGGAAGTTGGAATTTTTACTTGTTTAGAATTCCACAATGGTATACTTTTATCATCAATGTTTTCATTTAATTTCTTTAATATTTACTTCTAGTGACAAATTAGTATTTATTTTTCATGTATGAGTAAAGCATATTCTAGATGCTAAGATAAATGTGTGTGTATTACTAAATCATATTTTCTATGCTAAGATAAATGACTGTTAATAAATCGAGTGAGATGATATGCAACCAAAAATTGTACTTTTTTATTTATATTTTAGAAAATATCAAAAGTAGGTTTTTTATTTTGAAAAAATAGAAAAAGATACATGTAAAAAAAAATTTAACCATGGATATTCACTCTCAATTTAATATGGAGATTCTTGTAGATATACTTTGTTACAATATCACTACCAAACACCTAGAAAACCATAATTCATGTTCATATGACAAATGTTTATATGACATTTTTTTTTGTTAAACAATTTAATTAAAATATGAGAAAGGGCATAATACTACTACTTTGAGATAATAGTGAACACTTCATCGATAACTACACTTGAAATTATTTTAAAATATTTTGTAGAGCTTAAATCCATAACATTTACCTAATAATTAAATTGAAATTCTAAAAATACTATTCCAAAATAAACACATCTTTGATACAATTCTAACCCTTCATATATAACTACTATAAAAGGTATTCTAAAATATTTTGTAAACTTTAAATCCCTACCATTTACTTAATAATTATATTGATAATTAAATTTAAATTTTAAAAGAGTTCTTCTAAATAAATACATCTATCAAATTAATACATTAAATTATAACATTGTTTTAAATTATTATTAATGATTATTATAAAAGTAATTAATATGTAAATTAAATATATACATTAAAAATAATAGAAAAAAATTCTTAAATATAAAATTTATACTCATGTAGTTAGTAATGTAGTAAATAATCCATCTTACAATATTATAGATATATACCTTAGATAAATACAATAGTTTACTAATATTATAGACAAATGCTATGGTTTACTAATATCATAGCATTATTAAATACCATGGTATTATTATTAATAAGAAATATTCTCATAGCCTTCATTTGCAACTTCATGATTCAAGGAATCTATTGGCTTAATTGATATCTAGAATGTTTTCTAAGGATGGCCTCCTTACACCGTCGTATACTTTGCTGCATATCCTTCTTTAACATGTTAGGCTTTAGATTGAGGTTGAAGCCACATGTGTTCCATTGATTTATCCTCCAAAGAATGATTGAGAAGAAAGTCCTCCACCTTTTTCTTAGAAATTACCATCTTAACCCTAATAATATCACTGCAATTATGCACAGGCTTACTTGATGAAGGGGCATTGTTCTTGTCTCTTTCTCCATTAATTCTGACCTCATAGTTTCCATTATCGATGGTTTTTGGTTCTGCTAGGTTGATGTCCTCTTGATGATTATTATTCCTTGAACTTCAAGAGGTGAATTAAGAATCCGTAGTAGGTAGTAAAGTGTTGGGTGTGGAGCCTGATTATCTTCATGATTATTGAGAAGTTTTTGTTTCAGTCGTGTTCAATCCCTATTCCTAATGAGGTGGAAACGTCGCCCATTTAATTGATGTCAGAGGGGGAGACAATGAATTTATTAGCCCCCAACTGGCGGGGTTCAGGGTACTGCCCTCAAAGCTAAAAATATATGAAATGTTTCCTTGTAAAATATTGTAATTTCGTAGTCAATCTAGGTCATTCACAGTAGAAGTTATGTTAATTTATGGCTTCTTTCCCTAGAAAGAAACCGTCAATTTATATGATTGAATTGTATTGTGACTCTGTATGATTATTCTGAGAGCGAGAGAGAGAGAGAGAGAGAGAGAGAGAGAGAGAGAGAGGAGAGAGAGGTTGTGTGTGAGAGAGAGGCAGAGAGGAGGTTGTGTGTGAGAGAGAGGCAGAGAGGAGGTTGTGTGAGAGAGAGAGAAGGTTGTGTGAGAGCCAAGAGGAAATTACACCAGATATGTTGTAGATTCTATCTCTTCATTTTGCGGGATAATATAAAGGGATGGACTGGTTGTTCCTCTATGGACGTAGCCAAAATTGGGTGAACCACATTTATTTGTGTCTCTCTTGTTTTATGCATTTTAGTATTTGTGTTTCTGCAATATTTTTTTTGTATTCCATTGCTCCATTAATTAATTTCTAACAACTGGTATTAGAGTCGAAGGTCTTTTTGGCTAATAAACTCGTTGGAGAGAAGGGTTCTTGGTTGGAGTGGGAGAAATGGTGGAAGATGGTTGGTTTAGGCTCGAGAAATTTAATGACCAAAACTACCAGCTATGGAAGATGCATATGGAAGATTATTTGTATCAAAAAGATTTGTACCAACCATGGAATGGAAAAAAGAAGAAGTCGATGAGTATGACAACGCAAAATGGGAGATTCTCAACAAAAAGGCACGAGGAACAATATGGATATGTTTGGCAGTGTCGGTGGCATTCATCATTTCAAAGGAAACGAAAATAGAATGTTTAATGACAACATTGGAAAAGCTATATGAAAAACCCTTAGCCTCAAATAAGGTATTTGTTTTGAAGCATATATTTAATATGAAGATGTCAGAAGGTGGATCAGTTGCTGATGAGTTAAGTGAATTTAACACATTACCAGTGAGTTAAGTTTTGTAGGGGTAAATTTTGATGATGAAGTTAGGGCTTTGTTGTTTTTGTGCTCATTTCCAGAATGTTGGAATGGGTTAGTTATAGCTATCAATAACTCTATCTCTGGATCTAGTACTTTAAATTTTGATGATGTTTTTGTTGTTATATTTAGTGGGGAAATGTGACAAAAAATCTCAGGTGATACTAAAGTTAATGATTTGACTGCAAAGACTAGGGGGAGAAAAGTGGAAAGAGGAAGGAGCCTAAGAAATCACAGTAATTCAAGAAAAGGTAGATCCGAATCAAGATCATGGATAGTGTGCTGGAAATGCAAGAAGAAAGGACATCTGAAGAAAGGTTGCAAATCTCGGAAAGGAAAAGAAGGAGATGGAAAAGAAGAGAATAATCATCAAGCGAATGTGATAGGTGATGTGTTGCAAGATGCTTTGATTCTTTCATTACAAAATATTATTGATTCTTGAGTGTTAAATTCAAGGGCTTGATTCCATCCAACACATGATAGGAAGCATTTTCAGGACTATGTTCAAGAATATTTTAAACACGTTCATTTGGGTGATGATAAACTCTATAAAATCATTGGAATATGTAAGCATTTTATAAATAAATAAAATGGAAATCAATGGATATTGAAGGGGTTAAGGAATTTCCCATATCTAAAGAAAAATATAATTTCAACACAGCAGTTAGGTGGTGAAGGATGTGCAACTACACCCATGAACAAAACCTAGAACGTCACTAAAGGAGCCTTGGTAATCACAAAGGAGAAAAGGTTGGTACATTGTATCTATGAAATGGTATTTCTAATTGTGTTAATTGTTTAACCTCCACAGGAGCAGATATGACATTGTGGCATCATAGGCTCGAGCACATTACTCAGGAAGGGATATAGCTTCTTCACTCAAGAAATTTGTTGCCAGTTTTGAATCTTGTTAATTTGGATCTCTGTGAGAATTGTGTTTAGGGAAAACAAAAGAGAGTTAGATTTATCATAGTTGGGAAGGAAAAGAAGATAAAAAAAATAGAGCTTGTGCATACATATGTATGGGGACCAGCCCAGGTGTCTTATTTTGGTGGCTCTCATTACTATGTTAATTTTATTGATGATGCAACTAGAGAAAACTATATTTATTGTATTTAGAATAAATCTGATGTATTTGATACTTTCATGAAATGTAAAGATTTGGTTGAGAATGAAACGGGAAATAAGTCGAAGTGTCACATATCAGACAATGGAGGTGAATACTAGAACAAATATTTTGATAAATACTATTCAAAACATGGAATTCATAGAGAGAAAATAGTTTGATGAGCTCCATAGGAAAATGGTGTGTCAGAGACGATGAACAAGACAATCATGGAGCATGCAAGGTCCATGAGATTTCATGTAGGATTTCCCTTAATATTTTGGGTAGATGTTGTAGATATTGTTGTTTAGGTAATAAACATAGGTGCTTCAAGTTCCTTGTATGGTGGTATTCCAAAGGAGGCATGGAAAGGTAGAAAGGTAAACTACTTATTTCTAAAGACTTTCAGTTGTGAAGCCTTTGTCCACATTAATAAAGGAAATATAACAAGTCTTGAGGAAAAATAAAACAAGTGTACCTTTATTAGATATGGTGTTAGTGGTTTTGGTTATCGCTTATATGAATACAAAAATCAGAAAATCATTAGGAGTAGAGATGTTATATTCAATGAAAAAGTCTTGTATAAGGATCAAATGTAGGAAAAGAAACATGGAAAGGAAAACAAAGAATATGCAGTGATTTATGAGATCACATAAAAGGTAAAGGTGCCTGAGAATCATAATGATCAACAACCACAACAACAACAATGACCACAACAACATCAGGAAACACAAACACCTAAAATTGGTGTTAGAAGATCTACTAAGATAAGTAGATTCCCTGAATGATATTCTCCTTCATTATATTATGTATTGTTCATTTATTTTGGTGAAACACAAAGATATGAAGAAGAAATGCAGGTAGAAACTAGAAATAGCTTAGAGCAAGCCATGGAAGAAGAGATGGCCTCGTTGATTCATAACCAGACTTAGGACTTAGTCAAGTTTCCTGCAAGTAAGATAAAATTCTAGAATAAATGGGTTTACAGGTTCAAGGAATAAGATGAAGGAAAAAAAGGGTATAAGGCTAAACTTGTGGTGAAGGAGTTGGCACAAAAGAAAGGTATAAGTTTTGATTAAATTTTTTCTCCTATTGTTAAAATGACATCAATTAGATTAATTTTAAGTATAGTGGAAGCAAAAAATCTGCATATTGAGAACTTAGATGTAAAGACATCCTTTCTCCATTGGAATTTAGAGGAAGAAATATATATGGAGCAACCACAATGTTATGAGGTCAAAGGAAAGGAGAAACTAGTTTGCAAATTGAAGAAGGGATTGCATGGCTTAAAACATGCTCCAAGGAGTAGTATCTAAAAATTGACAGGTATATGCCTTAACAAGGTTATTCTAGATGTCACTCTGACCCTTGTGTTTATCTTAAAATGGAAAATGTTGGTAGCTATATTGTATTTCTATTATATGTAGATGGAATGCTTGTTGTGGGGTCTAACATGCAGGAGATAAATGTGCTCAAAAGAAAATTGGAAAATTAGTTTGCAATGAAGGATTTGGGTGCTACGAAACAAATCCTTGGTATGAGAATAACTAGAGATAGGAAAAATCACAAATTAACGTTATCTTATAGTAAGTACATAGAAAAGGTGTTGGAAATATTTAATATATAGAATGCAAAACTAGTTAGTACAACTTTGGCTATCCATTTCAAACTAAGTAAGGAGATGTGTTGCAAGACCCAAGAAGAGATGGATTATATGTGTAAAGTTCCATATGCATCGACAGTTGGAAGATTAATGTATGCAATGGTTTGCATAAGGCCTGATATTTCACATGCAGTGGGACTTTTAAAAAGATATATCAACAATCCTGGAAAACAACATTGGATGACAGTGAAGTCGATTCTCAATTATTTGAGAGGTACCAAAAAACAAGCATTATGTTATGGTGGTTCAAATATTTCTCTATTGGGATATGTTGATGCAGATATGGCAGGTAATAAAGATAACAGGAGGAGCACCACATTTTATGTGTTTATTGTAGGTGGAATAACTCTTATTTGGGTTTCAAAGTTGCAAAACATTGTTTCACTTTCAACAACGAAAATAGAGTATGGTGCTGGTACAAAGGATAGCAAATAAATTATTTGGTTATAAAGGTTTATGGACGAATTGAGAAAGAAGCAAGAGATGGGTAGCTTATACAGTGACAACTAGAGTGTCATTTATTTATCAAATAAATCAACATTTTATTCCAAGACTAAACATATACATCTCGAGTATCATTTCAAACGGTCAGTGTTGGAAGATGGACAATTGAAGCTGGAAAAGATACATACTAGCCAGAATCCAAGAGATATGTTAAAAAAAGTTGTAACCCGGGAGAAAACTAAGATTCTGCTAAGTTTCAATTTGTCTTCAAGTATGATGATGAAGATGAGAAACATATAGGTCCAAAGTGGAATCATTGTCCAACAAGTGAAGCAGTGGTGGATTTTCTATAATCAAACTCTCCAAGTGTGAGATTGTTGGATGTGGAGACTGAATATCTTCCTGATTATTCAGAGGTTTTTGTTTCATTCACATTGGAGCCTTGTTCCTAAGGGGGTGGCGACTCCACCCATTTAATCATTGTCAAGGGGTTCATGAGGGGTGATGACAACTTTCATGAGCCCCCCCCACCCCCCAAGCAAGGGTTCAAGGTTAGCACCCTCAAAGATAAAAATAGATGAAAATTTTCCTTGTAAAATATTGTAATTTCGTAGTCAATCCGGGATGTTCATTAGGAGGATGATATTATGGTAGAAGTTATGCTAATTTATGGTTTTTTTTCCGTAGAAGGTAACCCTCGATTTATATGAGGAAATTGTATCTTTATATGATTATTCTGAGTGAGTGAGAGAGAGAGAGAGAGAGAGAGAGAGAGAGAGAGAGAGAGAGAGAGAGAGAGAGAGAGAGAGAGAGAGAGGAGTTTGTGTGGGAGCGAAGAGGAAATTACAGCGCATCTTTTGTAGGTTGTATTTCTTCATTTTTGTTGGATAATATAAACGGAAGCACTGGTATTTTTCTCCATGGACTTAGCCCAAATTGGTGAACCATGTATATCTATGTCTATCTTGTTTTATGCGGTTTTGAATGTGCTTCTAAAATATTTTGTCTTTAATTACTTAATTTTAATTAATTTATAACAAAAAGTGTCCAAGGAAGCAACTTGTAGTTTGGGTAAGGAAGCATGTGTAGGTCGTCGGAGTGTGGTCTTGTGAGATCACTGACAATAAATAGAGTTGTGAATTCCAATATCTTTTAGTCCATCATCATCACCATTATAAACTCATCACTTTTTAATTATGTAGAAAACCTACAATGTCTAGATCACATATACTTCCATGTTAATGAATACTAATCGTGATTGACTTCTCAAACAATATATGTGATTGAGCATAATGAATTTGTTCACAAGATATCTAATGAAAGTTGTATCATAAGACTTCTTTTTTTTCAAGAGAAAAAAACCATCATAATTTCATTAATAAAAATTAAAGTAGTTACATTTTCTGAATAAAATTAGATACATCTTCGTCCAAGGGAGGCAGCTCAAACGGTGATTGAAGTAATGTGAGATATGTGAGAACTAAGAGATCCAAGGTTCAAATCCCCTAGTTGTGACTTGGTTTACGAAGAGGAGGATAAGAAGTAGACCCCTAGAGATTTACTAGTCATTATGTGTTAGGATGGTTACTAGGTTCCTCTTAGATACAAAAAAAAGGTAGATACATATAATGAATAGTCATTTCATATGTTCTTTCTTATCTGGATCAAATAAAGGTCTGAACAAAGTCTCAGAAACTGAAAAGTTATTTCCTCTAAATCGCTATGTATCTACTAGAACCTATGAAGATATTTATCATCATAACATATTCCTTCCTCTATTTCATTTTCTTTTCAAAAAAGATAGTTCTACTAAATGTTAATCTTACTTCGTGATAAAAATAAAAATAATGAAAATCTATAACAAACTATAGAAAATGTTCACAAAGTGATTATTTAAGAAATCCTTCAATAATTGAATCTCCCCTACTATTGAGAATACCATTGTGAAAGGGAGAGTAGAAGATATTTCTTGGCAGTTGATTGCACCTCTTCTTAGACAATAAATCTTCCTCTTCGTAATGTTATTTGAAGACATGGTTAATAGGAACTTTTTGGAAGGATCTCATCAGAATTCTGAGGTGCTGCATCCAAAATATGAGAGAAGGTTGTTTATAAGAAGATCGTTGTAGAACCCAATCTATGATCACTTTTTAATCACCAAAAAAGAAATTAACTCATACAAATAGATAAGCACATATAGAAACCAGACACAAAATATTGGCAGAAAAAGGCTGAAGCCTCATGCTTCCTTAGGTATTGTCACTCTCATTTTCATTAAAAATAATTGAATATAGTGTTACAAATAAATAGATGAGAGACAATGTTCTCAAGATAGTGCGTGTTATCTTAGACACTTTTGTTTGAGATAATTTCTCCTTTGGTTGATATAATTTCTCACTAGACACACACCAATATAGGAGTTACCTAAACTAACTCCTATCTTAGAGGAACAACCCAAGAGTTAGGCACAAATTCCTAACTTGGAATATTTAATTTATTTATTTATTTTTGGATTTATTATTGCTTTGTGAGAGAGGCTAACATTCCCCCCCTCAATGATAAATCCAAAATAAGAACGAGGAACCATCTTCCAAGTTCTCATGTTGATCCTCAAAAACATTGCCTGAAAAAATGCCAAAACTGGATGTTGGAAAAAACTCAAATATGAAGAGAACATGAATCAGTTGCATGCCCGATTCATCTCTGAATGTCTCTTGAAAACTCCATAACGTGCCAAGCTGCAAAAGGATCCAGCTATCCTTTGCTTGAAAACATCATCTAGTGTCCACTGACACAATTTGATGAACGCCCACTGGCGTATTTGCTGATGATGATCACCCACTGGCTAATGATGTCGAAAAACAACTCAATGTTGCTTTTTCTATGATGAAAGATACTCACTGTTGTTTGTTTTTGGTCACCCACTAGTGAATTTTTTGATGCTCACTATTGATGAAAAATAACCACTGGCTGATGAAGATGCCCATTGGCTGCTTCACTGATGTTGTCGAGACTTTTAATCTGACAACCACTTGTCAATTTCATTGACATTTTCACCCCTTTGTTAGCTAAAAGGAGAGACAATCTTCTTCAAATTATATATGAATTCTGAACTCCCCCCCTTTAGGTGTAGGAGAGTGTCACTATTGTACTCCCCCGTTCAACTGCACGAGAGTACCATCATCGTTTCACTATTGACTGCACTATGTGTGATTGTAGTCGGTTGTAGAACTGAGACAATATTTTGATTGTGGATGACCATTCCCAAGAATCGACCCATTGATAATGTATCTTCAATCTGGCTCATTTTTGTTGGTTGCAACATTTTCTGAGGAATGATTAGGCTTGCCACAATGGCGACAAGGATGGAGATCAAAACACTAATCTTCCATATGACCGGTTCTTTGATAATGAGAACATTTCAGTTGGACATCAACTTCAGGTTGCATGCAATTCTATTTGTCTGCAACTTTCTCAGAACCTTCTGAGGTGCGTTGTGCAAGAAATCGTGCACTGATGAACTTAATTGGCTTGGAATAATCTAGGATATGTAAGTTGGTGTCATCAGTGACATATCCTAAGCCTCATCGATTCTTGTTATTTTGAATTTATTCCCAGGGCTTGATGATGGGTTTGGAAGAAATTTGAACTAGAACAACTTCAACACTCGAAGCTGCTGAGATGAATTACTTATCTTCTAGATGGTTCAAAGACTTGAAAGTGTCACTCTTTTCTTGCAATTCATTCCTTTGAAGTTGTGACTCGAGTTGAAGAAACTAAATGGTTTCATTTGTTTGTCGTAGATGCCGTGAAAGATCAGCAAGAGTTTCTTTGCTAATGTGCACCATGTCTTCATCACTGGAGATGATCAAACTGTGAAGAATGCTTAACAACTGAATATCTTGCGCCATCTCAACTTGCTTACTTAAAATTAGGCTCTCTTGTCCTAGATGTCGTGCTTTGAACTGTTTCACTTGATTTTGTTACTTGCATGACAGGCTCACTTTCTATGGGACTTGAATGACACGCTCACTTGATTTGTTGCTTATTGTACTTGCTGGGAACACTTGCTAGAGTTGTAGAACTTTCTTACTTAAACTGTGGAATTCACATTCGCTTGATAACGATCGTGTTTGCGTGAATGCTCACTTTCCTTACTTGATGACTTCACGTTCACTTGAATGAATAGCCACACTCGCTTGATGTTGATCTCAACTTGCTTGATTGGTGCTAGAGTTGAACTTGTTTGGTTGCTTTGATGGTTGCTGCAATGAACTTCACGCTGGCTCTCTTGAAGGTTTGAACTTTTATCGTTTTGACGCAAATTGCTTGAATGAATACTCACGCTCATTTGCAGGAGATGTGAACTTGTTGCTTGTTTGCTTTAGAGTTAAAATTCGTGGACTCACTTGAGTGTCAAACATTGTCGAAAATGCACCCAAAAAACTTACAATGATTTTAATGACTCACATAAAACAAGGAATTCACTTGGCTTAATTTGACTAAGTTGAAGAGAATTGACGCACTTGACTTCTGATCAAATCAAAACATGGGTGTCGGTTTCAATCGAGAATGCACCCTTACAATATAATGCAATTTGAATTTTATTTACAAGTTCTTAAATTTGTTTGCAATAATGTTGATGTAGACTTTGCTCTAAAACGTTGAAGTTTACAGTTCATTAACTTGATTGTAGTGATGTAGACTTCACTTTGAAATGCTGGAGTTTGCAGATTCATGAACTTGATTGTATTGAGTGAATTTGTTTGTTGAGGTAGAATGCCGATGTTGAAAACTTTGATTATTTGTTGTAGTGATGCAAATGCATGTGTTGAGCTTAATTATCCTTCCTTGTAGCTATTCCATTACATGTGTTGTGGTTTCTTGTATTGAACTTTATGTGTGTTAAATGAGATCATTTGTGTCAAAAATAGACACAAATAAAAAAGCAACAACATGAAGCATGCACCATAATCAACACACTCTTCATGTACCTAAGATCCCCTTATTCAATTTCGGGCGGATCTAGGACACAATCACCACAAAAATGATATTTTTATTAAACTTTGGAGTACATAATCGCTCAGCTTCACATATATCTTCATGGAATCAGAGTTCTAGAACTTTTGAAAGAAAAATGTCTTCAAAAAACTGACACAACCTTCTAGAAATAAAATATTCACTTATCTCTCCAAATACAAAATACTTATAACTCCAAAAATTACAAAATATACCCCTTATTTCTTCACTCCTTATCTCTCCATTAAAAAGTTACAGCATTTCTTATCTCTCATCATATTCACCATTAATTCTCTCTTCGTCCCAAATATTATTCTCCACTAACTCTAACACATTAAAGTTCATGAAACATTAAGTGTTAAACTTCATTCTCACCCCACTCCATGTGCATGTTGAATGAAAGATACATTTAATACCTTTTATTTACATGAGTCACTCCATTCACATTTCACATATATACAAAGTATGTTATCCCCACATTAAAATTAATGTTGAGACTTCACATGTAGGCATACGTCCACACATATAACTTGCTCCATAGGTCGAATGGGACTGGGACTCACGTTGTACAACTTCATTCCAATGCAACTCAATGAAGATGGTCCATCACGTGCATATGTGTTTTGTTTTATTAATACATAGCTCATCAATGCAGCTCATGAAGAGAGTATTACATCAGGTATACAGGCAGGCTCTTCATGATTTTAATGATTGCATGCAACTCCTCACACAAGTAAACCGACAAGTCCGCACTAAGGCAACTCCTCTTCATAGACAAGCTCTTTGGCATGCATACTGATCCTCACAATTTGGTCACAACCCTTTCACTAACTCGGGAAACCTTTGCTTTGTGGTTGACTACACGCCTAAAATCATGTCTCATTGTAGAACTCAATTCCATGATAGCTCAAAACAATAACATCATTCTGCTCAGATATTTTGCCATGTCTTTTCTCAGATTTCACATAGCCAATGTATGAAAATTCACCAATGTTGCCTGAGCACAAAGATCCACCTCATGAAAGAGATTAAAAAATTTAATGAATAGATAGGGCACAACATATCCAACCCTTCATCATGGTTGCAGTTGTCATACTCCATTGAATTCTCTCATGGTGGACTGCTTGATTAAAATTAATAATGGAAACTCATTAGATGAAGAACAAGGCATTGAATATCAACACTACTCGTAGGACTCACAAGATCAGGGATGACATTTCTATCCAAAACACAGGTGAACTTACATTCCTCATATCAAAGGAAACACAATTCCAATTGAATACGAGCTCCAATAGCGTTGGGGCAGTCTCGATCTGATCGTCTCTGTAGCAATCGAATACCTCGGGCAATCCTGTTGAGAAACATCAATCCGACATTGTAAAATGTAATTAACTTGCTCATATGAATATGTCAAGAATCGACTTCTCGAAGAAGCAGAATTTTTGCCATAAAATTCAAACTTGGATAAAATAAGCCTTGAGGTCTTTTGGCCTTGACCTTGGCACAATATAAATTGAATAAAAATTAATAACCAGGTTGTTTTTTACTATGCATGGAACTATGCATCCTTTCACTCCGAGTTGTCAGCGCTCCATCCTAAGCTCGAACCCTAGCAACAGGTTTCACACCGATTTGAATTTTTTTCTATGTGAATTGCCCAACCATTAAATAACACTACCTTAGCTAGAATTATGATTAAAAAGTGGATTTATGAGGAATAAAATGCAGCCCTCCATTAGAATTTAGAGATACACCTACTCTGTCATTTAATCACATGCACAAAATCAATTCATTCGCTTACACAACAACTGTAACAAATACAGGAATAGAACCATAAAAATAGAGACCGAAATTTCAATACTCCAAACTCCGTTGTCTTCTGAGAGCTCGGAAAGCCTCAGCACCACGACACAGAGCAACAAAGAAAAGCTATGGTCTGGCTTCGGCGAAGTCCATAGTCTGACCTCAAACAACAATAGCGCTACCTCAATTCGCTTAGGTGCGTAGGTCCTTTCACACAATTGCAACCCCAAAAATTGATATGTCCATGCAACTTGCAATCACCCAATAGTGCACACACTATAAAAATTTTCAGTCCTAGCTCTGATACCACGTATTGAAAAAGTAAATTAACTTATATGAATAGATAAAGCACATATAAAAACCAGACACAAAATATCGGCGGAAAAACGTTGAAGCGTCATGCTTCCTCAGGTATTCTCACTTTCATTTTTATTAAAAATAATTGAATATAGTGTTACAAATAAATAGATGAGAGACAGTGTTCTCAAGATAGTGCGTGCTATATTAGACACTTTTAGTTGAGATAATTTCTCCTTTGGTTGAGATAATCTCTCACCAGACACACACCAATATAGGAGTTACCTAAACTCTCCTATCTTAGAGGAACAACCCAAGAGTTAGGCACAAATTCCTAACTTGGAATATTTAATTAATTAATTAATTTTTGGATTTATTATTGTTTTGTGAGAGAGGCTAACAAATATCTAACTAGTTTACACACAGAAGTGCTACCGAGAGAGCTAATAGCTCAAATCTATTAATTGACCCAGAGAAACTATGCCAACTAAATTGAAAGGAGTTTCCAAGCTTCACAACTATGTAAACCCCATTTCAACATTTCCATTTAGAGGATGCCCCATGAAAAGTTACGACATGATAATGAGCCCATACCTCCTTATGATGAATGTGTCTCAAAAGAGACTTCTCCCTTGTTGACCCAATTTCCAAGAAATATGTAGGCTATGAGTGGTAGGTGATCTTAGCCTAAATATGAATCCACGGGAGATTTGGGATTCAAAAGTGAGAAGGGACAAGTTGAAAGGTTATTTTAAAGAGATTTTAAATCAGTAGACGTTACATTATGTTATTCCTAACCCTATTGGCCCTACATGGTGGAACAAATGGTTGGGAGCAGGAAGGGATTTTGAAGAGAATTGATCAATTTTTTGACAATTTGGAGTTGTTAGTGAGATTGGATGGTTTACACTCTTGGTTATATAACACTTCTAATTCAGGCCATGATCCCATTTTTATCGAATGGTCAGGGGTTAATGGGAGAAAAAAAAATCCATTTAAGTTTAATGAGTTATGGTTAAACAATAAGGCTTTTGATGCCTTGGTTCGAGAGCCTTGGAGTAAACCAACTCTAGATTCAATATGCTCTCGTATGGTTTCCTTGAGTTACAAACTGAAATTTTTGATCCAAAAAGTGAGACAATGGGAAAGGGAGAAAAATAAGTCACTTAATAAGGAGTTGTTTTCCTTAGACAAAAACATCCTGAGCCTTGAACGATCCTTTAGATCTTAGCTATTTCTCTGAGACTAGAAAAAAAATCTTTTATCTTATGAATCAAGAAAGGGATATATTCTCAAAAAAAAATTAGGAGGAATGGTGTTTAAAAAGTTGGGCCACTTGGGTATTCATAGGAGACAAAAATACCTAGTATTTTCACAATAAAGCTTCTAAAAGGAGGAAGGATAACTCTATATGGAGTATAAAAGTTGAAGAGGGGAATCATTTTACCTCTCTAAAAGATATACATGGGGAGGCGATGAGACTCTTCAATTGGCAGTTCATAGAATGAGATGTAGCCCCTTTTGACTCACAAATGAATTTCATTAATATGCATCCTAGGATGGTCAATCCAAAGGAAAGTGATCACATGGGAAGGCCCATTAGCAAGGAAGAATTGTCTGGGGTTTTGATTTTCATGCTAGGGCTAAGAGCCACGGTCCAGATGAATGGGCATTAAAACTATTTACACATTTTCTTGGACATCATGGAGTCTTATTTGGTGGCTTGGCTAAAGAAACAAGAAGCACATGCATGATTTCAAGTTCTATAAATCTGCTCATTCATTTCTCTCATATCCAAAGCGGCACATCCATATACTTTTTCGAAGTACATATCTATTTTATTGTGTAATTCAATCTACAAATTGATATTTAAAATCATATTTAATTGGATCAAAGCAACTCTTTCCAAACACAGCACTCTAGAAAAATTTCCTTTCTTGGATAATTCACAAATATAAGATGTGGTGGCCATTACTCATGTATTATATAGCTTTTGCTGGTCGAAATAAGAGAGGGAGGTTTGGCTAGAGTTACCTTTCCTTCAAAAGTGAAAATGAAGGGAAATATGAAGGTTGAGTGAAAGGTTGTGTGTTTTTAATGAAATTATATCAAGGTATTTTTATATAGATTATAATTTCAGAAATATTTTGGAATCCTACAATAAACAATGAGGTAAATAGTTTACCAAGTCATTGTCTTTAAAATTTCGAAAAGATATTCCCAAAATTTGCAATCAAAATAATGTCAACTAGTTGCAAATGCATGTATGTAGCTTTCCTTTCATTTCCAGTCTCTCCTGACCCCTACTTCAAAACAACATAGAAGGGGGTTTTAAGACTATTTGAGAAAAATTTTGGGTAAATTTTCTTGAGACAAAAAGAAACAGAAACCTTTTTTACTGTCATTAATATTGTATTTAAGAATACTGTCTCAAATTATTATTTTTAAGAAATTGTCTCTATAAAGAGAATATATAGCACAAGTATTATTATTCTTAAGATACAATTTCATTTCTTTTTTTCTAGAGATAATAGTTGGAATTAAAGACATATTGTCTTTATACAATTTCCCATTAATTAATGCTAATAATGATCATTGCAAGACAATGAATGAAATTCATACTACACCATTTTTACAAGGAAATAAGGTAATGAATTTCATACTACACCATTTTTGCAAGGAAATAAGATATGGAGGCCTACCCAGAGTCACTTTTATTTCAAACGTGAAAATGAAAGAAAATATGAAGGTTGAGTGAAAGGTTGTGGGTTTCTAATGAAACTATTGATATTACAAGGATATTTTTATCTTGAATGTAAATTGGGAAATATTTTGGAATACTACAAACATCAATGAGGTTACATCAGTGTAGATATATCTTAAGCATGGATCTACCAAGAGGTGAGAGAGATTAAATCTCATTATATGAAAACCTCTTTAAAGAATGCAAAACATGAAAATAAATTACATGTTAAGAGATTTAATCCCTTTTAGTGCTTGATAATTATCTCATTAACATAGATCTCTAGTGGTTTTCTCTCTCTATATATAGACCATGTGTAATTTTTCATTGTTTAAATTTTATTTATTATTCAATAATATATTATTATTAATATTTCATATTAAAAATTGAATGAATTACACATTTTCCCCTTAATAAGAATTAACTAAATTATTTGATATTTAATTACCTTTTCCTTTCAAGTATTGAAATATTTTACTAAGGCAAACATTAACTCACAAGCATATATATATACACCCATTATATATATACATATACTAGGAGAGTATATTTCGATATTGAGAAATATAAGTTTTTTTTTTTTAAATTTTAATTACTTTATCTCTGTAAAGTTATATATAAAATTATATTATTAAAGTAGACATCAAAATATTTTATTTATTAGAGTGAAAATGAAATATTAACCAACCAAATAAACAACGATTTATAATATTTTATAATAATTTTAATTTAAACTAATAAAAAATGAGTAATAGTTTATGTTTTCATTATTTCCAATATTATTTTTTCATTTAAAATATTTCTTTAAAAACATATGTAAGTTACAAATTTATCACACACAAAATTATCCAAGCTATTATCTCTGAAATTTCAAAATAATATTCCCAAAATTTTCCGTACTAATAATCTCAACCCATTTCAATACCTATGTGTAGCTTTCCTTTCATTTTATATCTTGGATTTTCAAGTGATTTAGATTGGATTATTTGATATAAAACTTAACATATTGGGAATATCTTACAACAAAATATTTATTATTTCCATACTTTTTAATTTTATAATCATATAATTGTATTTTCATTTATAAATGAAAATAAACATAAAATAATATTATGTATAAACATATTCATGATGTAATTGAGTAACTCTAGTAATCAGAATATTTTCAAAAAAATAATGTAACACATCCATATATAAAACAATGTATGTATAAACAAATAAATGTGATAGTAAATAAAGCTTTGGAATTCTTTACTTACTTACCACCATACTTACCATATAACCCTACCTGTTATGCTCTTTTCTATTTACGATTTTCGGCAATTATTTAAGGAAGACATGAATTAAAATCTTAGAATTTAACTCATATGGTCTTACATTCACAATGGTGATAACTCATACATGCGATGGTAATTAACCTTTAATGCACTCGTTTGTAATTTATTTAGCTCTCATTACAATTGATTACACCTTAGATTTCATGTGCTCAAGGCTCGCCATTTGTTTGTGCTTTATTAAAGGCCCTGGCTGTCCTGGCCTAGGTGCTGTACTGTTATACACCGCGTGGGTTACCTACAGCATTTTTCTTGGGATTGGCTTCCCTCATCAATGACCCTTATCACTTGGGATGATAGTTTGGTTCTCGAGGGTTTAGACATTTACCCTTTTGCAGTTTTGGTCTTGTTCATTATCATGCTTCTTTGCAACCCTGATGGGCTTCAGCTCTACTCTAGACCACTGATTGGGAACCTATTATGATGGATCTCCTTGCCTGATGTGAGCGCCTACCTATTCTATGGCTATGTTGCTAAACTCCTCGTTTGCTTCCAGTTTTACTGGTTAATTTCCTTCAACGCTTAGGCGAGTGGGAGTTCAGCTACGACATTAGGGTTTCTGGACATTTATACAATGGTAACTATTTCATTTTATTTTTATTTTTTTGCTGAAGCAAGAGTTGTACCTTCTATTTCATTAATAAGGAAAATAAATTACATAAAGTACAAGAGCCCACGACGAACTGTGGACCAAGGGCATCAAGCTAAAGGCCAAAACCTTGAACCCTACCTACAAAACCTCAGAACTATCAAAAGACAGAAAATAATAAGACCATTCAACATCCCACTGAAATCCAACGGATGAGATTCAACACGGGCTGGCGCCAAGCCCCCACTTTACATTTAAAATTGGGCTCGATGGGAAAAAAGGGAACCAATGAGAAAGGATATTGAGTCCACCTAGGGAAATAACCCATGAACCTGTTGAACGCCATCGATTCCCGCCATGAAACAAAACTAGTACGGAAAATAATCCTCGTTCAGACTTGCATCTTTAATCTCCACCATCCAATCTCCTCTCCCGATCCAATGGCAATAGAAGAAATCGCAGTACCTAGAAGCACGACACTTAACCCCTGGACCCACCTACATGCACAATCATTCCTGGCCATAGATCCACCTTGTTTAATCCAATGGCCGAGGCTAATATCGCACGGGGCTAAAGCACTGAACATTAGCATGCGATGAGGGTGATATTCCGTCCCTCCCCTTGGCCATGTGTAGCTTGATGAATGGAATTGCTCCCATTTCGTCAAAACTACTTCCCACTTAAAACACATGTGATATACCATATACCGCCTTGAGAGCAGTAAAGTGTTTATTGAAAGAGGACCAGGGGTATTACGACTGCTGAGAAAGCCCGAAAAACCCGGATTCCGGCCCCTCGCACTAATCCTTCTATGCCAACCATCCGGCCAACCCTCCATTAACCCAAGTCTTCTGAGTGACTTCCCTCTGGAGAATCTGTATCTATATTTATCTGGGATGTGGCGGCTGACATCGATTTGCCATCTACCAAGACCACACTATGAAGAATGCAGCGAAACAAAATGAAACCTAGTCATCTGGACCCCGCCTCCATGGCTCTGCTTCGAAACACCATCCTATCTTCATCAGCTTGGTCGTGACAATATGCCTTTAGTCTATTTTGAGGCATATCTTGCCACTCCATTGTGACCCTGCTCTCGGTATAGATCACTCCTTGATTGGCCAAAATATCCGCCAATTTATTAGCCTTTCTTTGCACATGATTAAAACTAACTATGCGAAGGCATTGGTGGTGAAGCTGAATCCTTTGAAAAACCTGGATTAGCCTCCAGTGTTTAGAGACATTTTCCGGCGCCGTGCCACAATTGATTCTCTTAACCGAGTTAATAATTAGCTCAGAATCAGCTTTGACAATCACATTTTGGTGGTTATCCTGCTTCATGAAATCTAGACATTATTCCATAGCCATTAGTTCTGCCACATTGTTAGTGGCTCTTCCTAAATGGCAATGGAAGATGAAAAGAATGCTTCCATTTTCATCCCTTAACACCCCTCCAAAGCCAGCAGTTCCCGGGTTGCCTTTTGAAGCCCCATCAATGTTGTATTTCAAAAAACCCCGAGGGGGAGGGTGCCAGAAATCCTGTTTAGTATCCATCTTCCTTACCTTCCTATCCAGCTCCTGAGGAATGAGCCCCTGCATACCTAGATGATGAAGAATCCGCAATTCGGCATTTGAAGGAGGGTTCTTAGGGGGGGTTCGCACTATATTTCCAAGCGTCTCCTTAATTTGATTTAGGATTTAATCAAAAAGGCATTGGGAGGGAATTTTTTCATTCTTGAAGATTCTTTTGTTCCTTTCTTTCCAGACATTCCATATAATGAAGCCTGGCATAAGAGCCCAAGCAGTGCCCAGAAATTCATAATCTGAAAAGTTACATCTCCAATTGGTTAGGGTGTTGATAATACTCACTTGGTCGCTGTCGGTCTGTTGCAAAATAGAAGCAAAAGTATCCCACAACCAGGAGGTGAAACTACAATTTTTGAGAAGGTGCTCCATTGTTTCCTCTTGGGCTTCACAGAGCTAGCATCTGGAAGGCCCCAGAACACCCCTCTTTCTTATGTTATCCCAAGTCAAAATTTTATTATGATAAACCAGCCACGTGAAAAGTTTGATCTTCATCCAGCCTTGACGCCTCCATAGGTTCATCCAAATCCTGTCCAGAACATGGGAATCCAGCTCAAGGAGTAAGTGTGTTTCCTCCTTAAGATTAAAGGAACCCTCATTATTGTTGCCCCATCTAAGTTAGTCATGCCCTCCTGTCACTAATATCTTCCCTTGTTCCAACAATTTCATAAGCTCATTTTCTTTTTCTTTCAAGGGGCTATCATCCCTGTAATCAATGTTCCTCCACGTTCTCCATTTCCCTACACTATTGGTTTGATCCAAAAAATCTTTTACCTTAGATAGCCCTTTGGTTTCTATCTCATTCTTGAGATCCATTAATTCCTCTGTTAACATTATAGGTTCTTGCGGCCATTTATCCTCCCAAAATAAAGCTAGATTTCCTTCTCTAATTTCCCAAAAGTTGTTTTTCTGTACTAATCCTCTGTTCTCCCAGGCATTATTCTAGATGTGTGAGCTCTTTATACTTCCGGAAATTCTTATGTGATCACTATTTTGCCAAGTACTAGAATATTTTTCTTTCCAGATACTAGCCCACTAAGCCTTTGGATCTTTGACCCAGTGCCACCATACTTTTACCCCTAAAACCTTATTAAGAATCTCTAGATCATCCAATCCAAGTCCCCCATGGTTTTTAGGTTTGCAGATTTTATCATAGGCAACCAAGGCTCATTTCTTTCTTTGCTCCCCCTTACCCCAAAGAAAGTCCCTTTGTATGGATCTGAATTGTTGCAAAACTCCTTTTCGTGCTGGGAGAGCTGATAGCATGAAGACTGGGATTGATTGAAGAACAGCCTTTTTGAGTACCAACCTACCAGTCAAGTTTAAAGATCTAATAGTCCATTTCCTGTTTTTATCCTGCATATTATTAATCGTTGGCTCCCAAATGCTCTTGTGCAAAGGTTTAGCAGCTAGAGGAACTCCCAAATATTTTGATGGCAGGATATCCCTTTGAAAGCCCAGAATTTTGGAGGTATTCCTCTGAATACCAATATTAGTATTAAAGGAAAAATCTTAGATTTGGAGAGATTAACTTCCATACCTGAAGCCATGGAAAAATCACTAAAGATTTGTTTATATGAAAGAGCTTCTTTGACCATGGGGATTCCTTGCAGCATGGCATCATAAACAAATTGTTAATGAGTCAACGCCCATCCATTGTCTGAAAGTTGGAGACCTTTAATCTTGCCAACTTCTTTTGCATGCTTGATAGACTGACCCAGACCTTCCGTCATGAGGATGAAGAGAGAGGGAGAGAGTGGATCTCCCTGCCTGAGTCCTCTTGAAGGAATAAAAGTCTCCGAGGGAGAGCCATTAACCAAAATTGAAAAGCTGGAAGAAGTAACCAGGGCCATGATCGATATAACCCAGTTGTGATCAAACCCAAAAGCAATAAGAACTTTCCTGATATAGGTCCAATTAAGCTTATCATTAGCTTTGGCTATGTCCAATTGCATGATCATTCCAGCCTTCCTATTGCTAGTCAGATAGTGCACCACCTCACGTGCTTGAAAGATAGTAACTATTTCATTTTCATTCTTCTTGTCTTTCTACATTACAAAAGTTTATATATATTTCTAAGATAATGCTAATATCTGGTTTTTGTTTCTATGACTACGCAAGTACCCCTTCCAGGTACCACAACACTCAGAAGATAATGAGGCCGAGACTCCATTTCAGGTTTCGTCTTCCTAGAGGAAGAATTTTCCAAATACTCAGTATTTCAGTTATTAAGTTATCTCATATTTAGGGTTTCTATGCCCAAAAGGTCAGCTTGTTATGTAGCTTTTCTGTTGTGTTGATAGTTCTACGTTTCCCTCTCAGCTTATGGAAGCCAGAGTTCCACCGTGATACTGGTTTTTATTTTAAAATTAAAATGCTTTTGACCACTGCTTGTAGTCCTAGTTTTGTCTTTATTACATGTAGTTTTCACATAACTAGAGTTTGTATAATGAATGAATTTGGTTTATACCATTCTAAGTCCTCTGTCGAGACTCTGTGTTATATCTAGTCTGACAATATGGACATTTACAGTGGAAATCATATATATTTTTGATGCGTTATGGAATGATGATAATGTCAATCATGTTCAGACTTTCTCCTTAAAAGAAGATATCTGTTTTAATCTCGTTATAGTGAAGGATTAAATGGTTTTCCTCAGCTTTTTTCTAGAATTTATATTGTTTATAACGAATCTATATCAGATTTTGGCTATGGCTCAGAATTCCTGGAATATATGGCATTTTTAATTCCTTCGCCTTCAGTTCTTTTAGAATTTATGTACTAAGCCCACTAATCTTTCGTGGGGTATTCTATCCTCATGGAATCCCTTGGGGAGTGCGGGACTGATTCAACATACTTGCTAATTATTTTGGCTTCAGTTCTGTTGGAGTCAGGGAAAGCAACTAGGGTTTGAATTTGAAAATCCTTTTTATTGCATGAAGCTATTCAGAGATTTTCCGATGTTATCCTTGTTATTATTTGTATTTAAGTACTAAACCCTATAGGGTTTCCTTTGTTCTTTTAGGAAAATAATCTTTACTTCCCTATGTAATTTGTTCGCCTACCTTTTAAATTTAAGAATTCTCTATGGATAAAATCTTGTAATTTATTCCAACTAAATTTGCTACCCATCACACGTAAGACAGTATATATTTATCTGAGCTTGTTACTAAAAATACTCTATTACTATCTTGTCTATCATAGGGTTTATATGCACTGTCTTTCTAGCTAGTTACTGCAATTTAGATATTTACACCATTCTACATATTTGCTGCAAGTTACATATTTACTGCAATCTACCATTTTACTATATTCTACATTAGGTAATAAAGGAGTTATTTTCTCTGATACTTATTCATGTATTTTCAATTAAATAGTTTTTCACAAATTTCATTGCCTCTATTAAAAGACTCTGTACTAATGTAGTCTCTAGGATAACCATCAGAAATTAAACTTATTGAATAATACTTATTTGACTTCATAGGTTAAAATTTATTAAACTATGTAAGTTGAAAGCTTAAACAAAGAGTGTCACTTATCTGATGTTATGAATTATAAATGAATCTTCAACTTATCAGTCTTTAGGTGCTCCTGTTTGGTCTACACATAGACCTGCACTGTGTTTACCTCCCTACCATGGGATTTACTATAACAGTAGATCTCCCCCCGTGCTATCCCTATTCCAGGGAATTCTTTCTCATTAAAAGACTAAGAGTGTCTCCAGCTATCTGGTCTTAACCAGACTTAGCTAGCACAACTTCCTGACCTCTCAGCACAATTCTCTTCCTCTTTCTCTTTATCTCAGATCCCCCTCCTCTTGATCATTTTTTTTAAATACTTTCCAAGATTTGGTTTTCTTTTCTTGGAATATGTAACTGCTTCTTTTAACTAATTAATTAAAGAAACATTCTTTTCACTAATAACTGCAAAATTCCTTCTCATAACTTAATTCAAAAATAGTTTATGTTTTCAGAAAAATAATAGTTTGTTTGGTTGCAGTAAAGGAAATAATATTTACATTAATTGGGGGATATTACATCTTCCCCCCCTAAGTTGGAACATCGTCCCGATGTTCTTCTCCTGCAAATAACCCTGGAAAGTTTTATTTCATGACCTTCTCATCTTCCAAGGTGACCTCTTCTAGCCCATAGTGTTGCGACTGCACTTTAACCTGGGTGATAACTCGTTTACGCAGTGTTGCTTCTCTCTGATCTAGTATAACCAGAGGTTCGACTAGGAACTCACCTTCCTATTCGACCTGAACATAAAAAAAAAATAAAAAATTGTCAAGTATTAACCAATTTGTTTAATATATATTCCTAAAGAGAAACCATAAACATATTTATATATTACCTAGATGTCTTGCCATTTGATTACATGTTTAGAATCATAAACATATTTCTTATGTAGAGAGACATGGAATACATTTTGTACACGAATGTGACTCGGTAAGGCAAGTTGATTAGCCGCTGGTATGATTCGAGCCAGGATTTGAAAGGGTCCGAAAAATTGTGGTGCTAATTTAGCACACCTGGCCCATTGTAAGGTACTTTTCTTGGCTCAAACTCGAATGTAGACATGGTCCCCTACTTGGAATTCCCGAAGCTTCTCTTCCAATCAGCAAAATTCTTTTGCTGGACTTGAGAAGCTCTTCAATTGATTCTTACATTTTTCACCATTTCTTCCATCTCTTCTAACATGTTTGGTCCTAGCAACAACTTGTCCTCCGGTCCACTCCAACTCAAGGGTGTCCTGCACTTGCGCCCATATAGTACCTCGAAGGGGCTCATTCATAAGGACTCATGGTACCCATTATTGTAGGCAAACTCCACTAGGTGAAGATAGTATTCCCATTTAGTGGGTTGTTGCATGACATAAAAACACAATGTGTCTTTGATAACATGATTCAGTCGTTCAGTTTTCCCATCCGTTTGCGGATGATAAGCTGTACTGAAGTGAAGTTGTGTCCCCATACCTTCAAAGAGGGCTTTCCAAAAAGCTGATGTAAACTTTACATCTCGGTCAGAAATGATCATCTTGGGAATTCCATGCAGTTTAAAAATTTGTTGCATAAAAATATTAGTAATTTGGGTTGCTCTATAAGTTGTTTGAACAGGTGTAAAATGAGTTGATTTGCGTAGTTTTTCCACCACCACCATGATGGAGTCATTTTGTTTTCACATCTTAGGCAGTCCCATGATGAAATCAATAGATATCGTTTCCCATTTCCATTCCAGAATGGGCAGAGGGTGAAGTAACCCTATTGGGTGTTGGTGCTCAGCTTTCACTCGCTGGCACTCCAAGCATTTGACTAAGTATTCTACCACTTCTTTCTTCATACTGGGCCAAAAAAATTCCTTCCGCAGGGCAGAAATCATCTTTTGGTATCCAGGATGACCTGCATAAGGAATCTTGTGGTATTCATGCAAAATTAAATTTTTGAGATGCTATTGGTTGGGCACATATATTCTTTTCCTATAAACTAGTAAATATTCAACATTTATTTCATAACCCAGTTGTTGTTCATGGTTGTTAGAAATTTTTTCTCGCTACCGTAAATGTCTATATGTCAAATCCTACATGTCTGATTCTTGAATCTACTCAAAAAAAGTCATTCGGGATTCAATAAAAGAAATTTCGTATAAATAGCTCACCTTTCGACTTAAAGCATCTACCACTCAACTTTCCTTCCCTTTTATGTGTTTGATTTCGAAATCAAATTCACTCAGGAAGTCTATCCAGCGAGCTTGTCTGGCATTTAAAGTTGGCTGCTTGAAATAATTAATCAGACTATGGTGGTCAATCATTAATAAAAATCTCTTACCTAATAGGTAATGTCGCCACATTTTTAAGGCGTGAATGAACACTGTCAATTCCAAATCATATGCTGAATATTTTTGTTCATATTCTTTCAGTTTTCTAGATTCATAAGCCACCACTCTACCTTCTTGCATAAGTACACCACCCACTCCTTCCTTACTAGCATTCGTACAAACCACATATTCCTTGTTGGGATCAACAATGCTCAGAATGGGTGCAGTGGTAAGAAGATGCTTGAGCTGATCAAATCTCCTTTGACAATCAGGGGTCCACTTGAAAGTTCCTCCTTTCTTTTGTAAGGAGGTAATAGGATATGCCACTCTAGAGAATCCCTCCACAAACCTTTGGTAGTAACTAGCCAGGCCCATAAATGATCTTATATCAGCCACATCCTTTGGCACTGGCCACTCCATAATGGTTCTTATCTTTTCCGAATCAACCGCATTTCCGCTCTTAGTGATGACGTGTCCCAAGTATTGGATCTGCTCCTTAAAGAAGTCACATTTATTGTACTTAGCGTATAGTTGATGTCCTTTAGGACTTGTAGTACAATGCGGCGATGTTCCTTATGTTCCTCCATATTTCGAGAGTAGATCCGTATATCATTGATGAAGATTAATACAAATTTATCTAAGAACTGATGGAAAATACTATTCATGAGACACATGAAGGTAGCTGGGGTGTTAGTTAGCCCAAAAGGTAAAACCACAAACTCATAATGACCATAACGTGTCCTAAAAGCAATTTTTGCAATATCGTCTTCCTTGATCTTGATCTGATGATACCCAAAATGAAGATGAATCTTTGAGAAGATGGTTGTGCCCTTCACTTGGTCAAAAAGCTCGTCTAAATGGGGAAGGGGGTATTTTTTTTAACGGTCAACTTGTTTAGCTGGCGAAAATCCATGCATATTCGCAAGGTTCCGTCTTTCTTTTTAACAAATAATACTAGATCCCCCCAAGGGGACACATTGGTATGGATATAATTCTTATCAAGCAACTCCTGGAGTTACATACTTAATTTCGTTAGTTCTGGTATAATCATTCGGTATGGTGCTCGGTAAAATCTATGTCTCTTTTTCGAGGTAAACCTGGTATTTCTTCAGGAAATACATCTAGAAAATTTGGTATCACAGGTATGTTCTCAAGGGATACATATTTATCCTTAGATTCAACATACCCCACTTAGATGGCATAGACTTGACAACCTTTTCTTATGAATTTGGCTAACTGGGAGGATGTTATAGGCCTTAACAATAGAGGTTTTTGTACACCTTGAATTTCCTGTCTCACCCCTACTTCATCCTGAAAACTAACAGTTTTTGTTTTACAATTTATGAGGGAACAGTGTTTCTCCAACTAGTCCATACCTATGAGAATTTTGTATGACCCCAAGGGTAACACATTCATATAAGCTATAATAGGCTGACTAGCTATTTTTAAAGGACAGTTACTTACTTTGGATAAGACTCTTCTTTTTTCTCTTGTGGCTAGTTGTACTAACCATGGACTTTTAAATTTAATAGCTTGTAATTTACATTGTTCCACTATCTTAGGACTAATGTAACTTAAAGTAGCCCCAGGATCTATTAAAATAGAATAAGTCTGGTAAAAAATAATACCTTCAAACTCAACCATAGGCAGCTGAAATTCTGCCTGGTAATCCTCCAGTGCTGCGTTAATTTTTGGAAGGCTTATAGCCACTTCTCCTACTGTAGATTCCTCTTGAATTTGAGATATATGGTTTTCTCCCTTGCGGTGAGGATATTTTTTGATGTAATGTGGGACTTCGCTCCCCCAACATTGCACAAGTGGTCTATTAATGAATTCAGCTTCATTTCTGCCAGCCTGTTCATTTGTCTTGATCTCACCAGGTACTTTAAATATGGGTTTATTCATACTTCAATTAATTTGTTCTTTATATGAGCCTTTGTTGATAATTCCCTTGTTTCCCTTGTGGTTGGGATTAAAATTAATTCTGTTTTTATCAGCCTACCTTTTACTCGAATCACTTTTTGGTTTATTTTGCTGATAGCAGATTCTTACTTTTGGAATGACTTCGTTCATAGTCTTTGGGTTGTCGAATTCTAGCCTTTCCTTCATGAACAACGGTAGGATGCTGATAAAAAGTTGTACTTTGGCCTTTTCTTCGCAAATATAAGGGGCATACTGCAACAATGATGTAAATTTGGTTATAAATTCATCCATGGTCATTTGGCCCAGGCGGAGATCATGGAATTCTTTTTCTTTTTCATCGTAAAACCTTTCGGTTAGACATTTTTCTTTAAAAATGTCAGGCCAGGAAGTAACTCCACAAAACAAATAACTAATTCGTCTATTATTCCATAGGTAGGTCATTGTTATATACAATAGGAGTGATTGTTCAGTTCATCTCCCGATGACTGTTCACATTCCTAATTTATTTATTTACACAAAATTCCCCCAATCATGAAGATTAGGTGTCAACATTCCCCCCTTTAATCATAAAGGGGTGTTGGTGAGTCCAAGCATCATTCTGAATCGTTCAAGCTTTTCCCTTCCAAGTGCTTTAGTGAAGATTTCTGCAATTTGCTCATTTGTGGAACAATGACGGAGATGGATTGTTTTGGCCTCAACATGATGTCGAATCAGATGATATTCAGTATTGATATTCTTTGTTCGATCATGGAACTTTGGGTTCATGGCCAACTTTATTGCAGAGGTGTTGTCAATCATGAGTGGAGTTGATTGTACTTGTTTTACCTTCAAATCTTCAAGAATTTTCCTGAGCCACACATTTTCTTTCGTTGCTTCAGCTGCTGCCACGTATTCTGCTTCTGTTGTGGAATCTGCTGGAACTGATTGTTTGCGTGATCTCTAGGAGACAGCTCCTGATCCAAGACTCATAGCATATCCTGAAGTAGATACCCCAGTTTCATTGTCTCCATCGAAGTCTAGATCAGAGTATCCAATCAAGCTGAAGTCGTCCACCTGTGTATACTTGATTCCAAGGTCTTCAGTTCCCTTCAAGTACCTTAGAACTCTTTTTGCAGCAGACCAATGTCCCTCACAAGGCTTTTGCATAAACCTGGAGAGGATTCCAACAGCAAATGAAATGTCTGGTCTAGTAGTAGTGAGATAGATGAGACTTCCTACAAGCTGTCTATACTTTGTTGCATCGTCAAATTCCTTTCCTTCAATAGATGTGAGCTTTAAGTTTTGTTCCATTGGAGTAGAAAGAGGATTGCACTCAGTCATGCCAAATCTGTTTAACAAATCTCCAATGTATTTCTTTTGAGAAAGAAATATGGATTTTGGATGTTGGGTTACTTCAATGCCAAGATAGTAATGAACATAGCCCAAATCAGTCATTTCAAAACTTTTCCCCAATTCCTTCTTTATGGATGCAATGTAGCTTTCATTGTTCCCTGTCATTAAAAGATCATCCACATATACCACAAGATATACAACTGTTTTGCCAACATTCTTGACAAATAAAGTTGCATCATCAAGATCAAAATGATTGAAGTTGAGTTTCAGAAGATGCTTAGTTAGTTTTTCATACCAGGCTCGCGGTGCTTGTTTGAGTCCATACAAGGACTTCACAAGTTTGCATACTTTATGTTCATGTCCTTTCACAGCAAATCCTTCAGGCTGGGACATAAAAACATTCTCTTTTAGATCTCCATTCAAGAAGGCAGTTTTTACATCCATTTGATAGACTTTCCAACCGTTCTGAGCTGCTAGTGCAAAGAGTGTCTGGATGGTGGCCCATTTTACTATGGGGGAAAAATTTTCCTCATAATCGACCCCTTCCTTCTGTGCAAAACCTTTTGCTGCAAGCCTAGCTTTGTGCTTGTCAAGTGAACCGTCAGCTTTGTACTTGTTCTTGTAGACCCACTTGCAACCAATTGGTTTGGTTCCAAATGGAGGATCAACCAACTTCCAAGTGCCATTCTTTATGAAGGAATCATACTCCTTTTGCATCGCTTCTTTCCATTCATCATGAGAAGCATCTTCTTTGAAGGAAGTTGGTTCAAAATTTGTAGACAAGTTCAATTCACAATCATAAGTAACATCCATATCAACAAGTGAATTAGAGTCATCTACATCGCCTCCATTTTGTTGGTTTGAGTTTCTGGTTCCTGTTTTTCAAATTTCATCAGGATGAACACTTTCAAGTGTCTTTGTCAGCCACTTCGGGGGACCTTTCTGAGATGGTCCAGGCTGCTCTATTGATTGAGCTGGGACTGAATTAAGATTGAGTCTCCTAATTCTATCAATTACATCACTTAAAGCATCATCCGTTGTTGGGGTTTCATGCAAGGGAGATTGTTCTTCAGAAGAAGATTCCACATGTTGATATAATATAGGAATCCCCCCTTCAAGATGTGGAATCTGATTATCAAATTCTTGAAATGATTTCGTTTTTGCGAATGTATCCAAGCGATCAAGTTGCCGCTCAACAACATTGTCAGATTTGGATGATTCAAGAAAAATTACATCTCTAGATACAACAAACATTTTATTTACTTCATCATAGAGGAGGTATGCTTTGGAGGTGTTTGAATACCCCAAGAAGATACACTTACGACTCCTAGCACCAAGTTTGTTCTATGTACCTTTGGTATCAAAGCATAACAGGTGGAACCAAAGATCCTGAGATGTTTTACCGAAGGAACATGTCCATACCATAATTCATAAGGAGTCTTGTTTCTTATAGCATTAGATGGACATCTATTCTTTATATATGCAGCACACAGAACAGCATCAGCCCAAAACATTATCTTTACATTTTTGAAGAAAAGCATGGATCGTACCATATTCAAGATTGTTCTATTCCTTCTTTCAGCAACACCATTCTGTTGGGGATTATAAGGCATAGTTGTTTGATGTTTGATCCCATGTTTGTGAAGATAGTTTTCAAATTCATTTGATGTATATTCTTTTCCATTATCAGTGCAAATAGACCCAATATGAGATTGTGCATCATTTTCAATCCATTTATGAAAATTCTTGAATGTTTGAAAGGCATCAGATTTGTTCTTCAATAAATAAACCCAACACATTCTGGTGTAATCATCAATAAATGTCATGATATATTTATTTCCATTTGCAGAAGGAATAGGTATTGGACCACATAAATCTGAATGAATGAGTTCAAGCTTCCTATGTGCTCTTGAATGTGAATGATGAAAAGACTGTTTGCTATGCTTTCCTAGAATGAAAGCATCACATTGCTAATGTTTCCTAGGAATTGTAGGCAAACCAACAACACCATTTTTCTTCAATAAGTGGAGACTGCCATAGTTTAAATGTCCAAATCTAGCATGCCATAATAAACTTGATGGAAGTGTACCTTCTTCATGATGAGAAATATATGAGAAATGGTGTGTATGAGCAGAGGTTCCTTGCAGTTTGAGAAACCTTTCTTCTTCTATTACCCTCATGACAAGTGAGTGGTCAGAAGATTTTCTTACCTCAAGCTTGCCATCAAACATATGAATGGAGTGACCTTGCTGGTGGATGTGGACCAAGGACATCAAGTTTCTCTTGAGTTGTGGGAGATATAGAACATGATCCAGAAGAAATTCTGGAAGACCAGGTAGTTTAAGCCTGATTGTGCAAAGCCCTGATGGCTTGATTTTTGACTGATCTGCAAAGTATACTGCTCCATCAACATTATCAGTGAAATCTTCAAAAAAATCTTTTCTATGAGTCATATGACAGGTTGCTCCTGAATCAAGCAACCAATCATTTTTCGAAGAAGCAATTGAAGCATTAAACAAATCTTCATTTAGTCCAATGTTACATTGTGCCTCAATATAGTGAGCGGATTCAGGTGCTTTACCTTTGTCTGTATCATCAGTTTTACCTTTCTCTTGGTTTCTTTTCTACTCAATTTTGTCCCATGGTAGCTTGCATGTAGAGGCATCATGTGATCCATTCCTTTTGCAGCGAATGAAATGTAAGTCTGCCTTTTCTCCTTGAGAATGTCTGCCCCCCTGCCTCTGAAATATCTTCCTCTTCCTCTTCGTCCACCACTTCCTCTTGTAGAATCTTGAGCAGGATGCTTTTCTTTATGAGAAAGGCACATAGTCCCTTCAGAAGATTCAGGGGCTGTCTCCTTTCCAAAGGCTTTCTCTCTTTCAGCAAAATTTTTTACAAGAGAGTCAAAGGTTATATCTTTAAGATTTCCATTTGCTTGTAAAGATTCAAGATAATTGGAGTAAGTAGGATAGAGTGCCTTGAGAAAAGCAATAAGAGGGATATCCAGCTCAACCCTAGTGCATTTGATATCATGCATTATAGATTTTACTTCAGATGCAAGGGCAAGAGGATCATTATTTTTCAGTTCAAGAGTGAAGAGTTTAATCATGAGTTGAACAACTTCAAGTGCAGAATGTGAGTCATAGAGTTCTTTCAGCTTTTGTAAAGCTTCAAAGGTAGTTGAATATGATGAAATATGGCGACTCACCTCTTCATTTACAGATGTTGCGATTAATGCATAGGCTTTGTTGTTCATGTTTTCCCAAATGACGAGCTCTTTGTCTGAAGTAGGTTGTACTGGGTCATTGTCTCCTTCTCTGACACACACTCCTTTCTACAAATCATTGAAGATGAGGGTGTGTTTTATCATCCGGGACCATTCAGGATAGTTCTCCTTGCCAATGAGAACTATTCCTACCATAGAGATGATTGAATGCATTCTGTAAAAACAAACATCTACTGATAGAAAAAATACTTCTGCTGATATACAGTGAAATTGTACTCAAAAGGGCAAAAGGATTTCAAATACTTTTATGTACTATGTTTCTTCAAATCCCTCCAATGTTTATAAAAGGATCCTCATATAATACATCCACCATATTCCATTCTACAAACTCAGTTCATATTCCATTCAACGCATTCAAATATCTACAAACTATTCAATATATATATATGCTAGTCAATATATATCATTCAATACATATGCTGGTTAATATATACCATTTTACGCATAAACCCACAACACAATATAAACCCACAACACACAGCTTTAATATCATATAAACCACAGTGTTAATACGCATTCAATAAATAGTTGCACATGTACAGGCATATGTGTAAACCCACAGACTTCAGTGTGTACCCAACAAGCAAGTAATGCGTCAACAGTAGTGCGGTCACAACATGTCAGGCATAATGAAATTTGAGGATAGCTAGCATAATTTCTCCCTTTTGACAGCTCAAATAAACTCACTCACCTAAGAATTTCTTTACTCATGTGTATAACAATAATTTCAGTTTCCGCTGATCCCTTGATACTGTGGTAGAAAAATGTTCTTGGAACTTGGCCTCTGGTCAGTAAAAAATTGTCAGTGTTCAGCTAGGAAGAAGAGAGGTTCAATTACGGCTCTCCAAGAACATGCTCATCTCCTCGATCCGCTCAAAGAAGGCCCGACATCTCAGCTTCGCATCTCCATTTGACCTCGGTTCGCATCTCCATTCGACCAATGATAGAGTAACGTGACCAGGTTTGGGATTTACGGACTCCAATCTCACGACATCTCCATGATACCATGCATCTCTACTCGACCAGACTCCAAATGAAAACCAGTTCTATTTGTCAGGCGAAGAGTGCGTTACTACAGTTCTGTGTGTTCTGAGTTTTGGGCAGCAACCATTTTGGATATAATTGTTTGAACAAAGATGTAAAGATGTTGGCAGCGGGTCGGAAAAAGAATGAGCAGGCTCTGGAAAAATCACATGGGTCACCCCCAAGCAGGCAGAGATTGCGCATTTACACTTCTCAGAACCTGGAGCAGATGTAGTACCATGAAGGACAGCGTTAAAACATTATGAAACGTTTATGTATTCAGAAGAACAGGCAGAGAGCGATTAATGTATTCAGAAGAACAGGCAGGCGCAGGCTTGGGTTGAGACTCACAACGAATCCATGTGTATAACGCATAGCAAAATGGAACTCACACACAATGAAATTATTAAACAGTGACTGAGATTTCGCAGGGATATGACAGACATGTCAGCCTGCAGAACATGGGCAGAGTATGAGCAGACTATGCAGGAGGGAGTTACAAAGAACAAGAGCTAAAAAGAAGCTGGCTCTGATACCATGTCAGGCCAGGCAGTAACTCCACAAAAAAAAAACGGATTCATCTATTATTCCATAGGTAGGTCATTGTTATATACAATAGAAGTGATTGTTTAGTTCATCTCCCGATGACTGTTCACATTCCTAATTTATTTATTTACACAAAATTCCCCCAATCATGAAGATTAGGTGTCAACAAAAAAAAATGGAATTTCTCCCATGTTATATTTTACTCATCAACCCAGTGGATAGTTTTTACCTCCTCTCACCATAAAGTGGCTTTCCCTTGAAGCTGGAAATTTGCTAGACGGGCCTTCAGATTGAAATCATACTCGTACAGCTGGAAGTACTTATTCATGTTAATTAGCCATGCTTGATTTTTCGAAACTCTCCTTAGAGTTCAATTGTTTGCTTTTTCTGAGCCTTATGATCAGACACATTACCTGATTCTTCTTCATGGTTTTCTTCACCTCCCTCTGTTTCCACGTTTTCTGTTAAAACTTCTTATTCCCTGGTCGTATGGCTGCGCTCTAGGCTGGGGATTAAGGGTCGATGATTCTACCTATCCGATAGGCTTTTCAGAATCTTTTCTTGTTCTTGCATTAAATTCTCGTTGTCTGCCCGAAGTTGAGCCATTTCGCCTTTCAATTCTTGTACAGTCATCCGGATGTCTGTATTGGGATTTTGTGACTCATCCCCCAATTGCACCCAGAACTCAAGGTTTCCTTCCTGAAATGGTGTTGGTCCTGCTCCCATTACGGAGCCATGTAGCGGGCTCCCAGTTCACCTCATACTGAATTTTGCTACCTCCTATGTAAATATCATCAAAACTATTATTTCCTACTCCAGAGGTCTCAGTTTTGGAAACCTGAGCCTGCTCTAATACCATATGTAACAAATCCATATATAAAACAACGTTTATATAAAAAAATTATGTGATAGTAAATAAAGCTTTGGAATTATTTACCTACTTAGTACCATACTTACCATATAACCCAACATGTTATTCACTTTTCTATTTACGATTTTCGGCAATTATTTAAGGAAGACATGAATTAAAATATTAGAATCTAATTCATATGGTCTTACATACACAATGGTGATAGCTCATACATGCAATGGTAATTAACCTTTAATGCACTCGTTTGCAATTTATTTAGCTCTCAGTACAATTGGTTACGCCTTAGATTTCATGTGCTCAAGGCTCGCCATCTGTTTGTGCTTTATTAAAGGCCCTAGTTGTCCTAGCCTAGGTGGCGTACTGTTATACACCACGCGGGCTACCTACAACATTTTTCTTGGGATTGGCTTCCCTCATCAACGACCCTTGTCACTTGGGATGATCATTCGATTCTCGAGGGTTTTGACATTTACCCTTTTGCGGTTTTGGTCCTGTTGCTTCTTTGCAACCCTGATGGGCTTCGGATTTGCTTTGGACCTTTTATTGGGAACCTGTTACGATGGATCTCCTTGTCTGATGTGAGCGCCTACCTATTTTATGGTTTTGTTGCTCAACTCCTAGTTTTCTTCTGGTTTTGCTGGTCAATTGCCTTGAATGCTTAGGCGAGCTAGAGTTCAACTACGTCACTAGGGTTTCTGAGTGGTTATACAATGGTAACTATTTCATTTTCATTCCTCCTGCCTTTCTACATTACAAAAGTTTATAATTATTTTTAAGATAATGCTAATCTTTGGTTTTTCTTGCTATGACTATGCAAATACCCCTTCCAGTTACGGCAACCCTCAGAGGATAATTAGGCCAAGACTCCATTTCAGGTTTCGCCTTCCTAGAGGAAGAATCTGCCAAATACCAGGTATTTCAGTTATTAAGTTATCTCATATTCAGGGTTTCTATGGCGAGAAAGTCAACTTTCTATGTAGCTTTTATGTTGTGTTAATAGTTCTATGTTTCGCTCTCGGCTTATGGATGCTGGAGTTCCATTGTGATATTGGTTTTGTATTTTAAAATTAAAATGGCCCCAACCATTGCTTGTAGTCCTGGTTTTGTCTTTATTACATGCAGTTTTTGCATAACTAGAGTTTGTATAATGAATGAATTTGGTTTATACCATTCTCAGTGCTCTGACGAGACTCTGTGTTATATCTAGTCTAACGATATGGACATTTAGAGTGGAAATCATATATATTTTTGATGTGTTATGGAATAATGATAATGTCAAGCATGTTCGGACTTTCTCTTTAAAAGAAGATATATGTTTTAATCTCCTTATAGTGAAAGATTAAATGGTTTTCCTCAGTTTTTTTCTAGCATTTATATTGTTTATAGCAAAGCTATATCAAATTCTGGCTATGGCTTGGAATTCCTGGGATATTTGACATTTTTAATTCCTTCGCCTTTAGTTCTTTTAGAATTTATGTACTAAGCCCACTAATCTTTCGTGGGGTATTCCATCTGCATGGAATCCCTCAGGGAGTGCCAGACTGATTCGACATACCTGCTAATTCTTCTGGCTTCAGTTCTGTTGGAGTCAGGGAACGCCGCTTTGTCTTTTTGGATCGTGTGTATACAAAAGTAAGCAAAAACGCTACTCAATGGTTTTATGTGGCCATCAATGCAAGGGAAACGACTGTAAACATGGTCCTGCTGAAAAGAGTTCATGGTTTTAGGTTTAGGTTTCAGTGTCTTCTATTTTATGTTTGAAGTGTTTTCTCTGTGTAAATGGTTGTGATTGTGTTGTGTAAAATATGTTTTTATTTAATCATATAAACGAATTTAATATGATAGAAAAAATTATATTTAAATTTTGTAAATTATATAATTTTATTTTGTAATTTTAATGGTTAAAAAATATATTTTTAATTTAAAATAGTTATTTTTTTAACAGCTAATTTTTTTAATAAAATTATTTCAACAAAAACAAAAAATTTACAAAACGTAACCCTAGTAATTGATTATATTCAAATAATGTATTTAGTTTCTAGATTAATTCACTTTGTCGGTGAGCAGTGGGGTGCTCACAAAAAGTTGAGTCACGTGGACACCATCATTCATTACGAAGGATCTATACATTTTAATAAGAAAGATGTGCTCTCACGTTGGACGATTGATGTATTAAAATGTGATATAAAATAATGATCATAACGTTTACTCATCTTCCAGTGACGAAGGTATTTTTTTTAGAATATTTAGTAAGTAAAAATTTAATAGGAAGAGTTTAAATTTTTTCATATATAAATATTTTTAGAATGTAAAATGTAATGTGTTATTTTTCATTGTTTAAATTGTATTTTTGAATGCTAAATAAAGTATATATAAGATTAAAAATTTATTTTTTTGCTATATATAAATATATATAAAATTGATATTCATGTAAATTAGTTAACATATATCTTTAAATAGTTTATAGTGAGCTAGGGAGGCTTCTCTCCAAGCTTTTTGAGCATAGGCATAAAATCTTAAATCAAAATAAATACTTTGTTTCTTTAGGTCCAATAGACCAATGTTTGGTCTTAGCGGACGTTAACCATCATCATTATCATCATCATAAATCTCTTGAAATATTTTTGAAACTTTTTTTTTTTAATTATATTAAACATTATTTTTATTTTTATTCTAAAGGGATTTAATTTTTATTTTTATTTTAAAAGGACAAGAATGGATAAACAAATTTACACATCCCAATAGACAAAATTACACATCCCCTCATATTGAGTTGTAGAATAAGCATGTCAATTCAATTAAAATTTTAGATATTTTTTTTGGCAATATCCACATGAATTTTGTTTTTTATTTAAATCTTGTAAAAATAAATATAAGAATTTTTTTAATCAAAATATATGATATTTAAAAATAATAAAAACAATAAAATTATAGTTTTATATGGTATGATTGGTCATCTTATATATAATAAATAAGAATATAAAAATATTTATTATTATTTTAAAATAATATTATTTGTTTTTTTCTTTTAAATTTTACAAGAATATTAAATTTGATATGGTTAATATTATTAACTTATTTTTTTGAGCTACACTTGATTAAATTAAGGTTCATAATTTCTATTTGGACTCCTTTTTTTATGCTAGTTACATTTTACAGTAGAAATAATAATAATAGGTCTATCTTTATTCCATTTAAAAAAAAAAATTGTACATTAATATCCAATGATTTTTTAGGCATCATATAGTACATTCTAATTTCAAATCAATGGATTAAGAAGTATTTTGGTTTGACTTTAAAAATTATGAATTGCAAAAATTGTACAAATTTTTACGATTTTCTCACTTTTACATGAGGTTTATGAGAGTTTTTGGGTATGCGTGTGCACATACACATATTCGAGATCATAATAAGATTTCGAGATGTCAATGATTTTCTTTTAAACATTATAGTCAAGTGTAGAGTTTTGTGTTGCTAATGGGTATCATTTGTCTTGGTGTACATGGTTTAATCTAGTGCAGCTTATTCAATGCAATTAGGATTGAGTTTTGTGGGGGGGAATTTCCCAACTACCATTGAAGTTTCAATAGAGATGGAAAATATGGTCGACGCAGCTCCACATTAAACACTGGGTGCAAATCAAGGAAAGGAGGAATTCTCAATTTAAAAGCATCATCATCCACCGCCTTTGTGATTGTGTAAGGACCATATTTGAGTGGTTTTAGCTTCTGATTGGGGCCTGTGAAGTGCTCTTTCTATAAATGTAACCACACCTTATCACCAACCTGAAACGTTTGTGGAAGCCTATGTCAGTCATGTCACAACTATACTTTCCATTGAATTTCTATAGGATATCATGGACCGATTGTTGGAGATGTTGGATCCACTTGTAACACCCCTCCATTGTATGTAAAACTTTGCTAACCTAAGCTAAGAAAAGCTAGGTCTGACATGTATAAGAAAAATAAATACTTTATTAAGAAATAAATAAAATAATTTAATCACTTGGAAAAGCGAAACACCAACAGATGAGATTCTTGCCAAATCCCATTGGTGAATTGGAAGGGATAATTCTTTCATGATAAGACTTCTATATCAAATTCTACATAAGATTGATGAATTGGAGATAAATATCGATTAAGCTACTTAGCTGAAGAAATATGCTAAGTTAAGAAAAATATAAATGCCTTGCGAGAGAGAAAGGCAAGATTTTATGAGGAAAATCCTTGCAGGAGATAAAGGTGAGCTTTCATGTGAAAAGCCTAGGCAAATGGATAAAAAGATCCATAAAAGCGGGACGCCGCTAATGGAAACCATATCGTGAAATAGGGAATTAAATACCCATCAAAGAGATCAAAAGGAGGTATTTGATCGATGGCAAGAGCTCTCGATTCAGGGGTGAATTGGTGAAAGCTAATTCTAGGTTGGGTGGCGTTGCTCAGTTTTCCAAGTGACATTCTTTCATATAATCTAGTTTGCATGCGATGTTTTGTATGTTGGATTCTTACCCTCTATATTTTCAATTCCTTTAGCATATGTGAGAAATTTCTTGATTTGTAATTGCTATGAGATATTGTATGTGATCGCTAAGTATGTGTAGAATTGCACGTGTTAATTATGTCTATGAGATGATTATATGTGGTGGAATGGGACAATTATTGCACATAAATGTAATCCAAGTTAATTCTGGTAAACGAATCTGCTAAATTGGTTTTATACAATGATTGTTATGTGGCACATCTTGAAACTTAGTTGCTATCCTAGTTTTTAAGATGGTAAATAGTAGGCCTGCGATACTATATATACATAATTACGTTCTAAAGCTTGAATTGGGTAAGCCTATGATTCAAGTCATCTATGTTATGCATTTTAGAGTGGAATCCATCTTCTTCTGATAATGTCAGTAGGACTATGATCATGATTCATGGCCATGATAAGATAATGTTCCATTATTGCTAATATTGAGTCGCCATGAATCATATTCGTTACATTCCATGAATGATGCCTCTATGTTGTAAGGTTGAGTTGAAATGTAAGCATTATAATTGGATATAAAGGTTACCATCATGTATGGAGTAAAGCATAGGAAAATTTTGTAGTATGGTACTAGGGGATATGGTGCATTACTTTTGATATTGTCAAATTTTTCAGTGTATGTGTATAGTTGCATGATTAGTATTTGTTCAAGAAATGAAGGAATAGCTATGACTGTGAAGGCTATTGAAGATAATTTTAATTGATGGTTATTTAAGGAAAGAGAGCCTCGTAGGTAATTCTTGAAATGGCCCTAGGGGGTATGTGACAAATTGTATCAGAGTGCTAAGTTCAAACATTTAGTCCTATGGTCTAATCCACATCTGTATGATATGAATGAGTTGTAGGTACTAATTTATGTCTTACAGATAGGCCTTACACAATTAAGAAGTTTAATGGAGGATGTAGGTATAAATTACCGTAAGACCATCTTGACGGTGCTGGACCTGCCAACATTGAGGGGATCACCCCGATATGAAGTCCCAACTAGACCTCACACCGTTTGGTGTGGGAGTCCCATCCGATATGGTCGCCCAATTGCCATTGTCTTAAGGATTTGCCTCACTCTTTCTTGTCAGCATAAGAGAGTGGTTCGCTTTGTCTTTGAGAAGTGAGGTTCGCATGCCTAGTGAGTGTAAATATACTTGTGTCAATGGTTCTTTCAATATGAGGGAAAAAGGTGAAGGTGAATTCCAGGTTGAAAGGGATTAGTCCCAACTCAGCTAGCAACACACAACACAAAGGACATACACATTTTCCGGCGGAGCAGTCCACTCAGATGTGGCAGTCACAACATACAAGGTAAGATAATATGTAGAGCACTCATGGATCAGTCCGAGACGAGTGAAAACGGTTTTTACAACAGGGTTCATATGAAAGGTATATCTGATGCCCGACAGAGTAGTCAACACGGACGAGACAACATTAATAACATATACAACACATTTCCATTAATAGATTATGCATTACAACAAATGAATCAGTTCAGATGTAGAATACATGGTTAAAGAAACACACATTACAAGTGTTAAAGATCAGTCTTACAACAAATACAATACATGTGTGAAAACGTTTTGGCCTATTGACAGGATTCTGAATTAAGAAAAGGTTCCAAGACACATCGTTACACCATACATCACTAACCCCGTCAGTGGGGCATTGGATCCATTACTTACTCCTCAAAGAAAATATTACAGAATCTCTTGGCTATGTGGGAGGAGCTGACGTGAAAAGTCCTTTCATGTACAAATGAGGGGGGTATTTATAGCCAAGGGTGAAACTAACCCTTGTGCCTGTTCGACTACCCTCATGACCGTTCGACTTCCATGACTTTCTGACTGACGTAAATCTATGTTCAACAAGTGGGTCTCTTGGACTTCCATGTTACATCATATTGATTGACAACAAGCCCATAATGGAGATGTGGGCAACATGACTCATGACTTGACTCAACATGACTTGACATGACAATGTTGGTACATTCGGGCTATTGTTGGAGTGCATGTCGAGCTAGTGTTGCTAAGTGATGGATGTGTTCATGGTGTATCATAGCTTCACCTTCGCATGGCGAAGTGTGCGAAGTCTTCGATGGTACTTCATTCGCTTGATGAAGTTTTAGCATGGATTTCCTTTCTTTCATGCTAGAAGGCTTGACAGGGTCCCTTGTTCGCGAAGGTGCATATTTGTCACGTTAGTCCACTTTGCATGCTTCACTCGTTCATCCATTGGTGAACCTGTCCATCTGCATGTGCTTCCTTTTTTCATCTCGGTTGTCGTCTTGAAATGTTTGTTGGTGTACCTGTACCTGCATTCACTCATGACGAGACGACATCAAATCAAAAACCTCCTAATATACCATGACACATGATCATTCAAATGTGGATGACCGGGAGAGGAAGCAGGGTTGTGATACGGGATGATGGCTCCAGGTAAATGTTGATCAAAAATGCACAAGAGCGACTAAGGGATGGAGATAGGCAATCTGAGTCGACAGTGATTGTTTGTTAGGTATGGCTCGACTAGGATGCAAAATTGCGCAAATTTTGGTAGGGATAGTCCAGGCTGCAAGAGGGCAAGGCAAGCATGCTCTGTGCATTTCCTGGAATGAACATTCAACAGGGGTTGGAGAGCCAGATTTGCGCAATATTCTAGAGGAACGTGAGAGGTTGCATGAAGGGTCAGTGGGCACGGATTCTGCAATCTTTTGGTGAAATGCCCAGGAGACTTGCAGCAAGAATTGCACAATTCCAAGAGGGAACTGCCAGTTGGCTGCTGGGGTCACTGGCAGCCAGACTTGCACAATTCCCAAAGGGAACTTCCAGTTGGCTGCTGAGGTCACTGGTAGCTAGACTTGCACAATTCCCAGAGGGAACTGCTAGTTGTTCGCTAGGGTCACTGGAAACCACACTTGCTCAATTCCTAGAGGGAACTCCAAGTTGGTTGTTAGGGTCACTAGCAGTAAAAACTACACAATTCCTAGAGGGAATAGGAAGTCTGCTACTCGGAGCTGCTGGCTAGGAAAACTTCACTAAGGTTAGAAGGTCGACCTGCTGATCATCTTTGCATAATTTCTGAGCTGCGCTGACTAATGGGCAACGAGAGGCCTGCTTATGTGCACTGTGAAATTTCTGAGATGAACGGCCCGTCAATTGTCTGGGTGGCCAACATGACTGCTTCTTGAGTTGCTTGCAGGTAGTGTTGCTTGAAGGAAAGTAGGGTGACAATCCAGTTGTCAGTGAGGAGTCTGGTCATTAGAACTTCAACAAAAAATGACTAAATGTGTGGATAGTAGACATATGCATAGGTTATCATACGAACACACACTTGCATGACTTGACGAAGAAATGACCGAACCATCTAGACACATGTTCAACATGATTGACCGAGAGTGCAAGCAACAAGCACGACACTCGTGATTGATCGTTCATGATCAAGATGATGCTTGCGTGATAGTGAATGTGACTCTGTGTGTGAGTGCGACATATGCTTTCATGGTGAACACAACAAACACATATGAAGCAAAGACTTTGAGCATAACCAGAACACGGTCGCAAGCATGACTTAGATATCAAAATGTAGAAACTTGAGGGTAATAAACAAGCAAGGCAAATATAGAGACTCACATGAGCTCACAAAGTGAACTCGAGTGTGTGCAGCCATCAAGTGAAACTCTCCAAGGGAGGCTCCGAAATTGGTGCAGGCCAAAATTTTGGAGGGTGGTTGTAGCCACTACAACACTTGGCGACACACTGGTAGAACTCTAGCCTCTTTGTTTTGGTTTGTTGCTAGATCAGGGCCTTGGTATTTCTGGGAGTATTGAGTCTTTGTGCAGGTTACTTCAGTTTCCCCACTTACCCATTGGACATACATGGTTCACCCTTTGCCAACTCAGTAAAACACAATCAAAAGTTAAGATTAGATCTTAATGTTTCGAATCTGGGAAGGGTAGTTTAGTTCATGAGTTGAATATTTCCCGAGTATAAGTTTTGATCTTTGGTGTTTCGCGGCTGCCAACAGGCCTGGACGGTACCCCGACGGAGTCACGCAAGAACTCACACATTGCTCCACTACTATAAAGCCTTGTTAGTACCCCGGTGGAGTTGCATGCTTCACCTCTCTATGCAGGAAGCCTTTCTCTTCTTTCGCCTTTGTCTTTTTAAAGAGAACTATGAATAGACACTTATTTATTTTTGAGGGTGGAAGAGGGATCCCGACTTATTGAGAGAAAAATATGTTGTTCCTTTAGAGAAGCATGTAAGACCTCTGACATAGGTTTTCTCATTTAGATTTCTCCCCTTCTCCATTTCTACTAGTTCGATTAGCTTAAACACATAGAGCAGAAAGCTGAGTACAAGCATGGGGCTTCCTAGTGTGGACACAGGTTCATAGTTGGACCAAAGCTTCCCTTACAGATGGTTCATATTTTCCGTGACGAATTCATTGGCTAAAGGTTGTAAACAAGCACAAAGAAAATGGACACAAGATGGGCCAAGTGTTGCAGTGTCACAAGTCTCTTCAAATTTCAGCCACATACTCTATTCAAAACCCAGAACATAGTAGTTGGCAACACTTATTTCCGGAAACAAAAATAGTAATATATCAAACAAATAAAATGAACGTAAACAAAAATAGTAAGCATAATCAAAAAAAGCAAAAGAAAAGATAATAAGCAAAAAAAACCAAATGAAACAACAAACAACAAGCAGATTATGTACATGGCATGGGCGTGGCCCGACCTACTAAAACTAGTGTTTGAGGACTTGGCCATTGGCATGAAGATTATCAATCCTCTCGTCAAGTGATTGCAAATTATATGTGTGTGAGCCAAGTTTCTAGTGGACCAGTGCCGATCCACTGGGCTTTGCTACGAGAACCTGGTGGCATTCTAGAAGATCTTCAAGTGAAGACAACACCACTGTTTTAGGTACTATGTGCCACATGGGCTCGGATGATGGCAGCGGGTAGTTGTTTTTACTCCGGGAAGGGTTCAAGTTTCTGAAGTCAATATGTAAGTGGATATTCCAAGATTTCTTACGTGCAGTATTTAAATAAAAAAACCAAGTACGATGACGAACTTTGCAAGTAATCCAAACACTTAAAATGTTATTCAATCTTTTTGGCAAAAGGAGGACAAACAACATGTATGTGTTACCTATTCTTTGTTACAATGGCTTGTATCCTCCTTTACCTAGAAAATCATATTGGATTTCTCACGTGCAATGGGTACGCAGGTCATCATCAACTAATGCAGACCCATCTCGATACTATTTGACCAAGTGGTCAACAATTGGTTGTTGTTGCAGCGTGTAACTTGTACTGAGATTGACCATCTTAGGATCATGGTGGATTCCCAGGTTCCTCTGTTCATTCATAGTGTTGGTCCTTTGTGTGTTTAGCATGAGTGCTTCAGCATCATATTTTGTGACTTCGAACTTCAAAAATCTTGAAATCACACATGGTTCATTGTTTTGGATGACTGAGATACACTCGATCCTTGAGCCATCATGTGTTCCTAATTTGTCAGGATTCATGGCCCACAACTTGTTTGTAGATGGACTATTTGGCATGCTGGTACTGCTGCTACTATGTTGTTTCTACTACTGCTACTATCAGAAAAACAAACTATACAAGTTTCATTATCATCAACTACGCGAGGAAGGAGTCCTAACTGCTTGTCTGATGAGGTTGGAGTAGGCCGTGTAGGATAACACTCCAATGTCTTTTCCAGGAGGCAGTTTCCAAACATGAGTTTTGCGAAGGCCAACAGTTCGTTCTCGTCGTTAAGGGAAGTAACATTATGCTTCATGTACCTCTCAGACTCTACCTAGATTTGGTTGCATTTCCCCTTGTACGAAAGCCACATGTGAGACCAATCTGTAGAAAAAAAAATATCCATCTAGCTTGTTAGAACAATCTCTGCTGAGTAGTAAATCGTATGCTTCCGGGATGTCTACAACCACTATGTTGATGCATTAGTGGACTCGACTGTCATGAGACAATCGGATGATCATGTCTCATAGTTCACCAATGTCTAGTACCGATTTTCGATCAAGTTGGATGATTCACGTGGATGTTTCACTCTATCATGCATTGATCTTTTTCATAATGGAGAGCGGCATGACATTGGTTGTCACGCTGGAATCAACGAGATAATTGTGAACATTGTAGTTCAAAATTTGAAAAGATAGCAGCAATGGGGGGCAATCTAAGTGTGCTTCTTCCATCCGGAGTGTATTGAGCATAGTACGAATTGATCCAGGAGGTGTGCTTGCTCCCTTGTTGGTAGAGGTTGCGCTGTCTATTGTTTTCTATCCCAGTGCATGCAGCAGGATATCTCGTTGACTCTGGATCTTAGCCAACTCGAACAAATTAATGTTTGCTCGATTTTTCTTCATGTCATCAACAATGTTGTAGTCCATAGGGGTAGACTTACCAAGGTGTCCAGGGTAGAATAGATGTTTGTGTTGTTCGGTGAAGTGTTTTGCAGTTTGCTGCTCATGGAAGTACTCTTGCCCGTCATTGTCTTCTCAGACTTGTCTTGTGTTTTCTGCTCTGGGGCGACCAATGGATCAACCTTCCTTATCAGCAATCTAATCTTCTCTTGCATTTCCTCAAGTGTAGGGGGTGGGGCCATTACTCCTAACATTGTAATGGTCATTTTTTCTTAGGTGATGCTTCTTGGTGTTTGACTTTGGCACTACTTGCAAGCACTGGTATGCGTTCACCACATGCCTAGAACTTGATGCTTTAATAGGTGCAATACCTTAATGATAATCTCTATCATCCGGCTACTTACGCATACTGCTCTCTGCATCAAGTGTATGACTGTTACCTAGTTTGTGACTCGCTTCCATTCTGAACAAAAGTTCTCAGGGTGTTGTTCTTCATCGAACGAATGGAACTCAGGATCTGCACACTAATCGACATTGAACACAGAGTTCCATGCAATTTCTTGATCGGACTAGTTATTTCCTGGTGAGTTACTTCCCTATCTCTATATAGGCAAATAGCTCCTTAAAAATGTGTATGTTTTCCATTGTTTAAGCTCGGACACTTCAACTGTTAAGTTCTTGACAAGGCAAGTAAGGGTTTCAATATCATTTTCTTCCTTGTCTCTACCCTTTCTTGCCATCACTTGGGACTTCCTTCTCACATCTTTGGAGTCCATTTCTGGTTCATCATCCTTGACAAGTCCAATCGCGCGCAGTTATTTTTTGACAACAATAGCCTCTTCGTAGTTTATCAAGAGTGTTGGTTTCGTATCTCGCTTGATGAACTGTGCAATGCTGATCGGTAGCGCAAATGTGTAGTAATCAAAAGTGATGGAGTCATGAGGTTTGGTGTCTGCTGCAAATTTTTTCAATATGCATGTAAACTTCTAGTTGAAATATTTTACCTTTTCTTTCCCCTCCATCTTCAGGCTACCCAATTCTTTCAGTAACATAGATGGGGTCTTGTCATCAGCAAAATTTTCAAGGAACATGCATTTGAAGGCACCCCAGTTCTGTATGGATTTTGCTAGAAGGTTGTGATACCACACAACTGCACGATTGTCCAAGGTACGTGGGAACAATCTACAAGCTACGACATCATGTCATACCTCAAGGGTCTGCAGCTGCAGGTAGAAGTTGTCCAAATGATCTTCTGCCTTCACATGCTGTCAAGGTTGAACTTGATGTTCATTCTCTTTGTTCTCTTCGGCATCTTGTGCAGAACAACCGGGAGAGCCAATGGTCCCTGAGTCATCTATTCAAGATTTGTGTCAGCCATCTCTTCTTCTTCATCATCATGTTAATATCTTTTCGAGTCTAATGGTTCCAGCTTTGAGTTTGTTGGATCGTCTCCACCTCCACCTCCTCCACTGCCTGCCCCTCCGCCTCATGTACCGGAGTGTGATCCCAAGATCACAAGAGTGCCTTGTTGACCTTGCTGGAAGACAGCAGGTTCCTGTCCATCTTCAATAGCTTCTACCAAACCTTCAAGTGTGGCAAGGACTGCTTCTTCCACTGATGACACAACAACTCCCGTGGGAGTGGATTTTGACTTCTTTCATGCTTATGGAAGTTGTTTTATGCCAAGGATTAGTCCCACTACTTTCGAAAACTGGCGAGTGATGGGATGGATGGAGCGAAGGTGTTGATATGGAATCTCGTGTTCAATTTTGGGAGGTGGGGAGTAACCAACTGCAGAGTCGCATGTAGGTGAGAGGGAGTTCTAATTACTGGCTTGACCAGAGCGTTGATGAGTGAGTGTGAGGCCAATTTCAACCATGTACAACTAGTTTCCCTCCTCCTAGCAACAGAAATGTTGACGGTGTTAGACCCGCCAACATTCAGGGGATCACCCTGGTATGAAGTCCCAACTAGACCTCACACCGTTTGGTGTGGGAGTCCCATCTGGTATGATGGCCTCGTTGCCATTTTATTAAGGATTTGCCTCAACTCTTACTTGTCAACATAGGATTGTGCTTCTCTTTGTCTTCAAGAAGTGATGTTCGTGTGCCTGGTCAGTATAAGTGTACTTGTGTCAATCGTTCTTTAATTATGAGGGAAAAAGGTGAAGGTGAGTTCCAGTTTGAAAGGGATCAGTCCCAACTTGGCTAGGAACACACAACACAAAGGACATACACATCTTGTGGCCGGGCAATCCACTCGGATGCGGCAGTCACAACATACAAGGTAAGATAACACATACAGCACTTACGGATTAGTCCATGACGAGTGCAACGGTTGTTACAACAAGGTTCATGTGAAAGGTCTGTTTGATGTTCGGCAGAGCAGTCGACATGGACGGGACAACATTAATATCATATACAACACATTTCCATTAATATATTATGCATTACAAAAAATGAATCAGTTCAAATGTAGAATACATGGTTAAAGCAACATTGATTACAAGTGTTAAAGATCAGTCTTACAAAAAATACAATACATGCATGAAAATGTGTTGGCCTATTGACAGGCTTCTGAATTAAGTGAAAGTTCCAAGACACATCCTTACACCATACATCACTAACCTCGTCAGTAGGGCGTTGGAGCCACTACTTACTCCTCAAAGAAAATATTACAGATTCTCTTAGTTATGTGGGGGCAGATGAGGTGAAAAGTCCTTTCATGTACAAATGAGGGGGCTATTTATAGCCAAGGGTGAAACTGACCCTTGTGGTTGTTCGACTACCCTAATGACCGTTCGACATCCATGAATTTTCGACTTAAATGACTCTATGTTCAACAAGTGTGTCTCCTGGACTTCCACATTACATCACATTGATTGACAACAAGCCCATAGTGGAGATGTGGGAAACATGACTCATGATTTCACTCGACATGACTTGGCATGACAATGTTGGTACATTCATGCTGTTGTTGGAGTGCATGTTGAACTAGAGTGTTGCGGAGTGATGGATATCTTCATGATGTATCATAGCTTCACCTCCGAATGGTGAAGTGTGCGGAGTCTTTGATGGTCCTTCGTTCACTTGATGAAGCTTTGGCATGTTGTTCCTTGCTTTCTTGCTATAAGGCTTGACAGGCTCACTTGTTCGTGAAGGTGCATGTTCATCACGTTCGTCTGGTTCGCATGCTTCATTCATTCATCTGTTGGTGAACTTGTCCATCTACATGTGCTCCCTTTGTTCTTCCTATTTTTCGTATTGACATGTTTGTTGGTGTACCTATACTTGTAGTCACTCATGACGAGATGAAATCAAATCCAAAAACTCCTAGTCTACCATGACACATGATCTTTCAGATGCGGGTGACTGGGAGAGGTAGCAGGGCATTGATGCGGGATGCTGGCTTCGGGAAACTACTGTTGAAAACTACGCAAGAGTCACTGAGGGATGGAGATAAAAAATCTGAGTCGACAGTGACTGTCTGCATGGTCTCACTCGGTTGGGATGAAAAATTGCTCAAATTTTTTGAGGGATAGTCCAGGCTGTAGGAGGGCAAGGAAAGCATGCTTTGTGCATTTTCCGTAATGAAAATTTATCAGGGGATGGATAGCCAGATTTGCATAATTTTCCAAAGGAACGGTCTGGGCTACATGAAGGGTCAGTAGGCAGGGATTGCACAATTTTCTAGGCAACTGCCCAGGATACTGGTAACCAGAACTGTGCAATTCCCTTAGGGAACTGCCAGTTGGCTGTTGGGGTCACTAGCAACCAAACTTACACAATTACCAGATGGAACTGCCAGTTAGCTGATGGGGTCACTGGCAACCAGACTTGTGCAATTACAAGAGGGTATTGCCAGTTTGTTGCTGGGGTCATTGGCAGCCACACTTGTGCAATTCCCTGAGGGAACTGCCAGTCGGTTATTCAGGTAACTGGTAGCAGAAACTATGCAATTCCTTGAGGGAATAGGCACTATTGGTTGTGAAAACTGCACTAAAGCCGAAAGGTCGACCTACTGATCATCTCTGCACAATTTCTGAGCTGAGATCACTGATGGGAAGCAGGAGGCTTGCTAATGAGCACTGCTCAATTTCTGAGATGAACAATTGATCAACTATATGTGTGGCCAGCATGAGTGCTTCTTGAGTTCATTACTAGCAGCATTGCTTGAAGGAACTAGCTTGGTGCTTTTGAACTATTCTGAATGATAATCTATCAAGTCAAAACAAGGGTGATGGTCAAGTTGTCAGTGAGGAGTCTAGTCAATGGAACTTCAGAAGAAATGACTAAGTGTGTGGACAATAGAAAGATGCATAGGTTATCATATGAACACACACTCACATGACTTGACGATGAACCATCCAAACACACATGTTCAACATGATTAACCGACGGTGCAAGAGACATGCGTGACACTCGTGATTGATCATTCATGATCAAGACAACGCTTGCACAATAGTGAATGCGACTCCATGTGTTAGTGCGACAGATGATGTCGTGGCGAACACAACAAACACAACAAACACATATGAAGCAAATACTTTGAGCATAACTAGAACATGGTTGCAAGAATGACTTAGACATCAACATGCAGAGACTTCAGTGCCATAAACAGGCAAGGCAAATGTAAAGACTCACATGAGTTCACGGAGTGAAGTCGAGTGTGCGCAGTCATCAAGTGAAACTCTCCAAGGGAGGCTCCAAAATTGGTGCAGCCCAAAATTTTGGAGGGTGGTTGTAGCTACTACAATAGACCAATATCCTAGAATCCATAATAGTTGCAATTGAAATAAAAATGCCTAATTTTATCATGTTGAATACCCATGTTGATTCTTTCTCCAAGATTCCTACTATAGAATGTTTGGAAAGATCTTAACAAGATTGTTTTAAAGTAGTAGTTTTTTATTAAAGTAAGTGGTTGAAACTATCTTGTCAACTTATCGATGCTTTCAGGCCTCTTAAATCCTCCGAGGTTACTCAATTCTAAGTTTTTGAGTTTTTACCTTTTACTTATGCTTCAATTAGGGTCTAAGACTATGCGGTCATAATCTTCCCATCACTCACCAATAGTTCACGGATTAAATTATGTTATTTGGAGAGCCATCAATTCAAGAGATAAGGGAATTGGACTAGATCCTATCATATTTGCAAGAGACCACTGGAAATTTTATATATGACTTCACAATCCTATTGGTCAAGTAGAGATATTTGGAAAGGCATCCAATCCTGTTATTCAAGTAGACACCTTTGCAATGACATCCACTCCGGCTATTTATTTTTCAATTTGAATTTTGATTCTAGATTACAAACTATTTCCTTAGATAAACCTTTCCGAAATGAACCATCTGATTTGCAGAGAAATTACGTCACTATGTCACGTACATACTGCATAAATGAGAAAATGGCAAATCCCATCCATATGATTTTATAAACCACACAAGTTTGAATTCGTTGAGAACACGTACTGGAAGTATCAATTTATAAATAAGAGGCATTTCTATTTAAACTAATGGAATCTGAAACGGAGATGGGGTAGAGAGAAGAGAAAAAGGAGTAGCTATCGGTTGGGTAAACAAGCAGTCCATCGGCAACTTGGGCAGCTCTAACTGTGGTGGCCGCTTACGAGCTTTTGGGGTCTTCAATACCGTTGTATCTTCATAAAACATGAACGGTTCCAGGCAGTCAAACAGATTAGATTCATTGTTCGTTGTACTTACAGAAAAAGAACACATTCCGTCCTCATTCTTATGAGGTAATGAGGAAATTGTGGTCTCTGTCATTGGATTTGATAATTGGCAGCTGCCATTAAGGGTGTCTGAATGAGACTTCTCTAGATATTCATCACCAAGTGAATGAACCCGTTCTTCTTTCTCAAGGTGATCACTCTTTGCTCGTTCTTCAATCGACTTATGAGAAGCAGCCTTTCTGTATATCCGACATAACACCATATCCATTTTCTTCTGCACATGCCAATTTAATTCCATCAGTATCTCTGCAGTGAGAGAAACCAGGCACTCTCCCACCGTGGCTGTAGAGCACCTTGCTTCTAAACAAATCAATGGCGTAGAATCAATAAATTTATCAAAGGTGTCTAGACAATTGATGGTATCCTTAAGCAACTTGTAGCAAAAAGGCCCTCTTCTTGAAAAATTGAGAATCGAACAATGTAAAGTGATGAGGAATTTAAAAATTCATAGGGAGTTCCCTCATCGACTCCTTCCTTCGCTTGTCTCTGGCCGAGTTGGCGCTGAACAAATGGCTTGGCATGACAATTGATGGAGCTAGGATAAGAAGCTTCAGACTCCATGCAGTGGTGAGAAAGTAACGCCTTAATCCTTTCTCACGAACCTTACAAAAGAAAAAAGTTCTGGGCCATTGAGCTTTAAATCATCTTGTGGATCAAGCCATTCTATCAAATTCAGTTGGATAGGCATCAAGATACTCAAATTGGATAGGGGACGTTGCATTTTCAGCTTCGATCAGAGAAAATTATGGTAAGGATGATTGTTTCCTTTCAATCCACAAAACCCATTTTTTGTGCCCATTTTATATAATGAACTAATTTTTTTTACTTAACAAGATAATGATTATCCATTTTAATTGATCAGATCCTAGTGGAGGAAACACATATCTTTGTTTTACTCATACATGTACATACGACTAAAGAGATTAGTTTCATTTTCGTTGGTTTAGAAATTAGAAAATAGATTTTGCCTAGCGAGGCAAGATATGGAACTGAACTGGAATATTGCCTTATGGGCCTTATGTCATCAATTAAAGCTCAACCGAACTTGTATTTATATGTCTCTACGTAGAACTTGACTAAAGAGAGATTGAGATCAGAAAAGTGTGTTATGTTATTCAAACTGAGTGCAGCAGAACGGTCGATTCTAAAGAACTATCTTACTGTTGAAAGTCCCTCATTTCAGTGTTTTCACTGGGTCTTTAACGACTGCTAAGAAAAATGAGAAGAACTGTAGACATGCATAAGAGAAGAAGAAGTGGGGAATTCGTTCTCTTTGCTGGCATTTTCTGTACATAACATAGTGTAGTATGCAAGTGGTCTCATCATTTAATTAACCAATGTCCTTCAAGCCACCCACAAGTATGCATGGTTAGAGTATATCGGTGCTTACAGGTTAAGAGGATAGAAATAACCGATTTTTTTCTATATGACTAAAAGTAAGGGTTAACTACTAACTATTGGAAGCACTGAAAGAAAACGGGGGCAATGGAAAATGCAAGAGAATTGGTAAGTAGGATACTTCTTACCTTGTACCATGGCGGCGACTGTATTGAGAAACAATTCATTCAATATCTAATTTCAATGCTCTGTAGTATGTTTGCAGAGGTAGCGTCGATACCTTTATTCATGTTCACCAATATTCCTGTTCCTGTAGTCAAGGTCCATGGTAACCTTTGGTCGCACCAAAACTGGTAAGGTCATGCATGCATACCTAGCTTTGAACAGGAATAGACTCCGCAGGAAATGGAGGGTATAAAGATGGGACCTAGGATCCAAACGAAGGAACGTTGCCTCTCTAGCTGCTTGTTTTTGATGTTGGTGAACTGGACCTGAGCGAAGGGATTACGCCTCTCTGGCAAAGGAAATTAAATTATGAATTAGTGGTTTTAATGCGTAACACAGATCTTTTGTTTACTGCCAACTAGGAGTTACGTGATTTCATTAAGTGTTCATCCTTTCTTATTTTGCACATGACGATTTCAAAACTGTGGCATGATTACATGCATTTGTTTTACATATAACGTATGGCTCTTAGTATGATGACACACATTGTGTAATTCGGTTTTCTGACTGAGGTTTAGAACTTTTAACTAGTAATCTAGTAGTTATCATGAAATTGTGCTATTAGTGGTGAATGACCATAGCATGTGAATTGATGATGTAGATTGTTATGGGAATGGATTCGTTTTTTTAAAGAAAATTGCTCGTGTTGACATTTTTTTTTGCTAAGACGTGGTTGTCTCGCAATTGGAGATACGAGGGCAGTTGGGATTGAAGGCAAGCTTAGTGGTGAAGTGCCTCCATGCAAGCTTGCACTTAATGCTTGATGAAATTGGCCGGGATGGCATCACTGCCGCATCACAGTAACAAATTCCTCCTTGATATTGCAGTTTAAAATTCCAGAATTATGATTATGCATTGCTGGTTTATCCTGAAATTTTCAAGTCTATGTATTATGATGGATGCATTATGGTAATTGGAGATGCACAACTACATACTTATTTTAAAATTGGTGTTCATGGTCTAAGGTAAAAATTATGTATAACCAAGCTACACAAATGTGTGTGTATAACTTTACATAAGCTATATTTTTTATGTTGCATAAAGGCTCACATGAATGCAATCCTTGGAGTTATGTGGTTAAATGATACTCAGAAGTAAAAATACCTTACGATGTGGGAAAAGCTTGGGTAACAAGAAGCAAAAAGAAAAAGAAAAACTTATGATGCTATATTATGATCTTATTAACAACTTTAATAAGCAAAGTATTCATTATGAACTAGGTATACAATGAATCTCACTAATTATAATAACAACAATGTTTGAGACTCAAGATGCCCTACCAAGGGAGGAAACCAATGCATGTGCCCACATCTAAGTTGTTTTGATAACTATAGTAGCCTCGGGAGAGGAGAAACCCTAAAAAACTATGTTGGAATAAATAATGCTGCCATGTTGAATTGTAGGGGAGAAACAAGTAATGCAAAGACAAGACAATAAATAACATATTGATTATTTCAATAAGGAAGAAAAAGGTCAACCATAGATTGGCTATATATATATATATATATATGGGCCTACTTATTGAGTATTAGAAATTTGCATGCACAAGGTTAATGAGTTATTATATCCTTGAATTAGAGAAGGCTCAAATACTAACCACCTCGACATAAGAGGAGTAAAAGCCTATAACTAGTGCTAGAAAGGATAATTGATATGAAAGTTATGAAAATATGATGGTGGTAAATATGGTTTTTTTTTTTTTTTTTAAGTATAGTTATTTGATGGAATTTTGTGATATGATCGTCATATCATTTTACTCATATTAAAATTATATTATGAGGACATAGTTTAATGAATTACAAACTAATTAAGGTAAAGATAGTGCAGTCAATAACATAAATTAATGGAATAAAGTTTATACTCTTAGAAATTTTAAGAAAGGATGAAAGATAAGGGAGAGAAACAAGTATTTTCCCATAGAACATGGGAAAAATCAAAGATAAAGTATATAGATGGAATCTATGTAAATCACTGAAACGAAACTCATGACAGTCTATCAATAGGTTGAAGGTAAATTAATTTTCATCCTAGAATAAATTCTAGAGATTTTATTTATATCATTAAGCATAAGAGACAAATTATTTTAAAAAATCAATTTAATATGGTTGTGTTGATTAATAATGCAATCCATTTTGGAATGTGGTTTTTCCATTGGTTGAATCGTTAAAGGGAAATGCTTCAAATATACACTATTGAAGGAAACTAAACTTTAGCAGGTCATTATTCAGACATTCGGTAGAAACTTGCATACCAAATTAAATATGCATAGTTTGCACTTGCTGGTGTCTTGGAGGAACAAAGTATTTAAATAATTGTAATAAATAAGAAGCACAAATTATATGTTCAAACTAGATTGAACTAGGGTCAGAATTGTGAAGAGTATTCACACATGGAATAAAAATTATTGTATGCATGAAGACAACATACATTAATGGGTCAATGGGACTGGAACCCAAAAGTATAACACATAACCTCAAACTTCACAATTTTTATGTGCATATCCATCCATATATATATGGGGTTCCGCTAATATCTTATTATAAGAATCTTTCAAATCTAAAGTAAGTAAAAAGATTTTTTCTGTAGAAGAATTGTAGGTCTTTCGAAGGAACTTCATATGGAATGTGATTAAAATAATCTGGTTGTATATATCTAAACTTTATAAAAACAAACAAATTGGATATAATGGTAGAGAAATTAAAATCAACCTAATGGTTAGTAAGAAGTACACTAGATTCAGAGTATGACCTGTCCAAATTAAGTAACAAATTCTTGATAAAACCCAAAAGGTTTTGCATTAGGACAACTTATGAGGATCTAAGGATGTTATGCTAGTAATAAAATAAGGCATGCACCAAAGGACATGATTATTTTATGTGAGTACTTTTTAGTACCAAACAGTTTTGTTCTTGGTTAAGGACAAGTTAAGATTGTTATTAGACTTCAAATATAACATTGAATTCCATACTAGACTAACTATCATAGTCGATAGTTTGTTTAGGATTAAGTGGAGGTCATATTCTGTTGTTGATAAAATGTTACTTAATGTTATTGGTATAATAAAGTCATCCATCTATGCTACCATTTTATTTGAATTATCCTGCAACCCCAAAATACATGAAAAGTAGTAGCTAAATAAAAGCAATTGAATACTTGGACACAAAAAAATTTACATATGCTCTGATTACAGATATTGAACAGGTCTTTGAAATTCTTTATTCCCTAGTCAAAAAACCAAACATGGTTTAATTGGACTTGCCTAAAGGTAAGATGAATAGTTGAAGGAATTGTTAGCATAATACTAACATGGTTGGAAAAATGTGGATGAAGTATATGCTGTGCAGGTGATGCTATGGACATTGGTATGGTGTACAAGTTGTACATGTGGTATTGTGTACAAGCGGTACATATGGTACCAATATGGATACAGGTATTGCATGATAATATATGACATGTATATATGTGTAGGTGCACATGAAGACATTGGGTGATTGTCTAGTAAGGAAATTGATCCAGAGTGTGTATAGAGGCAGGATAAAAGTGGAAACTAAGAATTGGTATGGGAAACTAAGGATAAGTTTCCATGGTTTTCTTCAGTCTTAATAAACATATGACATATGGTTCTACTTATGATGGATACATATGGGCTATGATTTGATGGTTATGTTTGAGCTAACCTGATATGATATTTTATACATAATGCTTAGTCAAATGTTCTAGTTGACTTGTTGTGACTAATGTAGGGAAACTGTAAAAAGCAAGTGTTCGGAAAGAACACAAAGGATTCAGAAGAATGAAGGGGAATAACATGCATTTCTTCAAATACAATAAACATGAGGAATCATATTTAAATGGCGGGCAATATAACCCATAGTTACTCAAATAGTAGTACTGTATATCAAGTTATGATATCCATTGTGGTAAACAAAGTTGAATTTCTACATCTAAAATATCTCACAAATTTGATTGAAACAAATATTATAGGTAACAATGGAAGGAAATGTGCTCCTTTGTAACCGATATATATCGGGAGATTTGCATCAGATGGGAAGGCCATGGGAGCCTGTAAATTTAGAGGCAGCTACCTATGAACAAGGAAATAATACTATAAGATGCAGTAATACATCGAGGACAGTGTAAATTTAAGGGCGGGGAGTATGTAACATCCCTCAATTATATGTAAAACTTTGATAACCTAAGTTAAGAAAATCTCGGCCTCATGTGTAACAATAAAACTAAATACTTTATTATGAAATAAATAAAATAATTTAATCACTTGGAAAAGTGAGACCTTAAGAGATGAGATTCTTGCCAAATCCCATTGGTGAATGGGAAGGCATAATTTTTTCATGATAAGACTTCTAGATCCAATTCTAGATAAGCTTAATGGATTGGAGATAAATATCCATTAAACTACTTAGCTAAAGAAAGATGGTAAGTTTTGAAAAACATAAAAGCCTCGTGGGACAGAAAGGCATGCCTTTATGACGAAAATCCTCACGGGAGTTAAAGGCAAGTTTTTCTAGGAAAATCATAGGCAAATGGAGAAAAAGATCCATAAAAGTGGGATGCTGCTAATGGCAACCATTTCATGAAAGAGGGTATTAAATACCCATGGAAGAGATCAACAGTACACAGTTGATTGATGGCAAGAGCTCTTGGCTTGAGGGTGAATTGGTGAAAGCCAATTCCAGGGTGGCTAGAAGTGGTCGGTTTTCCAAGTGAGATTCTTTCAGATAATCTGGTTTGCATGCGATGTTCTATATGTTGGATTCCCACCCTCTGAATTTTCAATTCCTTTAGCATATGTGAGAAATTTCTTGAGTTGTCATTGTTATGAGATATTGTATGTGATCACTAAGCATGTGTAGAATTTCATGTGTTAACTATGTCTATGAGATGATTATATGTGGTGTTATGGAAAAATTATTGCACATAAATGTAATCAAATTTAAGTTTGGTAAAGGAATATACTAAATGGGTTTTATATAATGATTGTTATGTGGAACATCTTGAAACTTAGGTGTTATCTCAGTTTTTAAGATGGAAAATAGTAGGCCTGAGATACTATATAAATAATTATGTTCTAAGGCTTGAATTGGGTAAGCCTATGGTTCATGTCATCTATGTTATGCATTATATAGTGGAATGCATCTATTGAGGCTTGTATTACATAAGATAAATTTCTACAGTGTCAACAGGACTATGATCATGATTCATGGCCATGATAAGATAATGTTCCATTAATGCTAATATTGAGTCTTCAAGAATCGTATAGGTTGAATGCCAAGAATGATGCCTCCATGTTGTAAGGTTGAGCTGAAATGTAAGTCTTATAATTGGATATAAAGGTTACCATCAAGTATGCATTAAAGCAAAGGAAAAGTCTATAGTATGGTATTAGGGGATATGGTGCATTAATTTTGATATTATCAAAATTTTCAGAGTATGTGTATAGTTGCATGCTTAGTATTTGTTCAAGAAATGAGTGACTAGATATGCGTGTGAAGGCTATTGAAGCTAATTTTAATTGGCAATAATTTAAGGAAAGAGAGCTTGGTAGGTAATTGCCGAAATAGTCCCAAGGGGTGTGTGACACCACTCAAAAAATTCGGTAGCCCTATCCACCTCAACATAAGCATGGAAGGAATTTGTCGGTGTAGATACAATTTTCATAGCTACATCAAATGGGGCTAATGGTTGGAACTCCATGGACACCTAAAAAATAATATGGCCAATTGAGTTAAGAAGGGCCCGATTATAACTATCTTCAACATGATAGCCAATAGGATTCAACATGATGATGTCAACCATGAGGGACGATTCACCATTTTTGGAGTAAAAATGTAAAAATATTAAAACATTAAAAAAACTACTTTTTCATCTCACCTCCCCATGATTTTACTCAAATTTCGAGGGGGAGCACTCATTGGATGCATAATTAATTTCTCATCCAAGGAGTACCCATGTTTCATACTTTAAATAGACTATACTACACGAAAAATGTGAAAGACATGAAAAAATGTGATTGCAATCATGTTTTTTAATGTATTTCACATTTTTCGTGTAGTAGGGTCCATCGAAAGTATGCAAGATGGGTACTCCCTGGATGAAATGTAAAATTTTTCATCTAACAAGTTCTCCCACTTGAAATTTGAGTAAAATCGTAGGAAGATAAGTTGAAAATATGAGTTGAAAAAGTAGTTTTTTCTCTTTTTTGAGGTAACCTAATATTATTTTATTATTTCCACTATTATTTTATAATATTCCTTAGGCGGCCCATTTTAGACTTTAAAATTTCTCTAATGTTTATTCCATGTACGTAGGTGCTCCAAGTTGTACATCTGTAAGATATGCACAATCATCTTATTGAGCACTTATGTTTTCAATCTGATTAGGGATGAAAGGAAGTCAATTTGGCCAACTTGGTATGCATGAGACACCATAGGTTGGACCAAATGGTGTTGAGGAACCTATTATCACTATATAAATAATGGTTTGAGGTAGGCTAAAATAAACCCAAACACAAAGAAGAGTTTAGTAGTGGATTCAATTGTGATACTCTTCTTGCGGGGTGCCAAAATGGCCATCTTAGAGAACCAGTAAAGAAGCATAAAAACACAACCATTTCCATGTTTGGTGGATGAAAAAACTGACATGTAATCCATGGAGATTGACTCCTAGGGCTTGTATGGGGTAGGTAGAGGAATGTAAAACCCTAGCTTCTTGGTGTTTAGTTTAGCAATGATATAGATAGTGCATGATCTGATATAAATTCAAACATCATTTTAAAGCTTTGGCCAGTAGAAATATTGTTCAAGTAATGATCCAGATTTAAACAAGAATGCTAAAGATTACAGATATAACCATACACGTAGAGATGCAGCATAAATAATACTTCATTTCATTACTGTAAAATACTGAAATATGCTTACAAACAGAAATGGAAATAAACTAGCTAGGGTGATGGTAGCTTATTTATGAGAAGAGATGTGGCAGCTACATGCCTCTAAATAGTCTTAAAATGAGGCTGAAAGGTCTATTTATTGTTGAGAAACAATGGAAAACCCTAAAAATCCAAAAACCTAACCCTAGGAGATGAAGTGCCAAACTATGGGCCCCGTTTTGGGTAAGTTAGTACATCAACTTCTCGGGGTCATAACTTTGGCATACGATCTCTATTTGATGTGCATAATACCTTTTGAGAAAGATATATCCTAGGACTACAACTCTGGGATGAGAAATATCGATCCATGGACCCATGTTGCTCCCAATTTTCCCAAAAAACGTCGTTTAGGGCCTCAAAAAGGCTACGGAAGTCCAGGACCCAAAAAACTGCAAAACATAGTAAATTGTGCTACAATTAAGGAAACTGAAAAATTGAAAGAAACAATGGTGGGGGTTCAAGTGGAATTGGTAGGTGTCCACCAATATCCACCTGGATCGTTCCTCCCCCCTTAGGAAGAAATGGTCCCCATTGCGTTGAGTTCCTCCATGAGATGAGGAAACTTCTACTAAACTTGGTCCCTGGTGAGCCACTTGCCCTGGTAAAGGAGTTGGCCTACTTTGACAACTCGATACAAGTGGATCTTCTGGTAGCAAGTGTGCTTGATATGTGTGTCCATGATCCGATCAGTTGCTTCATGTTCCATGCAATCTAGATTTAACTCTGTTGGTGTGAGCTATTCTACAATGTTGGATGTGTATAGTAATGGTGCAAAGTATGGTTGAAGGTGGTCCACATTTAACAATGGGTGCAGGCCAAGGAATGGGGGAATGCTAAGCACAAATGCATTGTCTCCCACAACCTTGCTAATGGTGTAAGGACCATATCAAAGTGGTCTGAGTTTCTGATAGGCTCCAGTAAGGCATTCCTTTTGCAAATGCAACTAGACTTTGTCACCCACCTGAAACTTGTGTGGCACCCGATGTTGATCATGTCGCTCCTTGTACTTAGCATTTGACTTCTACAGAATGTCGTGAACCTGCTGGCAGATATGTTGGATGTGCTCAATGAAGTTTTTTTCCTTTTTTGTTTTGGACTGGACATGAGCTGAATATGCCTGAGTAGCTGCAAATGGCATGGCCACATCAATGGGACACAGTGGCTGGAATCCCAAGCCCACCTGAAAATGGTTGTGGCCAGTCGAGTTGTGGAGAGCCCGGTTATAGTTATGGTGAACATAGGGGAGGCTCTAACCCCATGTGCATGGATTATTTGAGTTGTACATGCGAAAAATGTGTACAATCATCCTGTTCACAACCTCTGTCTCACCATCAATTTGGGAATAGAAGGTTGTGGACTTAGTGAGTTTGGTGTCGAGCATTGACTAGAGACTAGACCAAAATGTACTGAGGAACCTGCTATCCCAATCTGAGATGATATACTGTGGGATCCCAAAGTGCACCCACACTTGTTCAAAGAAGAGTTTAGCAGTGGCTTCTGTTGTGAAAAGAAACTCAAATCTAACTAAATAATTTAAAAGTGAATGTTGTTGAATTTAGAAAGTATAATGGATGAGGAAGATAAATGCATAAAATAGAGAACAGTAAAAAATCAAAAGAAAAACAAACTTAGAGAAAAATGACAAATTTAAAGGGAATTACATGGCACTAGTAAAGGACACTTAGGAAGTGATAAGAGAGAATGGAATAAGAAAAGCAGTTGTGATTGAGGAAGTGAATTAAAAGAAAGAAGATATCAATAACTGGGTGGAGGAACAAGAAGCTTGGTAAAGAAAGTCAACTCAAATGGAGAAGTATTACTGAACAATAAAAATGCCTCAACTAGCAATTAAGGGAAGAAATAATTTTTGGATACAATAGAAGCTCTAGAAGAGGGGAGGAAAGGTGTGTGCTGAATGATAAGGAAATAAGACATCTATAGAGAAAAAAATGGAAGGGGAATAAGACATCTAGATAGAAGTAGAATCCAACACATTGTTCATAGATTTTATTCAGAAAGAAAGCATGATGGATGTAGAGTCCAAGGAAAGACAATTTACTTGAAATAATAGAAAATATACCTCCAAAATTAAAGGATCCATGGTGTAAAGATATAATTGGACAAGATGTAGGTACAAGTTAGACTTATCCTCTATTCAAGGCATGCAGAGATAACTAACATGCTTTTAACATTCACCTGGTAGTAGAGGAGATGATTTAGAGCATGCCTTGTAGTACACATGACCAAGATAGGCCTCCCAAGACATGGAGTGAATTTGAAGACCTACCAAGTGAAAAGTTACACCTAGAACCCAAGTCTCATAAACTCAAAAGAAAAAAGAAGTGCTAAAAGAAGTGGATGATATCTCTTGTACACTAACAGACTATTTGATGCTCAAAACTCATCAACCAAAAAAACCACCTTAAGCCTGGGAGGATAAAGTTTAACTTTTATATAGTCAGATATGATGAAGACTTATGAAAAGGAGTGGCAATAGAGACAGACTAAAATTGGGACTAATATGTATATTCTTATGAAAAAAATAACATGCCAATATCTAATCGGATGTACAAAACATGAATGCTTCAGAAACATTGATAGGGAAGGAAAGAGTGAGAAGACCTATAGACAGTTATACATAACATGAAGATTTAACAACAGAATTATTCGTCAAAGAGAATGTTACATCATTTAGAAGTTTTAGAATAGGATGAAACTTTTAGGAAACAAATCTAAACTATGATAGCCTAATAAATGGGAGAGGAACAAAATTCTTCATAGAACTACAATCCAGAGGTGCATTGGCAAGGTCACAGAGTCAGCCATACAAGGCAGATAAAATATACTTTTATAATGTGACATAGTTGTTATGGCAATAGTAAAATATGATCCTTTAACATGCAGGGAAGAACATCTCAATAAGTTAAGGCTCTAAAAGTTGCGTTGTGAAAATTGATGTTAGCTAGCCAGATTGCCATAGGCCATATTTGATAGTAGAGTTTTAAAAATAATCTGCAAAATAGTTATAGACTAAATGTGGACCTAAAAATATAATATTGAGGGAAGCAAGTAAGATTTGTGGTAGGAACAAAAAATATAAGAGATAATGGTAGTTCAAGGGACTGCAAATGCGTAGTGGGAAAGAATAAAGGAATGTTGAAAAACTAAGACATGGTTCTCTCTACAAAGTACTTATAACATTTTCCTTTTCTTAAGGCTGACATAGTGGGTCAGAAGTTGCTTTTGCTTAGGATCATTTGTAGTGCTAATTAATGGGTATCCTAGAAACCTATTCCAAATAAGGCAAGGGGCATGCCTATAAAGTAGATAACAATAGAAAAATATTAGCACTTAACATGCAAATCTAGTCATGCACAAATAAACAAAAGGTCCACTAAAATGATGTCAATAGAATCTTAAGTTTAAATTTACATCTATGACGATACACCTTAAAAAACTCATTATAGTGCACAATCTTAACACTAATGAATCCAAATAAAATAGGTTTAGAGTAGTGGTTCAATGGACATTTGATAACAAATAATAAGGTGTATTTCTTGAAAAGTTATGTAATTAAATGAAATAGATTAAAATACATCTTAAAATGAAAAGTTTTGCTCTAAAAGAGCATAATTTATCATAATATTGTCTACAAAAAAACTCAATTTATGCACTTATCCCTAAATATATATTAATATATTTATAAACACAGGAAACAAGAGATTTGACCCCTAGGGAGCATCGGTTACTATACTACTATATAAAAACTTCAATATAATCATCTATCTTATACTAATATATATAATGATGATAGGAACTGCAAATATTTGATACTTACAATTAATTTGGTGTCCCAGAGTGGACCAATACCTTTGTACATACTGCAATCATTGAGGAAACACAATCAAGTTTCATGACTACTATATGAAAGTTTATTCAAAATTGATAGAATATATGCAAGAAAGGGGGGAAAACTCACCCAAGAACTCCTCCTCATCTAACAAACTTTGGAAGCCCATCACATAATTATCTGACAAAGCCAGGTTGTGTTTGTACTCCAACTTTTACAGCCTCAAGAGGACAAAGGGAAATATCAATAATAAATTCTGCAGATGTAGATCTTGCCAAGTAGATCAATGTCTTGTATTTGGCAGTATACTCAGGCACTACAATGTCTGAGTAGTATTTCTTAAAGAACACATAAAATCCAAACTTGCAAGCACCCTGAAGAATGTATCCAAGAAGAGTTGTCACCCAACCTTTGAATAAATCCTTTGTTCCTTGTTCTTTAAGAAAACACCAAAACCAATGGAGATTCTCTTGTACTTCACAGGTTTAATCTAAAAGTAACAACAACAAAAAACCCAAAAGGGATGAAAAAATTTAGTCACGAAAAGATAAAACATTGAAGTCGGTAAAATGCTTAGAAGACCAGAAATCATATCTCCAGATTCCTAGAAAATTACTTTTGGTAAAAAAATATTGTTGTAATCATGTCAAACTCTTAAATAAAGATAATAATAAGGTTAATATTTTGAAGGACACAAACAATTCAAAGTCTCACTTACATCAATTTTTGTATCACAAAAAATATTTACTTGCTAGAAAAATATGACATAATGACATGTAGGCTATTTGATTTTCTAATCTAGACCTTATTATGTTCAAGAATAATCTATTAATTCAAGGATTGTTAAGCATCCATGTCATCCACTTCCTCAATGACAACCAAAAGTATCTGTGATTCAAATGGGGATATTATGTTTTAGAAGCCTTGCTGAAAAATTAGAATGCTTATTTTCCCAACAAGTATATCATGTGTTTGTTCAGTGGATCTTGAGTTGAGATATTTTAAACTTTTAGAGATTCTCTTTCCCCACAGAAAATAGGATACATAATGAGAACCTTGTCAGGGATTTATGGGAACACAAAAAAAAACATCTAATTTTTTTGTTTAAAGCTCGACATTTAATAAATCAAAAGAGATATTACAAAGGATTTCTTTCTTCCCTATTGGTTTACCACATACAACGAACCAATTCATGAAAAATAATGAAGTAAGAAGTTCCAGAATTTCAATCATCGAGACACACAAGTATAAATTCATTTGAACTCAAACAACAACATTTTTTGGCTAATTGTTCTATTATAATAATTAATACAATTAATAACACTAAAATATCTGACTTCAAGCTTCTTTCCATACATGAAACTTTTCCACTATCAAAGTTGTATGTAAACACTCAGGAAACTTCTCAGAAATATTTCCAAAAACATTTTCTTGTAGATTTCAAGTAGAGGATTACCATTTTTGTACTAAAAAAAAAAAAAAAACATTTTAGATTAGGCATTGTTAGGCCCAACAACTTAGGAACTAAAACTTAAAAATTTCATTACTAAAAAAATAAGAAAGAGTTTATAAAATGAAAATTTGAAAATCCATGCCTATAAATCTATATGAATGGTGTGTATTCCTTCCTAAATCATCTATTTATAGCTATCTGATTTCTCATTTTCTCGCTGATTCTAGTGTAGGAACAACATATTTATATTCAAAGCATTGCTTTTTTCATTTTAAATTAGGCATTGGTATGCACCATAACTTAGGAACTAGAAATAAGATACTTTATTACTAAACAATAATGAAAGAGTTTACAAAATGGAACCTTGAAAAGTCACACCCATACATCTATATACATGTTATGTATTCCTACTCAGAAAATTGCTTTTCTCACTTTAACTTTGGCATTGGTAGGAACCATAACTTAGGAACTAGAGACTTTATTACTAAACAATAATGAAGAAGTTTACAAAATGAAAAATTGAAAATTCATGCCCATACATCTGTATACAAGTTATGTATTTTGGGAATCTACATACAAGTTATGTATTCCTTACTAATACCAGTGTTTATAGATATCTTATTTCACAACTTCACATAATTTTGAAAGTGCCATTTTATATATTCCTCCCTAGAAAAACTATTTATAGTTATTTCATTTCTCAAAACATTTTCTAGCCGAATCAAGTATAAGAATGCCATTTTCGTACCAAAGAAAGTGTTTTGCATTTTAAATTAGGCATTGGTAGACACCATAACTTAGAAACTAGGAATTAAAGAGTTTATCACTAAACAATAATCAAAGAGTTTATAAATTAAAAATGCATGCTCATACATTATTACATCAATATACAAGTTATTTATTCCTTCCTAATACTAGAAGAAGGCACCGAACCACACAACACATTAAGGCTCAGCGGGAAGAAACTTCTAAATCAAAACTAATTTTTAACTCACAACCCTATTTAATTCCACAAAAAAATACACCAACGAATTATAACATATGGCACAATTCTCCTAAGGTGAATCCGAACAAGTTTGATGCTATTGACCCATTATAATCGGTTGGCCAGATGCAACATTAATTCGCCCTCAAGAGCATTAATAATGATACAATAAAACTTCTTACAGTGTGGGTCATGTATCTAGATCTAAAATCATGGCAATGGTGAGAGTGGCGTAAAGAATCCTATGTGAGAGCTATATCACCTAGAGTCAGTTTGTTAAAGATATTTGTGAAATTTTTGAAAGCGATGATCACTATCTAGGGAATATTACCAAGTTATATCAAACAGGCTCAGACACACACTTTACAACAATGTTTGAGTAATTAACCATTCGTAAAAATGGCATAACAAATTATTTCCATAAGAACATTTCATTAGTGGCCTGAAGGAGGAGATTCATGCACAATTCAAAATATAACATCATGCTACATGTTTGGAAGTGACTCGAAGGGCCCTAGAGGCAAAGATGGTGATCCGTGCACAAACAAAATCCCAACCTTCATTCTTCACACTCCTCCATAACCACCTCCAAATAAAATAGTATGTGCACCAAGTCAAAGAGGTCATAATGCTCTCCAATAGAGGTCAAAAGATGCCATGTCAAACATACGACTTCATCAGATTGTAAGTGCATCACATGCCAATTATGAGGTGAGAAGTTGTAATAAGGAAGCCAAAACGCAGAAGACGTAATATTTCAGCCACTTGGGAAAAAAGGTGTTGGTAGATTTTTAAAGATAACACCATTTTATTGCAAAAGGTAAGTGAAACCTACTATTGAGATAATGATATGCCATGGGGATAGTTGGAAACAATGTTCTATCATAGGCCGAATAGCTTCTACAACTGATTTTTAATTATTAAGAGGTTCTCTCGTTCCCTGCACCACCCAAAGGAAGTAAGCTATAACAAAGTGATGGAACTTCATGATAGATATCACTGTAATTTAACAAAAACAAATTGCAAAAATAACAACTAGAAAAGTAATATAAGTTCCTCAAATGCCCCTTTCTACATGTCAAGAAGAATAATGTTATTTTAAAGTACTTTTATACTAGTAACTTTCATAAAGAAAACATGAGAAAGTGAAGGATACCATAGTTATTTGTTGGACTTTGTTAAGCAGGAAATGGTATCTAAAAACAAAGCACAATGTTGGACCTTGAGCTAAGTCCATTTTCCTGTAATCAAAACAATTTCGAAGATCAGGTTCATAAATGGGGATAACATCAGGTTTTAGAATATTCTCCCTAAACCAAATGCTCTTCTCTAAAGGTTTTATGGATCTGCAAATTTCTAGATTGAATTACATATAAAATTGATCCATTGTTCAACTCCTGAATAAATTGGCACTGAGGAAGATAAGAAGTCATTTTGTAGAGTAATGTTTCTGAGGATTATTATATCCAAAGAAATCTTTTCACAATTTTGGTGTCAAGATATTTGTTTGGAATTTAAATATTCATTAGATCACTTTTGAAACCATTTTTCGTTGTGCTGGTGAATCATTATTTACAATTGTCTTTGTGAAGTATACTTTTTTGGACAAGTAGCACTAGGTGGTTGAGATAACAATAGTAGCAACGCAACCATGTTCAAATCATAGTTACTAGACTAGGCCAAGTTAACTAGAGATTGCCAGTTTGACTAGGTTGGAGTAATAAACCAAGTCATATTAGACAGGAGACTCATTTTTGTACAAAATCAGCCAAACCTAGACCAGTTGATTCAAACTGGTCATAACTGGGTTGACCCAATGATTTATAGAAATACTTAGCTAAGTTTGATGGGTTGAACCCAAGTCATAACACATTTCACATATTAGGAAACATTGATTTTAATGCCATTTCCATGGACAATGTTGAAGCAACCTTCAAGTGGACTGTTGAGAAAGGCCAAGAGTCATGATTCATAAGAGCCATTGTTTTTAGTGCATTAATTAATGTTGTTAGAAAAACGTTGAGGTAGGGCAAGGGACAAGAGGGCCTTCTATTGGCATTGATTCCTAGGTTGTTATATTTAATATGCAATAAAATATTTTTTCATATGATTTTATACTTGACTCTTGACATTGAACAACTTGAACTTTGTCCATCTACTTCATATATTACTGCCATGTTGCATGGAAATTTTGACCTATGTTGATAATAGATATATATAATATACTTTGATATTTTATCTTTGCATTATATTCGGTGTTATGATGTTGTCTTTCATCGAGGCTAAATTCAATGCCAAGATTTCTATTTGTGATGACTACATTTTTTGTAATTTTCTATATGCAAGTCACTATCAAGTTGACGAGTCATTGCCAAGTACTGAGCCAAGTTTGGCTGGTGGGCCAAAATGGGCCTTGAGTAAATTCAAATATGGTAATTTTGGTTCAAAAAAAAATGAGGATTACAAAATATTTGAAGATAAGTGGACTCAAAGAAAAATAGACACTAAAGTACAGAGGATTCATAGAAAAAATTGGACAAATGAAAACTTTCTGGTGGGTCTTTGACGAGCATTGAGTCAATCTTGATGTGTGGGTCAAAACAAGCCCTAAGTCAATTCAATTATGGTAAATTTGCTTCAAATAAATGAGGACCACAAAATATCTGAACATTGGTGGACTAAGAGAAAAACAGAAACCATGAACATCAGTGGATTCAGAGAGATAAATAAATAGATGACAACCTCTCTCTCTCTCTCTCTCTCTCTCTCTCTCTCTCTCTCTCTCTCTCTCTATATATATATATATATATATATATATATATTTATATATATATATATATATATATATATATATATATATATATATATATATATATATATATATATATTGTGTGTGTGTGTGCGCGCGTGCGCATGTGTGGCGCACAAATATATATATCTCATCCAATATTTTCTCTTCCCTTCTTTAGTTCCCTGCATCTTGCATGTGACCAGCTGGAAAGATGCATGCATACTTGGTTAGGATTGCAGATTTGTTTCACCTCAAAAAATTTGAGGTCAAACATTGAACATGAGCCAAATTATATTTTGTTCAAATTTCCCTAGTCCATGGATATCTTCGCCAAGTGCTTGACAACAATACAGCAAAATAAAGTATGTGTTTTTTTAGTTGAGGAAAGGAAGAACAATAAATAGAAAAAAAACTTTTTATCGTTACCAACATTGTTTGTTTCTATAGTAGGAACTTTGGAAAATAATAAATTACATTGAAACTGATGGATTTAATTGTGGTTCTACTTTCCCTATAAATCTTCTCATCTATCTTTCTAGATTTTCTTTGTTAAAAGTAATTATTCAAATTTCCTTAAAACAAAAAGTATTAAATCATGAAAACTTTTTTATAAATGAAGACTATTGATTTTTTTCTAGTGGAAATAACAATCCCGAATAAGTTTCAATGGGAACTTGTTAGAGGTGATTCTTCTACAAAGGTTTGTCAGACAAGGTTTTCCTTTGGCTTCCTATTTGTATGTTATTTCATTGGATACTTGTGCATATATAATTGAAGCTACTTGATTGAAATGGAATATATGATGAATTATCCTTCCTAATCAAGAGAAAATGCTTAATCTACATTTCACAAATGATTGTGCTCTCACTCGATAGCTCATTGTAATTGTATAGAGGGAACGATGAAGCGTCTGGACATTTTCACTCAAACATTAGAAGCAACAGTTAGAGAGGATCATGACAAAGGTTCTTATGATTGGCCATGATGAATTTCCTGACAAGATTGTTATAAAATGGAAATTGATTCAACCATGGTAGTTATAAGGCACCAAGATATTCTGGTTAGAGTTGATGTACTTTCAACAAACATCTGGAACTGGATATTGACCATGATTGAGAACAAGGTTAAGAGGTGATTAACTTAGATATACCACTTGTAGGAAGATTCACCATAACAGATAGGTTTTGGAAGCAAATCATATTTACTGTGTTTCCTGCCTCTTTCCCTCTAGAACATGACAGAGGATATTAGAGATATTCCTTAGGTGTGTTTTTCCTCTCTAGAACAGGACAGAGGATATTAGAGATGTTCCTTAGGAATTTCCTTAAAGGGGGAATGGAGGAAAGAGAAATATCCTAATAATATCATGGCCAATTTGTGCAATGCCTAGGTAGGTTGAAGAGCTTGGTTTGATTGATATGAAAGCTCAAAGACCAACATTTACAACTAGGTGGTTGATAAGGGCTGCCATGAAGGGGAAGGGTTGAAGGAAAGTTCTCGTCCACCATTTTCTATAGGATACTATCAATGCAGATGGAATAAAGGGTTCCTTCATATATATGATGTATTTTATTGGCCCACACTTTTCAAATCTCGGATCTGTTTATAGGTCTCTGCAATCTCAAACCTAACTCTCTACACTCACCCATGTAGATTTCCAACTTGATATTTAACTACCTTCAAAACCCCCTCAGCATCCCTTAAGCTCTAGAGTTGTTGAATCAGATTGTTATGGTGTGAATAGGCTTCATTTCTTAGCTTCTTTTCGAGCTAGTGAATCCCTTCAACTACTTTATCTGCACGAGACCGCAGATCAACTATTCAAGGCCTCACTAGAAAATTTCATTGACTTGAAATCATCAGAAAGAAATTTGACGAATATGGGATCATACATAAATTATTCTTCGAGGGGAACATCATTCAAATACCACTATGGATCATTCAAAGTGGGCTCTCAGAGGTTCAAAGAGGGTTCAAGTGAGGCGATGCAGTGCAGGGGGGGGGGGGGGGGGGGGACAAAGTGTTGTTTTGAATTGATAGTATTCAGCCTTCTCTGTGAAATGTTTGATGGACGTCGCCAATTTCTTTTCCCTTTTATTCTATAGAATTGACATTGTAGAATTGTACCGATAAGAAAGCATACATACCTGGTGAATGGGAATGTGAATTTGAGGTGCTATAGTGCATTTCTAGAAGCTTAGATTTTTGAAATGGATTGATATTGGGTATATCCATTCCACGAGTCCCATCGATCTCGCTGTCGCCTACTGCCTTTCTCATATTGGTAATGGTATGCCTCTAACAGAGTTTCAGACCCACTGTTGCTTCCTCTTGTCTGAAGTTTCCTCGCTTCTTCTTCAGCATCATAGCACATCTGCTTGCCAGGTTCTGAAATAATTGCATATGCTTCTCCAATCATTTTGAAAAGCCTCTTTGTATCTCTTCGGACCTCCTCCCCAACTTCATTCCAATAGCCATCATCCCCACTGTCACTTCATACTAAAAACTACCCAGCCTTATCTGGATGGTGTCTAAGAGAAACTTTTTGATAAGCCTTCTTGATCTCAGCCGCAGTACTAGAAGCCTCAACACCCAAGATCAAATAATGATCCAAAGGAATTTCTCTTTTCATTTCTTCTTCTACTTTGGCAAGTCATTCACGATCTTGTCTAAGATCTTGTGTGATAGTTCTTGAGCTTCCCAATCTCCCTGGTTGGCTTGCTTTACTCCATTGTTGGCTCTCTAAGAGTGTTATAAGATTCTACATATCAATGGTTTATTTTCCACAATCTTGAACAATTTCACGTAATGTGGCTTTCTGAGAAATAGCCTTGGGATAGTTTGAAGAATGAGCCAGTGAACAGTTTATGAGAATTTACAAAACGAAAATGGCACGAGAAAAAAGGAACAAAATTCAAATTCCCTTATGTGGGAGAGGTGAAAATTTGTGCATTTTGATGTTTAATAGTGCATAGGAATTATGGTTGACTATCACTTACATTGAAATTTTACCTTCCATTTCTCTTTGATAATTACCGTGTGACTAAATTTCTTAGGAATTTCTTATACAGGTTGAATTTTTAATGTTAGCATGAATATTTCTTTAAAATGATGTTTGCATGTGAAATTTTGGTAGGTAATTTTGATACTTATTTAATATCGTAATTTAAAAATAAAATATAAAAATATATTAATGAATAAGGTTATTAAGAGTATATTAATGAATAAGGTGGTTACATCTTGTAGATTTAAGTAACATTTTTTAAAATAAATATGTTTGCCCCTATTCATACCCTATTACTCACTTTTATGGAGAAAGAGATTTTTCTAAGTTTCTTGAATTATATTAACCTTCTCCTCTTTATTTCTTTACAACATAGATGGGACGCTTTCCTAGCATTAAAAGGGTGTGTGCTTTAATGGAATAGATTGGATTGGTAATGTGATCAATTAAGCACACACATATGGTATCTCACCATCTTCTCTTGCACTATTTTATGATTAAACAAAGTAGCTTTTATTTAAGTTGGAATGACGAAAAAATCGTGGTTTTAATTGCTATATTTTCACTATCCACCACTTAATCCAATGTAATCACAATCAAATTTGGTAGAACAATCAAGCCTTTAACAAAAATAATTATAGTATCTTAAGCTAAACCTAATAACATGTTTGAGTCAAAGGAATCATTTCAATTATCCATGGAGCTACAACAGAATTATGTCAATTCATCTAATATTAGATCTTGAATGACCAATCAAACTCAAGAATGTGGATATGTCATATTTATGTTGTTTGTATTTGGGAGATGACTCCATAATGGGATGAATGGAATGCACACATGGAAGATAACTTCAAAAACGAAATGGTAAGAAAAAGTGATATGGCATCTCGATCTCATGCATTTTTAGCCATGGATGGATAGCCACTTATAGGCCATTAAAATTTCAGCCCTTGATGGACCATTTCACCATTATAACATAAATATGATTTTCTTAGGGAGGTCTGTAATTTATTTAAATGCACACATAAGGTGTAGTAATAAAAATTCAATGGGATTAAATAAGCATTCATCAACATTTTGATAACAACAAATAATCTATGTTTAAAATAAACCAAACCACACATAACATGCTTAATCCATGTAAACATATTACAATAAATAATATTCAATCACATTTCATAGAAACTTATTTTTAACTAAGGATGGTCCAAGGAAAGTAGTTTCATATGAGAAAATTTTGTCCTGGTTGTAGGCATGCACTGTAGATGCCATCCTCAAGTTGGCTTATGAGGTCACTAGGGAAAATCAATGTAATATATAGGATCGCACTCGCTCATCCCAACCCATCGCTCTCATGGAATGGTTAATTCACTCATTACAAAGCACATATAATCTAACCTGGAACTATCAATGACACTCTCTTCGACTTCCTTGCACAACATAAGGAAGATCTTCCCCTACTATGCTTGATAGTGCCTTAGGGATTTTCTTCCCTTTCAAAGCTCTTTAGTGTAGGCAAAAAGAGTCCAATTTGTTGAATTATTTCTAGGAGTAACTTGGAAGATTAAAATGTGCCTCTCAAACAACCAATGAACAATTATAACTAATGGATGAAAGCTTCCTTAGTTGCCCAAAATCTATGCTCATCTACAATCTCTATATCTCTTTTCCAAGGACAACTAATTCGGACAGCTTCCAGCTACCTGCTCCCTTACTTGCCCGGCTTCACCAAGTACCTGTAAGATCACAGAAGAAGAAAACTATACAAAGACATGGATCTATATTCATAAACAACTTAGGATCAGATTTAAGTTAACCATACAAATGTAACAAGCATCAATGATACACAAGCATGGAGGAAAAACTCAAATAGTTTTTATTGATAAACAAGAAGATCCAGGAGGAGTTACAACCGATGATTCCTGGCCCAGCATCAACCTCCCAGCAAAGAAGCCCCTCTTCACCTCCAACAAAGCATAAATCACCCAATACTCTGATATTTGTCTCAAAACCAACAACAATTCCTTACAATGTGTAAAATTCCAGCCTCTGGATCTCTGGGATGGGGGATCCATATATAGATGTATGTAAGGAGGATGAGTCAGCGTGTGATTTGATTAGTGTCTTCTCTTTGTCAGTTCTTGCTTCCACTTGGAGACTGAAGGCCTCTTACTCATCCTTAGTCTAATTCAGTGAGGCAAGTGTCAAAGGAGAAGATTCTGGAAGCTTCCATTGTCTCTCCACCTCGCAGAATGACACTTCCATTTGTCATTTCTCACCCAACGCATCCTCATAGTGCATTTAGGTGCGTTGCAACGCACCCAGCTAGTGTGTTTAGGTGCTATGCAACGCACCTAGCCAGTGTAGCAGCTGAAATGATCCCGTTTTGACTTATTCTGAGCAGTTTCTGGTGGAGAACTTCTGGGAGAAGCTGTAATTTGTTGACCTTGTTCCTTTAGGGGTTAGAACAACACTTTTAGGGACTTAGGAGCCCTTGGTTTATGGACATTTCATGCTTGGAGCTGCAAGGCACAAAAAATGTCTATAACATCAAGTGCAGCCCATGATTATGTGGTCTTCTCATTTGAATTTTCTTCTTCTGGATGTGGTCCTTCAATGATATCAAGATAATCTTGTTTTTGCAGTACTCTTCCTGAGCTATGGTGAATACCATTGATCTCAAAAGGAGATGTTTGGAAGTGTTGTACCTCAACATTGTAAGTGGGTTGAGCTACTTCAATGTGTGGGTTTGGAAATAGTGGTACAGGGAGTTGAGTGGGAGTGGATATTTGAGATGGATGTGGTTGGGGTTGTGGTTGTGGTAGAGATGAATGGTAGGTATAAAATGGAGTTGTATGGAGTATATTGAGGAAAATATTGAGGATATTTTGGATGACTCCCATAAGTTCCTTGCAAACCTTGTTGCCAAGATTGTTTTTGGGGTTGAGATGGCCAATGTTGCCAAGGAAATGGTGTGTTCTAATTAGTTTGATATGGATGTGCATAAGCTTGAAATTGTGAATTAGGTTCTTGCATCATGCGAGGTTGAATAGGCTACCATGGTCCTCTTGGAGCTACATAACATAGCTGCATTGGAAATTGACTTGCTCCATTGTCCTCTTGGTGAACTTCCTTCAACCTTGGTAATGAGGAGCAATATTTAACATCATGTAATTTTGCATGGACAACACAAATACCAACATCTTCTTTTTTCTTATTTTGTATTCTTAACATTTCTACTTGTTCAGTTAGATTGATAAGAATTTTTGTTTTAAAGTCATCAAACAAATTTCCAAGTTTAGCTTGACTTACCGATCTTGATGCTGATTGACTTACTCTTTCTCTTCCTCTTGATATGTGTTTGCATGTTTCACAAATTTCATCAAATGATAATTGGTATACATCACCTCTACTCATGAGATCAAGAATATCAATCTATTCATCCCTAATTGTTCTAAGTAAGATGATTTTTAGTGTGTCGGATCCTAAATGATGTAGTTTTTCCCTCTTAACTTTATACATGAACCTTTCTATTAGATCCTCTAGAATCTCATCTTATTTTTGATTCATTCTAAAGATTCCTTCTTTAAGATCACGATCTTTATATTTTTATAGAAATATCTTTTGCATATCATTCCATGATCTTATTGAATTAGTCCATAAATTCATGAACCATTTAAGAGCTCTATCCTTCAATGTTGCCGGAAACAATCTCAGTTTTTGAGTTTTTAATAAGTAAACATAAGATCTATAAACATTCATTGGTGTTGATTTTGATCATCTTCATATTTATCGTTCATTAGTAGTAGAAGATAATGTAGCAAGAAATACAACCATAATCATTTTTTTTTATGTCTCAAATGAACCTTGAAATTAATTACGAAAAGGTTTTTTCAACCTATTGTGTGACTTTATTATCCACCCTTATTTTAAATAGGGGCCGCAAAATACATTGATAATAAGGTTGAAAATTATTTAGTCCAAAAAAACCAATATAATATATGTAAAAGCATGTATCAAAATCTAGGTCAAAATTATTTATAAAAAGCATAATTTTAGATTCAAAAAAATATGTTGAAAATGGATATTACAAATGTGATTGAAAATTGATTTTATGGTCACCATATATTACACAAATATTATTAATGAGGTAGAAATTTATTTTGAAAGTTTAATAGGAGGTATAGGTTGAAACTTTTATTTTAAAAAATGGTTTTTGATCATGAGCTCAAAGATGATCATAGTCATAATCACATATCAAATCCTAATCCTTACTCTCTTCCTACTCTTAATGTCTATTTGTCGAGCCTAACAACTAGTTGAGTCTAAATCATAGTCCAAGTAGCTATATTCAACTTTGGATTGATAATCTCCACAATTATTTATATATATGCTATGTTGTTATATTTTACATGTTAATTAATTCTTTAATCTCTCTCCATTATTAATATAAGTTAAAACAATCTAATTTAATGTCATACCATAGCCAGATGACAAATTATGGTTGTTGTTGGATTGCATAGTGTTAAATGAATGTATATGGAATGTTACTTGAAGGTACTACATCAAAACATGATAAATTGAATATGTATATCTCCCCACCTATCCAACGCCTTGGTAACACTCCTCAAGTGAGACCTTCCTTGCTTCAAGAATTAATAATGCCAATGCTAGACTAGTACAATGTTTGTTTGACACTTAAGTGCACTCTAGTTTACCAATTAGATCCCATAAATGGTTATGTTATTGGGAGCACAACATGATTATCAAGCCTTAGAAAAATGAAGAAACGACTAGCTAAACCACAAATGGAAGATTTTTTTGATAATAGAACTAAATATTTGTTAGTGAGGAAGCCTCACTGCTTTGTTGGAGAATGGAAATTCAAGGAGACGTTCATGTATGAAGACATCTTTGAAATTTCTATGGATAAAGTTTTCTAGTGAGTTTGTTTGAATGGTTGCATATGATTGATGAATCTCTACATCACCATTGAGGAGATGAGAAGACAAGTAATTTGAATCTTAAATCCAATAACTTTGGAGTGTTGTGGTCACTTAGTTAATAATACAATTTACTTTTGGGGGGAGAAGACAATGGAAGTATACATTGTGTCTAGTTTGTAGTAGAATTGTACTAGTTGTACTAAAAAGTTAAGGACTAGTTTCATAAGGGGTTTTTGAGAGTGATTGGTGAAGACAATCCCTACAAGGATAAAAATGTTGTTGGTGAAGGAAATTTTGTTTCCTACTAACCCACTGAGCATGGTGGTGTAAAACCTTGCATTATGGAATGGGTTACAATGAGGTTAGGAATTATGAGATCTCAAAGGACCAAAATGACCATGGAGGACACAAAAGTTAAAGAGAAAGTTGAACAAGCTTTAAGGAGGTACATATAACTAACCAATGGTGGTTGAACTAGATGTGAGAAAATTAAGAAGGCTATGAGGAGTTTGAAAAGGAGATTAGTGATGAAGTGAGTAGTGAAGTGAGGATGATAGAGCTAGATAATTTAAATGAGAAAGGTAAGTCGATGAGTGAATGGTAACAAAAGAAAGGGTTGACGATAAAATATAGCTCAATAAGGAGTATTATTCAAGGCACCTCAATGAATTATGATGAAAACACTTGGGTGCGGTTACGAGAGATATGTGATTACGAAGTGATAGGTTGGATGCAATGTAGAATGATACTGTGGATGAGAAAGAATCAAATGAACTAATGGGAAACCATATCCTAAGGACAATGAGAACCTAGTAGTGGACATGGAAAGATAATAGAAAAGTTTGCCTCGTACCAACCCCTCTCCTTATGCTTCTTAAATACAATTATGTAACATTACACTATCTTGTTAATAATGGTTCAAGTCCACCTAGTAGTACGCTTAGTTATGGAGGAACAATAAGAATTAGAGGAAGTAGTCTTAATAATAGTGCAATACTTCAAGATTAATGCAGCATTTGCCATGGGACACATCAACTTATAACTCAAGCAAATAAGTTAATGTAAGTAAATGCAGACCTTGCTAAGCAGATGGTCCTGTTATCACCCCAAGAAACTCTCCCAGGTCGTATCTCAGAGATGCTCGGGAAGATTACAAACTCAACATAATGTTGGAAGTGGATGAATGGAAGGAATGATGAATATTCAAGCTAGATAACCACTTCTACTATGCTTAACTCCAGATATGGGTGAACACCCTCAGACTACAAGGCTTTAGACCACCAATTACTCATAGTTTGAGGATTAGGTTAACATGGAGAATACTGACTACACCAGCAGATGCACAAGACCATGTGATGGTCGGCTCCAACTAGTAAATGGTCTACAAATCTATTTCCTAATGCACAAACAAGATGACAGCTTTCTAGCACTAAGTAAATAGAAACCTGCATAACACATTCAATGATACATACTAGACTTCAACACAGAGGTGGGATGACAGCCCCTCTAATGCTAAAAATGAAGAGCACATGAACAAATGCATAACAGGCACAACATAGAATAGAGCAGAAATGGAAAGTGAGCAATTAACAGCCAAAGAAGCTTGTATTAGCTGAAAATGAAGACCAGACACTGCAAGTATCACAGTAGTTACAGTCTCCAGAAGTTGAACCTTACATCAAAACAATAACCATCAACCCTCATTACATCTCTTTTCTAGGTATATATAGAGTTTGATTACAAAATGCTCTGCTATCCTACGCGTGGAGGGGTTATAATTGGCCACCAACCACTTTAACTATCTAAAATGGGCCTCTGCTACGACCTGCTGCTTCAATGAATGAATTTGATATTTCTGCTGCTCGGCCATCCTTCCTGAATAGGTGGAGTGTAATATGAAACAAGATCCATAACTAATAAATGCTTTAATTGCTCGAGACTGGTCCTTTTTTTTGCTCGGCCATTCCGCTTCTTGAATGCAGTGGTTGACGATTAACTGTACTGGGTACAGGTAGTTGGCCACCTTCGTCTTTCGGGAGCACAGAATGGCTATGGACATGGATAGTCAAGGTGGATGGAGAAGGAAAATCGGTCGTCAGATTGCACCGATGAACGATGGAAAACACTCGGTGAGGAGTACCGGGAGGCGAGGTGGAAGAAAATCATGAGCCATTGGATCCAGCGCATGGACGGCGGAGATCTCTTGGCGGGAAGAATCAGGCGAAAATGGGAGGCAAACAGTCGTGAGCCGTCGGATCTTGGGCGGTCAGATTGGACGGTGATCGGGTGGCAAAGATGCACGGGAGATAGTGATCGGGGAGGGTGGTTTTGGCGGTGGGCGGTATTTATCACACCGCCTTTAGGGCTTGGGTGGTAATCGTACAAAGGAACGCGATCGCAATCAGCGAGTGATGCATGGCATATGGGACTGGGTCAATACCACTTTCCCCGCGAGCTAACGTGCAGGCAGCTTGTGGCATCGGGAAGAGCGAACGTTGTTAGATTTTGGTGAACACGATCGGTGGTGGGAAAAGTAAACTGGGTTTAATGAGTGGGGAAAGTAGCAGAGACCGTCGGATCGTGATTAAATGATCAAACGGTGCGGGTTTAATGGCACGGGTTACCGTAGGAAAAGGTGCGCGGTCATGCTACCGTGGTTACATGGGTTTAATCCCTAGTGCCTAGGGGGCCGAAAGAACATAGGCTTTCACAAAAATTTAGAGGTGAAATGAAGGAAAACTCATGCAGCGGGGGGCTATGGGAGTAGACAAAAACGGAGGAGCAGGAGAAGAACAACTAATGCACATCCCTTTTTGAGAGCAAATGACCTGATCAGGCCTATATTTGATCCTAGAAATGCTGAATTGAATAGCAGAGCTAACAGGTCCTCCTTGTAATTTTTTCAAATTAATAAAAAGGGCCTCTGAGCCTATGGTTTCTAAGATTCATTCCAAGTTCTCCTGGCTTCTTCTACGACATGTAACATTGCTTGATTCCTATATATCTTTTATTTAAACGTTGTTACCCACACAATTTAACTTTTTATGCAGAACAAATTTCAGCTCAGCATTACAACTTAGTCCTTGTTATATGTGGTTTATTACGAAGTTGTGCATTATATATTATGTGATTAACACCAAAAATTTATTCACACAACATTTTATTTCAAGTTCACAATATCATGCTTACTTATTTTATTTATCAATGTAATTCATTTTAGAGTAACAACACACAAATATATATTTAACATATCCAACATTGTCATATCCCCACAGAGGTGTAAGCACATGTAAAAGCATTAACAACACAAACACAACCCCAAAATCCAGAACTATTACAATCAGAAAAGCATCATGATTCATCAACAGATAAACAAGCATAAGAAGATACTTATCTTTTAATTTAAAGGTTAACTAATTCTATGAAAAGGGCTCTCCACCCAACCATATATAGCCGCAACCACACTTACTTCGAGCTTCCACCCCAGAGTTAGATTCAAAATTCTAAGGGGGAAGCATGGTTAAGGGACTTGAATACAAACTTCCAACTGAAATAGGGACTCTATATGATCTCCTTCCTCAATCCCACTAGTTGGCTACCACTTTTTTTGTCAACACAGTTAGTTCAAAGGTACTTTACCTCACCCCAAGTGCTCACATAGTGATTCACCCCCTTCTAAGGAGTACATAATCCACTATAAAAATAATTTAGTAATAACAAGTCTTCAATCAAGTCTTCCTTGGATGTTTCTTTAGGATGGCTTCTCCCAAGTTGTTACAGGGCTGCAATGTTTGTTATATCAATACACAACCTCCAAGGGACCCAAGCTATTACAGGGCTCCAAATATTCAACCCACAACTTCCAGGGACCCAAGCTATTACAGGGCTCCAGAGTCCTTGTATCAACCCAAAGCCTCCAGGGACCCAATGAAACAACCCCCTTCTCTTGTCTTCTTTTTTCTTATGTTCTCTTATGTGTTTCCTACTTATTACTTTTGTTGGATACTTGAATCCCTTTCCTTCTTTGTATGTCTCTAGCTTTCCTTCCAATCAATTCTTGTTTTTGTCTTTTCACGTTTTACAAGGATTGTTGCTCCCCTGTTCTTGTTTCCTTGGCCTCTTTCTCAACTAACATTTAATGTTGTGTCCTTATTGCCATGCAATGTGCAATCACTTTCATAAATCTATTGTCCTATTTTCTTGTTGTTGTGTTTAAAGATACATTGGCCTGAGTAATTTCTCTCGTAGCCCATTTAATTTCAAAACCAATCCCTTGAATTCATGAACCAACCAATATTTAATCGTTATCTTGCAATTTAGGTTTCTTTATCTGCACAAGAAATCTCAATATCCCAAGCAAGAAACCTCATCTATAGCTCTAGAATATGTGTCCCTTTTACTTAATCCCCCTTTTTATATTTCACATATTGCATAAATTTTTACAATGTATTTGATGAGAGGACCATGGGTGGGGCTGTCACAGTCCCCTCCCCCTTGAGGGAACATTGCCCTTGTTGTTCAATTATCAATATACACGGAGGAAATCTACTAAATAGAGAAACAACAATGTACCACCTTTGGAGATTTATATTTACAACTCTTTACAACATTTACCTATATTTAAATGTCACACATTCACAGTTGTGTGCCCAATGACTAACAATTATAAAAGAAAATTTTAATGAGATTAGCCACTTTCTGTGGCTCTTTGCAATTTCTTGGTGCTTTTGCTACACCAAATTCGGCTTGGATTATTTCCTTTGTTCTAAAGGGTAGTATGCCTCCAATATCCAACATTATCTTTATTTTCACTCTTGTTCCTTTAGTGAACAATTTCTGACTCATTGCTTCCCGATATATCCCCAATGTGCTTCTAATTCTAATCAGCTATGCTCATGACCAAGAAACCCAAATTTTATATTCTGACCTTTCCTTCTTAGTCACTCACACAATCCAGTTACCCCCCTCTCTATGGAGTCAATCACCTTCCAAGTTAAGGGATCCCTTTCTCTACTTATCAGTCCCTCAGGTGATCGATTCCTTGGTAAGGCTTCCTCACAGTAGAACAGTCTACGAAAAAGGTTGTCCATATTATTACAATTATAAGGTTCATATCATGCTTCATGGAAAACAATTTACATCATTAGCGTTAGTGTATCACAATGGCCCCATTATTGAAATATTTAATCTATGTGCCACTACACATTGCATATATTTCAACTGCAATTATTTATCTTGTAGCCATGTTCATCCACCCAACTAGGAAATTTCATGCTTTCCTACATCATATCACATATGCCTCCAAAATTTCCATCATTAAACAAACACAATAATTTTAAATCATACCTCACCAAAAATGTGTTCATGAAGTGAACTTGGAATTCTCCTTTAATTCCTATCGTGGCAACCCAACAAACCATCATAGATCAGATGATTGAATTTAGATTCATAAAACAAAATATCAAAAGTCATGAAATATCGATACTTATCTTGGTTTGCTTCTTGTTGATTTCTTTAAATACATCGAATAAATAACCATTTGGGAAAACTCCCAGTGCCTTCTCTTCACTTTAACAACATACACACACCAAATTGGTTTCCCATCGACAAGAATCCAGTTCCTTCTCCTCACTTTGACCACGTACACACACCAGATTCTTTTCCTGTCGGCAAGCATCTAGTGCCTTCTCTTCACATTGATTATGTACACACACCAGATTGGTTGTCCATCGGAAAAAATCTAGTGCCTTCTCTTCACTTTGATCACATACACATATTGGATTGGTTTCTCGTCGACAAGAATCTAGTTCCTTTTCTTCTCTTCTCTTTTATTTAAAATTTACTAAGTGACTCATTTGCCGCAAAATGAGCACTTAAGGCCAATTGAAATATGACAATTATGGGCACTACCAAACTAGGTAGTCTTCTATTGATAGGATTATAAGTGTGTTTCACACCTGTGTAAGTCCAATCAGTCCCATACCAGAATGTTTATAGCACTAAAAATACAAGGCCCCAGACATTTCCATGCTTGTCTAAAAACTTTTGCACATACACAATACACAGGCCCAGATTGTCCCATACCTGTCTGTCCTGAACACATAAACACAACACATAGGTCCAAATAGTCCCATACTTACCTGACTTGAACACATTAAACAACACACACTTATATACATGGTACAACACAACACACATATAGCACAATACATTTTTTCCCATTCCCCTACGCAGCACATGCATATGTACAACAGAAACACATATGCACATAACATATCACTGTACACAATATCACAATAATCCAAAGACCACCTTGTCTCTCATGGTATATCACCATGTTTCCATTAATTCATAGACCGCGTTTTCCTTCATGGCATATCACCATTTTGACATTAATCCACAAACCACATTGTCTCTCATGGCATATATGCATGTTTCCATTAATCCAGGGACCCCTTTGTCTCTCATGGCATATCACCATGTTGCCATTAATCCAAAGATCACCGTGTCTTCATGTATGTGAAATGGGCCATACTGCCTCAATTTTTTTCCTATGTTCTTAGTCTTTACATGGGAATGATGTAAGAGATATGTTCACATGATTATAATTTAGCATAATTCTCCTTTCCGCCCAATAAATTCCTCATCACAGTGGGAATTATTTTTTTTCCATCCATATCTTTGAATAATTAGTTTTTTTTTTAAGTTATCCTTTCATTCGATGACTAATTTTTTATAGGTTGCTTCTGATATTTGTCCAAAACCCTATGGATAATCCACCAAAATCAACTCCTCTTCATGCTAATCCATTCTTCATATGACATATTTTTTTTCTGATCATTCTTTTGCTCAGGTTCCACCCTCCTTTGGATTCACTATCTCGACACATACTTTTTCAAATCATCTTCTATATATGTGGTCTATATTGCAAAGATAGACCTCGCTCTAAGGGTCACAAACCCTCTTCTTCTACATAGATTTGTCACAGTCTTAATGACATACCTTATGAACTAAACATGCTAGGAAACTACACTAACTAGGCAAATATGCTTCTATTCTAATTGCTTTAGAACAAATAATATCAACCCATAATAAAAAAAACTCTTGCCTCCATAATAGACTTGGCCTAACTCATATGGATCCATAGATTCTGGGCATTTCTTTGACTGAATCTTGACATCAACTTCAGATATGTAAAACCCTCAAACTAGGGTTACCTAAGTCAATATTATTCCTATGACTAATTTTGTTCTAGTCCTAAATCCTAGTGTAGGCTCTCCTCCATTTTTGTTGGTATTTATCACAGAACTTGTGACCTACTAAACACCATAAGATAGGGTCTCAACCCTCTCTTCTATTTTAGAATTTGGTGTGGCCTTCACACAAAGGCACCACTGAAATCACATGCCCGTATTCTCATGAGAAACCTCTCTCGATCTCAATCTCCCAAAATAGAACCAAAAATATTCCATTGTACCTCCTAGCTCAAACCCATTAAGGTATGTGGCATTCTTTTGAACCCTCACATGATGATCTTTCTCTTAGTGGATGATCATGGCCTCCCCTTCGAAGCCCTTAATCGATCCTCTAACTTGGCCTACTTTAGGATCACATCTCTCATGGCCTCCCTGATCAAATGAGATTATTCTAATTTGATGTCCTTCCCTTCATCCTAAGGACTCCTTAAATAGATTTTCTTAGGACTCATAGGAACCCTCTACAACTTATGGGTTTTAACCACTTAGACCTTAGGAAATATTAATTTTCCTTTTTAATTTTCTTTTAGATTCTAAACCCCTTTGATTGGGTTCTTTGTCCACAAATCCTTTTCTGACCAAACTCACACAAACCCATCTCACTAAGCTTGTGGAGTACCTACCAAACTACACAATTCAACAACATAGTCTAGTTGTAGTAATGATAACTTGGTCAAGCTCTTGTAGTTAAGTGAGGACTTCGTTGGGTTCCGAGGTTGAAAATTAAGGTTCATAGTGAGGGCACGATAGTTCGCGAGGGTCAAGGCATGCTAAGGAATTAAAATTCATGTTAACACATGCCAAACACTGTCAATGCATGATGAGGAGTTTTAGGGAGTGTTAGGGCATCACAAGGGAGAACTAGGTCAAAATGCATGAAAAGGAATGATTAACAGTGTGTGCTACGAAGTGTCAGTGAATTAAATTGTGCCAAGGATGAAGTGTGTTAGGATAAGTTCAAAATAGGATTTTTAGGAGGCAAGCCTATGTTTGTGATAAGGAGCTCGACATAACATAGATAAAGGGAGACTTTGTGCTAGGCACAACACTGTTTTTCGTTTAGCTATTATTTTTATATGAGATGTGGCACAATTTGGCCTCTTCCTCATGTTTTAAACTATTCTAGATAATTGCATATTGTACATTGTTTTGTATAAGTTTTGGGGCACTCGGCTTGTGTGTAATAGATTTGACCTACAAATATATGAAATGATACCAATATACCCAATAACTGTAAATAATCACCAAAGATAACAAGATCTGAATATAGATAGAAATGCTTCTCTTTATTAATCAAAACCCTTATGGTAGGGTAAGACCATACATTTACTCCTTAAGGAAGGATAACACTCCACAAGCCATATGCTTGTCCATACAATATTCCTCGACATCTCTCAATGGGGAGTCTCTAGCCTCTATATCAGCCTCATACATACAATACCATGGGTCATTACTATGGTTCCGTCAATACCATCTATCTAATACAATGGGTCCCTTACATGATACGGGTTAACCACTTTATTTATTACTATGGCCCATCCCATTATTACATTATTCCCTTCGGTACCTCCCTCTGTACCCCATACTATTCTCCCTAGGTATACTACATTGTGTCAACTTATATATTGTGCATCATGTGGTTCTTAAAAACTCTCAGTTAATGTTGTATTTCTTATATGAATTGAACATATATGAAAAATGTTTCCAATGTAAGTTATGTTGCTTAGTTATTATATGGCCATGGCAGATGTCATCCTTGTCTTGGTAACTAGTTAAGTGGGACAAGTTGAGCTTAGACATGAGTGGCATAAGATGAATTATAGACATTGATTAGGTGAACAAGGCACAATCTACTTGTAGTAGGTATAATTGGTTAAGTTTTTTTGGCTGAGGTAGGCCAATGTCACATGAACTGTAGTATCCAAGGACTTGATTGGATTCCCAAGTTGTGAAAAAATGTAAGGCCAGTAGTGAGGGCATGAGTGACAAGGCATGCTAGGGAATTCTAGAACATGCTAACATGTGCCAGATAGTGTGAAGGCATGCCAAAGATGCTAATATGTGCCAAGTGATAAGGCATGCCAAGATGTGCAAGAGTGTGACAATGCGTGCTAGTGATTTCAAGGAAACAAAAGTGAGAAAAAAGTTAAACTACAAGGAAATGAACACATATGAGGGTTAATAAGTCATCAATTTACCTTTTCCAAGAGGGGTATGCTAGGCACACCAACACTAGGTGCTAATACATGTCAACTTCCAAGTCTTAGTGCATTATAAGTGTCAAATCTTCCTCTCATTCTTCTCATCTACTTTCCAATAATTGATCTCAAATAAATTTAATATTAAAACATGCCAAAGCATATAGATGAATCTCAATGCATGTCAGACATGCTAATTAGAATTTCCAAGCACCAACACGAGCCAAGTGCCAATGCATGTCAAGGAGTGTTATGCATGCTATCAAGTGGCAGGGCATGTCAAAGAGTGATAAGATGTGCCAGAGAGTGGTAATGCATGATAAGGAGTTTTAGGGAGTACTAGAAAAACAAAAGGGAGAACTATGTCAAAATGCATGGAAGTGAATGAATATGAGGGTGTTCCATGGAGTGTCAATGAGTGCTAGTTGTCATGCCAAGGAGGGAGTGATGAGGTATGTTAATCATTGGTATGGCATGCCACGAAATATCAGGGCAATGCAAGAAGATACAGAGTGTGCTAGGGCATTCACATGTGCCAAATAGTCCCACAGCATGCCAAGACATGGCAGGTGCTAAGGCATGTTAGGATGCGCAGGGCTCCAGGGTATTCCAATAAGTGTCAAGGAGTTTCAATTAAACGAAAGGAAGAACCAAGCTAAAATTCAAGTAAATTAACATATAAGAGGGTTAATAAGTCGATACTTTATCTTTTTCAGAAGGGTCATGCTAGGCCCAATAACGGTAGGTTCTAATACATGCCAAGTGAAAATGTGTGTCAAGAACTATTGTATGTCAATGCATCTGAAGGAGTTCCAGGGCATGTTAAGGACTACAAGGCATGGAAACACATGTTAGGAGAGTGCTATGCTATGCTAGGGAATGTTAAATGTTCTTGGGCTTCCTAGTCATGGAAAGATGTTCTAGGTATAAAGATATTACAAGATGTGTGAGGTGCCAAGGAAAGTTAGCATGTGCCAAAGCATGTTAAGGTGTGTCAGGACTGTTGAGGAGTGCTAGGTCTCTCTCATTAATAAAACTGACAAAACTTGATTATGAATCAAATTATATAGTTCATACACACACTATTGGAACATTATGTAAAGGAAATTTCCTAGAAAATAAACCTAATAAAGATGAATCATGTGTTGACTCATAGAAAAATTGTATTCTCATTACTCGAGGGAAATGATACACACTAATTACATCTTAACAAATTGACTGACTCTAGCCACTATGGCCTTAGAAACTTAATGAAAAAGACTCCATAACAATGGTCTTAAATCATTATCATTTAAAAAAAATATAGTAACATGCACATAGCATCATCAAAAACTCATTGGAATGATCAATTATGATGAACATTTTTTTACCATCACCAAAAGTAACCAAAAATAGCATTGTTCAGGGTCAATAAATGATCACCACTAGAACTATCACTAGAGGGAGAATTAGTGATGGGACTTTAATGACCCTCACCAAATGTGTCATGGAAAATGTCTTTGTTGACAAACCTTAAAGGACCATCACTATATGAAATTATAACAACACCTTTTTGATGACCATGACCATATGCGTCATTGATGATGAACCTTAAAGGTCTCTCACAGGCATGACGCTCACCAATGACCTTTCTTATTTACTGAATGATGAAAGTAGAGCTTTCCTATTGGGTTGTCTCTACTACAAAGTAGTATCAAAATGGCTTATCGGGGCACCAATTTACTACAAAGTGGTATTTACTACTACTGCACTACGTTGGTCATAACAAAGGTTCAACACTAGAATTTCATAGGCAAAGAAGATGGAGTATAAAAGAAGAGTTTCCAAAGTAATAGAGTAAAGGTTCTAGGGAAAGGAGTACAATAGTAAGGTTGAACAACATGGAACTGGGATTATTGGGTACAACAGAATGGTTGTATATACCTAACCTTATGCTGGAGACAAGAGTAACAAATCTTTGTTAATATATTTAGGTAGGATTTTTAAATATACAACAAATTAATATATTAATTGGAATGCTTATTGCCAACGTTGTGAAAGAGGACACAATAATATGCTAACTATAAATCCATTAAACAACTCAATAAATGATAACTACAAAAGCACATGACCAAGTGATATGGCCACGATTATGAGTGGGAATCTCTCACATGATTTATTTATACATTTTATACTAATTAAATTCTAAATGGGCTATAATATGCTAATAAATAAGAGCACAAGCACAATCAGATGAAAACGGATTGCATATACATTGATAGGAATGAGGATAGTGACATGTTAAATACATATAGATATGTCAATGTGCATGCAAATAATGATTGTACCTACATGTCATATTATTTGTGGACTCATAGTATTCAAAAGTCATAAGATAACTACAACAGCTAACCTTGTATCGATAAACATGTAACTATGAACAAGTTCATTATATGGCTAGAGATGTTGATAAGGATGCTATTGTTATAGACATTTTTGTGCCTTACAGCATTGAGCATGAAATGTCCATAATATAAGGGATCCAAAGTCCCTAAACATGTTGTTCCTACCCCTAGAGGAACAAGGCCAACTAACCACAACAATTCACTGAAGTTCTCCACCTGAAAACACTCAAAAACAAACCAATTCTGGATCATGTCAACTGCTCCACTGAGCATCTGCGCTGAATGTCAACTGCTCCACTGTCTACCTGCGTTGAATGTCAACTGCAACAAAGGCTACCTGCGCTGAGCGAGTTTGGACAAGTGGCAGAGTCATTTCTCAAGGTGTCAATGCCCAGGAAGCTTCCAAAATGACACTTGGATCAGGGAATTCGACTGGTGATGAGTAAGAGGTTCCAAATCTCCAAGTGGAAGCAAGAACCTCCAAGTGGACTCAAGAACTATGAGAGGGAGAGGACACTAGTCAGTTTCATACCAGTCTCAAGCTGACTCATCCTCTCTCCAATATCCCTATATATAGATCTCTCCTACAAGAGGTCAAAGAGGCTGGAATTTTGTGAATGTAAAGAATTGTTGTTGGTTTGTGGCTGGATACATTGGGTGTTTATGCTTTGAAGGGAGCTGAAGAGGGAATTCCATTCTGCTGGGAAGGAGATGCTGGATTGGAGCCCCATGGGTTGTATCTCTTCCTGAACCCTGTTACTTTCAATAAAGCTATCTTGATTCTTTCCTATATGCTGGTGTACTTTGTATGATTGCATTAGTGTATTTGATTTGCTTCTAATCCTGAATCATTTATGAATATGTACATTTGCCTTTGTATTGTGTTCTTCTCTTGTCGCAAGTAGTTGTTCTCTTGTCACAGGTAGCTGTTCTCTTGTGACCTCGTGGGATTCAAGTAGCTGTTCTCTTGGGCAAGCAAGGAGGCGAGTAGCTGTAGACACACAAAGGGGAAGAGGATCTAGATCGAAGGACAACCGGAAGACAACGGTAAGTCTCCCAATCTCCCCTCTTTCACATTTCATATAGGAAGAAATCATAATAGCTGTATTCGTTTGTTGCTAAGGCACTGTCACACCTTAGGAGGATAGGATCGTCCTAAATAGGCATTTTTCCCCACAACAAATTGGTGACTCCACTGGGGAAGAACTTGTTTATTCATTTCATTTGTGTTTCCGTCATTTGTTTACTTCATAGACTTGACAGCAACTTTGAACTGCGTCTTTCCCGGATGCAAAGTAAAAGGTTGCTGCTTTGATCCAGTTTTGGACTTGTCTATGATCTAAACTAGATCCACAAATTATTTGATGATCCTTGTGATAGTCTTTAGTACCCTATCAAAGTATCCCTCTGTTTATACCTTGCTTGTGTTTCTGATTTGGCCTGAAACAGTTGATTTTTGAGCATTTTGTGACCCAGAAACCAAGGGAAACGAGAGTTTTCCCTTTCAGCGCAGACACTGTGAAGGCAGTCTGCATTTCAACGCAGGTCCCGAAGGGGCTACCTGTGCTGAATGTCAAACTGACAGTGTTGGACCTGCGCTGAACCAGTGTGGCCTTGTGCAGCTGGGGTTCTTTGTCCTTTGTTGCCCTATTTTGATCTCTGTTTTTGTAGCCTTTAACCAACATAGGTACCAGCCTGATAAGCTTTTCTTTGCTTAGATTCCGCCTCATTTTTGTACAAAAAGATTGTGAATGTTTTTATGTGTTTGTGGCGTCATTTACAGTCTTCCTTTGCATGAGTAAAATAGTCATCCTGTAGCCTTTGATTCAGATTTGATTGTAATCTTAGAAGAGAGTTCATTGGCTGTTTGCAGATTGATTATAGATTTACTTTTGCTTATTGGTTTGAATTTGTGTCTTTTAAGTGTCAAAACAAGTCTTTATTTCGAAAGTAGCAAAGTGATTGTAATCTCTTCTACCCTTGTTGTTTTCGAAAAGAGTGAACTTGTTTGTATTGATCATTGTAAAAGCAAATTCAAAGTTGTGCAAAAAGCTTTCTTTGTAGGCATTTATACTAAGAAAGTGGAAAACAAACACCTGCATTGTGCATTTTGCATTTGATAGTTTGCATGTTGGATTTAGGGAAAGTGCATTAGAGTGTGTTGATTGCTCTTTGAGAAAAGATAATGTTATTCTTTTCCCTTAGTAGCTAGGATTTTCAAAGTTGAAAGATAATAAAGCTTGCTTATCCTCTTAGACTGCATTTAGGAATTTGTATCATACATCTCGTGGTGAACCTTGAACGACAAACTTTAAAAAGATCAACCTAAAATAAACTGAATGAATCTAACAACGCTTTGTAACATAACGCACAACATAGAGGTCTAGTCTAGAGACGTGTTCCAGCGTCGTTAAGCATAGTGATTGTCGATCTCGAAGAAGGTGGGTGATTCCTCCTGAGAGGCGGTAGCGCTAATACGGATTGTGCTCCCACGTACCGTCGCGTATATATTGGGAGACCCCTATAGACATATATCTTTTATCCTTAGGAAGCCGTGTCAGCCGCCCTACTAATCGCAATGCAGTGAACACAACATTCACGAAGATCGACCGCCCGTACCTTAAAAAGTATTCTGCGGTTTTGCGAAAAGTTTGGCACACCCTCTGCCTAGATCTCCAGAGCAGTTTCTTTTGGCCTTTTTCAGACTCTATAACAGAAAAAGTCCATCCGAGAATTTGTCACTTCGGGCTCGTTAAAACATCGAAGGAGACTAGAGTCATCTTTTGCTTTTTCTCGACTCTTTAAAATTGAAAAAGCAGGTTGTGTCTAAGCGTCGTTAAAATTTATTTTAAACGGAATAATCATCACCATTCCCTCATTGATCTTCAAAGTTATTCTCTTTTCACCGTAAGTTCTTGTAGAATCGTTAGAAAATCTTTTGGATAGACTAAATATGTCTGAACAACCGTCGACATCCAGGACTGTGTCATCCGACACAGCAGCGACAGAGCCTCCTGCCACTACTCCAACGATGTTCGCTGGTATATCATTTGTCCCGACAAATTGTCAACAACAAGCTGGAGTCCAATCAGAGACTGTTTCGACGACATGGTTAGTTCCTATTTCTTCATCCGGATTATCATCTGGTATTTCTTATGTTGAAACTCAACAAATTGATCCAATGTGTCTTCAAAGGCCAATCTACCCTTTAAGTACTGGATTTCCACCATATGGAGGGCAGTATGCCTTTTCATTGTTCCCCCCCGGAGAACAACCATATGGGAGTTTACAACAAAGTTCAGGTCAAACTGGAATTACATCCAGCGGATGGGTACCAATATTGCCTCAGCAACCAAGGGTTGCATATTCAATGCAACCAGTCCACCCTGTGTCGAATGTTGCCACTATACCTGGTATGGTGATTGCGTCACAAGTACAAGCGCTACCTGTTGTATGTCAACCCCAAGTTTCTCAGGTTGCAATACAACAACCTCTTGTCTCGACAACTCAATCACAACCTCAGGTTAGTGCCTCCTTATCTGGAGCGACTCAGGCTCAGACAAGTACTATGACTCCTCATCTTGGTCAATCATCCAGTATTGGACAACAACAAATGGTCCAACAACCAGAGCTGGTTCAAACTCAACAACCCCCATTCCAGCAATCACATCAAGGACCTGAGCAACAAATCTTTGTAAGTAATGGGTAATCGCATTTCCAAAGTGGTTATCAAAAACCATATTATAATGGTTATGCCCATCAATCTTGTCAAAGTTGCCAGTATCAAATACATTATGCTGGTATGCAAAGACTCACTGCTCAGGCGGTTCCATCTTATCCTGGGTATGCTTCGCCTAACCTGAATCAACAGTTGCCCTTTGTATCAACTCTAGAATTACCAGATCTAAACCGGCTGACGAATGATCCAATTACTTATGCCCCATGGTGGCCAGCGATTCCGCATAAACTTCCGTCAAATATTCCTAAATTTAATGGAAATCCGGGTGAAGATCCGTCGAATCATGTGATGACATTTCATCTGTGGTGTTCATCAAACATCCTGAATGATGATTCGATAAGACTTTGCCTTTTTCAGAGGACGTTAACGGGTCCAGCGGCAAAATGGTATATCGAATTGCCTAGAGCTTCGTTCGACAACTTCAGTACCCTAGCCACGACTTTCTTAACCCATTTTCAATTACCCATAAGGTATGAAATGGGAACGGAACTCCTAACCAAATTCAAACAGATAACGGCCACTCACATATCTGATCATATACATGAGTGGCGACGTCATCGTAGGATGGTAAAAACGTATGTTCCCGATCAGCTATTAGCTGAATGGTTTATCAAGTCATTACTTCCTGCCATCACGGAAGATGTGGCAAAAGGGGGAGTCGTAACAGAAGAGCAAGTCATCGCTCGTGCGCAATATCTGGACTTAGTTTACACTCAGTCCGGCACGCTCTACGACAAAATACTTGATGCGCCTAGACCGGAATTCTCAATTCCTCCTCCTCCTAAATGAAATAATGACTCTCATGCCGGCGATGGCATGATTGGCGCAACGGACATGAAATCGACAAAGGCTATATCTAAAAAGGCCCGTAAGATTTCCGGCCAAAATGAAAATGAGGAACTTCTTGCCTCGGAAGTAAGTGCTGTGTCGAACGACAAGGGCAAACAACTGAAGCAACCAGGGGGCAAGAAGAAAAAGAAAGGGAGAAAAAGGAAACCCCCTACGGGGTGTCATATATACGATGAGGATCATTGGACAGCAGATTGTCCATACAAAACTGAGCTTAAAAGATTCTTTAAGAATTCGAAAACCTCAGCTGTGTTGACTGATCCGTTTCCAAGCCCGAGAACCGAACTGGTTGTTAATCAAAATGCTTCCCGATCCCAAGTGCTTATGTTGTCTGTATCAAAGCAGCAAAATGATGCTTTGACGAGGAATAAAGATTACAGGGATCCAAAGCTATCGAACAACAAGGCTAATGAACAACCTAGTAGTTCGACAACAACTTTGACCCAAGTTGTGCCACCCATCATTCCTGAGCCAATGATAAAGTCGCAAAAGGGAGAAGTACACAAATCGACATTTAATCCTTGTGCGAAAATAGCACAGATAGAGGACCTGGCCCAATCATCGTCCGCTATGCCAACACTTGAGGTACCGCAAAATTGCCCCTCCCAAGAGCAAGCTTTGTTATCAGCAATAGGTGGGATTGACCCAATGGATTCCAATCTTGTGGCCTTTGATCATAAAGTATATGACCCTTAGTTACCAGATCAACTAGCTTTCCTTATTCAAGTGAAAGCCCTCAACAAAACTGTTCAACGAACAATTATTGATGAGGGGGCATCTACATGTCTTATGTCGATGAGTTGTTGGAAAAATTTAGGCTCACCACCCTTGTCGAAATCGTCAACGACGTTAAAAGCCTTTGATGGACGATCATACGCTCCATACGGGATTTTAAGTAACTTGCAAGTTGAACTAGGGGGCAAAACAGTAGAAGTTGATGTAGAAGTAATCGATGGAAACCTCGATTACAACATCCTACTGGGAAGGCCCTGGATATATGCCATGGTCGCAGTTGTGTCGACCTACTTCAGGAAGATTGCATTTCCTTTCCAAGGAGGAATTACAATTGTCGACCAACAAACATTTCTCCCCAATAGTTCACAAGTTACCAGAAGCATTCCAATGATCCATGGAAGGAATCATTCGCTCCAAAATATCGGAGTAGGTCTCCTAAAAGACCCTGCCTTAACGGGTACTTTTGCCCTACCACCTCTGAGTAATCTGGCGGAAGTGGCCACAGTGGAATATGAAACCTTCTATATCTAATGGATTTGGACTCCGAGGACGGTTCTTATCCCGTGTCAACCTCGTTAAAAAATGAAACAAGGAGTCCTGAGGATAGTTCTTTTACTATGTCAACCTCATTAAAAAATGAAACAATCCCCTTTCCAAATCTCAAAGGTAAACCTTCATTCCAACCACCGAGTTGAATGCAATGAAGCTTGGGGGGCATGCACCTCGATTTGCGTTGTTATGCTGGGGGCATGCAAACTTATCGAGCAGTTTTAACGCGGAATTTATGCTCGTTAAAAAATAGAAAAGCGATATCGAGCAGTTTTAGCATAAAGTTCATGCTCGTTAAAAAATAAACGCAAGATCCGAGCAGTTTTAACGAGGTCTTCATGCTCGTTAAAAAATAAATATAAGCAGTGAGCAAAGTTTCCTCCAGAGGTTAAGCTCATTTTTAACTAAAAAATGAACCTATCCCGGTAAATAACCACTGTGATCGTAAATTTATCAGCCATAAAAACCTTGGTCGTGTTTGCACCTGCCACCTCCACTCTTCATTTGGCCGATCGTTCACCCCCATATGATTGTTTACCCATTTTGAGGAACAGCTGCGAAGAGTGATTTCACCTAGCCATCCTTGTAACACTGCCGTGATTGGAAAATTCCAACATGTACCTGGAATCAGTTGATATCCTTGTTTATCACTCGTTCCTCAAAAGACGAGTCTTCTTTAATCTCTTTTCAATTGACTCATAAAATATGAAAAGATTGCCGAGTTTTGGCCTTCCAGCTCGTTAAAGTGACCGGAAGAGCTATCCCTCCTCTAGATTTTAATCTTTTTGGACTTGAGGGATTATTGCACAAAAAGGTCGAGCGCTTGTTTTATTCGGCTCGTTAAAATTATCGAAAACTCATCCCTTCTGTATTGTTTTATACTTTTTCGGACTTAAGGGATTAGATGACGAAAAAGGAATTTTGGAGTTAACCTTATGTACCTTTTCAGACTCTCTAAAAATGAAAAGGACCGAGTTATCCTTGTCGTTAGACTCGTTAAATTTATTAAATAGCGACAAACTTGTCTTTAGACGAGAACGAGTTTCCCTATCGCTAGGCTCGTTAAAACATAGCGATGGGCTTGCCCGAAGGGCAGGTTATAGAACAAGCATATGTTATCCTCCTCAAGCTTGACAAAAATAAAGAGGTACTGGTCAGCAATGACTAGGGAAAAATTAGGAAAAATCAAGAAAACTTTGATGGTAGCAGGTCGCTCTTGAACATGACACTTTTCCTCCGTACCACATTTGGGTTGGGTTGTCTCATTCACCGGTCACGTCACCATGGTCTCGCCATAACATCCATATTTGGGGTAATGCTACCAATCCATCGCATCAGTGTCGCCATATGTTCAAGAGAAGTCGTTCAGAAAGAGTCAACCGGGTCCCATCCACTGCCATACATTATCCTTCATCCGTTCATGACCGCCACCTTGAATCACATATCACAGATCGTTTTCACCTCCATTAAAATCATTAGCTCCGTTCCGTGTCACTGATGTGGGATTCATTAAGGCCCTCCTGTGACGGATCGCTTCTTGTCGACATCAGCTCATTATCCAAGAAGTTGATCTAGGAACACCCCCTTCAGTACTTTGAAGCTTGCATGCCTCAATGGCAAGTTTCTCACTTCCAACGACAGGTATACATTAATGACCTTCGACCAGAAGATTTTGCGTGGTGTTCGACGCCAAGTCCTTTATTCACACCACGTGAATTGTACTGCAGTACCTTGAGGGTCATTATCATTATCGGTGATTCCTCTCGCGCTTGTTAACGGCTTACATCATTGGCCGGTAATCAAGCGATGTCTTTCCATGTTCGACCTCAGCGCAATTCTCACATGGATCGACTTGTACTTAGAGTGAAGATCGAACGAGTTTGAAGACCCCGGATCTAGTTTCATCCATCCGGGCTGCGATATATATTCAGGAAAGATAAAGACATTTGACATGTACATCATTGCAGCAGATGATCATCCTACTCAAAGGATGATAATTTCACCAAAATTATCAGTCTACCATCAGACGATCGTCTGTTCTATGTACAAAAATGAATTTATAAAGCTGAGCATGGGAATGCCCGCCTCAGCTAGATCATGAAAGCAGTATGAATCATAATGTATTGTATTGTATTTTATTACAGGTCTCCTCCCAGCAGATGGATGAACTTCGGACCCTCCTGGATAAAGCATTTCACCCGATAAACGGCCTTATACTTTAGGGGGCAACTGTTATAGACATTTTTGTGCCTTACAGCATTGAGCATGAAATGTCCATAATCTAAGGGATCCAAAGTCCCTAAACATGTTGTTCCTACCTCTAGAGGAACAAGGCCAACTAACCACAGCAATTCACTGAAGTTCTCCACCTGAAAACACTCAAAAACAAGCCAATTCTGGATCATGTCAACTGCTCCACTGAGCATCTGCGCTGAATGTCAACTGCTCCACTGTCTACCTGCGTTGAATGTCAACTGCAACAAAGGCTACCTACGCTGAGCGAGTTTGGACAAGTGGCAGAGTCATTTCTCAAGGTGTCAATGCCCAGGAAGCTTCCAAAATGACACTTGGATCAGGGAATTCGACTGGTGATGAGTAAGAGGTTCCAAATCTCCAAGTGGAAGCAAGAACCTCCAAGTGGACTCAAGAACTATGAGAGGGAGAGGACACTAGTCAGTTTCATACCAGTCTCAAGCTGACTCATCCTCTCTCCAATATCCCTATATATAGATCTCTCCTACAAGAGGTCAGGGAGGCTGGAATTTTGTGAATGTAAAGAATTGTTGTTGGTTTGTGGCTGGATACATTGGGTGTTTATGCTTTGAAGGGAGCTGAAGAGGGAATTCCATTCTGCTGGGAAGGAGATGCTGGATTGGAGCCCCATGGGTTGTATCTCTTCCTGAACCCTGTTACTTTCAATAAAGCTATCTTGATTATTTCCTATATGCTGGTGTACTTTGTATGATTGCATTAGTGTATTTGATTTGCTTCTAATCCTGAATCATTTATGAATATGTACATTTGCCTTTGTATTGTGTTCTTCTCTTGTCGCAAGTAGCTGTTCTCTTATCACAGGTAGCTGTTCTCTTGTGACCTCGTGGGATTCAAGTAGCTGTTCTCTTGGGCAAGCGAGGAGGCGAGTAGCTGTAGACACACAAAGGGGAAGAGGATCTAGATCGAAGGACAACCGGAAGACAACGGTAAGTCTGCCAATCTCCCCTCTTTCACATTTCATAAAGGAAGAAATCATAATAGCTGTATTCGTTTGTTGCTAAGGCGCTGTCACACCTTAGGTGGATAGGATCGTCCTAAATAGGCATCTTTCCCCACAACAGCTATATAGAGTCTTTTTAGGACAAGGCTAGGGATAATAGAGTATTGATCAAGATTTTGGTGAAGAGTAGTGTAAGAACCCTCCCTAAAATTCCAACTGATTAGGTCACATCCAATAACTACTAATACCCAAGCATGTATGTTTTAGTATCCTCGAAATATTGAGAGGAAATCATGGAATAATTTCTTTTGTAAGATTTAATAGTAGTAATTATATGAGTGCCCATTGTATTGAAAGTAGATCAAGAGCTCCCATGAGATATGTTGTGGGTGGTGTTAACAGTCACCTAGATCTTGGAATCAATGATTCCTTTCCAGTTGTTGTTATATGAAAGGGGACAACATGTTGTACCTATGAGATGTTTCATTAAATGTATGTAAGTTCACATAAGGTAGGTTTATTTTAAATTTCATGAATGTACATGAATAATGAGAAAAATTCAAGTAGTGCACATGAATGTCGATGGGAATGGTTAAGGAGTTGGTTAAATGCATGTAGATACAGGTTTGTGATTATGCATCTAAAATAGATCGGTAAGCAGTTGAAATGATTAGAGTTGGTGGTAACTAATGAAACTAATATTATCTTAGGGCTGCTAGGAATTGCAACTAAGGAAGGGTGCATGCTAATATGGTCACAAGTGAATGGAATATAAATCTTAGACTAAATGTACAAAGCTACAGAATATGAAGATAATAGCTATGTATTGTCAAATTGTTAGTGTAGATTTGAATCATTGGTTTAAATCTAATTGCATTAAACTCATATGTTAGATGTTAATTGGGTTTTATGAAGATATTGTGTTATATGGAATGAGGGGATGAATAAAACAAAGATGATTAACTTATTTGATAGCATAGGGGCTTCACTGGGGGAGACATACCATACCACGTGGGTTCATATTGTGGGATATTTATTGAGGAACAAATGGCATGATATATTGGAGTATATATAGGGGGTAAAAGGTTTTTATATTGGCAGGTAAAAAAATGGAGCTCAAAGTTAATGAAAAAATATAAAGGGGCATCAAAAATGTTAATGAAAAAATGGATACCTACAATATCTAGTTGGAGTAGGCATTTTTTAAATTAGGAAGGTGTATTGGGTTTGTATTTGTAGGGGGTTAAATAATGTGATTTTTAGGGGTATTTTTCAATATGTAGTCAAATTAAGGTATTTTTTAATATGCCATGAACACACGTGATAGGTCAAAGGTTCATTGAGTGAAGCCCCCATGTTTGATAGCCACTCCTCAAACCATGGAGAAAAACACCATGAAATTTGAGTTCTACAAAGAAATTAAAAAATGAGGAATCCTTGATATTCTTCATATTGATATTTTTTTAGAATAAAAAGTATTGAAATGTAGAAAATTTTATATGCCTAAGAATGCTTGCATAAGTGGTATTAAAAGGATAATGATATCAAGATACCTGATATTGAAACAGCGTATATTCATAGGAGTGTAAGGGGGAGGGAACCCTAGGTTATTACAATAATTTTGGTTGTTATGCCCTTCCTTTGAAAGAGGTTGGATGGGAAGATTCAAACTATTCATTGGATTTGAAACTAAAGGACCAGTTGTTTGAAGTGTGATATGAGGGACAAGAGTACATTCATGCATTAAAAGAATCCTAAACACAATGAGAGGGGGACACAAGCCTAGAGAAGCAGCCAAATGGATTCCCTTGAGAAAATAATTAGCTGAACATGCATAGTAATTGCAACCATGAAAATATGGGAATCAACCATACTACATCAATGTGTAAATTGAAGGAATAGGTAACCATTTTCTCATGGTTAATTTAAACCTTTAATGATAGAAATAAATACACATGATATGAATGGCCAAGAATGGTGTAAATAAGCCAAAAAGATGCCAACAAAGATAAGATTTAATTAAAAAAAGAAAAATCTTATCCTTTGACCTGTGAACTACCACTTGAGCTATTATCCTATGCCCTATTTAATTAAAATTTTATTAAAAAAAATATTTTATATTTTATTTGAAATTATTATTCATAAAATTAAAATTTGTCTTCGTGCTAATACTAAGAAAATAAATTGCAACAGTTAGGTTTATAATGAGGAAAATTCGATTGATTGAAATTTTTTTACATAGTGTTTATAGCTTCTAAACAATTTTAAAAGGATTTAGTTAAAAATAAGGAAACACGCCCCTTTATTTCCTAGAAACTACTTATTAGTCCATACCCAAGAAAGACTCTAGTAATCACAATATTAGTTTTTCTTTGACCATGGAAGGTTATAATGTTTAACTTTATAAATAATTAAAGTATATTTTATTTTAATTTAAAAAATATTTTGTTAGAATTTCATTGGCTTAAAAATTTGTATGTCTTATTTCAATGTCCCTGACATCTATACCATGTTTCCCATGAAATTCACTCAACCTGAGAACTCGGTAGTTTTCAAGAGATCTTGTAATCTAATTAAACAAATTGAAAAAAATTAATACATATATGAGGATATAATATTAACTTGAAAATTATATTCTTCCATAGTTTTGAACCTAATCGTACAAGAGGTCATTATTTTGTTAATTGAACTAAAAGCATGGTTATTTGATGTCAATCATGAGACTAATGTCTTTAATCGACTCTCTAAGATAAAGGATGGGGTCATCCTTGTGTGGTCTCTTATGCTCAAAGATCTTGTTGTGCACTCTGGCTTTCTCTACAAACAAGATTTAATATGTTTTTTTATTAAAGGTAATTTGGAGGCACTCAGGTATTCTGTAATACACCTATGCATTGCCAAAACATGCATAATATTTGAGTATGGAGTGTGAACTCGTGAGCACGTGTCTTTCATCATTTTCATTTGAAGGAGAGTTATTGATCTGTTTCAAATTTATTCTATTCTTAATACTAGAGTTTGTTTCATTGAGGTTTGCTCTTTTAGAGTTCTGAAATTCAAGTCTCATTGTGAAGAGTTGACGATGGATGTTACTTTCTGGAAAATTAAACTATCCTAAAAGGCATCCAAGCTAGATACAACTTCTCACGATATTGATGATATCATTATGTTATAGATAGATCATTATTCTATCAATCATTCTTCCATCTAACAAAAAATTAACACTCAACCTAATGATTTCTTACCCAAAATATTTTTTCTTAGAAAGTATAAGAATATAGGTGATTTCTAGTTATAATGTTTTTTATAACACTGCGATCATGTTTGATTCTAAATGGACCAGCATGTGATTATTGTCCTTATTTGGAAGTAGCTTTATCGAGTTACTGCTAACAAACATATTGTTCTCTTAATAAAATCTTATCGTATATGAATATTTGTGATTTCTATATTTTATTGTAAGATATGTTTCTTTAATGCTTTTCAAGAGCATCACGACCTTTTTCAATTAAAAATCAGATGACACAGTAAGGTACAAGATGCAATACAACTATGTATCATTTGACTCTAAACCACTGAACATTTGTTTCTTGTACTTCATTGAAAGGAGAGCTACCAAGCTATGGCAAGATTATGCTTTTCTTAATAAAATTTTGTACTATATGAATCTTTGTGATTTACAAATTTCACCATATGTTATGTTTGATTGCGATGGTTTTTAATAGCATCAAAGTGTTTTCTATTAAAAGTCATATCAATACTTAAGGTACCATGTAACACTCATACATATTGACAAAACATCAATCATATTTGAATTTGAATCTCTCAACAAGTGTTATAAACTCAATAGTCTATTTGTTCTAAGTTCTGTCCATTTCTTATATTCTTGAAATGTCACTCATATTTGATCCTGATTCTTTCAACAAACATTATCAACTCTGCAGTCTATTTGCTCTGATTTTTGTTCCTTTCTTTTATTTTTATTAGTCCCTGGCTAGACAAGACTCTAGCAATCTATTTTCCTATTGACAATTATTAGTTTTGCATTCACCATAGAAATTTCTAATGTTTAAATTTATAAATAATTAAAGTATTTATTTTTTAATTAAAAATAATAATTCATTAGCATTTCATTCACGTAAAAAAATTTTGGTCTTATTTCAGTGTTCATGACATTTATATCATCACTTGACCAACACCATTAGTGACTTCCTCATTGGATAAAATGTACTCACAAATTAATTTTTTTTCTTGTGGGGGGATTTTGTTTTGAGTTATTAATCCTTTTAGTGTAATCTTTTCAGGCCTCAATATCAATACAAAGTCTAAGGTCAAAGTTTTAATAATTTGATTTTTGACAAAGTTAAAAGCGCTTATAAAGAATTTTTTTTTTTTTTCATTTATGAAAGTTCAAAAAAACCCATACTTTATCATTACAAAATTGGAGCATAAGACTTTAAAAATAACTAACTTATCCACCTATTAAGTTGCTGATGATGATGATGGTGGTGGTTACCGTCCACTGAGACCAAATTGGTCTATCGGACCTATAATTTTCTTTCTTAGTTTCTAATTGACTGGATCCTCATCTTTCTTGGCGAGATTGGTGTTGTAGCTTTCTTTTTTTCTCTACGGTCTTCCAACTTTCTTTATCTTGCATCTCCTTCATCTCTTCTGATTCTTGGGACATTGGTGTCTTATCTTTGCGATCTATTGTGTTCGTCCTTTTGAAGATAGTCGGAGAAGAAGTTTGGTCTAGGAGATCTACTTCATTGTTAAATGGAGATTTATTTTGTGCGGTATTCGCACCCTCATAACTTGAGGGGTTGTCGAGTTCACTCTTTTGTTGTTGGGCGGGGCTTTCCCCCTGCTTGTCTTGACAATTGTTTATTTCTTGTTTGATTTCTTATGATTCAGAGTTTTCTCGAGAGTATTCTTCTTTGATGATAGTGTAGTGTTCCTTTTGTGCTCCTTGCCACCATGTAGATCTGTGGTGATTTTTTCTAACAGAATTTTTCTGGGAAGCTTTTGGGAAATTTCTGGCTGGGTGGCGTGTCTCAAAGCAGGATCGACATCTGAAGAGGACAGTTTCATAATCGAGTTTCTGGTTCCACACATAATCTTTACTTGTTAGGTGTATCTCAACTGGGAATCCGACGCTGAAGTCCATTTCCGCACAAATGCTTGCATAGGTGGTTCTGGCATATTCCTCTGTTTCTAGGCACCTGCAATAAAATTTCCCAATGGCGTTTCCAATGGCTTTTAGTGAAGAGAAATTCCAGAGATGCAAAGGTAGGTTTGGCAATCTCACCCAAACTGGTGCTGAGGTTATGAGTGTTGTTGAGGGATCAAATGATGGGTTCCATGGCCTCAGGAATAGGCCTGATTTTTCCCAAAAGCAAGGGTCGGAATCTAGAATACATTATCTGCTTTCAGAGTTTTCAAAATCCACTATAAAGAAACCCCTAGCACAGGGGTAGATATTAATTGCATCAGGAATTAGAGGCTTCCATACCTCCGAGATCCAACTGTGGAGAGCTATCAGCCACGGCCAAAAACCATTGAATCGGTAGATTAGGGCATTTTTAGAGAACTTCAAAGCCTCATCGAGTGAGGCCTGGATCACCTGGATAGTGGTGCTGAGGCTTCACTGACTAATGGGCAGGAGCTTGCCCCCCACATGCGGACTGATCTGAGCTAGCAGTTATTTTCGCGAAGCTGGGAGCCATCTCGAGAATGCTCTCCTGCTGAGTATAGAAGATTGCCAAAGAGAAGCCACAGAATCGGAAGATCTGCAACTTGGAGAGCTGCAAGTCTAGATAGCCGCTCTATATCTCATTAGAGCCGTAGATCTGGAGAAATAGGCAATGACAAGAGATGGAAGCCACAGAATCGGCAGATCTACAACTTGGAGAGCCGCAGATCTAGATAGCTGCTCTATATCTCATAAAATCTGGAATTTTGAGTGGTCTTGATTTTGGTGAATTAAATAGTTCGTTGAATTGGTCTAGATTTCGTGATTTGCACTGTTATTTATCAGTATGAAAAATGTAATAATGATTTTTCTACAAAGTTGTTTTTATTATTCGTCCCAGCAACTTCTTGTTGTAACATAACATAAAGGATATATGCATGTAACATAATGTATAGGATATAGACATCTAAGAAGTTTTTAAGTCATGGAATAAGTATTTGTGTTACTTAGACTCAGAGGTATCAACAATAAATCGATATAATCTTGCGAAGTAAACTTTATATTCCTTTTCTGTAAAAGCTTGTTGTTATAATGTATTACCAGGCACAAATTGGTTAATAAGTGATTGAATAGATATATGCATTATTGAGAATAATTGAGATATCTACATTACAACATCTGTAGTTTGTTTTGTAATGTGAAATTCAAGATCATTAAGTAATTAAACAAGTCTTTTTCTAATTAAATTTAAAATTCGTTGGTGTAAATTAAAGATATTTGTTAATCATAGACAAGGAAAAGGTATCTTCATATTACGACAATTTCATCTTAAACAAACTTTTAACGTTACTTTTTTTTCAATTTTTATTTTAATTATCATATGATTTTACTTTTCAATAACTTTTATAAAAGTAATTAATATTTTTTTTAAATTAAATTTACAATAATAATAAAAAAATTGAATGGTTCATGAGGCACAATACCTACTAAGGTTTTGCAAATGGGGTAGCAAGTTAAGTGGACTTGATTGTGGGGAAAAATCCACAGTTAAGCATGCTTGAGCCAGAGGCGCTCTAGAATGGGTGACCTATCTAGAAGTCTTGGTTACCAGGTGCAAGCCCTGGAAGTGATGATTGACATTATGTGATTCATTTCACCAGTTTCAATCTCACTTCTTCCCCCCAACTGAGCATCACTTGATGCAATGAGTGCTAAATGGACTATTCAAGAATCATGAGAAATTAGTCCATTACGACTACCTCTCATGGAAATAGTAATAAATGAACCAACACATTTAAATAAAAAAAAATGATATCTAATAAATTTTTTATAAATAATAATAATTAAATATTATTTTAAATATTTTATTAGAATAGAAATCATAATTATAATTTTTTATTTATTTTAAATTTGGTATATCAAAAATTTATATCTATATTTTAAATTAATTTTAAATATTTCATTTCATATTTAATTATAACTTCATGAAAATAATTAAACACTCATGAAAATATCTAAATTTATATTCTTTTCACTGTATAGTGTATCATATTTTATAATTTCATTAAATTATATTAATCTAAATTATTGAGTATATTTTAATGTTTTTCCTATCAAATTTAATGTGAAATTGAATACATCTTCCCTATCGAATTTAAAACGACATTGATAGCCTGGAATCATACAAAAACGAACTTTTTTTCAATTTCAGAGGAGAACACATTAAGAGTTTAATATTCCAATCGAAAAAATCTAGAGCATAAAAAACCCGTAATATTCTCAACGCAGAAAAGCTGTCACTTTCCAAAATTGAAGGTTAAATATCAGTTCTTGTCAAATGGCCTCAGCTACCGGCAAAGATTTTCATGGATTTATATTTATTTCAAGAAGCTTTTTTATTACTTTTTTAATTTACGTAATGAGGGTTTAAATCTCATTGAGTATATATATGCCCTGTTGTGTCTTGGTTAGAAGAGTATGCGACTCAATAGAGGACGTCTCGTTCTTGTTGAGGTATAAGTTTCCTGCTATTGTGCGGCTTGCAGGTTGTTGCACTGAGCCTAAGTTTATAGTGGCAGCCAGTTAGATTTCATCCTGGGTCTGTTCAGGATAACTCTCACCAGTTACCAATTATCCTAGATTAAAAAAAAATGCACATGACCCTTCTCACTGTTTTTGACACCTAAAACACTCTCACCAATTATCAATTATCCTAGATTCAAAAAAAACAACATGACCCTTCTCACTGTTTTTGACACCTAAAACACAGATAAAACCAGACACCTTATAAACCTTCAAATTTTCATTGTTGTCGACAACTCCTAGCACTCACATGGCCAGCAAAGACGATAACTCTGATGATCATGGATTGACCCACCTATAAATTACTATAAAGCTACATTTTAATGAGAACAACCATGGAACCACTCCCAATAGCGTAACATGTTCATCCATAGTATTCTCTCGCGTTACTGATTTTTCTGAAAAAATCATGAGAGATAGGGAAAAAAGTTATACTAAAAAAGTTTTGAAGTGTGATTAAAGGGTTTGCCTGTTTGACTTCCGCTATTTGTGAAGCTTTGAATTGAGATGGGGTTTTACTTTCATTTTATTAACTTAAATCAAAGTTAATGAGGTTCTTGTACCTGTTTTCAATATATGTTAAAAGATTACATTTTATTATTAAAAAAATATATATGTTATTTAATTATTCGTTTTTATCATTTAAAATATTTTTTAATATATAAATAAATTTAATATTTTTAATAATTAAATTAGTTATTCGTGTTTTTATCAAATTTGAAATCAAATAAAAATAACCTAAAATATATTTAAAAATCTAAAAAATAATAGATATTTAAATATATTTATTTAAAAATATTAAAATATTGTTAAATAGTTAATCCTCAAGATTAAGCTTGGGTTAGTTTGTGTTAGGGTGAGTGGTTATTAGAGTCCAAAAAAACTTGAAAACCAAAACAATGGTTTCTTGTATGTATTTATATGTACATCATGTACATCATTCTTTCGGATAAATTAATATACGTTTTTATTTGGTTTTTGTACGTTGTGTTGCATGTGTGAAAAGTTGAGAGGGTGTTGTTTGAAAGGAGGATCCATATGATTCGAAGTCCACATATTATGTGCATACAAGTACAAGAGGTATGGTGGAGGTGTCAATCCCATGTGTATTTATAATACAAGAGAGACTTGATCCTGGTGCAGTGGTGCCTATTACGGTTTCGACAAACTGTAGAGTGGTGGTAAGTTTGCAAGCAATCAAAACAAAGTTTGTATGACATCCTCTCCCACTCTGCGACATAGATGTAAATGGTTGAACCAGATTATTCTCAGTGTCGCTTATTCTGGAATCATTATCAGCCTAACGAATATGTGTAGGATGGTTGAAAATTGTTAACTCTATTTTTTATGTTTTTTCTTGGAATAATTGTGAAGAATATGCTAGGTTGTCCATTTTATGTTCGTTGTGCGCTAAAGTTGGATGATGCTTCTCAAGCTTGGATGATTGTTCGGGGGTAGTTTTTCTCTCTCGAGGATATTATCTATGATGAGCAAAGTTTATTGATTGAATGTTTTGAATTTGATTAAGTTGACCATGGTCTCGCAAAGGTTGCAAAACGACCTTTGATTTGGATTTGATTATGTTTAAATTATAGAATTTATGAATATAAAATCAATAAGGGAAGAGGACATTGTGGTTAGTCAATCTCATATAGTTACATGGTGTGTTAGGGGTAATTAGTTCAAATACTTGTGAAGATAACTCTAGAAGTTGACATACTCAACAAGAAGATGACATAATTTTCTTTGCAATAATTTCACTTTTATTACAACGTTGTTGTATTGTACAAGGGTGAATTTTTTGTAGTAGTCGACACTCCTTTTTAAGAGTTCATTAGAAGTTTTTATATGATATGAAACTCGAGAAAATGGCGAGAGTCAATGATTTTCTAGAGTTGTTAAGTAGTCTAATGTAGTCTACCACTCATACCAGTGTTCAAATCAGTGAGGACATGCTTTCTGACATTAAAACCTGTTTGGAAAATGCACAAGAGAAGATCGATTTTCTGCAACTCGAATCCCAATTTTAGAGAAATGAACTTCAACAGAAGCATTGGGATTCTAAACTTGTTTCTATTCAGAACTTTCTTTTTATTTTGACTCTCATCAACAGTGAAAGTTTAATCATATTTGTAAAGACATTTCAGGAGAAAATTTAGGTGTAGCAGAAATTCATGATCAGGAAAGTGTATGCGAGAGTCATTTTCATACATATGTGAAGGTTGTCATTCCCAAAACCTTTATAAGACCATGGGAAAAAATTACGCATAACAAACACAGAACTGGTTTAGGATACAAAAAAGATGTCATGTATTTATCTTTTCATCTTCCTTATTTTTCTAAACTTGTACAATTTCATAGTGCCAGATTTCTGGATGGTGTTGTTCCAGAAAAAGTTGATCGATTCCAACATTGTGATAGCATTGGACATGTGAAAGATTGGTGTTTTGATATTCGCCCATGTGAGAATTATGAAATGTTTAATCGCCACTCAACCAAATGTTCTAGAAAGAAGACTACTACAAGAGAGAAACTATATTTCAGATGGATTGCTTCTTGGAATTGGTCAAAAACAGCCAAGAGGATTTACACGTCATACTACAGGATATGTTCGATAGTGTTGACTATGCTTGCAATGATGAAGAGTACTTCAACTTCTCACCATGTATCCGACAAGGGGGACATTGATAGAGTTGTGATGGGATGCTACAAGTTTGAAGATTTTTCAAGTGAGCGTAAGTCACAGATCCACTCATCCACAACCTATACCAGCTAGAACCAAATTTGTAGCCAAAAAGACTTCAGTTTTTGTTGAATGAGTTGTTTGTGAACGACCACTTCTAAATTCAGAATTGTTTGAGGAACTACATTGATTGTTCCAAAATTTTTATTTTTATTGGTCTGAGAACTCTATAAAAGTTCTAAACGTGGGTATTGTTTGTGATTTTCTCTTAAAAACCACTTTTAAAGTACGATAACACGACATTTTAATGAAAACAACGATGGCACTGCGACAAATAACGTAACACGCTCATCCACAGTATTCTCTAGCGTTACTATTTTTTCTGAAAAAATCATTAGGGATAAGGATATAAGTCATATTTAAAAGGTTTTGAGATGTTTATTAATGTGAACAAATTCTATAAGAATGAAAAATATGATAACAAGTTAATATAGAGTTATTTTGTTTTTTAAAGTTTTATTAAAGGGTTCGTGTGTTTGACTTCTCCCTATCGTTGAAGTTTTGAATTGAGATGGTTTTACACTAATTTTATTAAATTAAATGAAATTAAACAATTCTTGGACCTCCTTTTAATATATGTTAAAATATTAGGTTTTATTATTATTAACTTTTATGAAATTTTAAATATAATATAATTTTTTTAATATATGTTAAAAGATTAGATTTTATTATTAGTTTTTTGAAAATTTAAATATAGTATTTTTTTAATAGTTTATTATTTCATAATTTGTTTTGATTGAGTTTGTTTTTTTACATGGTTTAAATGTTTTCTTAAATATAAATAAATTTAATATTTTAAATAATTAAATTATTCAAATTTATAGTTATTTATATCTTTATTACATTTCAAATCAAATTAACCATATAATGTATCTATGTTTCTATTGTATAAAAGTATAAAATACAAAAATATAAAATCTTTAAATTTTATAATTGTTGGCATAAAAGCGTAAAATAGTGAAGATATATTAGAAATAGTAAAAGAACAACTAAAAACTAAGTCATAAATTCAAATAATTTATATAACAAAAGTAAAAATGGTGGGAAAGATACTTTAGCATTAACATATATTGATATGTGTTAAGATAAATTGTAATGACTATAAATTAGATATATTTAGTATATCTCCATGCCTAAAAGGATCAATAATCTTTATAAACGAAGATCTTATTCTAGAAGACCAAGTTGAACTAAGGAAAGAAGTCCAAAAGGTGAGGGAGGAAAGAAAGGAGGGTAAAAGAGAAACCATTAGAAATATGAAATCTATCATTAGAGATAGAGTCCAAAATTAAAGTGATGAATAGGAATTAGGAACACTTTGTATCCTCTTATGGAATTGTTGTGGTTTTCCATGGTGTAAAGGTCCCATGTTAAGTTGGATCGTGAGTGATATTGATATGATTATCTTAGTTGAAATTCGGGAGCATGATCAATCTAGGGTCCCCCACACAGATGGATTCATTCTCTGGTCAACTTGGAACAAGAAATCCCCTCGTCAAGGTTTTGGGGGTATAGTTTGTTATATAAAAGATAACATTTATTCTCACATTTGGCCTCGTAAGATAACCCCATTAATTAGTACACGTGGATCGAGATTTCTTATTTTAACACCAATATGATTTTTCTTGCAATTTTATATTTCACTCCTATTAACTCTACCTCGTATAAGAAAAATAACCTAGATAAGAATTTCCCTTCAACTTTTTAGAGCATGATATCCACAATTTAATGACTGAATGTAATATCCTTTTTCTTGGGTACTTCAATGTTAGAACCTCTACTAGCCAATCTAGCCTCCTAAGTAATAACTCTAACCCTAAATTCCTTTGTCTAGATGAGGATTGTGACTTAGCTAATAGACTCAAAATAAATTATGAAGACACAACCAAGAACTTATTTGGTACTAAGCTTATCAAGCTTTGTATTTCCCACGACATGTTAATTTCTATTGGAATTAATAAGAGGCCAACTTCTATATAGATGACATGTATTCATGAGTTGGACGGTAATGTTGTGGATTATACAATATTAGATGCCCATCTCAACCATATTTTAATCTTTGACCTCCAAAACGACCATGAGCTTGATTCAGACGTCATGCCTTTATCCTTAACCCTAAATCTTGACATCCACACCAACCACATGCAAAATAAGTATGAGGGTTAAAGTCACATTCGTTTTGAAAAAAATAAAATCAATCTCTTCTTACAGGATTTAAATAGGGATTTAGGTTTCTTAACATATAATGATAATATCCATCACATCTATCACAATTTTACTACAACCATTTCAACTACAATGAACAAATTCTCTATAGGGGTTTTGTATGAAAAGAATAATAGAAATTTCAACCTTTGGTACAATAATGATTGTAAAACTGCCAGGAATGCAATTAGAGATGTTGCTAATGAAACTGTTAAACTTGAAAGGATAAGTGTGTACAAAGCTCTTACCAGTAGGAAGAAAATGTCCTATATTAATAAGAGGAAAGAATGTCTTCTTCACCTTTCTAAAGTTGAACCTATAAATTTTTGGAGGAATATTCTTGTTCATAAAGCAAAATAAAATAATTCGATCCCCTTAAAGATCTGGGATATTATTTACCTTAAGAATATTTATGACTCCTCGGACACCATGGAAAACATATTAAACACTCCTATAGAGGAGGATATCTTTTCTTTCAAATAGGTGGAGTCTAGGACTACGAAGCTTGTTAATGAGAATTCTAGGGATATTGAAGGTGAAAAAGATGACATTTTCAAAATGGGAAGGTCTCTCTTCATCCCTCATATTCAAAAACTCCTCAAATTGGCAGTAAAACATGACTTCCCTACACCTTGGATGCAAAGCCTTACTGTACCTATCTTTAAAATTGGGGATAAAAATGTTCCCTCTCACTATATGACCATTATGATTAGCCACATTTTATCCAAACTATATGGGCTCATTATAGAAAATAATATTAGCCTTTGGCTTGAAAGCCATGGTAAAAGAGCTAAATGGAAAGCTCAAAGAGTGTTTGGAAGTTGCGGGATGCGATGGTCTGAAGAACCCTAATATGGTCATCACTCTTCTCCTTTATGAAAACGATATAATTATTGTATCCAAAAGCCATGATGATCTCAAAAAGGAACTTACAATCCTCCATGATTGCTTCTCCAAAATGACTATGACTGTTAATAACGATAACACTAAAGTCATGATAATTTATCCAAAATGATAAACCATGATAATTTCATATATGATAAAAATTACTTAGAGAATGATTCTTTATATAAATATTTAGGTATTGACATTCATCATCAACTCAACTGGAATTATAGCATTGAGAAAAGGATTATTACAGGCTGGAAAGTTTATTATGATCTTGAGAACAATTGTAAGTTAAATCATCTTTCAGTTTACAGTAAAAAAAAGTTCCTTCTTGATACTCTCGTCGCCTCTATTATTTTATATGGCTGTGAGGTTTGGAGTTGTAGTATATATAGACAATGTTTTGGGAAGATCAAGTTGATCCAAAAAAAAAAAACCTACAACCTCAAGATTAAAGGAAATACTTGTTATCCTCTCCTCTTAATTGGAGATATTCTTTCCCCCATTGAAAGCATGGCTATGTTTAGGTATTTGATGTATAAGATGAAGCCTTACAACATGGAAGACAAAAAATTACCAAAAATTTCTTCTAACCCTAGCCAAAATCCCCACCTCTAACTCAAGTGGGGATGGCACAGGGATGCCCAGTCTTGGATCGAATATTAGGGGATAATGGAGGAGACCATATTGGAGAAGAAGGATAATATAATTAAAAATATTATCACTTTTAAATTTAAGGATACATTGTGGGATGATAAGGATATTTTTAGTAAAAGGAAGCTAAGGTATTATAAGGAGGTGATCAACCCCACTCTTTCTAACCAAAATAATAGTTCTTTTTTGACAAGTGCTAAGAAGAAAATGAACATTGTAAAGATAAGAACTCATTATCATGACTTTTGAAGTGAAACCTGTTGGACACCTAATCCTAAAGGGTTAGTGTGGAAACCAAAAAGACTAAGCAGTCCAAGAGACCTTGGGATCTGAAACCCAAGAGTCACAACATTGTATTATAAATGTATATCTATTGTTAATAAAAAAATGAACTCACTAATTTATCTTTCATATTCTCTTTTGCTGTCCATGTGAGTTTAACATGGTATCAGAGCCGCTTGTTTTTCTGTGGCCTGTTATGTGCATGTCAGTCCTGCACCTCTGCCCATAATCCTGTGTCTGAGCTGCCTTGAATAGCGCTAATGTGGTCTTCATTATCTCTGTCCATAAGGGTTTCACGCTGCTCTCTGCATACACAGCGCTGCTCCTCTGCCCTGCTCTGACATATAATACGCTGTTGTTGCCTGAAGCCTGCTCCATGCAGATGGTGTCAGTATACGTTTTATTCTCTGAATAGACCGCCCTCCAACCGTTATGCTTGGTAAATATCGCTAGCTGGCCTCCCTTCATACACTGCGGCTCTTTCCACGCTGATCACCAAACCTATACTGCTGCTCTTCCATAACTGTCACCACACTGTTGTATCAGCGCTCCATTGCCAGACCTGTTGCACGCCAGCCGGCCTCCCTTTCGGATGTTGTCCTGCTACGACCCTAAGCAGCATCGAAAATGCCATTTCTGAATTCATCCCAGGTGATTGTGTGAGAAGTTTGAAAGCTTGCCAAACGAGCAGCATGCCACTCATTCCGTCTTCGATTTCCTCCGGCCCGCCAGCAGTGGCCATTTTGGCCCTCTGCATGGCTTTGTACGCCTGATTTTTTCCCCATTCTACTACGCAGTGACCTTCAAGTTGAAAAAGATGCAGTTGGGTGTAAGGTGATTCGATCGCGAGATCCCTGATATACGAAATTAAGCACACTTCAACCTTCGACACAGAGATTTTCGATCCAGTTACCCTCCATTTCTGAGGAATTTTATTTCAAATGGAACCGAAAAAATGCGAATATCTCACGTAGCCTGGGGAAAGCTTCAAATTCGAAGTCCGTGAGTCTCTCAAATCTGATATTGCAGTCAGTTTCTGAGAAATCAATGACCCTTCCTCTTCCTCTTACGGGTTCGAAGCCAGTCTGAAGGATATGTGCAGCATTGATTTGTATTTTCCATGACAGGGTGCTGGGCCGAGGAACCTGTAGGTGATAAATACTCGGATAATCGGATTTCTTCCAATGTGGTAAAGGTAGCTTAGCTTTCGCCCGTGGCTAGAAAAGCTAATCTTTCGATAGCATTTGTTTGGAATCTTCTTTTTCGGCATTTCTATGAGTAGGGGGCGATCTATCGAAGCATTGGCTATTATTTCGAGCTTTTTTGGAGCGGTTTGTGCTTTTAGGCTTGTGTCTTCCTTGGAAAAGCTTTCTGTTAAAAGGCAATTTTGATGGAGAACCAAGGATAGTTAATTTCAATGGAGAACCAAGGATTGGATTTAGGTTTTGGATTGTAGCTTTGAAGGCGAGAATTTCGTGAAATCTAAGCTATTTTGGCAAGATTTGGGATCAGATTTGGTGTGTAATGAAGCAAAGAGGTTTCTTTACAGGAATTTCTTTTCTTCAACGGCGACATAAATCAGTCATCTCATTATTTTAATTTCCTGTAGAGGTATCAAGACTATTTAGGGCAAAAATACCAAAAGAAGGCCTTTTCCGGTAGAAGATTTAGGGGTTTGATCTGCATCTGTACAGTTAAAGAGAGGGTCGAACTCTAAAGCTCACCGCCCCTAAGAAGTATCTTATCAATCATTTGGAGTTTTGACAATGCCTCCCGTCAGAGGAGAAGGGCATGCTTCTCGTCATTTTGTGCAGGCTGCAATATATTCTTGGCCCAGTGAAGGACAGCCCCGTGTTTGAAGAAGACCATCATTTATTCAGCGCTCCCATCGTATCTGGTATCTGATATCTACAAGGCGAACGACCTCTGAACTACGAGTCCGAAAGCGTTTACCATCTGAACCAAGAACTAGGCCAAATCCAACCTGCCTTGCTTTTGGATATGGTAAATGCAACGATTGACCAACATCTGTCACGTATATGATCCACTGTGCCTTCTCTTCATTAAGCCGGTACCACAGTGCTGTCATATCAGTCGAAGCATAGTTGAAGCCACCATCCCTCTTTACAACAATTAATGGAATGTTTTGCCCTTCGATTTGGATTACTTTGGCACCGTCACTTTCCATGCTGGTAACAAGTTAGTGAAGGATTGTTGCTGATTAGTGGAGGTCAAACTACCCTATGACATGCCTATTCGAGCTGCCTCTTAAATCTGGGTTATTTGCTGAAGTTGGGGTCTCTGATATACATATATTTCTTGCTCCAAAAGCTTGCTGCTGATACTATAAAAGGAGGACTATAAACTCAGATCTTTATAGTGCCAGAAAGTGCCCAGTTGGATCCTGCTGAAGAATGGAGCTTCTTTGATGTTATAACACTTATCTACAGCCACTGTTCTTCCTAACATTTGCTGGTATATTCTACTTCAGATCTCTGTTAGAGTTGATATATCAGAGGTATATGTAATCCATTCCTGTAGTTGAAGTTCGAATTTCAAAGAAGGAAGAAGTCATTTAATTGTGCATCCATACAAAGCGTATCTTGGTATACCTGAGCATTTTAAGGGTGAAACATATCTATTGTATCTGTGTTGGAAGGACTTTGAGCCTCTCATTCTTGCTGGACACAAATCTGTTAGTGATTGGCTAAATTCTTAGCTGGAATTAGTTGAGTGCCTTTTCAATAGCTGGGGTTTGTCTAGACTTGCTGAGTGTTTATTTCTTTGTTAAGACAATGGCTAGATTTGATGATGTATTAGAGTTACTGAATACACTAATACACTCCACTATTGGTGGGAAGGTAAATGTTAGAAAAGACACTCTTTGTGACATTCAGACCTGCCTGCATGATGCACAAGAAAAGATCGATTTTTTGCAGCTTGAATCACAGCTACAGCAAGAAGAGCTACATCAAAATAAACACCATTCTGAACCTGTTTCTGTTCAGAACATTGAGACAACCACCCATCAGCAGCATATTAATAATGGTACAGTTCATTCAAAAAAAGCAGCAGTTGAACATGCAGATGCAGAAACTCAGTCTGCACTTCCCAAGCCCATCATCAGACCTTGGGAACAGCTTGTCCACAACAAGCACAGAATTGGTCTTGGATATGACAAGGACTTGTCCTTTCATATTCCAGACTACGCCAAGCCCATTCAGTTTCAAAGTGCTGGATTCATTTATGACAGTTCACCTGCTCCTTATGACAGTTCAGTTTCAGCTGTTCCAGATTCTACTCCTCTTCCACCGCAGCAACAACAACAACAGATTGTAAAATGCCAACACTGTGACCGAGTTGGCCATTTGAAAGATCATTGTTTTGATCTTCATCCATGTAAGCACTATCATAAAACCAGCCATTCTTCACACAGATGCTTCAAAAACAAACGTCCTGCAAGAACAAAGATTCATCTTGGATGGATCGCTTCTTGGCAATGGGCATCAACAGCCAAGAAGATATTCCAAACACATGTCAGAACTTGTTCCAGAGTATTAAACAATCTTGCAGTTGAGTTTTCTCCATCTTCTCACCTTGTATCTGACAGGGGGGGAAATGATGGTCATCTACAAGCTTCAAAGTCACATCAAGCGAGCCTGAGCCACAACCTGCCACACCAGTTTCAGAGTTGTAGCCAGAGACAAAGATGCCCGTGAACAGATTGAGAACACTTCCTCTAGCAGAAGACACCAGCTTCTTGCCAGTTTTGGAAGAGTTCCAGGAATTGCATTAAGCATTCCAGAGTTGTTGGTCATCCTTAAACCATCACAGATTAAGAACACTTCCTCTAGCAGAAGACTCCAGCTTCTTGCCAGTTTTGGAAGAGTTCTGGGAACTGCACTAAGCATTCCAGTGTTGGTGGTCATCCTTAAACCACCGCCCTTTATACCAACATTTCATAGATCACATTCAGCCTAGTGCTGCCATGCATTTTTTCACATTTTGTATTACAGCTCTCTTCTTGGACTCATACATAACCCTTTGGATTAAGGGGGGGAATGTTGGACACCTAATCCTAAAGGGTTAGTGTGGAAGCCGAAAAGACTAAGCAGTCCAAGAGACATTGGGATCTGAAACCCAAGAGTCACAACATTGTATTATAAATGTATCTCTATTGTTAATAAAAAAATGAACTCACTGATTTATCTTTCATATTCTCTTTTGCTGTCCATGTGAGTTTAACAAAACCGAGCATTGATGTATTCCAAAAAAACCTTGAGATGAAAGAATATGTCACTTTTGTGATACTAAAAGGTTTGAAGATGAAAATAAATTTATCTTGGATTTCCCAGCTCTTTCTCATAGATGTTCTCACTTCCAAATCATTTTCCACACTACCAATCTTATTAACTTGTTAAGTCAGCAAAATTATAATGATTTAGGAACATTTTTTTCCCTTTCCTTTTATCATAGAAATAATATATTAAAAGTTTATTAATTAATATCTTATATTAAGGTCTGATAGACCACATTGGTCTTATTGGACATTAACCATCATCATCATAAACATTTTATAAAAAATATCAGAAGTAAAATTATAATTTCACTACAACTACCAAAATCATATAAATTAAATGGTCATGATTATCTTCATGATTATTCAGAAGTTTTTGTTTCAGTCGTGTTGGATCCCTATTCCTAATGAGGTGGCAACGCCGCCCATTTAATTGATGTTAGAGGGAGAGACAATGACTTTATGAGCCCCCCCACTGGTGGGGGTTCGGTGGTACTGCCCTCGAAGTTAAAAATAGATGAAATGTTTCCTTGTAGAATATTGTAATTTCATAGTCAATCTAGGTCGTTCACAGTAGAAGTTATGTTAATTTATGGCTTCTTTCCCTAGAAGGAAACCCTCAATTTATATCATTGAATTGTATTGTGACTGTGTATGATTATTTTCAGCGAGAGAGAGAGAGAGAGAGAGAGAGAGAGAGAGGAGGGTGTGTGTGAGAGATAGAGAGAAGGTTGTGTGAAAGCCAAGAGAAAATTACACTAGATATGTTGTAGATTCCATCTCTTCATTTTGCAGGATAATATAAAGGGATGGACTGGTTGTTTCTCCCTAGATGTAGCCAAAATTGGGTGAACCACATTTATTTGTGTCTCTCTTGTTTTATGCATTTCAGTATTTGTGTTTCTGCAATATTTTTTGTATTCCATTGCTCCATTAATTAATTTCTAACAACTGGTATTAGAGTCGAAGGTCTATTTGGCTAATAAACTCGTTGGAGAGAATGGTTCCTGGTTCAAGTGGGAGAAATGGTGGAAGATGGTAGGTTTAGGGTCGAGAAATTTAATGACCAAAACTACTAGCTTTGGAAGATGCATATGGAAGATTATCTGTATCAAAAAGATTTGGACCTACCACGGAACAGAAAAACAAAGAAGTCAATGAGTATGACAGCACAAAATGGGAGATTCTCAACAAAAAGGCATGTGGAACAATATGAATATGTTTGGCAGTGTCGGTGGCATTCATCATTTCAAAGGAAACGAAAACAAAATGTTTAATGACAACATTGGAAAAACTATATGAAAAACCCTCAGCCTCAAATAAGGTATTTCTTATGAAGCATATATTTAGTATGAAGATGTCAGAAGGTGGATCAGTTGCTGATGAGTTAAATGAATTTAACACATTACCAGTGAGTTAAGTTTTGTAGGGGTAAATTTTGATGATGAAGTCAAGACTTTGTTGTTTTTGTGCTCATCTCTAGAATGTTGGAATGGGTTAGTTATAGCTATCAGTGACTCTATCTTTGGATCTAGTACTTTAAAGTTCAATGATGTTTTTGGTGTCATCTTTAGTGGGGAAATGTGACAGAAAATCTCAGGTGAGACTTGAGTTAATGATTTGACTGCAAAGACTAGGGGGAGAAAAGTGGAAAGAGGAAGGAGCCTAGGAAATCGCAGTAATTCAAGAAAAGGTAGATCCAAATCAAGATCATGGATAGTGTACTGGAAATTCAAGAAGAAAAGACATCTGAAGAAAGGATACAAATCTTGGAAAGGAAAAGAAGGAGATGGACAAGAAGAGAATAATCATGAAGCGAATGTGACAGGTGATGTGTTGCAAGATGCTTTGATTCTTTCATTACAGAATATTATTGATTCTTGAGTGTTAAATTCAAGGGCTTCGTTCCATGCGACACATGATGGGAAACATTTTCAGGACTATGGTCAAGAATATTTTAGACACGTTCGTTTGGGTGATGAAAAACCCTATAAAATCATTGGAATATGTAAGGATTTTATAAATAAATAAAATGGAAACCAATGGATATTGAAGGGGGTAAGGAATTTCCCATATTTGAAGAAAAATATAATTTCAACACGGCAGGTAGGTGGTGAAGGATGTGTAACTACACTCATGAAAAAAAATCTAAAACGTCACTAAAGGAGCCTTGGTAATCACAAAGGAGAAAAGGTTGGTACATTGTATTTATGAAATGGTATTTCTAATTGTGTTAATTCTTTAACCTCCACAGGAGCAGATACGACATTGTGGCATTATAGGCTCAGACACATTACTCAGGAAGGGATATAGCTTCTTCACTCAAGAAATTTGTTGCCAGTTTTGAATCTTGTTAATTTGGATCTCTGTGAGAATTGTGCTTAGGGAAAACAAAAGAGAGTTATATTTATCATAGTTGGGAAGGAAAAGAAGATAAAAAAAAATTAGAGCTTGTGCATACATATGTATGGGGACCAGCTCAGGTGTCTTATTTTGGTGGCTCTCATTATTATGTTAATTTTATTGATGATGCAACTAGAAAAAACTATATTTATGGTATTTAGAATAAATCTGATGTATTTGATACTTTCATGAAATGGAAAGATTTGGTTGAGAATAAGACAGGAAATAAGTTGAAGTGTCTCATATCAGACAATGGAGGTGAATACTGGAACAAATATTTTGATAAATACTGTTCAGAACATGGAATTCATAGAGAGAAAATTGTTCAACGAGCTCCATAGGAAAATGGTGTGTCAGAAAGGATGAACAAGACAAACATGGAGCGTGCAAGGTCCATGAGATTTCATGTAGGATTTCCCTTAATATTCTGGGTAGATGTTGTAGATATTGTTGTTTAGGTAATAAACATAGGTGCTTCGAGTTCCTTGGATGGTTGTATTCCAAAGGAGGCATGGAAAGGTAGAAAGGTAAACTACTTATTTCTAAAGACTTTTGGTTGTGAAGCCTTTGTCCACATTAATAAAGAAAATATAACAACTCTTGAGGAAAAATCAAATAAGTGTACCTTTATTAGATATGGTGTTAATGGTTTTGGTTATCGCTTATATGAATACAAAAACCAGAAAATCATTAGGAGTAGAGATGTTATATTCAATGAAAAAGTCTTGTATAAGGATCAAATGTAGGAAAAGAAACATGAAAAGTAAAACAAAGAATATGCAGTGATTTATGAGATCGCATAAAAAGTAAAGGTGCTTGAAAATCACAATGATCAACAACCACAACAACAACGATGACCACAACAACATCAGGAAACAAAAATACCTAAAATTGGTGTTAGAAGATCTACCAAGATAAGTAGATTCCTTGAACGATACTCTCGTTCATTATATTATGTATTGTTGATTGATTTTGGTGAACCTCAATGATATGAACAAGAAATGCAGATAGAAACTAGAAATAACTTGGAGCAAGCCATGGAAGAAGAGATGGCCTCCGTGATTCATAATCAGACTTGGGACTTAGTCAAGTTTCCTGCAAGTAAGACAAAATTCCATAATAAATGGGTTTATAGGTTCAAGGAATAAGATGAAGGAAAAAAGGTATAAGGCTAAACTTGTAGCGAAGGAGTTGGCACAAAAGAAAGGTATAAACTTTGATTAAATTTCTTCTCCTGTTGTTAAAATGACTTCAATCAGATTAATTTTAAGTCTAGTGGAAGAAAAAAAATTGCATATTGAGCACTTAGATGTAAATACATCCTTTCTCGATTGGAATTTAGAGGAAGAAATATATATGCAGCAACCACAATGTTATGAGGTCAAAGGAAAGGAGAAACTAGTTTGCAAATTGAAGAAGGGATTGCATGGTGTAAAACAAGCTCCAAGGAGTGGTATCTACAAATTGACAGGTCTATGCCTTAACAAGGTTATTCTAGATGTCACTCTGACCATTGTGTTTATCTTAAAAACAAAAATGTTGGTAGATATATTGTATTGCTATTGTATGTAGATGGCATGCTTGTTGCGGGGTCTAACATGCAGGAAATAAATGTGCTCAAAAGAAAATTGGAAAATTTGTTTGCAATGAAGGATTTGGGTGCTATGAAACAAATCCTTGGTACGAGAATAACTAGAGATAGGAAAAATCACAAATTAACGTTATCTTATAGTAAGTACATAGAAAAGGTGTTGCAAATATTTAATATATAGAATGCAAAACTAGTTAGTACACCTTTGGCTATCCATTTCAAACTAAGTAAGGAGATGTGTCCCAAGACCCAAGAAGAGATGGATTATATGTGGAAAGTTCCATATGCATCAACAGTTGGAAGCTTAATGTATGCAATAGTTTGCATAGGGCCTGATATTTCACATGCAGTGGGACTTTTAAAAATATATATCAACAATCCTAGAAATCAACATTGGATGGCAGTGAAGTTGATTCTCAAGTATTTGGGAGGTACCAAAAATCAAGCATTATATTTTGGTGGTTCAAATATTTGTCTATTGGGATATGTTGATGCAGATATGGCAGGTGATGGAGATAAAAGGAGGAGCACCACATTGTATGTGGTTATTGTAGGTGGAATAACTCTTAGTTGGGTTTCAAAGTTGCAAAACATTATTTCACTTTCAACAATGAAAATAGAGTATGGTGCTGGTATAAAGGCTAGAAAAGAAATTATTTGGTTACAAAGGTTTATGGACGAATTGAGAAAGAAGCAAGAGATGGGCAGGTTATACAGTGACAACTATAGTATACTTTATCTAGCAAATAAATCAACATTTTATTCCAAGACTAAAAATATACATCTGGAGTATCATTTCAAATAGTCAGTGTTGGAAGATGGACAATTGAAGCTTGAAAAGATACATACTAGCCAGAATCCTAGAGGTATGTTAAAAAAAGTTGTAACCGGGGAGAAAACTAAGATTCTGCTAAGTTTCAATTGGTCTTCAAGTATGATGATGAAGATGAGAAACATATAGGTCGAAAGTGGAATCATTGTCCAACAAGTGAAGCAGTGGTGGATTTTTTAGAATCAGAATCCAAGTGTGAGATTGTTGGATGTGGAGACTAAATATCTTCCTGATTATTCAGAGGTTTTTGTTTCATTCACGTTGGAGCCTTGTTCCTAAGGGGGTGGCGACTCCACCCATTTAATCATCGTCAAAGGGTCCATGAGGGGTGATGACAACTTTTATGAGACCCCCCCGCCCCCCAGCCAAGGGTTCAAGGGTAGCACCCCCAAAGATAAAAATAGATGAAAATTTTCCTTGTAAAATATTGTAATTTCATAGTCAATCCGGGATGTTCATTAGGAGGATGATATGATGGTAGAAGTTATGCTAATTTATGGTTTTTTTCCATATAAGGTAACCCTCGATTTATATGAGGGAATTTTATTGCGTCTTTGTATGATTATTCTGAGCAAGAGAGAGAGAGAGAGAGAGAGAGAGAGAGAGAGAGAGAGAGAGAGAGAGTTTGTGTGGGAGCGAAGAGGAAATTACAACGGATCTTTTGTAGGTTGTATTTCTTCATTTTGTTGGATAATATAAAAGGAAGCACTGGTTGTTTCTCTGTCGACTTAGCCCAAATTGGATGAACCATGTATATCTATGTCTATCTTGTTTTATGCATTTTTGCATGTGTTTCTAAAATATTTTGTCTTTAATTACATAATTTTAATTAATTTATAACAAAAAGTTTCCAAGGAAGCAACTTGTAGTCCGGGGAAGGAAGCATGTGTGGGTCCTCAGAGCGTGGTCTTGTGAGATCACTCACAATAAATAGAGTTGTGAATTCCAATATCTTTTAGTCCATCATCATCACCATTATAAACTCGTCATTTTTTAATTATGTAGAAAACCTACAAGGTCTATATCACATATACGTCCATGTTAATGAATACTAATCGTGATTGACTTCTCAAACAATATATGTGATTGAGAAAAACTAATTTGTTCGCAAGGTAGCTAATGAAGTTGTATTATAGGACTTCTTTTTTTCAAGAGAAAAAAACCATCATACTTTCATTAATAAATATAAAAGTAGTTACATATTCTGAGTAAAATTAGATACATCTTCATCCAAGGGGGGCAGCTGAAATGGTCATTGAAGTAATGTGAAATATGTGAGAACTAAGAGATCCAAGGTTCAGATCCCCCAGTTGTGACTTGGTTTACAAAGAGGAGGATAAGATGTAGACCCCTAGAGATTTACTAGTAGTTATGTGTTAGGATGGTTACTAGGTTCTCTTGGATACAAAATAAGGGTAGATACATATTATGAATAGTCATTTCATATGTTCTTGCTTCTCTAGGTCAAATAAAGGTCTGAACAAAGTCTCAGAAATTGAAAAGTTATTTCCTCTAAATCACTATGTATCTACTAGAACCTATGAAGATATTTATCATCATAACATATTCCTTCCTCTATTTCATTTTCTTTTGAAAAAATATAGTTCTACTAAATGTTAATCTTACTTCGTGATAAAAAGAAAAATAATGAACATTTATAACAAACTATAGAAAATGTTCAAGAAGTGATTATTTAAGAAATCCTTCAATAATTGAAACTCCCCTACTATTGAGAATACCATTATGAAAGGGAGAGTAGAAGATATTTCCTGGCAGTTGATTGCACCTCTTCTTAGACAATAAATATTGCTCTTTGTTATGTTATTCAAATACATGGTTAATAGAAACATTTTGGAAGGATCTCATTAGAATTCTGATATGTTGCATCCAAAATATGAGAGAAGGTTGTTTATAAGAAGATCGTTGTACAACCCAATATATGATCACTTTTTAATCACCAAAAACACTGAAGTCCTCAATATCTAACCATTTTACACACAAAAGTGCTACCGAGAGAGCTAATAGCTCAAATTTATTAATTGACCCAGAGAAACCATGTCAACTGAATTGAAAGGAGATTCCAAGCTTCACAAATATGTAAACCCCACTTCAACATTTCCTTTTAGAGGATTCCCCATGAAAACTTACGACACGATAATGATCCCATACCTCCTTATGATGAATGTGTCTCAAAAGAGACTTCTCCTTCGTCGACCCAATTTCCAAGAAATATGTAGACTATGAGTGGTAGGTGATCTTAGCCTAAATATGAATCCATGGGAGATTTGGGATTCAAAAATGAGAAGAGACAAGTTGTAAGGTTATTTTAAAGAGATTTTCAATCAGTACATGTTACATTATGTTATTACTAACCGTATTGGCCCTACATGGTGGAACAAATGGTTGGGATCAGGAAGGGATTTGAAGAGAATTGATCAATTTTTTGACAATTTGGAGTTGTTAGTGAGATTGGATGGTTTACACTCTTGGTCATATAACACTTCTAATTTAGACCATGATCCCATTTTTCTCGAATGGTTAGGGGTTAATGAGAGAAGAAAAAATCCATTTAAGTTTAATCACTTATGGTTAAATGATAAGGCTTTTGATGCCTTGGTTCGAGAGCCTTGGAGTAAACCAGCTCCACATTCGATATGCTCTTGTATGGTTGTCTTTAGTTACAAACTGAAATTTTTGAGCCAAAAAGTGAGACAATTTGAAAGGGAGAAAAATAAGTCACTTAATAAGGAGTTGTTTTCGTTAGGAAAAAACATACCGAGCCTTGAACGATCCTTTAGGTCCTACCCATTTCTCTGAGGCTAAAAAAAAAAGCTTTTATCTTATGAATCAAGAAAGGGATATATTCTCAAAAAATAATAGGTGGAATGGTGTTTAAAAAGTTGGGCCATTTGGGTATCGATAGGAGACAAAAATACTTGGCATTTTCACAATCAAGCTTCTAAAAGGAGGAAGGATAACTCTATATGGAGTATAAAAGTTGAAGAGGGGAATCGTTTTAACACTCTAAAAGATATACATGGGAAGGCGATGAGATTCTTCAATTGGCAGTTCATAGAATGAGATGGAGCCCCTTTTGACTCACAAATGAATTTCATTAATATGCATCCTACAATGGTCAATCCAAAGGAAAGTGATAACATGGGGAGGCCCATTAGCAAGGAAGAATTGTCTGGGGTTTTGATTTTCATGGCTAGGGCTAAGAGACACGGTCCAGATGAATGGGCATTATAACTATTTATACATTTTTTGGATATCATGGAGTCTTATTTGGTGGCTTGGCTAAAGAAACAAGAAGCACATGCATGATTTCAGGTTCTATAAATCCGCTCATTCATTTCTCTCATATCCAAAGTGGCACATCCATATACTTTTTCTAAGTACACGTCTATTTGATTGTGTAATTCAATCTACAAATTGATATTTAAAATCATATTCAGTTGGATCAAAGCAACTCTTTCCAAACACATCACTCTAGAAAAATTTCTTTTCTTGGATAATTCACAAATATAAGATGTGGTGGCCATTACTCATGTATTATATAGCTTCTACTAGCGGAAATAAGAGAGGGAAGTTTGGCTATAGTTACCTTTCCTTCAAAGGTGAAAATGAAGGGAAATATGAAGGTTGAGTGAAAGGTTGTGTGTTTTTAATGAAATTATATCAAGGTATTTTTATATAGATTATAATTTCAGAAATATTTTGGAATCCTACAATCAACAATGAGGTTAAATAGTTCACCAAGTTATTATCTCTAAAATTTCAAAAAGATATTCCCAAAATTTGCAATTAAAATAATGTCAACTAGTTTCAAATGCATGTATGTAGCTTTCCTTTCATTTCCAGTCTCTCCTGACCCCTACTTCAAAACAACATAGAAGGGGGTTTTAAGACTATTTGAGACAATTTTTGGGTAAATTTTCTTGAGACAAAAAGAAGCAAAAACCTTGTTTACTGTCATAAATATTGTATTTATGAAAATTGTCTCAAATTATTATTTTTAAAAATTTGTCTCTATAAAGACAATATATAACACAAGTATTATTATTTCTTAAGAGACAATTTCATTTTTTTTTCTAGAGATAATAGTTGGAATTAAAGACATATTGTCTTTATACGATTTCCCATTAATAAATGCTAATAATGATCATTGCAAGACAATGAATGAAATTCATACTACACCATTTTTGCAAGTAAATAAGATAATGAATTTCATACTACACCATTTTTGCAAGGAAATAAGATGGCCTGCCCATAGTCACTTTTATTTCAAAGGTGAAAATGAAAGAAAATATGAAGATTGAGTGAAAGGTTGTGTATTTCTAATGAAACTATTGATATTACAAGGATATTTTCATCTTGAATGTAATTTGGGAAATATTTTGGAATACTACAATCATCAACAAGGTTAAACCAATGTAGATATATCTTAAGCATGGATCCACCAAGAGGTGAGAGAGATTAAATCTCATTATATGAAAACCTCTTTAAAGAATGCAAAACTTGAAAATAAATTACATGTTAAGAGATTTAATCCCTTTTAGTGCTTGATAATTCTCTCATTAACATAGATCTCTAGTGGTTTTCTGTCTCTCTCTATATAGACCATGTATAATTTTTCATTGTTTACATTTTATTTATTATTCAATAATTTATTATTATTATTATTTCATATTAAAAATTGAATGAATTACACATTTTCCTCTTACTAAGAATTAACTAAATTATTTGATATTTAATTACTTTTTCCTTTTCAAGTATTGAAATATTTTACTAAGGTAAACATTAACACACAAGCATATATATATATACACCCATAATATATATATATATATATATATATATATATATATATATATTACGAGAGTATATTTCGATATTGAGAAATATAAGTCTTTTTTTTTAAATTTTAATTACTTTATCTGTAAAATTATATAAAATTATATTATTAAAGTAGACATCAAAATATTTTATTTATTAGAGTGAAAATAAAATATTAGCAAACCAAATAAGCAATGATTTATAATGTTTTATAATAATTTTAATTTAAACTAATCAGATATGTGTAATAGTTTATGTTTTCATTATTTCCTATATTATTTTTGCATTTAAAATATTTCTTTAAAAACATATGTAAATTAAAAATTTAGGACAGACAAAATTAGCCAAGCTATTATCTCTGAAATTTCAAAATAATATTCCCAAAATTTCCCGTACTAATAATCTCAACCCATTTCAATACCTGTGTGTAGCTTTCCTTTCATTTTATATCTTGGATTTTCAAGTGATTTAGATTGGATTATGTGATATAAAACTTAACATATTGGGAATATCTTACAACCAAATATTTATTATTTCCATACTTTTTAATTTTATAATCATATAATTATATTTTCATTTATAAATGAAAATAAACATAAATAATATTATGTATAAACATATTCATCATGTAGTTGAGTAACTCTAGTAATCGGAATATTTTCAAAATAATTATGTAACACATCCATATATAAAACAATGTATATATACAAAAATTAATGTGATAGTAAATACAGCTTTGGAATTCTTTACCTACTTACCACCATACTTACCATATAACCCAACATGTTATTCACTTTTCTATTTACGATTTTCGGCAATTATTTAAGGAAGACATGAATTAAAATATTAGAATCTAACTCATATGGTCTTACATACACAATGGTCATAACTTATACATGCAATGGTAATTAACCTTTAATGCACTCATTTGCAATTTATTTATCTCTCAGTACAATTGGTTACGCCTTAGATTTCATGTGCTCAAGGCTCGCCATTTGTCTATGCTTTATTAAAGGCCTTAGCTATCCTCGCCTAGGTGGTGTACTATTATACACCACGCCAGCTACCTGCAGCATTTTTCTTGGGATTGGCTTCCCTCATCAATGGCCCTTGTCACTTGGGATGATAGTTCGGTTCTCGAGGGTTTAGACATTTACCCTTTTGCAGTTTTGGTCCTGTTCATTATTGTGCTTCTTTGCAACCCTGATGGGCTTCAACTCTACTCTGGACCACTGATTGGGAACCTGTTACAATAGATCTCCTTGCCTGATGTGAGCGCCTACCTATTCTGCGGTTCTGTTGCTCAACTCCTAGTTTGCTTCTAGTTTTGCTGGTCAGTTGCCTTCAACCCTCAAGCGAGCTGGAGTTCAACTACGACATTAGGGTTTTTGGGCATTTATACAATGCTAACTATTTCATTTTCATTCTTCCTGTCTTTCTGCATTACAAAAGTTTATATATATTTCTAAGATAATGCTAATCTCCGGTTTTTCTTGCTATGACTATGCAAATACCCCTTCCAGGTACTGCAACCCTCACAAGATAATGATGCCGAGACTCCATTTCAGGTTTCATCATCCTGGAGGAAGAATTTTCCAAATACCGAGTATTTCAATTATTAAGTTATCTCGTATTCAGGGTTTCTATGGCCAGAAGGTCGACTTGCTATGTAGCTTTTCTGTTGTGTTGATAGTTCTACATTTCGCTTTTGGCTTATGGAAGCCAGAGTTCCACCGTGATACTGGTTTTATCTTTTAAAATTAAAATGGCTTCGACCATTGCTTGTAGTCTTGGTTCTATCTTTATTACATGCAATTTTCGCATAACTAGAGTTTGTATAATGAATGAATTTGGTTTATACCATTTTAAGTCCTCTGTTGAGACTCTGTGTTATATCTAGTTTGACGATATGGACCTTTATAGTGGAAATCATATATATTTTTGATGCGTTATGGAATGATGATAATGTCAAGCATGTTCAGACTTTCTCTTTAAAAGAAGATATATGTTTTAATCTCGTTATAGTGAAGGATTAAATGGTTTTGCTCATCTTTTTTCTAGCATTTATATTATTTATAACGAATCTATATCAAATTTTGGCTATGGCTCGAAATTCCTGGAATATATGGCATTTTTAATTCCTTCGCCTTAAATTCTTTTAGAATTTATGTACTAATCCCACTAATCTTTCGTGGGGTATTCTATCTTCATGGAATCCCTTGGGGAGTGCCAGACTGATTCGACATACTTGCTAATTATTCTGGCTTCAATTCTGTTGGAGTTAGGGAAAACAACTAGGGTTTGAATTCGAAAATCCTTTTTATTGCATGAAGCTATTCAGAGATTTTTCAATGTTATCCTTGTTACTATTTTTATTTAAGTACTAAACCCTATAGGGTTTCCTTTGTTCTTTTAGGAAAAGAATCTTTACTTCCCTATGTAATTTGTTCGACTACCTTTATAAATTTAAGAATTCTCTATGGATAAAATCTTGTAATTTCTTCCAACTGAATTTTCTACCCATCACACGTAAGACAGTATATATTTATCTGAGCTTGTTACTGAAAATAATCTGTTACTATCTCGTCTATCATAGGGTTTATATGCACTGTTTTTCTAGCTATTTACTGCAATTTAGATATTTACACCATTTTACATATTTGCTGCAAGTTACATATTTACTGCAATCTGCCATTTTACTGTATTCTACATTAGGTAATAAAGGAGTTATTTTCACTGATACTTATTCATGTATTTTCATTTAAATAGCTTTGCACAGAGTTCATTGCCTCTATTAAAAGACTCTGTACTAATGTAATCTCTAGGATAACCATCAGAAATTAAACTTACTGAATAATACTTATTCGACTTCATAGGTTAAAATTTATTAAACTATGTAAGTTGAAAGCTTAAACAAAGAGTGTCACTTATATGATGTTATGACTTATAACCGAATCTTCAACTTATCAGTCTTTAGTTGCTCCTGTTTGGTCTACACATAGACCTGCACTGTGTTTACCTCCCTACCATGAGATTTACTATAACAGTAGATCTCCCCCCGTGCTATCCCTATTCCAGGGAATTATTTATCATTAGAAGACTAAGAGTGTCTCCAGCTATCTGGTCTTAACCAGACTTAGCTAGCACAACTGCCTAACCTCTCAGCACATTTCTCTTCCTCTTTCTCTTGATCTCAGATCCCCCTCCTCTTGATCATTTTTTTCAAATACTTTCCAAGATTTGGTTTTCTTTTCTTGGAATATGTAACTGCTTCTTTTAACTAATTAATTAAAGAAACATTCTTTTCACTAATAACTGCAAAATTCCTTCTCATAACTTAATTCAAAAACAATTTATGTTTTCAGAAAAATAATAGTTTGTTTGGTTGCAGTAAAAGAAATAATATTTACATTAACGAGGGATATTACATCTTCCCCCCCAAGTTGGAACACCGTCTCGATGTTCTCCTGCAAATAACCCTGGAAAGTTTTCTTTCATGACCTGTTCATCTTCCAAGGTGGCCTCTTCCGGCCCATAGTGCTGCCACTGCACTTTAACCTGGGTGATAACTCATTTCCGCAGCATTAATTCTCTCCGATCTAGTATAACCAGAGGTTCGACCAAGAACTCACCTTCCCGTTCGACTTGAACATAAAAAAAAATTGTCAAGTCTTAACCAGTTTGTTTAATATATATTCCTAAAGAGAAACCATAAACATATTTATATATTACCTGGATGTCTTGCCATTTGATTACATGTTTAGAATCATAAACATATTTTTTAAGTAGAGAGACATGGAAGACATTGTGTACACGAATGTGACTGGGTAAGGCAAGTTGATAAGCCACTGGTCTGATTCGAGCCAGGATTTGAAAGGGTCCGCAAAATCGGGGTGCTAATTTAGCACACCCGGCCCATTGTAAGGTACTTTTCTTGGCTCGAACTCGAATGTAGACATGGTCCCCTACTTGGAATTCCCGAAAGCTTCTCTTCCGATCGGAAAAATTCTTTTGCCGGTCCTGAGCAGCTCTTAAATTGATTCTTACCTTTTTCACCATTTCTTCCATCTCTTCTAACATGTCTGGTCCTAGCAACAACTTATCCTCCGGTCCACTCCAACTCAAGGGTGTCCTGCACTTGCACCCGTATAGTACCTCGAAGGGGCTCATTCATAAGGACGCATGGTACCCATTATTGTAGGCAAACTCCACCAGGTGAAGATAGTATTCCCATTTAGTGGGTTGTTGCATGACATAAACACGCAACGTGTCTTCGAAAATATGATTCACTCATTCATTTTTCCCATCCGTTTGCAGATGATAAGTTGTACTGAAGTGAAGTTGTGTCCCCATACCTTCAAAGAGGGCTTTCCAAAAATCTGATGTAAACTTTACATCTCGATCGGAAATGATCATCTTGGGAATTCCATGCAGTTTAAAAATGTGCTGCATAAAAATATTAGCAATTTGGATTACTCTATAAGTTGATTGAATAGGTGTAAAATGAGCTGATTTGCTTAGTTTTTCCACCACCACCATGATGGAGTCATTTTGTTTTCTTGACTTAGGCAGTCCAGTGATGAAATCAATAGATATCGTTTCCCATTTCCATTCCAGAATGGGTAGAGGGTGAAGTAACCCTGCTGGGTGTTGGTGCTCAGCTTTCACTTGCTGGCACTCCAAGCATTTGGCTAAGTATTCTGCCACTTCCTTCTTCATACTGGGCCAGAAAAATTTCTTCCACAGGGCCAAAATCATCTTTTGGTATCCAAGATGACTTGCATAAGGAATCTTGTGGTATTCATCCAAAATTAAATTTTTGAGATGCTGCTGGTTGGGCACATATATTCTTCTCCTATAAACTAGTAAATTTTCAGCATTTATTTCATAACCCAGTCGTTGTTCATGGCTGTTAGAAATTTTTGCTTGCTGCCATAAATGTCTATCTGTTGAATCCTGCATGGCTGATTCTTGAATCTACTCAAAAAAAGTCGTTTGAGATTCACTAAAATAAATTTCATGTAAACAGCTTACCTTTCGACTTAAAGCATATGCCACTCAATTTTCCTTCCCTTTTATGTGTTTGATTTCGAAATCGAATTCACGCACGAAGTCTTTCCAATGAGCTTTCCTGGCATTTAAAGTTGGCTGCTTGAAATAATTAATCAGACTATGGTGGTCAATCATTAATAAAAATCTCTTACCTAATAGGTAATGTCACCACATTTTAAGGCGTGAATGACCGTTGTCAATTCCAAATCATATGCTGAATATTTTTGTTCATATTCTTTCATTTTTCTAGATTCATAAGCCACCACTCTACCTTTTTGCATAAGTACGCCACCCACTCCTTCCTTACTAGCATTTATACAAACCACATATTCCTTGTTGGGATCAGCAATGCTCAAAATGGGTGCAGTGGTAAGAAGATGCTTGAGCTGATCAAATCTCCTTTGACAATCAGGGGTCCACTTGAAACCTCCTCCTTTCTTTTATAAGGAGGTAATAGGATATGCCACTAAAGAATCCCTCCACAAACCTTCGGTAGTAACTAGCCAGAACCATAAATGATCTTATATCGGCCACATCCTTTGGCACTCGCCACTCCATAATGGTTCTTATCTTTTTCGGATCAACTGCATTTCCGTCCTTGGTGATGACATGTCCCAAGTATTGGATATGCTCCTTAAAGAAGTCACATTTACTTTACTTAGCGTATAGTTGATGTTCTCTTAGGACCTGTCGTACAATGCGGTGCCATTCCTTATGCTCCTCCATATTCCAAGAGTATATCATTATGTCATCGATGAAGATTAATACAAATTTATCTAAGAACTGATGGAAAATGCTATTCATGAGACACATGAAGGTAGCTGCGGCGTTAGTTAGCCCAAAAGGTAAAACCACAAACTCATAAGGACCATAACGTGTCTTGAAAGCAATTTTTACAATATCTTCCTCCTTGATCTTGATCTGATGATACCCAAAATGGAGATCGATCTTTGAGAAGACGGTTGTGCCCTTAACTTGGTCAAAAATCACATCTATACGAGGAATGGGGTATTTGTTTTTAACGGCCAGCTTGTTTAGCTAGCGGTAATCCATGCATATTTGCAGGATTCTGTCTTTCTTTTTAACAAATAATACCAGAGCCCTCCAAGGGGACACATTGGTACAGATATAGTTCTTATCAAGAAACTCCTGGAGTTGCATCTTTAATTTCGTTAGTTCTGGTATACTCATTTAGTATGGTGCTCGAGAAACTGGGGCAGCTCCCAGAATTAACTCAATGGTAAAGTCTATGTCTCTTTTTGGGGGTAAACCTAGTATTTCTTCAGGAAATACATCTAGAAAATTTTGTATCACAGGTATGTTCTCAAGGGATACAGATTTATCCTTGGAGTCAGCATACCCCACTTGGATGGCATAGACTTGACAACCTTTTCTTATGCATTTGGCTAACTGGGAGGCTGTTATAGGCCTTAACTGTAGAGGTTTCTGCACACCTTGAATTTCCTGTCTCACCCCTACTTCATCCCGAAAACTAACAGTTTTTGTTTTACAATTTATGAGGGACCAGTGTTTCTCCAACTAGTCCATACCTATGAGAATGTCGTATGACCCCAGGGGTAACACATTCATATCAGCTATAATAGGCTGACTAGCTATTTTTAAAGGATAGTTACTTACTTTGGATAAGACTCTTCTTTTTTCTCTTGTGGCTAGCTGTACTAACCATGAAATTTTAAATTTAACATCTTGTAATCTACATTGTTCCACTATCTTGGGACTAATGTACCTTAAAGTGGCCCCAGGATCTATTAAAATTGAACAAGTCTGGTAAAAAATAGTACCTTCAAACTCAACCATAGTCAGTTGAAATTCTGCATGGTGATCCTCTAGTGTTGCGTTAATTTTTGGAAGGCTTCTAGCCACTTCTCCTACTGTAGATTCCTCTTGAATCTGAGATATCTGGTCTGCTCCCTTGTGGTGAGGATAGTTTTTGATGTAATGTGGGCCTTCGCACCCCCAACACTGCATAGGTGGTTTGTTAATGAATTCGGCTTCATTTCTGCCAACCTGTTCATTTGTCTTGATCTCATCGGGTACTTTAAATCTGGGTTTATTCATAATTCGGTTAATTTGTCCTTTATATGAGCCTTTGTTGATAATGCCCTTATTTCCCTTTTGGCTGGGATTAAATTTAATTCCCTTTTTATCAGCCCACCATTTACTTGAATCACCTTTTGGTTTATTTTGCTAATAGCATATTCTTGCTTTCCGAATGACTTCGTCCATAGTCTTTGGGTTGTCAAATTCTAGCCTTTCCTTCCTGAACAACGGAGGCTGCTGATAAAAAGTTGTACTTTTGCCTTTTCTTCGCGAATATAAGGGACATACTGCAATAACAATGTAAATTTGGTTATAAATTCATCCATGGTCATTTGGCCCAGGCGAAGATCATGTAATTCTTTTGCTTTCTCATCATAAAACCTTTCGGTTAGATATTTTTCTTTTAAAAAAGAATGGAATTTCTCCCATGTTATATTTTGCTCATTGACCCCATGGACAATTTTTACCTCCTCCCACCATAAAGTGGCTTTCCCTTGAAGCTGGAAAATTGCCAGATGGGCCTTCAGATTGAAATCATACTCATACAGCGATAAGTACTTATTCATGTTAATTAGCCATGCTTCTGTCGCCTCTTCTTGCTCTCCATCGAAGAGAGGAGGCTTGATTTTTCGAAACTCTCCTTATAGTTCAATTTTTTGCTTTTTCTGAGCCTTATGATCGGACACATTACCTGATTCTTCTTCTTGGTTTCTTCACCTCCCTCTGTTTGCATGTTTTCTGTTAGGAATTCTTGTTCCCTGGTCGCATGGCCACGCTCTAGGCTGGGGATTAAGGGTCGATGATTCTACCTATCCGATAAGCTTTTTAGAATCTTTTCTTTTTCTTGCATTAATCTCTCATTGTCTGCCCAGAGTCGGGCCATTTCGCCTTTCAATTCTTGTACAGTCGTCTGAATGTCTGTATTGGGATTTTGTGACTCATCCCCCAATTGCACCCAGAACTCAAGGTTTCCTTCCTAAAATGGTGTTGGTCCTGCTCCCATTATGGAGCCATGTAGCGGACTCCGAATTCACCTCATACTGAATTTTGCTACCTCCTACGTGAATATCATCAAAACTATTATTTCCTATCCCAGAGGTCTCACTTTTGGAAACCTAATTCCGCTCTAATACCATATGTAACACATCCATATATAAAACAACGTTATATAAAAAAATTGTATGATATTAAATAAAGCTTTGGAATTATTTACCTACTTACCACCATACTTAACATATAACCCAACATGTTATTCACTTTTCTATTTAGGATTTTTGGCAATTATTTAAGGAAGACATGAATTAAAATATTATAATCTAATCCATACTTAACATATAACCCAACATGTTATTCACTTTTCTATTTACGATTTTTCGCAATTATTTAAGGAAGACATGAATTAAAATATTATAATCTAATTCATATGGTCTTACATACACAATGGTGATAACTCATACATGCAATGGTAATTAACCTTCAATGCACTCATTTGTAATTTATTTAGCTCTCAGTACAATTGGTTATGCCTTAGATTTCATGTGCTCAAGGCTCGCCATATGTTTGTGCTTTATTAAAGGCCCTGGTTGTCCTAGCCTAGGTGGCGTACTGTTATACATCACACGGGCTACCTACAACATTTTTCTTGGGATTGGCTTCCCTCATCAATGACCCTTGTCACTTGGGCAGTTCCTATTTCCAATCCTATAGAAACATAAATGAGCGTTAAGTACCTGTGACAGGACATTCGTGCCTCCTAAGGCATGCTACATATGAAAGCCATACATATCCATGCATATTCGGGCAACTCGATCACCCTACCTCTGGCAAGCTCTAGCATTCAATGTATCTGCGACCACTGCCAGACCTGTCACGTCTCCTCCTGCAACCTCCGTTGGCTTCCTCATCTACCAACGTTTTCCAAATTCCGTTTTATTTTGAATTTATTAAAGGCGCTAAAGGAAATCAAATTTGAATTTTGAATTTGTAATTTCGTTCAGTCCATATTTTATTTGGTTAGAAGGCAGCTTTTTGGCTCCTGGTTCATGTTTGTTTTTTTTTAAGGGGAGCCGCTGAACACATTATTTCTCGGCACCGAAAAGCTCTGGGAGCTACTTCGTATTCGGAACCTCATTATCTCATCACGGATTGGGCATGGACGCTAGTGAAAGAAGGCAGAACCAGTGAAATAATAGACGAGAGAATCCGGCAAAGCGGGGCGGAGAGCATGATGAAGAGAGTTGTTTCAATCGGTATTCTGTGCGCACATGTTATGGTGGCATCCAGACCTCGAATGGTGGACGTTGTGAGGATGCTGGAGGGTGAGGGTGACATTCCTGAAATTCCAGACATGCCTTTGCCGCTTATGTTACATGGTCCGTCTCTGTTAGACCAATTAAACGATTCTTCCCTTTTTCCTTGTATCATTTCTGGGCCTGCCTTCAGCGGATGTAGGTAACTGCATTTCTTCCATTAGAGCACTACCCGAAGTGTGGGCGGTAATTGCAAAACATTTGATAGTAGACAGTTAAGTTCTGTGAAGTAATTTGTATTATAATGTCCAGGAAATTAGTTTGAATATAAGTGTTTAGTTGTCATGTAAACTCGTCGAACTTGTACCAATCTGTGGTGCTTTCGGTGAACCTGTTGTTAATATATATAGTTGCCCTTCTTGGAAAATTAATGTCAATCCAATCTATGGTTGCCCATTCTTCCATGTCCCTAATACATTGATGAAATATTTTGTTGTGGCCGATATTGCTGTGGAATTAGCGGTGGATCGAATCTGAGCATTAAATCCTTCTTTACGGGATAACAGATGGCTTACATTTCCAATTGGGTTGAAGGCCTCCATGCTCATGCTTACCACTCACGATTAGTGCGATGAGTTTCATAATTTCTACTTCAAATTTCTCACATTTTTGAAGTGGGGATATGGCCTACATGTTCATCCTTACCGTTTACACTTAGTAAGTGGAGTTTCATATTTTACAATTAAATGCCTCACTTTTCAAGGAGTAGGATTATGGCATCCATGTTCATGCTTTCCATTTGGTACCCTTCATCATTCGCGTTTTAAAGGTGCTTTTTTTTATGCTGATTTTTTCCCTTCACTAAATTATTAGGTGGATAAATTACACTAATGCTAAGCATTTTTTTAATGAACCATTAATAAATAGAAAAGTTTAGTTTTTCACTTTTCAGGTTATTGAGATCAAGATTTTTATAGTCCATGGAATAAAGTGTGGCTTATCGTGATAATTTTTATTTAATATTCAATATTCACTAATTAAGAATTTACATTCTCTCTTTAGTGGACATGTTTGACATTTATTATAAATATTTAACAAAATAAAAGTATAATAAAAAATAAAATTATAAAAAATTGATTGTTTTTTGAAAGAATATATATTTTTGAAAATTTTATATGTAATTTTTAAGAGTAAAATAAATATGTGCATAGACATGTTTATTTTGGAATATCTCTATGAAATATTCTAGTATGAAATTTTATCTTTAAAGTAGTTGTCATTTTTTGTTTTAATTAGATTGATTAATTAAAAATATCATATAAATAAGTGTCATATCAAGTGAGTTATGGTTTTTTTGAGCATGTGTTATTGATAAGCCATGGTATTAGCTCATGATATTGTAACAAAGTCTATTTACATATTATGAAGGTACATGGAAACATGAATGCAAACCGTAACCGTAGTAATTGATTATGGAAAATTTACAATACATAACTGCAGTAATTGATTATGGAATTTTTCATGATAAATTTACAATACATAACCTTAGTAATTGTTTATAGAATCTTTTATGATAGCTTGTTTACAAGTATGTTTCCTCATGATTGCTATGAACTCATATAAACCCCACATTTTTCCATTTTCATATTTTATTGTATAAACCAATTTAACTAAAACAAAATTAATAGACTTAGACATCATCTACTATTAGGGAGATATAGCAGGGTTAATTTCCCTATTAATATTTAATTCACCTATCTTCAATTTACATCCCACATTTTTTTTAATTCTTTTGATGATGTTTTCAATATAATTTTCCTTTAAGAGGGAGCATTTGAGTACATAATACAAGATTAACATAAAATCTCCCATAAGCATAAATGTGTCCACATAATGTTCTTTGGCTAACAAAAATCCTGAAGTCTTAATAGACACCATATATCTCTACTTGATTATTTATCATATAATCAACACTTCATGAATATATGAACATATTGTCCTCCTCTTAAACATTAAAAGATCCTCCCCTCTTTCCAACTAAAAATAAAATTTGATAAACAAATTACATCTCACAAATTGATTTTGCCAGCAAAAAAAATTTCGGCCAATTATGATAAAATGAAATTCCTAAGCTATTACAACCCACCCTTTAAGATAAAATAGTAATTTTCCCCTCAAATACAACAATAGTTTTTTCCCAGTAAAATAGTTTAAAATAAACTTTTGGCTTTATTTTCTTTCATTCACGTTCTGTGAAATTGTTTCAACAAAGTTGGTTTCATAAAAAGGATAAAATATATGGTTATGGCACGTTATTGCATGTCGGTCCTTCTAACGTGCGTCTGTCACATCAATGTTGCCCATATTTCTCGATTCGTCGGGTGATGGATCATGCCTTCATGTTCTTGCCATTTAAATCCTTTTGTTTTAATGTGATATTGATGGAATGGTTTTGGTGGCAGGGTTAGTATTTTAAATACAGAAAAGACAACGACCTTCTATATTTAAATAACGTACTTAGTTTCTAGATTAATTCACTTTGTCGGTGACCAAAAGTTGAGTCACGTCGACATCATCATTCATTACGAAGGATCTATACATTTTAATAAGAAAGATGTTCTCTGACATTGGACGAGTGATGTATTAAAATGTGATATAAAATAATGATCATACTCATCTTTCAGGGAAAGAAAGTTTTTTTTTTTTTTTTTTGGAATATTTAGTAAGTAAAAAATTAATAGGAAGAATTTAATAGGAAGAGTTTAAATTTTTTTATATCCAAATATTTTTAGAGTGTAAAATGTAATGTGTTATTTTTCATTGCTTAAATTGTATTTTTGAATGCTTGTCACACTCTCATACTAAGTAAAATTTTTTTTTTTTTTTATTTAAATGTTACACGGAGTTAATTACCTTGATAACTATACAATTTCTCCATGGTAATAATCATGTAAATACAATACAACGGACTATACAATTTCTCTATGGTAATAATCATGTAAATACAATACAGCGGTATGAATTAAAGTTTGTCTCTACACATATGTGGGTATGCATATATTTGTACGCAATCAATGATATGCTGTACATGTGTTATTCGTTTGCATAAGGGTTATAAAGCTATATAATTGCGTTCATTTACATATACCATTTTAAATGTTTCCGCCACTATGCATGCTTTCAATTCATATACATTGCACAGAATACAATAAATATTAATGGCAACAGCTACCCATTCAGATTTCCATATCCCGAAGTTGTCTGAGTTTAATATACTCGTCCGGCCTCTGCATCGGACACTAGTTGCCCAAACCAGCGTCGTCCATTTGGGAGGATAGCCGGTGCGATGACGTTTGGCCATGTGCGCTCGAAGCTCCAAGTGTTACGGCCTAACCCCTCGGTTAATGTTGTTTTCGCGCCCAAAGGGTTCCGATGCCCACCAGCTATCGGACGGCGATCAGGGCTTATGGCAGATCGATGGATGGGAACCTGCCACGAAACGGTAAAAGGAATAGGATATTTAATAGCAGGTCTCCCTTCTGTCGGATTCTAATTTTCATTTGTGCATGAGATGAGTCGCTACAGCTCTGTAACCTTGTGTGTATTTCACCAATCTTCCAGCTGCCGTCATGGCTGTGCTTCGATTCAGGTATGCGGCTATAGTCTTCGGTTGGTCTTTTCTTCTGTTTACAGTTATGGTTTACATCGCTTCAGCGATTCCTAGCTGGTAATACACTGTATTAATTTTATTTTTAATCTGTTACAGTTCTTTCATCTCTTTCCCCAGGTTCTAATTCGATTATCGATTTGAGGTTTCAGGTAAATGGCTATCGCCGATCATTGAGGACAAGGGGTTTTTACATTTTGCCGGCTGCCCATAACTAGGTATGCGAACATACTGTCGGTCTTTCTACATTCACTTCATTCGAAGCAATGTCTGAATCCATCCTCCCTTGAGCAGGGATATCAATCATTGTCCATTCTGGTTCGGTCCCTGCACAATCCAGGGTTCTCTCTGGTCAATAGTCCGGTTTCTTGCCCTGCTCAGGCAAAACACCACTGTCGGGAAGCACTGCGGGCTGAGCTTTGATTATTTAGTCCTTGAACTATTTTAGCATGTATATTTAATCTTAAGCCATTCGACTTGTTCTATCTGCAGACAATGGTTGTGGACGGAACTATAGTTTGACTCTGTCTTAAGCTGGTTAAGATTTCTTGTGTATAAGATAAGGGTAACCCCGCAAGTCCGATGTTGTTCATATTCTCTTGATTAACCGTCTCCTCGGATGGATTTTATCTACAGTTTCAAGTTTGACTTGCAAGGTTTATTCCGCTGAATAATTATCACTGTTATGGTATTTCATTACTGTTATGGTATTTCTGTTAAATGATGAATTCGTGTTGTTATGTTTCGATTATGACGCCCTTGATGACTAAACAAGCTTCAGTCCAGCTTGAGTAACAGTTCTGTGTGAGGGTTTACTAAAGAGCCGGACTGAGAATGCATGTAACCATAGTTACCATGCATTCCTTGGCGCACATATTGTTTATTTGTGTTAATAATCGTAAATGCGTTTGACTGTGTATTTAATCCGCGCATGCGAATGTTACAGGGGTTCGGTTCTCACTTTCTGAGATACTTGCGGTCCTCCTGACTGGGGTTTAGCATACATTTATGTTTCTTTACTTTATGTAAATAACGTTACAGTTTATCTGTATTCACTCAGTTTGCGAGACATACCAGTCCCACCTTATGAATTTATGTCATGCTTTTAGATGCATAATACAGTCTCCTGTAAAGAATGTATGTTCATTTCTTTTCGACTCTTTCTGTAAAGAATGTATATTCATTTCTTTGACATGTAAAGTAAGTAGAGGGTTTACAGCATTACCTCTGTTCATATTTCTAGCCATTACTCGAGTAGCAAAGACTTGATTGCTCTGTTTTGTTTTACTGTTATTTCCAAATGGGAATGCAAGGGTTTAATGTTTGTTTCTTCAGAATACAAGTGCGTTTCAATCTCTGTCTATACTACAGCAACTACTGTTCTTTTTTTCATTTTCAACTAAAGAATAACAGTCAAATAATTCCCACTGTTTCTATTTTTGTCTCACAGAACAGTATATCTTCTTAGCATAGAACAGTATAAGAGACATCTCGGTAAATAAATAAATACATAGTAGGCCATACCTGCTACTCTGCAAACCTACTTGTAATGCTTGTCAATCCACCCGTCCGTAGGAAGAGTTCTTCTTTGATCTTCCACCCCCAAGCACTTGCAGGTCCTCTCGACTGCAATTACACTGGTCTCGCCAGTAAACGCTATCTGATCCTAACCAGACATAGCGTACACAGGAAAATTCCTTTCCTTTTATGCCATCTGATCCTAACCAGACATAGCATGAACATTTTCTTTCTTCTCTGCCATCTGATCCCAACCAGACTTGGCAATCCCCCCTTTTCCTCTGGGGACTCAACTACCCCTGAAGGTAGTTAGGGTTCCATTGTAACTGATTCCACAGTTACTAACCATGATTAATCATAGGCTCAGTTCAAATAGTACTAACACAATTGTTTTTAATTAATATAAAATTAATAACAGAGTTATATATACTTTTTCAAATAAAGTCTTTGTTCATAATTACTTTTACTATTTACTAACATTAACTTTTCACGAGGGATGTTACAATGCTAAATAAAGTATATATAAGATTAATTTTTTTTTTTTTTTGCTATATATAAATATATATAAAATCGATATTCATATAAATTAGTTAACATATATCTTTAAATAGTTTATGTAAATCTCTTGAAATATTTTTGAAACTTTTTTTTCACTTCTAATTATTTTAGAGCATACTCGTTTTTTATTTTAAATTATATTAAACATTATTTTTATTTTGTATTTTTACTTTTATTTTAAGAGAATATGAATGGATAAACAATTTTACGCATCCCAAGGGACAAAATTACACATCCCCTCATATGTTGTAGAATAAACATCTCAATTCAATAAAAAGTTTAGATATTTTTTTTTGGCAATATCCACGTGAATTTTGTTTTTTTATTTAAATCTTGTAAAAATAAATGTAAGAATTTTTTTTAATGAAAATATATGATATTTAATAATAATAAAAATAATAAAATTATAGTTTTATATGGTATGATTGGTCATCTTATATATAATAAATAAGAATATAAGAATATTTATTATTATTTTAAAATAATAATATTTTTCTTTTGCTTTTAAATTTTATAAGAATATTAAATTTGATATGGTTAATATTATTAACTTATTTTTTTGAGCTACACTTGATTAAATTAAGTTTCATAATTTCTATTTGGACTCCTTTTTTTTTTTATGCTAGTTACATTTTATATTAGAAATAATAATAATATGTCTATCTTTATTCAATTTAAAAATAAATAAATGTATACTAATATCTAATGATTTCTTTAGGCATCATATAGTACATTCTAATTTCAAATCAATGGATTAAGAAGTATTTTGGTTTGACTTTAAAATTATGAATTGCAAAAATTTTACAAAGTTTTACGATTTTCTCACTTTTACATTAGGTTTATGAGAGGTTTTGGGTATGCGCGTTCACATACACATATTCGAGATCGTAATAAGATTTCGAGATGTCAATGATTCTCTTTTAAACATTATAGTCAAGTGTAGAGTTTTGTGTTGCTAATGGGTATCGTTTGTCTTGGTGTACATGGTTTAATCTAGTGCAGCTTATTCAATGCAATTAGGATTGAGTTTTGTTGGGGGAAATTGCTCAACTACCATTGAAGTTTCCATAGAGATGGAAAATATGGTCGATGCAGCTCCACATTAAACACTGGGTGCAAGTCAAGGAAAGGAGGAATGCTCAATTTAAAAGCATCATCACCCACTGCCTTTGTGATTGTGTAAGGACCATATTTGAGTGGTTTTAGCTTCTGATTGAGCCCTGTGAAGTGCTCTTTCTGTAAATGTAACCACACCATATCACCAACTTGAAACTTCTGTGGAAGCCTATGTCAGTCATGTCACAACTATACTTTCCATTGAATTTCTATAGGATATCATGGACCGATTGTTGGAGATGTTGGATCCACTTGTAACACCCCTCCATTGTATGTAAAACTTTGCTAACCTAAGCTAAGAAAAGCTAGGTCTGATGTGTATAAGAAAATTAAATACTTTATTATGAAATAAATAAAATAATTTAATCACTTGGAAAAGCGAGACACAAAGAGATGAGATTCTTGCCAAATCCCATTAGTGAATGGGAAGGGATAATTCTTTCATGATAGGACTTCTATATCCAATTCTACATAAGATTAATGGATTGGAGATAAATATCCATTAAGCTACTTAGTTGAAGAAAGATGCTAAGTTAAGAAAAATATAAAAGCCTTGCGAGAGAGAAAGGCAATATTTTATGAGGAAAATCCTTGCAGGAGATAAAGGTGAGCTTTCCTACGAAAAGCCTAGGCAAATGGATAAAAATATCCATAAAAGCGGGACATCGCTAATGGAAGCCATATCATGAAATAGGGAATTAAATACCCATCAAAGAGATCAAAAGGAGGTATTTGATCGATGTCAAGAGCTCTCAATTCGGGGGTGAATTGGTGAAATCCAGTTCTAGGTTGGGTGGCGTTGCTCGGTATTCCAAGTGACATTCTTTCATATAATCTGGTTTGCATGCAATGTTTTGTATGTTGGATTCTTACCCTCTGTATTTTCAATTCCTTTAGCATATGTGAGAAATTTCTTGATTTGTAATTGCTATGAGATATTGTATGTGATCACTAAGTATGTGTAGAAATGCACGCGTTAATTATGTCTATGGGATGATTATATGTGGTGGAATGGGACAATTATTGCACATAAATGTTATCCAAGTTAATTATGGTTAACGAATCTACTAAATTGGTTTTATACAATGATTGTTATGTGGCACATTATGAAACTTAGTTGCTATCTTAGTTTTCAAGATGGTAAATAGTAGGCTTGCGATACTATATATACATAATTATGTTCTAAAGCTTGAATTGGGTAAGCCTATGGTTCAGGTCATCTATGTTATGCATTTTAGAGTGGAATCCATCTTCTTTCGACAGTGTCAATAGGACTATGATAATGATTCATGGCCATGATAAGATAATGTTCCATTAATGCTAATATTGAGTCACCATGAATCATATTCGTTACATTCCATGAATGATGCCTCTATGTTTTAAGGTTGAGTTGAAATGTAAGTATTATAATTGGATATAAAGATTACCATCATGTATGCAGTAAAGCATAGGAAAAGTCTGTAGTATGGTACTAGGGGATATGGTGCATTACTTTAGATATTGTCAAATTTTTCAGTGTATGTGTATAGTTGCATGATTAGTATTTGTTCAAGAAATGAAGGAATAGCTATGACTGTGAAGGCTATTGAAGATAATTTTAATTGATGGTTATTTAAGGAAAAAGAGCCTCGTAGGTAATTGCTGAAATGGCCCCAGGGGGTATGTGACAAATTGTATCAGAGTGCTAAGTTCAAACATTTAGTCCTATGGTCTAATCCACATCTGTATGATATGAATGAGTTGTAGGTACTAATTTATGTCTTACACTTAGGCCTTACACAACTAAGAAGTTTAATGGAGGATTTAGGTATAAATTACTGTAAGACCATCTTAACGGTGCTGGACCCGCCAACATTGAGGGGATCACCCCGATATGAAGTCCCAACTAGATCTCACACCGTTTGGTGTGGGAGTCCCATTCGATATGGTGGCCCGATTACCATTGTCTTAAGGATTTGCCTCAACTCTTGCTTGTCAGCATAGGAGAGTGGTTCGCTTTGTCTTCGAGAAGTGAGGTTTGTGTGCCTAGTGAGAGTAAATATACTTGTGTCAATGGTTCTTTCACTATGAGGGGAAAAAGGTGAAGGTGAGTTCCAGGTTGAAAGGGATCAGTCCCAACTCAGGTAGGAACACACAACACAAAGGACATACACATCTTCCGGTGGAGCAGTCCACCCGGATGTGGCAGTCACAAAATATAAGGTAAGATAATACGTAGAACACTCACGGATCAGTCCGAGATGAGTGAAATGGTTTTTACAACAGGGTTCATATGAAAGGTCTATCTGATGTCCAACAGAGTAGTCAACACGGACGAGACAACATTAGCAGCATATACAACACATTTCCATTAATAGATTATGCATTACAACAAATGAATTAGTTCAAATGTAGAACACATGGTTAAAGCAACACGCATTAAAAGTGTTAAAGATCAGTCTTACAATACATACAATACATGTGTGAAAACGTGTTGGCCTATTGATAGGATTCTGAATTAAGCAAAGGTTCCAAGACACATCGTTACACCATACATCACTAACCCTGTCAGCGGGGCATTGGAGCCATTACTTACTCCTCAAAGAAAAGATTACAAACTTTGTTGGCTATGTGGGAGGAGCGGATTTGAAAAATCCTTTCATGTACAAATGAGGGGGGTATTTATAGCCAAGGGTGAAACTAACCCTTGTGGTTGTTCTACTACTCTCATGACCATTTGACTTCCATGACTTTCCGACTGACGTGAATCTATGTTCAACAAGTGGGTCTCTTGGACTTCCATGTTACATCATATTGATTGACAACAAGGCCATAGTGGAGATGTGGGCAACATGACTCATGACTTGACTCGACATGACTTGACATGACAATGTTGGTACATTCAGTCTGTTGCTGGAGTGCATGTCGAGCTAGAGTGTTGTTGAGTGATGGATGTGTTCATGGTGTATCATAGCTTCACCTTCGCATGGCAAAGTGTGCAATGTCTTCGATGGTCCTTCATTCGTTTGATGAAGCTTTAGCATGTAGTTCCTTTCTTTCATGCTAGAAGGCTTGACAGGGTCCCTTGTTCACGAAGGTGCATGTTTGTCATGTTAGTCCACTTTGCATGCTTTACTCGTTCGTTCATTGGTGAACCTATCCATCTGCATGTGCTCCCTTTTTTCATCTCGTTCATTGTCTTGAAATGTTTCTTGGTGTACCTATACCTACATTCACTCATGACGAGACGACGTCAAATCTAAAACCTCCTAATATACCATGACACATGATCATTCAGATGCGGATGACTAGGAGAGGAAGTAGGGTTGTGATACAGGATGATGGCTCCAGGCAACTGTTGATGAAAAATGCACAAGAGCGACTAAGGGATGGAGACAGGCAATCTGAGTCGACAGTCATTTTTTGCTAGGTCTGGCTCAACTAGGATGCCAAATTCCACAAATTTTGGCAGGGATAGTCCAGGCTACAAGAGGGCAAGGCAGGCATGCTCTGTGCATTTTCCAGAATGAACAGTCAGTAGGGGATGGAGAGCCAGATTTACGCAATATTCCAGAGGAATGCGAGAGGCTGCATGAAGGGTCAGCAAGCATGGATTCCACAATTTTTCTGGAGAAATGCCCGGGAGACTCGCAGCAAGAATTGCACATTTCCTAGAGGGAACTACCAATTGGCTGCTGGGGTCACTAGCACCCAGACTTGCACAATTCCCAAAGGGAACTGCAAGTTGGCTGCTGGGGTCACTGGCAGCTAGATTTGCACAATTCCCAGAGGGAACTGCTAGTTGGTGGCTAGGGTCAATGGAAACCACACTTGCTCAATTCCTAGAGGGAACTCCAAGTTGGTTGTTGGGGTCACTGGCAGCAAAAACTATGCAATTCCTAGAGGGAATAGGAAGTCTTCTACTCGGATCTGCTGGCTAGGAAAACTTCACTAAGGTTGGAAGGTCTGCCTGCTGATCATCTCTGCATAATTTCAGAGCTGAGCTGACTAATCGGCAACGGGAGGCCTGCTTATGAGCACTATCAAAATTCTGAGATGAACAGCCCATCGATTGTTTGAGTGGCTAGCATGAGTGCTTTTTGAGTTGCTTGCAAGTAGTGCTGCTTGAAGGAAATAGATTGGTGCTTCTGCGCTGTTTTGGTTGACATTTGATCAAGTCGAAAGTAGGGTGATGGTCCAGTTGTTAGTGAGGAGTCTGGTCGTTAGAACTTCAACAAAAAATGACTAAATGTGTGGATAGTAGAAATATGCATAGGTTATCATACGAACACACACTGGCATGACTTGACGACGAAATGACCGAACAATCCAGACACATGTGTTTAACACGATTGACTGAGAGTGCAAGCGACAAGCACGACACTTGTGATTGATCATTCATGATCAATATGACACTTGCGCAATAGTGAATGTGACTCTGTGTGTGAGTGCAACATATGCTTTCATGGTGAACACAACAAACACATATGAAGCAAAGACTTTGAGCATAACCAGAACATGGTCGCAAGCAAGACTTAGATATCAACATGTAGAGACTTGAGTGCAATAAACAAGCAAGGTGAATATAAAGACTCACATGAGCTCACGAAGTGAACTCAAGTGTGTGCAGTCATCAAGTGAAACTCTCCAAGGGAGGCTCCAAAATTGGTGCAAGCCAAAATTTTGGAGGGTGGCTGTAGCCACTACAACACTTGGTGACACATTGGTAGAACTATAGCCTCTTTGTTTTGGTTTGTTGCTAGCTCAGGGCCTTGGTATTTCTGGGACTATTGAATCATTGTGTAGGTTACTTCAGTTTCCCCACTTACCCCATGGATATACATGGTTCACCCTTTGCCAACTCAGTAAAACAAAATCAAAAGTTAAGATTAGATCTTAATGTTTCGAATCCAGGAAGGGTAGTTTAGTTCATGAGTTGAATATTTCCAGAGTATAAGTTTTGATCTTTGGTGTTGCTCCGTTGCCAACAGGTCTGGACAGTACCCCGACGGAGTCACGTAAGAACTCACACATTGCTCCACTGCTAGCAAGCCTTGTTAGTACCCCGGTGGAGTTGCATGCTTCACCTCTCTGCGCAGGAAACCTTTCTCTTCTTTTGCCTTTGTCTTTTTAAAGAGAACTATGCATAGACACTTATTTATTTTTGAGGGTGGAAGAGGGATCCCGACTTATTGAGAGAAGAAGAGGTTGTTCCTTCAAAGAAGCATGTAAGACCTCTGACATAGGTTTTCTCATTTAGATTTCTCCCCTTCTCCATTTCTACTAGTTGGATTAGCTTAAACACATAGAGCAGAATGCTGAGTACAAGAATGGGGCTTCCTAGTGTGGACACAGGTTCACAGTTGGACCAAAGCTTCCCTTACAGATGGTTCATATTTTCCATGAGGACTTCATCAGCTGAAGGTTGTAAAAAAGCACAAATAAAATGGACACAAGATGGGCCAAGTGTTGCAGTGTCACAAGTCTCTTCAAATTTCAACCACATACTCTATTCAAAACCCAGAACATAGTAGTTGGCAGCACTTATTTCTGGAAACAAAAATAGTAATATATCAAACAAACAAAATGAACGTAAACAAAAATAGTAAAGCATAATCAAATAAAGCGAAAGAAAAGATAATAAGCAAAACAAACCAAATTAAAAAACGAACAACAAGCAGATTATGTACATGGCATGGGCGTGGCCTGACCTACTAGAACTAGTGTTTGAGGACTTGGCCATTGACATGAAGATTATCAATCCTCCCGTCAAGTGATTGCAAATGATACGTATGTGAGCCAAGTTTCTCGTGGACCAGTACCGATCCACTGGGCTCTGCTACTAGAACCTGGTGGCATTCTAGAAGACCTTCAAGTGAAGACAACACCACTGTTTTAGGTACTATGTGCCACATGGGCTCGGATGATGGCACGAGGTAGTTGTTTTTACTCCGAGAAGGGTTCAAGTTTCTAAAGTCAATACATAAGTGGATATTCCAATATTTCTTACATGCAGTATTTAAATCAAAAACCAAGTATGATGATGAACTTTGCAAGTAATCCAAACAGTTCAAATGTTATTCAATCTTTTCAGCAAAAGGAGGAAAAACAACATGTATGTGTTAGATGTTCTTTGTTGCAATGGCTTGTCTCCTCCTTTACCTAGAAACTCATATTGGATTTCTCACGTGCAATGGGTACGCAGGTCATCATCAACTAATGTAGACCCATCTCAGTACTGTTTGATCAAGTGGTCAACAATTGGTTGTTTTTGCAGTGTGTAACTTGTACTGATATTGGCCATCTTAGGATCATGGTGGATTCCCGGGTTGCTCTATTCATTCATAGTGTTGGTCCTTCGTGTGTTCAGCATGAGTGCTTCAGCATCATATTTTGTGACTTTGGACTTCAAAAATCTTGAAATCACGCATGGTTCATTGTTTTGGATGACTGAGATACACTCGATCCTTGAGCCATCATGTGTTCCTGATTTGTCAGGACTCATGGCCCACAAATTGTTTGTAGATGGACTATTTGGCATGCTGGTACTGCTGCTACTATGTTGTTGCTACTACTGCTACTATCAGAAAAACAAACTATACAAGTTTCATTATCATCAACTGGGTGAGGAAGGAGTCCTAACTACTTGTCTGATGAGGTTGGAGTAGGCCGTGCAGGATAACACTCCAATGTATTTTCCAGGAGGCAGTTTCCAAACATGAGTTCTACGAAGGCCAACAGTTTGTTCTTGTCGTTAAGGGAAGTAACGTTATGCTTCATGTACCTCTCAGACTCTACCTAGATTTTGTTGCATTTTCCCTTATACGAAAGCCACATGTGAGACTAGTCTGTAGAGAAAAATATCCATCTAGCTTGTTAGACCAATCTCTGCTAAGTAGTAAATCGTATGCTTCCAGGATGTCTACAACCACTATGTTGATGCATTGGTCGACTCGACTGTCATGAGATAATCATATGATCATGTCTCATAGTTCACCAATGTCTGGTACCGATGTTCAATCAAGTTTTATGATTCGCAAAGATGTTTCGCTCTATCATGCATTGATCTTTTTCGTAATGGAGAGCGGCATGACGTTGGTTGTCGCGCTAGAATCAACCAGACAATTGTGAACATTGCAGTTGAAAATTTGAAAAGATAGCAGGAATGGGGGGCAATCTAAATGTGCTTCTTCCATCTGGAGTGTATTGAGCATAGTGGGAATTTATCCGGGAGGTGTGCTTGCTCCCTTGCTGGTAGAGGTTGTGATGTCTGTTGTTGTCTATCCCAGTGTGCGCAGCAGGATATCTCATTGACTTTGGATCTTAACCAACTTGAACAAATTAATGTTTGCTCAATTTTTCTTCATGTCATCAACAATGTTGTAGTCCAAAGGGGTAGACTTACCAAGGTGTCCGGGGTAGAATAGATGTTCGTTTTGTTCGGTGAAGTGTTTTGCAGTTTGCTACTCATGGAAGTACTCTTGCCCATCGTTGTCTTCTCGGACTTGTCTTATATTTTCTGCTTAGGGGCGGCCGATGGATCAACCTTCCTTACCAACAATCTGATCTTCTCTTGCATTTCCCCAAGTGTAGGGGGAGCCCCTTTACTCCTAACATTGTAATGGTCATTTTTTCTTAGGTGATGCTTCTTAGTGTTGACCTCGGCACGACTTGCAAGCACTTGTATGTGTTCACCACATGCCCAGAACTTGATGCTTCAACAGGTGCAATACCTTAGTCATAATCTTTGTCATTCGGCTACTTATGCATACCGCTCTCTGCATCAAGTGTATGACTATTGCCTAGTTTGTGACTCGCTTCCAGTTTGAACAAAAGTTCTCAGGGTGATGTTCTTCATCAAATGAGCGAAACTCAGGATCTGCACACTGATCGACATTGAACACAGAGTTCCACGCAATTTCTTTATCAGACCAGTTGTTGCCTGATGAGTTGCTTCCCTATCTCTGTGTAGGCAAATAGCTCCTTAAAAATGTGTATGTTTTCGATTGTTTAAGCTCGGACACTTCAGTTGTTAAGTTCTTGACAATGCAAGTAAGGGTTTCAATATCATTTGCTTCCTTGTCTCTACCCTTTCTTGCCATCGCTTGGGACTTCCTTCTCACATCTTTAGAGTCCATTTCTGGTTCATCATCCTTGACGAGTCCAATCGCGTGCAGTTATTTTTCAACAACAATAGCCTCTTCGTAGTTCATCAAGGGTGTTGGTTTCGTAGCTCGTTTGATGAACTGTGCAATGCTGGTCGGTAGCACAGACGTGTAGTAATCAAAAGTGATGGAGTAATGAGGTTTGGTGTCTGCTGCAAATATTTTCAATATGCGTGTAAACCTCTAGTTGAAATATTTTACCTTTTATTTCCCTTCCATCTTCAGGCTACCCAATTATTTTAGTAACATAGATGGGGTCTTGTCATCAGCAAAATTTTCAAGGAACATGCGTATGAATGCACCCTAGTTCTGTATGGAGTTTGGTGGAAGGTTGTGATACCACACAACTGTACGATCATCCAAGGTACATGGGAACAATCTACAAGCTACGACATCATGCCGTACCTCAAGGGTCTGCAGCTGCAGGTAGAAGTTGTCCAAATGATCTTCTGCCTTCACATGTTGTCATGGTTGAACTTGATGTTCATTCTCTCTGTTCTCTTTGGCATCTTGTGTAGAACAACCGGGAGAGCCAATGGTCCCTGAGTCATCTATTCAAAATTTGTGTCAGCCATCTCTTCTTCTTCATCATCCTATTAATCTCTTTTCGAGTCTAATGGTTCCAACTCTGAGTTTGTTGGTTCGTCTCCACCTCCACCTCCTCCACTACCTGCCCCTCCACCTCATGTACCGGAGTGTAATCCCAAGATCACAAGAGTGCCTTGTTCACCTTGCTGGAAGACAGCAGGTTCCTCTCCATCTTCAATAGCTTCTACCAAACCTTCAAGTGTGGCAAGGACTTCTTCTTCCACTGATGACACAACAACTCCCGTGGGAGTAGCTTTTGACTTCTTTGATGCATATGGAAGTTGTTGTATGCCAAGGATTAGTCCCACTACTTTTGCAAACTGGCAAGTGATGGGATGGATGGAGTGAAGGTGTTGATATGGAATCTCATGGTCAATTTTGGGAGGTGAGGAGTAACCAACTGCAGAGTCACATGTAGGTGAGAGGGAGTGTGAATTACTGCCTTGACCAGAGAGTTGATGAGTGAATGTGAGGCCAATTTCAGCCATGTACAACTAGCTGCCCTCCTCCTAGCACCAGAAATGTTGACGGTGTTGGACCCGCCAACATTCAGGGGATCACCCCAGTATGAAGTCCCAACTAGACCTCACACCATTTGGTGTGGGAGTCCCATCTGGTATGATGGCCCAGTTGCCATTTTCTTAAGGATTTGCCTCAACTCTTACTTGTCAACATAGGATCGTGGTTCGCTTTGTCTTCGAGAACTGATGTTCGCATGCCTGGTGAGTGTAAGTGTACTTGTGTCAATGGTTCTTTCACTGTGAGGGTAAAAAGGTGAAGGTGAGTTCCAGTTTGAAAGGGATCAGTCCCAACTTGGCTAGGAACACACAACACAAAGGACATACACATCTTGTGGCGGAGCAATCCACTCGGATGCGGCAGTCACAACATATAAAGTAAGATAACATGTACAACACTCATGGATTAGTCCAAGATGAGTGCAACGATTGTTACAACAAGGTTCATGTGAAAGGTCTGTTTGATTTTCGGCAGAGCAGTCGACATGGACAGGACAACATTAACACATATACAACACATTTCCATTAATATATTATGCATTACAACAAATGAATCAGTTCAGATGTAGAATGCATGGTTAAAGCAACATTGATTACAAGTGTTAAAGATCAGTGTTACAAAAAATACAATACATGCGTGAAAACGTGCTGGCCTATTGACATGCTTCTGAATTAAGCGAAAGTTCCAAGACACATCATTACACCATACATCACTAACCTCATTAGTAGGGCGTTGGAGCCACTACTTACTCCTCAAGGAAAATATTACAGGCTATCTTGGTTATGTGGGGACAGATGAGGTGAAAAGTCCTTTCATGTACAAATGAGGGGGCTATTTATAGCCAAGGGTGAAACTGACCCTTGTGGTTGTTCAACTACCCTCATGACCATTCGACATCCATGACTTTCCGACTTAAATGACTCTATGTTCAACAAGTGGGTCTCTTGGACTTCCACGTTACATCACATTGATTGACAACAAGCCCATAGTGGAGATGTGGGAAACATGACTCATGACTTCACTCGACATGACTTGACATGACAACGTTGGTACATTCATGCTGCTGTTAGAGTGCATGTTGAGCTAGAGTGTTTTTGAGTGATGTATATCTTCGTGGTGTATCAAAGCTTCACCTCTGAATGGTTAAGTGTGCGGAGTCTTTGATGGTCCTTGGTTCACTTGATGAAGCTTTAGCATGTTGTTCCTTGCTTTCATGCTGTAAGGCTTGATAGGCTCACTTGTTCATGAAGGTGCATGTTCATCACGTTCGTCTGGTTCGCATGCTTCATTCGTTCGTCTGTTGGTGAACCTGTCCATCTGCATGTGCTCCCTTTGTTCTTCTTGTTTTTTGTACTGACATGTTTGTTGGTGTACCTATACTTGTAGTCACTCATGACGAGATGACATCAAATCCAAAAACTCCTAGTCTACCATGACACATGATCTTTCAGATGTGGGTGACCAGGAGAGGTAGCAGGGCTTTGATGCGGGATGTTGGCTTCGGGAAACTACTGATGAAAACTGCGCAAGAGTCATTGAGGGATGGAGATAAAAAATCTGAGTCGACAGTGACTGTCTGCATGGTCTGGCTCGGTTGGGATGAAAAATTGCTCAAATTTTTGGAGGGATAGGCCGGGCTACAGGAGGGTAAGGCAAGCATGCTTTATGCATTTTCCGGAATGAAAATTCCGTAGGGGATGGATAGCCAGATTTGTGCAATTTTCCAAAGGAACGGTCTTGGCTGCATGAAGGGTCAGGAGGCAGGGATTACACAATTTTTCTAGGCAACTACCCGGGAGACTGGTAGCCAGAACTGCGCAATTCCCTGGGGGAACTGCCAGTCGGCTGTTGGGGTCACTAGCAACCAAACGTACACAATTCCCAAATGGAACTGCTAGTTAGCTGATGGGGTCACTGGCAACCAGACTTGCACAATTACCAGAGGGTACTGCCCATTGGTTGCTGGGGTCACTGGCAGCCACACTTGTGCAATTCCCTGAGGGAACTCCCAGTTGGTTGCTCGGGTCACTAGCAGCAAAAACTGTGCAATTCCTAGAGGGAATAGGTAGTTTGCTGCTGGGAGATATTGGTTGTCAAAACTGCACTAAAGCTAGAAGGTCGGCCCGATGATCATCTCTGCGCAATTTCTGAGCTGAGCTAACTGATGGGAAGTGGGAGGCTTGCTCATGAGCACTGCTCAATTTCTGAGATGAGCAGTCGATCGACTATCCAGGTGGCCAGCATGAGTGCTTCCTTAGTTCCTTACTGGTAGCGCTGCTTGAAGGAACTAGCTTGGTGCTTTTGCACTATTCTGATTGACAATCTATCAAGTCGAAACTAGGGTGATGGTCTAGCTATCAGTGAGGAGTCTAGTCATTGTAACTTCAAAAAAAATGACTAAGTGTGTGGACAATAGAAATATGCATAGGTTATCATATGAACACACACTCGCATGACTTGACGACGAAACGACCGAACCATCCAGACACACATGTTCAACATGATTAACCGACAGTGCAAGAGACAAGCGCAACACTCGTGATTGATCGTTCATGATCAAGACGATGCTTGCACGATAGTGAATGTGACTCCGTGTGTTAGTGCGATAGATGATGTCATGGCAAACACAACAAACACATATGAAGCAAATACTTTGAGCATAACCAGAACATGGTTGCAAGAATGACTTAGACATCAACATGCAGAGACTTCAATGCCATAAACAAGCAAGGTAAATGTAAATACTCACATGAGCTCACGGAGTGAAGTCGAGTGTGTGCAGTCATCAAGTGAAACTCTCTAAGGGAGGCTCCAAAATTGGTGCAGGCAAAAATTTTGGAGGGTGGTTGTAGCTGCTACAATAGACCAATATCCTAGAATCCATAATAGTTGCAATTGAAATCAAAATGCCTAATTTTATCATGTTGAATACCCATGTTGATTCTTTCTCCAGGATTCCTACTATAGAATGTTTGGAAAGATCTTAACAAGATTGTTTTAAAGTAATAGTTGTTTATTAAAGTAAGTGGCTGAAACTATCTTGTCAACTTATCGATGCTTTCAAGCCTCTTAAATCCTCCAAGGTTACTTAATTCTAAGTTTTTGAGTTTTTACCTTTTACTTATGTCTTCAATTAGGGTCTAAGACTATGTGGTCATAATCTTCCCATCACTCACCAATAGTTCATGGATTAAATTATGTTATTTGGGGAGCCATCAATTCAAGAGATAAGGGAATTGGACCAGATCCTATCGGATTTGCAAGAGACCACTGGAAATTTTATATATGACTTCACAATCCTATTGGTGAGGTAGAGATATTTGCAAAGGCATCCAATCATGTTACTCAAGTAGAGAGCTTTGCAATGACATCCACTCCTTTATATTTTTCAATTTGAATTTTGATTCTAGATTACAAACTATTTCCTTAGACAAACCTTTCCAAAATGGGCCTCTCATTTGCAGAGAAATTACGTCACTATGTCATGTACATATTGCATAAATGAGAAGATGAAAAATCACATCCATATGATTTTATAAACCACACAAGTTTGAATTCGTTGAGAACGCGTACCAAATGTATCAATTTATAAATAAGAGACATTTCTATTTAAACTAATGAAATATGAAATGGAGATGGGGTAGAGAGAAGAGAAAAAGGAGTAGATATCGGTTGGTTAAAAAAGAACTCCATTGGAAACTTGGGAAGCTCTAACTTTGGTGGTCTCTTACGATCTTTTGGGGTCTTCAGTACCATTATATCCTCATAAAACATGAATGGTTCCAGGAAGTCAAAAATATTAGATTCGTTATTTTTTTTAATTACAGAAGAAGAACACATTTTTTCCTCATTCTTATGAGGTAATGATGAAAGTGTGGTATCTGTCATTAGATTTGATAATTGGAAGCTCTCATTAAAGGCTTCTGAATGAGACTTCTCTAGATATTCATCACCAATTGAATGAACTAATTTTTCTTTCTCAAATTGATCACTCTTTTCTCATTCTTCAATCGACTTATGAGAAGCAACATTTTTGTATATCCAACATAACACCATATCCATTCTCTTCTGCGCATGCCAATTTAATTCCATCAGTATCTCTGGAGTGAGAGAAACCAAGCACTCTCCCATCATGGTTGTAGAGGACCTTGCTTCTAAACAAATAGATGGCATAGAATCAATAAATTTATAAAAGGTGTCTAGACAATTGATGGTATCCTTAAGCAACTTGTAGAAAAAAGGCCCTCTTCTTGAAAAATTGAGAACTGAACAATGTAAAGTTATGAGGAATTTAAAAATTCATAGGGGGTGCCCTCATCGACTCCTTCCTTCGCTTGTCTCTGGCTGAGTTGGCACTGAACAAATGGCTTGGCATGAAAATTGATGGAGCTAGGCTGAGAAGCTTCAGACTCCATGCAGTGGTGAGAAAGTAATGCCTTAATCCTTTCTCATGAACTTTACAAAAGAAAAAAGGTCTGGTCCATCGAGCTTTAAATTATCCTGTGGATCAAGCCATTCTATCAAATTCAGTGGGATAGGCATCAAGATACTCAAATTGGATAGGGGACGTTGCATTTTCAGCTTCGATTGGAGAAAAATATGGTAAGGATGATTGTTTCCTTTCAATCCACAAAACCCATTTTCTGTGCCCGTTTTATATAATGAGCTAAATTCATTTTAATTGATCAGATCCTAGTGGAGGAAACACATATCTTTGTTTTACTCATACATGTACATACGACCTCGCATCAATAAGTTTCGTTTTCATTGGTTTAGAAATTAGAAAATAGATTTTGCCTAGCCAGGCAAGATATGGAACTGAACTGGAATATTGCCTTATGGGCCTCATGTCATCAATTAAGGCTCAACTAAACTTTTATTTATATGTCTCTACGTAGAACTTGACTAAAGAGAGATCGGGATCATAAAATTGTGTTAAGTTATTCAAACTAAGTGCAACAGAACGGTCGATTATAAAGAACTATCTTACTGTTGAAAGTTCCTCATTTCAGTGTTTTCACTGGGTCTTTAATGACTGCTAAGAAAAATGAGAACTGTAGACATGCATAAGAGAAGAAGAAGTGGGGAATTTTTTCTCTTTGCAAGCATTTTCTGTACATAACATAGTGTAGTATGCAAGTGGTCTCATCATTTAATTAACCAATGTCCTTCAAGCCACCCACATGTATGCATGGTTATAGTATATTGGTGCTTTTAGGTAAAGAGGATAGGAATAACCGATTTTTTTCTGTATGACTAAAAGTAAGGGTTAACTGCTAACTATTGGATGCACTAAAAGAAAATGGGGGCAATGGAAAATGCAAGAGATTTGGTAAGTAGGGTACTTCTTACCCTGTACCATGGTAGTGACTGTATTGAGAAACAATTCATTCAATCTCTAATTTCAATTCTCTGTAATATGTTTGCAGAGGTAGCGTCGATACTTTTATTCATGTTCACCAATATTCCTGTTCCTGTAGTCAAGGTCCATGGTAAACTTTGGTCACACCAAAACCGGTAAGGTCATGCATGCATACCTAGCTTAGAACAGGAATAGACTCCGCAGGAAATGGAGGGTATAAAGATGGGACCTAGGATCCAAACGAAGGAACATTGCCTCTCTAGCTGCTTGTTTTTGCTGTTGGTGAACTGGACCTGAGCGAAGGGATTATGCCTCTCTGGCAAAGGAAATTAGATTATGAATTAGTGGTTTTAATGTGTAACACATATCTTTTGTTTACTCCCTCCTAGGAGTTATGTGATTTCATTAAGCGTTCATCCTTTCTTATTTTGCATATGACGATTTCAAAACTGTGGCATGATGACATGCATTTGTTTTACATATAACATATGGCTCTTAGTATGATGACACACATTGTGTAATTCGATTTTCTGACTTAGGCTCAGAACTTTTAACTAGTAAGATAGTAGTTATCATGAAATTGTGCTATTAGTGGTGAATGACCATAGCATGTGAATTGATGATGTTGACTGTTATGGGAATGGATTCGTTTTTTTAAAGAAAATTGTGCATGTTGACATTTTTTTGCTAATACGTGGTTGTCTCGCAATTGGAGATACGAGGGCAGTTGGGATTGAAGGCAAGCTTAGTGATGAAGTGCCTCCATGCAAGCTTGCACTTAATGCTTGATGAAATTGGCCGGGATGGCATCACTTTCGCATCATGGTAACAAATTCCTCCTTGATATTGCAGTTTAAAATTCCATAATTATGATTATGCATTGCTTGTTTATCTTGAAATTTTCAAGTCTATGTATTATGATGAATGCATTATGGTAATTGGAGATGCACAACTACATACTTATTTTAAAATTGGTGTGCATGGTCAAAGTTACAAATTATGTATAACCAAGCTACACAAATATGTGTGTATAACTTTACATAAGCTATATTTTTTACGTTGTATAAAGGCTCACATGAAAATATGAATGCAATCCTTGGAGTTATGTGGTTAAATGATACTGAGAAGTAAAAATACCTTACCGATGTGGGAAAAGCTTGGGTAAGAAGAAGAAAAAAGAAAAATAAAAACTTATGATACTATATTATGATCTTATTGACAACTTTAATAACTAAAGTATTCATTATCAGCTAGGTATACAATGAATCTCACTAATTATAATAACAACAAAGTTTGAGACTCAAGATGCCCTACCAAGGGAGGAAACCAATGCATGTGCCCAAATCTAAGTTCTTTTGATAACTATAGTAGCCACGAGAGAGGAGAAACCCTGAAAAACTACGTTGGAATAAATAATGCTGCCATGTTGAATTGTAGGGGAGAAACAAGCAATGCAAAGACAAGACAATAAATAACATATTGATTATTTCAATAAGGAAGAAAAAGGTCAACCATAGACTGGTTATATATATATATCTATATCTATATATATATATATATATATATATATATATATATATATATATAGATATATATATATATATATATATATATATATATATATGGGCCTACTTATTGAATATTAGAAATTGCATGCACAAGGCTAATGAGTTATTATCCTTGAATTAGAGAAGGCTCAAATACTAACCACCTCGACATAAGAGGAGTAAAAGCCTATAACCAGTGCTAGAAAGGATAATTGATATGAAAGTTATGAATAAATGATGGTGGTAAATATGGTTTTTTTTAAAGTACAATTATTTGATGGATTTTTATGATATGATCGGCATATCATTTTACTCATATTAAAATTATATTATGAGGACATAGTTTAATGAGTTACAAACTAATTAAGGCAAAAATAGTGCAGTCAATAACATAAATTAATGGAATAAAGTTTATACTCTTAGAAATTTTAAGAAAGGATGAACGATAAGGGAGAGAAACAAGTATTTTCCCATAGAACATGGGGAAAAGTCAAAGATAAAGTATATAGATGGAATATATGTAAAGCACTGAAAGGAAACTCATGACAGTCTATCAACAGGTTGAAGGTAAATTAATTTTCATCCTAGAATAAATTCTAAAGATTTTATTTATATCGTTAAGCACAAGAGACAAATTATTTTAAAAAAAATCGATTTAATATGGTTGTGTTGATTAATAATGCAATCCATTTTCGAATGTGGTTTTCCCATTGGTTGAATCGTTAAATGGAAATGCTTCAAATATACACTATTGAAGGAAACTAAACCTTAGCAGGTCATTATTCAGACATTCGGTAGAAACTTGCATACCAAATTAAATATGCATAGTTTGCACCTGCTGGTGTCTTGGAGGAACACAGTATCTAAATAATTGTAATAAATAAGAAGCACAAATTATATGTTCAAACTAGACTAAACTAGGGTCAGAATTGTGAAGAGTATGCACACATGGAATAAAACTTATTGTATGCATGAAGACAACATACATTAATGGGTCAATGGGACTGGCACCCAAAAGTATAACACATAACCTCAAACTTCACAATTTTTATGTGCATATCCATCCATATATATAGGGGGTTCCACTAATATATTATTATAAGAATCTTTCAAATCTAAAGTAAGAAAAAAGATGTTTTTCGAAGGAACTTCATATGGAATGTGATTAAAATAATTTGGTTGTATATATCTAAACTTTATAAAAACAAACAAATTGGATATAATGGTAGAGAAATTCAAATCAACGTAATGGTTAGTAAGTAGTACATTAGATTCAGAGTATGACCTGTCCAAATTAAGTAACAAATTCTTGATAAAAACCAAAAGGTTTTGCATTAAGACAACTTATGAGGATCCAAGGATGTTATGCTAGTAGTAAAATAATACATGCACCAAAGGACATGATTATTTTATGTGAGTAATTTTTAGTAGCAAACAATTTTGTTCTTGGTTAAGGACAAGTTAAGATTGTTATTAGACTTCAAATATAACATTGAATTCCATACTAGACTAACTACCATAGTCAATAGTTTGTTTAGGATTAAGTGGAGGTCATATTCCGTTGTTGATAAAATGCTACTTAATGTTATTGGTATAATAAAGTCGTCCATCTATGCTACCATTTTATTTGAATTATCTTGCAACCCCAAAATACATGAAAAGGACTAGCTAAATAAAAGCACTTGAATACTTGGACATAAAAAAATTTACATATGCTCTGATTACAGATATTGAACAGGTCTTTGAAATTCTGTATTCCCCAGTCAAAAAACCAAACATGGTTTAATTGGACTTGCCTAAAGGTAAGATGAATAGTTGAAGGAATTGTTAGCATAATACTAACATGGTTGGAAAAATGTGGATGAAGTATATGCTACGCAGGTGATGTTATGGACATTGGTATGGTGTACAAGTTGTACGTGTGGTATTGTGTACAAGCGGTACATATGCCACCAATATGGATACGGGTATTGCATGATAATATATGACATGTATATACGTGTAGGTGCACATGAAGACATTGGGTGATTGTCTGGTAAGGCAACTGATCCAGAGTGTGTATAGAGGTAGGATAAAAGTGGAAACTAAGAATTGGTATGGGAAACTAAGGATAAGTTTCCATGGTTTGCTTCAGTCCTAATAAACATATGACATATGATTCTGCTTATGATGGATACATATGGGCTATGATTTGATGGTTATGTTTGAGCTAATCTGATATGATATTTTATACATAATGATTAGTCAAATGTGCTAGTTGACTTGTTATGACTAATGTAGGGAAACTACAAAAAGCAAGTGTTCGGAAAGAACACAAAGGATTCAGAAGAATGAAGGGGAATAACATGCATTTCTTCAAATACAATAAACATGAGGAATCATATTTAAATGGTGGGCAATATAACCCGTAGTTACTCAAATAGTAGTACTGTATATCAAGTTATGATATTCATTGTGGTAAACAAAGTTGAATTTCTACATCTAAAATATCTCACAAATTTGATTGAAATAGATATTATAGGTAACAATGGAAGGAAATGTGCTCCTTTGTAACTGATATATATAGGAAGATTTGCATCAGATGGAAAGGCCATGGGAGCCTATAAATTCAAAGGCAGCTACCTGTGAACAAGGAAATAATATTGTAAGATGCAGTAATACACCGAGGACGGTGTAAATTCAAGGGGGGGAGTATGTAACATCCGTCCATTGTATGTAAAACTTTGATAGCCTAAGCGAAGAAAATCTCAGTCTGATGTGTAACAAGAAAACTAAATACTTTATTATGAAATAAATAAAGTAATTTAATCACTTGGAAAAGTGAGATCCTAAGAGATAAGATTCCTGCCAAATCCCATTGGTGAATGGGAAGGCATAACTATTTCATGATAAGACTTCTAAATCCAATTCTAGATAAGCTTAATGGATTGGAGATAAATATCCATTAAACTACTTAGCTAAAGAAATATGGTAAGTTTTGAAAAACATAAAAGCCTCACAGGACAGAAAGGCATGCTTTTATGATGAAAAGCCTCGCGGGAGTTAAAGGCAAGATTTTCTAGGAAAATCATAGGCAAATGGAGAAAAAGATCCATAAAAGTGGGATGCTGCTAATGGCAACCATATCATGAAAGAGGGTATTAAATACCCATGGAAGAGATCGACAGTACGTAGTTGATCGATGGCAAGAGCTCTCGGCTCGAGGGTGAATTGGTGAAAGCCAGTTCAAGGGTGGGTGGAAGTGGTCGGTTTTCCAATTGACATTCCTTTTAGATAATCTGGTTTGCATGCGATGTTCCATATGTTGGATTCCTACCCTCTAAATTTTTAATTCCTTTAGCATATGTGAGAAATTTCTTGAGTTGTCACTGTTATGAGATATTGTATGTGATCACTAAGCATGTGTAGAATTTCATGTGTTAACTATGTCTATGAGATGATTATATGTGGTGGTATGGAAAAATTATTGCACATAAATGTAATTCAATTTAAGTTTGGTAAAGGAATCTACTAAATGGGTTTTATATAATGATTTTTATGTGGAACATCTTGAAACTTAGGTGTTATCTCAGTTTTGAAGATGGCAAATAGTAGGTCTGAGATACTATATATACATAATTACGTTCTAAGGCTTGAATTGGGTAAGCCTATGGTTCACGTCATCTATGTTATGCATTATATAGTGGAATGCATCTATTGAGGCTTGTATTACATGAGATATATTTCCGTCTTCTTTCTGCAGTGTCAACAGGACTATGATCATGATTCATGGTCATGATAAGATAATGTTCCATTAATGCTAATATTGAGTCATCAAGAATCGTATAGGTTGAATGCAAAGAATGATGCCTCTATGTTGTAAGGTTGAGTTGAAATGTAAGTCTTATAATTGGATATAAAGGTTACCATCAGGTATGCAGTAAAGCAAAGGAAAATTCTATGGTATGGTATTAGGGGATATGGTGCATTAATTTTGATATTGTCAAATTTTTTAGAGTATGTGTATAGTTGCATGCTTAGTATTTGTTCAAGAAATGAGTGACTAGCTATGCGTGTGAAGGCTATTGAAGCTAATTTTAATTGACAATAATTTAAGAGAGAGCTTGGTAGGTAATTACTGAAATAGTCCCAGGGGGTATGTGACACCACTCAACAAATTCGGTAGCCCTATCCACCTCAACCTAAGCATGGAAGGAATTTGTCGGTGTAGATACAATTTTAATAGCTACATCAAGTGGGGCTAATGGTTGGAACCCCATGCACACCTAAAAAATAATATGGCCAATTAAGTTAAGAAGGGCCCTATTATAACTATCTTCAACGTGATAGCCAATAGGATTCAACATGATGATGTCAACCATGGGTGATGATTCACTTTTTTTGGAGTAAAAAGGTAAAAAAATTAAAACATTAAAAAAACTACTTTTTCATCTTATCTCCCCATGATTTTACTCAAATTTCAAGTGGGAGCACTCATTGGATGCATAATTAATTTCTCATCCAAGGAGTACCCATGTTTCATACTTTAAATAGACCCTACTACACGAAAAATGTAAAAGACATGACAAAATGTTATTACAATCATGTTTTTTAATGTATTTCACATTTTTCATGTAGTAGGGTCCATCAAAAGTATGAAACATGGGTACTCCTTGGATGAAATGTAAAAATTTTCATCTAATGAGTTCTCCCACTTGAAATTTGAGTAAAACCGTAGGAAGATAAGTTGAAATACGAGTTGAAAAGGTAGTTTTTTCTCTTTTTCGAGGTAGTCTAATCTTATTTTATTATTTCCACTATTATTTTATAATATTCCTTAAGAGGCTCATTTTAGACTTTAAAATTTCTCTAATGTTTCTTCCATGTATGTAAGTGCTCCAAGTTGTACATCTGTAAGATATGCACAATCATCTTATTGAACACTTATGTTTGTTAATCTGATCAGGGATGAAAGGAAGTCAATTTGGCCAACTTGGTATGCATGAGACACCATAGGTTGGACCAAATGGTGTTTAGGAACCTATTATCACTATCTAAAATAATGGTTTGAGGTAGGCTAAAATAAACCCAAACACAAAGAAGAGTTTAGTAGTAGATTCAATTGTGATACTCTTGTTTCCGGGTGCCAGAATGGCCATCTTAGAGAACCAGTAAAGAAGCATAAAAACACAACCATTTACATGTTTGGTGGATGAAAAAAATGACATGTAATCCATGGAGATTGACTCCTAGGGCTTGTATGGGGTAGGTAGAGGAATGTAATACCCTAGCTTCTTGGTGTTTAGTTTAGCAATGATATAGATAGTGCATGATCTTATATAAATTAAAGCATCATTTTGAAGCTTTGGCCAGTAGAAATATTGTTCAAGTAATGATCCTGATTTAAACAAGAATGCAAAAAATTACAGATATAACCATACACACAGAGATGCAGCATAAATAATACTTCATTTCATTACTATAAAATATTGAAATATGCTTACAAACAGAAATGGAAATAAACTAGCTAGGGCGATGGTAGCTTATCTCTAAGAAGAGATGTGGCAGCTACATGCCTCTAAGTAGTCTTAAAATGAGGCTCAAAGGTCTATTTATTGTTAAGAAACAATGGAAAACCCTAAACATCGAAAAACCTAACCCTAGGAGATGAAGTGCCAAACTATGGGCCATGTTTTGGGTAAGTTAGTACATCAACTTCCCGGGGTCGTAACTTTGGCATACGATCTCTGTTTGACATGCATAATACCTTTTGAGAAAGATCTATTTGAGGACTACAACTCTAGGATGAGCAACATCAATCCATGGACCCATGTTGCTCCCAATTTTCCAAAAAAACGTCGTTTAGGGCCTCAAAAAGGCTTCGGAAGTCCAGGACCCAAAAAACTGCTAAAAATAGTTAATTGTGCCACAATAAAGGAAACTGAAAAATTGAAAGAAATAATGGTGGGGGTTCAAGTGGAATTGGAAGGTGTCCAGCAATATCCACCTGGATCATTCCTCCCCACTTAGGAAGAAATGGTCCCCATTGCGTTGAGTTCCTCCATGAGATGAGGAAACTTCTACTAAACTTCGTCCCCGGTGAGCCACTTGCCCTGGTAAAGTAGTTGGCTTGCTTTGACAACTCGATACAATTGGATCTTCTACTGGCCAGTGTGCTTGATATGTGTGTTCATGATCCGATTAGTTGCTGCATGTTCCATGCAATCTAGATTTAACTCTGTTGGTGTCAGTTGTTTTTCAATGTTGGATGTGTCTAGTAATGGTGCAAAGTATGGCCAAAGGTGGTCCACATTGAACAATGGGTGCAAGCCAAGGAATGGGGGAATGTTAAGCACAAATGCATTGTCTCCCACAACCTTGCTAATGGTGTAAGGACCATATCGGAGTGGTCTAAGTTTTCGATAGGCTCTGATAAGGCGTTCCTTTTGCAAATACAACCAGACTTTGTCACCCACCTGAAACTTGTGTGGCACCCGATGTTGATCACGTCACTCCTTGTACTTGGCATTTGATTTCTTCAGAATGTTGTGAACCTGCTGGTGGATATGTTGGATGTGCTCAATGAAGTTGTTTTCCTTCTTTGTTTTGGACTGGACATGAGCTGAATATGCCTGAGTAGCTGCAAATGGCATGGCCACATCAATGGGACACAGTGGCTGGAATCCCAAGCCTACCTGAAAATGGTTGTGGCCAGTCGAGTTGTGGAGAGCTCGGTTATAGTTGTGCTAAACATAGGGGAGGCTCTAACCCCATGTGCATGGATTCATTGGGTTGTACATGCACAGAATTTGTACAATCATCCTGTTGACAACCTCTGTCTCGCCATCAGTTTGGGGATAGAAGGCTATGGACTTAGTGAGTTTGGTGTCGAGCATCGACCAGAGACTAGACCAAAATGTACTGAGGAACCTGCTATCCCAATCTGAGATGATAGACTATGGGATCCCAAAGTGTACCCAAACTCATTCAAAGAAGTGTTTAGCAGTGGCTTCTGTTGTGATATTCTTCTTGCAGTCTGCCATAATGGCCATCTTCGAGAACCTTTCCATGACCATAAAAACACAGTCGTTTCCATGCTTAGTGGAAGGAAGGCTCGACATGTAATCCATGGTGATGGATTCCCAAGGTCGACTAGGGGTAGGCAACGAGCTATAGAGGCCTTGATTCTTGATGGTTGGTTTGGCAATGATGTAGGCAGTGCAGGATCTGATGTACTTCCTGACATCCTATCGAAGATTCGGCCAATAGAAATACTTCTGCAGCACTGCCACCATTTTCTCAACCCCAAAATGCCCAACAACCCAACTATAGTGTGCTTCCCAAATCATCTTAGCATGCTCACTTGGAGGAACACAAAGGTGATCGGGGTGGCATAACAGGGCATCTTGGAGGTTAAAATCTAGAACATGTTGAGCCTCCAAGAGTGTCTAGTATGCGTGGCTGAATTCTAGGTCGCTTTTGTAGAGAAATGGCCAATCAGAAGTCTTGTGCCCACAAGAGTTGAGCATGGTAGTTAATGCTATGATCGGTGGTCGACTGAGGCAATCTGTAACATTATTGACGCTACCCTTATTATACTTGATATTTAAATGGAACTGTTGGAGGTATGTGGACCACTTATGATGGCGATCATTTTGCAATTTCCCTTAGGTCTGTATGAAATACAGGGGTCAGTGGTCTATGTGGATGACTGTTTCCTTCCCCAAAATGTAATGCTTCCATTGTTAGCAAGCCTACACAATGGAATACATCTCTTTGTCATAAGTGGGATACTTTCGGACTGTGTCTGAAAGTGTCTCACTGTGATATGCCACTGGATGCCCGTGTTGAGTAAGGACTGCCCTAATAGCATAGTTAGAGGCATCTATCTCGATATCAAATGGTTGTTGCAAGTCTGGTAATGCAAGCACTAGTGCCGAGCATAGACGATGTTTCAAATCTATGAATGCCTTCTATTGAGATTCAGACCAAAAGAATTTTTCTTTCGCTCTGCCCTTGGTGACTTGACTCAAGGGCCAAGTGATATGAGAAAATCCCAACACAAACCTACTGTAGAAGTTGGCGAGGCCCAAAAAGCTGCAGAGCTCTGTCAGAGTGCTTGGAGATGGCCAATCATAAATGACTTAGATATTGGCTGGATCCACATGCACCCGACGTTCATCAATAATGTATCCCAAATACTGAACCTAGGTCATGCCAAAAGTGCATTTCTCCAAATTGGAAAATAACTCGTGTTGCCATAGTGTTTGGAGAACCTGTTGGATGTGGTGGAGGTGTTCTTCCAAAATTTGGATGAAGATCAGGATGTCATCCAAGTATACCACTACAAATTAGTTGGTGAATGGCCACAAGATTTCATCCATTAGCCTCATGAAGGTTGCAGGAGCATTCAACAACCCGAAAGGCATAACCAACCGTTCGAAAAGGCCCTCCTTGGCTTTGAAGTCAGTCTTCCACATATCGGAGGGTTCGATTGGTACCTGGTGATACCTTGACTACAAATCAATTTTTCTGAAATAATTTTCCCCCTTCAGTTGGTCCAGGAGGTCACCAATCTGTGGGATTAGGTACCTATTACAGATAGTGACCTTGTTCAGCCCTTGATAGTCGATACAGAGTCTCCAAGTCCCATCATTCTTCTGTACCAACACGATCGGGCTCCCACAGGGTGATGAACTCGGATGGATGTGACCTTTCTGCAGCAGATTCTTAATCTACCTCTTTATTCATCGTTCTACAGAACGAAGCACTAATAGATTGGTCCATTAGGCAGCGGCACACCTGGGGTTAGATCAATGGAGTGCTTGACCTGACAGTGCAGAGGAACCCCTGCGGGGGAGGTGAAGATGTCCTTATACTCCGCCACGACCTTATCCATCTATAGTTGTCATGTAGAGGGGCCCTACTAGGAGGTCGTGTCCACTATCTTCTTCTTTCCTTGAGGGCGTATCATCACGAAAACAAATTTCTCAGTTTTGGAAATGAGCTTACTACATTGTTTTGTAGTAACCAAAGAGATGGCAGTAGGCGGTGCTACCTCTGGTATCCTATACAACTTATTTCCCAATGTAATAATAAAAGCATGAGGCCTTGATTCATACACATCATGTCGCTTCCAAAAGTATTTTTGGCCTAATAATACATCACAAACATCAAGGGGAGCAACATCACACAATACCTCATCCGTGAAGGGCTTGATGTTAAGATAAATTGTAATGACTATAAATTAGATATATTTAGTATATCTCCATGCCTAAAAGGATCAATAATCTTTATAAACGAAGATCTTATTCTAGAAGACCAAGTTGAACTAAGGAAAGAAGTCCAAAAGGTGAGGGAGGAAAGAAAGGAGGGTAAAAGAGAAACCATTAGAAATATGAAATCTATCATTAGAGATAGAGTCCAAAATTAAAGTGATGAATAGGAATTAGGAACACTTTGTATCCTCTTATGGAATTGTTGTGGTTTTCCATGGTGTAAAGGTCCCATGTTAAGTTGGATCGTGAGTGATATTGATATGATTATCTTAGTTGAAATTCGGGAGCATGATCAATCTAGGGTCCCCCACACAGATGGATTCATTCTCTGGTCAACTTGGAACAAGAAATCCCCTCGTCAAGGTTTTGGGGGTATAGTTTGTTATATAAAAGATAACATTTATTCTCACATTTGGCCTCGTAAGATAACCCCATTAATTAGTACACGTGGATCGAGATTTCTTATTTTAACACCAATATGATTTTTCTTGCAATTTTATATTTCAGTCCTATTAACTCTACCTCGTATAAGAAAAATAACCTAGATAAGAATTTCCCTTCAACTTTTTAGAGCATGATATCCACAATTTAATGACTGAATGTAATATCCTTTTTCTTGGGTACTTCAATGTTAGAACCTCTACTAGCCAATCTAGCCTCCTAAGTAATAACTCTAACCCTAAATTCCTTTGTCTAGATGAGGATTGTGACTTAGCTAATAGACTCAAAATAGATTATGAAGACACAACCAAGAACTTATTTGGTACTAAGCTTATCAAGCTTTGTATTTCCCACGACATGTTAATTTCTATTGGAATTAATAAGAGGCCAACTTCTATATAGATGACATGTATTCATGAGTTGGACGGTAATGTTGTGGATTATACAATATTAGATGCCCATCTCAACCATATTTTAATATTTGACCTCCAAAACGACCATGAGCTTGATTCAGACGTCATGCCTTTATCCTTAACCCTAAATCTTGACATCCACACCAACCACATGCAAAATAAGTATGAGGGTTAAAGTCACATTCGTTTTGAAAAAAATAAAATCAATCTCTTCTTACAGGATTTAAATAGGGATTTAGGTTTCTTAACATATAATGATAATATCCATCACATCTATCACAATTTTACTACAACCATTTCAACTACAATGAACAAATTCTCTATAGGGGTTTTGTATGAAAAGAATAATAGAAATTTCAACCTTTGGTACAATAATGATTGTAAAACTGCCAGGAATGCAATTAGAGATGTTGCTAATGAAACTGTTAAACTTGAAAGGATAAGTGTGTACAAAGCTCTTACCAGTAGGAAGAAAATGTCCTATATTAATAAGAGGAAAGAATGTCTTCTTCACCTTTCTAAAGTTGAACCTATAAATTTTTGGAGGAATATTCTTGTTCATAAAGCAAAATAAAATAATTCGATCCCCTTAAAGATCTGGGATATTATTTACCTTAAGAATATTTATGACTCCTCGGACACCATGGAAAACATATTAAACACTCCTATAGAGGAGGATATCTTTTCTTTCAAATAGGTGGAGTCTAGGACTACGAAGCTTGTTAATGAGAATTCTAGGGATATTGAAGGTGAAAAAGATGACATTTTCAAAATGGGAAGGTCTCTCTTCATCCCTCATATTCAAAAACTCCTCAAATTGGCAGTAAAACATGACTTCCCTACACCTTGGATGCAAAGCCTTACTGTACCTATCTTTAAAATTGGGGATAAAAATGTTCCCTCTCACTATATGACCATTATGATTAGCCACATTTTATCCAAACTATATGGGCTCATTATAGAAAATAATATTAGCCTTTGGCTTGAAAGCCATGGTAAAAGAGCTAAATGGAAAGCTCAAAGAGTGTTTGGAAGTTGCGGGATGCGATGGTCTGAAGAACCCTAATATGGTCATCACTCTTCTCCTTTATGAAAACGATATAATTATTGTATCCAAAAGCCATGATGATCTCAAAAAGGAACTTACAATCCTCCATGATTGCTTCTCCAAAATGACTATGACTGTTAATAACGATAACACTAAAGTCATGATAATTTATCCAAAATGATAAACCATGATAATTTCATATATGATAAAAATTACTTAGAGAATGATTCTTTATATAAATATTTAGGTATTGACATTCATCATCAACTCAACTGGAATTATAGCATTGAGAAAAGGATTATTACAGGCTGGAAAGTTTATTATGATCTTGAGAACAATTGTAAGTTAAATCATCTTTCAGTTTACAGTAAAAAAAAGTTCCTTCTTGATACTCTCGTCGCCTCTATTATTTTATATGGCTGTGAGGTTTGGAGTTGTAGTATATATAGACAATGTTTTGGGAAGATCAAGTTGATCCAAAAAAAAAAAACCTACAACCTCAAGATTAAAGGAAATACTTGTTATCCTCTCCTCTTAATTGGAGATATTCTTTCCCCCATTGAAAGCATGGCTATGTTTAGGTATTTGATGTATAAGATGAAGCCTTACAACATGGAAGACAAAAAATTACCCAAAATTTCTTCTAACCCTAGCCAAAATCCCCACCTCTAACTCAAGTGGGGATGGCACAGGGATGCCCAGTCTTGGATCGAATATTAGGGGATAATGGAGGAGACCATATTGGAGAAGAAGGATAATATAATTAAAAATATTATCACTTTTAAATTTAAGGATACATTGTGGGATGATAAGGATATTTTTAGTAAAAGGAAGCTAAGGTATTATAAGGAGGTGATCAACCCCACTCTTTCTAACCAAAATAATAGTTCTTTTTTGACAAGTGCTAAGAAGAAAATGAACATTGTAAAGATAAGAACTCATTATCATGACTTTTGAAGTGAAACCTGTTGGACACCTAATCCTAAAGGGTTAGTGTGGAAGCCAAAAAGACTAAGCAGTCCAAGAGACCTTGGGATCTGAAACCCAAGAGTCACAACATTGTATTATAAATGTATATCTATTGTTAATAAAAAAATGAACTCACTAATTTATCTTTCATATTCTCTTTTGCTGTCCATGTGAGTTTAACATGGTATTAGAGCCGCTTGTTTTTCTGTGGCCTGTTATGTGCATGTCAGTCCTGTACCTCTGCCCATAATCCTGTGTCTGAGCTGCCTTGAATAGCGCTAATGTGGTCTTCATTATCTCTGTCCATAAGGGTTTCACGCTGCTCTCTGCATACACAACGCTGCTCCTCTACCCTGCTCTGACATATAATACGCTGTTGTTGCCTGAAGCCTGCTCCATGCAGATGGTGTCAGTATACGTTTTATTCTCTGAATAGACCGCCCTCCAACCGTTATGCTTGGTAAATATCGCTAGCTGGCCTCCCTTCATACACTGCGGCTCTTTCCACGCTGATCACCAAACCTATACTGCTGCTCGTCCATAACTGTCACCACACTGTTGTATCAGCGCTCCATTGCCAGTCCTGTTGCACGCCAACCGGCCTCCCTTTCAGATGTTGTCCTGCTACGACCCTAAGCAGCATCGAAAATGCCGTTTCTGAATTCATCCCAGGTGATTGTGTGAGAAGTTTGAAAGCTTGCCAAACGAGCAGCATGCCACTCATTCCGTCTTCGATTTCCTCCGGCCCGCCAGCAGTGGCCATTTTGGCCCTCTGCATGGCTTTGTACGCCTGATTTTTTTCCCATTCTACTACGCAGTGACCTTCAAGTTGAAAAAGATGCAGTTGGGTGTAAGGTGATTCGATCGCAAGATCCCTGATATACGAAATTAAGCACACTTCAACCTTCGACACAGAGATTTTCGATCCAGTTACCCTCCATTTCTGAGGAATTTTATTTCAAATGGAACCGAAAAAATGCGAATATCTCACGTAGCCTGGGGAAAGCTTCAAATTCGAAGTCCGTGAGTCTCTCAAATCTGATATTGCAGTCAGTTTCTGAGAAATCAATGACCCTTCCTCTTCCTCTTACGGGTTCGAAGCCAGTCTGAAGGATATGTGCAGCATTGATTTGTATTTTCCATGACGGGCTGCTGGGCCGAGGAACCTGTAGGTGATAAATACTCGGATAATCGGATTTCTTCCAATGTGGTAAAGGTAGCTTAGCTTTCGCCCGTGGCTAGAAAAGCTAATCTTTCGATAGCATTTGTTTGGAATCTTCTTTTTCGGCATTTCTATGAGTAGGGGGCGATCTATCGAAGCATTGGCTGTTATTTCGAGCTTTTTTGGAGCGGTTTGTGCTTTTAGGCTTGTGTCTTCCTTGGAAAAGCTTTCTGTTAAAAGGCAATTTTGATGGAGAACCAAGGATAGTCAATTTCGATGGAGAACCAAGGATTGGATTTAGGTTTTGGATTGTAGCTTTGAAGGCGAGAATTTCGTGAAATCTAAGCTATTTTGGCAAGATTTGGGATCAGATTTGGTGTGTAATGAAGCAAAGCGGTTTCTTTACAGGAATTGCTTTTCTTCAACGGCGACATAAATCAGTCGTCTCATTATTTTAATTTCCTGTAGAGGTATCAAGACTATTTAGGGCAAAAATACCAAAAGAAGGCCTTTTCCGGTAGAAGATTTAGGGGTTTGATCTGCATCTGTACAGTTAAAGAGAGGGTCGAACTCTAAAGCTCACCGCCCCTAAGAAGTATCTTATCAATCATTTGGAGTTTTGACAATGCCTCCCGTCAAAGGAGAACGGCATGCTTCTCGTCATTTTGTGCAGGCTGCAATATATTCTTGGCCCAGTGAAGGACAGCCCCATGTTTGAAGAAGACCATCATTTATTCAGCGCTCCCATCGTATCTGGTATCTGATATCTACAAGGCGAACGACCTCTGAACTACAAGTCCGAAAGCGTTTACCATCTGAACCAAGAACTAGGCCAAAATCCAACCTGCCTTGCTTTTGGATATGGTAAATGCAACGATTGACCAACATCTGTCACGTATATGATCCACTGTGCCTTCTCTTCATTAAGCCGGTACCACAGTGCTGTCATATCAGTCGAAGCATAGTTGAAGCCACCATCCCTCTTTACAACAATTAATGGAATGTTTTGCCCTTCGATTTGGATTACTTTGGCACCGTCACTTTCCATGCTGGTAACAAGTTAGTGAAGGATTGTTGCTGATTAGTGGAGGTCAAACTACCCTATGACATGCCTATTCGAGCTGCCTCTTAAATCTGGGTTATTTGCTGAAGTTGGGGTCTCTGATATACATATATTTCTTGCTCCAAAAGCTTGCTGCTGATACTATAAAAGGAGGACTATAAACTCAGATCTTTATAGTGCCAGAAAGTGCCCAGTTGGATCCTGCTGAAGAATGGAGCTTCTTTGATGTTATAACACTTATCTACAGCCACTGTTCTTCCTAACATTTGCTGGTATATTCTACTTCAGATCTCTGTTAGAGTTGATATATCAGAGGTATATGTAATCCATTCCTGTAGTTGAAGTTCGAATTTCAAAGAAGGAAGAAGTCATTTAATTGTGCATCCATACAAAGCGTATCTTGGTATACCTGAGCATTTTAAGGGTGAAACATATCTATTGTATCTGTGTTGGAAGGACTTTGAGCCTCTCATTCTTGCTGGACACAAATCTGTTAGTGATTGGCTAAATTCTTAGCTGGAATTAGTTGAGTGCCTTTTCAATAGCTGGGGTTTGTCTAGACTTGCTGAGTGTTTATTTCTTTGTTAAGACAATGGCTAGATTTGATGATGTATTAGAGTTACTGAATACACTAATACACTCCACTATTGGTGGGAAGGTAAATGTTAGCAAAGACACTCTTTGTGACATTCAGACCTGCCTGCATGATGCACAAGAAAAGATCGATTTTTTGCAGCTTGAATCACAGCTACAGCAAGAAGAGCTACATCAAAATAGACACCATTCTGAACCTGTTTCTGTTCAGAACATTGAGACAACCACCCATCAGCAGCATATTAATAATGGTACAGTTCATTCAAATAAAGCAGCAGTTGAACATGCAGATGCAGAAACTCAGTCTGCACTTCCCAAGCCCATCATCAGACCTTGGGAACAGCTTGTCCACAACAAGCACAGAACTGGTCTTGGATATGACAAGGACTTGTCCTTTCATATTCCAGACTACGCCAAGCCCATTCAGTTTCAAAGTGCTGGATTCATTTATGACAGTTCACCTGCTCCTTATGACAGTTCAGTTTCAGCTGTTCCAGATTCTACTCCTCTTCCACCGCAGCAACAACAACAACAGATTGTAAAATGCCAACACTGTGACCGAGTTGGCCATTTGAAAGATCATTGTTTTGATCTTCATCCATGTAAGCACTATCATAAAACCAGCCATTCTTCACACAGATGCTTCAAAAACAAACGTCCTGCAAGAACAAAGATTCATCTTGGATGGATCGCTTCTTGGCAATGGGCATCAACAGCCAAGAAGATATTCCAAACACATGTCAGAACTTGTTCCAGAGTATTAAACAATCTTGCAGTTGAGTTTTCTCCATCTTCTCACCTTGTATCTGACAGGGGGGGAAATGATGGTCATCTACAAGCTTCAAAGTCACATCAAGCGAGCCTGAGCCACAACCTGCCACACCAGTTTCAGAGTTGTAGCCAGAGACAAAGATGCCCGTGAACAGATTGAGAACACTTCCTCTAGCAGAAGACACCAGCTTCTTGCCAGTTTTGGAAGAGTTCCAGGAATTGCATTAAGCATTCCAGAGTTGTTGGTCATCCTTAAACCATCACAGATTAAGAACACTTCCTCTAGCAGAAGACTCCAGCTTCTTGCCAGTTTTGGAAGAGTTCTGGGAACTGCACTAAGCATTCCAGTGTTGGTGGTCATCCTTAAACCACCGCCCTTTATACCAACATTTCATAGATCACATTCAGCCTAGTGCTGCCATGCATTTTTTCACATTTTGTATTACAGCTCTCTTCTTGGACTCATACATAACCCTTTGGATTAAGGGGGGGAATGTTGGACACCTAATCCTAAAGGGTTAGTGTGGAAGCCGAAAAGACTAAGCAGTCCAAGAGACATTGGGATCTGAAACCCAAGAGTCACAACATTGTATTATAAATGTATCTCTATTGTTAATAAAAAAATGAACTCACTGATTTATCTTTCATATTCTCTTTTGCTGTCCATGTGAGTTTAACAAAACCGAGCATTGATGTATTCCAAAAAAACCTTGAGATGAAAGAATATGTCACTTTTGTGATACTAAAAGGTTTGAAGATGAAAATAAATTTATCTTGGATTTCCCAGCTCTTTCTCATAGATGTTCTCACTTCCAAATCATTTTCCACACTACCAATCTTATTAACTTGTTAAGTCAGCAAAATTATAATGATTTAGGAACATTTTTTTCCCTTTCCTTTTATCATAGAAATAATATATTAAAAGTTTATTAATTAATATCTTATATTAAGGTCTGATAGACCACATTGGTCTTATTGGACATTAACCATCATCATCATAAACATTTTATAAAAAATATCAGAAGTAAAATTATAATTTCACTACAACTACCAAAATCATATAAATTAAATGGTCATGATTATCTTCATGATTATTCAGAAGTTTTTGTTTCAGTCGTGTTGGATCCCTATTCCTAATGAGGTGGCAACGCCGCCCATTTAATTGATGTTAGAGGGAGAGACAATGACTTTATGAGCCCCCCCACTGGTGGGGGTTCGGTGGTACTGCCCTCGAAGTTAAAAATAGATGAAATGTTTCCTTGTAGAATATTGTAATTTCATAGTCAATCTAGGTCGTTCACAGTAGAAGTTATGTTAATTTATGGCTTCTTTCCCTAGAAGGAAACCCTCAATTTATATCATTGAATTGTATTGTGACTGTGTATGATTATTTTCAGCGAGAGAGAGAGAGAGAGAGAGAGAGAGAGAGAGGAGGGTGTGTGTGAGAGATAGAGAGAAGGTTGTGTGAAAGCCAAGAGAAAATTACACTAGATATGTTGTAGATTCCATCTCTTCATTTTGCAGGATAATATAAAGGGATGGACTGGTTGTTTCTCCCTAGATGTAGCCAAAATTGGGTGAACCACATTTATTTGTGTCTCTCTTGTTTTATGCATTTCAGTATTTGTGTTTCTGCAATATTTTTTGTATTCCATTGCTCCATTAATTAATTTCTAACAACTGGTATTAGAGTCGAAGGTCTATTTGGCTAATAAACTCGTTGGAGAGAATGGTTCCTGGTTCAAGTGGGAGAAATGGTGGAAGATGGTAGGTTTAGGGTCGAGAAATTTAATGACCAAAACTACTAGCTTTGGAAGATGCATATGGAAGATTATCTGTATCAAAAAGATTTGGACCTACCACGGAACAGAAAAACAAAGAAGTCAATGAGTATGACAGCACAAAATGGGAGATTCTCAACAAAAAGGCATGTGGAACAATATGAATATGTTTGGCAGTGTCGGTGGCATTCATCATTTCAAAGGAAACGAAAACAAAATGTTTAATGACAACATTGGAAAAACTATATGAAAAACCCTCAGCCTCAAATAAGGTATTTCTTATGAAGCATATATTTAGTATTAAGATGTCAGAAGGTGGATCAGTTGCTGATGAGTTAAATGAATTTAACACATTACCAGTGAGTTAAGTTTTGTAGGGGTAAATTTTGATGATGAAGTCAAGACTTTGTTGTTTTTGTGCTCATCTCTAGAATGTTGGAATGGGTTAGTTATAGCTATCAGTGACTCTATCTTTGGATCTAGTACTTTAAAGTTCAATGATGTTTTTGGTGTCATCTTTAGTGGGGAAATGTGACAGAAAATCTCAGGTGAGACTTGAGTTAATGATTTGACTGCAAAGACTAGGGGGAGAAAAGTGGAAAGAGGAAGGAGCCTAGGAAATCGCAGTAATTCAAGAAAAGGTAGATCCAAATCAAGATCATGGATAGTGTACTGGAAATTCAAGAAGAAAAGACATCTGAAGAAAGGATACAAATCTTGGAAAGGAAAAGAAGGAGATGGACAAGAAGAGAATAATCATGAAGCGAATGTGACAGGTGATGTGTTGCAAGATGCTTTGATTCTTTCATTACAGAATATTATTGATTCTTGAGTGTTAAATTCAAGGGCTTCGTTCCATGCGACACATGATGGGAAACATTTTCAGGACTATGGTCAAGAATATTTTAGACACGTTCGTTTGGGTGATGAAAAACCCTATAAAATCATTGGAATATGTAAGGATTTTATAAATAAATAAAATGGAAACCAATGGATATTGAAGGGGGTAAGGAATTTCCCATATTTGAAGAAAAATATAATTTCAACACGGCAGGTAGGTGGTGAAGGATGTGTAACTACACTCATGAAAAAAAATCTAAAACGTCACTAAAGGAGCCTTGGTAATCACAAAGGAGAAAAGGTTGGTACATTGTATTTATGAAATGGTATTTCTAATTGTGTTAATTCTTTAACCTCCACAGGAGCAGATACGACATTGTGGCATTATAGGCTCAGACACATTACTCAGGAAGGGATATAGCTTCTTCACTCAAGAAATTTGTTGCCAGTTTTGAATCTTGTTAATTTGGATCTCTGTGAGAATTGTGCTTAGGGAAAACAAAAGAGAGTTATATTTATCATAGTTGGGAAGGAAAAGAAGATAAAAAAAAATTAGAGCTTGTGCATACATATGTATGGGGACCAGCTCAGGTGTCTTATTTTGGTGGCTCTCATTATTATGTTAATTTTATTGATGATGCAACTAGAAAAAACTATATTTATGGTATTTAGAATAAATCTGATGTATTTGATACTTTCATGAAATGGAAAGATTTGGTTGAGAATAAGACAGGAAATAAGTTGAAGTGTCTCATATCAGACAATGGAGGTGAATACTGGAACAAATATTTTGATAAATACTGTTCAGAACATGGAATTCATAGAGAGAAAATTGTTCAACGAGCTCCATAGGAAAATGGTGTGTCAGAAAGGATGAACAAGACAAACATGGAGCGTGCAAGGTCCATGAGATTTCATGTAGGATTTCCCTTAATATTCTGGGTAGATGTTGTAGATATTGTTGTTTAGGTAATAAACATAGGTGCTTCGAGTTCCTTGGATGGTTGTATTCCAAAGGAGGCATGGAAAGGTAGAAAGGTAAACTACTTATTTCTAAAGACTTTTGGTTGTGAAGCCTTTGTCCACATTAATAAAGAAAATATAACAACTCTTGAGGAAAAATCAAATAAGTGTACCTTTATTAGATATGGTGTTAATGGTTTTGGTTATCGCTTATATGAATACAAAAACCAGAAAATCATTAGGAGTAGAGATGTTATATTCAATGAAAAAGTCTTGTATAAGGATCAAATGTAGGAAAAGAAACATGAAAAGTAAAACAAAGAATATGCAGTGATTTATGAGATCGCATAAAAAGTAAAGGTGCTTGAAAATCACAATGATCAACAACCACAACAACAACGATGACCACAACAACATCAGGAAACAAAAATACCTAAAATTGGTGTTAGAAGATCTACCAAGATAAGTAGATTCCTTGAACGATACTCTCCTTCATTATATTATGTATTGTTGATTGATTTTGGTGAACCTCAATGATATGAACAAGAAATGCAGATAGAAACTAGAAATAACTTGGAGCAAGCCATGGAAGAAGAGATGGCCTCCGTGATTCATAATCAGACTTGGGACTTAGTCAAGTTTCCTGCAAGTAAGACAAAATTCCATAATAAATGGGTTTATAGGTTCAAGGAATAAGATGAAGGAAAAAAGGTATAAGGCTAAACTTGTAGCGAAGGAGTTGGCACAAAAGAAAGGTATAAACTTTGATTAAATTTCTTCTCCTGTTGTTAAAATGACTTCAATCAGATTAATTTTAAGTCTAGTGGAAGAAAAAAAATTGCATATTGAGCACTTAGATGTAAATACATCCTTTCTCGATTGGAATTTAGAGGAAGAAATATATATGCAGCAACCACAATGTTATGAGGTCAAAGGAAAGGAGAAACTAGTTTGCAAATTGAAGAAGGGATTGCATGGCGTAAAACAAGCTCCAAGGAGTGGTATCTACAAATTGACAGGTCTATGCCTTAACAAGGTTATTCTAGATGTCACTCTGACCATTGTGTTTATCTTAAAAACAAAAATGTTGGTAGATATATTGTATTGCTATTGTATGTAGATGGCATGCTTGTTGCGGGGTCTAACATGCAGGAAATAAATGTGCTCAAAAGAAATTTGGAAAATTTGTTTGCAATGAAGGATTTGGGTGCTATGAAACAAATCCTTGGTACGAGAATAACTAGAGATAGGAAAAATCACAAATTAACGTTATCTTATAGTAAGTACATAGAAAAGGTGTTGGAAATATTTAATATATAGAATGCAAAACTAGTTAGTACACCTTTGGCTATCCATTTCAAACTAAGTAAGGAGATGTGTCCCAAGACCCAAGAAGAGATGGATTATATGTGGAAAGTTCCATATGCATCAACAGTTGGAAGCTTAATGTATGCAATAGTTTGCATAGGGCCTGATATTTCACATGCAGTGGGAATTTTAAAAATATATATCAACAATCCTAGAAATCAACATTGGATGGCAGTGAAGTTGATTCTCAAGTATTTGGGAGGTACCAAAAATCAAGCATTATATTTTGGTGGTTCAAATATTTGTCTATTGGGATATGTTGATGCAGATATGGCAGGTGATGGAGATAAAAGGAGGAGCACCACATTGTATGTGGTTATTGTAGGTGGAATAACTCTTAGTTGGGTTTCAAAGTTGCAAAACATTATTTCACTTTCAACAATGAAAATAGAGTATGGTGCTGGTATAAAGGCTAGAAAAGAAATTATTTGGTTACAAAGGTTTATGGACGAATTGAGAAAGAAGCAAGAGATGGGCAGGTTATACAGTGACAACTATAGTATACTTTATCTAGCAAATAAATCAACATTTTATTCCAAGACTAAAAATATACATCTGGAGTATCATTTCAAATAGTCAGTGTTGGAAGATGGACAATTGAAGCTTGAAAAGATACATACTAGCCAGAATCCTAGAGGTATGTTAAAAAAAGTTGTAACCGGGGAGAAAACTAAGATTCTGCTAAGTTTCAATTGGTCTTCAAGTATGATGATGAAGATGAGAAACATATAGGTCGAAAGTGGAATCATTGTCCAACAAGTGAAGCAGTGGTGGATTTTTTAGAATCAGAATCCAAGTGTGAGATTGTTGGATGTGGAGACTAAATATCTTCCTGATTATTCAGAGGTTTTTGTTTCATTCACGTTGGAGCCTTGTTCCTAAGGGGGTGGCGACTCCACCCATTTAATCATCGTCAAAGGGTCCATGAGGGGTGATGACAACTTTTATGAGACCCCCCCGCCCCCCAGCCAAGGGTTCAAGGGTAGCACCCCCAAAGATAAAAATAGATGAAAATTTTCCTTGTAAAATATTGTAATTTCATAGTCAATCCGGGATGTTCATTAGGAGGATGATATGATGGTAGAAGTTATGCTAATTTATGGTTTTTTTCCATATAAGGTAACCCTCGATTTATATGAGGGAATTGTATTGCGTCTTTGTATGATTATTCTGAGCAAGAGAGAGAGAGAGAGAGAGAGAGAGAGAGAGAGAGAGAGAGAGAGAGAGAGAGAGAGAGAGGAGTTTGTGTGGGAGCGAAGAGGAAATTACAACGGATCTTTTGTAGGTTGTATTTCTTCATTTTGTTGGATAATATAAAAGGAAGCACTGGTTGTTTCTCTGTCGACTTAGCCCAAATTGGATGAACCATGTATATCTATGTCTATCTTGTTTTATGCATTTTTGCATGTGTTTCTAAAATATTTTGTCTTTAATTACATAATTTTAATTAATTTATAACAAAAAGTTTCCAAGGAAGCAACTTGTAGTCCGGGGAAGGAAGCATGTGTGGGTCCTCAGAGCGTGGTCTTGTGAGATCACTCACAATAAATAGAGTTGTGAATTCCAATATCTTTTAGTCCATCATCATCACCATTATAAACTCGTCATTTTTTAATTATGTAGAAAACCTACAAGGTCTATATCACATATACGTCCATGTTAATGAATACTAATCGTGATTGACTTCTCAAACAATATATGTGATTGAGAAAAACTAATTTGTTCGCAAGGTAGCTAATGAAGTTGTATTATAGGACTTCTTTTTTTCAAGAGAAAAAAACCATCATACTTTCATTAATAAATATAAAAGTAGTTACATATTCTGAGTAAAATTAGATACATCTTCATCCAAGGGGGGCAGCTGAAATGGTCATTGAAGTAATGTGAAATATGTGAGAACTAAGAGATCCAAGGTTCAGATCCCCCAGTTGTGACTTGGTTTACAAAGAGGAGGATAAGATGTAGACCCCTAGAGATTTACTAGTAGTTATGTGTTAGGATGGTTACTAGGTTCTCTTGGATACAAAATAAGGGTAGATACATATTATGAATAGTCATTTCATATGTTCTTGCTTCTCTAGGTCAAATAAAGGTCTGAACAAAGTCTCAGAAATTGAAAAGTTATTTCCTCTAAATCACTATGTATCTACTAGAACCTATGAAGATATTTATCATCATAACATATTCCTTCCTCTATTTCATTTTCTTTTGAAAAAATATAGTTCTACTAAATGTTAATCTTACTTCGTGATAAAAAGAAAAATAATGAACATTTATAACAAACTATAGAAAATGTTCAAGAAGTGATTATTTAAGAAATCCTTCAATAATTGAAACTCCCCTACTATTGAGAATACCATTATGAAAGGGAGAGTAGAAGATATTTCCTGGCAGTTGATTGCACCTCTTCTTAGACAATAAATATTGCTCTTTGTTATGTTATTCAAATACATGGTTAATAGAAACATTTTGGAAGGATCTCATTAGAATTCTGATATGTTGCATCCAAAATATGAGAGAAGGTTGTTTATAAGAAGATCGTTGTACAACCCAATATATGATCACTTTTTAATCACCAAAAACACTGAAGTCCTCAATATCTAACCATTTTACACACAAAAGTGCTACCGAGAGAGCTAATAGCTCAAATTTATTAATTGACCCAGAGAAACCATGTCAACTGAATTGAAAGGAGATTCCAAGCTTCACAAATATGTAAACCCCACTTCAACATTTCCTTTTAGAGGATTCCCCATGAAAACTTACGACACGATAATGATCCCATACCTCCTTATGATGAATGTGTCTCAAAAGAGACTTCTCCTTCGTCGACCCAATTTCCAAGAAATATGTAGACTATGAGTGGTAGGTGATCTTAGCCTAAATATGAATCCATGGGAGATTTGGGATTCAAAAATGAGAAGAGACAAGTTGTAAGGTTATTTTAAAGAGATTTTCAATCAGTACATGTTACATTATGTTATTACTAACCGTATTGGCCCTACATGGTGGAACAAATGGTTGGGATCAGGAAGGGATTTGAAGAGAATTGATCAATTTTTTGACAATTTGGAGTTGTTAGTGAGATTGGATGGTTTACACTCTTGGTCATATAACACTTCTAATTTAGACCATGATCCCATTTTTCTCGAATGGTTAGGGGTTAATGAGAGAAGAAAAAATCCATTTAAGTTTAATCACTTATGGTTAAATGATAAGGCTTTTGATGCCTTGGTTCGAGAGCCTTGGAGTAAACCAGCTCCACATTCGATATGCTCTTGTATGGTTGTCTTTAGTTACAAACTGAAATTTTTGAGCCAAAAAGTGAGACAATTTGAAAGGGAGAAAAATAAGTCACTTAATAAGGAGTTGTTTTCGTTAGGAAAAAACATACCGAGCCTTGAACGATCCTTTAGGTCCTACCCATTTCTCTGAGGCTAAAAAAAAAAGCTTTTATCTTATGAATCAAGAAAGGGATATATTCTCAAAAAATAATAGGTGGAATGGTGTTTAAAAAGTTGGGCCATTTGGGTATCGATAGGAGACAAAAATACTTGGCATTTTCACAATCAAGCTTCTAAAAGGAGGAAGGATAACTCTATATGGAGTATAAAAGTTGAAGAGGGGAATCGTTTTAACACTCTAAAAGATATACATGGGAAGGCGATGAGATTCTTCAATTGGCAGTTCATAGAATGAGATGGAGCCCCTTTTGACTCACAAATGAATTTCATTAATATGCATCCTACAATGGTCAATCCAAAGGAAAGTGATAACATGGGGAGGCCCATTAGCAAGGAAGAATTGTCTGGGGTTTTGATTTTCATGGCTAGGGCTAAGAGACACGGTCCAGATGAATGGGCATTATAACTATTTATACATTTTTTGGATATCATGGAGTCTTATTTGGTGGCTTGGCTAAAGAAACAAGAAGCACATGCATGATTTCAGGTTCTATAAATCCGCTCATTCATTTCTCTCATATCCAAAGTGGCACATCCATATACTTTTTCTAAGTACACGTCTATTTGATTGTGTAATTCAATCTACAAATTGATATTTCAAATCATATTCAGTTGGATCAAAGCAACTCTTTCCAAACACATCACTCTAGAAAAATTTCTTTTCTTGGATAATTCACAAATATAAGATGTGGTGGCCATTACTCATGTATTATATAGCTTCTACTAGCGGAAATAAGAGAGGGAGGTTTGGCTATAGTTACCTTTCCTTCAAAGGTGAAAATGAAGGGAAATATGAAGGTTGAGTGAAAGGTTGTGTGTTTTTAATGAAATTATATCAAGGTATTTTTATATAGATTATAATTTCAGAAATATTTTGGAATCCTACAATCAACAATGAGGTTAAATAGTTCACCAAGTTATTATCTCTAAAATTTCAAAAAGATATTCCCAAAATTTGCAATTAAAATAATGTCAACTAGTTTCAAATGCATGTATGTAGCTTTCCTTTCATTTCCAGTCTCTCCTGACCCCTACTTCAAAACAACATAGAAGGGGGTTTTAAGACTATTTGAGACAATTTTTGGGTAAATTTTCTTGAGACAAAAAGAAGCAAAAACCTTGTTTACTGTCATAAATATTGTATTTATGAAAATTGTCTCAAATTATTATTTTTAAAAATTTGTCTCTATAAAGACAATATATAACACAAGTATTATTATTTCTTAAGAGACAATTTCATTTTTTTTTCTAGAGATAATAGTTGGAATTAAAGACATATTGTCTTTATACGATTTCCCATTAATAAATGCTAATAATGACCATTGCAAGACAATGAATGAAATTCATACTACACCATTTTTGCAAGTAAATAAGATAATGAATTTCATACTACACCATTTTTGCAAGGAAATAAGATGGCCTGCCCATAGTCACTTTTATTTCAAAGGTGAAAATGAAAGAAAATATGAAGATTGAGTGAAAGGTTGTGTATTTCTAATGAAACTATTGATATTACAAGGATATTTTCATCTTGAATGTAATTTGGGAAATATTTTGGAATACTACAATCATCAACAAGGTTAAACCAATGTAGATATATCTTAAGCATGGATCCACCAAGAGGTGAGAGAGATTAAATCTCATTATATGAAAACCTCTTTAAAGAATGCAAAACTTGAAAATAAATTACATGTTAAGAGATTTAATCCCTTTTAGTGCTTGATAATTCTCTCATTAACATAGATCTCTAGTGGTTTTCTGTCTCTCTCTATATAGACCATGTATAATTTTTCATTGTTTACATTTTATTTATTATTCAATAATTTATTATTATTATTATTTCATATTAAAAATTGAATGAATTACACATTTTCCTCTTACTAAGAATTAACTAAATTATTTGATATTTAATTACTTTTTCCTTTTCAAGTATTGAAATATTTTACTAAGGTAAACATTAACACACAAGCATATATATATATACACCCATAATATATATATATATTACGAGAGTATATTTCGATATTGAGAAATATAAGTCTTTTTTTTTAAATTTTAATTACTTTATCTGTAAAATTATATAAAATTATATTATTAAAGTAGACATCAAAATATTTTATTTATTAGAGTGAAAATAAAATATTAGCAAACCAAATAAGCAATGATTTATAATGTTTTATAATAATTTTAATTTAAACTAATCAGATATGTGTAATAGTTTATGTTTTCATTATTTCCTATATTATTTTTGCATTTAAAATATTTCTTTAAAAACATATGTAAATTAAAAATTTAGGACAGACAAAATTAGCCAAGCTATTATCTCTGAAATTTCAAAATAATATTCCCAAAATTTCCCGTACTAATAATCTCAACCCATTTCAATACCTGTGTGTAGCTTTCCTTTCATTTTATATCTTGGATTTTCAAGTGATTTAGATTGGATTATGTGATATAAAACTTAACATATTGGGAATATCTTACAACCAAATATTTATTATTTCCATACTTTTTAATTTTATAATCATATAATTATATTTTCATTTATAAATGAAAATAAACATAAATAATATTATGTATAAACATATTCATCATGTAGTTGAGTAACTCTAGTAATCGGAATATTTTCAAAATAATTATGTAACACATCCATATATAAAACAAAGTATATATAAAAAAATTAATGTGATAGTAAATAAAGCTTTGGAATTCTTTACCTACTTACCACCATACTTACCATATAACCCAACATGTTATTCACTTTTCTATTTACGATTTTCGGCAATTATTTAAGGAAGACATGAATTAAAATCTTAGAATCTAATTCATATGGTCTTACATACACAATGGTGATAACTTATACATGCGATGGTAATTAACCTTTAATGCACTCATTTGCAATTTATTTAACTCTCAGTACAATTGATTACGCCTTAGATTTCATGTGCTCAAGGCTCGCCATTTGTCTATGCTTTATTAAAGGCCTTGGCTATCCTCGCCTAGGTGGTGTACTGTTACACACCACGCGGGCTACCTGCAGCATTTTTCTTGGGATTGGCTTCCCTCATCAACGGCCCTTGTCACTTGGGATGATCGTTCGGTTCTCGAGGGTTTTGACATTTACCCTTTTGCAGTTTTGGTCCTGTTCATTATTGTGCTTCTTTGCAACCCTGATGGGCTTCGACTCTGCTCTGGACCACTGATTGGGAACCTGTTACGATGGATCTCCTTGCCTGATGTGAGCGCCTGCCTATTCTGCGGTTCTGTTGCTCAACTCCTAGTTTGCTTCTGGTTTTGCTGGTCAATTGCCTTCAACGCTCAAGCGAGCTGGAGTTCAACTACGACATCAGGGTTTCTGGGCATTTATACAATGCTAACTATTTCATTTTCATTCTTCCTGTCTTTCTGCATTACAAAAGTTTATATATATTTCTAAGATAATGCTAATCTCCGGTTTTTCTTGCTATGACTATGCAAATACCCCTTCCAGGTACTGCAACCCTCACAAGATAATGATGCTGAGACTCCATTTCAGGTTTCATCATCCTGGAGGAAGAATTTTCCAAATACCGAGTATTTCAATTATTAAGTTATCTCGTATTCAGGGTTTCTATGGCCAGAAGGTCGACTTGCTATGTAGCTTTTCTGTTGTGTTGATAGTTCTACATTTCGCTTTTGGCTTATGGAAGCCAGAGTTCCACCGTGATACTGGTTTTATCTTTTAAAATTAAAATGGCTTCGACCATTGCTTGTAGTCTTGGTTCTATCTTTATTACATGCAATTTTCGCATAACTAGAGTTTGTATAATGAATGAATTTGGTTTATACCATTTTAAGTCCTCTGTTGAGACTCTGTGTTATATCTAGTTTGACGATATGGACCTTTATAGTGGAAATCATATATATTTTTGATGCGTTATGGAATGATGATAATGTCAAGCATGTTCAGACTTTCTCTTTAAAAGAAGATATATGTTTTAATCTCGTTATAGTGAAGGATTAAATGGTTTTGCTCATCTTTTTTCTAGCATTTATATTATTTATAACGAATCTATATCAAATTTTGGCTATGGCTCGAAATTCCTGGAATATATGGCATTTTTAATTCCTTCGCCTTAAATTCTTTTAGAATTTATGTACTAATCCCACTAATCTTTCGTGGGGTATTCTATCTTCATGGAATCCCTTGGGGAGTGCCAGACTGATTCGACATACTTGCTAATTATTCTGGCTTCAATTCTGTTGGAGTTAGGGAAAACAACTAGGGTTTGAATTCGAAAATCCTTTTTATTGCATGAAGCTATTCAGAGATTTTTCAATGTTATCCTTGTTACTATTTTTATTTAAGTACTAAACCCTGTAGGGTTTCCTTTGTCTCTTTTAGGAAAAGAATCTTTACTTCCCTATGTAATTTGTTCGACTACCTTTTTAAATTTAAGATTTCTCTATGGATAAAATCTTGTAATTTCTTCCAACTGAATTTTCTACCCATCACACGTAAGACAGTATATATTTATCTGAGCTTGTTACTGAAAATACTCTGTTACTATCTCGTCTATCATAGGGTTTATATGCACTGTCTTTCTAGCTATTTACTGCAATTTAGATATTTACAACATTCTACATATTTGCTGCAAGTTACATATTTACTGCAATCTACCATTTTACTGTATTCTACATTAGGTAATAAAGGAGTTATTTTCTCTGATACTTATTCATGTATTTTCATTTAAATAGTTTTGCACAGAGTTCATTGCCTCTATTAAAAGACTCTGTACTAATGTAATAACCATCAGAAATTAAACTTACTGAATAATACTTATTCGACTTCATAGGTTAAAATTTATTAAACTATGTAAGTTGAAAGCTTAAACAAAGAGTGTCACTTATATGATGTTATGACTTATAACCGAATCTTCAACTTATCAGTCTTTAGTTGCTCCTGTTTGGTCTACACATAGGCCTGCACTGTGTTTACCTCCGTACCATGAGATTTACTATAACAGTAGATCTCCCCCCGTGCTATCCCTATTCCAGGGAATTATTTATCATTAGAAGACTAAGAGTGTCTCCAGCTATCTGGTCTTAACTAGACTTAGCTAGCACAACTTCCTAACCTCTCAGCACATTTCTCTTCCTCTTTCTCTTGATCTCAGATTCCCCTCCTCTTGATCATTTTTTTTAAATACTTTCCAAGATTTGGTTTTCTTTTCTTGGAAAATGTAACTGCTTCTTTTAACTAATTAATTAAAGAAACATTCTTTTCACTAATGCAAAATTCCTTCTCATAACTTAATTCAAAAACAATTTATGTTTTCAGAAAAATAATAGTTTGTTTGGTTGCAATAAAAGAAATAATATTTACATTAACGAGGGATATTACATCTTCCCCCCCAAGTTGGAACACCGTCTCGATGTTCTCCTGCAAATAACCCTGGAAAGTTTTCTTTCATGACATGTTCATCTTCCAAGGTGGCCTCTTCCGGCCCATAGTGCTGCCACTGCACTTTAACCTGGGTGATAACTCATTTCCGCAGCATTAATTCTCTCCGATCTAGTATAACCAGGGGTTCGACCAAGAACTCACCTTCCCGTTCGACTTGAACATAAAAGAAAAAAAAAAATTGTAAAGTCTTAACCAGTTTGTTTAATATTTATTCCTAAAGAGAAACCATAAACATATTTATATATTACCTAGATGTCTTGCCATTTGATTACATGTTTAGAATCATAAACATATTTTATAAGTAGAGAGACATGGAATACATTGTGTACACAAATGTGACTGGGTAAGGCAAGTTGATTAGCCACTGGTTTGATTCGAGCCAGGATTTGAAAGGGTCCGCAAAATCGGGGTGCTAATTTAGCACACCAGGCCCATTGTAAGGTACTTTTCTTGGCTCGAACTTGAATGTAGACATGGTCCCCTACTTGGAATTCCCGTAAACTTCTCTTCCGATCAGCAAAATTATTTTGCCTGTCCTGAGAAGCTCTTAAATTGATTCTTACCTTTTTCACCATTTCTTCCATCTCTTCTAACATGTCTGGTCCTAGCAACAACTTATCCTCCGGTCCACTCCAACTCAAGGGTGTCCTGCACTTGCACCCGTATAGTACCTCGAAGGGGTTCATTCATAAGGACTCATGGTACCCATTATTGTAGGCAAACTCCACCAGGTGAAGAGAGTATTCCCATTTAGTGGGTTGTTGCATGACATAATCACGCAACGTGTCTTCGAAAATATGATTCACTCATTCATTTTTCCCATCCGTTTGCAGATGATAAGTTGTACTGAAGTGAAGTTGTGTCCCCATACCTCAAAGAGGGCTTTCCAAAAATCTGATGTAAACTTTACATCTCGATCGGAAATGATCATCTTGGGAATTCCATGCAATTTAAAAATTTGCTGCATAAAAATATTGGCAATTTGGATTACTCTATAAGTTGTTTGAATAGGTGTAAAATGAGCTGATTTGCGTAGTTTTTCCACCACCACCATGATGGAGTCATTTTGTTTTCATGACTTAGGCAGTCCCGTGATGAAATCAATATATATCGTTTCCCATTTCCATTCCAGAATGGGTAGAGGGTGAAGTAACCCTGCTGGGTGTTGGTGCTCAGCTTTCACTTGCTGGCACTCCAAGCATTTGGCTAAGTATTCTGCCACTTCTTTCTTCATACTGGGCCAGAAAAATTTCTTCCACAGGGCCAAAATCATCTTTTGGTATCCAAGATGACTTGCATAAGGAATCTTGTGGTATTCATCCAAAATTAAATTTTTGAGATGCTGCTGGTTGGGCACATATATTCTTTTCCTATAAACTAGTAAATTTTCTGCATTTATTTCATAACCCAGTTGTTGTTCATGGCTGTTAGAAATTTTTGCTTGCTGCCATAAATGTCTATATGTAGAATCCTGCATGGCTGATTCTTGAATCTACTCAAAAAAAGTCGTTTGGGATTCACTAAAATAAATTTCATGTAAACAGCTTACCTTTCGACTTAAAGCATATGCCACTCAATTTTCCTTCCCTTTTATGTGTTTGATTTCGAAATCGAATTCACTCAGGAAGTCTGCCCAATGAGCTTGCCTGGCATTTAAAGTTGGCTGCTTGAAATAATTAATCAGACTATGGTGGTCAGTCATTAATAAAAATCTCTTACCTAATAGGTAATGTCACCACATTTTTAAGGCGTGAATGACCGTTGTCAATTCCAAATCATATGCTGAATATTTTTGTTCATATTCTTTCAGTTTTCTAGATTCATAAGCCACCACTCTACCTTTTTGCATAAGTACGCCACCCACTCCTTCCTTACTAGCATCTGTACAAACCACATATTCCTTGTTGGGATCAGCAATGCTCAAAATGGGTGCAGTGGTAAGAAGATGCTTGAGCTGATCAAAGCTCCTTTGACAATCAGGGGTCCACTTGAAACCTCCTCCTTTCTTTTATAAGGAGGTAATAGGATATGCCACTAAAGAATCCCTCCACAAACCTTCGGTAGTAACTAGCCAGAACCATAAATGATCTTATATCGGCCACATCCTTTGGCACTCGCCACTCCATAATGGTTCTTATCTTTTTCGGATCAACTGCATTTCCGTCCTTGGTGATGACATGTCCCAAGTATTGGATATGCTCCTTAAAGCAGTCACATTTACTTTACTTAGCGTATAGTTGATGTTCTTTAGGACCTGTCGTACAATGCGGTGCCATTCCTTATGCTCCTCCATATTCCAAGAGTATATCATTATGTCATCGATGAAGATTAATACAAATTTATCTAAGAACTGATGGAAAATGCTATTCATGAGACACATGAAGGTAGCTGTGGCGTTAGTTAGCCCAAAAGGTAAAACCACAAACTCATAAGGACCATAACGTGTCTTGAAAGCAATTTTTACAATATCTTCCTCCTTGGTCTTGATCTGATGATACCCAAAATGGAGATCGATCTTTGAGAAGACGGTTGTGCCCTTAACTTGGTCAAAAATCACATCTATACGAGGAATGGGGTATTTGTTTTTAACGGCCAGCTTGTTTAGCTAGCGGTAATCCATGCATATTTGCAGGATTCTGTCTTTCTTTTTAACAAATAATACCAGAGCCCTCCAAGGGGACACAATGGTACAGATATAGTTCTTATCAAGAAACTCCTGGAGTTGCATCTTTAATTTCGTTAGTTCTGGTATAATCATTTAATATGGTGCTCGAGAAACTGGGGCAGCTCCCAGAATTAACTCAATGGTAAAGTCTATGTCTCTTTTTCGGGGTAAACCTAGTATTTCTTCAGGAAACACATCTAGAAAATTTTGTATCACATGTATGTTCTCAAGGGATACATATTTATCCTTGGAATCAGCATACCCCACTTGGATGGCATAGACTTCACAACCTTTTCTTATGAATTTGGCTAACTGGGAGGATGTTATAGGCCTTAACTGTAGAGGTTTCTGCACACCTTGAACTTCCTGTCTCACCCCTACTTCATCCCGAAAACTAACAATTTTTGTTTTACAATTTATGAGGGACCAGTGTTTCTCCAACTAGTCCATACCTATGAGAATGTTGTACGACCCCAGGGGTAATACATTCATATTAGCTATAATAGGCTGACTAGCTATTTTTAAAGGATAGTTACTTACTTTGGATAAGACTCTTCTTTTTTCTCTTGTAGCTAGTTGTACTAACCATGAAATTTTAAATTTAACATCTTGTAATCTACATTGTTCCACTATCTTGGGACTAATGTACCTTAAAGTGGCCCCAGGATCTATTAAAATAGAACAAGTCTGGTAAAAAATAGTACCTTCAAACTCAACCATAGTCAGTTGAAATTCTGCATGGTGATCCTCCAGTGTTGCGTTAATTTTTGGAAGGCTTCTAGCCACTTCTCCTACTGTAGATGCCTCTTGAATTTGAGATATCTGGTCTGCTCCCTTGTGGTGAGGATAATTTTTGATGTAATGTGGGCCTCCGCACCCCCAACACTGCACAGGTGGTTTGTTAATAAATTCGGCTTCATTTCTGCCAGCCTGTTCATTTGTCTTGATCTCACCGGGTACTTTAAATCTGGGTTTATTCATACTTCGGTTAATTTGTCCTTTATATGAGCCTTTGTTGCTAATGCCCTTATTTCCCTTTTGGTTGGGATTAAATTTAATTCCCTTTTTATCAGCCCACCTTTTACTTGAATCACCTTTTGGTTTATTTTGCTAATAGCAGATTCTTGCTTTCTGAATGACTTCGTCCATAGTCTTTGGGTTGTCAAATTCTAGCCTTTCCTTCCTGAACAACGGAGGCTGCTGATAAAAAGTTGTACTTTTGCCTTTTCTTCGCGAATATAAGGGACATACTGCAATAACAATGTAAATTTGGTTATAAATTCATCCATGGTCATTTGGCCCAGGCGAAGATCATGTAATTCTTTTGCTTTCTCATCATAAAACCTTTCGGTTAGATATTTTTCTTTTAAAAAAGAATGGAATTTCTCCCATGTTATATTTTGCTCATTGACCCCATGGACAATTTTTACCTCCTCCCACCATAAAGTGGCTTTCCCTTGAAGCTGGAAAATTGCCAGATGGGCCTTCAGATTGAAATCATACTCATACAGCTAGAAGTACTTATTCATGTTAATTAACCATGCTTCTGTCGCCTCTTCTTGCTCTCCATCGAAGAGAGGAGGCTTGATTTTTCGAAACTCTCCTTGGAGTTCAATTTTCTGCTTTTTCTGAGCCTTATGATCGGACACATTACCTGATTCTTCTTCTTGGTTTTCTTCACCTCCCTCTGTTTCCACGTTTTCTGTTCGGAATTCTTGTTCCCTGGTCGTATGGCCACGCTCTGGGCTGGGGATTAAGGGTCGATGATTCTGCCTATCCGATAGGCTTTTCAGAATCTTTTCTTTTTCCTGCATTAATCTCTCATTGTCTGCCCAGAGTCGGGCCATTTCACCTTTCAATTCTTGTACAGTCGTCTGGATGTCTGTATTGGGATTTTGTGACTCATCCCCCAATTGCACCCAGAACTCAGGGTTTCCTTCCTGAAATGGTGTTGGTCCTGCTCCCATTACGGAGCCATGTAGCGGATTCCCAGTTCACCTCATACTGAATTTTGCTACCTCCTACGTGCATATCATCAAAACTGTTATTTCTTATCCCAGAGGTCTCAGTTTTGGAAACCTAAGTCCGCTCTGATACCATATGTAACACATCCGTATATAAAACAACGTATATATAAAAAAATAATGTGATAGTAAATAAAGATTTGGAATTATTTACCTACTTACCACCATACTTACCATATAACCCAACATGTTATTCACTTTTCTATTTAGGATTTTTGGCAATTATTTAAGGAAGACATGAATTAAAATATTATAATCTAATCCATACTTAACATATAACCCAACATGTTATTCACTTTTCTATTTACGATTTTTCGCAATTATTTAAGGAAGACATGAATTAAAATATTATAATCTAATTCATATGGTCTTACATACACAATGGTGATAACTCATACATGCAATGGTAATTAACCTTCAATGCACTCATTTGTAATTTATTTAGCTCTCAGTACAATTGGTTATGCCTTAGATTTCATGTGCTCAAGGCTCGCCATATGTTTGTGCTTTATTAAAGGCCCTGGTTGTCCTAGCCTAGGTGGCGTACTGTTATACATCACACGGGCTACCTACAACATTTTTCTTGGGATTGGCTTCCCTCATCAATGACCCTTGTCACTTGGGCAGTTCCTATTTCCAATCCTATAGAAACATAAATGAGCGTTAAGTACCTGTGACAGGACATTCGTGCCTCCTAAGGCATGCTACATATGAAAGCCATACATATCCATGCATATTCCGGCAACTCGATCACCCTACCTCTGGCAAGCTCTAGCATTCAATGTATCTGCGACCACTGCCAACCTGTCACGTCTCCTCCTGCAACCTCCGTTGGCTTCCTCATCTACCAACGTTTTCCAAATTCCGTTTTATTTTGAATTTATTAAAGGCGCTAAAGGAAATCAAATTTGAATTTTGAATTTGTAATTTCGTTCAGTCCATATTTTATTTGGTTAGAAGGCAGCTTTTTGGCTCCTGGTTCATGTTTGTTTTTTTTTAAGGGGAGCCGCTGAACACATTATTTCTCGGCACCGAAAAGCTCTGGGAGCTACTTCGTATTCGGAACCTCATTATCTCATCACGGATTGGGCATGGACGCTAGTGAAAGAAGGCAGAACCAGTGAAATAATAGACGAGAGAATCCGGCAAAGCGGGGCGGAGAGCATGATGAAGAGAGTTGTTTCAATCGGTATTCTGTGCGCACATGTTATGGTGGCATCCAGACCTCGAATGGTGGACGTTGTGAGGATGCTGGAGGGTGAGGGTGACATTCCTGAAATTCCAGACATGCCTTTGCCGCTTATGTTACATGGTCCGTCTCTGTTAGACCAATTAAACGATTCTTCCCTTTTTCCTTGTATCATTTCTGGGCCTGCCTTCAGCGGATGTAGGTAACTGCATTTCTTCCATTAGAGCACTACCCGAAGTGTGGGCGGTAATTGCAAAACATTTGATAGTAGACAGTTAAGTTCTGTGAAGTAATTTGTATTATAATGTCCAGGAAATTAGTTTGAATATAAGTGTTTAGTTGTCATGTAAACTCGTCGAACTTGTACCAATCTGTGGTGCTTTCGGTGAACCTGTTGTTAATATATATAGTTGCCCTTCTTGGAAAATTAATGTCAATCCAATCTATGGTTGCCCATTCTTCCATGTCCCTAATACATTGATGAAATATTTTGTTGTGGCCGATATTGCTGTGGAATTAGCGGTGGATCGAATCTGAGCATTAAATCCTTCTTTACGGGATAACAGATGGCTTACATTTCCAATTGGGTTGAAGGCCTCCATGCTCATGCTTACCACTCACGATTAGTGCGATGAGTTTCATAATTTCTACTTCAAATTTCTCACATTTTTGAAGTGGGGATATGGCCTACATGTTCATCCTTACCGTTTACACTTAGTACGTGGAGTTTCATATTTTACAATTAAATGCCTCATTTTTCAAGGAGTAGGATTATGGCATCCATGTTCATGCTTTCCATTTGGTACCCTTCATCATTCGCGTTTTAAAGGTGCTTTTTTTTATGCTGATTTTTTCCCTTCACTAAATTATTAGGTGGATAAATTACACTAATGCTAAGCATTTTTTTAATGAACCATTAATAAATAGAAAAGTTTAGTTTTTCACTTTTCAGGTTATTGAGATCAAGATTTTTATAGTCCATGGAATAAAGTGTGGCTTATCGTGATAATTTTTATTTAATATTCAATATTCACTAATTAAGAATTTACATTCTCTCTTTAGTGGACATGTTTGACATTTATTATAAATATTTAACAAAATAAAAGTATAATAAAAAATAAAATTATAAAAAATTGATTGTTTTTTGAAAGAATATATATTTTTGAAAATTTTATATGTAATTTTTAAGAGTAAAATAAATATGTGCATAGACATGTTTATTTTGGAATATCTCTATGAAATATTCTAGTATGAAATTTTATCTTTAAAGTAGTTGTCATTTTTTGTTTTAATTAGATTGATTAATTAAAAATATCATATAAATAAGTGTCATATCAAGTGAGTTATGGTTTTTTTGAGCATGTGTTATTGATAAGCCATGGTATTAGCTCATGATATTGTAACAAAGTCTATTTACATATTATGAAGGTACATGGAAACATGAATGCAAACCTCTGTTGTTAAAAATTCATGTTCCAAGTTTTATTTCAAATGTATTAAATTTTGACATACTTACTGTTTTTATAATAAATAAAAAAATTATTTAAAATATAGTTATCATTTAATTAGTTTTTATCATTTTATTTTTATTTTAATACTCTGAAATGTATAATGTAATTATAGTAGTTGGGAAAATAGTTTATTTTCAAACCTATATAAAATAGAGGGATATGTTGATCCCTTGTTATAAAGCTCAAATATTAAGCCTTCACTTCTCCATCAATGTGAAACGAAACATTATTCACAAAATCAGTTAAACTTGGAACTTGTCTATATAGCATTCTACTTGTAGTTCACAATATTTAACCACTCAAACTAATCCATTATCTAATTTAAATGAAAATGAAAATTATTATTTTTTAATAAAATATATTATTTTGAAATAGCTAAGTGACTGAAAATAATTTATTCAAATTATATATATATATATATATATATATATATATAAATTCAGAATTATTTATATTAATTTATTTAATTTGTAATATTATTATTAAATTAATATAAAATATTGTCTCTAGGGTTTTGGATAGATGGTGAGTGGACATTCTCTTAAAGTACTTCTTGACATGAAGTGATCAATTCAATTCCCCATAGGTTGATATATTGGACATGATGAAAATATAGTCCAACCAAACTCACTCTCACACACACTAAATACTATATATATATATATATATATATATATATATATATATATATATATTTCAGATTTGTTTGGATTAATATCAAAATTAGCACTTAATTTATAAATAATTTTCCAAAAATAATATAAAATAAAAATGTAAATACTATATTATTTAATTATTTAAAGGATTAATATTATTATTATTTATTATATAATTTTTATTCCACGGTATTTTTTAATTATTGAAATTGTATTTTTAAATATATTAAAAAAATATATTAAAATTATGTTTTTAAATAAATAAATAAATTTAATATTTTTCACTATTAAGTATAAGAGTGAAATTGAGTAAAAATATTAATAAAATACATAATTAAATATGAAGGTGGAGGGAAAGAAAGATATTGAGAAAAAAAATTATAATAATATGTTTTTGACCAATATTTACATCCACCCTTACTCTTATCCTTACCATTATATAGAATGTTTTGCTCAATATTGCCCCTAACCTTGCCCCTAACCTTAACTCTGGCTCCTAGAATGTTTTACCCATATCTCTCCCAATGTCAACTCCCACCTCAATATATTTTAGAGTGGGGTTGGGAGAAATATTGGAAAAAATGTACTTGTGGGTAGGGATTGAGGAAAATATTGGGCAAAAACTATGTTTGGGGATGATGATGGGGAAATAAAATGCCAAATATTTTCCCCAAACCACACTATAACTTTCAAATATATTTTGAAAATAAAATGCCAAATATTCCCCACCCACATATTTTAGCCAATATTTCCACTAGCATTCTCATTTATATTTTGCCCAATATTTTCCTCCACCCAAATCTTTTAATATTTGATATTGAAAATTGTGGTAAAAAAAATATTGAGCAGAACATATCATACTAATATGTCACTCTTATATATTCTACAATTCTTTAAACTTTACACTATGAGACTCTGAGTAGGGATGAAATGAATATTCAAAAAAAAAAACATTATTATAATATTTGTTTTTCAATATTTTTCTCAACCCTATTTATATCTTCATATATTTTATAATTTTTTTTAAATTTAGAAAAAATTAAAAAAAATAAATTTTATATCATAATTAGTGAAATTAAGATAGAAAAAAATTAAGCCTAATATAAAAAATTATATTATAATTAGTGAATATAATAAATCATATCATAATTAGTGAAAGTAAGATGGAAAAAAAAATTGAGCCCAGTAAGGATGAAAGTAAATATTGGAAAAACCATATTATTATAATATCAAAAAATTGAACCTAGTATATTATAGTAAGGGTAAAAAAAAATATTCAAAAACATATTATTATAATATCAAAAAATTTAACCCAATATATTATAATAAAGATGAAAGTAAATATTAAAAAAAAAAACATATTATTAGAATATCTTTTACTCAATAAATCACTTCTCTCACTTGCATAAATTTTATAATAATAAAAAATTCTTTAATAATCAAATTTAAATTTAAAACATATATAAACAATATCAATACGCCTCTTCTCTCACTTTCATAATATGTCTCTTCTTTCACTTTCATAAATTCTATAATTTAATTTAAATTTAAAATATACATAAACAATAACAACGAGCAAATATATAAATTATAAATAATCCAACTAATTAAAGTATAAAATATAAATAACCCAACTAGACGAAATATATAGTATAAAATATAAGACAACCGGCCAAAATCTAAATTATAGATAACACAACAACTAACTGACATATAAAAAAATATAATTAAGATATTGGAATTTATATAAAAATATATAACCTAATTTACTTAAAAAGGAATAAAATGGAAGGGAATAGTTGTCGATTCTTTTCGTATTCCATGTTCTACCGAGAATATGTACAAATGATACTATTAAAATTAGTAAAGTTAGATGCTGTCATTCATTTATTTTATTTTAATGCTAAATGGGTCATAAATGCTTTTATACTTTTGGAAACTTTTGGGCAATAATGGTGATACATGCTTACTCTATGTTTAAATAAGTAAAGTTAGATGCAAGGCCGGTGGATGTAGTTCATTTACTAAAAAATGATAACAAAGTCTCTATAAATGTTTTTTATAAATTTTATTTAAAAAGTTGATACTAATTTGAATAACAATTATATCAACAATATGTTTTTTGGAAATTAGAAATGGGAAAATAATTTTGTTCTGGTTAGACTTATAGTATTAGAGAAAAAATGTTTGGGAGACAAGATTTGAGTGACTTATTTTTGTACATAACTAGCAGGAACTTCTACACGGTGGATCATTATTAGAAAGATGCCCTGACTAATGATGGTTGGAGGAAATGGAAGGAACGTCAGGATTGACCTCAACCCCCTGAGTCAGTTCAATGGAAGCAACTGGACAGAGAGTTAGAATCCAGGAAGCTTACAGTCCAAAATGGACCAGACATTCTTCGATGGGGATATACTACAAAGGGAATATTTACCATCAAAGAGGCTTACCATTTAAAGGCAAGATGGGGCAGGGGCATCACCATCCAATTTGGAAGAAGCTTTGAAAAGGTGGGTGGTGGTCGAGAGTTGCATACATTCTCTCGTTGGCATATAGGGGTAGAATCCTCACTTGGATCAACTACAAAAAAGGGGTATCTATGGACCCTTGTATTGTATCATGTGTGGTCAATAATGAGGATCTCAACACCTATTAAATCCATGTCCTTTTGTAGTTCAAAAGTGGCACCAAGTGGAAGATCTCTTTGGAAGGATGGATAGAGACCATCAAAGCATTAGAGAAACCATCCTTATATGGTGGACATGCCTCTTCTCAAGCCTGGTCTTAATCGCGCTTGGGGACTATCTCTAGACTCCACACTTTGGGCTATATGAAAAGAGAGGAACTGTAGGACCTTTTAGAATAGCCAACAATCTTAGGAAGCAGTATGGGAGGGAACCATCCAGAATATCCGGGAAACAATCTTGGCTAAGAAATGGCAACCAGATGACTAGCAAGTTGCTCCCCAAGAGGCTAGAATCCTACACCACCTAAACCTATCACCATCAATGATGTAGATTGTCCTGTAGATTCACAAGCTCATTTAATCTACTAAAACAAGAGACAAGAATCTACTTCTACTTTTACAACGGAAGCCAATAAAGATCGATGAAAAAAATAATTGACAAGAGGAATAATATCAATGGCACATAACACAATAAGTATAAGGGAAAGCCACATCCAAAACCCCCGCTATCTGTATTGCATTAAATCAGAAATCCAAGATGATAATACAACGCTTGTTTCACAAGAACATCCCAGCACTCACTAAAATCAATCTCCAACTCACAAGCAAACTCTTCGCCAACACTTAGCCAATTCTATAGCTCTCGAGTCCTATTTCCTTGGAAAATTCCTATAGCTGATTCCATTTAAAGGGAAATCAGTGCATCCAAAAGTCTGTAATCCCTTCAAGGTTGAGTTCCTTAGCGCATGCACCATCTGTACAGCTTAGAAAATTATAAAAATCGTACATTGTCTCTGCACTCTAGTCTCAACTGGGTCTTTCTCAGAATCGACATGCATGAGTTTCTGATGAGGGAATCTTCAGCTAAGGAGTAGCACTAGTTAATGCATTAGTGCACCAACTGACTGTTAACTCACTATTAGTCCCTCAAAATTTGGAAAATATTTAACTGACTTAACTCAGTAAACTGAGTTAACTAATTACAACTCACAATTAACTCATCCTGGACCCCTATAATGTAGGGAAACATATACATGACTTCATAAAGACTTCCAACTTGAAATTCCTAAGTTAACTAAGTCAAGTCACTCTGGTTAACTATTACAAGTGATAGGATATTATTTGATACTAATTCTCTGTTTAGTTCAAGGACAAATTAAACTGGAATTTTGGATTCTATTTTTATCATTTCTTATTTCTATTTTCAACACTCCCTGTCAACAAGAAAGGAATTCAACTTAATCCCGTTCTTGAACCTTTAGATTGTTCTGCATGCAACACTTCTCTCTAGTGTTGCTGCTCCAACAACTCTAGAAACAAAACAAAAAAACATCCAACTTGAAATATGTCCCCACAATACAATTGTTTGCGGATAGATGGTTAATAAGCCAATGAATGATTTGTGTATGATTTATGTATCTCTAGAAGAACAACTAATGGATATGATAACATAAATCTGGAGTGCAATATGTAATTATTTGAGAAATAATTTTGAACAAATATGGTACATCACATGATTATGTTATTCACAATATATTTTTTATTCATTTTCTTTATTTCTGTATATATTGTCCTTTTAAGAAAAGAGAAGCGAATGGTTTATTAATGAATATAAACAATTATTTAACAACGAAGATACAAATATTAAATATACAAAGGAGATGGTTTATTAATGAATATAAACAATTATTTAACAACGAAGATACAAATATTAAATATACAAAGGAGACAAATTGGTAGTATCATCATTAATATGAACGTGGAAGTTAGAATGACAAGGCAGAAACAATGACATCATCGAATGAAAAAATTTGAGTTTCTTATTTGATTTAATGCAAAAAATATATTACCACTAAAAAGTAATACCTTCACAAACTCTATGACAATTATGAGTATGTTCCCTTTTTAAAAATAAAAAGCATGTTTAGAATTATAAAATTAGTGGAATCTGTTGGGGTTTATGACCATTCGTCCACTAGGAATTTGTCATGCATTTCTAAGACTATTGTAATATATTGCCTCAATAACTACTGCACCTAACTTCCTTTGGAAGAGAACATACAAACCTGCAAATTTCATGGACACATCTTTGGGTGTTGTGGACATAGTTATAATCATTGGATTCAATTCAACGGTTAGAGAATTGCAGGGTCATGTCAATGTATATATGAACCTTATTAAAGAGTCAAAACTCTTGTTTCTATTAAACCTTTTTGAATGATTTTGATTTCCAGAAATAAGCTTGCCTATTTTCTTGAAAGACTCGCCAATTTCATGAAAGATCTAGGGTTTTATAACAAGGAAAAAAAAGTAGACTCCATCTTTAGGAAGTTTATCCTTGGTAGGAATCAATACAATACTGGAAGATCCTCATACAACCCCCGCCAGTTTTTCAATTTGAAAAACTGGCACCCAATTTAGACCTATCATAGGATTCATAAAATGTGGTAATATGGTTCTAATTGTTAAAGACATCGAAATCAACCTCCTTTTATGCACACTTTCTTTTTTCAATCCAAAGTTGTAGAACATTTCCACACTAACAAATATGCCAAGAATATGCACTAGTATCCAACTACTATTTAAAACATTTTATGCATATTGGTTTCCACTTGGTTATCTTCTTTTAGTGAGTTCATAGTTGCAAAATACTTGCATGCTAAAAACTATAACAAAGAATCTGGATTGATGTCTAGCTGCTAGATAGAAGTTTTAAACACAATGGGTTGCACTTTGTCATGTCAATCAATAGAAACAAACCCTATTATTCATTTTATTTGTATAATATGTTTATCATTGCTTAAGTGTCTTATCCATAGACAATAGGAAAACTTTTGATATTGTCCTTCTTGAATCTGTTCATAAGTATCTGTGTTTTCCCAATTGATTGATATATATAGTAGGACACGCCTCTTTGGGGCACTTGAACTTTTAATGTCTTTATCTTCCACATTTAAAATTAGTTCCATAATGATTTGTCTATAGGAAGGATCTAATTTTGTGGTCTTGGAAATTGCTTTGTGCCATTTTGCTTAGAAGTCTAGGTGGAGCTCAATTTCTTTCTTTCAAAATATTAACAATTTGTTTTATCTGGAATTATGGGGAATATCATTCAACATTTCAAAATTATTATGCACAAGTATGTATTTCTTCAAACCTTCAACCTTTTTAGGTTCACATGGTAATTCTTGTTTTAAAGGTTGTAGTTTTGTTTTGTTTTACTTCTAATAAATGTCATGCTTTCTGTATAATGGCTACTTCACGATTGTGGATGTTGGTTCATGCAACAATGTGGGCCCGTCACACGTGTTGGAGAATACACCAACAAGAAGAATGTACACATATATTACCAGAGTTGTGAAAGTTAATTCCTTATTGGAGGCCATAAATGATCATCTAGATAAGGCAATAGAAGATGTCTTGGTTCGAAAAAGACTGTATGCTGAGTAAAAGCTATGCATCTGAATGCACTTTTTATTTTCGTTTATTAGAAGTTACAAGGCAATCTATCGTGTAAATCATGAATTGTCTGACCTCTTTAAGATTGTTGTTTTTGCCTTGTGATTGTATCCTTGATTCACATTACGCAATGAATTTGTTCTTTTATATGATTGTATGCATGCTCACATGATTTGTTTATTTTGACAAAATTTACAAATATAACAAAGAATCTGGATTGATGTCTAGCTGCTAGATAAGCCCATACAGGGTTTTCGAGGGCCTTGAATCCAAATAACAACGTCCTTTTCTATAAACACAATGAACACGGCTATACAGGAAAGTTAGGGATATACGGAAGACATGCGTATATCTTCCCTATATGCCCAATTTCCATATATGCGCACATCTTTCGTATATGCACAGTTTCCGTATATGCATAATTTTGTATATTGAATTTACGCATATACAATGTAGAAACATAAACGACGTGCATATACGAAAGATATGCGCATCCAGAAAAGTTAAGGATATACGGAAGATATGCGCATATCTTCCGTGTATGCTCAATTTCCGTATATGCGCACATCTTCCGTATATGCACAGTTTCCGTATATGCTCAATTTCTGTATATGGAATTTGCGTATCTGCGATGCAGATATATGAACGACATGCATATACGGAAGATACGCACATACAAGAAAGTTAGGAATATACGGAAGACATGTGCATATCTTCCATATATGCCTAGTTTCCGTATATGCGCACATCTTCCGTACATGCACAGTTTCCGTATATGCGTAATTTTTGTATATTGAATTTGCATATATATGATGCAGAAGCATAAACGGCATGAATATATGGAAGATATGCCCAATTTCCGTATATGCGCACATCTTCTGTATATGCACAGTGTCCGTATATGCGCAATTTTTGTATATGGAATTTGCGCATCTGCGATGCAGATATATGAATGACGTGAATATACGGAAGATCTGCACATACAGGAAAGTTAGGGATATATGGAAGACATGCGCATATCTTCTGTATATGCCCAATTTCCATATATGCGCATACCTTCCGTATATGGCCAGTTTCTGTATATGCGCAATTTCTGTATATGGAATTTGCGCATATACGATGTAGATACATGAACGACGTGCATATACGAAGGATATGCACATATAGGAAAGTTAGGGATATACGGAAGGTATGCGCATATCATCCTTATATGCCTAACTTTCCTATATGTGCATATCCTCCATATATGCACGTCGTTTATGTATCTGCATCGTATATGCGCAATTTCTATATATGGAATTTGCACATATACGATGCAGATACATAAACGATGTGCATATACAGAGGATATGCGCATATAGGAAAGGGAGATACAGAAGGTATGCGCATATCTTCTGTATATGCGCATATCTTCTGTATATGTAACAATTTATGTATATGCGAAATTTATGTATATGGAATTTGCGCATATACGATGTAGATACGTGAATGAAGATATGCGCAAAGTCCATATACTGAAATTTCGCATATACGGAAAATATGCGCATATACGGAAGATATGCACATATACGAAAATTGCGCATATACGGAAGATATGCGCATACCTTCCGTATATCCCTAACTTTCCTATATGTGCATATTTTCCGTATATGCACGTTGTTTATATATTTGCATCGTATATGCGCAAATACCATATACAGAAATTGCGCATATACAGAAATTTTGCATATACAGAAAATATGCGCATATCTTCCGTATATGTACAATTTCATATCTTTCGTATATGCACAATTTCCGTATATGCGCAATTTCTGTATATGGAATTTGCGCATATACGATGCAGATACATAAACGACGTGCATATACGGAAGATATGCACATATAAGAAAGTTAGGGATATACGGAAGATATGCGCATATCTTCCGTATATGCGTAATTTTATATATGCGCATATCTTCTGTATATGCACAATTTCCGTATATGCGCAATTTCTGTATATAGAATTTGCGCATATCTTCATTCATGTATCTACATCGTATATGCGCAAATTCCATATACAGAAATTTCGCATATACGGAAGATATGCACATATAGGAAAGTCAGGGATATACACAAGATATGCGTATATCTTCCGTATATCCCAAACTTTCCTATATGTGCATATCCTCTGTATATGCACGTCGTTTATGTATCTGCATTTTATATGCGCAAATTCCATATACAGAAATTGCGTATATATGGAAATTGCGCATATACAGAAGATATGCTCTTATCTTCTGTATATGCGCAATTTCCGTATATGGAATTTGCGCATATACGATGTAGATACACAAACGACGTGCATATACGGAAGATATGCACATATAGGAAAGTTAGGGATATACGGAAGATATGCACATATCTTCTGTATATGCGGAATTTACGTATATGCACAATTTCTGTATATGAAATTTACGCATATACGATGCAGATACATAAATGATGTACATATACGGAAGATATGGACATATAGGAAAGTTAGGGATATTGGGAAGATATGCGCATATCTTCCATATATGCGCAATTTCCGTATATGCGCATATCTTCCGTATATGCACAATTTCCGTATATGCGCAATTTCTGTATATGGAATTTGCGCATATCTTCGTTCATGTATCTACATCGTATATGCGCAAATTCTATATGCAGAAATTGTGCATATACGGAAACTGTGCATATACGGAAGATATGCGCACATCTTCCGTATAACGTATATGCACGTCGTTTATGTATCTACATCGTATATGCGCAAATTCCATATACAGAAATTGCACATATACGGAAATTGTGCATATACGGAAGATGTGCGCATATCTTTCGTATATCCCTAACTTTCCTATATGTGCATATCTTCTGTATATGTATGTCGTTTATGTATCTGCATCGTATATCGCAAATTCCATATACAGAAATTGCGCATATACGAAAATTGTGCATATACGGAAGATATGTGCATATCTTTCATATATGCACAATTTTTGTATATGCACAATTTCTGTATAAGGAATTTGTGCATATAAGATGCAGATACATAAACGACGTGCATATATGGAAGATATGCAGATATAGGAAAGTTAGGGTTATACGGAAGATATGCACATATTTTCCGTATATGCACAATTTCCGTATATGCGTAATTTCTGTATATGGAATTTGCGCATATACGATGCAGATACATAAACGACGTGCATATACGGAGGATATGCACATATAGGAAAGTTAGGCATATACAGAAGGTGTGCGCATATCTTCCGTATATGCACAATTTCCATATATGCGCAATTTTTGTATATGGAATTTGCGCATATACGATGTAGATACATAAACGACGTGCATATACGGAAGATATGCACATATAGGAAAGTTAGGGATATAGGGAAGATATGCGCATATACCAATTTCCGTATATGCACATATCTTCTATATATGCACAATTTCCGTATCTACGCAATTTCTGTATATGGAATTTGCGCATATACGATGCAGATACATAAACGATATGCATATACGTCATATATGCACATATAATAATGTTAGGGATATATGGAAGATATGCGCAATTTACTAGTGACTATCGAGGGGTATGCATACCATACCAGTTAACCTGGCATCCCCCTTATCACCTAGGTCTAACTGACTTTACCAGTGATTATTGGGGGGTACGCATGCCATACCAGGGCTTACAGCAGTATGCCCATTTACATGTAACAAAAATTGACTCCATAATATTTTGTTTTACCTTGTTGATGTCTTTGTACATATGACATCAATTTCCATATAAAAAGAACCCATCTACCAGATTACATGGGTCACCAACCACTGTAACCGCCAGTTATCTAGGTGTTCTTTTCAGGTACATGGTTCATCAATTAATTAATCCACATGCACATATCCTCTCTCTTTTGCAATATAACACATGAGCATGGTCTCTTACATTGATCACAATACAATTACATGCATTACATCTATAACCCGGGCCCAAAACCGTAAGACGAGACTTCAGCTTCATATCGGAGCATATTTGCATAGCAACCAAACCTACCAAACCTTCGATTGAATCCTAACCAGAGTACAATGTGCAAAGATTCTAAGTTTTAAGTTTTCTTTGACACCACCGCTGTGTAGAGCTTACTTTGTTAATTCAAGTGTGGCCCTCGTGACCTTTGTTCAAACTGTGTGTGCATTTAGAAATATTTTTCCTCTCTTGTTTCTTCGATGTAGCCCCGAGCTCACCTTATTTCACGCCCATCTCCTTGGCCATGTCGAGGGTTGCCCTTATCACCTCCTGTTGCTTCCACATCAAGTCTTCAACATGCTAAGTCAAGATAGGATCTAAAATGTTCGTTGTTTTTCCCAACTATAACAGCTCCAACTCGTTGGAAAGATTCATGGCCAAAACAACTCATAGAACTGAGTCTCCAAATGAGGAAAGTCTCCATCTCTTTGTTTTGACCGTTGCCATGAAGATTAACATCCTTCATGCTATTCAAACACTTTTCCCCCTCCTCTGGCAACGATTTCTAATCCTTTAATATAGAGGGTGTGCAGTAAACATTTTTTCTTCTAGATTTATTGTCCCAAAGGTAACCATACCTAGAAAAATGCTTCCTTCCCATGACAACCGATCTCGCCTTTTGCAACCTCTAGAAATCTCGACGCCATTAGCAGAAGACCCTATGGCAATAGGAACCTATTTCGGTTCCTTTAAAGAATCACTATGATTGCTTTTCCTCTGCTTAAAACAAATGACCAGATCTACATTCTGTGATATATCTATCTATCAAATTCCTCATACAAAGCTGCTACTTGGGTGTTTTCTAATATGCCTACATCTTCCGTATATGCCCAGTTTCCGTATATGCCCACATCTTCCGTATATGCCCAGTTTCCGTATATGCCCACATCTTCCGTATATGCGCACATCTTCCGTATATGCCCAGTTTCCGTATATGCCTACATCTTCCGTATATGCCCAGTTTCCGTATATGCCCACATCTTCCGTATATGCGCACATCTTCCGTATATGCCCAGTTTCCGTATATGCCTACATCTTCCGTATATGCCCAGTTTCCGTATATGCCCACATCTTCCGTATATGCCCAGTTTCCGTATATGCCCACATCTTCCGCATATGCGCACATCTTCCGTATATGCCCAGTTTCCGTATATGCCTACATCTTCCGTATATGCGCACATCTTCCCTATATGCCCAGTTTCCGTATATGCACACATCTTCCGTATATGCCCAGTTTCCGTATATGCCTACATCTTCCGTATATGCCCACATCTTCCGTATATGCCCAGTTTCCGTATATGCCTACATCTTCCGTATATGCCCAGTTTCCGTATATGCCCACATCTTCCGTATATGCCCAGTTTCCGTATATGCGCACATCTTCCGTATATGCGCCATCTTCCGTATATGCCCAGTTTCATATATGCCTACATCTTCCGTATATGCCCAGTTTCCGTATATGCCCACATCTTCCGTATATGCCCAGTTTCCGTATATGCCCACATCTTCCGTATATGCGCACATCTTCCGTATATGCCCAGTTTGGGCATATGCGCACATCTTCCGTATATGCCAGTTTCCGTATATGCCCAGTTTTCGTATATGCCCACATTTTCCGTATATGCGCACATCTTCCGTATATGCCCAGTTTCCGTATATGCCTACATCTTCCGTATATGCGCACATCTTCCCTATATGCCCAGTTTCCGTATATGCACACATCTTCCGTATATGCCCAGTTTCCGTATATGCCTACATCTTCCGTATATGCCCACATCTTCCGTATATGCCCAGTTTCCGTATATGCCTACATCTTCCGTATATGCCCAGTTTCCGTATATGCCCACATCTTCCGTATATGCCCAGTTTCCGTATATGCCCACATCTTCCGTATATGCGCACATCTTCCGTATATGCCCAGTTTCCGTATATGCCCACATCTTCCGTATATGCCCAGTTTCCGTATATGCCACATCTTCCGTATATGCGCACATCTTCCGTATATGCCCAGTTTCCGTATATGCCTACATCTTCCGTATATGCCCAGTTTCCGTATATGCCCACATCTTCCGTATATGCCCAGTTTCCGTATATGCCCACATCTTCCGCATATGCGCACATCTTCCGTATATGCCCAGTTTCCGTATATGCCTACATCTTCCGTATATGCGCACATCTTCCGTATATGCCCAGTTTCCGTATATGCACACATCTTCCGTATATGCCCAGTTTCCGTATATGCCTACATCTTCCGTATATGCCCACATCTTCCGTATATGCCCAGTTTCCGTATATGCCACATCTTCCGTATATGCCCAGTTTCCGTATATGCCCACATCTTCCGTATATGCGCACATCTTCCGTATATGCCCAGTTTCCGTATATGCCTACATCTTCCGTATATGCCCAGTTTCCGTATATGCCCACATCTTCCGTATATGCCCAGTTTCCGTATATGCCCACATCTTCCGTATATGCGCACATCTTCCGTATATGCCCAGTTTGGGCATATGCGCACATCTTCCGTATATGCCCAGTTTCCGTATATGCCACATTTTCCGTATATGCGCACATCTTCCGTATATGCCCAGTTTCCGTATATGCCTACTTTCCGTATATGCGCACATCTTCCCTATATGCCCAGTTTCCGTATATGCACACATCTTCCGTATATGCCCAGTTTCCGTATATGCCACATCTTCCGTATATGCCCACATCTTCCGTATATGCCCAGTTTCCGTATATGCCTACATCTTCCGTATATGCCCAGTTTCCGTATATGCACATCTTCCGTATATGCCCAGTTTCCGTATATGCCCACATCTTCCGTATATGCGCACATCTTCCGTATATGCCCAGTTTCCGTATATGCCCACATCTTCCGTATATGCCCAGTTTCCGTATATGCCCACATCTTCCGTATATGGCACATCTTCCGTATATGCCCAGTTTCCGTATATGCTACATCTTCCGTATATGCCCAGTTTCCGTATATGCCCACATCTTCTGTATATGCCCAGTTTCCGTATATGCCCACATCTTCCGCATATGCGCACATCTTCCGTATATGCCCAGTTTCCGTATATGCCTACATCTTCCGTATATGCGCACATCTTCCCTATATGTCCAGTTTCCGTATATGCACACATCTTCGTATATGCCCAGTTTCCGTATATGCCTACATCTTCCGTATATGCCCACATCTTCCGTATATGCCCAGTTTCCGTATATGCCTACATCTTCCGTATATGCCCAGTTTCCGTATATGCCCACATCTTCCGTATATGCCCAGTTTCCGTATATGCCCACATCTTCCGTATATGCGCACATCTTCCGTATATGCCCAGTTTCTGTATATGCCCACATCTTCCGTATATGCCCAGTTTCCGTATATGCCACATCTTCCGTATATGCGCACATCTTCCGTATATGCCCAGTTTGGGCATATGCGCACATCTTCCGTATATGCCCAGTTTCCGTATATGCCCAGTTTCCGTATATGCCACATTTCCGTATATGCGCACATCTTCCGTATATGCCCAGTTTCCGTATATGCCTACATCTTCCGTATATGCGCACATCTTCCCTATATGCCCAGTTTCCGTATATGCACACATCTTCCGTATATGCCCAGTTTCCGTATATGCCTACATCTTCCGTATATGCCCAGTTTCCGTATATGCCCACATCTTCCGTATATGCCCAGTTTCCGTATATGCCCACATCTTCCGTATATGCGCACATCTTCCGTATATGCCCAGTTTCCGTATATGCCCACATCTTCCGTATATGCCCAGTTTCCGTATATGCCCACATCTTCCGTATATGCGCACATCTTCGTATATGCCCAGTTTCCGTTATGCCTTCTTCCGTATATGCCCACATCTTCCGTATATGCCCAGTTTCCGTATATGCCCACATCTTCCGCATATGCGCACATCTTCCGTATATGCCCAGTTTCCGTATATGCCTACATCTTCCGTATATGCCCAGTTTCCGTATATGCCCACATCTTCCGTATATGCCCAGTTTCCGTATATGCCCACATCTTCCGCATATGCGCACATCTTCCGTATATGCCCAGTTTCCGTATATGCCTACATCTTCCGTATATGCGCACATCTTCCGTATATGCCCAGTTTCCGTATATGCACACATCTTCCGTATATGCCCAGTTTCTGTATATGCCTACATCTTCCGTATATGCCCACATCTTCCGTATATTCCAGTTTCCGTATATGCCTACATCTTTCGTATATGCCCAGTTTCCGTATATGCCCACATCTTCCGTATATGCCCAGTTTCCGTATATGCCCACATCTTCCGTATATGCGCCCAGTTTCCATATATGCCTACATCTTCCGTATATGCCCAGTTTCCGTATATGCCCACATCTTCCGTATATGCGCACATCTTCCGTATATGCCCAGTTTGGGCATATGCGCACATCTTCCGTATATGCCCAGTTTCCGTATATGCCCACATTTTCCGTATATGCGCACATCTTCCGTATATGCCCAGTTTCCGTATATGCCTACATCTTCCGTATATGCGCACATCTTCCCTATATGCCCAGTTTCCGTATATGCACACATCTTCCGTATATGCCCAGTTTCCGTATATGCCTACATCTTCCGTATATGCCCACATTCCGTATATGCCCACATATCCTACCATGTGAAGATACAAAATCTTGGCCCTTGTTGATCATAGACTTATTGGGCAACTCACTAGGATTTGGCTCTTTCACAAAATTATGAAAACTTGTTTGAAAAATACCTATAAGCCTCATATCAAAAGACACAATGTTGTTGATCTCGTTTCCCGTCAACGATAAAAGTCAACATCCTAGGGACTTTTATATATTCTATGGTGTTTTTATAGAGGTGATACTCCTCTTTCACACACTCACATTTTCTGATTAACTCAAAAATGTGGAATTAAACATTCAACATATTCACCTTTGAGTGGACCATGTGATTTTAAAGAAAATAAATAAAAACAAAAAGAAGTAAATACTATCTAATTAAGTCATTCCATGGCACATATCCATTCACATATCATGAGGGAGACACATTTGAAACAAATACATAGACAAAAAATAAAGAAATGGTCCAAATATTTTAAAGAGCTCTAAAATGATTTCATTCAATATCATAAACAATCATAGGAGAACATTCATGAGATTTCAATGCTTAATTAAAAGTATACGAAACCACAAATTCCATGCGCTCTTGGAAATAGCTCTCTATAAGAGTCAAAAAGACATTACAAACTTTAAGTTCAAATAGAGCAGGTGTGTAAAGTACTCTACAAAATTCCTAATACTTAAATGTAAATTGAATGCATTCATCCTTAAGGGACTAGAATGGAACTCGAATGGGACTCTTGAGGAACAATAAATGGTATATATTAAGCTAGAAGAAAGCAAAAGGAATGCAGACAGAATTACAAATGTATAACAAACTTTACAAAGTTCGATGATTTAAGACTAGGGAGAAATAAATGGGAATTGCTTCAAATAAAATATAGAACACTCACAAAATTGCAGAAGGATGACCGACTTAATGAATTATCTATCCCTACTCAATATGAAGATGCACTAGGGACTAAAACTAATTGAACCAAAGTATGATTTCTTATTAACAAAAAATTAATGCTATGAAAATTACCTACATGTTTTTTTTAGGCATTAAGGTTCAAAAATTGATTTAATGGAGGTATGATTCTTTATTATCAAAAATACAACCTTACACAAGTGTTACACGGAAGCATAGTCCTTGCCATTGAAAATAGGGATTATGTTGCTAGAAAATTTGCACATAGAAGGTGATAACATGATACATATAAAGTATACTATGAGATATTTAAACTAATATTAATATAATATGGAGAATATTAATATATATCTTTCATAACTTGCTAGTCATCTGGTTGCCATTTCTTAGCCAAGATTGTTTCCCGGATATTCTGGATGGTTCCCTCCCATACTGCTTCCTAAGATTGTTGGCTATTCTAAAAGGTCCTACAGTTCCTCTCTTTTCATATAGCCCAAAGTGTGGAGTCTAGAGATAGTCCCCAAGCGCGATTAAGACCAGGCTTGAGAAGAGGCATGTCCACCATATAAGGATGGTTTCTCTAATGCTTTGATGGTCTCTATCCATCCTTCCAAAGAGATCTTCCACTTGGTGCCACTTTTGAACTACAAAAGGACATGGATTTAATAGGTGTTTGAGATCCTCATTATGTTGACCACACATGATACAATACAAGGGTCCATAGATACCCCTTTTTTGTAGTTGATCCCAAGTGAGGATTCTACCCCTATATGCCAACGAGAGAATGTATGCAACTCTCGACCACCACCCACCTTTTCAAAGCTTCTTCCAAATTGGATGGTGATGCCCCTGCTCCCATCTTGCCTTTAAATGGTAAGCCTCTTTGATGGTAAATATTCCCTTTGTAGTATATCCCCATCGAAGAATGTCTGGTCCATTTTGGACTGTAAGCTTCCTGGATTCTAACTCTCTGTCCAGTTGCTTCCATTGAACTGACTCAGGGGGTTGAGGTCAATCCTGACGTTCCTTCCATTTCCTCCAACCATCATTAGTCAGGGCATCTTTCTAATAATGATCCACCGTGTAGAAGTTCCTGCTAGTTATGTACAAAAATAAGTCACTCAAATCTTGTCTCCCAAACATTTTTTTTCTCTAATACTATAAGTCTAACCAGAACAAAATTATTTTCCCATTTCTAATTTCCCAAAAAACATATTGTTTGATATAATTGTTATTCAAATTAGTATCAACTTTTTAAATAAAATTTATAAAAAACATTTATAGAGACTTTGTTATCATTTTTTAGTAAATGAACTACATCCACCGGCCTTGCATCTAACTTTACTTATTTAAACATAGAGTAAGCATGTATCACCATTATTGCCCAAAAGTTTCCAAAAGTATAAAAGCATTTATGACCCATTTTAGCATTAAAATAAAATAAATGAATGACATTCATGATCCTTAGCATCTAACTTTACTAATTTTAATAGTATCATTTGTACATATTCTCGGTAGAACATGGAATACGAAAAGAATCGACAACTATACCCTTCCATTTTATTCCTTTTTAAGTAAATTAGGTTATATATTTTTATATAAATTCCAATATCTTAATTATATTTTTTTAATATGTCAGTTAGTTGTGTTATCTATAATTTAGATTTTGGCCGGTTGTCTTATATTTTATACTATATATTTCGTCTAGTTGGGTTATTTATATTTTATACTTTAATTAGTTGGATTATTTATAATTTATATATTTGCTCGTTGTTATTGTTTATGTATATTTTAAATTTAAATTAAATTATAGAATTTATGAAAGTGAAAGAAGAGACATATTATGAAAGTGAGAGAAGAGGCGTATTGATATTGTTTATATATGTTTTAAATTTAAATTTGATTATTAAAGAATTTTTTATTATTATAAAATTTATGCAAGTGAGAGAAGTGATTTATTGAGTAAAAGATATTCTAATAATATGTTTTTTTTTTTAATATTTACTTTCATCTTTATTATAATATATTGGGTTAAATTTTTTGATATTATAATAATATGTTTTTTGAATATTTATTTTTACCCTTACTATAATATACTAGGTTCAATTTTTTGATATTATAATAATATGGTTTTTCCAATATTTACTTTCATCCTTACTGGGCTCAAATTTTTTTTCCATCTTACTTTCACTAATTATGATATGATTTATTATATTCACTAATTATAATATAATTTTTTATATTAGGCTTAATTTTTTTCTATCTTAATTTCACTAATTATGATATAAAATTTATTTTTTTTAATTTTTTCTAAATTTAAAAAAAAATTATAAAATATATGAAGATATAAATAGGGTTGAGAAAAATATTGAAAAACAAATATTATAATAATGTTTTTTTTTTTGAATATTCATTTCATCCCTACTCAGAGTCTCATAGTGTAAAGTTTAAAGAATTGTAGAATATATAAGAGTGACATATTAGTATGATATATTCTGCTCAATATTTTTTTTACCACAATTTTCAATATCAAATATTAAAAGATTTGGGTGGAGGAAAATATTGGGCAAAATATAAATGAGAATGCTAGTGGAAATATTGGCTAAAATATGTGGGTGGGGAATATTTGGCATTTTATTTTCAAAATATATTTGAAAGTTATAGTGTGGTTTGGGGAAAATATTTGGCATTTTATTTCCCCATCATCATCCCCAAACATAGTTTTTGCCCAATATTTTCCTCAATCCCTACCCACAAGTACATTTTTTCCAATATTTCTCCCAACCCCACTCTAAAATATATTGAGGTGGGAGTTGACATTGGGAGAGATATGGGCAAAACATTCTAGGAGCCAGAGTTAAGGTTAGGGGCAAGGTTAGGGGCAATATTGAGCAAAACATTCTATATAATGGTAAGGATAAGAGTAAGGGTGGATGTAAATATTGGTCAAAAACATATTATTATAATTTTTTTTCTCAATATCTTTCTTTCCCTCCACCTTCATATTTAATTATGTATTTTATTAATATTTTTACTCAATTTCACTCTTATACTTAATAGTGAAAAATATTAAATTTATTTATTTATTTAAAAACATAATTTTAATATATTTTTTAATATATTTAAAAATACAATTTCAATAATTAAAAAATACCGTGGAATAAAAATTATATAATAAATAATAATAATATTAATCCTTTAAATAATTAAATAATACAGTATTTACATTTTTATTTTATATTATTTTTGGAAAATTATTTATAAATTAAGTGCTAATTTTGATATTAATCCAAACAAATCTGAAATATATATAACAAGGGATCAACATATCCCTCTATTTTATATAGGTTTGAAAATAAACTATTTTCCCAACTACTATAATTACATTATACATTTCAGAGTATTAAAATAAAAATAAAATGATAAAAACTAATTAAATGATAACTATATTTTAAATAATTTTTTTATTTATTATAAAAACAGTAAGTATGTCAAAATTTAATACATTTGAAATAAAACTTGGAACATGAATTTTTAACAACAGAGGTTTGCATTCATGTTTCCATGTACCTTCATAATATGTAAATAGACTTTGTTACAATATCATGAGCTAATACCATGGCTTATCAATAACACATGCTCAAAAAAACCATAACTCACTTGATATGACACTTATTTATATGATATTTTTAATTAATCAATCTAATTAAAACAAAAAATGACAACTACTTTAAAGATAAAATTTCATACTAGAATATTTCATAGAGATATTCCAAAATAAACATGTCTATGCACATATTTATTTTACTCTTAAAAATTACATATAAAATTTTCAAAAATATATATTTTTTCAAAAAACAATCAATTTTTTATAATTTTATTTTTTATTATACTTTTATTTTGTTAAATATTTATAATAAATGTCAAACATGTCCACTAAAGAGAGAATGTAAATTCTTAATTAATGAATATTGAATATTAAATAAAAATTATCACGATAAGCCACACTTTATTCCATGGACTATAAAAATCTTGATCTCAATAACCTGAAAAGTGAAAAACTAAACTTTTCTATTTATTAATGGTTCATTAAAAAAATGCTTAGCATTAGTGTAATTTATCCACCTAATAATTTAGTGAAGGGAAAAAATCAGCATAAAAAAAAGCACCTTTAAAACGCGAATGATGAAGGGTACCAAATGGAAAGCATGAACATGGATGCAATAATCCTACTCCTTGAAAAATGAGGCATTTAATTGTAAAATATGAAACTCCACGTACTAAGTGTAAACGGTAAGGATGAACATGTAGGCCATATCCCCACTTCAAAAATGTGAGAAATTTAAAGTAGAAATTATGAAACTCATCGCACTAATCGTGAGTGGTAAGCATGAGCATGGAGGCCTTCAACCCAATTGGAAATGTAAGCCATCTGTTATCCCGTAAAGAAGGATTTAATGCTCAGATTCGATCCACCGCTAATTCCACAGCAATATCGGCCACAACAAAATATTTCATCAATGTATTAGGGACATGGAAGAATGGGCAACCATAGATTGGATTGACATTAATTTTCCAAGAAGGGCAACTATATATATTAACAACAGGTTCACCGAAAGCACCACAGATTGGTACAAGTTCGACGAGTTTACATGACAACTAAACACTTATATTCAAACTAATTTCCTGGACATTATAATACAAATTACTTCACAGAACTTAACTGTCTACTATCAAATGTTTTGCAATTACCGCCCACACTTCGGGTAGTGCTCTAATGGAAGAAATGCAGTTACCTACATCCGCTGAAGGCAGGCCCAGAAATGATACAAGGAAAAAGGGAAGAATCGTTTAATTGGTCTAACAGAGACGGACCATGTAACATAAGCGGCAAAGGCATGTCTGGAATTTCAGGAATGTCACCCTCACCCTCCAGCATCCTCACAACGTCCACCATTCGAGGTCTGGATGCCACCATAACATGTGCGCACAGAATACCGATTGAAACAACTCTCTTCATCATGCTCTCCGCCCCGCTTTGCCGGATTCTCTCGTCTATTATTTCACTGGTTCTGCCTTCTTTCACTAGCGTCCATGCCCAATCCGTGATGAGATAATGAGGTTCCGAATACGAAGTAGCTCCCAGAGCTTTTCGGTGCCGAGAAATAATGTGTTCAGCGGCTCCCCTTAAAAAAAAACAAACATGAACCAGGAGCCAAAAAGCTGCCTTCTAACCAAATAAAATATGGACTGAACGAAATTACAAATTCAAAATTCAAATTTGATTTCCTTTAGCGCCTTTAATAAATTCAAAATAAAACGGAATTTGGAAAACGTTGGTAGATGAGGAAGCCAACGGAGGTTGCAGGAGGGGACGTGACAGGTCTGGCAGTGGTCGCAGATACATTGAATGCTAGAGCTTGCCGGAGGTAGGGTGATCGAGTTGCCGAATATGCATGGATATGTATGGCTTTCATGGATATGTAGCATGCCTTAGGAGTCACGAATGTCCTGTCACAGGTACTTAGCGCTCATTTATGTTTCTATAGGATTGGAAATAGGAACTGCCTGTCACTTGGGATGATCGCTCGATTCTCGAGGGTTTTGACATTTACCCTTTTGCGATTTTGGTCCTGTTCATTATTGTGCTTCTTTACAACCCTCATGGGCTTTGGCTCCGCTCTGGACCTTTGATTGGGAACCTGTTACGATGGATCTCCTTGCTTGATGTGAGCGCTTGCCTATTTTATGGTTCTATTGCTCAGCTCCTAGTTTTCTTCTAGTTTTGCTGGTCAATTGCCTTGAATGCTCGGGCGAGCTAGAGTTTATCTATGTCATCAAGGTTTTTGAGTGGTTATACAATGGTAACTATTTCATTTTCATTCTTCCTGCCTTTCTACATTACAAAAGTTTATATATATTTTTAAGATAATGCTAATCTCTGGTTTTTCTTGCTATGACTACGCAAATACCCCTTCTAGTTACCGCAACCCTCAGAGGATAATGAAGCCGAGACTCCATTTCAGGTTTCGTCTTCCTGGAGGAAGAATCAGCCAAATACCGAGTATTTCAGTTATTAAGTTATCTCATATTCAGGGTTTCTATGGCAAGAAAGTCAACTTTCTATGTAGCTTTTCTGTTGTGTTGATAGTTCTATGTTTCGCTCTCGGCTTATGGAAGCTGGAGTTCCACCGTGATACTGGTTTTGTATTTTAAAATTAAAATGGCCCCGGACATTGCTTGTAGTCTTGGTTCTATCTGTATTACATTCAGTTTTCGCATAACTAGAGTTTGTATAATGAATGAATTTGGTTTATACCATTCTCAGTGCTCTAACGAGACTCTGTGTTATATCTAGTATGACGATATGGACATTTACGATGGAAATCATATATATTTTTGATGTGTTATGGAATGATGATAATGTCAAGCATGTTTGGACTTTCTCTTTAAAAGAAGATCTATGTTTTAATCTCGTTATAGTGAAGGATTAAATGGTTTTCCTCAGTTTTTGTCTAGCATTTATATTGTTTATAACGAAGCTATATCAAATTCTGGCTATGGCTCGGAATTCCTGGAATATTTGGCATTTTTAATTCCTTTGCCTTCAGTTATTTTATAATTTATGTACTAAGCCTACTAATCTTTCGTGGGGTATTCCATTTGCATGGAATCCCTCAGGGAGTGCCAGACTGATTCGACATACCTGCTAATTCTTCTGGTTTCAGTTCTGTTGGAGTCAGGGAAAACTGCCAGGGTTTGAATTTGAAAATCCTTTTTATTGCATGAAGCTATTCAGAGATTTTCCAATGTTATTGTTATTATTTGTATTTAAGTACTAAACCGTGTAGGCTTTCCCTTGTTCTTTTAGGAAAAGAATCTTTACTTCCCTATGTAATTTTTTCGACTACCTATTAAATTTAAGATTTCTCTATGGATAAAATCTCGTAATTTCTTCCAACTGAATTTGCTACCCATCGCATGTAAGACAATATATATTTATCTGAGCTTGTTACTAAAAATACTATGTTACTATCTCATTAGACAATATATATTTATCTGAGCTTGTTATTGAAAATACTATGTTACTATGTTGTCTATCAATCTGAGCTTGTTATTGAAAATACTATGTCACTATCTTGTCTATCATAGGGTTTATATGCACTGTCTTTCTAGCTAGTTACTGCAATTTAGATATTTACAAGATTCTACATATTTGCTACAAGTTACATATTTATTGCAATTTACCATTTTACTGTAATCTACATTAGGTAATAAAGGAGTTATTTTCTCTAATACTTGTTCATATATTTAATATTTTCAATTAAATAGTTTTGCACAGAATTCATTGCCTCTATTAAAAGACTCTATACTAATGTAATCTCTAGGATAACCATCAAAAATTAAACTTACATACTTATTCCACTTGATAGGTTAAAATTGATTAAACTATGTAAGTTGAAAGCTTTAAACAAAGAGTGTCACTTATTTGATGTTATGACTTACCACCAAATCTTCAACTTATCAGTCTTTAGTTGCTTGCACTGTGTTTACCTCCCTACCATGAGATTTACTAAAACAGTAGATCTCCCCCCATGCTATCCCGCTATGGTTACCTCCCTACCATGAGATTTACTATAAGAGTAGATCTCCCCCCATGCTATCCCTGTTCAAGGGAATTCTTTTTCATTAAAAGACTAAGAGTGTCTCCAGCTATCTGATCTAGACTTAGCTACCACAACTGCCTTACCTCTCAGCACAGTTCTCTTCCTCTTTCTCTTGATCTTAGATCTCCCTCCTCTTGATCATTTTTTTTAAAATACTTTTTAAGTTTTGGTTTTCTTTTCTTGAATTATGTAACTGCTTCTTTTAACTAATTAATTAAAAAAACGTTCTTTTCACTAATAACTACAAAATTCCTTCTCATAATTTAATTAAAAACAATTTACATTTTCAGAAAAATAATAGTTTGTCTAGTTGGAGTAAAAGAATAATATTTACATTCACGAGAAATATTACAAATAATATGATATCAGTCCAAGTAAATAAAATACTACAGTGCTTTAGTAACGGATATCAGTCAAATGAAATAAAATACTATAATACTTTAGGAACTGAAGATATAAGCCTATGTTCAAAAATATTTTGTTTTTGTTAAGGGGAAGAATTGAACATACATTTCTAATATCGATTTTCAATGAACTTAACAAAGTGAATGCGTTCGAAATTAGTGTTAGTGATGGTGAATTGAATTGTCTAAATATATTAATATGGTGTTTGAAAGAAATAAATATAAGTGTTACATGAGAATGAATTGTGGTTTACAATTAATTATAAATAAATGTAATTATATTTTATTAAATATATATTTTTATGTCATATTTTCAAATTTTTTGGTGTCTATAAAATATAAAAATTATTTTCAATACAAGTATTTATTTAATTTTTCAATGTTATATTTTAACGTAAAATGTTAGATTTATATATTAAATATCGATATGTTTTTAAATTTACAGCGTCCAGTATTAATAATAAATATGTATTAATAACCAGTATCCTTATTAACAACAAATATTATGACGTTAGAAGAAGCGTCACGTAGCACTAAGAAAGTTGATACCCCGCCTTACTCTTTTAGGTTAAAGATTGGGATCAATGAGTGCTGGATAGGAACGCCGCTTTGTCTTTTTGGATCGTGTGTATACAAAAGTAAGCAAAAACGCTACTCAATGGTTTTATGTGGCCATCAATGCAAGGGAAACGACTGTGAACATGGTCCTGCTGGAAAGAGTTCATGGTTTTAGGTTTAGGTTTCAGTGTATTCTATTTTATGTTTGGAGTGTTTTCTCTGTGTAAATTGTTGTGATCGTGTTGTGTAAAATATGTTTTTATTTAATTATATAAAAGAATTTAGTAGGGTGAAAAAATTATATTTAAATTTTGTAAATTATATAATTTTATTTTGTAATTTTAATTGTTAAAAAAAAATTAATTTAAAATAATTATTTTTTTGAACATCTGATTTTTTAATAAAATTATTTCAACAAAACACAAAATTTACAATACGTAACCGTAGTAATTGATTATGGAAAATTTACAATACATAACTGCAGTAATTGATTATGGAATTTTTCATGATAAATTTACAATACATAACCTTAGTAATTGTTTATAGAATCTTTTATGATAGCTTGTTTACAAGTATGTTTCCTCATGATTGCTATGAACTCATATAAACCCCACATTTTTCCATTTTCATATTTTATTGTATAAACCAATTTAACTAAAACAAAATTAATAGACTTAGACATCATCTACTATTAGGGAGATATAGCAGGGTTAATTTCCCTATTAATATTTAATTCACCTATCTTCAATTTACATCCCACATTTTTTTTAATTCTTTTGATGATGTTTTCAATATAATTTTCCTTTAAGAGGGAGCATTTGAGTACATAATACAAGATTAACATAAAATCTCCCATAAGCATAAATGTGTCCACATAATGTTCTTTGGCTAACAAAAATCCTGAAGTCTTAATAGACACCATATATCTCTACTTGATTATTTATCATATAATCAACACTTCATGAATATATGAACATATTGTCCTCCTCTTAAACATTAAAAGATCCTCCCCTCTTTCCAACTAAAAATAAAATTTGATAAACAAATTACATCTCACAAATTGATTTTGCCAGCAAAAAAAATTTCGGCCAATTATGATAAAATGAAATTCCTAAGCTATTACAACCCACCCTTTAAGATAAAATAGTAATTTTCCCCTCAAATACAACAATAGTTTTTTCCCAGTAAAATAGTTTAAAATAAACTTTTGGCTTTATTTTCTTTCATTCACGTTCTGTGAAATTGTTTCAACAAAGTTGGTTTCATAAAAAGGATAAAATATATGGTTATGGCACGTTATTGCATGTCGGTCCTTCTAACGTGCGTCTGTCACATCAATGTTGCCCATATTTCTCGATTCGTCGGGTGATGGATCATGCCTTCATGTTCTTGCCATTTAAATCCTTTTGTTTTAATGTGATATTGATGGAATGGTTTTGGTGGCAGGGTTAGTATTTTAAATACAGAAAAGACAACGACCTTCTATATTTAAATAACGTACTTAGTTTCTAGATTAATTCACTTTGTCGGTGACCAAAAGTTGAGTCACGTCGACATCATCATTCATTACGAAGGATCTATACATTTTAATAAGAAAGATGTTCTCTGACATTGGACGAGTGATGTATTAAAATGTGATATAAAATAATGATCATACTCATCTTTCAGGGAAAGAAAGTTTTTTTTTTTTTTTTTGGAATATTTAGTAAGTAAAAAATTAATAGGAAGAATTTAATAGGAAGAGTTTAAATTTTTTTATATCCAAATATTTTTAGAGTGTAAAATGTAATGTGTTATTTTTCATTGCTTAAATTGTATTTTTGAATGCTTGTCACACTCTCATACTAAGTAAAAATTTTTTTTTTTTTTTATTTAAATGTTACACGGAGTTAATTACCTTGATAACTATACAATTTCTCCATGGTAATAATCATGTAAATACAATACAACGGACTATACAATTTCTCTATGGTAATAATCATGTAAATACAATACAGCGGTATGAATTAAAGTTTGTCTCTACACATATGTGGGTATGCATATATTTGTACGCAATCAATGATATTCTGTACATGTGTTATTCGTTTGCATAAGGGTTATAAAGCTATATAATTGCGTTCATTTACATATACCATTTTAAATGTTTCCGCCACTATGCATGCTTTCAATTCATATACATTGCACAGAATACAATAAATATTAATGGCAACAGCTACCCATTCAGATTTCCATATCCCGAAGTTGTCTGAGTTTAATATACTCGTCCGGCCTCTGCATCGGACACTAGTTGCCCAAACCAGCGTCGTCCATTTGGGAGGATAGCCGGTGCGATGACGTTTGGCCATGTGCGCTCGAAGCTCCAAGTGTTACGGCCTGACACCTCGGTTAATGTTGTTTTCGCGCCCAAAGGGTTCCGATGCCCACCGGCTATCGGACGGCGATCAGGGCTTATGGCAGATCGATGGATGGGAACCTGCCACGAGACGGTAAAAGGAAAAGGATATTTAATAGCAGGTCTCCCTTCTGTCGGATTCTAATTTTCATCTGTGCATGAGATGAGTCGCTACAGCTCTGTAACCTTGTGTGTATTTCACCAATCTTCCAGCTGTCGTCATGGCTGTGCTTCGATTCAGGTATGCGGCTATAGTCTTCGGTTGGTCTTTTCTTTTGTTTACAGTTATGGTTTACATCGCTTCAGCAATTCCTAGCTGGTAATACACTGTATTAATTTTATTTTTAATCTGTTACAGTTCTTTCATCTCTTTCCCCAGGTTCTAATTCGATTATCGATTTGAGGTTTCAGGTAAATGGCTATCGCCGATCATTGAGGACAAGGGGTTTTTACATTTTGCCGGCTGCCCATAACTAGGTATGCGAACATACTGTCGGTCTTTCTACATTCACTTCATTCGAAGCAATGTCTGAATCCATCCTCCCTTGAGCAGGGATATCAATCATTGTCCATTCTGGTTCGGTCCCTGCACAATCCAGGGTTCTCTCTGGTCAATAGTCCGGTTTCTTGCCCTGCTCAGGCAAAACACCACTGTCGGGAAGCACTGCGGGCTGAGCTTTGATTATTTAGTCCTTGAACTATTTTAGCATGTATATTTAATCTTAAGCCATTCGAATCGTTCTATCTGCAGACAATGGTTGTGGACGGAACTATAGTTTGACTCTGTCTTAAGCTGGTTAAGATTTCTTGTGTATAAGATAAGGGTAACCCCGCAAGTCCGATGTTGTTCATATTCTCTTGATTAACCGTCTCCTCGGATGGATTTTATCTACAGTTTCAAGTTTGACTTGCAAGGTTTATTCCGCTGAATAATTATCACTGTTATGGTATTTCATTACTGTTATGGTATTTCTGTTAAATGATGAATTCGTGTTGTTATGTTTCGATTATGACGCCCCTGATGACTAAACAAGCTTCAGTCCAGCTTGAGAAACAGTTCTGTGTGAGGGTTTACTAAAAAGCCGGACTGAGAATGCATGTAACCATAGTTACCATGCATTCCTTGGCGCACATATTGTTTATTTGTGTTAATAATCGTAAATGCGTTTGACTGTGTATTTAATCCACACATGCGAATGTTACAGGGGTTCGGTTCTCACTTTCTGAGATACTTGCGGTCCTCCTGACTGAGGTTTAGCATACATTTATGTTTCTTTACTTTATGTAAATAATGTTACAGTTTATCTGTATTCACTCAGTTTGCGAGACATACCAGTCCCACCTTATGAATTTATGTCATGCTTTTAGATGCATAATACAGTCTCCTGTAAAGAATGTATGTTCATTTCTTTTCGACTCTTTCTGTAAAGAATGTATATTCATTTCTTTGACATGTAAAGTAAGTAGAGGGTTTACAGCATTACCTCTGTTCATATTTCTAGCCATTACTCGAGTAGCAAAGACTTGATTGCTCTGTTTTGTTTTACTGTTATTTTCCAAATGGGAATGCAAGGGTTTAATGTTTGTTTCTTCAGAATACAAGTGCGTTTCAATCTCTGTCTATACTACAGCAACTACTGTTCTTTTCCATTTTCAACTAAAGAATAACAGTCAAATAATTCCCACTGTTTCTATTTTTGTCTCATAGAACAGTATATCTTCTTAGCATAGAACAGTATAAGAGACATCTCGGTAAATAAATAAATACATAGTAGGCCATACCTGCTACTCTGCAAACCTATTTGTAATGCTTGTCAATCCACCCGTCCGTAGGAAGAGTTCTTCTTTGATCTTCCACCCCCAAGCACTTGCAGGTCCTCTCGACTGCAATTACACTGGTCTCGCCAGTAAACGCTATCTGATCCTAACCAGACATAGCGTACACAGGAAAATTCCTTTCCTTTATGCCATCTGATCCTAACCAGACATAGCATGAACATTTTCTTTCTTCTCTGCCATCTGATCCCAACCAGACTTGGCAATCCCCCCTTTTCCTCTGGGGTCTCAACTACCTCCTGAAGGTAGTTAGGGTTCCATTGTAACTGATTCCACAGTTACTAACCATGATTAATCATAAGCTCAGTTCAAATAGTACTAACACAATTGTTTTTAATTAACATAAAATTAATAACAGAGTTATATATACTTTTTCAAATAAAGTCTTTGTTCATAATTACTTTTACTATTTACTAACATTAACTTTTCACGAGGGATGTTACAATGCTAAATAAAGTATATATAAGATTAAAAATTTATTTTTTTTGCTATATATAAATATATATAAAATCGATATTCATATAAATTAGTTAACATATATCTTTAAATAGTTTATGTAAATCTCTTGAAATATTTTTGAAACTTTTTTTTCACTTCTAATTATTTTAGAGCATACTCGTTTTTTATTTTAAATTATATTAAACATTATTTTTATTTTGTATTTTTACTTTTATTTTAAGAGAATATGAATGGATAAACAATTTTACGCATCCCAAGGGACAAAATTACACATCCCCTCATATTGGGTTGTAGAATAAACATCTCAATTCAATAAAAAGTTTAGATATTTTTTTTGGCAATATCCACGTGAATTTTGTTTTTTTATTTAAATCTTGTAAAAATAAATGTAAGAATTTTTTTTAATGAAAATATATGATATTTAATAATAATAAAAATAATAAAATTATAGTTTTATATGGTATGATTGGTCATCTTATATATAATAAATAAGAATATAAGAATATTTATTATTATTTTAAAATAATAATATTTTTCTTTTGCTTTTAAATTTTATAAGAATATTAAATTTGATATGGTTAATATTATTAACTTATTTTTTTGAGCTACACTTGATTAAATTAAGTTTCATAATTTCTATTTGGACTCCTTTTTTTTTATGCTAGTTACATTTTATATTACATTTTATATTAGAAATAATAATAATATGTCTATCTTTATTCAATTTAAAAATAAATAAATGTATACTAATATCTAATGATTTCTTTAGGCATCATATAGTACATTCTAATTTCAAATCAATGGATTAAGAAGTATTTTGGTTTGACTTTAAAATTATGAATTGCAAAAATTTTACAAAGTTTTACGATTTTCTCACTTTTACATTAGGTTTATGAGAGGTTTTGGGTATGCGCGTTCACATACACATATTCGAGATCGTAATAAGATTTCAAGATGTCAATGATTCTCTTTTAAACATTATAGTCAAGTGTAGAGTTTTGTGTTGCTAATGGGTATCGTTTGTCTTGGTGTACATGGTTTAATCTAGTGCAGCTTATTCAATGCAATTAGGATTGAGTTTTGTTGGGGGAAATTGCTCAACTACCATTGAAGTTTCCATAGAGATGGAAAATATGGTCGATGCAGCTCCATATTAAACACTGGGTGCAAGTCAAGGAAAGGAGGAATGCTCAATTTAAAAGCATCATCACCCACTGCCTTTGTGATTGTGTAAGGACCATATTTGAGTGGTTTTAGCTTCTGATTGAGCCCTGTGAAGTGCTCTTTCTGTAAATGTAACCACACCATATCACCAACTTGAAACTTCTGTGGAAGCCTATGTCAGTCATGTCACAACTATACTTTCCATTGAATTTCTATAGGATATCATGGACCGATTGTTGGAGATGTTGGATCCACTTGTAACACCCCTCCATTGTATGTAAAACTTTGCTAACCTAAGCTAAGAAAAGCTAGGTCTGATGTGTAATAAGAAAATTAAATACTTTATTATGAAATAAATAAAATAATTTAATCACTTGGAAAAGCGAGACACCAAGAGATGAGATTCTTGCCAAATCCCATTTGTGAATGGGAAGGGATAATTCCTTCATGATAGGACTTCTAGATCCAATTCTAGATAAGATTAATGGATTGGAGATAAATATCCATTAAGCTACTTAGCTGGAGAAAGATGCTAAGTTAAGAAAAAAATAAAAGCCTTGCGAGAGAGAAAGGCAATATTTTATGAGGAAAATCCTTGCAGGAGATAAAGGTGAGCTTTTCTAGGAAAAGCCTAGGCAAATGGATAAAAATATCCATAAAAGTGGGACACCGCTAATGGAAACCATATCATGAAATAGGGTATTAAATAGCCATCAAAGAGATCAAAAGGAGGTATTTGATCGATGTCAAGAGCTCTCAATTCGGGGGTGAATTGGTGAAATCCAGTTCTAGGTTGGGTGGCGTTGCTCGGTATTCCAAGTGACATTCTTTCATATAATCTGGTTTGCATGCAATGTTTTGTATGTTGGATTCTTACCCTCTGTATTTTCAATTCCTTTAGCATATGTGAGAAATTTCTTGATTTGTAATTGCTATGAGATATTGTATGTGATCACTAAGTATGTGTAGAAATGCACGCGTTAATTATGTCTATGGGATGATTATATGTGGTGGAATGGGACAATTATTGCACATAAATGTTATCCAAGTTAATTATGGTTAACGAATCTACTAAATTGGTTTTATACAATGATTGTTATGTGGCACATTATGAAACTTAGTTGCTATCTTAGTTTTCAAGATGGTAAATAGTAGGCTTGCGATACTATATATACATAATTATGTTCTAAAGCTTGAATTGGGTAAGCCTATGGTTCAGGTCATCTATGTTATGCATTTTAGAGTGGAATCCATCTTCTTTCGACAGTGTCAATAGGACTATGATAATGATTCATGGCCATGATAAGATAATGTTCCATTAATGCTAATATTGAGTCACCATGAATCATATTCGTTACATTCCATGAATGATGCCTCTATGTTTTAAGGTTGAGTTGAAATGTAAGTATTATAATTGGATATAAAGATTACCATCATGTATGCAGTAAAGCATAGGAAAAGTCTGTAGTATGGTACTAGGGGATATGGTGCATTACTTTAGATATTGTCAAATTTTTCAGTGTATGTGTATAGTTGCATGATTAGTATTTGTTCAAGAAATGAAGGAATAGCTATGACTGTGAAGGCTATTGAAGATAATTTTAATTGATGGTTATTTAAGGAAAAAGAGCCTCGTAGGTAATTGCTGAAATGGCCCCAGGGGGTATGTGACAAATTGTATCAGAGTGCTAAGTTCAAACATTTAGTCCTATGGTCTAATCCACATCTGTATGATATGAATGAGTTGTAGGTACTAATTTATGTCTTACACTTAGGCCTTACACAACTAAGAAGTTTAATGGAGGATTTAGGTATAAATTACTGTAAGACCATCTTAACGGTGCTGGACCCGCCAACATTGAGGGGATCACCCCGATATGAAGTCCCAACTAGATCTCACACCGTTTGGTGTGGGAGTCCCATTCGATATGGTGGCCCGATTACCATTGTCTTAAGGATTTGCCTCAACTCTTGCTTGTCAGCATAGGAGAGTGGTTCGCTTTGTCTTCGAGAAGTGAGGTTTGTGTGCCTAGTGAGAGTAAATATACTTGTGTCAATGGTTCTTTCACTATGAGGGGAAAAAGGTGAAGGTGAGTTCCAGGTTGAAAGGGATCAGTCCCAACTCAGGTAGGAACACACAACACAAAGGACATACACATCTTCCGGTGGAGCAGTCCACCCGGATGTGGCAGTCACAAAATATAAGGTAAGATAATACGTAGAACACTCACGGATCAGTCCGAGATGAGTGAAATGGTTTTTACAACAGGGTTCATATGAAAGGTCTATCTGATGTCCAACAGAGTAGTCAACACGGACGAGACAACATTAGCAGCATATACAACACATTTCCATTAATAGATTATGCATTACAACAAATGAATTAGTTCAAATGTAGAACACATGGTTAAAGCAACACGCATTAAAAGTGTTAAAGATCAGTCTTACAATACATACAATACATGTGTGAAAACGTGTTGGCCTATTGATAGGATTCTGAATTAAGCAAAGGTTCCAAGACACATCGTTACACCATACATCACTAACCCTGTCAGCGGGGCATTGGAGCCATTACTTACTCCTCAAAGAAAAGATTACAAACTTTGTTGGCTATGTGGGAGGAGCGGATTTGAAAAATCCTTTCATGTACAAATGAGGGGGGTATTTATAGCCAAGGGTGAAACTAACCCTTGTGGTTGTTCTACTACTCTCATGACCATTTGACTTCCATGACTTTCCGACTGACGTGAATCTATGTTCAACAAGTGGGTCTCTTGGACTTCCATGTTACATCATATTGATTGACAACAAGGCCATAGTGGAGATGTGGGCAACATGACTCATGACTTGACTCGACATGACTTGACATGACAATGTTGGTACATTCAGTCTGTTGCTGGAGTGCATGTCGAGCTAGAGTGTTGTTGAGTGATGGATGTGTTCATGGTGTATCATAGCTTCACCTTCGCATGGCGAAGTGTGCAATGTCTTCGATGGTCCTTCATTCGTTTGATGAAGCTTTAGCATGTAGTTCCTTTCTTTCATGCTAGAAGGCTTGACAGGGTCCCTTGTTCACGAAGGTGCATGTTTGTCATGTTAGTCCACTTTGCATGCTTTACTCGTTCGTTCATTGGTGAACCTATCCATCTGCATGTGCTCCCTTTTTTCATCTCGTTCATTGTCTTGAAATGTTTCTTGGTGTACCTATACCTACATTCACTCATGACGAGACGACGTCAAATCTAAAACCTCCTAATATACCATGACACATGATCATTCAGATGCGGATGACCGGGAGAGGAAGTAGGGTTGTGATACGGGATGATGGCTCCAGGCAACTGTTGATGAAAAATGCACAAGAGCGACTAAGGGATGGAGACAGACAATCTGAGTCTACAGTGATTGTTTGCTAGGTCTGGCTCAACTAGGATGCAAAATTGCACAAATTTTGGCAGGGATAGTCCAGGCTACAAGAGGGCAAGGCAGGCATGCTCTATGCATTTTCCAGAATGAACAGTCAGTAGGGGATGGAGAGCCAGATTTACGCAATATTCCAGAGGAATGCGAGAGGCTGCATGAAGGGTCAGCAAGCATGGATTCCACAATTTTTCTGGAGAAATGCCCGGGAGACTCGCAGCAAGAATTGCACATTTCCTAGAGGGAACTACCAGTTGGCTGCTGGGGTCACTAGCACCCAGACTTGCACAATTCCCAAAGGGAACTGCAAGTTGGCTGCTGGGGTCACTGGCAGCTAGATTTGCACAATTCCCAGAGGGAACTGCTAGTTGGTGGCTAGGGTCAATGGAAACCACACTTGCTCAATTCCTAGAGGGAACTCCAAGTTGGTTGTTGGGGTCACCGGCAGCAAAAACTATGCAATTCCTAGAGGGAATAGGAAGTCTTCTACTCGGATCTGCTGGCTAGGAAAACTTCACTAAGGTTGGAAGGTCGGCCTGCTGATCATCTCTGCATAATTTCAGAGCTGAGCTGACTAATCGGCAACGGGAGGCCTGCTTATGAGCACTATCAAAATTCTGAGATGAACAGCCCATCGATTGTTTGAGTGGCTAGCATGAGTGCTTTTTGAGTTGCTTGCAAGTAGTGCTGCTTGAAGGAAATAGATTGGTGCTTCTGCGCTGTTTTGGTTGACATTTGATCAAGTCGAAAGTAGGGTGATGGTCCAGTTGTTAGTGAGGAGTCTGGTCGTTAGAACTTCAACAAAAAATGACTAAATGTGTGGATAGTAGAAATATGCATAGGTTATCATACGAACACACACTGGCATGACTTGACGACGAAATGACCGAACAATCCAGACACATGTGTTTAACACGATTGACTGAGAGTGCAAGCGACAAGCGCGACACTTGTGATTGATCATTCATGATCAATATGACACTTGCGCAATAGTGAATGTGACTCTGTGTGTGAGTGCAACATATGCTTTCATGGTGAACACAACAAACACATATGAAGCAAAGACTTTGAGCATAACCAGAACATGGTCGCAAGCAAGACTTAGATATCAACATGTAGAGACTTGAGTGCAATAAACAAGCAAGGTGAATATAAAGACTCACATGAGCTCACGAAGTGAACTCAAGTGTGTGCAGTCATCAAGTGAAACTCTCCAAGGGAGGCTCCAAAATTGGTGCAAGCCAAAATTTTGGAGGGTGGCTGTAGCCACTACAACACTTGGTGACACATTGGTAGAACTATAGCCTCTTTGTTTTGGTTTGTTGCTAGCTCAGGGCCTTGGTATTTCTGGGACTATTGAATCATTGTGTAGGTTACTTCAGTTTCCCCACTTACCCCATGGATATACATGGTTCACCCTTTGCCAACTCAGTAAAACAAAATCAAAAGTTAAGATTAGATCTTAATGTTTCGAATCCAGGAAGGGTAGTTTAGTTCATGAGTTGAATATTTCCAGAGTATAAGTTTTGATCTTTGGTGTTGCTCCGTTGCCAACAGGTCTGGACAGTACCCCGACGGAGTCACGTAAGAACTCACACATTGCTCCACTGCTAGCAAGCCTTGTTAGTACCCCGGTGGAGTTGCATGCTTCACCTCTCTGCGCAGGAAACCTTTCTCTTCTTTTGCCTTTGTCTTTTTAAAGAGAACTATGCATAGACACTTATTTATTTTTGAGGGTGGAAGAGGGATCCCGACTTATTGAGAGCAGAAGAGGTTGTTCCTTCAAAGAAGCATGTAAGACCTCTGACATAGGTTTTCTCATTTAGATTTCTCCCCTTCTCCATTTCTACTAGTTGGATTAGCTTAAACACATAGAGCAGAATGCTGAGTACAAGAATGGGGCTTCCTAGTGTGGACACAGGTTCACAGTTGGACCAAAGCTTCCCTTACAGATGGTTCATATTTTCCATGAGGACTTCATCAGCTGAAGGTTGTAAAAAAGCACAAATAAAATGGACACAAGATGGGCCAAGTGTTGCAGTGTCACAAGTCTCTTCAAATTTCAACCACATACTCTATTCAAAACCCAGAACATAGTAGTTGGCAGCACTTATTTCTGGAAACAAAAATAGTAATATATCAAACAAACAAAATGAACGTAAACAAAAATAGTAAAGCATAATCAAATAAAGCGAAAGAAAAGATAATAAGCAAAACAAACCAAATTAAAAAACGAACAACAAGCAGATTATGTACATGGCATGGGCGTGGCCTGACCTACTAGAACTAGTGTTTGAGGACTTGGCCATTGACATGAAGATTATCAATCCTCCCGTCAAGTGATTGCAAATGATACGTATGTGAGCCAAGTTTCTCGTGGACCAGTACCGATCCACTGGGCTCTGCTACTAGAACCTGGTGGCATTCTAGAAGACCTTCAAGTGAAGACAACACCACTGTTTTAGGTACTATGTGCCACATGGGCTCGGATGATGGCACGAGGTAGTTGTTTTTACTCCGAGAAGGGTTCAAGTTTCTAAAGTCAATACATAAGTGGATATTCCAATATTTCTTACATGCAGTATTTAAATCAAAAACCAAGTATGATGATGAACTTTGCAAGTAATCCAAACAGTTCAAATGTTATTCAATCTTTTCAGCAAAAGGAGGAAAAACAACATGTATGTGTTAGATGTTCTTTGTTGCAATGGCTTGTCTCCTCCTTTACCTAGAAACTCATATTGGATTTCTCACGTGCAATGGGTACGCAGGTCATCATCAACTAATGTAGACCCATCTCAGTACTGTTTGATCAAGTGGTCAACAATTGGTTGTTTTTGCAGTGTGTAACTTGTACTGATATTGGCCATCTTAGGATCATGGTGGATTCCCGGGTTGCTCTATTCATTCATAGTGTTGGTCCTTCGTGTGTTCAGCATGAGTGCTTCAGCATCATATTTTGTGACTTTGGACTTCAAAAATCTTGAAATCACGCATGGTTCATTGTTTTGGATGACTGAGATACACTCGATCCTTGAGCCATCATGTGTTCCTGATTTGTCAGGACTCATGGCCCACAAATTGTTTGTAGATGGACTATTTGGCATGCTGGTACTGCTGCTACTATGTTGTTGCTACTACTGCTACTATCAGAAAAACAAACTATACAAGTTTCATTATCATCAACTGGGTGAGGAAGGAGTCCTAACTACTTGTCTGATGAGGTTGGAGTAGGCCGTGCAGGATAACACTCCAATGTATTTTCCAGGAGGCAGTTTCCAAACATGAGTTCTACGAAGGCCAACAGTTTGTTCTTGTCGTTAAGGGAAGTAACGTTATGCTTCATGTACCTCTCAGACTCTACCTAGATTTTGTTGCATTTTCCCTTATACGAAAGCCACATGTGAGACTAGTCTGTAGAGAAAAATATCCATCTAGCTTGTTAGACCAATCTCTGCTAAGTAGTAAATCGTATGCTTCCAGGATGTCTACAACCACTATGTTGATGCATTGGTCGACTCGACTGTCATGAGATAATCATATGATCATGTCTCATAGTTCACCAATGTCTGGTACCGATGTTCAATCAAGTTTTATGATTCGCAAAGATGTTTCGCTCTATCATGCATTGATCTTTTTCGTAATGGAGAGCGGCATGACGTTGGTTGTCGCGCTAGAATCAACCAGACAATTGTGAACATTGCAGTTGAAAATTTGAAAAGATAGCAGGAATGGGGGGCAATCTAAATGTGCTTCTTCCATCTGGAGTGTATTGAGCATAGTGGGAATTTATCCGGGAGGTGTGCTTGCTCCCTTGCTGGTAGAGGTTGTGATGTCTGTTGTTGTCTATCCCAGTGTGCGCAGCAGGATATCTCATTGACTTTGGATCTTAACCAACTTGAACAAATTAATGTTTGCTCAATTTTTCTTCATGTCATCAACAATGTTGTAGTCCAAAGGGGTAGACTTACCAAGGTGTCCGGGGTAGAATAGATGTTCGTTTTGTTCGGTGAAGTGTTTTGCAGTTTGCTACTCATGGAAGTACTCTTGCCCATCGTTGTCTTCTCGGACTTGTCTTATATTTTCTGCTTAGGGGCGGCCGATGGATCAACCTTCCTTACCAACAATCTGATCTTCTCTTGCATTTCCCCAAGTGTAGGGGGAGCCCCTTTACTCCTAACATTGTAATGGTCATTTTTTCTTAGGTGATGCTTCTTAGTGTTGACCTCGGCACGACTTGCAAGCACTTGTATGTGTTCACCACATGCCCAGAACTTGATGCTTCAACAGGTGCAATACCTTAGTCATAATCTTTGTCATTCGGCTACTTATGCATACCGCTCTCTGCATCAAGTGTATGACTATTGCCTAGTTTGTGACTCGCTTCCAGTTTGAACAAAAGTTCTCAGGGTGATGTTCTTCATCAAATGAGCGAAACTCAGGATCTGCACACTGATCGACATTGAACACAGAGTTCCACGCAATTTCTTTATCAGACCAGTTGTTGCCTGATGAGTTGCTTCCCTATCTCTGTGTAGGCAAATAGCTCCTTAAAAATGTGTATGTTTTCGATTGTTTAAGCTCGGACACTTCAGTTGTTAAGTTCTTGACAATGCAAGTAAGGGTTTCAATATCATTTGCTTCCTTGTCTCTACCCTTTCTTGCCATCGCTTGGGACTTCCTTCTCACATCTTTAGAGTCCATTTCTGGTTCATCATCCTTGACGAGTCCAATCGCGTGCAGTTATTTTTCAACAACAATAGCCTCTTCGTAGTTCATCAAGGGTGTTGGTTTCGTAGCTCGTTTGATGAACTGTGCAATGCTGGTCGGTAGCACAGACGTGTAGTAATCAAAAGTGATGGAGTAATGAGGTTTGGTGTCTGCTGCAAATATTTTCAATATGCGTGTAAACCTCTAGTTGAAATATTTTACCTTTTATTTCCCTTCCATCTTCAGGCTACCCAATTATTTTAGTAACATAGATGGGGTCTTGTCATCAGCAAAATTTTCAAGGAACATGCGTATGAATGCACCCTAGTTCTGTATGGAGTTTGGTGGAAGGTTGTGATACCACACAACTGTACGATCATCCAAGGTACATGGGAACAATCTACAAGCTACGACATCATGCCGTACCTCAAGGGTCTGCAGCTGCAGGTAGAAGTTGTCCAAATGATCTTCTGCCTTCACATGTTGTCATGGTTGAACTTGATGTTCATTCTCTCTGTTCTCTTTGGCATCTTGTGTAGAACAACCGGGAGAGCCAATGGTCCCTGAGTCATCTATTCAAAATTTGTGTCAGCCATCTCTTCTTCTTCATCATCCTATTAATCTCTTTTCGAGTCTAATGGTTCCAACTCTGAGTTTGTTGGTTCGTCTCCACCTCCACCTCCTCCACTACCTGCCCCTCCACCTCATGTACCGGAGTGTAATCCCAAGATCACAAGAGTGCCTTGTTCACCTTGCTGGAAGACAGCAGGTTCCTCTCCATCTTCAATAGCTTCTACCAAACCTTCAAGTGTGGCAAGGACTTCTTCTTCCACTGATGACACAACAACTCCCGTGGGAGTAGCTTTTGACTTCTTTGATGCATATGGAAGTTGTTGTATGCCAAGGATTAGTCCCACTACTTTTGCAAACTGGCAAGTGATGGGATGGATGGAGTGAAGGTGTTGATATGGAATCTCATGGTCAATTTTGGGAGGTGAGGAGTAACCAACTGCAGAGTCACATGTAGGTGAGAGGGAGTGTGAATTACTGCCTTGACCAGAGAGTTGATGAGTGAATGTGAGGCCAATTTCAGCCATGTACAACTAGCTGCCCTCCTCCTAGCACCAGAAATGTTGACGGTGTTGGACCCGCCAACATTCAGAGGATTACCCCAGTATGAAGTCCCAACTAGACCTCACACCATTTGGTGTGGGAGTCCCATCTGGTATGATGGCCCAGTTGCCATTTTCTTAAGGATTTGCCTCAACTCTTACTTGTCAACATAGGATCGTGGTTCGCTTTGTCTTCGAGAACTGATGTTCGCATGCCTAGTGAGTGTAAGTGTACTTGTGTCAATGGTTCTTTCACTGTGAGGGTAAAAAGGTGAAGGTGAGTTCCAGTTTGAAAGGGATCAGTCCCAACTTGGCTAGGAACACACAACACAAAGGACATACACATCTTGTGGCGGAGCAATCCACTCGGATGCGGCAGTCACAACATATAAAGTAAGATAACATGTACAACACTCATGGATTAGTCCAAGATGAGTGCAACGATTGTTACAACAAGGTTCATGTGAAAGGTCTGTTTGATTTTCAGCAGAGCAGTCGACATGGACAGGACAACATTAACACATATACAACACATTTCCATTAATATATTATGCATTACAACAAATGAATCAGTTCAATGTAGAATGCATGGTTAAAGCAACATTGATTACAAGTGTTAAAGATCAGTGTTACAAAAAATACAATACATGCGTGAAAACGTGCTGGCCTATTGACATGCTTCTGAATTAAGCGAAAGTTCCAAGACACATCATTACACCATACATCACTAACCTCATTAGTAGGGCGTTGGAGCCACTACTTACTCCTCAAGGAAAATATTACAGGCTATCTTGGTTATGTGGGGACAGATGAGGTGAAAAGTCCTTTCATGTACAAATGAGGGGGCTATTTATAGCCAAGGGTGAAACTGACCCTTGTGGTTGTTCAACTACCCTCATGACCATTCGACATCCATGACTTTCCGACTTAAATGACTCTATGTTCAACAAGTGGGTCTCTTGGACTTCCACGTTACATCACATTGATTGACAACAAGCCCATAGTGGAGATGTGGGAAACATGACTCATGACTTCACTCGACATGACTTGACATGACAACGTTGGTACATTCATGCTGCTGTTAGAGTGCATGTTGAGCTAGAGTGTTTTTGAGTGATGTATATCTTCGTGGTGTATCAAAGCTTCACCTCTGAATGGTTAAGTGTGCGGAGTCTTTGATGGTCCTTGGTTCACTTGATGAAGCTTTAGCATGTTGTTCCTTGCTTTCATGCTGTAAGGCTTGATAGGCTCACTTGTTCATGAAGGTGCATGTTCATCACGTTCGTCTGGTTCGCATGCTTCATTCGTTCGTCTGTTGGTGAACCTGTCCATCTGCATGTGCTCCCTTTGTTCTTCTTGTTTTTTGTACTGACATGTTTGTTGGTGTACCTATACTTGTAGTCACTCATGACGAGATGACATCAAATCCAAAAACTCCTAGTCTACCATGACACATGATCTTTCAGATGTGGGTGACCAGGAGAGGTAGCAGGGCTTTGATGCGGGATGTTGGCTTCGGGAAACTACTGATGAAAACTGCGCAAGAGTCATTGAGGGATGGAGATAAAAAATCTGAGTCGACAGTGACTGTCTGCATGGTCTGGCTCGGTTGGGATGAAAAATTGTTCAAATTTTTGGAGGGATAGGCTGGGCTACAGGAGGGCAAGGCAAGCATGCTTTATGCATTTTCCGGAATGAAAATTCCGTAGGGGATGGATAGCCAGATTTGTGTAATTTTCCAAAGGAACGGTCTGGGCTGCATGAAGGGTCAGGAAGCAAGGATTACACAATTTTTCTAGGCAACTACCCGGGAGACTGGTAGCCAGAACTGCGCAATTCCCTGGGGGAACTGCCAGTCGGCTGTTGGGGTCACTAGCAACCAAACGTACACAATTCCCAAATGGAACTGCTAGTTAGCTGATGGGGTCACTGGCAACCAGACTTGGGCACTACCAGAGGGTACTGCCAATTGGTTGCTGGGGTCACTGGCAGCCACACTTGTGAAATTCCCTGAGGGAACTCCCAGTTGGTTGCTCGGGTCACTAGCAGCAAAAACTGTGCAATTCCTGTAGGGAATAGGTAGTTTGCTGCTGGGAGATACTGGTTGTCAAAACTGCACTAAAGCTAGAAGGTCGGCCCGATGATCATCTCTGCGCAATTTCTGAGCTGAGCTAACTGATGGGAAGTGGGAGGCTTGCTCATGAGCACTGCTCAATTTCTGAGATGAGCAGTCGATCGACTATCCAGGTGGCCAGCATGAGTGCTTCTTGAGTTCCTTACTGGTAGCGCTGCTTGAAGGAACTAGCTTGGTGCTTTTGCACTATTCTGATTGACAATCTATCAAGTCGAAACTAGGGTGATGGTCTAGCTATCAGTGAGGAGTCTAGTCATTGTAACTTCAAAAAAAATGACTAAGTGTGTGGACAATAGAAATATGCATAGGTTATCATATGAACACACACTCGCATGACTTGACGACGAAACGACCGAACCATCCAGACACACATGTTCAACATGATTAACCGACAGTGCAAGAGACAAGCGCAACACTCGTGATTGATCGTTCATGATCAAGACGATGCTTGCACGATAGTGAATGTGACTCCGTGTGTTAGTGCGATAGATGATGTCATGGCAAACACAACAAACACATATGAAGCAAATACTTTGAGCATAACCAGAACATGGTTGCAAGAATGACTTAGACATCAACATGCAGAGACTTCAATGCCATAAACAAGCAAGGTAAATGTAAATACTCACATGAGCTCACGGAGTGAAGTCGAGTGTGTGCAGTCATCAAGTGAAACTCTCTAAGGGAGGCTCCAAAATTGGTGCAGGCAAAAATTTTGGAGGGTGGTTGTAGCTGCTACAATAGACCAATATCCTAGAATCCATAATAGTTGCAATTGAAATCAAAATGCCTAATTTTATCATGTTGAATACCCATGTTGATTCTTTCTCCAGGATTCCTACTATAGAATGTTTGGAAAGATCTTAACAAGATTGTTTTAAAGTAATAGTTGTTTATTAAAGTAAGTGGCTGAAACTATCTTGTCAACTTATCGATGCTTTCAAGCCTCTTAAATCCTCCAAGGTTACTTAATTCTAAGTTTTTGAGTTTTTACCTTTTACTTATGTCTTCAATTAGGGTCTAAGACTATGTGGTCATAATCTTCCCATCACTCACCAATAGTTCATGGATTAAATTATGTTATTTGGGGAGCCATCAATTCAAGAGATAAGGGAATTGGACCAGATCCTATCGGATTTGCAAGAGACCACTGGAAATTTTATATATGACTTCACAATCCTATTGGTGAGGTAGAGATATTTGCAAAGGCATCCAATCATGTTACTCAAGTAGAGACCTTTGCAATGACATCCACTCCTTTATATTTTTCAATTTGAATTTTGATTCTAGATTACAAACTATTTCCTTAGACAAACCTTTCCAAAATGGGCCTCTCATTTGCAGAGAAATTACGTCACTATGTCATGTACATATTGCATAAATGAGAAGATGAAAAATCACATCCATATGATTTTATAAACCACACAAGTTTGAATTCGTTGAGAACGCGTACTAAATGTATCAATTTATAAATAAGAGACATTTCTATTTAAACTAATGAAATATGAAATGGAGATGGGGTAGAGAGAAGAGAAAAAGGAGTAGATATCGGTTGGTTAAACAAGCACTCCATTGGAAACTTGGGAAGCTCTAACTTTGGTGGCCTCTTACGATCTTTTGGGGTCTTCAGTACCATTATATCCTCATAAAACATGAATGGTTCCAGGAAGTCAAACATATTAGATTCGTTATTTGTTTTAATTACAGAAGAAGAACACATTTTATCCTCATTCTTATGAGGTAATGATGAAAGTGTGGTATCTGTCATTAGATTTGATAATTGGAAGCTCTCATTAAAGGCTTCTGAATGAGACTTCTCTAGATATTCATCACCAATTGAATGAACTCATTTTTCTTTCTCAAATTGATCACTCTTTTCTCATTCTTCAATCGACTTATGAGAAGCAACATTTTTGTATATCCAACATAACACCATATCCATTCTCTTCTGCGCATGCCAATTTAATTCCATCAGTATCTCTGGAGTGAGAGAAACCAAGCACTCTCCCATCATGGTTGTAGAGGACCTTGCTTCTAAACAAATAGATGGCATAGAATCAATAAATTTATAAAAGGTGTCTAGACAATTGATGGTATCCTTAAGCAACTTGTAGAAAAAAGGCCCTCTTCTTGAAAAATTGAGAACTGAACAATGTAAAGTTATGAGGAATTTAAAAATTCATAGGGGGTGCCCTCATCGACTCCTTCCTTCGCTTGTCTCTGGCTGAGTTGGCACTGAACAAATGGCTTGGCATGAAAATTGATGGAGCTAGGCTGAGAAGCTTCAGACTCCATGCAGTGGTGAGAAAGTAATGCCTTAATCCTTTCTCATGAACTTTACAAAAGAAAAAAGGTCTGGTCCATCGAGCTTTAAATTATCCTGTGGATCAAGCCATTCTATCAAATTCAGTGGGATAGGCATCAAGATACTCAAATTGGATAGGGGACGTTGCATTTTCAGCTTCGATTGGAGAAAAATATGGTAAGGATGATTGTTTCCTTTCAATCCACAAAACCCATTTTCTGTGCCCGTTTTATATAATGAGCTAAATTCATTTTAATTGATCAGATCCTAGTGGAGGAAACACATATCTTTGTTTTACTCATACATGTACATACGACCTCGCATCAATAAGTTTCGTTTTCATTGGTTTAGAAATTAGAAAATAGATTTTGCCTAGCCAGGCAAGATATGGAACTGAACTGGAATATTGCCTTATGGGCCTCATGTCATCAATTAAGGCTCAACTAAACTTTTATTTATATGTCTCTACGTAGAACTTGACTAAAGAGAGATCGGGATCATAAAATTGTGTTAAGTTATTCAAACTAAGTGCAACAGAACGGTCGATTATAAAGAACTATCTTATGTTGAAAGTTCCTCATTTCAGTGTTTTCACTGGGTCTTTAATGACTGCTAAGAAAAATGAGAACTGTAGACATGCATAAGAGAAGAAGAAGTGGGGAATTTTTTCTCTTTGCAAGCATTTTCTGTACATAACATAGTGTAGTATGCAAGTGGTCTCATCATTTAATTAACCAATGTCCTTCAAGCCACCCACATGTATGCATGGTTATAGTATATTGGTGCTTTTAGGTAAAGAGGATAGGAATAACCGATTTTTTTCTGTATGACTAAAAGTAAGGGTTAACTGCTAACTATTGGATGCACTAAAAGAAAATGGGGGCAATGGAAAATGCAAGAGATTTGGTAAGTAGGGTACTTCTTACCCTGTACCATGGTAGTGACTGTATTGAGAAACAATTCATTCAATCTCTAATTTCAATTCTCTGTAATATGTTTGCAGAGGTAGCGTCGATACTTTTATTCATGTTCACCAATATTCCTGTTCCTGTAGTCAAGGTCCATGGTAAACTTTGGTCGCACCAAAACCGGTAAGGTCATGCATGCATACCTAGCTTAGAACAGGAATAGACTCCGCAGGAAATGGAGGGTATAAAGATGGGACCTAGGATCCAAACGAAGGAACATTGCCTCTCTAGCTGCTTGTTTTTGCTGTTGGTGAACTGGACCTGAGCGAAGGGATTATGCCTCTCTGGCAAAGGAAATTAAATTATGAATTAGTGGTTTTAATGTGTAACACATATCTTTTGTTTACTCCCTCCTAGGAGTTATGTGATTTCATTAAGCGTTCCTCCTTTCTTATTTTGCATATGACGATTTCAAAACTGTGGCATGATGACATGCATTTGTTTTACATATAACATATGGATCTTAGTATGATGACACACATTGTGTAATTCGATTTTCTGACTGAGGCTCAGAACTTTTAACTAGTAAGATAGTAGTTATCATGAAATTGTGCTATTAGTGGTGAATGACCATAGCATGTGAATTGATGATGTTGACTGTTATGGGAATGGATTCGTTTTTTTAAAGAAAATTGCGCATGTTGACATTTTTTTGCTAATACGTGGTTGTCCCGCAATTGGAGATATGAGGGCAGTTGGGATTGAAGGCAAGCTTAGTGATGAAGTGCCTCCATGCAAGCTTGCACTTAATGCTTGATGAAATTGGCCGGGATGGCATCACTTTCGCATCATGGTAACAAATTCCTCCTTGATATTGCAGTTTAAAATTCCATAATTATGATTATGCATTGCTTGTTTATCTTGAAATTTTCAAGTCTATGTATTATGATGAATGCATTATGGTAATTGGAGATGCACAACTACATACTTATTTTAAAATTGGTGTGCATGGTCAAAGTTACAAATTATGTATAACCAAGCTACACAAATATGTGTGTATAACTTTACATAAGCTATATTTTTTACGTTGTATAAAGGCTCACATGAAAATATGAATGCAATCCTTGGAGTTATGTGGTTAAATGATACTGAGAAGTAAAAATACCTTACCGATGTGGGAAAAGCTTGGGTAAGAAGAAGAAAAAAGAAAAATAAAAACTTATGATACTATATTATGATCTTATTGACAACTTTAATAACTAAAGTATTCATTATCAGCTAGGTATACAATGAATCTCACTAATTATAATAACAACAAAGTTTGAGACTCAAGATGCCCTACCAAGGGAGGAAACCAATGCATGTGCCCAAATCTAAGTTCTTTTGATAACTATAGTAGCCACGAGAGAGGAGAAACCCTGAAAAACTACGTTGGAATAAATAATACTGCCATGTTGAATTGTAGGGGAGAAACGAGCAATGCAAAAATAAGACAATAAATAAAATATTGATTATTTCAATAAGGAAGAAAAAGGTCAACCATAGACTGGTTATATATATATATCTATATCTATATATATATATATATATATATATATATATATATATATATATATATATATATAGATATATATATATATATATATATATATATATATATATATATATATATATATATATATATATATATATATATATATATGGGCCTACTTATAGAGTATTAGAAATTGCATGCACCGAGTTAATGAGTTATTATATCCTGGAATTAGAGAAGGCTAAAATACTAAACACCTCGACATAAGAGGAGTAAAAGCCTATAACCAGCACTAGAAAGGATAATTGATATGAAAGTTATGAATAAATGATGGTGGTGAATATGTTTTTTTTAAGTATAGTTATTTGATGGATTTTAATGATATGATCATCATATCATTTTACTCATATTAAAATTATATTATGAGGACATAGTTTAATGAGTTACAAACTAATTAAGGCAAAAATAGTGCAGTCAATAACATAAATTAATGGAATAAAGTTTATACTCTTAGAAATTTTAAGAAAGGATGAACGATAAGGGAGAGAAACAAGTATTTTCCCATAGAACATGGGGAAAAGTCAAAGATAAAGTATATAGATGGAATATATGTAAAGCACTGAAAGGAAACTCATGAGAGTCTATCAACAGGTTGAAGGTAAATTAATTTTCATCCTAGAATAAATTCTAAAGATTTTATTTATATCGTTAAGCACAAGAGACAAATTATTTTAAAAAAAATCGATTTAATATGGTTGTGTTGATTAATAATGCAATCCATTTTCGAATGTGGTTTTCCCATTGGTTGAATCGTTAAATGGAAATGCTTCAAATATACACTATTGAAGGAAACTAAACCTTAGCAGGTCATTATTCAGACATTCGGTAGAAACTTGCATACCAAATTAAATATGCATAGTTTGCACCTGCTGGTGTCTTGGAGGAACACAGTATCTAAATAATTGTAATAAATAAGAAGCACAAATTATATGTTCAAACTAGACTAAACTAGGGTCAGAATTGTGAAGAGTATGCACACATGGAATAAAACTTATTGTATGCATGAAGACAACATACATTAATGGGTCAATGGGACTGGCACCCAAAAGTATAACACATAACCTCAAACTTCACAATTTTTATGTGCATATCCATCCATATATATAGGGGGTTCCACTAATATATTATTATAAGAATCTTTCAAATCTAAAGTAAGAAAAAAGATGTTTTTCGAAGGAACTTCATATGGAATGTGATTAAAATAATTTGGTTGTATATATCTAAACTTTATAAAAACAAACAAATTGGATATAATGGTAGAGAAATTCAAATCAACGTAATGGTTAGTAAGTAGTACATTAGATTCAGAGTATGACCTGTCCAAATTAAGTAACAAATTCTTGATAAAAACCAAAAGGTTTTGCATTAAGACAACTTATGAGGATCCAAGGATGTTATGCTAGTAGTAAAATAATACATGCACCAAAGGACATGATTATTTTATGTGAGTAATTTTTAGTAGCAAACAATTTTGTTCTTGGTTAAGGACAAGTTAAGATTGTTATTAGACTTCAAATATAACATTGAATTCCATACTAGACTAACTACCATAGTCAATAGTTTGTTTAGGATTAAGTGGAGGTCATATTCCGTTGTTGATAAAATGCTACTTAATGTTATTGGTATAATAAAGTCGTCCATCTATGCTACCATTTTATTTGAATTATCTTGCAACCCCAAAATACATGAAAAGGACTAGCTAAATAAAAGCACTTGAATACTTGGACATAAAAAAATTTACATATGCTCTGATTACAGATATTGAACAGGTCTTTGAAATTCTGTATTCCCCAGTCAAAAAACCAAACATGGTTTAATTGGACTTGCCTAAAGGTAAGATGAATAGTTGAAGGAATTGTTAGCATAATACTAACATGGTTGGAAAAATGTGGATGAAGTATATGCTACGCAGGTGATGTTATGGACATTGGTATGGTGTACAAGTTGTACGTGTGGTATTGTGTACAAGCGGTACATATGCCACCAATATGGATACGGGTATTGCATGATAATATATGACATGTATATACGTGTAGGTGCACATGAAGACATTGGGTGATTGTCTGGTAAGGCAACTGATCCAGAGTGTGTATAGAGGTAGGATAAAAGTGGAAACTAAGAATTGGTATGGGAAACTAAGGATAAGTTTCCATGGTTTGCTTCAGTCCTAATAAACATATGACATATGATTCTGCTTATGATGGATACATATGGGCTATGATTTGATGGTTATGTTTGAGCTAATCTGATATGATATTTTATACATAATGATTAGTCAAATGTGCTAGTTGACTTGTTATGACTAATGTAGGGAAACTACAAAAAGCAAGTGTTCGGAAAGAACACAAAGGATTCAGAAGAATGAAGGGGAATAACATGCATTTCTTCAAATACAATAAACATGAGGAATCATATTTAAATGGTGGGCAATATAACCCGTAGTTACTCAAATAGTAGTACTGTATATCAAGTTATGATATTCATTGTGGTAAACAAAGTTGAATTTCTACATCTAAAATATCTCACAAATTTGATTGAAATAGATATTATAGGTAACAATGGAAGGAAATGTGCTCCTTTGTAACTGATATATATAGGAAGATTTGCATCAGATGGAAAGGCCATGGGAGCCTATAAATTCAAAGGCAGCTACCTGTGAACAAGGAAATAATATTGTAAGATGCAGTAATACACCGAGGACGGTGTAAATTCAAGGGGGGGAGTATGTAACATCCCTCCATTGTATGTAAAACTTTGATAGCCTAAGCGAAGAAAATCTCAGTCTGATGTGTAACAAGAAAACTAAATACTTTATTATGAAATAAATAAAGTAATTTAATCACTTGGAAAAGTGAGATCCTAAGAGATAAGATTCCTGCCAAATCCCATTGGTGAATGGGAAGGCATAACTATTTCATGATAAGACTTCTAAATCCAATTCTAGATAAGCTTAATGGATTGGAGATAAATATCCATTAAACTACTTAGCTAAAGAAATATGGTAAGTTTTGAAAAACATAAAAGCCTCACAGGACAGAAAGGCATGCTTTTATGATGAAAAGCCTCGCGGGAGTTAAAGGCAAGATTTTCTAGGAAAATCATAGGCAAATGGAGAAAAAGATCCATAAAAGTGGGATGCTGCTAATGGCAACCATATCATGAAAGAGGGTATTAAATACCCATGGAAGAGATCGACAGTACGTAGTTGATCGATGGCAAGAGCTCTCGGCTCGAGGGTGAATTGGTGAAAGCCAGTTCAAGGGTGGGTGGAAGTGGTCGGTTTTCCAATTGACATTCCTTTTAGATAATCTGGTTTGCATGCGATGTTCCATATGTTGGATTCCTACCCTCTAAATTTTTAATTCCTTTAGCATATGTGAGAAATTTCTTGAGTTGTCACTGTTATGAGATATTGTATGTGATCACTAAGCATGTGTAGAATTTCATGTGTTAACTATGTCTATGAGATGATTATATGTGGTGGTATGGAAAAATTATTGCACATAAATGTAATTCAATTTAAGTTTGGTAAAGGAATCTACTAAATGGGTTTTATATAATGATTTTTATGTGGAACATCTTGAAACTTAGGTGTTATCTCAGTTTTGAAGATGGCAAATAGTAGGTCTGAGATACTATATATACATAATTACGTTCTAAGGCTTGAATTGGGTAAGCCTATGGTTCACGTCATCTATGTTATGCATTATATAGTGGAATGCATCTATTGAGGCTTGTATTACATGAGATATATTTCCGTCTTCTTTCTGCAGTGTCAACAGGACTATGATCATGATTCATGGTCATGATAAGATAATGTTCCATTAATGCTAATATTGAGTCATCAAGAATCGTATAGGTTGAATGCAAAGAATGATGCCTCTATGTTGTAAGGTTGAGTTGAAATGTAAGTCTTATAATTGGATATAAAGGTTACCATCAGGTATGCAGTAAAGCAAAGGAAAAGTCTGTGGTATGGTATTAGGGGATATGGTGCATTAATTTTGATATTGTCAAATTTTTTAGAGTATGTGTATAGTTGCATGCTTAGTATTTGTTCAAGAAATGAGTGACTAGCTATGCGTGTGAAGGCTATTGAAGCTAATTTTAATTGACGATAATTTAAGAGAGAGCTTGGTAGGTAATTACTGAAATAGTCCCAGGGGGTATGTGACACCACTCAACAAATTCGGTAGCCCTATCCACCTCAACCTAAGCATGGAAGGAATTTGTCGGTGTAGATACAATTTTAATAGCTACATCAAGTGGGGCTAATGGTTGGAACCCCATGCACACCTAAAAAATAATATGGCCAATTAAGTTAAGAAGGGCCCTATTATAACTATCTTCAACATGATAGCCAATAGGATTCAACATGATGATGTCAACCATGGGTGATGATTCACTTTTTTTGGAGTAAAAAGGTAAAAAAATTAAAACATTAAAAAAACTACTTTTTCATCTTATCTCCCCATGATTTTACTCAAATTTCAAGTGGGAGCACTCATTGGATGCATAATTAATTTCTCATCCAAGGAGTACCCATGTTTCATACTTTAAATAGACCCTACTACACGAAAAATGTAAAAGACATGACAAAATGTTATTACAATCATGTTTTTTAATGTATTTCACATTTTTCGTGTAGTAGGGTCCATCAAAAGTATGAAACATGGGTACTCCTTCGATGAAATGTAAAAATTTTCATTTAACGAGTTCTCCCACTTGAAATTTGAGTAAAACCGTAGGAAGATAAGTTGAAATACGAGTTGAAAAGGTAGTTTTTTCTCTTTTTCGAGGTAGTCTAATCTTATTTTATTATTTCCACTATTATTTTATAATATTCCTTAGGAGGCCCATTTTAGACTTTAAAATTTCTATAATGTTTCTTCCATGTACGTAAGTGCTCCAAGTTGTACATCTGTAAGATATGCACAATCATCTTATTGAACACTTATGTTTGTTAATCTGATTAGGGATGAAAGGAAGTCAATTTGGCCAACTTGGTATGCATGAGACACCATAGGTTGGACCAAATGGTGTTTAGGAACCTATTATCACTATCTAAAATAATGGTTTGAGGTAGGCTAAAATAAACCCAAACACAAAGAAGAGTTTAGTAGTAGATTCAATTGTGATACTCTTGTTTCCGGGTGCCAGAATGGCCATCTTAGAGAACCAGTAAAGAAGCATAAAAACACAACCATTTACATGTTTGGTGGATGAAAAAAATGACATGTAATCCATGGAGATTGACTCCTAGGGCTTGTATGGGGTAGGTAGAGGAATGTAATACCCTAGCTTCTTGGTGTTTAGTTTAGCAATGATATAGATAGTGCATGATCTTATATAAATTAAAGCATCATTTTGAAGCTTTGGCCAGTAGAAATATTGTTCAAGTAATGATCCTGATTTAAACAAGAATGCAAAAAATTACAGATATAACCATACACACAGAGATGCAGCATAAATAATACTTCATTTCATTACTATAAAATATTGAAATATGCTTACAAACAGAAATGGAAATAAACTAGCTAGGGCGATGGTAGCTTATCTCTATGAAGAGATGTGGCAGCTACATGCCTCTAAGTAGTCTTAAAATGAGGCTCAAAGGTCTATTTATTGTTAAGAAACAATGGAAAACCCTAAACATCGAAAAACCTAACCCTAGGAGATGAAGTGCCAAACTATGGGCCATGTTTTGGGTAAGTTAGTACATCAACTTCCCGGGGTCGTAACTTTGGCATACGATCTCTGTTTGACATGCATAATACCTTTTGAGAAAGATCTATTTGAGGACTACAACTCTAGGATGAGCAACATCAATCCATGGACCCATGTTGCTCCCAATTTTCCAAAAAAACGTCGTTTAGGGCCTCAAAAAGGCTTCGGAAGTCCAGGACCCAAAAAACTGCTAAAAATAGTTAATTGTGCCACAATAAAGGAAACTGAAAAATTGAAAGAAATAATGGTGGGGGTTCAAGTGGAATTGGAAGGTGTCCAGCAATATCCACCTGGATCATTCCTCCCCACTTAGGAAGAAATGGTCCCCATTGCGTTGAGTTCCTCCATGAGATGAGGAAACTTCTACTAAACTTCGTCCCCGGTGAGCCACTTGCCCTGGTAAAGTAGTTGGCTTGCTTTGACAACTCGATACAATTGGATCTTCTACTGGCCAGTGTGCTTGATATGTGTGTTCATGATCCGATTAGTTGCTGCATGTTCCATGCAATCTAGATTTAACTCTGTTGGTGTCAGTTGTTTTTCAATGTTGGATGTGTCTAGTAATGGTGCAAAGTATGGCCAAAGGTGGTCCACATTGAACAATGGGTGCAAGCCAAGGAATGGGGGAATGTTAAGCACAAATGCATTGTCTCCCACAACCTTGCTAATGGTGTAAGGACCATATCGGAGTGGTCTAAGTTTTCGATAGGCTCTGATAAGGCGTTCCTTTTGCAAATACAACCAGACTTTGTCACCCACCTGAAACTTGTGTGGCACCCGATGTTGATCACGTCACTCCTTGTACTTGGCATTTGATTTCTTCAGAATGTTGTGAACCTGCTGGTGGATATGTTGGATGTGCTCAATGAAGTTGTTTTCCTTCTTTGTTTTGGACTGGACATGAGCTGAATATGCCTGAGTAGCTGCAAATGGCATGGCCACATCAATGGGACACAGTGGCTGGAATCCCAAGCCTACCTGAAAATGGTTGTGGCCAGTCGAGTTGTGGAGAGCTCGGTTATAGTTGTGCTAAACATAGGGGAGGCTCTAACCCCATGTGCATGGATTCATTGGGTTGTACATGCACAGAATTTGTACAATCATCCTGTTGACAACCTCTGTCTCGCCATCAGTTTGGGGATAGAAGGCTATGGACTTAGTGAGTTTGGTGTCGAGCATCGACCAGAGACTAGACCAAAATGTACTGAGGAACCTGCTATCCCAATCTGAGATGATAGACTATGGGATCCCAAAGTGTACCCAAACTCATTCAAAGAAGTGTTTAGCAGTGGCTTCTGTTGTGATATTCTTCTTGCAGTCTGCCATAATGGCCATCTTCGAGAACCTTTCCATGACCATAAAAACACAGTCGTTTCCATGCTTAGTGGAAGGAAGGCTCGACATGTAATCCATGGTGATGGATTCCCAAGGTCGACTAGGGGTAGGCAACGAGCTATAGAGGCCTTGATTCTTGACGGTTGGTTTGGCAATGATGTAGGCAGTGCAGGATCTGATGTACTTCCTGACATCCTATCGAAGATTCGGCCAATAGAAATACTTCTGCAGCACTGCCACCATTTTCTCAACCCCAAAATGCCCAACAACCCAACTATAGTGTGCTTCCCAAATCATCTTAGCATGCTCACTTGGAGGAACACAAAGGTGATCGGGGTGGCATAACAGGGCATCTTGGAGGTTAAAATCTAGAACATGTTGAGCCTCCAAGAGTGTCTAGTATGCGTGGCTGAATTCTAGGTCGCTTTTGTAGAGAAATGGCCAATCGGAAGTCTTGTGCCCACAAGAGTTGAGCATGGTAGTTAATGCTATGATCGGTGGTCGACTGAGGCAATCTGTAACATTATTGACGCTACCCTTATTATACTTGATATTTAAATGGAACTGTTGGAGGTATGTGGACCACTTATGATGGCGATCATTTTGCAATTTCCCTTAGGTCTGTATGAAATACAGGGGTCAGTGGTCTATGTGGATGACTGTTTCCTTCCCCAAAATGTAATGCTTCCATTGTTAGCAAGCCTACACAATGGAATACATCTCTTTGTCATAAGTGGGATACTTTCGGACTGTGTCTGAAAGTGTCTCACTGTGATATGCCACTGGATGCCCGTGTTGAGTAAGGACTGCCCTAATAGCATAGTTAGAGGCATCTGTCTCGATATCAAATGGTTGTTGCAAGTCTGGTAATGCAAGCACTAGTGCCGAGCATAGACGATGTTTCAAATCTATGAATGCCTTCTATTGAGATTCAGACCAAAAGAATTTTTCTTTCGCTCTGCCCTTGGTGACTTGACTCAAGGGCCAAGTGATATGAGAAAATCCCAACACAAACCTACTGTAGAAGTTGGCGAGGCCCAAAAAGCTGCGGAGCTCTGTCAGAGTGCTTGGAGATGGCCAATCATAAATGACTTAGATATTGGCTGGATCCACATGCACCCGACGTTCATCAATAATGTATCCCAAATACTGAACCTAGGTCATGCCAAAAGTGCATTTCTCCAAATTGGAAAATAACTCGTGTTGCCATAGTGTTTGGAGAACCTGTTGGATGTGGTGGAGGTGTTCTTCCAAAATTTGGATGAAGATCAGGATGTCATCCAAGTATACCACTACAAATTAGTTGGTGAATGGCCACAAGATTTCATCCATTAGCCTCATGAAGGTTGCAGGAGCATTCAACAACCCGAAAGGCATAACCAACCATTCGAAAAGGCCCTCCTTGGCTTTGAAGTCAGTCTTCCACATATCGGAGGGTTCGATTGGTACCTGGTGATACCTTGACTACAAATCAATTTTTCTGAAATAATTTTCCCCCTTCAGTTGGTCCAGGAGGTCACCAATCTGTGGGATTAGGTACCTATTACAGATAGTGACCTTGTTCAGCCCTTGATAGTCGATACAGAGTCTCCAAGTCCCATCATTCTTCTGTACCAACACGATCGGGCTCCCACAGGGTGATGAACTCGGATGGATGTGACCTTTCTGCAGCAGATTCTGAATCTACCTCTTTATTCATCGTTCTACAGAACGGAGCACTAATAGACTGGTCCATTAGGCAGCGGCACACCTGGGGTTAGATCAATGGAGTGCTTGACCTGACAGTGCAGAGGAACCCCTGCGGGGGAGGTGAAGATGTCCTTATACTCCGCCACGACCTTATCCATCTATAGTTGTCATGTAGAGGGGCCCTACTAGGAGGTCGTGTCCACTATCTTCTTCTTTCCTTGAGGGCATATCATCAGGAAAACAAATTTCTCAGTTTTGGAAATGAGCTTACTACATTGTTTTGTAGTAACCAAAGAGATGGCAGTAGGCGGTGCTACCTCTGGTATCCTATACAACTTATTTCCCAATGTAATAATAAAAGCATGAGGCCTTGATTCATACACATCATGTCGCTTCCAAAAGTATTTTTGGCCTAATAATACATCACAAACATCAAGGGGAGCAACGTCACACAATACCTCATCCGTGAAGGGCTTGATGTTGTATGGAAGGTGACACTACTGGCTCACGCGAAGATCCCATCCTTGGTGAAGCCACCCGATGGTGTATGGTTGTGGATTTGTTGTGGTCAGTAAGCCCAGCCACTTCACGACCTCTACCAAAATGAGGTTCTTTTGGCTCCCACTGTCAACAATGAACTGTAGGGGGGAGCCCTTTACCCACATCCAGGAGTGGAGGAGGCACTCCTCCTCCTCTAGATCTTCAAGTTCCTCCTTCTGGATCTTCGTGGTAGCAACAGTGGCAATTGGCTCCCCATTGATAATCTGCTTCCCTTTGTCGTTCCCCCTACCAGGTTCTAACTTAGAGTCAGAACATGCATCTAATTTTGAAACCTTTAGCTCGATCACCAGTGACTATTTGGTCTGACGCTCACTTGTGTTGTGAGTAGAGCTCTTATGGAACTCACACCACTTTCCAGTGTCCCTTTTCAGCTTCACGATGCTATTCTTTTCTTGCAACTTTGGTGGGTTGTCTTGGGTTGTCCCGCCTTGGCTTTGTCCTTTGTTATGTGGTTTGGGGGCACCTTTCCCTTGTTTCTAATTCATATATCCAAAGTCCCGCTTCTTTTGTTTAAAATTTTGCTCGATCTTGACGGCATATTGTTAGAGGTCTATTTGGGCACATCATTCCCATTATTCATATCAGTAGTTTTAGGGCTCATCAAACCCTAATTATGTTTCTACACGCCCTAGACAAATAATCACATTGAATGCCATCATTCCTGAGAGTTTCCTGGCCTGAAGACATCCTAAAATGACTCCTTGAGGGACCAGTGTAGCCTTGGTCAAGGGTGAGTGCACTGCAGAGCACCTAGGCCCATTCAAGCCTGCTCTGTAGAGCACCTAGGCCCACTTTGACCTACATTGGGTGAGATTGAGCGAAATCTTCAAAGGGTTCTAGGAATATTCTTATATTTTGGAGCATTCTAGAAGATTCCCACACTTATCATCTCCTATGAGCTCGAAATTGGATAGGGAATGAGTTAAGTAACCTCCTATCCTCTCATTTCTTCCTCCATGGAAACTAACTCTAAGTTTGGAAGGCCATTCAATACCCTCATTTATGACCAAACTACCTCCATTTTCCTATAAATTGAGCACTCATCTAAGTGATCAAGCGCTGGATTTTGAGAATTTGTAAGGAGATACTCTTGGTGTGAGGTTTGAGAATGTAAGCAAGTATTGTTATGCTGCCAAAGTGTTGTTCTTATAGTGTGATGAAGGATGGAACTCAAGCTAGATGCATGACATGGGATCAGACTTCTTGTTTGTAACTCTTCCTTCTACTTAATAAAGTTGTTTACATCTTTTCCCATATTCTTGTCTTACGTGTGATGATTATATGTGTAAATTCTTTCGATTCCATTTGCTTATAGTAGATATATATCTAGCTTTGATTGGTTTTTGTCTTCTGTTTATGATTGCAGGTACTTGTCGAGCAGATTAAGTTCGAGAAGGAGTGATGGGAGCCATGCAAAGGAGACAAAGGGAAACTGAAAGATAACAAGTAGGTCCCTTGTCTTATTTATCTTCTATAGAAAAAGGTTAAACTCTTTAAATCTTTTGTCGAGGTGTAGCTACCCACCTAGCAGAATTTTATTTATCTGTAGATACAAAATTCCATATAAAAAATTGGCAACCATACTAGGGAACGATCATAGTTCCGAGTAGCTTACCTTCATCCTAGTTCAACCTAGTAGACTTTACTTGCTTCCATTGATCTTGTTTCAGCCTTTTTGTAGTTTTTTTTGGTAAAACTTTTGCTTGAAAGCCCCTAGAATGGCCTCTCTATCACCAGCGTAGGCTTGGTCAGGACACAGAGCCCTGTAGAGCACCCTTGGCTTGAGTGCAGTGCTCTGAAGCACACTGTCTCCCATTCAGGGTTTTGCTAATCCTCCTTAGGTCAAAAATCCCACCTTTGACTTGATTTTTCCCAAATTTCCTTCTGTTTTTGCTTGCTGAAAAGTCAATGATTGTTGTGTCTCTGAAATCAATTTTTGTTTCCTTTGCTAGCCCTACTTTGGCCTTGATTGTTTAGTGTTTCTTAAATGATTTCTTTATCACTATCAACTCATTTTCAAAGTTAGTTTATAGCCGATTAATATTTGCTCAAAAGAAAGTGTCGTAAAAGTCTTCATTTCTTTCGAAAAGGAACAATCATAAAGTCTTCATTCTTGCAAAAAGATTGATTGATTGTATGTGCATTAGTTTCCTTTTGTTCATTTTAGAATTAAGGGAATTGAAAACAAAAACTTGCATCATGCATTGAAAAAAGTTTGTGTGTGCTCATAGAAATAGTTTAGGGAAATTGCATTAGATGTTCTCTTTGTTCTTTGATTAAAAGAATCTGATTGCTCTATCCCTACTAGCTAAGGTTTTCATTGTTAAAATTGAGTGAAAATAATTCTTATCATATTAGTTGCATTCTAGGAATTTCAAACACATCACGTGGTGAACCTTGAACGAAAAATTCTTAATCAAGATCAACTTAAAATTAACCTCAATTAACCTAATGGAGCATTGTCACCTAACAAAAAACATTTAGAGGTTCTATGCTAGAGATGTGTTCGGCGTTGTTAAACATAGCAGCTGTCACTAACTTGTCTGTGATACATTCCAAGTGTGATACCTCATTCCACATACGTGAGTATATCATAGCTCGTCCACGTACCTTTAGGTATATAGGATGGTGTTACAGTATGTAAAGTATAAAGAAATGCTCTCACTGTGCGGTTTCACATTAGACAACGCTAACACAGATTGGGCATCCATGTACTTTTGGGTATATATGGGAGGGCTAAATTAGGTTTCTATCCATCCTTACGTAACAGAGTCGGCCCCCTTGTAAACTGTGATACACCGAACATAGCATTCAGGGAGACTTCCTGCACGTATGTTAAGTCCTTGGTTTAATGAGGTAGTATATTGTAATTCAAAGTTGCTTGGTAATTGTTTTACCTAGATTATCCCTCTTTTGTTTTGTTATGTTATTTTGATTAAAGTAAAATTAATTGACCATGTATAACATCCTCCACATGACTCCTTAGTTGATCTTAGGTTGAAACATATGGCAACAACTCTAGGGTCTACCAATCAAGGAATTCCTTTTGATGGGAATCCTAGTCCTTTTACTCCTTTCGGAAATATTAGTGCTCCTTACATGGCTACATTGTCCCTTCTGGGATTTACCATTGGCTTTCTATTATGGTTGTTTTCAACCTCCTTAGTTCAAAATGTCATGATTTCTCCGCAATCGTGTACTCCTCTAACTAGAAAAAATCAACCTCCAATTGATCCTAAAATTGACCCCTTGCCTTCTTCCTCGGTTTTTTGTTCCTCCACTTCTTCCTCTTCACTTGGTGAAAGTATTGACACTAGTAACTGGGTGTCTAAGAAGAATAAGAAAGGGAAGAAGAAGAAGATGAAGATGAAGAAAATTCAGCAGGGTGTCAACCAAGTAACCATTACTTTGAATGCAACTTCTTATGACAAACCATCTGATAAGCCTCACAAAGTTCGATATCCTTGTAAACTTTGTACGGGATACTATATTCTTCCAAATTGTTCGGGTATTCCTTATATCTTAGAAGATTGGTCTTCTCGTTCACATCATCCTATGTCATCAACTTCTGGAGATCATGCTGGTGACACACCATCAACTAGTGATACTAAAGTTCATGGAAAGAAGGGTAAAGTTAAGTTTCCCTCTAGGCTATGTGAAGGGAATCACCCCATTCACCTTTGTCCCTATCTGGATGAAGCCAAAAGAGTGTTGGATAATCGTCTTGCTTTTCCGCAATGACTTCCATTTGGTTACGGGAGACTCTCCCTTAATCCTTCATTAGTTGATGAATTGACTGACCCAAATCAACCATCAGTCAAACCAACTCTCTCTGAATGTGAATCCCATTAGTCTATACCTGACCAATCACAAGTCAAGGAAACAATTGACCCAATTTCACCTTCAATTAATCGTACTTTTCCCATAGAGAGTGAGTATGATACCACTCAGGTTCTTTTCATTTCTTCAGATTCCAATGAGCTTGGAGGCAACCCTCCTGTTCCATCAAGACAGGAGGAAAATCCTCCCATTCTCATAACTCAAGGGGGTAATTCTCCCATTCTTATGGTACCCCCTCCAAGTAGTCTGGTCACTTCCTTTGATTGGAATCGACTGGTAAGATGTCGCTTTCCATCTTATGTTCCTTTCCATATCATAGTACATGTTTGTAATATGATTGTACCTGGAACTATTATAGATGAAGGTGCATCTATGAGTATCCTTTCCTCCACTGCTTGGCAAGTGCTCGGTTCACCGCCACTTGTGCATGTTACCCACAATCTGTAGGCTTTTAACAAAGGAACCAGTCAACCATTAGGGATCCTTCCTCAGTTGCCTATTATTTTGGGAGGAAAAATTGTTTATCTCAATGTGATGGTAGTCCCAGGCCCTTTAGATTACAATTTACTTCTTGGGCGCGACTATGTTTATGACATGGGAGTTATTGTTTCAACACATTTTCGAGTGATGTGTTTCCCGCATGAAGGCAGAATTGTCACCGTTGACCAGCTTTCATTTTCTAGTCCAAATATGCCTTCTAGTCAACCATCTTCCCTAAATGGTCCTTTTGTCCCAATGGTATCTTTCTCGGCATGGTTCAATTATGTGGCAACTCGTTGCATGCCTACATCAACTGACGATCAATTCCATGATGTTGTGCATTATGTACTGGGGGCATTCAAACCCGATATCTCTAATAGATTCCTTGCTACAGATCCCTTCAAGAGTATTGTTCTCCAACTTGATGAGAACCTCTTGGAAGTCATGAGCTCTTATTGGTCATGATCAAGGAGTACAAGCATAGTTCCTTGTGTTGTGTCAACATCATTAAAAAATGAAACAAGGAATATGAGGATAGTTCCTAGTCTTGTGTCAACCTCGATAAAAAATGAAACAATAATTCCTAGTCATGTGTTGAACTCGATAAAAAATGAAACAAGGAATATGAGGATAGTTCTTGGTCTTTTGTCAACCTCATTAAAAAATGAAACAAGGAATATGACGATAGTTCCTAGTCTTGTGTCGACCTCGTTAAAAAATGAAACAAGGAATATGAGGATAGTTCCTAGTCTTGTGTTAACCTCGTTAAAAAATGAAACAAGGAATATGAGGATAGTTCCTAGTCTTGTGTCAACCTCGTTAAAAAATGAAACAAGGAATATGAGCATAGTTCCTTGTCTTGTGTCAAGCTCGTTAAAAAATGAAACAAGGAATATGAGGATAGTTCCTGGTCTTGTGTCAACCTCGTTAAAAAATGAAACAAAGGGTATGAGCATAGTTCCTTGTCTTGTGTCAAGCTCGTTAAAAATTAAACAAGGAATCTAACCAAAGTTCCTTGTCTTGTGTCAAGCTCATTAAAAAATGGAAACAAGGTCCCCTAGAGAAAAGTTCCAATTCGAGTCTTTGATTAGATCTCATAAAATACCAATCGATTCTTTCACATGATCTCGTAAATGAAACCTTCATTCCATCCACTTGATAGCCACGAGTAGTCTATTTAGGGGAATGCAATGAAGCTTGGGGGGCATGCACCTAGAATCGAGTCATCATGCTGGTGGCGTGTAAACTGAATCCAATCATAGCTTTTCGTTTCAAGCTTGTGTAAAAATGAAACTGAATCCAAGCATAGTTTTTCATTTCAAGCTTGTGTAAACATGAAATTGAATCCAAGCATAGTTCCATATGGTTCAAGCTTGTGTAAACATGAAATTGAATCCAAGCATAATTCCATATGGTTCAGGCTTGTGTAAAAATGAACCCATCTCCATTTTAACCCTCGTGATTGCCATTCTATTGGCCTCTTCTGTCAGATGATCCTTGGTTTTTCTCCTTCCATCGCCACTATCTGCTTGGCCGATCATATGCTTTCACTTGGTTGTTTTAACCTTTCTGAGGAACAGTTGCAATGAGTGGTCTTATTATCTAGCCTCTTCACATAAGTCAACATGTTTTGAGAAGTTCCAATATCACCAGAACCAGCGATTATCGTAGACACCACTCGTTCCTCTAAGTGGAGTCCTCTTTAAGCTCTTTTCAGACTCTCGAAATATGAAAAGAATGTCGAGCACTTGTCTTTTTCAGCTCGTCCATATATTGGAAATGACATATACTTAATATAAATTTAACCCTTTTCTGACTGAGATAGATTATTTACGAAAAAGGAATGCGTTGATCGAACATGGTCAATAGGTTCTCTCTCGTATTATTTTACACTTTTTCATACTTAAGAGACAAATCTATGAAAAATAACTTGTGGAGTTTTCTTTTTGTCCCTTTTCAAACTCTATAAACATGAAAAGGACCGAGTTATCATTGTCATTAAACTCGATAAAACATCAAATAGCGACAAACTTGTCCATCGTGACAAGACCGAGTTTCCCCTTCGCTAGACTCGTTAAAACATCACATAGTGATGGATTCACCAGAAGGGTGGAATTATACAACAAGCATATGTTATCCTCCTCAAGCTTGATAAAAAATAAAGAGGTGCTGGTCAGTGATGACTGGGGAAATGGGAAAAGGGGTAAACCACTTTATGGCAGCAGGTCGCTCTTGAACATGACACTTTCACTTCATCACTGTGACTACTTGGGTTGGGTTATCTGCTTGATGGTCATCATACCGTTGTCTATCATATCATCCATTACTTTGGTTTTGGGTCAATGTTGTCAATTAATTCAGTGTCACCGACATGTTTAAGAGAAGTCACTCAGTTAAATTCACTATTTTCAATACTCATAAACCTTCATTTTCATGACCGCCATTCTTGAACCTTGTGTCGCCAATCACATTCCATCTCCAAAAATCATTACACTCGTTTCATGTCGTTGATGTGGGATACATCAAGGCCCTCCTATGACAAGTCAATTCTTGTTGACATCAGCACATTATCCAAGAAGTGGACTTAGAAACACCCTTCTAGTACCTTGAGGCTTGCATGCATCAATTTCAAGTTTCTCGCTTCCGACGATAGGTTGAATCACTAGCCTTCGACCGAAAGACTTTTTATGGTGTTTGACATCAAAACATCCATTCACACCATGTATAATGTACTGCAATACCTTGAGAATCATTATCACTATTGGTGATCTCTCTCACGTCTGTTAACGGCTTACATCATTGTTTGGTAATCAGACGATGTCTTCCCATGTTTGACTTTAGATCACATATTCACATGGTTAGACTTGTACTTGAGCGAATGATTTAACGAGATATAAGACCTCGGATCTAGTTTCATCCATCCAGGCTGGGATTTCAAGAATGTACCAAATCATTCGTACAATGGCTTTACATTGATGGTCATTCCACCATGGGTCTATATCTATTGACGACTATCATTGTACATGTAATGAAAAGTTTATATGCTGAGCATGGGTATGCTTGACCTTGACAATTCATGAAAAATCCAAAATATCATGATATTATGTATTGTAATTGATGCAGGTTACATCCGCTTCAAAACCTCCTCATCACATCATAAAGCATATCACTCAACATTATCATTTTTGAATTCATGCTTTAGGAGGCAACTATTACAGGTCTATTTGGGCACATCACTACCATCATTCAGATCAGTACTTCTAGGTCTCATAACACCCTAATTATGTTGCCACATGCCCTAGACAAATCATCACATTGAATGCTATCATTCCTAAGAGTGTCCTCGCCTGAAGACATCCTGAAATGACTCCTTGAGGGACCAGTGCAGCCTTGGTCAAGGGTAAGTGCACTGCAGAGCACCTAGGCCCACTTTGACCTGCATTGGGCGAGATTGAACAAAATATTCATAGGGTTATGGGAATATTCTTATCTTCTCGAGCATTCTAGAAGATTCCCACACTTCTCATCTCCTATGAGCTCAAAATTGGATAGGGAATGTGTTAAGTAACCTCCTATCCTCTCATCCCTTCCTCCATGGAAACTAACTCTAAGTTTGGAAGGCCATTCAACCCTCATTTATGACAAAACTACCCCCATTTTCCTATAAATTGAGCACTCATCTAAGTGATCAAGCGCTAGACTTTGAGAATTTGTAAGAAGATACTGTTGGCGTGAGATTTGAGATTGTAAGCAAGTATTGTTATGCTACCAGAGTATTGTGCTTATGGTGTGATGAAGGATGAAACTCAAGTTGGATGAGTGACATGGGATCGTACTTCTTGGTTGTAACTCTTCCTTCTACTTAATAACGTTGTTTACACCTTTTCCCATATTCTTGTCTTTATGTAGGATGATTATATGTGTAAATGCTTTCGATTCCATTTGCTTATAGTAGATATATCTCTTGGTTTGATTGGTCTTTGTCTTATGTTTATGATTGCAGGTACTTTTCGAGTGGATTAAGTTCGAGAAGGAGCGACAGGAGCCATACAAAGGAGAGAAAGAGAAAGCAAAAGATAACAAGTAGGTCCCTTTTCTTATTTATCTTCTATAGAAAAAGGTTAAATATTTAAATCTATTGTTATAGGTGTAGATACCCACCTAGGGAAATTTTATTTATCTGTAGATGCAAAATTACACATAACACATATCGGTATGTTGTTCCGAGCGAGGAGATGTTCAAGAATTCTATTTCGTCCTGGATATACCTGTGCAGGCAGCCGTGGTATTTGAGTACCAAATGCTGCTCTGAATCCTTGATACCCAACTTTGTGCGAAGGGTATGGGAAATATTGGTAAATTGCGGCATGTCTTGGTCCCTTCCCTGCCGGAGCATGGTCCACTTTATATATTGATCCTTATAGCTTCCGACAAGGTAGTACTACTCCTTGATGGCAGCGCATAATGAATTCCAAGTGGGTGCGGTTGAAAACAGTGAGGTTATACTTTCATCCTTCTGCTTGCAGTAGGTTTCCCACCAGTCCTTGACGTGGGGGGTGCTTTGAGAATACCGAAAGTAATCTTTTCGCAGTTGGAAAGATCATGAATAGAAAAATACCCTTCTAGTAGATTTAACCATTTATCTAGGGCGTCTGCATCTATCTGACCCTCAAATATGGGGATGTCAAATTTAACTTGTACCTTAAAGTGTGTGGCACTTCCAGAGTAGCTGCTGGAAGTAGATGTTTTGCCCCTGGGTAGCCGCTGAAGGATCTGGGAAAATCTGTCCATCATCGCATTCCTTTGTCGCTCGAGGGGCTCTTCAAGCAAGATTTTGATAGGATCTCCTGCCCCCTCTTCTTTCTTTTCGTCCACCATGGGAGGTCGTCAGGATTTATGATCCTATTCTTGCAAAGGTTCAACCAATTGAAGCCCTAACTCCTTATATCCCGACCTTGTTGGGGACATGCAAAGAAAGATAGAGAAAGAGAAGACCACTTTGATACCATTGATCCAGATTTAAACAAGAACGCAACAAATTATAGATATAACCATACACACAGAGATGCAACATAAATAATACTTCATTTCATTACTGTAAAATACTGAAATATGCTTACAAATAGAAATGGAAATAAACTAGCTAGGGTGATGGTAGCTTATCTATGAGAAGAGATGTGGCGGCTACATTCCTCTCAATTGTCTTACAATGAGTCTCGAAGGCCTATTTATTGTCGAGAAGCAATGGAAAACCTTAGACATTGAAATGCCTAACCCTAAGAGACGAAGCGCCAAACTATGGGCCCCGTTTTGGGTAAGTTGGTACATCAACTTTCCAGGGTCGTAACTTTGGCATACGATCTCCGTTTGATGTGCACAATACCTCGTTTGAAAGATTTATCTGAGGAATAAAACTTTGAAATGAGCATCATCATTCCATGGTCCCATGTTGCTCCTAGGTTTCCCAAAAAACGTTGTTTTGGGACTCAAAACGGCTCAAAAGTTCAGGACCCGAAAAACTGCTAAAAATAGTAAATTGTGCTACAATTAAGGAAACTGAAAAATTGAAAGAAACAATGGTGGACGTCCAAGTGGAATTAAAGGGTGGCCACCAATATCCACCTATATCAATTAATGTTACTATCTTATCCACACCAAAGTGCCCTGCCACTTGATTGTAATGTGCCTCCTAGATCAGCTTGGCACACTCACTTGAAGGAACATAAAGGTGGCCTAGGTAGCATAAGTTTGCATCCTAGAGGCGGAAGTATAGAAATTTATTTATTTGTCACAACAAAGTTAGAGTCATTTTTGTATAACTATGGCCACCTAGCGCTCTCATTCCTGTAAGAGTTAAGAACTATGGTTAGTGCCACAATTGTGCTACCCTTTTTGCATTTGATGTTCAAATGGAATTGTTTCAGGTATGTGGACCATTTTCTATGACAATAATTTTGGAACTTTCCTTATGTATACATAGACTGCAAAGGCCTATAATGAATGTGGATGATCATCTCCTTCCCTATAATATAATTCTTCCAATTTTGGCAAGCCTGCACGATGGAGTACATCTCCTTATCATAGTTTGGGTATCTCCAGACAATATTAGAGAGTGTTTTATTATGATAGACCATTTGATGTCCTTTCTAATTGAGAGCATAATTAGATGAATATTTCTAAATCTCAAATGGTTGTCACGGGCCTAACTTGGTGGGGGTTAGTTCAGAGAAAAGGTGGTACTTCAAATCCTTGAATGCCTTTTGTTGTGAATCGACCTCATGGCTGCCACAAAACTAACCAAGCAAAACCACCAATATTCCTATGTGATGTGTCATTACAAAGAATGAATCCAATACTTGTTTATCAATGGTCCAACAATGTTGTGATGATAATGTAAAATGAATAAGCCTTCAACCCTTATCAGATTTGTCTTAGACCAGACTCAACATCGTAGCTAATATGCTAGTAGTTCCTTTGGGCCTCAGACACAACCAATATTCCAACAATGCCTTCTAGCCTCAAAATGTAACAATATGAAAACAATACCTTCAAACCTCAAACATAACCAAAAGGCCAACAATTCATTTGGGCCATATAGCTTAACCAATATGCCAATAGTGCCTTCGGGCCTTCGACATAATCAATATGCCAACTGTGCCTTCAGGCCTTTGAACTAATGTACCAACAATATCTTTAGGCCACACATGCAATAGATATCCCAGCAGTGTCATTGAGCCTCATAACCAACAAGTCCTTTAGGCCTCACAACTCAATAGATATATACTAACAATGCCTCGAGGCCTTTGACGTAATCAATATGCCAATTGTTCTTTCTAAACTCAAAAACAATTTACAACAATGCCTTTGGGCCACAACATAACCAATATGCAATAGTACCTTAAGGCCACACATCAAATAAATATCTAATAGTTCCCATAGGCCTCAATTGTAACTAATGTGACAACAAAGCCTTTGATCCAAAAATGTAACCAATGTGCCAATAACACAAATAAATCACCAACAACATAAACAATATGAAAAAAAACGTTTCAGATGTAGGTAATGAGCCAAGAGTTCCTTCAGGCATCATATTTATTTACAGATAAAATATTGAACATACACGAAATTTGGTACCACTTGGGAACACATATATATGTGGGTGGTCACCTCCCCAGGTCGACACAAATTTGAAAAATTGAGCTAAAACAGGTTTGATTTTTGGTCCTTAAACCATCCATGTGACCATGTTATATGACTCACACCCAAGGGTCCATAGTCAAATTGTTTTAATGTTAAAATGATGTCACCATTTCCATGTGGAACTCTCTAAGTGGTACCATGTGTTCAGTAGATTCTATCCTATTATCCAACCAAAACTACCAAATCAACATTCAATATGGCACCTTGTCATGCTAACATATTATCATTGTAATTCCATGTCACTAAGTCAATGTCATCATGTGCTACCATGACATCATTTCCACATCATTACCATGTTGCCACATGTCACTATGGGATTGTTGCACTTAGATGCTTGCATGTCACATCCACGTGGTGGGGGTTTTAACTCTATTAAATATCATGCATGTATGCACACAATCCATTGCTTATCAAGCCATAGTTCATTTATAACCACATGATCTACCCAAATATGCATGAAAATTAACGTATTAAACTTCATCCATGTTGGTTGCCAACCATCATTGATTTCCCAAGGAAACCTAGATCCACTATGGAGCATACATGACCTTTAACAACTTTCGGGTTTAATTCTGTTTCCCCCTTTTCTCCAATGAGAAACTTGAAACTGACATATCTTTTCATCCAAGAAGAGTTTGGCTAAGTACAATATACTGTTGGAAAGGTCTCAAAGAGAACCATCGACACCATTCCATTTATAGATTGATTTAGACATCATATCATCAACAAAAATTCAATAAACTTTGAGCCACATAGTCATCATTTGATGTGATATTTCAAGTCATCAAACTATCATATTCAACAACATTATTCCTTCAACTTACATTTTCATATCAATGACACTGGTTTTCGTCAATGACAACACTATGTCCAACAATCTCCCCCTTTGTAATTGATGGAAACACCATTATACATAGATGGTCACTGATAGAAATAGTCTGAACACCCCCTATCAAGCTATTTGGCCAATGCCTACATTTTTCTTCCTCTCCTCAGTGAACTAAACTCCCCCTATCAAGCTACTAGATTTCTTTGATGTTGGACCAAAATATGATTTCTCCTTCAATGTCTTCTTTCTATCTCCCTTTGACATCAATGAAAAAGGCACCTACTAAAGATGGCTGCTCATCATAAATGTTCTTATATATTTCTATGGACTTGTTCTTCATGTGAATGAATTCTCTTCTTTCTATATACAAACTCCTCCTATTAGAGGTTCGAGGGTAGCACTATCCTCTTTAGTTAAGATTAGTGAGTCATTCCTTCCTGTAAGGAAGAGATTACTCCCATTTTTTGTCTAAGATATTCAAATATTTCTCTTAGTAACGTTTTAGTGAATATGTTTGTGATTTTTTCTTTTGTTCAGATGTATTCCAATCTAATAGTTTGTTTAGTAACTTGTTCTTGAATAAAATGACACTGTATGGGTATGTGGTTTTATTTAGAGTGCATTAGTGGATTCTTTGAGATATTAATCGCACTAGTGTTGTCACACATGATATAGAGAGGATGATAACAAATTTATTGAATATCCTTTAGAATTTACTTCATCCATAAAACTTGAGAAAAGAAAGAGGATGCTACAATACATTTTCCTTCTGTTAGAGCCTAGATTTGTCTCAGGCTGAAAAGACAAGGTTATAAGTCCACATCAAACCACGCTCAGCCTTGTAGCTAGCCCTACAAGGACAGGAGAGGGCTCTCTCCGGGTCAATCTCGGTAAAAGGTAATCGATTAGGCTTTAGATGACTAAATTTGAAACTGATCTTAGTATAGGTATTAAGTGCAGGGATTTGATTTGGTTTTTTGAGGGTTTTGTTGAAAAAATGGGAAAGGCAAATTTGGGCTCGGGCATGAGGCGTAGTTTCTGCAGAGGTCTGATTGGGGCAAGGAAGGCGATCATTTTGAAGCTTTAAAGTGAGTGATATGGATAGATCAGGCTGGTGAGGAGCTAAGGAGAACAAGAGAGTCTCAAGTATTCTCCTTAAACAGATGAAAACATGAAAATTTAAACAAATTCAAAGGCAGAGCATAGCAGTTATGGATTCTACCTTAATCACTCATTTGTTCAAATTTAGAAGAAGAAAGATTTGAAAATGATACACATAACACTAGATAAACTTACAATTACTCAAAGAAGCACACCATCAAAACATAAAGCCACATGGATCCCCAACAGTGCTGCAAAACCCTGGTCTTTCCTTAGCCAAAAATGTACAAATGAATGTACAATAGAGTGCCAAACTTTTCCCAAGAGTCCAACCCTGAAAATGACTTATAAATTACATAATATAGAAAAACCAACCTATTCCCTTGCCTCTAGGGGTCGAGCTCATCCTTCTAGGAGCTGTTTCAACCAATTCTAAACAAAGCACTAAAATCTAGGCAGTCAAAACAACTTGCCTCTATAAGGTAGGAAACTGATTCATTCATTAAATTTTCACCTTTTAGAGAATGAATCTTCTAGAACAAGTAACTAAGTGCCAAAATTACATCATGTTTACTCAATTACATCAAGATAGTCAAAAATAACATCACAAAGCAAAACTAGTCAAACTGTCCGAATTTCTGAGCTGGAAGGTGAAAAATTGGGCAAAAAACCTCTGTGCGCTGCGCCAATTTCTATATGCGTCGCGCCACTTTAGAGCTGCTTTTAAGGCACTTTCTGAAGTCCAAATTGAGCCCAAGTGTGCTTGTTTCCTGTCTACTTTCCAACCCAAGTGGAATTTTTGAATTTGGTGCCCATTTGGCCCTCCAAAACTTCAATCTCCCAAGACTGCTTCCTGTGTGTGAAATTAGGGGCAGAGAGGTCATTTTTAGGGTGTTTTTGACCTCCTGAGGACTCAAAACTTGCCCAAACTTCTTGGCCATACACCAAAATTCGTAATTTTTCATGAAAAATCCAAAACCATAAACTTTTTTGCATTTTTAGCCTCCTATCGTAAGCGCACGCCACGTGGCGCGGCGCACAGGGAGAAAAACCCTGTTTTTTGCACAAAAATTTACAAAAATACCAAAAATGCCCCAAATTTCTTGAAATTTGGGCTGGAGCTTCCTTATCAAGTGTTATGTTGGGCTAAAGAGGCCTTGGCCAATATCTGAAGATGATCAAGCTCCCTTTGCCTCTTTTGCTTCTTGATTACCTTCCTCAATTTCGCCTTCAAATTCCTGATTCGGGCCTTGCACACCTTGTTTCGCGCCATGTAGTGAAAAGCCATGTGTCTCAGCAATGCATGGTCCTTGTCGGCCTTGTCTAGCAGCCTCTCTAAGTGCATGTTAACTCTCTCGAGATTGGCCTCCCGATCCTCATTAATCTCTTGCTCCAAAGACGTGAACTCAATTCTTCTCCTTTGTGCAGCTTGACGATTCTCATGAATGTTTTGTAGCTCCATGATTGCCTGCTGATCTTCAAGCTACTTGTTCCTCTGCTCCAAGTACTTCATGGTCCACTTAGCCCTCTCCAAGTCAAGGGATAAGGCTTCAATATCTGATTGCTGCTCTTAAATGATCTCTCTAAGTTTGGCGCTTTGTGAACCCGTATCTGTATCTGTATCATGAATGAGAATGAAGTCGGCCTCTCGTTCACCTGAAGGCCCCTCATCCTGCATTGGCCCCTTGCCTTTGTCCTGTACCTGTGGTGCTAATGGAGAAAGCAAGGCCCCTTCCACCCCGGGTGGAGATAACACTCACTTTTCCGCTGCAAACAAACGTCTGGTGCCTTTCTGATATGTGATGAATACTGGCACACTAGCAGTCTCATGATGCTCATATCGATGAGAAGGTTCACCTTCATGCCTAACCTCTAATAATCTATGTGAAGCTCTGAAGAAGTCACGAGAGATGAAATCATCCCAAGTGATGCCCTGCAATCCAAGCTGATGAACCACCAAAATCTTAATAACAACAAAATGATAGACACTGTTAAGTTGCTGCTGAGGGGTTTTATGTTGTATAAAGGTGGTCATCCTCTCTATGTTCCAGCAAATGAAATACGGAATGTTCATCATCCGTACCCTGGTGAAATGCATGAGCAACCTGATGTGATATGCATAAAGATGAGAGAATCATCCCTCACAGCTGAAATATTTCATGATCAATCTCATTAGCGGAGCATATTCATCTTTCAGATATCGAAACGGGAACACTCCCTTGAGCTGCCTCAAGAAACTGGTTTTAATGTATGGCTCATAATGCTGCCGGTCAATCTTCTGTTTCTTGTGCCATGGTTCACCAACGTTAGGTCTACTAGTTGCTAATGAGACAGATTCTAGTGTAAGTGTGAAGGTGACACCAGCCAAGATAGCTTGATCTCCGTGCAAGTGCAGCACAAAAAGATGAGCCAACTCATGATGAAATTGGACACTTGCCACCTTTTGACAAAACTCATAGCATGATTGATGTTGAAAACACTGCATAGCAAGAGGGCAGGCCTGCAATTCTGTAAGGGTGATCGGTTCTTCCCTAACATGTCTGCCACTTCTATGAGGTCTACGGGGTGCCTGTTCTTCCAAGGGAGAGTCACTTTGGGTTTCCACCTCATAGTCCAATGAATGCTCAGATGCCATGACTGCTGTACAAAATACCTTGAATGAAAGATGTTGTTGTATATGAAAATTGTTTTGACTGCTCTTTAGGGTGCAAAGTCTGCCCGCGAAGTCTGCCACCAAAGGGAAAAAACCAATGCAACAGGGACTGTTAGGAAGGGGAAACAGTAGTGAGGAATGGGAATTATTGGGAAAAAATTAATAGGGAAATATGGGAGAGGGTTTGAGGGATTGATGTATAGGAATAGGGTTTAGGGTTTGGGCTTATTGTATAGGTTTTGAGGTGTGAGGTTGGAGGATTTGGGATAGAGCATGTAGGAGAGGGGAATAATGAATTTAGGTGATTGGGAATTAGGGATTGGTGAAAACAAGGGAAAGGGGAAGGAGAAATGATTTTGGTGGCAAAACTGTGGGTTCTGAAACCCTGGCAGCAAGTTTGCTTGTTTATAGAAAGAGGGTTTGAATTTTTTTTTCAACCTTTATCACCCTTACACCACCATATCTTATCATAAAATTTGATGCAACATCAAGATAGCAAGCCTACCTGGAAAATCCACTCAAAGTATGAGCAAATTGGTGAAGTTTCAAGCAATTTCGAGCTTTGAACTGTGTGCGCTGCACCAAAAACCCAATGCGCCGCACGCTCTCTGTGCACCGTGCCCGTTCAAATTAACACTGGGCAGAAACTCGCAGTGCGTCGCGCGCTTCCAGTGCGCCACACCACCTATTATGTGCGCCGTGCCGGTTAGTTGCAAACGATTTCTCTCCAAAACACGCACTGCTCACCCAAATTCGCCTTGAAATGCTTTTCTCCAACCTTGGCATACAAAATGACTTTCATCTTCATGGAAAAACCTTTATAGAGACATCAATTTGATTTTTGGTTCTCCAAAACCCATTTTTGTAATGTTTTACAATTGACACTTTTTCACAATTAATAGAACTCTAACTTTTTGTTTCCTCCTTGATTTTTGGTTGAAATGATGAATTTCTTGGCAATTTTTTGCAAGGATAGTTATCATGGAATTTGGCAAAGGAGACTAGCACTGTGCTTGAAAAATTCAAGAACTGAAAATTTTTGAAAATTATTACAAATAACAAAATGTCGACTTGTCTTCAAAACAAAATTTTGAAGAAAAGTCATAATCCATCTATATGACGATAAAAATATTTGAAATAACAACTTATCAAGAACCTCCCTCTGGCCTGCTAGCTTTATTAGACCTTGTCGAAGACCAAATTGACTAACCCTAGTCCTAATGACTAAAATGACTGTTATGACCTAGAAACTGCAACAGGACTGCAAATGACTTTTAAGATTTGATTTTGATGGACGGACCTGAGCCAGCAGTGCAAAGCATGAGGGGAATGAATTACAAAAGCCCTTCCGTCAAATTTATGGCATGCTCCTAACGAAATGCAACTGATCGAGAGAGAGATGGGACACCTAAATATGAAATGCAAAAAGAGTTTTGATCTCTGACAGAGGGATGACCAGACCGACTCTAACACCTTCAATTATAGAAAGAGAGATTGAAGTTTATTTTTTGCTTAGCTAGGAAACCATAAATTTTCTTAGAAAGGAGGCTCCTCCAATAGTGATATTTTTGTCATCAACACTTTCAACCTAATATGCATATGTATATATTTTGAGTGTTAGATATGATTCCCTTGGATATCATAACCCATAATCCATCATTCCCTTCAAATATCTGAATATTATTTTAACTTCATTCACATGATACTCCTTTGGACATGATGAAATATGCACACCAATACTTCTGATTGTGTAATTTTTGGCCTTGATTCTAATAGGTAAATCGGGTTTCCGATAATATATGTATACATGGTTTGTTTTAATTCTAGAGATTCATCATCCTTCCTAAGTTTTCAATCTATAACCATGGTAATACTAATAGAAGAACAATTTTCCATAGCACAATTTGTCATTTTTTCCTTAAGGTAATTGGTTTGAGATATGAAAATTTCTTTCTTTGATTGATTAACATATAATCCAAGAAAGAAGGAAAATTCCCTAGCATAGAGATCTCAAATTCTTTTTGCATGTTGGCTACAAAACTCATGTTCATAGAGTCATCATCACTACCAAAAATAATGCCATCTACATAGACAAAAATAATCAACATGTTATATTTTTCAATCATAATATAGATATTTTTTTTGTGGTACCTCTATTGAAACCGCCTCGTTGAATATATTTATCAAATATAGTATACTATTCCTTGGGTTATTTCTTCATCCCATACAAAGATTTATTTATTCTGCATATGTAATATTTATCTTCTGATCATTTAAATCATTTTCGTTGCTCAACATAAACTTCTTCTTTGAGTTCCCCATTCAAAAATGTCGATTTTACAATCATTTGATAAATATTCAAACCTTTAAAACAAGGAAATGCCAAAAACATTTTGATTTCTTGAAGTCTTAATATTGTAGCAAATGATTCTTTGAAATACATACATTCAACCTAGGCATATCCTTTGTGTAAGAGGCTTTCCTTGTTCCTTACAACTTGTCCATATTCATTAAGTTTGTTTTTATAGACCCATTTGGTTCCAATAACATTTTTTCTTTTGGACTTGGAAAATATTCCCAAGTCTTATTTTTCTCAATATGATCTAGCTCTTCATTCATATCTTTAGCCCAATGTTCATCTTGATCATCCTGAGAAAAGCTTTGAGGCTCCATTACAGATATGAAGGTTTATTCTCTTGGTTTGATGCATTAATGAGTTTTCCTCTTGTTGGAACTCCTTATTCTTTATCTCATATAATTTGATTATCTTGGTGCTTCTATTCAACATATCTAGATGGAGTTTTTGTGTGAAATGGCTCGTCTTCTTCTCTTTGATCTTCTTCATACTCTTCTCATCTTCATTAGATTGTGACTCTTCGAAGGAAATTGGTTGAGATTGAGCTTGGGAATGCGCTTCATTATGGGATGACCTTCACCTACCTTCACATCAATACATTCATCAAGTTTCTGTGTCCTTTTGTTATAACATTTCTATGCTCTACTTTGATAGGCATATCCAAATAACATTACTTCATCAGCACTGGATTCAAATTTCCATATATTTTCTTTATTCATTTTAATCAAACATTTACGTCCAAAAATTATGAAGTGTATGACTGTGGTTGATATTCCTTTCCATATCTCCTAAGGAGTTTTGATATTATTTTTTTGTATTTGAGCTTTATTCAAGATATAAATGTAACAGCCGTGGTGAAAATTCCATGGAATAAATGTAAATAAAGGAAAAATAATAACCACGGATGATGGGACACTTATTCCAAGCTAAATGTTGGGCAAAATCCTAGTGATGGGGATCACTTGTGATTGTTTATGGCCAACGAAATTGGAAAAGGAAATGGCTAAGGATTTGGAAAGGAAAAATGGCATTTTTGGCACATTTATTTATGAGAATAATGGAAACTAGGAGAAAAGGGAGGTGAAAGGTCACAAGTTTCATGTGAGATGGAAAATGAAGGAAAATAATGGAAAATGAAGAAAATAGAGGCCTCATTCATAAAAAAGATTTTGAGGATAAGTTGGTAACCTTTCGTTAGTTTAGTGTTGGATCTCTCTTCTATTCTCTCTCTGTCTCATACTCTTGGACACTTAGAGTTTTCTTGGAGCACCCTTGGTGTGCATGACATACTTGGGTTTTTGTAGCAAGAAGGCAAATGGAGAGAAGAAAAGTGCAAGAAGGCATCAATATCAACAACTACATCATATTTTCTTGCAGGTATCAAGTTGCATTTATGTTTCCTTCACTAGTTTTGGCATACATGGCACATGCATGTGGTTTCTTGGTTGTGATCTATCATTGGCATGGAGGATTTCCTGGATTGGCAGTTGATTTCCTAGCCTTTCCATTTCTTGGATAGCCATGGTTATTGTGGGTTTACTTTCATGGTTTGTTTTTGGTTGGTTCTCATGTTTCCTTAGCTTGCGGTGAGTTACTCATTCCTGTAGCCTTGGTTGGACAAATGCATTGGAGCCCTGTAACAACTTGGGTTGAGTTACTAGTTTCATAGCCTTGTTTGGAAAAGTGCTATGGAGCCCTTGGTGAGTTGAGTTACTAGTCCTGGAGCCTTGGTTGGATAAACGCTCTAGATCCCGATGATAAATATGGGTTGGGTTACTAGTCCTGAACAAATGCTCTAGATCCCTAGATGGTTGGGATAGAGACCGATCGGATGATGGTTTTGTGATGTATTTTATAAAATTATATATTACAGAGAAATGGAACACATAAAATATTGCAGAAATATAAACACAAAAAACGCATAAAACAAGAGAGACATAGATATACATGGTTCACCCAATTTGGGCTACATCCACGGAGAAACAACCAATCCTTCCTTTATATTATCCAAAAAAATGAAGAGATACAACCTACAACAGATCCATTGTAATTCCCTCTTCACTCTCACACAATCTCCTCTCTCTTTCTTGCTAAGAATACACATAAATAAGAACAATATAATTCTCTCATATATAGCGACGGGTTGCCTTCTAGGGGAAAAAACCCTAAATTAAACATAACTTCTACTGTTAGATCATCCACCTAATGAACGGCTCATATTGACTACGAAATTACATGTCACCCCCATAGACCCCCCTGACGGCAATTAAATGACGGGAAACATTTCCGCCCTGTCACGAGCTGGGGTCCAACACGACGATTCCTCTGAATAAAAAATATAATCAGGCTCCACACACAATAATGTCCAACCATGAGGTGGAATCACTGCTTGCTGGGTTGAGGTGGATGGTCTCTAGAAGCCCTTGATGAGTTTTGATTGATGTTTTTTATGAGATCCCACATTCATTCTTGGAATATGGCACGGGGATGAATGGCTAAAGAGAGATTTGGCTCATCCATTCTACAGTCGGGTGGAATGTGGAAGTCCCATGTTGGGTTTGGATTTTAAATCATTAATGAAAGGCTATTTCTCCTTGTATTTCAATGAGAATTTTGATGGATTGTATGTGGTCTATATGGTTGTACTTTCATGAGTATTTATGTCCCTATTATGTTGGTTATGTATGTGTTTTATGACAAAAACCATGTATGGCTTTCATCATGTTTTTACTTGTAATTGAATGATCAATGTATCTATGACCGAATGGATGGAATGGAAGTTGATGTGTTGAGGCATCAATGGTTCTTAGAAATTCTCAACTAAGTATGAGGCCCCTATGATGAGAGCTGTTGATTACACCTGTAGATTACACATTTGCAATATGTTTGACAAAATTCTTGTCGTGGCTAGTAGGGGTCTAGTCAAGATCTTAAAGAAGTATTTGCTTTAGTATTGTGATTTCCATGTTGTTTTACTGATCTAAAGATATGGTTCAATTCTAGGCAGTAACCTGGGTTCTAAGCCTGAAAAAGTGGCTCAAATCATGGATTCATTGGCATAACACTGATAGTTTTGGTCTCTGGTTACTAGCAGGAAATCCTGTGAGAGCGACTTTGGGTTGTTGGTCGCACTCGTGCCTATAGCCTAGGAGCAATTAAGCCTTAAATTGTCCAAAAGCTCAATGGGACCCCAAGGCAAGTTGTCTAAAGTATTGGATTGGCTCTTGAGCATCCTATAGCTAAGGATTAATGTGTGTATGGTGTGTTTCTGTTGGTTGCATTTCCTTAATGTGACTTAGGAGGTCGAATCATATCATAGTGGCCTCTCGTTGCATGTTTACCTCGGCTGGCCAATTTCTTGCGTAGATGTGGGAGGAGGTTGTTACAGAGTGGTATCAGAGCATGGTTCACCCCTCTAACTGGATTAGCTATGTGTTGGTCATGCATGCATGTCAGTTGCACGTGTGTCTCTCAATAATGCATTCCATGTGCTTGTTGCATTACATGAGGTTGTTCATGGTTGTAGTCATGTCTTCATGTGAAATTTAGGGTGTTATTATGGAATTCATCAGTGTCAGTATATGACTGGTTACATGTCAATTTATGCCACTTACATGTTTCATTGTAGTATGATTGGTTACATTATTTCATGTTTGGTTACATTCTCGTATGCTTGGTTGCATGTATCATTCTTGCAGGTTTGATTTCAATGATTGTTCATTCATGCTTGATCATACATGTTTATGCATATCTGTGGATGGTTATGCATCACTTATGCATGTTCATGGTTGCATGTGGTTAAGTGTCTAGCGACATAATGATGGTGGTTGTCATGCATGAGGTCATGGTGTGTGTTGTTGTTGAGGCCATGCATTGATGACTAGACCCTAGCTAGAATGATGGTTACATGGTCGTATGCTTATGTTTTATGTTCCTATGTGATGTCATGATTATGTTATACTTGTATCATGTTGATGTGTTGATCTTGCAAACAAGGGATCCTTCCTGAGCTATACTAAGTTACGTTGGTTTACCGTGATTTGGTTTAGCTGACATGATACACCTTGCAGGAAGAAATATCAAATCGCTAGCAAGATGGTTGACTACAAAGACTCTCCCTATGAATCCGAAGAGAAATATGGTGTTGGGAATTGTTCTGATTTGGAAGTTACACTGAGAAGCTTAAATGAATAAATAAGGATTTGTAAGGAAGATAATTACATAATCATACAGGAATAGGAGAAACAAGCAGAGGTTAATGTAGTAATACTTCAGAATTTGTCAAATTTGCAATGACAATGACCACATTAGATCAGCTATGAGAAGGAGGATAGAACTAATGGGGCATATGGTAGTCAGTCGCATCGTGGTCACAAATCACATAGAGATGACACAATGAGAAATGACAAATTGTTGTACACTCAAAATAGGAGAGGACATAAACACATGTATTATTTTAGTTCTGATTCAGATAGACATCATGATCGTCATCTTCATCCTCCTTAGAGGAGGAGTGATAGGGGATATTTTCCAGATGAATTTAAGAAAGAAAAGCCACCAATATTTGATGGAGAGATGAAGAAAACACAAGATGCATATGGAAATTCTTTAGGTTGCATGACTGTTTAGAAAGCATGAAAGCTAGAGTGGTTGCATTTAGTCTCAAAGGTAAAGCAGAAATTTAGTGGGAGGATGTGAAGAATGTCAGATGTATTCATGAGTAATATTTTAGTTGGAGTGAGTTTGAGTGATTATTCAAGAAGAACTATTTGTTAGAAATATACTTTGATGGCAGGGCAAAGGAATATTATGAGCTAAAGATGAGATCTATGACAGATGATGAGTACACTAGTAGGTTCTTGGAGTTACTGAGTTATGTGCCTTATCTCATAAAGGAAAAGGAAAAGATTCAGAGGTTCACTAGTGGGTTACCAGTTGCATTTAAAGATAGAATTGAGTTCAATGAGCCTAGATCATTGGAGGAGGCCATTTGGAATCTAAGGCATTGCTATGAACAATCAAAGCACAGAACCAAGACTAAGCCAAACTTGAGAGGTAATGTAAAGAAAAAAGGAAAATAGGATAGAAAGAGAGCAAGGCCTCATGGTAAAGGTAACAAGGAGAATGTTGCACCACCTAAGAGGTTCAATGCATCAGACAATGGATAGAGACACCGATCTGAGGAACACAATAAGGAGCTTGTGTGGTGTTGGACTTATGGAGGAGATCATCACAGGAGAGATGTCCATAGTACCAGAGTGGTAGGCCTAATATATATAATGCATAGAAGGAAAAAACTGTTAGAGATGTTGGTTAGAATATTCCACGCATCTATGCAACATTGGATAGAAAATAGGCAAAGCATTAGGCATCTAACATTGAGATGGACGGTAAGCTTTCTGATCAAGTTATTTCTATTTCGATTGACCCTGGATCTAAGTATAGCTATGTGAGTCCTGACTTGGTGGATAGTCTAGTCTAAGTAAGGATCTGCATGCAGAGTATTGGCTGGTGCAGTTGGATACAGGTACGAAGAAAAGAGTTCATCATTGGGTAAGATCTTGTGAATTTGACTTGAATGTATACCTGCCGTAACACATTTGAATGCATTATTGTTGGGTTCATACAATATGTTGTTGGGCATGCACTGGTCGTTTCTTCATAGAACCAAGGTGGATTTTTATGATAAAGCCATTGAGTGTGTTAATGATAATGGGAAACAAAGAGTCTTACAGGGTAAGAATAAAGCTACATCAATTAGGATGGTGACGGCTATGCAAGAAAAGTGTAGCCCCAAGAAAGGGTGTAAGTTATTCACAGTGCACATTTCTATTGAAAAGGGTAAGGAAGTTGAGGATATAGATGTGTTGAGTAGGTACCTAGTTTTACAAAAATTCAAGGATATACTCCCTAATGACATTATAGAGTTTCCACCTCACAGGGAGGTAGCTTTTTCTATTGATTTAGTTTCAGGGGAAGCTCCAACATCAAAATCAATTTACCGGATGAGCACACCTAAGTTGGTTGAGTTAAAGTTGTATCTCAAGGAGATGTTTGACAAGGGTTACATTAGCCCAAGTGTGTCACCATGGGGCACACTGGTATTTTTCGTAGAGAAGAAAGATGGAACATTGATATTATGAATTGACTATAGGAAGTTTAAAAAAGTGACTATCAAGAACATCTATCCATTGTCGAGGATTGATGACTTGTTCGATTAGTTGAAGGGAGCAACAATATTCTCGAAGATTGATCTAACATCTGGATACCATCACGTACACATCAAAGAGGAAGACATTTACAAGACTGCATTTAGGACCAAGTACGGACATTATGAGTTTGTTGTTGTTCAATTTCACTTAACTAATGCTCCATCTACATTTGTGCATTTGATGAATAGTGTGTTGCATCCGTATTTGGATAATTTTGTTACTGTGTTCATTGATGATACACTTGTATATTCTAAAAATGAGGAAGATCATGTAGAACATTTAGTAGCAGTGTTGAGGTTGTTGAGAGAACATCAGTTGTATGTTAAGCTCAACAGGTGTAGTTTCTTTCAGACTAAGGTACACTACTTAGGGCATGTTGTCTCCAAGGAGGGAATTGCAGTAGATCTAGAGAAGATAAGAGCCATCATGTAGTGGGTGGCCCCTACGAATGTAGATGAGGTGAGATATTTCATGGGTTTGGTAGGCTACTATAGGAGGTTCATTAGGAACTTCTCACAGATTGCTTGTCCTATCACATCATTGCAAAGCAAAGTCAAAAGGCTTGAATGGACTGAGGAGTGTGAGGCTAGGTTTGAGCAACTTAAGCAGTCATTGACACATGCACCAGTGCTACATATTGGAGATCTGGACAAAGAGTTTGTGGTATGAACAGATGCTTGTAAGAGATAACTTGGTGGATTCATTATGCAGGATGGACAGGTGGTATGTTATGAGTCTCAGAAACTAAAAGAGCATGAGAAGAACTGCCCGACACATGATTTGGAGTTAGAAATCATCATACATGCATTGAAGATGTGGAGACAATATCTTCTTGGTAGAAGGTTTGTATTTATGAGTGATCACATTGGGTTGAGGTATTCGTTTGAACAGTTTAATCTAAACACCACGTAAGGTAGATGGTTGGAAACGATCAGTGGGTTTGATTTTGAGATCAGGTACATTAAAGGTAAAGAGAACATGGTGGCATATGTTCTCATCAGATGGGTACAAGTAAATCTCTTGGAATTTATGATCTCCTATGGGATAGACTTACAATATAATATCTTGCAGGCATGTCAGTAGGATGTCAAGAATATGGAGATTGCATACAAATTGCAGTAGGATGTTGGTATAGGTATAGGTACGAGTACAGGTGCAGGTGCAGGTGCACATGGTATGGATTATTGTCTTACAACATATGGGTTGGTCCAATTCTGAGACAGGATATATATATCAAATAAGAATGAGTTCAAGAAGGTGTTCTTGAGGGAGTTGCATGTGAAACCATATGTGGGTCACCTAGGGTATAAAAAGACACTGACAACAGTGAAGATATTTTATTATTGGCCAAATTTGAAGAGGGATGTACTAGAGTTCATGGTGATATGTTTTTATTGTCAGCGAGTGAAATCAGAGTGTAAACATCCAGGTGAACTACTACAACTAATCGCGATTCCAAAGTGGAAATGGGAGGTTGTTTCCAGGAAAACTAGTGTCTTTTCGATCTGCTAGTCCCACTAAAATGGGTAGCTATCTTAGAAACAAACAATAAAATAAATTTTTGATTTCCTTTATGTATGGCAGATAAGAGAGAAGCAAAGGGGACCAACCTGGATCTTCCGCTTGGCTCCTTGCTTGATTTCTCTCTCCCTTGATAGAGCTTGCCACTCTTCTCCTACTTGTCCCGATTCAGAGAATACCTGTAGAGTCAAAGTAACAAAATACCTTCAAAGCATCTTGATCTATAATATCATAAACAATGCAGAATCAGAAATACATTGACCATACAATTTCATTCACAAATAACAAGATTCACAAATACACGATTATATGGAGGAAAACTCAAAGAAATTTATTAATAGTAGAAGAGAGGATTACAACCCAGCTGTCTGATCCAGCATCATCCTCCCAGCATCAAAGCCCTCTTCACCTTATGAAAAGCAAGATCACCCAACAATACAATGTCTCTTCTCACAGATAAACCAACAACACTTCCTTACAAATTACAAAATTCCAGCCTCTAGATCTCTAAGATGAGGGATCCATTTATAAATGTCTTGCAAGGGTGTCAGACAGCTCTGGGTTTCTGATTAGTGTCATTCCATTGATAGTTCTTGATTCCACTTGGAGATTTGTTTGATCTCTTACTCATCCCTGGGCGAATTCAGAGAGGCAAGTGTCATGGGAGAAGTTTCTGAAAGATTCCATGAGCTTCCACTTAGCAAAATGTCTCTGCCATTTGTCCATTCTTGCTCATCACACCCTACAGAAGGCCTTTTCAGTATGCATCACACCTAGCTAGTGTAGTAGCCAATATGCATTGCACCTTGACCATGGAGAAGTCAGTATGGTCCAGGTTTGGCCAGTTCTGAGTGGTTTTTCAGGTGGAACTTCTGGGAAATGATGTAATCAATTGACCATCATCCTTTAGGTTTGAAACAACACTTTTAGGGGTTAAAGATACCTTGGTTTATGGACATATGAGTTTGGGGTTGCAGTGCCCAAATATGTCTATCACAGTTCCCCCTAAAGCATGAGGTTGTAAATCTTCTGATGTCAGGTGAAATGCTTTATCATGAGGATCTGAAGTATTCCAACTGGAAGGTTACATGTATAATATACAATAAAATACATCATCATCATATTATTTTCATGATCTAGCTGAGGCGGGCATTCCCATGCTCAACTTTATAAATTCATTTTCATGTACATAAGACAGACAATCATCTGCTGTTGCAGACTGGTGATTCTTCGCATGAAGAGTCATCTTCCCTAGCTCAGATGACTATCTGTGCAGCTTCTGTGTACAATTGATGCCTTTATTTTCCTGAATATATCATAGCCTAGATGGATGAAACTAGATCCGGGGTCTTCAAACTCGTTCAATCTTCGCCCAATGTACAAGTCGATCCATGTGAAAAGATGTTCTAAAGTCGAACATGGAAAGACATCGCCTGATTACCAACCAATAATGTAAGCTATTAATAGGCGCGAGAGGAATCACCGATAATGATAATGACCCTCAAGGTACTGCAGTACAATTCACGTGGTGTGAATATATGATCTGATGTCGAACACCATGCAAAATCTTTCGGTCGAAGGCCATTAATGTAAACCTATCACTGGAAGTGAGAAACTTGCCATTGACGTATGCAAGCTCCAAAGTACAAAAGGGTTGTTTCTAAGTCAACTTCTTGGATAATGAGATGATGTCGACAAGAAGTGACTCGCTGTAGGAGGGCCTTAATATCTCCCACATCTATGACATGAAACGAAACAAATGATTTTCTAGAGGTGAAAACGATCTGGTGATACAAGGTTCAGGAATGGCAGTCATGAAAAATGAAGGGTGAAGGTATTGCAGTGGATGAGGCATTTGCTGTATGGTGAATTCTCTGAATGACTTCTCTTGAACATGTCAATGACACTGAGATGGATTGGTAGCGTTAACCCCAAAATTTGGATGGTACAGAGGACCAATGGTGATATGACCGATGAACGGAATAACCCAACCCGACTCAATCATGGTGATGGAGTGAAAGTGTCATGTTCAAGAGCGACCTGCTACCATTAAAATTCTTCAAGTTTTCTTCCCGTTTTCCCCAATCATTGTTGACTAGTACCTCTTTATTTTTGTCAAGCTTGAGGATGATAACATATGCTTGTTCTATAATTTTCCCTTTAGGCAAACCTGTCGCTATATTTTAGCGAGCCTAGCGACAGTGAAACTCGTTCTTGTCTGGATGGACAAGTTTGTCGCTATAGTTTTAACGAGTTTAACAACAAAGATAACTCGATCCTTTTCATGTTTAGAGAGTTTTAAAAGGGATGAAAAGGAAACTCCAATAGTACTTTTTCGTAGCATAATCCCTTAAGTCCAAAAAAGTATAAAATAATATGAAAGGGATGAATTTTTGATCGCTTTAGCGAGCTGAAAAAGACAAGTGCTCGATCTTTTTGTTTGATAATCCCTCAAGTCCCAAAAAAATAAAATATATGGGAGTGATGGCGCTTCCCTTTACTTTAACGAGCTGGAAAGGCCAATAGCTCGACAATCTTTTTATATTTAACGAGTCTAAAAAGAGTTTAAAAGAGACTCATTTTTGAGGAATGAGCGGTGTTTTCGGGTAGCAACTGGTTCCAGGTAAGTTTGGAACTTCTCAAAACATGGCAATGTGAAGAGGGTGGTTAACAAGACCACTTGTCGCAGTTGTTCCTCAAAAGGGTAAACAATCAAGTGGGAACATATGATCGGCCAAAAGAATGGAGGTGACGGTAAGAACACAACCAAGGTTCAAAAGGCTAACAGCAGGGAAATGACAAAGGTTATTTACCAAGGGTGGATTCATTTTTTAATGAGCATGAACTAGCAGAAGCTATGCTCATAGGCGGGTTTATTTTTTAACACGCTTGAACCTTGCGGAAACATTGCTCATGATAGTGGTCTAAGATGTTCAATTTACCATTTAACACATTAGATTATTTCTTCGGTCGTTCAACCTGCTCAATTGCTCCATCAAACTGATTAGAAATACATATACATGCTTGAAAAACGAATAAAAAACTATCATTTTACTCGAAGTACGTGAATAGTAACATAAAAAGTAGTTTTATCTTTCATTTTTACCATTTCTCTTCGAATTTGGGATTTGGGAGCTTTGGAGTGGTTTTCCCTCTCACATTTCATCAGCTGATTTTGGGAGATCCGATGGACTATTCTCCGCGCCGTCAGGACCAGGTAGGAGCCAACCCTGAGCTCTTCATTTTCATTCCATTCTTTTCTAATTTTGAGCAAGTTTTTCCCTGCTTCTAGGCCCTTGGAGTTTGAAGAACTCATTCTCCATCCATCGCACCTAGCCTACATCAAAATGTGTGATGCATACTGAGCTGGACACTTGCTAGTTAGTATGCATCTCACCTTGCTAACAGGCAGGGTGCGATGGGCACAAAAAGGAAACTTTACACAATGATTTTTCATGAAATTTTTGCCTGTTTTTGCTCAAATCAGGATCCTAATTCATATTTTGTCTGTGACACAGATATTTGTTGGATCAAGATGGTCGTTACATGTCATGAATGCGAACATGAAGAAGAGGACATGATTTCCCTACATGATAAGGGTACTATTATTGCATTGTGAAACTGTGGTTTTCTCAATTTCTTCCGTATATCTAGCATGAGGCAACAAATCAGTTTGTTGTAGTATTCTCTCGCTTCTTTGGATCCGATCAACCAGGTATTCCATTTTAGAGGCAAATCTATTCCACTGATAGTCGAGGATATCTACGTTTTGACAGGGTTATCGAGGCGTGGTGCCCCTCTTTCACTGTCGGGATCCGCCTGTGGGGTTGAATCTGTGAGAGATTATATCCATCAGTTTTGCAGAGATAAATCCCAGCCTAGCAGAGACGAAAAGATAAATATCCAGGATGTTACTGATTGGTCCCTGAGGACCATTTTATTCACCTTTTCTAGATTGGTTGGTAGTGCGGCTCTTTATTTGGCAAACAGATCTTATGTGCAGTATGCCCTGGAATGCCTGGAACCAAAGGTATTCAACTGGTGTGAGGCAGTACTTCCTATGATAAAAGAACAGCTCTCTAAGGTGAAGAATGGAGATCCAATAACTTTGGCTACGGTTCCATTTTGACTGCTTTTGCCTTGGATAGGATTCCACTGATGCAGCCTCAGTACATTTCACTAGGATTGTCAGTGCCGAGGGACCCACGGATGCAGAGGTGGGTTGATCTCATGGCCAGACATGCTGGTCAGTCACATATTTCTTTCTCTGATTCCTTCTTTGAGTGGTTTGACCATCAGGAGATGGTCTTTGCAGAGTATCCATATGTCGGGATGGATTTCCGAGGCGACCCGGATTTGGTGTTACCGGCTGGTGAGCAGTGGAGTGTGATTGGTAAAAATGATTTGACCACATCTTTGTTTATCAGTTTTATAATGTTTTCATGTTTTTAAATTTTATCAAGACTAATCGAACCCATATGCTTGTGTAGATGTTGGGCCGGTGCGACGAGCGGCATGCCCAAGGGCGGCAGCTGACGTTCCAGTAGGAGAGGCTGTAGGGAGGGTTTTCCTTTGTGATCTGGACATAGCAGAGACCCTGGCAGTGTTTCAAGATCAGATCGAGGGTCTCACTCTTAGTATTCAAGATGTGAGGACCGACAAGTTACCTCTGAGGCTACAATGCCACACTACTGGCGTGCCGAGTCGACAGACTAGGCTCTTGCATATGATCGCACAGGCGGTGACATGTTATCACCAAAATCATTAGTTTAGGATGCTTTTCTACATTCATTTTTGAGTTTCCTAGTTGTGTGACCAATTTTTACTTGTACACAAAACATTATAAATAGTTATATATTTTTTTTATTTTTGGAGTTTTACTTTGGTTAAGTTATGTGATCCGATGCAAATGTTAATGTGAAATGATTTTATTTACAAATGCTACAAATGTCTATCTAACACATAATTTTCCAATGAATCAGTTAATGTGTTTAAGTTTTTGGAAATATGTTGATATTGAATGGAATCAAATTGTCTTTCCAAAATCCTGACTCTTAGGAACATATGATAAATAGCTGGGTTATGAACGGAATAGATGCCCGTAAGCTGTAGAATGACGAGCTACAAATCTAGCCTGGCAACAAGTCGGTGTATGCCGTGTGAAATGACATCAACGAGAAGCTCAATCAATAAGCTATACTCAGCGAGGTTGTTCGTTGATCAACCAATACATATCCCCCTGAAACTCACCAACTTGCTGCTTGGAGCAAAAATGGCCCAGGATGGAGAAGATTGGTTCTGCGTACTACAACTAGCTCCGTCGGCGTACCCAACGAATGATTCCAAAAAGGCCGACATTTGCAACAAATGCAAAGTGTATTACCTAACCAAAATGACAACTCTTGATGAAAACAAAAATGTAACAAAAGCATATCTACAAAGAGATTACTACACTTGGTCAAGCATAGTAATGCTTAAGATACAACCCATTTCGGGGTTGCGACAGTGGAATCCCATCGTAATCTACTAGTTCCTAGGCTCCTTTCGCTAATACTCGCTTAATAATGTAGGGGCCCATCCATAATGATTTTAACTTACCCGTTCCCAATTTATTAGAGTCCTGATCGTAGAGCAAGACCAGGTCACCTTCTGAGAAGATACGAGGCTTGAAATTTTTGTCAAATTGTGCTTTGACACGTTTCTTATTTGCTTCATTAGCCAGCGCGGCGTCCCGATGGGTTTCATCCAAGTGGATTAGTTCCAAGAAACGAGCCTCTTCCTCTAAAGTTTCGAGAAGTAGATCGATTGCGAGCTTGAGAGATGAAATTTCACACTGAATCGGTAAGACAGCTTCCAGGCCATACGCCAACTGAAAAGGTGTAAATCCAGTCGCATTTCTCACTGAAGTCCTATATGCCCACAGAGCTGAGTACAGGATTAAATTCCAATCCAGTTTGTGGACTCTAATCATTCTTTGCAGCATGCGCTTAAGGAATTTGTTGATTGCCTCAACCTGTCCATTAGCCTGTGGATAATATGGAGTAGAACTATCATGGAATAGTCCTAATTTGGCAGTCAATTCAACCATCATGTGATTGCAAAAATGCGATCCATGGTCTGTGACTATAGCCTGTGGAACACCGAACCTAGAGACTACATGATTGAAACAGAAAAGAGCAGTCTTTTCACCGTTGTTGTTTAATGTAGGCATCACCTCAGCCCATTTTGTAAAATAGTCGACAACGACTATGATATACCCATGCCCCCCGGCCAAAGTGGGGTTACATGACATGAAATCTATGCCCCATTTAGTGAATGGCCCAACAGTAACTACTGGATGCAGCGATGTAATCTGGTTTTGCGATCAAAAATCTAATAAGCATGGCAACTTCTGACTGCAATTATGCAATCTTTGAAGATAGTGGGCTAGAAGTAACCAGCTCGTAAGATCTTTTATGCAGTAGCGTAACCAGATAGATGCCCACCACATGCACCTAAATGATAGTCATTTAGGACTTTTTCAGCCTCCTCATGCGTGAGGCACCTTTGCAGAACTATATCAACACCAAGATAGTAAAGTGTATCACCGACGATCATGTAGTCTTTTTCTTGGTATCGAATACATCGTTGTTCCGAGCGAGAGGTGTTAGGCCTAAAGGTTTGGGTTTGGAGATAGATTAGTATATCTCTGTACCACAGGTCGCTTGATGATATCAGAAACAGAGTTTCATCCACGATTGATGCTTTAGATGTTAAATCATTGGATGGTGATGGGAGGTCACAAAGTAACTCTGCGAAGACTAGAGATTTTTTTGATTTGGATTTGGTGAATTCCAGATCAAACTCTCTCAAAATGGCTATCCATTTGGAATATTTGCCCCTAGCAATTGATGCAATAGAATATAGGTCATAGGGTTGCAATCTGACAAAATGGTAGTTTTGCGAAAGAGTATATAGTGTCGAAATCTCTGTACTACTTGAACAGCTGCTAAAGCTAGCTTTTCAACATAGGAGTACTTGCTTTTTGTATCATTTAAGTTGCGGTTAAATAATACATAAGATGTTCTATTCCATTGTATTCTTGTACTAAAACCATGGCGATGGTTGTATCTGTAGCGACGAGATACAGGTTAAAATCTTTTTGATAGTCAGGAACGTACATTAATGATGCTTTTACTAGGGAATCTTTTAAAGCATCAAAGGAATCTTGCGCAACGGGATACTAGTTGAAGGGTACTTCTTTTTCAAAATATGCATATAACCTTTAGCAATTTTGGCGTAATTTTGAATGAACCTCCTTAGAAAGTTTGCTTTCCCTTGGAGTTTTTGAATTTGAAGCAAATTTGAAGGTGGAGGCATGTCAATGATTGCCTGAACCTTACATGGGTTGAGTCGAATTCCATCCTTAGAAACTACGAAACCAAGTAATCGACCAGAACCAACACAAAACACACACTTGTGTGGATTGAGTCATATCTTGTAGTATCGGCAACGTAGAAATATAACTCTCAAATGCTGCGGGTGATTGGTCCGCTTTCATGAATGAGCCGGTAGATCGTCGAGATATAGTTGAACGATGTGTTTGATGTCATGGAAGGCATAGTTCATTTCCCTTTAAAAATTTTCCCCTGCGTCCTTCAAACTGAAAGGTAGTTTACGGTACGCGAATGTGCCCCATGGACATATAAATGCAGTCTTTGACTGGTCCTGTGGGCAGATATTGATCTGATTGTATCCGGAAAATCCATACATAGATGAAAATATTTCGCATCCAGCACATCCATCAATTATCTGGTCGATAAAGGGTGTAGGATAGTTTTCCTTTGGACAGGCTTGATTCACATCCCTATAGTCGACGCACAGTCCAATCGTTCCTTGCTTTTTCATCAAAGGAACAATATTCGATACCCAATCAATGAGAGGAACAGGGTAAATGAAACCAGCATGCAAAAGTTTTTCAACTTCTGCCTTAATGGCGATGGCTTTCTTTGAGTGAACCAGTTGAAGCCATTGTCTTACTCGTTTGACATCTAGATACATATTTATTTCATGTTCAACAATACTCGAGTCAATGCATGGCATTTCTTCATATGACCGTGCAAAGACATCTCTGAATTCATGAAAGAGAGCGCAGTATATTTCTAGTTCTGAAGGAGAACAAGATTTGCCAACATGTATATTCTCTACACATTAGGTTTGGTTGAGATATTAATGGCGATAGTTTCTTCAATATTGGACAGATTTTGCTCGGAATCCACCATATTTACAGTATTTGATAGAAAATCAAAAACTGAAGGATGACTAAGGTCGCTAGAATAATCTTCATTTTATTATCTTGAAGCTGGGAACGATTGTGGTGATCTTCCCATGGTGCCTCTCCTATCATCATTGATTGAATGATTCCTTCGTCTGTAGAATGTACATGCAACCAAGGATCAGAAGAGGTGCCATACTCTAGAGACCTATCTATCTAAACACTTGCTGAGTGTTGATTTGGGCTCGCCACCCATGCCCAAAAAAATAATTGCTACAACAATTCTATAGGGCTTGGGGGAAACACCTGGCGATGATCCACACTATCAAATGGTCAGAGTTCTTCTTAATCTTTGTTGATTTAGAAGATATCATGTGACAGGTTTCCACTATGGCCACTTCCGCCAGATTACTCGGAGGCGAGAGGGAAAAAGTACCCATTAAGGAAGGGTCGTTTAGGAGACCTACTTTGATATTTGAAGCAATTGAGAACTTCCATGGATCAATGGAATGCTTCCAGTAACTTGCGAACTGTTGGGGAGAAAGGTCATTTGGTCAATCATTGTAATTCCACCTTAAAAGGGAAATGAAATCTTTCTAAAATATGTTGACACAACAACAGCCATAGCATAAATCCAAGGCCTGCCCAGTAGGATATTGTAGTCAAGGTTTCCATCAATGACCTCGACTTCAATTTCTACTATCTTGCCCCTTAGTTCGACTTGCAAGTTAATTAATATCCCATATGGTGTGTATGTTCTTCCATCAAATGATTTTAATGTCATTGATGATCGTGACAAGGGTGGAAAGCCTAAAGTTTTCTAGCAACTCATTGACATAACACAGGTAGATGCCCCCTCATCAATGATTGTTTGATGAACAATTTTATTGAGGGCTTTTTACTGTATAAGGAAGGCGAGCTGGGCTGGTAACTGAGGTTTGTGTCCTTAATGATTAAAGGTCACCGGATTGGAATCCACTGGATCAATCCCACCTATCACTGATAACAAAGCCTGCTTTTGGGAGGGGCAATTCTGTAGTACTTCGAGTGTCGAGATAGTAGATGGCGATTGGGCCAGATCCTCAGGCACAAGGATTAAATGTCGATTTATGTACTACTCCCTTTGGCGGTTTTATAGTTAATTCAGGAATGATGAGTGGAACAACTTCTAGTGAAGTTGTTGTCGAACTATTGGGTTGATCTATAGCCTTGTTGTTCGATGACTGTGGATTTCCATAATCTTTATTCCTTTTTGATATCAAAGAATCATTTTATTGTTTTGAGATGGATAGCATAAGCACCTGGGATGGGGAAGCATGATCAATAGCAACCAGATTAGTTTCTGGGTTTGGAAACAGATCAGTCAATACCGCTGAGGTATTTGAAGTCTTTAAAAACTTCGTGACCTCAGCTCGAAGTGGACAATCTCTCATATAATGGTCCTCATCACATATGAAACATGCTTGATTATGTTTCCTTCACCCAGAAGGGTTTCCAGAAGATTTCGCAGAAGTTGAATCTTCCTGTTTCTTCTTTTTGTTTTTCCCTTTCTTCTTGCCCCCTGGTTGCTTTCGTTCTTTACCCTTGTCAGATGACACGGCATTAACCTTTGAGGCAAGAGGTTCTTCATTTGCTTTTTTACTAGAAACTGCAAGGGCTTTTTAGATGTAGCCTTTGTGGTTTTCATGCTTATGGTACCAATCACGCCATCGCTGGCATGAGAGTCCCTGTTTGATTTAGGAGGGGGAGGAACAGAAAATTGTGGTCTAGGAGCATCAGGAATTTTATCGTAGAGTGTGCCAGACTAAGTATAGATCAAGTCTAAATATTGTGCACGAGCAATGACTTGCTCTTCAGTGACAACTCCTCCCTTAGCCACATCCTCTATGATAGAGGGCAATAATGACTTTATAAACCATTCAGCTAAAATTTGATCAAGAACATATGTCTTTACCATTCGACGATGATGCCGCCACTCATGAATATGATCAGATATATGAGTAGTTGTTGTCTGTTTAAAGTTGGTAAGGAGTTTTATCACCGTTTCGTACCTTATGGTAACTGAAAATGGGTTAAAAAGGTAGTGGCAAGGGTGCTGAAGTTATCGAACGAAGCTCTAAGTAATTCAATATACCATTTTGCTGCTAGACCAGTTAGCATTCATTAAAAAAGGTGAAGCCTGATTGAATCATCATTCAGGGTGTTAGATGAGCACCACAAATGGAAGGTCATTACATGATTCGATGGATCTTCACCTGGATTTCCATTAAATTTAGGAATATCAGAGGGAATTTTATGAGGTATCATTGGCCACCAAGGGGTGTAAGCAATTGGATCATTCGTCAGCTGGTTCAGATCCGGTAATTCTAGAGTTGTTACAAAAGACAACTGTTGATTCAGTTTAGGCGAAGCATACCCAGGATAAGATGGAATCACATGAGCAGTAGGTATTTGCATACCAGCGTAATGTATCTGATGTTGGTAACTTTGATAAAGTTCATCGACATAACCATTATAGTATGGTTGTTGATAACCATTTTGAAAATGCAGTTGCCCATTACTTACAAAGCCTTGTTGCTTAGGTCCTTGGTAAGATTGCTGGAATTGCGTTTGTTGATATTGTACCAGCCATGGTTGTTGGGCCATTTTTTGTTGCACAATACCGGATGATTGACCAAGATGCGGAGTGATAGTACCTGTTTGAGCTTGAGTTGTTCCAGGTAAGGAGGCACTAACCTGAGGTTGTGATTGAGCCTTAGAGACAAGAGGCTGTTGTATTGCAACTTGAGAGACTTGAGGTTGACACACAATAGGTAGTGCTTGTTCTTGCGATACAATCACAAAAGTAGTTGTAGTGGGAATATTCGATACAGGTTGTACTGGTTTCATTGAATATACAACCCTTGGTTTTTGAGGCAGTATTGGTATCCAACCGCTGGATGTAATTCCAGTTTGACCTGAATTTTGTTGTAAACTCTCATATGGTTGTTCTCCAGGAGGGAATAATGAAAAGGCATACTGCCCCCCATATGGTGGTAATCTAATGCTTAAAGGATAGATCAGCCTTTGAAGACTGGACTGCCAAATTGATACTGACATACAAGATCAATTTGTTGAGTTTCAACATAAGAAATACCAGATGAGACTCTGGATGAAGAAATAGGAACAGACCATGTCGTCGAAACAGTCCCTGAGTGGACTCCAGCTAGTGGTGCATAACTAACCGGGACAGATGGTATACCAGCAAACATTGTAGGAATGGTAGCAGGAAGCTCTGTCGTAGCTGTGTCAGTTGACACAGTCCTAGATGTTGATGGTTGTTTAGACATATTTAGTCTATCCAAAAGATTTCCTAGTGATTCGAAAAGAACTTGCGATGAAGGATTATTAAGAGAAATAACTTCAGGATTAGAAGGATATAAGTGGATCCCAGTTCCAACATGCAATGGAGTACTGGTTTGAAGATCCTCTACTATCTCTTCTATGTAAATCAGTCCATGTGGAAGAGGTAGACCGTTAGGTCCATAAAATATTTCTAGAGCCGAAGAAGGTATAGCTTTTGTAGTAACAGATACTAGAGGGGTGTCACCTTGTGAATTATAGAATTCAACTTCCAGATGTTCAGGTAAGTGAACTTCGGTCCCTATTTCAACAATAGATGGAGCTATCTCAGGTATAAAAGTGCCTACCATTACACTAGGATCAGTTCTAATGTCCTCTTGCAACCGCGGAGCTTCTTCTGTAAAGGCAGATGTACCAGAAATGATCGGAGTAACTGTAGTCTCTGACAATGTTGAAACACAAGTTTCAAATAAATCAGGTGAATTGGAATCAGTTAAAGGAGACCGTTTTGCCCGGAATGGTTTCGTCTCTGGAGTCAAAGATGGTTGACTTGCTAGTCTCTACGAACGACAGGGTTTTGATTGACTTTCTTCCACGATTGCGGATTACTTGATCAACTCAAAATTAAGGGAAAAAGATGTTCCGTATTTAAATAAATTTTAATGACGCTTTGACACAACTTTTCTTTTTCAATTTTTAAGAGTCGAGAAAAAGCTAAAGATGACTACAATTGCCTTCGATTTTTAATGAGCCCGAATTGACAAGTGCTCAGATGGACCTTTTCTTTTAAGGAGTCGAAAAGGAATGAAAGTGACTACTATGGAAATCTAGACAGAGGGATTACCAAATCAATAGAAAAAATGCAAAATACACCTTGGTCATAAATTAAAGAGAAATTACCAATCTCTTTAGTGCAGTCAATCTTCCCGAATGTTGTGTTTAGTGCATTGTGATCGATAGGGCGGAAGACACGGCTTCCTATGGATAAAGGATATCAGCATATTGTGGTCTCCCAATATATATTCGATGGTATGGGGAGCACAAGTCTGTACTAGCACTTGTCGTATCAAAGAGGAGGAATAATCCAACCTTCGATGAAAACGATAGTTACCAGGTTTTACGACGTCGGAACACATCTCCAGTCTAGACTTCTAGATGTGTTGCGTTAGGTTCCAAAGCGTTTTTATGTTCATTGAGATTTATTTTAGAGTTGATCTTTCTTAGAAGTTTGTCTTTCAAGGTTCACCGCGTGATGTAGATGTAAAATTCCTAAATATGCAATCTAAAATGATAAACAGTGGTTTATTTTCTTTTAGCAATGAAAATCCTAGCTACTAAGGAAAGAAGATTATGATTCTTTCAACAGAGAGCAAAGAGAACACACTAAATGCACTTTTCCTAAATCATTTTTGCACACAGTATAAATGCAAATGCACATGCATGTATTTGTTTTTCGTTTCCTTAATGTGAGAATGCCCAAAAGGAAAACTAAGTATAGATCTGAACTATTTTCTTCAAAATGACATTTTAACAATTTCTTTTCAAAAAACGAAAGGAAGACTAAAACGACACTTTTCGATTTCGAATAGAAAACTGCTTTCGACACTTCAAATATTAAAAATTCAAATCAAATACAATGACAAAAGTACAATCGACTATCTAGAGGAGGAAGACTTTACGACACTCTTCTTTTTTACTCAAAATGACAGTTACGACACTTTTTTGCATAAAAAACGACAGTTCGATTAAGCTACTTTCCACAAAGGAGGATTGTAAATGATTGACAAATACATAAAAACATTTACAAATCCTAATCAATGGAGGCTGAAATATGTAAAGGAAAGAGGCTTCAGCAATGAGATATTGATCATGAGTAGCAAAACTACTGAATAGAGCTGAAAACAAGGAGGAAAAAACCAAATTTCAAAGAGAGAAACAGTATCACTCAGTCATTGCACCTATCCTTCAGGGAAACAGGGATGCATCTCACATGCAACACACGAGAGGTGCGATGCATACAGGCTTCCAGTTACAGACAGTGCGATGGGCAAAGGAGCGAAACTAAGTTGGGTTTTTGCTCAAAATTTGTAGCTAAGTTCAGTGATTTAGGCTGAGCTATGATGGACAGTAAAAGCAAAGTACAGGGGTATGATCTCAAGAGGTTATTGAGCTACCACGAGGGTGCTTAGAATTCTTGTAAGTCAGATGTTCAGTTCATAAACCAACCCGGAGATTGACTGAAGCAGCATTCATCTACTTTGCAATTGCATAGCAAAGGCAGTTCAAAGGCTATCTGGCTAACTTCAGGCTCTGTCTGTAGTTTATAAAGCAAACAACAATAACAAACAAACAAAGTATTTGATCCCCAGCTGAGTCGCCATTTTGTTTCCAGGAAAACTAGTGTCTTTTACTGGATCTTCCGCTTGGCTCCTTGCTTTATTTCTCTCTCCCTTTATATAGCTTGCCACTCTTCTCCTACTTGTCCCGCTTCAGAGAATACCTGTAGAGTCAAAGTAACAAAATACCATCAAAGCATCTCGATCTATAATATCATAAACAATGTAGAATCAGAAATGCATTGACCATACAATTGCATTCACAAATAACAAGATTCACAAATACACGATTATATGGAGGAAAACTCAAAGGACTTTAATAATAGTAGAAGATAGGATTACAACCTATCTGTCTGATCCAGCATCATCCTCCTAGCATCAAAGCCCTCTTCACCTCATGAAAAGCAAGATCACCCAACAATACAACGTCTCTTCTCACAGATAATCCAACAATGCTTCCTTACAAATTACAAAATTCCAGCCTCTAGATCTATCAGATGAGGGATCCATTTATAGATGTCTTGCAAGGGTGTGAGTCAGCTCTGGGTTTCTAATTAGTGTCATTCCACTGATAGTTCTTGGTTCCACTTGGAGATTTCATTGATCTCTTACTCATCCCTGGGCGAATTCAAAGAGGCAAGTGTCATGGGAGAAGTTTCTGGAAGATTCCATGAGCTTCCACTTAGCAAAATGTCTCTGCCATTTGTCCATTCTCGCTCATCGCACCCTACAAAAGGCCTTTTCAGTATGCATCACACCTCGCTAGTGTAGAAACTAGTATGCATCACACCTTGACCATGGAGCAGTCAGTATGGTCTAGTTTTGGCTAGTTCTGAGTGGTTTTTTAGGTGGAACTTCTAGGAAATGATGTAATCAGTTGACCATGATCCTTTAGGGTTCGAAACAACACTTTTAGGGGTTAAAGAGCCCTTGGTTTATGGACATATGAGTTTGGGGTTGCAGTGCCCAAATATATCTATAACAGAGGTCATTTCCATGGACTTCATTATGTCAGGTTTTTGGAAGACAGTGAGACAACATGATTCTATTATGGTCATTGTAGACAAATTAACAAAATTTGCACACTTCATTCCGATAAAGTCTACATTTTTAGCTAGAGATGTAGCATAGGTATTCATCTGAGATGTGGTTGGATTGCATGGTGTTCCATAGAATATTGTTTCAGACAAGGGTTTGAAGTTCACTTCCAAGTTTCGAAAGGAGTTATTTGTAGTTTTGGGCATAGAGTTGGCCTTTAGCACATCTTATCATCTACAAATAGATGGGCAGACAGAGATGGTCAGCAGGATATTGGAGGACATGTTGAGGATGTATGTGATGCATTAGCAACAAAAGTGGGATGTGTCTCGCTCTGGTGGAGTTCGCATACAACAATGATTATCATGAGACATTTAGGATGAGTCCTTTTGAGGCATTGTATGAGTGGAGTTGTAACCCTCCCATCAGTTGGAGTGATCTAGTTAATAGGGTAATGATTGGACCATATATGTTGGGAAACATGGAAAAGGAAATGTAGGTCATTAAGAAGAATATAAAGTCAGCATAGGATAGGCAGAATATTTATGCAGATAGGGATAGGTTGTTCAAGTAGTTTCGGGATGGGGAATAGGTTTACTTGTGCATCAAACCGAAGAAGAGCTCCTTGCGGATTGGATCACGTGCCAAGATGGCACCACGATTTTTTGGACACTTCACTATCATTGAGAGGATTGGGACAATAGCCTCTTGACTTGCACTACCTCCGACAGTAAAATTCCACGATGTTTTCCATATATCTTTGCTTCAGAAGTATGTTAAGGATGTTGATCATGTGATTGACTGGTTTGTATTGCAGGTGGAACCAGATGGAGAATTCAAGCCAAGGCCTCAGTGTATATTGCAAAAAAGGTGCTCATCCTCTGGAACTGAACAATCGAGAAAGTTAAGTTACAATGGAAGCAATTTAGGCCCAATGAAGCTACATGGGAGATGGCAGATTAGATGCGGGGTATGTATCCTTCCTTGTTTGTCGGTTAAGGAATAGTAGTTTTGGCTTGGTGTTTTGGTGTGATTTTGGTATATGCTTTGGTATATGTTTTGGTATCTGTTTTGATTATTTTAGTTTATGTACATATGTATATGGATGTAAATACTGCCACAACTTGTGTTATAAATCTCCAATAAGCTGTATGGGTTTCATATCCTGATGATGTTATGTTTCATGTTGGTTTGCTTCTCAGCAGGTTGATCACTGTAAATACTGCATCGAGCTAAGTTATAAAGCTCCATCGACAGTATATTTTTCCTACAGTAGTTTTGTGGTTATAGGTGTTGTTGAACACTGAGGATGGTGTTCCCCCAAAGGGGAGGTTTCTATAACAACCCTGGTGAAAATTCCATGTATAAAAGTAAATAAAGGAAAAATAATAACCATGGATGATGAGGCACTTATTCCAAGCTTAATGTTGGGCAAAATCCTAGTGATGGGGATCACTTGTGATTGTTTATGGCTAAGGACATTGGCAAAGGTAATGGCTAAGGCTTTAGAAAGGCAAAATGGCATTTTTGGCACATTTATTTATGAAAATAATGGAAATTAGGAGAAAAGGGAGGTCAAAGGTCAAAGGTTGCATGTGAGGAGGAAAATGAAGGAAAATAATGGAAAATGAATAAAATAGAGGCCTAATTCATAAAAATGCTTCTAAGGACCAGTTGGCAACCTTTTGTCAGTTCAATGTTTGTGATCTCTCCTATTCTCACTCTCTCTCATACTCTTGGAGACTTAGAGTTTTCTTGGAGAAATCTTGTAGGGGGTGGCATACTTGGATTTTTTGAGCAATAAGGAAAAGGAAGAGTAGGAAATCAAAAGAAGGAATTGGGATCAGCAACTAAATCATATTGCTTGCTGGTACTTAGTTGCATGTATGTTTGCTTCACTAGTTTTTCCATGCATCGCACATGCATGTGGTGTCTTGGTTTTGATATGTCATTGGCATGGAGAATTGTCTGGATTGACAGTGGATTGCCTAGCCTTGCCATTTCCTAGATAGCCATGGTGATTGTGGGTTTACTTTCATTGTTTGTTTTTGGTTGGTTGTCATGTTTCCTTAGCTTGGGTTGAGTTACTAGTTCATGGAGCCTTGGTTGGACAAATTCTTTGGAGGCTTGTAACAACTTGGGTTAATTTACTAGTCCTGTAGCCTTGGTGGGACAAATGCTCTTGAGCCCTTGGTGGGTTGAGTTACTAGTCCTCGAGCCTTGGTTGGACAAATGCTCTAGATCCCAACAAAAACTATGGGTTGAGTTACTAGTCCTGGAGCCTTGGTTGGAACAAACGCTCTGGAGCCCTAGATGGCTAACATAGAGACTAATCGGATGATGATTTTGTGATGTCCGACTGTGAGGTGGAATCACTATCTGATGGGTTGAGGTTGATGGCCTCGAGAAGCCCTGGATGAGTTTTGATTGATGTGTTCTATGAGATCCCACATTCATGCTTGGAATATGGCATGGGGGTGAATGGTTAAAGAGATATTTGGCTCATCCATTCTACGGTTGGGTGGAACTTGGATATCCCATCCCGGGTATCAATTTTGCATCATTAATGAAAGACAATTTCTCCTTGTATTTCTGTGAGCATTTTGATGTATTTTATGTGGTCTATATGTTTATACTTTCATGAGTATTTTTGTCCCTTTATGCTGGTTATGTATGTGTTTTATGATAGTAGTCCATGTATGGATTTCCTTATGTTTTTAATTGTAATTGAATGATCAATGTATCTATGACCTAATGGATTGCATGACAGTTGATTTGTTGAGGCATCTATGGGTCTTATTGATTCTCAGCTAACTATGAGACCCCTATGCTCAAAACTATTAATTACACATGTAGATTACACATTTGCAATATGTTTGACGAAATTACTGTCATGGCTAGTAGGGGTCTAGTCAAGGTCTTGAAAAAATATTTTATTTAGTACTAACATTTCTATGTTATTTTACTGATATGAAGAGATCATTCAATTATGGGCAGTGACCTGGGCTCTGGGTCTGAGAAAGTGGCTCAAATCTCAGAGTCCCTGGCATAACACTGGCAGTTCTTGTTTTTGGTCGCTAGCAGGAAAGCCTGTGAGAGAGACGTTGGGTTGTTGGTCACACTCATGCCTATAGCATGGGAGGCACTGAGGCTTAAATTGTCCAAAATCTCAATGGGACCCCAATGTAATCGGTCTTGAGTATTGGATTGGTTCCTAAGGGTCCTGTAGCCAAGGATTAATGTCTATATGGTGTGTTTTCATCAGTTCCACTTCCTTAACGTGACATAGGAGGTCAAATCATGTCATAGTGGCCTCTCATTGCGTGTTTTCCTTGGCTAGATAGTTTCTTGGGTAGATGTGGGAGGAGGTTCCTATAGTAAACTTTTATATCTACTGCTTCTCCCCAAAATAGGTATGGTAACTAAGCTTTAAAGAGTAGGGATCTTTCCATGTCTTGAATTGTTCAATTCTTTATTTTAGGCACACCATTTTTCTGTGGAGTTCTTGTGATAGTGAAATTCCTTTTGATTCCATGATGTTCAGAAAACTCATTGAATTCATGTGAGGTGAATTATCCTCCTATATTGGTTCTTATACATTCAGTGTTTAGATATATTTCATTTTAAACTACATGCTTGAAAGCTTTAAACTTTTAAAATGCCTTTGAATACTCTTTGAGAAAAGTGACCTAATTCATTTTGGTATAATCATATATGAACAACAAAAAATACCTTTCTCCTTTTATAGTTTGAGTCTTGGCTAGATCACAATTATCATTGTGAAAGATTTCCAATTTCCTAAATGTTGAATATTATTTTTCTTTGAATAAGACTATGTTTTGCTTTACAAACCGACATGCTTTGCAGATGGCATCATGACGTTTTGATATTCTAGGCATGTCATCAATGATTTATTCTCTTGTAACTTTTACCAAATTATAAAATTGATATGTCTTAGTCTTCTGTGTCGTACCTATATTTCATCTATCCTTCCAATGAAACACTTTGCAATTTCAAATCCATGAAGAGTGGATACACTGCTTTTGGTCCTATTATATCTTGTTATCATATTTCCTGTATATGAGTTTATGATTTCACAGCTCCTATAATTAAATGTGAGATCATACCCTTGATAACACATTTTAATAATGCTTAGAAGATTTTGTTTTAGTCCTTCCACATATAAAAAAATTGAACCTTAGTTATTCCATTATTGATATTAATATTTCCTTTCCCATCAATTTTGTAGATGCATCATTTCCAAGAATTACTTTACGTCCATCTACTTCTTTGAGTTTGATGAATTTACTATGATATTTTGTCATGTGTCTTGAACGACCGCTATCAACATACCATTTATTTTCCTATTTATGAGCATACAACATAAGGCCACACTCTTCGTTTTTTCTTCATTGTTCCCTTGGGTGTGAAATTTATCTAAAGTGATTCTCTAGTTTCAAGCCTTATGTCCAAAGTTGTTCCATATGTAGCATTCAATATAATTGTGTAATATTTCAAAATAATTTCTTCTACTACTTTCTGTTGGAAATAATATTGAGAGGGGGGTGAATCAGTATTACCAGATCAATAATTTTTCATTTCCCAAACAGATTTATATACGCTACATCTGTGAAGTGAATTGGTGTGTACACGCTACTGTGATTAGTGAAACCAGCGTATACCAAAAGAACTTATGATTTAGTTAATTTATCATGTGTTGATCTATAACCAGTGCATCAGTAACTTATTAAACAGTGCAGTAAAAAATAGAATAACCATCACACATAAGAAACACACATGAACACCAAGATTTAAGGTGGAAACCCAATGTGGGTGACAACCACCTGTTGCTGTCATCTCTGTCTTCTTTTAATAATAAGAAAATCTATTTACAATATTGTACTGGTGTAGACTCATACCATTACATAGGCACCCACCTGCAGAAGGCTACTACCTTCTCTCATTTTCCAGATTCTACTGGAAGGGAGCTACAACCCCCTAGCTCTTGTACTAGCCAATGTGTTTACTAGTACATAGGCGCTGGCCTATAGAAGGCTAGGACCTTCTCTCTTCCTCTAGGGACCAAATTTCATAAATTTTCAGACTGAATGCCCCTGGTACACAATAATACACATGAAGGCCTCATTTCATCAAGTTTTCATACTAGACCCATCAAAAACTTTGAAACTCAGATTGCATCAACCAACAATCAGTTAATCTAAAAAATCATATCACTATAACAAAAGCACTATGCTGAACCCAGAAACCTGCATCATCATTCACAACGAGTTGAAACCTAAAAAATCATGCATCATAATGTATATGCTACTTTACTGAACCCAACCTGTGTGTATATGCTACTTCGTTTAATCAAACTTGCGTATACCTTTAAAACTAATAAAACATAAAACTTCTGAATCAAGTATATAACAACCAGCAATATACCAAATATCTACTATCAATTTATAGAGCCTTACACTAGCAGTAGCAGAGATTACCCTTCTCACTTATACAATTAATCAATCAGATACCAAACTCCTCATGCATTCAGTTTTACATTCAGATCTATGAAGACTTCATTTACAGATAGTAGTAAAACAACAATATTGATCAAATAGATCAGTCATCTCTGAGCAACATACTTTTGTTTTGCATATGCTACTTGGATGAGCCGAATTGGCATGTATACGCTACTTCACCAAAGCAAACCAGCGTACATATCTACAAATATGAACTCATAACTTCGCTGCTATTCCAGACTTCAGACAAACCCAGATCATGACATTCAAAGAATAAAACAGGTGTACAAAATTAGATATGGCCCAACCAATATTAGATCACTCAATGATAAGTCATTTCAGGTCTCATCATCCTGATCCAACATTGAATACAAGCTACAAAAATATTTTAGATCAAATCACCAACATAGCCCCTGCAACATAAAATATACTTCAGATAGAAGTATTCCTTAGAAACCCTTTTCACTTGCACACACTGTCCTTATGATCTTCTCCTCCTTATATAGTTTTAGGCTTTTCTCAATACCTTGGACAAAAACAACTTATGACCCATGGTATTCTTGGGCAGGATCAAATAGTTTTTACTCCACTCAATATTGTGGGCTAATACCATGGTATTGACCCTTGGTATTCTCTAATCTTGAAATTCCTTGATTTTCCAACATGTATGCGCTTTTCCTCTTGTGGGAGTGCGTGTATACATATAGGCATTTTTTGTTCTGTGGACCTACATGTATACGTATATGCATTTTTTGTTCTGTGGATCTGCGTGTATACATTGTTTTGACTAACTGGACTTGCGTATACATCTTAAATTGCTTTTCACCATCCTTTACCTTCAACTTCTTCATTCTGATTAGTAGAATTTAGTTTCATCTTCCTGTTCTTCTGTACCAATTCCTTGTTACATCTGAATGGATCTGTTACACTGTGGGTTGCCTTTCATAAAAGATGAATTGACCTGTGAGTGAGTTTCCATCAAGGACAACACTTGTATCATAATGCCAACAATCTTCCCCTTTGGTCTTGATGGCAACCATGCTGGTGTTGATTACTGCAAGCTGTAGAAACTATTAGAGATAACAAGCAACACCAAAATACTCTGCCCCTTTGACATCAAGGGCAAAGGGCGGACCAAGTTATTCTCACCCTTTGATATACATTATGTTGTCCATGTTCCCCCTAAGTACATGGCGAGTCTGCAGAGATATGTTTTAAAATATAACATGACTCTATAACTCAACTAAGTGAGTATGACCTCCCTATGACCAATGACTCATACATACATAAATCAACCAACCAAGTGGGGATACACCATATTTGACTCATCCACCCAACCGAGTGGGTATATACATGATAGAAATACAAAAATTATTACATCATCCATCCCATGCAAAGTGGGGATACAAATTACAAAGTGGGGATACAAATTACATCATATGTACAATAAGACTCATTGAAATATAGACCATGACAGAAGAGGTCATATCACACCCTAGATCTTTAAATGAATTATGCAACAAATGATATAAGTATCTGAAGCCATACCTGAACTTAGCAACCATGATGCCAACAATGCTAAATTTATGTGAATTCTAATACTCCCCTTGAACATGTGCTACCTATGCATTGTCAACAAGTCATTCATCAAGTCATCTTTGTCAGTCAGACAAAAATCAATGAACAAAGAATATCGTCAGACTGTAATCATCAATATCATAGTTTGACCCACTGTTTTTCTCTCAGAAAAACATATACCCTCTTTCAGCCACAAAAACCCATGTGTATATGTGATTATACTTCGTGAAACACATGTATAATAACCTTCCTCTGAAGACTAGATTTAATAGTAGGATGATGCAGTAACTACTCCCAACTTTTGTCTGAGATATTCAAATGTTTCTCTGGGAAGTGGTTTAGTTAATATATCAGCAACCAGTTATTTGGATGGAACATACTCCAATTTAACCTTTTGTTCAAGCACTTGTTTTCGTATAAAATGTTACTTAATGGGTATGTGCTTGGTCTTGGAGTGCATGAGAGGATTTTATGAAATACTTATGGCACTTGTATTATCACATAGAATGGAGATTGGTGGATTATATGTGATTTGAATGTCTTGCAATGTTGCATCATCCAAAGTAGTTGTGTGCAGCAAGATGAAGCAGCCACATATTCTGCTTCAATTGTCGATAAGGCAATTGAACCTTGTTTCTTGCTGAACCATGACACTAACCGAGAAGCCATATAGAATGCACCTCCACTAGTGCTCTTTCGATCATCAACATTTCCTACTCAATCTACATTTGTATATGCATGAAGAATGAGGCCTATATCTTTAGGATACCATAGTCCAAAGTCTTGATTTCCTTGAATATATTTGAAAATTCTTTTGATTGCATGGAGATGTGATTCCTTTTGATTTGCTTGGAACCTTCCAACAATTCCTACTGCATGCATGATATTAGGTATGGTACCTGTTATATAAATAAAACTTCCAATCATAGATCTGTAAGTTTGTTGGTTTACTGCTGGTGATTCATCGTTAGAACTGAGACTACGTCCTGTTACCATTCGAGTACATACTGGTTTAGAATCTTCCATTCTATACTTCTTCAAGATCTACTTGAGATATTTGGTCTAGGAACTAACTCCCAAGTACCATTCTTTTCAATTTCGTCAAGTTCTTCATCCATGGCCTTCACCCAACATTCATCTTTGCAGACTTCATTTACATTCTGAGGTTCGATGGAGGAGAGTAATGCTGGATAGCTTGAGGTCCTTGTAAGAGTTCTTCTTGTCTGTACTCTAGCTCAATTTTCTCCTTGAATTTGAGATTCTCGATGATTCTTCTGAACATAACTAGATGGAGTCTTTTCCCTGTCTATTGTATCTTCTTCTAGTTCTTCGTTGGTTTCTTCTTCTATATCATTTTGATTTGTTGCAGGAAAGAATTCCCCAACATCCTCACTATCATATTCCTTTGTTGATTTCATTTGTTCTGGATTTTTTCACGCTTCACCAATTACAACATCAATGCTTTCAACAATTTTCCAAATTCTTTTATTATAACATCTCTATCCTTTACTTCTGGATCAATAAACAAGAAGAATTCCTTCGTCTTCTCTAGGTTCAAACTTACCAAGTTTTTGATTAGTCCTTTTGATGAAACATTTTCTTCTGAACACTCTAAAGTGTTTTACAGTAGGAGGCTTACCATACCAAAGTTCATATGGAGTTTGATTACTATTTATCCGACATTTTCTTTGTTGAGAATAGTCACGACAGAAAATGCAACTTCACCCCAAAAGGTTGCAGGAGTTCCAAATTGATCAAGCATTGTTCAAGCCATTTGTTGAACTATTTATTTCATTCTTTCCACCACGCCATTTTCCTGAGGAGTTCTTGCAGCTGAGAATTGCCTCTTTATTCCATGTTGTTCACGAAATTCAAAGAATTCATCTGATATGAATTCTCCCCCTCGATCAAATCTAAGAAATTTTATTTTTTGATTTGATTCATTTTCAACTAAAGCTTTAAAGGCTTTAAACTTTTCAAATGATTCATCTTTATACTTTAGTAGACCTATCCAACACATCCTGGAAAAATCATCAATAAATAAAATAAAGTATTCTTCTCCATGAGGTGACTTTTTCCTTGTTAGTCCACATAAATCAGTATGGATGAGTTCAAGAGGCTTGCTTGCTGATCCTTCTTTGTCATTGAAGTGAACTCGAGTTTCTTACTGACTTGACATGGTTTGCATATGGTATTTTCTGGGATGCTAATATCGCGAAGATCACGAACTGCCTTAAGCCTGCATGCTTTTCTTATTTGAGAAAAGTTTAGATGTCCCAATCTTCTATGCCATAGCCAGTTTTCATCAATTTTGCTTAGATAGCATTATTGTTGTCCTCCTTTGAGTATGTATAAGTTGTTTGGAGTTCTTGTTCCTTTGATCATGGTCTTTCCTGTATCAAGCTCACGAACCACACATCTATTTGATCGAAGAACAACTTCATTTCCTTGATCACACATTTGATTGACACTCAACAAGTTATGCTTTAAACCATCTACATACATGACATCTCAGGCTTTAACGTTTTTCTTTTAAGAAGAAAGAACCTTTACCTTTAATGATAGCTAGAGTGTAATTGTTATGAAACCAGCTCAAGAAAAGATAGAAAAGATAGATCAACGCCTTAGAATTTAGCCTCTTCGAGGGGGAAACCTCCTTTACATTACATAAATGAACAATTCTTGGATGATACAAATGAAAAGACCTCCTTTTTATATATAGGAGTCTAAGGGGTCATAACATAATCAGAGCCGACATAACAATAATAATGTAAGGGCACAATAATAACAATAGTGGGCTTCTATGGGGCACAACAGTAACAATATGGGCACTACATGGGTACATAAATATAATAAGTGGGTTATACTAATAACAATAAGGGGTTACACTAGTAGTATAGGGGCCTAACATGCCCCTCTCCTTCAAAAAGTGTTGTCCTCAACGCTTGAGTAGTTCTTAATGCTTCTGTATAAAATTCTTGTCCTCCCATGTGGAATATTCAGCGGGTAAGTTCTTCCACTTGATGAGATACTCTGAAATTGATTGATTTCATAGCTATCGGGTTCTTGTTTCTGTGACTGCTCCAGGTTCCAATATGATTTTTCCTTCCTCTTCAATTTCTGGCAATATTGTTTGAATTGGGATCTTTTGCAACTTTGGAATAAGTGGCCATACTTCTTCATCCTTCTTCCATTCATCCCTTGCTTTGTTTATCCAATCTGGTTGGATAATATAAATATCACAAAACAATGCTTCCACATCCTCATCCTTGAAGAGTCTTCCCATTCGGTAAGGTTGCCATTTTTTAAGTGCATGTAGTATTGCCAACATTTCCTTCTCATAAATAGCTTGCTTGAGATGTAGCGATAAAAATAACCAATCACCTACATCAAAACATTTTTCACTACGATGTTGATCTACCTGTTGTTTCGTTTGATTTTGCACCGAAGTGGCGTTATCCTTTAAAAGTTGGAGAACTTGTTGTTGATGCTCGATGTGATCTTTCACTGCTTGAACCTTTTTCTTCTTGATATGTCCTTCTATCTCTAGAGGTTGATGAGTGGTAATTTCTTCCAATCCTTTACAAGATATGGTCGGATTCATTTCTTGATGCTCGATGTGATCTTTCACTTCTTGAACATTTTTCTTCTTGATATGTCCTTCTATCTTGATAGTTTGAGGAGTGGTAATTTCAAACAATGAATTACAAGAAATGGTTGGATTCATTTATTCTTTCTCGATGTGATATTTCACTTCTTGCACCTTTTTCTTCTTGATATGTCCTTCTATCTTGAGAGTTTGAGGAGTGGTAATTCTTGCCAATGCTTTACAAGATATGGTATGATTCGTTTCTTCTTTCTCTGGGGTGGGGTCCTGGCGTATATCTTCTTCTTTTGATGTTTCTTGATCCTTTTCTTCCTCCTCTTCATATTCTATGTAAAATAATTTCTTCTTAGCACACTTATGACCTTTAGTGCATTTTCTATCACAATCGTAACAAAGCCCTTTTTCTCTTTTTTCTTCCAATTGTTGTGGTGTAACCCTTGTAGGTTGTGGAAGGCTAGGAGAAACAACACTTCCATATTTATAGTTGTGAGGGGTACGCTTCCTGGTTTCCATAATTTTGCTTTCCACTATGTCACAAAGCCCTTTTACTCTTTCCAATTGTTGTGGTGTTGCTCTAAAGAAGGTGTTTCTCTTTGTATCCTCATAATGTGCTATCATTTCCTCCGTGAAAATTGACCACGTAACAAGTTGTTTACGAGAACAAAGCCCTTTGTACCATAAAAATTGATCTGGTTCTAAATGTGAAGATGCAATACATACCTTTTGTAACAGTTGTACACCATGTAGATCAAAATATTGCTCCATCTGAAGTATCCAATTTACTGGATCCTTGCCATCAAACTTCCTCATCTTGCTTTTTCTTGATTTTAGGAGCTCGAAATTGAAATGACTATAACTCTGTACTTTTGGATCTTTAAGTTCTGAAATTACAACCTATAGTAGCCTTCTGTGTCCTCTTTCCAATGCCACTAGTCTGATCCAAATTGGATTCTCCACGAAAGAGTTATGCACAATCTCCCACAGTGACCTGATTGTAGACTAGTTCAGTAGAGCGAACTTGTATGAAGTGCCACGTGTCACTGTTTCAAGATTTGACACTGAAAAATATATAAAAGACAACTACATTCCGTCCTCTTTCTGTACCTTCTTGCGAAATTTCAATCCGATGCTCAGAAAGAAAGTTATGACGATTTTCCCCAGGTCACCTGCTTTGAATGTAATTCAGGAGTCTGCAAAAAGACAAACTTCCTCAGATCATATCTCCACAAATATCATGCAAAAAGCTCTAAAATTCAGACCCAAGGTTCAGCGTGATTTCTTCTCAAATGGGTTTTTTTTGCGACTTCTGAAACGTCACAGAAAAAAAGTTATAGCGAAAATTCCACGATGACCTGTTTGGAGCAGCAAAACCCTAGAATCCAAAGCTCTGATACCAAATGTTATGAAACCAGCTCAAGAAAAGATAGAAAAGATAGATCAACGCCTTAGAATTCAGCCTCTTCGAGGGGGCAACCTCCTTTACATTACATAAATGAACAATTCTTGGATGATACAAATGAAAAGACCTCCTTTCTATATATAGGAGTCTAAGGGGTCATAACATAATCAGAGCAGACATAACAATAATAATGTAAGGGCACAATAATAACAATAGTGGGCTTCTATGGGGCACAATAGTAACAATATGGGCACTACATGGGTACATAAATATAATAAGTGGGTTATACTAATAACAATAAGGGGTTACACTAGTAGTATAGGGGCCTAACAATAATTTCAAAATGAGACATTCTTTTCTTTTTCTAAAGCATTATATGAATGAAGTTTCTCTTTATCACCTACCATGTGTTTGGAGAATCCGCTATCGATGTACCACTGATTTTCTTGTCCTTCTGCATACAGAGCTATGCCACATATTTCTGATTGAGATTCCTTCTTTCTCCATATCTTGGGATTTAATGATGTTTTCTCCTTTTGAAGTGATGGCTAAAATTTGCTCATGCATTCAGATTCTTCATGACCAAAGTTATTACAAATAAAACATTCTACTTCATTTTCAAGAGGAGAAAAGTTATTATAGGAACTTTTCTTGATTCCTGTTACACTCTTTTGATTTCGTGCTTCTCTATTCATGATGGTTTTGTAAGCAACACATTGAGCAGCCTTATGCCAAAAGTTATGACATGAAAAACATTTCCCATTAAAGAAGTTTATGCAATCATAGAATCTTTTGGCATTATTTACCTATTGGTTGAAGCTTCTACTGATATTCATCCTTGGAGTAAATTGGGTATGATTTACCTGATGAGTAATTTTAGGCCTTTGTTGATGATTGACATACTATTCACTGGTCTTTGTTGCATCAAGATAGCTTTTGGTGGAGGCTGATGACTTCTGTGATTAAGATGATTCTTCAATATATCCAAGACCTGTCTTTATCATAGGAGAACGTTGAACTTTGATGATTTCATTTAAAGTTTCATATCCTTTAGTAGATCTGAGATTCCGATATTTTGTCTTCTCAAGTTCTTTTCTTAGACCCACAATTTCAAATTCTAGATTTTCATTGTGTTTTTCTCTTTCACTGAGTTGGTGAGTCAACGTATCAATGATCATATTCTTTTCTTCTAAACAGATTTTGAGTCTAGTAATTTCTTCAAGAAAGTATTCCTCTTCTAAGGCATCCAATATATCATCATTGTCATAAGCCATGAGTAGTCTCTAATCTTGGTTAGTTTAATCTTCATCACTATTGGATAAGCCATCACTATCTTCATGCATATTGTAATTCCTTCTATTCACAACCTGTTTTCTATTTCCTTTTTCATATTTATCTTTATGAGGAAATTTGGCGGCATAATGGCCGACTCTACCATAAGAAAAGCATTTGAAAGGTAGCTTACCTCTGAATCTTCCGGAACCCTGTTGAAGCTTCTTGACAAAATTTACCTCATCTTCTTCTTCTGAAATGTGTTCTGATTCATTGTGCTCTTCCTTTTATTTTCCCTTTGTTAACGCCTTAAAAGCAGCTTCTCTCATATCTCATGGACCTCCTTTTTTCATTTCAAAGGCAATTAGGATTCCATGGAGTTGAGTCACAGTAATAGTTTGAAGATCCTATTTTTCTTCTATGGCTGACACTTTTGACTCAAATTTAGAAGACAAAGATCTCAAAATTTTCTCAACTAAAGTAGCTTCCTTTATCCCTTCACCCAGATTCTTCATACAATTAACAATCTCATCTATACATAAAAGGTAACTAGCAACACTCTCATCACTTAGCATCTTAAGTGTTTCATACTGAATTCTGAGAGCTTGAAGCTTAGCATGTTTTACTTGAGAGTCTCCTCCGTAGCTCCGAATGATTTTGTCCCATATTTCTTTGGCTGTCTTGAGATGCATGACTTTGACAAATTTTGATTCTCACAAACTTCCCAATAATGTAACGACATCTTTGGCATTGGTTTTGTGTAACTTCTTACCTGCAAAGTCTGTAGGAATTGCTAATGGAAATTTATATCCTCCTTCCACAATTTCCAAAACATTGGCTCCTAGTGATTCTAGATAGGTTTTGGTTCTTATTTTCCAATATACTAAGTTTCTCCCATTGAAGAATGGTTGTCTGATGGATCCCATGCCTTCGTGATTATTCATCTTGAAAGATCTTCCTTCAAGTAATCAAGCTTCTTTTGAAGCACCTGCTCTGATACCAATTGTTGGAAATAATACTGAGAGGGGGCTGAATCATTATTATCAGATCAATAATTTTTCATTTCCCAAATAGATTTATATACGCTACTTCTGTGAAGTGAACTAGTGTGTACACGCTACTATGATTAGTGAAACCAGCGTATACCCAGAGAGCTTGTGATTTGGTTAATTTATCATGTGTTGATCTATAACCAGTGCATCAGTAACTTATTAAACAATGCAGTAAAAAACAGAATAACCATCACACATAAGTAACACACATGAACACCAAGATTAAAGGTGGAAACCCAATGTGGGTGAAAACCACATGTTGTTGTCATCTGTGTCTTCTTTTAATAATAATAAAATGCGTTTACAATCTTGTACTAGTGTAGAATCGTACCAGTATGTAGGCACCCACCTCTAGAAGGCTACAACCTTCTCTCATTTTCCAGCTTCTACTGGAAGGGAGCTACAACCCCCTAGCCCTTGTACTAGTCAATGTGTTTACTAGTATGTAGGCACCAACCTACAGAAGGCTACGACCTTCTCTCTTTGTCCAGGGACCACGTTTCATAAATTTTCAAACTGGATGCTCTTGGTACACAACAATAGACACGAAGGCCTCATTTCATCAAATTTTCATACTGGACCCATCAGAAACTTTGAAACTCAAACTGCATCAACCAACAATCAGATCACTATACCAAAAACATTGTGTTGAACCCAGAAACCTACATCATCATTCAGAACTAGCTGGAACCTCAAAAATCATGCATTAGAATGTATACGCTACTTTGTTGAACCTTACCTATGTGTATACACTACTTCCTTTAATAAAACCTGTGTATACCTTTAAAACTACTGAAACATAAAACTTTTGAATCAAGTCTGTAACAACCAGTAATATATTGAATATCTACTATCAATTTATAGAGCCTTACACTAGCCGTAGCAGAGATTACCCTTCTCACCTATACAATCAATTAGATATCAAACTCCTCATGCATTCAGTTTTACATTCATATCTAATAAGACTTCATTGACAGACCATAATAAAACAACAATACTGATCAAATAGATTAATCATCTTTGAACAACATACTTTTCTTTTGCATATGCTACCTGGATGAGCCAAACCGGCATGTATATGCTACTTCACCAAAGCGAACCAGTGTATATATCTGTAAATATTAAATCATAACTTCACTACTATTCCAGACTTCAGACAAATCCAGATCATGACATTAAAAGAATAAAACATGTGTACGCAATTATATCTGGCCTAACCAATATCAGATCATTCAATGATAAGTCATTTAAGGTCTCATCATCCTGATCCAACATTTAATTCAAGTTGCACAAAATATTTCAGATAAAATCACCAACATAGCCCCCGCAACATAAAATATACTTCAGATAGAATTATTCCTTAGAAACCCTTTTCACTTGCACACACTAGCCTTATGAACTTCTCCTCCTTATATAGTTTTAGGCTTTTCTCAATACCTCGAACCAAAACTACTTAGGACCCATTGGTATTCTTGCGCAGGATCAAATAGTCAATACTCCGCTCGATATTGTGGGATAATATCATGCTATTGACCCATGGTATTCTCTACTCTTGAAATTCCTTGATTTTCCAACCTGTAGATGCTTTTCCTTTTGCAGGAATGTGTGTATATGTATATGGGTTTTTTGTTCTGTGGACCTGCATGTATACGCTGTTTTGACTAAGTGGACCTGCATATACATCTTAAAGTGATTTTCACAATCTTTTACCTTCAACTTCTTCATTCTGATTATTAGACTTTAGTTCCATATTCCTGTTCTTTTGTACCAATGCCTTGTTACATCTGAATGGATCTGTTACACTGTGGGTTGCCTTTCATTAAAACTGAACTGACATGTGAGTGAGTTGCCATCAAGGACAACACTTGTATCATAATACCAACACTTTCATATTGTTGATGGATGAAATAGAAATGATAAACACTCAACATTTTTTGAATCCTTAATGGGATAAACCAAGAATGATGGGAACGTTTTCCATAATTTATAACCTTCTTAGAATATGTTACAAATTTCAAGAAACTATCTAATGATTTAAAAAAAAATAATGAGCACTCAATATGGTTTTCCTTTCTGTATATCTATATAAGCCAGAATAACCATAAAAGAAAATAAAAATATATACAACTAAATTGACAGACATAAAGTAATCTACAATTATCAAAAATCTAAAATTTGTGAGAAGTAAATAAGCATATAATCACACTCATATAGAATCACCTTTAGCAATGAGTTCATTGTTTTTTCTAGAAATATAGATTTATTAACAAGAGGGTTGAAATATATAATAAAAAAGAAAATATAATCATAAAAGGAAAGAAAAGAAACAGTAAAAATATGACACATTATCGCAGGATAATAAATGAATCCTTCATTGGTTATACTTGAAAATATTGTTCAGATTTAGTAAACTCAAACTCAGTAGATTAAAGAAATGTGCAACAAGTATCTCCTTAACAAATGACTATATTTGGGAACCATATAAGTCAAATGCAAATAAAAAAGAACGATAAATAATCCTCGACCTTGCTGCATTTGGGTCAATGAGACCTCTTGGACATTGGTATCCTACTGCACAAAATGCCAATTATAAGCCTGAAAAATATACAACAGTTAAAATATCTTCAGTGACCAAATTAAATAATACCTTAATCAGTAGGTGATACTTTCATACCTCCATTAATTTCTATTATTTACAAGGATCCATGTAAGAAGAGTTTATGAGCTCCAAATATCTAAACAACACAACAAGTTCTCCGAAAACTAAAGCAATCAAACTATATCATACCCATTGAAGAATTAATTCGATATTGATTCCAAAGGGTTTTTTGTTATGGAGAAAAAAATCACATAATCTTAAAAAGGACTTTAATCTCTTTCCAACAAGTATTTAATTACCTCCTAACTCCTCCTCATTCAAGAAAAATTGATTTCACAAGTTGAAAAATAACTATTTTTTATCTCTATCAAGTTTGCCTACATAAGCACAAGCTAGCCCCCTTCCTCAAATGTTGTGACAGTTCAATGAGATCAGGCTAGTATAAATACAAGTCCTTTCTCCTCCAATTCGCTCATCAACTTGGTTAAGGAAAAGAAAAATGAGCTTAGACCTGAGGTAGATAGATAAGGCTCATATCTCATGAACCTAAAATCTAGTTAAGGCAAATATTTTGTGATTTTTATCTCTGTTTTGGATCAAGGCGTATTGGTGAGTTTTTGATCATTTTTTGAGCTAACGTTTGCTAGATTTCAATATTCTTTTTCATATTGTGGAGAATAATTCATACTTGTAAATCTCCATTTACTTTTCTAAACATGGCCTAGTTTACCTTGAAATTTCAACCTTTTTGAGGCACATATTACAGTCTTTGAGGCGGGGAAAAACTCAGTCACTGTGGAGCAAAAAAATATACCTATTTAGATCAGAGCACTCAACCTTTATAAATAAAAAAACTTAGCTTATTTATGTGACTAAGACTAACTGCAGCCCCTGAAGATTTTGGTCCTGTGTTTACCTTGGCCCATGGAGAATATTCTCAACCCTAAACAAGGTCATCCTTGTGATATTTTTTACCAAACCTATTTGAAGAATTCTTGATGTTTTGAAGCTGACTTAGGGAGTTATTTGAAGAAAATACTTCAGTATACCTGGAGACACTATTATAGGATACTTGAAGACACCTTTTAAAGAAGACTTGGAGCATCGTTTGAGAAGACCTTAGAGAGGTTTCTTTGAAGACTTCTTGGACTAGCGTGTGAATCATTTTTTGAATATTTTGTGGAGAATTTATTAAAATAGGTTTGAATTCATTTGGATGAAGTTTGAAGTAATGTTTTCAGAAAATATCCTTGAAGTTTGAAGCAGTTGAAGGTTGGAGTCTTCTGAGAGACTAGGTGGGATCTTGGATTTATTGTGAGGATTGGAGTCCACATTGGACACTAGAGTCGTGAAGAAGTTAGATATATTGTTGTATAGTTTGGAGTCTGAATTTGTGTAAAAGAGCATTAGAGTCCTCACTATCTCATTAATAAAATATATTTTGTTCTATTTCTTGTGTTCTTGTTTAACTTGTGATAAAAATCTTATTCAACATAAAATAACAATTGAAATAAATACTTATTCACCCCAACCCCTCTCAGTATTTCCAACAATTGGGGTGAGAGATAACTTCTTCAAGATCAGCTTGACAACTATAAGACGAATTTTTTAATCACATTGGCCCGTAAAAATGATAAGTTCCCCCAACTTGATGGATCATTTTTCCCTTTTGGAACATTAAAATTAAGTACTACTTAAAGTCTCTTGGAGTTAAGGTTTGGAAATATATCACATACGGATACAAAATATCGTCTCCTCTACCAATAGACTTGGATGGAAAGAAATTATAGGTGGAAAACACCAAGTATTTGAATTCTATATTGAATGGTTTGTTATATTCAAAATTCACCAAAGTTATAGGTATTGAAATAGTTAAAATATGTGGGAAAAGCTACTAAATTTTTTTGAAGGAGATGACAAGGTCAAAAATTCAAAGCTTCAAACCTTTAGAAGGTTGTTTTAAAGTCTCAAGATGAATGATGAAGAATATAGTTTTGCTTACTTTCGTTGAGGAGATGAGGTAGTCAATTCTCTCAGAGGACTAGGTGAAAATGTCAATGAAAAGATGATTGTTCAAAAGGTCTTGAGACCCCGTCCATATCATTTTCATGTCAAGGTTTGTGCCATAGAATAATTAAAATACTTGGATTCTTTATCAATGGATGGAATTCATGGAATTCACACAATATATGAGATGATGTCAGGATATACAAATCATAAGGAAGCTACATTGAAGGCATCGAAGACATCATGAAAGGTAAATAATTGTGATTACAAAAGCAATGATTCTGATTCTAAAATGGCACAATTTTTCAGGAAGTTGAAGAAAGGATCCAAACCCAAAGGTAATTTAACTCTCATTTGTTTTAGATGTTGTAAAATAGGATATTATGCAGCAAAGTGTCCTTTTAAATATGGTAATGATGATGAAGATTAACACAAGAGAAGAAACATCAAGAGGAAAGGCTCAAACAAATATAAATTCTTATCCAAACAAGACAGTGGTGAATTTTATGACGAAAAAGGAAATGGTGGAAGAGGTGAAGTATTGTTCATGACCTTCTCAAATGAAATAGATAATCTAAAAAGCCCACGGGGCTTTGGATTGATGGTGAATGGGTGCAATGTTAAGGCACTTCTTGCAATAGGTCACTGGTTCAAATCCCCTGTGGGTGCTTACCTACCAAAAAAAAGAAATAGATAATCTAAAAGAAGAAGAAATTGTATAAGAATTAAAAGGAAACATGGAGGAACTATTGATTAGTGCCATAGAATAAAATGAGAGACTTATAAAGAAGAATGAAAAGTTGTCTCGAAAAATCATCTCTCTCAAAATAAAGATAGAAGAAGCTAAAAGAATACAAGAAATGTTGAAAAATAAGCTAAAGGAAAAGGAAGACATATGTGAAAATTGGAAGCTCAAGTTGCATATCTAAAAGGAGACTTAGACAAACCCATAAAGGATTTCAAGGATTCCCATACCTTGGATTTCCTTCCCAACTGTCAAATGCCACTATATGACAAATATAGACTTGGTTATATGGGCGAATCTTCACAGGAATGAAAAAAATCCCTTCCTAAAAGGAATATCTCATTAAGTCAAGATTATCCTAATAGGTATCAAACTATTTTTCTTGATGATTGTTTTTTTTCTAAAAATTTTGGTACTTAGGAAAAACATTGCAAGGATTATGGGGTTAATAAGAAAAATAATATTGTTGATCCAAAGAATAAATAAAAAAATATAACTTATAATTCGTTTTCTCCTCTTTCAAAGTATAGCATATAATTCTACAAATGTAATAATCTAAGCCACAAAGTAAAAAACTGTCCACTAGAGCTAAGAGTGAAAGTTGGGAGATAGAAGTCTGAGTGATCTACCTCTAAAAAACGTGCTCTAGCTTTGTGTGATCAAAAAATGGAAAATCAATGGGTTTTTTAATATTGGATTCTCTAGGAACATGATAGGTGATCATTAAAAGTTCATTTCATTAAACACAAAAAATTATACAAATGTGACATTTGGACACAATGGATCTGCTAAAATTATTGGGAAAGGCACAAGGAGTCTCCTCAATGATGAGGGTAAAGTATGAAATGATCTATATGTTTAACGGATCAAGCATAACCTTCTAAGTGTCAGTCAAATATGCAATCAAGGACATGATCTTATCTTTTGTTCCAAGAATTGTGAGATATGGAAATTATCTTTGGGAAAATTGGTAGGAAGAGGAGTAAGAACAATATATAATCTATATATTCTCAGTGATATTTAAGGATAAATATGGTACATGAGTCAAGAAAATGAAATTTGGCAATGGAACAAGCATTTGGGACACCAAAGCTTTGATAACTTGGTGAAAATTAGTAAAAATCGAGTAGTAAGATATATCCCCAAAATGTCAATGCGAGCAAATTCTATTTGTGCACCATGTTAAGACGGAAAGAAAACTAGGACAAAATTCAAATAAAAGTAATTTTTGAAATCAAAACCTCAGGAAACCATTCATGCAGATCTATGCGTCCAACCAAAACTCCAATTGTACAAGGAGAAATGTACATTGTTTTATTTATAGATTATTATACTAGAATGATGTGGGTATTTTTCATAATATATAAGTTAGAAGAACTATATTGTTTTAAACATTTAAAAAATTGGTTGCAAATGAAAGTGAGTTGAAGATCAAATGATTAAGAACTAATAGAGGTGGGGAATTTACCTTAGGATAATTCAATGAATTATGTGAAAAGTATAGAACCAAAAGTGAACTTTCTGTTGCTAAGTCTCCATAACAAAATGTAGTTGTAGAAAGAAAGAAGAGATATGTACAAGCGACTGCAAGAAAAATATTGTTGGAAGTTGATTTAGAGGAAAACATTTGGTGGGAGGAAGTCACATTCAACATTCTATATCATTAACAAAGCTCAACTTCAGGTAAAAAGTGATAAAAATCAATATGAACTATAGAAAAGAAGGTCTGCCTCTATGAAATAACTCATAATATTTGGAATAAAATGTTTTATGAAGACTAATGATGATTTACTAGGAAAAGTTGATTCATGTGTTGACGAAGGAATATTCTTCAAATGCTTATTAAGATGCAAGGCCTACAAATGCTATAACATTTTTTCACGAAAAGGAGTTAAAAGCATCAATGTAAAGATAGATGACACTCTTCCTAAAAAATAAGTTGTTCAAACCAATGAAGAAGATCCTATCCTTGCAGATCCAGAGGAAGGTGTTGCAAAATAAGATGACAAGCCGAAAGAAAAAAGGAGGAACCATCTCAAACACCATCAAAGTTCAAGTTTGTAAAAAAACATCATCCAAAATACAAAAACATTGGAAATGTTGATGGAGGAATAAAAAGTCAAAGAAAGATGAAAAGCACACAAAAAAGGAGTGATCTCTCCTTCCTATCACTAGTTGAACCAAAGGATTTCACTTAAGCAAGGATCCACATTAGATAACAGCAATGGAATAATAGATGGACCAAATTGAAAATAATGGAACATGGGAGCTAGTACCTCATCCAAATGATAAGAATATATAGGAACCAAGTGGGTGTATTAGAAAAAAATGAATGAAGATGGACAAGTCATCGGGAAAAATGAAATATTGGTGTGCAAGGGATACACTCAATTTGAAGGAATTGACATTGAAGATAATTTCACTCATGTTTCCATATTAGAGGCTATAATGATGTTGTTAGAATTTTCTCATTCTAAAGGCTTCAAAGTCTATTAGATGGATGTCAAGTCAACCTTTCTAAATGGTGGTATGAAAGAAGAAGTATACATGGACCAACTAGAAGGGTTTGACTTGTCAGAAGGCCTTGTATGGATTAAAATAAGCTCTAAGACCTTGGTCTGCTAGGCTTGATTAGTATCTTCAATAGGGATTAAAAAGGGGAGTTGTAGGAAGAAATATTTACATGAATACGGATAAACGTAATTTATTTATAACACTTGTATACATGGATGATCTGATTTTTGGTAGCATCAATGATGAGATGAGTCATAAATTTTCCCAAGAACTTCCAAAATAATTTAAAATTTCAATTATTGGAGAGTTTTCTTTCTTTATTGGACTTAAAGTAACTCAAACCGATGTTGGAATGTTCATATCACAAAAAAAGTACCTCAAGGAGATGCTTAAGTGATTTGGGATGGAAGAATGTGTTGTTGTAAACACACATATGATTACAAGTTGCAGGCTGAGTAAGGAGTATGAATCTCGTAAAGTAGATGCAACTATATACAAATCAATGATTGGATGGCTTCGATAATTGACAGTATCATGACCAGACATCATGCAGGTAGTAGGAATGGTGGAAATATTCCAATCATCTCCTAAGGAATCACACGTGCAAGCAGTAAAATGAATATTCAAATATTTAAAGGGGATTTCTGATTTTGGGGTATGGTACCCTAAGAGCAAAAATATTATTTTGACAACTTACAATGATGTATATTAGGTAGAAAGCATTAATGATTCAAGGAAAACCAGTGGTAATGCATTGTTCTTAGGAGACTATCTTGTTTCTTGGAAAAGCAAGAAACAATCATCCATATCTCTCTCTGTGGTTGAAGTCGAGTACATATAATCAAAAAATTATTGTAGACAAATGTTGTGGATGAAAAAATCATGTAAGGATATCAGAAAAGAAATAAACCGACTTATCACCATGTATTGTGACAGTACAATGTAATCATCCTCTCCAAAATTTGTATCGTGAATTAAAAAATAAAACATATTCCAATTAAGTAACACTTTCTTTGAGAACAAGCTATAGAGCAGAACATGAAAATGGAATATGTCAACACTAAGGAAAAAATTGCAAACATCTTCACAAAACCCCTACCTCGAGAAGAATTTTAATATCTTCATCAAAACATGGTGGTCATCTCTTTTTCATCACATTAGAATATCCTTTTACTATTTATGTCAAAGGGGGAGAGCATAAAGTCAGGGGAAGTAGTACGATGAAAGGGGGAGTGGCATATGAGAAGATTGTTGTTATCGATAACAAAGGGGGGTATTGTTAAAGAAATAATTTGTTGTTGATGTCAAAGGGTGTTTTGATAGATATAAAAATCATATAGGCTTAAAAGAGACTTTAAGCCCTTTCCAACAAGTATTTATGTGCATCCTAACTCCTCCTTGTTTAGGATAAATTGAATTTAAAATTTGAAAAATGACTATGTTTTATCTCCAACAAGTCACCCTACATAAACACAAGTTCGCCCCATACCCCAACACAGTCGTGACAATTTAGTCAGATTAAAATTGTATAAATACAAGTCCTTCCTTCTCCAATTATGTCACAACTTGGTGAAGGAAAAGAAAAAGGAGCTCAGACTTGAGGTAGAGAGATAAGGTTCATATCTCATGAACAAAGAATCAAGTTAAGGTAAATATTTTGTGATTTTTATGTCTATTTTGGATCAAGGTTTATTGTTAGGTTTCAGATTGGTTTTCGAAGCTACTTTTTACTGGATTTGGATATTCTTTGTTGAATCTTGTGGAGAAGAACTTAGACTTGTAAACCTCCTTTTTCTAGCCTAAAATCGATCTAGTTATCATGAGAATATAGCCTTTTTGAGGCACATATTAAATTTTGTGTATAGCATAAAAACACAGTCAACATGGATCACATAACTCGACCTCATTTGGAGCAGAGAACTTGGCCTTTTTAGAGCATATAACTTAGCTTATTTCTATGACTAATACTGACTTCAACCCCTGATGATTTTGAGTTTGTGGAGAAAAAAAGAGGACCTGTGTATACGTCAACCTATGGAGCATATTCTTGGCCATAATCTAGGGAATCTTTGTGATATATTTGACCAACCCTTTTTGAATAATTCTTGAAGTTTAGAAGCACACCGAGGGAGTTATTTGAAGATATTCCTTGAGTAGATTTGGAGGAACTATTATAGCATACTTGAAGACGCCTGTCAAAGTAGACTTGGAGAATAATTTCAGAAGACTTTAGAGAGGCTTGTTTGAAGACTTCTTAGAGTAGCATGTGAGTCATTTTTGGAGAAGTTTGTAGAGATTTTATTGTAGAAGGTTTGACACCGTTTGGATGATGTTTTGAAGTAGTGTTTTTGGAAAATACATTTGAAGTTTTGGAGCAGTTGAAGGTTGGAGCTTTTTTTTTCCTTGTAGTAGCTAACTAGTGAAATTTTTTAGAGTCAATGTTAAAATGCATCGAGAGATTTATTTTCTTATTTTTCCTAGTATCCAAAATACAAAAGGGTCGATTTCCTTAGCCATAACCCGTCCTTCTTGACATTCATGAACTAGAACTCATGTATGCAAATGAATCAAAGCATTAAAATTAAAAAATAAAAACATCAAGTTTATTAAACAAATAATGATACATTTTCCTTTAGAATTACTACAGTAAGCTTGGATACAAGACAAAAGTGGATGAGCTTGCATACATAGGTGATATGGGGTTTGTAGGGTAATGGGAGTAGTAAAATGAATAATGAAGTTAAATCAAACATAGGGAATGAAAGCCTTATTAATTTCTAAAAAAATTCCCTTTTATACCATTTGATAATGGAATTAGGTTTATTCTCTTTTGAATTTTTTTATATACTCTATTTTTCATTTGAAGATTTTTTTTTTCTTTTCATAGGTTTAACCATTTTCTTGGATCCTGTCATATTATTAAAATTAAAAGAAGTTATTAATAATTTCCCAAAAAAAAACTATTATATCTGAATACAATAATAGATGACAATGTGCATGTATCTTAAGGGTTAGGGTTTTATAATAAAATGAGGGTTTTAATTGTGAACTGAAAATGAGTGGAAACATGGGAATAGACTATGAAAATAATGAATTTGCAATCATAATGAGGATTCGAGAAGGAATTGATTTGAAATACAGGAGGCCTCTACATATTTTAACATAACCCAAGAGTAATTTCTTGAATTTTTTCTGTAATACTCCCATAATCAAAGCTTGACAAAAACCCTAGGTCGAAATAGTGTTTCGATCTACCAAGGGTTCGATAATTAATTCCATGAAATGGTTGGTAATTTTGACTACAACTGAAATATTTTGTAGAGAAAATATGATCTCTATAACAAACAAAAATTAAGAAAATTCATAATGGAAACGAGTTGTATGGACATGATGATGGTAAATAATAAAGGAATAGAGAGCCATTAACTAGTGCAAACAATACATTTCATTGTGCAATTAACCATAGATTATCAAATTACAAATTATTCCTTCACAATGTTCACACATGGCCTGCAAGAGTGTACAGTAGCTTTCCCACAAACCACTTCACAATTAACCCTTCCATTTTATAACTTGCCACAGTAACAACATGAGTAGTAATAAGAGTAATAGTACGTAAAATTTTCAAATGAACCGGGTTTCCAATTATGAAATGTATATTTCCGAAGTAAGAAACAATTATTGCGGAGAGACATTGATTTCCAAGCCAAAGAATTGCCAATAATTGATTATAGTCATGGACTGGAGTATTCAATACTTGGGCCAAAATTCCCCATCCCAAAGTCCAACATTTAAGGCCGAGAGTGGCACCAAGCCACCTCATGCTTAATGGGTTCAGAAATGGCATGTGAAAAAATGGTAATCTGGATTGAAACCATACACTTAACTTCCTGAATGACTCAACATGTGTGCATCCACCGCATAGTAAACAATACAGGAGGGAAAAATTGCAATAGATGTGCAAAAATATATTATGCCAAAAACACATCAACGATGGAGCGAAAGCCTATATCATTTATAAACCAAAGTTTATGTTGTGGGAAGAGCTATAAATCACCAAAAATGAAATGGAATAGATACCATATGATGTAACTTCAAACCCTAACATATATATGTATACCACACAAGGCTTAATCTTGCAAAGCATAAATCAATGTAATAGATAACTCATTATCACAACATATAATCCCTTGCCACAACAAACACATACCATGTAAACCATTGTTATGTCCTTGGTCACAAGTTTTTCAATGTATTCTTTTCTTTGCTTCAGTTTTTTAAAATGGATTTTTATTCTTAAGTCTTTTTTCTTCATGCATTTGGCTTGTACGATATTCACGAATATAAATTGAAAACGATATTGAGTCTGTCAACATTAGTTGTCATTCATTCAAATCAAATGTTTATGTCATTGGACATATGCACATAATATACATCGGTGAAATAACAAACTTCCTATATAGTGTCCTCCCCCCTTCGGTCACGGAAAAGATAAAAATAAGAAAAATTTAGGGTCACTTTAAGCATGACACAAAAATGATGAATGAATAATTTTGTAGCTTAATACAAAATTGAATGTTTTTATGAAACTAGTATCCATGACGAATGACTTTATAGGAAAATATATGTGACTATATTGAACTTAGGATTTTGAGTTTTTCACAATTGAATATATAATGTATAAAATGAACTAGAAACCTCGCTTACAAAGAGGAGAAATATTCACACCTCTATTCATTTGAAATATTTATAAACCAAAAGTTTTAAGGCAAGGTTTTCTAAAAGAAACATAGGAGTCATCAATTTTACATAATGCTAGATTAAAATTGGTCAATACCATAACTGGAAGTCATTAAGATAATGGATACTTAGGTGTATAATTTTTTATCCTCATCTTCTATGAAATATGTAGCCAATCCAACTGTATTTGTCTTGTACAAATATTTTAGAAATATGTATATCTGACATTTCAAGTAAAAATCTCAAAATGATCATATACAAATAGCAACAATATTAAAAGTACATAAGAAAAGTAAAATCAAGCCAAGCCACAATATTATAAAAAAAATGTAAAATAAAACAAAGAAACAAGAGTAGAGGAATGAAAAAAGTTGAAATGATCCACAAGGAGGATCAAGGAAATGCTTGATATGAGATCCATTTGTAGGATGTGACAACCTATCATCATCATCATTTAAAAAGTATGAATTATTTCTCAATATAGCTTCTATTTCATAAGGACCAATCCATAGCATTTGAAACTTCATATGCTTCCCTTTATCACCATGTGTAGAATCCCACAATAACCCCTTTTGACCCACTTCAAAAGTAGTATATTTAGCTTTCTTATCAAAATACTTTTTAACAATACCTTGTCTTTTCTTAATTCTATTCAAAGTTGAAGTCCTTTGTTCATCAAGGGGAAATAAAGCATGGTATTTATTAATTTGATCAGATTCTTTAAATTCTTCAGTTCAAAACACTAAGAGTAAATAAGCTAAATGTTATTCAATCGGAATGATGGCCTCATGGCCATATACTAATTGAAAAGGGGTAAAACCATTACTAATTTTTATGGTGGTTCTATATGCTCGTAGAGCATAAGAAAGAAAAATATTCCATTGTCTCATATTATTGTTTATGATCATTTTAAAGTTTGTTCGCTTCAGGAGAGTAAGATGAGGAAAAGGAGTGTTTGATACCAAATTTCCTATTGAAAAGAGAAAAATTGTTGGAAATTAATGTAGGTCGATTATCTGAGACAATGTGAATTGGTTTTCGAAATTGAGGAGCTAAAGTTTCTTCAATGACTTTGATAAGTTGATCCTTAATTTCCTTTTTTATAGGAACTGCTTTAGATCACTTAGTCAAATAATCCATCTTATTAATAATGCAAATGTCTTGTTGAGGATGGTGGATTTATAGGTATGATAAAATATAATCCTCACTTATCAAAAGGACAAGTAGAGAAAATAGGTTTTAGGGGCATAACTGAGTATTGTAGTCTTCCCGTTACACGCTAGCATTTGTCACAAGATATCACACACTTAAAAATTTCATGAAATATGTGAGGCCATAAATGTTTGTTTCTTAAAATCTTGTAAGAAGTGTCATTAGCAGCAAAATGACTGCTTACATTGTTAGATTGTTGAGAAGAACAATGCAATGATATCAAAATTTGATTTATAGATTTATCATCTACAAATATCAAAAATATACCTTTGGGATATTTTCTGAATAAAACATTCCATATGAAAACATATTTTGGAGCATCTAACCTTAAACTCCTATTTTGTGTCTTGTCTATGTTATCAGGGTGTTTTGATGAATTAAATAAAACATTACATCATGATACTAAGGGTCCTGATCTAACTCAGATTCTTCACCATGTATATAAAATAATTCAAAAAAATGCTCAATAAGTAATTCAACCTCTTCATTATTTCATAGACTTTGTGCCAAATGTAAATCCAGATCTCGCCCTTTGATTGTGTGCATAGTAGAGATTGTTAAATCATTTTCTTAAATTTTTGTCAACCAATGAGCCAATTTACAAGACATAATATTTTGAGATAATAATAATTTGATAATTAGTAAACAATTCTTAACTTTTATGTGTTTACCAATAATTAAATTCTTGAAGTTTTCAATACCTTTGACCAAAGAATAAGCAGGTTTTTTTGTATTAAAGAATACTTCATAGATTCATAAAAAAGACTCTTACTCATGAATACTATGGGTTGTTCAAGCCCTTCATGGGTTTTTTCTTTAACATAGTATAGATTTCTTCTTCAGTAGCATTGGTATAAATAATGAAGTCTTTGTTAAAGTTAGGTGTGGCCAAGATAGAAGATGATGAAATGAAATCTTTAATGTTTTGAAAATAATTTCGTCCTAATTCCAATGAAATAATTGATCACTCTTCAACATATGGTGAATTGGTTTAACGATTCTAGTGAAATTAAGTAAAAATCCCTTGAAATATTATATGTGCTTTTTATATTTAGGAGGAGACAGAGTCTGAATGGCTTCTACTCTTTCTGGATCTATATTAATTTTGTAATTGGAGACTATGTATCAAAGTAATTTTATGAATTTAACTCAAAAGATAGATTTTGCAGGATTTATTGACACCTCATATTTCTGAGATCATATAAATACTCTTCTCAAGTGATCAAAATGATAAATATGTTTTTTAGAATAGACAGTAAAATCATCTAAGTGTACCTGGATAATGACTCCAATTAGCTCATCAAATGTTTTATTCATAGCTCGTTGAAAAGTATCTCTAGCATTAATAAGGCCAAAATCCATTCGATTAAATGAAAAAGTTCTTCATTTAGTAGCAAATATTGTTTTATGCATGTCATTTTCTTAAGAAAAAATTGATTATAGCTAGAAAAGTCATCTAAACGAGACATCATATTAGAACCAACTACCTATTGTAAAATTAACTCCATGTTAGGGAGTGGAAAAGTATCCTTTAGACTGGCTTTATTAAGGGAACAAAAATCAACATAGAAATGAATATGACTGGACTCTTTCCTTATAGGGACCAAATTAGCCACCCATTCAAAATATGTAATTGGAAAACTAATATGTGAAGAGAGAAACTTTTGTAATTCAACTCTTATTGTCGCCTCAAGAGTGGGATTTATTAGTATATGCTTTTGTCCTGTAAAAATTTAATTTTAATAATTATTGCATGAATTGTAACAAAAGGATCAATTTTTTTATGATCACTATAAGACCAAGTGAATATATTTAAAAATTCATTTAAAAGACTTTAAGATTTCTCAAATTCTTCAACACAACAAGTTTCTGAAAAATTTAACAAATTAGGATCTTCTTTAGTTAAGATATTAACTTTAATAGTTGCATTAGTTGTTTTTAATGAAGGTTTTGTTTGGAGTTTCATTCTTTGTTGCATCATTGGGTGAGAAGGTGTCTTCTAAAGGAATAAGACCCTTGGGATATTTGTTTTTGCCCAGATTAATAATTTGGGAGGATTCTTGAACTTCATTAACAATAAAACCATGAAGAGACTTACCATCTTCAAAATATTTCCATGACATTTCACTATCGGGTAGGTGTGGTCTATGCAAGGACACTACAAGACAATTACGTTTACTACATTCGTGTTGGTCTTGCAGCATAGAGGATAGGACATCAACAATAGTATTCATGCTTTAGTGAATATGAGTGACATTAAAAAATTCAAATTTCAAAATGATTTCCAAATCTAAGGCAAAGCAACATCTCATCAACATATTTGAAGGTGTGTAAACCATTTTAATCAAATTTACGCTCATTTATGAATCTCCAAAAATGTCTATATTTTGGTAACCCATCTTAAGAGTGTTGATTAAACCAAGTAGTAGAGCTTCAAATTGCGTTATGTTATTTGTACATGAAAACTTTAATCTATAAGAAAATGGATGCATATTATGTTGGGTGTGGAGCCTTATTATCTTCCTGTTTGAGTTGTCTTGTTTCAGGCGGGTGTATACCGCAAGAAGAATTAAACCCCTTGACATGGGGAGGGTGGGAGGTGGGGAGGAGGGGTGTGAGGGCAAGCGGGCCCCCGAAGAAAAAAATATATGAAATGTTCCTTGTAAAATATTGTGATTTCATAGTCAATTTGGATCATTCATTAGGAGGATGATCTGACAGTAGAATTTATGTTAAATTTTGGTTTTTTTTTCCATAGAAAGAAACCCTCAATTTATATGAGGGAATTCTATTGTGAATGTGTATTATTATTCTGACCGTGAAAGAGAGAGGATACTATGTGAAAGAGAAGAGGAAATTACAATAGATCTGTTGTAAGTTATATCTCTTCATTTTGCTAGATAATATAAAGGGAAAGACTAATTCTTTCTCTGTGGAAATAACCCAAATTGGGTGAACCGAATATATTTGTGTCTCTCTTGTTTAATGTGTTTCTGTGTTTTTGTTTCCACAATATTTGTGTGTTCCATTTCTCTATTATTTAATTTTCTAACAAATGGTATCATAGCTGAAGTTCTATTTGGATGATAAACACCTAAGAGAGAAGGGTTCCTCGTTCAAGTGGGAGCAATGGTGGAAGATTATAGGTTTAGGGTTAAGAAATTTAACGACCAAAACTACAATATATGAAAGATGAAGATTGAAGATTATTTGTATTAGAAATATTTTTAACTACATTGAGAAGAAAATCAAAGAAGCTAACGAGTTTGATAGACAAAGAATGGGTAATTCTTGACAGAAAGGCACTAGGAAAAATACATACGGTTGTGTATGGCAGTGTCAGGGGCATTCAACATTTTAAGGGAAACGACAACAAAAGGTTTAATGATGACATTGGATAAAATATATGAAAAATAGTTGACCCAAAGTAAGGTATTTCTTATGAAGCGTCTATTTAATATGAATATGTAAGAAATTGGATCTGTTACTAATAATTTAAATGAATTTAACACGGTTACCACTCAGTTAAGTTTTGTAGGGGTAGATTTTGATGATGAAGTTAGGGCTCTATTATTTCTATGCTCATTTCTAGAAAGTTGGAATGACTTAGTTATGGTTGTTAGTAACTCTGTCTTTGGATCTAGTACTTTAAAGTTTGAATATGTTATTGGTGCCATCCTTAGCGAGGAAATGCGATGGAAAAACTTCGGTGAGACATCACGTGATGATTTGACTGTAGAGACTAGTGGAAGAAAAATAGAAAGAGGAAGGGTCCTAGGAATTCACAGTAAGTCAAGAAAAGTTAGTCCAAATAAAGATTAGGAACAATGTGCTAGAAATGTGGGAATATAGGAACCTAATGAAAAAGGTAAATCTCATAAGGGAAAAGAAGGAGATGGACAACATGAGAACAATCGTGAAAGGAATGTGATAAGTTATGTGTTACAATATTATTTTATTCTTTCATTAGAGAATATTATTAATTCTTTGGTAGTAAAAACAACAACATCATTCCATTCCACACCTGATAGGAAACATTTTCATGACTATGTTCAAGGAGATTTTTGATAGGTTCATTTAGTTGATGATAAACCTTATAAAATCATTGGAATGGGTAAGGATTTTATAAAGAAATAAAATGGAAACTAATGTCTATTGAAGGAGGTAAGGCATGTTCCATATCTAAAGAAAAATCTTATTTCAATAGGGTAGTTAGGTAGTGAAGGTTGTGTAACTACATTCACAGGAAAAACCTTGAAGGTCACTAAAGTGGCCCTAGTAATAGGAAAATAAGAAAAGATTGGTATGTTGTATTTATGAAATGATATTTATAATTATGTTAATTATTTAACCTCCACAAGAGCATATATGACATTGTGGCATCATATTTTGGCATTATGATACAAGTGTTGTCCTTGATGGCAACTCACTCATAGGTCAATTCAATTTTGGTAAAAGGAAACTCACAGTACAACAGGTATATTCAGAGGTAACAAGACAGTGGTGCAGAAGAACAGGAAGATGCAACTGAGGTCTACTGATTAGAATAAAGAAGGTAAAGGAAAATGCTGATGAAAAGAAATTTAAGAAGTATACACAGGTCCACTTAGTCAAAACAACGTACACACACTGGTCCACAGAAAAAAAGAGCGTATACATATAATGCACTCCCATAGGAAGTAAAGCGCGTACATGTTGGAAAACCAAGGTTTTCTTCCGAGGTATTTGATCCATGGTATTGACCCTAGGTATTTGGTCCATGGTATTGACCCTAGGTATTTGGTCCAAGGTATTGGTCCTAAGTGGTTTTGGTCCAAGGTATTGACAAAGGATCTAAATATATAAGAAGTAGAAGATCAAGGGCTAATTACCAAAGTAATGAATATCTTATGAAGGGTTATGTGCAAGTGTATGGGTTTGTAAGGAGTACTTCTATCTGAAGTATATTTTATGTTGTAGGGGCTATGTTTGTAATTTGATCTGCAATACTTTATGCACCTTGAATTCAATATTGGATCAGGATCATGAGACCTGAAATGACTTATTATTGAATGATATGATATTGCGCTAGATCTGATTATGTACACCTATTTTATTCTTTAAATGTCATGATATGGGTTTGTTTGAAGTCCGAAGGTGCAGCGAAGTTATGAAGTAAGTATTTTCAAATCTGTATGCTCGTTTGCTTTGGTGAAGGTGCGTATACACATTGGTTCGTCTCTTCCAAGTAGCGTATGCAAAATAAAAGCTTGATGTTCAAGGATGACTAATCTATCAGATTAGTGTTGTTGTTTATTGTTGTCTGTCAATGAAGTCTTCTTAGGTCTGAATGTAAAATTGAATGAATAATGAGTTTGATATTTGATGGATTGATTGTATAAGTATGAAGAAGTGATCTCTGTTGCTGCCTGTGTAAAGCTCTGTAAGTTGACAATAGATGTTCAGTATATTGTTGGTTGGTACAGACTTGATTCAAAAGTTTATGTTTGCAAGAGCTTTGGAGGTATACGCAGGTTTGATTAATGGAAGTAGCATATACATGCAGTTTGGGTTCAACCAAGTAGCATATACAGTCTAATGCATGGTTTCAAAGGTTATAGCTGGTTCTGAATGATGATGCGGGTTTCTGGGTTTAGCACAGTGTTCTGGTGTCAGTGATCTGATTGTTCAGATTAACAGAATTTTGGTTGATGCAGTTTAAGTTTAAAAGTTGTTGATGGGTCCAGTATAAAAATTGAATGAAACATGGCCTTCAAATTGTGGTGTTGTGTTCCAGGAGTATCTACTCTGAAAATTTGTGAAACATGGTCCCTAGAGGAAGAAAGAAGGTCATAGCCTTCTGTAGGTCGGTGCCTACGTACTAGTAAACAAATTGGCTAGTACAAGAGCTAGGGGGTTGCAGCTCCCTCCCAGTAGAAGCCAGAAAATGAGAGAAGTTGTAGCCTTCTGCAAGTGGGTGCATACGTACTGGTATGAGTCTGCATGAGTACAAGGTTGTAAACAGATTTTCTTATTATTAAAAGAAGACAAAGATGACAAAAGTAGGTGGTCTTCACCCACATTGGGTTTCCACCTTAAATCTTGGTGTTCATGTATGTTGCTTATCTGTCATGCTTTATTATGTTTTTACTGCACTGTCTAATATGTTATTGATGCACTGGTTTAAGATCAATACATGATAAATTGTCTAAATCACAAGTCTGGATATATGTTGGTTTCTCTAATCACAGTTGTTTGTACACGCTAGTTCACTTCACTGAAGTAGCGTATATAAATCTGTTTGGGAAATAAAATTATTGATCTAATAATACAGATTCACCCCCCCTCACAGTATTATTTCCAACAATTGGTATCAAAGCAGGTCCTCCAGAAGAAGCTTGATCGCTTGAAGGTAGATCTTTCAAGATGAACAATCACAAAGGCATGAGATCCATTATACCACCAATCTTCAATGGGAGAAACTTAGTATATTTGAAAATAAGAAGCAGAGCCTATCTACAATCGCTTGGAACCGATGTTTGGGAAATTGTGGAAGGAGGATATCAATTTCTAGCAGCAATTCCTATAGACGCTGTAGGTAAGAAGTTATACGAAACTAATGCCAAAACTGTCAATACATTATTGGGAAGTCTGTTAGAATCAAAATTTGTCAAGGTCATGCAGTTCAAGATAACCAAAGAAATATGGGACAAAATCATTCAGAACTACGAAGGAGACTCTCAGGTAAAACGTGCTAAGCTTCAAACTCTCAGAATTCAGTATGAAACTCTTAAAATGCATAATGATAAGAGTGTATCCAGTTACTTTTTACGTATAGATGATATTGTTAATTGTATGAAGAATTTGGGTGAAGAAATAAAGGAAGTTACTTTAGTTGAGAAAATTTTGAGATCTTTGTCTTCTAAATTTGAGTCAAAGGTGTCTGCCACAGAAGAAAAACAGGATCTTCAGACTATCATTGTGACTCAACTTCATGGAATCCTAATTGCTTTGAAATGAGAAAAGGAGGTCCATCAAATATGAGAGAAGCCGCATTTAAAGCATCAGCAAAGGGAAAAGAAAAAGAATAGAACAATGAATCAGGACACATTTCTGAAGAAGAAGATGAGGTAAATTTTGTCAAGAAGATTCAACGGTGTTCTGGAAGCTTCAGAGGTAAGTTACCTTTCAAATGCTTTGCTTGTGGTAGATTCGATCATTATGTTTCCAAATGTCCTCATAAAGATAAATATGAAAAAGGGAAGGAATATGCAAAAGGAAATAGGAAATAGGTTGTGAATAGAAGGAGTTACTATACGCATGAAGATAGTGATGGTTTATCTAATAGTGATGAAGATGAAACTGAACAAGATTATAGACTTCTCATGGCTTATGACAATGATGATTTTTTGGATGCATTAGAAGAGGACTTGACGTTCATGAAGAAATCACGAAACTCAAAATTTGTTTAGAAGAAAAGAATATGATCATAAATATTTTGACACACCAACTTACTGAAAGAGAAAAAAACAATGAAAGTCTAGAATGTGAAATTGTGGGTATAAGAAAAGATCTTGAGAAGACAAAATTTCTCAATCTTAGATTTTCTAAAGGATCAGAAACTTTAAATGAAATTATCAAAGTTCAATGTTCTCCTCTGATAAAGACAGGTCTTGGATATACTGAAGAACCATCTCAATCACAGAAGTTGTCAGCCTCCAACCGAAGCTAGCTTGATGCAGCAAATACCAGTGAACAATGTCAATCATCAGCAAAGGCCTAAAACTAATTATCAGGTAAATCATACTCAATTTACTCCAAGTATGAATATCAATAGAAGCCACAACCAACAGGTAAACAATGCCAAAAGATTCAATGGTCGCAGAAACTTCTTTAATGGGCAATGTTTTTCATGTCATAACTTTGGGAAAAAGGCTGCTCAATACATTGCTTACAAAACCATCATGACTAGAGAAGCACAAAATCAAAGAAGTGTAACAGGAATCAAGAAAAGTTCCTATAATAACTTTTCTCCTCTTGAAAATGAAACAGAATTCTCGATTTGTAACAGCTTTGGTCATGAAGAATCTGAATGCGGAGCAAATTTTGGTTAACACTTCAAAAGCACCAAATGCCATCAAATCCCAAGATATGGAGAAGGAAGGAATATCAATCAGAAAGATGTGGTATAGCCTTGTATGCATAAGGACAAGAAAATCAGTGATACATCAACAATGGATGCTCCAAACACATGACAAGAGATAAAGAGAAACTTCACTCATATAATGCTTTAGAAGAAGAAAAGAATGTCTCCTTTGGAAATGAAACTCCAGCTGCCATTAAAGGTAAAGGTTCTGTTTTCTTGAAAGAAAAGGTTAAAGCTGGAAATGTTATGTATGTAGATGGTTTAAAGCATAACCTGTTGAGTGTCAGTCAAATGTGTGATCAAGGAAATGAAGTGGTGTTTCAATCAAATGGATGTGTTTTTCATGAGTTTGATATAGGAAAGACCATGATCAAAGGTACAAGAACTCCAAACAATTTATACATACTAAAAGGAGGACAACAACAATGTTGTCTAAGAAAAACTGATGAAAGTTGGCTGTGGCATAGAAGATTAGGACATCTAAGCTTTTCTCAAATAAGAAAAGCATGCAGGCTCAAGGAAGTTCATGATGTTCCAGATATCAGCATCCCAAAAAATACCATATGCAAACCATGTCAAATCGGTAAGCAAACCAGAGTTCACTTCATTGAAAAGGAAGGGTCATCAAGTAAGCCTCTTGAACTTATCCATGCAGATTTATGTGGACCAACAACAAAAAAGTCATCTCATGGAGAAGAATACTTTATTTTGTTTATTGATGATTTTTCCAGAATGTGTTGGATAGGTCTTCTAAAGAATAAAGATGAAGAATTTGAAGAGTTTAAAGCCTTCAAAGCTTTGGTAGAAAATGAATCATATCAAAAAATCAAATGTGTTAGATCTTATCGAGGGGGAGAATTCATATCAGATGAATTCTTTGACCTTTGTGAGCAACATGGAATAAAAAGGCAATTCTCCACCGCAAGAACTCCTCAAAAAAATGGTGTAGTAGAAAGGATGAACAGAACAATTCAATAAATGGCTCGAGATGTGCTGGATGAATTTGGAACTCCTGCAACCTTCTGGGGTGAAGCTGCATTTGTTGTTGTGACTATTCTCAACAAAGAAAATGTTCGGGTAAATAAAACTCAAACTCCACATGAAATTTGCTATGGTAAGCCTCCTACTATAAAATGCTTTAAACTTTTTGCAAGAAAATGTTTTATCAAAAGGACTGATGAAAAACTTGGTAAGTTTTTTGGGTTGTGTTATATTCTTTCCATAACTAGCCCACGTAGTTAACCAGAGGGTTAGAAGGGGGGAAGAGCCCCCCTCGTTGCACTGATTGTGTAGTAGGGGGAGTGACAGGGGGTTTGACGGGTTCAGGTAACCCCACTCTATGGGGTTTTGGACCCTATGTTAGGTTGGGCGGACCTACCTATGGTTTTGTGTATGATTTTCGCACATGGTTTTGGACGCGATGGTTTTCGGTCCATGGTTTTGTATGCGATGGTTTTATTTCCATGGTATTGGATGCTTCAGCATGTATAAATATGTATTGTAACATTGAAAAGAACATAATGAAAAATCAAGCTGGTAGTCTTGATTTTGGGATCCAGGGGAAAGTCTCTTTGTATATGTGTTTTATGTGTTATGCTCTCGCATTGTTTATTTTCTGTGGTTTATAAATCATATGCAGGTAAAATCTGTACAGGGTTAAAACCTACATTTGGTATCAGAGTTGTTTTGGCTTCAAGGGGATGCCTTTGTTGTTGAGGGTTTTCGCTCAGGCCTGTGGTAGACCCTGTTTAGTGGGAGATTTGCGAGGTCGATTCTGGTGGTGAAAGAAGATGGCGAGCAGTGGAAAGATAAAGATCGAGAAATTTAATGGTCAGAGATTTGAGTTGTGGAAACTCAAGATGGAGTATTTGTTGGTGGATAAAGATCAGTGGATCACGGTAGATCCGAGTACTAAACCAACAGGAGTGTCTGATGAAGAATGGAAGAAGTTGGATCAAAAGGCAAAGAGCACAATATGATTGTGTGTCTTAGATTTAGTATTATTGAATGTATCAGGGGAAGCTACAGCCAAGGCTTTGTGGGACAAGTTAGGGACTTTGTACCAATCTAAGTCTCTCGTGAATAAACTGTTCCTACGGAGAAAGCTGTATAACCTGAGGATGAAAGATGGAGACTTGGTGACAGAGCATCTGAATGCGTTTAATACTATGGTAAGTCAGTTATCATCTATTGATATCAAAATTTTAGATGAAGATAAGTGCATTAGTTTGTTGTGTTCTCTACCAGATTCATGGGATAGTCTGGTTATTGCAATAGGTAGTAATGGAACTGCCTTGGAGTTTGATGAAATAGTCTCATCCTTGCTGATGGAGGAGATGAGACAGAAAAATATGGAGAGCCAGAATGGTGATGCCTTGTCTGTATGAGGACAATCCCATAACAGAAACAAAAATAAGTCATCGAGTGGGAGATCGAAATCTAGAGGGAGATCTAAATCTCCAGGAAAACCTGTAAAGGTGGTGTAGTGGCCAATCTAGGGTGCTGGATTAGACTAGATTTATTATCAACCAAGGTCAGTAAACTTTGAGGCATGTGTGTACATTCTATAGACATAAAGGATTCCTAACTAAGTGTTTATTGTGATAGGTTGCAGCACTCCTTTACAGGAGGTTAAAATATGTTTCCTCTCACCTTAACACTTAGATCACCTAACTTATCTAACTATCCTAAGGATACAGCGTATTGCTAGACTGAGATTTTAATCCTCTTACAAGGATGCTATGTAAACAAGCTCTGTCTAGTTAACACTTGAGCATTCATGAAAAATCAAAAGCACACTAAAGTTTAATTGCATGAAAAACAGAGTCTATGGAGATGCTTCAAAATATAACTATGGATCAAATCTCTTACAAGATATGGTTCAATGATCTAACGATAAAATCTTCAAGCTATCACCATAAATACCATTTTTGAGAATTTCTAATCAAATCGACAAAGTCATAAGCATGGAAATAACACTAAACACTATGTGTTCTATTCAAATTCAAAAACTGTTAAGGAAATGAAATTAACCGTATACCAATCCACGCAGGGCCCGTCCACGTTTCAATGGTACACTGAAGTAAACTCAAGCAACGAGAGTATTAACGCATAAACACTGCTGGAGTAAAACCGTGACTATATTTATGTGTTGTAGATTGCAATCACGTACAAAAGTTATGTTTTCAAATGATGTACAGAGATAATAATCGCAACTGTAACTGTTCTTGAAAACAAAATAATATGCAGTCTTTATCTGCCTGTCCCTATCTGAATCGAATGTACATTCATTAAGTAGATGTTTCTGCTTTTACAATGGAATGATTTTTGGTCATTTCTAATCTAAACTGATTTCCAAAAAAAACAAAACGAAACCAGTTTGGGAAACCATGGCTTTTATTGCCTTTGTAACCAAAAGGCTAGGGTTTGACCAGTGTGGACCGCATAACCAGGAGCTTTTGATTTGCTGTAGAATCGATTTTTCACCATGCATGTACATTTCAGGTCTCATTCCTATCCATTGCTTTGGCTTGCCTGTCATGCCACATGTCAGATGATAAACCATTTACAGTATGTTATGACTTCCTGTAACCTTTTTATTAAAAATTCCTAATTTCTAACATAAAAATTCATAAATTAATCTTTACTGCAAACTAATAACTATAATACTATTACTTAATCAATTTCAATGGATAAAAGGGTTCTATGAAGGAAAAAGGTAGACAAATGATGTGTTTTAAGAAGAAAAGGGATGGTAATGGAATGGTACCAACATCTCCCCCAAGCTTAATGGCTTAGCATGTCCTCATGCTAATCCTAATGTGCTGCCTCTGTACTCTGTTCCTGCCTATACCTCTGTTGCCTTTAATAATGCATCTACATTCTTCTTAGCTTGGGTGTCTTTCTGAATGTGGAGCTCATGTTTCAAACGTTTGTATTTCTCCTTGAGGGCTTTCTTTTGGGTATACCATTTGGTTGCCCATTTGCAAAGGTCAGTTTGTTCACACTCGAGTTCTTTGATTTGCTCCTTCAACTTCTCATTTTTCTGTTGAGTCTCCTTACTCTGTGCTCTCAGAATTTCATTCTCTTTCATGATGACTTTCTCCAGCATGTTGGCCTCCATCAGTTCTTCTTTTAACTTTTCAATTTTCTTTTCTAGCCTCCTTTGTTTCTTAATTGTAGGTGGTGACTCTTTTCCTTGCCTGTTGTTGCTCTCAACCTCCATTTCGGCTTCTGGTCTAGGCTGTGAGTGAGCACTTCTCTCGATGTCCATCGGTGCATGTGCATTTGAATCTAGTTGATCTTCTTGTATATGTAGTGAAAATTTTATCTTGCTCCATTTTCTGGGCAGCCTCTTGTCTCATCTTTCTCGTCCTCACACTACTACTGGGTGGAGGGACATTGCTTGATCTGTGCACGGGAATCTCTTCATCAATGTCAAGCATAAATCCTAAGTGCTCTTGCTGTTCTTGCTCATCCTCTTCATCTTTGATTTGACTGGAAACCAAAAATTCCTTCCACGTTTTTCCCCTTCTCTGTAATTCAAATTCAATTAGAATTTTAATTAACCCAAAATGACATAAACTTTTATCTTCATTACCCTTTTTCTTTTGGATAGTTTTTGACATCTTGGTCAAGCTCTGCAAGAGGAAATATGGTAAACTAATGGTGCACTACCCTTTTAAATGTAACAGGAGTTTGATCTGGTATAAAAAGACTATGCTGTAACGACCCTCACATGTAACAAATTTTTGAATGATATACACCATTTCATCCCATGGATGCATCAGCCAGCTCCTACGGATACCCTTCCTCCAGCTAACAGATGAAACCCTCGACCTGGACATGAATTGGGTCCATGATTTTTCTTTGAATTGTTTTGTTTTGAAGTATTTTTCTCCTTCCGAGCTGATCCCCAAGGATTGTGCTATGGTGTCTTCTGAGATCCTAAATGAGAAATTTCCTATCAATGCTTTCTCCCCATTAAATGTAAAGGAAAATTGTTTAGTTGCTTCCTCATTGCTCCCATTAAACTTCTCCAAGAAGGGTAGCCATTATTTTTCTCTTAAAATTGCAATGCAGTCATCGTGGTACTGAGAACTATCAAATGTGTTTGGCTCTACTCTATTAGTCATTTTGACAGAGAAACTCTTGCTCTAACCCTCTTCGTTTATGCTTACTAATTTAACAAGGGTATTTTGGCTTGTTACCTTTGCTTTTCGCTCCACACAACTAACCTAGTGGTGCCCTCTGTTCTTCGTGATCAGCTCCTTCAATGGCTTAAGCAGTGACCAGATGACTCTCCTTGAATAATGGCGGAGGTGGAAACTTGTGAGCCCAATTACTGCGTTTTCCTTTCGTAGTACTTGCTGTTCTCGGCCTTTGTTTTTGAAATCACAGCACTTGAATTGCTAATATGGAACGCCCTTTTTACAACTGAGAATGAAATGGAATTTTAACAACCGACTTGACCCAATTCACTATAATAATAACAGAGCATATTCATATTTCAGTGACAGAGGAGTAGTTGTACTGGTTTGTATGAATATCATCATGAGAACGCCGTAAGTATGTATGGAGTACTAGAGTATAATAACGGATAGTTGTTTGCATGATTCGACTTGGTCGAACAATCATGTTATAACTTAGTCGATTCAAAAACAATGAATGAAACCGTGTAACATTTGGCTTTGCAATAATTCACCACCTATCCCTTGCTCATTGGTACTTGGGCGAATAGGGAGATGTTGAATCAATAGTAAAGTTTGATGGCCGATAAGGAGTTAATAACAAGGCTGGGAGTGTGGTATAATAGAGGCTTTAAAAATCGTAGGAGGAGTATGGGGATAGGTTAGAGTGTTGGGAAATGATAGGAATTAGGAATATGACAAGGGTGATGGATATGTGGGTGTTTTTGAAATTGATCATAAGTAGTCATAGTCATCACATTTAACACTAAAGTAACCTAAGAATTTAAATGTTAAAAATAAAAATTACAATAATACATTACACTTTTATTGGTTGATCAAGAGTTGAGTTGGCATGCATAGGTAGGACTGCTCTTTCCTGTTCAAATATGACTAATCTTTGTTGTCCATAATAGGTCCCTCTGAGATGAATTTCGATACAACAAGTCCCTCTGAGATCTGGAGAATGTCTGTGCAACTTCTTTGAAATCTGGAAAAGAACTATATGTGTGCAACTTCCTTGATCTTTGGTGTTTTATGGAGCCTCGGTGATGAGAAACCTTTGAATCTCTGTTGAAACTTTGTTGAAGCTTTGTTGAAGTAACTTGAGATAGCAGTTTCTAACAGGTCCCTTTTATGTTTGTTGAACAGGTCCCACTGCATAGTGCTTAAACAGGTCCCTCTGATTAGAACAAAGACAAAAACAACTTCTTTATTGAAATACAAAAGTGCTGAAACAAACTCTTTGAGAATTTACAATGAGGAGATGAGATAAAAACAAAAATGTTGATGCTTCACCCCCACTAAAGCTTTGACTTGTCCTCAAGTCATTATTCAATCGATGAATCAAACAGGAAACAAAAAGAAAAGGAATTCTTACCAGCCAAAGAATTGGTTTTCAAGTAAGAATTCTAGGTTAGAGTGTGCCAGAGTCTGGTTTTCACATCTAAACCATTATTATTATTATTATTATTATTTAATTAAGTTTTTTTAAATTTCTAAATTAAAATGAAATGAACTAAGGTAGAGATATTAAAGCTGAAGGCTGCAATATCTCAACCTCCCTTTGTTGAGATACAGTTTGAAGAAAATTTTGCTTGTTGATGGGCCTATGGTAAAGTTTTAAGCGATGGCCATTGACAATAAAGGGGTGGCCTTCTCCATCAATGGTAATAAGCTTGACTGATCCATTGTCATAAACTTGAACTATTTCGTACGGGCCCATCCAATGTGTGGTAAATTTGGCTTTATGATCTCTGAATTTAGAGTCAAAGAGTAAATCCCAGTCTCCTTCTTTGAACTGTTTCTTTTTGATATGTGCATCATGCCACTGCTTCCTTTGTTTCTGCATGAGGAGCGTTGTCTCCTCTGCTTGCTGCCTCATTTGATCCAGCTGGTTCAACTGCTGAATTCTTTCTTGTTGTGCTTCATTAAGATCAATTCCCAAATTTGCAGCCATCTTAAAAGTATGTATTTGAAACTCAATAGGAAGCATTACCTCTTTGCCATACACCAACTGATATGGTGTAAATCCTGTAGTATTCTTCCACGTGATTCTATAAGCCCAGAGTGCATCTTTGAGCTTCTCTTCCCAATTCTTTCTGTTCATTGCTACGGTATTAGTGATAATTCCTTCCAAAGTTTTATTTGTAGATTCCACCTGGCCATTGGCCTATGGATGGTAAGGTGTACTTCTTTTGTGCTTGATTTGATATTTTTTGTGATGTCTTTAACTAGCTTTGAAGTAAACTGAGTACCTTGATCAGTCACTATCTCCCTTGGTACTCCATACCTTACAAAAATCTCTTCAAAAAGGAAGTTTACCACTGTTTGTTTAGTTGCCCGGACTAGTGCTTTGGCCTCAGCCCATTTTGTTACGTAATCAGTACATACTAGGATGTAATTCTTACCATTGGAAGTTGCATTAATGGGTCCTATGAAATCTAGAGCCCATTTTTTAAATGGCTTTAGGTGTACTTGAGGCTGAAGTGGCATCTCATCTGTAGCTGTTGGCCTACCCATTTTTTGACAGTTATCACAACTCTTCACATACTTCTTGGAATCCTTAAAAATAGATGGCCAGTAGTATCCAAGACTAAGAACCTTGAATGTTGTTCGTTTCGCTGCAAAATGCCCACCACACGGTTCATCATGGCAGGATTTTAAAATATCAATTATTTCATCATTTCTTACACATCGTCTAATAATCATATCATAACCAGTGTAAAATAAATCACCATTAATCCATGAGTATCGAGCACTTTGTTTCACTAGCCTCTTCTTTTCCTTTGGAGTAAAGTATGGAGGTGTTCTTCTCGTGGACAAATAATTGGCCAAGTCAGCATACCAAGGATTCACTATTGAAATTACAAATAAATTTTCATCTGAAAAAGTATCTTCAACCGGAACAACTTCACCTTGATTTTACAGTCTAGAAAGAAAATCTGCCACCTAATTCTCCTGACCTGGTCTATCTAACACTGTGATATTAAATTCCTGTAATAATAACAACCATCTGGTAACTCTGCCACTAGTTACTGGTTTATTCATTAAATGTTTAATGGCAGAATGGTCAGTATATACAAAAACCTCATAACCAGTTATATAATGTCGGAATTTATTCACAGCATGTATGATGACAAGCATTTCTTTTTCTATGACTGTGTAGTTTAATTCTGCAGGTGTTAGATTTTTGCTAATGAAATAGATGGCATAATGACAAGACTCCTCTTTTTGGCCTAATGAGGCACCTACTGCAGTATCAGATGCATCTATAAAGATGTGAAATGGTAGGTTCCAGTTATGTCCTTTTAAGACTGGTGTGGTTGATAACTTTTCTTTGAGTGTTTCAAATGCTTGCTGACAATGCTCATTCTAGTTGAAAGGTGTATCTTTTGCTAGAATTTTAAACAGAGGTGAAGCTATTTTACTAAAATGTTCAATAAACCTTCTGTAATAGCTTGCATACCCAAGGAAACTTCTTACCTCTTTTTGAGTCTTCGGAATTGGCAAATTGACAATGATCTAGATTTTTGATGGATCAACTTTAATGCCTTGAAAATAAATATAGTGGCCTAATACTATCCCCTCATTTAAGATCATAAAACACTTTTCATTGCTCAGGGACAAATTAGCTTCAATACATCTCTTCAAAACTTTTTCAAGATTTGTTAATGCATGCTCAAATGAATCACCATACACTGAAAAATCATCCATGTAAACTTCAACACAATCATGAACTAAATCAGCAAAAATAGCTAATACAACTCTCTGAAATGTTGCTGGAGCATTGCAAAGTCCAAATGGCAAAACATTATAAGCATAAGTGCCCCAGGGACAAGTAAAAATGGTTTTGTCCTGGTCCTCTAAGGCTATCCTGATCTGGTTGTAGCCACTGAAACCATAAAGAAAAGAGAATGATGATCTCCCAGCTAATGTGTCTAGCACTTGGTCAATAAATGGTAGTGGGAAATAATCTTTGAGCGTTGCTTTGTTCAATTGTCGGTAATCAACACAAATCTGCCACTTACCATTTTTCTTGGGCACTACTACCAATGGGGATACCCACTGACTGTCAGAGATAGGATAAATAAAATTGACTTTCGACAATTTTTGTAATTCCTCTCTAACAATATCCTGAAGCATGGGGTTCATTCGTCTTTGCGGTTGCCTCACTGGTTTGATATTACTATCGGTATAAATATGGTGAGTGCATGTTTCAGGGTGAATCCCGTGCATATCGATGTAGTCCCAAATAAATTCTTTCTGGTATTTTCTCAATAATTGAATCAATTTTTCCTCCTGAGATGAGTCTAGGTGAGTGCCAATATTCAAAGTTTTTCCTAGACTAATCTCTATGGTCTTGCTCTCTGTGTTTGTGATAGATTGGATAGGAAAAATGTCTTGAAATGTTGTTTGCAGAGATTGAATGGTGCATGTTTCCTGAAAATTTTGTGCCAAAAGTTCATCTGCAGCATGGTATTGGTCATTTCTCAAATCTTCAGAAACATCTGGCTGAGAAAGGAACAATTCTACCAAATCATCATTATTATGTTCTTGAAAATCATAGATTTGATTAATACTGAAAACATATTGAACTTCTTCTTTGTCATTGTATTTATCGTCAAGCCATAAATTGTGTGCTACTGCTGGTGATTGTGCTGATGGGTAAAGAGTGAGTTGTTTTCTTTCATTTCCTCGTGAAATGATCATATTACCCGATCGACATCCTATGAATGCATCAGCAGTTGCTAACCATGGTCTACCAAGGATGATAGGGTGTCCTCCAAAATTGGATTTTGGCTGAAGAACTAAAAAGTCCACTGGATACTCCCAAGAATCTAGTGAAACAATTAGGTCCTCCAAAATCCCTTTAGGAATCACTTTAGACCTATCAGCGAGTTCTAGAACAATTGTTGTGTGCTGCAAATTTGTGAGCTGGAGTGTTTTCATGGTTTCAAGAGTCATCACATTTATTGTGGCCCCAAGATCAATGAAAGTGTTTGGAATATGTATGTTGTTAATGATTGTAGTGACTCTGGGAATACCAGGATCAACATACATTTCCATTGAAATGGTGTTTGTCATAAGGCCAGCTAAATGTCCAATAACATGAATGGTTTGTGGATCAACTCTTTTCCTAGTAGGCTTTTTAAGGCACAGTTCTTTGATGGCTTTAGTATATATGGGAATGTCTTTTATGGCTTGTAGTAGTGGAATTTTTATATAGACATTCTTTAGCTCATCTAAAAAATCAAACTGTGGTATAGACATGGGAAGTTTTGTTTGGACCAATCGGTCTGGAAAAGGTGGTGGATGCAACAGTTGCATTTGTTTATTTTTGATATCATCATTTTGTTTCCTTTGAATTGAAGTTTCATTTTCATTTTCTTCGTTTTCTTCTTGTTTATAAGCTGTTGGAGATTCTTTGCGAAGTACCTTACTATTGAAGCCCCGAAAATCGGGTTGACAACAAGGGGGATACCCGCCCGGTCCGGACCTTGGTTGGCAGCTCCTTATCTGTTTGATATAGCGAGTCTGACTGGGGATAATGGGACCAGTTTCCCAATCTATGGGTGTGTGTGTGTAGAATTGGATGTTGCTGATCTAATAGTAACTATCTAAGCTATTCTAATTCAAACTTTAATCTAATTCTATACTATGGTAATCTAATAAAAACAGCACATCTAATCTATGCTAATGTTATAGACATTTTTGTGCCTTGCATCACTGAGCATGAAATGTCGATAATCAAGGGATCCAAAGTCCCTAAACATGTTGTTCCTACCCCTAGAGGAACAAGGCCAGCTAACCACAGCAATTCACTGAAGTTCTCCACCTGAAAACACTCAAAAACAAGGCAATTCTGGATCATGTCAACTGCTTCACTGAGCATCTGCGCTGAATGTCAACTGCTCCACTGTCTACCTGCGTTGAATGTCAACTGCAACAAAGGCTACCTGCGCTGAGCGAGTTTGGACAAGTGGCAGAGTCATTTCTCAAGGTGTCAATGCCCAGGAAGCTTCCAAAATGACACTTGGATCAGAGAATTCGACTGGTGATGAGTAAGAGGTTCCAAATCTCCAAGTGGAAGCAAGAATCTCCAAGTGGACTCAAGAACTATGAGAGGGAGAGGACACTAGTCAGTTTCATACCAGTCTCAAGCTGACTCATCCTCTCTCCAATATCCCTATATATAGATCTCTCCTACAAGAGGTCAGGGAGGCTGGAATTTTGTGAAAGGAAAGAATTGTTGTTGGTTTGTGGCTGGATACATTAGGTGTTTATGCTTTGAAGGGAGCTGAAGAGGGAATTCCATTCTGCTGGGAAGGAGATGCTGGATTGGAGCCCCATGGGTTGTATCTCTTCTTGAACCCTGTTACTTTCAATAAAGCTATCTTGATTCTTTCCTATATGCTGGTGTATTTTGTATGATTGCATTAGTGTATTTGATTTACTTCTAATCCTGAATCATTTATGAATATGTATATGTGCCTTTGTATTATGTTCTTCTCTTGTCGCAAGTAGATGTTCTCTTGTCACAGGTAGCTGTTCTCTTGTGACCTCGTGGGATTCAAGTAGCTGTTCTCTTGAGCAAGCGAGAAGGCGAGTAGCTGTAGACACACAAAGGGAAAGAGGATCTAGATCGAGGGACAAGCGGAAGACAACGGTAAGTCTGCCAATCTCCACTCTTTCACATTTCATAAAGGAAGAAATCATAATAGCTGTATTCATTTGTTGCTAAGGCGCTGTAACACCTTAGGTGGATAGGATCGTCCTAAATAGGCATTTTTCCCCACAACAAATTGGCGACTCCACTGGGGAGGAACTTTTTTATTCATTTCATTTGTGTTTCCGTCATTTGTTTACTTCATAGACTTGACAGCAACTTTGAACTGCAAAGTAAAAAGTTGCTGCTTTGAGCCAGTGGTTGGACTTGTCTATTATCTAAACTAGATCTGCAAATGATTTGATTGATCCTTGTGATAGTCTTTAGTACCCTATCAAAGCATCCCTCTGTTTATACCTTGCTTGTGTTTCTGATTTGGCCTGAAACAGTTGATTTTTGAGCATTTTGTGACCCAAAAACCAAGAGAAACGAGAGTTTCTCTCTTCAGCGCAGGCACTGTGAAGGCAGTCTGCATTTCAACGCAGGTCCCGAAGGGGCTACCTGCGTTGAATGTCAAACTGACAGTGTTGAACCTGCGCTGAACTAGTGTGTCCTTGAGCAGCTGGGGTTCTTTGTCCTTTGATTGCCCTATTTTGATCTCTGTTTTTTGCAGCCTTTAACCAGCATAGGTACCAGTCTGATAAGCTTTTCTTTGCTTGATTCCGCCTCATTTTTTGTACAAAAAGATTGTGAATGTTTTTATGTGTTTGTGGCGTCATTTACAGTATTCCTTTGCATGAGTAAAGTAGTCATCCTGTAGCCTTTGATTCAGATTTGATTATAATCTTAGAAGAGAGATTCGTTGGTTGTCTGCAGTTTGATTATTGATTTACTTTTGCTTATTGGTTTGAATTTGTGTCTTTTAAGTGTCAAAACAAGTCTTTATTTCGAAAAGAAGCAAAGTGATTGTAATCTCTTCTACCCTTGTTGTTTTTGAAAAAAGTGAACTTGTTTGTATTGATCATTTTAAAAGCAAATTCAAATTTGTGCAAAAAGCTTTCTTTGTAGGCATTTACACTAAGAAAGTAGAAAACAAACACCTGCATTGTGCATTTTGCATTTGATAAGTTTGCATGTTGGATTTAGGGAAAGTGCATTAGAGTGTGCTGATTGCTCTTTGGGAAAATATAGTGTTATTCTTTTCCCTTGGTAGCTAGGATTTTCAAAGTTGAAAGATAATAAAGCTTGCTTATCATCTTAGACTGCATTTAGGAATTTGTATCATACATCTCGTGGTGAACCTTGAAAGGAAAACTTTAAAAATATCAACCTAAAATAAACTGAATGAACCTAACAACGCTTTGTAACATAACGCAAAACATAGAGGTCTAGGCTAGAGACGTGTTCCGGCGTCATTAAACATAGTGACTGTCGATCTCGAAGAAGGTGGGTGATTCCTCCTAAGAGTCGGTGGCGCTAATACGGATTGTGCTCCCACGTATCGTCACGTATATATTGGGAGACCCCTATAGGCATATACCCTTTATCCTTAGGAAGCCATGTCGACCGCCCTACTGATCGCAATGCACTGAACACAGCATTCACGAAGATCGACCACCCGTACCGTAAAAAGTATTCAGTGGTTTTGCGAAAAGTTTGGCACACCCTCTGCCTAGATCTCCAGAGCAGTTTCTTTTGGCCTTTTTCAGACTCTATAACAGAAAAAGTCCATCCGAGCATTTGTCACTTCGGGCTCGTTAAAACATCGAAGGAGACTAGAGTCATCTTTAGCTTTTTCTCGACTCTTTAAAAGTGAAAAAGCAAGTTGTGTCTAAAAGCGTCTAATAAAATTCATTCAATTCGGAAACACCAATTTCCCCTTTTATTTTGGTTGGTCGAGTAATCCGCAATCGTGGAAGAAATTCAATTGAAACCCTGTCGTTCGCGGAGGCTTACGAGTCAACCGTCTTTGTCTCCAGAATCGAAAACAGTACAGACAAAGCGAACTCGTTTAACCGGTTCGAAATCTCCTATCAAAGTTAGAACAAGTGTTCCAACTACATCTGAGATTCCGGTTACTCCAAACATTTCTGGAAACCCTGCCTCTATAGAAGAAGTTCAACAGCCACAGAGGGACAGTAATATTGATCCTGGTCTGGGGGAAAATACTTGTGTAATTGAACTAGTTCCATCTGTAACCGGTCCAGAGAGTTTTGTTCCTCAAACAACTGTCACTGTCGAAACAACCCCTTCTTCGGCACCAGAAATATTTTATGGACCTGACGGTCTTCCTCTTCCACCTGGTTTGATTGCGATAGAGGAAATTGCAAAGGATCCGCAAGCAAGTACTCCAACTCATTTTGGAGTCGGGGTCACTCTATTTCCTTCATCAGAAGTTAATCCACCACAAGTGGAAGTTCCTGTAGAATCGCTAGGCAATCTATTGGATAGATTTAAAATGTCTGAGAAACCGTCAACATCTAGGACTGTGTCAAATGACACAGCGACAGCGGAAGCCCCTGCTGTCACTTCGACAATGTTTGTCGGTATACCATCTATCCCGACTAGCTCTCAACAGCTAGAAGGAGTCCACCAAGGGACTGTTTCGACAGTGTGGTCTGTTCCAGTTTGTTCATCCGGAATAATATCCGGAAACTCTTATGTTGAGACTCGACAGATTGATCCTTATGGAGGTCAATTTGGGCCATCCAGTCCCCAAGGGCAAACAATCCCTTTGAGCTCCGGATTGCTACCGTATGGGGGGCAGTATGCCCTTTCATTACCTCCTCCGGGAGGATATCCATACGGCAGTTCTCAACAGTATTCAGGTTATACTGGAATTACATCAAGTGGTTGGGTACCGATGCTACCTCAACAACCAAGGGTTGTATATTCTATGCAACAGTGTGTACTTATGATGAACATCCCAACCACACTGGCTATTGTAACAGTGTCACAAGTTCAAGCGATGCCTGTTGCATGTCAACCTCAGATTTCTCAGGTTGTAATGCAACAGCCCCTTGACCATGGGTCACAACCACAATCGCCAACTAGTGGGGCGACAGAGGTCCAAATGGGTACAATTACCCCACACCTTGGTCCAATGGTTAGCATAGCACAACAGAACATGGCTTCACAACCGTGGCTAGTGCAATACCAACAACCACAATTCCAGCAAGTGTACCAAGGTTCAGAGCAGCAGATCTTTGCAAACAGTGGACAACCGTATATTCAAAACGGTCAAAACCAACCACTTTACAGTGGTCAAGTCCACCAACCATATCAGTCATACCAACATCAATTACATTATGCTGGTATGCAAAGACCCACTGCTCAAGCGATTCCATCGTACCCTGGTTATGATTCGCCTAACCTGAATCAACAGTTGCCATTTGTGGCAACTTTAGAGTTACCTGATTTACACCGGTTAACCAACGATCCGATTGCTTATGCCCCTTGGTGGCCAGCGATTCCTCACAAACTTCCATCTGACATTCCTAAATTCAATGGAAATCCAGGTGAAGACCCATCGAATCACGTGATGACTTTTCATCTGTGGTGTTCGTCGAACACCCTGAACGATGATTCGATAAGGTTTCGCCTTTTTCAGAGGACATTGACAAGTCCAGTGGCTAAATGGTATATTAAATTACCTAGAGCCTCTTTAGACAATTTTAGCTCCCTAGCCACGACTTTCTTAACCCATTTTCAATTACCAATAAGGTATGAAATGGGAACATAAATATTAACCAACTTTAAATAGAAAACTGCTACTCATATATCTGATCATATACATGAATGGCGTCGTCGTCGTAGGATGGTTAAAACATACGTTCCCGATCAGCTGTTAGCTGAATGGTTTATAAAGTCATTACTTCCGACTATAACGGAAGATATGGCAAAGGGGGGAGTCGTAACAGAGGAGAAAGTTATCGCTCGTGCGCAGTATCTAGACTTAGTTTATACTCAGTCTGGCACGCTCTACGACAAAATACCTGATGCCCCTAGACCGGAATTTTCAATTCCTCCTCCTCCTAAATACAATAGTGACTCTCATGCCGGCGATGGCGTGATTGGCACAGCAAACACGAAATCGACAAAGGCTTCATCTAAGAAAGCCCGTAAGAATTCGGATCAAAATGCAAAAGAAGAAATTCTTGCTTCAGAAGTAAATGCCGTATCAGCAGATAAAAGCAAAGAAACCAATCAACCAGGAAGCAAGAAAAAGCAAAACAAAGGGAAGAAGAAGAAACAGGATGAGTCATCTCCTGGAAAAACTTCTTCAAACCCTCCTGGGAAAGGGAAACCAAATTATCCATGTCAAATATGTGACGAGGAGGATCACTGGACAAAGAATTGTCCATTCAAAGCTGAGTTAAAAAGGTTCTTTAAAAGTTCACAAACCTCAGCTGTGTTAACTGATCCATTTCCCAACCCAGGTCAAAATCTGGTTGATAGTGGAAATGCTTCCCCGTCGCAAGTACTTATGTTGTCGGTTTCAAAACAGCAAAATGATGCTTTGATTTCGACAAGGAACAAAGATTATGGGAATCCGCAGCAGTCGAACGACAAAGGTAAAGATCAACCAAGTAGTTCGACAACAACTTCGACAGAAGTTGTACCGCCCATCATTCCTGAATTAACAATAAAACCGCCTAAGGGAGTAATACACAAGTCGACATTTAATCCTCGCGCCAGAGCGGCGCAGCATTATAACATAGTGGAAGATTTGGCCCAATCGCCATCCGCTATGTCGACTCTTGAGGTACTACAAAATTGCCCATCCCAAAGGCAGGCTTTGTTATCGGCTATTGGTGGGGTTGATCCTAAGGATTCCAATCTTGTATCTTTTGATCACAAAGGATACGATCCTCAGTTACCAGCTCAACCAGCTTTCCTTATTCAAGTGAAATCCCTCAACAAAATTGTTCACAGAACGATTATTGATGAGGGGGCATCTACATGTATCATGTCGATGAGTTGCTGGAAAACTTTAGGATCTCCATCCTTGTCGCGATCTTCGACGACATTAAAAGCTTTCGACGGAAGGACTTATACCCCATATGGTATCCTTAATAACTTGAAGGTTTAACTAGGAGGAAAAACAGTAGAAATTGATGTTGAGGTCATTGATGGGAATCTTGACTATAACATCCTACTGGGAAGACCATGGATATATGCCATGGCAGCTGTTGTGTCGACTTATTTTAGGAAGATCGCATTCCCATTTGAAGGAGGGATTACGATCGTCGACCAACAAAACTTCCTCCCTAATGGTTCAAAAGTTACAAGAAGCATTCCCATGATCCATGGAAGCAACCATTCAGTTCAAGATATCGGAGTAGGCCTATTGAAAGACCCCACGATGATGGGAACTTTCGCGCTACCGCCTCCTATCTACATAGGAAATATACCGTTTGTAGCAACCTGCAACATGATATCTTCCACGAAGGTCGCAGAAGACAAAGTCGACATGGATCATGCAATGGTTTTGCCCCCAAGCCCTATAGAAATATTGTAGCAATCAATGTTTCGGGCATGGGAGGCGAACCCAAATCAACGCTCGTCAAGCGTTTGGGTAGATAGATCTAGAGAATATGGTACCCCATTAGATCCTTGGTCGAAAGTACATGGGACTGACGAAGGAATTCTACAATCAATGTTGATTGAGGGGGCACCATGGAGTGATCACCACCATCGTTCCCTTCTTCCGGAATATGAAGAAGATACTCAACAAGATCTTTATCACCCTTCAGTTTTTGAATTCCTATCAAATACTGTAAATACGGTGGATTCCGAGCGAAACTTATCCAATATTGAAGAGACTATAGCCATAAATATCTCGACTAAAACAAATGTTGTAGAGAATATTTATGTCGGCAAAGGTTGTTCCCCTTCAGAAATGGAAATATATAACGCTCTTTTCCGCGAATTCAGAGATGTCTTTGCTTGGTCATATGATGAAATGCCAGGCATTGACTCGAATATCGTTGAACATGAAATTAAAATGTATCCTGATGTCAAACCAGTAAGACAAAGGCTTCGGCAGGTGCACCCCAAGAAAGCCGCTGCCATTAAGGCGGAAGTTGAAAAACTCCTCCATGCTGGATTCATCTACCCGGTTCCTCTAACTGATTGGGTATCAAATATTGTCCCTGTTATGAAGAAACAAGGGACAATAAGAGTGTGTGTCGATTATAGGGATGTAAACCAAGCTTGTCCAAAAGACAACTACCCTACACCCTTCATCGACCAGATAATTGAGGAATGCGCCGGATGTGAAATCTTTTCATTTATGGATGGATTTTTCGGGTATAATCAAATAAATATCCGCCCACAGGACCAGTCAAAGACTGCATTTATTTGTCCATGGGGCACGTTCGCTTATCGAAAATTACCCTTTGGTTTAAAGAACGCAGGGGCGACATTTCAGAGGGCAATGAATTATGCCTTTCATGACATCAAGAACATCGTTCAACCTTATCTCGACGATCTTCCGGCTCATTCGCGAAAGCGGACTGATCATCCGCAGCATTTAAGAGCGATATTTCTACGTTGCCGCCACTACAAGATAAGACTCAATCCGCACAAATGTGTGTTTTGCGTCGGTTCTGGTCGTTTACTTGGCTTTGTAGTCTCTAAGGATGGGATTCGTCTCGACCCTTGCAAGGTTCAGGCAATCATCAATTTGCCTCCACCTTCAAATTTGCTTCAGATTCAGAAACTCCAAGGGAAAGCAAACTTTCTGAGGAGGTTCATTCCAAATTACGCAGAACTTGCTAAAGGTTATACTCGTCTCTTGAAAAAGGATGTACCTTTCGTCTGGTACCAGGTGGCACAAGCTTCCTTTGATGCTCTGAAAGATTGTCTAGTAAAAGCATCATTAATGTACGCCCCAGACTATCAAAGAGATTTTAACCTGTATCTGGCTGCAGTGGATACGACCATTGCAATGGTTTTAGTTCAAGAAGTCGATGGAATTGAACATCCTATATATTATCTAAGTAAAAACTTAAATGATACAGAAAGTAAATATTCTTATGTTGAAAAACTAGCGCTTGCAGCTGTTCAAGCGATTTAAAGGTTTCGACATTATGTCCTCTTTAGGAAAACTACCATTTTATCAGATTGCAACCCCATGACTTATGTACTGTCGCGACAGTTGCTTGGGGGCAAATATTCAAAATGGATAGCTATCCTTCAAGAGTTTGATCTGGAATTTGTAAAATCCAAATCAAAGAAAGCTCTAGTTTTCGCAGAATTATTGTGCGATCTCCCATCATCGTCCAACGATGAAACATCGGAAGAGTCAATCATGGACGAAAGTTTGTTTCTGATATCTACAAGCAATGAGTGGTATGGAGATATCATAATTTATCTCCAAACGCAAAAATTCAGGCCTAGCACCTCTCACTCAGAACAAAAACGTATACGATACCAAGCTAAAGACTACATGATCGTCGGTGATACGCTTTACCGTCGTGGTATCAATACAGTTCTGAGGAGGTGCCTTACCCATGAGGAGGCCGAAAAAGCCCTGAATGAATGTCATTCAGGCGCGTGTGGGGGGCATCAATCTGGATATGCAACAGCACAGAAAATCTTACGAGCAGGATACTTCTGGCCAACCATGTTCAAAGATTGCATAATCGCAGTCAGAAGTTGCCATGCTTGTCAAATTTTTGATAGCAAAACCAGGAGACCACCCGCACCTTTACAGCCAATAGTTGCTGTTGGGCCTTTCGCCAAATGGGGCATCGATTTCATGCAATGTAACCCCACCTCGACCGGGGGGCATGGGTATATTATAGTCGTTGTTGACTATTTTACCAAATGGGCCGAGGCGATGCCTACAATGGATAATACTGGTGAAACAGCTGCCAGATTCGCCAAACTATAGTCACAGATCATGGATCGCATTTTCGCAATCACATGATGGTCGAATTAGCTGCCAAACTAGGGCTATCTCACGACAGCTCTACTCCGTATTATCCGCAAGCCAACGGACAAGTTGAAGCAATCAACAAGGTCCTGAAGCGTATGTTGCAAAGGATGATCGGGGTTCATAAAAGAAGGTGGCACCTAATCCTGTACTCAGCCTTGTGGGCTTACCGAACGTCGGTAAAGAACGCGACCGGGTTCACACCTTTCCAACTGGTGTATGGCCTGGAAGCAGTCTTGCTGATCCAGTGTGAAATTTCGTCGCTTAAACTCGCAATTGATCTCCTCCCCGGAACTTCGGAAGAAGAGGCTCGTTTCTTGGAATTAATCCAATTGGATGAAACCCGTCGTGATGCCGCTTTGGCTAACGAAGCCCATAAGAAACGAGTCAAGGCTCAGTTCGACAAAAATGTCAAACCCCGTGTCTTCTCAGAAGGTGACTTGGTCTTGCTTTATGACCAAGAATCCGATAAATTGGGAGCAGGTAAATTTAATTCCTTATGGATGGGCCCCTATATTGTTAAAATGGTGTTAGCAAAAGGAGCCTACGAGTTCATGGATTATGACAGAATTCCACTGGCGCAACCCCGCAACGGGTTGTACCTCAAGCGTTACTATGCTTAAATAGTAACCTGTATGCTTTTGTTTTATTTTGTTTTCGCTAAAGTATTTGTCCTGGTCAAGTGATCCACCTTTCTCATTTGTTGCAGATGTCAAACCTTTTGGAGACATGTGTTGGATATGCCGACGGAGCAAGTCGTAGTACGCGGAATCTATCCTCCGCAGCCTGGGCCATTTTTGATCCAAGCGGCGAGTTAGTAAGTTTCAGAGGTGTATGTATTGGGCAATCAACGAATAACATCGCTGAGTATAGCGCGTTGATAGAACTACTCTCTGATGCCATTACACGTGGCATACGCCGACTAATTGTCAGGCTAGACTCACAGCTTGTAATACTACAACTCAATGGTATATATTCCGTTCGTAATCCAGCTATTTATCGCATGTTCCTAAGGGTTAAGATTTTGGAAAGACAGTTTGATTCAATTCAATACCAGCATATTTCCAGAAACTTAAACACATTAACTGACTCATTAGTAAACTATGTGTTAGATAGACATTTGCAACATTTATAAAAGGGACACATCATCAATGATTGTACATACGGATCACATAACTCAACCAGAATAAAACTCGAAAATAAAAATATCTATAAGCTGTTTATCGTTCATACATAATGTTCTATAACCAAGACAAAAATTGGTCATATGACCTAAAACTCAAAAAGCCAGGGGGCACCCTAGCCTAGTGGTGCTCATGATAGCACGTCATGGCCTGTGCAATCATGCGCAAGAGACGAGTCCATCGTCTAGGCACACCAGTAGTATGCCGCTGCAACTGTAAAGGTAACTCATCGATCCGTACATCCGGAATGCCGAGAGTAAGGCTCTCAACCTGCTCCTGCACAGCTGTAAGGGTCTCAGTGTCGTCAAGGTCGCGAAGAATAACTCTCCCAGCAGGCTCCACTGCCGGGGCAGCAACTGGCGGTCTCGGACGAACTGCTGGACGAACAGGACCAACATCTGCATGCACCCAAGAGTTTGATTAAAAGTCTTGATAGAATAAAGCACAGCAACATTATGAATAAAAATAGTAAACAGTAATATGGTCAAAGAGTTTACCAATAGCGCCCCACTGTTCGCCATCCGGTAACACCAAATCCGGATCACCTCGGAAATCCATACCCACATATGGATACTCGGAAAAGACCATCTCCTGGCGCTCGAACCACCTGAAGAAGGCATCAGTGAAGGTATCTGAGGTTGACCAGCATGCCTAGACATGTGATCGACCAACCTCTGCATGCGTGGTTCGGTCGGAGAAGGCAAGTCGAGTACAATATACTGAGGCTGCATCAGTGGGATTTTCTCCAAGGCGAAGGCAGTCAGAATAGAACCAAAACCAAAGTTCTTCAGCTTCCCGTCCTTTACCTTGGTCAATTGACTTTTCATCTGGACAAGTACTGCATCACACCAATTGAATACTTTCGGTTGGAGACACTCCAAGGCATGCTACATATGAGACCTATTGGCAACGTGTAGAGATGCGCTACCGGCCATCCTACCAATAGTATACAGAATGGACCTGAGAGACCTATCAGTAATCTCACGGATAACAACCTTGACGTCTCTGCTCGGCTGGGAACCTTCCCTACAGTACTGGCGAACATAGTCTCTCACGGAGTCATTCCCCCAGGCCGAACCTGACAAAGAAATGGGGGCACCCCGCCTTGACAACCCAGTCAAGAAGTAAATGTCTACTATGGTCATGGGGATGGTTTTTCCCCTAATCTGGAATACTTGGTTAATGGGATCCCAAGCATCAAGCATATACTGCAGCAAAGTAATCTGTGCTCTCATACTAGAGATACGGAAGAACTTCAGCAGACCACAGTTCCGCAGTGCGTTTACCGTGACAGGGTCATGGAGAGCAATCATATCTTCTTCTTCATGTTCTCGTTCTCGCCATGTAAGGGACATTTTGCTCAAATGTTCCTGCAAAACAAACAAGAGAATGAGTAAGATCCTGAATTTGATGAGAAACTGGCGAAATTTCATAAAAAATGTGCTAAAAACTCAGTTTTTTGAGCCCAACGCAGGCAGGCAGTGTCCTGCCTGCGTTGAAGGTCAGGCTGCCTTAAGGCAGCTTGACATTCAACGCAGGTTTCGAATGGACAACCTGCGCTGAAGTTAGGGCGCCCTGGCAAAACCCCTGAGGCTCAGAAAGACTGGAAAACAGGCACATAATGAAAAAAGGAAACCATGGAAAGAAAGAGCTAGGGTTTAGCTCCTACCTGATCCAGACGGCGCCGAGAATCGTCCACAGAATCTCCCGAAATCAGCTGGTGAAAATCAAGGGGGAAGAGGCACCTCCAGAGCTCCAACAAACCAAGATCAAATGAAATGGTAAAATGAGAGGTAAAAACACCTTTTAATGGCTTTTTACGTAGTTCAAAGCGAAATATTAGGGTTATAATCTCATTTTCATGCAAATATTATTCATTTCTAACTAAGTTTGATGCAGCAATTGAGAATGCAGTACTATCGTTGAAAAGAGAAAAGCTAGTTATGGTAAAAAATTAAAATTTGACTATATAATCGAGCAGTTTTAGCATAAAGTTCATGCTCGTTAAAAAATAAACGCAAGATCCGAGAAGTTTTAACGCGGTCTTCATGCTCGTTAAAAAATAAATATAAGCAGTGAGCAGAGTTTCCTCCAGTTTTTAAGCTCATTTTTAACTAAAAAGTGAACCTATCCCGATAAATAACCACTGTGATCATAAATTTATCAGCCATAAAAGCCTTGGTCGTATGTGCACCTACCACATTCACTTTTCATTTGGCCGATCGTTCACCCCCATATGATTGTTTACCCATTTTGAGGAACTGCTGCGAAGAGTGATTTCACCTAGCCATCCTTGTGACACTGCCGTGATTGGAAAATTTCAACCTGTACCTGGAATCAGTTGCTATCCCTGTTTATCACTCGTTCCTCAAAAGACGAGTCTTCTTTAAGCTCTTTTCAATTGACTCGTAAAATATGAAAAGATTGCCGAGTTTTGGCCTTCCAGCTCGTTAAAGTGACGGGAAGAGCTATCCCTCCTCTAGATTTTAATCTTTTTTGGACTTGAGGGATTATTGCACAAAAAGGTCAAGCGCTTGTTTTATTCGGCTCGTTAAACTTATCGAAAACTCATCCCTTCTGTATTGTTTTATACTTTTTCGGACTTAAGGGATTAGATGACGAAAAAGGAATTTTGGAGTTGACTTTATGTATCTTTTCAGACTCTCTAAAGATGAAAAGAACCGAGTTATCCTTGTCGTTAGACTCGTTAAAATTATTAAATAGCGACAAACTTGTCTTTAGACGAGAACGAGTTTCCCTATCGCTAGGCTCGTTAAAACATAGCAATGGGCTTGCCCGAAGGGCAGGTTATAGAACAAGCATATGTTATCCTCCTCAAGCTTGAAAAAAATAAAGAGGTACTGGTCAGTAATGACTGGGGAAAAATTGGGAAAAATCAAGAAAACTTTGATGGTAGCAGGTCGCTCTTGAACATGACACTTTTCCTCCGTACCACATTCGGGTTGGGTTGTTTCATTCACCGGTCACATCACCATGGTCTCGCCATACCATCCATATTTGGGGTAATGCTACCAATCCATCGCATCAGTGTCGCCATATGTTCAAGAGAAGTCGTTCAGAAAGAGTCAACCGGGTCCCATCCACTACCATACATTATCCTTCATCCATTCATGACCGCCACCCTGAATCATATGTCACAGATCATTTTCACCTCCATTAAAGTCATTAACTCTGTTCCGTGTCACTGATGTGGGATTCATTAAGGCCCTCCTGTGACGGATCGCTTCTTGTCGACATCAGCTCATTATCCAAGAAGTTGATCTAGGAACACCCCCTTCAGTACTTTGAAGCTTGCATGCCTCAATGGCAAGTTTCTCACTTCCGGCGACAGGTATACATCAATGACCTTCGACCAGAAGATTTTGCGTGGTGTTCGACGCCAAGTCCTTTATTCACACCACGTGAATTGTACTGCAGTACCTTGAGGGTCATTATCATTATCGGTGATTCCTCTCGTGCTTGTTAACGGTTTACATCATTGACCGGTAATCAAGCGATGTCTTTCCATGTTCGACTTCAGCGCAATTCTCACATGGATCGACTTGTACTTAGAGTGAAGATCGAACGAGTTTGAACACCCCGGATCTAGTTTCATCCATCCGGGCTGCGATATATATTCAGAAAAAATAAAGACATTTGATATGTACATCATTGTAGCAGATGATCATCCTACTCAAAGGATGATAGTTTCGCCAGAATTATCAGTCTACCATCAGACGATCGTCTGTTCTATGTACCAAAATGTATTTATAAAGCTGAGCATGGGAATGCCCGCCTCAGCTAGATCATGAAAGCAGAATGAATCATGATGTATTGTATTGTATTTTATTACAGGTCTCCTCCCAGCAGATGGATGAACTTCGGACCCTCCTGGATAAAGCATTTCACCCGATAAACGGCCTCATACTTTAGGGGGCAACTCTTATAGACATTTTTGTGCCTTGCATCACTGAGCATGAAATGTCGATAATCAAGGGATCCAAAGTCCCTAAACATGTTGTTCCTACCCCTAGAGGAACAAGGCCAGCTAACCACAGCAATTCACTGAAGTTCTCCACCTGAAAACACTCAAAAACAAGGCAATTCTGGATCATATCAACTGCTCCACTGAGCATCTGCGCTGAATGTCAACTGCTCCACTGTCTACCTGCGTTGAATGTCAACTGCAACAAAGGCTATCTGCGCTGAGCGAGTTTGGACAAGTGGCAGAGTCATTTCTCAAGGTGTCAATGCCCAGGAAGCTTCCAAAATGACACTTGGATCAGAGAATTCGACTGGTGATGAGTAAGAGGTTCCAAATCTCCAAGTGGAAGCAAGAACCTCCAAGTGGACTCAAGAACTATGAGAGGGAGAGGACACTAGTCAGTTTCATACCAGTCTCAAGCTGACTCATCCTCTCTCCAATATCCCTATATATAGATCTCTCCTACAAGAGGTCAGGGAGGCTGGAATTTTGTGAAAGTAAAGAATTGTTGTTGGTTTGTGGCTGGATACATTGGGTGTTTATGCTTTGAAGGGAGCTGAAGAGGGAATTCCATTCTGCTGGGAAGGAGATGCTGGATTGGAGCCCCATGGGTTGTATCTCTTCCTGAACCCTGTTACTTTCAATAAAGCTATCTTGATTCTTTCCTATATGCTGGTGTATTTTGTATGATTGCATTAGTGTATTTGATTTACTTCTAATCCTGAATCATTTATGAATATGTATATGTGCCTTTGTATTGTGTTCTTCTCTTGTCGGAAGTAGCTGTTCTCTTGTCACAGGTAGCTGTTCTCTTGTGACCTCGTGGGATTCAAGTCGCTGTTCTCTTGAGCAAGCGAGGAGGCGAGTAGCTGTAGACACACAAAGGGAAAGAGGATCTAGATCAAGGGACAACCGGAAGACAACGGTAAGTCTGCCAATCTCCACTCTTTCACATTTCATAAAGGAAGAAATCATAATAGCTGTATTCGTTTGTTGCTAAGGCGCTGTCACACCTTAGGTGGATAGGATCGTCCTGAATAGGCATTTTTCCCCACAATAGCTAACTCGGGATGTAACTCTTCTATTATGCGATCTAAAGAGATTTCATATAACAACTAGTAATAAAGATCATTTAGCGATTATAAGAAAGGAAATCAGTTAAGATGAACTATTTCGCATAAAAAGTTAGGCAAAACAGTTGTGAACAACATATCGCATAATAAGCTATTCATACATTAAACATAAATAAATAGCTACCACCATACAGAAGTGCCAAATGGTAACTCAAGCATTCATGCAATAACATATAAACAACTAAAGATTGTATATCACTTTAACATATAAGCAGAAATAGTCAAGAGATAAAAGTACCATTTATGACTGGTCCTACTCATAAGCTTCAAGCAACAATGATTTATTTCTCCTTGCTCTAACGACTACTAAGAGTACAGAAGTGCAACATCAGTAGCAGATATCAAATGCAAACATCAACAAATCTTGATCCATTCATTCACCAAAACCTCCTCTCAGAGTGCAAAAGTGCATGTTCTGAGGACAAGTTTTTGATAAATTTCTGGACCCTTCTCTAAATGCATGAGAAGGGTTTAAATACTACTAACTAAATAACTTAATTACACATATTCAGGATACGGTTTAAATGACCGCCCTTTTTCTAAGAAAAATTATTTCTAAAAATTAAATCTAATGTCTAACTATTTATGCATTTGCTCCTTAATGTTGCGAGCATTCAATATTTTCCTAGGTAGAGTCGGCTAACTGTCTTCCGCTTTTGGTTGAGCTAAGCAAACAAAAATGGCAAGCGCTGGCACCATTTTTTCCAGCAAAATAACAGATATGCTTTGAGAATCATCTCTGGCTATGTGGATTTACTGTGTATGCTTAGTAATAACCCAAATTCCACTTGGTTAACCCTCAAATTGCCTCTGCCTTTCCTTTCTTGCGTTTCCGAGCTTACGAGTGACTAAGCAGTTAAGGACTTTTCTTTTTGAGCAATTTTTCTCAGCGATGCGCTATTAGCGCCTAGCGCTAATCGCGCATCGAAAACTGCCTCCGTTCTTTGATCCGGGCCTTTCTGGTGCGTTTTTCGCCTTTAGCGCCTTTCCTTCACTCGGTATAAGCTTTAAAATTTTACAAACATACTGCTTTTTTGAGCTTCTAACCTTGAGCGTTAAATCGCCTGTCGATATCAGCATTGTTCAACTATTCATTGAACCATGGCTCTGACTGATAGATCTGTAATGGATAGGTCAACAGCGCTCTGGAATTTGCGGCTCTGTTGCATGCGGTATCCGTTCATGAGGGCATTTCTTCTCTGCTTCCGAGCATTGGAGCTTTACCTTTTTTCCTTAATTGCTCTCTGCACATTGCTTCATATTGTTTCTGCTTTTCATTCCTGCAGTTCACACATAAGGAGAGAGTAATGATAATAAAAATTGACAAGAAAGCTCTGAGTTCTACGGATGTACAAAAACATGCCACCTGACGTGAACTAACTCTTTGAAAAACACAAAACTATCTTTCATTAACACTTGGCGTACATTCATTAATTTTTATTAACGCGCGTATTCAATTTTTCTTGAATGTTGAGCCGGGGAAAATCTGCGATGGACAATCTCTGTGATTCGCATCGCATCATCGTGTTATCGTGTTATCACATTTTTATCAAGATGTGTTATTGCAGGGTTAACCGATCACATTTATCGTAGAATCGCAGATTTTTGTTTCGCGCGATCACAAGATCGCCGATCGCAGTATCGCATTATCGCAGGATCGCAGATTGTTACAATTCATTAAATAGTTATGTGTTGTTTTTGCGATGTTGCGATATGTGATATCACATATCGGCCATCGGCGATTACTTAAAGTTGTCGTTTGTGAGCATTTCTTAATGCATGCGATGCGATGGATTTTGCGTCGTACTTTCGCAGTTTGTCATTTTACTGACAAGGAAATATCTTATTTTCTTCGCGCGATGCGATATTTTCTTAAGGAGTATAATACATGAGTTTTAATTGAATTTTTTGAATTTTTTACTAAGGGTCCCCACTTACCTAGTGTTATTGCTAATACTAAGTAAGGAGGGGGGTTGTTGGTGGCCACAACAATTGGCGATTCACTTGGAAGAACCAGTTATCTCTGTTTTCCTATTGAATTTTTCAAACTTCCAAAACAGAATTTTTTTTAGAAAATTAAACTTTGTTATGGACAGATAGAGTACATTATGCTTTAAACTGTCAATGATATTTTGTTTCAACCTCTTTTCATTCTAATTATTTGCTTCCTTAGGCTAGTCCTTGTATTTACATCAGCCATTACTTGGTCTTGTAAAGATAAAATAAAGTCTCCTCTGTAAACCAGTTTTAAATATGCTCATTTGTCGTAGGTAGAGCCTCTGCTGCCAGCAGGCGTTTATAGCCTCAACAGGGTTACCTGTTACCCAGCAATGATCCTGTATCCTACTTAAGGTGACCTACAACTTTTAAAGAAAAATCCATATTTACACTTATTGCTTTGATTTTCTTTTTATTCTTAAAGAACAATGTCTTGGTTTGGTAGCCAAATTATGACACTCTCACTCACTTGATTCATAACTTTGCTGAACAAGCTGGCTCGTGATGAGACCCCTTATCTTTTGATTGCAACAATCTTGAGTCATTGCCCTATTGTGGTAGACAGTATTGGCAAAGTCATCAAGTTATGATATCTGTGATCATGATAAGCCGGCTCGTGATGAGACCTCTTATTCTTCAAGATATAGTGTATCCTTGTATTATCCCTCTGAAAGCTGCGATTTTCCTTTAGCAGGGAGGAAGTCATTGTTTCCTTAAGATAGCTCTGGACGACAATAATAGAGTTTTTGGAAACAGCTGTTCTACAGAGAATCTTCATTTTTTTATTGATACCTTTCGTGGTGCTGATATAAAACAATTTCTTCACTAAAGGTTGCTTTCATCAAATTCCTTGAAGTTGAAACTCGTACCATATCTAGGCTAAAGCTTTTAACTGTATATGTCAATAATAAAGACAAAATTTCCAAAAGATTTGCTATTTATACAAGCGAAAAGCTCAAAATCTGAAAGAGAATTGGTGTCTTTTCGTAAATACCTAATGTAACCACTCATAACTGGTTTTATTATGAAAAGAAAAGCTATTCTACAAAAATAGAAGAATAATCTTCTATGGAAAATATTTCTTGAGAATTTGTCCATTAATAGGCAAAGGATCCCTCCTACCTGCTAAATCCTGTAACACAAATGTTGATGGACCTATGACTTCAACAATCTAAAAAGGACCAAGCCACATCCTTTGAAATTTTGTGTGTTTGTCCTTTTCTTCATGAGCCTTATCCCACTTTAAAACTAAATCTCCCATCTAAAAATATTTTCTAGTCATTATGTTTGAATCAAAAGAGGATTTTACTAGCGCTTGATGATGAGCATGCATTTTCTTAGCTTGTTCTCGTTGTTCTTCTTATTTAATTATTCCCAATTGTCTCAGCTGTAAGGAGGAAGTGGGTACTTCATCAATGTATTGTACTAAAGACAAAGAGGGAATGGCTAAGTGAGTTGGAAGAACCACTTCTTTCCCATAAACTAAATTAAAGGGAGAAGTGCCGATTGAAGCTTTTTGCGTTATCCTATCTGCCCATAAAGCATATACCAAAGCTTTGTGCCAATTCTTTTGATTTTGGTCAACTGTTCTTTTAATAATCCTGATTAGGTTTTTATTTGTTGACTCAGCTAACCCATTACCTTGCGGATAGTAATTGGCCGAATATTTAAGTTTGAATCCTCTTTTAAGTGCACAGTCAGTCATTGCATTTCCAGAAAAGTATGATGCATTGTCAAACATTGAAGACGATGGAAATCCAAACCTAGTGATTATAAATTGATCAATGAACTCAATAATATTTTCAGAATTAGCTGTCTTGAGCGGAACTGCTTCTACCCATTTTGTGAAAAAATATGTTGCCGTGAGGATGTATCTATGCTGCTTAGAAGAGTGAGGAACGATCTCAACTATTATGTCCAAGCCCCACTGACTGAAAGGTTGCTCGATGTTTACTGGTTGTAGTGGCAGGGACGGCTTCTTTTGTCTTCCAGCAGTAGTTTGGCAGACTTGACATTTCCTCGCGTAACTGTGCGAGTCTTTGAATAGTGTGGGCCAGTAATATCCTGTGCGTAAGATTTTATGTGCAGTAGCATCTCCATCATAGTGTTCGCCTGCTAGCCCATCGTGGAGTTCCTGCAAAACTTTTTCAGCTTCAGTTTTTTCAAGACACCTAATAAGAACAGAATCATAATTTTTTCTGAAAAGAATATTATTTATGAGCTGATATTGTTTAGCTTTCAATCTTAGAGCTCTTTTCTTAGTATGATCAAGGTGTGAAGGAGAATACCTGTTCTTAAGATAATAAATGATATCGGCATATAATGATTCTGCATCATTTAGGATTACCTCACCCATTTGTACCTCTTCATATGGAGTTTCAGAAATTTGCGATGCTCCGGCCAGCATTTTGTAGAAGCCTTGACCTCTTACAATGTTTGCTGGTTTGATCTCAAGGTCGTATTCCTATAAGGCAGTAACCCAATTGGCCCTTTTCTCACCCACATCCTTCTGTACTAGAAGATTCCTTACCGCTGGAAACGGTACTATGATCCTAGTATGGGTTTTAAGTAAGAAAGGTCTGAAGTACTTGACCGCTTTGAAAACAGCATAAGCCTGTTTCTCCACGTCAGAATAATTGAGTTCAGCACCTTGTAAATTTGAGCTAAAAAATGCAATTGGAGCTTCTGCTTTTTCTTGATTTGCTTAAGTTAGTATCACGGCATATGACTTATCTGAGGCAAATGTGTATAAAATAAAAGATTCTAAAAAATTCGGGGTTGCTAAAGATGGAGCGTTAATAATAGCTTGCTTGATCAAGTTGAATGCTTCATGTTCATCTTGACCCCATTTAAAATTTGAATTCTTTTTAATCATGGTTTGCAAAGGAGACACGATTCGTGAAAAATCTGGAACAAATCTCTTTACAAAATTGATTTGACCAAGGAGAGATTGCATGGTTTTTTTTTTATGAGGTAGGGATATTTCAGAAATTTCTTTGATTCTGTCGGGACCAATGTGAATACCGGACTTTGACACTATGAATCCTAGAAGTTTCCCTTCACTTAATGCGAAAAAATATTTCTTTGGGTTAAGTGAAATTCCATACCTTAAACACCGTTGAAAGATTTGTTTCAGGTCTTTGAGATGATCGCTTCGCTTCTTGAGTACACTGTTATATCATCCAAATAAATTACTACAGATTTATTGACTAAACCTTTGAATGTGATGTCCATGGCTCTCTGAAATGTAGCACCAGCATTAATCAAACTAAATGGCATCTTCCGATATGCATATGTGCACCATTTAGTTCTGAATGTGGTTTTCAACTGATCATCAGGATGTACCAACACTTGATTGTACCCTAAAAATCCATCCAAGAAAGACATTAGTTCTGAACCCGCCACCGCCTGCAGTATTTGCTCCATAGGTGGAAGAAGAAAATTATCTTTTTGACAGGCTTTGTTAAGATTCTGAAAGTCAATGCAAATCCTAATATCTCCGTTTTTCTTTCTAACGGGTACCATATTGAAGACCCATTTGGAATGTCTGACGAGAAAAATTATCTTGGCTTTCAGTAACATATTGAGCTTGGCTTTTATCTGATTTTCTAAATTGGGGTGGATTTTTCTCAGTTTTTGTTGGACAAGTTTTTTGTTATCGATCGTAGGAATAGTATGCTGGATGATAGAAGTGTCGTATGTTTTCAGCTCATCATAATTCTAGGCAAAAACATTTTTATATTGTCTCAAAAGACGAATATACGCTAGTTTCTCTTCAGGGGCTAGGCCGAGGCCTAGATTAATGTTTTGTGGTTTAGCATCGGTCCCTAGGTTTACTAATTCATAGTTCAAGGTTGAACTGTAGAGTTTTGAATTGGTAGACCTCTTAAACCGATCTTTCAAATCGTATAAGTCTTCTAACTTAACCATCGACTTCGGTATAGCATTATTAGTGCTATTTTGTTGCAATTGTCGATCGTGCTGGTCTTCGTCAATTATTTGATTGGAGTAGGATCCTTCAGATGTGAGGAAATTTACAATATTAGGATCATCATTGAATACTCTCCAATTTGTGATGTTGTCAAGAATGGACGGTCTAAAGATTAATTCTATTGAGAATCTATCTGGACTAAAATCTTCGGAGGGAATAAGCTTAGAAGCTACGTTAGCCAAAAGGTTTGCACTTGTGTTTTGGAGTTTGGGGATTGAAGAAATATTAAACGCTATGAAATGCTCAGTCAGATCTTGTACTAAAGATTGATAGTGTTTTAAGTGACCTGATAAGCAATGTATAGTGTTATGTACCTGCTTAACCACAATCTCAGAGTCTCCAAAGACTTGAAGATACTTGACATCTAACCCGATTGCCTTGTACAGGCCTTGAACGAAAGCCTCGTATTCTGCTGTATTGTTTGTGCAATCAAATTCGAGTCTGCATGTGAGCATGATCTTTTCTCCTTCTGGACTAATAAGAACGCATCCTGCTCCTACTCCTTCGTTAGATCTAGAGCCATCAAAAAATAATTTCCAAAACAAAGATGTATTTACAGGTTTATCTAAAAAATTAATACATTTCGAACTATCAGTTCGAGAAAAATTTTCAACTTGGCACAAAACTAAATTTTCTAAATAAGGTGACGCATGAGCATTGAAATTGCCGAGGAAAGAATCTACCGAGTAATTGCCAATGATACTACTGTTATATGCTACCGGTTCATTTTCTCCCTCTAACTCCGTTACTATGTACTTCTGGTGTAGCTATCGTTAAACTTTTATTTGATTCGGTTTACCGTTGTAGGGCAGCCACATGTGTGACCAATTAGTTGCGAAGTATCCATGGAGTTTCTCTGACCAATCCCTGCTAAGGATCCAGCCATAGAATTTTGGGATGTCAGCAATTAGAATGTCAATAACCTGACATACCTTCGGGTTGGATGACAATCTCATGGTTACCTGATTTATTTCGCCGATCACTTCGACTTGAGATCGATCAAGATGAACTATGCGCACTGCAGATTTCTATGGTTGAACATTTAATTTGGCACATATAGATTTGGGTAAAATATTCGATGAAGCACTAGAATCTACCAAACAATTGTGCACATTTTTATTGAAGATTTCATAAGTAAGGAGAAACGGGGGAGTGCGCGATCTTGATCTTCCTCCAATCAAGGCGATGTCATTTGGATCAATCTTACTGATCGCATTCGTTGGAGGTCTTCCCATGTTGTGGGAAGCTTGAGAAAGTACAGCAGCAGGCAAAGGTGCAACTAGCACGGCATGTAATTATTTCATCATTATCTTCTGTTGATGTTTCAATTTGCTCAGTTCGTAAAGGGTGATATTAGCCCTAGTCTTTTTCATGTCATCAATAATATTGTACTCCATTTCATCCGAAACTATCAGTGTTTTTGATGGAGTCGTTTCATCTGCTTGAACTAGGCTAGTTTGAGTCGCTTTGGATGTCGTTTTCTTTATTGCGACTTTATCTTTTGTTGCAGAGCTTTCGGTCTTCTGTTTAGGGGTAGTTTGGGGAGGATCAAGCTGATTTTTACTTCGTGTGCTAACTGGAAATACTTCTTGATATTCCTCTTGTGGGAGGATGAAATCCCACATTCCTTGTAATTCCACAACTTCTTCGTCATCGGTCTGCCCTTCAGTGGCGATTTCCTTTTCCTCTTCCTCAGATTCAGCATTTGAAATGGCATTGGGTGGTTTTGCATCCGTTGAAGGGCCTCTTTTAAAAGCTCTGTACGGCTTTTTCGAAGAAGTTTCTGCTACTTGCTTTTTTATGTCGACCATCTCATTGGACATGGTCTTTAGAACTTTCTGCAATCCTTCTAAATCAAAAGGATCTTTTGTTTGTTTCTTCTTGGAGTCCTCCTTGAAGGTGACTTTTTTGGACTTAGGTTCCTCTATCGCGGATCTCTTTTCCAGGGCTATTATTCGTTTTTCTACTGCTATCGCCTCGTTCATGTTTTCAGCTAAGGTTGTTTTATTTGCCCTATCCACAAAGATGGCTATGTTTGATGGCATAGCAGTAATATACCATTCACATTGTACTTCTTCGTTGGGCTGAGAAGCAGTAGGAATTTTGTTGAAAATTTTGTTGAACCATAAATTGAAATCCTTAATAGGGTCTCTAGCTTCGGCTTTAAGATTGGATAGGTCATTGATTAACGTTGCCGTTGATCTGTCATCACCAAACTTGGTTAGGAATTGGTCCTGGAAGATATCCCAACTTGTAATGGATCCAGAGGGTAATGAAAAGTACCATGACCCGGCTGTCCCTTGCAGTGTATAGGGAAAAAGCCGAAAAACAACATCTTCATTAGTAACCCCATTAAGATTAATGGAAAGTATGAAGTTATTTATGTGCACTTCTGCTAGCATACCTGCCTCGGGATTGAATTTGGGCAGCCATTTCTCAGGATGGGCCGGTATTTGACTCAAGGGTGTAGGCATTAAGACTGCCCCAGGGTTGTTCCATGGAGACTGGGCCATTGTTGAACTGCTAACAGAGGAAAGTGCAGAAGATGATGCCTGTGGCTGGGAGGATGAGGATACTATGATCGTAAATGATTGAAGAGGGGTTGTGGGGGTTCCAGTGGACGGATGGATGATAATCTGGAGTGCAGGTGTGGATGGTTGACTTTGCGGTGAAGTAGTTGAGATGGATGATGCGGACAAAAGAGTCTCACTGTCAGACTCTTGCGGTGATTTCCTTGCTCTTTTCCTGGTGGGAAGAGGTAATTCAGTTGGCTGAACGCCAAACTTTTCACTCTTTAGCCTCGTCAGGGGATGAGCAGGGTTGTACTGCGAAGTCACGCTGCCTTGAGATTTATCAGACCTTTGAGGGGAGATGGAAAATCGCTGAAGTTTGTGAATAAGGGATTCAACTTCAGGAGTTTCAATGGTAGATTGGTATGAAATATCAGGGTGGGTAGCAGCAGTTGATACTCGATCGACTTCTGACTCTGGATTTAAATGTAATGGGGAAGTCGGGGGAAATGATGAGGGCGATTTACTCTCAGAATGGTATTCAGATTTGGACTTACTTGCCATTCATAGTTCATTCCCTCCTTCTAGTGCCAAATATGTTGAAGCCCCGAAAATCTGGTCGACAACAAGGGGGATACTCGCCCGGTCCGGACCTTGGTTGGCAGTTCCTTATCCGTTTGGTATAGCCGATCCGACTGGGGATAATGGGACCAGTTTCCCAAGCTATGGGTGTGTGTGTGTAGAATTGGATGTTCCTGATCTAACAGTAACTATCTAAGCTATTCTAATTCAAACTTTAATCTAATTCTATACTATGGTAATCTAATAAAAACAGCACATCTAATCTATGCTAACCCGGGATGTAACTATTCTATTATGCGATCTAAAGAGATTTCATATAACAACTGGTAATAAAGATCATTTAGCGATTATAAGAAAGGAAATCAGTTAAGATGAACTATTTCGCATAAAAAGTTAGGCAAAACAGTTGTGAACAACATATCGCATAATAAGCTATTCATACATTAAACATAAATAAATAGCTACCACCATACAAAAGTGCCAAATGGTAACTCAAGCATTCATGCAATAACATATAAACAACTAAAAACTGTATATCACTTTAACATATAAGCATAAATGGTCAAGAGATAAAAGTACCATTTATGACCGGTCCTACTCATAAGCTTCAAGCAAAAATGATTTATTTCTCCTTGCTCTAACATCTACTAAGAGTACAGAAGTGCAACATCAGTAGCAGATATCAAATGCAAACATCAACAAATCTTGATCCATTCATTCACCAAAACCTCCTCTGAGGGTGCAAAAGTGCATGTTCTGAGGATAAGTTTTTGACAAATTTCTGGACCCTTCTCTAAATGCATGAGAAGGGTTTAAATACTACTAACTAAATAAATTAATTACACATATTCAGGATACGGTTTAAATGACCGCCCTTTTCCTAAGCAAAATTATTTCTAAAAATTAAATCTAATATCTAACTATTTCTGCATTTGCTCCTTAATGTTGCGAGCATTCAATATTTGCCTGGGTAGAGTCGGCTGACTGTCTTCCGCTTTTGGTTGAGCTAAGAAAATAGAAATGGCAAGCGCTGGCACCATTTTTTCCAGCAAAATAGCAGATGTGCTTTGAGAATCATCTCTGACTATGTGGATTTACTGTGTATGCTTAGTAATAACCCAAATTCCACTTGGTTAACCCTCAAATTGACACTGCCTTTCCTTTCTTGCGTTTCCGGGCTTACAAGTGACTAAGCAGTTAAGGACTTTGCTTTTTGAGCAATTTTTCTCAGCGATGCACGATTGTTCCGGGCCTTTCTGGTGCGTTTTTTGCCTTTAGCGCCTTTCCTTCACCGGGTATAAGCTTTAAAATTTTACAAACATACTGCTTTTGTGAGCTTCTAACCTTGAGTGTTAAATCACCTGTCGATATCAGCATTGTTCAATTATTCATTGAACCATGGCTCTGACTGATAGATCTGTAATGGATAGCTCCGCAGCGCTCTGGAATTTGTGGCTCTGTTGCATGCGGTATCCATTCATGAGGGCATTTCTTCTCTGCTTCCGAGCAATTGATCTTTACCTTTTTTCCCTAATCACTCTCTACACATTGCTTCATATTGTTTCTGTTTTTCATTCCTGCAGTTCACACATAAGGAGAGAGTAATGATAATAAAAATTGACAAGAAAGCTCTGAGTTCTACGGATGTACAAAAACATGCCACCTGACGTGAACTAACTCTTCGAAAAACACAAAACTGTCTTTCATTAACACTTGGCGTACATTCATTAATTTTTATTAACGCGCATATTAAATTTTTCTTGAATGTTAGGCGGGGGAAAATTTGCGATGGATGATCTCTGCGATTCGCATTGCAGCATCACATCATCCTGTTATCACGTTATCACATTTTTATCAAGATGTGTTATTGTAGGGTTAACCGATCACGTTTATCGCAGAATTGCAGATTGTTGTTTCACGCAATCGCAAGATCGCCGATCGCAGTATCACATTATCGCAGGATCGCAGATTGTTACAATTCATTAAATAGTTATGTGCTATTTTTTCGATGTTGCGATATGCGATATCGCATATCGGTCATCAGTGATTTCTTAAAGTTTTCGTTTGTGAGCATTTCTTAATGCATGCGATGCGATTGATTTCGCGTCGCACTCTCGCAGTTTGTCATTTTACTCACAAGGAAATATCTTATTTTCTTCGCGCGATGCGATATTTTCTTAAGGAGTATAATACATGAGTTTTATTTGAATTTTTTGAATTTTTTACTAAGGGTCCCCATTTACCTAGTGTTATTGATAATACTAAGTAAGGAGGGGGGTTGTTGGTGGCCACAACACTTACCAGACCTCAAATTGATATTTTTTAAGGGTAATGTGGGATATGAGGTTCCCTCATCTACATTGTAGGCTGGTCTCTCTGCTCTATTATTTGGATTTGGTACAGGTTGAGCAGGGATTTGAGTAGGTCTGGGAGGTTGTGAGTTAGATCGAAGTTGTAATTGTGGTGGATTTATTGGTGGAGGAGGAGGCAATGCTTGTTGAGTGGGTTGAGGTTGATGTGGGTAAACAACTTGCTGCTGAGGATATCGCTGATATGGTTGAGGATATGGTGAATATGGCTGATGATATTGTTGATATGGCTGTGAATATGGTTGGTATGGTTGAGGATATGAGTGATATTGTTGAGAGTATTGTTGAGATGGTCTCCATTGTTGTTGTGGGTAATTTTGGTGCTGCCATGGCATGGGTACATTCCACGAATTCTGAGCATACATCTGATCATGTATAGGAACTTGCAAATTCTGGTTTGGGAACATACCTTGAGGTGCTGGTTTTGGCTACCATGGTCTCTTTGCACCCATGTAATACACATTTTCCATATCTGTGTTTGCTGCCACATTACAATTCTGCAAAACCTTGACTTTAGAGCAATGAAATATATCATGATTTTCAGTACAAAAGGCACAAACTTGAATGTTTTCTAATGGGCAGCCTTTTAAGGCATGTTTCTTCCGACATTTTGGACAAAAGATAGCCATCATTTGATCTTCCTCTTCTTGTCTCTTCTTAGCTTTTAGAGTGTAAATTTGAGTTCCTAAGGTACTTAATAGATCTGTTTTGAATTCTTCTAATGAGTTCCCTATTTCAGCCCTTGTGACACTTGCTGAAGCAGATCTTGTGGCTTTGGATGATATGGTTCTCTTTCCAAATTTGGCTTTGCTCCTAGAATACTTTTCACATAGCTCAGCAATTTCTTCAAAAGGTAAAGTGGAAATATCACCTTTGCCCATAAAATTAAGATCATCTAAGTATTCCTCTCAAATGCCTTTTAAAAATATTGTTTGAATCAGATCAAGAGGCATGGTTCTGTGTTTTGATTTTTGTAAATTGTAAACAAACCGCTCTAAGTACTCCTCTAAATTTTCATCCTCTTGTTGGTTCATCCTAAAGATATCATCTTTGGAATCTTTCGATCTACAATAAGTTTGGTATTTCTTTAAGAATATTCTTCTCATGCCATCCCAATCAGTTGTCGCATGTTCACCAAGCCCATGAACCATCTTAATGCTGATGCTTTTAATGTTGCTGGGAAGAGTCTAAGTCTATGGGCATCATCTGTGTAACCATATGTTCGACATACAATGTCAAACTCAAACAAGAATGAATCTAGGTCTTCTGAAGCCATGCCATAAAAGTTTGGTAGCACAGATGGGGGTATGTTTTTCATTTTTATTTCGTCATCCTCTTCTGGTTCTTGGATAGGAAATTTAAAGGTTGACTCTTCCTCTTGACCTTGATTTGGTGGTCCTCTCTGATCCATGTCCTTCTTCAGCCATTTTGATAGGTTCCTCTGTTGATTTAATTTCTCGTTCAGTGTCACTTGTTTCAAAGAGAAGTTCAAGGAAATATTATTGAGTTACTGTGCTACTTTCTCCTTTTATAGAGGATTCAGGGAAATGTTTCTTCTGTGATTTGTGTGCTAATAGAATTTGCCTCTCAATGAGTGTGAGTCTTTGCCCTGATTTCTATTTATCCTCTAATTTTTGTATGGTGACTTCCTCAGCTGATGTTGTGTGTTTAATGTTTCCTAAAGGGTCTGCTCCTAATGGTAGGTTAGTTTTTGGATGGGGGGTTTTTATGAATCTACCTTTATTATCTCTAAATCTAGGCATAAGTAAACATGACTTCTAAAATGATGAATTAAAATTAAATCTATGTTTTTGCTTGTTTTTGTTTATTTAAAATTTTTTATATTTTGATTTTTTTTTGGAAACCCTCTAACTACGCCTCCCCAGCAACGGCGCCAAAATGTAGTGGCCAATCTAGGGCGCTAGATTAGACTAGATTTATTATCAACTAGGGTCAGTAAACTTCGAGGCATGTGTCTACAGTCTATAGACATAAAGGATTCCTAACTAAGTGTTTATTGTGATAGGTTGTAGCACTCCTTTACAGGAGGTTAAAATATGTTTCCTCTCACCTTAACACTCAGATCACCTAACTTATCTAACTGTCCTAAGGATACATCGTATTGCTAGACTGACATTTTAATCCTCTTACAACGATGCTATGCACAAAAGCTCTGTCTAGTTAACACTTGAGCATTCATGAAAAATCAAAAGCACACTAAAGTTTAATTGCATGAAAAATAGAGTCTATGGAGATGCTTCAAAATATAACGATGGATCAAATCTCTTACAAGATATGGTTCAATGATCTAACGATAAAATCTTCAAGCTATCACCATAAATATCATTTGTGAGAATTTCTAATCAAATCGACAAAGTCATAAGCATATAAATAACACTAAACACTATGCATTCTATTCAAATTCAAAAACTGCTAAGGAAATTAAATTAACAGTGTACCAATCCACGCAGGGCACGTCCACGTTTCAATGGTACACTAAAGTAAACTCAAGCAACGAGAGTATTAACACATAAACACTGCTGGAGTAAAACCATGACTATATTTAAGTGCTGTATATTGCAATCACATACAAAAGTTCTGTTCTCAAACGATGTACAGAGATAATAATCGTAACTGTAACTGTTCTTGAAAACAAAATAATACGCAGTTTTTATCTGCCTGTCCCTATCTGAATCAAATGTACATTCATTAAGCAGATGTTTCTGCTTTTACAATGGAATGATTTTTTGTCATTTCTAATCTAAACCGATTTCCAAAAAAAAAAACGAAACCGGTTTGGGAAACCATGGCTTTTACTGCCTTTGTAACCAAAAGGCTGGGGTTTGACCAGCGTGGACTGCATAACCAGGAGCTTTTGATTTGTTGTAGAATCGATTTTTCACCATGCATGTACATTCCAGGTCTCGTTCCTGTCCATTGCTTTGGCTTGCCTATCATGCCACGTGTCAGATGATAAACAATTTACAGGATGTTATGACTTCCTGTAATCTTTTTATTGAAAATTCCTAATTTCTAACACAAAAATTCATAAATTAACTTTAATGCAAACTAACAACTATAATGCTATTAATTAATCAATTTCAAGGGATATAAGTGGTCTATGAAGGAAAAGGTAGACAAATGATGGTGTTTCTAGAAGAAAAAGATGGTAATGGAATGGTACCAACAGGTGGTGTGCTGGAAATGCAGAAAGGAAGGTCACTACAAAAGGGACTATAAATATAAAGCTCCTGACAAAGGAAAGGGATCTGATGATGCTCCTTCTACAGGGGCAAAAACCACCTCAGATGAAGGTGGGGATGTGTACATGGCTTCTTCAATTACACTTGTAGATCATGAGGCATGGTTGATTGACTCAAGTGCATCCTTTCACTTCACTCCCCATAGAGAGTGGTTCTGTGAGTATGAGAAATATGATGGTGGTGATGTCTTCTTAGGGGATGACAGGAAGGCTAGAATCGTTGGTCGCAAAAAAGTAAAGTTGAATTTGCATGGTGGAAGGGTTAGAACACTTCCAGGTGTCCTACATATTCCTGCATTGGCAAAAAATCAGATTTCTGTAAGCAGGTTGGATGATGCAGGTGTAAAAACAGTGTTCGAGAAGGATATCTGCAAGATGGTTCAGGTAGCAATGGTATTGATGTGGGGAGTTCGGATTGGAACTCTGGACAAGATACAAGGTAGCACTGTTGTTGATGGGTGCAACAGTTATGTGGTTCCTTAAAGTGGAGCAGAAAATCTAGTGGTCTCTAGAGAGAAGACCATGTTGTGGCATCAAAGGCTTGGACATATTGGAGAGAAGGGCCTTCAAATACTTCATGGTAAAGGTATGGTAGAAGGTATGAGTAATAGCTCTCTGGATTTTGATTTCTGTGAAAATTGTGTAGATGGGAAGCAGAATACGGTGAGTTTCTCCTCTAGTGGTAAGAGGGCAAAACATATATTAGAGCTTATGCACAGTGATGTGTTTGGACCTGTGAAGGTTCCATCACTGACTAAGTCTGTGTACTATGTATCATTTATAGATGACTTCTCAAGGAATACATGGATATATTTCCTTAAGAACAAATCTAAAGTCTTTGACAGGTTTAAAGAATTTAAGGCTCTGGTGGAAAAACAAACAGAGAAGAAGATAAAGGTGCTGATAAAAAATAATGGAGGAGAGTTTTGCAGTAAGGAATTTGAAGAATTTTGTAAGAAGTGTGGTATAGCATGGCAGAATACTACTCCATATACACCTCAGCAAAATGGAGTTTTAGAAAGAATGAACAAGACATTGATGGAAAGGGCAAGAACCATGCTCAGTGGTACCGAGTTAGGATAGGAATTATGGGCAACGGCGGTGGAGACATCATTTTACCTGGTCAACAGATAACCTTCATCAACGTTGGAGGATAAGACTCCACAAGAGGTATGGACTGGTAAAAAACCCTCTCTTTCACATCTAAGGGTATTTGGATGTGATGCATATGTACATGTTCCAAAGGAGAAGCGAACCAAGTTGGATAGTAAATCTGAAAATTGCATCTTTATTGGGTATAAGGATGGTTTAAGGGGTTATAAGCTTTGGAACACAATAACAAGGAAGGTTGTGTACAACTGAGACGTGGTGTTTAGAGAGGCGAATGATATTATTAAACATGAAGTCCAACTAAAGTAACCTGAGAAGATAGCATTTGATCTAAAGGAGGAAGAATCAAACTCTACAGCAGAGGAGGAATCAGAATATGAAGAGCCACAAACTCTAGGTGTGAGAATATCAGTTCGAGAAAGAAGGCGGCTAGAAAGGTATAGTCCATCTACTTTCTGTTCAAATTTTTCTTTATCTATTACTGATGATGATCCCAAAACTGTGAAGGAAGCAATAGATTAAGAGGATGGACAAATCTAGAAAGAGGCCATGGTTGATGAAATGACATCTTTGCACAAAAATGAGGCTTGGGATCTGGTGGAGTTACCGGTTGGAAGGAAACCCATTGGCAGCAAATGGGTGTTAAAGAAGAAGACAAATGTAGAAGGAAAGGTGGAGAAATACAAAGCTAGGTTGGTAGCAAAACGTTATTCCCCGGTGCCGGGAATTCATTTTGGTGATATTTTTTCTCCTATTGCCAAGGTAACTTCTATTAGATTACTTTTATCTATTGTTGTTGTTGCTTTTGATTTTGAGGTAGAACAGATGGATGTGAAGACAACATTTCTTCACGGGGATCTGGAAGAGGAGAACTACATGAAGCAACCTGAAGACTTTGCGGTGAAGGGTAAGAAAGAACTGGTATGCAATTTAAAGAAGTCTGTGTATGGGTTAAAACAGTCACCAAGGATGTGGTATCAGAAATTTGATACATTTATATGGCAACTTGGCTTCACCAGAAGAAAAGCAGATCACTGTGTGTATTTTAAATTAATTGGTGACCGTGTTATTTATGTGTTCCTGTATGTGGATGATATGTTGCTGTTTGTAAATGACAAATAAATTATCGAGGATTTAAAGACCCATTTGTCCTCCAAATTCAACATGAAAGATATTGGTGCTGCAAACTATATTTTGGGCATGGAAATTAAAAGAGAACGGACAAATAGGAAGCTCTAGTAAAACTAGAGGAAGTATGTCAAGACAATATTGCAGAGGTTTAATATGCAGGATAGTAAACCGGTGAAGTTTCCTATTCCTGTAGGTGTAAAGTTATTTGCTGAACAGTGTCCCAAGACACAAGAAGAGGAAGAGGACATGTCCCGTGTTCCATATGCAAGTGCAGTCGATAGCCTGATGTATGTGATGGTCCATACTAGACCAGACATTTCACATGCAGTGGGAGTACTGAGGAGGTTTATGTCAAAACCAGGGAAGGAGGACTGGACAACAGTGAAGCATGTTTTCAGGTATTTGCGTGGCACTAGTGATTATGGTTTGTGCTACCAAGGAAGACCGGGATTAGACAAAGTGGTGGATATTCATGGCTTTGTTGATGCAGACTAGGCTAGAGATCTGAATCAAAGAAGATCTACAAGTGGTTATGTGTTTAACCTATTTGGAGGTGCAGTCAATTTGATGAGTAAGAAACAATATATAGTGGCACTATCAACTACAGAGGCAGAATACATGGCAGCCACTCATGCAAGAAAGGAAGCAGTTTGGTTGCAGAGATTGTGTTCAAATATGGGGTTAGTACAGGGAGCTATAAGGATAGACTATGATAGCCAAAGTGCAATTTTCTTGCCAAAGAAACCTACATATCATTCAAAGACAAAGCACATTGATGTTCAGTATCACTTTGTGAGGGATATGATAGAAGACAAAAAGGTTTTGTTGGTAAAGGTGGACACTTTGAAGAATACTGCAGATGCATTGACAAAACCTGTGAGCTCTAAGAAGTTCTCTTGGTGTAGAGAAACAATGGGCATTGCAGGGCTGGATAAATGACTAAGCTCTCTTGTTTCCCCTTGTGGAAAGAAAACAACAAGTGGGAGAATGTTGGGTTGTGTTATATTCTTTCCACAACTGGCCCACATAGTTAACTGGGGGTTAGAAGGGGGGAAGATCCCCCGCTTTGTTGCACTGATTGCATAACAGGAGGAGTCACAGGGGGTTTGAGGGGTGTAGGTAACCCCACTCTATGGGGTTCAGGGCAGCGCCCCAGAAATTTTGGTTTTGGACCTTATGTTAGGTTGGGCAGACCTACCTATGGTTTTGTGCATGATTTTCGCACATGGTTTTGGACAGAATGGTTTTCGGTCCATGGTTTTGGACGCGATGGTTTTTGGTCCATGGTATTGGATGCTTCATCATGTATAAATATGTATTGTAACATTGAAAGGAACATAATGAAAAATCAAGCTGGTAGTCCTAGTTTTGGGATCGAGGGGAAAATCTATGTGTATATGTGTTTTATGTGTTATGCTCTCACATTGTTTATTTTCTGTGGTTTAGAAATCGTATGCAGGTAATTTTTGTACAGGGTTAAAACCTACAAGTTTGAACCCATAGTAGATGAAGGTATTATTCTTGGTTATTCTTCCAGAAGTAAAAGATACAAATGTTATAATAAAAGACTTTGAAAAATTGTTGAAAGCATTGACGTTGTAGTTGATGAAGCATGCAAAAATCTAGAAAAGATGAAATCAACAGAGGAATGTGACAATGTGGAATATGGGGATTACTTTCCCACATCAAATCAAAATGATATTGAAGAAGAAACCAATGAAGCACTAGAAGAAGATACAACAGATAGGGAAAAGACTCCATCCAGGTATGTTCAGAAAAATCATCCAGAATCTCAAATTCTAGGAGAAAAAGGGTCTGGAGTACAGACAAGAAGAACTCTTACAGGAACCTCAAGTTATCTAGCATTACTATCCTCCACAAAACCTCAAAATGTAAATGAAGCCTGCAAAGATGAATGTTGGGTCAAGGCCATGGATGAAGAATTAGATCAAACTGAAAAGAATGATACTTGGAAGTTAGTTCCTAGACCTCATGATAAAAATATTATAGGAACAAAATGGATATTTAAGAATAAGTTGAATGAAAATGGAGAAGTTATTAGAAACAAGGAAAGACTTGTTTGTAAAGGGTATGCCCAACAAGAAGGTATAGATTTTGAAGAAACTTTTGCACCTATTGCCAAACTTGAAGCCATAAGGACGTTTCTTGCTCTTTCTAGTTTTCAAAAATTCAAAGTATATCAAATGGATGTAAAATTAGCCTTGATTAATGGAGATTTAGAAGAAGAAGTTTATATTGAACAACCAGAAGGATTCATTCTTGGAAATGATGCAAAACTTGTATGCAGACTCAAAAAGGCTCTCTATGGTCTGAAACAGCCTCCAAGGGCTTGGTATTACCGCCTTGAAAAATATCTACAACAACAAGGCTTTACAAAAGGTTTTGCAGATAGCAATTTCTACACAAACACTGAAAATGATAAATTGCTAATTATTTTTGTTTATGTTGATGATATCATTTTTGGTAGCAATGAAGAATCCATGAGTCAGAATTTTTCTTCAGTAATGTAGCAAGAATTTGAAATGTCCTTACTTGGTGAACTAACTCATTTTCTTGGTCTACAAGTTCAATAAACAAAAGATGGTACCTTTATATCACAAACCAAATATCTCAAGTAGATCTTGAAAATGTACGGAATGGAAGATTCTAAACCAGTATGTACTCCAATGGTAACAGGATGCAGTCTCATCTCTAATGATGAATCACCAACAGTAAACCAACCAATTTATAGATCTATGGTTGGAAATCTTCTTTATCTAATAGGTAGCAGACCTCACATCATGTATGTAGTAGGAATTGTTGGAAGGTTCCAAGCAAATCCAAAGGAATCACATCTCTAGGCAATCAAAAGAATTTTCAAATATCTTCAAGGAACTCAAGACTTTGGACTATGGTATCCTAAAGATATAGACTTTACTCTTCATGCATATAGAGATGCAGATTGAGCAGGAATTATTGATGATCGAAAGAGCACTAGCGGTGGTGCATTCTATATGGGTTGCCAGTTAGTATCTTGGTTCAGCAAGAAACAAAGTTCGATTGCTTTATCTATAGATGAAGAAAAATATGTGGCTGCTGCATGTTGCTGCACGCAACTACTTTGGATGATGCAAACCTTGCAAGACATTCAGATCACATATACTCCACCCATCTCCATTCTATGTGATAATATAAGTGCCATTAGTATTTCAAACAATCCAATCATGCACTCCATGACCAAGCACATACCCATCAAGTACCATTTTTTACGAGAACAAGTGCTTGAACAAAATGTCAAATTAGGGTATGTTCCCTCCAAAGAATAGGTTGTTGATATATTCACTAAACCACTACCCAAAGAAACATTTGAATAGCTCAGACAAAACCTGGGAGTAGTTGTTGCATCATCGTGTTGTTAAATCTAGTTTTTCAAAGGAAGGTTATTATACGTGGGTTTCATGAAGTATAGTTGCGTATACACGTGGGTTTTTGTGGCTGAAGAAGTGCATATGTTTTTCTGACAAGAAAAATAGTGGGTCAGACTCTGATATGGGTGCTCTATTTGATGTTGATGATTACGGTCTAATGATATGTTTTTGTTCATTACTTTTTATCTGACTGGCAAAGATGCCTTGATGAATGACTTGTTGACAATGCATCGGTAGCACAGGCTCAGGGGGAGCATTTTCCTTCACTCGCATTCTGCATTGTTGGGATTATGGTTGCTGAGTCCAACTATGGCTTCAGATATTTATACCATTTGTTTCTTAAGTCATGTAAAATTCTAGGGTGTGAAATGACTTCTCATACATTTGAATGAGTCTTAATGGACAAGTGATGTAATTTGTATCCCCACTTTGCATGGGATGGATGATGTAATATTTATTGTATTTCTATCATGTATAAACAATTGGTATATCCCCACTTGGTTGGTTGAATGAGTCAAATTTGGTATATCCCCATTTGATTGGGATATTGATGTATGTATGAGTCACTGGTGATAGAAAGGTCAAACTCACATAGTTGAGTTATAGAGTCATGTTATTCTTTTGATTCATATCTTTGCAGACTCGGCATGTACTCAAGGGGATCATGAATAGCATAATTCATATCAAAGGAGGAAGGTTACTTGGTCCGCCCTTTGCCCTTGATGTCAAAGGGGGAGAGTATTTTGGTGTTGCATGTTATCTCTAACAATTTCTACAGCTTGCAGTAATCAACACCATCATGGTTGCCATCAAGTCCAAAGGGGGAGATTGTTGGAATTATGATACAAGTGTTGTCCTTGATGGCAACTCACTCGCAGGTCAATTCAATTTTGGTAAAAGGCAACTCACAGTACAACAGGTATATTCATAGGTAACAAGATAGCAGTGTAGAAGAACAGGAAGATGCAACTGAGGTCTAGTGATCAGAATAAAGAAGGTAAAGGAAAAGGTTTATGAAAAGCAATTTAAGAATTATATGCAGGTCCACTTAGTCAAAACAACGTACACACACTGGTCCATAGAACAAAAAGAGAGTATACGTATAACGCACTCCTATAGGAAGAAAAGTGCGTACATGTTGGAAAACCAAGGTTTTGGTCGGAGGTATTTGATCAGTGGTATTGACCCTAGGTATTTGGTCCAAGGTATTTGGTCCATGGTATTGACCCTAGGTATTTGGTCCAAGGTATTCACAAAGGATCTAAGTATATAAGAAGGGGAAGATCAAGGGCTAAGTACCAAAGTAATGAATATCTTATGAAGGGTTATGTCCAAGTGTATGGGTTTCTAAGGAATACTTCTATTGGAAGTATATTTTATGTTGCAAAAGCTATGTTTGTAATTTGATCTGAAATAATTTGTGCACCTTGAATTCAATATTGGATCAGGATCATGAGACCTGAAATGACTTATTATTGAATGATCTGATATTGGGCTAGATCTGATTATGTACACCTATTTTATTCTTTAAATATCGTGATATGGGTTTGTCTGAAGTCTAGAGATGCAGCGAAGTTATGAAGTAAGTATTTGCAGATCTATACGCTGGTTCGCTTTGGTGAAGGTGCGTATACATGCTGGTTCAACTCTTCCAAGTAGTGTATGCAAAAGAAAATCTTGATGTTCAAGGATGAATGATCTATCATATCAGTGTTGTTGTTTTACTGCTATCTATCAATGAAGTCTTCTTAGATCTAAATGTAAAACTGAATGAACAAGGAGTTTGATATTTGATAGATTGATTGTATAAGTGAGAAGAAGATATCTCTATTGCTGCCTGTGTAAAGCTTTATAAGCTGACAGTAGATGTTCCATATATTGGTGGTTTTTATAGACTTGATTCAAAAGTTTATGTTTGCAGTATCTTTGGAGGTATATGCAGGTTTGATTAACGAAAGTAGCCTATACATGTAGTTTGGGTTCAACCAAGTAGCGTATACAGTCTGATGCATGGTTTCTGAGGTTACAGTTGATTCTGAATGATAATGTAGGTTTCTGGGTTCAGCACAGTGTTCTGGTGTCAGTGATCTGATTGTTCAGATTAATTGAATGTTGGTTGATGCAATTTAAGATTAAAAGTTGTTGATGGGTCTAGTATAAAAATTGGATGAAACGTCGCCTTCAGATTGTGTTGTTGTGTTCCAGGAGTATCTATTCTAAAAATTCATGAAAAGTGGTCCCTGGAGGAAGAAAGAAGGTCGTAGCCTTCTGTAGGTCAGCACCTACATACTAGTAAACAAATTGGCTAGTACAAGAGTGATGGGGTGAGAATTTGGGGGTTAATCCAAAATCCCAATTCCCAAATAAATTGATCCTAAGGCCTGTGGGTTATGGCCCACAAAGCCTATCGGAAGCGCTCTTAGGCATGAAGCCTTTTATAATCATGGACCAAACTTTAGAATCAGAGCCACCTTTTTTATCGGCGCTTTTAATACTATCAGAAGCCACCGCCCAACCACGTTATTAAATAGTGGCATTTAGCTTTAAAGCTGAAACCATTACATTCCATCCATCGGGAGCAACCCATGGCGACACATAATGTTAATACACAAAAAACATTATAAAAACCCAGCTTCAATTCACACGCGGATTTCAAATCTTATCCGCCCGCCTTTATAATTATCGGCGGGTCCGGATTTCGGCAATCACAATAAATACCTTAACTCCAACCTCCGACGCCCTCGTGGACCTGACATTTTTTACATCCCATCCTATAATGACTTCGGGTCCGTCATTTCGACGGTTCCAAAAGACTCCCACTTCTCTGATCGCCGATGAGATCGAAACCATTGATTCGGATTTGCGATCTGACGGCTCACAGCTTGTCGCACTAGCAATAAAGACTCGGTCGCTGCGATGAGGTTCTGTCGCAGAAGTAATAAGGGATCTAGATCGTTGATATTTCAAATCCAACGGTCCCTGTATGTTCTCACCATTTCAATGGGGATTGGCTTTAAAACCAGTTCCTCTGCCACACCTGCGTTCACACTCTGTTAACATATATAACAGTTATAATATATCTTTCTGTATCACCATCGACCCTACAGTGGTCGATAATCGAGCAACATGCAATTACAATTGGGATTAAACCACCAGCACGTATACATATAAAAGAATTGAAAGAGAACAATACACTGATACGCAGGAAAGCCAAAAACACATGAAAGCATAGTTTCAACACTTAAACACATGTAGATATTATTATATACAGAACAATTAGAAACTAAGGCATTTCAGCCTTAGAGACAAGTTCCCACTCGACTACATTGTGAACATACTGTTCTCCCTCTCTTCTATCTATTCTCTTTCTTTCCTCTTGAACACGCAGGTTCAACACACACATATATATAAGAAGTATTGTTGGATCGGATCAGTTCAATGATCCGATCAGATTTTCCATGCTTTCCTCTTACAAAATCACTAAAGCTCTCGATACATGAATGATTGTTAACAATAGGAAGTCTATCGAGACATATCCTCTTTAAATCTACTTTAAATCGGTTTTTCTGCTTTAAAATAGACTTTCCTCTGTTCTGCTCCCGCGGCTTGCTTTGGGTTCCTCCCTTTGTACAAGGGTGTTGGATGCTCCTGCATCAAAGAGCTAGGGGGTTGCAGCTCCCTTCCAGTAGAAGCTGGAAACAGAGAGAAGGTTGTAGCCTTCTGCAGGTGGGTGCCTACGTATTGCTATGAGTCTGCACTAGTACAAGCTTGTAAATAGATTTTATTATTATTAAAAGAAGACAGAGATGACAGTAGCAGGTGGTTTTCACCCACATTGGGTTTCTACCTTAAATCTTGGTGTTCATGTGTGTTTCTTATGTGTGATGCTTTATTTTTTTTTTACTGCACTGTCTAATATGTTACTGATGCACTGGTTTAAGATCAACACATGATAAATTGTATAAATCACAAGTTCTCTGGATATACGCTGGTTTCTCTGATCACAGTTGCGTGTACACGGTAGTTCACTTCACTAAAGTAGCGTATATAAATTTGTTTGGGAAATAAAATTATTGATCTGATAAAACTGATTCACCCCCCACCTCACAGTATTATTTCTGACATCATAGAGTCAGGCACATGAGTGAGAACGGATGACTCAAGATATTTGTTACTAGAGATTTGGATTTATGTGAAAATTGTGTTTATGTAAAGTACAAGAGACTCATATTTTTCAGAGTTGGGAAGGAAAAGAAGAGGGAAAAATTAGAGCTTGTGCATACATATGTATGGGGACCTTCTCAGGTATCGTCTCTCGATGGCTCTCACTATTATGCTACTTTTATCGATGATGCAACTAGGAAAACATGGATTTATTGTATTTACAATAGAGCTAATGTATTTAATACTTATAAGAGATGGAAAGCTTTGGTTGAGAATGAGAAATAAAATAAGTTCAAGTGTCTCAGATCATAAAATCAAGGTGAATACTGCAAAAAAGAGTTTAATAACTATTGTTCAGAGCATGGAATTCATAGAGAGAAGATTGTTCCAGGAACACCACATGAAAATGGTTAGTTAGAAAGCATGAACAAGGAAATCATGGAGCGTGCAAGGTGCATGAGATTGCATGTAGGATTTCCCTTACATTTTGCGGAAATGTTGTAGATATTGTTTTTTATCTAATAAAAAGAGAGCCTTCAAGTTCCTTTGATGGTGGTATTCCAGAGGAGGCATGGACAGGTAAAAAGGTAAACTATTCATTTTTAAACACTTTCAGTTGTGAAGCCTTTGTCCACATGAATAAATAAAATAGAACAAAGATTGAGAAAAAAAACAAATAAATGTACCCTTAATGGATAGGTCTTAATGATTTTGGTTATTTCTTATATGAGTATGAAAATCACAAAATCATTAGGAGTAGAGATGTCATATTCAATGAAAAGTCCTTGTATAAGGATCAAATGTAGGGAAAGAAATAGCAAAAAGGAAAACAAAGAATACACAGTGCTTGATGAGATAAAAAAAAAAAAAAAGTAAAGGTGCTTGAAAAATCATAATGATCAGTAGTCACAACAACAACAGAAACCATAATAGAAACAGGCACCTCAAACACCTGAAAGTGGTGTTAGAATATCTACCAAGATAAGTAGACCCCCTAAATGATACTCTCCTTCATTATATTATGCATTGCTGACTGATTATGGTGAACTAAAAAGATATGAAGAAGAAATGCAAGCAGAAACCATGAACAAGTGAGAGCAAGCCATGGAAGAAGATATGGAGTCCTTGATGCATAACCAAACTTGGGACTTAGTCAAGTACACTGTAGGTAAAAAATAATTGCATAATAAATAGGGTTAGAGGTTGAAGGAATCAGATGGAGGTAAACATTAGTATAAGGCTAGACTTATGGTGAAGGGGTTTGCACAAAAATAAAGGTATAGACTTTGATGAACTTTTTTCTCGTATTGTTAAAATGAATTCAATGAGAACTATTTCAAGTCTAGTGGCAGTAGAAGATTTACATCTTGAGTAAATAGATGTAAATTTAACCTTTCTCCATGGGGATTTAGAGGAAGAATTATATATGTAGAAGCCACAAGGTTATGAGGTCAAAGGGAAGGAGAAATTAGTGTGCAAATCGAAGAAGAGATTGTATGGCTAAAAAAGGATCCAAGGTAGTGGTATCTAAAATTCAACAGGTTTATGTATGTATAGGGTTATACTAGATGTTACTTTGACCATTGTGTTTATCTTAAAAATCAAAGTGATGGAAACTATATTATATTGTTATTGTATGTACACGGCATGTTTGTTGCTGGGTTTAACATGGGGAAAATAAAAATGCTCAAAGGAAAATTTCAAATCCATTTACAATGAAGGATTTAGGTGTTGCGAAACAAATCCATGGTATGAAAATAACTAGAGACAGGAAAATCGCAAATTAACATTGCCTCAAAGTGAGTGCATAGAAAAGGTGTTGGAAATATCTAATATGAAGAATGAAAATCTAGTTAGTACACCTTTGGCTGGCCATTTCAAACTAAGAAACGAGATGTGTCCTAAGAATCAGGAAGAGAAGAATTATATGTGTAAAGTTCCATATGTATCAGCAATTCAAATCTTAATGTATGCAATGGTTTCCACAAAGCCCGATTTTGTACATGTAGTGGGATTTGTAAGTAGGTATATGAAAAATCTAGGAAACGAGTGTTGGATGGTAGTGAAGTGGATTATTAGGTATTTGAGAGGTAAAACAAATAAAACATTATGATTTGGTGGGCCAACATTTGTCTACAGGGATATGTTGATCCATATATGGCAAGTGATATAGATAGCGAGAGGAGCACCACAAGGTATGTGTTTACTATAGTTGGAACAACTGTCGGTTGGGCTTCAAAATTGTAAAACAATGTTTCACTATCAAAATCTTAAGCAGAGTTTGTTATTGCTATAGAGGCTAGTAAAGAAATGATTTGGTTACAAAGGTTTATGGATGAACTGGGAAAGAAACAGGAGATTGGAAAGTTATATAGTGATGACCAGAGTGTCATTCATCTTGCAAAGAACTCAACATTTCATTATATGAATAAACATATTCATCTCAAGTACCATCCTAAAACCAATGTTGGAAGATGGACAGTTCAAGCTGGAAAATATACACACTAGCCAACCTGCAAATATGTTAACAAAAGTTGTCACCAAGGAGAAACTTAGATTCTGCTTAGCTTCAATTGGTCTTCAAATATGATGATGAAGATGAGAAGAAATGAGGTCCAAAGTGGAATCATTTAATCACATGAAGCAACGTTGGAGTTCATATAATCAGTCTCCAAGTGGGAGATTGTTGGGTGTTGAGCCCGATTATATTCTTGATTCATAGGTCTTGTTTCAGCCGGTTGTATACCCCAGGAAGACTGTAAACCCATCCATGTGGGGGGGAATTGTTCCCCCTGTGGTGGTCTGGGGGACCTATCGTTTTGAGGTAGGAGGTTCAGGGGCTCGCGAGCCCTCGACAAGGGTTCGGGGGCAGCGCCCACTAATCTAAAAATAGATGAAAATTTACCTTGTAAAATATTATAATTTCATAGTCAATTTAGGTCGTTCCTTAACCAAATGATCTGACGATAAAAGTTATTTTAATTTAGGGTTTTTTCCGCAAAAGGCAATAGTAAGTTTATATGAAGGAATTATATTATAGTATGGTATTATTATTCTAAGCAAGAAAGAGATAGGTTACTCTGTGAGAACAAAGAGGAAACTACAACATAGATGATGTAGGTTATATCTCTTCATTTTGGTAGATAATATAAAATGAAGGACTAGTTGTTTCTCCATGGACATAGCCCAAATTGGGTGAAAAACATATATATGTGTCCCTGTTCTTTGATGCATTTTTCTATTATGGTTTCCACAATATTTTATGATTTCCATTTCTCTATTAATTAATTTTCTAACATATTACTTAAATGATTTTTCAGAATAACCCCATCACCATTTCCTTCTTGGGAGGATGCTCCTTAAAAAACCATTTTCTAGATCTAATGAGAATCTAAAGGAGCATCACAATTATTTAGAGTTTCAACTTCCGCTTCATTGAATATAGAATAAATTTTTAAATTTTCTACTACATCTTTTACCAAAGGTTGATGATGACTTTCAATGTAAGGAACTATATATTTCTTCCTCTCTATAAACGATGATATTTTTAAGGCGTCTAGAAATATTGATATGGGGGCCATCTATTGAATAATAACTTCTAGTTAGATATTGCTAATCTCTACTTACGATAATAGAATAATTTCTAACAACCACATCACTAACTTGTATATTACAAGTAGTACAAATTTCCGGATTATAACACATAGCCAATGTAACATCCTTAACCTCTCCAATGGTAGGATACTTTTGGTTCTTAAATGCTATCATATTTATAGATACTTCATTGGTACAAGAAATCCCTAATTCTTCAATTATAGTCTTTGACATAATATTCGGGCCTGCTCCCCTATCAATTAAGAAACACTGAACATTTTTGTCAAAGATATTCATAGAAACATAAAATTGTGGATTCTTGGGTTTTTTATAATTTGTTACATTCCAAACACTTCATTTGTAGAGGGTTCTAATTCTTCTTCCATTTTGGTAATAGTTACAGAGGAAGTTACGTGTTTAGGTTGTTTTTCAAAAAAAAATTAAGCTTAGCAATCTGTTAAAGGGTTCTAGATAAGTCTAATAATGTAGAATTTTATTTTATTTTAGCTAAATCCTCAATTATATTATTTTTTTTAGTAAGCTTGTAAGGTGTTTAAGTTGATTTCAGATTAGGATTAACTCCATCACTAGGAGGTTTTTTAGAAGAAGACTACTTAAGAGCATAATTAATATTATTATGGTCAAAGGAATTATTTTGAAATTTTTTATTATAGTTTTGTGCATGAGCATTTAAAACATGAAAATCATATCCTAACCAATCTCAACTATTTACAGAAGCATTGTTAACTGGAGGTACATGTTTCTTGCCAAAAATGATCTCCTTGCTCACTTCCATAATCTCACATGATTTTTCATCGTGATAGTCCACACAAGAACAACACCAAAGGTGAATTACATGGAAAGGACCAGGTGAGTATGTCACATGAATAGATTGGAAAGATGAAAGAAGGGAATAATTGATATCAAAGGATATACTTTCCTTTCAAATGATATCATTTTGTTATTAATTTCTTTCATTAATTTCAATATCATAGGTATTTCCATGTTTTTATTCGATTTAGTTAAGGAAGCCCCATTCTTAATTTTTGATCTTTGAATTATATACAAGATTTCAAGGCATGCTAAATTATTAACGATTTTTCCTCAATTATATTTTATATGCAAGAGGTATATATTATAATCACAGCAATCTAAATGTGAGGCTTGATCAAGTTAGGAATTTGATTATATAATTTTGTAAATCTTAAATGGAAAACTTTAAGCATTTCAGCAAGCTGAAAGACCATGTCATTATATTTTTTTAACCATTTGACATGGATCAATTCTTTTTCCATATGTTGATTTAAACAAATAACAAAGCTAATTCCAAGTGGAAAAGGATTTATGGGGTAGATCAAAGAAAGTTTATGCGGCCTTCCCTTCCAATATATTCACAAACAACCTCATACACACATAACTAGCATTAACTCCTATATTCCTACGGGAATTTGAAAAGGAACTCAAATGTTATTCCATAGTACAAGTTCCATTACTTGAAAACTTAGGTAAATAATCTTTAAATTTAGGCAAAGGAGCAGTGGATGGAGGTAGATCCAAATGAAAAAGTACATGACATGAATTTTCATTCAAGTTCTCATCAAACTAAAAAAAACATATTTTTTAATGACTTTGTTGGGGTTGGTAGTCGAGAATAGATGTTTGTATTTATTATACACACTACCAAGAGGTGGTCTATTAAACACATTGTCTATCATATAAAAGAAGGACTCGACTTAGAAATGGATCATTTAGGAGATCCGTTAAGGTGTTTGAATTTTTCCATTAGGCCTTTTAAAACTTATAAGGAATCATATTCAAGAAGTTTTACCCTAACTCCACGTAACTAGTGAGCAACTTAAAATTCTTGATGGGAAGAAGATTGAGGTTGACAAGAGAATATATGCATATAATTGATAAATTTTAAATTAATTTAATCGACTAACCTCTCTCTTGATTGTGCATTGGTGATTTCAATATCCCTTGACATTCCACCCCAAGACTTTTCAAAAATTTCCCTAGTTTTAGTAGCATCTAACATGAGATTAAATAATCCTACTGAAATACTAATTTGACTATTAAAAGTAAGGAAAATATTAAGTTTAAAGAGGGATGGTACTATTATTTATTAAAGAGAGAATTCAGATTCAATCAAATTTATTGAATGTTGATAACCTATCGTAACAATATCTTGCATGTAATATTGAAAAAGTGAATATCTCACCATGATTAAAGCTATCCTCTACTGATTATTTAGCTAATGATAGAAATGGTAGAGAAACATCCTCTTGCTCAATGCTCGGTTAAAATGGTGCAAATTTGGTCATAACCTCGAAGATGGATTAGGGAAAGCAAGAGAAAATAATAAAAAGAAAAGAGACACCAAAAACCAAACAAATAAAACTAATAAAGAAATTAAATAAAAAGAAAAAAAAAACCAACAACAAGGAAATGGAAGGAAAACAAAGTGATCACTTTACATCCCCAATATGGATTCTAAAATTTTGATGGACAAAATATAAATGCTAATTGCTCAACATTTTTTTGAATCCTTAGTGGGCTAAACCAAGAGAGATGGGAATATTGCCCGAAATTTATAACCTTGTTAGGTATGTTAAAATTTTGAAGAAATTATGTAATCATTTAAAAAAATTATCATTCAATCCTATTGTCCTATATGTATATCTATATCAGCCAAATAATTGTTAAACAAAATAGAAAGGTATACAACTAAAGTGACAAACATAAAGTAATTTACAATTATCAAACACAAAACATTTATGAGAATTAAATAAGCATATAATCACACTCATATAGAATATAATTCATCAATAAATTAATTGTTTATGCTTGAAATAGAAATTCATTAACAAGAGGGATGCAATATAAAGAAGATAAACTATAAAATATAACAGAAGGTGGCAAGATAAGAAATAAAGCGTGCATTGGGTATACTTGAAAATATTATTTAGATGTAATAAAATCAAACTCAGTACATTAAAGAAATCTACAACAAATATCTCCTTTACAAATGACCACATTTAAGAATCGTATGAGTCAAATGCAAATAAAAAAACAAAAAATAACCCTCAGCCTTACTGCAACTAGCTCAATGAGACCTCTTGGAAATTGGTATGCTACTGCACAAAATGTCAATTATTAGTATGACAAATATTCAACAAATAAAATATATTCAATGACCAAATTAAATAATAACTTACTCAACATGTGATACTTTTATACCTCTATTCATTTCTACTATTTAAAAGGATCCCTATAACACGAGTTTATGAGATCTAAATTATAAACAACACAACATATTCTCCCAAAAATGAAGGAATCAAAATATATCATACCATACCCCATGAAAAAATGTGATCCCATTTTCTTGGGTTCTTTTGATACGGTTATGTAATCACTTTATTTGACTTGATTCGGGTTAATAACAAATGACTCATTAGACAAAGAGGAAAAAAAAATTAATAGTGGGCTCCTAAAAAATAGGAAATATTTGGTGACTCAAGAGAGAGGGAGGCCCAACATTTATATCTATATAACACCATAATATTTCATTAAAACCATTTAAAGAAATCATAATATGCATGATATTTCCATACGTTGTCAACGCAGGCATTTGTAGATGTCAATTACCAAAATTGACTCCCATTATATAAATACATATTATATCTATATATATATATATAAAGTTGATCACCAAAAGAAATCTTTAGAACAACCATCAAAACCATGTAATAGTCAAAAACTGAGTTAGCAAGTCAACTAATCAAAACCTATAGCTGAAAACAGTAGAATTATGAGTTATTTATGAAAAACGTTTCTCCACAGACACCATTGATTGACGTGTGAGGGAATTTATAACTTTTTCACTAGACCGAAGAGGCTTTACCTTATCTTTTCCTTTCATGGATTTAGCTATGGATTGAGTCGTGACATTAAGGAGAAGGGGTAGACTTCTTACTATTGTGACTGGTAGAGTTCTCATCAAGTGGTTTAGAATTAGAAATTTTGGAGGCAAAGTGAAGAATAGTTCCAACCTTTGTAATTCGAACATGAATAGGACTTGCATGTGTTTTTCATTAATAACCACAATGTTACTAAAACAGTAATCAAGCTTGAATTGCACAAATGGAGAGTATTGTGAAAGAGTAGTAGGAGAATGAGAATGGGAATATAATAGTTGCGGCAAGAAAATTAATTGATTCACATTAAGAAACTTAATACTATCGTAGAAAATAAGAGTCGCAAGAAGAAAATTAATAGGGGTACACTACTGGTGGTATTAACAAAGAAAAAAACTTACTTATTTTTAAGAATTGGAGGAACTCACCCATGTAGCTAGAGGTCGTGCAAAATCTTAGGATCATGAGAAGGTCGCAAGCCTTAACCCTTCGCATCAACCAAGGAACAATCACAATAAAAAAAAAATGAGTTATAGAATGCAGTCTACGAAAAGGTGTTTTACCCTAGAAAAATTTTGAATGCCAAATTGCCATTGGATTTCCTTGTGTGATCCCCATAGGGCACGATGCACTCAAACCTAAGAGAACTTCATCATTTTTATATAGAATCATTTTTTCTTAGCCTTAGGAATTTTCCAAATCTAATCTCTGGAAATTCCTGTAATAAGGAGCTCACCTCTATGGTTGAGCTCAAAGAACAATGTAACAACCCTGGGTTAGAAATTCATGTAATAAAAGTTAATAAAGGAAAAAGAAGTCAATGGTCAAGGGACACTTATTCCAAGCTGAATGTTGGGAAAAATATCTTAGTGGGTATCACATAATGTGTTTATGGTTAAGGGAAATTTGAAAAGGAAATTACAAAGGCTTTGAAAAGGAAAAAAGGCATTATTGGTATTTAATTTATGAAAATAAAGGAAATTAGGAGAAAAGGGAGGTAAAACGTAATTGGTTGCATGTGAGGAGGAAAATGAAGGAAAATAAGGGAAAATTGAAGATATTATAAGCATGAATAATAAAAAGACATCAAAGCACCAATTGCTATCTTTTTTGTCAGTTAGATTTTGGAATTAGTTTCTAGAGAGGAGAAGAGCACCAAGAGGAGAAGGAAAAGAAAACAAGAAAAGGAAGGACTAGGAAATCAAAGGAAGGATAAGGAAATCCAAGGAAGGGAAAGGAATGAAATGGAAATATAGATCAATCAAAGAAAAGTTGGATCAAGCAAATTCAATAGAAATACTTGCAGGTAACAGGTTGCATGTATGATTTCCTAGCTGGTTTTGGCATGCATTATATGTGCATGTTGGCATTTCGTTCTCTTGTTCTCATTAACATGGGTTTTATAGTTGATTTTAGCCTAGCCTTGCCATTTTTGGATAGCCATGGTGTGACAGGGTTGTTCTTGGTTTCAGCTTTAGATTGCAGGAAGATTTTGGAGCCAAGTGAGGTGGTCTCTAGAAAATTCCCAAAGGCCTAGGAATTCCTTGACTGGTATTGGAGGGATACACAGTAAATCATGAGGGTGGAGATGGGAAAATTTCTCATGGTATTGGAGAATAAATTTTGAGGCATCCAAGATCGGTTTGGTTTTGTGATCTTGGCACCATTTTAGGTGAGGTCATGGTATGGTGAGGGTGGAGGTGGTTTAACCTCTGGATTCCCTTGTTTTTTTATGGATTGGTTTATCCCATGAGATCCCCACTCATGCTTGGAATATGGAACGAGGGTAATTGGATGAAAGAAATATTTTTTTCAGCCAATCTATGGTCAAGTGGTACATGGAAGTCTATAACTTGGTTGGCTTTTTCCTATGTTTAATAAGATCCAAGTTCCTATTTCTTTTGATGAGTAAATGTACTTGCTATTATGTGTCTTTAATGGCTATTCTCTCATTGTTATTTATATGTTTATATGCTAGTTATAAGCAAGGTTATTTGACAGTTTTTAGCCATGGATATTTTCATGTTTTTACTTGTAATTGAATGAATAATAAATGAAATACCTAATTGATGTTATGACAACTAATGTGAGAAGGAAATTATCCTTTTTGTTAAACCTCGGATAATTATTCAGATCATTATGTTCATATTTGCATTCATGACCTGTAGGTTGCAAGTTTACCAAGTGTTTGACGGAAATTCAATAGTGGTTGGGGAAGGTCAGGTCAAGTATTGGTTTCAGTTTTATTTTATAAGCATTGTTTCTATGTCTTTTATTAGTTCTGGAAGTTTCACAGAATTTTGAGCAGAGACTAGGTCCTAGCCCTAGAAACTAGCCTTAAATCTTATAGTCGTTGGCATAACACTGGTATAAAAAGCCTATAGTCACACTCAGGCAGACTCATGAGAGATACTGGAGGATCTTACTCAATTGGAGGGCTTGGTAAGGGAGTAATTGGAGTTCTAATTTAGTGAAAAGGAAAGTCATCTCGGGGGATGAACACCTGGAGGGGTTAGGTTGCTCTTAAAGGTATTTAGCATCTGAGGGAAGTCAGTAAGTTCTCATGTTTTCAACTCCATTTCCTTAACATCATATAGGAGGTTGAGCCTTATTATAGTGACCCTCAACTCATGTTTACGGTGGGAAGGCCAATGAAAGTGGGTAAATGTGAGAGGATGTGGTTACAAGGTGGTATCAGACCCTGTTGTGCTCTCTTGGGTAAAGTATGATGTTTTCAAGGTTATGGTTTTCATGCATGGGGTCATGGTATACAGTTGGCATGGTCATGCATGATGTTATTATGTTTTTATGTTGATGTGTTGATATGACTATATGGATATGATTATGATTATAAATGTACATGCTAATGTGGACTGACCTTGCAGATGAGATAAGACTTTGTTGAACATCACTTAGGTATAGATTTGATTTTGGTATCTATTTGTTTTATCTAACATGGTACACTTTCAAGAAGAACATAATCAAATATGAGGAGAAAAATAGTAGACTATAGCTCCCATGACTCTCCCTATAGATCAATTGGCAGCAGGGTGAAGACTGTTCTCCTGGTATATTAGATACATTGAGGAGCTTGAGGGTCGCAATCAAAAGTTACAAAGTAGACAATGATAGCTTAGTTGAGGCTCATAGAGGCTTGCAAGGGATCAGGAGAAGCAGGTAGAGGTTAATGCAGCAATCCTTCAGAGCTTGTCAAAGTTACAGAGATAGGGACAGTTAAGGATCAGTCAAGAGCAGGAAGAGAAAACTAATGGATCCTATGGTAGCAGGTCTCAGTCCGAATACATGCTAGATAGAGGGGACATAGTTAGAGGTGGCAGATCATTAGATATACCTGACAGGAGGACTGGTATGTATGGGCATCATTCTATTTCCTCGTCTAGGAGACATCATCATAGTCATCATCATCATCATCCATATAGGAGGGGTGAATACTTACCTGACGAGTTCAAGAAATTCAAGAATACTTACTTACATTTGATGGAGATATGAAGAAGGAAGAAGATGCAAAGGCATGGTTGCTTGGGATGAAGAAATTCTTCATATTTCATAGCTACTCAATGAACATGAAATCCAAGATAGCTAACTTCAACCTTGAAGGGAAAGTAGATATTTTGTGGGAATATGTGAAGAATGTCAAGGGAATCCAGGAAGATGATTTGATTTGGGAGTAGTTTAAGATACTCTTCAAGAAAAGATACTTGTTGGAGAGGTACTATGATGAAAAAGCTAAGGAGTTTTATGAGCTACAAATGGGTTCTATGAGATATGATGAGTACACTAGAAGGTTCTTGGAGTTTTTTAGGTATGTCCATTATATCAAGGATGAGAAGGCTAAGATTCAGACATTCATCAGTGGGTTTCCAACAACATATATAGACCAAATTGATTTTGATGAGCCCATATTTCTAGAGGAAGCCATATGGAAATTGAAGCATTGTTATGAGCACTTAAAGCACAAAGTTGATCTTAAACGTGACTTGAAGGGAAATGGGAAAGTTAAAGGGAAGTGGCCACCGAAGCAAGGAAGACATCAAGATGCAGGTGAGAAAGAAAATGTCGTTCCTACAAGAAACTAAATACAATTGAGAAGGGGCATGGGTCGCAGTGTGGAGAGCAGTAGACTAGAGGTGATCGTAGAGGACCATTGTAGTGTTGGATATGTAACAAAGATCATCGTAAGAAGGATTTTTCATTATACTAGGGAGGTAGGCCTAAGATATATAGTGCTCAGGAGGTGCATATAGTTGGGGATGTTGATCATAGTATTCCTTCGATCTACACAGTTATGAACCAAAATGAAGAAAATCACCAAGCATCCATTATTGAGAAGGAAGGTAAGCTCAGTGGTCGAGTTCTTTCTATTTTGATTGATGCTGGATGTAATTATACTTATGTTAATCCTGACCTGGTGGATAAGTGTGGATTGAGAAAATAAGTGCATGTAGAGTCTTGGTTGATGTAGTTGGCTATAGGTACTGAAACAAGAGTGCATCACTATGTAAGATATTTTGCATTTGATTTGATTGGTATGCATACTACTACATTTGAATGTACTTCCATTGGGATCATATAGTATGCTTTTTGGTATGGATTGGTTGTATCTTGACAGGACCAAAGTAGATTTTTATGACAAGGCTATTGAGTTCATGGATGATAATGGGGAAAAGAGAATCTTACAGGGATGGAAGAAGCCAACATCAGTGAGGATGGTCACATCTATGTAGGCTAAGCACAGTTGCAGGAAAGGGTGTGTAGTGTTTGCAATTCATATTTCTATTGACAAGGGTAAGGATGTCAAGGATGCAAAAATATTCAAGATGTACCCTATACTACAACAATTTCAAGATGTCTTCCTAACAGAGATTTCAGAGTTTCTTCCCCACACAGAAGTGGATTTTTCTATTGAGTTGGTACCAGGGGCAGCACCAGCATCAAAATTACCTTACAGGATGATAACACCGAAGTGGGTGGAGTTGAAGTTGCATTTGAAGGAAATGCTTGATAAGGGATACATTAGGCTAAGTGTATCACCTTAGGGTGCACTAGTGTTTTTTGTGAAGAAGAAGGATCATACTCTCAGGTTGTGCATTGATTACAGGCAGTTGAACAAGATGACGATCAAGAATAAATATATGTTGTCGAGGATTCATGACTTATTCAATCATTTGAAGGGAGAAGCAGTGTTCTCAATGATTAACTTGAGATCAAGATACCATCAGGTACACATCAAATAATAGGAAATCTACAAGACCTCCTTCAGGACCAGGTATGGGAATTATGAGTTTTTTGTAGTTCAATTCGGTTTGAATAATGCTCTAGCTACTTTAATGTGCTTGATGAATAGTGTGTTGCGTAATTATCTGACAATTTGTTATTGTATTCGTTCATGATATCTTGATATTCTAAGAATGAGGTAGAGCATGTCGAACATTTAGTAGCAGTGTTGAAGTTTCTAAGAGAGCATCAGTTGTATGCCACGCTTAGCAAGTGCATTTTCTTTCAAACAAGGATGCACTACTTGGGATATGTTGCCTCCAAGAAAGGCATAGCAATAGATCCAGAAATGGTAAGAGCTATCATGGATTCGGAAGCTCCTAACAATGTGGATGATGTCAAATCATTCATGGGTTAGTAGGTTATTATAGGAGGTTCATCAGGAACTTCTAATACATTTCCTACCCTATTACATCATTACAAAGGAAGGGTAAGAAGTTTGAATGAATAGAGGAGTGTGCAGCCAATTTTGAACAGTTAAAGTAGTTGTTGGCAAATGCTCCATAGTTAAAGATTGTAGATCCAGATATAGAGTTTGTAGTGTGTACAGATGTTTGCAAGAGATGGATTATTGGAGTCCTTATGTAGGAGGGACATGTGATATGTTATGAGTCCAGGAAACTGAATGAGCACAAGAAAAATTATCTACTCATGATCTTGAGTTGCATGCTATTATTCATGCCTTGAAGATGTTGATATATTATCTTCTTTGCAAGAGGTTTGTGTTGATGAGCGATCACAGCATCTTGAGATATATGTTTGACCAACCAAATATGAATTCTAGGCAGTCTATATGGTTGGCCACAATTAGTGAGTTTGACATAAAGATAAGATACATCAAGGATAAGGAGAACAGGGTTGCAGATGCTCTCAACAGGAAAGTGCAGTTGAACCATATTGCAACAGTGAGCGCATATGGGACAGATTTACAGGATCATATCTTACAGGTAGTAAAACATCATGATAGGTACATGAATATTATACACAGGTTACGATAGGGTACATGTGACCAAGATGTAGAATACAGTCTCACGACAGATGGCTTGGTGAGATTCAGGACAGGATCTATGTGCCAGATGACAGTGAACTCAAGAAGCTTATCTCGAGGATGTTTTATGTAAAACTATATTTAGGTCACCTAGGATACCAAAATACATTGACAACAATGGAGAATTTATGTTATTGGCCGAATATGAAGAAGGATGTGGCATAATTCATGGCTAGATGTTTGGAATTTCAACAATTGAAAGTAGAGCGTAAGCATCTATGTGGGTTACTTCAGCCTATTCTGATTCCAGAAAGGAAATGGGAGGTCATTTCCATGGATTTCATTATAGGTATTTCGAGGACATCGACGCAACATGATTTTATCATCTTTATGATAGACAGGTTGATCAAGGTAGCTCACTCAATTCCAATAAATACTGCTTATTCAGCTAGTGAGGTAGGACATGTCTTCATTAGGGAGATCATGAGATTTCATGGTGTTCTGAAGAAGATTGTGTCAGCAGGGATTCCATGTTCACTTCCAATTGTTGGAATGAGATGTTTGGAGGTTTGGGGATAGAGTTCACCTTCAATACAACTTGTGATCCACAAACAAATGGATATACATAGAGGGTCAACAGGATATTGGAGGATATGCTCAGGGTGTATGTGATGCACTAACAGAGGATATGTGAGGAGTACCTTCCATTGGTTGAGTTTCCTTATGGCAATGATTATCAGGATTCATTGTGGATGAGTCTATTTGAGGCACTATATGGGTGTAGTTGTAACACTCCCATCAGTTGGAATGATCCAATGAACAAGGTACTAATTGGACCAAAAATGTTGGAAGACATGGAATAGAAAATGAAGGTTATAAAGAAGAATTAAAGGTAGCACAAGACAAGAAGAAGATGTATGTATACCAGCATAAGTCTTTTAAGGAGTTTTGGGTTGGAGAGCATATGTATTTGTGCATCAATCCCAAGAAGAGCTCCTTTAGGATTGACTCATATGACAAGTTGACACCACGGTATTGTGGGCCTTTTGAGATCCTTGAGAGTATTGGACTAGTGGCCTACAAACTTGCACTACCTCCGATGTAAAGGATGTCAATCACATTATTGATTGGTATGTATTGCAGGTCGAGCAAGAAGGAGAATTCCAACTAGAACCTCAGTGCATATTGCAACAGAAACATATCATGCTCTGGAATAGAGAAATGAAGCAAGTTAAAGTGCAGTTGAAGCACTTTGGGTCCGATGAAGCTACATGGGATATGGTTGATCAGATGTCGGTTATGTACCCTTCATGGTTTTCCGATCGAGGAAAATGAATTTTTTGTATTGTTCATATTTATGTATGGTTTATATCATAAATACTTCCATGAGTTGTGTTAAAAAGCTCCAATAAGAGGTATGGTTGTCATGTTGTCATGTTTTTCATGATGGTTTTTATTTTGAGCAGGTTTTTATTGTAAATATTGTAACGAGTTGGGTTATAAACCTCCATGGGCAGTAAAGCCTGAGGGTGGACACAACAACATTTCTCAAGGTATTGGAGATGAAATTATGAGGCATCCAATCTTGATTTGATTTTGTGATCTCAACACCAGTTTAGGTGAGGTCATGGTATGGTGAGGGTGGAGGTGGTTTAACCTCTAAATTCCCTTGGTTGTTTATGGGTTGGTTTATCCCATGAGATCCCACATTCATGCTTGGAATATGGCACAAGGGTGCTTGGCTGAAAGAAAGATTTTTTCAGCCAATATATGGTCAGGTGTTATGGGGAAGTCCTAAACCCGATTGACTTTTTCCAATGTTTAATAATATCTAAGTTCCACTTTCTTTTGATGAGTAAATGTACTCATTATTATGTATATTTAATGATTATTTCTCATTTTTATTTATTTGGCTATATGATGGCTATAACCATGGTTATTTGGCAGTTCTTCGTCATGGCTCTTTTCATTCTTTTACTTGTAATTGAATGAATCATTAATGCAAGACCTAATTGATGTTATGACAGCTAATGTGAGAATTCAATGACCCTTCTTGTTAAACCTCGGATAAGTTTTCATATCATTATGTTTTGATTTGCATTCATGACCTGTAGGTTGCAGATTTACCAAGTGTTTGACGAATTTCAGTCTTAGTTGGGGAGGTCATGTCAAGTCCTAGTTTCAGTTTTGTTTTACAATAATTGTTTCTATGTCTTTTATGAGTTTTGGAAGTTTCATGGAGTTCTAGGAAAAGACTGGCTCCTAGACCTGGAAAATAGCCTTAAATATCGCAGTCATTGACACAACATTGGCAGACAAAGGCTATAGTTGCACTCAAACAGGCTCATGAGAGCAACTATAGGCACTTAATCACTTGGAGGGCTTGGAAATGGAGTGGCTAGGGCTCTAAGTCAATGAAAAGGATATTCATCTCAGTGGATGGACACCTAGAGTGGTTGGGTTGCTCCTGAAGGTCTTGTAGCATGTGAGGGAAGTCAGTAAGGTCTTAAGTTGTCAAATCCATTTCCTTAAGGTCATATAGATTGTTGAGTCTTTTCATAGTGACCCTCAGCTCATGTTTACCCCAAGCAAGCAGGTGAAAGTGGGAAAATGTGGGAGGAGATGGTTACAAGCAAGCCATGATTAGTGCACAAATTATCACTACTTATATAAGTTGTCTTGGTGAATGCTATGTCCACTATATTTATTTGCAGCTTGCGAGAGGTCTTGTCTTAGGGAGGAATTCTAATGCCATTAACCTCAAGAATATTTGACATGCTTCTAGCAAGAAACACAGTTGTAAAATAATCTAGTGCAGTTTTAAGAAAACAAAAGCTCAATCTTAAATAGATCACTCTAGCATCGAACCATGTATTTGTTACTAATTTCCCTTGAATCTCCATTAGTGAAAAAAAAAATGAAGCTCCGTTAGATGGATTTAAAGTGCATAGTATGTGAAGGTTGTATTTTGATTACACATAGATAATCAAACAATCAATTAGTCTCCAAACACCTAGTGAAATCAACGAAAGTAGCTTTGCATGAGGTTGAGATAGGGAAGCAATGAAACATTAAAAACTATCATGAAATCAACAAAATTAACTTTGCATGGAGTTGAGATAGGGTAGCAGTGACACATTAGACATTTTCAAGTCTCCACGAACACTATATTTTTTTTAAGTGCACACATATACTTCAAAACATCACTTTAAGTCAATCTGACAAGCACAAAATTCCAACCTCATAGAAAGTATAATAACCAAAATAAATTGGCTCATATATATATATATATATATATATATATATATATATATATATATATATATATATATATATATATATATATGATGGAGAATGTATATATATAACTTTTCAATTCCTCTCTGTACACATGTAAAACTTAGACTCTAATACAACTTGTAAAGCTCCCTAATAAATCTCGAGCACAACACATAGAATTAGAATTTTTTTACATAAATTCCAATATGTAACTTTTTTAATTACTATTCCATGTTATTCCACTGACCATTAGATAACATCTTCATTATTACTTAAAGTTATGTTAGTAAAGGAATAGTAATTACATAGCATAACATAAATTATTACCATACATTAACATTGACTGATATGACCTTCCATAAATTGCATAATTCTTTTAATTCAGATAGTTAATCACATACTTTGTAACATAAATGTCACAACATGGAATGAATCACCATCATAATAATGGCACAATAGGAAATCACACCATTGAACACTGATATACCCTAAAAACCTAGTAGGGTGAAAACCAACAAACATTTAATTTTATTATTAAACGCTCATGAGAGTGTTCACCCCTCACTCAAAGGTTATAAGAGAGTCCATCCCTTGACAATTTTCATAAAATATTACATATATATATCATCTTAAATGCGACATAGCTAGTTATAAGTTACTACAGTCATCATGATATCATTTACCCACATAGACATGAACATTAAGGCTTTGTGACCTCATTCTTCTCATAAGTGGATTATCCTGTAGCTAGCATTCCTTCAATTTGCATTGACCACTAGTTTGTTGCCAACCATAATGTTAAACACAATTCATCTTTCATATATGTCATTTTCTTTTCCTGCAACTGGTACTGTTTGGAAACTTTTATATCACAATTAGATCAAATAATGATCAAAACAATAACAAATATTTATTATTGATGCTTCAACATCTATTCATGTGCATTCATCAAACATAATCAAAATATCATGACATACCCTTTTAAAAATATTGCACATGCATCAACTAAAAGTACTAGCTTCAAAGCATGCCTATAGATAATTACCACATTAAACATTATTTCCCCCACATATAAGTCCACATTCTTTTCCGAAGAAAACCCACTTCAACTGTGCTTATTATTTTAAAGGAAACAAGCACATTAGTTATGTTTTTCTTTTTTTCTTCAATGTTCATATAAACCTTTCACAATTGCATGCTTCTACATAATGTTTTCTCAAAAGGAAGCTAGCATAGCCTTGCATGCAAATGTATAACCTTTCCAAAATAAAACTAACATAATCTTGTATGTAATTGCATAATCTTTCCCAAGGAAAATCTAACATAATCCTATTTTCAATTGCATAAACTTTTTAAAGGAAAAGCTAATATAATATTTTTTGCAAATGCACAATATTTCCAAGGAAAGCTAACATAAATGATACTATTATTGTGCATGCAAAATAATTAACCTAATAACTATTCTTCCAACATGTTAAACATAATCTTTTCCAAAAGAGATTAGCATGATAACTATTCTTTTCCATGCATGTAATATTTCCTTCCCAATAAATCTAATACTTTTAATTACTATATTTATTTTCGAAACACATTAATTATTCTTTCCCTGCATGCAAATCCTATCACAATTTAACCATTCTTTTAAGAACACATTACCTATCTCTTCCTGAATAAATCTATTGAAAATAAACACATATTCTTGCTAAGAGAAATTAACATGATGCCTATTGTTTTGTGCATCTCACACATATTATTTTCCAATAACTTACCCATATACCTATTATTTGTGTGCATTTAAGCACATGTTCTTCTTTTCAAGAAACTAATAAAAATAATCATATATTATTTTTAAGAAATTTTACCCAATAACTATTCTATCTATGCAATTACATAGAATTTTCCTAAATACACATTATTTATTTATCATCTGCAAGGATATATATATATATATATATATATATATATATACACACTTACTTATCCAAAAAAAATCTTTCACTGCATGTAAAAATATAAATGTATATATATATATATATATTTTTCCCAAGAAATAATATAATAGTTATTGTTTATGTGCACAAAATTCCTTTCCAAGTAACTAATGTGAGTGCTTATTCATGTGCACAATTTTTTTTCTAAGAAACACTATTATTATTTATGTGCACAGATTTATTCTATTAAGAAACTATACAAAGCTATTATTTATTAATGGCATAATCCCTAGACATATTTCCTACAATCTTTTCCAATAAAAATAACATGGTTCCTCTACCTTTTTTATGTGTAAAGTTCACATGTATTCTTCATAACAAATATCATAACTTCTTTCTCTTTTTGTGTGCAAGGTTCATATTGATTAAACTTTAAGAAAACTATCATTACTTTGTTTTGTTTTTTTTTTTTTTTGCCTTTGAGCAAAATTCATGTATAATATTTAAAGAAAATAATATAGGTAATTTTTTTTTATCTTCCACACATAAGCCATCAATATTTTTCCAAATAAATGTTCAAGGAATCTTTCCAACAAAATAAATATTTTTAACCTATGTTTATGCACACAAGAACCATGGGAAATATCTTCAAAAAAATAATGTAATTCACTTACTTAGACATAAGAAATATTCGCAACAAAATACAGTGCACTTATCTGTATAAGTTTTTCCTTGTTTTTCACATAGTTAGAAGATAGGAGAACAAGGTCCCAAGCCAAAAACAACTCAACTCACTTTCATCCTCAAATGAATGATTAGCTCATCTCATGTCATGTATTCTCTTGCTCCCATTTATGCATATTCTCTATGGCTATATCTCCTCTTGGGGACTTGTAAAAACCAATTGCCTTCATAGTATTGTTTTTTTCCCCTTTATGAGTTCTATAGGTCATTTTTATTAACTTCTTCTTGATGTCATGTAACAAATTAATAATATTCATGAACATGGAAGGGATATTGAAAGTACCATCTTGATTTCATTGTCATTTTTGTTTCACAAATGTAAAATTAATTTGTAACTAATTATTGGGTGTCAACCATTCCACATTTACATTCATCTATTAATCCACATATATATATTAAATTTTAAATATTTCCACTTTGTAAATATATGAGTTTTTATTGTAGAAATATTACATAGGAAAATAACCATTCTTTTTTGTGCAAGATTCATATGTAACCTTTCCAAGAAAAAATACTTAGATAATTTATTTATCTTCCAAACCAAAGCAATAAAAATTTGCAAGGAATGCACAAAAAATATTTTCACGTAAATGAAGATATTAAATCTATGTTAATACAAATAAGAACTGTAGAATTTTTCCAATAATTTTAACACATAAGAGCATGCAATTACATTTTCCTTTTCGAATATCTAATATAATAATTATATAAGTTTTATTCAAAATAAACTAGCCCTTTAGCTATTTTCTTCATGTATGAAACTATGTATTATTTTCCAACAATAGGTATTATTCTTATGCATTCAATACATAATCACTTATTTGTTTCAAGAAGTCAAACATAGTAGTATTCTTTCAAGAAATTCCAACAATAGTTATTCGTTCATCCATATTTCTATTTTAAGAAAAATATTTTCAATAGCTAACTTTTTTGTATATGTGATTATGTTCTCTTCTCCAAGAAAATGAGAAGAATAAAAACATATAATAACTAGTATCCATGTGCTTATAACCACATATCATGATAATAATTGTCATGTGCATATATCAATGCATTACTTCTAAAAAAATTATCAATGTTGTTATCTTTGAGCCACATGCGATCTACTTATTATATTTGAGGAAGTAAAAAAATAAATATTTTTCGAATAACATAATTAATGCATAACATAACTGTATGCTCGACTAAGCTCATCACTAACTAGATACTTGTTCTCACTCATTTACTTTGGAACCCTTATATCTGATGAGTCCATTATAGATCAACTGATTCTTTGTGACTTGAGAGTGATGAGTCCTAATCAACGTCAACAAAATAAGTCGTAATGGAAACTAACTTCCATCATATCAAGCTTTGAAGAGATGCCTTGCTTTGTTTTTGCTTCTAACTTGGTAGCATACTTTCGTGTCATGTATTTATTTCAATAATACAAGTTTCAGGGTAATTAGAGAGGTTAGCAATCGTACTTTTTATTTATTTATTTATTTCTGCAAGATAGCTCATCATATTAGTTATAAACTAATTCTCAAACAGTTTTTGACATCAATTGATTTAGGACACACCAATATATTATTTACCATATATTTTACATTATTAACTCATGAATGTCAAGGGTAGTTTTTAGGGATAAGGATACTACACAAAGTCTAATGAGATACCAAGATCAAAGAGATACAAGCCAAGTTTCCAACTTTGTAGAGTCCTCGTTGTTTTTCCAACCTGATAAGGTTGATTATGAAAGTATTTTTAGAGAATGACACACATATTATGTAAGGTCTCACCTTACCAACCATCAATAATATAGAGATGTAGAGGTCACATTAATCAGTAATACTCAATCTTTTTTTTAACTTATAATATGAGTAACTTGGTTATCATGAAGATCAAGTTCCTTCATCTATTAAAAAAAAAAAATATCACATAAGAAGACGAGGATAACTTTCTCTTAAGACCAAGTCCAAAACACATTTCCTCTCAAGTTTAAAATATGATAGAATGTGATCTTTTCATACTTATACATGAGCTCTAAGCAAGAGTGGAAATCAATTCTACCATAATTCCATGTGCGAACATTAAGCTAGATCAACCTATTTGACTTCCTATATTATGCTAAATAAGCTTCATTTATTGACTCTTGATATCATAACCACAAAAGTATCATACTTATTTTACAAAAATCACATATAAGTGTATGAGTATTAACCTACCTATATCAAGGTAACTAAGGGAAGAATATGTCTCTCTTCATCAATAAATCTAATAAATATGATATGTTTAAGAAATGGAATCACAAAATATATTGACCGAACACCATTTCCAAATTCATCAATTAAAAATTCTCAATTCCAATTATTAAGGCAATGCTGCAATAATGAGAATTATATAATGAATGTTGCAACAAAAACGACTACTGTTACAAATTCAGAAGCATGTTATTCTTCAAAAAGTATCATGTAAAACAATGAATCTACATAAATTGGGCACAAATAATTGTTTTCTACATTCATTGAAGAACAAGAATGTGCCCATGAATACATGCATCTCAAACAAAAATTATTATGCTCACTTGCACAAAATCCAATAAAATCGTCACTATAAAATTGTGTCCAACAACCCCCCCCCCCCCCCCCCCCCCCCCCCCCCCCCCCCCCGATTTTTATGAAAGATTTAGGTAATAAAAGTAAAAAAAATCCTATTCCCTATTCATGCTTCAAAAAATTATTAAATTAATTTTCACGTTCATACCAAAATCTTGTAGACATAGGAAGCTACATCCATCAAATAGTCTATTCATAAACTTCTAGTACATAAAAACCACTGTAAGTAAGACTTTTACTCTAACAATTTATATGCAGAAAAGCTACAATCATTCATGCATTTTGACAAACACTTTTCAAGCATGCAATCTATAGCCATTGAGGCATTTTGCCAAGAACTTGGAAGTAATTAAATTGAAATTCTTCTTCAACCTATTCAACTCAGAAAATTCAGAAATTGAAACTTCAAATGTTGGCATCGTAAAACAGGTACTAAACAATCTTAGCTTTTTAGACACACATAATTGACAACAACAAACTGTAAAATCACCAAAATTTTCGTTTGAGGTTTTTCAAAGTACTTTTTTGGAATCAAATGGGGGGTCTAATGGCCTTAAGTCATGGATACCCCCTGATGGTGAGTGAAAAAGCAACAGAAATTTCTAGAGATGTGATTTATTAAAACAACAACAACAAAAAACATCCATATTGTCTCATTTATCACTTTTGTCAAACACTTAGTGTGCAAACTTCATTTATAGTTGTATATGGAGGAAAAAAAAACCCAAATTTATGATAATATGGTATTTTAGTCAACTCATGGAAACCTGTTATGTACAGAATTTCATTATAAAAAGAACCTAAAAATTTGGCAACACATTATTGTTTTAATCCCCCCACATGTACATTCTCAATTACAACTAACATTCATTATTGGTTAGCTCATAACTAACTCTGTAAATATCTCATAAACACTCACAAATATCAAGTTCCAATTAATTTTAAATTTCTACAACACTTTTAAATAAATAATAAACTAAAATTTGAAGAATTCTTATGAACATACCTGGTAGTGTATTTATACAATTCCAAAAAGATGCGAATATGCTCTAGGTCTAGAGAGATTATGCTCTGAATACAATATCCTTACCAACTCATTGTGAACCATCAGATTTTCCTCCCAAAAATTTCCAGGATGAACTTCTCCACCTCAAACCCACGAGTTGTATAATCTCACAAGAAATACCAAAATATAGCAGTAGAGAGATATACAAGGAAAACTGAGGAAGATAAATTTCACTTCCTCTCAATACCACTCATGGACAACTCCACCAAGTAAAACTACTTAGTAATTTAGTTTAGGAATTTCATATTCATTTCAACAACATTTGGCTACTCTCCAAGACTTTCCCTCCCACAGTCCTCTTCAAATCTCTCAAACTCTTGGTATTACAATGCACCACCTTACCCGAAGTGAGAATACATGAGACACATATATAGGAGGAGAAACAAATTATTTTCATAAAGGAGGAGTAATATGCATGCCTTGTATTCCATTTAGAGGAGTGTAACTCATGCCATTAAGGAGAGGTATGCACACCTTAGTTAAGGAGAGTGTAACTTATGCATTAAAGATATTGTAAGAGGAATATTTTATGACATGTCTTTAATGAGTGTATGAGGAATATGTCATTCTTTGATGAATGCATAAAATAGAGTGTAATGTATTATTAAAAGAGAGAGAGATTCACATAGAGCCATGAGATTCATCAAGGAGAGAGATGTGAAGTGATTGAGGAGATGAAGGTAACTTGTGATTCCATTTTAATAATAATATGATAGTCCCATAAAAGATAATAATAATATTAATAATATTGAGGATTAAGTCAATATTGAACTATTAGGATTTATTAATGATAAGTTAAGTGATTTTCCTTCAACTATACTTGATTACCAATTGATGCAAGGTGATTTACTATTTTTGGAAAGTCATGCTTGAGATGCTAGACATGACTTTCTATTTTTAGAAAGTCACTCTAGGATTGTTATAAAAGATACTTTATTAAGGAAATTCATCCTTGAGCTACCCATGAGTGGTATTTTTCGTATGTAGAATAGGGATTATGCACCCCTATTGCATGCATCTTCGTGCCTTAGTAGATTGAGGACTCTGCGCCCTGATCTACTCTAAAGATCTAAGATTCCACACCTTGATCTTTTTAAATATTCAGGACTCCACGCCCTAAACATTTTATTATAGATACAACACTCCACGTCTTTATCTTTCATGGATTTAGGACTCCACGCCCTAATCCTTTTATTATAGATCCAAGACTCCACGTCTTTATATTTCATAGATTTAGGACTCCGCGCCCTAATTTCCATGGCTTCTTATCTACTCTGCTTTGAAATTCCATGCTTCACCTTAAGGAACTAATTGTGAGTTCATACCCATCTGATGGTTCGTTGGTAAGGCTTTGTTCCAAGACCTGCACGCATCACAATCTCATAGATGAAAGGAATCAATGAATTTTATAATTAACTTATTCACAATTTACCAAAGATTGTGCATGACTTCCATAGTCATTTTGGTTCTAGAGAAATGACTTCTGTAACCATTTATAATTTGAACATCCTTGTTTGCAAATAACCATGCCCCCTATCACATCCTTCTCAATACAAGATTAAGCACATATAATCATGAAATCATGTATCATGAATTCCAAAGTCATTTATAATTTGATCATCCTTGTTTGCAAATAACCATGTACCCTATCACATCTTGCTCAATACAATATTAAGCATACATAATCATACAAATCATGTATCATGACTTCCACAATCACTCATAATTTGAGCATCCTTGTTTGCAAATAACTAGGTCCCCTGCCACATCCTGCATAGAACAAGATTATGCATAAATAATCATACAAATCATATATCGTCCATAAATCATAATTACCAATATGTTCCACATAACCACAATCATCCATGGATCTATATGTCTCAATAATAAATCACCATCCATGTCACACACCTATGTCCAAACTAGGATACCAAAAGAGAAAACATCGATAATATGCTCTTAACCAAAATCAATTCTTATACACAAAACCATAGATATTATCATAAGCACATAGAAACCAAGTGACCCAAACTAGGTCTATAGCATATAAGTATGTATATAAGTCTTTCATGCTTAATATTATATCATTACATCAAAATCACCCTCTCTAAGTGTCACAGAACTAACATTTCCATGGTGAGACACTACAGGACATGCCAATATATTATTTACCATATATTTTACATTATTAACTCATGAATGTCAAGGGTAGTTTTTAGGGATAGGGATATTACACAAAGTCTCATGAGATACCTGGATCAAAGAGATACAGGCCAAGTTTCCAATTTTGCAGAGTCCTTGTCATTTTTCCAACCTGATAAGGTTGATTATGAAAGTATTTTTAGAAAATAACACACATTATGAAAGTATTTTTAGAAAATGACACACACTTAGTGTATTTTGGTTGTGTGTATTTACATAACTAAATAAATAAATAAAAATATAAATAAATAAATAAATAAAATAAAATAAAATAAAATTAATTAATTAATTAATTAAAATTAAAATTAAAATTAAAAAAAATAAGAAAAAATATAAAAATAAAATAAAAATAATAAAAATTAAAATAAATAAAATTAAAATAAAAATTAAAATTAAAATTAAAATAAAAATAAAAAATAAAATAAATAAAAAATAAAATAAATAAAAATAAATAAATAAATAGAGGTTAATTGTAGAAGTTAAGTATACTGCTTGTATGTGTTTCATCACATTTTGTCATTAAAATTTTCCTCTCCACTCTCTTCAATTTCATCATAATTTTCTTTGTCCTTATTTTTAGTGTACAATGGCCGTGACCGTCAAAATTGAAAATTGACGTATAAAATTACCATAAGTAGTTGAACTTCCAAGATTAATGTTATATTTTATGTTTAATTTTAGATTATAGCATGTGATTTTAAATAACTGTGAAGTGAAGCTTGATGTATAAGTTTGTTGCAGAAATCAAGTATAAGATGATAACATTCTAAAATTTGGTATATACTTTGGACCTAATGGCACCTTTATGTTGTAAACATTTAATATATATGTAGAAATTTTTAATGCTTATTAGTCCCTGCCTTCAGCAGGACTATGGCGATCGATTGATCATTGACTGACTATTAATCTTGCTTTGACCTGCTAATGTTTCTTCCGTTTTTGTTTTTTAACCAAAGTTTGAATTTGCGATTTATGTTCACTAAAATTTTAACCCTAACTTTAAAATTGGACCTCTTATTCTGAAAGTCACATAGCCATATGCTATTTTAGGCATGTTAAGCATAGACAAGGTTTAAAGGATGACCACATTTATTTAACCAAAGTATTTTTAAGGCAAAGTTTTAAAACTTTCCTTAAACCATGAACTTGAACCTTACATGGCGTTGCTGATGAGTGTTGCCACTAATCACTGCCCTGAGCCCTTTGTTACACATGGCCTCTATCAAATAGGGGAGATGGCAAACAGACATGCAGAGTAATGGATTAAAATGCTGATGAGTGTCGACACTAACCAATGCCCTGAGCCTTTGTTACACGCGGAGATGTCAAGCAGACATGCAGAATAATGGATTGAAAAATCCTAAACCTTCACTCAGCTAATAGAAAGCAATTGAACATCCCCTATCCATTCTTGCTCATACTATTTTGTTGTGAATCTATTACTGCCCTGGTTCGATTCAAACTCGTTCTCCCAGGCACAGAGCCGAGAAGCAACATTGCTAGAAGAGCTGAGAAGCAACATTGCTAGCAGAGCTGAGAAGCAACACCCGCTAGCAAATCTATTACTGCCTTGGTTTGTTTCAAACTCGTTCTCCTAGGCACAGAGCTGAGAAGAAACATTTCTAGCAGAGCCAAGAAGCAACACCTGCTATCAACATTATTAGCAGAGCCGAGAAGCAACACCCGCTAGCAAGAGAATTCTGCCATGCTGCCATTGCAACAATTCGCTCAGAATGGATATGTTATGAAACCAGCTCACAAAAAGATAGAAAAGAGATATCAACGCCTTAGAATTCAGCCTCTTCGAGGGGGCAACCTCCTTTACATTACACAAATGAACAATTCTTCGATGATACAAATGAAAAGACCTCCCTTCTACATATAGGAGTCTAAGGGGGTTACACTAGTAGTATAGGGGCCTAACATGCCCCTCTCCTTCAAAAATCGTTGTCCTCAATGCTTGAGTAGTTCTTGATGCTTTTGTATAAAATTCTTTTCCCCCCATGTGGAATCTTCAACGGGTAAGTTCTTCCACTGGATGAGATACTCTTAAATTGATCGATTTCGTAGCTGTTAGGTTCTTGTTTCTGTGACTGCTCCAGGTTCCAATATGATTTTTCCTTCCTCTTCAATTTCTGGCAATATTGTTTGAATTGGGGTCCTTTCCAACTTTTTAATAAGTGGCCATACTTCTTCGTCCTTCTTCCATTCATCCCTTGCTTCGTTTATCCAATCTGGTTGGATAATACAAATAGCACAAAACAATGCTTCCACATCCTCATCCTTGAAGAGTCTTCCCATTCGGTAAGGTCGCCATTTTTTAAGTGCATGTAGTATTGCCAACATTTCCTTCTAATAAATAGCTTGCTTTAGATGTAGCAGTAAAAATACTCAATCACCTACATCAAAACATTTTTCATTACGATGTTGATCTACCTGTTGTTTCGTTTGATTTTGCACTGAAGTGGTGTTATCCTTTAAAATTTAGAGAACTTGTTGTTGATCCTCAATGTGATCTTTCACTGCTTGAACCTTTTTCTTCTTGATATGTCCTTCTATCTCTAGATTTTGAGGAGTGGTAATTTCTTCCAATCCTTTACAAGATATGGTGGGATTCATTTCTTGATGCTCGATGTGATCTTTCACTTCTTGAACATTTTTCTTCTTGATATGTCCTTCTATCTTGATAGTTTGAGGAGTGGTAACTTTGACCAATGAATTACAAGATATGGTTGGATTCATTTCTTCTTTCTCGATGTGATCTTTCACTTCTTGCACCTTTTTCTTCTTGATATGTCCTTCTATCTTGAGAGTTTGAGGAGTGGTAATTCTTTCCAATGCTTTACAAGATATGGTCTGATTCATTTCTTCTTTCTCTGGGGTGGGGTCCTCGCGTATATGTTCTTCTTTTGATGTTTCTTGATCGTTTTCTTCCTCCTCTTCATATTCTATGTAAAATAATTTCTTCTCAGCACACTTATGACCTTTAGTGCGTTTTCTATCACAATTGTAACAAAGCCCTTTTTCTCTTTTTTCTTCCAATTGTTGTGGTGTAACCCTTATAGGTTGTGGAAGGCTAGGAGAAACAACACTTCCATCTTTATAGTTGTGAGGGGTATGCTTCCTGGTTTCCATAATTTTTTCTTTTCACTATGTCACAAAGCCCTTTTACTCTTTCCAATTGTTGTGTTGTTGCTCTAAAGAAGGTGTTGCTCTTTGTATCCTCATAATGTGCTATCATTTCCTCCGTGAAAATTGACCACATAACAAGTTGTTTACGAGAACAAAGCCCTTCATACCATAAAAATTGATCCGGTTCTAAATATGAAGATGCAATACATACCTTTTGTAACAGTGGTACACCATGTAGATCAAAATATTGCTCCATCTGAAGTATCCAATTTACCGGATCCTTGCCATCAAACTTCCTCATCTTGCTTTTTCTTGATTTTAGGAGCTCGATCTTGAAATGACTGTAACTCTGTACTTTTGGATCTTTAAGTTCTGAAATTGCAACCTGTAGTAGCCCTCTGTGTCCTCTTTCCAATGCCACCAGCCTTATCCAAATTGGATTCTCCAAGAAAGAGTTATGCACAATATACCAAGATGACTTGATTATAGACCTTTCCAGAAAAGCGAACTTGTATGAAGAGCCACGTGTCACTGTTTCGACCTTTGGCTCTGAAAAATATCTATAGGAAACTACAGTCCGTCCTTTTTCTTTACCTTCTTACAAAATTTCAATCCGATGCTCAGAGAGAAAGTTATGACGAGTTTGCCCAAGTCACCTGTTTGGAATGTAATTCAGGAGTCTGCAAAAAGACCAACTTCCTTAGATCATATCTCCACAAATATAGTGCAAAAAGCTCTGAAATTCGGACCCAAGATTCAAGACGATTTCTTCTCAAATGGGTTTTTTTGTTAGCTTCTGAAATGTTGCAGAACAATAGTTATAGTGACAATTCCACGATGACCGGTTTGGATCAGTGAAACCCTAGAATCCAAAGCTCTGATACCAAATGTTATGAAACCAGCTCACAAAAATATAGAAAAGAGAGATCAATTCCTTAGAATTCAGCCTCTTCGAGGGGGCAACCTCCTTTACATTACACAAATGAACAATTCTTCGATGATACAAATGAAAAAACCTCCTTTCTACATATAGGAGTCTAAGGGGGTTACACTAGTAGTATAGGGGCCTAATAGGATATTTCTTTTAGTGTCCATAGTTCGATAGGGAGGTTGTCGACCCCGACACTAGCTAAGATTCTCTCATGCCATTGCTTCACCTTACAAAGAAAGGAGGGTGGGAAAGGCTTATCACCAACCGTGGGAAATCTAGTCATTTTCAGCGTGTGAGAAAGGAGATAGTCAAGCAAGTAGAAGGCGAGTTCTCCATGGTTTTGAATAATAATTCATCGTCTTTGTTTTTTTTGCAGGATATTATGTCATTGAATCACCTAAAATTTTATGATCAATATTATCCCCACGACTTGGAATTCAACCATTACATTTTGTCTGCAATTTCTGGTGTCTTGTTACACATGCCTCCGCCCTTTTTACAAAGCCAAATCTTCATATTTGCTAGCTTTATTTATCAAGTGGCTTGCATAAAAGGCTTTGCATGTTCTCTAGGTCAGCATATTATCATTCATTATTTCGTTGCCATATCTATTTTCCATTACAACCTTGACAAAAATAAACTCCCATACATTCAAATGCATTGCAAAACTTATGATGTGGGAGTTAAATAATTCAACTACTGAATCACAATAAATTAATGAGATTGTTTGAGTTTTATGTGATCTTCACTGCCACGTACAAGAATAAAGGCACATTAAAAACAAATCAGTATAAGGAGGACCATAAATGTATATGTCATTCACAGCGAAAATGAAAAAACTTTATATGAATTTAATGATTAAAGCCACATTAAGAACAAATCAATATAAGGAGGACCATAAATGTATATGTCATTCACGGCGAAAATGCAAAAACTTTATATGAATTTAATGATTGTCTTTTGTTTATTTGATATGCTCTGATTGTAAATTTTATTTCACCACCTTGATTTCCAAATATCATGCCAGAGATTATATTAAACACTGAACTGAACAATACATTCCAAAGATTATATTCAACACTGAACTGAATAATACATTCCAAATATTATATTCAACACTGAACTAAACATCACATTCCAAACTAGGTATATTGACATCATGGTAACTTTTAGGGGTGAATTATAGCCCAAAAGAGAAATTTGAGGGTTTTTTACATTTTAAGAGGGCAATTTTTTTTATTAAAAACACTTTTCATATAATTAGCCCCAATTTTATTTAAAAAATAAATAATATTTTTTATTTTAGCCCAAAATAAAAATGGGCGGATAAACTTACCGAACCTTCATTTGACCCGATTCGCTCGTTTTGGAAAATCGTGTTCCCTTAAAATCATCGAATTTTGATATTTGCCCCTGGTTTGGGAGATTAAAATGATTTAATACCTTACATTGGGCGCAATTTTTTTTTATACCATGGGCCAATACCACATGCTCAAAAACCATCTCTCATTTCACAATCAGAATATTTATAAATATTTTATTTGAATTTAATTTTATAACATTTTTTAATTAAATGTAAAAGAAAAAATATTATATTTACTTTTAAGATATATCTAAATCCCTTATCACATTCAAATATATGAGATATAAATAATAGTTATAAATTAAGATCCATTTTACCATATAAGTTAGTCTAATAATTTTGTAACCATATTTAAAATTTATTAATAAGCACATAAAAATTCAATATTTATAATATAACAATTTTTTAACCATGGATATTCACCCCCACTTTACCATGGACATTATTAAGTTGTGAACATGCTTTGTTACAATACCATGGGCCAATACCATGACTTAACAATACCACATGCCCAAAAACCATCTCTCATTTTACAATCAAAATATTTTATAGTTTTTTTTTTAATTTAATGTTATTATATTTTTGGTATGGAAAAGATATTATAATGTCATGTTATGTTATCTAAACATTATGACTTGATCAAATTAAAAAAAAAATATTAATTAATTAATTAAAAATTAAAATACTTCGACTCGATAAAATTACATAAAAATAGAAATTACATTAAAAAAATAAAATTAATAATTATAATAATTAATAATTAAACAAACCTAGATCCATTTTAACTTTGGATCTATATATAGATTTGGTAATTAATAACCCTATGTTAAAATGAAAAGTCTATGTTATTATTTTATGTAAAAATTTTAAGTTATTATTTTTTTAATCAATTTTTGTTGATTAAAGGTAAATTTGAAATAAAAATAAAAATAACTCTATGTAAAAATGAAAATTTTACATTATTATTTTTTTATTATATCAAGAGATATTGTTTTGTCCATTACTGGTTTTTGAGCTCAAGGTTTATAAGAACCCATGGTATTCATGTGAAATATAGTCTATTTAAAGGGGGAATTATACCATCCTAAATCTATCTTCTCATTCTCCCTCTTTCTCTCTCTCCCTCAGTTTTTATTCACATTTCACATTAGCCTTAACTGTCGATCTCTTAAGCTTAGAGAAGGATGGATCTTGACTCGTGTATATCTAAAGAGAGGTATGCTATGAATTCTTAAAGTAGTATACTTGGATTTGCAAAATGTAAGATTTTTTTTACATAGGGATATCTTAAAGTAGTATACTTGGATTTGCAAAATGTAATATTTTTTTTTACATAGGGATATCGTTTGCCTATTAAGTGCCCATATTCTGGTTTTGATGAGTTTTGATTATGGTTTTGATCAGTACAACGTCTATGACCCTTTCCTATTAAGTGTCTATATTCTAGTTTTGATCAGATGAAGCATCTATGACCCTTGTCTATCAAGTTCCCATATTCTAGCTATCATTTGGGAGGTTTTTTTTATTGCATCCAAGATGTTGTCTTGTTCTATGAAGTTACCAGTGATTTTTGAGCTCCAGGTTTATGAGAACCATGGTATTTCCCAAGATATTCATGTGGAATATAGTCTTTTTAAAGGGGGAATTAAACTAGCCTAGATCCATCTTCTCCTTCTTCCTCTTCCTATGCGTCGAAACCATCAGTTTTGATTCTCATTTCCCACTCGCTAGGTTTGATTCTCATAAACTAGCCTAGATCCATCTTCTAACTCTTCCTTTGGGTATCCCTCGAAACCCTCAGTTTTGACTCTCACTTCCCACTCACTAAGTTTTGATTCTCATTTCCCATTCACCTTAACTAAGGATGGATCTAGGTTGGTGTGTATCAAAAGAGAGGTATATTGTGAATTCTTAAAGTAGTATACTCTAATTTGCAAAATGTAAGGTTTTTTTACATAGGCATATAGTTTATTGGATTTGCAAAATGCAAGGTTTTTTATATAGCGATATGGTTTACTTTTGATTATGGTTTTGATCAGGTGAAGCATCTATGACCCTTGCCTATTAAGTGCCCATATTCTACATATCACTTGGGAGGTTTGCATAGGTTGATCATGATTGTGAAACCCTATTCCAAAACAAAGACATCTATCCACTTAATTAATCTTTTTTTTTCATTTTAAATTAAAATAAAAATTAGTAATATGAAAAATATCAATTATGGGGCTGAAAAAAAGCTAGAAACACTAGTAGTTGTTGGGAGATTTCAGGTTTTCTAACATCATGAGAAAAATGATTTTTTTGCTTCTTTATATTTTATAGTTTGCTTATAGTAAAATATGGTATATTAACAAGTTAATCACTTTCTATCTTAATGGTTAATTTTTTTAAATTCATTTAAATTATAATTAATTAACTTGATATAAAAATTATTGATAAGACAATATTATATAAAGGGAAAGTGATTTGATAATTATAATTACAAGTTGTCCAAATTTGTGAGTGAATTATTATCTTCACTTTCAATTTCTGAAGTGAGATATATTTAAATTTGTAATGGTTTATTTATATAATCATCAATCAAACATGATATTTTTCCACAAGGAGGTCACTCACAAAACATAACAAAAAAATATATATTATTTAATTCCAAAACTAAAGAGGTCATTTCAAGTTACAAGGGTTTGTCTAATTTATATATATATGAAAATTAACCATCATGCAATATAATATTATGTTGACTCCATTAAATTAAAACATAAATTATTATTTTAATATCATAACTATAATTATTATTTTATATGTGTCCTTAGAGGTATCCTAAAGTGTTGTTAGATTCTAGCTAGTTCATTTTTTTATCATGCTAAGGAAACAATCATAGTACCTAAGGTGACCATGTATATTCATTTTAAAATTTAAATATTTTGTAATAATTTTTGTCAATATAGGCAATTTTAAAACTGAAATTCACTAAGCAAAATCATAACAACACTTATCTACTAATCTCTCTCAAAACTACATCTCTCCCTAGACTTTTGTAATTAATATACATTTATAAAATAAATATTCAAAACTGAAAACTAGATCTCTCCTTAGTTTCAAATGTTATATAAAACCTTTCTTAATTAGTACATATTTAAAGGCTAAATATCCAAAACTTATTTTTATTCACACCGAGCCAAGTTTTCCAATGATGGTCTAAAATCCAAAACCCTAGTAGAAAAAAAGATTCCTTGCCACATGATAGGCTTCTTTGCACTAAGACTGGGAGGATGATACTAAGATGTAGAAACTGGCAATTCAAAAAATATTGTAAGATAAAGAATAAATAAGTTAATTACATTATAATTTTTTTGAGTTGAATTGCAAGCCGCAACCCTCGAACAAAACATTACTTAAATCATGATCAGGCTATTTACCTGCTCGCAAATAGTAAAATCTCATATTCCTTCTTAGCTCTTATGAATATATGTAGGGATCTACATTTTAAGGACCTCGCTTTGAAATGTTGAGCATTTTTGCAGGGCAAAAACCTCTTCTTTGATTGATGCAAGGGGTTCTCACTTATTTTCGGCTAGGGATTTGTGTTTTGGGGTTTCATCTTGATACATAAAATTCCAAGGGAGACGCGGGCTTATTATCATTGTTTTGCTTGGCCGCGGGAGTTTTAAGGCTGATTTTTATTGCAAACCTTTATGCGCTATAACCTTTCGTGCTGATTTTCACCATGCAGATTTTATTAATATGTTCTTTTAGTATGCAATGTTGAATCTTTTATGCTTTTTAGTACTAAATTTTTTTTGGTTTGGGAATATTGCCGATATAGTTGGGGCATACTTAATGATGGACATGGCTATACCTGTACAATTTGTTACAACAAAAAAATGGGAGAATTCTATCTCCAATACTCATATTTGTTCATCTCCATCTAAAGATAGGTAGGATGAGTAAAAAACATTTCACAAAATCCATGCTCTAACATAGCTACTTGGCAACTCTTTTACAAACTAATTATATAACAAGATACATAGATAGATCATTCTTAACTTTTCAATAGGCCTCAAAGGAAGTACCAAAACTCAACGAGCAAGGATTGTAATCCCAATTCTTTGTTCCATTTTAAATTCTTGTTCTCACATTTCTTTCTCAGATTTCCTCCCTCTCATGACTCGCATAGAGCTTAATGTTTGTTTAGCTACACTTGCATAAGTGAGAGTTCTAGTGTCTACCTTTGTTACCGCTAAGCTGAGGGAAAATCTTCCCTCACTATCTCTAATCATTGTTCCTCCCATGGATTATTAATTTGTTGTTTCACCATTTTTCCCTTGTATTTCTTCTCAATTTTTCCATTTTCACCTTTTTTATTTTTTGCACTTATCTTCCTCATGTCAATTTTCTAAGGACTTATTAGGGCTCATTTCCAACAGCAAGCACTTTGATACAAATTAGATGACTTTCAGCAAAAGAGATGGTTATCTATTACGAATATTTTGTAAATACTTTGATTGCCTTATTACCATATTTATATGTATTATGGAAAATGTAAAATGTACTTTCAAATCTGCAGGGACTACCATTGCCTGCAATCCTTGTTTTAAAAGGGTTGTAAAATGTATTTCGCTCCTTTTCTATTATTGTATAAATGTAATATCTAAAGAAGTGTGATGCTTATTTTAAAAGGGTTGTGAGATGTATTTAAATTTAGTTTAAAATAAGGGTCGTTAAATGTAATTAAATTTAATGTAAAATATTAAAGTGTAGTGTAATATTGTGTAATGTATTTCATAATTAATAACTAATGAAGAAACTATGAGGCATTTAAAAAAGGTTTACGAAGTAGTTATTAATCACTAAAGGAATGGTCTTTCTCCAACCACGACGGTTCATGTAGTAAATATTTTTTTTAATTAAAATTTAACCAAAGAGAAAGTTGTGTTTAATGAAAATTAATTAATTATTTTATATTGTTTTTATAATATTTTTATTTTTTCAAACCACCTTTTTGTTAGAAATAATCAAACGTGGATGAAAATATAGTGTACTATTATATATTATATAATTTAAAAAATAAAAAAATGCAATTAAGGAAAATTAGTTATGTTTATTAAAATATTGTATATATAGAATATATTATTATTTATTTATACATAATATTTAAAAATGTGAGGATACGTTTTAATTATATTTTATATTTAAATGAACTTTGTTATATATATATTATATTTTATATTTAAATGAACTTTTATATATATATATATATATATATATAAATAAATATTAATAATAATAATAATGTATTTATAAAAAGAGTAACTTTTTTATAATATAATGGCAGAGTGGTTATATAGTCAATATATTTACTTGAATAGCATTTCAATAAACTAAAATTCATTTATCTTATTTAATATAAAATAAAAAGAGTCATCAGTTGTGAAGGTAGTTTTGGGAAGACAATGGTTAGTTATTAATGTAGTTTTGGGAAGCTAGTTGTTTATTGTTAATGTGGTTTTGAAAAGAAAATTAAAAGAACTTAGTATAGTTGATGGAGCTCTTGGTAAGTGGAGTGAACTTTGAAAAGAAATTAGGTTATTTTTAAATTTAAGCGGATTTGTTAACTTTTGGTAGGCGGAATGAATTTTGAGAAGAAATTAGGTTATTTTTAAAATTAAGTAAATTTATTATAATGCATTATTTCACTTGTTGAAACTTAGTGATAAAAACTAGTTGAGTATTAAGTATATTTACATTATAATTTGTTATTTATTATGTTAATATGATGTACTTTTTTTGTGTCTATTGAAACTTTTCTCAACCAATGTAGGATAGTAATTTTTGTACATACAGATGTTATGTTGTAAAAGCAATTCCCAAAGACAAAAAAGTTAAGCATTATCCAAATTAATAATCAGTGTTTTATTAAATGAAACATATGTTCTAAATCAAAATTATGGTAGAAAATTTTTTAATCGCTAAGTCAAAATTATTTTAGAAGAAATTATATATCATTTAATAGTGAATAATTTAACTAGAAATTGCCCTTAAAGGTGGAAAGACACACCAAAGGAATAGAGTATTTGTGAAGACCAAGAAAATTGTGAATACAATATGATATTTTTCTTTCTTCAAACCCTTGCATTCACTAGTCGGGTCAATACAACTTAGAGGACAACTTCAAAGAGCTAGAAAAAAATGTTGACCAGGTAGAGATTTCTTGAGGGATGTAGAGCCACCCTTGACTTTCAAAATGATGATTATAAATGTCATTGGCTTTCCCATGTATATTTCTTCTCTTCTCGAAAAAAGGACCAATGCAATAGAATCCACATCAATTTGGGTATGCACCCTTCACATGAAGGTCTTGGAAGTTGTTTTTTTGAAGGATTTTGGTTATAGTAATTTCAACAATGTATGCGGGGTTTTTGTCTAGTACCTTGGAACCGAAGGGGAGGTTTGGGATTACGTTGATTTTGTGCCAATGTTGATCAGAAACATGAGGAGTGGAATTATATTATCTCTGCTTTGAATGATAGAATGTGTGCTCAACAGTACCAAAGTTCGTGCCTGGAGAGTCTATACGCTATGATAGCCCATTTTGAGAGGCATCCTCAGGGTGATGTAAAGCCTCTAGTGCCTCCTAGGGTCTAGTGCCCAGGATCCTACTCTATTGATTTTCCTCAAAGCATCCTACTATAGTGATTGTCCTCAAACCCCTGAATTTCTATTATGTATTAGAGTAGCACTTATATTTGCAGTCCAGTAATTAATAGGATTCCTTATTTACAACAGTTGTTTTTATTTTGGTTAGACTTTCCCTTCCATAGGTGATCAATATATTTGGTTTTCCTTGTGGCAAATTGATACCGCTTACGGTGAACTCAGTGAAAACAATGGTTATATGGTAGTTGTGTCTTGATTTTTTGAGGTAATACCAAATACAAATTCATGCACCAAAAAAAAAGTGAAGGTAAAATTAGAAAACCAATTAATGTTTAAGATATTTAAAATCATGGCATTACTACATCGAGTAAGTTTTCAAATTGGTGTCATGGATGTCTTGTTGGATGGAGACTTCCCTCTTACCAGATGATTTATGTAAGGACAATGGAAGATTCAAAGAATAAAATATGCAAGATGACAAAAGCAGTTGACGATGGGGGGAATCAGATTTTATAAAGAAAGAGATGAAAAAGGAAGCATAAAAACATGAACAAATCTTATGAAAGAAAAAGGAAGATGAAATGTGGACCTCTGGACTTGATAAAAGAAAAAAATAGAACATAGTAGTGAAATAGAAATATGATAAAAGAAAGAGAAGAAGAAAAAGGAATGAAGTTGAGTTTATAATGAAGGAGATGACAAAGGAATCATACACAACATGAACGAAGAATATGAAAGAAAAAGGAAGATGAAATGTGGACCTCTGGACTTAATAAAAGAAAGAAAATAGAACATAGTAGTGAAATAGAAAGATGATAGAAGTGAAAGAAGAAGAAAAAGGAAGATGAAGAAATAGACAAAAGGAAGGACACAAAGCAAGGTAAGAATAATAATATCATGTGTTCAATTTGAGATGCAAATGTGATGAATCCATGAAACACATCCTTCAACAATTTAACAATCCTTTTCACATGGAAAATAAATGGTCTTAATTGAGTGTTTGTATGAAAGGCTAGATTAACCTCATATTTTGGAATTTTATGTAGCTAAGTCAAATGATATTGATGTAAACCTAAAAGGAAAGTATCCCCCATTTAAAAGTTTGTGGTGCTGTAAAAACTATTTTGTAGTGCAAGGATTGTGGTAAGCCAAAACCACTTGTCATGACAAAGGATTGTTCATGGTACTCTAAACCCATTGATGTTTATGGTTCATGGTCATCGAAAACCTATTGGTGCAATGTTTGGGATAAATTGAAACCACCTAAATATTGTAATGGTTAAATGTATGATGATGTAAAACATTTGGGATGTAATGGGTGAGAGTCATCCACAAAGCCTAGAGATGTGACAATTGAGGGTAAGCCACATAAACATGGAGGTGTGATGGTTGAGGGTCATCCATAAAAACCCATAGGTGTAATGGTTGAAGGTAAATGAAAGAAAACCGAAGATATGGTTACATATAAGCCAAAAGACATTGAACACAAAGAGCATAGAATATGAGGATAAAAATGGGACCAGGGGAAAATAAAGAGAAACATGTTCAGAAGCACATGTTAAGGGGGTGTATGAAAGATAAACTCCTACTGTGATGTATAATAAATTAATATGGTAAATTTGTAATGATGTAAAGTAATTCTATAATTCTATGTAAGAATTAGAGATGAAGAAAAATGAGAGAAGTCAGGGATAAAGATTTCTTGAGAGAGTTATGAAGATATGGTGACAATAGTCGAATTAATCATCCAATTATGAAATTATTGTTATGTCACCTAAAGTTACATAAATGGACCAATTATAAAATAAGAGTGCACACAATAATGATTTAATATAATTTTGTAAAAAAATAAAAAAGAGGAAAAATGGAAAATGTTAGGGATAAAGATCTATGGAAAGATTCATAAAGTTATCATGTAGATATTTATGAAGATGGTTGAATTAAATATCCAATTTTGACATAGTGATTATGATCACCTAAAATTATATAAAGGGATGAATTATGCAGTAAAACTACAATATTTATTTAAAATAATTTCCTCTTTCGAAATATATTTAGGCGAAATTATTAAAGTACATTGATTTGTAATTGAGAAGAGGGTCTCATTCTACATCCTAGTGTGAAGGCGATGTGTACATATGTTCGTGCTCAGTTTGGAGATGACGTGTGTCCCTCTTAAAATACAAATAATATATTCTTAAGCTATAACCAACATAGATCGACACACATTAAAATGGTTTTCTCTATTATTTATTCATAAAAACATTGGATATTTATTATATACAAAATTAAAATATTTTATTTTAACATACATATATACATATACATATACACACACACACACATATATATATATATACATGAAGTATTACCATTGGTGGTTGTTCGGGTTTAGGTTTTGAGAACCCATGCTATTTTCACATGGTATTTGAAAATTCATATATATCTCTATAAAAAAATGTTAAAAGAAAATATTTTAATGTTGTATATAATAAAATATCCAATGTGGGTTATGAATAAAATATTTTAATATGAATTAATATTGAAAAAAACTTAAGAATATATTAATAATAAAATATAATCTCTATAGCATTAGAAAATGCAATTTAAACAATGAAAAACTACGCATTGCTTTTTGCACTCTCAAATAAGTTTTCACGCAATGAAGAAATAAGTTTTTATCATGTTAGATCCGTGTTTAAAATAGATCTATGCTTGTTGAATATTAAAACCAACATTTAGAAAGTTCTAGCATTGAATCTATAATCATCTCATTACTCTTCAATTATTCATCAAATCATTATTTAACCCTTATTATCTCTATATTTAAAGGGAAATTTTAATGATCTTATTTGTTTATCGATAGCAAAATGGAAATAATATTGTTCACCAATTATCAAAGGAATATTTAAAGGGATAACTATTTATTATTAAAAAATTATTTACTAAAATCCATTTCCAAAAAACCATTCAACATCTACATTAATAATGTTTTTAAAAATATCTTAAAAATGGAAGATAATATTGATTTAAAAATTTCAAATTGAAGATAACACTAATTCATGTTTCCTTACTCATTGTAATTTGGCGTAAATCCTTTTACATTGAAAATTTCCAAAATGACCATTTTTATGAATTGTAAGTTTTATCAACTAATGTATACATCATTTTCCATTGATGAATTCTCTATGAGATTTAAATTTAGAGAGATTTGGTATCGATCATGCACAACTCTATAATGAAAGAGTAATGATCTATCTTACAATTGGGTCGGAAAATATATGGCCAGGTTTTCATAAAATTCCACAAACCTTGGTAAGATGAGAGGCTTATGAGGATTAGGTAGATTAGATTGGTAAAATATAGCCATTTACCAATGGGCCACTCATTGCAGCGAACTGAAAGAAACAAAGTACTTTGGATAGAGCAAATAAATCCACAAGTCCATGTATAATCAAATTGAAATGAATTTATACATGACCAGTCAACCTAATTGTATCCTTCGCTACTTATGATAAAAACCCATAATTAATCGAAGTTTAAAGTGACAATGAGAGAGAAAAGCGCAGGACCAATGTACCTTCATTACTCATGAGGATAAAATCCTGTAACACTCAACCAGTGTATTGTGACTTCACCACTCTCATAAAAATACCTAATAATGAACAAGTGTAGCTTCACAACCCATGATAAAAATCCCAGAATAAATGCGAGTTTGAAATGAATCTATGCATTACCAGTGGACCGAAACATAACCTTCATTGCTCTTGATAAAGTCACAATTCCCACCAATCCATGTATTTGTTGGGTCCCTATAATACTAGTGATTCCCCCATTATTATTGTCATTGTATCACTTATTATTGTTGTTGTGCCCTTATTGTCCCCATATTGTTATTATTGTGCCCCATAGAAGCCCACTATTGTTATTGTTGTGTCTTTATATTATTATTGTTATGTAATCTTTGATTATATTATGACCCGTTAGACTCCTATATATAGAAAGGAGGTTTTTTCATTGGTACCATCCAAGAATTGTTCATTTGTGTAATGTAAAGGAGGTTTCCCCCTCGAATAGGCTAATTTTAAAGGTGTTGATCTATCTTTTCTTCTATTTTGTGAGCTGTTTGCATAACATTTAGTATTAGAGCATTGGGTCCTAGGGTTTCGCTGCTCCAAATAGGTCATCGTGGAATTATCATTATAACATGTTTTATGATACATTTCAGAAGCTACAAAAAACCCATTTGAGCTGAGCTCTCTCTGAACCTAAGGTCCAAATTTACAATATTTTCGCGCTATATTTTCGAATATATCATCCATGGAAGTTGGGGATTTGTAGGATCCCAAATTATATCTCAAATAGGTGACCAGGGAAAATCGTCATAATTTTTTTCTCAACATCAAATTGAAATTTTCTAAAAAGTTACAGAAAGAGGACGGACTATAGCATTCTTTGTATTTGTTTCATGTCCTAAGGTCGAAACAGTGACATGTGGCACTTCGTACAAGTTCGCTTTACTGAGCCAGTCTATAATCAGGTCATCATGGGAGATTTGGCATAACTATTCCTTGAAGAATCCGATCTTGTTCTGACTTGGGGGGTTAGAAAGAGGAAAGAGGACTCAGAGGGCTACGGTAGGACACAATTTCATACCTTGAAGATTTGAAATTACAGAGATACAACATATTCAATATCGAGCTCCTACAAAGTGAAAAAATGTGTGTAGTTTTTTTTTTTAAATTTGCATAAGTTTGGTTTGAAAAATTAGTTTGAAGGAATTCAAAGGGCATAGTGAAGCATTATTATCATTAATTGATGCTCCGAAGAAAGAAAATGGAAACACCTAGTTAGAAACCTGAAAGCTCTAGCATGACTCATGAAGAAGAGGAAGAAATGCAACATGATATATCTAAATTACAAGACCAAGTGCAACAAATTTCTCTCTCACAAAAAGTAACAAAAGTTTAGATGGTTGGTTTAAAGAAAGGCATGGAAGCTAAGATATATGGTATGAAAGACAAGATTGAAGATTGGAAGAAGGACATGGAAGTTTGGAAGGAAGGTTTGACAAAGTGGCTACAAGAAAGGCTTCCTAATGGCGAAAAGGTAGTAGAGGAAACTCATAATGAGAAAAAAAGAAATGTTAATCATGATTCAAAGAATGACAACATTGAAGATTTGAAGAAAGATATTGGCTTGAGGGGGCCTGACTCAGGTTCAGCATTAGTTAGCAAAACAAATACCTACACTACTAGCCCTTTCGGCATCATCCCGCTGAGCGCGGACCGAAGTCTCACCCGAAGCAGTATGAGGGGATGCTGGAAGCAAGTTTACACACCCTGAGATTGTCGCGATGTCGGTTTATTCCTTCTATTCCTTCTTTCGCACAGGCTGCTAAGTTCTAGGGATCTGTCCTCCTAACCCCTTATTCCTTCCTTTGATACCTCCGCGAAAGGGTACGGCTGGACTTCACGTAACCCTAGCCTTCGATTCAGATATTTTCGCGCTGCTAAGGCAACATATTGCACAGATTATCAAGTTATCTTAAGAATCCTACTTATCTTATCAGGTAAACATAGTTAGCACCGCATAAACAAACGTTCTTACTTGTTTTCACTTAACCAACGTAATTACATACATATGCGCATCATATAAGCATTATAAATGAAATGCATACATAACATGTCAATATACATTAACAGGTACAAAGACATAGAAATTGCATAATACTTCTCTTTATTGATATCTTCCAAGTGATTACAGAGTCTATCCACCCTACGCACACAACTGCAAGGGTCCGCATACTCAGTTGTGGACTTTTATCCTAGGCCTCGGTGCACTCAGCTACAGAGCCTATAAATACACTATGACCCAAAACTTAGACTTCTTTCTTCAGATCTATCACTAGCTTCTTCATTACATTACTCTTAAACTGCTTAGAGCTTAGCTCATTTTATACAATCCCATGGTCCACGGACCATCGGTAGATCTTTTACAGCCGAATTTACTTTACAAAACTAAGAGCGGACAACCCTTTATGACACCTGACACCTTCGTGCTCCGCGACCACAAAATACGAAGTCTTTACAATTTTATTACAAAATTTGACCAAAACAGGGGCTTTTAGCCCCAAAATTGTCCTTGGGTGATCCCGTTCCCAACAAAAGACATGGAAGGTTTGACAAAGTTGCTATAAGAAAGGCTTCTTAATGGCGAAAAGGTAGTTGAGGAAACTCATAATGAGAACAAAAGACATGTTAATCATGATTTTATAGGCCCTAATGTTGAAACAAAGACCCACCATGTTCCAAAGAGTTATATGAGGAAGTTTGATGGCAAGGATCCCGTAACATGGATATTACATATGGAACAATATTTCGATCTCCATAATGTGAAAAACACACAAAAGGTATGCATAGAAACTTTATATTTGGAACCATATCAGTTTTTATGGTATCGATGGCTTTGCTCTCGTAAACAAATTGTCACTTAATTTTAGGGAAGAAATGATAGCACATTATGAGGATACAAAAAGCAACACCTTTTTTAGCCAATTGGTAAATCTCAAACAAAAGGGTTTAATGACGGAGCACATTGAGGACTTCCAAAAATTGGATATAAGGGTAAAATATATTCCAGATGAGCATAGGGTTTATGTGTTCATAGGGACTTTAAAGGATAAAATCCAAAATGAGGTTCGCCTTTGGGAACTTGATTCATTGGAGAAGGCATTCAGGTTGGCAAGAAAAATGGAAATCAAAATTATGGCAACAAGGAAGCCTACCACTCTCAACTATAAGGATGGAAGTGTTATTACTCCTAGCCTTCCACAACGTACAAGGTTGACACCACAACAATTGGAAGAAAAAGAGCAAAAGGGCTTTGTTACAGTTGTGATAGAAAATACACTAGAGGTCGTAAGTGTGTTCAGGAGAAATTATTTTACATATATTGTGAAGAGGAGGAAGAAAAGCAATAGGAAATGTCAAAAGAAGAGGATATACAATAGGAACAAACCTGAGATAAAGAAGAAATAAATCTGACCATATCTTGTAATGCATTGGTCAGAATTACCACTCCTCAAACTATCAATATAGAAGGACATATGAAGAAGAAAAAGGTAATAGTGTTGATTGATTCGGGCAGTACCCATAATTTTATTCATTGTGAGATAGCCAAGGAATTGAATTGCTTCCTATATCCAACACCATAGTGTCAAGTGATGGTTGAAAGTGGAGGAATCATAAATTTCTCTAGAAAGTGCCACAATATCAAGATATCCATGGGAGAATATGTACTGAATAGATCAATGCTTTCCATTCCAATGGGTGGTGTTGATGTTGTACTAGGAGTCCAATGGCTACAATCCTTGGGTACAATAGCTTTTAATTTTCAATAAATTTTCATGAAATTTTCTTAGGAAGGAAAGGAAGTTGAATTAAGGGCAATTGCAGGGAAATCAGGAAACATAATCAGCTCTAACAGAATGACAAAGCTTCTAAAAAAAGAACAACGAGGTGTAATTGCACAATTATGTTCACTAGAGGTTCCCACATCAAAATCATCTATTTCTCCAGATCTCCAAAATTTCTTGGACAATCATTCCAAGGTATTTGAGATTCCCAAAGGCCTCCCACCTATCTGTGATCATGATCATGTTATTCATTTGATTCCAGGAAGTGTTACTCCAAACATCAGCCCTTACAGATATCCCTATGCCCAAAAGAGTGAAATTGAACGTATGGTTGCAGAAATGCTAGAGGATGGTATAATTCAACCTGGTCAAAGTTCTTTCTCTGCTCTAGTAGTATTGGTGCACAAGAAGGATGGGTCATGGCAGATGTGTTCGGATTATATGGAGCTCAAGAAGCTCACTATTAAAGATAAATTTCCCATTCTTGTCATTAATGAATTATTGGATGAATTTCATGGATCAATTTACTTCACCAAGCTGGATCTTCATTTAGGATATCATAAAATCAAAATTAATATTGAAGACATTCTAAAAACAACATTTAGAACTCATGAGGGTCATTGTGAGTTTTTGGTCATGCCTTTTGGCCTTACCAATGCACCTTCTACATTTCAAGGTTTGATGAACTCCATTTTCAAAACCTTCCTTAGAAAATTTGTGTTAGTATTTTTTTATGATATACTAATTTAAAGCAAGTCTTGGAAGGGTCATGTTCAACATGTTGACAGGGTCCTCAAACTATTGGAGGAGAAACACTTATATGTAAAAGCTCCAAATGTTTCTTTGGATTACAAGAGGTGGAATATCTGGGTCATATTATATCTCTTGAAGGTGTTAAGGTAGACCCTAGCAAAATTAAATCAATTAAGGAATGGAAAATCCCCACATCCATAAAGCATCTACAAGGATTTCTCAAGTTGACAGGGCATTATCACAAGTTTGTTAATTATGGGAGAATTGCAACACCTCTAACAATACTATTGAAGAAAGATGCATTTTCATGGACTCCAGAAGAAACGAAAGCCTTTGAACATCTTAAAAAGGTAATGTGCCAAACATTGCTCTTAGCTATGTCAGACTTCACAAAAACCTTTATTGTGGAATGTGATACCTCAAGAAATGGAATTGGTGTTGTTTTATTGCAAGAAGAAAGACCCATCGCTTTCGAAAGTCATCCAATCAAAGGAATGTATTTACACAAAACTATTTATGAGAAGGAAATTTCGACAATACTACACGCACTTAAGAAACGGTGACCCTACCTAATGGAAAGACACTTCAAGGTAAAAACAGATCATCATAGTCTTAAATAATTTTTAGAACAAAGATTATCTTCAGAAGAGAAGCAAAAATGGGTCACAAAGAAGGGACGAAAAATGTTGTGGCAGATGCACTCTCAAGAAAGGATGAGGATGTGGAAGCATTTTTTTGTGCCATTTCTATTATCCAACCGGATTGGATAATCAAATCAAGGGATGAATGGAAGAATGACAAAGAAGTGTGGGATCTTATTCAAAAATTACAACAATATCCCAGTACATCTTATACATTTCGCTATAAAAATGATTCATTACAGTACAAAGATCTCTTATACATATGTAAGAATAAACAACTCAAACAAAATATTCTTATGGAATTGCACTCCTCTCCCTTAGTAGGGCACTCAGGATTTTTAAAAACTTGCCATAGGGTTAAGAAGGAATTTTTTTGGCTGGGCATTAAATCGGATATTCAAAAGTTTGTGGCGGAATGTTTGGTTTGCCAACAAAATAAAGTTGAAAAAATTAAGACCCGAGGTCTATTACAACCTTTATCCATTCCAAGCCAATGTTGGGACGAGGTTTCAATGGAGTTTATCAGAAGTTTACCTAAGTTTGAAGGAAAGAGTGTCATCATGGTGGTAGTTGACATACTTACCAAGTCTGGACACTTTTGTGCATTATCGCATCCATTTAAAGCTAGTACATTTTCTATTGCATTTATGGAAACAATTCAAAAGCTACATGGAAACCAAAAGATTATTGTAAGTGACAGAGATCTCGTTTTCACTGGAAATTTTTGGACATAATTATTTTCTTATCTTGGTACTCAGTTAGTTCATAGCTCATCTTATCATCCGCAATATGATGGGAAAACTGATATAGTAAACAAATGCCTGGAAGGATATCTTCATTTATTTGTATCTAAAAAACAGACACAATGGGCGAAATGGTTACCTCTGGTTGAATTGTGGTATAACACTTCCTTCCATACCGCAGCAAAAATGAACCCATGTATGGCACTTTATGGATATCATCCACCATCCCTCACATCATATTTAAGAGAAAATTCTAAGGTTCAAGTAGTGGAAGATGACATCGAGCATCAACAATAGGTTCTCTGACTCTTAAAGGATAACCTCACTTTGGCGCAAAATAGAATGAAACAACAGGTAGATCAACATTGCAGTGAAAGAAGTTTTGACGTTGGTGACTGGGTATTCCTATGACTACAACCATATAAACAAATGTCCCTCAAGCAAGCTAAGAAGGATAATAAATTATCACCAAAGTATTATGGTTCGTACAAGGTGTTGCAAAATATTGGTACTATGGCATACAAATTGGAGCTTCCTGCAGCTCCTTGAGTGCACCCAGTTTTCCGTGTTTCATGCTTAAATAAGGTTATAGGTGACAAACTCCCAGTTCAAACAATATTTCCAGAACTTGACGAGGAAGGAAAAATCATATTGGAACTTGAAGCAGTCATAGAAACAAGTACTTGAAAGCTACGAAATCAATAAATTTCATAGTATCTCATCAAGTGGAAGAACTTACCCGCTGAAGATTCCACATGGGAGGGTGAGAATTTTATACAGAAGCATCCAAAACTACTAAAGCATTGAGGACAACACTTTTTTGAAGGAGAGGGGCATGTTAGGTCCCTATAATACTAGTTATTCCCGCATTACTATTGTCGTTGTAGCCCTTATTGTTATTTTTGTGCCCCTATTATTCCAATATTGTTATTATTGCGCCCCATAGAAGTCCACTATTATTATTGTTGTGCCCTTATATTATTATTGTTATGTCAGCTTTGATTATATTGTGACCTATTAGACTCCTATATATAAAAAGGAGTTTTTGTCATTTCTATCATCCAAGAATTGTTCATTTTTGTAATGTAAAGGAGGTTTCCCCCTTGAAGAGGCTGATTTTGAAGACGTTGATCTATCTTTTATTCTATTTTGTGAGTTGGTTGCATAACAATATTGCTACTAAAAATATATCAGCAGTAGGGCCAAGTTGAAATTTAAGTCGACACACAATCACTCAATTCAGGCTTTGCAACCACAACATTAATATAACTGGCAGACAAAAATCAAACACTCTTCACAAATTTGCTAGAACTTCTAGAATGATTTTGATGTTAGATTGAGAAATCCACCATTCCCCATTTGTAACTTTGTCTATTTTAAGTACCCACTTGTCCATGATTCAGAGGGCCACACCGACCTCACCTCAACTTTAGATTTTTATGAAAACCTACCTTAAAGAAGGCTTTTTACACATTTACAAAAGTATGCAAATACCTAAAATAAAGATGCACAGAGTAAACCTATACTTAGTACAACTCTAGTTTATTGCTGCAACCTTGACGAGCCCTGAAAATATTATAGGGCACGACCCAAATGAAAAATACAGTCCACCAACCCAATTAGTACTAACAACCATTCCTTGTGCATTTTTATATAAGAAATTTGTATTAAATGAAACTTTCGTTAGGATTCTAGAGGTAAACAAATATCAAAACTGGCATTGGAGAATTTAGATCTCTGGGGAGAGCTAAAAGTGACTCCAAGCCTGCAATCTCCCAACTTGATTTTCATGTAGATATTTGAGCAGAGTACTCTGCAGCAAATGAAACAAATAAAAACTTTGGAATAATATCATTTAAATTGAAAAATATTCATCTACATACTCATTTGGAACATTGGAGGGCTTGGAAAGTCATATTTTATGATAAGCTCTGGCATATGAACCAGATTTAACAAAGTGACACTATCAGTTCCATTAGAAATTTTCTGATTACATATACTTTTTTCTGAATAATTACATATTAGTGATAACAGTATAAAGTGCACAATAACTACCACCACAAGATCAACGCTAGTCCCCAGAGTAGATTACTAGTACCAGTAGGGACCAGTGTTGACCAACAAATTTCATAGCAGTGAAGACTAGTTTTCTAATAAGGCAGGAAAACATGAGTAAATAGGTTTCCAAACATTGGACAATACTTGGTTCATCAAGTTCTATTGTGCATGCTCCATTTCAAGGGGCTTTCCCAGAAACAAGCTCTTTGAATCATCTTGAACCTTCCCAGTGCCTAAAGTGCCTTGCCAATTCGAGAATCTGCCTGAACTGCCTTGCCAATTTGAACTTGGATTGTGTAAGGTTAATTATCTTCCAACAAATGCCAAAAATGATTAGCTTTATCTTCAACATATTTCTCTGATTTTGAATAGCTTTCATCAAGAATAGTTTGAGAATTTTTTCTTACAATAAGGCACTTCTTTAATTTTCTCTTCCTCTTCTTTTTTCAATGTTGGCAATGCCATTCATCTTCAACAGGTACTCATTTGATTTTAGTACAACATGTCATATGAAAGGCTTCCTCACACATATCACAAATGAGAGTTTTGGTTTAATCTTCTCAAAAACCACATATTTTACAGAATAGTGAGAAACTACGATCACCAACAACACTTGGATGCCCTCTTGCTGCATACTCCCCCAAATACACGAACCAAATAAGTAATCCATGCTCCTCCAAAAATAAATGCACCACTCTTTTTCATAGCCACTCTCGAGAGAGAGTAGTGTATTATCACTAGAAGACATGCACTTAGATAGATAAATTACATCCTGTTTAGCAGATACCGTAATATGTTTTAAATTAAAATCATATATTTAGAAGGATGGAGAGCTTAGAATTTGAAAACTGGGAGACTCTTCAATGATTGACTTGCTTCCTAAAGTAACCTCTCCAAGATCAACAAAATTCATATCTCGATTTTCGTAAACGAAATGTAAATTTGAAGATCTTGTCTGACATAAGGAAATGACCTCACCATCAGTTGTCTTACAATAAGTATGCATTCCAAGACAAGCCCACCCAAGATATTATTTATGAACTTTTTTCCAAATTGTAGAAGACTCAAAGGATAACCTGTAGAAGGGCTATCCTACAAACTTATGTCATGCTGCTCAATATTAACATTGCACTTGTTAGTATCTTCTGTCTGTGATGCCTCGGGTGTCCAAATAGATATTATGTTGTCAGTATGCAAGAATTCCTTTTGAGGAACCATATGGGTTTGTTTTTATAGAAGTGCCACAAAATTTCTCTATAAATTTCTGCGTTTATATACATAATTATTTTTCTTCAGGACATAATCTCTAGACTGTTTTTCCATAATGGATGAATACAAGCATGATTCAACATTCGCTGACATAACGGAAATAAGACAATCTTCTATTACAATCGAATTTTCCTTTATACCAAAAAAATATAAACTCAACCCATCATCTAATCTCTTCGAACAAAATGCTTCACTATAACCAGATCATGGGAGAAAATTTAATTGTTCTACTGTAGCATGTCCTGACACAGAACTCAAACTAGCTCTTAAGGAACTTGGAAGTGTTGGGTGTGGAGCTTGATTATCTTCTGTATTCAAAGGTATCGCCGCATTGGACCCTAGTTCGAAATGGGGCGACAACACCGCCCATAAAATATTTGCTGCAGGGGGGGTCCAGGGGGGGTCCGTTGCCCTCGAAGCTAAAAACAGATGTAAAATTTCCTTGTAAAAGTATAGTAATTTCCAGTCAATCTGGGTCGTTCATTAGGCGGATGATCTGATGGTAGAACTTATGTTTAGTTTAGGGTTTTTTGCCCTAGAAGACAACCCCTATCTTTGTATGAGGGCATTGTATTGAAGCTATGTAATAGAGGTATATTCTCCGAGCGAGAAACAGAGAGGTCAGACTGTGAGAGAGAACAGAGGATATTACAGCGGATTTGTTGTAGGTTGTGTCTCTTCATTTTTGCTGGATAATAGAAAGGAAGGACTCGCTATTTGGGGTGGACGTAGCCCAAACCGGGTGAACTAGATATATCTGTGTCTCTCTGGTTTTATGCATTTTTTGTGTTTATATTTATGCGATATTCTATTTGTTCCATTGCTCCGTAATATACAATTTTCTAACAACTGGTATCAGAGCCAAAGGTCTATTTGGCCGATAAACTCACAAGAAATAAGGGTTCCTGGTTCGAGTGGGAGCAATGGCGGAAGATGGTAAGTTTAGGGTCAAGAAATTTAATGGCCAAAACTTCTCACTGTGGCAGATGCAGATGGAAGATTATTTTTATCAAAAAGATCTATACCTACCATTGGGCAGAAAAACAAAGATGCCGATGGGTATGAAAGATGAAGAATGGAACCTTCTTGATAGAAAGGCACTCGAAACAGTAAGGTTGTGCCTCGCAACGTCAGTTGCCTTCAACATTTCGAAGGAAACAACGACAGAGGGTTTGATTAAGGCATTGGAGAATCTATATGAAAAACCCTCAGCCTCAAACAAGGTATTTCTTATGAAACGATTATTTAATATGAAGATGTCGGAAGATGGATCTGTTGTAGACCATTTAAATGATTTTAATACTATTACAAGTCAGTTATGTTATGTAGGGGTAAACTTTGATGATGAAGTTAGAGCTCTATTATTCTTGTGCTCATTACTAGAAATTTGAAATGGTTTAGTAATTGCCATTAGTAACTTTGTTTCTGGATCTAGTACTTTAAAGTTTGATGATGTTGTCGGTGTTATCCTTAGCAAGGAAATGCGACAGAAAATCTCCGGTGAGACATCAGGTAATGCTTTGAGTGCAGAGTATAGGGGAAGAAAAATTGAAAGAGGAAAGAGCTCAGGATATCGCAGTAAATCAAGGAAAGGTAGATCCAAGTCCAAATGGGGGATAGTGTGCTAGAAATGCAGAAAGAAAGGACACCTAAAGAAAGACTGTAGATCTTGGAAGGGAAAAGAAGGAGATCCACAGCAAGAAAACAACGGTGAAGCAAATGTGACAGGTGAGGTGCTACAAGATGCTTTGATTCTTTCTTTCGAAAATATTACTGATTCCTAGGTGGTAGATTCAGGGGTCTCATTCCATGCCACACTTGATAAGAAATACTTTCATGACTATGTTCAAGGAGATTTTGGACAAGTACGTTTGGGTGATGATAAACCTTGTAAAATTGTTGGAATGGGTAAGGTTATTGTAAAACAACAGAATGGAAACCAATGGCTACTAATGGAGGTAAGGCATGTTCCAAATCTGAAGAAAATTTTGATTTAAACAGGGCAGTTAAGCAGTGAAGGTTGTGTGACAACTTTCAGAGATAAAACTTGGAAGGTCACCAAAGGAGCCCTGGTAATAGCAAAAGGTGAAAAGGTTGGTACGTTGTATTTATGCAATGGTATTTCTAACTCTGTTAATGCTTTAACTTCCAAAGGAGAAGATGCAGCACTATGGCATCATAGGCTCGGACACATGAGTGAGAAGGGGATGAAGATCCTTCACTCAAGGAATTTGTTGCCGGGTTTGAAGAATGTTGATTTGGACTTCTGTGAGAATTGCATTTATGGAAAACAGGGGAGAGTCAAATTTCTTAGAGTTGGGAAAGAAAAGAAGAGTGAAAAATTAGAGCTTGTGCATACAGATGTATGGGGACCTGCTCAGGTATCATCTCTCAGTGGCTCTTGTTATTATGTTACTTTTATTGATGATGCAACTAGAAAATCCTGGGTGTATTGTATTAAGAATAAATCTGAAGTATTTGATACTTTCAAGAAATGGAAAGCTTTGGTTGAGATTGAGACAAGAAAGAAATTAAAGTGTCTTAGATCAGATAATGGAGGTGAATATTGCAGCAAAGAGTTTGATAGGTACTGTTCAGAGCATGGAATTCGCAGAGAGAAGACAGTTCCAAGAACACCATAAGAAAATGGTGTGTCAGAAAGGATGAACAGAACAATCATGGAGCGTGCAAGGTGCATGAGATTGCATGCAGGATTGCCTTTACAATTTGGGCAGATGCTATAGATACTATTGTTTATCTAATAAATAGAGGGCCTTCAAGTTCCTTGGATGGTGGTGTTCCAGAGGAAGCATGGACAAGTAAAAAGGTAAACTACTCTTTTTTAAAGCCTTTTGGTTGTGAGGCCTTTGTCCATATTGATAAAGAAAATAGAACAAAGCTTGAGGCAAAGTCAAAGGAATGTACCTTTATTGGATTTGGTGTTAATGATTTTGGTTATCACTTATATGATTATGAAAATCACAAAATCATTAGGAGCAGAGATGTAATATTCAATGAAAAGGTCTTGTATAAGAATCAGTTGCAGGAAAAGAAACAGGAAAAAGAAAATAAGGAATACGCAGTTCTTGATGAAATCACTGAAAAAGTAAAAGTTCCTGAAAATAATAATAATCAACAACCACAACAACAGCAACCACCACAATAGCAACAGGCACCCCAAACACTTGAAAGTGGTGTTAGAAGATCTACCAGGATAAGTAGACCCCTTGAACGATACTCTCCTTCATTATATTATTTATTGTTGAATGATTCTGGTGAACCTAAATGTTATGAAGAAGCAATGCAGTTTGAAAGCAGGAAGAAGTGGGATGTAGCCATGGAAGAAGAGATGGACTCCTTAATGCATAACCAAACTTGGGACTTAGTCAGGTTTCCTGTAGGAAAAAATACATTGAAGAATAAATGGGTTTACAGGCTGAAGGAAGAAGATGGAGGAAAAAAGAGGTACAAAGCTAGAGTTGTGGTGAAGGGGTTTGCACAGAAGAAAGGTATTGATTTTGATGTAATATTCTCTCCTGTTGTTAAAATGACTTCAATTAGAACTATTTTAAGTCTAGTAGCAGTTGAAGATTTGCATATTGAGCAGTTAGATGTAAAGACAGCCTTTCTCCATGGGGATTTGGAGAAAGAGATATATATGCAGCAGCCACAAGGATATGAAGTGAAAGGGAAGGAGAAACTAGTGTGAAGTTTGAAGAAGAGCTTGTATGGCTTAAAACAGGCTCCAAGGCAGTGGTATCTAAAATTTGACAAGTTTATGTCTAAACAAGGTTATACTAGATGTCACTCTGATCATTGTGTTTATCTGAAAAAGAAAAATGATGGCAGCTATATTATATTGTTATTGTATGTAGATGACATTCTTGTTGTAGGGTCTAACATGCAGGAAATAAATGTGCTCAAAAGAAAATTGGCAAATTCATTTGCAATGAAGGATTTGGGAGCTGCAAAAAAAATCCTTGGTATGAGAATAACTAGAGACAGGAAAAATCGCAAATTAACATTGTCTGAGAATTAGTACATACAAAAGGTGTTGAAAAGATTTAATATGCACAATGCAAAACCAGTTAGTACACCTTTTGCTAGCCATTTCAAACTTAATAAGGAAATGTGCCCAAAGACCGAAGAAGACATGGATTGTATGTCTAGAGTTCCATATGCATTAGTAGTTGGAAGCTTAATGTATGCAATGGTTTGCACAAGGCCTGATATTGCACATGCAGTGGGAGTTGTAAGCAGGTACATGAAAAATCCAGGAAAGGAACATTGGATGGCAATGAAATGGATTCTCAGATATTTGAAAGGTACCACAAATCAAGCATTATGCTTTGGTGGTTCAAACATTTCTCTACAGGGATATGTTGATGCAGATATGGCAGGTGACAGAGATAACAGGAGGAGCAATACAGGATATGTATTTACTATTGGTGGAACAGCTGTTAGTTGGGTTTCAAAAATCCAAAGTGTTGTTGCACTTTCAACAAAAGAAGCAGAGTATGTTGCTGCTACAGAGGCTAGTAAAGAAATGATTTGGTTACAAAGGTTTAAGAGTGAATTGGGTAAGGAGCATGATATGGGCATGTTATACAGTAATAACCAAAGTGCCATTCATCTTGCAAAGAACTTAGCATTTCATTCTAGGACTAAACACATACAGCTCAAGTACCATTTCATACAATCAGTGTTGGAAGATGGAGAGTTGAAGCTGGAAAAGATACACACTAGCCAGAATCCTGCAGATATGTTAACAAAAGTTGTAACTAGGGAGAAACTGAGAATCTGCTTAGTTTCAATTGGTCTTCAAGTATGATAAAGAAGATGAGAAATAGCCAGGTCCAAAGAGGAGTCATTGTCCAGCAAATGAAGCAGCGGTGTAATTTCTATAATCAGTCTCCAAGTGGGAGATTGTTGGGTGTGGAGCCTGATTATCTTTTGTATTCAAAGGTATCGCCGCATTGGACCCCAGTTCGAAATGGGGCAGCAATGCCGCTCGTAAAATATTCACTGCAGGGGAGGTCCGAGGGGGGCGGCTGCCCCCGAAGCTAAAAACAGATGTAAAACTGCCTTGTAAAAGTATAGTAATTTCTAGTCAATCTGGGTTGTTCATTAGGTAGATGATTCGACGGTAGAACTTATGTTTAGTTTAGGTTGTTTTGCACTAGAAGGCAACCCCTCTCTTTGTATGAGGGCATTGTATTGAAGATGTGTAATAGAGGTATATTCTCTGAGCGAGAAACAGAGAGGTGATACTGTGAGAGAGAATAGAGGATCTATTACAGCGGATTTGTTGTAGGTTGTGTCTCTTCCATTTTGTTGGATAATAGAAAGGAAGGACTCGCTATTTGGGGTGGACGTAGCCCAAACTGGGTGAACCACGTATATCTGTGTCTCTCTGGTTTTGTGCATTTTCTGTGTTTATATTTATGCAATATTCTATGTGTTCCATTGCTCCGTAATATATAATTTTCTAACAACTGGTATCAGAGCCGAAGGTCTATTTGGCCGATAAACTCACAGGAAAGAAGGGTTCCTAGTTCGAGTGGGAGCAATGGCGAAAGATGGTAAGTTTAGGGTCGAGAAATTTAACGGCCAAAACTTCTCGCTGTGGAAGATGCAGATGGAACATTATCTGTATCAGAAAGATCTATACCTACCATTGGGTGAAAAAACAAAGATGCCGATGGGTATGACAGATGAAGAATGGAACCTTCTCGATAGAAAGGCACTCAGAATAGTACGGTTTTGCCTCGCAGCGTCGGTCGCCTTCAACATTTCAAAGGAAACAACGGCAGAGGGTTTGATTAAGGCGTTGGAAAAACTATATGAAAAACCCTCGGCCTCAAACAAGGTATTTCTTATGAAACGGTTATTTAATATGAAGATGTCGGAAGGTGGATCTGTTGCAGACCATTTAAATGATTTTAATATTGTTACAAGTCAGTTATGTTCTGTAGGGGTAAACTTTGATGATGAAGTTAGATCTCTGTTATTCTTGTGCTCATTACCATAAAGTTGGAATGGTTCAGTAATGACCATTAGTAACTCTGTTTCTAGATCTAGTACTTTAAATTTTGATGATGTTGTCGGTGTTATCCTTAGCGAGGAAATGTGACGGAAAAGATCTGGTGAGACATCAGGTATTGCTTTCAGTGTAGAGTCTAGGGGAAGAAAAATGGAAAGAGGAAAGAGCTCAGGATATCACTGTAAATCAAGGTAAGGCATATCCAAGTCTAGATCAGGGATAGTGTGCTAGAAATGCGGAAAGAAAGGACACCTAAAGAAAGAGTGTAGATCTCGAAAGGGAAAAGAAGGAGATGCACAGCAAGAAAACAACCATGAAACAAATGTGACAGGTGAGGTGTTACAATATGCTTTGATTCTTTCTTTCGAAAATATTATTGATTCCTGGGTGGTAGATTCAGGGGCCTCATTCCATGCCACACCTGATAAGAAATACTTTCATGACTATGTTCAAGAAGATTTTGGACAAGTACGTTTGGGTGATGATAAACCTTGTAAAATTGTTGGAATGGGTAAGGTTCTTGTAAAACAGCAGAATAGAAACAAATGGCTACTAAAGGAGGTAAGGCATGTTCCAGATCTAAAGAAAATTTTGATTTCAACAGGGCAGTTAGGCGGTGAAGGTTGTGTGACAACTTTCACAGATAAAGCTTGGAAGGTCACCAAAGGAGCCCTGGTAATAGAAAAAGGCAAAAAGGTTGGTACTTTGTATTTATGCAATGGTATTTCTAACTCTGTTAATGCTTTAACTTCCAAAGGAGCAGATGCAGCACTATGGCATCATAGGCTCGGACACATGAGCGAGAAGGGGATGAAGATCCTTCACTCAAGGAATTTGTTGCCGGGTTTGAAGAATGTTGATTTGGACTTCTATGAGAATTGCATTTATGGAAAATAGAAGAGAGTCAGATTTCTCAGAGTTGGGAAAGAAAAGAAGAGCGAAAAATTAGAGCTTGTGCATACAGATGTATGGGGACCTGCTCAGGTATCATCTTTCGGTGGCTCTCATTATTATGTTACTTTTATTGATGATGCAACTAGAAAAACTTAGATTTATTGTATTAATAATAAATCTGATGTATTTGATACTTTCAAGAAATGGAAAGCTTTGGTTGAGATTGAGACAGGAAATAAATTGAAGTGTCTTAGATCAGATAATGGAGGTGAATATTGCAGCAAAGAGTTTGATAGGTACTGTTCAGAGCATCGAATTTGTAGAGAGAAGATAGTTCCAAGAACACCACAAGAAAATGGTGTGTCAGAAACGATGAACAGAACAATCATGGAGCATGCAAGGTGCATGAGATTGCATGCAGGAGTGCCTTTACAATTTCGGGAAAATGTTGTAGATACTGTTGTTTATCTAATAAACAGAGGGCCTTCAAGTTCCTTGGATGGTGGTGTTCCAGAGGAAGCATGGACAGGTAAAAAGGTAAACTACTCTTTTTTAAAGCCTTTTGGTTGTGAGGCCTTTGTCCATATTGATAAGGAAAATAGAACAAATCTTGAGGCAAAGTCAAAGAAATGAACCTTTATTGGATATGGTGTTAATGATTTTGGTTATCACTTATATGATTACGAAAATCACAAAATCATTAGGAGCAGAGATGTAATATTCAATGAAAAGGTCTTACATAAGAATCAGTTGCAGGAAAAGAAACAGGAAAAATAAAATAAGGAATACGTAGTTCTTGATGAAATCGCTGAAAAGGTAAAGGTACCTGAATATAATAATAATCAACAACCACAACAACAGAAACCACCACAACAACAACGAGCACCCCAAACACCTGAAAGTGGTGTTAGAAGATCTACCAGGATAAGTAGACCCCCTAAACGATACTCTCCTTCATTATATTATTTATTGTTGACTAATTCTGGTGAACACGAATGTTATGAAGAAGCAATGCAAGTTGAAAGTAGGAAGAAGTGGCAGGTAGCCATGGAAGAAGAGCTGGACTCCTTAATGCATAACCATATTTTGGACTTAGTCAGGTTGCCTGCAGGAAAAACTAAATTGAAGAATAAATGTGTTTATACGCTGAAGGTAGAAGATGGAGGAAAACAGAGGTACAAAGCTAGACTTGTGGTGAAGGGGTTTTCACAGAAGAAAGGTATTGATTTTGATGAAATATTCTCTCATGTTGTTAAAATGACTTCAATCATAACTATTTTAAGTCTAGTAGCAGTTGAAGATTTGCATCTTGAGCAGTTAGATATAAAGACAGCCTTTCTCCATGGGGATTTGTAGGAAGAGATATATATGCAGTAGCCACAAGGATATGAAGTGAAAGGGAAGGAGAAACTAGTGTGTAGGTTGAAGAAAAGCTTGTATGGATTAAAACAGGCTCCAAGGCAGTGGTATATAAAATTTTACAAGTTTATGTCTAAACAAGGTTATACTAGATGTCACTCTAATCATTGTGTTTATCTGAAAAATCAAAATGATGGCAGCTATATTATATTGTTATTGTATGTATATGACATGCTTGTTGCGGGGTCTAACATGCAGGAAATAAATGTGCTCAAAAGAAAATTGGCAAATTCATTTGCAATGAAGGATTTGGGAGATGCAAAACAAAACATTGGTATCAGAATAACTAGAGACAGGAAAAATTGCAAATTAACATTGTCTCAGAATGAGTACATACAAAAGGTGTTGAAAATATTTAATATGCAAAATGCAAAACCAGTTAGTACACCTTTCGCTAGCCATTTCAAAATTAGTAAGGAAATGTGCCCAAAGACCCAAGAAGACATGGATTATATGTCTAGAGTTTCATATGCATCAGCAGTTGGAAGCTTAATGTATGCAATGGTCTGCACAAGGCTTAATATTTCACATGCAGTGGGAGTTGTAAGCAGGTACATGAACAATCTAGGAAAGGAACATTGGATGGCAGTGAAATGGATTCTCAAATATTTGAAAGGTACCACAAATCAAGCATTATGCTTTGGTGGTTCAAAAATTTCTCTACAAGGATATGTTGATGCAGATATGGCAGGTGACAAAGATAACAGGAGGAGCACTACAGGATATGTATTTACTATTGGTGGAACAGCTGTCAGTTGGGTTTCAAAAATCCAAAGTGTTGTTGCACTTTCAACAATAGAAGCAGAGTATGTTGCTACTATAGAGGCTAGTAAAGAAATGATTTGGTTACAATGGTTTATGACTGAATTGGCTAAGGAGCATGATATGGGCATGTTATACAGTGATAGCCAATGTGCCATTCATCTTGCAGAGAACTTAGCATTTCATTCTAGGACTAAACACATACAGCTCAAGCACCATTTCATACGATCAGTGTTGGAAGATGGAGAGTTGAAGCTGGAAAAGATACACACTAGCCAGAATCCTGCAGATATGTTAACAAAAGTTGTAACCAGGGAGAAACTGAGAATCCGCTCAGTTTCAATTGGTCTTCAAGTATGATGAAGAAGATGAGAAATAGCCAGGTCCAAAGAGGAGTCATTGTCCAGCAAATGAAGCAGCGGTGGAGTTGCTATAATCAGTCTCCAAGTGGGAGATTGTTGGGTGTGGAGCCTAATTATCTTCTGTATTCAAAGGTATCGCTGCATTGGACCCTAGTTCGAAATGGGGCGGCAACACTGCCCGTAAAATATTCGCTGCAAGGGCGGTCCAGGGGGGGACGCTGCCCCCGAAGCTAAAAACAGATGTAAAACTTCCTTGTAAAAGTATAGTAATTTCTAGTCAATCTGGGTCGTTCATTAGGCGAATGATCTGATGGTAGAACTTATGTTTAGTTTAGGGTTTTTTGCCCTAGAAGACAACCCCTCTCTTTGTATGAGGGCATTGTATTGAAGCTATGTAATAGAGGTATATTCTCCGAGCAAGAAACAGAGAGGTGAGACTGTGAGAGAGAACATAGGATATTACAGTGGATTTGTTGTAGGTTGTGTCTCTTCACTTTTGTTGGATAATAGAAAGGAAGGACTGGTTGTTTGGGGTGGACGTAGACCAAACTAGGTGAACCATGTATATTTGTGTCTCTCTGGTTTTAATTGTTTTCTGTGTTTATATTTATGCAATATTCTATGTGTTCCATTGCTCCATAATATATAATTTTCTAATAGGAAGGCTATGAGCCTTGACAAGGCCTTCGAAAAAGGTAATTTCTTCCGAGGCTGGCACCGAACCCTCTGATATTTGGAGAGGCCACCTTATTCCTCCTCGTTCTTCTCCTCTTCCTCTTACTTTGCCCATATATTTTCATCCAAATGGGCATTGGAAGGTCGTTCATGCTCCCTTGTCCCTAGGAAGGGCCAATGACTTTATCTATAGCTTCACCATTTATCACTGACTCTTGTAAATTATTGCAGTGATGCCCATGAAGAAGGAACGGGCGGTTTCTTCACTTCCTTATAGTGTACAACTTTCTCGGTCAATGTGGAAGATGATTGCATCGATAGACCGAATGAGTTGGAAGATCCTGTGATAGACAGAGATTTTAATGAAGAAGAAGAGAAATTTGAAGCCGACGGACCTCAAGATTATGTCAGCTCCACAGAACTTGAACTAGCCACAAGCCTTGTAGAAACACTTGAAGTATAACCTCGGTAGGTTTCAGTAACTGAAGAACTAAGATTTGTAGGAGGTGATGGCATGGATGAAATTTGTTGTCGCAGAGTAGCTGGAGAGATAATTCTCATCCATCTATTGTGAGGAACCCGACTGTGACTTTCCACATGTCAAATTTTGACTGATTGGAGGATGACAAAAATAGAGCACGATGATTAGCTACATTGAACAATGTTTTCCCAACCAACTCCACAAAGTAACACTTTTGGTGTAAACATAATGACTGGAATATTTGACTACTACTTGAGCTAAAATAGTGTGTTTTCTTTTCGGTCTATTTGGTTCGCATAAAATTTAACTATAGCTTGATTTTATAACATAATTTGGTTCATTTACGAATTGACCCATTATATCACATTTATAAAAGAAATATAATGGAGTATGGAAGGTTACACATAGTCTATAAAAAGGCTAAGTGTAGAGATAAAATTCAAATTTATAACATAATAACTTGAGTCTCTAACAAACAATATCATCATATTAATACTATATTATTGTATTTTTTTCTTTCTTGAAATGTAAAAAGCGAAAAGTTGCTCACATAACTATCGAGATACACACGCTATAATATAAGAATGTATTATGAAAAATTGGATGCATGGAAGTATGTGAAGATAGCGATGATCAGGCACATAGACAAAGTTCCTTATTTTATAGCTTTAAAAACTTGGTAACAAGGTCTCCTTGTGGGATGATGGGGTGGTTGTCTCATTGGGTTGTTATCCCCTCCACCTGGTTTCAAATATCATTAGGGATACACCATGGCTCATCATAGTAATATTGGAAGAATAAGCATCCTGTTTGATTTCGGGATCTTTGCTCCAACTTCCATTGGTCTCCATACGCCTTAGTCCTAATGTCAAACACAAACATAGAATCTATAATGAAAAGTATATTTGTTTGCAATGCAAATGTAATTTTTATTATATTGAATCAAATTGTGATTACATTGGCTTGTGGCGGTTCGCCCATATTAGCATTGATAACCCATAAGGGATTAATGGCCATGTATTTTTTACTTCAACATTTTATAATTAATGAATTCATTAATTGTGAGGCTCCTTCACAATGTCCTCTAACTAAAACTAAATTTCTCTAATTTTAAACACAATAAGATGGGAAATAACTTATTTATCTCTAAACATTTATTTGATGATAATATACTGTTAAAATTTATTTACCACAAATTAAATAAGTAAGAATTTCATTGCAACCATTTACATAAGTAATCAATAAACAAAGGAATACCTATTCCAATAGCTTACTTAAGATGCTCCTGAGCTCCTAACTCTGTAGGGATGCTCCTCTTCACTACCTAACTGGATTTTCCTCCTAGTCAACTAGGAAGTACTTCCCGCCCATGGAACCTCCATAGGTTCCCTAGCCCTCCAAGCACAAGTCCAACCAAATGTAGTGTGTCCAAGTTTAACCAACACTCTCCAGATCCAAGTTTGATCTTCCTCCTCTTTCTCCACATCCCTCCTCCAAAACAAAATCCTCTAAAATTGAACCAAACCAAAACTAAGACCAAGGATCCCCCCTCTCCTTTCATCATCCTTCCCTTTGTATGCCTCTTCCTCCCATCCACCTCAACCACCTATCATTAATTTCATGACTACCCCCTCATCCTTTCATTTAGTATCCTTGACTTTTCTTACCATATCTTCTCCCAAGTAGATTTGAGAAGACATTTTGGGAATAAGATATGGATATTTAATTTGTAAATTAATTGGAGAAGACCATATATTCTCCCAAGTAGATTTTGAGAAGACATTTTGGGGATAAGATATGGATATTTAATTTGGAAATTAATTGGAGCAAACCATATCTTCTCCCAAGTATATTTTGAGATGACACCTTGGGATATGGATATTTAAATTGGAATAAATGGAAGGAGACCATATCCTATCCAAAATTAAATTTGATAAGGCAAGTTGGGAATTGAATAATAACAATAATAAAATTTATATCAATAAATAAAAATTATAGTTTCACAAATGCAAGTATATACCAATATTTCTTGATAATTATAAGTCAATATTTTCAGGTAAATAAAATTTGCATGATAAGATTAAGTAGTGCATTACATACACCCCTCCTTCAGAAAACTTTGTCCCGAAGTTAGAGTGAAAAAGATACAAGGAGTTCGAAAGCATTTTGACAATAAGGCATAACAAAATAGAGAGGGAGTTATAGTAGTAAAATTTAATAATTCAAGAAATGATACCACTTCCCATCAAGAGTCTCCAACTAATCTATATCCTCTTATCATTCCTAACCTACTTTTGTTCCCAACCTATCCATCCTCTATTGTTATATAGTATGGCATCGGCTATACCAATCTAACCACTAATAAGACCAATATGGCGGAAGCGTCGACTATATCGACCTAACTTCCCTAGCAGGCAACTGGAAATTGTCATCACACGTCTAGGGAAGCATGTCCATCATTGCCCTCCCACGATTCCAGGTTTGGAGGTTGCACGGTGCGAAATACCTCCACTCCTCCTTATACTAGGGTCAACAGCAACTGGTAATCATCATCACACATCTAGGGGAGTGTGTCCATCACTACCCTCCCACGATTCCAGGTTTGGATTTTACATGGTGGGAAATACCTCCACCCATCCTTACACTAGGGTCAACACCCTAATATGGACCACACTGCAGCGCCGATTGGATACTTTTCATCGAATAATCCAGTGAGATATTCTTTTCACCTACCATTTACATTTTACCTATGTCATAAGAGTACATACCAAGCAGATACAAAATGTAATAGAACAATGCACATCATACCTTTCCATATTAGATGTCTCGACCTTCCCCAATGGATGAGTAGATCTTGGTTATCATATAGTTCTTTCCAATCTGCAAGTTAGTTCTCTTTCATGCATATATATAACAAAAATATATATATAGATAAGTGATCTTAAACATCATGTTATTAAGTCTATTATCCACGTGTCAATTTTGTAGTCCATAATGGAAATAAATCTTACATTAGATAAATCATAATTTCAATAAGTCATTCATTAGATAAATCATATCCACTTAAGACATACATGAAACAACAACAACTCTGATAAGTTATCCACTAGATAAATCATAGCCAAGTAAGTCATACATTAGGTCATACATCAAACATTTCCATCATCAATATCTAATCCATCTAATCTTTTATATAAGTAGTTTCACCTGTCCAACTAAATGCATCAATATTACATAGCGTTCATAAATAAATAACATGGAACGAAAAAATAGAGCCTTAGCATAGGTAGCTATCTAAGTCAAAATGGACATCATAAATGGTCAAAATTGAGGGTTAATTGTGACATATAGTCTTTGCATCCTCCCAGGTAGTAGATCTTGGGTTATACTTGTCCCATTGTATCTTAACTTGGCCCACCAGGTGATGCCTGAGCTATCGAACCCTATGGTATAATATGCATTTTGGTTTGATCATTATGGTTCCCACGTCTTAGACCTATACTTCCCTCCAGTCGAGTTTGTGGGATTCATCATAAACATAATGTTATAGGACAGATACATAAAACATCATGAGTTTTATGCAAGCGGGGTGGTAGTACAAGACAATAGGACACTGGTCCAATTTTCTCTTTGATTATAAAAGGTCCTATAAATCGAGGTGACAACTTCGTCCCTTTCCCAAACCGAATGGTGCTTTTTTTGGGTCGAATATGAATAAAAACTTGGTCTCCTACTTCATAACTTTGATCAGTCCTATGTGCATAAGCATAACTCTTATGTCTATCCTATGCTTCCTTTAACATTTTTCGAATCTTCCTTACCTATTCCTCCACATCTTGAACTAATTTTGGCCCAACTATTACCCGGTCCTCCAACTTTTCCCAACTCAATGGTGTCCTACATGACCTCCCATATGGAGCTTGATAAGGAGACATCCTGATTGAACTGTGGTAACTATTATTATAGGAAAAATCTACCAATGGTGAGTACCTTTCCCACTAAGTCTGGTTATCCATGACGTACATTCTAAGAATGTCCTCCACAACCTAATTTACTCTTTCAGTCTACCCATCCGTTTCTGGATGATATGCAGTGCTGAGGTTTAACTAAGTCCCTAGTGTTGACTGCAAACTTGTCCAAAACCTAGATGTAAATCAAGAGTCTCTATCAGAAATGATCTTTGTGGGTAACCCATGTAGTCGAATAAATTCACTTATAAAAACTCATGCCGCATCAGTAACATCGTAAGTGTCTCTTACTGGGATCAAATGGGAACTTTTGGTCAATTTATCAACTACAACCAATATAACATTGTGCCTCTATGACGTGAGTGGAAAACCCACAAAAAAATTCATAGAAATTACCTCCCATTTAGACATAGGGATTTCATGTGGTTGTAGGAGTCCTGCTGGATGGCAATGATCAACTTCCACTCGTTGACATTCAAGACATTTGGCAACAAACTGGACTATGTCATGCTTCATGCTTGCCCAAAAGAAGAGTTTTTTTTTGTTTCATGTCTACATACATCTTCTTCACTCCAAGATGTGCACAATAGAGTGCTCCATGTGACTCTTCAACGATGGTTCTTATTATACCCCCTTTCTTAGGTATGTACATTCTCCCTTGAAATCTCAATAGTCCATCTGGTTCAAGGACATATCCCTTAAACTTTGGTTCTATCTTCTTCCCACACTGGAGTGCTGATATAACCCTTAGATAACAACTATCTTCAAATAGTTTCTCTAACACACGTTCCCTCAAATTGATCCTCAAGGCTACTAGGGAGAAGCTTCATGGCCTCCTTCTTAGTGCATCGGCCACCATATTCTCCTTTCCCTTAATGTATGAGATCTCAAAATCATACTTGCCCATATATTGGCTCCACCGCCTTTGCCCTTACAAATATGGGCTTATTTCTTATTCTCAAATTTACTTTCTCCAAACAACGTTTCCCATGCCCAGATTGGAAAATCACAAAAAGAATCAAAGGTATGGTTCTTATTGCCTTCTTTCCTAGAAACCCAACTAGCATGAAATGTTGAATGAAAAACATTATAGCATCTCTTCATACTCATCCAATTTATTTATATATTTGACCATCCTTCATTCGAAAATCCTTTTCCCACTTATCCAACTTCAATTTTGGCTCCTTCACAAAAGCCAAATAATCTTCAATCCTATCAAAGGAGAGAAGGTTAAGAGATATCAACCCTTTCTCAATCCACTACTCCCAACTTTTGTTGATCCTATCAAATGGATTCTTCAACAACTAAAATACTCAATTTGAATAATAAATCCTATTTGCTTGATCATGAATCTCCTTGGAGAAGTAACAACATTATCCTTCTTCCATTAATAATGGACTTGTAATGATGATCCGTAAGATTTGAAACCACAGTATTTGTGAATGCCAAAGAGCTTTACTCTTTGATATCATTTTTATATCTTGTGCCCACATGCCATCATTTTGGCCACTTATAACCATTAGCTATGCTTAGAACTCATAATCACTGTACAAACCCTAATCCAATTTACAAGTCTTAACCTAAGTTAATCTACTTCTGATATCTAACTGAAACAAGAGATCATATGCACAAATAGTCTCCAAAATGACTTGTAGAAAACTAGTCTAAATCTTAAACCACTAGCTCTAGTTTCATGTTGAAGAACTAGGGAATTATAGAAGTGATTAACTATGAAATCCATGCAAGAGAGATGGTGTCAAAAGACATCATTACAAGACCTACCAGTTGACCTTTAACAATCTCCAAAATGACTAGCTCTAGAAACTTCAATGTTGGGAAGATCCTTTTGTTCTAACAAATGAGATGTTGGAAATAATACTGAGAGGGGGGGGTGAATCAGTATTATCAAATCAATAAAACTTTTTCATTTCCATACTTAGATACATATATGCTACTTCATTCAAGGGAACTTGCGTGTATACGCAGCTGTGTCTAAAGCAACTAGCGTATATCCAAAATACTTATGATTCAGTTAATCCATTAAATGTTGATCTTTAGTTGGTGCATCAGAACTTCATTAACCGTATGAACAGTAAGCAGGTGCAGTAAAAACAGAACAGATCATCACACACAAGAAGCACACATGAACACCGTGATATAAGGTGGAAACCCAATGTGGGTGAAAACCACCTGCTGCAATTCGTTTCTATCTTCCTTTATTAAGAAACTTCTTTTACAATGTACTGGTGCAGTCCTTTACCAGCACGCAGGCTACAACCTTCTCTCGTTCTCCAGACTCTCCTGGAAGGGAGCTCCAACCCACTTTGCTCTTGTACTAGCTAAGATACTAGTACGTAGGCGCCAACCTACAATCTTCTCTCCTCCGGGTACCACGTTTCATAAATTTTCAGACTGGATACTCCTGAAGCACAACACATAATCTGAAAGGCCACGTTTCGTAAAATTTTCATACTGGACCCATAAATATCATTGAAGCACAAAACAATCAATACTAGCATCATTAATCCCTGAATCACTGAAACCCTGTCAACAACACAGTCACCAGAACACAGAGCAGAACTCTGCAATAACAATCAGAACCAACTGTACTATCAAAATCATGCATCAGAGTGCATACGCTACTTGGAAGTGCTGAACCTGCGTGTATACGCAACTTCATCAAGATGAACAAGCGTATATGTCATTAATCACTTATTCATAACTTTGCTGCACTTCCTGACTTCAGACATAACCAGATCATGACATATACAAGGATAATATATGTGTTAACACCCAGATCTAGTCCATTAGATCTCATAAATATGAGTCATTATGATCCTGATCCAATATTAGTTCTCATCCATCAATATTGAAGCTAAACACAATCATCCAAACAAGATATGCAGAATACTGACACCTTTAAACTGTCATCAAAGCCCTTCAACAATCAGAACCACCTGTAACTTCAAATATCATAGCTCAAAAGGTATACGCTACTACAATGAACTCAACCTGCGTACATACGCGCTTACACCAAAGCCAACCCGCGTACAGATCTATAAATATTCAATCATGACTTGCAGCGATTTCAAACTTAAGTTATACCCAATTCAGATCATTACATGCGTCAGTATACAGATCTAGAATAAACATAATCAATCATATAGAGATAGTTCATTTCAAACCATTTGATCCCGATCTCTCCTTAGATCTTGTTCTCCATCAACCGGTGAGATCCCACCTTAGCTCAGATCAAGCAATGTATCATAAACCCATAACCTGCATACTGGATCTCATACTTCATCAGATATTCAAGACTTTTTTGATGCCCTTGCCTAATGATCTTCTTCTCCTTTTATAGTCTTAGGCCTTGCTCAATACCACGGTCCAAAACCATAATAAATCAATGCCAAGAGCCCAATACTTGGGATCAACACACTTGTCGAGATACCATGGTCCAAACCATAGGTTCAAATACCAAGGACTAACTACCACGGACCAAAAGTAAGCTTTCCGACATGTACGCTCTTTTCCGTGCATAAAACTGCATGTATACCCTACTTGGTATATAGCGAACCTGCGTATACGCGACTTGGTATACAGTGAACCTGCTTGTATACCCTACTTGGTATATAGTGGACCTGCGTATACGTGACTTGGTATATAGTGAACCTGCGTGTATACCCTACTTGGTATATAGTGAACCTGCGTATATATATTTTCTCTTCATACTTGTAGTCTGATCATCAATTCCTTGCTGCTATCCTTCTGCACTATGATTTGTCATTAGTGTGATTTGCCATCAAGGACAACACTTGTCTCATAATGCCAACAATCTCCCCCTTTGGACTTGATGGCAAAGCTAACTTGTCACACTTAGAACTTGATCTTCTTGTTCCTTTGAGTTGTCCTGCATCCCATGCATTTAGTCACATCTGTAGATTGATCTAGTTATATGTAAGTGAGATGTTCTTCTATGAGAGGGTTGCCATCAAGTACAACACATGCATCATAATGCCAACAATCTCCCCCTTTGGACTTGATGGCAACAACACCAAATCACTCTCCCCCTTTTGACATCAAGGGGAAAGGGTGGACCAAGATATTCTCTTTCCTTGATAAACATTCTGCTGTCCATACTCCCCCTGAGTACCTGCTGAAATCTCCAAATGTGCTCCCCCTTTGTATATGCCAAAGTGTACCAATCTGTCCATGCTCCCTCTGAGTACATGTCAAGTCTCTGTACTGCTGAAGTTAGCTGTTCATGCTCCCCTTGACTATAAGTAAGGTCTGCAAAAAGATGTTTTACAAGAAAGAACACGACTTTATACATCATAAGTGACCTTCCTAGCACCAAAGACTCATACATACATCCTTCACCCAAACAAGTGGGGATCAACCTCCCAACTAAGTGGGGATACATCAGAAGTTTACATATGACAACCAATTACATTACATCTTCATCCCAGGCATAGTGGGGAAACAAATATAGGCCGTTACATGACCTTGACACCATGAAAGAGATACCACAAAAGAGATATATGACATAGAGATGAAATATCAAGACTATGAAAATCATCAATAACTACTATTAGCAGCATCTATCAATCACTGTATATATCAGCAAGCATGTTCTCCTTCTGATCTTCTTTCTGCAGCTGATCCAAAAACAGCTTGAGTACTAGAACCAAGAGCTTCTAAGGTAATGCCAATAATGCATTAGAAGATTATCTGCTCCCCCTAAACCTGTGCCAGATGGACTCTGACAGACCCATATCAGACTCTCTACAACCAGAGTCTGTCCCTGCTGATTTCCTTCAAAAACTCCATATACGCGTCTGTACCTACATAAATCAGCGTATGTACGCGGATACCCCTCATCCAACTCGCGTACACCAATTTCCATATCAACAACCTATAAATGTCCTGTAACAAGGTATGTCTAAACATAGATGTCGACTCATCCTTTTAAAACATCATCATGAAATCATTCACATTATATCATATGTGAAACCACCATAGCCATTTCATCAACGTCAAGCTCTACATGATCCAAGTATCATTACTTGGGAACATCTTCATCAATCAACATATGTAAGTATCAACCTATCATCATATAGATAAGAACTCATCATCATGTCTCCAACAAAGCAACTTTGAGTAGTCATCCATGTATCAGCACTATGTATCTTGAGCTCAAGCTCATTTGACAAACCTTCTTGATATCATCAACAGCAACAATCCTTATCCACAAGAGTGTCTGCATCATGCTTATGACGACAGCAGCATATGAGTGACTCATCATCAAGTGAGGAAGATGTGTATTCAAGCTTTGTACTTCTCCTTATCCTTATGAAGATCACCATGTAAGCACCATATATGCATCATCAAAGAATCAACCATAAATCTAATCTGAACATCAACTATGTAAACCCAAGAATCATATGAGATTTTATCATGGACAACTCATAACCACATCATAGCAAGATATATCATTTAGCCATATAAGCATCATCACCAAGGACTATTAACCATAATGCCAAAAATGAATTATTAAAGGTATATGCTCCCCCTCAACCTGTGCCATCTGTTAGATCTGATCAAGCATATATCAGCAATAAGCATCAAGACATCATCATCATCATCTAGTTAGGATCAAAACAATTCTAGACATCTTACAAGTATCAAAACATTTCCACACATCCTCAGCAGACTGTAACTATTAACCAATAGAGCAAATAATGGACTGAATCATATCAAATCCCTTTTCTAAGCATGTCTCCACTGCTTTTCCTCAGACTGACATATACGCGACTTTGCAGTGTCTAACTCGCGTATATACGCGACTTCCCTTTATGGAACTTGCGTATGAGATTCAGGATACTGAAGTTTTATACTTTCAGCTCCCTTTGAGTCTGTTATGTCTGTGCTGTGTTGTATCTGAGTACATTGTTCTGTGCCACATCTGTCTGACTGTACTTCCTTCTTCTTCCATATCTTCAAGTGTGATGATGTTTTCTCCTTTTGGTGTGATGTCCGTCCTTTGTTCCTGCATTCCTTTGCTATATGTCCAAGCTTGTTACATGCATAACATCTTACATGTTTCATATTCCTCCTGTAGCAATCAGTAGCTTTGTGACCAAACATATTGCAAGCAAAGCAATATCCATTAAAGTACCTTGAATGTGATGATCTTTCTGCATGATGGTCTTGAACTCTTCTTCTTCTACATCTGGCTGCAACATGTCCAAGATTATGACATACATAACATTCAACATTTTTCATAGGAGGAGTAAAAGATTTTCTTTGAGGAGTCTCTTTCCTTGATTCTTGATGGGGTTGACCTTTCATCTCCTTGTTGATCATTTTAGATTTCTCTTTAGAGTTCCTTGCCTCACCTTGTGAACTAGATTCACCTTCAACAGATTCATGAAAAACAAGACCAGTCTTGATAACAGGAGACCTTTGACTACTAAGAATATCATCCAAGGCTTTAGTACTATCTTGAAATCGTAATAGTTTATCCTTTTCTTCTAATTTACCTTTCAAGATATTTACCTCAACTTGAAGTTGTTCTTCCTTTTCTAGACATTGCTTCTTCATGTCTTCTTCCGCTTTCCTTCTTTCTTCCAACTGATGCCTCAGTTTGAGAATCTCCTTTTCTTGTTCTTCATTCACATTCTGATGCATTTGACGAATTTTGAAGGCACATTCTAGTTGAGATTTTAAGCTGATAACTTCGTTTTCCTGTTTTTCAATAGCTTGGAGTAGATCTTTATTCTGCTTCTTTGTTTCTTCAAGTTCTTCCTTTAGCGAGAGGGTCGTAGCTTCAAGACTTTCATAATAACTGGATCGATCTCTGAGCTCCTTGATTGTTGTGTTCTTTTCAATGACTTCATTTCTTAGAGATGTTACTTCATCCCGCAACTTTTGATATTTGTCCTTGAATAACTCTCGTTGAGTCTTTAGTCTAGTAGTAGCTTCTTTGAAGGCACCATCCTTTATGTTCAAAAGTTTTTCTTGAGTTCTAATTTTGTTTGTCAGACTTTTAAATTCTGTCTCTATTTTATATCTTTCTTGTTCACCCATAAGAGCAAATTCAGTTGTTTCGCTATCACTTTCATCTTTTCCAAATGGATAGATAGCTGGAGCATCAGAGGATATCAAATTCATACCTGATAGTTCATCTTCATTCTGAAATGATTATGAATCTGATTCTGAATCTAAAGAGCTTCTTATTACTAATCCCCAATCGATTCTCCCACTGTCATAGTTCTTCTGAGATGTCTTCTTCTTCTTAGGTGCTTTCTTCTTAAGCTTCTTTCCCATAGTTCCACGGATCTCCTTCAAGTGATCAAGCTTCTATCAAAGAACCTGCTCTGACACCAATTGTTGGAAATAATATTGAGAGGGGGGGGTGAATCAGTATTATCAGATCAATAAAACTATTTCATTTCCATACTTAGATACATATACACTACTTCATTCAAGGGAACTTGCGTGTATACGCAGCTGTGTCTAAAGCAACTAGCGTATATCCAAAATACTTATGATTCAGTTAATCCATTAAATGTTGATCTTTAGTTGGTGCATCAGAACTTCATTAACCGTATGAATAGTAAGCAGGTGTAGTAAAAACAGAAAAGATCATCACACACAAGAAGCACACATGAACACCATGATATAAGGTGGAAACCCAATGTGGGTGAAAACCACCTGCTGCAATTTGTTCCTATCTTCCTTTTTTAAGAAACTTCTTTTACAATGTACTGGTGCAGTCCTTTACCAGCATGCAGGCTACAACCTGCAGAAGGCTACAACCTTCTCTCGTTCTCCAGACTCTCCTGGAAGGGAGCTCCAACCCCCTTTGCTCTTGTACTAGCTAAGATACTAGTACGTAGGCGCCAACCTACAATCTTCTCTCCTCTGGGTACCACGTTTCATAAATTTTCAGACTGGATACTCCTGAAGCACAACACATAATCTGAAAGGCCACGTTCCATCAAATTTTCATACTGGACCCATAAATATCATTGAAGCACAAAACAATCAATACTACCATCATCAATCCCTGAATCACTGAAACCCTGTCAACAACACAGTCACCAGAACACAGAGCAGAACTCTGCAATAACAATCAGAACCAACTGTACTATCAAAATCATGCATCAGAGTGCATACGCTACTTGGAAGTGCCGAACCTGCGTGTATACGCAACTTCATCAAGATGAACCAGCGTATATGTCATTAATCACTTATTCATAACTTTGCTGCACTTCCTGACTTCAAACATAACCAGATCATGACATATACAAGGATAATATATGTGTTAGCACCCAGATCTAGTCCATCAGATCTCATAAATATGAGTCATTATGATCCTGATCCAATATTAGTTCTCATCCATCAATACTGAAGCTAAACACAATCATCCAAACAAGATATGCAGAATACTGACACCTTTAAACTGTCATCAAAGCCCTTCAACAATCAGAACCACCTGTAACTTCAAATATCATAGCTCAAAAGGTATACGCTACTACAATGAACTCAACTTGCGTACATACGCACTTAGACCAAAGCTAACCCACGTACAGATCTATAAATATTCAATCATGACTTGCAGCGATTTCAAACTTAAGTTATACCCAATTCAGATCATTACATGCGTCAGTATACAAATCTAGAATAAACATAATCAACCATATAGCGATAGTTCATTTCAAACCATTTGATCCCGATCTCTCCTTAGATCTTGTTCTCCATCAACCAGTGAGATCCCACCTTAGCTCAGATGAAGCAATGTATCATAAACCCATAACCTGCATACTGGATCTCATACTTCATCAGATATTCAAGACTTTCTTGATGCCCTTGCCTAATGATCTTCTTCTCCTTTTATAGTCTTAGGCCTTGCTCAATACCACGGTCCAAAACCATAATAAATCAATACCAAGAGCCCAATACTTGGGATCAACACACTTGTCGAGATACCATGGTCCAAACCATAGGTTCAAATACTGAGGAATAACTACCACAGACCAAAAGTAAGCTTTCCGACATGTATGCTCTTTTCCGTGCATAAAACTGCATGTATACCCTACTTGGTATATAGCAAACCTGCTTATACGCGACTTGGTATATAGTGAACCTGCTTGTATACCCTACTTGGTATATAGTGGACCTGCGTATACGTGACTTGGTATATAGTGAACCTGCGTGTATACCCTACTTGGTATATAGTGAACCTGCGTATATATATTTTCTCTTCATACTTGTAGTCTGATCATCAATTCCTTGCTGCTATCCTTCTGCACTATGATTTGTCATTAGTGTGATTTGCCATCAAGGACAACACTTGTCTCATAATGCCAACATGAGATAAAATTGAAACAAAAAAAAGTGAAGGGGTAGTGAAAATCAAGTCACAAATAGCTTATCTAGGAAAAGAAGGAGACACTGCACTAGCTTAATTTTAGTGTTCATCTTTGAGTGTCTCAAACATATGCACAGGTTATGCAAAAAAAAAACAAAGACCATAAAGATAAGTTGTAAACAAAAATTTATCTAACTCAAAATTTTCTTGGAAAAATGGCATACTTCAATACAAGGGAAGTGTATATTCACTCAACCCTTATAGATTCAAAATCCAAGTCTTTTAAATAGTATTATATGCCTTGAACAACAATTGGAAAATAACGAGGAGGGAGTAACCATATGAAATTATAGTAGCTACATACATTAGAATCAAACCTGCTAAAAACATACAAACAACATTCCCTGACTGTAAATGTAAAATATCTAGACAACCTTATTAATTTATATTGTTGAAAGATATTGTTGTTACATTTGTGGTACCCAACCAACTATAACAATGTATTCCTTAAAAGTTGTGGAAGTTGACAAGTCGTTTTCTTGTTATATTTTATAAGAATAACAACATTTTGACCATCAATTCTAACTCATTTTAAGAACCAAACATTAGATATTAATCTCCAAGAACTTTGGTCTATTGTTCCAACCTTTGAGAAGAAGGTAAAGATGTGAAATTTTAGTATCTTTCAGAATACCCCAAATAGATGTTCTACAATCCTGATTCATGTTTGTGCACATAAATATATTCCTTTTAATATGAGAAAGACCATGAATCATGCATTATTCTTACTTTTTAATAATTAGGAGAAGATATTTTCAATATTTTATTCTAAAAGAAGCGGAGTTTTGTTGTGAAGATGCTAAGGTTCATAGTGGTTCTTGAAAAAAACAATTTACTTAGCTTTCCTAGTTCCCGAACTCAACTAAATCTTATGGGAAAACAATGGGGTTAGTACCAAGGAAACAATTTGACATGTAGGAAGGAATGATGGTAAACAAAGTCATTGGTTTTGTTTCATTAATTTTCCAAATATGGAAGCACTGCCAACACATGTGGTGCGTGCTTTCATGGTCCTGTAATTAAGAATATATAATCCAAGATTAGTAGCTATTACAATTCTTACAAAGTTAAATGAGAAGCTAATAAATATAAACAAAGAACTTCTAAATCTCTTCAACATTTGAGAGTCATCAGCAGAAGGTGGTATTAGCATTGAGCTAAAAAGGTTGCTACAAGTGGAATATACATATTGTAAGGGTTATATTATGGACTTGTCAGTTGAATATTGAATATTTTCTCATTTTGTAACTATGGGAAGTTAGGATCATCCACTCGATTGTTGGGCAGAGGCTTAGTTAGGAGGGTATAGATATTTTCTTGCTCACATATTTAGTCATTTAATATTTATACACAGGTCAAAAACAAAGGGGAGCATTATACTAAATTAAATGTTGTTTCTTTCAAATTTTTTCTATTTTTTACTTTTGCTTGGGGTTTCATAGATTCGGTAGTATCTTCTCAGTCTAAAGCAGAACATCACGTGGAATAAGTAATGTAATCTTATCAGTGCAGCTAAATTGACACAGAACCTCCAAGTGATAAATAGCATAGCAATTTAGGTCAGAACCTTGAATAAGAATCGTTTTCAAGCACAGTTATGCTATCTAGTACTGACATTTTGTAGTATGCAACAAATAATGCCACACAGATTTTTATAAGAAACTCAAAATTTGGACAGAATAATAAAATTGGACTAGGTTATACTAGTAGTTACTATTTTGGTGCCCAAAATAGATTTTACTCTACCACGACTATTGGGCCAAGCTGCAAAAGGTCTAACAAAATGTGTAAGAAAAAAATTGTGATTACTTCTTCTACAATATGTATTATGTAGTTTTAGTTTCACTTTAAACATATCAAATACCATCTTGTTGCATCCTTCATAAATTCTGCATAAAGACTTCACCAACTAACATTTACTCTCTTTGACTCACAACTCTTGCCAGTAGTCACTACGATCAAGGGCCGTGAAGTTCTCTTCTTGGAATTTGCAGTCTTTTGATTCCTGCTGAAGATTTTTCTTAGAAGCAATCCTCATTGTTGGAAATAGATTGTGCCTTGATGTGAGGAGAGTGGCCCTACTGCTTGAGACAACTTACCTGGATTGATGAGAAGAATATCCCAATTTATGCAGTACAACAATACAGAACCAGGGGTTTTTCATACATCTAACTGAACTAGTTAGTGGGGTCTAGCTTGGATGGATAATGCAAGGGGTTGTTGCGCTACCCATTCAAGTCTGATTCCAACTTATGACATGCTTGCCTCTCATGGGCCGATTTGCCTCCATAAGGCCGAATCATGTGGATGGGGCCAAGCACTTCCTAGGTGACTTTGACAGAATAAATTTGTGATTGGAACAAGCTTGAAGTTTGTTTATTAGCTGTTTAAAGTCTAGTTAGTTTAAGTTCAGATTACGAATCTATTCGGGCCCATTATTCTTCTTGATTTTAATGTAACTCACTTACAGGAAATAGTAAATATATCTTCTGGTATAGAAGAATGTAAAAGGGAAAAAATTCAAATGCAATATCATAGCTTTTGGAGATATTACATAAGGAATTTCAAGTAATTGACATTGGCTTTATGTGAAACAGATTGGATCAGGAAAAATTAAGAACCGAAGTAAGGCCCATACCTTTCATTCTAATTAAATAATGAATGTTGAGAACATGCTAGAGAGGAAAGGCGTTTTATTTGTATGTTAATAACACCAAATGCTAGTGTGAATTTTAGTTCACACTATGTTTGTAAGAGTGTGGCATCAACATGTTTACCGTTACTGGAATTTATCTTCGAACATCATTTGTAAGAACTGTCCTTAACTTAAGAAAAATAATAGAGTAATAGAAGCACATATTTTGTTATACATCCTTTATTCTAACAGCCACTCTATTTTTTATCGTAGGAGGCTCTTGGATTTCCAAACCTGAGCTCTAAATATAAACTAGAACATAAGGAGAAAAATATCTGACATAATACAAAACACGTAGGTGCACAAACAAAAACCAAAAGGTTTAACTTCAAAAACTTTTGTCGATCTAAACAATAGATTGACTAAGCAAATTAAATCAATGCTATAATTAACCAAATAATCTTGTGGTTTTAAGTTTATTTCATAGATTCATTAGTTTAGTGTCATTATTGAGTTGGCGTTTTAGTGCCTTTCAAAGACAATGAAGAAGAAGACTCTTCAAGCCATCCTTTAACAAATTTTTTCAAGTTTCAAATACAGTTGGGCGCAATGACCTACCAAACACCAATAAGCAAGTGAGTCGTAAGCATATCCATTTGAATGGTTTAGCTGATGGCTCTACTGAAATTTTTGTGGAAGGTCAGAATCCAATCAGTCTTAGGTCAGGGAATTCAAGGAAAAGTCTCTCTCCACATGAACAAGGTATTCTTGCCAATGGAGATATTATAGAATTAATTCCAGGAAGCCTCCCTTTCAAGTAGAAGGTTACAGTTGATGATAGAGAAAAAGAGCCTCCATTAGCACAATGTGGAGTAACCAATGACCACATTGAGTCCTCAGTTGATGTTAAGGAGTCAATTGAAGTTAAAAAAACAGTTGCTCAAAAGGAAACAACAGGTTCTTGCTGATGAAGCATTTGCGAGGAATTTGCAAGAAGGGGCTTCAATGGAGGAAATTCTCCTTGGCTACCAATTTCAACAACTAGAGAAGATATTGTCCTCATTGGGCCACTTATATCAGTTTTCACCAATCCAAGAAGAACTTTTGCTCTCTAGGTTGTGCCTTCATTAGATGCTATCCATTGTTGCTTTCTTGCAAGACAAGTTTCACACAAATTCTCCTTCTTTTGTTCTTGAATCTCTAGAAGAACAAATGCCTTTTTCCTTTACTTAATAGAGAAAGGCTATTGAAATTGAACAAGCAACTAGTGGTTCGAGAATGGATTCTACCTCAATGAATGCAAATAATGTTAGTCATGATCAAGGTCTGATGCATGGCATTGACTCGAAAAGAAGAATGGTTCAATTAATATTTAAGAGACAGGGTCGATTCAATATTTTAATATCCCAGAAGAGATTCAGTCCTCAACATTTCAACTCATGCGAGTTCAAGGTTTGCCTACATGGGCCAATACTCGATCAGTTTCAATTTCTGATGTGATTCAGGGAAATGTGCTTGTGGCAATCCTTTCAAACTACATGGTGGACATGGACTGGCTGCTGTCTGCTTGTCCAATTCTAAGGACAATTCCTCATGTGCTGGTAATACATGGAGAAAGTTCGCACACATTTGAAAATATGAAGAAGGAAAAACCTACAAGTTGGTTGCTTTACAAGCCACCATTGCGCCTCTCTTATGGAACACATCACTCCAAAGCTATGCTTTTGGTGTACTCAAGAGGAGTTCGAGTTGTTGTGCACACAACAAATTTAATTTATGTTGACTGGAATAACAAGACACAGGGTCTGTGGATGCAAGACTTCCCTGTAAAAGAGAAAAATATATTGGGAAAACATCACCATTTGAGGATGATCTAGTTGAATATCTCGAGGCTTTGGAGTGGTCTGGATGCCATGTCACATTGCCACAAATCGATGATGTTAAGATCAATGTAGCATACTTTAGGACGTTTGACTATAGCAGTGCATCGATCCGTTTGGTGGCATATGTGCCTAGCTATCATAAAGGTGTCGAGATGAAAAAGTGGGGGCATATGAAGCTTCAAACAATTTTGCAAGAGAAATGCTTTGGAAACAAATTCCAAGGTTCTCTGCTTGCCTACCAATTTTCTTCTCTTGGATCTTTGGATGAGAAATGGATGATGGAGTTGGCTTCATGAATGAGCTCATGATATACTTGGGATAAACAACCTTTAGGTCCTGGAAGTGTGCAAATAATTTGGCCTATAGTTGAAGATGTTCGATGCTCAATTGAGGGTTATGTTGTTGGTAATGCAATTCCTAGCCCACAAAAGAATGTGGAAAAGGAATTTTTGAAGAAATACTGTGCTCGATGGAAAGCAAATCACACAGGCCGATGTCGTGCAATGCCTCATATAAAAACATATGCACGGTACAATGGCCAGGAGCTTGCATGGTTTCTTCTCACGTCTTCAACTCTCAGCAAAGTTGCTTGGGGTGTACTTCAGAAAAACAGTTCTCAACCCATGATCTGTTGTTATGAGCTAGGTGTTTGTGTCATAGGTTGCAACAGCAGTTACTGCCTTACATGAATGATTCCAGCTGGAAGAAATAATAAACGGACTGAGAAACTTCAAAAGGTTTTCAAAATATCAGCTATTAGTTGAGCTTGAAAATGTCGTGAGGAAGGCTACAGTGGGGTGGAAGGGCATTCCGATTATAAACCCATACTTGAGCAAGATTGCCTTATATGGTAGCATTCTTCCTCTCAGGTAGGTCTTGGTGGGTATATTTGTATAGCTCAATGAAGTCTCTAGTTCAAGTCCGGGCAGCACCATTGCTATTCAAGTCCCGACAGTGCAATTTATTTTATCCTCCGTGTTTGAAAATCTATCCAATTGAGGGAACCCAATGGAGCACCTAGCAAAAGCAAGGTGAAATTTGAAGCAATTCACTTTGTATCCTCTGTTGGTAACATTGAGTTGTCGTCAGCCTCGGGATTTGTTCACCAAGAATGGATGTTGGACTCAAGGTCTTAGAATGCAGTAAATATGTTTCCTGTTGGAGGGAGCTGTGAGTATCATGAAGAGAGCAGCAAGTCGTCTATAGGTGCCAGCTTTCGGAAAAGTATGCCTAAAAATATAGTCAGGTAAGGGCTTTTGAATGAAGTTGAGTATAAATTTGTTAAGGTTAGGGAGGAAATAAAGTTTCCCACCATGCATGAATGTGGATTTCTAGCCATAATTTTTTATGGCAGCAAGCCAGATTCGAGGGGGTTTGGGCAAAGGGATGAAAGAAAATTGGTGGGATTGACTAAAAAGTTAAGGGCAAATAAGAACAAGGAGAATAATGTCAAATCTGAAGATCCAATTCATGAACCTGAGGACAGCGGAACCAACATAGGGAGAGTAGTGCATGAGTTTGAAGGAATTTCTGGAAATCACTTTGAAGATGGGCATGTTGCTGGTATCAGAGCCCAAAATGTATATATTAATGTAAAAAAAGGATTAATTCATTATGATTAAGTTAGCTAGTTTGGCCTCAAATTTTGAATTTAAAATTGCAAATAATATATATAGTAGGTAGGCTTCAAAGTCCAGATTTTGAACCTAAGCTCTGATACCACGTGTGACACTCCTTCACAAGGTCCTCTAACTAAAAGTAAATTTATCTAATTTTAAACACAATAAGATGGAAAATAACTTATTTATCTCTAAACATTTATTTGATGATAATATACCGTTAAAATTTATTTACCACAAATTAAATAAGTAAGAATTTCATTACAACCATTTACATAAGTAATCAATAAACAGAGGAATACTTGTTTCAATAGCTTAGTTGAGATGCTCCTGAGCTCCTAACTCTGTAGGGATGCTCCTCTTGACTACTCGACTGGATTTGCCTCCCAGCCAACTAGGAAGTATTTCCTAGCCTAGGGAACCTCGACAGGTTCCCTAGCCCTCCTAGTCCAAGTCCTACCAGATGTAGTGTGTCCAAGTTTAACCAACACTCTCCAGATCCAAGTTTGATCTCCCTCCTCTTTCTCCACATCCCTCCTCCAAAACAGAACCAAACCAAAACCAAGACCAAGGATCCCCCCTCTCCTCTCATCATCCTTCCCCTTTTATGCCTCTTCCTCCCATCCACCTCAACCACCTATCATTAATGTCATGACTACCCCCTCATCCTTTCATTTAGTATCCTTGACTTTTCTTACCATATCTTCTCCCAAGTAGATTTGAGAAGACATTTTGGGGATAAGATATGGATATTTAATTTGGAAATTAATTGGAGAAGACCATATCTTCTCCCAAGTAGATTTTGGGAATACATTTTGGGAATAAGATATGGATATTTAATTTGGAAATTAATTGGAGAAGACCATATCTTCTCCCAAGTAGATTTTGAGATGACACCTTGGGATATCAATATTTAAATTGGAATAAATGGAAGGAGACCATATCCTATCCAAAATTAAATTTGATAAGACAAGTTGGGAATTGAATAATAACAATAATAAAATTTATATCAGTAAATAAAAATTACAGTTTCACAAATGTAAGTATATACCAATATTTATTGATAATTATAAGTCAATATTTTTAGGTAAATAAAATTTGCATAATAAGATTAAGTAGGGCATTACATTAGTAAATAATAAATAATTAATTAGCTAATTAATTACTAATTATTACTTTTATTATTTTATTATTTCACACATATATTTTTTATTATTTAATATTTCATATTATTTTATTCATAACATTTCCATCCCCTTAGAGTTGCTTTTTCCTCAAAGCTGAACAAGCAAGGTTATCTTTAGATGAACAATTTTTCTATAAATGGTGTCTATTTACATTGACTTTCTTTGTGCCTTGTGAGTTTGTGAAGTTCTGATATGTATTTGCACCTTACTTGAAGCTCGGAGTATTAGTACTATATAATTTATAGTGTTGTCCTTGCAAATTAAACTATATGAATTGTTGTTCAAGGTTTGTAATATATCTTCCTAATTGTATTATCCATTTTTGACCTAGCACTATATCCATTTCTTTGAGTGGTAGGGAAAATAATTCTGTTTATACTTCTAGTTCTTGTATCTGGATTTAAACCTTATGACATTATCCTATCTCTTTTAACTTTTTCCCTATAAAAACATTCATGGTCAGGTCCTTAATTGGATACATACTAAGATTAAGTTATTTAGCAAGATCAATGTTTATACAATTATGAGTACTACCAGAATCTACAATTATATTGACAATTCTACCTCTTAATATCCTTTTCAGATTTAGAGTTTTAGGGCTTAGTCTCCTCGTCATATTTGTTGATTGTCTTGTAACCTTAGTGTTCTTTCTTCTTGGAGACTGGTTTCTTTCCTTTCGAAGGTGTCGTGGAACATATTTTGTAGTCACTTGTTGTTTTTGATCTATTGAAATTTTTCTTTCTTCATCCTGATTACATTGAACACATGAGATTGCAGCTAACAATGTTTTTTGTGATGTTTCTTCATAATATGAATTTGCATTGCACATTATAGTGATTTCTTCATCAGGTTATTGTACTTCAACTTTCCTTCCATATATTATCTTATAGTAATGTAAGGACATGTCTTCACATTTATGTCTTGGTGTCCAATTTTCTCCACACCTGTGACAATTATTTTTCTTCTTTATGATTTTTTTCAGACTCATTACTTGAAGTGTTTAAGTTTTTCTCAACTGTGTAAGTATATTATTTCTTGTTAAAGCATTTGTGTCCCAACATCCATTTGTCTCCACAAAATCTACATTTGTTTCTCTCCTTTTAACCTAAGTATTGTTATTGGTGTTCGTCTTCCTTGAATGATAGCCCATTCAACTTATGTTTTTGTTCTATAAGTGTTGCCACTTTTTTAGCTTCTTCGATAGCTTTTGGGTTGTACAATTTCATTTCTACACAAATATAATCATTAAGTCCACATCTATACATTTTAAGTAGTTATTCATCAATAAATCATCATTTTCATGTAGCCAATACTTCTCATCCGTTGTTATATTCACTTACATACCTCTTTTCCTTAAGATGAACAAATTTGTTGTAAATATCATCTCTTCTTCATCATAGAATCTTGTTAGCAAGGCATCCATGAAATTATTCCAATGAAAAGAAAGGTTGCCACAATTTCCAGGCCACCATAAGAACCAATCACATGCTTGTGCTTCCAAATTGTTGGATGCCATCATGATTTTCTCACTTTCACCTAATGGGGGGATTGATTTGAAAATGGCTTCCATTTTATTAACCCAAACAAGAGAACCTCTATGGACTTTACCATCGTACTTTGGTAGCTCCTTTTTAATACGTTTATAGTCCTCTTTTTGGAAATTTAGTGTAATATTTGGGTACCTAAAAAGCATATCTCAGGTGAATATGTAGAACCATCCACATTTTTGTTTTATGGGTTGGATTCTGGTATTTAAAAAGTTTGAGTGGCTAGCATGTCCACCTTCTACATTAATTGATTTTTTTTTAGTATGGTTGTGAATCCTTTTAGTGGTTTCTTCAATTTTGAAGTCTTTTTGGAGTATTTCCTCCGTCATTGACATCAACTTATTTTATTCTTCTCTCAAGTTTGATTTTTATTTTTCTATATTACTGAGATGATTTCACACACTATTGACTTCATCCGTATAATGGTTAATGTCAGCGTCATCTCACACACTATTCACTTCATCCGTATAATGGTTAATGTCAGCATGTAACTCCTCGTTGTTCACCATCTTGTTATTCTTTTTCCTTACGGAACCCACTTTTATTTTATTTTATTATATAATTATTATTATTATTATTATTATTATTATTATTATAATAGAATGTTTAAAATTATATAATTTTTATATAGTAATTTTAATTTATATAAATATTATGTTATATTTATATAATTATTTGACTAATGGAAAGGGAACGTCACGTTGGACGAGAAGGGTAGAAGGGGGAAACAATTACTAATAAGGCATGTAGTTGCCTATAATGTCATATGAGAATCATGGGGGAATAGAAAAAGAGTTCACAACCGATGGATTGGCACAAGAACATAGCGATTGATGCGCTTATGGAATAGATAATGGCAAGTGGGAAACACAGGGGCTAGGGAAGGTAGGTTGCAGTGATGGGGACATATGGAAAATGAACAAAGTGCAAAAGGCGGTCGTGAAGAGATGGATGAAAGTTTGATTGGAAAATGTATGATGGTCGATCACGATAACATTCAATGGAATAGATGCAAACTTTTTCTACAGTGGGCATATGGTATGGAGTGGTGTTGTGAGACGTGAGCACGGGACAAAATAGGGATGGTGCATTGGTGATGAATCTCGATTTGTGAAAGAAGAACGAAGCAAACAAAGGTGTGAGTGGCGTCCCAACGACTTGTGCAACAGAAGAGAAAATGAGGACCGAGTGCAATGATACCAGTGTCCAAGTCAAACTTAGAATCTGTAATGAAAAGTGTATTTTTTGTTTTGTAAATGTATTTTTTATTATATTGAATCAAATTATGATTACATTGGCTTGTGGTGGTTTTCTTATATAGGCATTTGACATGCCAGAAGGGATTAATGCCAAAACTTTTTTACTTCAACCTTTCATAATTAATGATTACATTAAGAAATAAGTAATTAGTTAATTAATTATTAATTATTTTATTTTATTAATTTATATATATATATATATATATATATTTAATATTTCATATTATTTTATTCATAACATTGAAGGTGGGCTATGAGTTTATATACTATGTGATTTGTGAGTTGTTGCATATATCTAGGGAGGTTGCTAGTTCCCCATCAACTATTTATACCATGGATAGAAAAAACAATGTACCGACTTATGGGGTTAAGATCGGCGGATGATTTTTTGCATATATCTAGGGAGGTTACTAGTTCCCGATCAACCATTTTTACCATGGATAGAAAAAACAAGTTGCCAACTTATGGGGTTAAGGTGGGTGGATGAGATGGTTGGGAAATGGGTCTTGCATTCTCTCCATTTGGGTTCAAATCTTTATTGAGTCACCCCATGAGTGGGACCTCTCTCTTGAGTGTATCTCCTGACATCATAACCCTTGCTAAGTCACAAATTTCTTGTTCAGTGTTGACTTACAAGCTAGAAATACTCACCTAGGATTTATAGTAACAACTAATCAAATTTAAACTTAATTATCATCCAAATAATCTCAACCAATTGCCTTACAAATAGTAAACATCGACTTAAGGTTTAAAATAGAGAGATTTGATTTTAAATAAAAAATTACAAAAAAATTACAAAAAAATTATTAGAAAATAATAAAAAAAATGTTGTTGTATCTTTCTTCATTTCTAGACTAATTTACAATTAATGAAATAAGATTACACCACTCTTTGAAGACTCCTTTTGTTTAGAAGTAGTGAGAAAAGTATATACTCTACCAAAGACATTCAAGAATTGCACCCAGAATAACCACATGCATTATCTAGACTACATAAATGAGATGACCTAGGTAGCATGAAATATGTATTTATGATATTTGTAATCCAAATGATTGTTTGGAATTATATTATTGCAAATTCCTGAAGTTATGGTTTCAACCAAAAGTGTAATTTACAACTTTTAGGCATTACAATGTGGTTTTTGAGATCCAAAACACCTAGAATGCAATAGATCTTTCATCCATTCCTTCAACACCCAAACATGACTAAAATACCTCATATGATCTTGAGACAAAGTATGAGTGTTGGTAAGATTCATTTGGTTAACCCCTTTCCTAGGCTTGAACATATGAATATGTACTTGTCATTTCATGTTTAGTTCCTCTACAAGGTCACCTTTATTGTTTCCCTAGATCATGGGTATATCTCGTGGGTTCCTTACTTAGGAATTTCCTTCTTACCTTAGATTGGACTCCTTGATTTGGTCCAACATGGTTAGTTAAAGATGCCATTTTTCATGTGTCCAATACCCACATAATCGTTATAGATTCACATTAAATTTGACATGTTCAAATATGATCTTCTATTTTCTCATTCCACTCCTAACATGTCATCCATAATTTACACCACATTTTTTTGTCAATTTCTAATAGACAAATTGGTCCAAGAGCATTAAATCAACAAAAAATTCACCAATCTCTAAACTCTACCCACTAGTAAGTCAGTGATCGCTCACTGAGAATGAATTCTCTTTGCACTCAAGCATCTATATTAGTTTCATTATTGAGCTCATTTCTTAACTTGGATTCTCCCATTTGTAACTATTAATTAAGCTTAGATCTAGGGTTTTCTCTTGTATGTTTCGCTTACATCTTCTCAATTCCCCTTAAAAAAAGATTACTCATGTCACATTTAATACCTTCGAGTGTGTATGTACAAGGTGTGGGAGGATATCTCACTTTAAAAAAATTCTTTATAACCATGATTAAAAAAATAATGTATCATAATGATTCTACTTTTTAAAATAGATGAAAAGTAAGTGTTCTTTCCGTAAAACATACCAACTATCATAATTTTTAATATATTCATTATATTGTAAAGAAATGATCTTTTAATATAAAATTAATGTAACTTTACTTAACATTCAAATTATTTTATTTCTAACAAATTAAAGTTATTGTAATTTATGTACAATGTTGCATTTCATTTTTATATCAAATATATTTTGATATTAAATATTTTTTGAGTGAATATTGAATTCAATCATTTTTATAAATTCTAATTTTATAATCATGTAATTATATTTTTATATATACATTAACAATAATTATATAAATTGATTATGTATAAATATATTCGTCAGCTAACTCTCCAAACTCTATTAATGAAAATATTTCAAAAAATAATATTATATCAATCAACTCCATGAAATCAAAGTAAATAAAATATATTACAATATCAAAATAATTATATCAAATTGATTATATATAAATATATTCGTCAACTAACTCAGTAACTCTAGTAATCAAAATATTTTCAAAAAATAATATTATATCAATCAAGATAAAATCGAAGTAAATAAAATACTACAATATCAAAACGATTATCACAGCAAACACAAAAGTATAAGTTTGTTTCATTACATGTCTTCATGCCATCGATTTGAAAATGTTAGAAAATGTTTTGCTTAATTTTTTTAACCCCTACAGCTTTGGAAATACATTTCTAACGATATATATATATATAAACAAACTTAAGAATATTTTTAATTATTTTGATATATTGATTTATATATATATATATATATCTATATATAATTAATGGATTAATAATTAAGAGCATGTTTTTTTTCTTAAGATGTTAAGGATAGGGATTTTAGTAGTGAAATAGATTTTAGTAGCGAAATGGCTACAATAAAGTAAATTGATTGTCTCACAAATAAAAAGATTTCATATACTAATATGATGTCAATTATTTAATATACAAATAATGAAAATTTGTTAAATTATCATTTAATTTTTCTAAATAAAACCTATATTTTGCTTAAGTATCATTCACAAAATTAATCTCCGATGTCAAGGATAGAGTATTGTTAAAAAGTGATGTTTCAATTAATAAAAAATAGCCACTGGTCAGCTCTACGAAAGAGAGTCTGAACCAAGAGAGTCTTGCTCTGCAGAACACTCTACATTGTCCATGTACATCACACATTATATAGTAATCATAGTTTTAGGGAAGTTAGAACCGTACCCTAGAAAATAGAAACTAATTCCTATCTCGCGTTACCATGAACCAATTCACTATTCTAGGATATTCTCCATTATCTCTAACACTCCCCCTTAATGGAGAAGAGGGTTCACAAATATGCCTAACATCTCCCTAAACATTTCAAACTTAATTTTGCCAAGAGGCTTAGTGAAAATGTCTGCAACATTATCACATGTATTACAATATACTAGATGGATTTCTTTTGATTGCACTTTCTCCTTGACAAAGTCGAATTGTGTATCAATGTGTTTAGTGTTCTTGTGAAACACTGGGTTATTAGCAAGTTTGATTGAACTTTGATTGTCACATATTATTGTTGTTGCACCTTTCTATTCTTCCCCAACATCCTGGAGAAGTCTCTGCAACCAAACTTCCTCACATGTTGCTGCACACATAGGTTGATACTTTGTTTCTGTTGAAGACAAGGAAATTGTGTTCTTTTTCTTACTGCTCCATGTAATCACCTCTAATCCAATGTTGAATACATAGCCTGTTATGGATCTATGGTCGTCTACATTTCCAGCCCAGTCTGAATCTGTAAATCTTGTCAATCTAACATCAGAGGAATCAGTATAAATAATACCATAGTCTATAGTACCTTTTAGATACCTCAAAACACATTTCATTGCATTCCAATGAATCTCAAGTCACTTGGACATGTATTGACTTATCACACTGACTACATAAGCCAAATCAGGTCTAGTAGTGGTCAGGTAGATTAGGCTCCCAACCAACTATCTATAAAGTGTCGCATCTGCCTCTTTAGAGCCATCCTCACTCTAAAGTTTAATGTTCTACTATAATGGTACTGCTGCAGCCTTACACTGATCCATCTTGAATCTTTCTAGTAGACCTTTGACATACTTACCCTGGGACAAAAAAGTTTTTCTTGAATTTCTCCACATCTAGAGACCCAAACAATATCTTAATTCACCAAGGTCTTTCATTTCGAACACCTGTGACATTTGTTGCTTGATTTCTTTGATTAGAGAAATATCATCACCTGTAATAATTAAATCATATACATAAAAAGAAATCAACACTATGTGCCCCTGTTCATCTTTCATGGTATACAGATTAGGGTGATTTTTACTTCTATTGTAGCCCAGTTGCAGAAACAATGAATCAATCTTTTCATACCAGGACCTAGGTGCTTGATTTAGTGCATAAAGAGATTTCTTTAATCTACAGACTAAATGTTCTTTCCCTTTCTGGACAAACCCCTCAGGTTGCTCTAAATTAACCTCCTCTTTCAATTCTCCATTTAAAAATGCAGACTTTACATCTACTTGCTAAATCATCCAATGTTTCTTAGTAGCTAAAGAAATTAACATTCTGATGGTATTTAGTTTAGCTACAGGGGCAAATGTTTCTTCATAGTCAATGCCTTCTTTTTGTGAATACCCTTTGCTACCAATCTAACCTTTAATTTATCTATGGTTCCATCTACATTAATGTTTAGTTTATACAACCATTTACAACCTATGGTTTGTTTCCCTTTAGGAAGTTCAACCAGCTCCCTAGTTTTTTTCCTGATTATCGATTCATATTCCTATTTCATGGTTGTTTTCCATTCACTACATTCATTTGCTTCCTTATAACTAGAATGTTCAACAGCATTAATCATACTAGTTATAAAAGCATTTTCCCTCTATCTAGCAGGAAATTGAGTCTGCCTACCTGATCTTATGAGCGTTGGTGTAGATTCTAACCCATTCTCAGTTGCCTTTGCTGGACTTGGCTTGATTGCTGCATCTTAATTCTCTTCCTTTCCTTCCTGTTGCTGCTGCTGATGTTGTTGCTGCTCATTTCCATCACCTGATTCATCACTTCCTTCCTCCACCAAGAATGGAATATCCCATTCCTCATTGCGCTTATCAGATTCTTCATGATCCTGCGCATGGAATATGACTTCTCTAATAACGAAAATCTTGTGAGTAGAGGGATTAAATAATCTATAAGCTTTATACTATGAACAATACCCTATAAAGGTACATCTGATGGCTTTTGAATCTAGTTTTCTTCTGTCTTCCTTTGGAATATGGGCAAATGCTTTAGACCCAAACACTCTTAAATGTTTTATTGCAGGTTTAAATCCATATAATGCTTCATAGGGAGTTTTAAACTCAAGACTCTTTGTAGGACTCCTATTTTTCAAATAAACTGCAGTATTCAATTCTTCAGCCCAAAAACCATTCGAAACATCCTTACCTTTCAACATGCTCCTAGCACATTCCACCAATGTTCTGTTATTTCTTTCCATTACTCCATTTTGCTGAGGAGAATGGGGTACTGTGAATTGCTGTAATATCCCATGGTCTTTACAATACTTGATAAGCTCATCCTTCCTGTATTCTCCCACGGGGACTTCACTGGAGGAGCAATACCATACCACATGGGTTCATATTGGGGGATATTTATTGAGGAAAAAATGACATAATATATTGGGGGACATATAAGGGGTAGAGGGTTTTTATATTGGAAGGTATCAAACTGGAGGCCAAAGTTAATGAAAAAATATAAAGGGCTATAAAAAATGTTAATGAAAAAATGGATACCTACAATATCTAGTGAAATTAGGAGTATTGAAAATGAGAAGGTGTAATGGGTTTTTATTGGTAGGGGGTTAAATAATGTGATTTTTAGAGGTATTTTCCAATATGTAATCAAATTAAGGGTATTGTTTAATAGGCCATGAATGCATGTGATATGTCAGAGGTTCATTGAGTGAAGCCACCGTGTATTCTCCCCCTTGATCGGAGTGGAGAATTTTTATATGCTTCCATGTTTGTTTTCTAATCATGTTTTTGAACTGGTTAAAGTATTCAAATGTGTGACTTTTCTTACTCAAAAAATATACCCAAGAAAACTTTGTGCAGTCATCAACAAACAATAAAAAATACAGTGCACCTCCTAATGAATTTGTTTGCATGGGTCCACAAAGATCTGTGTGCACTAATTCAAGTATGTATCTTTGTTTCTTCTCTACTCGAATAGGGAATTTTTCTCTATGCATATTTCCTAATGTACAGGCATCACAATCATTATGCACTTGTTTTAACATAGGAAGATCTCCTACCATTTCCTTTTCTTGAATTAACAACAAATCATTATTGTTGATATGAACAAATCTTTGATGCCACAACTCTTCTATAGTCAAACTCGCTATTGTCAAAGCTCGAACTGGTGCTAGTCTTACATCCAATTTGTACAGACCTCCTGTTCGAATTCATGTAGCAATAGTCTTCATGCCATCTAACAGATCTTTAATATAACAATTAGATTTAAAAAATTCAACTTTAAGATCTTGATCTGTAATCATGGATACAAAAATCAAGTTCTTTGTTACACCGGGCACATACATGACATTATGAATTTATCTCACCCTTTGATTTGATGACTTCTATCATCACCTAGGTAGATTTGTGCTCCGTCGTTGATTTCTTTAAAATCTTAGAACCATTGCTTGTTCCTTGTCATATGTGTTGATGCTCCTGAATCTACATACCAGAATTCTGCATCAACATTCTCAACAAAGTATGCCATGAACAGTCTGAAGTTTTGCTCATGATTATCATTCATGAGATGACCTGCATGTATTTTTTGCTTCTGCTATTGTTCATGATATTTCTTCTTCCTGCACTCCTTAGCTATATGACTAAGTTTTCCGCAATAAAAACATTTAATTTCAGAGTTGTTTCTATTCGGATGCATACCTTGAGTCTAATTTGGTCTTTTCTGTGAGTTTCCTCCGTTTTGTTGTTGCGGATTTCCTTTTCCTTTGAAGAAGTTCTTTTTTTCCTTCAACACAAGATCTGCACTCTAGGGATTTAGAGTCGATATTCTTCCTTCTTGCTTTAATATTCTTGACAGTTCTTCAATTGGGATTTTATCTCTCGTGTTTATCCCAGTGATAAACATTTGATAGTCATCGGTCACACCATTCATGGTAATTGTTACTAGATATGTATCTGCAACTGTATCACCAATGTCTTCCAATTTATTCTTCAAAACTTTGATCCTCACTATGAAGGCAACAACTGTTTCATTCTCCTCCATCTTCAGGGATAAGATCTTTCTCTTCAGGAACAGAGGACGATTTGTATTCCTGATCTCATACAAATCCTTCAAAATTCCCCAAATTTCACTTGCTGATTTACATTCTGTGATATGTGGTATGATGCAGTGTTTCACTAACATCTTCAACAACGTCCTTGCTTTACCTTCTCGCTTCTCCCAATTTGGGATCGATGTTGATCTAGTTGCTGGATTTACTCATCCCCATTTGCAATCGTCCAAGCACTCTACACTTTAGCAGAGTCTACATCTTGAATTTCCAATTCACATAATTGGAGCCATTGAGCTTGTTATGCTCATTCAAGTATGCTTCAATTATTTCATTATTCATCTTGGTGATTAAAAAATTTGACAGGTAAAAAAAATATATGTTAGATTTACCCTAGATCTATGTCAAGGATTGATCTCCGCGAGTCCGATTTCTGGTATTTTCAACAGTCTCTAGCACTTGCTGATCCCTTGCAGTTTGCGTGCCCTCTCCATGTATAGGGTCATCGCAGCCTTCTCTCGGCAGACCTCGGCCTCCATGAAGCCTTCTCTTGGTAGCCACTGCCAAGACATAGCCCTTTTTTTTTGCACAGTCGGTGCGCTTTAGCACAATGGATTCATGATGGTCAGCGCGATTGTACAACACAGATTCGCGACGGTCAACAAAATAAAAATACGCGTAAGTATCACAGTGGGATCGGCGTGATTTTTCCCCCAAACCATGCGATGATTTCACCTCAGGCACGCCTTTCAAACCCTTCACTTAGCGAACAGGTTTCTCAGCCATAATGCTCTGATACCATGTTAAAAAGTGATGTTCGAATTAATAAAAAAACAACCACTAGTCAGCTCTATGAAAGAGAGTCTGAACCAGGAGAGTGATGCATGAGCATTAGCTCAAAACTATCATTGTATTGTATTAGACATAGGGGGTCTTGTATTTTCAAGGAAGTTGGATTCCTATGTATGTAATTATTAATGTTTTAAGTGGCTAATTCAATAAGTGTGAGGATATTTGTAAATCCTCTTTAATGAAGGAGAACATGAGTGAATAATGATGTTGAGAGAGTTAGAAATCAATTGAAATTCTTGGACTAGAAAGTGGTTTCATGATTCGAGGAGCTAGAGAGGACTCTTAGGGATAAGTAGGAGTTAAAAGTGGACTTAGAGAATATTGAGGAGTTAGTTCAGCAAATTAAGGATCTGAACTAGAATTAGTTCAACAAAACCTTTTTGTATAAAGGTAAGCCTAAAAGTGAGAACAAGTTAGTCAGTCAGTAGTTAGAGAAGTAGCTAGAGAGTAGCTAGTGAGTCAAAGAGTCGGATTGTAAGCCTACGGGCAGGATAAGAAAGGCCACTAATCAGAAAATTAGGCTGGAGAGAGAGACTCTTGTGTAAATACATGTTTATTAATACAAACAACTCAATTTGGAGTTCATGTGTGTGTATGGAATAATTGAGATGTATATGGTTTATGATCTTGAGGATTATGTGTAACAGAGGTTGCAGGCGGAGTTCAACGAGATACATAGGAAGAAGAATGATATGAAGAATCCTAATGGATTGTTTGAACCAAGCGAAGGATCACAGTCAAGACTTTGGAGTGCCTATGTTAAAAACTTGCAGAATTAAGCTGAGGAGAGAGTCGCGCAGTAGAACAGTAGAAGGTACAAAAACCCTAAAGAAAACCAAAACCACCAATGAACATTAAAGAATTGGCGTACAAAACTAAGTAAAGAGAAGAGAAAAGAAGTGAAGTGTTGATGCACAGTAGTCGTTGGATCTAGAATATCAATGGATGATATTTGTTCATGATGTGCAGACAGGATTAAGTCATAAGACAGAGCTAAGAAATGAAAGGCAGAGATTCAATCTAAGTATTGGTGGAAGGAGAAAGACGGGAATCGATCTGGACCATAGGATTTAAAGGCTTCGTCATCCAACAGATATCGAGCTGTAAGTTGATCGAGCGTTAACGGCCAAATCGGACCCGAACTTTTATAGATTGAGGGTTTATAATTCCCATTGGCTCCGAAAAAGGCATTAAACCTTGCATAAGTGTTCCACCCAACATTGTTTTGGGCCATCAGATCAAGCAGATCTATATCAACGGCCGCAAAGCGTCGGCCTAGTTTGGTGATCGGGAAAAGACATCAGCCATCAGATCGAGGACAAGATCGACGGTGGATAAAGGTCACGATAAAGGAATTGAAAAGACAGAATCGAAGAGGTTATAGGCGCAGTTTAATTTTATTTGAAGTCTAGTTGTAATCGTATATCGCATGAGAGAGGCAAAGGAGGCATAGGATGGCTTGATGCGATATCATGACAGTTGTTGATCTGGTGAATGAAATCAACTGTGGGGAAGGCAGTCGCATATTGCCAGTCAAGAGTTCCGAAGGCATGTTCTAATGGTGGAGAAAGATTGCGATTGTGATAAATGGAAGCATCGGGTAATGTGCGAAGTCCGAGGAAAAAGTGAATAACCATAGTTATCGAGTGGGGTTCGTTATATATGTGCGGCTTAAGGATTGGGTTGATTTTAATGAAGGGTTGAGTATAGAGTTCTGATAGAAGGATTAACGAAGGTTTATACTATAGAAATTCTATGAAAAGTTTCCACTTGAAGATTAAATGAAGGGATCTTAACCTACTCTGAAGAAGGTTTGACTAAGGTGGTCATATAAATTCTTGGGATAAAATAGAATATGCATGGCGAATGCATACTATGGGTATAGCGGGGTATTAACACTGCGTCATTTGTGGTATCAGAGCTAGTTTAAGCTCTTTTGATTAAAGCAGAATTGTGCAGAATACAAGAGTGATTGCAGAAGAAAGAAGAGATCAGGTTATTTGAATCTGATAAGTAGAAGACATGAGATAAGATGAGTGTAAGTGACATTCTTAAGAAGAGATTATAGAAACATAAGGAAAACATAGTGATGTTTTTTTTCCTAAGGAGAGTGGAGGTTCACTCAAATGTGAAGAAAGGGTGGAGACTGCTTGTGAAGCCATGCAGTGGCAGTGAACCTAGAGAATTTGATTGAAGGTTGGATAGAGAGGATAAGAGTATTCTCAGATAGAAACTGAGAATCAAGCTTTTGAAAGCTTGGGAATGATCTTTGGTTTAAATAAAATTGAGATACAGGTGACAACAAAGGAAGGTGGGAAGATTGCAGCAACCTAGAGCAAGGAGTGTTCAATTGGTTCCAGAAAAATGAACAAGAGAAATGCTAAAAGACTGAGCTCAGAGGAAATAATCTTAGTGAGGCATATGTAGCAAGAAGGAGATTTTTTACTGCAGAGGTATTGTTGCAGCTCACAAAGGCAATTCCACAAAGGATGTGGGTAGAATTGCTAAGGGATGAAGAAAGTTGGTAAGACTTTCAAAGTGAAAGAAGAGGTGGTCAGAACCTAGTAGTTCATTGGTGAATGAAGTACAAGAGAACAATGTATTCGTAAAGGTGCAGATGAGTTGAAGCCTAGAAGGAGCAGAGAGAAGTGCTCAAAGAGATTCTAGTGATAGAGAACCAAGGGCTTGCCAAAAAACCAAGTACAGAGGAAAACTTGGTGAGGTAAGTGGCAGCAAGGAGGACTTGCTGTTGTAGAGGATTTAATGCAGCTCACAGTAAATGAGTGAAGAACTCATGAATATGGAGAAGAAGATGGCTACTGATAGTCATAACAGAGATAACAGAGGTTCTGAAGAAGACCACAGCAGAAGAAAAGTGAAGAAGGAGAATGCCAAGGTAAATGGCAAGAGGATGACTCAAGAGGAACGTGACAAGGAGATTGCAGAGTTAAAAGAACAACTCGATGCATTAAGAAGGATACTGGAGGAAAGCCAAAGACAAGGTTGGGCCTTGAGGAAAAAGGTAGTGAAGTGGTCTAAGCTACAGAGAAGACTACAACAGAGGCAAGTGAAGAGCCTGGTGGAAGAACTCAGAGAGGCTGACTTAGAAATGGAAGAGTCCATTTGTAAACCAGAATAGGGTGAAATTCTGGGTGAAGATGAAAACTGGAGATTTGTGGAAGATCTTATGAATCATATGGACGATTCAAAACAGCAAGGAGATATGATGACTGAAACATCAAGTGAGACCACAAGGTCTTATGTTTTTAACACTGATAGTTTGTGTATGATTGTAGGTACTGCAGAAGAAGAGAAATTTTTTGAAGATATCTTCAGAATAGATGTAGATCTAGAAGTAAAAGGTGACAAAGAAAACTTCTCTGAAGAAGAAGAATTTGACTCGATACAACAGAAAGAGTCTATGGATGAGTCTATGGAAGCTGTCATAGAGATGGAAGATCAGGATCTTATTCTGATGAAGAATAAAGGAATATTGTCTCAAAAAGGTAATCAAATGAAATTGATTAATGTTATTGATGAAAAACAAATGCAGGAGAATATTAATGCAAATGATGAGACAAGGATAGCTCTAGGAGGAGAGTTACAGAGGGACAGCAAGGCAAAATGTATTGAAGAAGAAGGACATATACTGAAAGATGTTAAGGAAGAAGAAGTCTATGTAAAATACTTAGCAAAGGGAAAAAGGACATCTGATGATTTATCAATAACAAAGGAAGGTATGGAAAATTGTGTGAAATTTCCAAATTCTACTCCAATTGAAATTATTGAGTTATATGGAAAATTAGACTTTCAAAGAAGGGAGTTGGAAAAACAGAGGATATATACTCAAGATAGATTGTTGAAAAAGGAAGACAAAAAAATTTCCATGAATGACAATCATAAGGAAAAGGAGATGGTAATGAAAGTTCAGCAAATTGACATTGCAGAAGAAGGAGTTCACTACAGTGGACAAGAATAGGAAGAAACCATTAAAGCAGATGGTGTGGATGAGAGGCTAGCTGACAGTCTCATGAATTCTTTTGAGAATTCAAATCAACATACTAATGTGCTGATACAAGAGGAGAAATGAGAGCAACATACTAATGTGTTGCCAAAGGAAGAAGAGGCATTGAGGCCTTCTGTTTTTTATTTTAATAATTGTTTTGTGAGTGCAGGTTTAGTTGCAGATGCTCGAGAAAATTTGACACGGATGAGCAACCAAATAAAGATGAAAGATGAAGATTTTGTGGAAGTATTTAATCCATGGAACGGAGATGTTAGATTACTGGAGAGAATGCTGGAAAGTCAGGATTCAATGCAGAAAGAGATAATCATGAAAGAGGGTAAGGATGAAAGGGTGGCAGTAAGAATCTAACAACTTCAAAGAGAAGATAATAAACAACAATTTGAAGAGTTAGTGGACAACAACAACAACCTGAAGCAGAGAGAAAGAGGTAACAGTGAATGGCAGAATATGGACCAGCCCAAAGATATGCTAGAGATGGAGATTGAAGAGTTATGGCAGTTAATGATGAAGTAGTCCATATGGAGGAGGTTGACAGCAGCAGGAAGAATGATCAATCAGAACTTGAAACTGATTGACAAGGAGAGGAAGATGAAACAGAAGACAGGTGACATACAACAACAGCAAAGGTGCAAAGCATTCAGACAACTACAAACCAAAGTTTGGGACCCTGGAGGTTTCCTATCAACACATGAAGACACATGATCAGGAGATCATGAATGTTTTCTACTTTGGGAGTCTGATGCAAGAGCATTAGCTCAAAACTATCATTGTATTGTAGTAGACATAGGGGGTCTTGTGTTTTCAAGGAAGTTGGATTCCTATGTATGTAATTATTAATGTTTTGAGTGGTTAATTAGATAAGTGTGAGGATATTTGTAAATTCTCTCGAATGAAGGAGAACATGAGTGATTAATGATGTTGAGAGAGTTAGAAATCAATTGAAAGTCTTGGACTAGAAAGTGGTTTCATGATTTGAGGAGCTAGAGAGGACTCTTAAGGATAAGAAGGAGTTAAAAGTGGACTTAGCGAATATCGAGGACTTAGTTCATCAAATTAAGGATATGAACTAGAATTAGTTCAACAAAACCTTTTTGTATAAAGGTAAGCCTAAAAGGTGAGAACAAGTTAGTCAATTAGTAGTTAGAGAAGTAGCTAGAGAGTAGCTAGTGAGTCAAAGAGTTGGATTGTAAGCCTACGGGCAAGAGAAGAAAAGCCACTGATCAGAAAATCAGGCCACAGAGAGAGACTCTTGTGTAAATACATGTTTATTAATACAAACAACTCAATTTGGTGTTCATGTGTGTGTATGGAATAATTGAGATGTATATGGTTTATGATCTTGAGTATTCTATGTAACAGAGGTTGTAGGCGGAATTCGGCAAGATACAGAGGAAGAAGAACGATATGAAGAATCCTAATGGATCATTTGAACCAAGTGAAGGATCACAGTGAAGATTCTGGAGTGGCTGTGTTAAAAACTCGCAGAATTAAGCTCAGGAGGGAGTCACACAGTAGAACAACGCAAGGTACATAAACGCTGAAGAAAACCAAAACCACCGAAGAACATTAAAGAATTGGTGTAGAAAACTAAGTGAAGAGAAGAGCGAAGAAGTGAAGTGTTTATGCACAGTAGTTGTTGGATCTAGAAGATTAACGGATGAGATTTGTTCGTGATGGGCGACCAAGATTAAGTCATAAGACAGAGCTAAGAAATGAAAGGCAGGGATTCAATCTAAGTATTGGTGGAAAGAGAAAGACGGGAATCGATCTGGACCGTAGGATTTAAAGGCTTCGTCATCCAATGGATATCAGGCCATAAGTTGATCGACCGTTAACGGCCAGATCGGACCCGAACTTTTATAGGTTGAGGGTTTATAATTCCCATCGGGTCCGAAAAGGTGTTAAACCTCGCGTAAGTGTTCCACCTGACATCATTTTGGACCGTCAAATCAAGCAGATCTAGATCAACGGTCACAAAGCATCAGGCTAGTTTGGTGATCGGGAAAAGACATCAACCATCAGATTGAGGACAAGATTGACGGTGGAGAAAGGTCACGATAAAGGAATTGAAAAGATGGAACCGAAGAGGTTATAAGTGCGGTTTAATTTTATTTGAAGTCTGGTTGTAATCATATATCGCATGCAAGAGGCAAAGGAGGCACATGGTAGCTTGATGCGATATCGTGACAATCGTTGATCTGGTGAATGAAATCAACGGTGGGGAAGGTAGTCGCATATCACCAGTCAAGAGTTCTGAAGGCATGTTCTAACGGTGGAGAAAGATTGTGATTGCGATAAAGGGAAGCATCGGGTAATGTGCGAAGACCAAGGAAAAAGCGAATAACCATAGTTATAGAGTGGGGTTGGTTATATATGTGCGGCTTAAGGATTGGGTTGAGTTTAATGAAGGGTTGAGTATAGAGTTCTGATAGAAGGATTAACGAAGGTTTAGACTATAGAAAGTCTATGAAAAGTATCCGCTTGAAGAAGGTTTGACTAAGGTGGTCATAGAAATTTCTGTGATAAAAGAGAATATGCATGGTGAATGCATACTGTGGGTATAGCGGGGTATTAACCCTGCGTCAGGGAGTCTGGCTCGCATAATGCTCTGCATTGTCCATGTACATCACACATTATATAGTAATCATAGTTTTAGGGAAGTTAGAACCGTACCCTAGAAAATAGAAACTAATTCATATTCTCAGGTACCGTGAACAAATTCACTATTCTAGGATATTCTCCATTACCTCTAAAAGTATGTATGCCATCAATTATTTAATATAAAAATAGTGATACCTTATTAGATTATCATTTTTTTTTTCTAAATAAAATCTATAGTTTGCTTGAGTATTGTTCACAAAATTAATCTTTTGATGTTAAGGATAGAGTATGTATGCCTTCATAGATGTCAGTACTCAAATGACTACATGAAGGTGAATTGATTGTCTCACAAATAAAAAATTCCATACACTAATTTGATGTCAATTACTTATATACAAATAATGAAAACTTGTTAAATTATCATTTAATTTTTCTAAATACAATTTATATTTTTCTTAGGGTACCATTGACAAAATTAATCTTCCAATGCTAAAAATAGAATATATATATATGCCTTCATAGGTTTCAGTGACCAAATAATTACATGAAAATGAATTGATTATCTCACAAATAAAAACATTTCATATACTAATATGATGTTAATCACTTAATATAAAAATAATGAAAATTTATTAAATTATTATTTAATTTTTCTAAATAAAATCTAGATTTTGCTTAAATTACCATTCACAAAATTAATGTTCTCAAAAAAATATGAGAAAAATATTAAGGAAAAAAAAAGGAAAGGAACGAAGGTTTATCATTAGGAGATGAAAATGATTCCAAACGGTTAACAACATAATGTTTATTTCTCAATTTTAATTAAAATGTAAATAGCTAACCTGGGTTTTCCTCTAAATTACTTAATTTTAAATTAAATTGTTCTTTTAATTAAACAAGGAAGGCTGCTAAGGAAACAAGTCCCTGCCACCGAAGCAGCATATACCGAGTTGGAAAAGACATGGGTGCCACCAAAGCAGCATATACCGAGTTGGAAAAGACACGGGTGCCACCAAAGCAACATATACCGAGTTGGAAAAGACACGGGTGGGGCTAACATGTAATGAATTTTAGCGACTTTCCAAGATATATGTGTGTAATCGTGGTTGTGCCAGGTTAAGACCGCATGTTTTCCACTTGTCTAAACATGCAATCATTTGAAGGTGTCTTTGAAACAACGATTAAGCAAGCAGAATCGATTGTGCGCGGAGTAATCACAAGTCACTTTGCTACCGACAAATCTCTTCCTGCTGCCCTCCTGCGCATGCATTTTCATGACTGTTTCGTAAAGGTAAGCGTGCACTTCTCTGGAAATCATAGTCTCCTTTAAATTCAGGATTTATAAATATAAATTGAATGGTGTGGAATTAATAAATATATATGTTGTTGAAGGGCTGCGATGGATCAATTCTGATTGATAGCGTGGGCAATAACGTATCAGAGAAAGAAGCAGGCCCCAACCTAACTGTGAGAGGATTTGAGATAATCGATGAAGCAAAAGCCAAGCTTGAAAGTGCATGCCCCGGCGTTGTGTCGTGTGCTGATATTGTTGCACTTGCTACTAGAGACGCTGTATTCCTCGTATATTCCAGGGACACCAAATTTGAGATTTTTTAAGCGTATTTTTATTTTAGTTCGATAGTTAGACATTAAAATTGAGCTCAAATTTGTATTTTTAAAATAAATTTTGATTAATTGAGCTCAAATTTGTAATTTTTAAATAAATTAGATTAATTACACTAAAATAATATTTATTTGAAAATTGTTCATCTTAATTAATTTATATTCGCTATTTATTTATCACTCAAAAAAATAAAACAAAATTATATACAACACTAAATAAATCCCTTTTTTCAAATGGACAAGTGACGTTCAAGATTAACATGCATGATATACGTGTCTTGCATGCATGCTATTTCTAGTATGCCGCTCTAATGTTCCTCTCCTAAACGTGACGAGTCGATTGGCACGACGTCTTGCATGGGCTTGCATGTTGAATAGGTGCACCCTCTGGAAATGTTATGTCGACTTTCAAAGCTAGTGGCTTGTTTAGTTGCCGAATGAGCTAAGAATGAGTCTGTTACAGCGCTTGCTACAGACCTGCGAAGATAAAGCCGAGATAATGCCAGATTCAGTGAGATAAATCCATTGACCGCAGAGCCGGTTGGAAGCTCAAAGCGTTTCGTTGGAGTTTAGGCTTTGGGAACTTGGAGTACAGTTCCAAACTTGATGGCTCTCACTGTTGGTGTTCATCGTAAGAAAGAGAGGAGATATTCTTCAGCACTGCAATGACACTGAAGCATTTAATTATAATGGCATTCAGAATCGTGAATTCTCTGTTGCTTCTGGCATTTTTAGGACTTGCATTGGCACAAAACAGCCTGCAAGTTGGATTCTACCATAAGCCGGAATTTCGTGCTCGGGAACAGGCCGAGTGATGGGGGTATTGTTTGGCTGGCAAGTGGACGATGGGTCTGGGGGTCGAGTCCCTTGCTCATCAATTTTCTTTTGATGTGTGTGTTCCACTAGTTCTTTATCTCGTTGTTCGTCCGTCCAGGCAATCTCCCTGCAATTAAAGACCACCTGCACAGTTTCATAGACTAATTAGAAATCACTTCGATCAGTAACTGAGACTTCAAAAGTGAGATTTTCATGACAGATCCAGCTTTAAAAGGAAATCCATTGCAGCAACAGCGGAGATAAAATGACATACTTGTTGCCAACGATGGAGTGGAGTTTGATGATGAGCTCATCTTCTTCTTCTATGAAGCTTCCACACTTTAGATCGGGACACAGGTAGTTTATCCATCGTAGTCTGCAGCTCTTGCCTTCGCAAGTAGAATCGATTGTGCGCGGAGTAATCACAAGTCACTTTGCTACCGACAAATCTCTTCCTGCTGCCCTCCTGCGCATGCATTTTCATGACTTTTTCGTAAAGGTAAGCGTGCACTTCTCTGGAAATCATAGTCTCCTTTAAATTCAGGATTTATAAATATAAATTGAATGGCGTGGAATTAATAAATATATATGTTGTTGAAGGGCTGTGATGGATCAATTCTGATTGATAGCGTGGGCAATAACGTATTAGAGAAAGAAGCAGGCCCCAACCTAACTGTGAGAGGATTTGAGATAATCGATGAAGCAAAAGCCAAGCTTGAAAGTGCATGCCCCGGCGTTGTGTCGTGCGCTGATATTGTTGCACTTGCTACCAGAGACGTCGTATTCTAGGTATATTCTAGGAACACCAAATTTGAGATTTTTTAAGCGTATTTTGATTTTAGTTCGATAGTTGAAGTGGAATGGCGGTCAACCAGGTACACGATAAAAATTGTTGCTGAACTGAAACCGTGGGTAAGTGCTTGCCTACCCTATTTTCTTTTCATATTTCCTAATAGTGATTGAATCCCCAAATAAGAAATCTGTCTGAAATTGAAAAAATATGGAAAAAAATCACTGCATCGTGAAGATAGGCAAATTGGAAAAATATGAAAAAAAATCACTGCATCATGAAGATTGGCAAAGCGGCCTTTGGGACTGCGATTCATTGTACAGATTTTAAATGGTTTTCTTTTTTTATCTTTTACATGATTTTATATGGTTTACCATTAAGCACTTTTCGTTCAGGATTTGGGGCCTTTGTACCTTGCATATCGGTTGAAGGCATAGTTACGCCTGTAGCAACTGCTCTACTTGCTTGGGGATTTAGGAATGGAAATAGTAATTTTGCAGGGTTGAAAGAGAAAGATTCTGAGTTTTCCAATTGTACCTAAGTTAATAGATTTGTTGTTGTTCTATTCATTTCTCCCTTTTCTTTTACTACAGGTTGGGTGTACCTGATATGCAGCAAAGTCTACCTGAGTTGATTGCAGTTCTATTGCTGTCTGTCATTGGTATACCACCGTCGTTGGTAGATTACCCGGCCTCCCCTGGCTCTTTCACCGTTCGGGCTCAGCTCCTCCAGCAAACAAAGGATTTTACTATGCTCTGGGCACAAGCCTGCGGTGTTTTCACCAGACTGCAAATAGTGCCATCCTCTACCGCCATCCTCCCCGTTGGCTGCATAGTATTCCAGGGTTGTCCCCGTGCGTTCTGTTAGGTGAACCGGGCCTGCTTCAGATTACCTTCCGGAAGGTAGCACCTTCTTGCAAACCGATGCCTCTGCAACAAAAGGAAAAGCTAACACAAATATGGGAGTTTGAAAAGTGAGGCGGTGAAGGCCACCGAACACACGAAATCTGCATGGCATGCAAGCGGCAGTGGGATGGGTGTGTAGGTGGCAATCGGAATAACAAGTATAACCGTTGTTGTATTATAACTTTTGACATTTTAGCATTTAATACTATAGATTAATGTTAGCATTAGTCTGTTAGCATTGGTCAACACTATGAACATACGAGCAAAAAACACACATAATATATGGTCAGCCTCGGGAAGAGGCCAAATAACATGGCAAAATTGTTTGCGCATAAAAACTTTGCTTAGACTAACATGGCAAAATTGTTTGCGCATAAAAACTTTGCTTAAACTGCTTTTGTACTGGATGGGAAAGACGAACAAACAACTAAACTAATGCTTATGGACTAATAATCGATTACTATAGTCCCTGGCCATTGCCAGATGGCAAGGACTAATAAAAACATGGATATCAACAATCTATAGAAAACGAAGGCTTTTTCAAAACCACTTGATACTCTTGATTCATTGAAAGAGACGGTCGCACTAACCTTTTCCAATGAGAAATCATTACGATCTTAATTTGCAGGCAAAAAATCTAAAGGAGAGAAAAAGCGTGACATTCACAATGTTTATAGGAAGCAAATAACTTTTCAAAATGAAGGTCAAATATCCGGTGTCGTTGAATGGCCCACTTTTAGGCAAGATTGTCATGGATCTATATCTTTTTCAAAAGCAATTTCATTATTTTTTAAAACTTACGTCACTGATGGCGTTTCTTGCTACCTTTCCGAGCCCTGGACCACGGCTAAATCCAGGCACTTTATGAACCATCAAAATTTCAATTGTTATTTGACTACTTCTCAACCTCACATGGCCAGCCAAGATTATAACTGTGACAAACCTAATTTTAATTGCTATTCAATTATATATACTTCCCTGACCAAAAAAAATACGATAAAGAGGCATTATAATGATCACAACTATAAATTTGTTTAAATTTAATAATAAATATATATAATTTTATTTATTCATAAATCTATAAACTAACAAATATGTATAATTATTTTTTAATAAGTTTATAAATTAAGAATATGTAGCTTAACGATTATGTTTTTTCTGTTTTGAAAGGTATGGAAATTCTGGTCATATTTTGAAAAAATCTGGTAGGGATTTTTGTAAATCCAAGTAAAAATTGTCAAACTTCATAATTTTAAGTGCCTTAGAAATTTTTGATGGTGCTGAATCTATTTCCACCATCAAAAATATGATTCAAACATCGCCCCTACTTGAAAGCTTACGTAGTTTTATTTTCTTCCATTCACCTACCGTGAAATTGTTTCAACACGGTTACTAGGTTTGGGAAAAGAAAAAAGTCCCCTGCTTGAAAGCCTACACAGTTTTATTTTCTTCCATTCACCTACCGTGAAATTGTTTCAACACGGTAACTAGGTTTGGGAAAAGAAAAAAGTCTATGGTTGATGGTACGTTACTGTAGGTCCATCCTTGGAACTTGCTTCAGTCGCATCAATATAATGGTCCGTATTTATCGATTTGTCAACGAAGTGACACGTTTTGTCTGAATTTTTCAAAATCTTGCCGAACTTCTGTTGTTTTAGCCGTTTACCTTGGACTAGTACATTTGAATTTAGTGAAAATGAATGTAATTATGATTTTATAAAAAGAGGTGATATTAAAAAATAAATTATCATTCTATATGGTATGATTTGTTATATTTTTTATATAATAAATGAGAATGATTTTATAAAAGTAGATGATACTAAAATATAAATTATCATTTCACAGCGTATGATATGTTATATTTTATTTATAATAAATAAGAATATGAAATTTTTTATTATTTTAATTTTTAAAAAATTAATGTTGTTATTATTATTATTATAAATTTATTAAAATGAAATTTTATGTAATCAATATTATTATTATTTTTTGTTAAGTCACATTTTAATAAGTTAAATTTCACAGTTTGATTTCACAGTTTGCATCTTAATTTCTTTTGAACTTCCGAAATTTATACTTGCAATTTAAATATTTAATGATTTCTTTAAACATAGTAGAGAGAAGCATTTGGTTTCACTTTAAAATTATGAACCCTAAAAAGTTTCAAAATTGGCTCACTTTTATGTTGGGCTTATTATGGATTTTGTATATATAGGATTCATAAAAATGTTAAAAAATAAAAATTCTTTCCTTTCCAAAATTTAACCCATATAATTAATATTATAATATATATATTTAAAATTATAATAAACATTCCAAATGTTTATAATTCACTCTTAAATGCAGTTGAAATTGGTGCCTAAGTAATTGTAGCATTGCATATTTTTAATACATTATCATTATACAAAAATAAATTTAATATATAGTTTTTTTTTAATGACTGCAAATTATCATGGCTATTTTATTAGAACATTTTGTTATAACCAATCTTATAATATATTTTTGGAATCTATATTATGTAGTTGGTTACTTTAGATCTAAGGTTTAATATAATTAGTGTAGAGTCAAAAATTATGGGAATAATTGAAATTGAAATGAAAAAATAGTAAATGAATGTATCATCCACACAAATGAACACCAAATGTAATGTAGAAAATCTAATATGGGAGAAAACCCAACTAAAAGGTGAGACATGTGCTCTCCTCCCTTTTTTCACGAAAAAAAAAAATGGGCATTCAATATGAAGTTGAAGTTGAAGTTGTTGCAACATATCTGTAATATTCCAACACTTAACCTCATTAACGTTATAATTGTAATTAATTATGATACTGACCTATAATAGTTGTAATTATATTTTAAATACCAGATGATGAAGCAGTGAAGCCTTGATATGACATGGACTATGAGAAGTCATGAGAAAGAGGGAAGTCGGCGAAATGGGGAATTGGAGAATTGATCTTTGGCAAAGGATTATTGGCTAAATGAATTGTTCATAAGGGTCAAGATTGACAATCTTTCCCAAGAAAATATCTAGAGGGAATGTGTGGCAATAATTGCCAAAAATTATGAGAGGAGTGGGGAGTAGTATCACTGAGAAGAATTTTGGAGTCTATCCAAAAAAAATTGGTATGATTAGCATGGGAAGACATGATAAGAAACCTGTCAAAGAAAAAACCTAAGGAAGTTTACTTATGAAAGACAAGGAAAGGGAGATAAAGATGCATAGGTAGGTAATATCCTTAGAGGATGGGGTGAGGGGGGGCGGGTAATTCTCTTGTGGTAGAAGGAAGGACTCTCATAAAGAAGGTGAATTTGTGCTCAGGGAGGGAATGAAGCATTCTCTAACATAGAGAGACAACACTTTTGTATGTATGTGCAAAATTAATAGACACATTGGTGTGTGTTCAAGAAAGAGAAGAAGATATAATGGAACAAAAATATAAAGCAAAGAAAAAGAGCACAAAGAGGCAGCGAGAATCTACATTAATAAGAATGCGAGAGCAGGAAGAGACAGAGAAAAGAGAAATAATGTATCAAATTAGATTAAGCGGAAAGAGGAGTTAATTAGTTCTAGAATGACTATGGAACTGAACAGTTATGCATTGCTTTGCTACCGCTCAGAGAAAGAATAAGTATGCTAAGAATCTCTCTGGAATCAACAAGAAGCTTCTTATTCACTAGACCTTCACAATAATAGTTTTAGAACTCCACCTTCTATTTTTTTGTGAGGACTTCTGTTATGGCGACTAGGTCTAGCTTAGTGGCGTCCAAGTGCAAGAAAGAAAGTAGTGTAGCTAAGCCTATCATGGGGTGGAACTTGGTCCAACCTTAATTAGTTGTAGACATTATTTGATTCTAATTAGATACATGTTCCTTGGGGAATTAAAATTTTGTAATATAGTCTTGAGAAAATAAATAGAATAAATGTCGATGAACTGTGCATTTATAATATTTCCTATTGAATGCCTAACATAACGTGTGTGTTTCTTACTTATGTTATGAATTGGTAAATTACCAATTATGCCTAGATGAGAGGGTAGATTTGGTTTTAAGGATTATGTTAGGTGTATAATGTTCATATGCCTACTTATGTATGTTTATGTTCTCTTGTGATGTGCTTGAAGGGGATATAATAGATAGACCTATGTTCCCAGTGGCCATTGCCTCTCTCCCTAGTTTTTATAGACCTTGACCGAAGAAGAAATATGTTTGAGGAAACAAGGGAAGTTAACCCCTTAATCTATTGGATAGCCTTAATGACTAGCTAGGTGTAAGGAGCATCCTATATTAACTGACATTAATATTATATATATGTAATTACGCTTTTCCTTCTTCTCTCTCTCTTAACGTATTGACTCGTATCATTTCGGTCACTAGCCAGGCTTGCTTCAACAAAGATTTTTTGGAGGTGGGAGGTGAAGGTGTTAGGGTCCCCTTTGTCGAAGAAGATAGTGGTCCGTGGTGGGGCCAAGGGGAGGGAAAGCTTCGGGCCTCTCAAGCTCATTATTCCGAGAGTAGGCTTGGGGACCACCCTTCAAACTGGATTACCTCGGGTTATGTCTGGGCGGGGAGAGGGCTTATTTGGACCCGCTTGTGGGATAAGATAGCTCGGTTGCATGCAGTCTCATATACGTAACAGCCATCTCACAAATAAGAATGAATGAAACTAAATCCATGGAAACTGGTGGTGCTTCTGGAATTACTTAACCAACTACTTAACCAACCTTGAATATGGGGCCACCTGGCCATCAGGAGCAGTATGAAGGAAGCCTAAAGAAGCAGTAGCAATGGAGGCAGGCCATGAGTAGCGAGCAGGGAAGTAGCCCCCCGTAATGTATTCTAAACTAAGGCTACAATCACCTCCTGAACCTGTACGAAGAGTTGGTATCCTAAGGCAGAGATCCGTAGTAGATCCTAAACCTGGATAAGAGCTCCCTGTAAAAGAATTAGTTTCGGCTGACTAGAAAACATAAGGTAAGTAATATCCCTTTATTCCCGGAACTCGGTCGGACCTAATCTATATCTATCCTTCGCAGCTACTCTCACTAGGGCTGCTCGCCACTGGGAGACTATCACTGGGACTTCTAACCTCCTAAGCTACTCTCTCTCAATAGCTAACTAGATATAGGTTTTCACCCTGTAAGTACTTACCGGAAGCTAATTGAACCATACTATCAACTGACTATTCCAATCAGGCACAAGGGAAGTAGAACCAAGTGGGATTGCCCTGTCCACCAAATCTGGAGTAGAAGCAGGTTCATCATTAATCCTTCCCTGATTACAGGCCCGGTAGGGACTCACTATTCATATGGTGAGGAAAGCGCCCTCCGGGTCCTCTCCCGGTGGTCGAGCAACTAAAGTTCCTTATTTTCCAAACTATGAGCACTCAACTGCCCGAACTGAGAAGACGACTCCACTTTTTTATATACCCAATTTGACTTTGTAATTTTATAAGACCTTGGATATGTTAGAGGAGAATTATTTTTGCATGAGGGTTAGAAGGTCATGTTAATGGTGGTACTCATGTAAGAGGAGAAGCCTTGATTAAAAAGGCAAGACTCAAGAGGACAATGTCTTCTCAGAACATTTTTTATCAACATTGAAGAGTTCACTGAAGAACTTTTGAGCTAGTGGAAAGTTTAAAGAAGAGCTTAAGTGGCCTTGGAGTGAAGATGTTTGGTCTTTTCCAAACCAAAAAGGAGGACTTAGTAGCCTGGATGTATATAAGTTTGGAATGTTGAGCAGTTGAAAGGTTTCCTTGGTTAGGTAGAAAATGCATGAAGATATTAAAAACGGTAGACTATGTTCAATGATCTCTTTGGATTCATGTGAGGAGTTCACTAGATATGAGGCTAAGAGTTCCCTCTAAAAGCATACATTTCCAATGAGAAATTTGAGGATTAGCCCCTTACTATAGCACTCCATGGAAATTCAAGGATGTAATTCCCTTTAATTTGGATTATTCCTAGGAAATTAAGGATTAAGGCTTCATCCCTTATCCTTGGTCATACGATAGAGAAGAGGGTTGTGACTGAGAGCTAGTAGGTAGGTGCCTTACTAAGATATTAGGCCCCCAAGGATTTGGAAAACACACATTAAGTGGGAATCCCCAATATGGCACAGTTCTAGTTGATGAACCAGTAATCCACAATAATCATTTTGTTTACAAATAATGTCATTTGATGACGTCAAAACCTCAGAGTATTTAAGTAAATAGGTATTGGAGTATCAAAAGAATTGATGAATGAAGTAACTATGACATTAACCATGATGACCTGGAGGTTTTAGGTGGATTGCACATGTCACACCAATTCAACATTTTTGGTTTTTCAACCATGAAATTGTGAGTGACCTGTGGCACATGTTGATAGTACCATGTGGTAGAGGATAGGTGAACATACATCATGTGCTGAATTGAGATTAAGTGTTAGAGGAATGAGATGGTAGGTTGAGCTTCGATATAAAGATATCTACATATTAGGATTTCATAGGGTTTCACTTTGGAAAATTGTTGATATCCCAGTATACTAGTATACATTTTAGCAATGTCATGTGTCAATCATGTCATCACCTGCCACACATCAGATGTTGAATGAGGTGAAAGGCGGAGGTGGTATGTTGTCTGGTCTCTCCAAACCATCACAATATTGGGAATTGTAAAGAATGGAAGTGTATAAAGTTTAATGTTATTGCCATATCACCATATTAGTGTATTAGTACATCAGGGTGTATAACAGTGGCATATTACCATATCGACATATTAATCCATCAACATATTGGCACATTGAAACACCAAGGACTTGATATTGCAATTTGTATGGAAAATCATGATATGCCACAGATCTAGTATGATAGTTAGGCAGCAAATGTGCACCAGTGTGGAAGTGGCATATGGATTAAGGGAACCATGTTGGCTATATAAAAGGTGATGTATCCTTAGAAGGGGAAAAAATTAAAATGGGCATACCTTTATGGTGAGAGCTCAAAATGATAAGAAATGTATATCTTTGTAAATCTCTCGATGAGTAGAAGATGATGGAATTATTAGAATTATGATTTGAGATTAAGGAAGAAAGAGGAAATTCGATAGCTCAACCTTAATAATAAACCTTGAAGGTCAAGGCTAGTTATGCCCCATAGCCTTAATACGACATTAGTGGAATTTGTGTGTTATGAGGTGGTATCAGAGTTGTGTTTTGAATATTGGACTTGAATGGGTAAGAGAGACACCATATGAATGAAAATTGGAGATTTGGTACAAGGTTGTATCATATTTGTGGATTAAACATTAGACTTGAATGGGCTAGAGATACACCATAAAAATGAAATTGGAGCTTTGATGTGAAGTGGTATTAGAGCTGTGGTTGGAAAACTAGGGTGGGGGGGGTACCACAAGGATGAAAATAGAGCTTTGCTATTGGGTGGTTTGTACTATAAAGTAGTATCAAAGTGGCTTATAGAGGCACCAATTTACTACAAAGTGGTATTTACCACTACTACACTGTAATGGTCATAACAAATGTTCAACACTAGAATTTCATAGGCCAAGAAGATGGACTATAAAAGAAGATTTTCTAAAGTGATAGAGTAAAGGTTCTAAATCAAGAAGTACAATAGTGAGGTTAAACAACATGGAACTAGGATCATTTGTCACAAGAAATGGTTGTATATACCTAAGCTTATGGTTGAGACAAGAGTAACAGATCTTTGTTAAGAGATTTAGGTAAGAGTGTTAAATATACAACAAAGGAAGATAATTCATTAGAATTCTCATTGCCTACATTGTTAAAGTGGAAACAATCAAGATTCTAACTAGAAATCCTTTAAACAACTCAATAAATGATAACTACAAAAGCACATGGCCAAGTTATATACGATTATGAGGGGGGGTCTCTCATATTATTTATTTATATTTTTTATCCTTATTAAATTCTAAAAGGATTATAATATGCTAATAAATTAGAGCACAAGCACAATGAGATGGAAATCCTTTGCATATGCATTGATAGGCATGAGGATAATGAGATGTTAAATGCATATAGATATGTCATGGTGCATGTAAATAATGATTGGACCTACATGTGATATCATTTTTGGACTCATAGTAGTCTACTGTCATAAGATAATTATGACGACTAATCATGGATTGATAAACATGTAATTAGGAACATGTTGATTATATGGCTAGAGAGGTTGATAAGGATGCTATATAGAGTCTTGTCAGGAAACGGCTAGGGATAATCAAGTATTGTTCAAGAGGTTGGTGAAGACGAGTGTAAGAACCCTCCCTAAAATGCCAATTAATCAAGTAGCATCCAATAACTACTAATATCCAAGCATGTATGTTTTGGTATGCTAAAAATATTGAAAGGAAATCAGGGAAGAATTACCATCGTAGAATTTAATAGTAGTAATGATATGAGTGCATATATGAAAATTATATCAAGAGCTACCACACGATATGTTGTGGGTGATATTAGTGGTCACCTGGATCTTGGAATAAATTATTCCTTTCCAATTGTTGTTATATGAAAGGGGACAACATGTTGTACATATGAGATATTTCCTTAAATGGATCTAAGTTCACATAAGATAGGTTTCTTTTACATTTCATGAATGTACATGAATAATGAGAAAGGTTCAAGTAGTGCACATGAATGTTAATGGGCATGGTTGAGAAGTTGGTTGAAGGCATGTAGATGCATGTTTGTGATTATGCATCTAAAATAGATTGGTAAGTAGTTGAAATGATTAGAGTTGGTACTAACTCATGAAACTAATATTATATTAGGGCTACTAGGCATTACTTCTAAGGAAGGGTGTATGCTAATATGGTCACATGTGAATGGACTTCCACAAAGCTTAGATTAAAGGTACAAAGCTACAAAAGATGAATATAATAGCTATGTATTATCACTTTTTTAGTGTATATTTGAATCATTGGTTTAAATCTAATTGCATTGGACTCATATTTTACATGCTAATAAGGTTTTATGAAGATGGTGTGCTATGTAGAATGAGGGGATGAATATAAACATGATTATTAACTTAGTTGATATCCACTGCTTACACCATAGAGAAAAGTGCTATGAAATTTGAGTTGTGCAAAGAAATTAAAAAATGAGGAACCCTTGATATTCTTCGTATTGATATTTTTTTGAGAATAAAAATTTTTGGAATGTAGAAAATTATAGAGGCCTAAGAATGCTTGCATAGGTGATATTAAAAGGATAATGTTATTAATATACCCAATATTGAAACCACTTGTATGCATAAGAGTGTAAGGGGGAGGGACCCCTAGGTTATTATAAAAGTAATTTTGGTTGTTATGCCATTCTTTTGAAAGAGGTTGGATGAAAATATTCAGACTATTTGTTGGATTTGGCACTAAACTACCACTTGTTTGAAGTGTGATATGAGAGAAGGGAGTACCTTCATGCATTGAAAGAATCCTAAACACAATGAGAGGGGGACGCAAGGCTAGAGAATTAGCCAAATGGATTCCCTTGAGAAAATCATTAGTTAAACATGCATAGTAATGGCGACCATGAAAATATGGGAATTAACCATACTACAATAATGTGTAAATTAAAGGAATGGGTGATAATTTTCTCATGGTTAATTTGAACCTTTAATTACATGAATAAATGCACGTGATATGAAATCCCAAGAAGGGTATGGATAAGGAAGAAAGATGCTAGCAAAGATAGGATTTAATTTTAAAAAAAAAAAATATCTTATCCTTTAAACTGCGAACTAGTGACTCGAGCTACTATCATTTGACATATTTAATTAACATTTTATTACAAAAAATATATTTAAATTTTATTTGAAATTGCTATACATAAAATTAAATTTTGTCTTCATGCTAATATTAAGAAACAAAATTGCAATTGTTAGGTTTACAATGAGGAAAACCTGATTGATCTAAAATCTTTTACATAGTGTTTACAACTTCTAAACAATTTTATAAGAATTTAGTTAAAAGCAAGTAAACAAACCCCTTTATTTCCTAGAAATTACTTATTATTCCCTACCCAGATAGGACTCTAGCAATTTCACTATTAGTTTTGCATTGACAATGGAAAGTTATAATGTTTATCTTTTTAAGTAATTAAAGTATTTTTTATTTTAATTTAAAAAGTACTATTTTAGCATTTCATTGGCTTAAACATTTGTATGTTTTATTTCAATGTTCCTGACATTTCTACCATGTTGGCCGTGAAATCCACTCATACAAAGAACTCACTATTTCTCATGGGGATTACCAATTTTCACGGGATCTTGTAATCTAATTAAACAAATTTAAACAAGTTAATACATATATGAGGGTATATTATTAACTTGAAAATTATAGTCTTCCAGAGTTTTGAACCCAATCATACCAAAGGTGATTATTTTGTTAATGTAACTAAAAGCCTATTTCTTTCATGGAAATCATGAGGCCAAGAGATTTAATTGATGCTCTAAGATAAATGATGGGGTAATTCTTGTTGGGTATCTTGTGTTTGAAGCTCTTGTAGTGCGCTCTGTTTTTCTATACTGGCAAGATTTCATACATTTTTTATTAAAGGTAAGTTGTAGGTGCTCATGCATTTTGTAATACAACTACGAGTTTCCAAAACATGCATGAGATTTGAGTATGGAGTGTGAACTGGTGAGAATGTGTCTCTCATCCTTTTCCGTTGAAGGAGTGTTATTGAGCTAATGCAAATTTATTTTTTTCTTAATACCACAATTTGTTTGAGTAAAGGTTGGTCTTTTAGAGCTCCGATATTTAGGTTTTATTGGGAAGATTTGATGATGGAAGTTACTTTTTGGGAAATTAACTATCCTAAAAGGCATCCAAGCTAGATCCAACTTCTCACAATCTTGATGATATCATTCCATTATAGGTATATCATTCTTTTATCGATTTTTCTTCCATCCAATAGATGAACTAGATCTCAACCTAATGATTTCATACCCAAGAAAAAAAATTACAAATTACAAGAATATAGGTGATTTTCAGCTGCAATGTTTTTTTATATCATTACGATCATGTTTGAGTCTAAATATACCAGCATGTGTTTCTCATCCTAATTGAAAGTACATTTATCGAGTTACTGCAAACAAACATATTCCTCTCTTAATAAAATTGTATTGTACATGAATATTTGTGATTTCCAGCTTTCACTGTAAGATATGTTTCTTCAATGCCTTTCGAGAATGTCGTGGCCCTTTTCAATTAAAAATCAGATCACATGGTAAGGTACAAGCTGCAATAAAATTATGTATCATTTGACTCTAAACCACTCAACATGTGTTTCTCGTACTTCGTTGAAAGGAGAGTTACCGAGCTATGGCAAGATTATGCTTTTCTTAATAAAACTATTTTAGGGAACCTGTGAACACAAAGACCCAGAGCTCAATGTTGTCACATGAACAAGTTAATTTGGAAACAAAATAAGATCTGAAATATGTGAACCTCATTAGATGTTCTTCTCCTCGAGAACGAAGGTATTTTATTCATCTTTTCAAACAATATCTTTAAGAATCCATGTGTGATATATTGTTCAAATGTTATCAAAGAGGACTATCCAACCATACCATTTATAGATTTATTCGAACATCATATTTTCAAATTAAAATGAAATCAACTTTGAGCCACTCATTCATCATTTGTTGTGATATTTCGAGTCATCAAACTATCATATTCAACAATCTTGTTCCTTTGACTTACCCTTTGACATCAATGAAAGTAGTTTTCATTAATTAAAACAATATGTACAACACTTTTTGGACTTCACATCACCCTATATGTTTGTGACTTGGGATGGTTATCTTGAGGTTAACTCTCCTATCTTTGTCACTTGCTCTGTGAGTTATGGTTTCCTTCTCTAGGCTTTTGTTGTGGAAAATTTGTAGGCCTAAAATCCCACTTATTTTTCCACTTCAATTTATGCTCAATTATTATAGCATATCAATAAGTGGTTCCCAATGAGGATATTTCCAAGAAAACCATCTTTATCTTCATGAACATGTGTAGGCCACTGCATTACTTCAAGACTAGGTGTCGTTCAAAGTCTCTAATACCCAGCTTTGAGCACATGGTATGGAAATTGTTAGTGTATTCTAGCACCATCAACTCTCTCTCCAATTGTTAAGTTGTCCATCTCATGTATTGGTCATCATAGTTCCATATAGGGTAGAATTCCTCCTTAAGGGAATAAACAAAAGTGGCTCAAGTTGGTCCCACATTGAACATTACATACTCATGTTCATTGTGTCTTTGCTAGTAACCTTCCCACCAATGTTTGACACGGGGAATGACTTTTACAAAGGTGATCTGGTCATTGTTAGAGAAATTTTCTACATATTAATATCCCTTTAACATATTTAACCATTTCTCTAAGGAATCTACATCTATTTTTCTTTCCAATAAATGGATATGAAAATTAAATTGTACCTTCAAGGATGTTGCTCCTCCAAAATTGTCGTTTGTTGACGGTACCTCTATCATTGTTGGAAGTCATTCAAGGATATCGAAATAATTTTTCATCATCTCATTTCTCCATCATCTGAGTGCTTCCCGAAGAAAACACTTGATAGAATCTCACACATTGTCATCTACCTTTTCTTCTGCCATGGGAGGTCACTTAGGTTTGTGAGAGTGATGGTTCCTAAAAGAATATAGCTCGAGACCCAACTCTCTGTACAATAACCTCGTCAAGGAGATGCAGTGAAACAAACGAGGAGAATATTACTCTGATACCACTAGTATGGGTCATACAAGGAATGAAATGAAATGTGGGAAAACAAATGGAACACACATAAAGAAATACAACACGTATTTCAATAATTTAGTGAAAATCAAACTTCTTTTAATAAATGAAATACATAATATTGTAGAAGATAGATTAGGTACAATGGTGGTAGCTATCTCTAAATAGAAAGATATGGTGACTATGCACATTCATAAAATTTATTACCAGAGATTGAGAGAATGACCTTTTAACATAATGCAAGAACCCTAGAGGTCAGAAACCTAACCCTAGATGTGAAATGAAAAAAGATTTGAAGGTCTCAATGGGGTTAATTGGTACATCAACTTTCCGAGATCATAACTATTGTAGATGATCTTCGTTTGGTATGCTCGGTAGGTCATTAGAAAGGTCTAGATGAGAATTAGACATTGTAACTAGGGCCTAGATGAGATCCTACAACTATTACCTAGGTGTTCGCCATGTCAAGAAAACATAGTTTAAGGCCTCAAAACAACCGGAAGTTGAGGACCTAAAAAACTATCTAAAAAATACCAAGATGGACAAATGTGCTTTGAGCCAATAGAGTAGGTGGACGGCCACCAATATCCACATGGGTCATCGATCATGTAAAATCTCTTTCTTGCTCGCTTCTCTCTTCCGTCAACAACCATGACCTTCCAAAGAGACAAATGTCACCGTGTTAATAGAGGAGTGGCAATATGGGGGTTTCACAAGTTGAGTTTTGAGTTGAGGCCTCTACACATTATTATCAGGGCCATGCACCCCTTAAGATACAATCATAGATACATGCAACTAAGGAGAAAATTTGGTAAGATCCCTACATAGATCAATGGTGGTTTCATACATATATAAATATATTTCTTGCAATATCATACCCTTGACTGATAAATGTTGGTACAAGAAGGTATGGATTTGGGATGTGCCTATGAAAATTATTATTTTATGTTGGGTAGCATGAAAGAATATAATTCTTTACCAAGGGAAATGTTTCTAAAAGGGGCTTTCTCAGGCCGAGGAGGTGTTCTTTTTGTAAGGAAACGCATGAGAATGTCTACCATCTTTTTTTACAATGTCCCTTTTCTCTGGTGATGTGGGCGAGAGTCTTGAATTATCTCCAACTTCCTTTCTAGAGAAAAGATTGCAAATCAAGGTAATGTCAGAGAATGTCACAAGCCAGGACTCTGATATTTGATATCAAGTGATAGCAACGCATTTCTCAATATATTGATGAGAGGGCCATACACGGAATGAAGGTAGGTGCTCAAGAACCGAGGCTACGCACAGTAATCGTAGATAATGTTTAATATAAATGTATAATATTAACAATATTTAAATATAATATTAGTAATATTTAATTAATAATAGTAATATTATTAATGTTAAAGAGATTTTCTTTCGGATTAAACACATCATTCAATTTTGGTCGACGTTTTGAACCAACTAATGTGGTTCATCCTCAGGACAATGATGAAAAAAACAATCAATGACTAGTTCATAATGGCCTGAAATTAGTCGTTATGAACTAGCCGTTGATTAGTTTTTTCACCGTTTTCCTAAGGATGAACCACATTAGTTGGTTCGAAACGTCGACCAAAATTCAATGATGTGATTAATCCGAAAGAAAATATCTTTTCCAATATGGATAAAAAAAGTCTTAGATCTAACATTATTACCCTATACGGAAGGGATGTGGCTGATAAGGTTCTTCAGTTCGAACGACATTCTCTACAGGTTTCAAAGAAGAAATCAGATCTTACGTTTCTAAAGCGTTGTAGGGATGCATTTGTTGTGCCGGTTTTCGCTCATAGTATCGCTCAACACTTAGTTCATAATGACTATTTCTGGGCCAAGATGCATCTATGTTATTTAAACAATTGGGAAGTTTGGTTTTTTCACTATTGTAGTGAGCATGAACCACATCAGTTGGTTCGAAATGTCGACCAAAATTCAATGATGCAATTAATTCGAAAAGACAATCTCTTTTTCAATGTGGATCACAAAAGTCTTAGATCTAACATTATTACCCTATATGGAAGGGATGTGGTTGATAAGGTTTCTCAATTTGAATGAACTCGTCTATAGGTTTCAAAGAAGAAATCATATCTTACGTTTCTAAAGCGTTGTAGGGATGCATCTATTTTACCGTTTTTTACTCGTATTATCGATCAGTGGCTAGTTCATAACGACTAATTCCGGGCAAGGATGCATCTCTCCTATTTAAACAATTGGGAAGATTGGTTTTTTCATTGTTGTGCTAAGGATAAACCACATTAGTTGATTCGAAAAGTTGACCAAAATTCAATAATGTAAATAATCCAAAAGAAAATCTCTTTTTCAGTATAGATCACAAAATTATTAATGATATTAACATTATTGATGGTATTAAAATTTTAAATATAAATAATATCAACTATATTTCTAACTTAATTATAACTAAAAATTTCTTCAAATTATTGATTCATTTTAATATAAAAATATAATTTTAATTTTAAAATAAAAATAAAATTTAAATTTAAATGTATAATTTTTTTCTAAATAATTTATTTTTTATATGAATTATTTCAAAAAAATAAAATAAAAACTATTTACAAAAAATTTATGTATATAAATAAATATATAACTTTTATTATAAAATATTTATTTTACTTTATTTTATTTTGAAAAAAAACACTACGGTAAGGAAAAAGAAAATGATAGTCACGGTAGAACCAACATTTCCGAGGTACGATTTTAATATTCCAATCGAAAAAATCTAGATCATAGAAAAGCCGTAATAATCTCATCACAGAAAAGCTATCACTTTCCAAAATGAAAGGTTAATATCAGTTGTCCTCACCTAGGGGAAAGGATTTTTATGGACCTATATCTATTTTAGGAAGCCCTTTCATTAATATCTTATGGAAGAATTGTTTGGAAAGTTATGGAAATTTTAGGTATATTTAGAGAAAATCCGATAAGTATTTTTGTAAATCCAAGTTATAGTTGTTAAACTTCAAAAGTTTAGGTGTACTAAATGTTTTTGATGGTGGTGAATCTATTTCCACCATCAAAAACAAGATTCAAACACTGCCTCTACAAGATTTTTTGAAATTTTTTTTACCCAGATTCCCATCACTTTGGGCAGTCCAAACAATTTCTCCTCAGCCTCTAGATGACTCCCTTTCTTTAATTCACGTCACAGATAATGCTCCTCACGGTTTTGGACACCTAAAACACGGCCAAATCCAGGCACTTTAGAAACATCAAATTTTCATTGTTGTTGACAACTCCTCACACTCACATGGCCGCCAGGACAAGAACTCTGACAAAACTAACTCTAACTGCTTTTCCTTTCACTGACTGTCCGATAACGCGACATTTTAAGGAGAACAACCATGGAACTGCTGCCAATAACGTAAAGTGTTCATCCATAGTATTCTCCTGCGTGAACTGCTTTTTCTGAAAGAGAAAATCAAGACATAAGTATCAAAATTCTGCTAAAAAGGTTTTGAAATGTTTATTAATGTGAACAAATTTTATAAGAATAAAAAATATAATAAAACAAATTAATATAAATTTATTTTAATTTTTTAAAATATGATCAAAGGGTTTGTTTCTCTGGCATCTCGCTATCCGTGAAGTTTTGAATGGAGTAGTCTATAATGCAACTTTTCGGAGATTCTGATCATCCGAAAAGCGCATTATTCCGGCCAACCACCCAACCGGCCTTTTTCAGCGACCTCCAGTGTCACCGCCACCACCATACCGTAGGAATATGCGAGGGTATACTAGACGGCCATACATTGAATTTTAAGTTTGAATTTCACAACCCCGCTTGAAATTTGAATTTTGAATTTATCTTTACCGCTCAGGCAATGTTTTTTCCTCATACATCGCGGAAATGAGGTGAGCGGCACCGACGGTGTTTAATTCACCGCTGAAGCAACATGGTTGAAGATATGCATTCAGTTTAGAGTTACTGCAATTGGGTTCTTCAGCGGATTCGATATTTGAGGGCTGCAAGAATCCAGTAGCAGAGCAGAGCAGAGAGAATACGTAAAAGCTCCTCGCAGGGATAACCTGAAACCCGCTCGAAGGGATAACCCTTCCCTTGGCGAACAGGAAGTCGTGCGCAGTTGGAAGCCTACAGAGTTCGCATTTTCTGTTTAGATTTTGACATATTTCTAGTCAAATAGTGCAGATTTCTAAATTGTCCATGAAATTTTCACCTCTCAGTTAAGAAAACGTCAAAATTACCAAAACTATTGGTGACCTGTAACTCAAAAAATAGGAGAAAGCTGAGAGAGCCAGAACTGTAAAAAAAAAGCCAGACCTGAACTGTTTGCCATACAAACTTATTATAACATTTATGTTTGGTATAAGTCAAGAGCTATACAAGCCCTGCAATGGAGGTGGATCTTTGATTTTTCGAATGAGATTGCTTTTAAATGTTTGAACGGTGTGTTTGCTTTTAAATTTTATGTGAAAGTCTTTGCAGAGTTCAACAGGAATGAATGTGTGCAATGGACTCGTGGTTTTCAAAGACGCTCTGCCCTCGTTTTCCCCAGTGAATTCGCACTTTCCTTGGAAACGCTTTTATTTGTTTCCTCCCTCACTGTATTCTGAGGTAGTTTAAATTATTTTTGTATGATAGCAGGCTGGGAGTGAGCTCGATAATGCTGTAAATAATTACTTCAAACATTTCATTTTTACTGTGTTTTTGTTTTTACTTTACTTGGTAGTTTTGATCTAGGTAGTTTTGATTTTAAAAACACGCTGTAATAACCCAACAATATGTAATTGGTTAATAGTTTTCATTTTAAAAACAATACGTAATCTCATTTTCGTTTTCCATTCATCTTTTGTATTTTTGTCATTATAAGTCTTTCGGCAGATAGGTCGCCCTAAAATTTGGGTGAGCAATGTCAAATAGCGCCATTCAACCCCAAAATTGGGGCCAAAGAGTTTACAAGATGGTCGAACGTGACTTTGAGTTTGTGTAAAAATAGTTTTTCTCTAATCTAGGAAGCGAGAACATGGGTGTTGCCTTGGGTCAAATTGGATAAATTTCTATGCCAAAACTCTTGGGAGGATAGTGCCTAAAGAACATCTTCTTATTTTCAAAAGTATTGAGTTCCAAATATGGATGGAGGCTAATCCCAATGCAAAGTTTATGAACATCGATATTCATCTAAAAATACATAGCCCCATTCTCATTGGAAGATTAGATAAGAAGGATTGATAAGCCAAGGGCCAATATCTCAGTAGTCTAGAAGGTTATCCTCAGTTATTTTGATATCATTGGCAAAGGGTTGGCATGGAGGGTTAACATAGGCGACAAAGAGAGACTTAGCCTCGATCCCATTACTAGTAGTGCCCAAAGTCACTCATTACCACTCTGTCTAACAGAAATTCTAAGCAACAACCCTAAGCTCAGATATATCTCCCTAATGGCTGATAGAGTCTTAGCAAATCAAATATTGTTGTGGAAAGTGGTATGGAAAGCCAAGTGTCCTACTAAATCCAAATTACTAATGTTGTGTCTAGTGGAGAAGAAGGTCCCCACTTGGAATGTCTCACAAAGAATATTTATGATCAGGGTAGGATGGTGTTCCTTATCTAAAAACAATGGTGAAAATGCATCACGTCTATTCATGACCTACCATTTCTATCAGCAGGTTTAGAAAAAATGCAAGAATGCAATGGGACACACAAGTGCATGGGAAGGAGAGGACTTTGAGGAGTCTTGGAAGGCATGGCTCGCAAACCCCAGTTGTCATGATATCAAACCCCTTCCCCTTAAATTAAATATAAATTAAAATTTGAGTTCAAACTTCTTCTTGGGATGGGCAGATTACTTAAGGCAATACTTGAATCTATCCCAAAGATAGAAAAAATTCATCTGGCTCTTTGGAGCTTGAAATTGTAAATCATGGAAGCGCTGTCAAAAATCCATAGGCGATTCATGTGGAGCCTTTCATTGTTGTAAAAGTTTTTGGTCAAGATTTTCTGGATCAAAATGATAGAAAGTGTCTTCAATGAGATCACATAAGTGCTCAAGTGAGTGCACGTTGTCAGCCAGTAGGTTGCACAGCTACCGATGTGGAGATTCGCAAAGTGTGTATGCAAGCAGCAGACTGGCATGTTCATCAAAACATCCATCTTCCTCATGAAGCATGACAAGGAAGTCATGTAAGAACTCAGGCCAGGCCACTTTGCCTTCACCATCATACCTGTATGTGGATAAGAGATTGAAAAACTCCCTTGTGATGGTAATAGATTCGGCATGCGAAAAACATCGTGGAGGGAGGAGAGTGCAAGACTCCATGATAGATGTGAAAAGGTTCAAAACAGGATGAGAGGACATAACTTGTCATCTAGCCCTCCTTCTAGTGCCAGAAATGTTGACGATGTTAGACCCGCCAACATGTCAGGGGATTTCCCCGGTAAGAAGTCCAAATTAGACCTCAGACCATTTGGTGTAGGAGTCCCAGCAGTGGGTCATACAGTAATGCCTTGACCACGGTTTCACACAGAGGCAAGTAAGATGTCCCTGTTGGTAGCAAGGGTGTGACCTATGCGGTAAGTCAAGGAAGGTGCACAAGAGGTTCTAACACACGGAGGGTGAGGTGAGTGTGCCCCTTGGAAACTTGTGATAGCACAGAGTTAAGAAGGGAACACACAAGCAAAGATGCATCACAACATGGAAGGCAAGTTAGCTAGCAATCAAAAGTGATGGTTAAACCAACAACACATTTCAGAAAGATTCATACATACATATGCAGAAATAGCTACACATACATGCGTAACCAAACAAATACATATATCATTTAGAGTACTCAAGATAGCTGAAATACAATACAACATATGCATGAAATGTGTTTCCTTTGTTATATTAAGAAGTGTAAGTTCCAGTCATACAATACATCAATGTCCAACCACTAGTTCTGACAGTAGAATGTTACAGCCACAACCGTCTGCTCCTCCAAAGAGATATACTAGCTCTGCGCAGTGGAGAAGCCAAGGCTCATCACAATACTGTTAAAGCTTTCTCTAAGATATTCCTATCGGAAGCTTGGCTGACCAAAAGCCTCTACAATGAGTTATGAGGTACTATTTATAGCAAAGGGTGGGGTGACCCTTGACATTCCCCTTTGAGACAGTTCATTTAGTGAGAGATGTTGCATTATGCTACTGAGAGATGTTGCTAACATAGCATTTAATAGGATTATACTAAAAAAAAAGATCTAATTAAAAAATAATAATAAATCACAAGTTTGTTTGTGATAATGTGGGTATGATTAATTTGCTAAGCCATGATTTTGGAAGAGATGATAAGAGTTGTTGGAAAGTAAAATGGAAAGCTATTGAGTATAAAGGAATGAAACATACCCCTTTACTCTCACTATACACACACAAATAAGTTTTTGAACACTGTAATATTTTTGAGTATATGTCTTACATTTACATTGTGGGCTTTAATTCTTTTAAGATTTATTTAGAACTTATGCATTGTGGGACAAGGAATATTCAAAGATAAAAAAACTAATGATACTACAATAGTGATAAATATTACATACATAAAGAAAGACAATAAAAATGTTGAATTCTTTCTATCATTAACAATTTTTTAATTATTTTCCATATTCATATGATTAGAGCTTAATTAAATAAAAATTCAAAAATTATTTTTTTTTTATTATCTTAATGGTCATTTTATTTATTAAGATTAAAAGTAGAAAAATAACATAAAAAACAAAATAATACAATATTATAATTTATAATTTAATAAAAATGAAAGAAATTTAAAAATATATTATTTATGGAATATTAAAAAACACATTCTAACAAATTTAAAAAAAAAAGATATTATTTATTTAAACATCTAGCATATTTAAACTATTTAATAAAACAATTATGTTATTAATAATCTCTAAATTGAGTCATTTTTTCTTGCTACATAGTCTGCAAAATTTGGTTCTGCTACTAAACCTTAGCCAATGTGTTTTTGGTGGCTCTCCAACTGCTCTTCCTATGGCTAGTGGAGGGAGTGGATCTCCTTTGTACAACAGGATTGTAGCAACATACAATTATTCTGAACAATGTTTTACAATTGTTCTCGACAACCTTTTCCTACTAAACCCATTGTTTCTAGTGAAAACCCTAATGGGAAACACCAAAATTTCTTACAACACGATATAATCATTCTAGAAAACCTTTTGCTACTAAACTCATTGTTTCCAGTGAAAACCCTAATGGGAAACAATTTTTTTTATTACAATAGGATACAATCATTTCGAAAAACCTTTTACTGCTAAAGCCATTGCTTCGATCAAAAACCCTAATGGGAAATAACAAAATTTGTTGCAGTCCAATACCCAATTAGGCAAATGAATGTCATTGTAATGTCTATCTATAGCAATAATAGACCTTATATTCAAAATTCAATCTATCCATATCGGAGAATATATCCAATACATGTGGGATCACACCCTAATTAGAAAATTTCCTGGCATCTATTCTTCAAAGAATGAAATTTCCCACTAGATCTAAGTTAAAATGGGAGCTTGGGGAAAATTAAAATGGAATTAGGAGCCAAAGGTTTTTTCACTTTGCTAATATTGAAGATAGAACTTGAATATTTTAAAATGGACCGTACTTGCTCAACTCGGTTGGGCTATATCTCCACTTCTCAATGGGAGGATTTCTACCTAATAAGGAAAATTTCATAGTAGCTCTAGTCTAGAATATCATGTACTTGTTGTAGGAATTATGGGATGAAGAAATTCTAGTTAATATTGGCAACACCCTTAGTGATTTTGTCAAAGCTTAGGAAGAAACAAAACATGCTAGGTATATGTTTTATTCCTATATTTATGTTTACATGAATATCTCTAAGTTTCTCCTAGAATCAACAAATATTTATTACTAGGATGAGCTCTGGAAGAAAACCTTACATTATGAGCATATCCCTCTTTGATGCTAAAGGTTCCACAAATATGACCATCCTTACTATAACTACCCTCTTTTCGTTGTAAATTCTAACCTTGATTCTATCTCTTCTCCTAATGATGATGACTTCGTAAAAACTAGAGGCAAGTGTAAGGACCCTAAAATCCCTCTCTCGCATCCTAACCCTTAAGGAACAAACCTTCCAGTAACAATCGCTTTGACCCACTTTCCTCCTTAGAGTCACCTAATCCCCCCTTGACCTCGTTGTCACCTAAAATAATTATGCATGATTGAAATCCACCTCCTCTATCCTCTTCAGAGCTACTCCTCTCTTTCCTTTCTTTCTCGCCTCCCCCTCCCCTTCATCAAATTACTCTAGAATGTGGCCTAGATAAATCCTTAGATTTTAATGGTGATATGGTTTAAGACTCACTTTAACTTATATAAATCACTAAAGAATGGGAAGGAAAATACCCATAGCTCTCCCAAAACATCAAGTCAAGGTACGAAGCTGAGCATATTTCATATCTCACTAATCTACCTTAAAATTGGCATCAGGGAAATGTAACAAAGGATCATTAGGAGTTTAATCCAAGCCAATCAAGGGCCTTGTTAAACCCCACAAGGAAGAAAAGTGAAAATGGAAGGGAAATAAACAAATCCTATTAGGATTAGGAGATATGTTAGTCAACTTAGGATGAATCAAAGCAATTATGGAAGTTTTTTTCACTTCCAACATGCCCTCGACATAAAAAATTTCTATTGGAATATTAGAACCTCAATTGCAAAATAAAATACAAACCCCTTTAAGAAAATTGGTACTCTAAAAACCCCATAATCATGATGATTTAGGAAAACAAAACTTCAAGTGATGTAATTAGAAAACTAACAAGGAAATAAGGAAGAGACTGTAGAGAAATTTTATTGATACTCAGGGACAAATAAGAAACCTTGCCATTATATGGAAGCCTCAGGAAATTATCATTCTTAACATGTTTTCCTCCTTTAAAATTCTCACCTTCCAATTTCAACTCATTGGCTCAATTGAGACATGCTAGTTGTATAACATGTATGGTCTTCCATTACCCAAGGATAAATCCCCTTTCCCCCAATCCATTTCTAGCACCTATATTTTTCTCTCCCTCTCCCTGGATACTTGATGGAGTTTTAAACCTCATAAAAACACTAGAAGAAAAGCGAGGAGTGAAAAAAAGATGATCCAAATTCCATTTAATTTTAGGAAGCAATGGTGTCTTCTCTCCTAGTCAATATCAAAACTATAAATGTCATTTTTACTTGGAATAACAGAAATGGAGGATCACAACAAGTGGTTTGTAAACTTGATCATTTGAGTCGTGGCTCACACCATTGGCCTATATGTCTAAATATTGACATAATGTCTTGAACTCATAATAGGATTTTTTTTCCTAGGGAAGTTTTGGCTACACCATATAGAATTTCAAGTTAACATAATGAAGTGGTGGGAGGAACATATAACATTGTAAGGTACATCAATGTATGACATCCATATAAACTTAAAACACGTTAAACGAGAGCTTAAATGCTAGAAAAAAATAGAATTTAGTAACATATTGGAGGAAGAGTGCATACTAGAAAAATAGATGGAGGAAATACAACATGAAGCCATCCTATAAGGTCAATTTTAGATGTTAATTAAAGAATAAACCATCACTCTTACTAATATTTAGGAGCTCCATGAGTAGGATGAACTTATTTGGAAACAAAAAAAAGGTATGATGGCTCAAGAAAGGTGAATTAAACATAACATTTTTCGAAAAATATTTGCTTCAACATCTCCATCACAATCACATTTCCTCCATCAAAAATCCTAAAGAAGTGAAATTGCAGGGACATCAAGATATAACTCAAAATCTAATATGTTATTATCAATATTTCTTTACATAGCCCATTCCTAATAGACAATAGGTGATCCAAAAAATCTCTAGGCACATCCCATCCATGGTAAAACAAGAACAAAATGGTTCCCTCCTTAGAGAAATATCTTTTGAAGAAGTTCAAGAAACAATTAAAGAAATTCTATGTAATAAATCCCCTACACTAGATGGCTTCATAATATAAATTTTTTAAATATGTTGGTCCGCAATGAGTTAGGATATTTGGTAGGTGAATGAAAAATCCGAAAAAGCATGATCCATCTTAAAAGCACTAGATGGAACTTTTCTCTCGCTAGTGCCAAAGAAAGATAAAGTGGAACACCCTAATGGATACATACCCATCACTCTCTACAATGCCATTTATAAAATCATCACTAATATCGTAGAAAAATTGCTCAAACCTCTCCTTCCAAATCTCATCTCACCGGAGAAAACAAGCTACATCAAAGGTCACCAAATATTATATGGAATCATGGTTACCCATGAAACCATACACTCTTTGAAAAACTAAAGAAAAACATGGTATGCTTCGTAAGCTAGACCTTTCAAAAGCTTTTGACAAGCTAAATTGGCAATACCTCTTCAACATTCTTAGGGATTTTGGATTTAATCAAGAATAGATAAACTACATTACCAATTTGTTATCATCAATCTTCTTGTCCATTCTATTAAATGGTTCCCCTTCCAATCCATTTAAAAAATCTTGAGGCATTCAACTAGGATAATCACTCTTACCTTTAATCTCCATATTGGTAGTGGAATGATTGGGGAGAGCTCTCAAAGAAAAAACTTCAGAGAATCAAATCAAAAGTTTTTGTTTATTTGGAGCGGATCTCCCAATAACTCATCAAAAATCTATTGATGATACCATGTTTATGGGCACTCTCAACATTCTATGTGATGGATGCCTCTAGAGCTAATTTTCAAATTTGATCTTGGAGCTCTGGAATTCTCGTGGAGATCAAGGAACCTTCGGTGCGATCTTCATCTCATATCACCTCTCCACATGGTTGTCAACAACACTGCATAGGAAGAAGAAAGCACCATCGTCTGCTCTTCCTCTGTGGATTGAATTGTACGAGATTAAGAGCTTGAAGGATGCAGATGTCAAAGCTAAGGAGATATTAAGATTCAATTTTGACACCAAAGACTTCAATCTGTATGATCCTCGCGGTATTTTCAAGGACCAATATGCGAGAGTGTACTTTCCATGGATCCACGAGACATTTCACTGGCACAAGGAGGACCCTTGGAGGTACTACTACAATGCCTCCAAACTCCATGATTCAGTTAGTATAGAGACAACTTGGAAATCTTCTCTACAGATAATAGCATGACATGAAGCAACAACAAAAATCGCAATAGGTAGCAATCAAGTGCAGGACAAGAGAAAGAGGAAGATTTCCAAGAACCCAGAGGTAGAGCAAAGATGCAAGATGAGAGAAGATCCTATCACGGAGAAAGAAACTTTGGCAGCGAAGGCAAACAGGGAGCAATGGATAAAGAGAGCAGAGTGAAGGAAGAGATAAAAGCAAAGCTTGCGGGTAGAAAAAATGAGATCACAACAAGCTTAACAAGAACCAAAGGAAAGATGAGAGCTAAGGAGGAAAGAACAACAGAGAATTAGAAGCAAGAAGAAGAAAAAATGTAAGGCGTAATGACAGAGGAAATAGCGCCAATATAGATTGGTGAGCCGGAACAACCAGCAGTTGAGGAAGAGAGTGAACAGATGCAGGTTGCCTCACCAATGCTAAACACAAGAACCAATTCCGGCTAGAAATCGATGAGTATGTGGAGCAGTTGATACGAGAGGCCATAAGAGAAGACTTGGAGTTGAACACATGCAACATGTAGCAATACGTCGGTGGTCCGTTCAAGGTTAACACCATGTTGCACTTACTTCAAAACGAGTTGGATACATGTTCCAAGACCATGTACCCGAATTCCTTGGAGGAAAGAGTCATCCTTCAGAAAGACACCATCAAGTAGTTTAGGGACACCATCATGCAGTACCAAGTTTGGCATTGATATGTGACCAAGATACACCAAGAGGAGGTTTCCGAGTTGGTCTTTCCCCAAGCTTCAGAATCATAGTGTTTTGTCTTGTCGGGTGTCTCTAGCTTATTTTGTCTCATATGGGTACATGTGGAAAATGTAATATTATTTGTAAATATGTTGTAAGTGAAATTCTAAGTGTCATTAGTGGAATGTGAAAGGTCATCATGTTATGTAATGAGTTATTTGTAAAGAAGTTGAAGAATCATCAGGGTAGTCAAAGAGTCACAAAGGGGAATGTCACAGATCACCCCACCCTTTGTTATAAATAGAACCTCATAACTCATAGAATAGGATTTTGGCTAGGCTTAGGCTTAGAAAAGGCCTGGGAGTATTATGATGAGCCTTGGCCTCTCCACAACGTAGAGCGAGTATACTTCTTCGAAAGTGTAGGTGTTCTTGACTGTAATGTTCCACTATTGGGGCTAGTCATTGTCAATGGTGTATGTATGGATGGAACTTTCACTTATAAAAATAATATCAGAGCCAAGACGCTCTCATCCATATGTTGTTATTGTAGTTGAACTATTCTGGTTTCTTTAGCAATGTATGTTGTTTGACTTACACATTTTCTTATGAACTAATTTGTATGCAATTGTACGAAACCTATTGAATGTGTGTTCTTGGATTAACTTGTCACTTTAATTTGTGGACTATTCCACATTTAAGCATGTGATTCCATTCGACTCGTGTGTTCCTTTCAATCTGTGTACTATTATAGGCTTCTAAGGGGTACACTTCCTTTTCCCATCTGTATGTTAGAAACCACATGCATCGCACTTGACTCTCTACAAGGTCACATACTTGCTCTCACCCAAATTTATCTTACTTATCTCTGCATGCTACTGCGGTCAAGGTATTACACTACCACCCACTGTTGGGACTCATACTCCAAACGATTTGAGTCCTAGTTGGGACTTCTTGTCGGAGAGATCCCCTAAATGTTGGCGGGTCCAACACCGTCAACAACTAGAAACCTAATCGTTAACCATAAATTTATAGAAGAAAAACATAAGTGATGTTAATTACAACCAAAGTGAGGTGTATAACTGTTCCATCCAATGAGATATATATTGTCTGAGTGGCTAAAAAACAAAATAAATACAAAAATAGAGTGCAAATATTTGGATCCTATGGTATTATGCTCTTGTTGTTCCAAATATTTTGTTCCTAAATGACTTATGATATAACTTTTATGCTTGTCGATTAAATATCTCCATCATACTCCACAATCCTTAATCCATCTCAAGGCCCTCTTTTGAGAGGCAATCTGTTGTCCTATTTCTCTCCCTATAAATATGAGAACATTTAAAAATCAAGAAAGAGTCAACGAGTCACATGTATTCCTATAGAATAGGATGAGAATAATGTTCCCGCATACTTGATTTTTGTTAAGCCAATTAACAGTGAGCATAGAGTCCCCAAAAACATGAATCTGAGTGCATAGAGCGAATAACAACCTTTCTTTACAAGCCAGGGGATTCACTTGGTTGTTGGTCCCTTGGACAAAACCAATTTTAACCTGATAAAAGTGAGCCTCTGTGAGAAAGAGGATGAAGCCTCCTCCACTATGTTGTCCATTATTGTTTGAAGCTCCATCAAAGTAGGCCCATGACCTTGTTTGATCAATGATTTCTATCCTGATCACTCTAGGGGGGACTAGGAATTTTTCTTATGGTAAATGACTTAATATAGTGTGGGCTTTAATAACAATATGCTTAGGTACCAAAGGTTTGTACTGAAAAATGGACTTTTTTTTGGCCATCCTCACCCTCCAACATATGACTAGGGGAAGGGGTTTGATATCATGACAACTGGGGTTTGCGAGCCATGCCTTCCAAGACTCCTCAAAGTCCTCTCCTTCCCATGCACTTGTGTGTCCCATTGCATTCTTGCATTTTTTCCAAACCTGCTGATAGAAAGGGTAGGTCATGAATAGACGTGATGCATTTTCACCATTGTTTTTAGATAAGGAACACCATCCTAACCTGATCATAAATATTCTTTGTGAGACATTCCAAGTGGGGACCTTCTTCTCCACTAGACACAACATTAGTAATTTGGATTTAGTAGAACACTTGGCTTTCCATACCACTTTCCACCACAATATTTGATTTGCTAAGACTCTATCAGCCATTAGGGAGATATATCTGAGCTTAGGGTTGTTGCTTAGAATTTCTATTAGACGGAGTGGTAATGAGTGACTTTGGGCACTACTAGTCATGGGATCGAGGCTAAGTCTCTCTTTGTCGCCTCTGTTAACCCTCCATGCCAACCCTTTACCAATGATATCAAAATAATTAAGGATAACCCTCTAGACTACTGAGATATTGGCCCTTGGCTTATCAATCCTTCTTATCTAATCTTCCAATGAGAATGGGGCTATGTATTTTTAGATGAATACCGATGTTCATAAACTTTGCATCGGGATTAGCCTCCATCCATATTTGGAACTCAAGACTTTTGAAAATAAGAAGATGTTCTTTAGGCACTATCCTCCCAAGAGTTTTAGCATAGAAATTTATCCAATTTGACCCAAGGCAACACCCATGTTCTCACTTCCTAGATTAGAGAAAAACTATTTTTACACAAACTCAAAGTCACGTTTGACCATCTTGTAACTCTTTGGCTCCAATTTTGCAGTTGAATGGCGCTATTTGACATTGCTCACCCGAATTTTAGGGCGATCTATCTGCCAGAAGACTTATAATGACAAAAATACAAAAGATGAATGGAAAACGAAAATGAGATTACGTATTGTTTTTAAAATGAAAACTAATAACCAATTACATATTGTTGGGTTATTACATCTTGTTTTTAAAATCAAAACTACCTAGATCAAAACTACCCAGTAAAGTAAAAACAAAAACACAGTAAAAATGAAATGTTTGAAGTAATTATTTACAGCGTTATCGAGCTCACTCCCAGCCTGCTATCATACAAAAATAATTTAAACTACCTCAAAATACAGTGAGGGAGGAAACAAATAAAAGCGTTTCCAAGGAAAATGTGAATTCACTGGGGAAAATGAGGGCAGAGCGTCTTTGAAAACCACGAGTCCATTGCACACATTCATTCTTGTTGAACTCAACAAAGACTTTCACATAAAATTTAAAAGCAATAACACACCGTTCAAACATTTAAAAGCAATCTCATTCGAAAAATCAAAGATCCACCTCCATTGCAGGGCTTGTATAGCTCTTGACTTATACCGAACAGAAATGTTATAATAAGTTTGTATGGCAAACAGTTCAGGTCTGCTTTTTTTTTTTTTACAGTTCTGGCTCTCTCAGCTTTCTCCTATTTTTTGAGTTACAGGTTACCAATAGTTTTGGTAATTTTGACGTTTTCTTAACTGAGAGGTGAAAATTTCATGGACAATTCCAGAAATCTGCACTATTTGACTAGAAATATGTCAAAATCTAAACAGAAAATGCAGACTCTGTAGGCTTCCAACTGCGCATGACTTCCTGTTAGCCAAGGGAAGTGTTATCCCTCCAAGTAGGTTTCAGGTTATCCCTGCGAGGAGCTTTTACGTATTCTCTCCGCTCTGCGCTGCTACTGGGATTCTTGCAGACCTTAAATATCGAATCCGCCGAAGAACCCAATTGCAGTAACTCTAAATTGAATGCATATCTTCAACCTTGTTGCTTCAGCGGTGAATTAAACACCGTCGGTGCCGCTCACCTCATTTCCGCGATGTATGAGGAAAAAACATTGCCTGAGCGGTAAAGATAAATTCAAAATTCAAATTTCGAGCGGGGTTGTGAAATTCAAACTTAAAATTCAACGTATGGCCGTATAGTATACCCTCGCATATTCCTATGGTATGGTGGTGGCGGTGACACTGGAGGTGGCTGGAAAAGGCCGGTTGGGTGGTTGGCCGGAATAATGCGCTTTTTGGATGATCGGAATCTCCGAAAAGTCACATTATAAACTACTCCATTAAATTATTATCTGGAGGAACCAACCCCCTCGTTTAGATGGTGTCTTCTGTTAATGTTTCTCTTCCTATCGCCAGGCAATTAAGTATATGCATGGTTTGTTCATGAATTGGTGAGTAATTGTTCCCTTCCGTGGTGAATGAACGACTGAGTAATTATTTCCCCTCAGTGGTGAATGAATGAGACTTAGCACGGAAGACATTACTGTTTTGGTCTCCGCATGGTTTTTTCTGTGGAAGTGTCGAGACAAATAAACAAGTATCTTAGGAAGACAATATGGGTGTACACTAAACAGGTATGTCCCCATCATTAAATAGTAAGCCAAATTCATAATAATTCTGCATTATTAATGTATTTCCGGAGTCAAATTTCTGGCCTGTTTTGCTGGAACTCTAAAAAATGTTGCAGCTTTTGAGCTTAAATTAGAGAATGGTTTTCATCAACTTCCTGAACTGTCTGAGAATTGAATCGTTTTTAAGTTGAATTACACTCTAAAAGTTCATTCTGGGTATAATATCTTTTATAATAACCATTGTAATTTCACTGTATTGTCTGGAATATCACTCTTTTTGGCCTGTGAATAAAATAAAAGTTCATTAGCTTTAGGGACTTACATTTAACTCCCCTTTTCCATATGCTATGGGGAATACAAAATTTAAAAGACAGGTTAACCAGTTTTCTAGCATACTGCTTAACTATTAATCAATTCGACTGTCATTTTCCGTCATGGCTCAAGCTGTCCAACTTCATAATTATTTCTAGCCCCTGTAAACAGTGCGAGTTTTGGCTATGTAATGTATGGTTTGTCTGTAACTGGTGTTTCTGCTACTTTTTAAACTTCAGATGCTAAAATTTGTTGTTTTAGTGGAATAAAACCTTGGTTTATTGGACTATCATGGATACTCCTTCCCTCTCAGGCTAGCATACTCTGGTCAGTCTTCGTATTTTTCTGACCATCACAGAACCCCGCCATAGCTCGCCACCTTCACTGGTCCTACTCTTTCTCGACCCTCTCTAGTATCTGCCGGTTTTAGACTTTTCCGGGCAGTTTCAACTTTCTCGGCAGATGACGTGGGATTCCGTCCTCACCTGACAATGCATATCATTTATTTCACTGACTCAATACGCATCACTCACACTCATCTCAAGACACCTATTAATTTCCACATCAAGCCATATCCGCAGTAACATTCCTTTTGTCAGTTATTCAATAGATAATTCCCATTTCGGGTTGACAAACGGTGGCGTCCGAACACAATATTCCTTTTAACTTTGTACCCACCTCCCCCTGGATTGCCTCTTTTTTCGGAAATTGGTGATCCCAATAGGGATGTATTGTTAATCTCGTTAGACCTTCACCTTTTCCATACCTTCAGACCTGAAATTAAAAAAAAGAAAAAAAAAACTGTCATAATCCACTGACTTATTCGCCTTACCATGCCCTGAAATATAAATTCATAGCGGATTATCCTTCTGACGTCTCTGCCACCTTTGCACTCATTCGTGCCACTATGGAGGCCGAATCCCATCAGATTGGTGCTGATATCCATGTCAGCCAAAGCAGTCCACGCTCACTTGATGCATGGCGCACTATCTTGGGTGATGGCAGTGTGCCAGATGTCGTTGAGAGGCCTCATGATCCTTTGGGTGGCGGACATGTATTTCAACATCGTCGTTCTAAACATCGCTCCATTAAAACTGCTCCTCCTCCTCCAGCATTGGCTCTGGACAGTGATACCCTGGCGGACCGAATTACAAGTCTCCAAAAACGTGCCTTAGTTGGTAGATGGTATTTCTTAGAGATGGAAGACTCTGAAACACGTAAATGGATTGATAAGAAATGGAAATCGATGTTAGGGTACATGCCTATAGTTGTTAGGCTTCTGAAGGGATGGTACAGCTTTCACTTTCTCAGTGAAGATGATTTGGAGAAAATTATAGCTATCCCATGGATTCATGGAAAAAGTTTCCTTGCCCTCCATAAGTGGTACATCGGGTACAATCCCCTTTGTAATACTCCCTCCAACAAGCTAGTATGGGTAAAATTACCAGGACTCCCTCTGGAATTATGGACAAAATAGGCACTTGTTGATATTGGCGACGCCATCAGAAAGTTTATCTACGTGGACCCTAGCTATTTGGGTGCACAGGACAAAAGGGTAGCTTGGATCCTCATTGAAAAGGATTATAGAGGGGGATTCCCAGATCACATTGAACTACATTGGGGTGACACCTTCCTCCAGCAAAGACTGGACTATTAGGGCGTTCCTTTCAGATGTTCCTTTTGCCACAGAACTGGTCACATGCGTGAACAATGCCCCTTCCGTCCAGGTGGACACTTCTATGGCAGAAGATGCTATAACGGCACCACGGGGCCTCTCTCGGATATGGGTCATCAGACTCTAAAAGTTAAAGAGAACATGCCACATAAGCATCCTCCTCATCAATCAGGTATGCACTCTCGCTGGAATTCCCACCTTCCACATGCTTTTGGATCAATTGTTTCTTCGCCCATTACCATACCATCATCACCGATTAATTCGGCCAAGTCGGATTTTCCTTCTTTTGACAACCCTCCAGCTTTTATGTGTCATCAACCTCCCGAGCCTGCAACTAACCAGGACATTCTAATTCCCTTTACATCTCCTCATCCATATCTGGATATTCCATCCACCTCGCAAATTGCATACGTTGCACCACTGGCTCCACCTCGCCGACAATCAAAAGATAAAGGCCCTTGCCTCAGTATTACTCCAAATTCTCCTGCTGACAAACTTGGTCGGAAGTGACTTAGACCTTCTCCTACAAAGGAAGACCCTTGATCTTCATACCCTCACTATTCACAAACCGGCAGGCAGCTCATCCCCCCACATTAACCTGACCTCAGCAGGAAACATTATAGTGCATAGGAAGAAAAACCGAGGCAGTCGCCACTTTCGGGGACGATCCAATAAAAATCCATTTTCCTCCCCTTTGGATAGGTTTCTCATTGACATTCCCATAGCTGACATCTCCCCCTCATGGGCCCTTAGAGCACGGATGCCTGAGAAAGACCTTTCATGATGTGCATCATCTCCCTTAATATTTGGGGTCTGGGGACTGCCCCTAAATACTTAGCCCTCAAAAACCTGTTGTTATCTCTACAACCTTTCATTATCCTCATTCAAGAAATGATGCACAATGTTCCTAATACTATTCAATATTTTCGGAAAATGTTTCTGATCTGGCATATATCTGCAACTATTGCGATGGGCCTCTCGGGTGGTCTAGTGGCCTTATGGGACCCGAGATGGATCAACATTAAGGCCTTTCAATGTTTCACTGGTATACTACTGGAAGGTAGTATTCGTGGCCTACTGGTCATGTACATATCTTAAACATATATGCCCCATACAGAGATAGAGGGAACTTCTGGGACCAATTCATATCATTAGGTTTAATGGACTTGCAGATGCTCATCATAGCAGGAGACCTAAATTGTACTATCAGCCTTGATGAAGTTTGGGGATGCTTCAATAAAGCCGACCCTTTGGCTCGTAAAATACAGAATGCCATCATTATGAACAATTTGGTAGATGTTTACCCCTCCAAAATTACCCTACATGGGACAATGGACGCTCTGGATCTGCCTATGTTGCCAAAAGATTGGATCGTTTCCTAATTCATGAGCAATTGCTGGACCGCTTGGGAGATGTCCGGGTCAACACCATCAGTAACTTTATATCGGATCATAGGCCCATCACTCTGCAATGGAGGAAAAGGGAACTTCACTCGGGTTTCCCCTTCAAATTCAATAGAACAATCTTAGAGGATCCTGACTTTAATAAGCTGGTGCACGATACTTGGGGAAGTATTAATGTCTCAGGATCCTCTCCTATGCTCAATATCCTGGAGAAACTAGACTCCCTCTGGGGATCTGTTAAATTCTGGCAGAAAAAGAAAATTAGGGACAATAGAAAGGAACTTGTGAAAATACAAAAATGTCTGGACTCTCTCCAGGCCTCCATGTCCACTCATTTCTTTCCTGACCACATCCGAGCCAACATTCAAGCACTAGAACACAGGAAGAAGAAAATTCTAATGATGGAAGAATCTACATGGAGACTAAAGAGCAGGGCACTCTGGTTAAAAGAAGGGGACCGAAACACAAAATTTTTCCACAGATATGCAAACTACCGCCGAAATATAAATTCCATTTGGCAAATCACTGACTCAGATGGACGAATATCCCAGACACAAGAAGAAATAAGTGATGCTGTTGTAAACTTCTTTCAAAATGCTTATGGAAGCAATGAAAATCCTTCTGTGCAAGATATGATTTGGGGAATTGATCCATACCCTATCATGTTTGATCTGGAGAAAAATGAGGATTTTTTTAAGGAAGTTACTAAAGATGAGCTACTGGGAGTTCTCAAGTATTTTAAGAGTGACAAAAGTCCCGGTCCTGATGGATGGACTATCGAACTTTTCTCTCATTTCTTTGAAATTATCAAGTTGGACCTGTTGGGTATGATCGAGGAATCTAGGAATATTGGCTACATTCATCATAAGATAACCTCCACATACATCACTCTCATCCCTAAAAACAAATCTGTTGAGAGCTTCTTGGATTTCAAGCCTATTTCTTTGTGCAATGTCATCTATAAAATCATATCGAAGACTATTGCGGGGTGGTTGCGCAAGACTCTCTCTCTCTTCATATCACCTGAACAACATGGATTTCTTCTGGGCAGAATCATCCATGATGCTGTGGCAAATGCATAGGAAAGCATGCACTCCATCCACACAAAAAACATGGACGCGGCTATTCTTCAGGTTGATCTCCGTAAAGCATATGACTGTTTGGATTGGGGTTTTCTTAGACTAATTCTCAACAAGATTGGTTTACAACCTAGATGTATTAACTGGATCATGGCCTGTGTGGACAATGTAAACTATGCTATCATTATCAATGGACTTCCAACAAGATTCTTCCAGGCTGGTAGAGGTCTTCATCAGGGATGCTCGTTATCTCCTTTATTATTCATTCTGGTCATGGACTGTCTGAGTTTGCATATCAAAAAAGTGGTCCTGGAGGACCAATTCAAACCACTGAAGCTGGGGAACAACATCAATATCTCTCATAACCTCTTTGTCAATGACATCCTTATAATGGGTATGCTTTGTCGTTTCTCCTGGTATTATCTTTTTCATATTTTCAGTAGATTTGCAAATGCTTCGGGACTGTGCATGAATTCAAATAAATCTGTTCTTTATCATAGTCAATCTGATATGGTAACTATTACATATATTAAAGACTTATTTGGAATTGAGGCTAGACCTATGCAAAATGGATTGAAATATCTTGGTTATAGACTTAAACCCTCATGCTATAGAATCTCTGATTGGAAATGGCTTACTGAAAAATTCTATAATAGAATTTCTGGGTGGGAATTTAGATGTCTGTCCTTAGGGGTAGGGCCATCCTGACTCAAGCTGTTCTATCACAACTGGGTGTATATTGGGCACATCTTTTTCATATTCCTGCCTCCATCATTAGTGACATAAACCGACTTATGGAAAATTTCATCTCGTCGTTTTGGAGAGGCATTGCTTATCAAATCTCTTTGGAGGGGTTTATTTGGAGAAAGCACATGGAGCAAAATTATACATCATAAGTATTTAAAGAATAAAGACTTCATTTTTTGGTACCGATTTGGTTCGATTAGGATTAAACAAGGTTCAACAATCTGGTTAAGTTTCCTAAAAATCGAGAAATTCTTCATTCAGCACCTGGCATGGAAATTCCAGACTGGAAATAGTATTCTTATTGGCATTGACCCAATATTGGGTGCTGAATCGAACTTCTCCATTTCCAACATTATCATTTAGCACCTGAATGACCATAGTTTTTTTTTTGTTTTTTTGTTTTTTGTTTTTTTTTTGTTTTTTTGTTTTTTTTTTTGTTTTTTTTTTGGGACCAAGTCATAAATCGCTGGCAGGGTACACTCCCCATGTGGAAATGTGCCCTTGAACTGGGATTAACCAGCCATTTGGAAGGGGAATGGTTTCAGTCCACCTCAAAAATGAAGCAACTTGGCATCTGCAGTTTTGGGACCCAGGACAAGATTATATGGTCGAGCAAAATGATTTCAGATAACATTATTGTGGCAGACACTTATCATGCATTATCAAATAAGGTTGCCAGGAAAGGGGAGCATCATACCCTTTATGCTTTCTGGAAAACAAAAGCTCCAATAAAAATTATAATTTTCATTTGGCTTGTTTATCATAATAGAAATCTTGTATGGGAAAACCTGCAAAAAAGGAATTGGTATGGCCCTGGCATATGCTACTTATGCAAAAATCATTCAGAAGATAATGATCACATCTTTCTACACTACCATTTCACCACTCAGGTTTGGAAAAAGACTTCTTCCCTATTTGGCTTCCCATATATTCAACACACTTGCATTAGAGATTCATTGAAATGGTGGAGCACGCAAAAGTCTGCCTGGTGAATTATTCCTCTCTTCCTCTTCTGGGCAATCTAGAATTGGAGGAATAGAAGTATCTTCCAGAACTGTAGGGAGGAGTTCTCTATGATAATTGAAAAAATTGCCTCAAATCTTTCTTTCTTTTCTGCACAACCAATATGCTCTAAAGATGGTCCTAAAATGAAGGATGATATTCAATTCACTTACCCTATGGGGTTTTTTGATGGGGCCGCTCAAGGGAAAAACTATGCTTGTGGTTTTTTGATTGCCATAAATGCTAATTTGACATACAAAATGTATTGGAACTGTGGTGTTGGTACAAACACAAAAGCTGAAGCAGTGGCTCTCTGGGGTCTCCTATGGTTCAACAACTTCCTTGGGAACCCTACTCTACACATATATGGTGATTTGATGATTATAATTGATCAAGTATTGGGGAGGGCATCCATCAACAATCCCAGACTTCAAGGATGGATGGAAAGAATCGAACTCCTATGGCAATGTCAAGATAGCTATACAATCCAACACATTGGAAGGTGCCTTAACAAGGAAGCAGACAGATTATCAAAAAAAGGTTTGCAGGGTCGCATTGGTAAATGACATCTAGAGATCACATGGGAGCATAACACTTTTGATATGGAGGACCTTCCAAATCCGGGTTAAACTTCCTCTATGCATGTGTTTCACAGTCCTTTTGTAATTTTTGTTATATAGGCTTATAAATTTCATAATATAGTTTAATATGTACAAATCCTTCATATGGCATCACATTGGGCGAAATTGCCATTCAGATAGATACTTTTAAGGTTGAACAACTGTGTTTAATTTTTTGTGACAGTATTACTCTCCTTTGTGTTTCTTTTTGAACTTGTTTTCTTGGCCACTGGGCATAAACAGTGTCCTCTACGAGGGACTTTTATTAGTTTCCTTGTTAGATGGTGCAATTTTAAGTTCCTATATCTATGTTTTGACCGGGGTGCATTGTACTTACAGAAATGTTCCCGTTGAATTTTCTTTCATATGCTATAGGTCTCTCATGCAGGAGAGATAATTCCTCAACTATTTCATTGGCATCAACACTGGATGGTTTATATTTCTGCAATCTTCACCAATATTGATCTAAGACAACAATACAGCTCCGAACTGATGCATATCTATACTACAGATAAATTGTTGCTGAAAAATGCACCTTTCTGTCAACCATCATTTCCAATTACAGGAACTGTATCAAATTATATTTGCTATATGTTTTGTCATGATGTAAATGGACTATGGACTGTTTATTTCCTGGTCACAACAGACTTTTAAAACCCATGGGTTCTGTATTTTGTTTGCCTGAAGAGGCACTTGATATGAATTATGGCATATGTATATCTATTTTCTAATATAATATAAATCAAGCTTTTTTCGTACTGAAATAATAATAATAATAATAATAATAATAATAATAATAATAATAATAATAATAAATCCCTGGGAGTAAGAGAGCAGGTTCCCATAAACTCGGCGAGGATGTCTTAAATAGATCATCAAGGCCCAAATTTTCACAATTATAGTCCTTAGTATCCATTAACTCCAAATCTTTGTCGATCCTCATGCAGACGCTCGCTTGAATTTCCTAATACTCAAATTTAATTCCTTATTCCATCAATTTGCTAAGACTCGAGGGAAGGATTAAGATCCGAATTTGAGCATCAATTATTTTATAGCCTTTAATCAATATTAATAATAAATATTAAATATCTAAGACTTTATAAACCATCCTTTAATCAATTAATAATAAATATTAAATATCTAAAACTTTATAAACCATCTATGTTAGATTAAGAAATTGGGAGGGAAAGTCTTATTTACCATGAAGGACTTAGCATTAAAAGTTCAAATAAAATTAGAAGAATAAGTACAACACAATCAAATGAGAGAATTCTCTCAAGCTATTTAAAATAACAACTTTAAGACAAGATCAAGTCGTGATATCACATTAACACTTTGTATTTGGTGTCTTTTTTCTTAATTCTATTTTTTTTTATGTTACATTTTTTTAGGGTGATAACTTTTTTTTTTTCCTTTTTATACAAATTTTTTAATTTTTTTTTAAGTTTTATGTAATTAAATAATATTAACAATTTAATATATTTAAAATAGCTATAAAAATTATTATTTTCCCAGATGAGGTGTTTGAACTGAGAAAGGGTGGGAAGTACACTGTTACCATCCCACATGTCTATATGGTCGGGGTACATGGCAACACATCCTTTTAAACACTTTGTTATGGCATCCACGAGCAACATGAGGGAAATTCCCACTCTACTGTCCAACACCTAGTACATGGATTATATCATATGTGTTTGCAAGCTTTTGTGGGCCTCCATTGTCTATCATTAGATCCTCCCACCTATGATGCAACTCTAGCCACCTCATGTGACTAGTCTTTTATTGTAGCCATTGATATAAATATTAATTTATAGCTCAATGGAAGTAACAATATCAAATAGAGATGGAAATCCTAGCATAATTTCTTTTGGTTAGGTGCTATGCAGCTCAAAGTTATAATGCTAACTACGAGAATGGGGTGACATTACGAGTTGCTAGTATGGAGCAAAGGCACCATATTTGGTTATTCTCAGGCTAGTCTGTCCTTCCAATGAGGATTTGCAACATCCTTTCCAACACTGCTCTGTGCTTATCTAGGCCCTCTCCTCGAGGAGCTAGGCTGGGGTGCCAACTTAACACAATGTTTTTCTTTGTTGCTCCGACGTTTTCCATCCATAGCTTGCGAGAACAAATGGATTTTTTTCCTAACGAAACTGTTGAGAAATATCTTGTCATTGATGTCAAAATAAGAGTCATTAATGTATATAGGTATCAAACTCAGGGGAGCCACAGATGGATTCCCATATAGAGTTACAATTGGAAAGATGCAGTTGGAAGTAGTGGATATTTGAAGGAATTTGGACTACAATGGACCAATTTAGTAGCTCCTATAAAGTGTTCAAATGTATAGGGTTTGGAAAGACCTTTCCAACAATATATGACACTTAGAAAAACTCTAAACGGTTGATTGATTGCAATGTGCTTAAGGGTTAATGGATTTAGAAATTCATATATAAAGTTAAGTCTAAATGAACGTTGAAGGGCGTGAACCTCTTGTTCTAAAATCCAATACAAAAGCAAAACACTTAAGTTTAAAACCAACACAAAAAGAAAAGTCTATTTGGTTGGACCCCCATTCGAGTGTTCCGCCTTTATTAATTTTATTAATGGAAACAAGTCTCAAATTATCGAATCATTAAGTTATTCGGACCCTTGCGGTTTGTTCGGGCCCTCAAGTTTTGTTTGGGCCTTTTGCCTTTTTTTGGACCTTAGTAAAGAAATACCCTTGAACTCCTTTTTGGACCCCACTCTTGTTGGGACTCAATCGTTGTTGAAGGCTCAATTCTTGTTTGGGACTGTGGGCCTGTTTGGGGCCTCTGATTCATCGAATGCCTCGAACCTTAGTATAAACTTAGAAATTTTTTATTGTTGTTACAACAGGTGAAAAACTAATAATTTGTTGAGAAAAATCAAGTTATCATACCTTTCGTCATACAAGTTTATTTTTGAAATTATGCTCCAAATTGATTTTAAAACAAGCTATTGATGATTGGCATTTTGATTATGAGAGAATACGAAACGAGTGGACCACATAAAGTGTTAAAGAATGAAACTTAATCACTTCAATCCTTGCTGCATTAGAATACAAATAGATTGAACCATTGATTGAAATTTAATATAAATTTAAGTTTCAAAGTCGGAATTAAAAAACATAAATAAAAAAATTAGGACCTAGTCCATATTTTTTATCTAGTAAGTGAGAAATATGTAGAGAGAAAGAGAAAAACATGTTGATTTAATTTGCTAAATATAAAACGACCTAAAGCAAATTGTTTAATAAATCTAGGATAAACAACTGAAGATGAAAGAGGAGCAGTGAGGAAAGCACATTGTTGAAGACAATAAAGGTACAACAAAGAAGACCAGGTAAGCTAGTAGAAATAATTTTTGACTCAATTTATCAGAGGATTGGTGTCTCCTACATTTAGTGGCCTGAAAAATAATAGTAGGTTGGAGCCTGAGAGCAGAGGGAGTTGATGCTTCTGGTAAGTTATAGCTTGAAAAAGAAAAGATAGGTTGGAACCTACAAAAATTGATGTAAAAAGAAGTTTGTGTTTTCTTTTACATCAAAACAAAATATTGGTGGTTTTCTCCCTTTATGGGTTTCCAGGTAAACACGGTGTCTACATGTGCTTGTTGTTTATGTGTGCGATTTTTATTGTATAGTTGTGCATTGATTTCATCGAGTTAAATGTTCGTTAATTAAATAATTATGCTCATTGTTAAAAATAGCTAAAGTTTATAAAAGGGCCTTAAAAAATTTATGCAACACCCCCCTCACCACCAACCCCCCCCCCCCACCCCCCCCTCCTTTCTTAGTATTTTCTTATTTTAAACAATTGGTATCAAAGCCAGTTCCTTCAACATCAACCTAATATATGGAAGGAAGATATAATCCATAAATATAGCTAGTCAGGAAGGACGTTCTACAAACAAAGGTCCTCTATTTAATAAAACTAATTATACCTTTTGAAAAGTTAGAATGAGGACATATATAATTTCTCTATGAGTAGATGTTTGGGGTGCAATAGAGAATGGTTATGAAAAAACTTCTTGTCATTGTTGACAAAGATGATAAACTTGAATTTTCTTTCAATGCCAAAGCCATGAATGTTATCCTTAGTGGCTTAGCTGAATCAAAATTTGTAAAATTAATGCATTATAAGACTGCATAGGAAATGTGGGAGAAGTTAAGGAACATTCATGAAGGTGATGGTAAACTGAAAATGACTAAATTACAAATTTAAAAAATGCATTTGAGTCGTTGAAAAGGAATGATGATGAAGATATAGAAAAATTATTTCTTAGAGTTGATGAAATAGAAAATTCTATGAGGCGTATTGATGAAAGCATTAAGGAATCCACACTAGTTTAAAAAGTTTCAAGGTCTCTTCCTGACAAGTTTAATCCAAAAGTATCAGCTATTGAAGAAATGTCAAATATTGAAACTCTAACAAAGGATCAATTGCTTGGGTCACTAACAACATATGAAATGAGAATCACAAAAGGAAAGTCCACATCAAGACAAACAACATTTAAAGTATAAAGAAAATCCATAGAAGACCAAGAATGTTCAAGTTCATGTTGAGATGAAGAAGAAGCCAAATTTGTAAGAAGATTGAAGAAACAAAATGGTAAGTACAAAGGTGAGCTTCCTTTCAAATGCTTTAATTGTGTAAGAGTAAGCTATTATGCTTCAAAAGGGAAGATAAAAGGTCAAAAAGTAAATAAAAGAATAAATATAGGAGAGTGAAGAATGAGAGAAGATTTAAAAAGAAAAGCTTTTATACTCAATAAGATAGAAACTCCTCTGAAGACACGATTGAAAAGGAATCAATGAATTTATGTTCATGGCCCTAGAATCTCAAAATCAAGAACATAATGAATGTTATCTGAGTGAAGAAGAAGAGGGTGAAGTTGATCTAGAAGGAGAACTGATGAAAACGAAACATAGGTCTTTCATTTTCAAATTTTCTTATGGTCTTTATCTTGGACTTGTGGGTTATGGCCCCACAACTATGCACTCTATCCCGTGTATGCATACAACATCAATTCCTCATGCTTGGCTCACACAATCATTACATGCAGGGTTAATTCATCAAACAAATTCATCCTATCAATGCATAAAGTCGTCAAAGCATCAACCCATGATTCACACATAGAATTTCATAATGCAAAAGACACACTTCATTAATTAAAACCGTTATACTATTACGTGGCACCTCGATGGGTCTGATATTCATCCAATTGACTGCCCTTCATACACACAAAGGTTTACAATTTATAATAGAAAATTACAATATCATGGATTATTTCAAGATCCATGATCCTATCCAATGATCCTCTCCACAAAACTCTCTACATGATCTTCTCCACAAATCTCTCAACGAATTCCTAAGATTTCTCAAAAATCTTGTTTTTCATGCTTTTAATCCTTTACAAAATAGATAGTTTTTGACAAATGCATCTTCTGGAACTTGTTCTTGTTGATTTTCTTGAAGGATAGGTCAATGCTCCTGTATCCAGAACTAATTAGTGTTTTAGAATAAATTTACAAGCTTAAGAAAAAGAACAAGAAACAAAAGGAAATATGGATTAAATATATTAAAGAAGAATCTAAGTTTGAATAACTTCTTATGTTAAAGGTTGAATTGGAAGAAGCTAAAAAGGTTGAATACATTTTATTACAACAATTGAAAGAGAAAAGCAAAAAATGTGAAAAAATGGAAGAAGAGGTAGTCTCTCTCATAAACAAGTTAGAAGAAAATTAGGATGGATTAAATATGAATCGAAAACACATTAAAAGAAAAATTTGAGGATAAAAATCCCATCATTTTCATCAAAGAACTCATAGAGAGTAATGACAGTAGAACCCAAAGTAATGAAAACAATCAACGGTTAAAAGATAAGAAAATTGATAACATCACTCAGTAGCGGCAAGGCAAAAATACAACTTAGTAATAGCGAGGAAAAAATGCAACTCTACCTCAACAAGGAAAAAATACAACTCAACAACAACAAAGAAACAACAACACACAATAAAAAACATTAAATTTCTATAATAAGGAAATAAATCATCAAAATCCCTACTTCAAAGAAAAAATTATCGAATGCCCAAGTGACCACTCATAAGGACCAATGATTCCTAGGTATAGAAATTTCTTCTATGTTTACTATTATTTATGCAATAATTTTGGTCACAAGGTCATGGATTGTCGAGCAAATATTAGAAGAAATCAAGTAAAAAATCAAGTAATGAAACGACATATTTGTAAATTCAAGTAGAAATAAGAGAAGGAAAAATAATTCACCCACCCCTCCCCCCCCGCCAACCACCACCCTCACCCGCTCCCCCCCCCCCCCCCCCCCCCCCCCCCCCCACCATATAATGTCATTGAATGCTTCAATTGTCATAACTATGGAAGCATATATTAGAAGAAATCAAGTAAAAAATCGAAGACGTAATGAAAACGACATATTTGCAAATTCAAGTAGAAATAAGAGCAGGAAAAATAATCCATTTCCCCCCCTATTTAATGTCATTGAATGCTTCAATTGTCATAACTATGGACATAAAGAAAATTAATGTAAAATCAGAAATTTTAGAGGTCCATTGTCTCAAGGCAAAAAAATGACAGAAGAACCCAAATTGTGGAAAAATAAGAAGAGAAGAAGGATAGATGTGGCCTTGTCCTATATGCTCAAAATCAAAACAACTATTCATATGTAGACAACTATTTCTCCAGGAATATGGCTGGTGGTAAAGGTAAGTTTTTGTGAATTAATGAAAACAAATCATGGAATTTTACCTTTGGTAATGACTCTTAAATTAAGATGAAAAAGGATGAGAAGCTTTTCATTTGACCGGCCACGACTAGGGTTTCCCTAGACACCATTGAACCATGTTCTTGTAGGTTCAGTCGAGCCATTTCATCATACTTAAATCATGCCAACACTCGTTGTTTTTTTTATCGGCCAATGCAGGTATTTCGTCCCACTCGTGATGATTTGGTGCCGGCAGAAGGAACCTAGATGGTGATATGTGTAATGCCTGATGTTGTGTTGATTGTAGGGGAGTTTAGATCCGTCGCTTGAATTGTAGGTCGAATGCAAACTATGCACATATCTAGTCTTTTTTCTAATAGAAGCTGCTTTCCTGTTAGTGACCATCGCGAGGGTTTTTAGGTTGTTTTTTTGGTTGTGTGCTTCATGTAGGTACAATGAACACACTAAATTTGAATAAAACCCATCCTTGGATCTAGGTTTCTCTCCTTAGAGAAAGAGAATTTGGTATTCTTGAAGGAAAATGGGTTACTAGGAAAGTTCATTGGTCGGTGTCCAAGTTTTGTTGTTAAATATTGGGCTTTTGACAATTGGGTAAATCATGAACCTAAGGACATTATCTATTGCAGAAATGAATATTATTTATTTCTCTTTGCACATCAGGGAGATTGAGACCATATCTACAAATTGGATCCCTATTTCATGAGAACCAAAGGTTTGTTTCTCACTCATTGTTCTATTGAATTCAATTTGTTGATGGAAATATCATCTACACCTATGCGAATCATATTTCCTTTTTCTCCTTTTGTTTTCTTTGGCAAAGGCATTTTTAAGGCCATAGGAGATAAGCTGGGAAAATATATTACCAATGATATGGAACATGGGAATAATTATCTATGCCCCCGAATTTGTATTGAAATGGACTTCTCCAAAGGCCTTCCCAGGGTGATTCATCTCAATCTAGATGAGTGGTATCATCTCTAGGCTCTCGATTATGAGAGGTTCCTTTCAAATGTAATTTGTGTTGCGAGCATGGACACTTTGCGAAAAGTTGTCCAAAAGCTTAAGCTTCTTGAAGATCCCCAATTCCATTGCCTCCTCTAGAGAAAGGAGAAAACATGAAAGGATTCACTCTTGTTAAAAGTAATCATAAGAAAATGGAACTTGTAAAAAACAACAAACTTGTGAGGATGAACCTAAGCATCAACCCCTTTCCAAAAACAACTTTTAATTCTTGAATGCTTCTAAAGAAGAAAGTGAGAATCTTGAGGCCCAAGTAGATCAACTAAATAACCATATTCCAAAGGTCCCTCCTGATTTGAATGATGAATAATATCCATATCGGGCCCCTCCAATAGAAGTGGGAAAGTTTTCCACAAAGGTATCTGTAGTAAAAGATCAAAAATATATTAAGGTGGTCAAGAAGAAGTCCTCCTCTTCTTCCCCTTCCTATTCAGATGTGCTTAAATAGTGGTGTTCCTCCCCATTGGTAATAAGAAGCAAGAAATATCATAGTAGAAAGAACTTTGGTCCTGACTTATGTGGGCAAAGTAGTGGGCCATCCTCTAGAAATGTATAGAAACGTATTGTTTTTGCATTTTTTTCTGTAAGCAATTTGTTAGAATTGATTCTTTCTCTTTTGTAACAATAGAAATAAAAACTAGAAGACTTAATATTGGAACTTTTCCCTCCCTGATCTTATTGGGAGGAAGTTGGCCTCTTAGCCTTTTTGAAAATTCCTTTGGCCAAAGAAGAATATATTATAATTCACTGCCCGAGTAATTGTTGTGTTCAGTTGCAAATTTTAATACAAATCCTACTCTTTTTTTGTTAAAAAAAATGACTCTTCAGAAAGATAATCGGCAAAGGAACAATAAGCTTAAATAATGGAAAAGGTAAAGAACAAGATGTTTTGTTTGTAGAATGAATTAAAAACAACTTGTTGAGCATAATCCAAACGTGTGACAGAGGGTACAGTGCCACTTTTTGGGCTCAATACTATGAAATAAAATCAGCTACTACAGGAAAAGTAATGGCTAAGGCAGTCCAAAATTCAGATAATGTATATTTTCTCAAGGAAGAAAATGAGGAATGTCAGTCAAGAAAACTAGTTGAATGCTGGTTATGGCATAGAAGGCTAGGGAATTTGAATTTTGACCATATCGTAAAGCTCTGAAAAAAAGGAAGCAGTGAGAGATCTACCTAGAATCAAAAAGACGAATAACCCTATCTAGAAATAGGATGCGTCTTGATGAAGGAATAAAATGAAATACATATTTAAAAATAACATAGATATACAACGAAAGAATATAACTTCAATTAATTAATAAAAAGTACTGAAAATTGTTTACATGTTGAATGGAACAAAACCAACTTGGGCGATGGTAGCTTGTCTCTGAGAAGAGATGTGATGACTACATAATTTTTGAACTATGTTACAATGAGGCTTGGAGGCCTTTTCATCATAAAGAATAAGTGTGAAACCCTAACCCTAGGATATGAAGCGCCAACGGTTTTGGGCCTCATTGGGGTAAGTTGGATCACCAACTTTATGGGTTCATAAATTTGGCATGCGATCTCTATTTGGTTATCATAATACATCATTTCGAAGATCTCCATGCAGAGGAGAAAAAAGAATCTATCAAAACAGCCTTTGGCACTTTTCCAGTCTCTCCTTTTTCCCATAAAGCATCTTTTAGAACCTCAAAATGACTCTGGAAGTTTAGGACCTAAAATTTTTCCAAAAATAGAAATTGTGCTAGAATTAAAGAAACTGAAAGGAAATAGTGTTGGGGGTCCAAGTGGAATAGGAGGGTGGTGACCAATATCCATCTGGATCAAAATCGTGCCAAATGGGTAAGTAGGTTCGAGTATTATTTAAAACAAAAGAACACTTATCCACTAGAAAGCCACTACAATTGGTACATACAAATCTATGCATACCTTCAATAACGAAAGCACCTGGGGTGAGAATTATTTTATGTTAATCATTGATGATACTATACTAACATGGGTAGATTTCCTAAGGGAAAACTTAAAAGCATTTGAGAAATTTAAAATTTTCAAAGTGTTGGTATAGAATCAAATAGGTTGTAAAATAAAATGTATTTGGACAGACCAAGGTGGAGAATTTACCTCAAATGAATTTGAGGACTTTTGTGAATAAAACAAAATAAAAAGATGAAACACAATTGTAAATACCCCCCCAAAAATGGAGTAGTTGAAAGGCGGAATAGGTCAATGCAACAAATGACTAGGGCTATGATGGATGAAAGAAATAAACCATAGATTTATTGGGAAGAAGCCATATACACACCAGTCTATATTCTAAGCAATTCCCATCTCATGCCTAACAATGATAAGACACCCTACAAATTATGGAATTGAAAACCAACATCAATAAAACACTTCAAAGTGTTTGGCAACAAATGTTACATCAAGAACAATGATGAAAATTTGGGAAAGTTTGATGTTAGAGCAAATGACGGATTTTTCTTAGGGCATTCAACATAAATCAAAGGGTACATATGCTACAATAAAAGGTTGCACAAAATAGTTGACCATATTGATGTTAAATCTTATGAGTAACTACCTTTCAAGAGAAAACAAACTAGTTTTATTAATGCATTCGATTAGACATTTAGTGAAGAGGAAGAATAGCTTGAAAACTCAATAAATAGAGAATATATGGAGACAATAGACACTCATTCAAAGCCAATTTCAAGATATGTACAAAAGAACCATCCTAAAAGTCAAATATTGGCAACAAGGATGTATGGGTCTAAACAAGAAGAAAACTAGTTAACACTTCAAGTGCAAATTGCTATGTTGTCAATGGTTGAACCCAAAAAAAATTCTAAAGCAAACAAATATGAACAATGGATAAATTCTATGAATGAGGAATTGGACCAAACAAAAAATAATGAGACCTAGGAATTGACTCAAAGACCATCAAAAAAAATATCATAGGTATAAAATGGGTTTCCAAGGACAAATTAAATGAAAATGGACAAATTATTAGAAATAAAGAAATATTAATATGCAAAGGTTATGCATAGGTAGATGGATTAGAATTTGAAGAAAAAATTTCTCTAGTGGAAAGACTAGAAGCATTCAAAATTTTTCTTGCATTTTCTTGTCATAAAGAATTCAAAGTATATAAGATGGATGTAAATATGTTTTCCTTAATGGAGAACTTGAAGAATAGGTATATATAGAAAACCTAAATGCTTTCAATTATCAGATAATATTGATGAAGTATGTAGGTTGAAAAAGGCATCTTATGGTCTCAAGCAAGCACCATCGAGCATGGTAGTCTTTGTTGGATAAATATATACAAAAGAAATGTTTCAAAAGATGGACAATTGAAAACAATTTATACATAAAATATGATGATGCAAATATCTTGATTGTAGTTGTTTATGTTGATGATATAATTTTTCAAAGCAATAAAAACTAACTAGTCCAATGGTTTTTTGTTGAAATGAAGTTTGAATTTGAAATGCCTATGCTTGGAAAATTCTCATTCTTTCTCTTACAAATTACACAAACTTCAAAAGGTATGCTCATCTCCTAGGGAAAGTATCTAAAAGAAATGTTGAAGAAATTCAAAATGGAAGAATGCTCACATGTCAACACTGCTATTGTCACTGGGTGTAAGTTAAGTAAAGATGATTAATCACTACAAGTTAACAAAAAATTGTACCAATCAATGATTGGGATTCTATTATATCTAACAACAACACGACTAAACATAATTCTAGTTGTTGGTCTGGTAGCAAGGTATCAATCAACGCCCAAGAAAATCCACATGTTAGCAACAAAAATATTTTTCATATATTTAAAAGTCACAATGGACTACATACTAAAAAAGGGAAATAACTTCTTACTGATATCATACACATATGCATATTGGGCTAGCCATATAGATGATAGAAAGAGCACAAGCGATGGCTCCTTATTTTTAGGAGACATTGGTTGCATGGAAGAGGAGCAAGTAGAACTTTGTGTCACAATCTATTGTTGAAGTTGAATACATAGTCGTTGCAACAAGTTGCACTCAAGTAATATAGAAGACAATTCAAGACATGAAGGTAACACATGATGAACCCATTCCCATTAAATGTGATAATACCAGTGCCATAAGTATATCAAAGAATCATATTCTTTGTTAAAAAAACCAAACATATACCCATCAAGTATAACTTTCTCAGAGAACAAGTAGTTGATCAGGTTGTAAAGTTGGATTACATATCAACTAAGGAACAAATAGTTGATATATTCACCAAGCGACTTGCAAGAGAACCCTTTGAATATTTAAGACAAAAGTTGGGACCAATGTATTTCTTATCTATTCGCTAATTTCTTTTGAAAAAGAGCAGTTGGTCTAAATTAATCCAGAGTCTCAAGACTAGAATGCACAATACGAGGTTAGTGAGAACAACAATGGTTATGTCCAGTGGGAGAGTGATTAGCCTGTAATTTCTCAAAAGAAAAAGAAAGAATGAGAAAAAAGAAACAACAAATTATGGTTATAGTATAAATGGAAACATTCACAGGGTATTCACAACCACATGAGCAGTAATAGTGACATTTGTATCTTGGATATTAGTACAAAAATGTATTGGTAGATGGATAATGATTAAGCACATAGTGTATGTTCAGGGGGAGCATGTATTTACAATGACAATCATTAGAAGCCTATTATATTTCCTCAGGGGGTGAATGGTTAAACCAAACCCTTTTCCATTCATGTCAAAGGGGGAGAATTAGCAAACATTGAAGGAGGGGCATTGAAAAAGGGGAGATACATAAATGACCTACAATGTTTAATTTTTCCATTAGTGCTAAAGGGGGATATTGTTGGGAAAAATGTTGTCATTGATGTCAAAATAAGAATCATTGATGTATAGAGGTATTAGATCCAGGGGGAGCCAAAAATGGAGTCACAAATAGAGTTACAGTTGGAATTAATGGAACTTTGAATTAGTTTTGACTACAATGGACTAGCTCAGAAGTTCTCAAAAAGTGCTTAGATGGATAGGGTTCATAAATACCATTCCAATTGTATATGACACTCTAAAAAAATCCAAATGGTGGTTCAATTTACATGTGGTGTAGTGTTAATGGACTCATAATTTCATATAAAAAGTTAATTTTGAATGAAGGTCGAAGGGTGAAAACCATCTGTTCTAAAAACCAACATGAAAGCAAAAATCTTAAGTTTAAAATCGACACAAAAATCAAAATCTATTCAAGGTGGGCCCCTATTCGGGTGTCCCGCCTTTATCAGCTCTATTAATCGAAACAAGTCCAGAACTATCGAATTGCTAAGTTATTTAGGCCCTTGTTGTTTGTTCAGGTTTTTTCCATGTTTGAGCCCCGAGTAAAGAAATATTTCAGACTCCTTTATGGACACGACTCTTGTTCACGAATCAATTCTTGTTTGGGACTTAATTATTGGTTGGGACTTTGGAATTGTGGGGGGCCTCCGAACTCCCGAATTCCCCAAACTATGGTATAAACACAACAATTTTTTAATGTTTTATAATAGACGAAAACCTAAGAATTTGTTGAGAAAAACCAGGCTATCACATGTTTCGACATCCAAGTTTATTTTTGAAATTATGCTCCAAATTGGTTTCAAAACAAATTGTTGATGATTGGCATTATTCAGAGAGAATCTAAAACGAGTGGACCATGTGAAGTGTAAAATATTGAAACTGAATTGATTCAATCCTTGTTGCTTGAGAATACAAACAAACTGAACAATTGAGTGAAATTTAAGGTAAATTGAAGTTTCAAAGTAAGAAAAACAAAGAGAGAAAGAGAAAGGATTGTTGATTTATTTTGCTAAATGTTAAAGGCCTAAAGCAAATTGTTTAAGAAATATGGGATAAACAATTGAAGATGAAAGAGGAGAATTGAGGAAAGCACAGTGTTGAAGATAATAAAGATACAATAGAGAAGACCAAGTAAGCTAGTACAAATAAAATGTTGACTCAATTTATCAGGGGATTGGTGTCTCCTTTAAGAAGTGGCCTTAAAAATAACATCATGTTAGTGAAGAGAGGGAGTTGGTGCTTTCAACAAATTGTAGCTTGAGAAAGAAAATATAGGTTGGAGCCTCTTGTAGGTTGGTGCCTACAAAAATTGATGTAAAAAGAATTCAGTGCTTGCTATTACATCAGAACAAAAGATTGATGATTTTCTCCCTTTAAGGGTTTCCACGTAAAAACAGTGTCTAAATGTGCTTGTTGTTTATGTGTATGACTTTAATTATATAATAGTGTATTTATTTATTATATTTAAATGCTAGTTATTTAAATAATTATGCTGATTGTTAAAAACAACTAAAATTGTTAAAAAGGCCTTAAAATATTGATTCGCCCTCTCTCAGTGTTTTCTTATTTTCAACGGAAAATCTCCAGAAAGTGTAGCATCACGAGTTTATTAGTTGGCATCTTATCTCTAGCAGAGCTAGGTGCATTCTTTTTTTCTATCTTTCATCCCTTCTTCTTATGTCTAACACCTGTAATTCCTCTTTGGGCTTTCCAATCATCCTCATCCTTGGTCCAGTTCTTGTTTTTTTTCCGAAGAAATAGAATTCGTAATTTCTATTATAAAGATAATAACAGAGATTACATGTTGTTGATGCCGAAGCATATGCTGTAATGTGGTATATCCACTGATCAAAGGATTTATAATCCATCCTGTAATGTCCAAAAATGGTAGATACTGTGTGCAGTATCCACAACACAAAATACCGGAAAAAAACGGAGTTCATGTAGCAGAAAAATAAAACAGGTATCTGAGGCATATACATCCTCATACAGTAACAGATAGACATAGAGCCGATATAGAGTGGCTGATATATACAAGAAAAAACCATGTAGATCAAAAATTTCTATGTATCAGGGGGATCCCCCTGTAGAAGGCCGTCGATATATGGGCGGTGGTAGTAGCTGTGCATGCCTTCTGGAGTGTACTCTTCAATCTGCCAGTCACCTATGTGACGATCCGCCGCTTCTTTCGAGAGCCGGTCAGTAAGCGCATTTCTTTCCCTGTAGATGTGAGAAACAGTGATCTGGTCAAAATGTGTTTTTAGAAAAAAAAATTCTTCCAAGATATGTTTCAAAGAATATGCATGACAAAAAGAGATATTGTTTGCCCAATCAATAACAATCTTTGAATCCCCAAATATTTGAATTTGTCTGCACTGTTTGGTAAGAGCAAAATAGAGGAGATGTCTCAAAGTGATCAGCTCAGCAAAGTTATTAGAGCCCATCCCCAATCCCAATCTCAAATGATAATAATGTGTGTCAGATAAATGGAGAACGATACCCCCCCCACATCCTTGTAGGGGTGCAACCCCGTCAAAATAAGCCCAGGGCAGTTCCTTGTTGATGATTTCAGGCTGTATGTTCCGAGGGATATTAGATTTATGCTCAAAGGGAATTTCAGTGTAGGCCGCGCAGATAGAAGGCGGGAGAAGATGCCAGGTGACTTTATAGTCCTCAAAGATAATGGCATTTCGACAGTTCCAAATGTACCAGGAGACCACCAGCGGAAGGTTCCTGGCCTTTTCAGAGGACACCGCAGTCCACCATTGATCCCAAGTAGAGAGAATATCAACGCCTTGCCAGACAATATTTATATTTAGCACCTGTGTGACTTGTGTCCATATATTCTTCGTGACATCGCAGTGAAGGAAAAGGTGAGCCGTCGATTCTTCCTCTTTTTTGCAGAGAACACACCAAGTTGGACCAGTGAAGGCCCGCTTCTTGAGGGTGGTACCTGTTGGGAGTTTATCAGCTATGATGTTCCACATATGGAGTCTGGTACGGGGCTGTGCCTGAAGCTGCCATACATCCCGCCACCAGTTTTTAAGAATGTCCGGTTTTTTTCCTTCGATTAACTTCATGTAACCGAGCTTAGGTGCATATGTACCAGATTTGGCAGGGGCCCAAATTAATTCATCCGCCTCCTCCTGCAGCTTGATGTGAGATTCGGTGAGGGCCCGAATGTAACCTTGCCAAAGTGCAGACCAATCCTCTGGCAGAAGCCATTGTCGACCCGTAACCCAAGCTTGTGAAAAAATAGTTGATCGGTGCGGGTCTCCAATTTGAGCCAAATATTGGATGCCTCTGTTATTTAGGTGTCGAATTAACCCTTCAGGCAGTAGATGAGCATTCCCAGAGCCGGGCCATGGATCCAAACCGATGCGAACCTAAGCACCATTCCCTATTCTCCATAGCAGGTTGTCGCGGATTAGGGGCATAGCTTTTAGAGTAGCCTTCCAAATAGCTGATATGCCATAGTGGTGCCAGGTAGGTCTGCGAATCCATTCCGTAATGCTGGAAGGCCAGATGTATTTGTGGTGAACAACTTTCGCCCATAAGCTGTCCATTTTGATAAGAGACCATCCCTGCTTTGCCGTTAGTGCCTGAGCAAATTCAGACAGAGATTTTATCCCCCATCCTCCCCATCTCTTCGGCATGGAGACAATAGCCCATCTGGTCCAAGCAAAAATCTTACCCTTTTTGTTGCCATTCCACAGAAATCTATTACAAATTTGTTGTATTTTTTGTAGAATTCCTTTTGGGATCCAAGTAAGCGACATCCAATAGACAGGTGTGGCCTCGAGCACTGTTTTGATTAATAGGAGTCTGCCCGCCTTTGACAGTAGACGGTGTTGCCAGCCAATAATCCTCTTTTTGATTTTAGTAATGAGCCAAGTCCAGTGGGCCACTTTATATCCATCCGGTCTTAATCTGAATCCAAGGTATTTGATACCATCCATCAGCTGGCTTTCCGTGAAGGGAAAATGCTGAGCAGCCAGCAGAGATTCCTGTTGTGTGCAGCGCATCAGGGATCTGGTGGATTTGTCCTGGTTTATTTCCATGCCCGTGGCTTTGCAAAATAGCAGCAGTATATCCTTCAAAGCAATGATGTCGCGTACACTCCCATTAAGGAAAATTAAAATGTCATCAACGAACAAAAGGTGGGTAAGTGTAAACTGTTCAGTGATTTTGAGACCGCAGATATCACCATTTCTTTTAGCTTCCGCTATGAGCCTACTCAAACCCTCCATGACAATGAGGAAGAGTAGTGGGGAGAGGGGGCATCCTTGCCTTATTCCTTTGTTGATATTAAATCTTTCCGAGGCTGCACCATTGATAAGGATAGCAAAGGAGACCGAGGAGACACATCCCATAATCCAGCTTATAAGAAGGTGTGGGAATCCCAGATGTGTAAGGATCATCTTGAGATAGAGCCAATTCACTTTATCAAAAGCCTTTGCTAGATCAATCTTTAATGAAATACCTTTAAGATTCTTCAGTTTTATGGAGTGTATGGCTTCCTGGGCAGTGCCAATGGCCTCTTGGATGTGTCTGTTACGGAGGAAGGCGAATTGTTCAGCAGATATATGCGAAGATAGGATAGGTTTGATGCGATTTGCTATGATTTTTGCGATAATCTTATATAGGCAGTTGCAGAGGGAAATAGGGCGAAAATCATTAAAGGATGTGGGGTCATCAGATTTAGGTATCAAGGCAATGAAGGTTTGGTTCATAGGAGGATGAATGTGCCCTGTGATTCTGCTCTCCTCGACGACAGCCAATAAGTCCTCTCCTATCTGTTCGTAGAATGCCAGATAAAATTCCACTGGCCATCCGTCAGGCCCAGGACTCTTATCCTTCTTAAACCATATGAGAGTACTTTCTAACTCTTGTGAAGAGACTGGTAGGTCAAGATCTTCTCTGTCTTCCTCCCCAACAAATCGAGGGAACTTTCCGGCGAGGCTGATGATGTCAGGCAGATTGACATTATTTGGGGCCGTGAATAGTCTCTTGAAGTGATCAACCCCCAATCTAGCAAGTTGTTGATGTGTAGTAGCCCATCCATCTGGTTCCGTTGGAAGCTTCCAAATGGTATTGGATGCTTTTCTGCCGTTTGCTAGATTATGAAAGTACTTAGTATTATTGTCTCCGGCTTTGAGCCAGATGGCCCTGCTTTTGAGTCGCCATAGTTCCTCTTTATCTTGCAATAACTTCGATCTCTGCTCCATTATCTGGCACAATAGTGCTTTTGTGGCATCAGATTGAAATCCAGCACCTCTCTCATCAGTCAGATTAGCAATCTGCTCTTCCAGATACTTTAGGGACTGTTCATCTCTATCCCGTTTTGCTCTTGCCCATGTTTCAGTCAAAGATTTGAGCTTCTTTAGTCGAGTGCAAAAATCCATCGCTTTTCTCTGCTCTCTCAATGGGGGTTGGGATGCCCAGAAGTCAATGACCAGCTTGTGATAATCCGGGTCTTGGAGGTAACCAGCAAAAAATTTGAAGGGAGAGCGCGGCTTTGGATTGTTATCACTAATCTGTAGGAGAATCGGGTGGTGACCTGAGAGGCCCCCAGATCCGACCCACTGTTTGTATAAGGGAAACATCTGAATCAAAGCTTCATGCATCATATATCTGTCAAGTCGCCTTCCAAGAGCAGCCTCACCAGTTCTTTGGTTGTGCCAAGTGGGGAGCATCTTGTTCATAGGAATATCCACAAGGTGGTGAGCATCAAGTAACATGCTCATCTGTTCCGCCAGAGGGTCATACTGCGCCTGATGACCCCAGGTTTCCCCAGCACCCAAAGAGAAATTCAAGTCGCCCCCGATGATAGTATTCTGAGTGATATGGTGACCAGACAGGAAATGTTGCCAGAAGGTGTACTGATTCTGGTTAGGCCCATAGATATTAATACATCTGATCGGGATGTCGAGTTCTCCCAGAATAAAATCCATTCCAAGAAAACCACAGCCCCCCCAAGCCGAGATAAGATTGCATTTTCTAGGGTTTATGCCAATAAGAAGCCCACCAGATCTACCACAGGCATCTAACCCATGTAGAACCCATCCAGGAAGCATAGCTTGAAGAGTTTTCACCGCCATCTCAGCAGTGCATAGGGTCTCCTGTAGGAGAATAAAGTCACATCTAGATTCATGTATAAGCCGCTTCAGCGCCAAACGCTTTTTGGGGTTGGCTAGTCCCCTACAATTGAAGGAGAGCCAGATCATGGGGGAACACAGGTCAGGGGCTCGTTTGCTCTAAGTGCCCGCTCGATAGTAACTTGACGGCCCATGGCAACGTCTGCAACCGCATTAAGCTTAGCAGAGGAGATTTGGGATGGTCTACCACGCTTTTGCTTGCGGTGACGACCAGGGGATGATCCTAGTCCCAAATTATTTGCGCGGGCCCGGGACCGAAGGTGGTAATGATGTGCTCCAGAGGCGACCGGGGAGGGAGGGGAGTCAGGCCAATCCAATTTTGGATTGTAGGAGGGGGGGGTGGTAGAAAAAGTGGGCGGAGGCGGGGCAATAGTACACAGAATGGATGGGAGGGGATCATAATCAGTGCAGGGAGTCCGAATAGATGAGTGCATAGAAGATTGCAATACATCAGAAATAAAAGGATTACTGAGAGGGAATGGAGCAATACCCGAATGAGTAGATGCAGCCTCCGCCGATTTTGGTGCAGCCTCTGCAGTCTTGGAACGTGTACGCGGCGGCTCTGTGGAAGATAATGCCTTTCTTCGAGTGCTCTTATTTGCTTCAGCACCCTGCTTCTTAGTAGAATTCTCCTGCGGTGCTAGTCCTCCAGTAGTAGGTATGTTGTCTCCAGCATTATGGACCCCAGTGGACTGCTGTCGAGGGCCATTCGGATCCGCCGATGACAACCCTGTAACCAATGGGCAATCCTTGTACAGGTGACCAATTTTATGGCATCTGCGACAGCGGAAGGGGACGCCCTCATAATCCAGTAGCTGTTTCCGGGAGACATGTCCGTGATGCAGAGTAATCTTCTCCACTAGGCCCGGTTTGATATCCATGTGAACAAGAATACATGCCATGGACCTGTTGCCCGTCTTCTCGAATGAACGGTCGTGTTCCAAGTATGAGCCGAGTGCGTTCCCAATCCTCATAAATGCATACGTGTTCCAAAATTGCCATGGCAGTCCAGGAAGACGAACCTAGATGGGGCCTGCCCCCAATTGCTCTCTTTCCGGATCAAATAAGGGATCCCATCGCTTGAGCATGACAGGAGCTAGCTCGATATGCTAGAATTGTGAAAGAATCCACTGGGTGAGATCTGGCCAGTTGAAGTGCAAGGCGAACCAGCCCCGGGTGAGGACCATGACTTCTGGTAAGTCCTTAAGTAATGAACCCCAAATCTCCTCCACCCAGAGTTTTAATCGTTCGGTCGTGTAGGTGCGCCCACGAACCCGACCCACCAGGACTTTGCGTGAGGCGTCCATCACGTCTGGCATCGGTGGTTCAGGCCCAAATATAACGCTAATATCAGGATCAAGAGCCCGTAGGCATCTACCTTTCTTTACCTTCTCTGTGCGCTTACCAAAAGGGGTCTCCTTCAGAAGTCTGCGGCACGAGTCCGAGGAGCTGTGTTGGGCGGATCCCACAGAGCGAGCAGGTAACGGCGGAGTGAAAACGCCGGACCTAATAGGGGAGCGGGGAGTCGAGGTAGAAATGCCCAGGGGAATGCAGGAGTGGGGGGGGAGCCGTTGGGTCTGCGGCATAAAGGAGACTGAGAGGGAGTGGGAGCTGGAAGGGGGCGGAGGAGGTGAGGGCGCGGGGAGATCGGGTCTAATATGGGGCTGAAGCGGAGCGTCCAAAGATGGCGAGGATTGAAAACAAGGACCCAAGAGTTGTAAGGTCGCAGGAGATAACGGCGGACAATCCAGCGGAGAAGCATCAGCGAGGTTGAACTCAGTAGATTTTTCTTTACCTTTGAGCGGCAGATGTGGATTCCTCGATGAAGCACCTGTCTCGACCCTGAGCGCGACACTCCTCGGTATTAAGCACGGCCTGCTGGTGTGTGCCCATATATCCTGTTGGGGCATGGGGTCCGCTTCATAATCCAAAATATCCTCTTCGCCCATAGTAACAGTCGGGGAGAAGCCTATGACCGTGATCGTAACTGGAGCCGTCTAGCGGAATGAACGGGGGGCGGTTGTTGGCAGGTAAAACGGTGGGGGGTCCGCAGCAGAGAGCGACAAAAGGAACCTCGTGAAAAACAAAACTACTGTCGGTGCTCAGACAGTCAAGTCTGTCATTCCAGTGATAATCCAGGTGCCAATCGCCATGAAACGGAGTCCTGATACGAAACCCTAGCTAGGGTTCCACCATCGCCGCGAGCTCGTCCATCAGTCTAGAGCTCGGTCCAGTTCTTGTTATATATTCTGTTGAGCTCTTTAGTTTCATTTTTTGTTTGACTCTTTGGTTGTCTCCATTAATTTTTCTAGTTTCTAGGGGGGTGGGTTTCTTTAGGCACTCTTTCGAGCCTCCCCTATTAGACTGGGCCACTCTTTGGGTCTTTGTTACTTAATTAAATTCTTTCTCATCTCTCCCTTATCCCACTCTTAAAGAATATTTCCTCTTACTCAGGAATGAATTCTCTCCTCATGTTATATTCATGCCCTAACAACGAGCTTGTTTTCACTATGGGGCTGCCTATTATCAAAAGCATGGGGATTGGGGGAATACAAGAGCTCTGATTAGAGATGAAGTTTTGGTAGTAAAATTCTAGGAACTCACTCCCCCTCCAATCCAAGAAGACATTTCTCAAGTTGAGAGGGATATTTCCAATCAACAAGGCCTTCTATTCGACATGAAAGTTTTTGTTGATGTGGCAGATTGGGCTTCCAATGCAGGACACACATGTGGTCGATACAAACAGTATATGTACAATGTGGACATGTACTAGCACATGAAGTATCTTCTTGGAAAAGTAATATTAAATAGACATGAGAATCGAGAGGACATTCACCTCTTCTTGGGCCACTTACAATGTCAATTGTTTATTATACGTCGTTGACTCAGGCACATTGAAAAACATATAGGAATTCCTCCATATTTTGGATTCTCTCTAGGCAACAACAAGGAGCCTATATCGATAAAAGCCATTGATTCAAACCATTCCTCCTAGCTAATCTTTTCATGTTATGGTTTTAGTTTTTCAGTTTATGTATATCCTCGTCTTTCTCAAGGCCTTGAAGACCTAATTTATTGCATATGTATTTTGAACCTTACCTCTCTAGGAAATATTTTGTCATCTACCTTTCTAAAAAAACTAAATTTTTTAATATGGTTAAGTCTTCCTAATGATCAACTTCTCTAGAATTTCTCTGTTTATCATCTAATTTCTTATTTTAAAAACAATGCAAATATTTACTTTAAAAAATACAAACCAAAAAAATATAAAAATGTCTTTTGTAGTTTTATTTTAATACATAAATAATGATATTAAATTTAAATAATTATCCAATGTTTATATTTTTTGTTTCAAAAAAATACATATATTTTATAAAAAAATTATTAAAAATAATATAATAAACAAATATTTAATTATGTCCGTTTTGATAATAACTGTAGAAATTTTGGAACTTATAAACCATCCATGTTAAATTAGGAAAATGACGAATAAGTGTCACTTATGATAAATCGATATAAAACGTTTAAAATAATTAGATGAATAGAGTAACAATAATTGTATATACTTGATGAAATGATAACTTTTAAGGAAATTGTAATGTCCGCTTCCAATCAATGGAGTTGGTGGACTTCTACTCTATCATAGTTCTGGTAAGTTATTGGGTTAGGGTTAGGAAATTTGTTGGCAATTTATCCAAATACTTTGGTAATGTTTGATGGTTAATTGAGATTTCATTGAGATTATGAGTAGGATGTTTGTTATGGAATGATTTCGGGATAGTTTTCCAATATTTATTATTTTTGGTAAGATAATTTTGAATACTTACTATTTTAGTATTGTTGATGGGTTCAATTTTGATGACTATTTCAATATTCATTGAGATTATGAGTAGGATGTTTGTTCTAGAATGATTTCGGGATAGTTTTCCAATATTTATTATTTTTAGTAAGATAATTTTGAATACCAATTAGATTTTCTAATAGGGTTACTATTTTAGTATTGTTGATGGGTTCAATTTTGATGACTATTTCAATAGTTTATATAGTTCAGTGGTCCTATTTTAGTATTGTTGATGGGTTCAATTTTGATGACTATTTCAATATTTTATATAGTTCAGTGGTTTTAAATAAAATAATGATAAGTTATTAATCAATAAAATTATATCAAAGATTTAAAAGATTTAATTTTACCAATTTTGATGACTATTTCAATATTTTATATAGTTTAATGGTTTTAAATAAAATCATGATAAGTTATTAATCAATAAAGTTATATCAAAGATTTAAAAGATTTAATTTTATCGTTATTTTATTATTTTTAACAAAGGGACTATATGGGTCAGTTATAAAGTGAAATATATTTTATTTATAAAAAAGAAAAAAAGAAAGAATGATGTCTTGAATTGGGAGACTAAAAGTGACTTTATTTACTCAGACATGGCTTGATGAAGAGGGTCAAACTTATTGGGAGAGTTATAAAAACAAATTTGTGGAGTTCATTTGGTATGTTGGTTTTGATATTTGCTATTGGCATTTTCTAGAGGAGATTACTTCTTTTTTATTTGTAAGGACTAAACTCTGACATTCTCCATGTTATTGAAAGATTGATTTCATACATATATCACAATTGGGCTTCATTGTTGGCTTGATATATATAGTCTCTAACATATTTGGGGATATTTGTGGCAACAAGAAATATTTTATAGCTTGCTAGAGATCACAATTGGGCTTCAATGTGGATTTGATATATTTAGCCTATAACATATTTGGGGATATTTGTGACAACAAAAAATATTTTAGAGCTTGCTACAATACTATTGCTATAGTAACATTGATACAATGATTTTGCAAATTTCAATTCAATATCAAATTTATTCCTTTTCATATTTAATGGGTATGCTTGGATTGTGTTTTTAAAGCATTTTGGTTATCTGGGTATTGTTTATTTTGATCGTACATTGTAATCTCAACTCTAAAAATAAAATTGAGTTATATTTTTTTAAGGGTGGTTCAAGGACACTACGTTATCATTACATCCATGAGAAAATCCAGGTAGATCAACCTGAAGGGATCTACATGCTGGCCAAACTAGCAAGGCCTAACCCTAAGGGCGTCAAGGAGATTTGACCTTGTGACCTCCTAATAGGTGAGGTAATTAGCAACAAGAACTCGACCAACTGAGCTATCCCTTGAGGCTATAAAATTGAGTTATATTATTTTGTGAGTTTTCCTAAAAAAAAATTGTTATGAATATGAACATTATTTAATAATAAGAGGGTTAGCTGGCTTTAATCATGCTTTAATAACTAAAAAATTCAAGATCAATTCCACTTATTAATTATCTTAATTTATATATAAACTTAAAATTACCCTTTTCACACTTAATTTGTGAACATAAGAGGATGTCTATGTTATAAAAAATCATTCCATTTTTAGGAGCTAGAGTACCTAATAACTAGTAAGGTTTTGAAGTTTTTTATTTTCTCTCTCCTTTTTTTTAAACCATGGTTCTAAATAAACTTCTACATATATCTACTGCGAAGAACTTTTACATGTAATTTGTAATACTTTCTTTCATATATATTTTTTAAATAATTTTTGTTAAATATTTACCATGTTAAAAATTATATATATATATATATATATATATATATATATATATTCAATTCTCACAATTGGCATGTTTGCTTGTTGTGATAAGAATGGAAAGATAGATACCCCAGGAGTGGGACCTCCTTTGTGGGTGTGTTTTTGAATATCTTAGCCTTTACTAAGTCATAGTTTCCTACTAGGCATTGGTTTGCAGGCTATTGGTACTAGTCTTTTATCATATATTTTGCTAATTTAGGGTCTCTTGTTCTATTTTTGACTTGCTAGCTAAGTAGGGTAAGCGTTTTTCGAGTTAACTGAGTACATGCACTAAGAACCTTGACCCAATTCAAATTGGATCTTCCTCTTGGAGAATCAACATATAGTATTCATGCTCAACAACAACAATATATCATATTTTCATATCATGTCTTTTGTGTAATTTGAATTACTCCTTTAGTTACATAGTCAATTTTCTAAGCATTTTCCTCTCTTTTTTTTGTACTAACTAGTATAGCATTTTTTTTACACATAAATCTGAAATTTATATTTAAAATCTTACATAACCATGTTTTGAATTATTTTTATTAAGATAAAGTAATCTAAATCTCATTCTCAGGGCGAGATAACTCCACTCAAGTATAAACCAACCCTTATGTTTTGAATTATTTTTATTCTTTTACAAATTTTTAAATTAATATAAGATAAATTAATCTAAATCTCATTCTCATTGCTAGATAACTCCACTAAGTATAAACCAACCCTTTGATAACTCCACTAAGTATAAACCAACCCTTTGATTTCGTCCTTCATCACTCGAGCTTAATATTGTAGGTTGGCTTTTATCTCTCATGGGTTTTCAAAGTAGATCAATTTAGGTTCACTTTTGTTTAAATCACACATAAAGAATGGTCACTTTCCAACTCCCTTAATCAATCAACCAACTCAGTCAAGTAACCTCATACATATTTTCTTGGTGGGAGTGAAATGTCGTGATTATTTGCAATGTTTTGACGTATACTAACCAAATGATGCAAAGATTTGTCACTTAAGCTCCACTTAATCTTGATGTTTTTAACGATCCTAGCACCTTAACGCAGGGGGCTTAAATGTATATTTGAGATGGTGGTTCATGCATAGCTAAACTCCTTGAAGGGACTCATTGTTTTAGCACATTAAAGATTTAAATTGTCTCAAGCAATTGGCACCGAGTTTTATTGTTGTCCCTTCTCATACTCTTCATTTGTAGTTTGGGCACTTAATTTTCAGGACTCTCACTTTACTTACGTTTTATTAACATCACAATTAAAAATAATAACTTTTTTTTAAAGCATTTGATGTTTGAAGTTATTAGGTATTTTTATTTTCTAAGTCACTATTATTTTAATGATAAATAATCTCATGAAATAACCGGAAATTTTAACACGCATCATACTACATATTTTTCTAACATAATAATGTAGATATATGAATGTTATAATTTGGAAATGTAATTTGGATATAAGATTAATTTTTTGATAAATTTCGTGTTTGCTTGTTTCATAGTTAATTTTAAACATTTTCTTATCTTTAAATGATTGTTTATTGGTGCATTTTAGTTGGTACATAATATTCAAAATCGACTAGGTTCAAACTGGAAATTGGTTAAACTAGCGGGTTCATTAGCCTAAGTCACTGAATCAGTTGAAAAATTGGGTTATCTGAGTGGACCCCTGGTTCTTTTGTCTAATCGGGTATGAACCAAATAGTTTATGACGTAATTGGACTATTTTCCCATAAATCAGTGGGTTTATTGCCAGGTCGGCCGCAAACCCCACAAAATGTGATTTTATGAGTTTTGAATCTGTTTTGAGGAAAAATTGGGGTTGTTTCCCTCCAAAAACAGGACCTCCAAGAAAAGAATGCCTCCTTTCTCATTTTCTTCAAACATCTCAACCCTGAGAACGTTGGCAATCAATGGTAATATTAAATTCTTAAAGTAAAAGTGACATTTTCTTTATCTTTATTTTCATCCTTTACTTAAATTTTTGACATTACCATGAAATGACTCAAGATGTTTGAGTGGTTTCAACCTTATTGGATTTCATATGGAGAAACTATAATTTTAGATTTCACTCAAAATTCAGCAGACTTAATGGTTTTCAAGATTTTATGGTTTGGGGGTTTGCAATGTCTCCATTTGATTCTGTCATGCTTGAGGGTATGAGATTGACATTTGATCAAGAGCATGAAGTCCTTTAAGTGCCTTGATGTTGGTGGCGTTGATTGTTGAACTTTATTGATGTTGGTGGTATTGATTGTCAAACTCCTCTACCATGGCCTTAACAAAATTGTACCCTTCACTCATATGAATATAATTCGTTAGGCATGCTAAGTTTTTTCTACCATATTACAAGGTTGAGGAGATGAATCCTTCACTCAAACCAAAACCATTGGTTAGGCATGTTAAACTTTTTCAATTTCTATCATATTATAAGGTTGAGCAATCCAAGTTTGAAGACTTTGAGCTAGATGATGTTTATGTATCTCTTGTTGATGATCCCATTTCTAGTAGTGTTGAATCAATAATGAGTTTTATGAGTAATAATGTTTATTAGTGATTTGTAATTTTGAATCTTGAGGTCTAGTTTTGTTGCTACTACTACCATTACTACTGAGGTTGCAAAGGAGTCTTAGGAGTCATCAAACTCTGATCCAAATTATTTATGTAGCTCATGTTGATGATCCCATAAATAGTAGTGATGATGAGTTTGATCATGGTGAGGAGTGATCATGTTGATCACTGATATGTAGACTTGTAGTAGGCCAATGGCCCCACAACTTGTAGCATTGTTTTTAATTCTAGAGGTCATTTAGGGTCTCATTGATAATGCATTTTGTTGTTGATATTTATTGCACATGGTGCCATTTTGATATATTCACCTTTACATGGTATATAGATAAGCAAACTTTGCATATTTTGTCTCTATTAGTTTGGAATCATGGTTTTAAATCTTAAAAAATATTTGTTTTCATTAAAAATTAATTATTTCATGTCTATTTTTAAAAATTAGTTGATTGAGATTTGACCAGTCCTGATTTGATAGTTCAAGTTTGAAACTTAGTTTTATAAATGAATTAGTCGAGTCATCATCAATTCCAATTTTGAAAAATATGATTAAATTAATGAATTTTTTTTTCCACAAAAATATCCACTATTTATTTCTTAACTATCCTATCTTCACTTATCAAATATTCTAAAATACACATTCCGTAATAATGTGATGATTCTCCAAAATAATAGGAATGTGATATAAATCTTAATTGCTCTAAATATCAACTCAATAACCAACATAATCCATATATTTAATTTGTTATATGAACTTTGGCACTGCATATTTTGTTTCCCTCGATCAGAATACTAGATCCCTATACGCTGTTACATCAATGTGACTTGGATTTGAATAAGATTTTTCATAGGAAAATGATAATGATAAGGGATTACGTACATCCCTTACGGGGATAAAGATTCAATGGATAATTAACCAAATAGCAGCCACTTCATTCATATGGCATGATGGTAGGTTTTGATATAACGAATATGGCATGATGGTAGGTTTTGGTAGGTTTTGATATAACGAATAATAATTGGACCTTACTCTTTCTTATCTTAAATCTTGTTATGAATAACATAAAACACTCGGTTGTTATGAATAACTCCATTTTAAGATTGGAACAACACTCGATTCATATATTTCCATGATTCACACATTAAAAGAACCTATTCACTCTATCAATTGCTAGGTCTTCTTCTTATACTCATGGGTTCATGCTTACACACTTCGACTCGCAAAGCAATTTTGAGATTTTTATTATTATACATTTTTGAATTTGTCTCCGAGTTCATTAAAAGGAAGGAATACTTGTGTAATGGCTAATATTCATTTTCTTTATTAGTGTAATGGTTAATGTTCATTTTCATTACGATAGACTTTCAGAGAACCGACATTTACTCTTAAAGTCATCTAAAACTTAAAGTTTTAGGAACTCTTGGCATTCATATTTTCCATTTTAATTGGTTTGGCTTGAAACTCTTTATACTGTATTCACATATCTATTTCAACATGTCTTATTTGGACATCTTGGACAAGCAATGTTGAGTTTTTTATGAACTTAATAATTTGCTTTCAGCATTACGACATTGGGTTGGAATCATATAGGTTGTGTCAGACCAGGCAGTAACTCCTCAACAAAAATTGATTCGTATATCTTATTCCTTCAGGTAGGTCTTCATTATATACATGAGGGAAAGACTGTTCACTTCATCTCCCGAAGATTGTTCATATTACCTATATATTTATTTACATTATATTCACCCAATCCTGATGATTAAGTGTCAACATTCCCTCCCTTAATCTGAAGGGATGTTGGTGCGTCCAAGCATCATTCTGAATTGTTCAAGCTTTTCTCTTCCAAGCGCTTTGGTCAAGATGTCTGCAATTTGCTCATTAGTGGAACAATGACGGAGATGGATTGTTTTGGCCTCAACATGATGTCGAATCAGATGATATTTAGTATTGATGTGCTTCGTTCGATCATGGAACTTTGGGTTCTTGGCCAACTTTATTGCAGAGGTATTGTCAATCATGAGTGGAGTTGATTGTACTTGTTTTACTTGCAAATCTTCAAGAATTTTCCTAAGCCACACAATTTCTTTTGTTGCTTCAGCTGCTGCCACATATTCTGCTTCTGTTGTGGAATCTGCTGGAATTGATTGTTTGCGTTCTCCAGGAGACAACTCCTGATCCAAGACTCATAGCATATCCTGAAGTAGATACCCTAGTTTCTTTGTCTCCATCAAAATCTGAATCAGAGTATCCAATCAAGCTGAAGTCGTCCACCTCTGTATACTTGATTCCAAAGTTTTGAGTTCCCTTCAAGTACCTTAGAACTCTTTTTGCAGTAGACCAATGTCCCTCACAAGGCTTTTGCATAAACTTGGAGAGGATTCCAATAGCAAACGAAATGTCTGGTAGTAGTTAGGTAGTTGAGATTTCCTACAAGCTGTCTATACTTTGTTGCATCCTCAAATTCTTTTCCTTCAATAGATGTGAGCTTTAAGTTTTGTTCCATTGTAGTAAGAGGATTGCATTCAGTCATGCCAAACCTGTTCAACAGATCTCCAATGTATTTCTTTTGAGAAATAAATATGGACTTCGGATGCTGGGTTACTTCAATACCAAGATAGTAATGAACATAGCCCAAATCAGTGATTTTAAAGCTTTTTCCCAATTCCTTCTTTATGGATGCAATGTAGCTTTCATTGTTCCCTGTCATTGAAATATCATCTACATATGCCACAAGATATACAATTGTTTTGCCAACTTTCTTGACAAATAAAGTTGCATCATCAAGATCATAATGTTTGAAATTGAGTTTCAGAAGATGCTCAGTTAGTTTTTCATACCAGGCTCGCGGTGCTTGTTTGAGGCCATACAAGGACTTCACCAGTTTGCATACTTTATGTTCATGTCCTTTCACAGCAAATCCTTCAGGCTGGGACATAAAAACATTCTCTTTTAGATATCCATTTAAGAAAGCAGTTTTTACATCCATTTGATGGAATTTGCAACCATTCTGAGCTGCTAGGGCAAAGAGTGTCCAGATGGTAGCCCATTTTGTTGTGGGGGCAAAAGTCTCCTCATAATCGACCCCTTCCTTCTGTGCAAAACCTTTTGCCACAAGCCTAGCTTTGTGCTTGTCAAGTGAGCCATCAACTTTATACTTATTTTTGTAGACCCACTTGCAGCCAATTGGTTTGGTTCCTAATGGAGGATCAACCAGCTTCCAAGTGCCATTCTTTATGAGGGCATCATACTCCTTTTGCATCGCTTCTTTCCATTCATCATGAGAAGTAGCTTCTTTGAAGGAAGTTGGTTCAAAATCTGTAGACAAGTTCAATTCACAATCATAAGAAACATCCATATCAACAGGTGAATTAGAGTCATCTACATCACCTCCATTTTGCCGGTTTGAATTTCTAGTTCCTATCTTTCCAACATCATCAGGATGAACACTTTCAAGTGTCTTTGTTAGCCACTTTGGGGGACCTTTCTCAAATGGTCCAGGCTGCTCCGTTGATTGAGTTGGGATTGAATCAAGATTGAGTCTCCCAATTCTATCAATCACATCACTTAAAGCATCATTCGTTGTTGGAGTTTCATGCGGGGGAGAGTGTTCTTTAGAAGAAGATTCCACATGTTGATCTAGTATAGGAATCCCCCCTTCAAGATGTGGAATCTAATTATCAAATTATTGAAATGATTTTGCTTTTGCGAATCTATCCAAGCGATCAAGTTGCTGCTCCACAACATTATCAGTTTTGGATGATTCAAGAAAAATTACATCTCTAGATACAACAAACTTTTTATTTACTTCATCATAGAGACGATATGCTTTGGAGGTGTTTGAATACCCCAGGAAGATACACTTACGACTTCTAGCACCAAGTTTGTTTCTATGTACCTTTGGTATCAAGGCATAACAGTTGGAACCAAAGACCCTGAGATGCTTTACCGAAGAAACATGTCCATACCACATTTCATATGGAGTCTTGTTTCTAATAGCATTAGATGGAAGTATATTCTTTATATATGCAGCACATAGAACAGTATCAGCCCAAAACATTATCTTTACATTTTTGAAGAAGAGCATGGATCATACCATATTTAAGATTAGGGAAAATTTTAAGAACCCCCCCTAAATTTATAAATATAATAAATGGGCGAATCTCCATGGTATATAAGAAAAATGGAAGGCGATTTTATCAGTAATATAATATGTATATATAATTTTTTGGCGAATCTCTCACCAGGCATGGCGAATATTTTACTCAATTATAAAATCTTGTAAGATCTTGGCGAGTCTTTCACTAAATAATAAAACTTTGTAAAGTCCTAGTGAATCTTAGCATAGGCTACATGCTGGTTTAATTCCCTCATTTAAATAGGCTACATTCCAGGTGAATACCATGGGTCAATACCATGTGCCATTTTCGTGAATACCATGGGTCAATACCATGTGCCATATTTTTATTAATTCTAATATTAGGGTTAATAATGGTTTTTTGCATGGTATTAATAACAATCTAGTCCATGGTATTTGTCCCATAGTATTTTGGCCATAGGTTTCACCTAAATATAACCCATTTTTTTGTGTTCGTAAATATAAGGTGACTTATGGAGTAAATATAAAAAAATGTTTTATTTGTTTACCATATTTTTATTAATTTGCCATACCTCTTTTACAAATATGGTATTTGGCCCATAGGATTCACTTAAATAAAACCTCTTTCTTGAGCCTTCATAAATAGAACAAGGGTTATGGAATAAATATAAAAAGAGGTTTTATTTATTTACGATACGTCTAGTTTATTTATATTTTTATTTATTTACCATACCTTTTGAGTAAGTATAAAAAGACGTTTTATTTATTTACCATACCTCCACTTTACTTATATTTTTATTTGTTTACACCCTTACATGTATATAAGGTGACTTATGGAGTAAATATAAAAAATGTTTTATTTATTTACCATACCTCTCATTTATTTATATTTTTATTGATTTACCATACCTCTTTTATAAATATGGTATTTGGCCCATAGGATTCACTTAAATAAAACCTATTCTTGAAAATGGGCGAATGGATTCACTTAAATAAAACCTATTCTTGAAAATGGGCGAATGAAAGGTTGTAAGTCCTAATTTCAAGGGCTAAATTTACCTTTTTTACCCTCTCCCTTAAAATAAGGTGGGCTATTTGAGGTGATTTGTAAAAATATACTATGATACAAAATATTCGCCCACTAAAAATTTAAAACCCCTTAATTTCGCCAAAGGGCGAACATTCGCCCCTAAAATTATCCTTGTTTAAGATTGTCCTATTCATTCTTTCAGCTACACCATTCTGTTGGGGATTATAAGGCACAGTTTTTTGATGTTTTATCACATGTTGGCGAAGATAGTTTTCAAATTCATTTGATGTGTATTCTTTTCCATTATAAGTGTGAATAGACCCAATATGAGATTATGCATCATTTTCAATCCATTTATGAAAATTCTTGAATGTTTGAAAAGCATCAGATTTGTTCTTCAATAAATAAACCCAACACATTCTGGTGTAGTCATCAATAAATGTCATCATATATTTATTTCCATTTGCAGAAGGAACAGGCATTGGACCACATAAATCTGAATGAATGAGTTAAAGTTTTCTATGTGCTCTTGAATGTGAATCATGAAAAGACTGTTTGCTATGCTTTCCTAGAATGCAAGCATCACATTGCTTAAGTTTCCTAGGAATTGTAGGCAAACTAGCAATACCATTTTTCTTCAACAAGCGGAGGTTGTCATAGTTCAAATGTCCAAGTCTAGCATGCAATAATAAACTTGATGGAAGTGTACCTTCTTCATGATGAGAATTGTATGAGAAATGTTGTGCACGAGCAGAGGTACCTTGCAGCTTGAGAAGCCTTTCTTCTTCTATTCCCTTCATGACAAGTGAGTGGTTAGATGCTTTTCTTACCTCAAGCTTTCCATCAAACATATGAATGGAGTGACCATGTTGGCAGATGTGAACCAAGGACAACAAGTTTCTCTTGAGCTGTGGGAGATATAGAACATGATGCAGAAGAAAGTCTAGAAGACCAGGCAGTTTAAGCCTGATTGCGCCAAGCCCTGATGGCCTGATTTTTTATTGGTCTGCAATGCATATTGCTCCATCAACATTGTTAGTAAATTCTTCAAAAAAATCTTTTCTATGAGTCATGTAGCAGGTTGCTCCTGAATCAAGAAACCAATCATTTTTCCAAGAAGCAAGTGAAGCAATAAATAAATCTTCATTTACTCCAATATTACATTGTGCCACAACATAGTGAGCAGATTCAGGTGCTTTACCTTTGTCTGTATCATCAGTTTTACCTTTCTGTTGGTTCCTTTGCTGCTAAATTTTGTCCCATGGTATCTTTCATGTAGAGGCATCATGTGATCCATTTCTTTTGTAACGTATGCAGTGTAAATCTGCCTTTTCTCCTTGAGAGTGTCTGCCCCCTCTGCCTTTGAAATATATTCCTCTTCCTCTTCGACCACCTCTTCCTCTTGAAGAATCTTGAGCAGGATGCTTTTCTTTATGAGCAAGGCACACAACCTCTTCAGAAGATTCAGGGGATTTCTTCTTTCCAAAATCTTTCTCTCTTTCAGCAAACGTTTTCACAAGAGAGTCAAAGGTGATATCTTTGAGATTTCCATTTTCTTGCAGTGACTCAAGATAATTGGAGTAAGTAGGATAAAGTGCCTTGAGAAAAGAGATAAGAGGAATATCCAGTTCAACCTTAGTGGATTTTATATCATGCATTATAGACTTTACTTCAGATGCAAGAGCAAGAGGATCATTATTTTGCAGTTCAAGAGTGAAGAGTTTAATCATGAGTTGAACAACTTCAAGTGCAGAATGTGATTCATAGAGTTCTTTTAGCTTTTGTAAGGCTTCAAAAGCAGTTGAAAATGGCGAAATATGGTGACTCACCTCTTCATTTATAGATGCTGTGATTAATGCATAAGATTTGTTGTTCTTGTTTTTCCCAAATGACTAGCTCTTTGTCTGAGGTAGGTTGTTCTGGATCTTTGTCTCTGTCTCCGACACACACTCCTTTCCACAACTCATTGAAAATGAGGGTGTGTTTTATCATCCGGGGCCACTCAGGATAGTTCTCCTTGCCAGTGAGAACTATTCCCACAATAGATATGATTGAATGCATACTATATAAAGTACTTCTGCTGATAGAAAAATACTTCTACCAATATATAGTAAAATTGTACTTCTGGTGGTAATTTTTTTTATTTTTTAAATTACAATTCAAAGGGGCATTCTCTCCATATAAGGCTTTTTACTATCTTTGTCTTTAATGTTAAGGATGAAACCCAACAATAATAAATGAAAATTGATTATTATAAAACATTTCCCAAAGAAATATTCAGCTATGCACTCTCAAAAAAAATTCAAATCTCTTCCTCATCAATTTTTCCTCTTTTTTTGCAAGTTATAACAGATAGTAATCTGCGCCAAGATACGAAAAAAAAAATTCTTCATAATTTGCCAGTTCTTTCTATCTGATACCAAATTCCATGTTCTTATGGAAGCAGCGTTCTTCAAAACAGTTCAATGAAGCGTTTTGGAGCAGTGTTCTTCACAACAGTTCAATGCAGTGTTCTAGAGCAGCGTTCTTTAAAACAGTTCTTCAAACTTCAATTTACTTAACATGCCAACCTTGAGATTAAATTGCATGTACCATGTCCTAATCTCAGGAGCAACGTTCTTCACAATCGCTCACCGCACCAGCGTTCTTCACAATCGTTGCTACTCTCACATGCACTTCTAATACTAAAAAGCTAGAAATATTTTTTTTTGCCTTGCATCGGTATTTTTCTTTGACCTGAAAACATTTCTGGGCAGGAAATTTCACTGCGATGGCATTCACTGCAACATCGATGCAAGAAACAAAAATGACAACCTCATGATGGCTCTTGGGGCCACGCAGCAAGACAATATTCCACCGAAATGTCTTCAGACAATATTCCAATTCTGAAGTTGTCCCTCTCTTAACGCTTTCTGAAGTTAGGCAGTGAACAGAATGCGCAGTAGACAGAGAGGAAAAAGAGCATAGTGGACAGTGGACAGAGAGTAGTAGGCAAAAGGGAGTTACAACTATTTTGGGAGCCGACTCTGATACCATGTCAGACCAGGCAGTAACTCCTCAACCAAAATTGATTCGTATATCCTATTCCTTCAGGTAGGTCTTCATTATATACATGAGGGAGAGACTGTTCACTTCATCTCCCGATGACTGTTCATATTACTTATTTATTTATTTACATTATATTCACCCAATCCTGATAATTAGGTGTCAACAGGTTGATTACCAAATATTATTTTTATAATTTTTTTAACAATTTCTTAAAGAAAATTTCCATAAATAACTTTGCTAATTATTTTTATAAATTCTATCAAATTTGGACAACTAATAATCACAATTTTTTTATGGAAAATGTCACAAGAAAAACATAGCCAGTTTTATTAATAACGTCGAGGAAGCTTTAGATTAATTTATTTTTGGAAAACTTGGAAAACTTAACACTGGAGATAATTCGTTCTCTTTCTAGGAATTCTCTGGCTTGACCCCTAGCTGCAAATCCTTTGGAAAATTCGATTGGCTTCGATTCGACTTCTTCAAAAATTAAGATTTGGCTAAAACAACTTGACCTTCTTTGGAAATCACCCTTTGCACCCAAATCTCGTTCTCCTTGAATTCAAGTTGACCTCTAGAAAATTGCTCTCATTATGTCTACAATAAATCGACCCAGTGCAAGGCTTCTTGGTCTTCGAAATTTTATTTGTCTCTGTGAGTGACTGTGTCCTTTAAGAAGCAACTTGGGCTTCTTAATCCATCTTCCGAAGCTATAACATAATTTGGCCTTCATAATTCAGCATTTCCAAGGGTCCACAATTCGACCCTCTGCAATTTTAATCTTTGACAAATAATTTGGCCCAATTATTGGCCAAGTAATTCAATCCCCCTTTAGGTGGTGCAATTTGTTGCCAATTCAACCTCCTTAAAGAAATGTGCACTACTCCAAATAGGCTAATCTTCTGGACTCCAATCTTTGATCTTTCTTTTTTTATGAATGCCAATGAAGAACTTGAAGTGGTTCTCCCTCTTGACTAGCTAGGTTGGATGTTTCATCATTGAAACTAATCACCACCAACTAGGGTGGATAGTTTACTTCCGAAACTAGGATCTTCATAAGGATTTCCCCTCACACAATAAGCTACTAGAGCTCCAAATTCAATTCTCAAGTTATCCACACATAATCTCCTTGAGCCTCATTCTTATTTTTATAATTATTTTGTCCTCTGGAAATACCATGGGTGGTTAGAATTACTATGGGTCACTTTATTTTTATGAAATGACTTACCACTTTTATTTAATTATTAAAATGTTTCTTTTCATTAAAAAAGTAAACTAGTTGATCCCCTTTTTTTCCTGACTATAGCCTACAAGAATCTGAGTAGGCTACAAATTTGATCCCTTCTCCTATTATGATTTGGAAAGGAACATTAGTGTCCTCCCTTCTTGAAATTTCTTATCCTCAAGAAACTTAAAACTGGGATTTTGCAATACATGTTCTTTCCATGATGAATCTTCTATTGGTAGGTATTTTTATCGATCTAGATACTCCTGGATGGTTCTATCCCTCAATCTTCTCTCAGTATCCAACATCTCCTAGAGGATTAGGATCAATTTCCATTCCTCATCCAATGAAGGTAATTTGGTTGATTCAATATATGATTTATTGCCCTAACACCTTCTTGAGGCACGACACATGGAATACATTGTGAATCTTGCTCTCCTATAGTAGCTCTATCTCATTAGCTACTTATCCAATCCTTTGTATGACTCTTTAGGGTCCATAAAATCGAGGATTCAACTTTTCCACTATGCTCCTATTTAGGGAGGTCTGTCTATATGGATACAAACACAAGAAAAAAAATCCCTCTCCTAGAAACTGTGTGTAATCTTGTTATGATTTGCATACATCTTTTGTTGATTTTTGTAACCTGTAGGTTGTCCTTAAGGGCTTTTAGAATGTCTTGGTTTTCCTACATCCAATCCTTTTCTTTTGGAACACTATTATTCCCAAAATCCATATCAACAAATGAAGGAGCTTCATACCCATATAGTGCTCAAAATGGTGTCATAGTAATGGACATATGATAAGCAATATTGTAGCATTATTCCCCCAAATGCATCCACCAGTTCTACATCTTTTATTTCCCTGTCACATAATATCACAGATAACCTTCCACACATTTTTTTAATATTTATGTCTGGCCATCTCCCTATGGGTGATAACTAGTGCTCGATATTGATTTTTTACCTGCCAATCTAAACAATTATTTCCATAAGGCACTAAGAAATCGATTATCCCTTTTGCTAACTATATGTCTAGGTACTCCATGTAGTCAAAAGATCTCCTTGAAAAATAATTCTGCTACTTTCCCTGCCTTGTAGTCTAATGGGATTGCAATAAAGTGTGCAAACTTGGTCAATCTATCCGTTACAACTATAATGCAATCTATGCCTTGTACCCTCAGAAGCCTAGTAATGAAATTCATTGAAATACTTTCCCACTTTTGTTTTAGTATGGGTAATGGTTTTAACGATCCTACAGGATGAGTATGTTTCACCTTATTATGCTAACAAGTAGTACACTTTGTCACATGTCTCCATACATATTCTTTGAGACCCTTCCAGGAGAACCTCTCCCTCACTTTCTGGTATATTTTGAAGTATCCTTGATGACTAGATAGATGTGAATATTGGACAACCTTCAAAATTATTCCTTTGATAATATATTCAGGGACTAGATAAATCCTACTATTGTAGAAAATTTTGTCTACTACCCTATACCTATCATCCCGAACCAATCCATCCATCAACTCACATGCAAATTTGTTTTCGGAATACTCCACTAGCAAAAGTGTATTCCAATGGGTAGTGATCTCCATCAGAGAGCATTTTGATGGTCTCCTTGAGATGGCATCTGCTACCACATTTTTCTTCCCCTTGACATATTCAATGTCAAAGTCATAAAAATGTATCTTACTAACCCATTTTTGTTTCCTCTCATCTATATATTCCACTCTAGGAATTACCTCAAATGATTGTGGTTAGTTTTGATCATGGACCTTCCTCCCACCAAGTACTTCCTAACTTTCACAAATGCATGCATGATGGTGAACATCTCTTTATCATAAATGAAATAAATTCTCTCTAACTCCTTGAGTTTCTGACTCTCAAATGATATTTCATGCTTATGTTGCATTATCACGGCCCCAATGCCTTCCCCCAATGCATCACGGTCCAATATAAAAAGGTATGAGAAGTCAGGAAGTGCTAAGATTGGGAAAGTTCTCATCACCTCCTTACACCGCTCAAAAGTTTGATGTGCCTATTTAAACCATTTGAAAGCCCCCTTTTTGGCTAAATATGTTAAGGTTGCCACCATCTATGAATATACTTTGAAAAAAAACCTATAATAGTTGCATATGCCCATAAATCCATGTAGCTCGATGAAAGACTTAGGAGTGGGAAAATCAAGTATAGCTTGGATCTTTTCTTGGTGCATATGTAGTCCCTACGCACTAATAATATGCACCAAATACAAAATATCTATCATTCCAAATTCACATTTGGACTCCTTCATGAAAAAGGATTGTTCCTCCAATGTACATAGCACTTCCTCTAATTCTCTCAGGTGTTCCTCCCAAGTTATTATATGTATGAGGAGATCATAAGAAAATATCAGCAGAAAATTATCTAGATTCTTAAAAATATGGTTCTTGCATGGTTGGAAAGTTGTAGGTGTGTTGGTAAAAACAAATGGCATGACCAAAAATTCATAATGGCCATAATGACATTTGAAATTAGTTTTATGTACATATTGCTCACATACCATAATCTGGTAAAAACCTATCCTTAGATCGATATTTGAAAAATAAATTTCCCCATTTAGTTCATCTAATAGTTCATTGACCTTGGGTATAGGGTACCTATTTTTATCATCTTCTCGTTTAGGGACATATAGTCAATGCACATCCTCATGGACCCATCCTTATTTTTTACCAACATGATTGAATAAGTCAGTGGGCTTGAGTTAGGTCTTATGTGCCCCATATCCAATAGCTCCCTAATAGTCTTCTCAATCTCTCCTTAAATTTCCTTGGGTGCTTATAATGATTTGTTATAACTAGCTTCACTCCTTCCTCTAGTTCTATTGTGTGCTCAAATCCCCTGTCAGGAGGCCTTCCCAGCGGGATCACTCCAAATACCTTATGATGCTTGCTTAATAATGGTTGGATGTCCTCTAGGTAATTCGTATTTCCATCTAGAGGTTTATGTGTTATCACCATGTATTCTGCAGCCCAAGCTATATCTACATGTCGAAATATGGCTTCCATCTTTTTGGTCATGACAACCCTTAGAGAATCATTGGTCATTGCCCTCAATAAGGCTCTTTGTCCATCAATTGTGATGAACTCCATATCCATGGGTTGATAGTCTTTCCAATGCCTTCCTATAGAGATAAGCCACTAGACTCCCGAAACAATATTGGTGTTGGCTAACTCCACAACATAGGAGTCATCAGTAGGGACTAATTCTCCATCTTTAGATCCATCTACAGGACCTTCCTTGTACATGCCATGTCATGACCACCTTTCACTTCCAAATTAAATACCTCAAGCTCCTCAGTAGTCAATTGCCTTTTGGTTATGAAAGTTGCATCTATGAAATTGTGTGTGGACCCACCATCAATAAGAAAAGTGACTTTTTGGCCCTGCACAACCCCTCTAACTCTAAAAGTGTTATACGTAGGGACACAACGAAGCTTGGTTATAGTAGCCCCCTTCGTTTCCACCTACGGTGATCCTTCATCACTACTACTATGTCCATCTTCTGGAATTTCTTCTCACTCCTCCTCTTCTTCATTGTCGGATAATACCTCTATATAGTGGACCTTACCTTTCCCCATACATATATGTCTTGGTACCCATGATTCCTTGTAATTTTAGAAAAGTTTTTTCCTCCTTAATTTGACTCTAGCCTCTTCCACTTTGTTCTTACCTTGCCATAGTTTCTTCTCCTTGTTTTCTGAGGAGTGAATTAACTGGGGCCTTCCTAAGAGCCACATCTTCCATGTCCCTAGTTCAATCTGCAGATTCCTGTAGTGTTTTAGGATTGAAATACTTGACCCAACTACGTAGTGACTCGAAAAACCATTTCAAGAAAAACATTACCAATCTAATTTCAGATATATTTGTAACCATCACTGCCAACTTTTGAAATTATGAAATATAGGTATCTATAGTACCTATTTTTTGTAGTTTTTCCAACTCCCTGAAGTTTCATTTGATGTATTTTTCAAAGTGTTTAATCAACCTCTCCGGGAAATCCAAGTAGGAAGTGATAATGGAGTGACCCAAAGTGGTCAATCCATCGTACCACCATTCATGAGCTTCACCTTCAAAATGTAGTGTAGCTTACTATATGGATTTTATTTTTTTCATAAGGTTGAGTTGGAAGTATGTATCAAACTTCTATACCCATGCTCTAGTTAGTAGCTAGATGAGTCATCAAAAGAAGGGGTGATTATCTTATTTGATTTCTTTGACAGCTTGTAATTTTGTTACCCATGATTACAATCTATAGGCTTGTTCATATACTTGATAGTACAAAATTATTGTAGGGACATTGCTGCAAGAAACTCCTCTCATAATGCTCGATACTCCATTAGATAATCAGTAAAATCTTCACATCGCCTTTTCTTCCATTGGTTCTCTATTGGGTGCTCTTCCAAAAAAGTTGGTAAGAGGGGCCTAGGTGTTATTATAATTGATGACCAAGGATTATGTTGGGTGGGACTAAAAGTGTTGCTCACCTCAACATATTTCCCATGGTGAGCATTTGACTCTCCTATGCCACTGTTATTGAAATTTTATTGATTTCCCTAAATATCAATGATAGACTAATTGAAAACCTGCATCAAATCTTGATTCCCTATTGCCATAGTCTGCACTATCTCTTTTTTTCCTCTTTACAAATAATTTATGGCATTCAAGATGCTCCCAAATTTTTTTTATTGTTTTCATCACCCATTTCTTCTCTTTCTTCTATTGATTAAGAGTGAGAGAAATATTTTGCTTTCTTTTTCCTTTTGTATGTCATATAATTCCTATCCTCCAAGTTCATCCAGGGAGGTAAACCCTCAGGCTGGAAAGAAAAAAAAAATATTACCACTAAAATATCCCTTTTATAGTTTTTCTAAAAAAAATATTCAGAAAATTTCTAGAAATAACTTTACCGAAAAATCTAATAAATTCTAACAAATTTGGACACCTAGTAGTCACAATTTTCTTTAATGGAAAATTCCACAAGAAAAACACAACTAATTTTATTAATAATATTGAGGAATATTTATATTAATTTATTCTTGGAAAAACCTGGAAAATTGACCTTTGGAGATAATTTGACCTCTTTTTGGGAATTCTCTTGCTCGATCCCTAGTTGCAAATCCTTTGGAAAATTTGACTAGATCCAATTCAGCTTCTTCAAGACTTAATATATGGATGGAACAACTCAAAATTCTTCGGAAAGAACATTTTGCACCTTACTCTCACTCTCCCTGAATATTAGTCGACCTCTAGCAAATCGCTCTCATTTCCTCTATAATAAATCGAGCTAGTGCAATGCTTCTCAGTCCTCAAATTTTATTTCTTTATGAGCGATTGAACCCTTGGAGAAGAAACTTGAGCTTCTTAATCCATTTTCCATGGTTTTAGGATAAATTTACATTCACAATTTGTTCTTTCTAGACATCCACAATTCAACCCTCTGCAACTTTAATCTTTGACAAATAATTTGTCCCTATTCTAGGCCATGTAATTCAACTGTCCTCTTTTGCCAATTCATCCCTCCATCAAGTGGCGTGTTTTTTTGCTAATTCAACATCCTTGAAGAAATTTGCTCTGGTTCAATTGGACTAATATTTAGGACTCTAATCTCCGATCCTTATTTTCTTATGAATGCCAATGAAGAACCTAAAGTGATTCTCCCTCTTGACAAGCTAGGGTGAATGTTTCACCACTAAAACTAATCAATGCCAACTAGGGTGGATAGTTTCACCACCGAAACTAGGATCTCCACAAGGGTTTCCCATCACATAATAAGCTACTAGAGCTCCAAATTCAATTCTCAAATCATCCACACATAATCCCCTTGAGCCTTTTTTTCTAAATTATTTTTTCCTCTCGAAATACCATGGGTGGATGGAAATACCATGGGTTAATTTATTTTTATTAAGTGACTTACCACTTTTATTTAATTATTAAAATGTTAACTTTCATTAAATAATTAAACCAGTTTATCCCCTTTTATCCAGACTATGTCCTACAGGAATTTGGGTAGGCTACTAAATACATCCCTTCTAATATTATGGTTTGGGAAGGGACATTACAGATTGAATGTGGCCAATCTAACTTGAGCCCATTTTCACCTACTTTCAAATGATTACGCTTAGGTTAACATATGGAGTCCTCCCTAGCTAGGATAGCTTTGTTTTCCTTAATATGAAGTGTGGGGCAAGGCACGAGGTGATAGTGGGTAGTCTTCTTGTTGTTTGTTTGGGCTCTCCTATAGAAGTTGGGACCTTTCTTCCCATTGTAGAGTTTGAGAGATAACACTAGCAAGGGATTTTTTACAAAGTTATTCCTTAAAGAGTTACATAAAATCCACCCTCATTATGTTATGGTCTACCGAGGGGGTGACTAGCTCTAAAAGGACTACATGCACCCATGCCTACAATTGGGTGGAAAATCAAGCCTCAATTAATTGAATCTTACTGTAAGACCCCTTGCTTATACATTTGAATCCTTGGAAATAAACTGACACTTTTGAGTGCAAGCTCCTTATTATGATCTTGACATCTTACTCCAAATCTTGAACAAGCATGGATCTAAGGCTTTAATACCCCCTTTTGATGCCTTATATAATTCAAGAGGAGCATTAGAGAAATGCTTCCCTTCATGTAAAACACACAACAAAATTTTGGAATAACTTTGGAGAAAGAATGGGTATTTTAGGTGTATTCAATGAACTTTATTTTCATGTGATACAATCTATATCGCATGAAAATGAACTATGTATGATACAATGGAGGCTATGAAAGCCTAAGGAGGAAAGTGACATGTAATTATGGAATTTTGCAAGAGGAGAAATATTCTCATGATGGGATACAACACACTGTCAAACATTCTAGGGCATGTTATATGAGAATTCCTCGATTAGGAGTCACAACATTGTAAGGAAAAACATCTTCTAGCATGTGATACAAGGTAAGAGATAAGGATAAACATCATGTGGAGGAAATTTTTTGAGGGTGAAATATATCACACCACAATTTTTGTGTGCATAAAATGTCACAATATTGAACTTTTTTGAAGGACCATATGACAAAGGAAGGAGAGGAAAAGAAGGAAGGAAGGAAGGAAAAAGGGGAGGAGAAGGAGAAGAGGAGGAAAGGGAGGAGGAGAGGGAGGAGGAGAGGGAGGAGGAGGAGATAATATGGAATAAGAAAGAAGAGCCAAAGAAGAAAAAGAAAAACAAAAAGGGAAAGGTGAAGAAAGGAGGAAGAAAATTGGCATAGGAGTAAACATTTTGGAAGTGTAATTTTTTTTAGAAGGATAGGTTTCTTGCAATGCATTGCGAGAAAATAACTTTTCCTAGAACATGATAAATGGAGCAAATGCTTTGTCACAAGGAAAAAAAATATCCAAGGAGTGATATGTCACACTAAGTAATATTTTCCAAGATGAAATACACCAGAAAAATATGAAATGTGAGAATGACTATATTACAAATGAAAAATGGCATTTCATCATATAATTCTATGTCAACTCGTGTGGTGCCACATAGGCATGTTGACCCATGAGAGAGAAAATGCCTAAGATACCTTAAATATCCATAACTTTGTACTCAAAGCTTGAAATTGAGCAAGATTAGAGTAGTTGGAAAGCGGTTAATTAGAAGAATTTCTTAGTGAGACAAAAATACACCTTCTATTAGTGTTTAATGGAATTTTTTTAAGTAATTCACTTCCTTAATGCACTTAGGGGGTGGGTATGTCAATGTAGATTTGATTAATTCATTCTATTGATATTCATTGGCTTCATTCAATTGTTACCTCCATAGTTGCAACCCTAATACCTCAAGATAGGTTTTATCATATATAGGTAAAGGTGGGCATCATATCTATTAAGGAATTGGAGATTTCTCTCATCCACATTCTATTGTAATGATATTACAATAGTATCTAGGAGGCCTCTCACACCTTCCACCTATATTATAGGAAGCTTTACACTGATAACAATGAATTTTAAGTGATTTGTTTCCATTTTTATGTGTTCATTTCTAGCATCAAGGTTTATAAATCATTAAAGGAATTACTTGTTAATTAACTCTAATTAATTACTTCTCTTTCCTCATTCATTTTATTAGTGAAAATTGATTTGAAACTTAAGTGAAGTACCATAATCATCTATATCCTTAAATTAACATTAACAATATCTTAAGGTCATATTTAATCTAGTGGATTTACCTCTTCTTCCTATTTTCTTTTGTCTCAACCTAGGGTTTCTAAATTCGGACCTAAAACTAAGTGGAAAATCCACTCTCCTCTCAAAGTAGGTGAATTTTGATTTTAAAAATGAGCCTTAAAATGAAAAATATATTAACAAAATCAACTTCAAAATAACCAATATGGTTCAACATGATGATTTCATCTCCATGGGTAAATATTGGAGCTAAAATAAGTATTGGGGAATATAAGGGACGAAGGAGGAATTTTGGTAAAGAGTGGGCATGGAGAAATTTTTTGAATTATTACCTAAGTATGGAAGCACTACACAGGAGGAAGTATATATCGTCAGCAGAAGACTACTTAGAGGCTCGACAGGTCTATGTTCGACATAACACAAAAAAATTGACAAATGGATTCTCGATGAAAGGAGGCGCAATAATCATTTTATGATACAACCAACAGAGTATCTACCAATAATGCAGGGTAGTTAGATATGGGGTGAGGTGGTAGATTTGGCCAGAATGGAGTAGTGAATAGTTAGGGAGGGAACATGTCAGCATGACACAGTTGGGTGAGCTAGTAGTATGGGCTAGAAAAATATTCCCTGTGCCAGATATGGGAAACATATACATTAAAAAGGGATGGTTCCTACTAACCAAGGGTTATGAAGTCTATTCCCAATTCTATTATAATGCTTAGTTGATTTTTTATGTTGTTATTTCTTAGTATAATGTTTGAGCATACTTTACTTGTTTTGTACATTGTTTAGCCTAATGGGGAATAGTATGAGGAGATTTGAGATGATTTCTGGTGTACACATTACATGGTTCTAAATTTTATGACACTGGATAGAGGTACAACAAAGAATATATATTTTTGTGTTCTATTGTTAAACTTATGTATTGTGTATAAATCTTGGTTAATGGTTAATATGAATAAAAGCGCTTGATAGGAGTTTTGGCCTCAGATATGTGTGTGTATTGTGTAATGTTGAGCTTAATAATGAATGGAATTTGAATCCACCTAGAGCTTTCTGGTTATTGTAGCTATTTTGGTTGTTGTGTATATTTAGACCATTATATAAAGAATGAACCTTTTTTTTTATATTCCTATCCAAGTTGTATTGTGCATATACATTAAAGGGTTGTTGGAGAATTAGTTTATCATCTAATTTGTAGGACATGTGTAATTGATATGATATAAAGAAGTTTTGAATATTGAATGCATGTGGCAAAAGTTGGGAGCATGTGTGTTGAAACCATGGGAATTTTTGCGACACCCTGTAACTACAATAGTTTGTGTTGAGTCTTTGTAAGTCAATATAACCTCATATTCCCTTGACTCCATGAAAAAACTACATAGGGTCTACAATCCCATTTCATACGTTGGTTGAGACCTCACCTACTTGCAAGTGTTTCCAAAGCCAAAATCCTTGGTGGTTTTATTGGAAAACTCTTGAAACCTATGTCCATCCCCCTCATGGTGCCAAAATATGGTTTTGTTGATGGGACTTGAAGGTTTTTGGTGAAAAATAAATGTGGAGGCCAACATAAGAGGAGATTCAACTTCATTCGAATATAAGATATATGAGTTCACAATAGAGAAAACAAGAGGTTTGTGCATTTCTCTGGAATCCTGGGTGTAGAGATATGTGTGTGCTAAGGTTCATGCTATTTTCTGCATGGAGTTCTCCATTATATTGTGGGAGCAGCTTAAGTGATAAGAAGAGCTACAAGTATTTGGTTTTTAGCCAAAACCTTAGAACTAGATGCTTGAGTTCCTGCATAAAGTAAACACTATAAGTAATTATGTTTCTAGAGCAGTAGAGCTTTGGCTAACTAGCGTATTAGAGGGGTATATCATAGAATTTGTAGTAGAATATACACAATCTTTCAGTGAATTTGAGTAGGATTTCCTCAAAGAACCATGAGGTAGATACCTTAAGAACATTGTCAACTTGGATTAAAATATATGTATTGTGTGACAAAGGGATAATGCCATTGTAACTCGATACCATGAGCAACTAAAGTCTTGTGCAACATGGGGAACCAAGGGATTGATCCAGGGATGGCTTCACACAAAGAGAGGGATAATGGGTGAAAGGAGCGCTAAATATACAATTAAGTGTGTGGTAAGTGAGCTAGAGGACTTAGCGGACAAGTAAGTGAAGATGCTAAGAAAGAGGACAATGTTAGGGGATGGTGCTAATTTAGTAGTCAAGGATGAAGTATAGAGGGAGTGGAGATATCCCAAGAGTAGGATAAGCACCACTAGTGTATCTAATTCATGAATCGGGGAGGCTAGCCCATCATCCCTAAGACTGGGTGAGGCAAGCAATATAGTGGGCTTCCTACACAATGGACCTTGATATGTTCATGGTCCATATACAAGGAAGATGACTACGACATGTTGGGTGTGGAACCTGATTATCTTCTGTATTCAAAGGTATCGCCACATTGGACCCCAGTTTGAAATGGGGCGGGAACGTCGCCCGTAAAATATTCGCTGCAAAGGGGGTCCGGGGGGGCGACTACGACCTTTGGGGAGACCCCCCCTAGCGAGGGGTTTCAAGGGCAGCGCCCCCAAAGCTAAGAATAGATGTAAAATTGCCTTGTAAAAGTATAGTAATTTCTAGTCAATATGGGTCGTTCATTAGGCGGAGATATGACGGTAGAAGTTATGTTTAATTTAGGGGTTTTTTTGCCCTAGAAGGAAACCCCTCACTATATATAAGGGAATTGTATTACGTCTATGTAGATCTGTGTTCTGAGTGAGAAACAAAGAGGAGATTGAGAGCGAAGAGGGTGTTACAGCAAATCTGCTGTAGGTTGTATCTCTTCAGTTTGCTAGATAATATAAAAGGAAGGACTGATTGTTTCTCTGTGGACGTAGCCCAAACTGGGTGAACCATGTATATCTGTGTCTCTCTTGTTTTATGCGTTTTCTGTGTTTATATTTCTGCAATATTTAATGTGTTCCATTGCTCCGTAATATATAATTTTATAACAACTGGTATCAGAGCTGAAGGTTTCTTTTTGGCTGACAAACTCGCAGGAGAGAAGGATTCCTGCTTCGAGTGGGAGCAATGGCGGAAGATGGTAAGTTTAGGGTCAAGAAATTTAACAGCCAAAACTTTTCGCTGTGGAAGATGCAGATGGAAGATTATCTGTATCAAAAAGATCTGTACCTACCATTGGGCGGAAAAACAAAGATGCCAATGGGTATGACAGATAAGAATGGAGCCTTCTCGATAGAAAGGCACTCAAAATAGTACGGTTGTGCCTCCCATCGTCGATCGCCTTCAACATTTCGAAGGAAACAATGATGGAGGGTTTGATTAAGGCGTTGGTGAAACTATATGAAAAACCCTTGGCCTCAAATAAGGTATTTCTTATGAAGCGTTTATTTAATATGAAGATGTCAGAAGGTGGATCTATTGCAGACCATTTAAATGATTTTAATACTATTACAAGTCAGTTAAGTTCTGTAGGGGTAAACTTTGATGATGAAGTTAGAGCTCTGTTATTCTTGTGCTCATTTCTAGAAAGTTGGAATGGTTTAGTAATGGCCATTAGTAACTCTGTTTCTAGATCTAGTACTTTAAAGTTTGATGATATTGTTGGTGCTATCCTTAGTGAGGAAATGCAACGGAAAAGCTCCGGTGAGACATCGGGTAATGCTTTGAGTGCAGAGTCTAGGGGAAGAAAAATGGAAAGAGGAAAGAGCTCAGGATATCACAGTAAATCAAGGAAAGGTAGATCCAAGTCCAAATCAGGGATAGTCTACTGGAAACGCAGAAAGAAAGGACACCTAAAGAAGGACTGTAGATCTCGGAAGGGAAAAGAAGGAGATGCACAACAAGAAAACAACCATGAAGAAAATGTGACAGGTGAGGTGTTACAAGATGCTTTTATTCTTTCTTTCGAAAATATTATTGATTCCTGGGTGGTAGATTCAAGGGCCTCATTCCATGCCACACTTGATAAGAAATATTTTCATGACTATGTTCAAGAAGATTTTGGACAAGTCCGTTTGGGTGATGATAAACCCTGTAAAATTGTTGGAATAGGTAAGGTTCTTGTAAAACAGCAGAATGGAAACCAATGGCTATTAAAGGAGGTAAGGCATGTTCTAGATCTGAAGAAAAATCTGATTTCAACAGGGCAGTTAGGCAGTGAAGGTTGTGTGACAACTTTCACTAATAAAGCTTGGAAGGTCACCAAAGGAGCCCTAGTAATAGCAAAAGGCAAAAAGGTTGGTACATTGTATTTATGCAATGGTATTTCTAACTCTGTTAATGCTTTAGCTTCCAAAGGAGCAGATGCAGCATTATGGCATCATAGGCTTGGACACATGAGTGAGAAGGGGATGAAGATCCTTCACTCAAGGAATTTGTTGCCAGGTTTGAAGAATGTTGATTTGGACTTCTGTGAGAATTGCATTTATGGAAAACAGAAGAGAGTCAGATTTCTTAGAGTTGGGAAAGAAAAGAAGAGAGAAAAATTAGAGCTTGTGCATACAGATGTATGGGGACCTGCTCAGGTATCATCTCTTGGTGGCTCTTGTTATTAGGTTACTTTTATTGATGATGCAACTAGAAAAACTTGGATTTATTGTATTAAGAATAAATCTGATGTATTTGATACTTTCCAAAAATGGAAAGCTTTGGTTGAGATTGAGATAGGAAAGAATTTGAAGTGTCTCAGATCAGACAATGGAGGTGAATTTTGCAGCAACGAGTTTGATAGGTATTGTTTAGAGCATGTAATTCGTAGAGAGAAGACAGTTCCAAGAACACCACGAGAAAATGGTGTGTCAGAAAGGATGAACAGAACAATCATGGAGCGTGCAAGGTGCATGAGATTGCATGCATGGTTGCCTTTACAATTTTGGGCAGATGCTGTAGATACTGTTGTTTATCTAATAAACAGAGGGCCTTCAAGTTCCTTGGATGGTGGTGTTCCAGAGGAAGCATGGACAGGTAAAAAGGTAAACTACTCTTTTTTAAAGCCTTTTGGTTGTGAGGCCTTTGTCCATATTAATAAAGAAAATAGAAAAAAGCTTGAGGCAAAGTCAAAGAAATGTACCTTTATTGGATATGGTGTTAATGATTTTGGTTATCGCTTATATTATTACGAAAATAAAAAAATCATTAGGAGCAAAGATGTAATATTCAATGAAAAGGTCTTGTATAAGAATCAGTGGCAGGAAAAGAAACAGGAAAAAGAAAACAAGGAATACATAGTTCTTGATGAGATCACTGAAAAAGTAAAGGTGCCTGAAAATAATAATAATCAACAATTGCAACAACAACAACCACCACAACAACAATAGGCACCCCAAACACCTAAACATGGTGTCAGAAGATCTACCAGGATAAGTAGACCCCCTGAACGATACTCTCCTTCATTATATTATTTATTGTTGACTGATTATGGTGAACCTGAATGTTATGAAGAAGCAATGCAGGTTGAAAGCAAGAAGAAGTGGGAGCTAGCCATGGAAGAAGAGATGGACTCCTTAATGCATAACCAGACTTGGGACTTAGTCAAGTTGCCTGCAGGAAAAACTACATTGAAGAATAAATGGGTTTACAAGCTGAAGGAAAAAGATGGAGGAAAACAAAGGTACAAAGCTAGACTTGTGGTGAAGGGGTTTGCACAAAAGAAATGTATTGATTTTGATGAAATATTTTCTCATGTTGTTAAAATGACTTCAATCAGAACTATTTTAAGTCTAGTAGCAGTGGAAGATTTGCATCTTGAGAAGTTAGATGTAAAGACAACCTTTCTACATGGCGATTTGGAGGAAGAGATATATATGCAGCACACACAAGGATATGAGGTGAAAGAGAAGGAGAAACTAGTGTGCAAGTTGAAGAAGAACTTGTATGGCTTAAAACAGGCTCCAAGGCAGTGGTATCTAAAATTTGACAAGTTTATGTCTGACCAAGGTTATACTAGATGTCACTCTAATCATTGTGTTTATCTGAAAAAGAAAAATGATGGCAGCTATATTATATTGTTATTATATGTGGATGACATGCTTGTTGCACGGTCTAACATGCAGGAAATAAATGTGCTCAAAAGAAAATTGGCAAATTCATTTGCAATGAAGGATTTGGGAGCTGCAAAACAAATCCTTGGTATCAGAATAACTAGAGATAGGAAAAATCACAAATTAACATTGTCTCATAATGAGTACATAGAAAAGGTGTTGAAAAGATTTAATATGCACAATGCAAAACCAGTTAGTACACCTTTTGCTATCCATTTCAAACTTAGTAAGGAAATGTGCCCAAAGACCCAAGAAGACATGGATTATATGTTTAAAGTTCCATATGCATCAACAGTTGGAAGCTTAATGTATGCAATGGTCTGCACAAGGCCTGATATTGCACATGCAGTGGGAGTTGTAAGCAGGTACATGAACAATCCAGGAAAGGAACATTGGATGGCGGTGAAATGGATTCTCAGATATTTGAAAGGTACCACAAATCAAGCATTATGCTTTGGTGGTTCAAACATTTCTTTACAGGCATATGTTGATGCAGATATGGCAGGTGATAGAGATAACAGAAGGAGCACTATAGGATATGTATTTACTGTAGGTGGAATAGCTGTCAGTTGGGTTTCAAAAATCCAAAGTGTTGTTACACTTTCAACAACAGAAGCAGAGTATGTTGCTGCTACAGAGGCTAGTAAAGAAATGATTTGGTTACAAAGGTTTATGGGTGAATTGGGTATGGAGCATGATATGGGCACATTATACAGTGATAGCCAAAGTGCTATTCATCTTACAAATAACTCAGCATTTCATTCTAGGACTAAACACATACAGCTCAAGTACCATTTCATATGATCAGTGTTGGAAGATGGAGAGTTGAAGCTAGAAAAGATATACACTAGCCAGAATCCTGCAGATATGCTAACAAAAGTTGTAACCAGGGAGAAATTGAGAATCTGTTCAGTTCCAATTGGTCTTCAAGTATGATGAAGAAGATGAGAAATAGCCAGGTCCAAAGAAGAGTCATTGTCCAACAAATGAAGTAGCGGTGGAGTTGCTATAATCAATCTCCAAGTGTGAGATTGTAGGGTGTGGAGCCTGATTATCTTCTGTATTCAAAGGTATCGCCACATTGGACCCTAGTTTGAAATGGGGTGGCAACGTTGCCTGTAAAATATTCGCTGCAGGGGGGGTCCGGGGGGGGGGGGGGGGGCGTTGCAACCTTTGGGGAGCCCCCCCCCCCTAACGGGGGGTTTTGGGGGCAGTGCCCCCGAAGCTAAGAATAGATGTAAATTTGCCTTGTAAAAGCATAGTAATTTCTAGTCAATCCGGGCCGTTCATTAGGCAGAGATCTGACGGTAGAAGTTATGTTTAATTCAGGGTTTTTTTCCCTAGAAGGCAACCCCTCACTATATATGAGGGAATTGTATTGCGTCTATGTAGATTTGTGTTTTGAGTGAGAAACATAGAGGAGATTGAGAGCGAAGAGGGTGTTACAACAAATCTGTTGTAGGTTGTATCTCTTCAGTTTGCTGGATAATATAAAAGTAAGGACTAGTTGTTTCTCTGTGGACGTAGCCCAAACTGGGTGAACCATGTATATTTGTGTCTCTCTTGTTTTATGCGTTTTTTGTGTTTATATTTCTGCAATATCTTATGTGTTCCATTTCTCCGTAATATATAATTTTCTAACATGACAAAATTGATTTCCAATGGGAGGACAAAAAGGAGGTGTTCTTAGGTCTTGAAAATGTCTCATTTTCGACCTTATGTTACCTCTAACCATCCTCATTTTTACAAACATTGAAGCCTATGTTTACACATTTTCATGTATTTTTGGGTGTGAACTTGAGAAAGTAATCTTATGGTACTTATCATCATAAGTTACATAGGATGATATTTAATTTGCCTAAATTGCTTCCATTCGTTGCATTATTAAAGTCTATTATTTTTACTAATCACCTAGCAAGTTGTCATGTAGCATTCACATTTAATTTTTTGTTCCTAGGATTCCTACACTCGCATTGATTCCTACATTATTTTAAATTCTTTTACCAGTGTGGACTTCGGCGTTATGGTCAAAGGCATGGACAGATGGATAAGAGCGCCAATTACAGGCTAGTTGGCATACTTGGTGATCGTTGAATATTTGTCAGGTACAAGGTTAATGGGATATGCATGCCCATTTTCCTCCAGTACTCAACAGAAGACCTGAATATGGAGTAACAAATTATCAAACAAATCCTTGTGCTAAAGATCAGATTCCTGTGATCAAAGGAAAGTTGTGCCAAAACTCTATGGATAACAATCTGTTATCATTTTATTTTCTTGAACAATGTGGCTCTTCACAGCTTGAGATGTAATACGATCTATATAATGTAAATTCTGATAGAAGTATAGGTTAGCAATACCCCATTATGTTGTCGATGTAATTTTAGTTTGAAGTCACAGTGTTTCTCTAGATCAACTAGGTCTTAGCCACTGATCTCCTCATGTAAAAGAATGAATTCGGATTAATAAAAGAAGGCTAATGTCACGTTTTGCTTTTACTCTAGTTATGTTATTTTTATGATTCGTTGTGCTCTATAATTTAACTTCATTTTAGAGAGGGTGTGAGCTGGTTGGTCCAGGCCTAAACAACCTATATCATCACACCTATAGTACATAGTGTGGTGTGGTTTGAAGGTTAGAATTGATTTATTGTGGTGCATATTAATTTACTGTGTGAACTTTGCCAACATTTTATTGATTACGTGTAATGACGTGCTATGTTTCTTCTCGGATGAGTATATTTGAGTTGTGTCTCTTAAATCCATGAATGACTGATATCTAGATCTGAAGATTGATTTGTGAATGAATATGTGATATCTTGTTTTATTTGAACATTAAAGTGAGTGCAGGTATAAGCCATAGAATGGTTATATTCTTTTAGGAGGCTTGGTGTTTCTTACAAGCCAATTCGAAAAGTGTGTGCTCAGGTAGTGATTACTCTTGCTTCTGGAAGTCTTGAAGTCTTCTTTTTATATTGGGTCTCATTTCTTTTCGAATCTCTTGAGTCATTCAGACTTAAGAGCTGAGGTATATTGATTCATTTGAAAAACAATATGTTTAAGCACCACTGGTTGAGGTTATCGAATCTCAAGTTTTATGTTTGGTGATTTGAGTTGTGATTATAGTATAAGGACTCAGATTTAGGGTTGCTTTGTCTATCATCAATTGAATCTAGATTTCCATTTCTATGGTGAAGTATGCAAATTATTAGAATTTTTGGTTATGGGTTTTGTTTTGTAAAGGTTGTATATAACATCTTTCCCACACTGAATGTTTTTCTAGCACTCAGGCAGTGCTTATTTGAAACAAGATATTTGAGATTCGATATGTTTGGTACTGATCCAACTCACAGTCAATCTTACTTGAGACCTGTGTTTTTTTTTCTTTTTGCCTTTTTTAAGGACTCGCCTACTTGGTTTGTTTTGTTCAGTACATGAATACAAGTGGTGTGAACAAAAGGGTAAACATAAGAAGCTTAGTTAAAATATCAATCTAATTTATTAGTTTGAAGAGTATTGGTCTCATTTCCAGTTTTGTGATTATATTATTGAGTTTCTTTGTATCCTGAGAAACAAAGGTACATGTTTGATTGGAGTGCTTTCTTGGATTGAAGGAGTACTAGAACAAAGTCTGATCTATTTTGATGTTTGGTAATATTTTCACACATTAACTTGCACCAGTAAAAACCATATTTTACAGAGGGAGTGAAAATTGTAGGACAATATTGAATTCTTGTTCCCTAGTTTGGGTTTACAAATAATTTATCTGGCATTGATTGAATTCAGCCTGTGTGTTTCTTTATCATTTCTACAAGTTTTCAAGATCAATTGGTGATTGGCTTGAGGAGTGAGGTAGGTGAAACCTGAGTTGACTATTTAAAAAAAAGTCAATTTAGTGCAGGAAGTTAGTTTAATGCTTTTATTTATTGATTTGGAACTTGGAATTTTGTGATGAATAGTTGGAGACAAGAGTGATTTTACAGATTTTTTTATATCCCTTGGCGTTTTTTTTGTTGTGCCTCAAAGTGTATGACCCCTATTTGACAAGTAATTTTTGAGGATTGAAGGAGACAATCTTAATGCCCAAAATTTTGGCGTCATTGTTGGGGAGGTGATATTGGTAATTTTTTGTTGAATTTATCTCATTCAATAAAGGTGAGTTCTGCATTATTTTGTTAGCAAGTGTGTGATTCCGTTGTTGAGTGATCAAGGAAGGGTAATTTATTTTGGATTTTTGTAGGTACATTTTTTGAGATAGATTCAACATTGAAATTGAGCTTACTTTTTTCCAGCCAGTGTTTTTACAGTTTTGAAATTTTCTGATTTGATTTTCTTTTTTCTTATTAAGCATGAATGACTAGAAGGGGTAGAGGTCTAAAGCCCAATAAGGGTAGAGGAAATATTGATAATTCGGAAAGATTTTCTTCTCAAGGTGGTCCTTCTATTATAGGTAAGAACTCCAAGCATACACAGACCAATGATGCTGGTACTTTACACCTAGACTTTGGTGACAGTAGTTTAGGGGTATCTCAACCAGTGGCAGGGAAGAACGTGACTTTTGTAACTGAGGGATCAAATATAAAACATATTCAGCCTTCACATTTTACAGGGGACAATTTTCTTGGAGGAAAGAGAATGGAAGATCATGAGGATGTCAATGGTGAAGGAGTTGGTGAAACCAGCAATAGGAAGGACAATCCACCTTTGGATTTCCAATTGTGGACCTCAATACAATGTTGCAAATGAAGAATATCCCACCATTAGTTCTTCCTCACTTTCATGGTAAGGTGCATGAGGACCCTAAAGATTTTCTTTTTGGGTTTGACATATTATTTCAGAGTTACGATTATTCATTGTATGCCTAAAAATTGAAGCTTTTCCCCGCTACCCTTAAAGACTCGGGTTTACATTGGCTTATGGGGTTGGGGGAAACACTATAAATACTTGGGAGCAAATGAGGAGGACTTTTCTGTGTAAATACCAGGAGTAATGCAAAACTCATGAAATGTAGGATGAAATATTTACAATCACACAAAATGAGGATGAGAATTTGGAGAAATATCTCGAGAGGTTTATTTACATCCTTCAAAGGTCCAAACATACATTTGATCCTAGGACTATCTGGACCTTTTTTTTACAAGATATTTTTGATGATTCCATAAATAATTTGAATGTATTAGGACAAGGAGATATTGATCAACTCACTTTTGACCAAATTTGTGACTCATGTAGGGAGTTTTCATGTAATCATTCCATACTTGGTAAGGGAATTAGAAGCAACTTTAGAAATAGAGAATTGTGATCTATCGATTCTATGATTATTGGACTTGAAATTAAAATGGATAATATGAAAATTGAAATAATGAATACTATTAGTAAGCAAATAGATTCTTTAAAATTTCAGTAAAATTAGTAGAAGAAAAAGCTTCATTGTCCATTTATTGTCCAAAGTGTAGAAAGAAACATATTTTACGTGAATGTCTTGTAGATGTCAAAGTTGTTAATAGTTGTGTGATATGTGCAGGTAAACATTCTACAAATGAATTCTCTTGAATACCTGGATTAGAAGCAGCTTTTAAAGAGGATCATTCAACACCTAAAACAAGGCACGCCATGAGAGGAGGGAAATCATGGCCTCAGGTAGGTATAGATACATATTCTAAACCTGCACCATATCTTTTTGGTTCTCACAGGTCACCATAGTATCCTTATCATAAATTGAATTATTCTTAGCCTTGGTAGCAAGGGTATTATCCATATTTTTGGACGTACCCTATCCCTCCCTAGACTTATCCTACGTAGTATGCATCTTATCCATTAGCGCAACTGTTTCTGGGAAAACTGGTATTCTTATAGAATGCTAGCCCTCTAGGTTTGGCAGCTACCCTAGAAACAACCATTTAAAGAAATTCAATGATTTCTTCTATGTGTAACAGATAAGAGAAAGATAATGGAACCAACTTGGAAATTTCGCTTAATCCCTTGCTTGATCTCTCTTCCCTTTGACAGAGCTTGCAACTCCTCTCTGTACTTAACACGCTTGGAGAGTATCTACACAAGTACACAAACAAAGAGCCGTCAAAGCATCGTGATATATTACAACATAAACATTACAGAATCAGATATATAATGAACAAATGATAACATTCACAATTGCACAATCATATGGAAGAAAACTTGAAGAACTTTATTAATAGAAGGGAGAATTACAACCCAGTTATCTGATCCAGCATCATCCTCCCAGCTTCAATCCCTCTTCACCTCATGAAATAGCAAGATCACACCAACAATACAATGCTCTTTCCTCAATTACAAACTATCAGCACTTCCTTGCAATTCACCATATTCCAGCCTCCAGATCTCATAGATGAGGGATCCATTTATAGATGTGTGTATGGGTGTGAGTCATCCATGGGGTTTGATTAGTGTCATTCCACTTGTTACAATTGGTTCCATTTGGAGATTGCTTATATCCCTTATTCATCCTTGCGCAAATTCAGAGAGGCAAGTGGCACAGGAGAAGTTTCTAGAAGATTCTATGAGCAAACACCTAGCAAACTGTCTCAGACATTTGTCCATCCTCACCCATCGCACCCTATAGAAGGCCTAAACAGTATGCATCACACCCTGGCAGTGTACCACTCAATATGCATCGCACTTTGCCAATGTAGCAGTTAGTATGGTTCAATTTAGGCAATTTCTGGATGGTTTCTCAGATGGAACTTTTGGGGAATGATGTAATCAGATGACTAAGTTCTTTTAGGGTATGAAACAAATATTTTAGGGGTTGATGAGCCCTAATTTATTGACATATAAGTTTGGGATTGATGTGCCCAAATATGTCTATAACAGCTGCCCCCTAAAGCATGAAGTCGTAAATATTGATGTCGGGTGAAATGCTTTATCATGAGGATCCGAAGTTTCGAATTGGAAGGTGACCTGCATAAGTTACAATACAATACATCATCATAATATAAATTTCATGATCTAGCTGAGGTGGGCATTCCCATACTCAGCTTTATAAATTCATTTCATGTACATAGATCAGATAGTCGTTTGCAGATGTAGACTAGTGAATCTTTAGATATAGAGTCATCATCCATGGTTAGGATGACCATCTGTGTAGAGACTTTGTACATTTGATGTTTTTATGTCCCTGAATATATCGCAGCTCAGATGGATGAAACTAATCCAGGGTCTTCAAAACTCATTCAATCTTCGCTCGATGTACAAGTCAATCCATGCGAAGAGATGTTCTGAAGTCGAACATGGAAAGACATCGCCTGATTACCAACCAATGATGTAAGTTGTTAACAGACGTGAGAGGAATCACCGATAATGATAATGACCCTCAAGGTACTATAGTACAATTCACGTGGTGTGAATATATGATCCGATGTTGAACACCATGCAAAATCTTTTGGTCTAAGGCCATTGATGTCAACCTGTCACCAGAAGTGAGAAACTTTCCATTGATGTACGCAAGCTCAAAGCACTGAAAGGGTTGTTTCTAAGTCAACTTCTTGGATAATGAGCTGATGTCGACAAGAAGCGACTCGTCGTAGGAGGGCCTTGATGTATCCCACATCTACGACACGAAACGAAGCAAATGATTTCTGGAGTTGAAAATGAACTGATGACACAAGGTTCAGGGATGGTGGTCATGAAAAAATGAAGGTTGGAGGTATTACAGTGGATGAGACATTAACTGGATTGTGGTTTCTCAACTGAATGACTTTTCTTGAACATGTCGGCGACACTGAGATGAATTGGTAGCGTTAACCCCAAAAGATGGATGGTATGAAAGACTAATGGTGAGATGACTGGTGAACGAGATAACCCAACCCAACTCCATAATGGTGATGAAGTGAAAGTGTCATGTTCAAGAGCGACTTGCTACCATAAATTATTCAAGGTTTTTCCCTTTTTCCCTAGTCATTGTTGACCAGTACCTCTTTATTTTTGTCAAGCTTGAGGAGTATAACATATGCTTGTTCTATAATTCGCCCTTCGGGCAAACCTGTCGCTATGTTTTAACGAGTCTAGCGACAGTGAAACTCGGTCTCGTCTACAATGGACAAGTTTGTCGCTATTTTTTTAACGATTTTAATGATAAGGATAACTCGTTCCTTTTCATGTTTAGAGAGTTTGAAAAGGAAAGAAAAGAAAACTCCATAAGTTATTTTTCGTAAAATAATCCCCCAGGTCCAAAAAAGGATAAAATGATACAAAAGGGATGACTTTTCCAATCACTTTAATGAGATGAAAAAGACAAGCACTCGACTTTTTCGTGAGATAATCCCTTAGGGCCGAAAAAGGATAAAATGATACAGGAGGGATGACTTTTCCAATCACTTTAACAAGCTGAAAAAGACAAGCGCTTGATAATATTTTCATATTTAATGAGTCTAAAAAGGGTTTAAAGAGTACTCGATTTTGAGGAATGAGTGGTGTCTAGGGTAGCAACTGGTTTCGGTGATTTTGGAACTTCTCAAAACATGTTGATTTCTGTGAAGAGGCTAGCTAATAAGACCACTCATTGCAAATGTTCCTCAAAAGGGGTAAAAAAACCAAGTGAAAGCGTATGATCGGCCAAAGGGATGGTGGTGATGGGATGTACACAACCAAGGTTCGAAAGGCTGATAGAACGGCAATCACAACCAAGTGAGAGCGTATGATTGACCAAAGGGATGGTGGTGATGGGATGTACACGACCAAGGTTTGAAAGGCTGATAGAATGGCAATCACAGAGGTTTAAAATTGAAAATGGGTTCATTTTTAGACAAGCTTAAACCCTGGGGAACTATGCTTGGATTCAATTTCATGTTTACACAAGCTTGAAATGAAAAAAATATGCTTGGCTTCAGTTTCATTTTTACACAAGCTCGAAACGAAGAAAACTATGCTTGAATTTAGTTTTATAATGTTTTTGAGTTTTTGATGTTACTAAGATTAATAAAACTCAAATGTGTTTGCAGATATTGGACCAGTGCGACTAGTGGCACGCCCATGGGAAGCAGCTGACGCTCCAAAAATAGAGGTTGTAGGGAGGGCCTTCCTTCACGATCTGGACATATCGGAGAGCTTGGCAGTACTGCATGATCAGATCGAGGGCCTCACTCTCGACATTCAGGATGTCGGGACCGATGAGTTACTTTTGAGGTTACAGCGCCATACTACTAGTGTATCGAGTCATTGGACTAGGCTCCTGCGCATGATAGCACAGACGGTGACATGTTATCACCAGCATCACTATGCTAGGATGTTTTTTCTGCATGCATTTTGAGTTTCTTGGTTAGATGACCGATTTTGTCTTGGACACAAAACATTTTGTAAAAAAACAGCTATTTATTTTTGTTTTTGGAGTCATATTTTGGCGAAGTGATGAAATCCTAATGCAAATGTTAATGTGAAATGCTTCCTTTACAAATGTTGCAAATTTCTATTTAACACATAGTTTGCTAATGAATCAGTCAATGTGTTTAAGTTTCTGGAAATTTTTTGATATTGAATGGAATCAAAATTTCTTTCCAAAAACCTAACTCTTAGGAACATGCGATAAATAGTCGGCGTATGCTATGTGAAATGGTGTCAGATAGAAGTTCCATCAAAGCCCTATACTCAGCGATGTTGTTCATCGATCGACCAATACATATCCCCCTGAAACTCACTAACTCGCTGCTTGGAGCGAAGATGGCCCAGGCCGCAGAAGATAGGTTCTGCGTACTACGACTAGCTCTGTCAGCATACCCAACAAATGGTTCCAAAAAGTCTGACATTTGCAACAAATGCGAAGTGGATTACCTAACCAAAATGACAACTCTAAAAGAAAACACTCAAAAATGCAATAAAATCATATGTACAATGAGTTTACTACACTTAATCAAGCATAATAACGTTTAAGATACAACCCGTTGCGGGGCTGCGATAGTGGAATCCCATCATAATCGACTAGCTCATAGGCTCCTTTTGTCAATACTTGTTTAACAATGTAAGGGCCCATCCATAATGGTTCAAATTTACCTGCTCTTAATCTGTCAAAGTCCTGATCGTAAAGCAAGACTAGGTCACCTTCTGAGAAGACACGAGGCTTGACATTTTTGTCATATTGTGCCTTGATGCGTTTAGAATATGCTTCATTAGCCAATGTGGCATCACGACGGGTTTCATCTAGATGGATTAATTCCAAGAAATGAGCCTCTTCTTCAGGAGTTTCGGGAAGCAGATCGATTGCAAGGTTGGGGGATGAGATTTTGGACTGAATTGGTAAGACTGCTTCCAGACCATGCACCAACTAAAAGGGTGTAAATCTGGTTGCATTTCTCACCAAAGTCCTATATGCCCACAGAGCTGAGTACAAGATTACATGCCAATTCCATTTATGGACTGCAATCATTCTCTGCAGCATGCTCTTAAGGACTTTTTTGATTCCCTCAACTTGTCTGTTAGTCTGCAGATAATATGGAGTAGAACTATCATGGGACAGTACTAATTTAGCAGTTAATTCAATCATCATGTGATTGCGAAAATGTGACCCATGATCTGTGACTATAGCCTATGGTACACCAAATCTAGAAAGTACATGATTAAAAAAGAAAAGAGCAGCCGTTTCACTGTTGTTGTTCAATGTAGGCATCGCCTCAACCCATTTTGTAAAATAGTCGACAGTGACTATAATATACCCATGCCCCCTGGCCAAGGTGGGGTTACATGTCATGAAATCAATGCCCCATTTAGCGAATGGGCTAATAGCAATGACTAGATGCGGTGGTGCAAGTGGTAATCTGGTTTTGCAATAAAAAATATGACAAGCATGGCAACTCTTGACTGCAATTATGCAATCTTTGAATATGGTGGGCCACAAGTAACTAGCTCGTAAGATATTTTGTGCAGTAGCGTAACCAGATAGATGCCCCCCACAAGCACCTGAATGACAATCATTCAAAAAAAAATCACCCTCCTCATGCATGAGGCAATTTTGTAAAACTGTATCGACACCACGACAGTAAAGTGTATCACCAATGATCAGATAGTCTTCGAATGATCAATCCGTTTTCACAAATGAGCAGGAAGATCATCGAGATATGGTTGAATGATGTGCTTGATGTCATGGAAGGCATAATTCATTGCCCTCTGAAATGTTTCCCTTTGCATTCTTCAAACCGAAAGGTAATTTATGATATGCGAATGTGCCCCATGGACATATAAATGCAGTTTTTGACTGGTCCTATGGACGGATATTGTGATTGTATCCAGGAAATCCATCCATGAATGAAAAGATCTCACATCTGGCACATTCATCAATTATTTGGTCGATGAAGGGTGTAGGATAGTTGTCCTTTGGACACGCTTGATTTACATCCCTATAATCGACGCATACTCTAATCGTTCCTTGTTTTTTCATTACAGGAACAATATTCAATACCCAATCAATGAGAGGAACAGGGTAAATGAAGCCAGCACGCAAAAAAATTTCAACCTTTGCTTTAATTGCAACGAATTTATTTGGATGAATAGGTCGAAGCCATTGTCATACTGGTTTGACATCTGGATACATCTTGATTTCATGTTCAACAATTCTCGAGTCAATGCCTGGCATTTCTTCATATGACCATGCAAAGACATCTCTGAATTCGCGAAAAAGAGCGCAGTAAATTTCTAGTTCTGATGGAGAACAAGATTTGCCAATGTGAATATTCTCTACAACATTAGGTTTGGTTGAAATATTAATGGCGATAGTTTCTTCAATGTTGGACAGATTTCACTCGGAATCTACTGTATTTACAGAATTTAATAAAAAATCAAAAATTGAAGGATGATTGAGGTCGTTTGAATAATCTTCCTTGTCATCTCGAAGGTCAGAACGATGGTGGTAATCTTCCCATGGCTTCTCTCCTATCATCATTGATTGGATTATTCCTTCATCTGTAGAATGTATAGGAGACCAAGGATCAGAAGAGGTACTATATTCTAAAGACCTATCTACCCAAACGCTCATCGAGTGCTGATTCGGGTTAGCTTCCCAAGCCCAGAAAATTGATTACTACAAAGATTCAATGGGGCTTGGTGGAAAAACCTCGTGATGATCCTCACTATCAAAATGGTCGGAGCTCTTCTTAAACTCAGATGATGTAGAAGAGATCATATGACAGGTTTCCACTGTGGCCACTTCCGCGAAACTAGATGGAGGCGGGAGGGCAAAAGTACCCATTAAGGACGGGTCTTTTAGGAGACCTACTCCAACATTTTGAAGTGATTGTGAACTCCCATGGATCAATGGAATGCTTCCAGTAGCTTGTGAACTATTAGGAAAAAAGGCTAGTTGGTCAACGATTGTGATTCCACCTTGGAAGGGAAATGCAATCTTTCTAAAATATGTAGACGCAATGACTGCCATAGCATAAATCCAGGCCTTCCTAGTAAAATATTGTAATCAAAGTTTCCATTAATGACCTCGACTTCAATTTCTACTATTTTTCCCCCTAGTTCAACTTGCAAGTTACTTAAAATCCCATATGGAGTGTATGTTCTTCCATCGAATGCTTTTAATGTTGTTGGTGATCATGACAAGGATGGTGAACTAAGAGTTTTCGAGCAACTCATTGACATAATACAGGTAGATGCCCCCTCATCAATGATTATTCGATGAACATTTTTATTGAGGGATTTTACCTGTATAAGGAAAGCGAGTTGGGCCGGTAACTGAGGTGTATATCCTTTATGATTAAATGCCACAAGATTGGTATCCGTTGTATCGATCCCACCTATTGCTGATAACAAAGCCTGCTTTTGGGAGGGACAATTTTGCAATACCTCAAGTGTCGACATAGCAGATGGTGATTGAGCCAGATCCTCCACTATATTATAATTCTGAGCAGCTCGAGCACGAGGATTAAATGTCAATTTATGTACGACTCCCTTTCGCGGCTTTATAGTTAATTCAGGAATAATGGGTGGAACAACTTCTGACAAAGTCGTTGTCAAACCATTAGGTTGATCTGTAGCCTGGTTGTTCGACGATGTTCGATTCCCATAATCTTTATTCCTTGTCGATATCAAAGCATCATTTTTCTTGTTTACGATGGATAACATAAGAATTTGGGATGTGGAAGCATTATCAATAGTGTTATAGAAATTTTTGGGCCCTACAACCCCAAGCATGAAATGTCCATAAACCAAGGGCTCCTAAGTCCCTAAAAGTGTTGTTCTAACCCCTAAAGGAACAAGGTCAACAGATTACAGCTTCTCCCAGAAGTTCTCCATGAGAAACTGCTCAGAATTGGTCAAAACAGGATCATTGTAGCTGCTCCATTGGCTAAGTGCGTTGCATCTCACCCAAATACACTGTGAGGGTGCGTTGCATTTCAAAATTCCCTTCTGTGGGGTGCGATGGGCGAGAAATGACAAATGGCAATGTCATTCCGCGAGGTGGAGAGGCAATGGAAGCTTCCAGAATCTTCTCTTGTGACACTTGCCTCACTGAATTCGACCAAGGATGAGTAAGAGGCCATCGTTCTCCAAGTGGAAGCAAGAAATATCAGAGAGAAGACACTAATCAAATCACAAGCTGACTCATCCCCCTTACAGATATCTATATATGGATCCCTCATCCCAGAGATCCAGAGGTTGGAATTTTTGCATATTGTAAGGAATTGTTGTTGGTTTCTTGAGACAAACATCAGATTGTTGGGTGATCTAAGCTTTGTTTGAGGTGAAGAGGGGCTTCTTTGCTGGGAGGTTGATGCTGGGTCAGAAAAACTGGTTGTAACTCCTCTTGGCTCTTTTCTTGTTTATCAATAAAAGCTATTTGAGTTTTCCTCCATGCTTTTGTGTCATTGATGCTTGTTACATTTGTATGGTCAATTTACATCTGATCCTAGATTTTTTATGATTATAGATCCATGTCTTTGTATAGTGCTATGCTTCTGTGATCTTACAGGTACTTTGTGACGCTGGGCGTGTAAGGGAGCAGGTAGCTGAAGACTATCAAAGAAGAGAGTGATCAAATCGGGAGATTAGCGCAAGACAGAGGTTGGTCTTTCTATTCCTCTCTATCTATAATTCATAAAGGAAAAACTAAAGTAGCTTTTCTATGTTTGTTTCTAAGGCAGCTGTCACACCTTAGTGGGATAGATCAGTTCTATATAGACACTTTTCCCTGTAACAAATAACAACCAGATTAGTTTCTATGTTTGGAAACGGATCAGTCAACACCGCTGAGGTATTCGAGGCCTTCAAAATTTTTGAAACCTCAGATCGATGTGGAAAATATCTCGTATAATGCTCCTCGTTACATATCAAACATGGAAAACGAGGAGGTTTCTTTACCCCAGTAGGGTTCTCAGATGATCTTTCAGGAGTGGAATTCTCCTCTTTCTTCTTATTATTTTTCCCTTTCTTCTTGCCCCCTGGTTGCTTTGGATTTTTTCCCTTGTCAGATGACATGGCATTAGTCTCCGAGGCAAGAGTTTTTTCATTTTCATTCTGACTAGAAACATCAAGAGCTTGACCAGATGGACCCCTTACGGTTTGCGTGCTTGACGCACCGATCACACCGTCACTGGCATGAGAGTCCCTATTTGATTTAGGAAGAGGTGGAATGGAAAAAGCTTGTCTAGGAGCGTCAGGAATTTTGTCGTAGAGTGTGCCAGACTGAGTATGGATCAAGTCTAAATATTGGGCATGAGCAATGACTTTCTCTTCAGTGACAACTCCTCCTTTTGCCACGTCCTCAGTGATAGATGGCAATAAGGACTTAATAAACCACTCAGCTAAAAGCCGATCAGGAACATATGTTTTTACCATTTGACGACGACGCCGCCACTCATGAATATGATTAGATATGTGAGTGGACGTGGTCTGTTTAAAATTGGTAAGGAGTTCTATTCCAGTTTCGTACTTGATGGGTAACTGAAAGTGGGTTAGAAATGTAGTGGCAAGGATGCTGAAGTTATCAAACGAAGCTCTAGGCAATTCAATATACCATTTCGCTGCTAGACCAGTAAGCGTTCTCTGAAAAAGGCGAAGCCCAATCGAATCATCATTCGGGTGTTAGATGAGCACCACAAATGAAAAGTCATTACGTGATTCGACGGATCTTCACCTGGATTTCCATTGAACATAGGAATATCAGAGGGAAGTTTATGAGGAATCACTGGCCACCAAGGGGCGTATGCAATTGGATCATTCGTTTCTGCCAGTTCAAATCTGGTAATTCTAGAGTTGCTACAAAAGGCAATTGTTGATTCAGGTTAGGTGGAGCATACCCAGGATAAGATGGAATCGCCTGAGTAGTAGGTCTTTGCATACTAGCATAATGTATCTGTTGCTGGTAACTTTGATAAGGTTATTGGACATAACCAATATAGTGTGGTTGTTGATAACCGTTTTGAAAATATGGTTGTCCATAACCTACAATGCCTTGTTGCTCAGGTCCTCGGTAGGCTTGATATTGACCAAATCTAGTATGAGCTTGTAAACCAAGTCCAAACTGAGGTTGGGTTTGCTGGAATTGTGGTTGTTGGTATTGTGCCATCCATGGTTGTTGGACCATTTGTTGTTGCCCAATACTAGAGAATTGACCAAGTTGCGGATTGATCATACCCGTCTGTGCCTGAGTCATTCCAAATAAAGAAGCACTAACCTGAGGTTGCGGTTGAGCCATAGAGACAAGTGGTTGTTGCATCACAACCTGAGAAACTTGAGTCTTCTGCCTCGAAACTTGAGGTTGCGAGGAAGAAGGAGCAGGTTGAGGTTGAGACACAACAGGTTGTGCTTGTGCTTGTGACACAGTGATAATAGCAACTGTAGTGGGAATATTCGACACAGGTTGGATCGGTTGCGTTGAATATACAACCCTTGGTTGTTCTAGTAGTATTGGTATCCAACCACTAGATGTAATTCCAATTTGACCTAAATTTTGTTGGAAACTCTCATATGGTTGTTCCCCAGGAGGAAATAGTGAAAAGGCATACTGCCCTCCATATGGCGGCAGTCCAGTGTTTAAAGGATATATCGGTCTTTGAAGACTGGTTTGCCCAAATTTATACTGGTGTGCAAGATCAAATTGTTGAGTTTCTACATACGAAATACCAGATGGGACTCCAGATGAATAAATAGGAGTAGAGTATGGTGCCAAAGTAGCCCCTAAGTGGACTCCAGCTAATGATTGATAACCAGCTGGAACAGATGGTGTATGGTATAAATATGACTCAGGTGGACCAGAAAACATTGTAGGAATAACAGCAGAAGGTTCCGCCATAGCTGCATCAGATGACACATTCCTAGATGTTGATGGTTGCTCATACATGTTAAGTCTATCCAAAATATCTCCAAGCGTTTCGATAGGAACTTGCGATGAAGAAGGATTAAAAGAACTAAACTCAGGAGTAGAAGGACACAAATGAATCCCAGTTCCAAAATGTAACAAGGTACTAGATGGGGGATCCTCTACTATCTCCTCTATAGCAATTAGACTAGGTGGAAGAGATAGACCGTCAGGTCTGTAAAAGATTTTTGGAGCCGAAGAAGGTATAGTTTCTGCAGTGACAGATACTGGAGGGGTGACACCTTCTGAATCCTAAAACTCAATGTCCAGATGTTCAGGTAAATGAACTTCAGTCTCAAAGGGAGGTTCTTGAACAACTACTGGTTCAAATGTAGCCTCTGTTTGAACTGAGATGGGTTCTGGATCAACTCTAGGTGGAGTTGTTTCAGGTATAGAAGTGTCTATCATTACACTAAGATCAATTCTAATGTCCTCTTGTAACTACAGAACTTCTTCTCTAAAGGCAGATGTACTAGAAATAATCAGAGTAACCGGAGTCTCTGAAGATGTTGAAACAAAAGTTTCAAATAAACCAGATGAATTGGACTTGGTTAAATGAGACCGCTTTGCCCGGATTGGCTTCGCTTCTGGAGGCAAAGACGGTTGACTTGCTAGTCTCCGTGAACGACAGGGTTTTGATTGACTTTCTTCCATGATTGCGGATTACTTGATCAACTCAAAATTAAGGGGAAAATGATGTTATTCCGAATTCAATTAATTTTAATGACGCTTGGACACAACTTTTCTTTTTCAGTTTTTAAGAGTCGAGAAAAAGCTAAAGATGACTCTAGTCTCCTTCGATTTTTAATGAGCCTGAAAGGACAAGTGCTTAGATGGACCTTTTCTTTTAAAGAGTCGAAAAGGAACGAAAGTGACTACTCTGGAGAATCTAGACAGAGGGATTACCAAACCAATCGCAAAACTGCAATATACACCTTGGTGATAAATTAAAAAGAAATTACCAAGGACTTATGTACGGTAGTCAATCTTCTCGAATGATGTGTTCAGTACATTGTGATCAATAAGGCGACAGACTCATCTTCTTATGGATAAAGGATATAAGCCTATTGTGGTCTCCCAATATATATGCGATGGTACGGGGAGCACAAGTCCATGCTAGCACTTGTTGTATCAAGGAGGAGGAATCACCCAACCTTCAATGAAAATGATAGTTACTAGTTTTAACGACGCCGGAACACGTCTCTAGCCTAGACCTCTAGATATGTTGCATTAATTTCCAAAGCATTGTTAGGTTCATTGAAATTTATTTTAAAGTGGATCTTTTTTAGAGTTTTCCTTTCAATGGTTCACCGCATGATGATGACTTGAAATTCCTAGGATGCAATCTACAACGATAAACAATCTTTGTTTATTTTGAGCAATGAAAATCCTAGCTACTAGGGAAAGAAAATTACAATTCTTTTGAATAAAGAGCAAAGAGCACACACTAGTGCATTTCCCTAAATCAACTTTTCATACGCAAATCTAAAAAATGCTAAATGCAAATGCATGTATTTGTTTCCATTCTCCTTAATGTGAAAAATGCCAAAAAGGAAAACTAAATGCAGCAAAGATCTGAAATATTTCACTCAAAGCGAGATTTTCGACAATTTCTTCTTCAAAAGAGAAAGGAAGACTCAACGACACTTTTCAATTTTGAATTAAAAAAAATGCTTTCAACACTTCGAATACAAACAAATCAAACCAAATACATAAAGAAAAGTTCAATCGACTATCAAGGGAAGGAAGAATTCACGACACTTCTCTTTTCGACACAAAACAACAATTACAACACTTTTTGTATCAAAGCGACAAGTCGATTTAAATAAATTTTTGACAAAGGATTGTAAATGATGAACAAATACACAAAAACATTCACTAATCCTAAAGTGATTGAGGCTGATCTAAGTGATGCAAGTAAGTTTTAGTATAGAGGCACTATTCATAAGCAGCAAAACAACTAAACAAAACTGAAAACAAGGTCAAAAATCTTCAATTTCTAGAATGGAAAAAGAGTTTAGTCATTCATCGCACCTGGGCTTCACAGAAACAGAGATGCATCGCACATTCTACACTCAGGAGGTGCGATACATACTGGGTTATAGTGGAAGACAGTGCGATGGTCTAGGGAGCGCAACTGAAATGGGTTTTGGCTCAGATGTGCAACTATTTTCAATGAGTTAAGCTGGTTTTTGATGAAAAATAAAGAGCAAAGTATGAAGGAATGTCTTGAGAGGTTACTGAGCTACCAAAAGGGCATCTAGATGTGCTTGCAAATCAAATGTTTAATTCATAAACTAAACCACAGATTGACTGAAGCAACATTAATCTACTATGCAATTACAGAGCAAGAGCAGTTCAAAGGCTACCTGGCTGACTTCAAACTTTGTTTATAGTTTATAAAACAAACAATAACAACAAACAAACATTTGTTCTTCCCCAGTGGAGTCGCCAATTTGTTTCTAGGAAAATTAGTATTCCTATAGAATGCTAGCCCTCTAGGTTTGGCAGCTACCCTAGAAACAATCATTTAAAGAAATTCAATGATTTCTTCTATGTGTAACAGATAAAAGAAAGATAATGGAACCAACCTGGAACTTCTGCTTAATCCCTTGCTTGATCTCTCTCCCCTTTGATAGAGCTTGCAACTCCTCTCCATACTTAACACGCTTGGAGAGTATCTGCACAAGTACAGAAACAAAGAACCGTCAAAGCATCGTGATCTATTACAACATAAACATTACAAAATCAGATATATAATGAACAAATGATAGCTTTCACAAATGATAACATTCACAATTGCAAAATCATATGGAAGAAAACTTGAAGAACTTTATTAATAGAAGGGAGAATTACAACCCAATTGTCTGATCCAACATCATCCTCCCAGCTTCAATCCCTCTTCACCTCATGAAATAGCAAGATCACACCAACAATACAATGCTCTTTCCTCAATTACAAACTATTAGCACTTCCTTGCAATTCACCATATTCCAGCCTCCAGATATTTTAGATGAGGGATCCATTTATAGATGTGTGCAAGGGTGTGAGTCATCCATGGGGTTTGATTAATGTCATTCCACTTGTTACAATTGGTTCCATTTAGAGCCATTATTCATCCTTAGGCAAATTCGGAGAGGCAAGTGGCACAGGAGAAGTTTCTATAAGATTCTATAAGCAAACACCTAGAAAACTGTCTTGGACATTTGTCCATCCTCGCCCATCGCACCCTATAGAAGGCCTAAACAGTATGCATCGCACCCTGGAAGTGTACCACTCAGTATGCATCGCACTTTGCCAGTGTAGCAGTCAGTATGGTCCAATTTAAGCAATTTCTGGATGGTTTCTCAGATGGAACTTTTGGGGAATGATGTAATCAGATGACTAAGGTATTTTAGGGTATGAAACAACTCTTTTAGGGGTTGATGAGCCCTAGTTTATCGACATATAAGTTTGGGGTCGATGTGCCCAAATATGTCTATAATAGCAACCCTCATTTTCATCTACCTATCCTCAGCAGTCACACCCTATTCCAACACCTTTACCTTTTCCACCACCATTTAGGCCACCTAAATTATCAGCACAACCTGTGCCCAACCCGAACAATATAGCGGTACAAATGATTCATTCTATTAGACCGATTCCTTTCCCTACTTATTAGACTATTCCAGTTGGGGTCCATGAACTACAACTAAGATTAGTAAAGGTGTACAATCAGAACAACAAAAACAAAAACAACCTATTGTGATCATAGAGGAGAAAATTGAGGAGGAGACTCCTGATCAGTCACACAATTGTGCCGCTTCACAGCCTATTCTTGTAAACTCTGAGTACTCATCTTATTCTAAACGAGCCTCCCTATCTAGATAGGATTTTTATGGAGAAAGTTATTCCTCCCCATGAGTTTGACCTAGCTACTGAGTTGAGGAATATTTGTATTAAGATTCCACTGCTTCAAGCTTTAAAATAGATCCCAAATTATGCAAAATCTGTTAAGGACTCTGTATTAAAAAGTCGGGAAGGAAGAGAGAAGAACCCTGTACTATCCATTTTGTAGGTAAGGCAATCAAATTGATGATAGGATGTACTTTTGTAGATAAATATACCAATCCTGAAAATCAGATGTCTATGTACAAATCAGTGGTATCTTAGTTCCCAACATTTTGATTGACCTTGGAGCAACCATCAATGTGACGACCATGCAAACTATGGAGCTAATTGGGTTGAATCACATATGTGTCTAACTCCAACTATGTTAGAATTAGTTGAAAGATATAAAAATCAAACTAGAGGGGTTATTGGATGAAGTGATCGTCTCAATAGATTCTTGGGAATACCATGCGAACTTATTTTCCTACAACCCAAAACTCCTAGTGGGGGAAATCCCTTGATTTTGGGATTACCATGGCTTGCCATGGCTTATGCTTACATTGGTTGTCGCTTTGGTGACATATTTATTATATATGGGGACTCTAGGAATAATGTCACATTGTACCCTCTTGCTAAATCTATTTAGAATCTTCGTGATACTTTGTAGTTAGATGATGATAGTAGTGATGAGGAGACTCAGTCTCTCTCCGTGATAGACCAAATTCATCAGTATGTTGAGCGAATTGAGGAGAGTTAGGACCGTAACTTTCTTGGTAACTTGGACACTATGTGAGACTTTGAGTTGCTTCATTAGATATTTAGTCAAAGCTTCCAAGAAAGCTATGGTCCCCAATCCTCATCACCACTACAAAATTTGATAGTCACCATAGACATTCATGAGCCTTACACTGCAAAGGTGAGTCCAAGAAAATCCTTACATATTAGTTCAGAGCTTGACCCATCCTAGCATGAGCAGCTTGTGAAATTGTTGTGAGATCACCTTGATTCCTTTGCTTGGAGCTATGAGGACATGAATGGCATTCATTCTAAAACCTACACTCATCACATTTATATTCAGGAAGGTTCCCAACTTATTTTACAAACCCAAAGGCGAATTAACCCCATGCTCTAAGATATTGTTAAAGAAGAGCTTCAAAAACTCGTAGACTATGGCTTCATCTATGCTATATATGGTAGCCCATGGGTGTCCCCATTGGTATTAGTCCTAAAAAATGATGGGAGGTGTCGAATTTGAAATTATTATCAGGAATTAAATAAAGCCACCCTCAAAGACTACATCCCACTTCCCTTCATTGATCAAGTACTACATACCCTTGTGGGTAAAAGGTACTTCTCCTTTTTGGACAGTTTCAGTTGTTAAAACCAAATACAAATCACATTAGAGGACCAGGATAAGACCACTTTCACTTGTTCTTGGAGGAAATTTTCTTACCGAGTGCTTCCCTTTGGATTATGTAATGCCCCTGCTACTTTCCAGTGGGCAGTCTTGGAATTTTTTTCTAACCTCATGTGTGGAGGATTATATGGATGATTTTTTGGTATTTGGTGATTCATTTTAGAAAGCCATCCAAAATTTAGATAAAGTTTTGATTAGGGGCCAAGAGGCTCGTATTGCTTTGAGTGGTAAAAAGTGTAGATTAATGTGCAAAGCAGGAGTGGTCTTTGGTCATCTTATTTATAGTATGGGTATACAAGTAGATCCAGCTAAAATATAAGTTATCACACACCTACCAGTACCTAAAACACAACAAGAAGTGAGGGGTTTTATAGGTCATGTGGAATACTACCAGAGGTTCATCGAGAACCTCTTTAGGATAACCTATCCTATTTTTTGGTTGTTGGCTAAGGATAATGATTTCTCTTATAATGAATCTTTCTAATGAGCCTTTGAGGACTTAAAGGGGTAATTAGTAAGGGTACCCATCCTGAGGGGACCTAATTGGTCCCTTCCCTTCCATATATTTTGGGTCCTTCATTTTTGAAGGAATAAAAGTTGCGGAGGACATTTTAGATAAAGTCACTAGAAGAAGAGAACTGAAAAATCCAAGTGGTAGCGACATATTTTTTTTGGGACTTGCGTAATGGAAAATAAGGGCATGAACCTTAGAAGATGGAACCAATTTTGATACAATCAATAGGAAACCAAGGTAATAGGTCCAGGTTTTGGAAAACCATGGAGCAAGCGAGTGAGGGATCAAAGACTAGATCAAGTGTGCGAGAAACAATTTTAGACTACATTGCAAAGTTTAGAGAGCACTATAATGTTTAGAGGGTGTTGTAATGTTTGGGATCTAATCTATGTGAGAGAAAGACAACTTATAGGCATATTTGAATATGTAATGATCTGTTTTGATACTTGTTTTGAGTTGAAATATTTGCGCGCAAGTTTGTAATGTGTTGTGAGCTATATTGGAGAAATTTTGTTGTAATCGGGCTCTATTGTTTTAATAATAAAGGGAGAATGGGAGTTATGTCATCTGTTTATGTATTTTTCACCCCCTTTTAAAATTTTCTACATGATGTTATTTTTTGTTAAATGTATAAGTTAAATTGTCACGAATGAATGTATGAATGGTTGCGCAGACTACATAATATTTATTTCTAGATTCCCTTATATCTTTCTATGATTCTGGCTTGCCTCAGGTGATATGCTCCTTTGATCCAAGGGAGTGAAAATTTCAGCAAAGTGCTAGCCACGTGGAAACCTAGGCCGAACCCTAGGTCAAACTTCATTTAAACTTTTCCGCCAACAATATCTCCTTCGATGCTTCAGAGACTGTCGTTGGTGTAGCTTTGGGCCGAGAAGAAAATAAGACATCCTATGCCATCTATCATGTCACTAAAAACTTATCCTTTGCTGAGTTGAATTACATGATAATGGAAAAAGAATTTCTAGTTGTAGTCTTTGCCATTAATAAATTCAGACATTACATTACCAAATATCATTTTTTTGTTCACACGGATCATTTTTCAATTAGATATATAATGAATAAACCATTAACTAGTGGACTAATTACTAGGTGGTTACTATTGTTGCAGGAATTTAATATTACCATAATTGTTAGTCCTCGTAAATTGAATGTTGTAGCTGATTTATTATCTAGGCTTAATAATCTAGGTAAAATTGTTCCTTTTGATGATTTATTTCTAGATGAGCATTTGTTTTTTGTGTCTACTAATTCCTGTGGTTTGTAGACATAGCCAATTATTTGGCCATAGGAAAACATCACCACATTTTTCCACTAGAGAAATGCAAAAGGTAATTAAAAATAGTGCTTCATATTCATAGATATAAGCAAAAATCTTTCACATAGGAGCTGATTTGATTATTCGCAAGTGTGTTCAAGAGGGAGATATTTTTGACATCCTTAAGGCAGCCCACGACGAACCATGTGGAGGTCACTTTGCTAATAAGCGAAAAACTTACAAGGTACTTTTGTGCAGGCTACTTTTGGACATCCCTTTTTAAATATGTCAAAAGATATGTTAGGAAGTGTGACAACTATCAGTTGGTGGGCTTCCTGGTGCAAGCAGACGAAATTCCTTTATGTCCTCAGGTGATGATTAAACCCTTTGAAAAACGAGCAATTGATTTTGTAGTGCTAGTTTCACCTCCATATTTAAATAAAAGGTATATTCTTGTTTTTATTGATTTTGTTACGAAGTGGGGAGAGGTTAAAGTTGTTTTATATGCTACGAAAAAGTTTGCAATTGATTTTTTATTTGAATATTTTTTTGTGAAATTTGGTGTGCCCAAGGAAATAGTTTTTGACAATGGAACCCAGTTCACTTCTAATCTTGTGAAGGGAATTATGTAGCAGTATAGGATCCACCACAGGAATTCATCCCCTTACCACACATAGGCCAATGATCAAGTGGAGTCCATGAATAAAGTGATTGAAACAATCCTTACCAAAACAGTCAATACAAATAAAAAGGATTGGGCAAAGAAGTTACCAGAGGTTTTGTGAGCCTATAAGAATACCTAGAGGAATAGTACCATTCATACACCATATGAATTGGTTTATGGGAAGTTGGTCCTACTACCAATCGAGTTCCAGATCAAGACTTACAGGACTGTAGTTCAGTTGGGTCTAGATCCTTTTGAGGCACAACAACAAAATCTCTTATAGTTGAATGATTTGGATGAAATGAGAAGAGACGTTATTAAACAAACTACTTTGATCCAGTAACAATGCAATAAGTGACACAATAAGTTGATAAAGAGAAAGAAGTTTCATCCAAATGGCTGGGTACTTCTCTTTGACTCAAAATTAAAAAAATTTAAAGGGAAGTTTCACACTCGCTGGTTGGGAACATATAAGGTAGTCAGAGCCTTCGATAATGGAGTTGTTGAAATCAATAAAATCGATGATAATGGAACTATATCCCTAGTGAATGGGCATCAACTTAGGTTATATCAGCAGGCCCTCACAAAGGAAGAATTTTTCAAGCATGTTGAACAACAAGCAAATCTAAATATGGTGGGCAGAGTTGATACCTGGCCCGCTGTGAGTATTTCAAAATATCTTTTCCTTTGAATATATATATATATATATATATATATATATATATATATATATATATATATATATATATATATATATCATTAGTAAAACAAATTAAAAAAAAGAAGAAGTAATAATGCATAACTGGGAAAATCAACTTGCTAACACAGTTTTGTAAGGGTCTACATGAAAACCAGGTCACTAGTGGACATATTCTCTTTTTTAATAAAATGGGATTGATGCTTGAATTTCTATGCATGACTAACCTATCTCTAAGAACAAGCAGGTTTCTACAAGCAACTTATGGTGGCAACAAAAAATAACTAGTGGAAATACAAACGTTATCAAAGTTCAGGGTAAGTGACACACTTATTTTGTATGCAAGCAACATGGAAATCCCGCTGCACTTAATTTCTTTCATAGGTTACAACATTATCTTGACAGAGACATCATCATTCCAGAATTGAGTACTTTATCTTTCTTCTTGTTTTTCTTCTATGATCCCTCATAATTATTCATTTCTCCATATATATAAATGCCCTGCCTATTCTTCTAGATTGATTCCTTATCTCACTTATGTTTTCCCTCTTATTACCCCTAATATTTTATCCCCTTTATCCCTTTTTCTATTTTCCCTCTCTTTTAACATTGTTACTCTATTCTATTTTTATTTTTAAATGTCCCTAATAGTATCCCCTCCCATTATTTTAAGTACACTCATGTTCCCACTTATTTTACTCCAACTATTTTTGGATTCTACTAACTCTCCTATACATTGGAAGCCCCTAACATATGGTCTTGCAAAATCAATATAATGTTATCTTTGATCTAGCTTAGTTGTATTCATTGTAGTTTGTTAAATACTTATTTTACTCTAAATGATTGAAGCAGGAGGATTGTTTTTAGTTGTAATGAAAGCAATATCAGTGCAGACATGTTCGAGCAGTACATGCATATCTTACCAGTGCAAGAACACTTTAAAGTACAAGAGTGATTGGAAATATAGGAACTTGTGGAAATTTTACTTATTTCTTCTTATTCGAATGTATTTTTCTTCTATATATGTGATGCTTTTATCATTCGGTTGGCAATAGTGATTATCTATAATATAGAATCTAAAGTGTATATGAATGGTTGGAATATTTAGCATGTTGGAATCTTTGAAACCCTCACCCATAACTGTTATGCATGACTGATATATGTGTCGAGTCGGGAACTGTATCTTGGGGAAATCCGAAAATTTTTGGTGGTGTGTTATTTTTATAATTAGTAATTTAGTTGGCACATTATGTTCCCTCTTGGATGATTGTATCGGTACCACAGAGTTATTCATGCACCTCGTCAAAGCCAGGATTGAAGGTTGAGGGTTGGAGAGTTTAAATGCAAGGTTGTAATTTAAGATGAACCAGTATCAATTGTGTTGAAAATGCAGAGATATATTATGGCATCAGTTAGGACAAAGCCTTGGTCAGTTAAGGAGGTTGAAGGAGACAACCCTAACACCCAAGAGGCATGTCTCATAGAATCAAGGCATAAATATTGGGGAAAGTTTAGGCCATCGTGAGGATAGAGAAGAAATATTAGAGAGAGGTGAAAATGTGGAGTTCCTGCACTAGGAGTGGAGCATAATGCCATTGAGAGGTCCCTCCACCCATAGTTAAGGATAAGGATGCTACAAATGAGAATAAGGGTAAGTGTGACATTTGAGTATCAGTGGGGAAGGGACAGAGAAAGAAGAAGGATAACTTGAAATAGAAGACTTGTTGCACCCTGTCATCCCAACAATATCCTTCCTCTGGATCAAACCAATGACCTTACACATACATTCCAAACTAGGGGTAAATTCATCTTTTTCTATTGATTTTTCTCGACTGTTGGTATTTAGATAACATGCTCAGTTGGTAAATGAGAATTGTGGGGAGGGAAAGACATAACCTGGAGCAAGTAATATAGGTATAGGTACAAGTGTAGGGAAAGTTGAGGGAACACAAGTGAGAGAAACAATACAGGTTATTCCAAATGTGAATTTTGAATAGGTAGGCACTAGGAGGCCAAACATCATAGGTGTTAATTTGACATTAATATTACTATTATTTCATGGGACTGGCACTCAAAACTCAGAAAAACATTGGTTTGTATGTGAATTTGTGTGGAATTTGAAGCAAATTCCAAATGAAGGAACAAAAATCATGTAACTGGAGACTACCTTCTAGGACCATGCATTTGCATGGCACATGAAGTTTAAAGCCACTATGTCCTCAGGATAGCCTAGCACCTTGGTAGATATGAAGCAGACGTTATTGAAGGAGTTTCAAAAACCAAATTTAGAGTCCCAATGTATAATAGAGATCAAATAAATTAAGCAAGGTTCCGATGAATCATTGTGAGACTACAATTAGAGGTTCAAAATTCTGATGGATAAGTTTAATTTTCAAACACTTGATGCATAACATTGAGAGTGGTTCATTGTAGGGCTACTGTAGATATCAGTATTCCACTAACATAGAAGAAAGTGACTTCACAACAGGGGGCACTAGAGATCATGATGTGATTGGAAGTTACACTAACGAGTGGATAGAGTAGCGCTAGGATGCCCTAGGTACAACTGTATTTAGTTGTCTTAACATTAGAACTAAAAGACCTCAATAAGAGAAAGGATAAAAGTGAGGAGGTATGGTGTACAATTTGCAGGAGGGAGGGACATCACCATAATGAGTACCTGACCATAACAAAATATGTCGCTTTAGAGGCAGTGAACCTGTTGGCCCAAGGCAAGAACCTCTGGTGTTATATTTGTAGAGTCTAGGCCCCCTGACATGTTAACTACACAATGATGCAAAAATACTAGAGTTCGACAAATATCTTTTCTCATGTGACTTTTTCAAATTAGTTGGGAATGAATTACATTATTATCGCTCATTGTACCTAATGCATGAACAGACCTCAAAATCCCACCATGTTTACAAGGTAGAGGAATGCCATAGGGCTGGACAACAATTTCATGGACAAGACTATCCTACGCCAATATGAGGATAGGGACATCCAGGGTAAGGATGGGGTCTACCCGCAAGATGGCGAGGTGGTTTTGGGCGAGGAAGAGAACCAAAAATATGATTTAATTATGGTTCGTTAAGACACCTAGCCAGGGACTATTTGAATCCTTGCACAACATGTACATGTTTTAGAGCATTGGATCATGTGTCATAGGATTGCCTATTATTAGTGGCAAAGTGGAAGGAGAAGATAGGCCCAAATTTGTAAATGGTTGTTGTTGAGCCTCAACAAGACTATCCACAAGTATGCATAATGACAATAGGTGGGACTAGGATAGGCATGGACATGATGAATTCACTTGAGAATGTTCATTTGTGGGTGAAAAAAGTTATCGAACCCCCTCAAAAGTTCAACCTAACTAGGGAGAAGCAGACTTATAAGGAAGCGAGAATGGTTTTTTAAGTTGTGGAGTGGGGAGAGTTGAGCTTGGTCAGACAACCACAAGGGCCACCAGTATATGATGTGGAGTCTATCTTTGATGAACCTCCACTTGAGGTGATGTCACTGGAAGTAAGCTCGATTATAATTTCTTAAGAAGTTGTTTAAATCTAATGAGGAATTAGTAGGAATTGGAGAAATTTTGTAGGATGATCGATCATTGCGCATAAGAAACCAACGAACCTGACGCATAGTACAATAGAGATAATTCTCTCCATGTCCCTACAAAGATAGTAAAGCAGGTGCTGCACTAAAGGTGCATTAACAGAGAATTGAAATTCAATGCCTACATAACTAACTATGACATGGACAATATCATTATGAATTTGGGTTATGATGTTAATATACTACAAAAGAAGACCTAGGAATTGATGAGAAAGCCTAAGCTGGTACGGTCACCAATCCAATTTCACCTTGCTAATCAATATCGGATATTCCCAATTGGGATATTAGTATATGTATAGGTGAACATTTAAAAGGTAAAGAGTTGGCAAACTTTGACGTTATTGAAATTGTGGATGACACATACCCTTACCTAGCCTTACTTGGCATCAATTGGGCATTCGATAAATATGTCATCATGAACTTGAAAAAGAGACAAATGATCTTTGAAGCTAGAGATTCACATGTCATCTTGCCATCGGAACCTAAAGAGGGGGGCCGCTACATCGATCTAGTGAGAGAGGACCTTGATGTAGTCGACCTAGACAATATTTATAACAATACAACTCAACATGATGACTACATCAACTCAGTTATTGACGGTGCATTGAGTTGGAGAAGAATTAACTGATGTTCACAAAACTTGGATGAGGCTCTAAGTAATTGGTAGCAATGCCTCCATGAGGTTTCCACTAGATGGTGTGCCCGAATTACTAGGTCTGTGAGGTGGATTGGCATAGAAGTTCAGGAACATCCTCAATTTGATGAGTTGACAGACATAGTTACTTTTTTGAAAGAGTTTGAAAAATGGGTGCTAGACCATTTGAAGTTGTTTACGTTCGATATTTCTCTTAAGGCTTCTCTTGCACATTTGTGGGAAGCACATAAGGCACACAGCAAGGTGTCGAAACAACGTAGGAATTTACTACAAATTAGGTTCAGGTTGGATGTTGGGGAGTATGCAAAATTATACACGGGTGAAGAATCCCCAACCACTCATTTGGAGAAGTGCATTGCAGAATGGAAAGACAAAGTTATATCAAAGGTGGAGTGGGTGCACCAATTTGTGCACACATTGGATGTCATGCCTTATAATTGGTATAGAAAGTTGGAGTTGCGATGGAGCATAACAAACTGGAAGGAAATGACAGAAAGATTTGACTTTTTAGATTGAATCAGAGGATCCACTCATAGATAAGGCTATACACTATATTAAAGAAAATAACTTCGCCCTAAAACCAAAGCCCGCAGTAAGAGGAGTGCCACTTTATGTGTTTCATAAGAAATATTATACTACAAGGAAGTTGACAAAGTGTTATGGGATTGCAATAGAAGTTGACAATAGGTGAAAATACTAAATTTGGACTCCATTGCACTAAATTACACCAAACGGATGAAGATGAAAAAGTAAACATTGATACTAAGGATAGTCTGAAGTTCATGGTGATTGTCAATTATTGGGATGAAGCAACTATAGAGAATATCTTCGTCTTACTCCACAAGTACTAGGATTTGTTTCTAAACACTTTTTTGGGATTTGAAGGGATAGTGGGTGAGTTATGAGAGATGTGAATTACCCTGAAGCTAGGTGCAAATCCAATCCGTCAAATACCTTATTGTCTTAATCCCATTTATAAGAAAAAAGTAAGGAAGGAACTCGATAGGATGATAAAATCACATATCATTGAACCTATTGAAGAGTTGGAGTGGATCGGTCCCATGGTCGTACTATTGAGGAAGATGGGTGAAATTCAAATATGTGCCAATTTAAGGAAGTTGAATGATGCTTATGTACATGATTCATTACCTACCATGTTAAGATAGGAGGTATTGGAGAATGTTGGAGGGAAACAAGCCTATTCATTTATAGATGGGTTCTTGGGATATCACCAAATCATAATTGTGAGGAGGATTAGCACAAGACCACTTTTGCGACAAAGTGGGGCTCAGTTTAGTACATTGGCATGTCATTCAGGTTAAATAATGCACCTTCAATATTTTCTCGTGTGGTGGTGCCATCATTCAAAGATTTTATTCATAAGTTTTAGAGGTGTACCTTGACAATTACATTTTGTTCATCCTTCTACAGAAGCATGTGAACTTTATATGGCTTATGCTAGATCGGTGCAGTATATGAAAATCTCCCTTAATCTGAAGACAATGTATTTTATGTTCGCTAATGGGGATTCTGCTTGGGCATGTAGTTTGTAAGCAGGGGCTTCTTGTTAACGTAGGAAAAATTGCAATGATTTGAATCTACCCCCTCCAACGTCAATATGATAGTTGCACGTGACGTTGGGCCATACAGGGTATTTAAGGAAGTTGATGTGTGTTTATGCCTAGATCAATGTGTCATGGAGTGGTAACAAGAATTAGATACACTAAAATAAAATATGGTATCAACACCAATCCTAGTGTTCCCGGATTGGAGCAAGAAATTCCACATTCATTTTGATGCCTCAACATAGCACTAGGTGAAATATTGACATAACCATGGGAAGAAGAGATAGACCTTCCTATTGCATTTTCTAAGAGAAATTTGTCTACGGTAGAGCACAACTATACTACTATGGAGCGCAAAGGTTTGGACACGATGTATATGTTGCAAAAGTTTCAGCACAATCTATTGGGTTCTCATTTTAAGTTGTACACAAACCATTCTGCACTAAGATACCTTATCAACAAGCCAGTGTTGGGGGGTGGATATGTGGGTGGTTACTTTTATTATAAGAGTATGATTTTGGAGTTAATGTCAAGCCTAGTAAACTAAATGGCAGGCCATATCACTTGTCATGCACAAGTTTGGGCAAGGAGTTAGGGAATCTCAATGACAACTTACCAAATGCATATTTATCCTACGTGAACATGGTGGACAATAACTTTTTTGAAATTCTCCAGTTTTTCACTATAGTAATAGCACCACCAAAGTATACAGTGGCATAGAAAACCAACTAGTTGTTAAATCTACAAATTACCAGCTAATCGTTGGGGCTTGTACAAACTAGGCATAGGTGGAATACTCCTGCAATGTTTGTTAGAGCATGAAAGGCCCACAATACTAACTGAGGCACAAAAATGTGTAGTTGGAGGAAACAACTTAGGAAATGAAATCGCACAGAAGGTTTTAATCGCGGGCTTATGGTGGCCAAGTATCGACAGGGATGCAAAGGAATTATGTCACAATTGTGAGATATGTCAAAGAGAAGGTAGACTTCATGATGATACAAGATTATTCTCAACCCCTAGTTGACCTTGTAGTCATTTGAAAAGTGGGTCATTGATTTCATAGGGCCAATTAATCCACCATCGAAGAGGAGTGGAGTGTGGTGCATCATTACCGTTATAGAATACTTGACTAGGTGGGTTGAAGTAGCATTAATAAAATATTGTAGTGTGGAGACCATTGCCATTTTTTATTTGAAAATGTCATTACAAATTTTGGATGCTCGAAGATCTTGATGAGTGACTAAGGAACCCATTTTTTGAACTAGACTACTGAGGCTCTCACGGAGGAGTTCCGGATTTATCATATGAAGAGTATGCTTTATCATCCACAAGTGAATGACACTATGGGGGTCTTTAACAAAATATTGGAGACTTTACTGACAAAATTTTACAATGTAAACCGAGATGATTGGGACTTGAGAATTCTTGTTATTTTGTGGGCATACTGAACCACACCAAATAAACTCACTAGACATGCACCATTTCGACTGGTATATGATAATGAAGCAGTGATGTTGATGGGGTTTATAGTACCAAGTATTTGGATTTTCACAGTAACGGTATTAGCATATTCCAACATAGTCGAGCAAAGATTGGAAAATCTATTGCAGCTAGAGGAGGACCACTTTATAGTAGAATTTCAATAGAATGTGAAAAAATCCATGGAGAAGGCATGGCATAATTTCCACATTAAACAAAATTAGTTTCAAATTGGCAACTTGGTGTTGATGTATGACATTAAGTTTTTTAAGCACCCTGGGGAATTTCAAATGCATTGGGTAGGTCCTTACGTTGTTCACTATGTCACCGAAGCAGGAGTAGTTCAATTGAAAAGGTTAAATGATGAGCCCCTTGATGGACTTGTAAATGGGAGTAGTCTAAAGGTGTACAGAGATAGTTGCTCCTCAACTCAAGCATAATTTATGTACACAGTAAAAAAAAATATCTCCCACTTATTACATGAGTACTAAGATTTTTTCCCAAACACTTTTTTGGATATGAAGGGATAGTGGGTGAGCTAGGGGAGATGAGAATCAACCTGAAGCTAGGTGCAAAGATAATCCTTCAAATTTCCTAATTCCCTAATCCTATTTATAAGTGAAAACTAAGATTCTAAAAGAAAGTATTATTGAACCTATTGAAGAGTTGAAGTATATCAGTCCCGTGGTCATACAATTGAAAAAGACGGGATAAATTTGGATATGTATCAATTTAAGGAAGTTGAATGATGCTTGTGTACATGATTCATTCCCTACCTTATTTACAGATGAGGTATTGGTACATGTTGGAGGGCAAGAAGCCTATTCATTTATAGATGGGTTCTTGGGATATCATCAAATCATAATTGTGAGGAGGAACAACACAAGACCATGTTTATGACAGTGTAGGGTCATTCTAGTACACTATCATGTCATTTGGGGTTAAATAATGCACCTACAATATTTTCTCACGTGGTGGTGGAAGCATTCAAAGTTTTTATTCATAGGTTTTTGGAGGTGTACCTTGATAATTACACTATGTTCATCCTTCTACAGAAGCATGTGGAGTTTCTACAGCTTATGCTAGAATAGTGCAGGAAAATGCATATTTCCCTTAATATCAAGAAGTGTATTTTCTATTCATTGATGGGGATTTTGCTTGAGCATGTAGTTTATAAGTAGGTATTGCTCGTCGACTCAAGAAAAATTGCAATAATAGTGAATTTTCCACCTCCAACATTAATATGATAGTTGCATGTGATGTTGGGCCATACAGTATATTACAAGAAGTTCATGCGCGGTTATGCCTAGATTATTGCATCGAGGAGTGGCAGTAGGCATTAGATAGACTAACAAAAAATCTAGTATTAACATGAATCCTAGTGTTCCCAAACTAGAGCAAGGAATTCCACATTCATGTTGATGTCTCAGCAATAGCACTAGGTGAAAAATTAACACATCCAAGGGAAGCGAAGGTAGACTATCCTATTGCATTTGCCAACAAAAAATTGTCTGCAGCATAGCACAACTATACTACTATGGAGCGCGAAGGTTTGGTCATGGTGTATGTGCTAAAAAAGTTCAAGCACTATTTATTGGGTTCTCATTTTAAACTATACACTAAGGTACATTATCAACAAGCTAGTGTTGGGGGGGAGGATATGTTGGTGGTTGTTGTTATTCCAAAAGTATGATTTTGAAGTTATTGTCAAGCCTGGTAATTTGAATGTTGGACTTGATCACTTATTGTGTACAATTTCAGGTGAGGAGGCAAGGGATGTCAATGATAACTTACCAGATGCGTAGTTATTTCATGTGTACATGGTGTATGATCACTTTGAAAAAATTGTCTAGTTTATCACTACAAAAATAGAACCATTAGAGTATGTCGTGGCATAGAAAACCAACTAGTATTTAGAACTACAAATTACTAGTTGATCATGTGGTTCCTGTACAAACAAGGACAGATGGAATACTCCTATGATGTGTGTTAGAGAATGAAAGGCCCACCATACTGATTGAGGCACACGAAGGTGTAGTTGGAGGAAACTATGTAGGGAAGGCAACCGCACAAAAGGTTGTAAGCACAGACCTATGGTGGCCAACTATCCACAGGGACACAAAGAAATGATGTCAGAGCTATGACATATGTCAAAGTGTACATAGACCTTTGCGATGAGATGAAATGATGCTCAACCCCTAGTTGACCTTGTAGCCATTTGAAAAGTGGGTCATTGATTTGATAGGTTTAATAAAACTTCCAGCAAAGAGGAGTGGAGCATGGTACATCATTACCGTGATAGAATACTTGACTAGGTGTGTTGAAGTAGCACCAATCAAAGATTGTAGTGTGGAGACCGCTGCCAAGTTTTATTTGAAAATGTCATTACACATTTTAGATGCTCGAAGATATTGATGAGTGACTAAGCAACCCATTTTCTGAACCACGCTATTGAGGCTCTCACATAAGAGTTCCATATCTATCATCAGAAGAGTACACCTTATCATGTGCAAGCGAATGGCAATATGGAGGATTTTAAAAAAATATTTGAGACTACACTGATAAAAGTTTGCAATGTAAGTCAATATGATTGAGACTTGAGAATTACTTATATTTTGTGGGCATACTAGGCCACATCGAATAAAATCACTAGATAGACACCATTTTGACTAGTCCATGAGAAAGAAGCAGTCATGTCGATTGCGTTTATAGTTCCAAGTCTTTATATTGTCACAGTAACAAGATTAGCATATTCCAATGCAATTGAGTAAAGGATGGTGGAGCTACTTGTTATAGACATATTTGGGCACTAAAACCCCAATCTCATATGTCCATAAACCAAGGGCTTCTAAGCCCCTAAAAGTGTTGTTTCATACCCTAAAGGAACAAGGTCAGCTGATTACATCATCTCCCAGAAGTTCTCCCTAAAAAACTACTCAGAACTGGTCAAAACTGGACCATACAGACATCTCAGTGCTAAGGGTGCGACGCATCTCACCTGCTACACACAAAGGGTGCGATGCATATTGAAAATCCTTTCTGTAGGGTGCGATGAGCAAGAGCAGACAAATGGCAGAGGCAGTTTGCTAGGTGGAAACCCAGAGAATCTTCTAGAAACTGCTCATTTGACACTTGCCTCTCTGAATTTGCCCAGGAATGAGTAAGAGATCATGAAATCTCCAAGTGGAACCAAGAACTATCAGTGAAATGACACTAATCAAAATCCCAAAAGCTAACTCACCCACCTGCAAATATCTATAAATGGATCCCTCATCCTAGAGATCCAAAGGCTGGAATTTTGTATTTTGTAAGGAAGTGTTGTTGGTTTCTCTGTGAAGCATTGTATTGTTGGGTGATCTAAGCTTTTCATGAGGTGAAGAGGGCTTTCATGCTAGGAGGATGGCGCTGGATCAGATAGCTTGGTTGTAATCCTCTCTTCTACTACTTCTATCAATAAAGCTATTTGAGTTTTCCTCCATATTCTTGTATATTTCTGAATCTTGTATTGGTGTATGCATTTGTATGGTTAATATACATCTGATCCTATATTGTTTATGGTTATAGATCTCTATGCTTTGATGGTATTATGTTGCTTTGACTCTACAGGTGTTCTTTGAAGCGAGACAAGTAAGGAAGGAGTGGCGAAGCTCTGTCAAATGAGGGAGGAAACAAGCAAGGAGACAAGCAAAAGACTAAGGTTGGTACTCTCTGCTTCTCTCTCATCTATCTCTCATAAAGGAAAACACAAGTAACTTTAGTTTTTTTGTTTCTAAGATAGCTACCTGTCTTAGTGGGACTAGCAGCTCTGAATGGACACTAGTTTTCCCGATAACACTACTACAACTAAAGGAGGACCACTTTGTATCAAGACTTCAGTAGAATGTGAAAAAATCCAAGGAGAAGACATGGCACAATCACCACATTAAATGGAATTAGTTTCAAATTGGAAACTATGAGTTGATGTATGACTATAAATTTTTGAATCACCTTGGGGAGTTTCAAATGCAATGGTTAGGTCCTTATGTTGTTCGATGTGTCACTAAATAAGGAGAAGTTAAATTTGAAAGGTTAAATGATGAGGTCCTTGATGGAATTGTAAATGGGAGCAAGATAAAGGTGTATAGAGACAGTTGCTCCTCAACTCAAGTATGATTTATGTATAGAGTCAAAAAAATAGACCTTTATTATTTAACATTACTTGTGGTTGTAGGTACACACTAGGTAGTGGAGATTGTGAGGAGGCAGTGTGACAAGCCCGATGAAGAAAACCTTTTTAGTTGAAATAATAGGCTCGCACACCACTACCAGGACCACCATGCAGTGGAACACCAACATTCGGAGAAGCACACAGTATAGGAAAAGGATTAGGAAAGTGGAATAAAGTTGGCATCTAATAAGGTGATGGAGATCGGAAAATTCCAAAACCCGAAGTTGGAAAAAGAATGTGCCAATCATGTGGATTAGACACCATGTAGCTTGATGATGTAAAAGGAAATAAAGTTAATTAAATAAAAATATTATCCAAATCAGTGGCTCTATCAAAAAAGAATTGAAATGAATTCCAACTTGGACCAAATCGAAAACAAAATTCACACTCAAATATTTACCAAATGTGAAGATTGATGAACTGATGGCAAGGCATGGGCATGATCGCTTAACAATTAATGCAGATGGAAATGTGCACCAAGCATGCAATTCATTAGTATTTCTTTTGATTTTTATTTCATTTTCCCACATTTTTTAATTGTAGATCCAATTGAGAGCATGAGGTCAAGCTAGCATGGAGAGTTGAGGGTGTACTAGAGCCTAAATTGTGAATTACAAAGCCTAGTGCATAGGATAACAATGTGGAATTCCATTATGCATGGATACTAATTATCATCACCCTTACTGCATGATAGTTTTCGAAGCATACAACCTTGCAACACAAGATTGACGAGGAGGATCTTTCACAAGTCATCAATGACTAACTAGCGGAATGGAGATTCCCAGTGTGGGAGGTATCGATACCATACATATTTGTGTGAGACACATAGATAAGTGTTGAGGATATAAATTATAAGATGGAGATATAACCCAAGGTCAACCAAACCAATGGCCAGTTGAGTGGGTAAACTACGACCTAGACAAAGACTCAGTTGGATCCCTTTCCCAAAGAAACAAAACAACAACATACAGTCATACCATTGCATGATCCAAAATAGGTAGGCATAGTGACATGGAAGGAAACGAGGCCCCTAATAGGCCAATAGACTAGAGCTAAGAATAATATGAAGGTCACTAAGTTGACTAACTCTTGATTATCATAGGATGATATTGAGAAACTGGCGACACAAATGAAAGAGGTAAACGAGTAAGGGATTGTGCCCCGTGTCTATCTTTAATTATTTATAGTGTTCCACTACCCAAGAGATATATTTCAAAGCTCCATTAATATTTGCGGACTTGTTCTAGTTAACAATAAAACACCAAGCATTGAAAGAGAATCTGGGTCAAATACAGGAGGCAAAGCAATAGGAAAATGCCAGAGAAGAGATGTTTCAATGAGCTATAAAAGTCATATATAGAAAAATGTCCAATGTTCCATGGAGGTAGATGTGCCCATAGAGGAAAAATTATCTAAGACTAAATAGGTGGTTCATGGCCTAGAGGTGCGGGTAGAAGAACTACATTTGCAGATTAAACTTTCTACCTCACCTAACAAGAAGAGAGAAGGAGTATATTGTAGCCAAGTCTCTTAATAGGGCTCATGAGATCAAGAAGGAATTCACTTAGTTGTATGACTCAGGGATTAAGATATGGAAATAATTTCAAGATAGTACCAAAGTGAAAGATATTTGGGTGAATATCTTCCATGTTGAAGAACATAATCAAACCATTCATAGTAGTATTATATCGATACCCGTATTGTAGCACTGTGTTACAATGTTGGAAAGCACAACTTCGGGCCAATAGATCAATCAATGGAAGGAAAAACAACAATAGTTGGAAAAAAAAAGTAGAGCAATGATAGGAGGAATCCATGCAGGTTATTGATGACCTTGATGTTCCTTAGAGCTTTGCACACATTATTATATTTGGGTATGAACCATTCTTCCAAGCTCCTCCTGTACAATTAGTCACTACTATTAACATTATGGCCATTGTAATGAAGCTGGAAACCACTGTGAACAAGTCCAAGGACACATTTGAGAAGTTTACAGCTAAGACTAAGAAGCCATTCCTTCCCTCAATACATAAAAACAACAAAGTGCCTTGGGGATGATCCATGAATAGTGTTAGGGGATTTTTGGGACATAAAAAGGGGAGAAGGAGGAATTTTGGAAAAGAAGGGGCCTAGAGAAAAAAATTGATTTTTTTTCCTAAGTATGGAAGCATTGTGTGGGAGGGAGTAGATACTGTGAACAAATGATCATGCAGAGGCTAGATGGACCGTGCAGAGTCTCGAAAAGTCTGTGTTCAAAATACTGCACAGAGGCTTGACGAATGGATGCTCGATGGAAGGAGGTTCAGTAACCGTTTTATGCTACAACTAATAGAGTATTTTCCAGTAATGCAGGGTAGGTAGACATGGGGTGAGGTGGAAGATTCAACCTAGAATGGAGTGACAAAAAATTGAGGAGAGAATGTGAAATAATGTCACAGTTGGGTGAGATGGCAGGATGAGTTGGAAAAATATTCCCCGTGCTGGATCTAGGAAACTTGTATCTTAAAAAAGGTTGATTCCTTCTAAACAATGGTTTTGAAGTTTGTTCCTATTTCTATAAGAATGCTTCACTGAGTTTTTGTGTTGTTCTATCTGAGTACCTTATTCGAGCATACTCTACCTATTTTGTACATTTTTTAGTGTAATGAGGAATAATATGAGGAGCACTGAGATGATGTTTGGTGTACACATTGTATGGTTCTAAATTTTAAGGCATTGGTCAAAGGTATAACATAGCATCTATCATTTTCAAGGTTCTATTGTTAAACTTATGTATTGTGTATAAAATCTTGGTTAATGGTTAATATGAATAAAAGAGCTCGACAAAAGTTTTGGCCTTATTTATCTGTTCGTAATGTGTAATTTTGTGCTTAATAATGAATTTCATGAATGGACTTTAGATCCACATGGAGTTTTCTGCTATTGGAATTGTTTTGGTTGTTATTTATATTCAGAACATTGTATAAAGAATGAACCCAATTTTGATGTTCTTGTCGAAGTTATATTGTGCATATACATTAAAGGAATATCAGATAATGAGTTTCTCATCTAATTTGTAGGAAATTTTCAACTGATATGATATGAAAAAATTCTAAATATTAAATGTGCACATTAAAAGTTGAGAACATGTTTGTTGAAACCATGGAAATTTTTGCAACGCCGTGTAACTAAGATAGTTTGGGTTGGGTCTTTGTAAGACGAGATAGCCTCATATTCCCCTGACTCCCTGCACAGCCTACAATGGTTCTACAATCCCATTACATCCCTTAGGTGATACATCACTTACTTGCAAGTGTTTCCAATGTCAGTGTCCTTGGTGCTTTTGTTGGAAAACTCCTAAACTCTAAGTCCTTTCCCCCTCACAATACCAAAAACAAGAAAACTAATTTTTTAATCATATTTTCAACTTATATCCTTATATTTTTACTCAAATTTCAAGTCTAGGGACTGCATCTAACGAATACCCACTCTGCACACTTTTGAGTAGACCCACACCAAGAAAAATTGAAAATACATGAAAAAATGTGTTTCTAAAAAAAACACGTTTCTTCATTTATTTTCAATTTTTAATGGTGTGGGTATTCTCAAAGTTATGTAGAGTGGGAATTTGTTTTATGTAGAATCTAATTTTGCATTCAATGAGTGCATGCTCTTGAAATTTGAGTAAACCTATAAGGAGATAAGTTGAAAATAATATTAAAATAAAATAGTTTTCTTTCTCATTTCTTTAAAAATTCATCTCTTATTTTATTGTTTTTATTATTATTATATTTTTTCCCCAATTTTATTATTATTATATTATTTTCCTTAGGAGGCTAATTTTAAACCTCAAAATTCCCCTAATACTTCACTTTTTAGTGGCATATCCATATTTAGATGGCCTTCCATTCCTACTCTCAAGCTATGTGTGGTAGCACAATTAATCATTCAATACATTTTGGTGCAGACTCCACTAGGTATTTCATGTAAACCTTTACCTATCTTGAGTGACATCTCCCTCTTCTTTCTTGTCTTCAATACCCATTCCCATGTTACAGGGTTTCATATATTTATTTTCCAAGAGAAGGAATGCCCCCCCTTTCTCCATCTCTCTCTCTTTTCTCAATCACTCTTTGAAGTACCCCCCTCTCCATGAATTTATGTTTTTATGATGGAATTCCTTTAGGTTAGCACCATTGATATGAAAAATTATGTTTCTTTACATGATCCTCCTTCCTAGCCTCATTATTTGTTGTGCATTATTGGAACCAACTTTAACTTCATCGAAGATCTCACATATTCTGAAGTTACTACTCATTGCCTCTTATCCCTTTCTATCAAGGTGGTTTTATCCTTTTATTGAGGAGGAAAGGGGAAAAATTCCCCTTATGCCTAGAAAAAAGGAGACATTTATCATGCCCCACTTGAGGACTAGTTCCTCTCATCTGAGCCTATCCTCCTCACATCTAGTGATCCCTCCAATAAAAAACTTAATCCCTTCTCTTATATCTCTTATGGGGTCTTTGCATACCTGAGTGAGGTCCCAATCCAATCTTATGGTCCTCCCCCAACCACTTCCTTATCCTTAGATCCTATAATCATTGGTGCTTCTATGATGGCTACATATATCTTTACTCAAATACCAATCCATGCAATTCATATGTACATGCAAGCACATCAATATTAACCTAAAACTCTTTGAATGTTAGCTAAGGGAATATAAACTTGCTTATCCAACCTTTAGTATCCTTCCCTCTTCATAAAATTGTTCATGAAAAAAATGTTTCAAACTTGATTCAAGACCTCATATAAATCACAACATATATTTTCAACCAAGTACACATCATAACGTAAACCTTGTAACAAGCACACATTCAAACCATCCCTTAGGTATCGACATACATTAAAACATTCTCCCAACCAAAAGGTGTTGGGGCTAATAATTGTTCAAAATAAACAACTATTCATATAACATTAATATATCAACCCAGGGATTCATCTTTTTATTTCAAGGAAGTTAGCAAAATCTATGCAAGGGGCTACCGAAAACCAATGTTGGTGCAATATGAAGTAAACTAAGGTAAAAATATTTTATGAAAAATTAGTTGATCTTCCTAACAACACATCTCACAACTAATCTAAAAATATAAACTTTTATATATAAATGAATTCAAACCTTGCTTGAAAAACTAGAATTCAAATGCACAACCAGTTGTTCATATTACTCTAAATCAAGCTTAAATCAAGGAACAACATATGAATCTTAATTCAAGACTTTCAATTATTTAATATATTCTCAAAATAAACTAACATCTACTAAATAAAAACAGCGTCTCAAGAAACAAAAATAAGAAACCAAAGGAACAACAATCAAAATTCAAAGGAACAATAACTACCTATGCAGGGAACAATAGTTAAGAACAATTCGTTAAATCCTATTATTGTCGAAAACATAATTAAACTTCCCAATAACTATTCACTACTTAGATAAAGGAACATCAACCATTCGAAGAAGGAAACAATAAAAATTTAAACTAATTTTACTGTACACATGAAATACAACACTCCATCCAAGAAGTGGACCTAACCCACTAGGAGCCAAACTTCCTTTTAAAATAAACTCAAACAAGATATAATCGATGAAGACTAGGATTAATTGATAAGTATTTTCATTACGATCTTAAAAGAGTAAATAAAATCAAAACTTAGTTCATTTTTATGTCTCAAAATTATAATGGCTCATCATCCTATTAGAGACAACTCCCTTTGTTTTTATAATAAAGAAAGGAAGTTACAATAGATGATCTCCTAGATAAGGAACATCCTAAGAATATATGATTCTTAGGATGTTCTTTCTAAGTTAAGGTGACTCTTCTAGATTTGATGAAAGAACCAAATTTTTTTTCTTTGTAACTAAATCCATATTTGGAAACGAATTCACTTGAATTAACCACGAATTGTCTTGGATGTTGTTGTAGCGGCTACAACCACCCTCAAATTTTTTTCCTTAACTTTATTTTGGAGCCTCCCTTCCAACCTTCACAGTAGGTTGCCTTGCTTTGTCAAGTTCACCAGCTTCAAGGCTTTGCTTGTGCCAAGGCAGCCTGTTGATCACAGCTTGATGCATTCCCCTCACAGGATGTTCACCCGGACTTGGTCCAGCTGCAGGTTGAGCAACTTCCCCTAGAAAATTGTGTATTTATGGAGGGCAACCAACCTTCCCTCCAGAAATTGTGCAATCCTGTCTGGCAGCCTGCTGGGCTCTAAGATTGCACAACCCTGCCAATCAACACTCCCAGCAGGAATTGCGCAATTTTCCCCAGCAGGGCTACTCAGCCCAGAATTTGCACAAATATGGGTAGCAATCAGCTGCTCTACCCACAAATTGTGAAAATCTCCTGGGCAGTCAGCCGAGCTCCCAGCCAGAAATGTGTATTTCCTTCAAGCAGTCGAACAGCGTCTTGCATGTGTAACTGAGTTGACCGGTTCCCTCCGGGAACGAGCAAAACAGACTTGCATGCATGGGTTGCTTCTCCCAAGGTAGCATGCAAAGGCATCCCTTGTTTCAAGGATCTATGTTTAGTAGTTGGAGGTTACGTGCAAGGATCATTTCAGAAACCTCCCACCAAGTGTCCATTTCCCTAGATTTGTGGCATGTGTGTCACAACCTCGATGTTATCAAAACTCATCAACTGGACACTGCATAGATCATTCCTCACATCAAACTTGTAGCTCTCACATCCCACATCACATCCAGGTGCAGTCAACACACTTAGTTCATTTTTTTTGGGATCAACCCACTTCCCATGCCTTGTGTTGCATTTCTGTTGCTTTTTGTTTTTTTGCTTGTATGAATACTTTTTGCTTGATTTCTTTGAACTCTTGCTATCGTTTACATTTATATTAGCTTGTCCTAGCACCATTTTAGTTTTCATCAACATCTCACTGTTGTCGCATGCATGAAACTTTTTTTCGCGAACAGTCGTCATATCGGCGACTCGCCTCACCTACATGCATGTTGTTCCATTTTCCAAATTTGTCATTCACCATTTGCATGCATGATCATTCGCTTATTATTACACTCAGTATCAGCATGCATTCGCACTCACATTCACTTTCAGTTTCCCGTCGGCGAGTCTGGCCAACCTCGGCCCGGACTCTACCACACCAAGACATAATTGTGCAACCCTGAGAGGGAAGGCTCTGCCTTCCTCTCCAGAATTGTGCATTTCTACCCAGCAGTTGTTCCCCAGGCTTGCTTTGTGCAATCCTAAGAGACAGTGATTGCTGGCCAAGAAAATTGTGCAATGCAGTCACTAAGCCTGCAACCATTTCCAGTTTAGATTGCGCAATGCATAATTTCAGCAGTCAGCAGCCAAACTAGACTGTGCATTGTGCAGTTTCAATAGTCAGTCAGTCTCCCATCAACCCAGATTATGCCTTATGCAGTCTTGGCAGTCGATCTCCCAGCCGAAATTGTGCAACCTTCATGATCTATCACACAGGTATGTTTCAAGTCAGTTCTCAAGTTCATTTTGGTTTTCGACTGATAGATTGCTTGTCATGAGTGTTGCCATGTCTCCAAGTATTGCAAGTGCTCATCTACCTCTCAGCAGTGTAGGTGTAATGGTTTTCAAGAGAGCGGAGTTGAAGACATCATTCAGAGCACACTTGGAGATGCAGTCGATCAAATTTCTATGAGCTTGCCTACTCACGAAGATATCAAGTTGTTTTTAGACAAGAACATCAAGGTATCACAGCAAGCAGTATCATAAACAACAACTGAAGGCAGCATATTGAACGCAGCGAATACAGCAAATGCAGTGAACACAACAAATGCAGTAAATGCAACGAATGCAGTGGATGCAATGAATGCAAGAGGAAGGTTGTTGACAACACAAAGGTGCAACAAATTTACAAGATCAAGCAGATCCACTAATAATAAAAGCAATTTTGGAGACTCAAGCTATGAGGTGATGACGCGACATGAAGATCACACGAAGACAAAGAATAGAACAGAGAAGGAGTTGCATGTATTGAAGAAGCAACTCAGGAAGAACATGAAGCTGCACAGACAGACGAATGAGTTGCAGCAGGAACTAGAACAGCAGTGGGTGCAACATGCACTCACGGATGAAAATTTTCCCATACAAGTTAATGATCCATCCTAGCAGCTGACATGGAGCAGACATGGTGATATGTTTTGTTGATCACATGCAATGGATTCAGCAACATGCAGGTCATTGTGCGTGCGCATACAATCCAACCCATTCAACACACTCACCAAGGGGAAGGCAAGAAGAAATTCCAACTAGAGATGAACATGTACTTTGGCAAGTTTATGCGCATGACCACCAACACACACTTGAAGATCAACACGGACACTCTGCATCAGTGTGTTTCTGGTTTAGCCGCACCCAAGAATACCATGCACATGTTAGCAGACAAGTTGGATGAAGGGGTCAAACCAATGCACCAATTGCAATGGAGGCAAGAGTTCACTTTAGCAAGATGTCACCATGAGGTGCATGCACACCATCACGGATGACCAAGCTTGGCATCAGCTCACCACCTTCACCATCACAAGCATGTCAAAGAGTTGGTTTCATCACAACAAACCGATTGTTAGTGATGTCTTGCAAGGCTTGCTTAAGCCATGTTGTCTCACATGAGTACATGTGCATTGTAATGTTGAGTCATGTCAAGTGTAAGTCAAGTGTCAATGGTTGGATGTAACAGTCATAGAATAGGTGAAGAGTCATGAGGGTAGTTGAACTGTCACAAAGGGGAATTTTAAGCATCACCCCACCCTTTGCTATAAATAGTCCCTCATAACTCATTGTATAGGCTTTTGGTCAGCCAAGCTTTTGATAAGACTATCTTGGAAAGAGCTTGGATAGTATTGTAACATGCCTTGACTTCTCCATTGCACAGAGCTAGTTCATCTCTTTGGAGGAGCAAGCGGATGTGGATGTAACATTCCACTATTGGGGCTAGCAAGTTTACATGGATGTATTGTATGATTGGAACTTACACATGTATTGTATATTTTGTAAGACTAATCTTTAACACTTGTAATGCATGTTGCTTTAACCTGTGCTCTACATTTGAATTGATTCATTTGTTGTAATGCATAATCTATTAATGGAAATGTGTTGTATATGTTGTTAACATTTTCCTGTCTGTGTCGACTGCTCTACCGGACATCAGACAGACCTTTCACATGAACCTTGTTGTAACAACTGTTGCACTCATTTGGACTGATCCATGAGTGTTGTACGTGTTATCTTACCTTGTATGTTGTGACTACTGCATCCGAGTAGACTGCTCTACCGGAAGTTGTGTATGTCCTATGTGTTGTGTGTTCCTAGTCGAGTTGGGACTGATCCCTTTCAACCTAGAACTCACCTTCACCCTCATCTCACCCACCTGTGTTAGAACCTCTCATACACCTTCCTTGACTCACTGCAGCGGTCACACCCTTGCTACTGACAGAGTTATCTTACTTGCCTCTGTGTGACATCGCAGTCAAGGTATTACCTTACGACCCACTACTGGGACTCCTACACCAAACGGTCTGAGGTCTAATTGGGACTTCTTACCGGGAAGATCCCCTTACATGTTGGCAGGTCCAGCACCATCAACATATGCATTCACCCTGTATCCATCTTCATATTCCCTATTAGTAATAAAATCTTATCCAATAGATCATTAACTCAATTTACAAATAAATCAACCTTGTTCATCTTATGAAAGCATAATTCTATAAACAAGTAGGTTTACCAAGGTCTAGACCATATTTAGCAAAAGAATATGATTATGAATAAAAAAAGGATAAAAGATTGATAGAAAAACCAAGGAATTAATCAAGAGAAATATAAAAATTACAAGGCCCAACATACCCCCCAACTGACCTGATTGTGTGTCCTAATGCAATTACTCTCTAGATTGAGCAAACAAATAGTTAACATGAAGTGAAGTTAGGGAGTAAGCTTCATAAGTCCCCTCCTCTTTGTACCTAAATCCAACCCTATGCCTGATTTCCTAGAAATCCAAATACTTACTTTGTCGAGAAAACTCATGATCAAATCAATAATAGGGAAGAGGACACCAAATCATGGGGCATTCGTACGTACATCCCATCCAATCAACTTCTGAATCCATCATAATTGCAGTATAAGAATGAACTCTAGAAATATCTTGTTGAAAGTTATGTAGGAAAAAGGTTTCCCTATTCTTCACTACTCGTGAAGATTTCATCCATCTCATTTTTGCCCTTTTTCTACTTCTTCCTTAATGTCCTTCAAATACTCAAGCCCAGAGATCAATACCCTTAGATGAATATCCTTGAGTATAGTGGGGCATTTGAATTTTTAAAATAGTTGTTATGCTTATAAAATGTAATAAAAGCATAGTCCCAGAAGGGCATCTCAATTGGTGATCGAAGTAATGTGAAAACTATCAAAACTGAAAGATCCAAGGTTCAAATCCCCCCAGTTGTGACATGGTTTATGGAAAGGAGGACACGTCGCAGAAGCCCATAGGTTTACTAATATTTATGTGTCATGTGGGTTGATGGGTTCCTTTGGGATACAATAAAAACGAAAAAATGTAATAAAAGCTTTCTCAGACTCTTCTCTTACCCAAAGCTCACAATTTTCCTAATTTTGTTCAAATGTACTAGATGCCTTTCGCCATTTTATCTGGTTCTGATCAAAAGATATAAAATCTTAGAGCTAAATGTCTCTAACAAAAGGCACAATATTTTCATCACCTTGCTCCATCAACAGAAAATTATGCATATAAATTTCATATAAAAGATATTGTATGCATTCATTATGCTTATGGAAAACAATTATGGAATTCAAAACATCATCAAACTCATAAGGAAAACCATGTTGTACTACCTAAATCTTGATCATAAAGTATTGTTCCACTAAAAATAGAGCATAATTACAAGATGGATCCTTGCGAGCCAAGACATCTAGAATCATGGAACATATTTTGTTCTTCTTCCAAGTCAATTTATGAACTTGTTCTTGTAATTTTTAAATCTTATTCTAAGCATCACTCAATTCTACAGTTGTTTCTATTTTGAAATTGGTCAACGCATAGAATCATTTTAGCAATTTTTGATGTTCATATTGAGGAACTCTCCCCTCCCCGATACTTAGCTACAATTTTCTTTAATGTCTACATTTTAGCTTCCAAGATCAGGGGAGAATATGGAGGCACGGTATCTATTTGTACTCCTTTTTCTATCAAAATTTATTCTTTAGTATGTTTTCTATGATCTGATCCTCAGAAACGTTTCTCTTCTTATTTTCCCTAGATTGGCTTATAGCCTTCCTTTTCCAACCAATGTGATTTTTTTCCTTATTTTCCAATTATTCATCTAATTCATGTATCGTCCTTTTTAGAGAATCATTTTCCTTTTTCAAAAGTAATAACCTTTCAAAAAATCTATTTCTCTTTTTGTTCCTCACAACCTTTGGACTCTTCAACTTATGAATTCTAATTTAGAGGGAACTATTGGAGGAGAAGTAAAAGGAGTGTAGGATTTATCCATTGGACAATCAACAGGTGACTCTTGAGTTTCGAAAGTTGGAAAATCAATCGAGAATTTTTGAGTTATAAAAACCAAAGAATCAATAAATGGCTTCTAAGTAGAGGCAATCAACTAGGTATTCCTCTGTTATGGTTGTTGAAGAATCAATGGAATGTTCCTGAGCTACAATGACTAGAGAGTCAACAGAGAGTTCTTGAACTGTATCAACTGGGGACTGAATACAAGGTTCTTGAACTATAGTAGTCGCAAATCAGTAGAGAGTTCACGAACAATGGTGGTTGCAGAGTTAGTTGAGGGTTCATGGATTGTGGTAGTTGGAGAGCTAATAGAAGGAACATGGGCTATAATTGTTGAAAAATTAGTGAGATATTCCTAATCCATGTTGACTGAAGAATCAAAAAAATGTTCTCGAGTCAGTACAATTTTTACCTCTCCCATATCCATAGATTCCAATAAATCTTCCAGCTTCACCAATTCTTTCACCACTTCTATAATAGGCACTTCTTGGTCCCAATTCATCTCCTTTTATGCATGCACATCTTCATCATCTTGGGAAATTTGGTTCAAGTCCTTTTCATGGGATTTTTGAGCTTCTTTGAGGTCATTTATAGTTTAGTCCTAAATTTATTTCTCCCTGCCCAAATTTATCCAATGCCAACATTGTTTCCAATTGTTCCTATGCAATCTGATCCAGACAAGTTTCTCCCTTTTCATTAACAATATCCTTAGTTAAATCTATTTCACTCATAATAGTTGTTGACTTTTCTAGAGAATTGAGAGGATAGCATATATGTTCTCCTCACAATTTAAACAATGTAGTTTATTTTATCCTTCCTCTTAGTAAGGTGGCCATGAAAGATGAAATTTGCTTCTCTTTCTTACTAGGTTTATCAATGGCCAAATTTTTTTATAAAGAAGATTCAATTTGAAAAGGTTCCAATGGAGTACATTCATGCACCACACAGTACAACTGGGAAACTTCAGTTTGAGGAATTTCTACACTAACAGTTTCAAAATGAGTAGATTCAAAATGAAGAAGATATGAGTGAATGGATTTAGTCTGAAGAGTCTCAAAATGAATGGATTCAGAGTGAAGAGTGTCACATGAGGGAGGTTCTTTTATAATTATAATTTTCTCTTTTGGTGCTACACAATTTTCTTTTCCCACTTCCTCCAGATTGTCCTCGTCACTTCCTCTAGTATCAACTTCAAAATTCTATTCCTTCTCTATATTCTTAGGGTTCTCATTTTCAGGTATCACTTCTAATTACAACTTTAGGGTTTTCATTATTGACTGTGGTTCCAGGGTTTTTACTGCTAGTTCTTGTTTCAATATTTTCACAACCTAAAATAGCTTTAGAGTTCTCTGAGACATATTCTAGAAGATCTTCCTCATTGTCATTTTGTTCATTGTGGGTTCCTCATTCACCATGATGAAATTGTCCCAAGTCTATTAGGTTTTCCATAAACTCCTTATAACTAGAAACTTGATTAATCTATGGTGGCTTACAACTACAAAAGCTTCTTTATCCTTTCTAATTCTAAATGTGGTCTCATGCAAATAGATTTTAGGAAAAAGGGAATATTCAGAGATACCTTATGTTGCAAACGTGCCATATTCTTAAGGTGGATACCTCGAACCAAATTAAATCTTCCATCACAATTAATATATCTTTGAATTATTTCTTCTAATTCCTTCCATGGCTCCAAAAATGAAGTGGGATTGTGTCCCTTTCCTTTCTTCATCGGTTCTTCTCCATCATCTAAAAATAGGAGAATGTAAGAGCCCTGGTGAAAAATCTATGTAATCAAAGTTATTAATAACAACGGTTGATGGAACACATATTCCAAGTTTAATATTGGGAAAAATAATATTGATGGGGATCAATGGTGAATAATTAATGGCTAAGGAAATTGGCAAAGGCAATGGCTAAGGTTTTGGAAAGGCAAAGTGGAATTTTGGCACATTTATTTATGAAAATAATGTAAAATAGGAGAAAAGGGAGGTGAAAGGTCACAGATTGCATGTGACGAGGAAAATGAAGGAAAATAATGGAAAATGAAGAAAATAGAGGCCTCGTTAATAAAAAGGCTTCTAAGGATCAGTTCATAGAATTTTGTCAGTTCATTTTTAGACTTCTCTGTCTATTCTCTCTCTCTCATACTCTTGGACACCTAGATTTTTCTTGGAGCACTCTTGGAGGTGTGTGGAATACTTGGATTTTTGGAGAAAAAAGGCAAAGGAAGAGTAGGAAAGCACAAGAGGACATCAAAATCAATAGCTACAATGGGTTTTGCTTGCAGGCACCAAGTTGCATGTATGTTTTCCTCACTATTTTTGGCATGCATGGAATATGCATGTGGTTTATTGGTCATGATTTGTCACTAAAATGGAGGATTTCCTGGATTGACGGTGGATTTGCCTAGCCTTGCCATTTCTTGGATAACCATGGTGTTGTGGGTTTCTTTCTTTGTATTCTAGTTGGTTCTCATGTTTCCTTTAGCTCGGGTTGAGTTACTAGTTCCTGGAGCCTTGGTTGGACAAACACTCTAGAGCCCGGTAACAGCTTGGGTTAAGTTACTAGTCTTAGAGCCTTGATTGGACAAACACTCTAGATCCCTTGGTGGGTTGAGTTACTAGTCCTGGAGCCTTGGTTGGACAAACTCTTTGGAGCCCAGCGGAAACTGTGGGTTGAGTTACTAGTCCTAGAGCCTTGGTTGGAACAAATGCTTTGGAGCCCTAGAAGGCTTGGGTAGAGACCAATCCAGTGATGGTTTGTGATGTCAAACCATGAGTTGGAATCATTGTTTGATGGGTTGAGGTGGTTTGGCCTATGGAAGCCTTGGATGGTTTTTTATTGATGTGTTTTATGAGATCCCACATTCATACTTTGAATATGGCATGAGAGTAATTGGTTGAAGAGAGATTTGGCTCAACCATGTCTACGGTCGAGTGGTTCATGGAAGTCCCACAACTGTGTAACAACCTCCTCCCACCTCTACCCAAGAAACCGGCCAGTCGTGGTAAACATGCGATGAGAGGCCACTATGATATGATTCAACCTCCTAAGTCATGTTAAGGAAGTGGAACTGACAGAAACACACCATACAAACATTCAACATCAACATTAGAACCCTCGGGAACTAATCCAACCATTCTACCAACCATCCCCTGGGTCCCATGGAGATTTTGGACCACTTGACCTCTGGACGCTATCATGCTATGGGCATGCTAGTTTCCAGGGACCTCTGGGCACTCTCAAAGGCCTACAAGCCAACGTCCAGGGACTTTTTTACATAGTGTTGTGCTAGCGTTCCCAGGATTTGAGCCACTTTTTCAAGCCCAAAGCCCAAGGCACTGCCTAGAATAGAATGACATTCATAATAGTATGATAATAGGAAAATGACAATGAAAAAGAAATTACTTGAATAAGACCTTGATTGGACCCCTACTAGCCATGACAGCCATGTCGTCAAACATATCCCAAATATTTAATCTATAGGTGTAAATAATAGATCTAAGCATAGGGGTATCATACTTAGCTGAGAATCGCTAAGAGACATTGATGCCTCAACACATTGACTGTCATTTCATCCACTAGGTCATTGATACATTGTCCATTCATTTACTAGTAAAAACATGATGAGATCCATAGATAGGTTCTGTCATAAAACATATATATATATATATATATAATAGCAATACAAATATATATATATATATATATAATAGCAATACAAATACCAATGAAATCGCAACCATATGATCCACATATAAACCAGTATAATACTCATAGAAATACAAGGATAAATAACATCTTATTGATGATGCAAAATCCAAACCCTGGATGGGACTTCCACATTCCACCTGACCGTAGAATGGCTGAGCCAAATCTATCTTCATCCATTCACCCCCATGCCATATTCTAAGCATGAATGTGAGATCTCATAGAACACATCAATAAAAAACCATCTAGGGCTTCTGGAGGATATCCACCTCAACCCATCAAACAGTTATTCCACGACACGGTTGGACATCACAAAACCATCATCAAATTGGTCTCCTTTCAAGTCTTCCAGGGCTTCTATAGTTTTTCTTCCAACCAAGGCTTCCAGGACTAGTAACTCAACCCATAGCTAACATCGGGCTTCCAGAGTGTTTGTCCAACCAAGGCTTCCAAGACTATAACTCAACCCACCAAGTCTTCCAGAGTGTTTTTCCAACCAAGGGTTCTAGGACTAGTAACTCAACCCAATTTGCTTCAAGGATTCCAAAGTGTTTTTTCAATTAAGGCTTTCAGGAACTAATAACTCAACCCAAGCTAAGGAAACATGAGAACCAACCACAAAAAAACAAGTAAATAAACCCACAATCTCCATGGGTATCTAGGAAATGGAAAGGCTAGGCAATCCACTATCAATCTAGGCAATCCTCCATGCCAGTGACAGATCATGACCCAAAATCCACATGCATATGCCATGCATGCCAAAATTAGTGAGGAAAACATACATGCAACTTGGTGCCTTCTAAAAAATCCCACTATAGCTGCTAATCCCAATGTCCTCTTGTGCTTTCCTACTCTTCCTTTGCTCTCTTGCTCCAAAAATCCAAGTATGCCACACCCTCCAAGAATTCTCCAAGAAAACTCTAAGTGTCCAAGAGTATGAGAGAGAGAATAATGAGAGAACTCCAAAAATGAACTAGAAAAAGGTTACCAACTGATCCTCGGAAGCCATTTTATGAATGAGACCTCTAGTTTCTTCATTTTCCATTATTTTCCTTCATTTTCCTCCTCGCATGCAACCTGTGACCTTTCACCTCCCTTTTCTCATAATTTCCATTATTTTCATAAATAAATGTGCCAAAAATTCCATTTTGCCTTTCCAAATTCTTATCCATTTCCTTTTCAATTTTCCTTAGCCATTAATAACCAAATGAACACCCACACTAGGATGTCTTGCCCGACATTCAGCTTAGAATAAGTGTCCCCTAAACCATAGTTATTATTTTTCCTTTATTAACTTTTATTACATGGAATTTTCACCAGGGCTGTTACAGAGCCCTCCCCCTTAGGGGAACACCGTCCTTGATGTTCAAAAAAACCTATAACCACAAAACTATTGTAAGAAAAATATACTGTCAATGGAGCTTTATAACTTAGTTTCAATATTTGCAATGATCAACCTACTAAGAAGCAAACCAACATGAAAACATAACAAACATAACATCATAATGATATGGAACCCATACCACTTATTGGATCTTTATAACATAGCTCATGGCTCAACCAAAAACATCACCAAAACATGTACCGAAACATCGCCAAAACATGTACCAAAATATATACCAATGTTGAAAATGGCAACAAGAAATGCTAAAAATAGAAGTGCTAAAAATAGCACTGTTATAAATAGCAGTTAGAGTACTAGTGTTGGACATAATAGCAAGGAATGAAAAATGGAAGTGCTATAAATAGCATTGCTAAAAATAGTAGTTCGGGATAGATTCCTATTTTAGTTAGTCCCTAAACTAAAATAGTGAAGTAAAATTCGAATTTGATCTTAGCAGTTGTTTGTAAAATAATTAATTAATTCATCTTGAGTTAATTGGTTGTAGAAAATCAAACATGAAGTCTATGTGAGGACATGCAATAGTTTCTCTATTGATTGAGGAATTTATCCATCAGTTAAAGAGATAAGGATAAGTTGTAATATTGAGTTGTAATTATTTGGCTCAGTTAACTAAGTCAAGTCCAGTTAGATTAATTCAAATAGTTTGTTGAATTAATTGTGAGTTCAGTTAGTTAATGCTTGCATGCATGTCACTGCTGCACTTCAGATAACTGAATATTCTCTCATAAATAACTCATGCATGTTAGTTCAGACAGAGACCCAGTTGATATCAGAGGAGGGATAGTGTACTATCAGTTGGATGAATTTTTCCTATAAAGGAAACTGATCCATGCAGAAGGATTTATCTCCTTCAGGTTTGTGCAAGGATTTCTGAGCCAAGTGAGTTGTGTGAGGTGGGAATTCACACAAGTGGAAGCACTGGACCCCAGGAAAAATTTCACAAGGAAATAGGAGGCTTGGAGGGCAGAGGAGAAGGTTGTGAGAGCCTTTGACTATCTATGAGCAGTATTGTTTGATTGTAGAGAGAGCAGGATAGCTTGAGAGTTGATTCTTTTTGTAACTTGAACAAGATTTCCACTTGTATGATAATACAGATATTAGGGTTTTAGGTTGAGGCTTTCCCCAGGTTATTTCTTCTATGTTATGTGTGATTTATTTCTCATTCTCAAATATATGTGTTCTCGTGATCTTGCTCAATTCGATTAAGCTTCTGCAAAGTGTTGTAGAAGTAGATCTTGTATTTTGTTTTAGTATATTGCATAATCTGTTGATCTATACTGGGAATTTATACATGGTATTGGAGCAAAGGTGATCAAAGGTGAAGAAAAGTGTACAAGAAGGGAGAAGTTAAAAGTTTGTGGTTCCTGAATATAGAAATTGAGTTCTTATCACATCTCAATTTCACCAATGGCGTTCAACAGTTTGAGGCTTAAGTATGCACCTAATGGCAGCTCAAACTATATATCTTGGAAGGATTGCTTGGAAGCAGTATTAGAGGATAACGGATTAAAGGACTTCATTGATCAAGAATTCCCCAAGCCTGCAACATCTAGTGCCCAAGAATTGGTGGAATGGAAGAAATGTGTGGTGGCTAGAGCAAGGAGAATCCTCCTGGAGGGAGTTCGAGACCACATAGTCTCAAGCCTCCATGGGAAGGAGACCCCGTTTTCGATGTGGAAAACATTGAAAGATTTATATCAGAATGGCAGTGATCAGAGGAAGCTATCATTGAAAGACAAGCTTCGGAAAATCAAGTGTGAAAAGGGTGATAACATCTCTACCTATCTGACCAAGCTCACCACCTGCAGGGATGAGCTTGGTAGTGTAGGGATCATGACTACCAACGATGACATGGTGAGTCTTGCACTCCTCGGTCTTCCTAAGAGCTAGCATAGCTACCAAGACTCGGTTAATGCAAGAGAGAAACTGCCAGATTGGGAATGACTTTGGTCGGATTTGATGCTGGAGGAGATAAGAAGAAGCACCAGAGATGGTTCTTCATCCATGGAGGATGAAGAAAACTGTGCCTTAGCAAGTAAGGCGAAGAAAGGGAAGGAGAAGGATTCTCATCCCAAATCTAGTTCTTCCCATGGTGGGAAGAACTTTGAAAAATTGAAAGTGTGATGCTTTCGTTGTCATGAAGTGGGCCGTTTTGCTACAAATTATCGATTGAGGAAATCCAAGAAGGGATTTGTGGAAGGATCAAAAGGTGAGGCACTAGCCTCACAGTTTGAGTTGGATTTCACACTTTTTGCATGCATGGTTTCATCCATGGTGGGAAGTGGTTGGTTTCTTGACAGTGGATCTTCTTTCCACACGACCGACGACAAGAGTTTGTTTAGTACGTTGGAGGAGAAAGATCTCCAGATACTCACACCGATGGGTAATGATGAAAAGTATAGTGTCTCAGGTGTAGGCACAGTCATTTTTCAAAGGGAGCATGGAGCTCACATTACCTTGACCGATGTCAAGTATGTACCAGGACTGAAGAAAAATTTGGTGTCAATCGCCATGCTGGAAGACAAGGGCTATGATGTAGTCTTAAATAAGGGAAAGGTTTTCCTTCGACAAATCACCATGAGACAGGTGAAGCAGATCGGTTCATGAGTCAAGAACCTATATGCTCTTAAGGTTCAAGATGCATGCAAATCCTTCAGGATCAAGGAAACTGATGGAGACTTGATGGTTGAGAGGGAGAGTACATTACCTCTCAGCATGCAGCCACATGAGAAGTCTCAGATGATTGTGGAGGAGCCACGATTGGTGAAGCAGCTTCAGGAGGTTATGGAGCAGCCACAACTGGGGAAGCTGAGAGGAGACAGAGTGGAGGCATCCACTCATGCAAAGACCTCCAGTAGGGGGAAATTTTGAGCCAAGTGGGCAGAGGGATCACATCAGCCATACCTAGGTGGAGCGATGTGGAGTGATCTGTCCCACATAGGCTGAAATAGGTGTTGGATCCTTTAGGTACCCAACCTTTTGGATTCGACTTTGCTGCGGGAGCCCTGACGAGAAGTAGAAGGACTAGCTGAGTGGGTAGAGACATATGTGAATGGAGCGACAGAGAGAGCTACAGTGCAGGAGTCCCAAGACTGTGTAGAGCTAGCAAGTTGCAGCAATGAGAGAGGCACAGGAGTGTTGCACCAGTGCAGGATGGCATAGAGAGGTGTGCAATGGTGCGAGATGCATGGAGTGTTGCAGCAACTCATAGGTTAGAGAGGGAGCACTTGTCAACAGTAGATGGAGCTTTAGCATCAGAGTATGTTTCTAGCCCAACAGGGAGGTCAGTTGGGAGTTTTTTGTTTCTAGAGTTGTTGGAGTAACAACACTTGGGAGAAGTGTTGCATGCAGAACATTCCAAAGGTTTAGGATTGGGTTCGAGTTGAATGCCTTTCTTGTTGAGATGGAGTGTTGAAAATGGCAACAAGAAATGCTAAAAATAGAAGTGCTAAAAAAATCACTACTATAAATAGCAGTTCGGGTGCCAGTGTTGGACATAGCAGCAAGGAATGAAAAATGAAAGTTCTATAAATAGCATTACTAAAAATAGCAGATTGGGATAGATTCCTATTTTAGTTAGTCCCTGAACTAAAATAGTGAAGTAAAATTCGAATTTGATCTTAGCAGTTATTTGTAAAATAATTAATTAATTCATATTGAGTTAATTAGTTGTAGAAAATCAAACATGAAGTTTATGTGAGTACATGCAATAGTTTCTCCATTGATTGAGGAATTTATCCATCAGTAAAAGAGATAAGGATGAGTTGTAATATTGAGTTGTAATTAGTTGGCTCAGTTAACTGAGTCAAGTCCAGTTAGATTAATTCAAACAGTTTGTTGAATTAATTGTGAGTTCAGTTAGTTAATGCTTGCATGCATGTAACTGCTACACTTTAGGTAACTGAATATTATCTCATAAATAACTCATGTATGTCAGTTCAGAAAGAGCCCCAGTTGAGATCAAAGGAGGTACAGTGTACTATCAGTTGGATGATTTTTTCCTATAAAGGAAGCTCATCCATGCAGAAGGATTTATCTCCTTCAGGTTTGTGCAGTTATTTCTGAGCCAAGTGAGTTGTGTGAGGTGGGAATTCACACAAGTGGAAGCACTGGACCCCAGGAAAAATTGCGCAAGGAAATAGGAGGTTTGGAGGGCAGAGGTGAAGGTTGTGAGAGCCTTTGACTGTCTATGAGTAGTATTGTTTAATTGTAGAGAGAGTAGGATAGCTTGAGAGCTGATTCTTTTTGTAACTTGAACAAGATTTCCACTTGTATGATAATACAAAGATTGGGGTTTTAGGCTGAGGCTTTCCCCGGGTTATTTCTTCTATGTTATGTGTGATTTATTTCTCATTCTCAGTTATATGTTTTCTCTTGATCTTGCTCAATTTGATTAAGCTTACGCAAAGTGTTGTAGAAGTATATCTTGTATTGTGTTTTAGTATATTGCATAATCTGTTGATCTACAGTGGGAATTTCTACAACCAAGACATATACCAAAACTGCGTTGCCTCAACTGGAAAACAAGGAAGGATACATAGCCCGAATCTGATCCGCCATCTCACATGTAGCTTCATCTGGCCCAAAGTGCTTCCACTACACTTTAACTTGCTTGATTTCTTGGTTCTTGAGCATGAGCACCTTTTTCTACAATATACATTGAGGATCCAACTAGAATTATCCATTTGGTTCCACCTGCAATACAGACCAGTCAATCACATGATCAACATCTTTAGCATACTTCTTAAGCAATAACACATGGAAAACATCATGGACTTTCATTGTCAGGGGCAGTTCAATTCAATAGGCCACTGGCCCAATCCTCTCAGTGATATTGAAAGGTCCACAAAACTGCAATGCTAGCTTGGCACATGATCCAATCTGTAAGGAGCTATTATCTGGGTTGATGCGCAAGTACACATGTTCCCCAAACTAGAACTCCTTGAAAAACTTGTTATGATCTGCATATCTCTTCTATCTATCATGTGTTGCTTTCATATTCATCTTTATAACCCGCATTGCTTGTTCCATGTCTGCCAACATGTCTGGTCCAATCAATGCCCTATTAACTAGATCACTCCAACTGATGGGAGTATTGCAACTCTGCCCATATAATCCCTCAAACAGACGCATCCTCAAAGATTCTTGATACCCATTGTTGTAAGAGAAATCTACCAGTGTAAGGTACTCTTCCCACTTTCACTGTTGATGCATCACATACATCCACAACATGTCCTCCAATATCCTGTTGACCCTCTCTATCTGTCCATCTGTCTGCAGATGATAAGTTGTACAAAAGGCCAACTCTGCGCCAAAACCTGCAAATAACTCCTTCTAAAACTTGGAAGTGAACTTCACATCCATGTCTGACACAATCCTCTTCGAAACACCATGCAATCTGACCACATATCAGATGAATACCTGTGCTAAATTGCTAGCTGAGAATGTAGACTTCACTGGAATGAACTGTGCAACCTTTGTCAACATGTCCACAATAACCATGATGGAATCATGTTGTCTCATTATCCTCAGAAAACCTGTGAGGAAGTCCATGGAAATGACCTCCCATTTCCATTCTGGAATCACAATCACTTGTAGCAATCCACTTGGATGTTTACACTCAGCGTTCACACACTAATAATAAAAACACCTAGCCACAAACTATGCTACATCCCTCTTCAGGTTCGGCCAATAATAAAATATCTTCACTGTTGTCAGTGTCTTTTGATAAATTGGGTGACCTGAATATTGTTTCACATGAAACTCTCTCAAGATCACCTTCTTGAGCTCACTACTTTCTGGCACATATATCCTATTTCTGAATCAAACCAATCCATCTATTGTAAGGCGATAGTCCATATCCTATGCACCTATACCTGTGCTTGTACCACTACCTGTACATGCACCAATACCTATTCTTGTACCACTACTTGTACATGTACCTGTACTACCACCTATACTTGTACATGTACTATCACCTGTACCTGTACATGTACCAGTACTCTGCTGCAACCTGTGCCTAATCTCTATATATCTGACATCCTGCTGACCTACCTACAAGATCCTATCCTGTAAGTCTATCCCATAGGAGGTCATAGTTGCTAAGTGATTTACTTGTATCTACCTGCTAAGAGCATTTGCCACTTTGTTCTCTTTACCTTTGATATATCTGATCTCAAAATTGAACTCACTAATTGTTTCCAACCACCAAGCCTACCTACCATTCAGATTCAATTGGTCAAATAGATACCGCAAACCATTTTGATCACTCATCAATGTAAACCTCCTACCCAGAAGATAGTGTCTCCACATCTTCAACTCAAGATCATCAGTAGGGTAGTTATGCTCTTGCTCATTCATTTTTCGTGACTCATAGAATACCACCTTTCCATCCTGCATAAGGACTTCACCAAATCCTTTCTTGCAAGCATTTGTGCACACTACAAACTCTTTGTCTGCATCCGCAATCTTTAACACTAATGCATATGTCAACAACTACTTAAGTTTCTCAAAACTAGCCTCACACTCCTCTGCCCATTCGAACTTCTTACCTTTTCTCTGCAATGATGAGATAGGATAAGAAATCTATGAGAATTTCCTGATGAACCTCCTACAATAGCCTGCCAACCCCATGAAATATATCAGCTCATATACATGACTAGGAGCTACCCACTCCATGATGGCCCTTATCTTTTATGGATCTACTGCAATGCCCTCCTTGGAGACAACATGTCCCAATTAATGTACCTCAGTTTGAAAGAAACTACACTTGTTGATATTAGCATACAACTAATGCTCCCTCAACAATCTCAATGCTACTGCTAAATGCACGGCTTCCTCTTCCTCATTTTTAGAAAATTCCAATATGTCATCAATAAATACAATAATAAACTTATCCAAATGTGGACTCAACACATTATTCATTAAGCACATAAATGTAGCTGGAGCATTAGTCAAACATAATGGAACTACAACAAACTCATAATGCCCATACCTGGTTCGGAAAGTTATCTTGTAAATGTCCTCCTCTTTGATGCATACCTAGTGATATCCCGATCTCAAGTCGATCTTAAAGAACATTGTTGCTCCCTTCAGCTGATTGAACAAGTCATCAATACTCAGCAACGAATACCTGTTCTTGATGGTCACTTTGTTCAACTACCTGTATTCAATGCACAATCTGAGAGTGCCATATTTATTCTTCACAAACAATATTGATGCACCCCAAGGTGATACACTTGGCCTAATGTATCCCTTGTCCAACATTTCCTTCAATTGTAACTTCAATTCTACCAATTTAGGTGTGTTCATCTTGTAAGGTGCTTTTGATGTTGGAGCTACCCCTAGCACCAACTCAATAGAAAATTCTACCTCCATGTGAGGTGGAAACTCTATAATGTCCTCAGGAAATACATCCTTGAACTGTTGTAAAACAAGGTATCTTCTCAACACATCTGAAACTCAACTTCCTTACCTTTGTCACTAGAAATGTGCATTGCAAATAACATACACCATTTCCTGTGACTATGCTTTGCTTCCATAGTTGTCACCATCCTAACTGATGTGGCTTTCTTCTTTCCCTGTAAGACTCTTGGTTCTCCACTTTCATCAACACACTCAATGGCTTTTTCATAAAATTCCACCTTGGTTCTATGAAGATACAACCAATCCATGCCCAACAACATATTGTATGATCCTAATGGTACTACATTCAAATGTGTTGTGGTAGGAATACCATTCAAATAAAATGCACAAGGTCTTACCCAGTGGTGACCTCGCTTCTTGGTACCTATAGCCAACAACACTAACCAATATTTTGCATGATATTCCTTACTCAAACCACACTTATCCACCAAGTCAAGACTAACATAGTTATAATTAGATCCAGGGTCAATCAAAATAGAAATAATTTGATCACAAAGCTTATCATCCATCTCAATGATAACTACCTGATGGTTTGCATGTTTGTTATCCAATGTTGAATAGATACGAGGAACGCTCTGACCAACATCCTCAACAGTCTATGTGTCCTGTGCATTATATATATGAGGCCTACCACCCTGATTCTGCGGATAATCTCTCCTGCGATGATCTTTTCCACAAGTCCAACACTCTATAGGCTTTCATCCTGCATCCTTGTTCTACTCCTCAAATTGATGTCCCTGTCCTATATCTGATGCATTAAACTTCTTATATGGTGCAACATTCTCTTTATTATCTATACCCTGAGGTCTTACATGCTTTCTGTCCCATTTTCCTTTGTTCTTTGCATTACCTTTCCAGTCTGGCTTAGTCTCATATTTGTGCTTCGATTATTCATAGTAATGACTTAACTTTCGAATGGCCTCCTCTAATGATCTAGGCTCAACAAACTTAATCCCATCTTTGAATGAAACTGGAAATCCACTAATGAACCTCTGAATCTTGGCCTTCTCCTCCGTGCAATAAGGAAAATACCTCAGTAACTCCAAGAACCTACTAGTGTACTCCTCATTTGTCATGGATCCCATATTTAACTCATTGAATTATTTTTCCCTGTCATCAAATTATCTCTTTGATAGATACTTCTTCTTAAATAGCCGCTCAAACTCACTCCAAGTCAAGTCTTCCTCCTGAATGCATTTGACATTCTTCATGTCTTCCCACCAAATGTTTGCTTTACCTTTGAGACTGAATGTAGCTACTCTGGCTTTGATGTTCTTTGAATAGTCATGTAACCTGACGAAATTCCTCATGCCAAGCAACCATGTCTCTCCATCTTGTGGTTTCTTCATCTCTCCACCAAAAGTAGGTGTCTTTACTTTCTTAAACTCATCTAGAAAGTATCCCCTATCACTCCTCCTGTAAGGATGATAACGATAACGATCATAGTGCCTATCTGAATCAGAACTAGAATAATACCTATGTCTATCCCTTCTCCTCTCTGGAGTGTCCAATAATATACCATCTCTAACTGTGCCATCTTTATCTGACCTATGACCATCATGCGCCCTACTCCCATAGGCCCCATTAGTTTTGTCCTTCTTCTCATAGGTAATCTGACATGGTCCCTATCGCTACAAATCTGACAACTCTAAAGTATCACTACATTTACCTATGCTTGTTTCTCCTGTGCCTGCATGATTTCGTCATTATCTGCCTTACAACTCCTTATTTCTTCCTTTTAGATTCTTAGTATATCTACCAAATCGGAAGAGTTCCCAACACCATATTTGTTATTAGATTCATAAGTATAGCTTTTGTAGTCTACCATCTTGCTAGACATTTGATATTTCTTCCTACAAGGTATACAATGTCAACTAAACCAAATCAAAATAAACCAACGTACCTTAGTATAGCTTGAGGAGGATACCTTGTTTGCAAGATCAAAAAATCAGAGTAATGCATGTATAACATAATCATGACAGCATATGGAAACATAACACATAAGCATATAACCATGCAACCATCATTTTATCTAAGGTCCAGTCATCAATGCATGACCTTATCAACAACCTATACCATGACCTCATGCATTACAACAACCACTACATCATTGTACACTTGACCACATGCAAACATTAACATGCATAAGAAATGCATAACCAGTTGTACACATGTAATCAAGCATAAACAAACAATACTTGTAACCAAACCTACAAGAATGATGCATGCAACCAAGCATACAAGAATGCAACCAAACATAAAAGAATGTAACAAGCATACAATAATGATACATGTATCTGAAATATAAGAACATGTAACCAATCATACACTCATGATGATGCACTCCACAATAACAACATCAACTTCCACATGGCAACATTACTACAACCCTGATCAACATTATGGAAATGCAACAAGCACATGGAATGCAAGTGTAAGAGGCACACATGAAACTGACATGCATGCATGACCAACACATAACCCATCTAGTCTAAAGGGTGAACCATGCACTGATACCACTCTATAATGCCCTCCTCCCACGTCTACCCAAGAAATCGGCTAGCTGGGGTAAACATGCGATGAGAGGCCACTATGATATGATTTGACCTCCTAAGTCACGTTAAGGAAGTGGAACTAAAAGAAACACACAATACATACATTCAACATCAGCATTACAACCCTCAAGAACCAATCCAACCATTTTTTCCAACTATCCCCTAGGCCCCACTAATCTTTTGGACCACTTGACATCTGGACACTCTCATGCTATGGGCATACCAGTATCCAGGGACATCAAGACGCTCTCACAATCCTACAAGCTAGTGTATAGGGACTTTCTTTCACAGTGATGTGCCAGCGTCCCCAGGATTTGAGCCACTTTTTTAGGCCCAGATCCCAGGTCACTTCCCAGAATAGAATGACATCTTCGAAATAGTAAGATAATAAGGAAATGACAGTGCAAAATCAATTACTTGAATAAGACCTTAACTGGACCTCTACTAGCCATGATAGGAATTTCGTCAAACATATCACGAATATGTCATCTACATGTGTAAATAACATATTTGAGCATAGGGGTCTCATACTTAGCTTAGAATTGCTAAGAGACATTGATGCCTCAACACATTGACTACCATTTCATCCACTATGTAATTGATACATTTTCCATTCATTTACCAGTAAAAACATGATGAGAGCCATACATAGATTTTGTCATAAAACATACATATAACCAACATAATAGCAACATAAATACCAATGAAATCACAACTATATGATCCACATATAAGCCAATATAATACTCATAGAAATACAATGAGAGATAACCTCTTATTGATGATGCAAAATCCAAACCCGAGATGGGACTTCCATGTTCCACCCAACTGATGAGGCTCATCAATAGGTATATTATATGGGTCACAATTCCATCCTCCAACTTATTAAATTATTTTTTACTCACATTTATCTATAAATTTTTTTATATTATGCTTATTGTGAGGAGTAAAGATGTGTTACTATGTCATGTGGCCTAATCTATGTTAAATGTCAGAACTGGGGAAATATTGAGTTGATTTGAGTGCAGGAACTCGGAGTAGACACACAAGAGAGATTCTAGGAGGTGTTCCACCTCCTTAATTCCTTAAATCAGTCGAAGATCCCCCACTCTATCTCATCAACTTGGTGTCATTGGCAGCCAAGTAGGTTGATTTCATTGGCAGTCGAGCTAGTGCAAGTCAAGTAAGAGTTAGATTCGCCTCTTCTCGAGCTAGGGAGTCAAATATCCCTATTTTATAGGGATATGTTGGTGGCTCCACTTTTGTATAAATAAACAAGCTAAAGGACTCATTAGGATTCGAAGTTTTATTGTAGCCAAGAGACCATTAAGCTGAAGCACATTTTACTGTTATTTTAATGATGTATTTGACACTCTTTTAATGATAATGAGAAGTTATGTTTTGATCCAGCACTATTTTGACTTAGAGGGTTGAAGATCTTGGGTTAGGGCCCAACCCTAGTAGCAGAAGGTCCTCTCTTGTAACTATATTCTTCCTCTAGAATGTTGATTAATTGTTGAATTTTATTTGTGTTTCTTTTAGCTTAGAAGATTGATTAAGTTGTTTCTTATTTATGTTTCCATTAGTTTAGAGGGTAGATTAGTTGTTGTAGTTCAATAGTGTAAAATCCATATAAAATTTTGTGACATTGACCCCTATCTCATCTCCCTCATGGGATCATGATTATAGGACCCCACTCTCACAGCCCAAAAACAGAGTTTGATTTCAATTCATTGCATAGATCAAGTTTTATCATTAGTTAGATAGTTGTTTATGATTTCTTGGAAATATTTACATTTGTTATTTTTCTTCTCATGATTCATAGATCAAGTTCTTGGTAGTAGTTAGATGAGCTTTTCCAAATTCAATTCATATTTTCCACATTGACATGTAATAATTTGCAAATGAAAACAGAAAAAGGTGAAGGTGTTATTGTAAGGTTGTTGATCCGCAAGAAATGACCCATTTCACCCATTTAGGTCTTCTCCATATTCTGTTGATGAATTCCAACCCATGTTATAAGCCTTTTTTTTCGGTCATAGTGAGCAAGTCATATTATTTATATTTCATTTCATTACATAGATCAAGTTTTAGCATTAGTTAGACAATTGCTTATGATTTCTTGGAAATTTACATCTGTTATTTTTCTTCTCATGATTCTTGTAGCTTGGAAGTTAGTTCATCTCATAGATCAAGTTATTGGCAGTAGTTAGATGAGCTTTTCCAAATTCAATTCATCTTTTCCACATTGACATGTAATAATTTGCAAAGGAAAATAGAAAAAAGTGAAGGAATTATTGCAAGGTTGTTGATATGCAGGAAAGGACCCCTTTCACCAAATCCATTTAGTTATTCTCCATCTTTTGTTGGTGCATTCCAACCCATGTTCTAAGCCTTTATTTTTCAGCCACTGTGAGCAAGCCATCTTAGCCCAAATCTGACCTTGTTGATGTAATGGGCTTGGATAAGGGTGATGATCATCTTCCCCACACTTTCCACAAATTTCATACACCCTTAAAACACTTCGTCTCCCCCTTCTTACCCTCCAAACCCTCTCAACCAACTTCCTGTAGCATTTCGGGACATCCTGTAGCAGTACAGGAATCTTGTAGCTCACCTATAGCAACCTGTTTTGACCCTATTTTGGCCTACAATGATAGACTAACCTATTTTTGGAGTAGTTTAACCCTTCAACTTGGACTCCATGACCAGAAGTGCCACCTAGACCAGTCCTAGTTTTTCCTTCCTGCAAGATTAGATAGAATTATTTCTTTCATTTCTAAATTTAGCAATTAGAACTTTATTTACTCTGCAAGTGTGAATTAGATAGTCAATGCATGCATTCTTGAATTATGAAATGGTAGAATAATCTTTTGTTTTCAAGAAACCCTGATAACTAGATGATTGAGTGCAAGTTAGAATAGTTTCCTTTCTACAAATTAGCATAATATTTGTGTCATTTCATAGCATTTACAAGTTGCCAGCTTTCATTTCCTGAGTTAAAAACAATTTACTTTCTTTGCACTAGGACTAGCCTTTACATTCTTCTTTCAGTAGATAGACTCATTTCCTTTCAGTAGAGGAATGGTCTGGAACCATAATGATCAAGTGACCCAGTTAAGGGTGGCATGAGTAGAATGATGCATCTACTGTGTATATAGCACTATCACCTCTAAGTTTGTACGAAACCTCGGGTTGATAAAGTAAAGTTGAAGAGCTTTTGGAAGTTGTAGCACTCTTTGTGCAATACCAGGGATCGCCATATTTTTGGCATCGTTGCCGAGGAAGTGTCTAGGTATATGTAATTTATGATTTTCTTTATGTTTTTCATTTAGTAGATAGATATTATTCTTTCTTTCCTTTCTGTTTTGCAGTTGATTTTTTAAAAAATGCATAAAAAATAAAAAATAAAAAATAAAAAAAAATAAAATATTTCATGCCTCGTAGGAGTAGAGACACTCAGGGAAATTCTTTCCAAATACCCCCACACCATCAAACATTCAACCCTCACTCTTCTTCGGTGGCTGTCAAATTCCCTCTTTGACTGCAAAGGAGTCAAAGGACCCCTTAGGTGAAGAACATGAGATCTTTGAAGAGACTATTTGGGAATAAGAAGAAGAAACCATTCCACATACCTACACCATGGCTGAAAACAGAAATGAGGGTGCTTTTCCCATCAGAGAGACTAATGGAGATGCTAGGATGAAAAATATAAGCCCTTTTTCCCTTCCTCACTTCCATGGCTTAACCTCAGAGGACCCTGATACTTTTTTGTTTGAGTTTGTTGTTGTCTGTAGAACTTATGATTATACCTCTGATGACCAGAAGTTGAAGTTGTTCCCATCCACCCTTAAGGATGCAGCCTTGCGCTAGTTCATGGGTCTACCTGGGGATAGCATCACTACCTGGGCTCAAATGTAGCAATCCTTTAACAACAAGTACAGGGACTATTATAGGTCCAAAGACACAAAGGAGGAAATATTTAGAATGACTCTTGGACCAGATAAGTCCTTGGAAGACTATGCGGAAAGGTTCCATCTTAGTTGTAAAAGGGCCAGATGCACCCTTGATCCTGAATCACTTAAGTTAGTCCTTCTTATAGGAATCATGGAGGACATATTGGAAACCCTAAACATGTTATCTGGAGGGGACTTTTATCAATTACGCTACGACAACATCAAGGTTGTATTCAAAAAACATTCTAGGGTTGTTAGGAAGAAGGGTAGGTCTAGTCAAGATTTGGCTAGTTCCTCTTCCTCCACCACATCTATTAAGAATGAAATTGGAAACATGTTGGAGGACTTTAACAGTGAAATTTCACACACCTTTTCTTTGTAAATGGACACCATGAAGATCAATAGGAAACAGGAGGAAGTATAGAGAGCCTTAGCTATTTTTATCCCTAAATGCACTAGAAGGCATCCCAGAAATGAATGTCCATTAAATGTTATAGAGGTATGCTAAGTCTGTGAGGAAAACCATTCCACAGATAAGTGTCCTTATTTTCCTGGATTGAAAGTTGTATACCAAGGGGCAGAAGGTGGGGCTAAACAACTTTGTTACATCAATCAAAGGAGGCCTCAAGGGCCTCGACCATACCACCAGGGCATGCAAAGTGCATCTTATTCCTATTACAATCCCAATAAGAATGCACCCCTTACCCCTTGGTATTATCCTACTCATCCTTCATGGTCCACACCTTCTCCTTGGTCTTATGCACCTCAGTGTCCTCCCCAACCTGCCAATCAACCATTTCAGCCATATGTTTCTACACATCCCCAGTGGAATACCCCATCACAAGTTTATATGCCTCAATTCAACCAACCACCTTCTTTACTACCTCCACCTCCATCTCAAACACATCTCGTTCATCCTTCTCCACCTAAGAAACCTCAAATTCCTTCTCAACCAAATATGAACCTGAATAACAAGCAGGCACAACATGTCTATAGTGGAGAGATATCTTACCCTACCTATGCTGTGGAGATTCAAGAAATCAACCTCTGGTATGGAAGAGTGCTCCCAAATAACCAACCTCCATCTCCACCTGAGGATCTTGAAGTGGAAAAGGAAGATATTGTCCCTAAAGTAAATCCACCTCCTTTTCCTGAAATATTGATCCATTCTAACCAGCACACCCCATAAGAGATTAAACTTATGGGAGTATTGAAAAACTTGTGTGTTAAAATCCCACTCTTCCAAGCTATCAAGGATGTTCCCATCTACAATAATCTTATAAAAGAGAAATTCTTCAAACATCCTGGGAGGGGAAAGAAAGATGCCCCTACCATCAATGCCATTGGGCAGTTATCTAATCTAATGCTAGGGAGAGTGATTTCCAAAAGTATCTAGATCACCTTGGAAGTCTTGTGATAGATGTGCACATTGATGGCATCATTGTCCCTCACACCTTGATTGGTCTTGGGGCTTCCATAAATGTGATGACTAAGGAAGCCATGCTCAAAATAAACCTTCAAGGATCTTTGAGAAAGACCACAACAATGCTGCAACTTGCAGATAGGTCTAGAGTGGCTCTTGAGGGAGTTATTGAGGATGTAATGGTCTCTATTGATTTCTTAGAGTATCCTATTGACTTCCTTTTTCTCCATCCAAAGACAAAATTCAATGGATATCCTCTCATCCTTGGAATACCATGCTAGCCACTGTTGATTCTTACATAAGTTGCAGAGTTGGGAACATGACCATTAACAATGGGAATTTGTCCAAACAGTTGGTATTGTACCCTCTTTCTCAACCATCCCTAGATCATGACTTACCCATATGGTTGGAAGAGGAGGAGGAATATGAAGTGTGTCATACCACATCCCATCCAATATGTACCCTAGATGTTACTATAAGAAGGGGGCATCCTGCTGAATATGACCTCATTGACCAAATCCTCCAAAACCAGGCCCCCAACACCATGCCTCTTGATGAGCCTGTGAAGGAATCTAAGGGGAATCCATGGACTGATTTATGCCTAATTGACCCAAGTCCTGCACAAGTCAAAATGGTAGACTTTGGTCCATCTAAAACCTTGAAGATCAACCCCTCTCTTAGCCAACCAGGGGGAGAATTTGTGCAACATGCTGAGAGAACACTTAGATTCCTTTTCTTGGAGCTATAAATAAATTAAGGGGGTACTCATCACATCTACATAAAGGAAGGATGAAAACCTGTGTGCCAACCTTAGAGGAGAATTAACCCAGCCCTCAAAGACATGGTAAAGGAAGAGTTGCAAAAATTGTTGGATGTAAGGTTCATCTACCCCATCTCAAATAGTGAATGGGTGTCCCCTCTATTTTTGGTCCCAAAGAAGAATGGAAAGTGGAGGATCTATGTGGATTAAAGAGAGCTGAAAAAAGCCACTAAAAAAGGCCATTTCCCTTTACCTTTCATTGATCCAATGTTGGATGGTCTTGCAAGGATGAAGTTTTTCTCTTTCCTGGATGGATTCAATTGTTATAATCAGATCCCGATCAGCCCAGAGGACCAAGATAAAATTACATTCACTTGTCCTTTGGGTACATTTTCTTATAGGGTCCTTCCTTTTTGATTATGTAATTCCCCTACGACTTTTAAAATGGCAGTTCTAAGCATATTTGTTGAGCTAGTCCATGACTCTATAGATATCTACATGGATGATTTCACTCCCCATGGGTGTGACTTCTTGGAGGCTCTCTCTAACTTTGGGAAAGTCCTAAATAGGTTTATTGAAATGAACCTCTGACTTAATCCTGAGAAGTGTGAATTCTTGATGAATGTGGGGACTATCTCAGGAGGGAATACAAGTGGACCCAAACAAAATTGTCATCATAAAAAGGGTCCCTACTCCTCAAAAGCATAGGGATGTTAGGAGCTTCTTAGGCTTAGCTTGATATTATAGGAGGTTTATCAAAGACTTCAACAAAGTAGCCTCACAATTGTTTGGATCGCTGGCCAAGGACTCTAAATTTTGCTAGTCAAATAGTTTCTAAGAGGCCATAGAGACCTTGAAATAAAAATTAACTACTGCACCCATACTTAGAGGCCCAAATTGGGCTCTTCCTTTCCACATCCATGTTGATGCATCTAAAAAATTTGTAGGAGCAGATCTAGGGTAGAAAGATGACAAGTTTCCTTATGCCATTTACTTCATCAGTAAAAATATGTCTATGGTTGAATTTAATTATAGTGTAACCCAAAAGGAACTCCTAGTTGTTTTCCACTCTTTGAACAAGTTCAGACACTACATCACTGGATATTAAACCTTTTTGCATATTAAACATGCAACTATCAAGGACTTAATGAACAAGCCTAATGTGAATGCTAGAATTATTAGATGGTTTCTTATATTACAACAGTTTGATTTAACTATCATTGATAACCCATGTAAGGAAAATGTAGTTTCATATTTTTGGTCTAGACTTGCTTTGCCTGCAGGTGAGGAAAGGATGGTTGATGATCAACTGCCCGATGAGCACTTATTTTCTATTTTATTTCTCTCTTTGTTTGGCATGGAATCCCCCCCAAGGCATGTTTTGGGGCTTAAAGCCCAAGTTTTGACCAAATCTTGTTGTAAAAGTCCGCGAAATGAGGGCGCGGGGCGCGAAAGTATGATAGAGTCACAGGGTTGTCCACCCTAGATTTTGTAATGTAATGTCGGCTGGATAGACCTACCCATGGTTCATGGACTATGGGATTGTATAAAGAGAGTGAGGCTCTAAGTGTAGAAGATAACTAATAACAAAGAGAATAGAAGAATGAGAAGTCTAAGTGATTGAGTCGAAGTGTAAAGTGTCTGTGGGTCATAAAGTAGGAGAAGGCTCTGCAGCTGAGTGCGCAAAGGCCTAGTAGTCCGCAGCTGAGTGCATAGACCCCTACAGCTGAGTGCACAGGTTAGGTCAAGTCTGTAACCATTGGAAGAATCAACAAAGAGAAGTTTTTCTATAATTCTATGTATCTTTTCCTAGTTTAATGCATGATTGATATATTTTGCAAATATACTGTTTATTTACTGCGTGAACCTATATGAATGTTTTGTATTGTTAAGCATAACTTAATACACTTAAGTAGGCAAAGGTGCTTAAACAATAATGGAAGATAAATAAGATCTCAGGTAATAGCGCAGAGCGTGGCACAGCCCCTGGTTAGGGTTGCGCAAAGGCAGTGTATCAAGCCGTAAGGAACGGGAAAGTGTGTGAAGCAACCTACGTGCAAGGACAAACAGTGGACTAGTCCAACTCATCAGACATCTCCAGGGTGAGGAAACATGGTTCTAGCACCCTCCCATGCTACTTTGGGTGAGACCTCAGTCCGCGCTCCGCGGGATGTTGCTGAAAAGGCCAGTAGTATAGGGATTTGTTTGGCTAATTAACTCTAAACCTAGGTTAGGCCCCAACAAGCCAACAAATGGTTCTGTTGTCGAGAAGAGTGGTTCGATTGCTACTTGTATATGGAAATCCATGAAATTTTCCTTGCATCCTTCCCTACTAAGTTGTACGAATGGATCGCGAAGCTAGCAGATAGCCAAGGAAGGTTTAAACACGACAAGCCTATTGTGTGGACTCCAAAATTGGTGCACAGACTGGAAGCATCGGAAGATAAGATCGTGTGCATTGTCGATCACTGGCTCAACCGAATCATAGGGGGATTCATCATTGAATTCACGATAGATACTTCAGTCAGCTATAGCGAGGCAGAACAATGCTTCCCCAAGGGAACGCAAGGTAAGTACATTAAATCTTTGAACACTTGGATTAAAATGCTACTCTGTGAAAATTTGGTTATGAGAATAAATTAATGTTTGGGGCTACGCATAGTGGGAGAATCTATGGAAACAAAGGTAGCACCGAACTAGAAACTAGCACCTTGATTTCACCTCCGCGAGGAGGTGAAGAAGAGCTCTCGAAGGTTTCACCAAGAAGTGTGATCAATCTGATAAGGAAAAGAATTCCGCGCATACCACACCCACCCACACCATTACCAATTTCACCATCTTCACCCCTGACTTCGCCTAAACTACCTCCGCCACCACCGTGAAGCAGTATGGCCAGATAAAGCTACCATTGTTCAAGGGAGTAGGGAATGAAGATTCGAACCAATTTTGGTTCGTGGTAAAAGTTGTATGGGAAGCTCAGGGTGTCATGGACGACAATATAAAGAAGGCGATGTTAGTCAGCACTTTTCAGGATCGTGCGCTGACGTAGTACATTAAGCATTCCAATGACAATCCAAATGCGGGGATAGCGGATATCCAAGCTACGCTAAACAAAGAATTTAGCAGGCCAAAATCAGAGGCACGGTCGATCATTGGATTCAAGGAAATAAAAATGCTACCAGGCGAAACCCCGTGGGAGTTGGATCAAAGACTGAAGTGCACAATTCGTGAAGCGAACATGACCTTAACAGATGGGAAACACCGCAAATCGTTTGTAGCCTCATTAACAGCGCATCTACGGAACGCGCTATCGCAACAAAGGCTAACCACTCAGGTTGAGGCTTTATAGGTCGCGATGATATTGCACGAGACTCCGATACAAGATCCTAACCTGGTACTCCAGTAGATTCATGCGCAGTTGAAAAACTTGTGCCTTGAGATGCAGAGTTTGAAACAAGACAGGATGGCCTGTGCAGAAGTGTGCGATGAGGTATGGTGTGTAAAGTGCAAGGGCCAGGGGCATGACAAGGACCACTACCCGGTGTTCGTGAATTACCTCGTGAGAAGAGGACCAATGCCATTGAGACCAGAGGCACAAGTAGGACCAAGCGCAATGTTTGAATTGTGGTGCGTGATTTATCAGATAGGAGGAAAGCATGCTACAGATCACTGTCATTTATTATAGAAGTATACACAGAATTCACAGTAGTTATTTTGTAATTTTTGTAGATCAGTAAACCATGATGAGCGCACCTGTAGAAGTTATGAGCTGATGATGGATCAGACTCCTACCTACAGAGTTCAGGTTGAAACACGGCCCCTTGACCAGAATGCAGGGATGGCGTGAACCAGATTTTAGGGGCACAGATGAGGCCGAGGTGGAATGGGACCAAGAAGAGGTCGCGAGCAGCTGATATGTTATAATTGTAGAGGGGTAGGACATTATGCCCGCGATTGTACGAATCCAACGTGGCCATCATGCTTGTATTGTACATTTTTTGATCACGAGATAGAGGGCTGTCCAACACTGATAGCGAGTTGCATGATAAAGGAGCACTCCAACACCCCCCCCCGACTCAAAACCTGCAGATGATGAGGTCTGAGCCATGCGAGGAAGACCCTAATGTAAATATCGTGCTTCGAAGTGGTATTACGACAGGGGACGACAAAGGCAAGCAGCCTGAAGAAAGTACATGGGTTTGTAAGGCTCCAACGAAGGAACCAAAATTTGATTTGGAGCACGCTAAGGAGACCTTCATGGAAGCTAAGAGGAGCTTAGCTAATGCATCCACTTCAAGAAGTAAAGACAGACTAGAGATAGAAATGGACCCATCGATTCTCACTACATTCTTTGAGACATGCATGAAGCCGTTGTGCGACAACAAGGCTAGAAAGGGGCTGCAAGAACTCATAACTATATGCGTTGTGACCACGCCAAGAGAACTGCGCGTAGTTCGAAAGCTCGGGAAGCACACGATGCGAACAAGAAGGGAGATGAGATTGACCGCGCAAATCGGGGAATATGAGATAAACCAAGTGATTCTAGATCTAGGATCGGACAAGAACATTCTTCCAAAGTAGACATGGGAGTGCATGGGCAGACCTGCACTGCAATGGTCTCCTATCTAACTATGAATGGCGAACCAGCAAAAGATCCTACCTATGGGGAGATTGTAGGGAATCATAGTAGACATCAAAGGAACAAGTGCGCTAGCAGATTTCGAAGTGATAGAGATTTTTTATGACAGCAATCCCTACCTTGCACTATTGGGAATAGATTGGGCCACTGACATGAATGGTGTGATAAATCTAAAGAAGCACAAGATGATTTTTGAGAAAAAGTCTATGTGCGTAGTGGTACCATTAGACCTTGCAGAAGGATCACGCTGCACAAAGCCAGTGCGCGACTACGACAGCGATGACGATATGAACTGCATCTACAAGATAATCGCGCGGGAGCAAGATTGGTAAATCCAACCGTGGACGGCCGAATCTCATGGGAGAGCGAAAGTTCCTGCACCTCAGATTTTGACGAAGAGATAGAACGATGGCAGAACCAGTTACACGAAGTAACCACGCTCAACTCTAACATGATGACGAGATCTTTGTGCTGTGTAACAACAGAGATAAGGGATTTGCCAAAGTACGATGGGTTAGGTGATGTGGATGATTTCCTGAACAAATTTGAAAGGGAAGTATAGGAACAACTGCGTTTTGACGCTCTAAAATGGGTACTGCGCGCTACACCCGCAAGATGGTGGGGTACGCACCAACGAAGTTTTGAATACTGGCATGAATGTAGAAGGATGATGCCCATGCATTCTGGGAAGCCTCAAATGTGGTTAAAATACAAATTTGATGGACGGAATGATCCACGTGTACATCTCGCAAAATGGGCAAAGGTCTATGGGGAAGAGCCACAACCCAAGTGGGTGCACCTATTTCTTCATACAATGAACATTATACCCATGAATTGGTATATAGAAACGGAGCTCTGCCATGGCACGAACGAATGGGATATCCTGCGCAAAGGATTACTATTAACTTTCACATTTGAGGATCGTTAGTGGGATACTGTTGATGATGTGCTACAAGTAAAAGCAGCTATCTTTAAAATACCTGAGGAATCAATGGAAGTGCTTCAGCCTGAATGGGCGACCCAGCTGAGCTGCGTGCTGGAGTGTTACAACATAAACATTGAAGAATATGATAAAGATCCGTGAAAAGTTTACATTCCAGAAAATGAAGGCTATCGCGAGGTTCAAGGACCATGATTGAAGACCCTGACATTACCGCGCCGGTAAAAATGAAGCAGGTGAACATTGGTACGGAGGCCGAACCGAAATATGCAACACTCAATGACTACTGGGATGATGCCATGGTGGATAAGGTCACTGAGTTACTCCGGGAGTACTAAGACTTATTCCTGACCAAGATCATGGACTTAAAGGGGATCGTTGGCGACTTAGGGATGATGAAGATCACCCTAAAACCCGTTGTGAATCCGGTTAAGTAGAGGCCTTACCACTTGAACCTGAAGTACAAAGAAAAGGTTTGCGTAGAATTAGACAAAATGCTCGTAGCTGGAATTATTGAGCCGGTGGAAGAATCTGACTGGGTAATCCCTATGGTAGTGCAAGAGAAGAAGCAGAAGGGCAAGATAAGAATACGTGTGGACGTCACGAAATTGAATGATGCCTGTGTGCACGACCCATTCCCGAACCCGTTCATAGATGAAGTATTGGAAAATGTTGGTGGGAAAGAAGCATATTCTTTCACTGAAGGGTTCTTAACGTACCACCAGATCAAAATCGAGCCGGAAGACAGGAGCAAGACCACCTTCATGAATGAGTGGGGCTACTTTCAATACATTGTCATGTCGTTTGGGTTAAAGAACATGCCAGCCATCGTTTCAAGCATATTTGTTACCGCATTCAAAGAATATATCCACAAATTCCTAGAGGTCTATCTGGATGATTGGAATATATTTGGATTGGTTAAGAATCATGTAGCAAGCTTACGCTTGATGTTGGATATTTGCCGACGACACCAAATCACACTGAACCTTAAAAAGTGTATGTTCCTCGTTCCCTTTGGGAACCTATTGGGACATGTGGTCTACAAACAGGGACTAATGGTAGACCTCGTGAAGATTGCAATAATTCTGAATTTGGAAGCACCGTGCAGTGTTAAACAGTTGTGCGATACCTTGGGACATACGGGGTACTGCAGGAATTTCATCAAAAGCTATGCCCAGATCACTGCGCCAATGGAGAAACTGTTGAAAAAGGATGTCATGTTCTGCTGGAATGATGATTGCGTGAAGAGCATGGATGTACTAAAAGAGAAATTGGCCTCCGCCCCAATCCAGGTCTTTCCAAAATAGGATGTGGAGTTTCATGTCCATGTTGATGCGTCATGTATAGCGCTGGGAGTGGTGCTAACACAAGAGGGTGGAGAGGGCTTGGATCACCCTATCGCATTCGCAAGTCGCATGTTGTCCAAAGAGGAAAAGAACTATTCCACAACTGAACACGAGGGATTGGTTATGGTGTATGCGCTCCAAAAATACTGGCACTATTTTCTAGGAGGACATTTAAAGATGTATATAGACCATTCCACACTGAAATACTTGGTCGATAAGCCTGTGTTGGGGGGGTGAATATGTAGGTGGCTCTTATTGTTCCAAGAGTATAAATTTGAGTTCGTGGTAAAACCTGGACGCCTGAACACAGGACCGGATCACTTGTCATGTATTGAGACAGGCGAGGAACCTACTAGTTTGGAGGAAGGATTACCTGACGCACAGCTTTTTGTTGTGCACCTTGCAGACGAACACTTTGAAGATATAATCCACTTTCTGACAACAAGGACTGCGCTGAAGGAATACTCCGTCCAATAGAAGAAGAAACTGGTGGTGCGCGCAGCTAATTTTTCTCTCATTGCGGGGCACCTATACAAAATGGGAAATGATGAGATACTACGAAGGTATGTAATTGAATTTGAATGAAGTCAGATCCTCGTGGAAGCACATGGGAGCACTGCAGGAGGACACTATGCAGGACGAGTGACTGCACAAAAGATTCTCCGCACAGGGTTGTGGTGGCCAATCCTTCACCAGGATTCAAAATCACACTGCAAGGCCTATGATATATGTCAAAGGATAGGTAAACCATTGTGGAGGGATGAGATTCCTTTGGATCCGCAAATGATGTTGCAGCCCTTCAAAAATTGGGCAATCGACTTTGTAGGACCTATCAAACCTCAGGGAAAAACAGATGCATGATACATCATCACCGCGATGGAGTACTTGACTCGTTGGGTAGAAGCGCAGCCGGTCAAAGACTGCATAGCTGCAATGGCTGTGAAGTTTTTGTTTGAACACGTGTTGACTCGATTTGGCTGTCTGAAAATATTATTGAGTGATCGTGGTACACATTTCCTGAATGAAACCATAAGCGCACTAACAGAAGAGTTCCAGGTGTATCATCATAAAAGCACACCATATCATCCACAAGCCAATGGGACAGTAGAAGCATTCAACAAAATACTTGAGACTGCGCTAACCAAAGTATGCAATGCGCAGTAGAGCGATTAGGACCTACACGTACCTGCAGTACTATGGGCTTACATGACAACATGCATGCAACATGTGTGGAAGTTGTCATGCCAATGGAGTATATTGTACTTAGTCTGCGCATAGTAGCGCTCACAGGTATGACGAATCATGAAGCTTTGGAAGAAAGACTCACACAGTTGGAAGAACTCGAGGAGGAAAGGTTCCTTGCTAGCTTTCATCAACAGGTGCAAAAGCAGCATAAGAAGGTCTAGCACGATTGCCATATTAAGTTGCGCACCTTCAAGGTAAATGATTTGGTGCTACTATATGACAGTAAGTTTGATAAATTCCCGGGAAAGTTCAGAATGCATTGGCTGGGACCATATGTTGTTAAGGAGGTCACAAATGGAGGCACGGTACAACTAGTCAAACTAAATGGAGAACCTTTCCCAGGCAAAGTGAATGGCAGCTGATTAAAGCCCTACACAGGTGGCCCGACTATCCGACTAACTGGCAGAAGCACAGTCTTCGCGCTCCAAGGATCCGAACAAAGGCACGAAACTATAAACAAATGTAGGTGATACCGGTACAAATGCAGAGAAGCAGTTATGACACAGAGGTCTCAAAACAACGTATGCAGCTGATCCAGCAAGCAGTAGCTTAGTGTGCTGCTGAACTTGCCACAGTTCGAGAATAGTTGGAGGGACTCCGCACAAAGATCTCGCGCCGACAAAGTGACTCGAGGGTGACTCATGATGTTTGTGTTGGGGGCCTGTTGGGCATGGAATCCCCCCCAAGGCATGTTTTGGGGCTTAAAGCCCAAGTTTTGACCAAATCTTGTTGTAAAAGCTCTACGAATTATGGGCACGGAGCACGAAAGTATGATAGAATCACATGGTTTTCCACCCTAGTTTTTGTAATGTAATATCGGCTGGATATACACACCCATGTTCCCTGGACTATGGGATTGTATAAATAGAGCGAGGGTCTAAGTGTAGAAGATAACTAATAACGAATAGAATAGAAGAATGAGAAGTCTAAGTGATTGAGTCGAAGTGTAAAGTGTGTATGTGGGTCGTAGAGTAGGATAAGGCTCTGCAGCTGAGTGCGCAGAGGCCTAGTAGTCTGCAACTTAGTGCGTAGGGCAGGTCGAGTCTGTTACCATTGGAAGAATCAATAAAGAGAAGTTTTGCTATAATTTTGTGTATTTTTTCCTGATTTAATGCATGATTGATATAGTTTGCAAATATACTGTTTATTTACTGCGCGAACCTATATGAATGTTTTGTATTGTTAAGCATAACTTAAGAAACTTAAGTAGGCAAAGGTGCTTAAACAATACTGGAAGATGAATAATATTTCGGGTAATAGCACAGAGCACAGCATAGACCCTAGTTAGAGTTACGCGAAGGTAGTGTATCAGGCCGCAAGGAATGGAAAGAGCGTGAAGCAACCTGCACGCAGGGACAAACAATGGACCAGTCAAACTCATTAGACATCTCTAGGGTATAGAAACATGGTTCTAGCATCCTCCCATACTACTTCGGGTGAGACCTTAGTCCGCGCTCCATGGACTATTGCCGAAAGAGCCAGTAGTATAAGGACTTGTTTGGCTAATTAACTCTGAACCTAGGTTAGGCCCCAACAAGCCAACACTCTCCATGGTTTGCTGACATATCCAACTACCTAGTTTCTGCAGAGTTCCCTCCAAATCTGTCCTCCAAGGAAAAGAGAAAAATTGTAAGGAAGAGTGACCCTTTCACTTGGATTGGGGGCAGTCTCTTCAAGTTAGGACCAGATTAAATCTTGAGGAGATGTGTTAGGGAAGAGGAAGTCTTTGACATCCTCTTAGCCTATCATGATGGGCCTTGTGGAGGTCACTTTGCTGCCAAGAGGACATATTTCAAGGTTCTACAAGCTGGCTACTACTGGCCCACTCTCCACTAAGATGCAAGAAGATACACCAGTCGATGTGATCAGTGCCATAGAGTGGGAAAACCTACTCCCAAGGATGAAATTCCCTTACAACCTTAGGTGCCTTTAGAGCCATTTGATAAGTGGGGCATGGATTTCATTGGGCCAATTGATCCACCATCAAGGCAAAAAAAGTACATAATTGTATGCACTGATTATTTGACAAATTGGTCCAAGACAAATGTTGTCAAGGTAGAAACATAGGAGAATGTGGTTGAGTTCTTAAGGGATAATGTGTTCTACAAATTTGGGTACCCTAGAGAGCTAGTCACCGATTAGGGAGCTCAATTCACATCACATATAATTGAGAATTTGTTAAGGAAACATCATATAAAGCACAAAAAATCTACTGCTTATCATCATCAGGCCAATGGAAAAGTAGAGGTCACCAATAGGGCACTAGAAGGCATCCTCACCAAGGTTGTGAGAAACAACAAAAAGGATTGAGCAAATAGATTAGTGGAGGCCACTTGGGCCTATAATACAACTTGGAAGACAACTACTAGTTTCACCCCTTATGACTTGGTCTATGGAAAGAAGGCTCTACTCTCCATTGAGTTCTAGTACAATACTTTGAGAATGGTGGCACAAATGGATTTATATGTTACAAAGGCACAGCAGGAGAGGCTACTCCAGTTAAATGGCTTGGATGAATTTATAATGCAGGCCCTCCTACACATTGAAGTTATCCAAATGCAGAGGAAGGTCTGGCATGATAGGAACGTCAAGGACAAGGTTTTTCAAGAAGGGGATTGGGCTCTGCTATATGACTCTAGGTCCAAGGACTTCAAAGGAAAATTGATGAAAAAGTTGTTAAGACCATACCTGATAGAGAAATCTCACGACAATGGAGCTATTCAAATCAGGACCATTGATGAGGAAGGGATTCCCTTGCTTTTCAATGGCTACATATTGAAGGTTTAGAGAAAGCCTTTGTCCAGGGAAGATTCCATCAGCACCATCAGTAAAGAGGTGAATGTGATTGGAAGTGTCCTAGCTTCCAAGTCACAGAATGCGTAGATACTGTTTTTGTTTGTGCAAAAAAAAACGAGGAAAAAACAATAAGAGGCATAGATGAAAACCTCCATAAGGAATCTGAGGTCAATTATTGGGTTGAAAACCTCCTTGAGGCAACCCAGGAGTGAAAAAAATAAAAAATAAAAATAAAATATCCCTGGGTGAAAACCTCCCTTAAGGCGCCCAGGGCAGATAGACAGGTTTAAAACCTCTCTTGAGGCAGATTGTGTGTCCCTCAAAAAAAAAGACAAAAAAGAATGCCATGATATGGATCTACAACATGTTCATTAATAATTTCTATCATTTTGTAGGTTTTGAGGACAGTGGCAAATTACAAAGCTCCAGGGACAGCACGCTTAAATTCCATTCAAATTTTCCCTCCATCCATGAAAACCATGTCGTTGCCACTCTCACCCATCTTTGGGGCTCAAAAACCCATTTTCGGGCCCTCTCTGGATTGCTATAGGATGTCTTGTAACTGCTACAGGAAGATCGCATAGCACTACAGGATGTCCTGAAATTATACATGAAAGGATCTGATTGGGAAAATCATCATGAATGACCTATCCAATGCTAATTATATTCCTCACACCTTGATCCAACCACTCACCCATCCTCCATGCATCCATGATTTACAAAAATCACCATCTCTCAAAACCAACCCTAAGATTTGTCTCATTCACAAAAAAAAAACAAAATTCAAAGAAAACACATATGACATTTCCTCCATTTTCAAAACCATCCACTACTCCACTAGGGCCCTAAAATCATTCTCCAACCCCCTACACTCCTTCTCATCACTCCACTGAAGTTAAAACCCTTGAAAAAGAAGAAAAAGGGTTGCTACAAGATCTCATGTAACAGCTTGTGCCACTATTTTTATCAGCCCGAAACCTAGTTTTTTCCCCATCAAGTTAAGGGGATGGTACCATCATCCTGAAGCAGCTTATCGTTCCAAGAAGGACTCCATAGCAGTAGAATCACCATTTGGGATATCATCAAAGCACCTGCACACATGAACTGCACCAATAGTCAAATAAACAGGAGCGAAAAAAGTATACACAGGGACAGAAGACAGCAAGATAAGTCCCTGAGTAGCAGCACAGAGATCCAACACTCCAGCATCCATTGATTGAGCTCAAGGTAGGCACATGTATGGTAACCTCTAAGCTCCTCCCTAGGTGTAAAATAATGAAAAATGTATGAATATCGAGGTAAGGTCTTTTTATAAGTTGGAGGTGGCCAATTAACTTGGCCACCCTCAGCTAGTGAACGAAAAGTGATCTATCAGTCATCATGCAACGTAGGAGTGTCACATCAATCAAAATCAGTTAAGAGGGAGTGGGTGTTGATTATGAGGGATAAGAGAATGATCATTCTAGGTGGTCCAATGGTCCAAATGAGTAAAAATCGTACTATTTCCAATAATCACAACACTCTGAGCTCGAACCACAAATAGCATGTAACGTACCAAAGCTCAAACTTTCTTGCATATTCACACATTTTGAAATTAGTTAAGGTACAAATGATCTTGGGAAGCTATCGAGAGAGGAAAACCCTAATCTATCATTCCTACAGAAGGCGGCTACTAAAACAGCTACAGGAAGTGTAGGAAACTACAAGAAGCTACAGGAAGCCTCCAAGGATGCAAGAACACTACCTAGGGTCGATTTTGTCTTCAATTATCATTATACCATGCCTTCTGGTAAAAAGTAAGTGGCCCCTCACATTCTTTTATCCATGTTCTACATGTTGGTTCACCTTGAACTCTCTTAGTAATTACAGTCATCTTGTGGATTAAAAGAGTTTTTTTTGCTATAAAATACAAGGGATATACATAATTTTCATCAACTAGAGGTTCCACCCCTCTATTCCCTTTGAAGTCATATTGGAGCTCACAGGAAGAAACCCTCCTCCACCTAGTTGGAAATAGAGAAGAACATTGGAGGGGGATGCAATAGGAGAGAGCCTACAAATACTAATAGAATTCACCTTCATCCCCCTGTAGTAGACATTTTCAAGTGGCATCAATGGTTAGGTTTCTTTGAGATGCTAAAAGGATATGATGATGATATCATGTATGAGTTTTCTATGGCCTTAAACCCTCAAAAAAGAGCTAGTTCTACCATTGTGGTGAGTGGATTATCCATTACCATCAATCCTAAGCTGATTAGAAGGGTGAAAACACTTCCCCTAGGGGTCCAGTGGAGAAAAGAAGAAAAGTTCAGTAGTGCCCTTGCTAAGAATAATTTCTTAACTGATGATGAGAAACCAATTTTAGATCAAAATGGAGTCCGAAGGGAGAGCCTCCCCTATCCCTAGGATGAGGTAACCTACCATATCCTTAAGTTCATCTCTTGTGAGGGAATACTGAGTGTAGTCTATGGCTACCAATTCAGACTGCTCCACGAACTAGGATTTCAAGCAATATTTCACATAGACTAAAGACTCAGTTTGCTTTATTTCCTTCTACAGTCTATCATGGCCATGAGTCAGAAGGTTAAAGAGGGAAAGAAACAACACTTAGGACACCATGGCCTCATCAAACTAATAGTGAAATATGCTTTGAATAAATTAAGAGTTCTTTCCCTCTGGTCCACATTCAGATCTATGGACAATGAAGCCTTCCTTAACACTCAATTCCTTGCACTTGGTGAGACCCCAACCTCTAGTGTTGAAGGAGAAGAAGCAAAGGTAGAAGAGGAAGAGGCAGAGGCAAAAGAGGAAGAGGCCATAATAAAAGAGGAAGAAGAGGTAGAGGTGGAGAAAATAGAGGAAGAACCAAACAAAAAGGAAGAGGTGGAGGAAGAACAAAAGGAAGAGGTAGAGGAAGAACAAAAGGAAGAAGAAGAGGAGGAGCAGCAAGGAGAACCAAGACCTAAGAAAACCATTGCACCTAGAGAAGAGGAGGTATCCCCAGAGGAGAAAACTTTATCTCCTGAACACCCTGAAAAGGAGGCAGTTGTTATCCTAGTTGCCTTGGGCACACCAATCAAACCTAAGAATAAAAGGCAAAGGAAAACCCCCCTCTACTTCAAAACAAGGAAAATCACTAGGATTAAGTAGGGGAAGCCTCAAACCCCCACAAGGACCCCATTTATAATTGAAGAATCGCCAAGTAAAAGAGAGAAGCTAGAACCCATTGAAAGGAAGGTTTATAAAGTCACATCTCCTGGAGCCATTTCAAAGACTCCCATTTCATTTGAGAAATTATGTTACCAGGTCAACCTTCTCTAAGAAACCCAAGGCACCTATCACACTCCAACAAAAAGAAAAAGGCATGCTACTGGAAACACATTGCCTACTTAAAGAAACATAGTCAGTTCTACGGGAAAAGAAGAAAATGCCACAAGAAGAGTAGAAGGGGCAGAAAGAAGGAAAAGAGGTAACACAATAGTTACAAGAGGGAGCATATTCTCCAAGAACATTTGAGAGAGATTTTCTAGAGCTCCAGGAGCCTATTCCACCGCCCAATTTGAGCTCCTACTACAAGTTCATTGAAGGAGGTAGAGTGATCCCATAGAAATTTGTACTCCCTCTCTTCTTTGAACTTGAGGTATAAAGAGGAAGGACACATAGATAGATGCAAATTTTCAAATCCAAGAAAGTGGAATATGTGGGCCTTATGGAAGAAAATCTCCTAGAAATGGGCAAGGAGTTGAGTGAGTTAAGGGATAGAGAGTACACAATGAGAACACAGTTGTAGGAAAAAACACATGGTTGAGGAAGAAATATTAAGGGAAGGAGACCCAATTGGCCACAATGGAAAGCCTCTCCATGGAGGCACTTCAATGCAGACTTCCATCCAAATCCTATGCACTTTTCCTCAAGGACCAATGGATGCAGTTCCAGATTAAGACATTAGCACAACATGGGTCCATGCCATTCCAAGACTATAGGTAGTTCATTGAGTTGTGTGACAAGAGTAGCATTGAAGACAAAGCCAAATTAGTTGAATTCTACCTGCACAACCTCACCTTAACTGACATGAATGTTTGGATCCCAATGCAAAGTTGGGAGACTTGCAGCTGATGGCCCTTGCATCTTGGATGAGTCATGAGGAGGCCAGGGCTGAGGATGTGAAGAGAGTATTGGTAAAAGAAGAAAAAGAACCCCTCTACATCAGGACAGAGCAGATAAGTTCCATGGTTGTAATCAGTAATCACAACATCATTTCCAATGATGCTAAGATTGCACCTAGATACCTTGCCACCCAAGAGCAGGTCATCTCCCACTTTGAGGAAACTATCAAGTTTTTGGGGACAGAGAGCCAACAAGCATGTCAGAGAAGATGGAATACCCTACCACACAATCTCCAAATTAGGAAGTATCACTCTCTTGATAGATTGAGCAACGCATTGGATAGAACACCTATGTACAAGAAGGCCATGCAAATATTGAAGATCAACTAGATTGGACTTAAGCTCATTCCACCTTTTCTATTGGGTTTATAGGAAGGTAGGAAGGAATAAGAGGAAAGGAAGCAGTGGGAAGACATAGAAAAAATTGCAGGCTTCTATCATCAGGAAGACACACCATCTACAGAAGCTTGGGATGTCAGAAAAGCCACCAGGGCCATGAAGGACATGGACATAGATGACTAGGTTGCTCAGAGGATGAGAAACAGTTTCAGTAGGGGGGTGATGATGAGGCTCATAAATAGGTATATTATATGGGTCACAATGCCATCCTCAAACTTATTAAATTATATTTTTCTCACATTTATCTACAAATCTTGTTATATTATGGATAATGTGAGGAGTAAATATGTGTTACTATTCCATGTGGCCTAATGTGTGTTAAATGTGGGAATTGGAGCAATCTTGAGTTGATTTGAGTGTAGGAACCCAGAGTATACAAGCAAAAGATATTCTAGGAGGTGTTCCACCTCCTTAATTCCTCAAATCAATCGAAGATCCCCCACTCTATCTCATCAACTCAGTGTCATTGGCATCCAAGTAGGCCGAGTTCATTGGCAGTCGAGCCATTGCAAGTCAAGGAAGAGTTAGATTCACCTATTCTCGAGTTAGGGAGTCAAATATCCCTATTTTCTAGGGAGTTTTTGGTGGCTCCACTTTTGTATAAATAAAAAAGTTGAAGGACTCATTTGGATTCGAAGTTTTATTATAGCCAAGAGGCCATTAAGTTGAAGAACATTTGACTGTTATTTTTATGATGTATTTGACACTTTTTGAATGATAATGAGAATTTCTATTTTTATCCATCACTAAGTTGATTCAGAGGGATGAAGCTATTGGGTTAGGGCCTAACCCTAACAACATAAGTTCCTCTCTTGTATCTATATTCTTAGTCTATAATTTTGATTAATTGATGAAGTTTATTCATGTTTCTTTTAGCTTAGAATATCGATTAAGTTGTTGCTTATTTATGTTTCCATTAACTTATAGGGTAGATTAGTTATTGTAGTTCAGTAGAGTAAAATCCATCAAAAATCCTGTGACAATGACCCCTATCTCATCTCCCTCATGCAATCATGATTAGAGGACCCCACTCTCACAGCCCAAAAATATAGTTTGATTTCCTATTCATTGCATAGATCAAGTTTTAGCATTAGTTAGTTAGTTGTTTATGATTTCTTCGAAAGATTTACATCTATTATTTTACTTCTCATGATTGTTGTATCTTGGAAGGTATTTCATCTCGTAGATCAAGTTATTAGCATTAGTTAGAAGAGATTTTCAAAATTCAATTCATCTTTTCCACATTGACATGTAATAATCTGCAAATGAAAAGATAAATAGGTGCTGGTGTTATTGCAGGGTTGTTGATCTTCAGGAAAGGACTCCTTTCACCGACTTCATTTAGTTATTCTCCACATTCTATTTATGCATGCCAACCCATGTTCTAAACCTCTATTTTTCGGTGACTGTGAGAAAGACATCTTAGCCCAAATCTGGCCTTCTTGAAGTATTGGGCTTGGTTAAGGGTGATGATCACCATCCCCATGCTTTCCACAACTTTCATACACCCTTTCAACAATTCATCTCACCCTTCTTACCCTCTAAACCCTCTCATCCAACTTCCTGTAGCATTTCAGGACATCTTGTAGCAGTACAGGAATCTTGTAGCAACATCATGTAGCTTACCTATAGTAGTCTATTTTTACCTTGTTTTGACTTGTAATGATAGCCTAGCCTAGTTTAGGAGTATTTTAAACCCTCAGCTTGGACTCCATGACCAGAAGTGCCATCTACACTAGTCCTTTCACTCCTTTTTCCTTCCTGCAAGATCAGATAGCATTAGTTCTTTCCTTTCCAAATTTAGAAATTAGAACTTTATTTACTCTGCAAGTGTGAATTATATAGTTAATGCATGCATTATTGAACTACGAAATGGTAGAATAATATTATGTTGCCAAGCAACCCTGATAGCTAGATGATTTAGTGTAAGTTAGCATAGTTTCCTTTCTGCGAATTAGCATAGGATTTGTGTCATTTCATATCATTTACAAGTTGGTAGCTTTCATTTCCTTAGTTAAAAAGCATTTATTTTCTCTGCACTAGGACTAGCCTTTACATTCTGCTTTCATTAGTTAGACTCCTTTCATTTCAGTATAGGAATGGTCTGGAACCCTAATGATCAAGTGACCCAGTTGAGGGTGGCATGAGTAGAATGATGCATCTATTTTGTATATAGCACTATCGCCTCTAAGTTTGTATCAAACCCCAAGTTGATAAATTAAATTTGAAGAGCCTCTAGAAGTTCCAGCACTCTTGGTGAAATACTAGGGCTCACCACATTCTTGGTGCATCCAACCCAACCCATCAAATATTGATTCCACTTCATGGTTAGACATCACAAAACCATCATCAAATTGGTCTCCATCCAAGCATTCTAGGGCTTCCAGAGCGTTTGTTCCAACCAAGGCTTCCAGGACTAGTAACTCAACAAACAATTGTCGTTGAGCTTCTAGAGCATTTATCCAACCAAGGCTTCCAAGACTAGTAACTCAATACACCAAAGGCTTCCAGAGCATTTTTCCAACCAAGGCTTCTAGGACTAGTAACTCAACCCAAGCTATTACAAGGTTTCTAGAGCGTTTGTCCAACCAAGGCTTCCAGGAACTAATAACTCAACCCAAGCTAAGGAAACATGAGAACTAACCAAAACAAAACAAGGAAAATAAACCCGCAATCTCCATGGTTATCCAAGAAATGGAAAGGCTAGGAAATCCACTAGCAATCCAAGAAATACTCCATGTTAGTGACAGATCATGACCAAAAATCCACATGCATATGCCATGCATGCCAAAACTAATGATGAAAACATACATGCAAGTCGGTACCTGCAAGCAAATCCCGTTGTAGTTTTTGATCCTAGTGTCCTCTTGCACTTTCCTACTCTTCCTTTCCCTTCTTGCTCCAAAAATCCAAGTATGCCACACCCTCCAAGAGTGCTCCAAGAAAACGCTAACTATCCAAGAGTATGAGAGAGAGAATAATGAATAGGCTCCAAAACAAAACTGACAAAAGGTTACCAACTCATCCTCATAAGCCTTTTTACGAATGAGGCCTCTATTTTCTTCATTTTCCATTATTTTCCATTATTTTCCTTCATTTTCCTCCTCACATGAAACTTGTGACCTTTCACCTCCTTTTTCTCCTAATTTCCATCATTTTCATAAATAAATGTGCCAAAAATGCCATTTTTCCTTTCCAAAGTCTTAGCCATTGTCTTTGCCAATTTCCTTAGCCATTAATAACCAAGTGAACACCCACACTAGGATGTCTTACCCAAAATTTATCTTGGAATAAGTGTCCCATCAACCATGGTTATTATTTTTCCTTTATTAACTTTTATTACATGGAATTTTCACTAGGGTTGTTACAAGCTAGTTGGCCTTTGTAGCATCAATATGAGGTTATTTATCCTTTTTATTTCATGAGTATTATACTGGTTTTTATATGGATTATATGGCTATGATTTCCTTGGTATTTGTGTTGCTATTATGTTGGTTATGAACGTGTATTATGACAGTGGCTACATATGGCTAAGTTTTTGCTTGTAAATGAATGAACAATGTATCTATGGCCTAATGGATGAAACTGCAACTAATGTGTTGAGGCATCAATGCTTCTTAGCGATTCTCAGATGAGTATTAGACCCCTATGCTCATATCTGTTGTTTAAACCTGTATATTACATATTTTTCACATGTTTGACGAAATTCTTGTCATGGCTAGTAGGGGTCTAATCAAGCCCTTGTTCAAATATTTTCATTTGTATCATTTTTATTTTGTCATCTTTCAGTTATGGAAGTGTCATTTAGTTCTGGGTAGTGACTTGGGCTCTAGGCTTAAAAATTTGGCTCAACTATCGTAGACACAAGCACAACACTAGGTAGAAAATTCCCTAGACACATGCATACCCATGTTGTGGGAGCATCCAGAGCCTCCTCGATGCATGCATGTCCATATCAAGGGAGCGTCTGAGAGTTTAACGGTCTCAAAACTCAGTGGGACCCAAGGGTTGATTACCTGAGAGGTTGGGATGGTTCCTGGGAGTTATGTTGCTGATGTGGAAGGTCTATATGGTGTGTTTCCATTCGTTCCACTTCCTTAAGGTGACTTAGGAGGTCAAATCATATCATTGTAACTTCTCGTCACATGTTTACCTCGGTTGGACGGCTACTTGAGTAGATGTGGGAGGAGGGTGTTACATAGAATTATGTTTTATAATGAAGTGTGTGGTTCATACCACTTCTATCCTTTTGTTTCTAACCCTTTAACCTCAATTATAGCCTCCTCATTCACTTGAACCTATATTTTCTTTACCATATTCATCCCATTATTCAAGTTCTACATGAAATCGAACATGGTTTCTCTATCAAAACCATAAATTCTTCTAAAATATTGAATCCATACTACATGATTTAAGATGTTGTATGCCTCATATGTGGTTTGTAGGTGGATTTCTTGTATATAATTGACTGAACCCCCATTATTATTGTTTCAACTTACTCCTATTGTTAAAAAATGTTCAAACCTTTGCGAAATTGTTGAAACTAGCTCTGCTAGTTTTCTGGCATTCATAATCAAAGTTGCGATAATAGCTCGCGAATAATGGCACAACATGTGAGAAGGGTGGCAGAAAATACTTACACATTATACCCCCACCCCCTCTAATGGATCCAACAGTCATCCTCAGCGATTGGTCACATCAATACTAATGGAAAGGAAGAGGTCAATAAATCGATAATTTCAAATAACAATGCAAGGATAATGGTATTACGTCGTATGATTTGCCACATGAGACAATAATTGAGCAGCCGCTGAAAACTCAACATTGAAACAAGAGAGTGATTTTCACAATATGCAAGATTTGATTAATGGTTAATCCACTTGACACATGTTTATAGAAATAATGAGATAATAATGATTGAAGAGCGCAGATATTAATGCAAAACAAACGAATGGAATTCAAACATTATACACCATCAATGTTAGTATAATAAAATTCCCCTTTTGTTACAGCAAAATTATAATAAACCTTCATTATGTAAACAAATTGTAACAACTTATAAGGGTCCCACATTCCCTAATGTTCCAATATATTGAAATATAACATCAATCATTAGTCTTATAAGAATTTTTGAGCCATTCCCTTAAATCCAAAGTAATGATGATTGAATGGGATCAAGACCTTTCCCAAGGTGAGAAGTATTGTGCTAATCATTTTATATCTCCTTTTTACCCGGCATAGCTTCGCTGCTAATAGGCCTATTTAGTACCTTGGTGGGTTTTCATTGGTACCATACAAGCATGGCCTCGCTACCAGTAGGCTTGTTTAGTACCTCAACAAGTTTACTTGTATTTCCAGCTTCTAGTTAAATTATATATATATATATATATATATATATATATGTGGAATATGGATGGTACAAGAGTTTATTTACTTAAGAAATTATTTTAGTTCTTGGATTGGGTTTTTGAGCACATATTTCACCATAGTCCTTTTGTTGTAGTTATTTTTTTATGAAATAAGACACAGTGTTTTAGGGAATAACACAAAACTTCCACATAATCATTAATGCCTCTATCGTTATTTTGAATGTTTAATGTAAATACTTCATGGAAATGGGCATCCATAGAAAGTTGTGGCGCTAATGCTAATCCTAATAAGGATTGATACAATTTTCTTAAAAGGTACTTTAACGTTAAATGAGTAATAATCATTCGAGTCATTAAAAACAACAAAAACAATAATAACACAGTATGCTTCCCTCAAATAATAATAGAATAAATGATGAGAAGGGATGGGCTCTTTCAATCAATTACAATCATTTTTTGAAATAGGGGTCAAGAGATCATTATATCGAAAAGTATTGATAATATACAATAGCAACATTCTTGTTTTAGTTTAAGTAAAGAAACAATGATTGTGGCTAAAGGTATGGTAGTTGTGAATCAGGTAACGACTATTGTGACTTAAGGTAACAACAACTGTGGCTTGAGATAACAACAATTGTGCCTTAAGGTACAACAATGTTGGCTTAGGGTACAATAATTGTAACTCTATATAGAACAAAAAATTATATAAACAAACATATATACAAACAATAAAAATAAAGGGAAATCAAAACTAAAAATAAAAATAAGCATTATAATTCCAATATTCAAAATTCATTATTATTGTTATTATATATACATTACACATTTTTTAACTAAATGAAAAAGAAAGAAATTTTCCTAGCCGCAGGTGTGGAGAAATTCCCCTTTCCACCTACGATCTCCAAATTTGCATCAGTTGTGAATTTATGAATAAAAGACTCATTTTTGACTCGTTGATGCTAAAAGTGCAACTAATGATCATTGGTAAGAAAGTACAAACTAGAGTCGTCCATGGTAGTGAGGCACACTGTCCTATTATCATATACTTCACTGACCTCATAGGTCCTAACCATCTAGTTTGAAGCTTTCCCTGGAAGTATTGAAACCTAGAATCATATGATAATTCCCAATCACCTTTTTGAAAAGTCTTCTTTTGAATGAGATGCCATCATTCCATTTATCCCAATGTTATTGAACTATGGATGTCTATTGGAGAGCAGCAAGGTGCATTTTGTCTAATTCGTTGAGGTGCTCCAAACGTTGTTTCTATGCTTCCGAAAGATTCAAGCCAACTTCTAGGGTAGTATTAAGAGTTTTGATTTCAAATTAAATAAGGAAAATTGGACTTTTACCATAAACAAGTTGGTAAGGTGAAAAGATTGTGGTTTTACAAGAAGTAGTATGGTAAGACCATAAGGCTTCAGGAGGTTTGGAAGCCCAATCTTGAGGATTAGTAGCCATTATTTCAGCCAAAATGTTTTCCAAAAATTTGTGTGTTCTCTAAACTTGACCATTTTCTTGTGGATGGTACGTGGAGGTAACTCTGTGTTTAATGTGATATTTCCTTAAAGTTGCAGAGATTTTATGAGTTGTAAATTGCGTTCTTATCACCTCTACCCACTTCATCACATAGTCAGTACAAACTAAAATATATGATTTAGTATTTGAATGAGGATTAAGGGGGCCCATAAAGCCCATAGCCCATTGTTCAAATAACTCTAATACCAACTGCTTCTGAAGAGGCATTTCATTTTATTGAATGGGATGCCCCATTCTTTGGTAGTAATCGCAACTTTGAACAAACTTTTTAGCATCCTTAAATATTGTTGGCTAGAAGTAGCCCATCTACAGTACTTTATGCCCTATTCTACGATAAAAAAAAATAGCCTCCATAGGATTCATCGTGGCAGAATTTAAGAATATCGTAAACCTCATCTTCACTTATACATCTTACTAATTTGAAGGTTTTCTCCTGTGTGAAAAAGATAGCCATCTATCGAGGAAAATCGAGCACTGTGTTGAATGATGTGTTTCTTCTCTTGAGGAAATAGATGTGAAGGTAGTTCCCCTGTTGCAACATAATTTGCAATATCTTCATGCCACAGCGTTTTACGAAAACCACGAATAAGTGCTCTTCTAGGAACCGATATTCTACTAGAGAGGAATCATTCGGAGGTGGAATCTTAGATAAGAAATATGCAACTATATTTTATTTTCCCAACCTATCTTTGATAGTGATATCGAATTCTTGCAACAGAAGCAACCAACTAGTCACTCTACCATTATTAATTGGTTTATTAGCTAAATACTTAATAGAAGAATGGTATGTATATAAGAAAATAGTGTAACCAGTAATATAATGACAAAATTTATTAATAGCATAAACAACAACCAAAAATTCGTTCTCCATCACTGTATAATTTAACTCGGTTGGCGCCAAGTTTTTGTTGATATAATAAATACAATAAGGTTTCTTGTCTTCTTCTTTCCTAAGTAATTATCATATGGCCATGTCGAATGCATCAGAGGAGATGTGGAATGGAAGTTTCCAATTATGACCATGTAATGTTGGTGTTGTTAATAGTAATATCTTTAATTCTGCAAAGGAATTTTCACATTTATCAGTCCAAATAAATTCCACTTTTCTTGTTAATACATATAATGGTGCTATAATTTTTTAGAAATCTTCCATAAATCATCAATAATAATCAGTATAGGCAAGAAATCTACATACCTTCTTTGGTGTACGAGGAACAAGAAGTCTAAGAATTACCTCAATTTTTACTGGGTCCACCTGGATGCTTGCAACAAAGATGAAATGACCTTTTTTCATCATCATATGACACTTTTCATGGCTAAGGCATAATTTTGTTAATATACATTTGATGAGGACCTTTTCCATTTTATTCAGTGCTTCTTCAAATTCATCGCCATAGCATTTGAAGTCATCCATATAGATTTAAAGTCATTCATTAATTAAATCAAAGAATATACTCAGAACTGCCCTTTGAAAGGGTGTGGGTGTGTTACATAGATCAAATGGAAGAAGTTGGTATGAAAATGTTCCCCACAGGCAAGTGAACGTGGTTTTATCTTGGTCTTCTAGAGCGATCTGAATCTAGTTATATCCGTTGAATACATCCAGAAAGGAAAAAAAATTCTTTCTGAGAAGAGTATCAAGGACTTGATCAATAAATGGAAGAGGAAAGTGGTCTTTTAGTCTAGCTTTTTTTAATTCCTTGTAATCTATGAAAATGCACCACTTTCCTTTCTCTTTAGGAATAGCAACTAATGGTGATACCCACTAACTGTTTGATATGGGATATATGAAATTATCATCAAGCGATTTCTGAAGTTCTTGTTTCACTATATCCTTAAGGTGTGGATTTAGCCTTCTTTGAGGTTAATTAATAGGATAGGAATCTCCCTATGGATAAATTTAATGTGTACATAATTCAATATCGATGCCCTTCATGTGCGTGTAATCCTAGGCAAAATATTGTTTATGATTATGGAGGACTTGTATTAATCATTCAAGTTCAGAGCTGATAAGATTAGCATTGATATTTAACATTTTACCAAGTTCAATTTCAATTGGAATATTGTTATGAACTATTGTCATAGGAATGTGATCGTTGGTGAACCCCTCCATAGGGTTACCCTGAGCTTCATTATCCGAAACAGCTTCCAACATTTGAAAAGTTGAATATTCTACTGTAGACGGTTTACTAATGAAGCTACTAATGGTATCATCTTCAATCTACTACTTGAAGGTAAGGGCCTTTTCAATAGTAAGGATAAGGCATAATTTTCCTTCTTTGCAATTGGAAGAGAACCATTTTGGGTTACCTTTATCTACATTATTTTTACCAGGTGGATAAATGGTAAGACTCTTGATAGTTGTTCCTTTAGCAATTTTCATATTCCTGGTTCGAGATCTAATATATGCATCGACAGTGGAAAGCCAAGGCCTTCTCAATATAAGAGGATGTCCTTCAAGCTTATCTTTAAGATTAAGAACTAGGAAATCGACAGGATTCCCAATAGTCCACTGAAATAATTGTCTTCTCAAGTATTCCTTATATTTTAGTTATAGATCTATCAACTAATTCCAGCATAGTAGGAGTTGGTCCCATCTCATGAAGTCCAAGAAAAGAATAGGATTTTAATGTCATAATACTGATAGTAGCTCCCATATATACTAAATTATTTGGAAAATTGGTGCCTTTCACTTGTACAATGACTATAGGATTTCCAGGGTCTTCGTATTTCATAGGAATTTGTTTCCCTATGATTAAATTGAGCGGTTTCCCAATCACATGCATAATGGGAGCATATTTAGGTTTCTTACCAAGATTCTTAACACACAACTCCTCAATAGTGTTTGCATAGATAGGGATGTCTTTAATAGCCTATAAGAGTGGAATCTTAACACATATATTTTGTAGTTCCCCTTTGGGGTATATTGGTTGTCCACTAGGAAGGGTATTGTGTGTTTTGTGGAGTTTTACGGGGTGGCCCAAAGTATTGTTGGTTTTTCCATAAAGATCTTGGGTATGCTTGATTTGGCCAGAATAATTCAAAGTGTTATTAACTCTTCCAGGGTGATCCAAGGTATTGTTGTCTCTACCAGGGTAATCTAGGATATTGTTGTTGATTATACTAACTAGAAAAAAGCATAGAAGGATCTTGGACCATACCCGAATCACGTGATTTCCAATGTCGTCTTTGAGCCATAAGGTATGTTGGTTCAGGTTCCTCCCCTGCCTCTTTGTAAACCGATCTTAATCCTAGTAGGGATGGATGAAAATCAGTCAAATGTTGTTTTTCACAGATAGCGCAAACTTCAATCACATCTAGTGGACATTTCTTACGACCATGTTTCTAAAAACAACAAGGAAAAAAATCGTTAATTCTTGCTCTACCCCTACCTATTTTTGTTTCACTTACAAAACATCCAAATGTGTGGTCAAGGTACTTAGAATATCAGTTTTAAAAATTTCTAACAAATTACTGATTTCTACATGAGTGACTCCTCCATCAGTAGCCCTGCTAGTTTTGCTTAGATGATATCATAATCCATGCCTACTCATTGGACTTCCTTGAGTGCACATGATACATATATTTAATTCTTATTCTTCCTTATAAATATCTCCTTGTCCCATCAAATTAAGTGTTTCTAACAATTCATATTTCATTCCTCTCATAAGAGAAATTTTCAATACTTCTTTAGGAAGATTGGTGTATGGTGATATTTGCAGGTTATATTGAAACATTTCTATGTATTGCTCTAAATTAGTGTCCTATTTGTATGTCATATTAAATATTTCTTATTTTAAATCCCTATACTGATAATAGTTATGATATTTTTTAAGAAAGGTTTCATTCATTTCATCCCAAGATTTAATGGTACCACCTCCTAATCCCATAAACCATTGTAGTGTTTCTCCCTTCAAGGTGGAAGGGAAAAAATTTAATTTGTTTGTATCAGTGGTATATTCGTATCCTTGGCACAAGACATCGATTTCGAATAGGAAATGCATCTAGGTCTTCTAAGGCCAATCCATGGAAGTTTGGAGGACCTTGAAGTGGTATGGCTTCCATAGGTGCATTTTCATGTGGATCAATGATAGGAAATTATATTTTTGAAGTTGATGTGGCTGATATATACCACTTCTAAAATCTCTTCAGCATGCATTTGTAATTATTTTCTCTAGTATGCTCATCCTATATGGACTTTTGGATAGTAGGACAACTCCAAGCACCAAATTAATGGCAAAATTTTGTCCCTTTTTGGTGGAAAACCTAAGATTTCACCAATTCATCCTCATGCTCTCTTAGCACTAAAGTATCAAAATTTTTTAGCACCATGTCCTTGGTTTCCTCTTCCATGTGTGTTGCATAAATTTTACACCCTTTACGAAGAATCTTTTCAGGATGAAATTTCCCGAATGGAGATGGGTCATAGAATCCATTGAACTTTCCTATGTTTCTCTTCCTCATCAAGACAAGTAAATTCCTATTGTAACAAACTAGGAAAGCATGATCCCCATCCAATCAATCCACCCCAATGAAAATATGATATGATCACAAAGAAATGATATTTAAATATACAATTGTGCCCAATCCATTTAGATATATGGGACAACTCTTGAAAATTTCATTGATCTTCTTTTTGGTTCCAATGGAAAGCTTAACCAACCATGATCTTAAAATATTATTTCGTTTTACATGAAATATATCCACTATATTTGGATGAATAAAATTATGAATTTCCCATGAATCGATGAAAATTGCAGCAAGATTATTTGAAATCTTACCTTCCACTTCAATCATGTGTGATTAATCCTTTACTTGTCGATCTTCCAAGGTTGCATATATTCTTAGTATGTTTCTCCCAATGTCCTTAATTGTAGTGGTTTCCTAAAGGTTTTGGATAGTCCTCATTCAATCTTATTTATGAGGGAAATCCTTGAACAAATGCTCTCCTCTACAACCTCGACTTTTGATTAGTTGTTTTTCCCTTTTTTCTAAAGAATTTCCCATCTTGGATTCACCTTACGATATGTTTGACTTGGTTGATACACATAAGGACTCGATTTAATGACATACAAAAGTATATAAAATGTATGTAATATTTTACTAATGTGCATTGGTTGTGTGGCACTATTGTATCCTTTGGTTCCACCTAGAACCCTGGCATGGTGCCATGTCACCACCTAGGCCTACCTAGCCTTCCTTGACATATCTAACCACTCATCGACTCCTCTCTAATCCTCTTTCTTCCTCCTTACTCATTATATCTCCTCTCCTTCTTTACCATATCTTCGTTTTTTCTCCCCTTTTCCTTTATTTTCTTTGTATTTATCTGACTCATATCTTTTTCTTTTCTTTATGCTTTCCCCACCTATCCCCAACTACCACTTGGAATTAGCTACAATGATGGATAGGTATCATCTTGCCCCTTTTTCTTTAGTGCCCTAACATCCCTGCCCATTTATCAGATAGTTTAGATCAACCCCAACCAAATTAAAACTAAGCATGATATTGATCCTTTTAGTTTTGCACTTTTTACTGGCACCAAAGGACCCAATTCAATAGTTTCCCCCAAACCACCTTTGTCCACATATTCGCTTGTTGATTGGTGCTAGGTAATTTAAGAACTTTTCAAAACTATTTTTGAAATGTATCAGTACTACATTTCACCCTTTGCCACCAGAGCCTACCACATGGCCTCTGCCACTTACCATTGTGGCATCGCCTTGTCATCTGACAAATGGAATCCACGTGGCCTCTTGGACATAAAGTATATATAATTTTAAAAGTTTTCCTTTGGCTTCTATGGAAATATAAAATAAAGATTCCCTTGACCAATCAACCCCACACATAGGTAATTTCACCTCTACAATCTAAAAATTTTCCATTTCATAGTTATTTCAACTATGTCTTTCTCCCTAAAATTAGGAATTTTTCTCGATTTTTCTCAATTTTTCCAATTCCACCATGACCATTTTGAATTTTCCAATTTGACCAAATTTACCTCTATAGGTGGTTATTTTAATATCTTCCATTGAAATTTATTTAGGGATTCACCCATAAATTGGGGCCTCTGTGTAATTTCACTCCAAAATATTCTATAATCAAAATTTTGCCAATTATTTCCCCTAAAAATTAAAATCAAGATTTTGTGTCCCCGTGCCTTAATTTCCTTCAATTTACCAAAATTTCCCCAATTGCTCATATGGAATTATGTCAAATATATTGCAAACAACCCTTGTAATTATTTTCCTATGTAATTTTCTCTATTTCAACTTATTAGCGTCACTTATGTAAACATAGTGTTGTAGCCTACTATGTAAACTTCCTATAATGTCTCTAAGTACCCACCTAAATAACATTACTATTTTTTAATGTACCCAACCATCCCTAGGTTGATCCACACTACCATAAACCCATTTTGAACACCATAATTTCCAATCTCTTTTTATTCCTCGCTATAAATTTTTGTAATTATTATCCCTATTACCATAATATGAATTATCCCTACATATGAAAAAACATGAGGGACTAATAAAAAATGATGGTGCGAGGTGCTAGGGTTTTTTCTCTCCTTAGGGATGTGCAACTCGTTGCCGTCGAACAATAGCATGCTTCTGGTATTGATGGAGATTCGAGATGCAAGGACGTTGGCTTTAGCCTTCTCTAGGGCTTTGGAAGAGTATGGTTTTTGGATCTACCGGTGGTGAAATGGCCTCCCATCAACTGTTGCATGACACTAGCTTAACAAAATAGGCATGGGTTTGGTCCTGCAGATGCCCCCCACGCTAGGGTCTACACTACCAAAAAACTCCATACTACTACATATAGGACTAAAATATGACGACATAGTCCAACAGTATGGCACATACTATTACAAAGATCGAGCAAAATGTCATTTTTTTTTAAATTGTGTAAAGTCTCCATGTTCATTGGAATTCCGACGGTCGGTTTCTATGTCATTGGATTTCAACGAATACAATATAATACTATATAATATATATATATTATATTATATATATATATATATATATATATATATATATATATATATATATATATATATATATATATATATATATATATATATATATATATATTAAAAGAGGTCTTCTATTTTGCATGCTAAGGCACAAATCATCTTCCTTCGTGTTTCAAACTCAACTCCGATGAGACTCAAGCAATGACAATTTTTTAGATGCAAAACCCACCTGGTGTAAGGCCCATATCTATATAGATATTAATATATAGATTTCCCTATATCTCGGGATTTGGATTCTAATGGTCGATTTTTAGGTCATCAGAATTTCAACAGATATTTCTAGAGATGGAATTTTCTCCTGGCAGATATATAAACATTCCATATCATGTTAGAAGGCCTATAAACAATCTATGTGGAGTCAAAATTTCGACAGATGATTTCTAGATCGTCAGAATTTTGATGGATATAATATAATAAAATATAATATATACTATGATTTATATAATATATATAATATATATTATAAATAATATATATATATATATATATATATATAGAGAGAGAGAGAGAGAGAGAGAGAGAGATAGATATAGTAAAAGAGGTCTTCAAATTTTCATGCCAAGGCACAATCCATCTTTCTTCGATTTTCAAACTCAACCTCGATGAGACTCAAACAGTGACAATTTTTTAGCCACAAAACTCACCTGACCTAAGGTCCTTGCATCATGTTTGATCCCCTGCAATCATGGGACAAACCCATCTGGCCTAAGGTCCTTGCTCCATGTTCTATCCACTACTATTACAAGACAAAGGGGTCCTTGCTTTATGTTCGATCCCCTACAATCATGAGATGAAGATGTTGCATTGCACCTGTATTAAAAGAGGTCTTTGATTTTTCATGCCAAGGCACAATTCATCTTCCTTTGAGTTTCAAACTCAACCCCATTGAGACTCAAATAGTGACAAATTTTTAACCGTAGAACCCACCTGACCTAAGGTCCCTGCTTTATGTTCGATCCCCTGCAATCATGAGTCAAAACCACCTTTCATAAGTTCCTTGCTCCATGTTCGATCCCCTACAATTGTGAGACAAACAAGTCCTTGATCTGTGTTTTATCCCCTGCAATCATGAGATGAAGATGTTTCACTGCACTTGCCCATTCAAGTGTTGTGTTAGAGGACACAATGAAAGGTTGAGAGAAAAAATGGTAATGTCAATGATACCCTATAATTTTTGTGAGTATTTTGACACGAATTTTGTTTAATTGAAACTTGATTGTGATTACAATCTTTGGTAAGAGAACCATTTATGCATTCACCATACACGCTTTGTGTCGTTACCCTTTGATTGTGATTGTAGTATCTAGTAAAGGAACCCTTTCTGCCTTTACCATTCTCTGGTAGCTCCATTCCCATGCCACTTTAGGGGTACATGGAGACTCCATATTCATTTAATATGGTTTAGGATTTGGGCCAAAACCACAAATTTGGGCATCGAGAAAACTAACATTGTTGTGCTTGCCCTAGGTTGGATGACTCAATGGTTTCTTGATGTTGGGTACACAATATATTTGGTTATTTAATTGAGCTAGATTCTCTCCTATTGTTTCACATGATGCTCGAATATCTAAGAGAATTCCTACATAGTTTTATTCAAAGATACCCTCCCTTGAGGTCGTCCTGAGCAATCAAGGTATGGTTGTAGTCTTGGTTTCTATTAATAGGAGGATTCGACACTCATGCCCATAGGTATAACCCACATTGTCACTTGTGAACTCACATGTATGTACATGGGTCAGCAACCTTGCATTTAAGCACAATAATAGGAATACAATTTTTTTTGGTATACTTGCAACTATATGCAAGTATTGCAACATAACACAGCTGTAAATCCCACATGATACTATACTTCCCTAATTCCCATGTAATTGGATGATTTTATATATGTGTGTATGTGTATTTTTATATTTTTGTATGAATATTTTCTCTGTAATTTGATTGTATGAGGTACACAAATAAGGCCATTTAGGCCTTTGTAATGCTTGTTCGATGGGTTATAAAAAAATATTGACGTTCATGTCTGTTGTCATTGCTAGAACAACCTCCAAAAAATTTTCCTATATCAAATTTCATAGCCTACTTTGACTTCACATGTTGTCATTGTAAACATTAAGAGTCATTTTATGTGCTTCCTTTAAGTTCTTTGGTCTCGTTTGTGAGAAAATAAAGATGTCATATTTTAGCATGTTAAGTGTCACACATTGTATAAAAGTTATTTTTGGTGTGTTTAGGGAGTAATTCATGTGCAAATGAGTTGTTCTTATCATGAAAACATGTCTTGCATTAATTTCAAAATTTTCAAGCATTGTCGCATAAGTGTCATCACAGTTGTCGCAAAGTGTATCTTTAGTGTCGCACTTGGTGTCAGCCATCGCAAAGTGTCACATTGAGGAAAGTGCGTTATTCATGTGTTCTAAGTGTTCCTTGTTGTGTCATCAAGTAAACTAAGTGTGAGATCATACTCAAAGTCTTGTTTTGTCCATCTTCATTGCACTGATCCAACACTTAGTCAAAACTGGAAAAACTCCCCAACTGGGCCACTCATCCTCTTCCATCGAACCTAAACTATGCATTACGCAGTCTTAGCCATCAAGAAACCTCCTTTTCTATTGGCGCGACATAATGCGTAATTTTTGGATTCCATAACTGCACATTGCGCAATCTCAGTGCTCAAGCGAACCCATAAGCACCAAAACTATCCAATCTTTCCCTCTAGCCAAAATTGAACTGTGTATTGTGCAGTCTTAGACCTCAACCCTCAAACTTGATCTCTTGAACTGTGAAATTGTGAAATCACTTGGCCTCCCTGTCCTTCCAACACTGCGCAGTGGGAAAACTCAGTGCTTAATCCCTCAACTTGGAACCTTGAATCCCTCAACTATGTAATCGTCAAGCCCATTCTAGCCTAAACCGTGCATTGCACAGTCTCAAGGATCAATCCTGACCCTTGACTGCCTGAGCTACGTAATTGTGTAGTCCCTAAGTCACTCCATAAGCTTGCCACCCAATTATAGCTCAGTCAGTGGATCATCATGCAGCACCTTAGACTAGGGATTTATTGGACTGATTTCGTCTTGTCATGAGTGAATTGCAAATGTAGGTACTCTATCATCTTATGACAAGATGATGAAGAAGGAGATGGAGAAGGAGACCATGCTAGAAGACACCTTTGTAGTTGAATATACAAGTTGATCAATCAAGCAGAAGCAAAGGGACATGAGTTTGTGACAATAGTGCAAGATCTAATAACAATGAAGACTCCTCATCTCTAATCCATATGGAGGTGGAAGAAGAAATCATCTTCAAGAAGACACAAAGCAAGCAACAGCGAAGCAATGGTTTGACATTGCCAAGTCATCATGCAGTCCAACTCATCAATGTCATGTCATATCATGTCATGAGTCATCATGTGCCACATTTTTTTGGAGTATTGAAAGTTATTATTTAAAATGTATTATGAAGTGGAATCTCAAAGGACATGTACAGAATTTAAAGAGTCATGTGAAAGTGGAAAAAGTCAAAGGAAGTCAAACATCCATGAGGGTAGTCCTAGGGTCACAAGGGAGGTGAAGGATCACCCCATTTGTTATATATACACCCTCATTGTACAAGAAAAGTAATTTTCACCTTGGATTCTCCCATAAGGTATTAGAGAGACAAATTATTACTTTTTAGGAGCAAGTAGTGGCTCCAACACTCCATTATTGGAGCAAGTGATGTTTGTTGTATTCATGCATATTGGGAATTTTACTTAATATTTTAAGCCTAATGGCCAGCACGTTTTTCATGCATGGATTGAATATTTATAAGAATTTTTTTCAAATGCTTGTGATTCATGTTTGCTTTCACCAGTACTAAAATAGTTGAACTATTTCAATTTTTTAGTGCTTATCATGTTGAGAATGTGTAGTAATGGTTATAATGATTGTCGCATCCTTGTGGACTATTCTGCTAGATGTTAGATGAAACATTCTGGTTTATGTGTGTCTCTATTAGGGTGGTACTATTACCTCTCTCTTATAGGCTCACTTTCTTTCCCCTGTGAAGTAGAAGAACCTTGATTCCTCTGCAGCTGAACATTCACCAAGCACACCTACTTGCTTTTCGAAGGCACATATCTGATTCTCTCTCTTTCTCACAGCTAAAGCTAAGGAAAATATTTAAGTAGATGGCAATTGGGTTGTATTTTGGATGGGGATCCTATACCAAACGGTGTGAGGTCTAATTGGGACTGTATATCGGGGAGACCCCTTTGAATGTAAGTCAATCCAGCACTTTCAACATTTATAGCGCTAGAAGGAGGGTAGCCATATTTTTATGGCTGACAAATCCACCCACCCACATCATACTTCTTCTAGACAATGTATAAATATTTCCAGCACCTCTCTAGACCCTATTCCTAAAGTAGGCAGATCTTCTCAGCGTGGCTCGAAACAAACTTGCGAAGTTACCTACAAGCACATCTGGGAAATTTGGCCTATAACCACTCACTTTGTGAAGGCTATTGGATTAATTTCTAGAGCACATAATCTTCCTTATTTTCTGAAGAAGAAAGAAATAAATCATATTGTGTTAATGGTTTATATGGTGGAAGATTTGGTTTTTTATACTCTTTAATAGTTATCAGAATCCACAAACAACCAAAACAACATCCACCTCACAACGAAGGAGACAGGGATAATGTTATGCTCTTGGACGACATTTTCCATGGGTTAGGCGGTCTTGGGGGAGATTCCTCTCTTTCTGATGATGAGAAGGAGCATAAAGACGAGAACATGGAAGACCAAGATCTAGATTGGATGTATCAAGGCCCACTCATTGTTCTGTGTATTTTACATAAGATGCCAAGACAACCAGAAAAGTTGTTAACAAAATAGCACCCTGACAAGCTTATCAAAGTAGAATACCATTTGGATAACTTCTACCTACACCTTTAAATGATCAAGGTACATTATGATGAAGTTGCATGTAGACCCTTTCCTTGTACCTTAGATCGTAGAGCAGTTTTTTGGTATCACAGTCTTCCAGCAAACTCAAGTCAAAATTGTAAGGGGTTTAAAAATTTGTTCCTTGAAAATTTCACTGATTTCAAAATCCCAGCCATGTTATTTAAGGATTTAGGGAATATAAATATGGATCAGAAAGAAAATGTTAAATATTTTAATCAAAGGTTAAATCAGATATTGAATAAATTTCCCATGGATACGAAACCTCATGAAACCATCACAATTGACTACTACACTTCTACCTTGCCGAAAATCATTGTGCAGTTTGTAAAGAGAACGATGAAATAAACTTTGGCACAGAATTTCAAAGAAGCCATCACATTTGAAAAGGACTTGCATGCAATTGGATTCATTGTCGATGATGAATCATCTAAAGGATCCAAGGAGACTGGCAAAAGGTCTTAGGCATCTTCAAACAAGGCCAAGGATAAAGAATATATTGATCTTGAAAGCTTGACCAAGACCATAAAGTCTTTGTCTAATGAGGTGGAATAGTTAAAACAAATGAAAAGCAAGACAACTGTTAGTAGCAAGCCCCTAAAGTTCAACTTCCTAAGAAGGACTAACAACAACAACAACAGTAGTCCATCAGCTAGCTCTGCACAAAGATCGAATGTCATCTTGAATGTCAAAATCATGGACATAGACCAATATTATTATTTTCATCAAGAATATCATATAAAACAGCATGAATTATTTGGTTGTGCATATCATTGACACAGTACTTTCAGATGAGTAGACTGAGCAGATGAAAGAAAAGCAAGAATCTAATGCAGCTGAAGAGACTGCATGTATTAGACACGCAGTGAATACTTTCAATTGTGTTTTCACTGCTAAGAAGAAAAATGTCAAAGAACCACCACTAAATGAGGCCCCAGCTTAGAAAAAAAATTAATTAAATAAAAAAATTAAAAGAATTAAAATAAAAATTAAAAAAACAAAAAACAAAAAACAATAATAATAATAATAAAACAAATAAATAAATAAAAATTAGATACAATTTGAGGATCCAAGGGCTTGTTCCTGAATAAGAGATGACGAGGAAAAATTTGAAGGAACATTGTTAAGAAAAATCACACCACATGTCAACTCAATTCAGAACACTCAGTACAAGACTGGAAATGTTGCTACAGCAAAGAACACTTTCGCCAATAGTAAAATCAAGTCTACCATTCTAAAAGTGTCCAATAAATCCAATCCTCCAAACACTTCAGCAATGCATGTTGCGTTGGATTATAATATAGTGAAAGACATCAAGAAAGCTTCCACAAATATTTCAATCTTCGAGCTTACAAAGATAGCAAGCTAGTGGGAACTACTTTTCCGAGTCCTTGATTAGCCTTCATCGGGTGATAATGCTTCTTCTTCCTAGAAGGTGTCTGGTAATTCTTCTAGCCCCCTAGAGTCAGTTGCTAACGCATTGTCATTAGAAGATAACACTCTCTACCCTCCGTTTTTATTGACTTTTGAAAATTTTAATTACAATGTTCACAATTATTTAATTGATTATGGTGCATCCATAAATGAAATTCCATTGTCTGTTGCCAAGAATATCAATGTCAAATGGGATAAGACTGATGCACATATTATTCAATTGGGCAGGTCTCTTGTCCAAGTTATTAGTGAACTCAAAAATGTTCTTATTCCCCTATCATTTGACCATCGAGTTCACCAATGCATAAACATAGTAATCGTGGACATATCAGAAGTCTATAGTGTATTTCTAAGCAAAGAATGGTCTAGAAAACTACAGGAGTATGTTGCTACCGATTGGTCACATTTATGGATTTTGTATAAGGGAAGGAATAACCAAATCTGGGTGGAATCAGAACCGTACATGAAACACATTGTTGCATCGTTCGAAGGGAAAAACGAGCATGTTACTTTCGTAGATTTAATTTTCAAAAATTGTGTTTTGGATACTGGCCTTGGGCACTACCTTGCTCAGCCTTCCCCAGTCCCAGCAAACACACCATTAGAACTCCTTCCCAATCCAACTGGTGGAAATGACCTAGTAACAGTAGATATTAGTAGTACTAATGTAGGATATAGCCCTAGTATTTCTAATTTGTGGATTTTGTCTTTTTATAGTTCTAAGACACTGGAGGGATTTGGATTTGGTTGTGTTCTAATAGACCTACAATGGAGAAAACACCTAACTTCTTGTTGCTTGTAATTTGAGTGCATGAATAACACTTCCGTAATATGAAGCATTGATCTTAGGCGTAGAAAAATCCATTGACCTCAAAGTTAAGGTACTTAAAGCAATAGGTTACTCTAATATCGTCGTATGGCAGGTACAAAATACTATACATTGTGTGTCACCTAATTTGAAAATTTATCAACAAGAGGTATGGCATTTGATTTCTCAATTCCAAGCTTTCAATATTGTATTTGTTCCTAGAATGCATAACGCAATTGTGAATGCATTAGAAAATGTTGTTGTTGGGTTGTCACCGCTTAGGGATGGTTTTCCAGTTGAAATTATTCATAATCCATCCATCCTTAACAATATCACTAATTTATGCATTTTCAATGATGACCAATAGATACTGCATTTCACGGTGAACATTGATGTGTTTAAAGATGCATCCATTAACGAAGACGAGCACAACAAAGTGTTGCAAGATGTGGCTCGAGCGAACAAGGAGAACCCCATACTTAAGGGTGTGGTATCATTATAAATGTTGTATGACTTGCAAAATTGCTTTTGAGGACTGATGAACTTGAAAACTCATAGTTCAACTCTATCGCACGAACAGAGTAATCTTAGTACAGAAAGTGATTTGAAGTTTGTCAATCTCGATACCTGATGTACACCTCAAGAGTGGGAAGCCTTTATTTTCCTTTTTAAGCAGTACCTAGATGTATTTGCATGGATGTATGATGATCTCAAAACCTATTACATGCGAATAATCCAACATTTATTCCAATAAAGGAAGGTTCCAATCCTTTTCAACAGAAGATGTAGAAATTACATTCGATGCTTTAGCCCCTGACTCAAAGGAGTTAAGGAATTTTTTGGTGGCTCAAATCATTTAAAAAGTGTGACATTTGATGTGGATCTCTAATCTGGTCCCTGTAAGGAAGAAGTCCAGGGAGATTTGCCTATGCGTGGATTTTTGAAATTTTAACCATGCCTCGAACAAAGATAATTATCCGGTGCCATCAATGGAGCAGATATTACAGACAGTATCAGGGTCAGAAATGTTTTCTCTCCTTGATATATTTTCTGGTTACAACTAGGTTCTGTTCACAGAAATCGACAGACCGAAGAAAACATTCTAAATTAAGTGGGGCACGTTCGCTTTCATAATAATTCCATTTGGGTTGGTTAATGCCAGTGCAACCTTCCAATGTGTGATGGACATCGCATTCTATAATTTGATTGGTTAGATCATGGTGGTGTATCTTGATGATGTCACGGTGTTTCCTAAAAGGAGATATGACCACTTCCATCAACTGAAGCAAATTAAAAGTGATATCAAAAATACAGGATATCTCTTAACCCAAAGAAGAGCATTTTTGCAATGTCCAATGGAAACCTCTTGGGCCACATAATAGCAAAAGGTGGGATTAAAGTGGACATTGAAAGGGTCAAGGCTATCACGCATATTCCCTTCCTACTAAACAAGAAAGCCATGTAATCCTTCTTGGGTAAGATAAACTTTCTCCACAATTTCCTCTCTGATTACGCTCAAATAGTGAAACCCATGCAGGAGATGGTGAAGAAGGATGTTTTATACAAGTGGGATAAACTGGAAAAGGATGTGTTTTTCCATATTAAGAAAGTGATCGCAGAAGCACCAACCCTGTATAGCCCAAACTTCAATGAGGATTTCTTGCTTTACACATTTGCTTCTAATACTTCTCTTGTCATTGTGCTTACGTAGAAAGATAATCATAATAATGAGCAGCCTATATCCTTTACAAGTGCTAGCTTACATGACATGAACTTAACGACCCCGCAATTGATAAATAGGATTATGCAGTATACAAGGTAGTGAACCACTTCTGGACCTATATTTTGAAGAATCATTATATTATCTTTGTTCTGCACGCAGCAGTCAGATCATTGTTTGTTCAACAAGAGTTTGGTGAGAGGAGAGTGAACTAGATAATCGGTTTATAGTAGTATGATCTTGAATTCAAACTACTTCACACCATCAAGGTTCATGGTCTATGAGATCTAGTAAGAGAAGTAGTAAATACACCAAAAGATGATTCATCTGGATGGGAGCAGGAGATCGAGATGTACAATGTGGAGTGAGCTTCCACCACTAACATTCCAACCTCTTGGTATGCAGATGTGTGACAATATATTGAGCAGGATACTCTCCTCTCTAATTTATTTGCACAATAGAATAGGGTAGTCATATTAAAATATTTATTTTACCAGTTGGTACATGGGGTGCTTTTTAGAAAGCACCGTAACGAAGTCTTGCTTAGAAACTTAGAAGCAATAGATTCAGAAAAGGTGTTGTGTGACCTTCACGATGGAACAGTCGGAGGACACTTCACGGGTGACACTATAGCGCAAAAAGTCATGTGAGTCATTTTTTATTGGCCCACACTATTCAAATATTCTCACACTTACACCTGCAAGTTTCTGGTCTATTAGAAATGTGTCAGTCAAGGAAAGAAGTCAGCCGCCCCATTGTAACCTATCATTGTGGAAGAAGAATTTCAACAATGGGGTTTGGATGTTATCAAATGAGACTTTTTTGAACACATTGAAGCAACATAGCTATATTCTTACTACCATAGATTATTCACGTGGTGGACAAAAGTTGTTCTGCTTAAGAAATTGAATGATCAGGAAGTCATCAACTTTCTTAAACAAAATATATTTACTAGGTTTGGCATTTCAGCTTCACTTATTTTCGACAATGCAAAAGATTTTTCATCGATCAGATTATATGATTTTGCATTGGAAAATGGTATTATATACAAACATTCATCTAATTACTATCCACAGGGAAACGATCTTTCTGAGTCAACCAATAATAATATCATCTGCATCATCAAAAATATGGTCTTCTCTCAAAAAAGTAACTGGCACTGTACTTTGATGAATTTCCTATGGGTTGACTGAGTCACACCTAAACCTTATCTTAATATCTCTCCTTACTTCTTATTGTACAGAAAGGAATTCATCCTACCCCTGAAAATTGGCTTGCTTGCCCTTCTAATCTCAAAATAATCTTAGGGTAAGCCATGCCTATTGGTTCAGAGCTAAACACCCTCCTCAAGCTACAGGAAGAAACAAGGAAAGATAAGGAGAAATTTTCTCTCCACTAGAGTCGTATAAAGAGATAGTTTGACAAGAATTCTGCAAGTAAAAATGAATTCAATGTGGGTGACCTAGTCTTGAAGTGGGACAAAGCCCACGAAGGCAAAGGTAAACATACTAAGTTCCAATCCCTATGGATCCAACCGTACGCCATGCATGGGAAGCTTGGCCAACACACATTTCATCTCCAAACTTTATATGGGAAGATTGACTCTCTTCCTGTTAATGGACAAGATTTCAAACAGTATTTTCAATGATGGTCTAGGGTTGTTCCCTACCCTATGTACATAGTCTGTTCTTTTTTTTTTGGTCTTGTGTTGTTGTTTCTTTTCATTCATGTAAATAATTCTCGTGTGTAAACGCGCACTTTGGATTTCATTGCATGTGGATGAATTTGAAAATATTCTTGTGACACTACAACATTTGGCCAACCTTTAGTCCTTCTTCTCTATTTTGGTTTCATATTTTGGTCAATGATGTTATGACAGAAAATACTATTCTTGTATAGGGAGAGCTTTGTGTTGAACCATGATATCTCTGTCCATTCTGGAAACCTTACATGTACACTCGATTCTTTATGTTTCGGTTTTTTCCATGCTTATCCAATCAAGTAGAAAAGGATAATGGGAGGGAATCTAAATGAGAAAAGCAAAATTAGAGGTCTTATATATTCTTCTCTAAAGGAACAACCTCTCCTTCTCTCAATAAGTCAGGATCCCTCTTCCACCCATGAAATGAATAAGTGCCTATACATAGCCCTGTATAAAATACATAAATAAAGGTTGAAAGAAAAATGGTTCCTGCTTAGGGAGGTGTCAAGAAACTTTGTCGGGGTATTGTCCAGGCTAACTAGCAACGGAGAAATGTTTGTGTTCTTCTAGTGACTCCATCGGGTTACTGTCTAGGCCTACTGTCAATGAAGAAACACCAAATATGAAAACTATACTCTCAAAATCTAAAGCTTGAAACTAAACTACCCTTCCCTTATTTGAAACATTGTGATATTGTTGGTCTCATGTTTTTGTTTGATCGAGAAAGGACAAAGGGGACTAAGTTTGTACACGGGGTGAGTGGGGAACCAAAGTGGTTTGAACGATGAATCAATACTCCCTAAAGAGATAGGCCATGCACAAAAGAATCAATACTCCCTGAAGATATATGCCATGCACAAAAGAATCAACCAAGGCAAAGAAGTTGGAATTCTACCAGTGTGTCACCAAGTGTTGTCACTACTACAACACCCTCTAAAAGTTTGGCCTACATCCTAATTTCAGAGCCTACTTCGACTTTGCATGTTGTCGTTGCAAACATTAAGAGTAATTGTATGTGTTTTATTTAAGTGTTTTGGTCTCGTCTGTGAGAAAATAAAAATGTCATATTTTAGCATGTTAAGTGTTGCATAGCATACATAAGCTAGTTTTGGTGTGTTTAGGGAGTAATTCATGTGAAAATGAGTTGTTTTTATCATGAAAAAATATATCACACTCATTTCAAAAGTTCAAGTCTGGTCCTGATGATGAACCACACTTGTTGGTTCGAAACGCATTGGCCAAAAATTTCCCCTATGTGATTTCTACCGAAATACCTTTCTTAGTTTCAATTATTGTCGCACAAGTGGCATCATGATCACTGCAAATTGTATCCTCAGTGTTGCACTTGGTGTTAGTCATCGTAAAGTTGTCATATTGAGGAAAGTGTGTTGTTCATGTGTTATGAGTGTTCCTTTTTGTTTCATCGAGTAATCTAAGTGTGAGATCATACTCAAAGTCTTTTTTTTCATCTTCATTGCAATGATCCAACACTTAATCAAAATTGGAAAAACTCCTCGACCAGGCCATGCAACCTCTTCTAGCTATCCTGAACTGCGCACTATGTAGTATCAACCCTCAAGTAGCAACCTTGTCTCTTGGCATTGCGCAATGCGTAGTTTCTTCCTTCCACAACTGTGCACTGTGTAATCTCAGTGCTCAATCCCAACCCCTAAGCTCCAAAAATACGCAATATTTCCCCCCAGTTAGGAATAAAATGTGCATTACATACTCTCAGTACTCAAGCCTCTACCTTGAGCTCCTGAACTATGTAATTGCATAATCACTTGGCCTCCTTTTCCTTCTAGCACTGCACAATGGGCAAGACGAGTGCTCAAGCCCTCAGCCTAGCTCTTTGAATCCCTCAACTGTGTAATCCTCAAGCCCAGTGCAACCTGAGCTATGCATTACGCAGTCTCAAGGCTCATTCCTAACCCTTTACTGCCTTGGCTACACAATTACGTAGTCCTTGAGTCTCTCCATCATCCTACCACCCATTTCTAGCTCAGTCAGTGGATCATCATGCAACATCTTAGACTGGGGGTTTATCGGACTGATGTCATTTTGTCATGAGTGAATTGCATATGTAGGTACTCTATCATGCTATGACAGGATGATGAAGAATGATATGGAGAAGGAGACCATGCTAGAAGACACCTTTGTAGCTAATGATAGAAGTTGATCAATCAGGAGGAAGCAAAGGGACATCAATTTTCAACAACAGTTCAATATCTAATAACACTAAAGATTCCTCATCTCTAAGCCATATGGAGGTGGAAGAAGAAATCATCTTCAAGAAGACACAAAGCAAGCAGTAGCAAATCAATGGATTGAAATTTCCATGTCATCATGCAGTCCAACTCATCAATGTCATGTCATGTCATGTCATGAGCCTTCATGCGCCACATCATTTTGTGGATTATTGTAAATTCTTATTCAAAAGTATTGTGAAATGGAAGTCAAAAGGACATGTACAGAATGTAAAGATTCATGTGAAAGTTGAAAATTTCATAGGAATTCAAATATCCATGAGGGTAGTCTAAGGGTCACAAGGGAGGTACACCCTCATTGTACAAGAAAAGGAATTTTCATCTTGGCTTCTCCCATAAGGCATCAGAGAGACATGTTAGTACTTTTTGGGAGCAATTAGTGGCTCCAATGTTCCACTATCATTGCGAGTGATGTTCGTTGTATTCATGCATCTTGGTACTTTTACTTAATATTTGAAGCTTGATGGCTAACAAGTTTTTCAAGCATGGATTATCAATATTTGTAATATTGTTCTGTAAATGTTTATGATTCATGTTTGCTTTCACCAATACTAAAGTAGTTTAACTATTTTGGTTATTTTAGTGCTTATTATGTTGAGAATGTGTTGTAATGGTTATAACGATGGTCACATCCTTGTGGACTATTCTGTTGGATGTTAGACAAAACATTCATGTTTATGTGTGTCTCTGTTACGGTGGTACTATTACCTCTCTCTTAGAGGCTCACTTTATTTCCCCTTTGCAATAGAAGGACCTTGATGCATTGCAACTGAACATTCACCAAGCACACCTACTTTCTTTTTTAAATCACATATGTGATTCTCTCTCTTGCTGACAGCTAAAGCCAAGGAAAATCTTTAAGTAGACGGAAACCGGGTCATATTCTGGATGGGGCTCCTATACCAAACTATGTGAGGTCTAATTAGGACCGCATATTGGGGAGACCTCTTTGAATGTTGGTAAGTCCAACACTATGAGTAATGCCCTAGTAAAATAAGTTCAGGATTAAAGAGCCCATTATAGGATTGAGACAAAGGCTAGAGTCTTGAGGATTGATACTCAATCTTGAAGATCCCTAGCTTACCATATATTCAAGCCTATAAATTAATAAAATATAGAAATAAATTAGTATAAATAACTTATTAAGTTATCCAAAGGTATTTTCAAGCTTGTAACATGGAAAGCTTCACATTTTCACATGAAGAAAACTTATTGGGAAAAATATATGCACCCTCTCCCTTATTAAAAGTATTTATGTTTGGAGAGTGAATTGCACTAATTTATTTTATCATTAAAATATCCATATGCATGTGGAGGATAATAAAGGTGTATTTCTTGAGAATTCAGAGGGGTAGAATTATGAGAACAATCTTCAACTTTTGAAACTCATTTCTCTGCTCTCCCAACCCCTCTACACTGGTAGGGTTTTTTATTCTCCCTTCAAAACCAAATTTGGAGAATGATTGTAAGCATATAATTTCATAAACTTAAATTCTTATGGTCACATAAAATCTGCACATATTTGAAATCCAAAATTTACATATAACATAGTGAATATAAGCAATCATTATAAAAAGAATACAATTTTGAGGCCATAAAAGCTAATTTCTATGGATTACAAGTCATATGTAAGACTTGTCATTCAGCTCAACTTAAGTAATTAAGGCTTCAAAATCCCATTACAAATTAGATGAAGAGGCCATAACTAAGGTCCAATACTTGAGGAGAAAAAATACTTACGTATCCTTGATAGTTGTAAAGGTCTCTTACCAAGTTTATTAAAACACAAAGGTACTCTTGTGCTCTACAAGGATCATGAAGTTTGCTTTGTAGTAGCTCCAAATTTGAAAGAGTCTACCCATTCAAGTTGGAAGCACAAATATAGATAATACCTCATGGTCTCTTAATCCCAATCATGAATGGATTCCAGAAGGCTTTAAAAACCCAATTCAATCCTTTAACATTTTTCACAAATTCATGAAACTCATTAATGAATATTTCAACAAATTATTTCAGATATTCTGTGAAGACCTAATTGACTTGGTATTCATTATAAAAATAAAGTTTTTATTCTTAAAACTTGTCTTTATAAATCCGCTAAGTCATCATGCTCTTTCACATCATCTGAAGGGCTTCTTTTTCATGGTTGGTGCAAGCACAACACTCATATTTAGGATCCACTAGGAGTTTGCCATTACTAATTTAGTGCACAAGGTTTTCAAACATCTAAGAGGTGTCATTTTTTTTAGTTGTATATCATATAAATTGAAAGGAATTAATCATTGCATTATACACACACACACACACACATCATTGACATTTTAGTCATTTCATAATGATTTTAAACATTTGTTCCAACAAACCAAAAAATTCAAAGTTGAGAGCTACATAATCATTCTCTCCATTAAAATAATATCTCATAATTCATGGATAATTAGTTTCCATTTTACTTTTTTGGGTGCGAGGGATTCACTCCGCTCATTTTAATACTCAACAGTTCCTTGATGTATTGAAAATTATTCCTTGCATGACATTAAGTTCATGCAAATGCTTGTCTCCTACAAGCATGCACCCATTCAATGGATCAAATGATGCATCACAAAAATTTCAACAATATTTTCATACTAAAAGCCTTATGATTTTGTATTATCCCACTAGATAATAATAACAAGCATACACTAATACATTAGTAGTTCCATGACCTTTCTTATTAACCAGAAGGAAACAAACATTCATTTACATGTGCCTTACCAACACACTCTATCATTATATGATGAAGTCATTTGCATTAGATTTAGAAACTCTTGGGCCAATATTTATAGCCTTATGCACACAATGCAATCCTTACATTCACTTCATGCATCCTCAATATTCACACATTCCTGAATGCATTACCATATACAATTTTACCTTGTGATATTAATGCTCACTAATTTAATTATTGTCCATTATGACAACTCATAAGATCCATGTATTGCCCATATTTTAGTGTCTTCATGTGTTGATAGTTTTTTGTCTTAACCATATGTTGCATGTGCAAGAATATTAATCATGCATTCAATTGTGAGACATATCATAAATGATATAAATGGTGCTTGAAGGAAATTCTTATCCAATTCCTTAACTTTACCTATTGTTTTAGCTTGAACAATTTTTATATCTACATGGTTGATATTATTAGCATTATTTTTGCCTAGTCAATAGATATTTTGTGGAAGTCCACATTATTCCCTACATTATCCATCTTGAAAAGCATCCTCTTATCATTTTCCTTTGTAAAAGGTTGTCAACTAAATGGAATCATATCATTGACTTTTCCATATTTCCTAGTCACATTCATGTTCATAATATTAGCTTTCAAGCTAGTCATCATGCATGTGCTACAACACGTTTAATCAATAACCATTTTAGATTGTGCTTTAACACATTTGTAGCTGATTTTTATTTTCAAATTCTTATGTTCCCTTAGAATTTCCCATACTTAGAACATTTTCATAATTCACATTTCTCAATCTAGAGAAAAGCAATTTGTAAAACAAAAGAGGATTTGAGGGAGTCTCAATTGTAGGGTTGTGTTATATTCTTTCCACAACTAGCCCATGTAGTTAACTGGGGGGTTAGAAGGGGGGCGGAGCCCCCCCTTCGTTGCGCCAATTGCGTAGTGTGGGGAGTCACAAGGGGTTTGAGGGGTTTAGGTAACCCCACTCTATGGGGTCTGAGGCAGCGCCCTGGAAAATTTTGGTTTTGGACCCTATATTAGGTTGGGTGGAACTACCTATGGTTTTGTGCATGTTTTTCGCACATGGTTTTGGACGCAATGGTTTTTGGTCCATGGTTTTGGATGTGATGGTTTTCGATTCATGGTTTTGGACGCGATGGTTTTTAGTCCATGGTATTGGATGCTTCGGCATGTAGAAATATGTATTGTAACATTGACAGAAACATAATGAAAAATCAAGCTGGAAGTCCTGATTTTGGGATCCAGGGGAAAACCTGTGTGTATATGTGTTTTATGTGTTATGCTCTCGCATTGTTTATTTTCTATGTTTTAGAATTCGTATGCAGGTAATTTATGTAAGGGGTTAAAACCTACATTTGGTATCGAAGTTGTTTTGGCTTCAAGCGGATGCCTTTGCTGCTGAGGGTTTTTGCTCAGGCCTGTGGTAGACCCTATTCAGTGGGAGATCTGCAGGATCGATTTTGGTGGTGAAAGAAGATGGCGAGCAGTGGAAAGATAGAGATCGAGAAATTTAATGGTAATAGTTTTGAGTTATGGAAACTCAAGATGGAGGATCTGTTGGTGGATAAATATCAGCAAATCGTGGTAGATCTAGGTACTAAACCAATGGGAGTGTCCGATGAAGAATGAAAGAAGTTGGATCGGAAGGAAAAGAGCACAATACAATTGTGTGTCTCAGATTTAGTATTGCTGAATGTATCAGGGGAAACTACGACGAAGGCTTTGTGGGACAAGTTAGGGACTTTATATCAATCTAAGTCTCTTGTGAATAAATTGTTCCTACGGAAAAAGTTGAATACCCTGAGGATGAAAGATGGAGACTCGGTGACAGAGCATCTAAACGCATTTAACACTGTGGTAAGTTAGTTATCATCTATTGATATTAAAATTCCAGATGAAGATAAGTGCATCAGTTTGTTGTGTTCTCTACCAGATTCGTGGGATAGTCTGGTTATTGCAATAGGTAGCAATGCAACTGCCTTGCAGTTTGATGAAATAGTCTCATCCTTGCTAACGGAGGAAATGAGATGGGAAAATATGGAGATCCAGAATGGTGATGCCTTGTTTGTACGAGGATGGTCCCAGGACAGAAACAAAAATAAGTCATCGAGTGGGAGGTTTAAATCTAGAGGGAGATCTAAATCTCCAGGAAAAACTGTAAAGGTGGTGTGCTGGAAATGTGGAAAGGAAGGGCACTACAAAAGGGACTGTAAATCTAAAGCTCCTGATAAAGGAATGGGATCTGATGATGCTCCTTCTGCAGAGGCGAAAACCACCTCAGATGAAGGTGGGGATGTGTACTTAGTTTCTTCAAGTACACATGTAGATCATGAGGCATGGTTGTTTGACTCAGGTGCATCATTTCACTTCACTCCCCATAGAGAGTGGTTATGCGAGTATGAGAAATATGATGGTGGTGATGTCTTCTTGGTGGATGACAGGAAGGATAGAATCGTTGGTTGCGGAAAAGTAAAGTTGAAGCTGCAAGGTGGAAGGGTTAGAACACTTCCATGTGTTCTGCATATTCCTGAATTAGCCAGAAATCTTATTTATGTAAGAAAGTTGGATGATGCAGGTGTAAAAATAGTGTTCGAGGAGGATACCTGCAAGATGGTTCGGGGGGCACAGGTATTGATGCGGGGAGTTCGAATTGGAACTTTATACAAGATGCAAGGTAGCATTGTTGTTGATGGGTGCAATAGTTCTGTGGTTCTTGAAAGTGGACCAGAAAATATAGTGGTCTCTAGAGAGAAGACCATGTTGTGGCATCAAAGGCTTGGACATATTGGAGAGAAGGGACTTCGAATACTTCATGGTAAAAGTATGGTAGAAGGTATGAGTAATAGCTCTCTGGATTTTGATTTCTATGAAAATTGTGTATATGGGAAGCAGAATCGAGTGAGTTTTCCCTCTGGTGGTAATAGGGCGAAACAAATATTAGAGCTTGTGCACAGTGGTGTTTGGACCTATGAAGGTTCCATCACTAGGTAAGTATGTGTACAATGTATCCTTTATAGATGACTTCTCAAGGAATACATGGATATATTTCCTTAAGAAGAAATCTGAAGGCTTTGACAGGTTTAAAAAATTTAAGGCTCTGGTGGAAAACCAGACAGAGAAGAAGATAAAGGTGTTGAGGACAGATAATGGTGGAGAGTTCTGCAATAAGGAATTTGAAGAATTCTGTAAGAAGTGTGGTATAGAACAGTAGAAGACTACTCCATACACACCTGAGAAAAATGGAGTTGCAGAAGGAATGAACAAGACGTTGATGGAAAGGGCAAGAGGCATGCTCAGTGGTGTCGGGTTAGGACAGGAATTTTGGGCAGAGGCGGTGGGTACAGCATGTTATCTAGTCAACAAATCACCTTCATCAGCGTTGGAGGATAAGACTCCACAAGAGGTATGCACTAGTAAGAAACCCTCTCTTTCACATCTAAGGGTATTTGGATGTGATGCATATGTACATGTTCCAAAGGAGAAACGAACCAAGTTGGATAGTAAATCTGAAAAGTGCATCTTTATTGGGTATAAGGATGGTTTAAAGGGTTATAAGCTTTGGAAACCAGTAACAAGGAAGGTTGTGTACAGCCAAGATGTGGTGTTCAGAGAGGTAAAATATGTTATTAAACATGAAGTCCAACCAAAGGAACCTGAGAAGATAGAGTTTAAGCTAAAGGAGGAAGAATCAGACTCTATAGCAGAGGAGGAATTAGAATATGAAGAGCCACAAACTTCGAGTGTGAGAATACCAGTTCGAGAAAGAAGGTAGCTAGAAATGTATAGTCCATCTACTTTCTGTTCAAATTTTTCTTTATCTATTACTGATGATGATCCCAAAACTGTGAAGGAAGTAGTATATTAAGAGGATGGAAAACTCTGGATGAGGCCATGGTTGATGAAATGGCATCTTTGCACAAAAATGAGACTTGGGATCCGATGGAGTTGTCGCCTGGAAGGAAACCCATTAGCAGCAAATGTATGTTCAAGAAGAAGACAAATGCAGAAGGAAAGGTGGAGAAATACAAAGCTCGGTTGGTAGAAAAAGGTTATTCCCATGTGCCAAGAATTTATTTTGGTGATATTTTTCTCCTGTTGCCAAGGTAACTTCTATTAGATTACTTTTATCTATTGCTGCTGCTTTTGATTTTGAGGTAGAACAGATGGATGTGAAGACAACATTTCTTCATGGGGATCTGGAAGAGGAGATATACATGAAGCAACCCGAAAGCTTTATAGTGAAGGGTAAGAAAGAACTGGTATGCAAGTTAAAGAAGTCCCTGTATGGGTTAAAATAGTCACCAAGGATGTGGTATCAGAAATTTGATACATTTATACGGGGACTTGGCTTCACCAGAAGCAAAGCAGATCATTGTGTGTATTTTAAATTAATTGGTAACCGTGTTATTTATCTGGTCTTGTATGTGGATGATACGTTGCTGGTTGGAAATGACAAAAAAATTATCCAGGATTTGAAGACCCATTTGTCCTCCAAATTCGACATGAAAGATCTTGGTGCTGCAAACTATATTTTGGGGATGGAAATTAAAAGAGATCGGACAAAGAGGAAGCTTTGGTTAAACCAAAGGAAGTATGTCAAGACAATATTGCAGAGGTTTAATATGCAGGATAGTAAACTGGTGAAGGTTTCTATTCCTGTAGGTGTAAATTTATCTGCTAAACAGTCTCCCAAGACACAAGAAGAGGAAGAGGACATGTCCCGTGTTCCATATGCAAGTGTAATCGGTAGCCTGATGTATGTGATGGTCTATACTAGACCATACATTGCACATGCAATGGAAGTATTGAGCAGGTTTATGACAAAACCAGGGAAGAAGCACTAGATAGTAGTGAAGCAGGTTTTCAGGTATTTGCGTGGAACTAGTGATTATGGTTTGTGCTGCCAAGGAAGACTAGGATTGGACAGAGTGTTGGATATTCATGGCTTTGTTGATTCAGACTGGGCTGGAGATCTGGATCAGAGAATATATACAAGTGGGTATGTGTTTAACCTTGGAGGTGCAGTCAGTTGGATGAGTAAGAAACAATCTGTAGTGGCACTATCAACTACAAAGGCAAAATACATGGCAGCCACTCATGCAAGCAAGGAAGCAGTTTGGTTGCAAAGATTGTGTTCAAGTATGGGGTTAGTATAGGGAGCTATAAGGATATACTGTGACAACCAAAGTGAAATTTTCTTGGCAAAGAAACTTGCATATCATTCAAAGACAAAGCACATTGATGTTTAGTATCACTTTGTGAGGGATATGATAGAAGAAAAAAAGGTGTTGCTGGTAAAGGTGGACACTTTGAAGAATATTGTTGATGCATTGACAAAATCTGTGAGCTCTGAGAAGTTCTCTTGGTGTAGAGAAACAATAGGCGTTGCAGGGCTGGATAAATGACTAACCTCTCTTGTGGCCCTTTGTGGAAAGAAAACAACAAGTGGGAGAATGTTGGGTTGTGTTATATTCTTTCCACGACTAACCCACATAGTTAATTGGGGGTTAGAAGGGGAGAAGAGCCCCCCTTTCGTTGCACCGATTGCGTAACGGGGGGAGTCACAAGTGGTTTGAGGGGTGCAAGTAACCCCACTCTATGGGGTCTGGGGCATCACCTCGGAAAATTTTGGTTTTGGACCCTATATTAGGTTGGGTGGACCTACCTATGGTTTTGTGCATATTTTTCGCACATGGTTTGGGACGTGATGGTTTTCGGTCCATGGTTTTGGACGTGATGGTTTTCAGTCTATGGTATTGGATGCTTCAGCATGTATAAATATGTATTGTAACATTGAAAGAAACATAATGAAAAATCAAGCTGGTAGTCCCAGTTTTGATATCCAGGGGAAAATCTTTGTGTATATGTGTTTTATGTGTTATGCTCTCGCATTATTTATTTTATATGTTTTAGAACTTGTATGCAGGTGATTTCTATATGGGGTTAAAACCTACATCAACCTCCCATTTGATTCCTCTACACGACCTAGGTTTCATAGTCCATTCAATCTAATTCCATACCTTTTCCTCTTTTCAGCAATCTTATCAAATCCACCTTGAATTTCTTTCAATTAAAGCTATCTTCTTTGATGTAATTATACATATCAATTAATTACGGGTAATTTCTCTAACTCCTTTAGAGCTCATGCATATCAAGTGTATGCAATAGATCATTTTTAATATATTCCATTGTTTTGTAACATGCTTACCTACCTAGTTATATTTTTACTGTAACCACCTCCTCCCACATTTACCCAATCTCACTGGTCTACCGAGGTAAACATGTGAAGAAGAGTTACTATGATATGAATCAACCTCCTATATCACCTTAAGGAAGTGGAATTGACAAAACAAAACCTTATTGGCCTTCCTCATGGGCTACAGGACCCACAGGAGCTAAACCACCCCTCCAGGTGCCCAAACCCTGAGTCAAATTTTTTTTTCATAAAAAAAACCTAATCGCATGCACAAACTTGCATCCATGTGATTGTAGGCCTCCATTCATTCCCATAAGCCTGCAAGGGAGATACTCCAGTCTTAGCCAGTTTTGTGCCTGCTACCATGCGATTTGAGCCACTTTTTCAAGGCTAGTCTCTAGACCATTACCTAGAACTTGATGATACTCTCCAAGACAATAAATGACACCAAGACAAAGCCTCTAACACAAAACTTGATCAAGGACTTGACCTAACCAAGCCTAACCATGACAAATTTTCGTGCAAACACATGATGAACATGAAATATATAGGTCATAAATACACATCCTAACATAGGTGTCTCATACGAGAATCGTCAAGAAGGTCTAATGCCGTCTCATATTAGATGCAATAACATCTATTAGGTCATGCATTCGATAACAAATCAAATATTCATCAAACATGTCATTATCCATAAATAATATACATCATATAAACAGCTAATAACCAATATATAAACCAGCTAATAACCATCATATAACCAACTAATAACCAACATATAAATCATGGCAATTCAACCATAATGTCACCATCATAATCAATGCATATGCTCATAGATTACAATAGAAAATACCTCTTATTAACAATTCCAACCAACTCAGGGACTTCCACATACCACGTGACCATAGACTGGGTTGAACCAAATATTTTTTTTAGCCAGTCACCCTCATGCCATATTCCAAGCATGAATGTGGGATCTCATGGAATAACCAAAATAAAACCAAACCAAGGCTTGTAGGGGCCAAAACACCTCAACCCTCAACTATTGATTCCACCTCACAGTTATACATCACTAACCATCACCAGATCGATCTCCATCTAAGTTTTCTAGGGCTCCAAAGCGTTTATTCCAACTTGACTTCCATGACTAGTAACTCAACCCACAACTCTCATCGGGCTCCATAGAAATTTTCCAACCAAGGCTTCCAGGACTCAACCCACCAAGGGCTCCAAATCATTTTTCCAACCAAGGCTTCCAGGACTAGTAACTCAACCCAAGCTATTACCAGGCTTAGAGAGCATTTTTCCTACCAAGGCTACAAGAGCTAGTAAATCGACCCACATACATAAGGCACATGAGCACCAACCAAAAAACAAATATAAACCCACAACACCATGGCTATCCAAAAAATGGAAAGGCTAGCCAAAACCATTATCAATCCATGAAATCCTTCATGCCAATGACAAATCATAACTAAGAAATCACATGCATGTGTCATGCATGCCAAAACTAGCAACAAAATCATACATGCAATTCAATACCTACAAAGAAATCCAGTTGTAGTTGTTGATCTCATTGTCCCCTTGTGCTTTCTTGCTTTTCCTTTTCCTTCTTGCTCCAAATCCCAAGTATGCCACACCTCCAAGAGTGCTCCAAGAAAACTCTAAGTGTGCAAGATTTTGAGAAAGAGAATAGAATAGAGTGCTCCAAGCTAAAAGTGACAAAATTCTGTTGAGGCCTCATTTTTTTTCATTTTTCCTCTATTTTTCCTTCAATTTCCTCCTCATGTAAATATGTGACTCTTCACCTTCATTTTCACCTATTTTCCTTTATTTTCATAAATAAAATGTCAATTAATGCCTCTTTGCCTTTGTCATTTCCTTTGCCGATTTTTTTATCCATTAATAAGCCGAAGTCACATCCCACTAGGATATTTTTCCCAACATTCAGCTTGGAATACGTGCCCCATGACCTTGGTCTTATTTTTTCCTTTATTAACTTTATTACATGGACTTTTAACCTGGGGTTGTTACATTTACAACATGCCAAGGGAATCTCTCGCCCTTGCACACCTTGTGCATGCAAGTATTACAACTAGATGTTGCAATAATGTAATAATATTTACAAAATTATTGCAAAATGTGTACAATTATTGCTCAATATGTTGGCTTTGAGTCTAATTTGGTGGAATCATGGAGGTATAAGCGATTTCTCTAGTGGGACAATCAACTATTCAATTATTTTTTAAATTCGTTTGAAAGGTAGAATTTCTTAACATAATAATTACTTGTGAATGTTTATGTATATGTTATTTAGCATTATTTTACCTTAGTTATTTCATCAATAAATTATACATTTAATTATGGGGATCACAGTGCACAAAAAGACAATAGACACCAAAATTTAGACCAAATGCCGGGGAAAAACCCATCAATCCTTTCCTTATATATTCTTTGTCAACAAGACAATTCCAAGTCAAACTAACCAGTGATCCAAGTGCCAAATTAGCCCTCCAAAACTTGCCATAAGATAGTTAACCAATCTACCATTTGTTTTTCCTTAGATGCCTAGGAAACTCGCATCATCATAGGAGAATACACTTCTAAACTTGCATCATCACAAATAATTATATCCATAGGAAATTTGCATCATCATAGAGATAGGTGTTACATGAAACTTGCATCATCACAAAGATAGGTGTCATAGGAAACTCATCCTCCATAGAAGAATATAACCTAAAACTTCATCGAATTTATTCACCACAGAAGAGTCATGAATTGTTTTCCAAATGGTGGACAACAGATGCTAATGTATTGTAGTTTCCATGTTTCAAAATTTCATTCTAAAGGCTGAGCTGACTTGACTCGAGGAGGGTCAACTGGTCAACTTTGAGACACAAAATTACACTTAAAAAAACATTTTTTCTTTTTCTTTTCATTGTCCAAATGGGACATGACAAAAAAAAACTTGACTTTAAACAATTTCTTTTGGAATCATAATGACAATGTTATGATGACTGAACCTAGTTACAAATTCCAACATTATTGAGATACACAAAAACTTTGAAAGAACAAAAAAACATCCTAAATGCTTGAATGAACAAAATTGGCTTAATTTCTCAAATTAAACTTGGAACATAAACACCCATCTCACATTCAATGATTATTTTTTTCTATTACAAGAAATCAATAATTAATACACCATCACAGAGCAAATCCACAAATTATGAAAAGAGTATCTTATCTTTGACTCCTCTAACTAGTTTGATTCCATATAGATTGTCTAAGACCCTTTTAGATTCCAACTTTCTACTCAATGGTGTTTCCATTATCACGAGCTTTTAACCTCACTTGAGCTTGAGAGCTAATAATACTATTTGAATTGAAGATAAACCTAGAATTGAGGAAAACAAAGATGAAACCCACAATAGATAATTTCCATATCCATTGTTTCCTTCAGTTGGCAACCCTTTTTTTCTCTTAGTGGCATTTCTTGTTGCTTTATTCACTTCATCTCAATGTTAAGTAGGGATACATTGGATGGATTGCAGGTACAAGAGAAAATGTACCTCTCATATATATCTTCATCGAGTGAGGGAAGTTCAAGTAGAGTGGATGAAGGTCAAAGATCTAGTATTCTAATAGACAAAGATCAACTCGGGGTGAGAAAATAATAAGAAAATTAAATAGTGGAAAGAATTTTTAATCGTTGAAGGGGATCATGTTCTTATGATGTTGGATCATAGATGACGTTGAGGTACCCTTGAGGTGCAAACAACTAGTGAAAAGATGGGTACCCAAGGACCTTCCTCAAGTAAACACATATTTCTGTCTCAACAAGAGGATATATCGAATTGTTCCATCATCACTACTTGGTTTAGGGATATTTTCCATCGATGACATAAAGGTTTCTTATAGTGGATTAATTAATTTGACGGAGTTTGTTGAACCATGTTACAATTACAAAGATTGGATGTAGTTGGTGTTATGCTCTTAACCTGCAAAGTAATACCCAAACATAGAATATGCGAAGAAAAGATACCCAGAACACAGAATATGCGAAGAAAATATACCCAGAACACAGAATAGCAATGATTTTATTATTCAGAGAGAAATGTTCACAGGCCTCTTCGAGGGGGCAACCTCCAATAGAGCAGAGCTCGATTACAAAACAAGACACGATACTCCTCGCAGGGAGTCTCTATCCTTTATATATGACTCATACATGCAATACCACGGGCCAATACCGTGGGTTTTATTAATACCATCTATCTAATACTACCACCCATTTGCAACTAACTGTGGTCCCGTCATTAATTGCGGGTTAACCACTTACAAATATTAATATGGGCTTTATTGACTCTTGACTATGACGTGATCCCATGACATAAATAAGGGGGTTAGGGTGGGACCCTAACATGCCCTCCCCCTTAAGACTAGCCTTGTCCTCAAGGCTGAAGCTGCGGAAACTGCTGAAGAATAGTGGCTAGTTCCCAAGTTGCATCTTCCGAAGAGGTGTCTTTCCATTTGACGAGGACCTCCTTAATCATGCGGCCGCGCAGGTGCTTGTCTCGTGTGTCTAGAACCTGTTCAGGTTGAAGCCAGATTGACCCTTCTTCGTCCAATTCAGGTAGACTGGTTTGAACTCGGCAATTGTTCCCAATCACTTTCTTGAGGCACGATACATGGAAAACTGGGTGGATTTTTGCTGTAGGTGGCAAAGCCAACTTGTAAGCCACTTCTCCAATGCGCTAAAGTACTTGGTATGGTCCGTAGAATTTTGGAGAGAGCTTTTGACAACCCTTGTCTTTGAGTGATGTTTGCTTATATGGTTGCAGCCTCAAAAAGACCTGATCCCCTTCTTGAAATTGGCGCTCTGAGCGATGTTGGTCGGCCTGTTGCTTCATACGGTTCTGAGCTTGATGAAGATTCTCGCGCAGATGGGCGAGCATGGTTGCGCGGTGTTGTAGGAGTTGATCCACAACTTGTACTTTGGAGCACCCCGTGAGATAAGAAGTAGGGGAAGGCGGAAGTTGACCATAGACTGCTTCATAGGGAGTCATTTTGGTGGTGGCATGATAGTTGGTGTTATACCACCATTCAGCCAGAGGTAACCACTGTACCCAAAGGTGTTGCTTTTCTGAAGTGAAACACCTAAGGTAGGTTTCTAGACATTTGTTGACGGCTTCGGTTTGACCATCTGTTTGCGGATGATATGAAGTACTGAGTTTGAGTTGAGTGCCTTGTATTCTGAAGAGTTCCTGCCAAAAATTACTGGTGAAGATCGGGTCGCGTTCGGACACAATAGAAGTGGGCATGCCATGCAATTTGAAGATCTGATCCATGAAAGTTTGAGCAACCAAAGTTGGTGTAAACGGTTGGGGTAGGGCGCAGAAATGAGCATACTTCGACAGTCGGTCCACAACCACCATGATGACTGACTTGTTCCCAGACTTTGGAAGACCTGTAATGAAATCCATGGAGACCTCCGTCCAAATTGACGCCGGAATGGGCAATGGTTGTAATGTGCCTGGTGTGTTGACGGTTTCCCCTTTGTGGCATTGACAGACGTCACATTCTGCTACGAAAGTAAGGATGTCCTATTTCATGCCGGTCCAAAAAAATGATCTTCTGGTGCGAGCATACGTCTTCTGAAAGCCCGAATGTCCTGCAATGGCAGATGAGTGCAATTCTACCAAAATGCGACTTTTGAGGGTGGATGTTGGTGATATTACGACTCTGTCCTTGTAGCAAAGAATATCATTTTTCCACGAGTAGCCCTTCCTGGAATTAGGATCTACCTGCAATTGAGAAATGAGTTGGGAGAGCCCGGGATGTGAAAACCATTCCCTGCGAGCCTCTTCAATCCAGTCTGGAATGGGGAGGGAAATTACGAGCAGAGTACTTTCCTCCTCAAATTGGCGCGACAATGCATATGCTACACTGTTGTCTTTCCCTTTCTTGTAAATGATCTCATAATCATATCCCAGCATTTTGGCTAACCATTTATTTTGTTGTGGGGAAGATAGGCGTTGCTCCAAGAAATATTTAAGACTGTGATGATCTGTGCGGATTTGGAAACGTCGCCCCAACAAGTAAGGTCGCCAGGTCTCGACTGCATGTAAGATGGCCATCATTTCCTTCTCGTAGGTAGATTGGCCCAGATTCCTCCCACTTAGTTGTTGGCTGGTGAAGGCCAATGGTTGCCCTTCCTGAATTAAGACAGCTCCAATACCTGTACCCGAAGCATCACATTCAATGACAAAGGATTTGGTGAAGTCAGGTAGTGCTAAGACGGGAGTGGAACACATGGCGGTTTTGAGAGTGGTAAATGCCTGTTGTGCTTCCTCGTTCCAGAAGAAGGAATTTTTCTTTAGGAGTTGAGTTAGGGGCTTCGCTATGCGGCCATAGTTGCGGACAAATTTACGATAATAGCCTGTGAGACCCAAAAATCCTCTCAAGCTTTTCAAGGTCTTAGGTTGAGGCCATTCTTGCATTGCCTGGATCTTTTTGGGGTCCACCTTGACACCTTCATGCCCCACAATGTGGCCCAAATACTCAACTTCTTCCATGCCAAACGAACACTTAGACATCTTGACAAACAATTTATGCGTGCGGAGCAGTTGCAAGAGTAGATCTACATGTTGAAGATGTGCCGCCCAAGTGCCACTATAGATGAGGATGTCATCGAAGAAGACAAGGACAAATTTTCTGAGATATGGTTTGAGGAGGTGATTCATAAGGCTCTGAAAAGTAGAGGGGGCATTACAGAGACAAAATGGCATGAGCAGGAACTCATAATGGCCTTCATGAGTTTTGAAAGCCGTCTTGGGAATGTCGACTTCCTTCATGCGGATTTGGTGGTAGCCAGAGCGAAGATCCAACTTAGTGAAGAATTGAGCCCCATTGAGTTCGTCCAGCAAATCGTCAACCACCGGGATGGGAAATTTATCTTTGACTGTCAGCTTATTGAGGGCCCTGAAGTCGGGACACATCCGCCACTCCCCATCTTTCTTGAGGACCATGACCACTGGGGATGAATAAGGACTAATGCTGGGACGAATGACACCTGCTTCCAACAATTCCTTGATGATTTTTTCTATTTCAATATTTTGGGTGAACGGATATCTGTATGGCCGCACATTTGGGGGTTGGGCCCCTGGAACCAATGTGATGCTATGATCATGCTCCCCTCGCGAGGGTGGAAGCTCATGAGGCTTGTCAAAGACCGTCCGATGTTTATTTAAAATCTGTTGCATCTCAGGATGAATTGGCAGAGACATGGTGTCGACTACCTGGATGGCATTAAATTGAGCTACCACTCCATGATGGCCCTTTTTTAACAATTTTTCCATCCTATGCGAGCTGATGATAGAGGGGGCTCCCGCTTGTAGTCCACGGAGGGTATGTGTGGAGTTGTTCTGCTTAAAACTCATATACAACTCCTGGAAATCCATTGTGATTGGCCCAAGAGTGCGGAGCCATTCCGCGCCTAGGACAATGTCGCAACCCCCCATGTGTATTGCAAACATGTGGGTTTTCAATTGATAATCCCCCATTTGAAGTTTGACATTTTCACAGTGACCTTCACATTTCATTGTGCCCCCATCTGCAATCTGGACTTGGAAGTTAGAAACTGCCCGGACAAAACAATGTGTTGCTTCAGCGATCTTTTGATGGATGAAATTATGGGTACTTCCACTATCAATCAAGACTACTACTGGGCGATGTTTAAGAAAACCCTTGATTTTGAGAGTTTGAGGGGAAGAAATTCCTGCCAATGCATTTAGCGAAATAATTGGTTCATCAGATACAATCTCCTTTTGGTTATCTTCTTCGATCGCCTCCGGTTCCTCAAGTGGTGGATCTTCCTCGGTGGAGCTGTAGTCAGTGGCATCTATTTGAAAAAACTTGGGCTCTTTGCATTTATGACCCGGGGAATATTTTTCATCACAGTAGTAACATAGTCCTTGCTTCCTTCTTTCGGCCATTTCCGCAGGTGACACCTTTTGAATCTTAAGTGTCTGAGTCGTGTTGGGAGCCTGTAAGGGACGACCTTTAGCGGGGAAGTTGGGGCGGCTGGATTGGGCTGTTAATGCACGTTCCACCTTACAAGCTACCTGGCAAGCCTCTGTCCATGTGGGAGGGTGGTGGAGTAGAACCTGAGCTTTGATGGCTTCTTTAATACCGCTGATAAAGCATTCCATGTAGAACTCATCTGTGAGACCCTTAGTGCGGAAGGCTAAGGCTTCAAAAGCAGTAATATATTCCTCCACTGTACCCGTCTGTCGGAGCTTAGTGAGACGCCCCAAAAAAGAGTCTTCCTGTTCAAAGCGATTTCGAAGAGCTTTGGCAAATTGGGCCCAATTCTGAAAATGTCCATTGCAATGCTGATGCCATTCCTTCCATTGCCATCGTTCATTGTCCAAGTACATGGTGCCCACCATGAGCTTAGTCCCCTCATCTATGATATGATTCAATTGGAAATACTGCTCCATTTGTGCTAGCCATGCGGACGTGTGAGAACCGTCAAATTTATGCATATCCAACTTGGGAGGTCGCTGACTAGGTGGTGGATGGGTGTGCCAGATGTGCGGAGAGTGGCTAGACTCACCCTCATGGTATTCATGGCCATTATACGCCTCCTCGTGGGCTGGCTCCTTGCCCTTCGAGAGTGCATCATGTATCTGGAGACTTATTCCTTTAAGCTCAAGTTGGATATCCTTCACCGCAGTTGGAGGGAGTTCACATGGTCTTCAATTTTGTATATCCTTTCATTGGCCATCGCTTGAGCATGAGTTTCTACCATACACCAACCTGATGAAAAATTGGGACCGCCTAAAAAATTTTTACTAAGAAATTGAATGGTACCACCGTGCTCAGCTCGTCGTCCTGATTCTGATGGGCTAGATCACCAATAAGCGCCCCAAAAGATCTCAAAATGTCAATGCCGCCAAAAGTCCTGCGAAAAGTATATCCAGGTACAGGAATCCTTCACAACTTATCTGATCTGGTGGATCTGAGAGATCTAAATGGTGGAACAACTGCTGTTGTTGAGCTGATGGAGCTGCGGGACTGATGTCTGCTGCTATTGCACTTGCTGATCTGGAATAGATGATGTCTGATCCCCCGATAGAAAGGGAACTATGGTCTTGAGGAGTGTCAGGTGCTACAGATCGCAATATACATAAGGGTCTGACAGTAGTACTCGGCCCAATGTTTCAGGGCTCTAACTAAGGAGGGTCGACCGTACCCTTAGCCGTACAACCCGACTACCCTATCGTACGGGCGAGTAATCTCTCTGAGTGCTGTTCTCGGTGTACTGTAGCCACAAGATGGCCGAAGGTTTATCTATGGCGAGGTTTCAAGGGAGCTAGGGGGCTTCCTATATACTCAGAGGGTACGTGGAAGACAGTCCGTGCGCGGTTCTGTCTAATGCGCTACTACTCGAAGGGGTACCCACAGGGGTTACAAGGGAGTCCAACAGACGTGACCACCTCTTGTATTTCCTGCATGCATGCCTCCCCAAATCCGCAGGTTTATGCGCTTAACGACAGATCCCGTGGTTTAAAGACGCTGGAACACGTCTCTAGCCAAAAAAAAATTTGCTAAAAATTGGAGATCCCACTGAGCCCTGGAAAGTGCTCTGATACCACTTGTTACGCTCTTAACCTGCAAAGTAATACCCAAACATAGAATATGCGAAGAAAAGATACCCAGAACACAAAATATGCGAAGAAAATATACCCAGAACACAGAATAGCAATGATTTTATTATTCAGAGAGAAATGTTCACAGGCCTCTTCGAGGGGGCAACCTCCAATAGAGCAGAGCTCGATTACAAAACAAGACACGATACTCCTCGCAGGGAGTCTCTATCCTTTATATATGACTCATACATGCAATACCACGGGCCAATACCGTGGGTTTTATTAATACCATCTATCTAATACTACCGCCCATTTACCATCTATCTAATACTACCGCCCATTTGCAACTAACTGTGGTCCCGTCATTAATTGCGGGTTAACCACTTACAAATATTAATATGGGCTTTATTGACTCTTGACTATGACGTGATCCCATGACATAAATAAGGGGGTTAGGGTGGGACCCTAACGGTTGGTCTAATATATGCTAAGTATGTGGAGATACATATTGGATAAAAATTATATATAGCTAAGAGACAACGATAAAAATAAAGGAGAATCTATATATACTGACAGAATGACAAAATAATCGAGGAATATTGGAGGGCTTATAAACAATACACAAACTGAGAAAACAAATCAGCAACCCAATTGCATTTTTGAGGCACATGAAGGGAACCGTGTATTAGTATGCGCAATAAGATCAATAGATTCAAGAGAAGAGTTTTTTATCAATTACAACTTGAATTGAATAGATACAAACATTTCCATTATGGGTTAGTATGTAACCTCTCATTAATTATTCTTATATGCTATGTTTATCATTCAAAAATCAAGAACGTGTAATTTTGTGTATATGATTTCATTTAAAAATGAAAATTTGATCATCAATATGTGTAGTTTACTATTATTCTCATCCTCACATTGACCTCTCCCCTTTTTCTAACCATGATCTTCATGTTAGATGATCTAAGTCTTATCTCTGAGTAGAATCTCTATTGATGATTTCAGTTATATCTCTAATGATGATTCAATCCCTCTCCATGATGATGATCAAAGTGTCTATGTGGTAAATATTTTGAGTTTCTTTTGTGATAAATTATACTGAGCCGTTGAATCTAGTCCTAATGAATTTGAGTGAAGATGGTCATGATGGATGTTAGTAATTGTTGAAATTTGAGTGCAATCTAGATAAGAACTTTACTTCTGAAAAATGATAATTACTTGCAATGATATAGGTGTTTATTTGGAACTTTTTCAATGTATCACGAAGTGATTACATGTTTAGAAGTTCAACCATAAATACAAGAAGCAGTAGAGATCGCAATGCATAAGTCAGACGTGATGTTTACCTTGAGAAAACCCACTAAGCGGAAAAACCTAGTAAGGGAACCTTACTCTTTCAAGTAACTGGGAAAAACACTAAAAGGCACATATTCTTTCGAGTAACCAAGCCAAAACACTAAAGGGAACCTTACTTTTTCGAGTAATTGGGCTAAGTTCTCTATAAAAATATTTTCGAGCTAGATTGTACCAGACCATTTTCTTTAATTCTAGTCACAGTACCTTGACTCAAAGAGAATTCATATTTATGATACAATGTTACTTATGCTTCATATCAACAGCTTCTCCTTGAAGTACATGAACATCATACAGGGCAGAGGCTTTGTCAAATTCTTATCACAACTTTCAGCATACCCTAGCCATATTTGATTAAGATAGTCCTAAGTTAAATATACTTCAATATATACCTCAAAATTGAAAATAAAATTTCTCCCTCTAATTCCAAAGCTCTCTCTAAATCGTCCACATCTCCCTCTAGATTCAAGGCTCCCTCTGAATCCATAGCTCCCTCTAGATTCAAAGCTCCCTCTGAACCCACAGCACCCTCTGGATACAAAGCTCCTTCTAAATCTAAAAATTGACACAAGATTTTCTTTGATCTATTTAATGTTTTCCAACCCTAGACAGTCTCCATCATGTACCTACACTCCTTACTAGGAGGTCATGAAAAAATAGTTACAACCAAGCATGGAATAAAAAAACGAGAAATTAACTACTAGGGAAATCAACAATAGTAATGGTTAAATAAGAGAGATAGAATACTTATATTTTTAAGAAGGATAATATCTCCCTCTCAATGTTGCATTCATCTTGCACATCAACATCCTCATCCTTGACATCATAATCATGATCTAGGGTTTCTTCTTTTCAATGGAAACATCACAGCCTAGGGTTTTGTCCAAAACCCTAGGAAATATATTATTCAAATACTTAAAGGTTTTATAGGTATTAAAAACCATATAATATTCAAAATACAAAACCCTAAGAGTAATTTGCACAATGGATAGATCAATCTAGGGTTTTTCTCTAAAATCCCTAGATTTCCTTTTCAAACCCTAACTCCTACTAAGTCATATTACAAAAATTAACTCGGTCCCATGTTTTTTGTTGAAATATCATGATAATTGGTTGTGAATGTTTATGTATGCTTTTCATATATCATTTAATTCATTCATTAGTTCATCAAAAAATTATACAAATGCAATGCACAAAAAACAAGGAACGCCAGAAATTAGACCAGATATAGAATACTTATCTTTTGAGAAGATTAAGCTCCCTCTTAATCTATGGACTTCTTTCATTACTTGCAACTTTGGCAGCTCCATCTAGCATCCATATTGTAAGACTTTTTCATCCACATCACATGCATAGGCTAGGGTTTCTTCATCTTTTAGTGGAAGGAGTCATTCATAGGGTATAAACCCTAGACATTACTAGATCAAACTCTCTTGTTAGGGTTTATGAAATATATATGATTCATGACCTATTATATCGATTATGTATTTATCTTTATTATATAGGGAATGAATTTCGATACAATGTAATAAATCCGATGTCAATAGTATCTCATTCTTCCAGCAAAAAATATTTGACTTGATAGTCCTTGCTTGTCCTTTAGTCCTTCCTTCAAGTAAGGAATGCTTTAAAGAGATAATGGGTCAATTCCTTGAAATTTATTTTTTTCTTTACAAAATTTATCACTTTTGGATACAATTTGAACTTCTAAGGAATCGATTGTCACCACATACCTTTTGGGCACAAAACTATGCTAGAGTTACAAAGAGATAAATTCAGACTTTGTCTTCCTTTCACAACTTTAGAGATAACTTCGGATGAACAAACCACATAAGTGAAACAATACCATTTTACAATGAGATTTGTATGTTGTTTATAGATTATTGGTCTTCCACAAGGACTCAACCATTCTCATTGATATTTTAAGGTTAATTTTTTTTAGCCATATCAACTTATCGGAGAACAGGTAACTTCATATCTGAACTTGATTTTTACCAACCATGTCACAGCTTCAAAAATACAATAGGTCATCTTACTTTATATATTTCATCATTCTATTATGTATAGTCATATCATGTAGCCTTCACATATTTGTGCCACAAAAATAAACTTGGATTACTAGACATACAAGTATGATCTAAAACTTCTAGGTCTTAATTCACAAGGGTACCATCTCGGACTGATGTTTTGGACTATTACAAGCTTAGCCTTGCTTCTCTTCTATAGAGATATCAAACTTATATTTCACTAGATGAGGCTCAAATTTCCATAGGTTGAATTATTTACCACTTGGTTTGAACAATATGAACTTGTATCTTCAATCTTAAAAACTTCATAGAGTTCGGATGATTGTGCTCACCTTAGGGAGTTCGGATTTATTATAACTCGGATCACTGTTTATTAACTTGAAATATTCCTCATAATTTGCATCATAATGTGGTTACCTTATTGTCTATACAAGGATCCATAAATAATATATAATTAGCCTTAGATAAATTTCTTTATATTCTCAAAACAGGTCCGCAAATTTTCATAGAAGTTATGTGCCACATGTTCCATAGATTTAATAGGCTAATATTTTGAAGAGAAACACGGTCATGTCATTGTCCTTCAAATATTGGGACTTATCGAATTTGCTTTGATCATAGTGAGAAGCTCCAATGTCTCTTAGATATGCCATTTTGGATGTTAGAGAATTAATGCAATTTGTATCTGAACTTCTTTCCAATTGCAATAGATTTAACTTGTTTACTTTCGATTTATATCTCAGGAGATTTTAGATGTCACATAACACAACTATTTCTTACTTCCTATACCACAAGGAACTCAAAATTGAATCTTCATTATGTAAATTTTGGATGGTCTGAAAAGAGATAGTTTGGATGTCATATATATGCTTGAACTAGTACACTACCTGCAGACTTCTTCCATAGATTAATGAAAAAAACTTCGGATTATGAAGCAAAGCCATGCCATTGAGAACCTCCATATTTCTTCACAGATATAAGTTGGACCTCAACACAAATATGGAATTCGGATGATTCAGAACAGACTGTATGCCTTATTGATAGATCAACAATAATGACCTACTCAGTGTTCCATGCATATGATCAATAATGCAATACATTCAAACCATTCACATTTCAACTTTTAAGATGTTGCAAGTATATAATATAGACTTTCTCCAATAAACCTATGTTGCAGTGCATCTTAATAATCAAGCCTTATGAGCTTCGGTTGGACTCTCTTGGTCAAAATCACAAATGAACCTTGGATGACAAAGCCTCAGAATTTTGGACTGAACCACAACAAGTTTTTGATCTTGAACTAATGGCCTGAAAATGTATGTCCTTTGTCATAAAAACCTCGGTGTGAAAATGCAATAATTACTCACATGCATGCTATAGTACTAGCCCTTTATTCATCATGTTTGTATGTGTTTATATGTCCATCAATTAAATGTTTATATTGATACCTATTCTTTAACATTTTTTAAAAATATTTCATTGCTCTAATTATATTATTATGTGGCAGGTTGATCTGCATGGAAAAGCACCTGCACAGTTAGAAGTAAACAAATAACAATTTCACTTTACATTTAATGTGAAATTTTGATTATTTGTTTATATAATCGAAATAATAACTTTTCTTTTATTGAAATATGTAGTTTGAGCCCCATGACAATGATGTTCTTGATGAGGAAGAGTTGTGGTCATCCCCCAACTTTGAGTTCACAATAAGAAAGTGTGTGAAGAAAATGAACAAACTCTTTGATTTGATTTGCAATAGGGATCGCAGTCCTGCAACTAAGGTTAGGATTAAGCAATTGAGAGAATATCTTGAGACATACAAGGTAATGACCATATTTTAAATTGAGTTTTTTTAATATCATAAGTTTAACTCTAAAAGTTTGTTTTTTTAACTTTTACATTATTTGATCGAAAAAGTATTTTATTTCTTATGTAGCATTATTTGGAGGAACTTTTATCCCTGCATCAGTCAGCTGATCTCAACTTTGTATTGGCACTAGTGGAACTAATGAGACATGACATAAGCATCTGGCCAGCACTAGCACCCTAGATGTATCTTCTCCCAATACTTGTTGGAAAATATGGAGACTTGTAGATTATAACTTATTTTCCCTATATTGATAACTACTTGTGATTTTAGTTGGTCCTTTATTACTTCTTTAATTTTGTTCATCAAGAAATTACGAAAAAATGAAGATCACAAAGAGAAAAAGTACACAAGATGTAGGCTCTAAGCCAGGGAAAAACCCCTCTAAGGTGAAACCCATAAAAATTATTCTCTTTTTCTTTAAAATCTGCTTATAAAGAGACTTCCAAGACCCAAATACTAAAGCCAGCCAACCTTTCAAGACCCAAGCCAGCTCCCAGCAAGATTTTCTTCTAAACTGCTTCTAGAACTTCAATACTGCAACTTTTCTACTACAACTTCGACCCATATTCTATACATTCTACCTATTGTGAACCCATTTTTGTACCTTTCGCCTATTAAGAACCTGGTTTTGTACCTTCGTCTTGTTTTGCACCCAATTCTGTAACTTCGACCTGTTCTACACCTTTGGCCTGATCTGCACCTAGTTTTGTACCTTTGGAAGAAATTTCAGATGTGATGATCGAATGAGTGTCCAAATGAGGTCAATCTCCCTTCTATTTATAGCCTTCCTTGAGGGTCAAATAGCCTTCCAATAGGTCGACTTGATCTTGCTCCTGGGTCGACTTGGTCTAGGGTTTTACCATGGATTTTTCTAGGCAAAATAAATATTTTTATTCATTGCAATGAGTCCAAATGGGACTTTGACACATGACCAATAATATTCTTTATCATAGAGACATAAAAAGAGATAGAAGACCTAAAATCACGAAAAACATGGTTTTAACTCAAATTTGGGTATGAAACCCATACTCCAAAAATAAATATAATTCATTTTTCTTTCTTTTTCTTTCTTTTATGAAGAATTTACAATGTCATGATTATAATTAAGACCAAACCTAGTTACAATTTTCAACACTCCCTCTTAAATAAGGAGGTATTCATACATGGTACAAGAAATCTCAATCGTGAATCATTCTCATAAGAAAAGTCAAATTGATAAGCCATCTTTTTCAAGCATCTTTGTCATAACCATCACTCTCCCTGAATGCCTCAACTGGACAATCTCATATTTATTTATGAGCATGGTGCTAGGAGGCTTTACGTGAGATGCCACACTACCTATCAAGGTACATACCCCATCCGAATGTCCACAAGGTATGTCCTTTTAAGAATATTCTTAACTTGGATTCCCAAACCTAGATCCTCAAAGAATATTGGTCCTCTTTGACTAATTTTATATTAGATGCCTTATCTCATCCTCAAAAAGCATCAGTCAAAGACTTCTTTCCATGGATTCTCTAATCCATAATAATTTCCGATCTATATTCTTATCCAATCCTCTGGACTCCATTCTTTATTTATGTTCTTCACTAAGACATACAGTTACTAATCCTATTCTAGTGCCTGACCCATAAAGAAAAGAACTATCCAATATCACTCCCTCTCAATTAGGGAGGAGATATCCACCAAACCAAGCTTATATGTCAAATACTTAAACTTCTTATTCCATAATTTTTTAGTCAACATATCAACTACATGTTCATCAGTAGGTATATTGTCTATCTCTACGACCCCATCACATACCAGGTTTCTGATGTTGTGGTATTTGTTATTTATATGCTTTGTCTTAGCATGAAACACTAGGTCTTCTGTCAGTCTGATACAACTTTCATTGTCATCGTGTATATGTGTAGGGTTGATTGTTCCTTCAGGAAAATATGTTAATAACTTCCTAAGACAAACAGCTTCCCAACAAACTTCACTTGCAGAAACGTACTTTTCTTTAGCATTAATTAAAGAAATGGTGACTTGCTTCTTGATCATCCATGAAATCATGATTGATCCAAGGTTGAAACATCCTATTTGTTGTAGCTATTTCGTCTGTCTCAGTACCACACCAATCTAAATTTGTATATCCCATGACTTGGATTTCAGTACCAATATATCGAAGGCAGTGATGTATAGTTCCACACAAGTACCTTAGGATATTCTTAGCTGCAATCCAATGATCATGCTTTGGCTCCATTTGAAACTGACTGAGGAAATTTACTGCAAAACAAATATATACTCTTGTATTAACCAAATACATCAAGGACCCAATAAGTTATATGTAGCAAGTAGGATCCTCAAGACTAGACATTGAACTCCTCACCTTCTTTAAATTGGTAATCATATGAGTCATCATAGGCTTGCTATCCATCATGCCAAAGTTCTAAATAATATTGATCACATATTTAACTTAAACAAGATATATCACACCTATATTTTTCCAAACTTCTAGTCCTAAATAATAATGCATGATCCCAAGATCTTTTATTTCAAACTCAGTTGCTAACTCCTTCTTGCAATCTTGGATGTGATGCTCTACTCTTGTGGTAAGTAGATCATCCACATACAAAAGTATGATAACATATTCTCCCTGGACCACCTTGATGTATAGGTTTGGATCTATATTAATCTTGGTAAGACCAAGTCTTAAGAGGTATGCATCCATTTTATCATACCAAGCTCTAGGTTCTTCGTTCAAGCCATATATAGCCTTCTTCAACCTGCAGATGTGGGTATCCCTCTGATTTATTTCGAATCCTTGAGGTTTCTCAATGTAAACCTCCTCATCCATGGTCCCATTCAAGAAAGTTGTCATGAAATCCATTTGATGGATGTTCCATCCCATAGTATCATCCAATGAAACAAGTGATATTATTGTTGTATACCTATCTATGGGAACAAAGGTTTCCTCATAATCAATACATTCTTCCTGTGAGAATCCCCTTGCTACAAACCTTGATTTTTATTTATCGATGCTCCCATATGTAGCGTGATTTACCTTATAAATCCATTTTGAAGTGACTATATATTTGTCACTTGACATAGGGAAAACCTCCCATACTTTGTTCTTCATTATGGATTGGTTTTCTTCCTACATTACACTCATCCACTCTTGATGCTTAGTTGCATCCTCATAGGCAGAAGGTTTGGACTCAATCGATTTTTGCATGTATGCAACATATCCATAATACCTCTTTGGTATCTTACTTTCCCTGGATTTCCTTGATGTGTTATGTCCTTCTACCTCTTGAGGAGTAATTTTCAACCAAACAGGCCTCTTCTGATTTTATGGAACATTTACTTATTGTATGGGCTCACAAGGACCTTCAACATATTCTTGAGTAGGTCCCAGTTCTTGACCGTCATTGTCCCTAGAGATATCCTCAAAGATGGGCATCTTTTCTTCATCAAAGTCAACTAGAACATCCTTTGATTTATTTTAATCTATACTCTCATCAAAGATGACATCTCATCTTACCTCAATTTGATGATCCTGCTTAATATAGATTTTGTATGCTTTAGATGAAGCATTGTACCCAAAAAAGATTCCCCTTAGACTAGTAAGATCTAACTTATTTCTCTTGTCCTTGTTTATATGAATATACATAGGACACCCAAATATACGAAGATGATCCACACTTGGCTTCTTTCTTATAAATTCTTCCTCTGGAGTTATGTTATTGAGGATCCTGTGAGTATTTTGGTTCTGCAAGTAAATAGTTGTCATACATGCCTCTCCCAGTAGGAACTGAGGGATATCTTGATCATGTAGCATAGCTCTAACACATTCTTCAATAGTATGATTCTTCCTTTCTACCGCACCATTTTGTTTATTATTATAGGGAACGAAGAGCTCCCTCTTGATTCCTACTTCCTTTAAAAAATATATTAACTCTTTGGAGGCATATTCTCCCCCATTGTCTGACCTTAGAATCTTTATCTTTCTCTCGATTATTTTTTCTACTTCATTCTTGAACTCCTGAAACTTTTTGAATACCTCATCCTTATTCTTGAGGAGGCATAACCAAGTATTCCTTGATAAATCATCAATGAATGCTACATAGTATTGATGCCAACCAAGAGACTTGACTACCATAGGTCCACATACATCTGAGTGTATGAGATCTAAAATATCTTTAGATATGGTACCACTAATTGCAAATGGTTTATTTACTTTCTTTCCTAGAGAACATCCCTTACAGGTCCCTTTATGATCTTCCTTTATTTCAAGGATGTTATTGACCATTTGACTCAGAGATGGAAACATATTATAATGAAGGTGTCCATACCTTTTATGCCATAGTTTGGAAGGACTCACTTCTAAGTGAACTAGGGCTTGATCAATAGTTGTATAGAGTCTATATAATGTCCCCTCATGAATCCCAATCACTCTTGCTTCATTAATACTATATCCCTTACCCAAAACCAAAACCTTTCCATCAAAAAAAGAAACTCTATCACCCTTATCCTCTTGAAAAGAAATATAAAGTAAGTTTTTATTCAAACCTGGAACATATAAAATGTTGTTGAGGTGAATGCTTCCACATGAATCGAGCTTCAATGTTGTATACCCAATGCCTTTCACTAGATGGATATTTTTGTCTCCAAGTTCAATAGAATTATATGAATTTCATTTTGACAAGGTCTGAAGTTGGCTACATGCTCCCGTCATATGTCTAGAGGCACCAATGTCGATAACCCATAAATTTTCATTTTTGAAGGTGTCAGATAGAGTGCAGAACAAAATGTCTTCTAATTATTTCTTTGCTAGCTTGGAGATGATCTTTAATAACCAAACCTTGATGGATGTAACAAGGTTCCCAAGAAACTTGAAACCCTTCTTCATAACCCTTGTCATAGTGTCAACTAAATTGTGATCTTCAGTCTCCTTCTTGCACCTTAGCTCTGATACCATGTTGGAAAATCTAGAGACTTATGTATTATAACTTATTTTCCTTATCTTGATAATTACTTGTGGTGTTAGTTGGTCTTTAATTACTTCTTTAATTATGTTCATCAATAAATTACCAAACAATGAAGATCACAAAGAGACAAAGTACACAAGATATAGGCTCCAAGTCAGGGGAAAACCGACCAAAATGCTTCTCTTCTTCTTTAGAATTTGCTTACAAAGATACTTCCAAGACCCGAAGACCAAATCCAACCAACCCTTCAAGGTCCAATCCAACCCCCAACAAGATCTTCTTTTTAATTGCTTTTGGAACTTCTTTATTGCAACTTCGGCCCATGTTATGTACCTTCAACATGTTTTGCACCCAATCCTGTACCTTCAACTTGTTCTACACCCAGTTCCATACTTTCAACCTATTCCACACCTAGTTCTATACCTTCGGCCTATTTCACACCCAGTTCTATACCTTCAGCTATTTCGCACCTAGTCTATACCTTTGATAGAAAAATCAGTTTTGATGATTGAATGAGTGTCAAAATGAGGTCGAGCTTCCTTCTATTTATAGCCTTTCTTGAGGGTTGAATTTCCCTCCAATAGGATGACTTGATTTTTCTCAATGGATGACTTGGTCTAAGGTTTTACTATGGATTTTTCTAGACAAAATAAATATTTTTCTTCATTACAATCAGTCCAAATGAGACTTTGACATATGAACAATAATATTATTTATCCTAGAAAGACCTAGAAATACCTAGATGATCAAGAGCTCAAGACCAAGTGTCGAAAAATGCTCAAAAATGAAAGTGCTCAGAACTAGTTAAAACCTGAACAATTTGATAGGTCTCATCTTCTCAATTCTAGTGCCAAGAACGATTTGAAAAACGAACTCCTTATGCTAAATTTATTCCAATTTTAAAATCGCCCAATATCCTCCATTTTTTGAAAAAATTTTAAAAAAATTAAAACATAATATTCCATTTCTGGCAGCCAATAGAATGCTACCACGTGGCAGGCTCGGAGGCCGCCACGTGGCCTAGGTGACATCAACATATGGGTTGGGCGCATATTAAAAATTTCGTATGGCAAACTTGTGGATTGAACCTGTGATCTATTGGTCACAAACCTCCGCCTTTACCATTACACCACGTTGGTATTACTTGACAAATGTTGAGTTCGGATTTAACTTAAGGTTTAATTCCACCGACCAAACAGTCAGTTAACCTGCCTCTAATGGTCACATGTGACCACGTACACTTGAAATTTAATGTAACTGCAGTTTGACTGGCGGAAAACTTGGCGGGGCGCTATTTTTGGCGGACTTCTCTGGCAGCCAGCCAAACTTAGCTAGAGTTATTCTAGTCCAAACTAGCAGTTCATGAATATACCATATCCGGTAAATGCCCCTACAGTCTATCTCTGTATTAGAAATAAGAAGTTCTCACATTTTCAGAGTTAACCTTGGAGTTGTTTGCACATTTAAAATTATTGGAAATGGATACCTTGCACCCTTTATTCAAGTACATTCCAGTTTCAGATCAGATGGTATCAGAGCAGGTTGTTGCTATTTCTATGCTCTTTGACAAGTTATATAAACTATAGACAGAGTCTGAAGCAAGCCAGGAAACCTTCGAACCGCTTTTGTTATACAATTTCATAGTAGATAAATGCTACTTCAGTCAATCTCTGGTTTAATTTATATTTTGAGCATTTGTGTAATCAACCTTGACTTTTTTATTGTATGCATGAGTTTGCTTGAGCTCATTTTGGGATAGCTGATGTTAAACCTTTCCAAGAGTTGAAGACATTTGGTCAAAAGCTTGTCATTGTTGAAAGCTTTGAGAACTCTGTTTGAAGTTCCTTTGGTTATTTGACCATTTACATGATGTCAGTTTCTGCTGCAAGTGAAGTTTCCTCCACGAAACTCTTCAATGATGACATGAAGAAAGAGTTCATTAAGGTGAAGGACATGGTGCAGATTCTCCTTGAGGATCAAAGAGAAAGTCTTCAGCTTCGTTCACAATTGTTGGCTATGCAGGAAGAGAAGGAAACAATTCTCCAAAGACTGCATGACAAGGAGAAACAAATCATGCAAGCTCAAGAAGCTTTGTCCAAGAAAATACCTCTTTATGAGAGATTTTTCAACGTACATCACAAGAAATTATATTTGTCAACGCGTTTCGAACCAACTAGTGTGGTTCATCATTAGGACAAGCTAACGATGAACCACACTAGTTGGTTCGAAACGCGTCGACAAATATAATTTCTTGTGATGTACACCGGAAAATTCTCTCATAAAGTTAATATGGATCACAGAAGCCTCAACTCATCAAAATACCTCTTCTCCAGGACGTAAATCATGAGGTAAATCATTCAGATTTGTCTTCAGTTTCCTCTACTAAAAAGTGTGTTGGTTCTTTTGAAAGGCATACAAGAGGTATAGGGTCCAAATTGATGTTGAAAATGGGCTATCAAGAAGGCAAAGGTTTGGGCAAGCATGCACAAGGCATTGTTGAGCCTATTTGTGTTGTGGAGCAACCCAAGAATGTTGGTCTTGGATATGAGCAGTCTAATGGTGAAGCATTGATCACATGAATTCAAGAATGTGATGCAAATTTGAAGAGAACATTTCTCCCAAGTTCTTAATTGCATCAATGTCATGATGGCAATCTTCCTTACTATTGTTTGAAGCCTTTGTTACAGCAAGAAGATGGTAGACATGCATGGCAAGCATGCAATTTTAGGTAGTTCTCAAGACAATAACGATGATGTTAGTTTGCAATTGAAAGCTGGAGCCTCTACTAGTTCATCTCCTCATGGAGGCAAAAAGGATGAACATGCAAAGTAGCACAAGAGGTATAAATCTTCTCATGATCAATTCAATTGTGTTTCTGCAAGGCATGATAATTTTACATGCTTTAATGGAAGAAAGATTTGTTGTACATATTGTGGTCGATTTAACCATCATGTTTCGAGATGCTGGATGAGAAAGAAAACACACAGGAAGCAGATGAAGCAAAGACTACCTTCAAAAAAGGTGCATAAGATTTGCACTTTTTGCCAAAAGAGGGGACATGTTGTCTCTCATTGTTGGACTTTACATCCAACTCGTCGTCCCACACACATGCAGCAAGAGGACAAAAAGATTGGCAAAGGTGAAACCACAGATGCCATTATTGATGTGAAAAGGGAAGTTTCACATGAGGAAGAATTGCAGCAACAAAAATCGCCATGGAAGTGGCTTGGTGAGAAGTGGATGGACTTCTTGACATAGTAAGACATACTCCTTTTGTACATATACAAACTTTGGATGTATTCATGTTTTTTTATCTTGTTGCAAAATTTTTCCATGGAGGTAAAAGATGAGTATAGTACTCACTATTATTGCAGCAATGTCTTTCATTTTAGCTCTTTGTTACCCACATGTTTTTTGGGTTGATGTACTTGTTGGTCTTTGAAAAAAAAGAGTTGAAGTTGCACCTGTACATAGAGGTTGTAGGTGTATTTGTCGAACTGTATATAGTTCATTGTACATGATACATGCATATGTGTTTGTAAATGTATCTTGTTGTTGGTCGACTAGTGTTGCTTGTGAGCACACTTTTTACATTGTCGATTGTGTCACACAATGCTTATCGACTTGTGTCGATTGTGTCGCACCTTGATTATCGACTTGTGTTGATTGTGTTGCATATGTTTTTTCAACTTGTGTCGGTTGTGTACACACTTGCTACATTTATGGTTGAGTCCATTGTTCAGCACATTTCAGGTCAACTTGTCGTTGATGATTGTCTTGTTGCACAAGGTACCTTTGGTGTCATTTGGTGTAGAGAACGAAATCGGTGCAAAGCAGTGCACAATTCCATGAGCTAAAAAAGCATGCAAACAAAGAGGCCTCAAATTTCAGCATGGGTCTCTACTTGGTTCATTATGGTTTGCTTACTTTTATTGTTTGTGAACAAAACCATTGTACTTCTTTTTTTAAAAGTTTTTGCAGCACGTATCCCAAGATTTTGGGATGAGAATTTGCATTACTTTCAGCATGCTATAGCTAGTACAAGCATTCTTCTACAGCTACTTCATTTTTGGAAGTTTGTTGTGGGTATTGGCCTAAGTCACCTTCAGTTTTTCTTCTGGAGAATGAGGCACCATTGATGGGCATAGTGACAGTTGGCAAGCCCGCATGTTTAGTGGAAGATTTCAGCTCATACATCAGCAAGTGTCATTGCTGGTTTCTGCAATTTTCAGATTTGTCTAGCGAGAAAACTTGGTCGGGATTCGACAAGTACTTGGCTTATTCAGCAAAAATTCGCCATGACGACAGTTGGCAAGGCAGGAGATTTTGGTTATCTTTCTGCTCATTTGGCTGAACAGAAGAGGATGTTTTTGTTCTCTCATTTGTTGTACAATTCAGTTCAGAGTTTTCAGTAAGCTTTTGGGGTCCAAAAGCCTCTCATTTGGGAGGTGTGATCAAGAGCTCAAGACCAAGTGTCAAAAAATGCTCAAAAATGAAAGTGCTTAGAACTGGTTCGAACCTGAACGAATGGATAGGTCTCGTCTTCCTGATTTTGGCGCCACGAATGGTTCGAAAAACAGACTCCGTATGCTGAAGTTATTCCAATTTTAAAATCGCCCAATATCCTCCATTTTCTGAATTTTTTTAATTAAAATAGAATATTTCAAGAATATTCCATTTCTAGAAGCCAATAAAATGTTGCCACGTGGCAGGCCCAGAGGCCACCACATGGCCTAAGTGACATCATCAATTGGGTTGGGCGCATATTAAAAATTTCATATGGCAAACTTGTGGATTGAACCTTAAAAATTTCATATGACAAACTTGTGGATTGAACCTATGATCTGTTGGTAACAAACCTCCACCTTTACCATTACACCATGTTGTTATTACTTGACAAATGTCAAGTTCGGATTTAAGTTAAGGTTTACTTCTGCCGACCAAATAGTCAATTAACCCGCCTCTAACGGTCACATGTGACCACGTACACTTGAAATTTAATGTAACTGCAGTTTGACTGGCGGAAAACTTGGCGGGGCGCCATTTTTGGCGGACCCGCCATCTTTGACGGACTTATCTGGTAGTTAGCCAGACTTAGCTGGAGTTATTCTAAGCCAGACCAACAGTTCATGAATATGCCATAACTTTGGCTAAGAGAGGCCTTTTGAGGCAAATTTTTTTTTTATTTTGGGGCTCTTCGACATACTAAATCCATTGGCATAGGTTTCACAGCCAACAGAGGTCGTTTGCAGGTGATTTTGCTTCAAGGAAGTTCCAGGAGCCACTAGGGCCATATCAATTTGGGAGCTGCATTGGGATGTGTGCAGCCATTGAATGTGAAACGAAGGTCATTTCTGACTGTATTCTGTGCTCTGAGTCCATTTCTATAGCTCATTTCACCTGTTTAGGCTTTCTTCTCACTGTTTAGCTTCAGGGAAGCTTTCAGGGCCACTAGGGCCATTCCAGTGCTTGAGCTGTTTGGGGGTTGTATTCATCTGTTTTCGGTGATTCAAAAGCCTACTTCTGTTGTCTTCGACCTTCTGAGTCCATTGGTAGAGGTTTCAGAACCATTGGATATCATCTTCACCTCGAATTTCTTCATAGAAGTTTAAAGGGCCACTAGGGTCATTTGGAGAAAGTATTGTTTAAGGTACAATTTCACTGTTTAGTGCTTGGGGAAGAGCATTCTTAGCTGTTTCCTATTTTCTAATTCTGTTTTTACAGTTAGATTTGCCTTTAGAGGCACTTATTTACTTGTATTAGCCTATGCAGCTTTCTTAATACAAGAGGACAAGCCAATTTTGGGAGGCTTGGTCCAGCAGATGTGGCCCAGGAGGGGTGAACTGCTTCATCATCTTTGTGTCATTATTTTTTGAAGATATCATGCTAAACAAATCTGATATAATGTGTTAAACAACAAATTTAAATAACTTGCATTCACACATAAACACTTAAACAGCTGCTCAAACTTATTTGTTTTATTCCACAAGACATCAAGCTTCAAGCATGAGTATTTTAATGACATCTAAGTGTTTACTTCTATTATTTATTTAGGCAGAGCCTGTAGAGGGCCAAGTAGCCTCTGGAACTCATCCTCTCTTTAGAGGTGACATATCCGGTAAACGCCCCTACAGTCTATCTTTGTATTAGAAATAAGAAGGTCTCACATTTTCAGAGTTAACCTTGGAGTTTTTTGCACATTTAAAATTACTGGAAATGGATACCTTGCACCCTTTATTCAAGTACATTCCAGTTTCAGATCACTAGAACACCTAAAATCACGAAGAACATAATTTTGACTCAAACTTGAGTATGAAACCCATACTCTAAATAAAAAATATAATTCATTTTTTCTTTATTTTATAAAGAATATACAATGTCATGATTACAATGAAGATCGGTCCTAGTTACAATTTTCAACAGTACTGACACTGATTCCACACCATTGGCTTTGACCCATGAGCACATGACCCCCACGCCAAATAGAAGCTAGGATGTATATCAGGTGGTGATAGAGGTGATCTTAGTATTTATGGCATTATGGGTTCACTTCCTAGAGCATCACATGTTAAGAGAACGGGGAAAATTGTGTGCACACTTTTGGTGAATGACGAAGGAATTCAAATAAAAACGCCAAAAATCATGGTGTTTTTGATGCTCTAATTGTTTCATGTTTTCTATCTAAATCATAAGTCATTTATATTTTTATTTTCAAAATAATGATCGTAACTTTTAGCATGTAGGTAACAAATTGTTTTATACAAAAATGGATGACAAATCGTTAGGTATGTTTGGGCCTACCATATGCGAACGGTGGAACTGCCAAATTTCTAACCTTAAAAAGGAGGTTATGGACTACCTTGAAATTCTATTTATGGTAGATACCTTCAATAAAACCAAGGTCATCGTTGCAATCAAAATACAGTTAAAATATGTACAAGACCAATATAGGAAAAACTTGATACATAACCCTAGGTATGAGCACCCTCCCATGATTCCTAAGATGGAATGGAAGGGCATCATCAAGGAATCAAAGTGGAAGCAAATGAGAAAAGAATGTAAAACACCACCTGGTCAAGAAAGGTATCAATTACATCTTGAATTCAATACTTTTAATTTTCCTTAAGTTTGAATAAATTGCAGTATATAACATACTTGAAACTTTTCATAGGCTCCCCGACACTTCGAAAGCAACCAAGGAAAGGCTTGATAAGCATGGGAAGCACAAATTGGGCTAGGGCATTTATTTGAAGCTACAGGCACGAATTGTAAGTACCCAAAACTTCTTAACAATATTTTGTTATACTGCCTTCCAACATTCTAGCAGTTGTGCTAGAAAATAACAAAAATCGATACTCTTATGCAATGTAGGGTAATGCATTTGGAACTAAACCCATGAAAGAAGACCTCCAGATTGATTTCAAGTTTGGATTTAAAGGTGTATTCGAACACAAAAAAAGCATGGGGAAACCCCAAGATCCACTTTGAAGAATAGGGTAAATAAAAATCAAACCACATTAACCTTTAATTATTTATAAAATACAATCATGTTTGATATAAATTGAATGTGTTGATTTTCTTTAATTAGAGGGGAGTAGTAGAAATATAGACGATCCCATGGCTACTAAGCATAAATCCTCTGATAGTGTGCACCATCCATAACATTTTGGTGCTCCTGAGGGAACCCCGTGAAAGGGGGGTGCATCCCCAAGATATATCATTGACAGATGAGGCCCACGGCGGTAATATGGTTGTATATTAATCATATAATTAATAATTTTGTGGCTATAAAGTATGCACTTCTATTTGTTTCTACTTATTCATTTATAAACAATGTAAACTTTTAAACGGGAACTCTGGCCAAAAAACCCCGAAAAAGCATAAAAACAGTGCTAAAAACGGAAAGTGTTGATGCTGGGATAACACCTTTTTTTTTCTTGGGTAAATTTTCAACATGTTAAATGGCGGTGAAGACCAATTTTTTGCGCAAAAATTATCCAAAAAACACCTTCAAAACAAAAAGTGTTAATGCTGGGAGAACACATTTTTTTTCAAAAATAAAATTTCAACATTTCGAAATAATAGCGTAAAATATTTTATCATGACCCCGAAAAACATTAAATTTAAAAAAAAATAATTAAAACATAAAATAAAATAAAAATTACAAATTAAAATAATAAAAAAACACAAAAAAAAAGTTAAAAAAATAAATAAATAACATAACATAACATAAATTAAAATATATACTTTAGAAAAAAAAAAAAAAACAAAAAAAAATCAATCATAAAAAATGTAAAAACAAAAAAAAACAAAAACAAAAACAAAATTAATGATAAGAATTAAAAAAACTAAAAAATAAAATAAAATAAAATTATAATCAAATAAATAGTAAAAAAAATATTAAAAAAATGGATTATCTTGTTAAAAAAAAAAAAAATTGGCCAAAATATATATATATGGAAAAAAAAAAAAAAAAAAAAAAAAAAAAAAAAAAAAAAAAAAAAAAGGAAGCATTTAAAATAAACAAAAAATAAGGTAGGTGAAAAAAAACAAACAAACAAACAAAACAAAAACAAAAACAAAAAAAAACAAAAACAAAACAAACAAACAAAATAAAAAACAAAAGCAAAAAATACAAAATAAAAAATAAAAAACAAAAACAAACAAACAAACTAGATTTAAAAAACAAAAAACAAAAAAAAAATAATAATAATAATAAATTAAATATATATATATATAGAAAATTAACCGAAAAAAAAACTACTAAAATTAAGATTAAAATGTTGATTACTTAAAAACAAATATAAAAATATATATAAAAAACAAAAATAAAAAAATGTTTAAAAAAAAAATATCTCACAAACCATAAAAGAATTTGGAAAAAACAAAAACAAAATTATATATATATATATATATATATATATATATATATATATAATTAAGTAAAATTAAAATTAAAAATAAATAAAAAAATAGCTAAAACTGGGGAAAATATATATATATATATATATATAAAAACAAACTAGTTTTAAAAAAAAAAGGAAAGAAAATTAACGAAAAAATATTAAAAAACTAGTAAAATTAATCTTAATCTTACAGATTGGTACTTTAACGCATAGATATAACATAAAACATTATAACATATATTCTTTCACATAATTGAGTAACAAGCATGCATAGTGATATCAATAACAACAGAAAATCAACACAGAAAGATACACAACACTTCGCCAAAATTTATTCTTTATTAATAAGGATCTTCAATACATGCTCTTCCCTGACCAGCGTACCCACCTGCTAATGTTTTTTTTTTTAATTTCTCTATTTTTACTTACTTAATTTTATATATATATATATATATATATATATATATATATCTTTTTTCTTTTCTTTTTTTCCAAATTCTTTTAGGGTTTGTGAGATATTTTTTTTAACATTTTTTGTTTTTTTTAATATTAATTTTACTAGTTTTTTTTAAGCTTTTCGTTAATTTTCTATTTTTTTTTAAACTAGTTTGTTTTTAATTTTTTTTCCTAGTTTTTGCTAATGTTTTTTTTTTAATTTCTCAATTTTTACTTATATATATATATTTTTTGTTTTTTTTTCCAAATTCTTTTATGGTTTATGAGATAAAAGAAATTTAACATTTTTTATTTTTTATTTTTGTTTTTTTTTATATGTATTTTTATATTTGTTTTTTAGAGACAATTATTTCATGTGGATTGAAAATTTAATTAACGATGTATAAATATGTAGAATATCATAAATGCAAAATATCGACCACCTTCTTTAAATATGCAAATCAATACAAGCCTCATTACAAAAAAAAAATAAAAAATAAAAATAAAAACAAGAAAATATGAAGAGGAAGACCACTTTCAAAATTATTAAATTTACAAAATAATTATTTACATTTCATACATTAGAAAATTTAAAGTCAAAAAATATGTCTTTTAAAAAAAGGGTCTGATGCAGAATAACCACTTTTTTAAATCAGCATGAAAATCACTACCATTCTAAAATGCAATGTACATAAAAAAAATTAAAGTGCCAAAAATTATGCTCTAAAAAAAACATGTGTATTCTGCATCACCCCTTTTCAAAATTGGGTCACTTTTTTGCTATCTCTACAAAACAGGTAACAATATCAGTTCCCGTTTCAAATTTTACGTTGATTATAATTGTCTATTTATAAATTTGGTGGTTTGAATGGTAGAGTATGTTGTACAGCAGGGTCCTTAAGAGGACCATGAGGCAATCATTGCACCAATGTCGACTAGTGCACAAGGTAAATAATTGCATTACAAAGGTATTTTTTATTATTAAAAAACTACTTCAATGATATCTGTTGGGCACAACCCAACTTGGTCTAAGTTTTGGGTCAAAGAATCCACATTTTGAGGAGCAGAACATGTAGAGATGACAATTTTATATTCATCACGTGGTGTTTTATGGGATTTGGGGTGGGTCAAATCCCCTTATTTTGTAATGGGTTTTGGGTATTAGTCAATGTTTTGTCAGATCCATGGTATGTGGATTGTTGTCTTGTAGTAGATAAATCTATATAAAGACGATGTAATACTTTGTCAAATAAGAGATAGAAGAACTAAGCATAGACTGTTCATATTCTCTGTCTTGAGTCGGCATTTTTGGGGAAGGCTTCGCAGCTGAGTTCGCAGAGGCCTTGAAGACTCTACGGCTGAGTGCACAGACCACCTGCAGTTGGGTACGCTGGTCAGGGAAGAGCATGTATTGAAGATCCTTATTAATAAAGAATAAATTTTGGCGAAGTGTTGTGTATCTTTATGTGTTGATTTTCTGTTGTTATTGATATCACTATGCATGCTTGTCACTCAATTATGTGAAAGAATACATGTTATAATGTTTTATGTTATATCTATCTGTTAAAGTGCCAATCTATAAGATTAATCATCAGTGAAAATTTATTCAAGTATGCAAAGTTGTAGGAAGATATAAGACATAAGTAAATACACGGACGCAACAGCATGCATATCCCTTTAGCTGTAGAAACCTGGTTCTGCAACTTCCTATAATCGCTTCGGGTGAGACTGCGATCTGCTTGCGGGTCATTGCCGAAAGGGCCAGTGGTTGAGGGTTTTGTTGGTGTGCAGCACACTCTAAACCTGGGTCAAACCCCCTTAAACTAGCAAATGGTTCTGTTTCCGGGATAGGGATCTGCTTAACGGATATGTTTTAGCGTTCGTCAAAGAAAGAAATCTAGGAGTGGATTAAATAAAAAGAAAGAGAATGTATGGAAAAAGATAATAAAAACCCTTGATTATCAGCTGAAGACTGGTTGTAGAAGTATTTATTCAAAAATCAATACGAAATATTCTTTGGTTCATTCCACATTGAATTGTGCGAGTGGGTATCTAAGTTGACCGAGCATAAGACTTGTTTCAAGAAAGATAAACCTAAGGAGTGGAATCTTGAATTGATATGGTGACTCAAGAACGTCAGTAACAGTATCTCAAGGGATTTTGATTTATGGATCAATAGCATTTTGGGAGGATTTATCATTGAGTTCACGATAGATGCGATCATGTCCTGTAGTGAAGTTGAACGAAGATTTTTCAAAGGACCATGAGATAAGTTCTTAAGATCTTTTAATCTTTGTATTAATATATTGTTGTGTGAAATAAGCCTGAACCAGGGCCTACGCAAAGTGGAAAATGATACAGACCAGATCCGAAGAATTTTATTGAAACTGACTATAGCCCCTTGTTAGGAGGATTTGAGAGAGAAGAAGAAAGAAGTAACCCTGCAACCCCATGACATTCCCCCATCCGTCCTGAAGGCACGTCAAAGTTAGGAGTTGAGAAGAATCAGGGCATCTTTAGGATTCCCCATCCATCCACTCCCCTTATACCCCATCCCCCTCCCCATAATTCCCCTACACCCCCATCCTCTCCCCCTCCACCTAGCCCCCCAAGAAGGAGAATGGTTGATGACATTAAGTTGCCTATTTTTTAAGGACTATGATCATAGGATCCTGATCAGTTTTGGTTTGTAGCTGATGCAGTGTGGATAGCAAGACAAATCACTAGTGATGATGTAAATAATGCACAGCTCGTCACATCATTGCAAGAAAGAGCGCTAACCTAGTATATGAAGTACTCTATGACTAACCCAACTGCTTTGTTAGATGAAATTAAGAAAGCATTAGTATCAGAATTCAAGAAGCCAAAATCAGAATCGCGGTATATCACAGAGCTAAAAGAAATCAAATAGAAAGCAACTGAATCTGTGTGGGAGTCAGATCAGTGATTCAAGGTGTTGATGGGCCAAGAAAGCTTTAATATACCCCCAAAAAAGCATCAGAAATTGTTCATGGTCACACTACTGCCACATATTCGGTTACCTTTGAAATAGTAGAAGATCATGACTCAAGTTGACGCATTGCAGATTGTGATGAAGCTGGAAGCTTCACTAATTGGGGATACTCATGCAGGTGTGCAACAGATACACGGTAGATATAGAGTCAGCTAGCCAATCTGGCCTTGGAATTGCAGGACCTCAAGAAAGGTAAAGAGACCATATCATAAGTATGGTGTACAAAATGCAAGTAGAGGGTCATTATAAGGATCAATGCCCCGTGTTCAGAGATTATTTGGCAAGTGGAATGCCTAATCCAGTAAACCCAGGTCTGTGATGCGATATTTGTATAATGAGACACTAACATCACTCTAAATATTTCTACCTATTACAGAACTATGTACAGACCCCGAAGCAGATGTTTTATAACTTCTGTAGATCAATAGGCCATGATGAGAAAAATTGCCAAATTTATGACACAATGATGGAGTGCATTGTTGATACTTATAGACTACAATTTGGGGGACATACACACAAGGATCCTGGACAGCACGTTGCTCGAGGAGGATTTTAAGGACGAGGAGTCAGTCGAGGACGTGGCCATATTATCTGTTACAACTATGGACAGGTCGGACACTTCACAAGAGACTGTCAAAACCCTACGAACACTTGTGGTGACTGTAATTATTTTGATCATGTGATAGAAGAATGCCCCGTCCTTAATGTGAAGATGCAGGAAAAAAGAAACAGCAGCCTGCAGGAAATATCCAAATGATGACCGTTGAGCTGAGGGAGGATCAACCGTGCATCAACATTATAACAAGAAGTGGATTTGCGACTAGAAATGATAAAGCCATTGGGAAAAAGGAAGTTGAAGCTACATGGGTAAGGAAAACTAATGAAAAATATCCTGCATTTGATATCCTGAAGGAAAAGTAAGTATTCATGGCGAGGTGTAGCTTTATGGATGATGGAGCTTCGACCTCTATTGCGCAGCTGACACAGAAGGATAACTTCTGGATAGTACCGACACAAGATGTGGATCTAAAAATTTTGAAGTCTTTTCTGCTGACTTGCATGAATCTATTGAGAAATCAAAAGGTCATAGAGGGATTGCAAGAATTGATAGACTCTTGTGCTCCTAAAGAGGTACCACAAAGTGAGATGCACGCAGTGAATAATATGCATAGTCACAAGAAACAGACTGGAAAGTAAATGAGGCTTACAGCGCAGATTAGGGAATACTACATGGATCAGGTTATCTTGGATCTGGGATCTGATGCCAATGTTTTTCCGAAGAAAAATTAGGAATTGATGGGTAAGCCGAAGCTGCAATGGCCAACTATCCTATTGAAGATGGTGAATCAGCAGAAGATCTTCCATCTAGAAATATTGTCAGGTATCACAGTAGACATTGATGGAGTGTGCACTACCACTGACTTCGAAGTGATTGAGATTTTGGATGACAATAATCCATACCCCGCGTTGCTTGGATTGGATTAGGAATTTAATAACATGGCTATAATTAACTTGAAGAAAAGGAAAATGATATTTGAAAGCAATAATATGAGAGTTATTTTTTTATTAGATCCATCATAGGGAGTGAGATATACTGAACCTGTCAGAGAATAATACAGTGCATATGACATCGACAACATTTACCAGATAAAATCGAAAGAAGAAGAATGGATTAACCCTACTATAGATGGAAAACTGACTTAGGAGCAAGATAGTTCTTGCACCTCAGATTCAGAACAAGAATTGGAAAATTGGTAGAACAGGTTGCATGAAGTGTCTGCAAGGTGATGTGCAAGGATCACTAAAGTAGTACGTTGTATGATAGTTGAGGTACATGGTTTACCTTTATATGATGGTTTTGGTGATGTAAATGTTTTCATTAGAGATTACGAAATATGGGTACCCGAATGTCAAGACTGATACCTCTGGATCAAGCACTGAAAGCTACTCTTGCTAGATGGCGGGGTACTCATAAGAAGAATATAGGAGATTGGAAAAAATGTTGAATTTTAATGTGGGTAAGATTTGGTTAAGTAGAAACAGAGCTTGTAGACATGTATGATGGCCAGAATGATCCTAGAGACCACATACAGATTTGTATGACAGCTTGGGGAGAAATTCTACGTGAAGAATGGGTGTATGGCTTCATCCATACCTTGGAGACAATTCCTCATAATTGGTATCTGGAAACTAAGCTTCGACCTAGTACTAATAGTTGGGCAAAAATGGTTGATGGATTTATAATGAAATTCATATTTGAATATGACTATCCACATACTAATGCAACCCTGAATATAGTTAAGAAGAAGATTTTTGAAGATGATGGACTCACTATGCTAGTCCGAAATGTTGGTTTCAAAAACTGTTCACAGGTTTTTTCTACCAACCTGTATGGACTCTCCAATGCTCTAAATTTTGAGAAGATGAGAATTTCCAGAGCTAGAAACCTATTAATAACTATTAATAGCTCCATAATTTCATGCTCTCTCTCTCAAAACACAAATCACATTGCCCTGATGATGGACTCACTATGCTAGTCCGAAACGTTGGTTTCAAAAATTGTTCACAGGTTTTTTCTACCAACCTGTATGGACTCTCCAATGCTCTAAATTTTGAGAAGATGAGAATTTCCAGAGCTAGAAACCTATGTATAACTATTAATAGCTCTATAATTTCACGCTCTGTCTTCTCAAAATACAAATCACATTGCCCTGATGATGGACTCACTATGCTAGTCCGAAACGTTGGTTTCAAAAACTGTTCACAGGTTTTTTCTACCAACCTGTATGGACTCTCCAATGCTCTAAATTTTGAGAAGATGAGAATTTCCAGAGCTAGAAACCTATCGATAACTATTAATAGATTCATAATTTCACACTCTCTCTTCTCAAAATACAAATCAAACTACCTTGATGATGGACTCACTATGCTAGTCCGAAACGTTGGTTTCAAAAACTGTTCACAGGTTTTTTCTACCAACCTGTATGGACTCTCCAATGCTCTAAATTTTGAGAAGATGAGAATTTCCAGAGCTAGAAACCTATCGATAACTATTAATAGCTCCATAATTTCATGCTCTCTCTTCTCAAAATACAAATCACATTGCCCCGATGATGGACTCACTATGCTAGTCCAAAACGTTGGTTTCAAAAACTGTTCACAGGTTTTTTCTACCAACCTATATGGACTCTCCAATGCTCTAAATTTTGAGAAGATGAGAATTTCCAGAGCTAGAAACCTATCGATAATTATTAATAGCTCCATAATTTCATTCTCTCTCTTCTCAAAATACAATCACATTTCCCTGATGATGGATTCACTATGCTAGTCTAAAACGTTGGTTTCCAAAACTGTTCACGGGTTTTTTCTACCAACCTGTATGGACTTCCAATGCTCTAAATTTTGAGAAGATGAGAATTTCCAGAGCTAGAAACCTATTGATAAATATTAATAGCTCCATAATTTCATGCTCTCTCTTCTCAAAATACAAATCACATTGCCCCGATGATGGACTCACTATGCTAGTCCGAAACGTTGGTTTCAAAAACTGTTCACAGGTTTTTCCACAAACAGAAAATCCAGTTATCTAGAAACCTGATTGGGTTGCGCAAATATGCAATGTAATGGAATTCTATAATCTTATTGTCGAAGAGGATGAAGATCCTTGCAATATTTACAGCAGGGAATTAGAAGGTCATCATGAAGTAAATGGACATGAGATAGAGATGCCTGATATAACAAAGTCATTGAAGATGAAGAAGGTCAATATAGGGTCAGAGGTTGAACCGAAGTATGCAACAATAGGAGATTACTAGGACAAAGACATGGTCAGCAAGATAACAGATCTCTTGCATGAATATCAGGAGTTGTTCCCTACTAAGTTTTCAGATATGAAGGGCATATTAGGAGATTTGGGAGTCATGAGGATTCCTATGAAGCCGGATGTGAAGCTTGTCAAGCAGAAACCTTATAGACAAAATCCAAAATACAAGGGGAAGGTGAAATAAGAATTAGACAAAATGTTAATAGCTAGGATAATTGAACCTGTCGAAGAGTCTGAATGGGTAAATCCCATGGTGGTTCAAGAAAAGAAGGAAAAAGGGGAAATCAAAATTTGTTTTGACTTAAGGAAATTGAATGATGCATGCATACATTACCCCTTCTATACACCATTTATAGATGAAGTATTGGACAATGTAGGAGGACAGGGAGCCTATTATTTCACAGATGGCTTTCTAGGATACCATCAGATCATAATTGCGCCAGAAGATAGACATAAAACAAATTTTGTGATAGAGTGGGGTTCTTATCAGTACACAATGATGCCTTTTGGATTGAAGACTGCACCTACTATATTTTCTAGAGTTGTAATTGCAGCCTTCAAAGAATACATACACAAGTTTATGGAAGTATACTTCAAGGATTGGACATTCTATGGTCTATTAAAGAAGGATGTGGCAAGCTTAAGGTTGATTTTGGATACATCTAGGCAGTACTAGATCTCATTGAACTTGAAGAAGTGCATCTTTTGTGCACCATTTGGTATATTGTTGGGACATGTAGTTTGTAAACAAGGATTAATGGTGGATCCCATGAAGATAACAGTTATTATGAACCTGTTAGCAGTGAGACAACTACGCACGACATTGGGACACACTGGATACTACATAAAATTTATAAAGGGGTATGTGGAGATAATTGTGTTGATGGAGAAATTGTTGAAGAAAGATGTGACTTTTCAATGGAGCAAAGAGTGCCAGAAGAGCCTGGATGTACTGAAAGAGAAGATGGTAACTGCGCCTATTCTATTTTTCCCATACTGGAAGAAGGAGTTCCATGTACATGTCGATGCATCTTGAAGAGCATTGGGTGTAGTGCTAGCGCAGCCATGAGCAGGGGAAATTGATCATACCGTAGCATTTGCAAGAAGGAAACTTTCCAATGTAGAAAATAACTATATCACGATGGAAAGAGAGGGATTAGCTATGGTGTATGCATTACAGAATTTTAGACACTATTTGTTGGGGGCACATTTCAAAATGTTCACTAATCACTCCGTGCTGAAATATTTGGTGAATAAGCCTATTTTAGCAGGAAAGATTTGTTGATGGTTGCTATTATTCTAGGAATATGACTTTGAAGTTATAGTAAAGCAAGGGAAATTGAATGCGGGACCTGATCATCTATCAAGAATAGAGATAAGAGAAAAAACCATGAATATTGAAGATAACCTGCCTGATGCATAGCTATTCGTAATTAGAGTCGAAGATGACCACTTCATGAATATTATTCAGTTTCTGACCACAGGAATGGCGCCCACGGAGTACACTATGAAGCAAAAGGAGGTGGTCATTCAAGCAACTGATTTTTCGTTGATTGTTGGACATTTTTAGAAAATGGGAATGGATGAAGTATTGTGCAGATACATCCATGAACATGAATGACGGAGTATTCTAATAGAAGCTCATGGAGGAGTTACAGGTCGGCACTATGCAGGAAAATCCACTACGCAGAAAAGCTTGAGAGTTTGGTTATGATGGCCCATGGTACATAAGGATGCAAAAGAATTTTTTCAAGCATGCGATGTATGTCAAAGAATAGGAAATCCATCTAGAAGAGACGACATGCCACTAGTGCCACAAGTATCTTTGTAGGCTTTTGACAAATGGGTTATTGACTTTGTTGGACCTATCAGTACGCCGGGAAAGAAGACTGGTGTGAGGTATATAATCATTGCAATTGATTATTTGAAAAGATGGGTTAAGGCACAACCAGTGAAGGATTGAAGCGCATAAACCGTTGTGAAGTTTATCTTTGAATATATACTGTCCAGGTTTGATTGTCTGAAGATCTTGATGAGTGACCAAGGCAAACATTTCTTGAAAAAGACCATTGAATCACTAACTGAGGAATTCCATGTTTATCACCAGAAGATCACTTCTTATCATCCTTAGGTAAATGGAATAGTGGAAGCTTTCAATAAGATTCTGGAGAATGCATTGACCAAGGTATGCAATGTGAATAGAGATGACTCAAAATTGAGAATTTTAGAAGTGTTGTGGGCATATAGAACAACATGCAAGAAATTGACAGGGCAGACACCGTTTAGGTTGGTATGTGGACAAGAGGAAATTATGCCTATGGAATAAATTGTGCCAAGTTTTAGAATTGCAACTATTCCAGATATGGCAGACCCTGACATTATGAAGGAAAGAATGTCACAGATATTAACTCTAGAAGAAGACAGGTTCGTAGTAGGGTTCCATCAGCAAGTACAGAAAGTAAAGGAGAAATATTGGCATGACAGGCATATCAAGAAGAAGACATTTTGAGAAGGAGATCTTGTATTATTATATGATAGAAAATTCGCGAAGTTCCCGGGAAAATTTTAAAAAAATGGGTTAGGACCATATATCATCAAGCACATCTTTGATGGTGGTGCAGTTCATCTCACGAATTTTAATGGTCAACTAATTCCGGGACGCGTGAATGGTAGAAGATTTAAGATAAACATGGACAACTCTATCCTTGGAGGTTCGCACTAAAAATTGAAGAGAAGGAAGTCTTAGTGCCACCTGCAGTTGAAAGTGGGCAGGAGACTATAAACTACTCTACAGAAAGGGACTTCGTCGAAGGAAGATTACTGCACAATACTCAAGATACTATAAGTCCAAAGGAGCTACGACAAAGAAAATGTGACTGCTTTACAAGGGAAGGTTCGTTGAAGTTGGCCGGAAATATGACCATTAGAAGGAAAAATCTACCATTAAAAGGAAATTTTCATTAAGGGACATGGGAAAAGAGAATTTATGAAGCACATTTGGTTGTATCTAGCCCCATACCTGCATTAAATAAGAAAATCTTGAAGTAATCATGAGGCTGGAATTCAAATTTGTTATAAAAACCATATCTCACGCCACATTTGACACTTTGTAGTCTGGAGAAGTTGAGAAATTGCATATAAGAGAGTTATTATATGTCTAAGAGGAGTTTTGAAGAACTTGTTGGAGTATTTGTAGAGGAAGGACTAGCGGGTATTATGGAGGCACAAGGAGTGAAGGTACCCATGTCCCCAAGATGCTAGAGGTCATCGAGAAAGTAGGTACCCACAGAACCACAACCACAAAATAAGCAAGAGAAGAGACCAACTGAAGTCTCTGGGGCGGAACTCAAAACATCCCTGAGGAAGAAAACACAAATGGAACTCTGCATGAAGAACAAAGAAGATAAGGGGAAGAAGTAGGTGCAAAAGGAAAGAATTCGATACAACAAAAGGCGCATCAACAGATCAACGATAGTGAAGAGGAGGTTGAATTTAAACACATGCAGATAGAGGATGAATAGATTCCCGCTACTCCCACCTTACATGCCACCAAGAAAATCAAACACCAAGCCGGTTAACGAGACCAAGGATGTAAAGTTTGACATGTTCACTCTGTTACAGCCATAGGAAGTGTCGTTTGAGGGTGAAGTGTTGGGAGTATCCCCTAGCTAAAGATGGAAGATTGGGACTTTAACAATCATAGAAAATACCCTCAATCTGAGCCAATTAGATATCTGAAGCAGGTTCAGTACCCAGAAAGTGGAGTTACGAGTTTGGAGTTGTTCTAGTGGGTTGTAGGATTGTAGAGAGCGGGGCTCTTGAATATGCTAAATGTGCCACACTTTGTTAGAAGCACATCCAGTACAATCTATTTACAGAAGCTCCTCGCAGTGCTACATGATGGATGCATTTGGCTAGGGATGAGGATCCCCATTGATGACATGTTAATCAGAAAAATTACAGTGTTGCCCCATCATGGAAATGGCCTTGAAAAAGAATTTGTGGGAAAAATTAAGGATAAGGAGATGGCACAAATGATGAAAGAAAAGTTTGGATTAGTGAAGAATTTGCGTGGATATGACATCAATTCCATTGATGAACAAGGGGTGTGTTTTTCCGCACACATCTTGGCAAGTAAGATAATGAGGAAGTGCAGGGCCAGTGAAGTGCCTGCAGCTGCAATATCTTTGGTTGCGCAGTGGAGCGCAGGAGTCCAGTTTAACTGGGTTGCCTATCTATGTAAGGAATTTTTGACAGACTACAGGGAAGCATAGAAGAAGGAAATACGTTCCACTACGCTTGGCTATTAATACTCATCGTGTTGATTGCGTGGAAAGAACCAAAAGACTCGCAATTTCCATCTATCGAGGTGGATGTTTGTGAGGGAGTGAGGTATGCCTCCCTCTAGTTTACTAAGGAGACGATGTGCGCAACAAAAAATATGATTTTCTTTGTGGTTTTGTCAATGGATCTACACATGGTGGTAAATCAGCATCCAAGGCTATCACCTAGTTTGTATAAGCAGTATTGTCACATTGCAGATTTCAAAGCAGACTTCCACAAAGCTTATGTGAAGGCAACAAAGGACCCAACTGAGACATGGCACCCATTTCCATACTTAGTAACTAAAGATGATTTTCTCGTCGTAGTATAGCAATGGCCGGAAGAATGGATGACCCCACTTGGTGGAGTGGTTGGAACAGAGAATGGTACCCCGCAGGATGCAGGTACAAGTGGAAAGGATGCCAAGGTGGAAATAGAGGAAACAAAGAAGGAGCATGAGAAACCCCTCAGTGATGCAGGACTATTATAGGAGTCACCTTTTCTTGTTAGAAGGAGAGACACAAAAACTGCGGCAAGAAATAGGAAAAGCAGAATGTGGATAAGTCCAAAGGCATAGAAACACTTGTCTTCACTGATGGGGATATCGACGAGATTAGAGAAAAGGTCCAGGAGATCACAACGAAGCCCTGGGATAGAATTGATGATCAATGTAGAATGATCATGACTAAAGTATAGAAGGACATCGTGGAGCTGAAGTCGTTGTCGCGGGTAGAAAAACAACCAGAACAAAGAGCTTAGTCACTGCAAGTAGAGAAAAGAATAGAAACACAATTCGGCATTAGAATTGTGTAGGTGCCAGCTAGGGAACTTCACTTGTACTCATCAAAGGGAAAAGAATGAGCCAAAGAATGGAAGAATGTCAGAATAAATATTTTCACATTGCCCATTCAGATGTTGCATGAATTCCATCAAAGTTTAACAACTTAGTTGTAGGAGCGGGAGAAGCGAACCTCAGTGACGACAATGCAAACGGAAAAGGAGAAAGATGCACTAAAGAAGCAGCTAGAGGAGGTTTCTAAGCAAATAGATGAAGCATATAAGTGAAAATAACAGTTGGAATAATCCATTGAAGAAAGTTATAGCACAGTCCCGAATGTGAAGGTTTGTGAGGAGGAACCACCAGCAGAGAAGGTCGTGAAGCTCGCCCTCACGATCAAGGAATCAAAGAATACACTGGAAAAGATAAAGTTTTAGTATGAAGTGTCAAAAATTCTGCTACTATATTGATTCAACCAAACCTAAAAATAAGAAATTGGAAGTCTCGCACCAGGAGAAGAATGAAGGGGAGGAATAGCTAATTCCTGAACACAGAAAACAATTTATTATTCTGTTTCAATTGTTTCGGTCGGAGAAAACAACCTCAGAGCTACAAATAAGGTTTCATCCAGCCTCACCACCGAAAGTGCGGGAGTAGAGGCAGAAGGACTTAAAGGAAGCATTGAAAATCATCTCTGACACAGTGGTGGACTGCGGAAAATTATTGGATGATACAATGTAGATTTGGACTCCACTTCAGGAGGATCCAAACATCCAAAATATTGAGGAATAATTACAGGTGAAGCAGAAGCAACGCGATGAAATCTTGGCAGTTGTAAATACCCTACCATTCTTACAGAGACTCGTCAGTATTACTGAAGGGAAGAACCTCCAAAATCATATAGAGGAGCTGCATAGGAAGGAGCAAATTTTGCAAGCAAGGACTCATGCATGGCAGGATGACGCCCTTAAACTATCACAGAAAGTGGATGAAAGGCTCAAAGAGTTGAAGAAAAGGGAGGCAAAAATATTGCAAAAGGTTTTTGGCCCGACCACAGAGGCATTGTTGGAGGAAGTGTGCAAATAGGAGAAACAAATGGTAGAGACAGTCCAACAATATAATGCAGTCTACAATGGAAGTGCAGCAAAAATCAAGGGAACTGAAGTTGAGTGACTCGGGACAAGTCATGGGTGAGTGTTGGGGGCATGTTGGGTGCAACCCAACTTGCTCCAAGTTTTGGGTCAAAGGCTCCACATTTTGAGGAGTGGAGCATGCAGAGCCGACGAAGTTATATTCATCACGCGGTGTTTTAGGGGCTTGGGGCGGGTCAAAGCCCCTTATTTTGTAATGGGTTTTGGGTATTAGTCATTGTTTTGTCAGATCAATGGTGTGTGGACCATGGTCTTGTAGTAGGGAATTCTATATAAAGACAATGTAATAATTTTTTAAATAAGAAGTAGAAGAACTAAGCATAGATTGTTTGTATTCTCTATCTTGAGTCTGTATTTTTGGGGAAGGCTCCACAGCTGAGTGTGTGGAGGTCTTGAAGAGTCTACAGCTGAGTACGCAGACCAACTACAGCTGGTTGCACAGGTTAGGGAAGAGCATGTATTGAAGATCCTTATTAATAAGGAAGAAGTTTTGGCGAAGTATTGTGTATCTTTCTGTGTTGATTTTCTGTTGTTATTGATATCGCTATGCATGCTTGTTACTGAATTATGTGAAAGAATACATGTTATAATGTTTGTTGTTATTTATATGTGTTAAAGTACCAATCTGTAAGATCAATCATCAGTTTGAATTTGTTCATGTATGTGAAGTTGCAGGAAGATATAAAGCATAACTAAATACACATACGCAATAGCGCGCATATCCCTCTGGCTGCAGAAACCTGGTTTTACAACCTCCCATAAATGCTTCAAGTGAGAATATGATCTACTTGTAGGTCTTTGTCGAAAGGGCAAGTGGTTGAGGGTTTTGTTGGTGTGCAACACACTCTAAACCTGGTTCAAGCCCCCTTAAACCAACAATATTCAATACTAACCATATAAATTTAATATTTTTTGTAGGCAACTCTCCAACACTAGATCTTTGACTCTGTGAGAACATCACAACCAAAGGTGAATGCATCAAAGAAACCCCAGCCTAAAGATGAAAATCATAAATGGATGGAAAACTTAAGAATTATGTAGGTCGTAATAAGAAGAAGCAGAAAAATATTGATGATGTACCATGTTATAATGTATTGTATAAGATAGATCATTGTATAAGATTTTTTATGTATAAAAATACATATTAATGTATAAAAATGCATATTGATGTATAAAAATACATATTGATGTATAAATATTTTTGAATGAGTTCTTGCATAATTTTTTGTACTTATGCTAGAAAAAAATGAAATTTACTTGCTTAAAAGTTGTCAGGGGATGAGTGTTAACAAATATGTTTCTTTATCAATTTTATGTTTTGCTAGTGTGTATGCATGAACCTTGATGTGTTGTTATCAACTTTTTTATGGTAGATATATTGGGTGTTGTAGATTGGAGAGTGATGTGAAGGGAGGGGAGGGGTTGTAAGATCTTCCACCCTCACATGGTTGGCCCTATTCAGTAGAGAATACTTTACGGTTTGGATAGCCTTGGAGCAAACCTCCCTCGTTCCAAAAGGCAAACAACTAAGTCAATGTTGAATTCATTGTTGCTCCATCAAAATGAGGAATGTTTTCTCCAATATTAGACTACTCCAATAAATTATTCTTGAAACCAAGAGGAGTTCATTCAGGTAATTGTGTGCCTCAGTCTTGTCTAATTCTTATTTATTCATAAAAATGTTTCTTAATTTATATTATTATTTTGATTATTTTTTATCTACATTTAACACATTTTATGTGTGTTGCATGTATTCTTATTCCAGAAAGTTGTTGTCCACAAATGTAACATGGTTGGAAAGCAAGTGGACAAGTTGCTCCTCTTGAGTAGCCATTCCATGTCAAGTGTACACCCTACCGTTTGCATTTCATAAAATATATCCAAAGCTTATCCTATGTAGTTAGCATGGCCATACCAATGAATAATGAAATTGTATGTTACAACAATGGGCTCATACCCATCCCTTTGCATCTCATTCAAAAGCATATTGATGACCTCAATTTGCATATTTTATGTATTTTTTACCTAGTTATTCAACATGGTTTAATTATCTTTGTTCCTATCTAGTTTGGTGTTTTAGCCTTTCAAGTTTTGGTTTGAATAAATTATATATTCGATTATATTGTGTGTTATCTTGTGTAATGGATTTATGTATTGGGTTTTGTCACAATAATATTCTTACACTATGCTTTAACAAGAGTATCCTCCAAAAAGAACTAGAAAAGATAAAATCTCAAAGTGCATATAGTGTGTTATCTTGTGTATTGGATTTATAAACTGGGTTTTGTCATAATAATTCTTATGGGATTATCCCCCTTGCTTAAAGCGACATTGATGCATCTAGTGGTGATGATGTTCAAATCCAACCTAATGATACTAAAATACCTCAACTTTGATGTCATTCAGCAATTCAACGTGTCAAAGGAAATGTTCCAAACTTCGATACAGATGCTGTTCTTAAAGGAAGAAATGGATTAAAATAGATCATTTTGTTGATGACTTTGATGAGTCCCAAATGGCAAACCTAGAGTTGACATGCTTGGATCCTTTTGATAATTATCTTATTCTTTATATTTTCGGTACCAATGATGGATAGACACATAGAATGTATGATGCTTTGCATGTTAATATGGTGTATTCAGATGAAGATGGCAAGCTTATGTAGCACAATCCTTCATTAATCAAAATAATGAAGGATCCATGTGGGGGGGTAGGGGGGAGGGGCCATAAGAGCTTCCATCTTCATGCGGTTGGCCCTGTCCAATAGAGAATAATTTAGGATTTGGATAGTCTTGGAGAAAAACTCCCTCGTTCCAACAGACTAACAACTAAGTCAATGTTGACTTTGTTGTTGCTCCATCAAGTTGAGGAATGTTTTCTCTAAGATTAGACCACTCCAATAAATTATTCTTGACATCGAGAGGAGTTCATTCAGGTATTCATGTGCCTCAATCTTGTCTAATTTTTATTTAATCTTAAAAATGTTTCTTAATTTATTTTATTATTTTTCTTATTATTTATCTACCTTTAACACATTTTATGTGCATTGTAGGTATTCTTATTCTAGAAAGTTGTCATCCACAAATGGAACATGGCTAGAAAGAAAGTGGATGAATTTATCCTCTTGAGTAGCCATTCCCTGTCAAGTATGCACCCTACCTTTTGTATTTCATAAAATATATCCAAATCTTATCTTATGTAGTTAGCATGGTCATATAAATGAATAAGGAAATTGTATGTTACAACAGTGGGCTCATACCCATCCCTTCACATCTCATTCAAAAGTAGATTTATGACCTCAAGTTGCACATTTTATATATTTTTTAGTAGTTTAGGTCTTCAGCCTATTTTAATTATCTTTGTTCCTGTATAGTTTGAGTTTTTAACTTTCCAATTTTTGTTTGAATAACTTTTATATTTTATTATATTGTGTGTTATCTTGTGTATTGGATTTATGTATTGGGTTTTGTCACAATAATATTCTTGCACTATACTTTAACAAGATTATCCTCCCAAAAGAACTAGAAAAGCTAAAATTTCAAAGTGCATATTGTATGTTATCTTTTGTATTGGATTTATGTACTAGGTTTTTTCACAATGATGTTTATGGGCGTATGCCCCTCGCTTGAAGTGACAATATACATCTGGTGGTGACGATGCTCAAATCGAACATAATGATACTAAAATACCTTAACTTCAATGTCATTCAGCAATGCAATGGGTCAAAGGAAATGTTCCAAACTTTGATACAAATTCTCTTCTAAAAGGAAGAAATGGATTAAAATATATCATTTTGTTGACGACTCTGATGAGTCCCAAATGGGAAACCTAGTTTTTACATGCTTGGATCCTTTTGGTAATTATCCAATTCTTTATATTGTTGGTGCTAATGACAGATAGACACATAGCATGTATGATGATTTGCATGTTAATATGGTGTATGAAAATGAAGATGGCAAGCTTATGTAGCACAATCCTTCATTAACTAAAATAAAAGCATCATTATCTTCAAGTGGGTCATAGGAGTATCATTAAAAACATTACATTGTAGTCATTGGGTGAGGGTTTTATAAGGGATCATGTTTATATGTGACTCCCTTATTGGGAGATGGTCATTTTGTCAAGATTAGTAGAAATAAATTCATTCAAATGGATGATATTTTGTGTATAACACAAATCCAAATTATTTTTCCATAAAAGTAGGTATACATGTCCATATTTAATATGAAAACTTGCCTTGCATATCTAAATATGAGCCATTGAAATTTCAATATACTATGGAAGTTTCTGATTGTTTAGTAGAGTTTTCCATTGTTGGAACATTCTATCAGGCACTAATATTTGAAAGTTATGTGGATTTCATGCATGGAGGTCACCGTCATATTAAAGGTGTGAATTGAATTATGACCATGCATGGCATGTACCACTTGAATTGCATGAGCTTCATAGTGATGAGACTCAATCCAAGCCTTGAATTGCATGAGCAAACTAAACAACATTTTCTGAAGTGAAGTGAAATTCAATTAGGTAGGAAGGATCTCTTATGGGTTATCCTTTTGGGAAATGTGTGGGGAAGTCTCTAAATGGAATACCACCACTTGATATGCACTCATTTTATCACATTGATGGTAGCTTTAGTCACCCATCCTTACATGAGATAGAGAACCTTAGCCTAGGAAGAATTAAGGCTCTTGGTTGTTGGGTTGTGTTATATTCTTTCCACGACTAGCCCACCTGGTTAACCAGGGGGGTTAGAGGGGGGGTGGAGCCCCACCTTTGTTGCGTCGATTGCGTAGCGGGGAGGTCACTTGGGGGGTAGCAGCCCCCCCTATATAGGGGGTTTGAGGGGGGTAGGTCGCCACCGTTTACGGGGTCTCGGGCAGCGCCGCGGGGAAAATTTTTTGGGACCCTATATTAGGTGGGTGGACCTACCTATGGTTTTGTGCATGGTTTTCGCACGTGGTTTTTGGCGTGATGGTTTTCAGGCCATGGTATTGGATGCTTCGGCATGTATATATATATGTATTGTAACATTGAAAGGAACATAATGAAAAATCAAGCTGGTAGTCCCAGTTTTGGGATCCAGGGGAAAATCTCTGTGTATATGTGTTTTATGTGTTATGCTCTCGCATTGTTTATTTTATGTTCGTAGAATTCGTATGTAGGTAATTTTTGTACAAGGTTAAAACCTACATTTGGTATCGAAGTTGTTTTGGCTTCAAGGGGGCGCCTTTGTTGCTAAGGGGTTTCTCTCATGCCTATGGTAGACCTTGTTCAGTGAGAGATCTATGGGATCGATTCTGGTGGTGGAAGAAGATGGCGAGCAGTGGAAAGATAGAGATCGAGAAATTTAATGGTGAGAGTTTTGAGTTATGGAAACTCAAGATGGAGGATCTGTTGGTAGATAAAGATCAGTGGATCGCGGTAGATCCGGGTACTAAACTAACGGGAGTGTCCGATGAATAATGGAAGAAGTTGGATCGGAAGGAAAAGAGCACAATAATATTGTGTGTCTCAGAGTCAGTATTGTTGAATGTATCAGGGGAAGCTACGGTTAAGGCTTTGTGGGTCAAGTTAGGGACTTTGTACCAATCTAAGTCTCTGGTGAATAAACTGTTCCTACGAAAAACGTTGTATAACTTGAGGATGAAAGATGGAGACTCAGTGATAGAGCATCTGAATGCATTTAATACTGTGGTAAGTCAATTATTATCTGTTGATATTAAAATTTCAGATGAAGATAAGTGCATCAGTTTATTATGTTCTCTACTAGACTCGTGGGATAGTCTGGTCATTGCAATAGGTAGCAATGCAACTGCCTTGCAGTTTGATGAAATAGTCTCATCCTTATTAATGGAGGAGATGAGATGGAAAAATATGGAGAGCCAAAATGGTGATGTCTTGTTTGTACGAGGATGGTCCCAGAATAGAAACAAAAATAAGTCATCGAGTAGGAGATCTAAATCTAGAGGGAGATCTAAATCCCCAGGAAAACCTGTAAAGGAAGCTCCAATTTGTATGCCATAGTACCAATCTTTTGCAACACCTTGTACGGACCATAGTAATTTGGTGATAATTTATTATCCTTCTTAGCTTGCTTGAGGGACATTTGTTTATATGGTTGTAGCCGTAGGAATACCCAAACACCTACATCAAAACTTCTTTCGCTGCGATGTTGATCTGCCTGTTGTTTCATTCTATTCTGTGCCAACACGAGGTTATCCTTTAAGAGTTGGAGGACTTATTGTTGATGTTCGATGTGATGTTCCACTGCTTGAACCTTAGAATTTTCTCTTAAATATGATGTGATGGATGGTGGTTGATATCCATAAAGTGCCATAAAAGGGGTCATTTTTGTTGTTGTATGGAAGGAAGTGTTATACCACCATTCAGCCAGAGGCAACCATTTGACCCATTGTGTCTGTTTATCAGATAAAAAGCAATGAAGATATCCTTCCAAACAATTGTTTACTATCTCAGTTTGCCCATCAGATTGAGGATGATAAGATGAGCTATGAGCTAACTAAGTACCAAGACAAGAAAATAATTATGTCCAAAAATTTCTAGTGAAAATGGGATCTCTGTCACTTACAATAATCTTTGGGTTTCCATGTAGCTTTTGAATTGTTTCCATAAATGCAATCGAAATTGTACTGGCTTTAAATGGATGTGATAATGCACAATAGTGTGCATACTTGGTAAGTCTGTCAACTACCACCATGATGACACTCTTTCCCTCAGAATTGGGTAAACCTATGATAAAATCCATTGAAACCTCCTCCCAACGTTGGCTTGGAATGGATAAAGGTTGTAATAGACCCGGGGTATAAATTGTTTCAACTTTATTTTCTTGGAAAACAAAACATTCCGCCACAAACTTTTGAATATCCGATTTAAGGCCATCCCAAAAAAATTCCTTCTTAACCTTGTGGTAAGTTTTTAAAAATCCTGAGTGCCCTCCTAAGGGAGAAGTATGCAATTCCATAAGAATCTTTTGTTTGAGTTGCGAATTCTTACAGAGGTATAAGCGATCTTTGTACCATAACGAATCATTTTTCCAGCTAAATGTATCAGATGTACTAGAATCTTGTTGTAACTTTTGAATAAGTGCCCACACTTCTTCATCATTCTTCCATTCCACCCTTGCTTCATTTATCCAATCTGGTTGGATAATAGAAATGGCGCACAACAATGCTTCCACATCCTCATCCTTTCTTGAGAGTGCATCTGCCACCACATTTTGCTTCCCTTTTTTGTAGATGATTTCAAAGTCATAACCCAACATCTTTGTGACCCACTTTTGTTGCTCTTCAGAGGATAATCTTTGTTCTAAAAATTATTTAAGGCTATCATGATCCGTTTTTACCTTGAAGTGTCTTCCCATTAGGTAGGGTCGCCATTTCTTAATTGCATGTAGTATTGCCAACATTTCCTTCTCATAAATAGCTTTGTGTAAAAACTTTCCCTTGATTGGACAACTTTCAAAAGCAATGGGTCTTTCATCTTGCATTAAAATGGCACCAATTCCATTTCCTGAAGCATCACATTCCACAATAAAGGTTTTTGTGAAGTCCGGTGTAGCTAAGACCGATGCTTGGCACATTGCCTCTTTAAGATGTTCAAAGGCCTTTGTTGCTTCTGGAGTCCATGAAAATGCATCTTTCTTCAATAATGTTGTTATAGGTGCTGCTATTCTCCCATAATTCTTAACAAACTTGTGATAATACCCTGTCAACCCGAGAAATCCTCGCAGATGCTTTATGGATGTGGGGATTTTCCATTTCTTAATGGCTTTAATTTTGCTAGGGTCTACCTTAAATCCTTCATGAGATACAATATGACCCAGATATTCCACCACTTGTTCTCCAAAGAAACATTTGGATCTTTTTGCATATAATTGTTTCTCCTCTAATAGTTGTAGCACCCTGTCAACATGTTCAACATGATCCTTCCAAGACTTGCTATAGATTAGTATATCATCAAAAAATACTAACACAAATTTTCTAAGGAAGGGTTTGAAAATGGAATTCATCAAACCTTGAAATGTAGAAGGTGCATTGGTAAGGCCAAAAGGCATGACCAAAAATTCATAATGACCTTCATGAGTTCTAAATGTTGTTTTTGTAATGTCTTCAATCTTCATTCTGATTTGATGATATCCTGAACGAAGATCTAACTTGGTGAAGTAAATTGATCCATGCAATTCATCCAGTAATTCATCAATGACAGGAATGGGAAACTTATCTTTAATAGTGAGCTTGTTGAGCACCCTATAATCCGGACACATGTGCCATGATCCATCCTTCTTGTGCACCAATACTACTGGAGCAGAGAAATAACTTTGACTAGGTTGAATTATACCAGCCTCTAGCATTTCTGCAACCATACATTCAATTTCACTCTTTTGGGCATAGGGATATCTGTACAGCCTGATGTTTGGAGGCACACTTCTTGGAATCAGATGAATAGCATGATCATGATCACGAATACGTGGGAGACCTTTGGGAGTCTCAAATACTTTGGAATGTTTGTCCAAGACTTTTTGGGAGATCTGGAGAAATAGATGATTCTGATGTGGAAATATCTAGCGAACATAATTGTGCAATTACACCTCTTTGTTCCTTTTTTAGAAGCTTTGTCATACCGTTAGAGCTGATTATCTTTCCTGGTTTCCCTACAATACCCCTTAATTCAACTTCCTTTCCTTCCGCAGAAAATTTCATGAAAAGTTTGAAAATTAAAATCTATTGTACCCAAGGATTGTAGCCATTGGACTCCTAGTACAACATCAGTACCTCCCATTGGAATGGAAAGCATTGGGCTAGTCAATACATATTCTCCCATGAATAGCTTGATATTATGGCACTTTCCAGAGCAATTTATCGTTCCTCCATTTGCAACCATCACTTGACACTCTGGTGCTGGATATAGGAAGAAATTCAATTCTTTTGCTACCTTACAATGAATAAAATTGTGGGTGCTTCCTTAATCAATCAACACTATTACCTTTTTCTTCTTGATTTGTCCTTCTATATTGATAGTTTGAGGAGTGGTAATTCCAGCCAATGCATTACAAGATATGGTTGGATTCATTTCTTCTTTATCTAGGCTTTGTTCCTAGAGTATATCCTTTTCTTTTGACCTTTCTTGCTCCTTTTCTTCTTCCTCTTCACAATCTATGTAGAATAATTTCTTCTCAGCACACTTATGACCTTTAGTGTATTTTCTATCACAACTGTAACAAAGCCCTTTTTCTCTTTTTTCTTCCAATTATTGTGGTGTCAACCTTATAGGTTGTGGAAGGCTAGGGGTAACAACACTTCCATCTTTATAGCTGTGATTGGTATGCTTCCTAGTTACCATAATTTTGCTTTCCATTTTTCTTGCTAACCTGAATGTCTTCTCTAATGAATCAGGTTCCCAAAGGCGAACATCATGTTGGATATTATCCTTTAAAGTCCCTATGAACACATCAATCCTATGCTCCTCTGGAATATTTTTTACCCTTATGTTTAATTTTTGGAACTCCTCAATGTGCTCCATTATTGAACCCTTTTGTTTGAGACTTATCAATTGGCTAAAAAAAGTGTTTCTTTTTGTATCCTCATAATGTGCTATCAATTCTTCCGTAAAAATTGCCCAAGTGATAATTTGTTTACGAAAGAAAATCCATTGATACCATACAAACTGATTTGATTCCAAATATAAAGTTGCAATACGTACCTTTTGTGTCTTTTGCACATTATTGAGATCGAAAAATTGCTCCATCTGTAATATCCATGTTGCAGGATCCTTGCCATCAAACTTCCTCATATCGATTTTTGGAATATGGTGGGTCTTCGATCCAACATTAGAGTCTATGGAATCATGATTAACATTTATTTTGTTCTCATCATGAGTTTCCTTTACTACCCTTTCACCATTAGTGACCATTTCTTGTAGCAACTTATTCATATTTATCTTCAATTCTTCCATCTTATCATCCATGCCATCAATTTTAGCATCCATGCCATTCATCTTAGCTTCCATGCCATCCATCTTAGCTTCTACTCATTTATTTAAACAATCCATATTAGCTTCTACACCTTTCTTTAAACCATCCATCTTAGCTTCTACATCTTTCCTTAAACCATCCATCTTAGATTCTGTTGCTTTTTGTGCAAGTGACACTTGTTGCACTTGGTCTCGTAATTTTGATATATCATGTTGCATTTCTTCCTCTTCTTCATGAGTCATGCTATAGATTTTAGGTTGCGTACTAGGTGTTTGCATTTTCTTTCCTCGGGGAATCAATTACCGATAATAATTCTTTACTATGCCCTTTGAATTCCTTCAAACTAATTTTTCAAACCAAGCTTATGCAAAAAAAAAAAAAAACACACCCTTTTTCACTTTGTAGAAGCTTGGTATTGAATCTGATGTATCTCTGTAATTTTGGATTATCCAGTTCTAAATTACGACCTATAGTAGCCCTCTGTGTCCTCTTTCCAATGCCACCAGTCTGATCGAAATTGGATTCTCCAAGGAAGAGTTATGCACAATCTCCCAAGATGACCTGATTATAGACATTTTTAGAAGGGCGAACTTGTATGAAGTGCCACGTGTCACTGTTTCAACCTTTGGATCTGAAAAATTTATATAAGAAACTAAAGTTTGTCCTCTTTTTGTACCTTCTTACAAAATTTTAATCTGATGCTCAGAGAGAAAGTTATGACGATTTTCACTAGGTCACCTGTTTGGAATGTAATTCAGGAGTCTGCAAAAAGACCAAATTCCTCAGATAATATCTCCGCAAATATAGAACGAAAAGCTCTGAAATTTGGACCCGAAGTTCAGCATGATTTCTTCTCAAATGGGTTTTTTTTTTAGCTTTTGAAACATCTCAGAAAAAAAGTTATAGATAAAATTCCACAATGACCTATTTGGAGCAGCGAAACCCTAAAATCCAAAGCTCTGATAACAAATGTTATGAAACCAGCTCACAAAAAGATAGAAAAGAGAGATCAACGCCTTATAATTCAGCCTCTTCAAGGGGGAAACCTCCTTTACATTACACAAATGAGCAATTCTTAAATCATTCAAATGACAAAACCTCCTTTCTATATATAGGAGTCTAAGGAGTCATAATATAACCCAGCCGACCTAACAATAATAATATAAAGCCACAAAAATAATAATAGAGGGATTCTATGGGGCACAGTAATAAAAATATGGGGACAATAGGGGCACAACAATATTAATAAGGAATACAACTACAATAGTAATGGGGTAATCACTAGTATTATAAGGACCTAACACAGAATCAGGTGAGTTTCCCCTCTAGTGGTAAGAGGGAAAAACAGATATTAGAGCTTGTGCACAGTGATGTGTTTGGACCTGTGAAGGTTCCATCACTGGGTAAGTTTGTGTACTATGTATCATTTATAGATGACTTCTCAAGGAATACATGGATATACTTCCTCAAGAATAAATATGAAGTCTTTGACAGGTTTAAAGAATTTAAGGCTCTGGTGGAAAACTAGACAAAGAATAAGATAAAGGTGTTGCAGACTAATAACGGTGGAGAATTTTGCAAGAAGGAATTTGAAGAATTTTGTAAGAACTATGGTATAGCAAGGCAGAAGACTACTCCATACACACCTGAGCAAGATTGGGTTGTAGAAAAAATGAGAAAGACGTTGATGGAAAGGGCAAGAAGCATGCTCAGTGGTGTCGGGTTAGGACAGGAATTCTAGGCAGAGGCAGTGGAGACAGCATGTTACCTAGTCAATAGATCACCTTCATCAGCGTTGGAGGATAAGACTCCACAAGAGGTATGGACTGGTAAGAAACCCTCTCTTTCACATCTGAGGGTATTTGGATGTGATGCATCTGTACATGTTCCAAAGGAGAAAAGAACAAAGTTGGATAATAAATCTGAAAAGTGCATCTTTATTGGTATAAGGATGGTTTACAGGGTTATAAGCTTTGGAACCCAGTAACAAGGAAGGTTGTGTACAACCGATATGTGGTGTTCAGAGAGGTGAAAGATGTTATTAAACATGAAGTGCCATCAAAAGAACCTGAGAAGATAGAGTTTGAGCTAAAGGAGGAAGAATCAGACTCTACAGCAGAAGAGGAATCAAAATATGAAGAGCCACAAACTCCAGTTGTAAGAAGATCAGTTCAAGAAAGAAGGCAGCCATAAAGGTATAGTCCATCTACTTTCTGTTCAAATTTTGCTTTATCTATTACTGATGATGATCCCAGAACTATGAAGGAGGCAGTAGATTCAGAGGATGGAAAACTCTGGAAAGAGGCCATGGTTGATGAAATGGCATCTTTGCATAAAAATGAGGCATGGGATCTGGTGGAGTTGTTGGCTGGAAGGAAACCCATTGGCAACAAATGGGTGTTCAAGAAGAAGATGAATGCAAAAGGAAAGGTGGAGAAATACAAAGCTCGATTGGTAGCAAAATGTTATTCCCAGGTGTCGAGAATTGATTTTGGTGATAATTTTTCTCCTGTTGCCAAGGTAGCTTCTATTAGATTACTTCTATCTGTTGTTGTTGCTTTTGATTTTGAGGTAGAACAGATGGATGTGAAGACAACATTTCTTCACAGGGATCTAAAAGAGGAGATCTACATGAAGCAACCTGAAGGCTTTGCGGTGAAGGGTAAGAAAGAACCAGTATGCAAGTTAAAGAATTCTGTATATGGGCTAAAACAATCACCAAGGATATGGTATCAGAAATTTGATACATTTATACGGGGACTTGGCTTTACCAGAAGCAAGCAGATCACTGTGTGTATTTTAAATTAATTGGTGACCGTGTTATTTATCTGGTCTTGTATGTGGATGATATATTGCTGGTTGGAAATGACAAAGAAATTATCCAGGATTTGAAGACCCAATTTTCCTCCAAATTCGACATGAAAGATCTTGGTGCTGCAAACTATATTTTGGGCATGGAAATTAAGAGAGATCGGGCAAAGAGGAAGCTTGGGTTAAAGCAGAGGAAGTATGTCAAGACAATACTATAGAGGTTTAATATGCAAGATAGTAAACAAGTGAAGGTTCCTATTCCTATAGGTGTAAAGTTATCTGCTGAACAGTGTCCCAAGACACAAGAAGAGGAAGAGGACATATCTCGTGTTCCATATGCAAGTGCAGTCGGTAGCTTGATGTATGTGATGGTTTGTACTAGACTAGACATTGCACATGCAGTGGGAGTATTGAGCAGGTTTATGTCAAAACCAAGGAAGGAGCATTGGACAGCAGTGAAGCGGGTTTTCAGGTACTTACGTGGCACTAGTTATTATGGTTCGTGCTACCAAGGAAGACCAGAATTGGAGAGAATTTTTGATATTCATGGCTTTGTGGATGCAAACTAGGCTGGAGATATGAATCAGAGAATATCTACAAGTGGGTATGTGTTTAACCTATTTGGAGGTGCAGTCAGTTGGATGAGTAAGAAACAATCTGTAGTGGCACTATCAACTACAGAGGCAGAATACATGGCAGCCACTCATGCAAGCAAGAAATCAGTTTGGTTGTAGAGATTGTGTTCAAGCATGGGGTTGGTACAGGGAGCTATAAGGATAAACTGTGACAGCCAAAGTGCAATTTTCTTGGCAAAGAACCCTACTTACCATTCAAAGACAAAGCACATTAATGTTCAATATCACATTTTGAGGGATATGATAGAAGACAAAAAGGTGTTGTTGGTAAAGGTGGAAACTTTGAAGAATATTGCAAATGCATTGACAAAATATGTGAGCTTTGAGAAGTTCTCTTGGTGTAGAGAAACAATGGTCGTTGCAGGGCTAGATAAATGACTAAGCTCTCTTGTGGGTTGTGTTATATTATTTCCATGACTAACCCAACTAATTAACCGGGGGGTTAGAGGGGGGGCGGAGCCCCCCCTTTGTTGTGTCGATTTCATAGCAGGGGGGTCATAGGGGGCGGGTAACCCCCCTCTACGGGGTCTGGAGCAGCGCCTAGGGAAAAAAAATTTGGGACCCTTCATTAGGTGGGCGGACCTACCTATGGTTTTGTGCATGGTTTTCGCACGTGGTTTTGTGCGCGATGGTTTTCGGTCCATGGTATTGGATGCTTCGGCATGTATATATATGTATTGTAACATTGAAAGTAACATAATGAAAAATCAAGCTGGTAGTCCCAGTTTTGGGATCCAAGGGAAAATCTCTGTGTATATGTGTTTTATGTGTTATGCTCTCGCATTTTTTATTTTCTGTTCTTAGAATTCGTATGAAGGTAATTTATGTACGGGGTTAAAACCTACATTGGCATTGTCTAGAGGTACAAAGGAATAAAGAGACACAGAGAATCATATAATTTGGATGTAGAGAAAAGAGAGAAGCAAAATTGGATTTTAGAGAAAGAAGTGAAGGAAATGACACTCATTGTGTGCATTTGTGTTGCTTTTATTGTCATTTTTTTAGTGGAAATATGATGGGATTTCAACTTCAAAGGATAACTACCTTATAGAATGTGGATCAAAATGCAACATCACGGCCAATGGAAGGATATTTAATGTAGATACCTTGTACTCATATATGTCAATTACCACCAATGAAGACATCTTTGCTAACACCACAAATTCCAATCTACAGGTTCCTTTATAACTTACTGAAAAGAACAAATTTAAAACAAAATCTCATACAAATATCAAAACAATGAACCACGTGGAGATATATAAAGTCTAACATCTAGTCCTTTCACATTCTTTACAATTCCACAACCCCAAATATGATGGAATCAGTAGTGAAAATTTTCCTTAACAGTAATTACATAGATATTTGTAACATAATTGCTCTAGAAACCATTGTTCCAAATAATTACATAATTCATGAAACAAAAACAAAAAGCTCAAATAATCCTTTTATGAAATAATTCTCTATTTGGGAAACTAAATATATAGAGAGCACCTGGTGGAAACATTGTATAGCCTCTAGAATTTTCTAGTAAGCCTTTTTACAAGGATGTGTTTCCAACACAATCTGGCACCATAACCCATAATTAAATTTATTCCCCTCAATAAGAAATTACTATTTCTTAAATTCGTTACAATTATCATGGTTAAAATAGACAATTAAGAATCAATATTTCTTCATGCCCATAGAGTTAGGCTACCATGGAAGCACCAACATATGGAAAAAAAAATCAGCTGATAACGGAGAACTATCTCGAAAATGATTAATTAACTATAAGAACAAAGGGGATGGTTGTTGCCAATAATTTGACAAATGAATGGACAATGCATCTAGATGGAGAAAAAAATGAATACCAAATCTAGATCACAAAAAAAAGAAATGGAGTTACAACTACAGTTACATAAATTGCTAAAACACCTCTTGTTGAGATTTCCTTTTACCAGTATCTGAAACCTAAGTAGATGGCTATGTTACTCTCAACTCAATGCAAATAGACAATTCACCCCATATGTTAATTTGAGCCTTAACACATGGCCAACAACATTGATTTGGAGTCTCCCAAAAAGACTTGTTCATAAATTTAGGGCTAAAAAACCTTTTTCATGTTGGTTCTTACATTCATTCTTATATTGTATATTGTTTTTAAACATATTTATATTTATGGTATGCATACATTGCTTTTTTTATGGAAAAGTAATTGCGGTCCTACTCTGCATTCATTTGCAAAACCATCATTTCAGGGCTTTGATGTAATGGCCATTTGATGATGTTGTAGAATGTTAGAAGGGCAATGTTTACATTGTAGCTAGTGGTTATAAGCATTGGTTATAATGGGAAAATCTCACAATAATGGTCTTGTATTTCAATAACATTTTTCTTGACATATTTATTAACCTTTAGTTTCTTAGCAATATCTAAATTATCCTCTAGAATAAGGGTGAACAGAAGTCCATATTTTTATATTCTAAATAAGGAAAAGTCATATTTATACTCAGTCATGAGGTGAGGACATCATGCATTGGTCAAGGTAGAAGTTTGGGCAAATATTTCACCAAGATGACCCTGAACTTGGGTAATCATCAAGTGTACATGGAATCTTGTGACAATTTGAAGATGACATTTTAAACCAATTTTTTAACTATATAAATGGCAGGTGATGTTCTATGCCCCCCATAAGTTCTTTACCAACTTCTATGCATCTTATTAATGACATTTTTTTCTTTATGTTTGGGAAAAGTTGGTGTGGTCTATTTAGGTGACATTCTCATCTTCAATGAGACCTAGAAATAACATGTCCAACATGTGTGCCACACTTTCTATCTACTAAACACCCATCATTTTCATGCAAAATTAAATAAATCATAGTTCAGTGAAACTTATATTGCATATTTTAGCTTCCTCGTGATCAAGCATACATTCGTATCAATCTTGCTAAGATTACTAGAGTTACTCTTTGGTCTAGACCTACTTCAACATCTGACACAAAAATCTTCTTATAAGGATTGAAGTATTACTAAATATTTCTCAATATTTTCTCTCAGATTGTTATCCCATTGTGTCAATTGCCCAATCAAAAGTCTCCTACCTAGTTGCAAGAGGCACGGGGAGCTTTCTAGTGTCTCAAACCTACATTATCTTCTAAACCAATGTTCCACCTACCCAATTTGTAGCACTCCTTTGAGATAGATACATAGGTATCTCAATTCCTATCAAGTTCATACTTAAACAAGGAAGGTATCCCATCACTTATCAATCATAAGCACTCTTGACTGATATCCTCAATTACAACTTCAAATGGTAGAATTTTATGCTTTGGTCTAGGCGCTCAACCAATGGAACCATTATATTCTCAATAAGAAGACCATCCTTCACATTGATTACCATCCTCTTATTTTTCTCAATTCTCAAACAACATAGCAAGAACAACACCATCCCAAATGGGAACCTTACATACAATATCTCCATTTGGTGATTAAGAATGAAAATTTTAGCACAAAAAATATGGCTTACATGCTTAGTTTCCCTCCAACACATGCATTACACATTCTTAATATGTGGTGTGTTTCCTGTGAAGAATGGAAGAATCTTTATGCCTCTAATCCATTTTTCAATATTTTCCTTGATGCCCTTAATAACCCCACCACCATCAATCAAACCTATTTCTTAGATTATAGTTAAAGTCTTCGGGAAGGCTAGTTATGCAAGCTCAACCAAGTCTATGTTCTTCACAATCGTACTTACTTCCTACTCTTTAAATATTTCCACTCTTCATATGATAGGAATTTCTACACCTTTGAAACCCTCTAACATAGGCAGTGCAACTTGTATTGGCCTTCTATGTGAAATTATTTGAATGATTTCATTCACCATTGTGTTTTTTGCAGCTTATCCAAAGCAACAAACCATAAACTAAGCCTTTTCCAATCACTGGCTTTCCCATCCTTCCCCTTTTATTCCGTATCCATGGGTTTCATCAATGGGCTTCCCACTACTTTTCATAAGCATGACTACATCTTTGTCATCATTTGTTGTTTCTCAATGATGGGTATTTTTATTCATTGCAACAAAATGATGTATGCCTCTAAAGCTCTTGATTTGTTCTTTCACCATGTTTAGACACACTTTGGACTACCTTCCACCATAACTTCTGATTGAGACCCCTATTTTCTCATTCATTTTTGGAAGACTACCTAAAATTTGGTGGCTTATCAACTTCACTACTCTATAGCATTTAGTGTTCAAACTAGTTACCAAAATTTAGTAGTCAATCACACATAGGTCTACGTCCACCTCACTCATTAGACTAAAAAAAAAAAAAAAATAATAATAATAATAATAAATAAATAAATAAAATAAATAAAAAAATTGGGATATGTATCTCAATGTTATTCAAAAAACATACAATTGTATTATCCATTCCTCCACCAGTCACTCACCTTTTAGGATTTTTTATAGATATCAAATTTTTTCCCCATATGAAAACCTCATTACCTTGCCTCCACCTATCTCCTCACATCAACAAAAGGATCAACATCATGTTGCTTCCTTTGTCCAATGTATAGCTAAGATACATACCAAGGTACACATAACACTACAACATTCCCAAAAGAAGTAAAAATGGCTCCATGATCACCATTAGATTTATCTCCATTCCATGTCAGAGATCGAGTATGGTACTTTCTCAACAAACAAAGGTTCAAGAGCCAGAAAACCCACAAGCTTCAATGTATTTGTTATGATCTTTACACTAATGTTTAGAAATTGGTAGCAATTCTTTGAAGCTAGATGTCCCCACTCATATAGAGATTCACAATGTGAACAATGTTAGACTAAACTTGCATGAACCATATCATTTAGGGGAGGATGTTCCAATCTCTCATTTGGAGCATAATATTCCATACTTTCCACCCCGTTTAGAAGAAGATACACTATCGGACACCCACTCTTGGCATGATACCAGACATAACCGCTAATACATATTTATTCAATCACCAAGGGCAACTTCTAACAACATCAAAATGGATTTCTGAACATTACACCAGGGATTTCCCATTTAGTGTCAAAAGTGGGGACAAGTTCAAATAAATGGGTAGGAATAGATACAACCTTGATAATCATGCCTCAAATGGACGATGCACCCAAGCTTCCACAAGAAATATCACCCATCATGAACGCAACCTTAAGCATCACACTCTCAGTAAAATAGTCCAAACCTTCATTGAAAAACCTACTTAACCAAGAGGAATGCCACACATAGCTTGAGAATGCATAAACAAACATAAATGTGTAACCACCATTTTATTTTATTATTTATGTCCATTACTTGTATAAATTATAATTTTTTACTTGTTTTATGGAGAATTGGTTAGATTCCATCACTTTCTTGTACAAAAACTATATATATTGTTTGGTCTCTACTTACTAAGGTAAGTTAAGCTCTTAATTCCTTTATCAACCCAAGAAAGTACACTTAGAAGCACTCATCTAATGTATATAGATCTAGAAGGATTTGAGGTTCTAATGATAGCCTAGTGAAATGAAATTAACAGTGCTCTCTTACAAGAGATCCTTCATTTTATTTTCAATCACTCAAGCATCAATTTAGACAAACAAATCTAATGAAATTCTGATTGCCTAGGTAACAAAAACAGAGTATTAATGACTGGTTAAAAATCCTATCATTCCCTTACAAGAATATTGCTCAATAGAACCTTTCCCAATCATAACAATCCAAAGTAATTTCAATAACTAACTAAATCAAACAGTGAATAAGATGAGTAATGTTGCAAACCAATAACAGTTGAATCTTTTTACAAGAATCACTTATCAAACTGCAAATTGAATTTAACAATTACAATCTGAATCACTTGGAAATCAAACCATGAACTATCTTTAAAGTCAAAGCCAATAAGCGAATATGGAAATCGTATGAAAACAAGCATATATATCAATTTTCAAGATAAGAATTGGTTGAATCCTTTTACAAGGTTTTTTTCACAACGAATGAAAATCCTTGTTAATTTATAACTTTAATAACATAACCTTTCCTACAGCACATAAAATAACTTCTAAATATGCAAGTAGTAAGGAAACTTGAAAACAGAGTGTACCAGCGTAGTGATGAGGGCCCTTCAACACTTCACAAGCACACTGAAAAACGATTCAGAAGAGTATGACTATTGGATCTGGAAGCATAAACTCGATAATGAAGTCTGTATTAAATCTGGAGATTAAAAATGCACAAACTGTACTTTCATATGTTCACAATCTAGCTGAAAACATAGTCTTCTCCCATAGGTTATTTATCATGAATCCTATAACAAAAGAAGCTATTCCTCCTCCATATTATCCTAACAGAATTCTATTAATTACATCCAAGAAGGTTGAAATTGAATCAGTTCCTTCATTTATGCAAAAATTCTCAAAATAGAAATTATTTTCTTCACAAAATCTGGAAATTTTGCTGAAGTGGCTGGGTTTGACCAGCGTTGACCGGACACTTATTTCCTTCAAAACCAAAAGTGGATAGGTAATCCACCATCCATGTACATTTTACTTCATGCCCACAATCTTCAAATTCGCTCACCTGCTATGCAACATGTCAAACAATGGAGCATTTACAGGAAGTCACAACTTCTTGTAATTTTCTGAAAAATGTCATTTTTAACATAATAATTTCAAAAATTAATTTCAAGCTAAAAATAATGATAATGACATCATATCATTTAGTTTCTAAGGATTATCGCTGGAATACGAAGGTTAAATGGTCAAAAATGATAATCAAAAGAGGATTTTAAGTGGAATGGAGAAACATAATTTGATACCAACATTCCCCCAAACTTAGGATTTTGCATGCCCTCATGCAAATGAGTTCTAACCTATCAAATTCCTCCTTTTGCCTCTGCTTCTACCTTTGTTGCCTGAAGTAAAGCGTTGATGTTCATTTGGGCTTCATACTCTGTCTTCGGGATTTGATACTTGGTTTTAATTGCTTTCTTTTGCTTGTAAAGTTTGTAGGCCTTCTTACAAATTTGCATTTTATAGGTTGTGAGTTTATTAACCTTATTTTTCAATTCTTCATTCTCATCTTGAAACTTCTTGCTTTGAATTATGAGTGTTTCATTTTCTCTTTTCACCACTCTTTCCAAAACTTCTGATTCCATAAGCTGCTGCTGGAATTTCTCAACTTTCCTTTCCAGATTTCTTTTCTTTTTACCTGAGAATTTTTGTTCTTGTTGCTCCTTTTCCTTGTCTTTACTTTCCAATCCTTGTATGTAGTCATATTGTGCCTATTGTAGAATATCATCCTCCTCCACCGTTTTCCCTTTCTTACCTAACTTAGTCTTTCTAGACCTTCTTGTGTAAGTGGAGAAAATTTATCCTGTTTAGCCCTTTCAGCCTCCTCTCTTACCCTCCTCCTTGTTCTGATACTACTGTTGGATGGAACAAAGTTACTTAGTCTGTACTCTGAAAAGTCTTCCTCTATAGAATCTACATCAATCAATAGTTCTGCATGTTGTTGCCCTTCCTTTAAATTCTGTTGTTCCTCCTGTGGATTCTGTTGTGGTGCTTGCTCCTCATCTACCATAAACTCATTAGTCACCAAGAATTTCTTCCATGTCACACTTATCTTTTGCAGTTCAAATTCAATCAAGATTTTTACCAAACAAAAATGTTATAGGCTCCTATCCTGGTTTGTCCTTTGTTTTTGTATGGTCTTAGACATCTTGTTAGGCTTTGCAAAAGAAAATAAGGTAAGCTTATAATGCAGTCTCCTCTTAGATGCATTAACAATTTGATTTGATAAAGAAATACAATGTTGTATCTTCCCTCACAGGTTATAAATTTTTGAATGACATAAACTATTTCATACCATGGTTGAATTAGCCAACTCCTTGGAATCCCTAATTTCCAGTCAACTGATCATACCCTTGTCCTAGATATGTAATGTGTCCATGTTTTCTCTTTGAACTGCTTGGTTTTAAAATACTTTTCTCCTTTTAGGCTTATACCTATTGCTTGAGTAATTGTGTCTTCTGAGACCCTAAAAGACAAGTTTCCTACAATGGCCCTCTCTCCATTGAATGAGGATGCAAACTCCCTTGTTTTTGGCTCGTTGTGCCCACTAAATTTCTCTAAGAATGCCAGCCATTGTTTTGCCCTAAAAATGTCTATGTAGTCCTTATGTTATTTGGTAGGGTCAAATTGTTGTGGCTCTGTTTAGTTTGCCATGAGAGAAATTTTTTTACCTCCTGTTACCCTGTGTGTAAGAATAATTTACAGTTGTAAAAAGAATTCTACCATAGTTTGTAGAAAAATATTATATTTCCCTTATGCTGTAAAAACAAATTTCACCATAGTTACGATAAGAAAACTACCTGAGCCTAACTACTATGTGTATCTCTTGTTTAATGGAGGACGCTTCCAATTACATCGAAATACCCTTCAACCGGTTCTGTAGAGTCTCCTCTGTGGTGTGGCCCTTTCACTCGTATGTTGACATTGTTAGTTTCAACATACTCGTAACGCTATACCCTTATGTATCTCAGAGAGGATTTCTTTATAACCTTCAGAATGGTAAACATCTCTAATTCACAGCGTTTTCTATAGGTTCGGACTTCTACCTATACTCCGTGATGAACATAATACTTGCTTCCCTTTTTAACACGGTGTTTTCATTCTTATGACCTCCATTCATTACTTGTTTATGCAACGAATCCTCAGTCTCTTCACGCAGCATATACTTCATTGATAGTTCCTTCAATGCCTTACACAAGGATTTGTAATGATGCCCTACGGAGTCCTGGCAGCAGTCTTTGAATGATGAAATTAGGTATGGTGCAAGCCCTTTGTTGAAATCATGAGGAATATGGATCATTATGGCGCCTTCATATCGTAAGAGCATCAGGGCATGGTGATTTCACTAAACTAGCCGTTAATCCTTACTTATGATTACATAACCTTTGTCTATCAAATATGTTTTGTTTTCTAGATTTAAAAAAATTTAGGTTGAAAACCATAAAGATTTATAAATCCTTTGCATTCGTGACCTAATCCCTTCTTCAAAATTTGGTTATGTGGCTTACTAATTGATGACTTCCAATCTGCAGTTGGTGACTTAATTGGTTCTTAAGTATGCATGCTTAGTTTTGGTAGATCTGTTGATACTTATGACTATAGGTTGATTAGAAATGTATGTACAGGATAAAAAGGTAGGCTTTAAGGATCAGGATTTTAGGAATATATACAGGATAGAAGATAGGACTAATGTTCAGAAATAGGAAATAGGTTATAGTTATAGGATATAGGTAGAAGAGTAGGACTGACTCCTACAGGATATAAGAATGAACGATATAGGATAAACTGGGTATTTAGAAACTAAAATCAATAATCATCATAAACCACCATTTAAAAATTGAAATTAATAAAAGAAATTAAAAATATTAAAATGACAATTCTTACAGTCCTCTGATATCTCTTTGTTTGGAGGCTGGCTTTTGTTGTTTGATATGTTCAAGCATAGTTCAGACCTGTGATGGTGTCCATTTTTCTCTTAAATGTAATCTCTTCTTCTTAGGTGCAGTCCAGTCTTCTTTGTAGATGCAATCTTCCTCTTCTTGGGTGCAGTCTTCTTCTTTGCAATTTTCTTCTTCTTAGGTGCAGTCTTCTTCTTTGTAGATGCAATCTTCCTCTGAACAGATCCCATTCTGATAATGTGCATAGAACAGGTCCCTTGCCTGAGAATGAGAATTTGTATATAACAGGTCCCTTTCTGAGAAATTATATATAACATGTCCCTTTCTGAGATATGTTCTGAGTTTAAAATCAAATCCTTTTGACAAATACTGAACAATAATCATTTTTTTTTAAGAATCCATTAGAAAATGTAAATACAAATCTCTTCCTCTACTCGAGATGAACTTAGGGAGATAGAAAAGCATGAACAAGTTTAGACTTTCTTCTCCCCAACTGATGATTTGACTTGTCCTCAAGTCGTGTTTCTTTCAAATGACTTTTATTTTGCAATTCAAACTAAAGTAAAAAGGAATTCTTACAAGCCAATTTCTTGGTTTTCTCATAAGAATTCATGTTTAGATTATGCCATATCCGGTTTTCATATCTAAACATTATTTTGTTTTGTTTTTTTCTTTTTCTTTTTCTTTTTTTCTTTTTTTTCTTCTTTTTTTTGTTTTATTTTTATTTTTTAATTTTATTGTATAAAACAGAAACTAATTAAGGGTTAGATATTACAGTTGATTGTTGTACTATTTGTACCTCCTTTTGCTGTGATATTGTCCTCATGAAGTCTTCTTTGTTGATAGGCTTATGATAGATCTTTAGCCTGTGTCCATTCACCAGATATGTTTGTCCTTCCTGGTCAATTGAAGTTAGTTTGACTGATCCATTCTCAAAGACTTCAATGATTTCATAAGGACCCATCCAGTGGGTTGTAAATTTAGCTTTGTAATCTTTGAATTTTGATTCGAAGAGTAATGCCCAGTCACTAACTTGAAATTCTTTCTTCTTAATTAACTTATCATGCCACTGTATCCTTTGTTGTTGTATCATTGTTGTCCTTTGCACTGCCTGTTGTCTCATCTCGTCCAGCTGGTTCAATTGCATAATTCTTTCTTGTTGGGCTTCAGAGAGATCTATTCCTAAGTTTGCAACCAATTTATATGTATGTATTTGAAATTATATTGGAATCATGACCTCTTTTCCATACACTAGCTGATAGGGTGTAAACCCTGTTGTGTTTTTCCAAGTAATTCTATATGCCCAGAGTGCTTCATTGAGCTTATATGCCCAATCCTTCCTGTTTGTTTCCATTGTTTTTGTCATAATCCCTTCTATTGTTTTGTTTGTAGATTCCACTTGGCCATTGGCCTGCAGATGGTAGGGTGTACTCCGTCTGTGCTTGATTTTGTACTTACCATTAATTTCTTGGACCAATCTTGATTTGAATTGAGTCCCTTGGTCAGTTATTATCTCTCTGGGTATCCCTTGGTCAGTTACTATCTCTCTGGGTACTGCATATCTAACAAAGATTTCTTCAAAAATGAAATTGACTACTGTTTGTTCAGTTTCCTTGCAAGTTCCTTTGCTTCAGCCCATTTAGTCACGTAATTGGTACATACAAGAATGTACTTCTTACCTTTGGATGGTGGATTGATGGGTCCGACAAAGTTGAGAGCCAATTTTTCAAATGGCTCTAGATGCACTCGTGGCTGTAGTGGCATCTCATCGGAGGTCATTGGAATGCCCATGCGTTGGCAGCTGTCACAACTTCTTACATACTTCTTTGAATCTTTGAAAATCGATGGCCAATAGTAGCCAAGGCTAAGAATTTTGTGTGTTTTCCTCTTAGCTGCAAAATGGCCACCACAAGGTTGATCATGGAATTATGTTAATATATCAATAATTTCATCTTCTCTAATGCATATTCTAATGATCATATCATAACCAGTATAAAAGAAATCGTCGTTAACCCATGAATATCTTGCACTTTTTTTTATCAACCTTTTCTTCTCCTTTGAACTAAAAGATGGTGGTACTTTTCCTGTGCACAAGTAATTAGCTAAATCAGAATACCATGGAGTTAACACTGAAATTGCAAACAAGTGTTCATCAGGAAATTAATCTTCAACTTGGACAGCTTCACCTGAATTTTGTAGTCCTAAAAAGTAATATGCTACCTGGTTCTCTTTCCCTGGTCTATCTAGTATGGTGAGAATAAATTCCTGCAGTAAGAGTAACCATCTGGTGATCCTGCCATTAGTAATAGGTTTTTTCATTAAGTATCTAATGGCGTAGTGGTCCGTTTGAACAAGGACTTCATATCCAGATATATAATGACGAAATTTGTTCACCGCATGTATAATTGTAAGCATTTCCTTTTCTGTCACTGTGTAGTTGAGTTCAGCATGAGTCAAATTTTTACTGATAAAGTAAATGGCATAAGTTAAAGCATCTTCTTTTTTCCCTAATGAAGCCCCTACTGTTGTGTCGGATGCATCAGTTGAAATGTGAAAAGGTAAAGTCCAATTGGGTCCCCTTAAAACTGGAGCAGTGCTTAGTTTCTCTTTGAGTTTCTCGAAAGCATTTTGACAAGCCTCATTCCAATTGAAGGTTACATCTTTTGCAAGAAGTTTAAACAAAGGCAATGCTATCCTGCTAAAGTTTTCAATAAATATCCTATAATAACTTGCATAACCAAGAAAGCTTCTTACATCTTTTTGATTTGTTGGAATGGGCAATTCGACAATAATTTGTATTTTGTTTCAGTCTACCTTGATTCCCTTAGGAGAAATATGATGTCCTAAGACTATTCCCTCCTTCATCATCATATAACATTTTTCATTGCTTAAATACAAGTTGGTTTCTATACATCATTGTAAAACTTTCTCAAGATTTTGCAACGAATTGTCAAAGGAATCACCATATACTAAAAAATCATCCATATATACCTCAACACATTCGTGGACCAACTCAACAAAAATTGCTAATACTACTCTTTGAAATGTTGTTGGAGCATTGCACAAGACAAATGGTAGTACATTGTAAGCATAAGTGCTGCGGGGACAGGTAAATGTCGTTTTGTCTTGGTCTCCTGATGTTATGTTGATCTGGGTGTAGCCACTAAAATTGTTGAGAAAGGAAAATGACATTTTTCCAGCTAATGTATCCAAAACTTAGCCAATAAATGGCAATGGAAAATAGTCTTTAAGGGTGGCCTTATTCAATTCTCGATAGTCAACACAAACTCGCCATTTACTGTTTTTCTTGGGAACTATCACTAATGGAGATACCCATTGGCTGTCAGAAATGGGGTAAATGAACTTTACTTTTAGTAACTTCTGCAATTCATCTCTTACAACCTCTTTGAGCATGGGGTTCATCCATCTCTGTGGCTACCTCACTAGTTGAATACTAGTGTCCGTATAGATATGGTGAGTGCAAGTTTCTAGGTGAATTCTCTGCATGTCAATGTAGTCCCAAGCGAATGCCTTTTGGTATTTGGTGAGCAAGTCAAGCAATTTCCATTCCTGAGATGTTTCTAGAAAGGCCCCAATGTTCAATGTTTTTCATGAGCTGATTTCTATTGTCTTGATTTGTGTGTTTGTAATGGAGTCGATTGGAAAGATTTCCTCAAATATTGCTTTCAGAGAGTACATAGTACAAGTTTCCTGAAAGCTTTGTGCCAATATGTGATCTGCAGCAGTGTATTGTTCATTTCTCAATTCTTCTAAAACATCAGGTTGGGAAATAAACATTTCCACTAAATCTTCATTGTTGTTCTCCTCAATATCATACATTCAATTGATGCTTAAAACCGAGTATATTTCTTCCTAATCATTGTACTTGTCATCAAGCCATAATTTTTGTGTTACTGTTGGGGCTTGTGCTGATGGGTACAAGGTAAGTTGTTTTCTCTCCATGCCTCTAGAAATGATCATGTTACCAGATCTACATCCAATGAATGCATCAGCAGTTTCCAACCATGGTCTGCCAAGTATGAGTGGATGTCCTCCTAAGTTTGATTTTGGCTGGAGTACTAAGAAATCAACTAGATACTCCCAAGAGTCCAGTGAAACAATTATATCTTCCAGTACCCCCTCAGGAATGACTTTAGAGCGATCTGCTAATTCCAAAACAATTGGGGTTGACTGTAAATTTGTTAGCTGCAAAGTTTTCATTGTGTCCAACGTCATAACATTTATTGCAGCTCCTAAATCAATTATAGTGTTTGGAATTGAAATTTTGTTGATAATTTTTGTGACTCTAGGTATGCCTGGGTCAACATATTTTTCCATGGAAATGACATTCGACATCAAGCCAGCTAAATTGCCAATGACATGTATTATTTGTGGGTCAAATCTTTTCTTTGCAGGCTTTTTGAGACAGAGCTCTTTAATGGCTTTGGTATAAATCGGAATATCCTTGATTTCCTGGAGTAATGGCATTTTGACATACACATTTCTCAATTCATCAAGAACATCAAATTGTGGCAATGGTGTGGGTAATTTTGGTTGAAGTAATCATTCCGGAAATGGAGGTGGTTGTAGTGTTTTGATTTGTTGACCCTGTTCTAGATTGTTTTGTGTTGGGTCACTTTGTTTGCTACGTGGTTGGTTTTCTTGTTCATCATTTTGATTCTCTTTTTGTGACTGTGTTTGAACAGGTGGAGGTTCTTTTTGCAGAGTTCGACCTGACCTTAGTTCAATGTTTTGCAGTGGCAGAGTTGGGTACAATGGTCCCTCATCTACGCTGTAAGCTGGTCTATCTATTCGGTTGTTTGGGTTAGCTATGGGTTGAGCTAGTAGCTGTGTGGGTCTAGGAGGTTGGTTGGATGGTAGTTGTAGTTGTGGTGAATTTATTTGTGGAGGAGCAGGTAAAGTTTGTTGAGGATTCTGTTGTTGATAAGCTACTGGTTGCTGAGGGTATTGTTGTGGATATGGCTGAGAGTATTGTGACTGATAGTGTTGGGGATATGGCTGAGCAAATGGTTGTTGATATTGTTGAGGTTGTTGTTGAGTAAATTGTTGAGGAAAAGAATATCCTTTCCATCCTTGTTGTGGGTATGTTTGCTGTTGTTGATTAAACCAATTTTGCCAAGGCATAGGAACATTCCAAGAATTTTGAACATGCATGTTATAATTTGCTGAATTTGGATTTTGATACATACCTGGAGGTCTTGGCTGCCATGGCCTTCTAGCTCCCATGAAATACATGTTCTCCATTTCTGCATTGGCTTCCAAATTGTAATTCTGCAAAATTTTCATCTTTGTGCAATCCTTAGTGTCATGATTTTTTGTACAAAACCCACAAATCTGCACATTATCTAAAGGACATTATTTCAAAGCATGTTTTCATCTGCATTTGGGACAGAATATAGATAATTCTTGTTCTTGTTCATCTTGTCTTTTCTTTCTTTTCAAAGTGTCTATTTGGTTCCCCAAAGTACTTAGAAGGTCTGTTTTGAAATCTTTAAATAGATTGCCTAGTTTAGCGCTAGTAATATTTCCTGTAGCAGATTTTGTGATCTTTGATGTCATGGCTCTTTTTCCATTTCTTGCCCTACTTCTAGAGGAATTTTGACACAAGTCAGCAATCTCCTCAAAAGGTAAATTAGAAATGTCCCCTTTACCCATGAGATTGAGGTCATCTAGATACTCATCCCGGATACCTTTATGAAAGATTGTTCGAATAAGATCAACAGACATGGTTCTATGTTTTGATTTTTGTATATTATATGAAAATCTTTCCAAATATTCCTCTAAGGTCTTGTCTTCTTGTTGATTCGTTCTAAAGATGTCATATTTAGAATCTTTTGATCGACAGTAAGGTTGATACTTTTTCAAAAAATCTTTCTCATGTCATCCCAATCAATGAATGAATGTTAACCTAATCCCATAAACCACCTAAGTGTTATTGCTTTTAAGGTAGCAGGAAAAAGTAGAAGTCTATGTGCATCATCGGTATATCCATAGGTTCAGCATACTATGTCAAATTCGAACAAAAACGAGTCTAAGTCTTCGGATGCCATACCATAAAAGTTTGGTAATACAGATGGCGGTATATTTTTCATTTTAATTTCCTCATCCATATACTCTCCTCTATCTTGAATTGGAAATTTAAATGTGGATTCCTCTGTTTCTAGTGGATTTTGATTTCCTCCAAATAGATTATCATTTCCTTGTTTTTCTTCATTCTCCCTTTTTCGTCTCCTTTCTTCCATTTGTCTCTCATACTCTCTTAGTTGTTCAGGTGTAGGTCCTTTGGATCCTCCATCTTCAGCCATTGTAATTTGTGATTTGTCTAAGGTTTCTATCTCTTCTTCTTGTTTTAGTTCTTGAGGGAAAATTTGTTCAAATATAGGTTTTTGGATTTTTGTACTACTTTCTTTTAATTTCCCTACTGTAGAAGTCTCCGGCATATATCTTTTCTTTGCCTCATGAGCTAGTAGGATTTTCCTTTCAATGAGAGTAAGTCTTTGGCCTAATATTTGTTTTTCCTCAAGTTTTTCCACAGTGACTTTTCCAGTTGGTGTTGTGTACTCAATCCTTTCTAATGGTTTTGCTCCTAATGGTGGGTTAGTTATTGGTTGGGGGGTTTGTGTGAATCTTCCTTTCTCATCCCTAAATCTAGACGTGAAAAAACATGACTGAAATTTAAATTTAAATCTATGTTCTTGTTGTTTTGTTGATTTTAAGTTTTTTTTAGATTTTTTTTTTTAAATCTTTATAATTTCACCTCCCCGACAACAGCGCCAAAATGTTTGGTCTCTACTTACTAAGGTAAGTTAAGCTCTTAATTCCTTTATCAACCCAGGAAAGTACACTTAAAGGCACTCATCTAATGTATATAGATCTAGAAGGATTTGAGGTTCTAATGATAGTCTAGTGAAATGAAATTAACAGTGCTCTCTTACAAGAGATCCTTCATTGTATTTTCAATCACTCAAGCATCAATTTAGACAAACAAATCTAATGAAATTTTGATTACATAGGTAACAAAAATAGAGTATTAATAACTGGTTAAAATCCTATCATTCCCTTACAAGAATATTGCTCAATAGAACCTTTCGCAATCATAACAATCCAAAGTAATTTCAATAACTAACTAAATCAAACAGTGAATAAGATGAGTAATGTTGCAAACCAATAACAGGTGAATCTTTTTACAAGAATCACTTTTCAAAATAAAAATTGAATTTTAACAATTACAATCTGAATCACTTGGAAATCAAACCATGAACTATCTTTAAAGTCAAAGCCAATAAGCGAATATGGAAATCGTAATATATATCAATTTTCAAGATAAGAATTGGTTCAATCCTTTTACAAGGTTTTTTCACAATGAATGCAAATCCTTGTCAATTGATAACTTTAATAACATAACCTTTCCTATAGCACATAAAATAACTTCTAACTTTCAAGTCTAAATATGCAAGTAGTAAGGAAACTTGAAAACAGAGTGTACCAGCGTAGTGATGAGGGCCCTTCAACACTTCACAAGCACACTGAAAAACGATTCAGAAGAGTATGACTATTGGATATGGAAGCATAAACTCGATAATGAAGTCTGTATTAAATATGGAGATTAAAAGTGCACAAACTGTACTTTCATATGTTCACAATCTAGCTGAAAACATAGTCTTCTCCCATAGGTTATTTATCATGAATCCTATAAAAAAAGAAGTTATTCCTCCCCCATATTATCCTAACAGAATTCTATTAATTACATCTAAGAAGGTTGAAATTGAATCAGTTCCTTCATTTATGCAAAAATTCTCAAAATAGAAATTATTTTCTTCACAAAATCTGGAAATTCCGCTGAAGTGGCTGGGTTTGACCCACGTTGACTAGACACTTAATTCGTTCAAAACTGAAATTGGATAGGTAATCCACCATCCATGTACATTTTGCTTCATGCCCACAATCTCCAAATTCGCTCACCTGCTATGCAACATGTCAAACAATGGAGCATTTACAGGAAGTCGCAACTTCTTGTAATTTTCTGAAAAATGTCATTTTTAACATAATAATTTCAAAAATTAATTTCAAGCTAAAAATAATGATAATGACATCATATCATTCAGTTTCTAAGGATTATCGCTGGAATACGAAGGTTAAATGGTCAAAAATCATAATCAAAAGAGGATTTTAAGTGGAATGGACAGTCATAATTTGATACCAATAGATATATATATATATATATACAAAATCATGTGTACAGTTAGCTTAATATATGATGTTTATATGATCATCTCTTACATTCTCTTCAACAAATATAAATCCATTCTTGGATTCAGCCCCTAGGACTGTATCATGAGAACTATCATAAACTTGCACTATCAAACCAACCTTGTTATCCTTCATTTTTTTCCATAACTATGCCCCATCTGTAGATGAACCCTCAACTAGAGCTAATCACAATCAACTAAGCATCCTTTTTGGACTATCTTCTCTCAAATAAGTTATATAAAGTGAGTCAGTTGTGTCCCATGAGGCCCGACTCATTACTCATTACTGTAAGAAGTTTGGTCCTCCTATTATGGGTATTTTTATACCATTCATAGAGATTTGAAACATCTTTAATGGTATTATTATTATTATCCATAAGGAAAAGTGTGGATCATTGGATTTGTAAATGTGCATACAAAGCATCTAACTAAAATATTAAATTATACCACTTGCTAAGAGTGACATCCTAACCATGAGTATATCTCCAAGGTTCATCAATAGCTAACCTTCAACACAAAGACATCATGATTGTATTTTAGTTGTACTCTATTGTCTCTCCAAAAAGGCCATCTTCATGGCTTGCTAAAAATACAGTAATACACTACACATTGAAAAACTCTTCTTCGAAAACACATGGACACAATAGATTGCTAACCACCATCATCCTTATTGATATTTTCAGTTCCATAACTACATTTGGTGATAGTTATGATGAATGCTAGGTTTCCAATCAGAGAAATCCACTTCCATCCACAGCCTAATGTGTTGCTAAATTTGCTAACCATGATAGTTAGATCTACACTTAAATACAAAATATTGTGACTTAAATAGAAAATATGCTACACAACGCTAGAAATTACTAACAACAACACACTCGGGAAATTTGAGTTTCAAATCTCCAACTTTGTTCATTCATGAACTGGAAAAAAGTGAACTACTACACTCTAAAATAATGTACACACGCCTTCAATTGTCCACCCTGTACTTCCTTTATGTACTAGGAGAATGGTTAGTACCTATACTTCCTTTATAGACTAGGAGAATGGTTAGTACAATAAATCTAAATGCATGCACAATGGTGCCTACTAGACTAAGTCGAGGCCTATTTAACTAGAGAACCTTGTTATATTGATAGAAGGACCAATAAGAAGTGCACCTCAACTGGAACAAATGTTAGGCATGCAAACCCATTATCTCCTTGAGATATGCAATTAAGATGCATGAATTTAAACCATTTCATGTTTAGAAGCATTCTTAGTGCATGTTCCAATATAGAATCCCTAGAAGAGCGGGTAAGGATTGTGTGCACAAGGTATCTCATAAAAAAATTACACGTGATTCATATGTGTGGATAACATTAATTACAAGATACACAAGATGTGAATTACAGGTTTGCGTTTCACTACTTATGGAAAAGAAATTGAGAGAACGTCTTGCATGCTTTTGCAAATTATATGCCAATCCAATGTAATAGGAGGGAGGTTCTTCTTTTCCATTTTAAGAAATTTGGGTAGGTTTTGGACACTCATATTCTAAAAATTATGAAATAATTTTTTGCACATTTTATTTTTTGAGTTTGCCCTTACTTCACTAGATGTTGTATTGGAAACCATTTTATTAGACTACCACGGAAAATTTTTGATAAGTTAATAGAAACAAAAGAAAGTAATGCAACAATAGTCACTCCAAAAATTATTCCTAGTGCAAGGAAAACTCTTCAAGCTAAGGAAATACATGTTGAAAAAGGAAATGAAGTGGTTTATGATGCCACTTTGATTATATTTATAAATTCAACATTTGAAACACCTACCATGGAGGGAGGTGCTTTAAAATATACTTATGGCCCTTGCTTAATTTGTGAAGTGACGCAGGGAATACCTGTGATACCACAGTATGCATATAAAATGCATAATCTTGTCTATCCCAGAAATTCAATGACTTGAATGGTCATATGCCTCCATTAATTTAGTTTTAAGGCCCCTTATGTAAAATCCCATGCGGAACGATTTGATACTAAACCCAGTTTTTCCCTTAATCAGTCCTTTTTCATCGGGACTTTGTACACCCTCTTCATTAAACCTTCATTAATATTTATGCCCGCACATATAACCAACCCCCACTCTTTCAGTTTGATTATATTTGGACTTAACCCCATAAACCTTCTATCGCTTTATTTCTACTATAATCCTTATATAGTATAAATACTCCACAAAGCGTACATGAACCATACCTTTTCGCATTTCCTCAGCCTTTGCACATTTACCAATTCTTTCCTTTACCGCAATCGTAGGATTCAAAGACTCTTAAGAAACTGCATTCAGAATTTTTGATCTGTGGGATGCGATCACGCTTTCCACCATTGATTTCGTCCACCAGATCAACGGCTATCGAAATCTCACATCGTACCAACTTGTGACTTCGTCGCCTCTCGCATGTGATATGCGATAACACAACCGGACTTCAAATGGAATAAAACCACACCTATAACCTTCTCGGGTCCGCTCTCCACAAGTCTTATCGCTCAATCTCCACCATCGATCTTACCTTTAATCCGACGGTTGATGTCCTTTCTGATCAACAGAGTTGCTCGGTGATTCTGCGCTGTAGATCAAAACCCATTTGATCCGACAGTCTGTAATGATATTGCATCGAAAACTTGCACGACGCTTAACCGCCTCACAGAGCCAATACAAATTATAATTCCTTGATCTATAAAACTTCAGGTCCATTCAAAGATTATCATTCAGTCATCTTTATGGCCAATATCCGTTGGATGATGGAAGCCAACAAATCCTACGGTCTGCGACCCTCCAACTAGCACACGGGTTAATTATAGGTTTAATGTCATAATGGACTATGAAGTAAGCATTAACTTTTGCAATCGACGGCTAAGAACAATTCCGGGCCTTCAACTGCGTTCAAGGAATCCCGTACTCTCTACCCTTGCTAAGTTGTTGATCACCGTTGATCTACCAGATATGTCTATCTGACGGTCTAGATCGGTTCCCGCCTTTCTTCTTTCGCAAATACTTAGATTGAATCTCCGACGTTAATTTCTTGGTTCCATTCTATGTGACTTAATCCTGGCTGCTTATCATGAACAAATCTCGTCCATTGATCATAAAGATCCAACGACTCTTGTGCGTCGACACTTCACTTCTTCGCTCTTCTCTTCACTTGGGTTTTTATGCCAGTTCTTCAATGTTCTTCTATGGTTTTGGGTTTCTTCAGAGTTCTGGTCCTTCCGTTGTTCTGCTATGCAACTCTCTCCTGAGCTTAAATTCGTGTGTTTCTTTATTCACTGTCCCTCCAGAGCTTTACTTTGATCATTCAATCGGATTCAACGATCCATACGATCCTTTGTATCATTCTTCTTCTCTGTGTTCTTCTGAACTCCACCTGCATACAAATACTATGCAGAACCTCTAAATCACACACAATTTATCCTTCAATACTCAAACCACACATAAACTCAAAATTGAGTTGTTTGTATTAATAAACAGGTATTTACACAGTTTCTTCTCTCAGGCCTGATTTCCAATATCAATGGCCTCTGTTTCACAATATGCCCGTAGGCTTACAATTCAAACCTCTAACTACTAACTTGACTTGCCTAACTAGCTAACCAACCCCTAACTATGCCTTTTAGGCTTACATTTATACAAAAGGGATTCTACAACCAATTCCTAGTTTAGATCCATAATCTTCTCAACAAAACCCTAAAATCTCTTCCTTATCTCTAAGGATCCTCTCTAATCCACAAAATCATGAATTAGCTCATTTACAATTAATTCTCAAATCTCTCAACTATCCTGCTTCTCTCATGTTCTCCTACATTCGAGAGTATTTACTAATATGCCTCACTATACTCAATTAAATCCCTATTCTAGCTTTTCTCATTAAAATCACTCAAAAGATTAATAATTACATTAATTCAAAACATAGGAAACCAACTTCCTTGAAAACAGAAGACCCCCTATGTCTACTAAGATACAATGATATTATTGAGTTGAATGCTCCTGCATCATGAAGAAATTGAATATACCAAAAATTGGGATTCATGTCAATCAATCCCATGAATGGCTCTTAGGATAACATAAAGAGGCTTTATCAAATGGTTTATGGGCTTATGGCCCTCGCTACACTCTTTGAATCTCTGGGTGTATAAAAATTAGAGATCAGACATAGTATTATTTTTCTCCTATGTTAAAAAGTGTCCCATGATCATCATGAATATTCCCTATGGGGAATCCTTAGAGGCTAATGGAGATGAATATTCTATTTGAGGTCGTTCAAAATTATTTTTTTAATTTCCAAAGTCATCGGTCTTCCAATGCCTATTCTTTCTAAATGTTGTCTTATGGCGCATGGACATCGATCATCTGACACCCATTACGAAAGCACAAACGTTGCAACAACTATGGCAGGTTCCTCGAAATATTTTTCATAAATCATTGAATACGGCGGTCTTGCAACACCCTTTATGATGGAAGAAACTTTGCAACTATGGCAAGTTCGTCACAAAATATTTTTAAAAATTAGTGCAACGATAAGACTTGCAACACCCTTTTCGAAGGTAGAAACATTGCAAGCATGGTAGGTTCATCGCAAAATATTTTTAAAAATTAGCAAAGACTTTTGTCTTGTGACTCCCTTTCTGATAGAAAAATGTCAAAACTATGGCAAGTTTGTCGCATTATTTTTAAAAAATATTATTGAAACATTGGTCTTGTGACTACCTTTTCGAGGATAAATATGTTTCAAGTATGGAAGGTTCTCATCAGTCTTTTGAAGCACTTTTCGATGGCATAAATATTTTTTCTTGTCGTCGTTCATCTAACGACGCTTTACGATAAACCGGTATCAAAGTTTCGACAATTCCTATTAACAAAATCACAACAACAACAACAAAATTGAAAGTACGGTTGTACCGGAAATGATATTTCGTGAAATCTCCTTTTTTCATTATATCTACGAATCATTGTTGCAAGAACAACAAATAGTCATCGAAAATTAGGTCAATATTTAGTAGTGGTACTTGGTGGTTGTTGGTCAAGGGGGCATAGCAGCTGAGCTGGGAAAATGAGGGTCCCCAATTATTAGAGAAAGGAAGATATGTCTCCCCAGGGGTATCATAATCATAGAGGGGTCGCAAGAGGAAATCCCATATGCGCAGGTGTCTAATCCATGGAGTTGAAATATGTTGACAGATCAATCCCCAAGGGTTTTTCTGGGGTCTGGAGTTATGAAGAGGCCCACATAAAAAAGAGATATATCCTCTCCAGGCTTTTTTACTATTATTCCCTTTTTTATCTGGCCAGAAGAAAGGTAGAAACAAAAAAAGAACCATTTCAATTTTTTTCTAAAAAAAAAAAATTAAAAAAAAAAAAAATAAAATATATATATATATATATATATATATATATATATATATATATATATAATAAATAAAAATAAAATAAAATAAAAATAAATAAAATAAAATAATATATATATAAATAAATAAAAATAATAATAATAATAATAATAAAACAAAATAAAATAAATAAATAAAAATAAAAATAAATTAATTAATAAATAAATAAATAAATAAAATTAAAAATAAATAAATAAATAAAATATAAATATAAATAAATAAAATACAAAATACAAAATAAAAATTTATCCTTCATTTATTGGATCAGGAGCATGGATCTGGTGGAAAACTTGAAGCAATGCATTCATAACAGTCTTGGTATATCATAAGCCTCCCAAATCTTGTTATATGAATGGAAAATTCTATGTGACTCTATCCAAATGAAGGATTATGGTATTGGGAATAATTCTACCATCATCTTAAATTTGAGGTTGTGGGGTGTAGCTCAGAGAAAAAAAACCCATGTATCAATCTCTTTTAAGGATGCAGTGCAAAGGAAGGCTTTTAGCCCATCAGATCTCAACCAAAACAACCCAGTACCCTACATCGTAGATCAAATGGAGTAAGCACTAGACATGGATGTTAATCTCCCAAATGTAAATTATCTTTTTACTTTCCTTCAATCTATGGTTTTTATATGCAGATTCAATGGTTTTTGGCTTAGATGTGGCGTACTAAACTAGTGGGTGTTTTCCACTTGGAAACCCAATTGTGATAGCTACTAATGCTCCAAAGGATTTTTCATAGTTCAATTCAATACACATAAAGATTTGGATTTCGCCCTTAATGAGGGACCATGGTTTTGAGGCAAAGTTGGGCTTTTCATTATCCCATGGTTCCCAAGCTTTGATGCTACAACAATGTTGGTCTCAATAATTCCAGTATGGGTGATACTACCCAATATCCCACTTCCTTTTTGGCATGACAAGGTCCTAGGGGATATTGAAAATGCTCTGAGAAAATTCAAAAAGATGGGCCATGAAAGTACAGAAAAAGTGAATTTTTACTTTTTCGAAAATATGTGTAGAGATAGGCCTTAGCAAAGGGATACTTGTATGTATTCTACTAGAACATAAAATCTTTTAGAGGACCCAGGTTTTAGATTATGATACAACGGCATTCAAATGTCTAATCTGCTTTCAAACTAGATAATTGTAGAATACATGCCCACAAGCAATAAAAGAACCCAAAAAAGAAAAAGAGGCAATCCTATAATCCAAGGGTCGAGGTGGTAGGTATCTGATCCTTACTTGTTGAAAGAAGAAGAAGAAGAGAAAACGGTGAATCATCTAAATGTGTATGTTCAATACCAACAAGGTAATCAAGCAGAAGAGGTCACGACTCAGCTTGGAACTATCAAATTAGCAACGATCCAAGCATCAGAGTAGAAGGAGGAAATACACAAAGAAGTAAGCATGGCGGTATCAATAGAACACATAACTCTGCCAACTCAAATTCAGACAAATAAGTCCCCTCACAAAGAGTTGGAAATGAACTAGCAGTGGTATCGGCTGATCCCAACCCTAGGCGTTGGTGAAAATTCCAAAAAAAATAAAGGAAAAAAGGAGAAACTAGGGGATTTTTATGATACCTAACTTCGACATATTTTATGTAATTTTTACAAGTTTTCTTTTTTAATTGCTTATAAGTTGAAAGGCTTCTATGATCGAATGCTTTTAGCATCTACAGAATGTAATTTTTTTTCTTGTTCTGTGTTGAATAAAATTACAGTTTTTTTTGTTTCGAGGAACAAAACGTGAGAGCCTAATAAGATATACTACTAAGCGTAATTAGAACATAATAAATCAATATTTATAGCATAAAATGTCCATAATAATAACGACAATAATTATAAATAGAAATTACACATAATTAAACAAATTAAACCATAAGACAAGATCAAAACACTTATCTTTTTATGGAAATCACAACTAGTTGCAAAGTAAGGATGTTCCTCCCAAACTAATGTAATATTGTTCCAAGTATTTCAATATAAATCCACCCTTGATTTGGTGCTATGACACTACAAGGGAAATCAATGGCTCTGCCCTCAACCCAAAAACCCACTAACACTTAGGTTTCTCACTCAACTACCCATCCCAATCCCCATCTATATTTTTCCCCTCAACCCACACAACTGAAGGGATCCCCCTTCTTTACCACTGTATTCCCTCAAGTTAACACCCTCATCCAAAGCTCCATTCCAATATGGCTATGAAAATTCTATGCTTGAACATCAGGGATTCCTTTATGGAAATTTTACACTAATTGCATATGTCATTCAACTCTTTGTCATGTTTCTCTTTGAGCAAGAATTCACTCTTCTTGTCCTATTTTGCTCCATTTCTCAAAGAATATATATACTAATGAACCTGTTCCACGAGATTATGCAATGAACATGAGTTATAATCGATATTATAGTCTTTAGTTATGGCATTATTTTGCATGGTCTAGAGAAATTAAATTCTCTTGGAGGATGTTGAGTAGCTATAGTTATGAGATCAAATTCTCATGCTTTAAACCATAAATGTGCATTCCATTTGCATACCTAGTTATGCTACCAAGACAATTACATATGGTGAGTTGATGGTTGTTATTTGTACTCAAGGAAGTATATTTTATTTTTGAATACTTGTTGGAGTGGTTGGCCACATTTGAACATGGCGGTGGGCTCCAGTATTGCAGAAATGATGTTGTAACTCCTGGGACTCCCTTCTTTACTTTTATCAACTTGGTAGTTCGTAACAAACTTGGAAGCGACGGTGTTGTATGCACAAGTACTAGCTCTTACTGCAGGCTGTCACTTGATCAGCTGGCACAAGTTTGTTAGGAGCTTAAGCCAACTTCTATGAGTTCTTAGAAGAAGCCTTTAACTGTGATGGATGAAAGCTAACTCAAAAGAGGCTAATCTACTTGCAAAAAGAAGCTGAAAGCGGAAAGGAAATGCAAACCCTAGTTTTACTGACTGACCCTACTGGTGCAAGAAAAGAGATGAAAGTTGTAGAAATGGATGCCATTGACTCTTGGAAAGGTGAAATGCATGTGACTAAGCTACTTCTGAAGGAAAATATGGAAAAAAACATCTTTTTGTATTTTTGAGTAAGTTGGCAGAATTATCGTGCATGTGCTTTAACTGTTTTTTACTGTGCAGAGAGCGGCGAAAGGAAATGGAGTGGGCGCTTGCAGGAGGTCGGGAAGGTGAGAATAGGGCCTAAGGGGTCCCTAGCACCCTTCCAGAGAGTTTCACAGTGTTCAAATCTCGAAAAGCTGCTCACGTGAACTTCTACAGGAAGTTTGCAGGGGTTCTACAGGATGTTCTACAGGAAGGGCCAAGAGAGGATTTTGGAGGGTTAATGGTGGAAAAACGGTGGGAAAGTGGAAATGGAGCATGGATGAGAATTTGAGGGGGTCTAAGACCTAGTAAATGAAGCTAAGAAGTGATTAAGGTGGTTGGATTTGTTCAAGGATGGAGGGAGCAATGTTGCACAAGAATGTAGAAATTAGGGCAAATTGGATTAGGGGTTGGATCAGGTTGTATGATGGAGGAAGGATAGGCAGGGATGTATTACAGGTGCTCTGCACACTATTTTTCAAAACTAATCGAAGAAAGACTAGAAAAACCAGAGATCTATCTATTTTGACCTAATCTGACCTAAAAACCAGAAATATGATGAACAGCTATTTATAAACAAGAAATCATGCAAGATAACTATGGAAACTAAGCAAGAACAGATCTAAACATGCAAGTACAACTGGTATCAACTTTTCCAACTAAAAATCTAACACTAGCAATTGCATGAAGAGGCAAAAACAGTGTTTTTGTGGAAGCAAGTATGCCTTGGTCTCAGCTCATGGTCCCAAGGAGGGAGAGATGAGATCAAGGATTGCTTGATGACCTTTTTGCATATCTTTTTTGTTACCAAACTATCAAATCAACCTGAAGTATGAAAAGCTATTTTAATCATCAAAAACAACCTAAGTAACAAAACAAGATTTTAACCTAAATAATAGAAATTATTCTATGAATGCAGCAAAGACACATAAAAGTACACAAAGGAGGTATTGGCACTTGAGTTGGGCCCAAACCCAAGAGCTACAGCCTCCTAAGAAATATTAGAGCTGGTGCAAAGCTAGATTCATCTTTATTGATTAAAAAAATAATAGTTACATCCCAAAAACTGTCTACAAGAAAAAGCTCGAAAATGTGCTTAAATGCAGAGCTAACCTACTGACTAAAATCTAACTAACATCTTACTAAAATCTGACTAACCAAACTGAGGCCCTAAGCCTTCTTATTTATACAAATTGAGGACCCCAACAGTCCTCCTAAAGTTTAGGAACTCGGCTGCCAAAACTTGCAGTTAATAACAGTCCTTCTTGACTTGCTTGGCTGCCCCTTGTGCTCCGAGTTTTTGATGGAGAATTTGAGGTAAGGGCTCATAAATGAAGGGGAAACCTTCCTATAAATCCTCTCCCTTTTTCTTCCACGAATTTGGCTGCCAAGTGCTCATTAAACCTTTGATTTTGTCTCAAAATTGACCAAAAATCTGCATACAGCACACATTAGACTTTTTGGCATAATGACTAACTCAATTCACTCTATTAGCATAAATATAATCAAAAACATGCAATAAACTAATGATAATGGTGGATTAAGTCGAATTAGGAGGCTAAATGAGCCCATATAATTACCCATTTCTGGGGCTCATCACATCGAGAGAATGGTTTTTTTAAATCCTATAAGATGAAATGGGAAACCTAAATTAATTGCATTCTCAAGTAAAGTAATATCTTCTAAAGGGTGTTTTTGTAGCATCCAAATAATTCCCTAGAAGTATCATTTGACTATTAACAAAGTTACCGATCAAACGAGAACTATCACCTCAAAGCGACAACTCTAGCCCAAAAACCCAAAAAATCATGACAAAACAAATCAAAAACGAAAATTGTGTATGCCAAAACGATGTTTTTTATTTCTAGGGTAAATTTTCAACATTTCTTTTTAAATGGCAGTAAAAACCAATTTTTTTTTTTGAAAAATGGATGAAAAAGCCACCCTCAAAACAATAAGTGTTGACATTGGAACAATGGAAAAAAATTAAATTAAATTAAAATTAAAAATTAAAAATTAAATAAATAAATTGGGTTACAATTTTGACATTTTTTAGCAATGGAATTAAAGATAAATATCAGGACTTTGAAAAACCATAAAATTCCAACAATTCTTGGACTTGGTGTTAAAGATAAAATATCATGTCTCAAAACTTTATAATTCCAACAATTTCCATCCATGTTGTTAAAGATCATATATATTGACTCTAAAAGACTCTAAAATTGTAATTGTTTTCAACCATAATAGTAAAGATAAAATATCATAACTCATAAAAACCTTAATATTTTGACAATTTTTCAACCATGGAATTAAAAACCTTAAGTTTATAACATATTTCAACCATGAAATTATGGACAAATTATATGACTAAAACAATTTTTTAAATTGAACAAGTGAATAAAAGATGTATTATTCAAGATTAATTTTTATTTTAAAGGCTAAAAGTATAGCTCTTTTCAAATCTTAGCCTAAGACAACTTATCCTATTGCAACAAAAACCTAAAAATCAACCATCAAAACGAAGTGTACCCTTTTAATGATGCATTAAAATTTCAACATTTCTAAAACTATCTTATACCAAATGATAACAATAAATAATATCATGGCAATGTCATTGTATAATTTAAAAAATCAACATTAATTTCTAATACTTCTTTACTTTTAATCAAAATATCAACTTTGGTATGTTGAATATAATATTTGTAATTCATTATTGCATTATGGATATTCTAAAGAGATTAATTCTTCATAATTAAAACATATAATCCAAAAAACATAGAAATGACTCATAACTTCATGTAAGATCATATGGAAGTCAAAATATTTATTTCAAGTTACCATGCGAACCTCATTTACACAAAATGTCTTAGACATTTATTCCAAATCACTCATAAGTTCTAGCACACCATCAAAATCTACATCTTCATATGAATAACTAGATGCAAATGAAGATGACCCATATTTTTCTCTTTCATCAACTAGTGCCCCATCTGAGTCAACATTCATGGCCACCATTTTAGGTTTCAAAAGTCTTCTAGATCTACGACTAGGTTCAGCAGACTCCCATCTCAACATTGTTTTTTCTGGTAAAAAACTTCTTCAAAATATTTATGGTCTTGAAGAGAAGAGTTCCTCTCTTTGTTAAATTTAAGTCATAAACATGTCAAAATCCTCCAATTTTAAGAGGTATGTGCGGAAACGATTTTTATTTATACCCTTTTCTTTTTCTCTTTCTACCAATTTGTTTATCAACTACCATCTTTGGCTTGTACACACCATTGAATGGGTTGGTATTTGTGGCATACCAATGTACTTCAACAGTTGTAATATATTCATTTTCTTTAATGATATTTATAACCTTGGCAACCCAGAATGGATAGCCAAGTGGATCTCCATCTACTAACATTGTTATCATGCAACCCTCCTTAACATCCTGCACATAACCCCTATAAAGGTTTTCCATGGATTCACATTGTGCACATGATTTTCTAGAACCAATATAGATTTCTCTTTCCTCTACTTGTGGAGAATTAATAATACCTTGATATTGTTGTTATTCAACAATGTGTCTTTCCTCATGTTCATTTGGCATATTTTGTGGCCAAATAAATGGAGTCTTCAAAAGCGTAACTTCATTTCTTGATATTGAAATTATATCACTTTGATTATTGAAAAAAGACTCCCACCAAATTGAATCAACAACATCAAAGTACTCATATGTATCTCTAATACATATTTTAATTTCTTCCAGGCATTTAGAATAATTTATCTCTTTTATGCCTTCGTGCATTATGGAGTTCAAGAACTAATTGTAATAACAATATCTTTGACACACATATTGGATGATTTGGAATGAACTTCAAAAATGATAAACCTGATGACGGCCCCCATTCTACAACAGTTGAATACTTCTTGCCCCATATAAGTGTTTTCCCATCAAATTTTTTTATATGAAATTGATGTTGGAAGTTGATGTCATTAAGTTGTTCAATGCATTTATCCTCACCATGTGATCCCAAAATAAGCCTTCGCATGTTAATACTTTCTTCCAACACATGAAAAACAGGCTCTCAAATGTATGATTTCTTAATGCACTCAATTAATGATGGAAGGCTCCCAAAATCCTTCCTCCTCAATGTTACTGAAAGATGACTGAACATCTAATCAATATGGTCATGAGTGTGCCCAACAAGAAGGAAACCAATCTTTACATTTTTAAAAATTCTCAATTCAATATACATGTTTAGATATCCAAAAACAACTTGATTTTTGTTTTCACGACTTGTGTTTCCTAATTGCAAATACAAAACTTCAGGAAGAATACCATGCCAATGAGAAACTGCATCATGGATTATAGATATGGTCAGATTTTCATCATTATGAATATTTGGCATTGTGAAGTAAACCCTTGGTAACATCTTCCCATTAAAGACCATAAAACCAAGCAAGTGAAACCGAATAAAAATTTTCTCCTGTAAATTTTTTGGTGTGCAGACAAAATGTGGCAAAAGTGTTTTCTTTTGGTTCATACCATCAATTATCAAACCCCAATATTTATTTGGATTATCATAAAACTTATTTTGATACTTCTACAATTTTTGTCTTTCACTTGTTTGCTAATTGGGATACTATTAAAGTGATTTGACAATGGAATCTGCACATAAAATAAAAGAAACTTATTAATAGATATATTTTCATAGTTGATAACTATCCATTTTTTAAAAATAATGTTATGAATGCATACTTATTTCTGCCCCTTGACATTTATCCATTTTTTATTTAAGAGAAGCATGTGTACTACAAACCCCCATCCTTTTCTTCTTAGGAATACAAACATTGTTGAATCTATTATTCCATTTCCTTGTAAAATATGAATATGTAATAAAATTACCATCTCCTTCAACACCTTCTGCATATTCTTTGTATAAGTTGTAGATTTCTTTTCTTGAGAAATTATCTAGAATATGTATTGTGTCTTTATTTAGCATACACTCTCCATGCTTTGAAAATAAGTCTTTCATCCATGACATTGCAGTATTTGCTAATGGCCCAACCTCTCGTCTATAACATACTTCTGAATAAAATGTGGGATCTTTTCGGAGTCTTTCTTGGATTCTTGACAAATGAAAATTACCAATTGAATGCAACATTTTGAAAGCCTTTCTTCAGAGAAATACATTATCAATATGATAATCATAACCTGCTAGTGTAGATTTCATGCAACCCACTAAATATGAATTTTGCATGCTTTTATTCATTGACAAATATCTCTTTCTTTGTTCCAAAGCAAACTTGAAATCCATATATTCCAAGCAATCATTTCAAAAACATTCACTTGAAATTAGATCACTGATAGAACTTCTAGTTGTGAGATATTATGTCCTAAGCTCTGTATAACTAGAATATTTTGGATTGATATGAAAATGTCTACTCCTACTCCTAGATACAGTATTTTCTTGCAACGTCTCCATCATTTCATTATCCTTTGTAGAAGCATTTTCATCATCATTAGGAGGAATATTATCCTCACTATGATCATTTTGAACATAGTTAGGAAATTCATCACCATCATTACTTGGAAAATATTCATTACCATCCTCACTTGAAGGAAATTCTTCACTACCAACATCTGCGCTTTTGAAATCCTGACTCGAACAAAATTCTTCACCATCTTCATTTGTGCTTTTGAAATCCTCCATTAGAGGATTCAAATCCTCATCACCATGAGTGCCTTTGAAACACTCAATTAGAGAAAATTCATTATTCATATATGTGCCTCTAAAATTATCATTTGTAAGAAACTCTTCATCCTCCCATTCATAAATGGTGCTCTCATAATCCTTAGGATTAGGACTAAGTGGAAAATATGACTCTCTATTCATATTCAAATTATTATTTGTAGGAAATCCTTCATCATTGGTGGTCTCGTAATCCTTAGGATTAGGACTAAGTGGAAACTTTGAATTTCTATTTCTAAGATTCAAATCTGTGAAGGATCCTATCGACCCTAAGGACATGAAAGGGGTTTATATTATTCCTTGTACCTGTGGGACCCCCTATATTGGCGAGACTGGTCACTCCATTAATCAAAGGATTGGTGAGCATGCAGCTAACCTCAAGCATAGAACCAAGTCTTTCGCTTTAGCTAAGCACGCGGAGAGTACCAAACATCATGTTTGCATAGAGGAGGCGAGTGTTATCGCTAAGGTTTTGTAATTCCATGACCGCAAATTTAGGGAAGCCCTTGAGATTGAGAAAAGACCGAACAATCTCAATAGAGAAGATGGATGGAAGATCAGCAGTTGCTGGATCCCAGCCCTCTCTTCCTAGTCGTTTTCTTCCCTTCCTCCCCTCCCTCCTTTTTTAGCTTTTTTCCCGTATCCTTCTCTTTTGGGCCTTTAGTCTTTGATGTGATTTTGAGTCCCGGCCCTCTCCTCTTGAGTCGCTCTTCAAGGTTTTGTTATTTATTATAAGATATTTATATAGGATATTTAGGAGTATTATGATAACACTATTATATTAATCCTTTCATAACTCTAATAATAACCTGATATCAATCTAGGATATTATGATAGTTTAACCCTTAAAAATATATATATATATATAATAATAATTAACCCCTAAAATTTTCCATAATATCTATCAATAACTTCTAAATTAAAAATGATTTTTTTAATTAATTTATTTTAATAAGTCCCTTTATATATCTATAACTAACTTTGTAATAATCTATTTAAATTAATTTTATGATATTTTATTTTATAATTAATTTATAAAATAATTCCCCTTATCTTTAATATATATATATATAAATAACTATGTACATTTAATAACTTTTTAACTAACTATTAATTTAAATTAATTCATTTATTCACTTTTTAACTAACTACTAATTTAAATTAATTAATTTATTTTATATAGTCCCTTTAAATAAGAATATAACTAATTAACTTTTTGATATTTATTTAAATTAACTTAATTATTAAAATATAGGTCATGCCCTTAATCCTGTCCATCTAACGTCTCCTGGTCAAATTTAGCCGTTATATAGCCGTTTGATGTTCTGCTCTGACTATTTAATATGCAAAGCTTGATCTGATTCTTCAACTTGTCCTGACGATGAACCACACTGGTTGGTTCGAAACGCGTCGACAAATGAAATTTCATGTGATTTACGCCGAAGAATCTCTCATAAATTTGATATGGATCACAGAAGCCTCAATTCAACCAAAAAAAAAAAAACTCATAAATTTGATATGGATCATAGAAGCCTCAATTCAACAAACAAACAAACAAACAAACAAAAAGAAAGAAAGAAAAAAAGATGAAAAAAAACTAAAATTTTTAGAATCTTTAGGAGAAAAATAAGAAAAAGAATACATGTTTTAGGGCTTAAAAAAAAAAATCCACTTATATTCCTGCACGAATATATATATATTTCATTTAAATAAATCCATTTGTTGTTTTTTTTCAAAAATGTAAAAAAATAAAAATAAAACCATATATATATATATATATATATATATATATATATATATATATATATATATATATATATATATATATATATATATATATATATATATATATATATTTAAAACAGTGTAATTTTTTTTTAAAACAATATAAATATTTTTTTTTAAATCGACCACTCGGCCCAGTGGGGGCCGAAGGCCCGCGAGCAAGCTCGTCCCTGGGCCTTGGACCCCCCATTTTTAAAAAAAATCAATTTTTTTGTTAAAAAAAATCAATTTTTTTGTTAAAAAAATTATTATTTTTTAAATTTATATATTTAAATTTAAAAAAATAAATAAATAAATATATATATATATATATATATATATAAATTTAAAAAAAAAAATTATATATATATATATATATATATATATATATATATATATATATTTATACTATTTTCAAAAATAATTTTTTAATTTATATATATATATATATATATATTTCATAAATCAACATGCTTGTATTAATTCATAAGATACATAGAGTACAAAAAGGTCTGCTCACTCAGAGTATAGAGAGACAACCTTGCCCGTTTACAGTGCTTAAGAACCTCAAAATTTCTATTGAAATGACCCCAAGGCTTACCACGCAGGGTAGCACAGAGAAAAGTTGGGGTCTGCAAAACCGAGTGCCCTTTCCGGCAACTAAAAAACATAAAGAGAACAGACCAAATGGACATCCGAAAAAGTAAGAGTTAAAACAGATAAGCGACCAGTAAACCAAAGAAACAGAGACAAAACAAGTTATGAGCAGCAAGAGCAAACTGAAGCTATCAAAACATGCCATTACAGCTTGAGGATGACATAATCTTTGGTGGTGGTACCCTGGTTGGCTGAAGCAGTAGAATTACCAGGCAGAGGAGAGCGCTGAGATGTGCGCTTCCCCTGGCTGGTTCCTGTGGCCTCCTCCGCACCCTCCCTCGCAACAGAGGAATCCTAGCGAATGATGTGCCTGAGAAGGCTAATTAAAACACTCATTTTTTGGGAGAGATTGTCGACTTGTTGCACTAGTGCACTAACCTTGAAATCCAAAGCTTCCAGTTTCACCATGTGATCCGTGGAGATAACAGAAATAGATTGATGAGCTTGAGTAATGTATTCCCCTTGCATATTGATTGCCTTTGCTTACATGGTCTTCATTCTCCACATCTCCACCTGAGTCCGCACAAATTGGGTATCCCGAGTGGTTGTCGTTCCGGGATCCTGAACCCACTCCACCTCCTTCTCCAAATCCTGCTCCTCCAAGGGCTCTTCCTCCTCTGCAACAATCGCTTCAAATTCTTCAATATTGCACTTTTCCTTAATGGAGGTGTGTTTTTCATAATATTCCCGAGCACTCTGCAGGTCTCTGTTGTCCGAGGCATTACAGCTACCCTCACGCGCCATGTTCCTATGACAGAGAGCATAAATTCTAATATTTCTGAGAACGCAACTGATGCTAAGTTGAGTGCTGTGGGAAAATAGTGCATTACTCTCGTGGTGGGAGACCATAGTTATAGTGAATGGAGACCCTAAACGGCCTAAGCCAACCCACTTCTCTGACTGATGATCGCATGTCCAGTCATAATAACTGCTGCTCTGATCCCCACATTTTTGTTGATGATACGAATCCTTATTTTTAACTCTGCCACGTTTGAACCAATTCGCGAGTTGCCAAGTGTCTCCCTTTGTGATTTGATGTTGGCGCTTCCCATATTTTTTTGTTCGCTGTCCTCCTTGGTACTAGCCCTACGTTCTTGTGAATTAATTGCCACTTCCTTTCTTGTACTATCTGAGCCTGCCATCCACTTATCCTAATGTCTCGTCGATTGGTTGCATTCATTCTTCTTATATGGGGGAAAAAATTTCATACTTCGTCGCCACTTCTTTCATTAAATAATTTCCTTCTTCGAAAGAAGAGTGCACCTATTCCTTAGCTCCGTGCATGTGATCTCCTGCCAACAGGTGTCCAAGTGGGCTGAGGGATTATCAATTCCGTAATTTTCCAAATGATCCACCACTGTATTCGCCTTACGTCTAACTACATGAAGGATTATTCCGTTTAGGCAAGATAGATGTTCTGCAATAAGTTATGTTACCTTCGCAAGTCTCCAATGTCGTGTGACTTTACTTGGTTTAGTAACTGTATACATTCTTCTTGCTGCCGTGACCGCTAGTTGAGAGTCCCCTTCCACCACGGTGGCTCCAACTTTCAATCTTCTGAGAATTCTCAAACCTTGTTCAAGCGCTGCAAATTCCATGTCGTTATTAATCCCTACACCTAGCGCTTGACTATAAATATGCAGAATTTCCCCTTTGTTATCCCTGAGAACACCTCCAATGCCTACAGGTCCCGGATTTCCCCTGGAGGCTCCATCAAAATTGATTTTGAGGAAACCTGTTGGTGGAGGAATCCAGGAATTCACAATGGAGATTGGATCCTGTCGATGAATCGAAGAAGTCAAGAAGGTTCCCATGTTAATGCCAAAAGCTTTCAGTATCTGTAAGTCCAAAACAGAGATGTTCTTGTCATGTTCCATTATTCCTTTGGAGAGAACTATTTTCTTGATATTTTGAAGAATTGTGTCTTTTGTGTAGTCTATGCTTCTTGTTTCATTGAGGAATACTCGTCTGTTTCTTTCTTTCCAAATTGTCCATGCTATGAACCCTGGTATAAGTTTCCATATTGTATTAACCGATTAAGTATTGGAGAAATTAGCACCCCAATCCTCTATTGTTTCTTGAATTGAATTCCTTATCCTATCCATCCTTTTAAGAGTAGTTTCCACCCAATTCCATATGATGTCTGCCCATTCATAGGTGTTGAGAAGATGATTCATGGTTTCCTCCTCAATTTCACACATGGGGCAGCGAGAGGGATCAATGAATCCTCTTCTCCGAAGATTCTCCCAAGTAAGCGTTCTTCTGTGCATCAGGAGCCAGAGGAATGTTTTAATCTTCAGCCATAGTTGGGCTTCCCAAAATTTGTTGTGCCACTTGACTTTCTCTTCATGCTCAGTACTGTCTATATGTGTTCTTGCTTCTTTGAGTGTGAAATTGCCTCCTTTAAGCTTTCCCCAACATAATTGGTCCTTATCCCCTGCTTTCCTTATCCTTCTTTTGTCCAGCTATGTTCGCATGTCCTTTAAACTATCATTTTCTTCTTCCAGAGGTTTTTTCTCATTGAATATCCATATTCTCCATGCCTGGTCATTTCCGTTGGGCTTCTAGTATTGATTCACAGTGTTTCTTCCTAGTTCCTAGTTTCTTCTTTGGATATCTAAGAATTCAGGACTTTCCAACTTAGGGAGTTGTTGCCATGCATCTTCCCAAAAGGGTTGTCTTTCCATCTCGAATTTCCCAAAAACTTTACTCTTGAATTATATGTCGGCTGGTTCTCGCCAGGTTCCAAATTGGAGAGCCTTCCAGGGTATCTTGCATGCAAATTAAGTTCTGCAACCTGTAATTTTGAGCATACTTCTCCTTCCAATGTTTGGCCCATGGGAATTTGGGTTTCTTTAGCCACCTCCACCATAATTTTGCTCCACAAGCACGATTAACCATGAATGGGTCCTACAGGTTCATCCCTCCTAGATGTTTGGGTTTGCAAAGCTTATTCCACGCCATTAGCGACCATTTCTTCTTCTCTGAATTGCTCGACCAAAGAAAAGCTCTTTGGATGACCCTTATCTTCTGTAGAACTCCCTTGGGAGCTGGCAGAATGGAGAGCATTTATTGTGGTATGGCCTGGAGGACTGCTTTGGTGAGGACCAAATGACCTGCGAAGTTAAGGGCTCTGTGTGTCCAATGCTAACATCTTTTTTCCAGGCTAGTTAAGAGCTTTTCCCAGTGCAATTTTTGCCAGGGCTTGTCAGTTAGTGGAACCCCAAGGTATCTCGAGGGGAATTTACATATTTTGAAGCCTATGATGGTAGAGAGATTTTTTTGAACAGCTTGATGTGTATTAAAAAAGAAGATAAATGATTTTGATAGATTTAGCTCCATACCTGATGCTTTGCTGAAGAGATTGAGAATTCTTTTGTATCCCAAAGCTTCTTTAGCTGATGGAATTCCATGCAGCATTGTATCATCTACAAACTGTTGATGAGTAGTGGCTGGATTTGAGGGTAAGGGCTGAAGTCCTTCAATGATTCCTTCCTCTTTAGCCTTTCTGATTAGTCTACTTAAACCTTCCATCAAAATCACGAAGAGGAAGGGAGATAAGGGATCACCCTGCCTCAAACCACGCGAAGGAGAGAATTTGTTAGTTGGGGCTCCATTAACTAGTATTGAAAATCTTGTGGATTTGACCAGAGCTAGGATCCAATTTATCCATTGCTTGGAAAAACCAAAGGATTCCAAAATAGTTTTCAAATAGTTCCAGTTTACCTTGTCATACGCCTTTGACAGGTCTAGTTGCATCATCATACCTGCTTTCTTTTGTGTTTGGAGTGTGTGAATCATCTCTTGTGCAAGTAAGATATTGTCCATAATCTGTCTCCCCTCTACATAGCCTGACTGCTCTTCCGAAATAATACCTGGAAGGATAGGTTTCATTCTATTGGCTCTGACTTTGGAGATAATCTTATACAGGACATTGCAGAGCGCAATTGGACGAAACTTTGAGGGATTGTTAGCTTCCTCCTCCTTTGGAATAAGGGCAACAAAAGTAGAATTGAGGGACTTGAGGATTGAGGAGGAGCGGCAACAATCCTCCACTGCTTCCCATACTTCTGTCTTGACTATCTCCCAACAAGCTTTGTAAAAGTCGATGGTAAATCCATCAGGCCCAGGTGCTTTACCATTTGGCATCTCTTTTACAGTTGCTTCCACCTTTTCCATGGATATTTCTCGAATTAAAGCTATGTTTTGCTCCTCCTTAATTAGCTTGGGGATGGAGGATGTAAGTTCCTCAATGGCCTCCTCTTTGTTGATCCCAGGTTCCTGACCAATTCTTTAGAAGTGGGAAATGAGAAGGTTGGAGATTTCTTGATGTGTCTGTATTGTGGCTCCCTATTCATCTTTAAGGCTTAGAATTTTGTTTGCCCTTCTGTGGTCAATGGCATATCTATGGAAGAATTTCGTGTTCTGTTCTCCTTCCTTAAGCCATTGGATTCGAGATTTTTTCTTCTAAAGTATTTCCTCCTGTTGGCATCGTAGTTTCTAGTCCTGCATTAGCTTCTTTTCCTTGTCCATAGTGTCTTGGTCTATGTAACCTTGAATTAAACCTTCATGAATATGTTCCATTTGCTCCTCCAGTTTTTGTTTTTCCTTGAATATATTCCCAAAGACTTCATTATTCCAAAATTTGATTTTGGCTTTGATATGTTTTATCTTAGTCTGCAATAGATACATTTCGGTACCTCTTAAGCCCAACGGTTCTTTCCACCATTGTTCAATTTTCTCAATGAACTCAGGATGAGTGAACCAGAACTTTTCAAATCTGAAAGGTTTATTTCTAGGAGTGCCTTGGATTACTGCATTCAATGTGATGGGCCAATGATCTGACCCTCCACTAGGAAGAATGTCCAATTCAACAATAATTACATCTAGAAGAATGCTTTCTGTTACTAAAAATCTGTTTAGACGAGAGGCTATTTGCCTTTCACCTCCCCTTTTGTTATTCCACGTGAAAGCGCCGCTCTTGGGGAAACATCAACCAAGTTGACCAATTTAATGAAATCCAGGAAAGCTTCAAAGTCTTTGTTGAGTTTCCTAATGCCTCCTCTCTTTTCCGAGAGTGAAGTGATCATGTTGAAGTCACCTCCAAAGATCGCCTTGGCTTGAGGATATCTCTGCTTCAGGTTGGAAAGTGTTCTTAGAAATAGAAATTTCGCTTCTAGTTTCTGGGGGCTATAGACATTGGTGCAAAGATAAGTCTCTGAGTTTCCTACTACTTGGACTACTAAAGCTATGTAGGATTTGGCTGCTTCCGATGAAAGGAGCTGGATTACTTGTGGATTCCGCAAAATGACCAAGCCACCCTCCCATCCATTGCTTGTTGTCTCCAAGTATTCCATGCGTTTACCTAGTTTTTTGTTGATATTAATTACCGTGTCGCTTGAGCACTTAGTTTCCTGCACAAACACTATGCCCGGTTGTTCCTTTTGGACCTTCTTCTTTAATAGACACTATTTTGTTTGGCTATTTAGCCCTCTAGCATTCCAAGAGAGAACTTTCATTTTAAACTGAGTTTAGGAGTTTAGAGAGAAAGCCTCAAGAGCTTTCATCTTCCCTGAATTTAAAAGCATTTGTCCCAGTTCTTGTAATGCCTCATTGTTAGTCCTTCTTCCTCTCTTTTTCCAATGCTTGGAGTTGACGGAGGTTTGGTGTAATCCCTATGTGTGGACCCCTAGCCCCTTAGCTATTCCTAAGCACTTACTCTACAGCTCCATCTCTGCCCATTGTCGTGCTATGAATAGGTCATTGATTCTCTTTACCTCCTCTTCTGATATATGTTCCATTCCCTTATTCTTCCAGTCGTCCACCATGTTTGGTAGATCCATACCCTCTTGCTCTAGTATGTCGCTTAAATCCATATCTTCGAGCCCAATTTCACTGGTGAGCATCTCCGAATCTTCTTCTACTTCCTCCGGTACTTCTAGAACCTGATGGATGATACTTAAAGGGTTCTCCTTCAGTTCTTTTATTTCTCGTGTTGTTGTAGATCTGCATGTTTTCTTGGTTTTTTGTTCTTTGGTGTTGTCTTCTGATTCCGTTTCTATTTCTAATACTTCAAATGGATTGCTTATGTTGCCCTGTGAAGTACTCGCCTTGGTTTGGCATTTTTTATTTGCTCTCTGTTTGGCTTTCGGTCTGGTGAAGGTTTCCTTGTTCTTTTCTCCCTTGTTTTCCTTGTTTTCCCCTACTGCTTTGTTCAGTGGGCGTTCTCTGATTAAATGACCATGCTCATGACATTTTCTGCAATGGAACAGGATTTGCTCATAGTCAATGGCTTGGAAATAATCTTCATCTCTGTATTCCAGCCATAGGCCCTCATGCAATGCTCCTGAAACATCCATCTCCACGCATACTCTAGCACATGAGGTATACCTTTTTTGTAATTTCACTTCTGAGGCCTTGATGAAGGTCCCTAGCTTGTTACCTATCTGTTCTAGAGCTGCATGTCCCCAATAATCAATTGGAAGAGAAAAAAGGCGTATCCAAACTGGTACCTGCTTGAAGGTTTCCTTTTCTGGTACAAAGTTGGGTTTCCATGGCCTTATGTAAAGACCCGCAGAGGCAAAGAAATACGGCCCTCCATCGAATATCCGATCCTTGTCTTCCAGATTGGAGAAAACAATAGTAAAGAAACCCTTGGCTCCTAAGTGCAACCTTACATCACCTCTGGGTTTCCATTGTTGCTTTATCCATTGGCACAGTGCTCTCTCTGTTGGCTAGAACCCCATGAACCTGCAGATTACTGCATGTTCGACCATGTGGTCTCGGTACGACTGAATTTCTATATCAGAAATCACAACCCTTAGGGTTTTTGTGTCTTTAGGCTTGCACGGTCCCTGGTTTTTCTTCCCATTGAGTGCTGATGTTGTTCCCCCCTATTCCTCTTTATCTTGATTTAGAACCTCTTCCTCTACCACTGCCTGTTCCTTCTCTGTTTTGTTTCCTTGAGAAAATTATCCTTGGAAGGGATTTTTGCTGTCTCTGTGCTCTGTGTTTTTGCTCTCATCATTTTCCTTCAGTTTTCTAGTGTTTTTGCCTTCATTACTTCTCTTCCCTTTGTTGGATGGATTCTCCTAGTCTGACTTCTCATACCCCGATATCTGCACCCCATCCTGTGCTATCTTCTTGTGCATCATTATTTGTTTGAAAGATGGGGTCCCAATGGACCCTGCGTTTTCCATCTGTCGGGTCAGTTTTTGCCCCCTTCTATGAAGCTCTGCCGCTCTGGCCATGTTCTTCTCCAGAGTTAGTACTTAGGTTGCTGTAGAATCTGTGATCTCAAACCCTAGTTCCCACCAAAGCTCCCTGCATCCAACCTCGTCTCTGTTACCGAATAATATCATAATATCATCTATATTGTTAATATATATATATATATATATATAGTTTTTAAATGAAATTTATATTGTTAAAAAAAATTAATTGTTTAGTTAATATATGTGTTTTTTAATTAACATATATATATATATGTGAGGAAGAGGGCATCAAAAAAGGTATTTGTGAATGTTTCTGGAACAAGGATAGCAATTACATCATCTAAAGTTGCAGTTGGATGCTTTATGAATACTGCTAAAAATACTTGAACTGAGAAACATCGTAAAATTCAAGCAATCGGATCGTCAAGTACATTCAAGATTATTTCTGAATTGAGGAATTCACAAGAAATAAATAAAACAAATTTTACATAGCATATTAAATATATTGAAAATGGTGATAGTACACATATCTATCTATATTGTGGTATGATTAACTTTGGAGAATCATATGAGGTGATAGGCAGAGTATGAGACATGTGTTTGGTGTTGAATGTAGACATTGATTATGTTCTTGCAAAATTGCCCAAGACACACAAAAAAGTTAGATATTGTCTCTCAAAGGTCAAGTATGACACATATGAATAATCTACACAGTTGTGTGAAGAAATTGCGGCCAACATTTCAAATAACATTGTAAATATGCTTATTTATATTTATGTGTTATGCAATATTGTAAATATCGTTAAAAAAATTATAAATTATTGATCATTGACATATTGTATTTTGTTTGATAGGATTTTGTTGAGAGTCTTTCAATCATGTTGGAGGGTATTTATTATCTAGAGCCAAATATTATGAATGTGATTAGCAGTTTCCACATAGAGACAGAAGAAGAAAAGAGAAAGAAGCAAAGAGAAATAACTCATGACACTGCAATAGTACATACAGCGGATCTGCAAAGAATCCCTAAGGTGGGTCAATCTAGTAAAACTAAAAATGTTACTTTTGAAGATGTGGAAGATGAAGTTGAAGCTGAAAAATATGTTACCATTAGTGAAGGAAGAGATTAGAAATATTGTTCAAAATGAGAAAATAAATAAAACACCAAAAATAAAAATGACCATGAATGTCTCTTTTCTAATTGATGATGGAGAGATTGTTTATCTAGAAGAAGATATGTTAACCAGTAAGAAGAATAAATCAAAATTTGGTCAATCTATAAAAATCATGGGCAACAATGAAGATCAAAGTGAAAGCTCTAAAGGCAGCAGAGAAATCATAACACCAAGTGTTGATTTAGAGGATGGCATTATTAAAACAAAACAAAATGACATTCGAGATCACTTGATGAATAATAAATTAATTAATGGTGGAAAAACATTTCAAATTAATGTCAGTCAATTCTATATGCCAAATTAAGGACAATCTCAATATCAAATTAGAAAGGCACATCACCTACATGTCCATAATTTGAAAACATTGTTCAGGTACAATCCATTTGCACATGTGGTGGATTAGGTCATTCTTTTTTATCCAAATTAAATTCCCAACAAAGAAGCATTTGAGAGGACACGATGTTTTGAATACAAATATTATGTAATTGGAGGGACTTATTCAGCAAAGGTCAAAAGACAATTGATCGAGGAATAACCCAATAACTCTCTTTTTGAAACAGTGAGATGTTTCATTTATGTTGGTTTAATAGAAACAGAAGCAAATTTATTGGCATGGGATTATAATGCAGATAATGAGTATAGAATGTCTATGACTTCCATCCAAACGGTTTTATTTATTCATAATGAATTTGTAGAAAAATGAGGTAGGGATATGACAAAAGTTAGTCTAAGCTTTTGGAAGGAATGTTGTATGGAAATAAGTTATCAAATTGAGGATAAAATCAATTTAAAAGGTGGCAAAGTAAATTCACATTTATTCAGAGGCATGGATAACATTTTCTAAATGGAATTTAGAACTGGGGTGATATGGGAATTGATTGATGAGATTTTCGACATGTTGGACAATATTGCCATAAAAAATTAGAAGGTTAAAAATTTTAAACCCATAATATGTACCAACAGTAAGACAGGTCTTGAAATGAAGCAACTTCTAGATGATATGACTACTACACCTTGGAGAACATTGCAAGGAATGAAGGATGAAAAACTAGTCAAATCAATACTATATCGTGTGAAGTCAGGTGAATTGTCATTGGATGAAATGTGCATGGAATTTAGAAAGTAAGTTTGTTGAATTATTTTTTCTTTTTCTTAAATATAATTTTCTTTTAAATATAACATATTGTTGTTGGTAGTATTTGTTATAGATATCACTATATTAACATTTTTTAATTTATTTATTCAGTCATAAGATTTATATGAAAGTACAAGAACATATGGTTAAAATGTTGAATGAAGAGAGTTAGGATGATGTTGTACGCAACTACCTAGAACCAAATTCTACAGCAACACTTAAGATTTTTATCTTGCATTCAAAAAAGTATGTTAATTTTTACATTCATTTTATTCATATGTAAACTATTTTTATTTTATTACATATACATGTACTTTTTTATTTCATTAAAGATGTCAAAGAATAATGCAAATGGAGTACCAAATACTTTCAAAAACTTTATTGAAAAAATTAAGTTGGAATAGTTGAGAAAGCAATGTCTTAGAAATGTTGGACTTTATCCTACTCTTACTCATTTCATTTGGAATGGGCTCTACACTATCCAATATCAAATAATACAAGGTGATTGTCAATACAATGTAAAACTCATACCTAAAAGGGAATATTACCCTGGTTATTGTAGACATTCCTCATGGTTTTAATTTCCCAGACATTGGATATGATATCGGTCCTTATACTTATCAAGATTTTAATAAAGTGGTTTACAGGGTTTCAAGAAGTCACAACATAACCATTTTGGAGATTTGTGACATTTCATTCAGACACACAGTTTTCAATGTTATTAACGAGCTTCAAGGGAAAAACAAACTCAAGAATGCAGCTTACTTGGTAAGACAATGAAATTGTATGTTTGATTAATGTTAAAAAAAATATTTATGTACAAGTTAATTGAACTTTTACAATGTACAGGCAAAAGTCAAATATTATTTCTTTCGGATATCAACCAATTATAAGTGATTGTGAGTTCATCCATGTTGAATGTTGGACAAAAGATGATAGTTATATGCCTATTCTTTTAAATCGAGTAGATTGAAAGAGTCATAGTCAAGTACCAGTTCATGATGCCATAAGAAAGCTAACATATGAGGATAAAGATGCAAAATGTGAGACAATTAACATTTCTCAAAAACCGCAAGCATTGATTAACTATCTTATATATTTATGTTCAAATGAAGGAGATTGGGTTTTGGATTTATTCTCAGGTTCAGGTAAGTTTTATTATATAAAATTGAATTTTTATGTGTTTATACTAATTTACTTAATTATTTCTTTTGTGCTTGATGATTAGGTACAACACTAACATGTTGCCTACAGAAAGGAAGAAATTGCATTGTCATTGAAAAAGACCCAATACAATGCAATTTTATTTAACAAAGAATTAATACTCTTCGATTTCTTCCAAATGCAATGCAAGAAGTTGGTTTGAGGAAATGAGATTTTAATGAATCATGTGTGGCAAAGAAGACAAAGGAACCTCAACTACGGTTATATGGAATGATTGGAAAATGACACTTTGGGAGATTTGCAGACATGAAAGGTCCATTAGAAGATGAAAATGACCAAACTGAAGCAGAAAATATTGTGGAAAAAGACAATAATGAAGCTCTAGAAGATGATGAATATGGATTATATGATATTGTTGATGAACTTTAATTTAATCTTGCAAATCAAGGTCAATTTTTAGAGTTATTCATTGGTTTTACTTGCAATGTTTTGACTTTGAAATTTTATGAGAAGAATGAGTATTTGATTATTGTTGTTACATGTTTAATATTTGTCTTATTTGATTTTCACTTTAATTTTTATGTGAATCATTATTTTTGTAAAAAAAAATGTGATTACTATTAATTTTTAACATAAAATTCATATAAAAAAAAATAATTGTTATTTTTAAGTGTTTTTTGTTAAGATTTTCTCATAAAAATTGTTTATTTTACATGTCATTTTTAACAAAAGGTCTCAAAATCTGTATTTTTTCATTATATTTAATTGAAAATGTGTATTTTTTTCATTATATTTAATTGAAAAGTGTATTTTTTTCATTATATTTAATTGAAAATGTGTATTTTTTGTGAAATGTTTAAAATTATTGTTTTTTTAGTAACAATTATTTGATGTACATTGAAATATTAATTAACATTACATAAACATATAGAAAATACTAACTTTCAAATATTGACCCTTCTTTTATTTTTTAACTACGTGAAAAAATGAAGATTTCATTACAAAAAAATTGAAAAGAAAAAATAAAAAAACATAAATACATAAATAAACTTAAAAATAAATATATCGGGGAAGAAGAAGACATTAGAAAATTTAAAGTGTCAAAACTAAACCCTCTAAAAAAAGGGGTTGATGTTGCATCAACCCTTTTCAAATTGAGCATGAAAATCACTCAATTAAAAAATCATAAATACATAAATAAACTTAAAAATAAATATCTCGGGGAAGAAGAAGACATTAGAAAATTTAAAGTGTCAAAACTAAACCCTCTAAAAAAAGGGGTTGATGTTGCATCAACCCTTTTCAAAATGAGCATGAAAATCACTCACATTTAAAAAAAAAAAGTGCATACTTGATACATAAGAAAATTTAAAGTGCCAAAAATATGCTCTAAAAAAAAGTGTATTTTGAATAACCACTTTTCAAAATCGGGTGATTTTTTGCTACCTCAAAAAAACTGGTAATCAGTAATTTTCTCATTTGATCAATAACTATGTTTATTGTTAATGCTCAACCAAATTAGTGAATGTGGTCATAGGAAAGAAGGACATGAGATGCTCAATGCACATTTTCCTTTGGTAGAAAAGAAATTAGATGCAAAAACTAAGAAGATACAATGATAAAAGTCATATTTTCGAAGAATTCTACTCAAAAAAGCCTAGAGAAGGGAAATCAAAGTAGAAAACAAAAAATGTAAAATTAAGATATGTAAGACACTATGGATCAAAATGTTTATTCCAAGGATTTGTAAGGGCTCAAGTTTCACTCGGTCCCTATTGGAGATGCTGGAAAATTTCATGTTTGTTGATTTTTGTTCCAGCACAAGGATCCTATCTTCTTCTTCTTATGTGAGGAGTCATCTTCCTTGATTAATCAAGTGTTATCTAGGGGACATATTCCCTATAGAAAGAGGTTATGAATGCAATGAGGAGAAATAATATGATAGCTTTTGACCAAATTGTTAAAAATAAGCATGGTGATCAAACTCTGACTAAAAAGATCAAAAGAAAACCTATCATTATTACAAGGAATTAGGAGATGTGGATAAGACTTGTTGGTAGAAACCAAGGACCTCAAGGAGAAACTGAAGACGCGTGAAAGAGACATGTTCACTAGAATATTGACCAACATATAATGTTGAACTTTATAAGGTAAGGTAGAAAACTATATGTTTTAAGTTAGTATTTCTAAGGCTTACATAGTCATACTAACGAAAGTAAATGGACAATCAATTCTAATAGCACCCATCATATAGCTAACGATGATCCTTTCTTATAACAAAGGACTATGCACTCACTATTGCTAGTCGCGGAAAGATTAAATGTCAGAATCATGTTATCATTGATGGATATCATGTCCCTAATTTGAGTGCCAATATGTTGCATGTACCCCATCTAACTCAAATTGATAAGAAGGCGAAATTTTGGCTAGAACATTTTGTTGTGAAGGATATGCATAACTTTGTTGTTGTCACTTGGGGTTTTCTTGACCCTAAGGATAGACTATATAACTTTTGTAACTTTTCCAAAAAAATCCAAGTTTGACTAGACTCAGAGTTCAAGCTAATGATTGAAGCAAAATTGGCATGAACAACTCATACATTTCAATTTCTAAAACTTGAAACTAACTGTGAAACACAAAATGGTTCTATACTACATAAAGTTATTCCCCCTAATGGAATATGTAAAGGGTGTATTCCTAGCACACATTATCAAGTTGGCTTTGAAACAAGGAAGGCTTAAAGAGTAAATACCCCACTAGAAGTTGTCCATAGTGATCCATGTTTCCTATAAACGCCACTCGCTAGAGTAAAGCATGTGTGGACCTTCATTGAACACTTTTCCAAGTACATTTGGGTATATTTTTAATAACCATTAGAGAAATTTTGAGGTCTAAAATGGGCCTCCTAAGGAATATTATAAAATAATAGTGGAAATAATAAAATAAGATTACATTACATCATCAAATTTTAGAGGGGGCAAAAAAAAAAAACTACTTTTTCAACTCGTATTTTCAACTCATCTCCCTACGATTTTACTCAAATTTCAAGCGAGAGAACTCATTGGATGCATAATTTAATTCCTCACCGAAGAAGTACCCATGTTACATACTTTTGATGGACCATGCTACATGAAAAATGAGAAATACATGAAAAAATGTGATTGCAATCACAATTTTCATGTATTTCTCATTTTTCGTGTAGCACAGTCCATCGAAAGTATGTAACATTGGTACTCCTTGGATGAAGAATTAAATTATGTATCTAATGAGTGCTCCCTCTTGAAATTTGAGTAAAAACGTAGGGAGATAAGTTGAAAATACGAATTGAAAAAGTGGATTTTATTTTTTTAATTTTTTTTTCTTTTTTACTCCAAAAATGGTAAATCATCCCCCATCGTTGACACCATCATCTTGAATCCTATTGGTTCTTATAAAGTTGATTTTGGTTGTACATTTTTGTTTTGAGGCCCATTTTTTACCTCAAAATTTCTCTAATCTACTCATATTTTTGAAAAGTACAAGAAATTTAGGACATTGGTTGGAGATCAATGCAATTGACCTTTGAAATGGTTAAGATGATGATGGATGAATATAACAATATATTTTGGCAAAGCTATGTATCTTACACACCTCAATTAAATGGAATTGCAAAAATAAAAGAAAACAAAGGCATTAATAGAAATGGCACATTCGTGTTTACTTCAAGCTAAAGTTTTATGGACTAAGTTTTGAACAAACGCCATCTACCACTCAAACTACTTGTTAATTCTGATTCCACCTAAGGTGTTATGGGATGTGACGTGGAAAAATGGAGTGGGAGAAAACCCTCAACTAAAAATCCTAAAACCTTTGCATCCATAGCATATGTCAACACCTGAGATGATAGAAACATGACATTGGATGTGAAGAGTTAAGTCCATATCATGATGGGCTACTCTAAAGAATCAAATGCCTACAAGTTGCTTGACCCTGTTAAATAGAAATGATAAAAAGACATTGTTGTAATATTTTATTACACACATTATCCAATGAAAATATTATGAACACATTATCCAATGAAAATATTATGAAATATGTCGATTTCCTTTCCCATCCATATTCTTGGGAGTATGCAAATTTTTAATTAATTTTGTTAAAAAATTAGCTTTTGGTCTGCAAAAATTTTGGTTTTGTGAGCCTATGTGTTGTCTCGGATTCATATACAATTTCATTGTTATTTTTATTAAAAGAATATTGGCCTCAGACCAATATCCAAGTTTATATTTTATATCACATATGCTCAAACTCCAAGTCCACTTATTACCAAATCAACCAACCAAAGTCACAAGCCAAATCAAATCTCTACATGTAATATGCAAGCCAAGGGAGAAGCCCACAAGGAGCATACATGGGTGCACTACGTGTCGGATAAGCCTTAAAGTAATGGTGTATATAAACACCATCAAAATCTTTCACCTGACTTATGCAAGATATATCCTATACCCACAAATAAATTAGTAGGATCACAAGAGTACATTTCGGGTAGCTTTCAATGACAAAGATGAGTGACTAAAAATGAAAGCATGTGGTCAAATTGTGTGACCCCTTTTCTTTTCGAAGTTTAATTAAAGGGGGAGTTACGCAATTGCCATTTTTATCCAAATTGCTTTGCTAATGTGGCAACTTCAAGTGAATTATGGGGGGCCTCTCATGAAAACCATTTAGAGCCAACATGCTTCCCCCACCCCCACAAATCATCTCATGATTTCAATATTTTTTATACAACGACTGCACAGGATTTAGTCTTCCAAATAAGACACTTTTTTTTGCTTCGAATAAGCAGTGGTTTTTACACTTGTGTGATATATGTGTTGAGGAAAGATAAATTCCACTACATGTCAACTATTGATAACAAGAAAATATTGATGTCATCTTTGGATGATTTGAAACTAAAGAAATGCAACGTACTTGCATAACCTGAAGTAGTTTTTCTCTCGGAGCCTGGAAACCTTAGCTTTCAAGGCGAAGTAGATGATAATTTCCAGTACTCATGTGAGAATAGGGAGAACGGAGTCCATGGATGGATCAACTTTGATCCCATGGTTGGGTTTTGGGTCATCATTCTTAGTGATGAAATTTTGTAATGGATTTCCAATAAAACAAAACTTTGCATGCCGTGTTGGGCCAATAACACTTGCAATGTTTCATGGTGCTCATTATATGGGTGAATTTTATCCTAAATTTCGTTCTAGAGAAGCATGGAAAAATGTTTTTTTTGGCCCAATCTTCATTTATCTTTATTCTTCATCAAGATATAATCAACCATTGTCCTTGTGGGAAGAAGAAAAGTTACATCTGATAAAGGAGGCACAAATTTAGCCTTATGGGTGGCCTAAATCTCCATTATTTCGAAAGAGACCAAAACAAGGATCAAGACACTAAACAGGGTAAGGATATTTAGATCCTATTTAGAATGTGACTCCAACAACTCAAGGTATCGATTTTACAAAAGGCTCAATGATCAAAAGTTTGTTCGAACGGGATTTAATGTCAATGCAAGGCTATATTCTTTTCAAATTTATATTTTCTTATGGTCTATGCAATTTGAAGCTTAGAACAAAAAACACTACCCATTCGATGCGACCATTGTATTGTGGTTTTCCTTTTTACTTTTGGCAGATAGAAAGAACACACAATTTGCCAGTGAGTAAGTTTGTATATTTGAAACTTCCTCTAGTATAATTGGATACCTATTTGGGACAAATTCTCAATCTATACCTCACTACTCAAGAAAGACTTGGCAAGAATATTTGATGTTTTGATTGTTATATCCCAGTATAAGGGAGGATAAAAAAATCCTATAGAAACTCTTCTCAATGTATATATTCTTCAAGACATGTTGGATGTACAAGGTGCTCAGAGTTACGTTCAGCCTAGCAGTGAGGCAGATGCAACATACACCCCTTCATATTTAGATGTAGCCATGCTTTTCTTGATGGTTAAGCACAAAGGGAGCAAGAAGTACCCAAAAGAATGATCCGAAGAAAATGATGTTCCAACTTAATGGTCCTTTTATTGAGTTTAATTTATGGCAGCTTGATTTGTTGAAAATTTGTTTGAAAAATGGCTTACATAACACATAAGACCAAATTCTCTTTCCTTAGCATCAAGCATCAAGCATCTCTAGAAATTTTCCTTTGAAGAGGCATATTCCTTGGTGCAAGTCATGGTGCAAAGTACACAGAATGAAAGGAAGGCTCAAGTTCCATTTGCAGTCTTTTGTTTCCCACAATGTTCCATGCAGGACAACATGGTACAATGGAGAAATAGTGCACTGAATATTGAGCATAAGAATCTCTAGAATGAAAGGAAGGAAAAGAGTTGAATATTACAAAGTTTTTGCAAAGAGAACATTGTTTTTTGATATGAATTGTGTTGCTACTTCATTAGTGAGTCTTCACCAATGAATTGTGTGTTATGGGACAAAATTGTATATTTCGAAGTGATTACGTTGATACCATTCAAGGGTATCCAAAAATGTGGACAGAAAAATGATTAGTAAAGTTCTTAGTTATAGGTAGGCTAACATTGGAGGATATTGATGGAAGTACATCCTTCTAGGAGAAGCCCTCTGCTTCATTAAACAGTGTGGAGTCAAATTAGAAAAGGAAAGGCATGCTTTTAATTACTTTTGTAAGAGTAACCATGTTTGTATTAAGTGTACATATTGTACTCTCAAATTAAATCAAGAGAAATGGATTGAATGGCGGTTCTATGGGCTACATAAAATATGGTGGGCATAATTTTGCCTATGATAATTTCAATAATGTTCCTCGTCATGTCATTTTTTTCAGGGTCCATGTGCAGTACAGATATCAGGATAATTATGTTCATGTTTTCTCCTTCACATGTTTCTAGACTTGGTTATGTATTTGAGGTCATAATAAAATTCATAAGAAATTGTGTTAGGACATTATGTGATGACTTGGTATCAGTGGAAGGAAAATAAGATTACTTTGAAAGCAATGGATGCAGAAATGTATAAGTTTCAGTTGGAACTTTTCATGTTACTATGATTTGAATCTTTTTGTTGTAACCATGGGTGTTGCCATTCAAAGTGACATACTTCGTGGTGATGAGAAAAGGTCACTTATTTTTTATATAATTCCTTTGTCCCTAGGAATTGAAACCCTAGGTAGAGTATTTACAAAGCTTATCTATAGAAATTCAGCAGGAAATTTTATCTAGGATTAATTTTTAGTTTGCTTCACATCTTCAATCTTGAGGAAGTTATCACAAGAACCATTCCAAAACTTTGAAAGTCCACTATGCATGATCTCAATATTGTTTGAGAAATTTTTTAACTTGGCTCATGTTGGACTTAGTCTAATAATAAAGAATCACATCAAGGACCATAGACAAAGTATATTTTTAGAAGTATTAGAGAGGTGCATTGCATAATATAATGGTTTCATTAAGTTGAAGATATATTGTTGCATAATCAAGTTTGATTTTATGCCTAGGAACTTCTACAAATTATTTCAAAAAACAAGGTAACTTTTCCTTTAGAGTTTTCCCAAAATATATTACACGTGAAAGGTAAACACTTTATAAATTACACTTCAACCATTGGAGAACAGATGGCAGAGCTTGCCTTGTTTCCTGGGTAGTTAACACATTTTTAGAGAGCATATTCAAATCTCCAAGCAACAAATCAGCAGTCAATAAACCAATTTCCATATTTGAGGGAAAAATATGAGCAATCAACTCCATATTTCCTGCAATAAATTAAATATTGCATTTATTTTTTAGTTTATTATTAGGATTTGTTTCCTATATATTAGTAAGAGTTTCAGGATTGATTTTCCTACATATTGGATCATTTTTAATGTAAAAATGTTGAATTTTGGGCCCATAAACACTTGCAATTTTTGTAAAGTCTGCTACTACAGAGTTTTTAATCAAAGGCTTTTGGCTTAGGCCTTTGACAGATTTGTTTCATGTGATTAATTTCCTGTGATTACATATATTTTTCCTACATATATTTGAGGTTGTATAGGACACAAGGCAAGGCTAGGTTGAGTGTCAACCTCCCTGGAATCCCACCACAAAGTTATGTTCATTACGAAGTGAATCAAGGTGACAATGTGTCATGTTGATCCCTCTACATCAATAACTTGTTGCTTGTATATTAATTCTTAGATATATTGTTGTTAGTTGTAGAGGTTCTTCTATATGCTTCTAATCCTATTAGATAATTGGATATTCAGGGAGGATATGTTAATTATCTAATTTCCCCTACATCCGTCTATCAAAACCTTTCAAGTTATGTTATTTTGTCATGTTGAATGTTGGCACTTTGATCAAGCCTCTGCAAGGGATGGTTTTATTTGTTAAGTGTGGATTTGAAACCCTAAGCAACCACCCTATACCAAAACCCATAGATCTGACCATTGTGCTTCATAGGTTGTTGTTCAGTGACAATGAAAAACATTAAAGCCTCGTAACAATGAGGGAGCCCCCTTTGGTTCGAGAGTTGGCTTGAACCTAAATTTGGTTGAGTTGGCTTCTCGACGTGGTTTCCAATTGTTAATTTGTCATAGGGATATTTTGTTATTTGGTTGTATAATCACATTTTATAATTTACATATTAATTTCACCCCATGACATCATAAAATTATTCATATTTACAACAGTATTCAACAATATATGCAACAATTATGTAGACCAGGGAAAAACCCACTATGGGGAAAACCCTTTCCAGTTCTTCTTCTTATTAGATTGTCATTGAATGATTCAGCAAATGAGAGTACAGTGATCCATATCTTAATCCATACAACTATCCAGATAAAATCAACTAAAAAATATCCATGAGATGAACCCAATAATGTTAATAATCAAGATCTTGCATCAGAAGCCTTAAATCAACTGCCATTGTCTGCGATCAACTGTCGAACCTAGTGGTCAATGAGAAAAAACTTTGGTCAACAAAAAAATGCAACTTTAGGTCCCAGATGCAAGGAGGAAATGGGCATGCGAGCAACTGGGAGATTTCAGTCGCTCCCTTGATCCTACAATCTAGCGACCAGTCGAATATGCCCTTTGGTAAGCCTTGATTGAAAAACAAAACCCTAGAAAAATACGCGCGAGCTTCAGACCCTGCAATTTCACCTTCGAGCGAACCTATTTCTTTGGGGACCTACCTTAAACCTATGTGAACCAAAAATAAGAAACAGAATATAAGAATGATCCATGATGATGTCTAAATGAGGTGGAAATCACTTGTATTTATAGCCTTCCAAGGGTGTCCAATTTTCTTTGGGGTCGATCTAATCAAATATGCACATGTGGGCTCATAATTTAAAAATATACTTTCCCTTGTCCAAATTTGATGTTCTTTAGGTCAATTTTGGTCCTCCTGAAAAGAGGAATTCAATTAAATCATCATCTCCATCAAATTAGTTGTCAAAAGTAGTTGGCCCTATTTTCCAATTTTAACACTCCCTCTCAACTAGGGATAATTCCTTCGGCATCATGTCATGTGTATTTTATCATCAAATAATATCCAATCTCAAGTATTTCATCATCATTTATCGTCATTGTTCATATCGATTCATCTCTTGCTTATTCATGCTTATCTCTTTATTGTCCCTACTCATATGCTGAACATTCTGGAATCTAAAAGAATAATAATTTGACATTGGAAGGGAGCTCAATCTACCACACTCTATCCACTGGGGACCCATTCTTACCACCCGAAATATATGTCAGCAGGAAGCCAAATCTACAACCTGCATCAACATCACAGAGCTTAGCTCAATCTGGAACAACATTGAGGAGATTAATCTCAACCCAGAATCTTATGGGGGAGCTAAACATCTATAACCCCATATCAAGAAATAGGTGATATAGGGGAGCACATCTTAACCCATCCTATTGCCTACCAATCTTCCCAACAATGACCCTCAAGATTCATATGGTAGAACACTTGCATCATAATCCAAGCTTCGGCTAGATACCCAACTTATCAAAAAGTAAGGATCACATGCCCCAAGACTCCTCAACCCGTTGGCCAAACGGGGAGGGACAATCCCAACAAGCCCGCTTGTGGGTATGATGCCAACTGGAGTGTACTTGGCAAAGACCAAGATAGGGGAGCAACATCTCCAACCCTATGGGTAATAGATATGGGAGCAATATCTAAGAACGTATTGTCTAGAGATCCCTCAACCCTAGGATGCCTCCATCTCAATTCCACATCCTGGGAGCTCAAACAGGAGGGAAGAGTTAGCTTAGTGTCCTCGATCAGAAATTCTCTTTGTAGATCATAAAGATATCATCATGCTCATATGTGGTAATCATTATGTCTCAATAGTAGTTTCTTCATGTTCAAATATCATATTAGAAACAAATATACATATCACAAAAAGGATATAATAGTCATTCTCCCTCGCACAAAGGTAGCAACAACAAGCCTAAGATTGTCTCGGATAGCAACATTGTCTCAATATATGAAGGTATCTCAATCCCATCTATATACATGATTATTTGTCGATCGGTTCCCACTCTTTGTCATCACAATGTATCCATATCATATCCAGAACCTACCCAAACATCTCTTCAAAGAGAATCTTCATCCTGCCTCACATATAGCCATGCTAGCAACATCATACTCAACCTTGGTCATGCTTAAAACCGTGAACTTCTCATCTAAAACATCATGGAAGATATCATACTAAGGCAGCACCCAAATGTGCTTATCTCATCAACAATGTTCCCAAACAGCATCAATACATCCATGTAGTCACATATCACAAGAAGAATGTCTCAAACCAAAAATAGATCATTCCATGTGAATATCTCGAAGTGAGCTCGACAGCAACTCAATGCGCATGAAGTGGCTTAAATAAATTCACTTAGGTTCTATGCACAACATATATATATATATATATATATGCAGATGGGTGTTCAAACATAACATTAATGCTTCAATCAATTGTCAGTTTCCAAGTCATGTTCAACAATGTCTCTTCATAACTTCTTAAAATTCAATCAGTGTCCAAGGATTTTCATTTTCCACTTTCCAAAAATTCTTAAATAGCTTCATGATATAGATTTTCTTTTCCAAACTTCAGAAAGTAATTCATCATGTCATGATTCTTCATTTTGAACTTCAGAGACCATGTCCCTCTTACTTTGATCATCATAGGCTCATTACGTGTCAAGAGTAGACCATCAGTATATAAAATCAAAATCAAAGCCATACCTTGGACCACTTTTGAAGTAGAGGTTTGGATGGGCACATCTTCCTAGATTCACCAGATGAATGTCAATGCGGACATATCAAGCTCGGGGAGTTTGCTTCATACAATGATTTCTGCAAACATAACACTTTACGAAACCAATATGCTCAACCTTACTTAGATCATTATCGTGCAATCAAATCAACTAAGTCAACTTATAAACGTTAGAGGTTGGATCAAAATCATCAATATCACTGTAACAAATTATTTGGATCAGGTGACAAGTAAAGCTCATATCCAAATATCAAGTTACAACAAATTTTTATTTTCCAAGCACTATCCAATCAAACTTTACCAATTCATACTCATGAGCATAGTATGAATCATTTCTGCTACTAAATATGAATGGATACATCAAGGACAAGGCATATAAGTTTCATCCGTTCATATAAAGATTTTTTCATATTGAATCACAACTATTTATACTTCAACCAATGTGATAAAGATAATAATGTCAACACAGAATATCTAATAGAAATCGATGAAATTCACTATGCCCATATATCATTGTTATCAAGGCAAATAATCAATTGTCAAAACCCAAATTTGCTATCACAGTGAGATCTATAAACCAAAACATATCTCAACATCATGTCAAAGTTATAAATCATTATCAAGCATCATGTCAATAATCTAAAGCATATTTATGAACTATTAAACAACTTGTCATTACTCATTAATCAGTCAAATCTTGTCAAGCTATTGCAATAAAATGTCATATACTAGCTTCAATTATCAAATCAAAATAACATACTAATATGCACATTTAGGTCACCTGCAAACAGAAGTTTAGTCAATACATTCACATTCTCTCAAGTAAGGAAAATATTCAAACTTCCTTGCTCATAGGACATTTTATTGTCTGCTCCATGTTTGTAGGATTGTCATCCTTCATGTGTACTTCTGATTTCATACACAAAGCTTCACTTTTATGACCTACAAGCATAACCGCACCCATAAGCCTTATTTTGTGCAGTTGAGAGGCTATAGTCGCACCCTTAAGCTTGCTTCCGTGCGGTTGAGGCTTAGAGTAAGGAAAATTCTCTCTTCCGAGACCAGAACTTTGTTGCAGACCAACAATATCAAGTATTTGTCTGTCCATAAATCATACTTCAACAGTAAAGAGTCGTCTATACATATAATGCAAATGATAATAGGTGTAGGGATATTTATGGAGAGTTTCTCCCTCTTAATGAGCAGCCCCTTTAGCCATAAGTCATCAACCTCTCTATAATATTGTCATGCATCAACAAAACTGTTAGATCATAAAGTCAAGCTATATCATGTTCTAAAATATATATCCATCATGGTCATAACATATCAGCATTAGCTACTTAATTATCACATCAAACTTTCATCAAGGGATAGAGTCATATAATTAGGGAAGATGACAAGTGTAACATCATACTTCAAAGATCATGAACACAATATTACTTTCATCATTCAATTTTACCATATATCATCATTACTAAGCTCTTTGAAACCTAACCATGGTCAACAAGAACATCATGAATATCAATCTCATTGTTACACATTTATCATCATGGTTACCATGTTTATCATAAACATTATCAATAGTATCAAGTTACCATCTATTAGAATCAAGGTGTTATCCTTCTTTATGGGATCAAGATATCCAAAATGATAGATGTTAGCCAAACGTCAGTATACCAATATATCAAAGATCAATATTAAGTAGCTTCATAGAATCAAGAAGTTCATCATGTCTAAAAGGTAAGATACTTGTTCACTACCAAGTGCATCATTTCATCGTAGGTATCATGAATCAAACTTCCTTTCATATGCATACATGATCCATTTGTGAAGGTGATATACTCATGATGTCTTAGGGCATACCTTGCCATTCAATATTGCAGTTGAGACATAACATTTAACCAATACACCATACATACCTTGTAGTATTCAGATACTTGTGCACCTTCTTATTTGACGTTGGAAGCGGGAGCACTTTGTTAACTTCTTTGTCATGGGAAATTGTAGGTCTTCACTTCCTACACTAGCCATCTTTCTTGCATCTTAGATGATCCTCAAGAAGGATTCACTTAACACGTCACATCAAGAAGTTAGAAGCATCCAAATACTCAAATATACATGTAGGAAGTATAAGTAATCATGAAAACAACAATCAGATCTAAACAAAAGTAAAGACATAAAGGAGCACCATAAATCGAAAAGTAATTATCTTCAATGAAAGGTGATCATCTCCCTCTTGAACCAGCCTTCAAGAGTCATGACTATCCATTGTCCATATAACATTTTTTGCCTTCATTATATATTCATAAACTTCATCAATAAACAAGACCGAATTGACACTATCCCAACTAGGGCTTCAAAAGAGCTTTGAACATCTTCACATTGATCATGCAAGGGTTTTCAGATTGCATATCTCAAATATTTGCCATAAATTAGGGTTTCTCTCAAATCCTAACCTCATAAAATCCATCAAACTCTAATACACAAATTGCCTAGTGTTTCCTTAAAACCCTGGTATTCTTTTAGGTCTCTGCCATCCTCTCTTGATTCCATCAATGGTGTCATCATAGGGGTGACCTCCATGACTTTTCTTCGGCTCATCTCTAAAACCATGTTAATTTTTCTTAGAGCTATATTGTTCTTTGCTTTGATAATTGCATTTTATCATTTCCATATTAATTTCACCCCATAAAATCGTAACATTATCCAGATTTACATCATTATTCAACAACATATGCAACTATGTAGAAAGAATAATATCATCATTGCCAATGCAGCGGAACATAAAGGAACAATAGAAGAAAATAATTCACACAGACACCAAGATTGGTCGGAGACCAGGGAAAAACCCATGATGGGGAAAACCCCTTCAAATTATTCTTCTTATTAGATTGTCATTGAATGATTCAGAAAAAGAGAGTACAATGATCCATATCTTCATCCATACAACTATCCAACAAAAATCAACTATTGAATTGCGGCTTCTATGATCCATATCAAGTTTATGAGATATTTTTCGGTATAAATCACATGATATTTCATTTGTCGATGAATTTCGAACCAACCAGTGTGGTTCATTGTCAGGACAAGTTGAAGAAACAGATCTAGCTTTGCATGTTAAATAGTCAGAGCAGAACATCCAACGGCTATAATTCTTGACCAGGTAACAGCTATATTGACCAACGGCTATCATGCAAGGGTTTTTAGATTGCATATCTCAAATATTTTCCATAAATTAGGGTTTCTCTCAAATCCTAACCTCATAAAATCCATCAAACTCTAATACACAAATTGCCTAGTGTTTCCTTAAAACCCTGGTATTCTTTTAGGTCTCCGCCATCCTCTCTTGATTCCATCAATGGTGTCATCATAGGGGTGATCTCCATGACTTTTCTTCGGCTCATCTCTAAAACCATGTTAATTTTTCTTAGAGCTATATTGTTCTTTGCTTTGATAATTTCATTTTATCATTTCCATATTAATTTCACCCCATAAAATCGTAACATTATCCAGATTTACATCATTATTCAACAACATATGCAACTATGTAGAAAGAATAATATCATCATTGCCAATGCAGCGGAACATAAAGGAACAATAGAAGAAAATAATTCACACAAAGACACCAAGATTGGTCGGAGACCAGGGAAAAACCCATGATGGGGAAAACCCCTTCAAATTATTCTTCTTATTAGATTGTCATTGAATGATTCAGAAAAAGAGAGTACAATGATCCATATCTTCATCCATACAACTATCCAACAAAAATCAACTATTGAATTGAGGCTTCTATGATTCATATCAAGTTTATGAGATATTTTTCGGCGTAAATCACATGATATTTCATTTGTCGATGCATTTCGAACCAACCAGTGTGGTTCATTGTCAGGACAAGTTGAAGAAACAGATCTAGCTTTGCATGTTAAATAGTCAGAGCAGAACATCCAACGGCTATAATTCTTGACCAGGTAACGGCTATATTGACCAATGGCTAAATTTGACCGGGAAACGATTAATTGGACTGGACTAGGGGCATAACCTTTATTTAATTAAATAAGTTAATTTAATTGATTATTAAATTGAAAGTTAGTTATATTCTTATTAAATTAAAGGGATATATGAATATAGAAGTTTTAACTATTTTATAAACTTTTAATTATAAATATATATTAAAATAAATTAATTTTAAATTAATAGTTAGTTATAAAAGTTATTAACTAAATATAAATATATAAATATTAGAATAATTTAAGGGTTAGAAAGAATATTTAAAATATTTAAAATTTAATTAATTGTTTATTTAATTGTTAAATTAGCATATTATCATAGATCAATTTCAAGATTATTTTTCTTTTATTAATTAAGTTAAAATTATTAGAATATAACTCATAGCATAAACTAAATGTTATTAAAATACCTCAAACTATATTAACCATTCATCAAAGAACAGAGGTCAAAGGATATGGGAAAACAAGGGGAAATTTACTAAGAGGAAAACAAGAACAAGCTATAACCTAGGGAGGGGAAGACGGGAAGAAAACGACTAGGAAGAGAGCGATGGGACCCAGGAACTACTAATCTTCCAGCCATCCTCTCTGTTGAGATTGCTTGGCGTTTTTTCAATCTCAAGGGCTTCCCTAAATATCAATCTCATCAACTAAACAATATTCATAAGATGAACTAAAAAATATCCATGAGATGAACCCAACAATTTTAATACTCGAGACCCTGCACCAGAATCTTAAAATCAACTATCAATGTTTGTGGTCAACTGTCAAACCCTGCGATCAACGAGCGAAAACTTCGGTCAATAGAAAAATGCAACTTTAGGTCCTAGTTGTAAAGAAGAAGTGGGCATGCAAGCAACTGGGAGATTTTAGTTGCTCCCTTGAGCCTGCAAGCTAGCTACCAGTCGAATCTGTCCTTTGATAAGTCTGAGGCTGAGAAACAAAACCCTAGAAAAATACATGTGAGCTTCAGACCCTGTAATTTCACCTTCGAGCAAACCTATTTCTCTGTGAACCTACCTCAGACCTGTGCGAACCAAAAACAAGAAAGAGAATAGAAGAATGATCCATGATTATGTCCAATGAGGTGGTCACTTGTATTTATAGCCTTCCAAGGGTGTTCAATTTGCTTTAGGGCCGCCCTGATCAAATATGCACATGTGGGCTCATAATTCAAAAATATACTTTCCCTTGTCCAAATTTTATGATCTTTAGGTTGATTTTGGTCCTCTCGAAAAAAGGAATTCAATATAATCATAATCTCCATAAAATGAGTTGTCCAAAGTGGAATTTGGCCCTAGTTACCAATTTTAAGACCAGCCAATAGACTGTATTCGAGAAACATATATAGCATTTGGCGTCATTACCGAGGAGAAAAATAATAAAGAAATTTTTCCCTGGAGAATGATAAAGACTAGATCTATTTGTTGTTGGTGAACAAATATTAGACATTGATATTGGTTGCATTTATTTCACTTGGCGACTCCACTTTGTTTATTTGGAAATTCCATCGATTCCAAATTCCACTGGTTCGAGATGTCAAGTGCCTTTGCTGATGTGTTTGCTCAAGGCTTGATAATTATATCATTTGGTGGTATATTTTTCTTCCTCTCAGTGGTGATCAGAAATTTCATAAGTTTACAGAGGATGCACTCTTCAAAGTTCACTTGTAAGTACCAGTTTCCTATGGAATTTGAGATTCACATTGTAAATATGTTTCAAGTTTTCAGCTACATGCAAGGTGGTATGTCAGTTAATCCAATCCTCATATGGTTACACTAGAAGTTTGACTACACTTGACATTGCAAACTTCCAGTCGAGTAGAGTAGGAGTTTGAAATCAAATAATTTGTTTTCTGAGCATCAATGTGCAGTGTATGGATTGATTTAGTTTGCAATGTGTCTGAATAAAATCATTTTTGAGCGGTCGATGTGCAACTACATCATTTGCTCCAGTTTACAAAACAAATTTGCTAAGTTTACAAAACAGTTTGAGTTTGGAATTATTTCAATTTGCAGTATGTGGATGTTTTAGTTTCAGCAGAGCAATATTATAGTTTTAGTTGCAGTGTGTGGCTTTATTTGGTCGAGTGCAATAAGTTGCAAGAGATTGAAAGGAGAGAATGTATTGTTGTTTATTATTGACTCCATGGCCCAATGGCTTAAGAATTGTTATGTTTTTTTATTTGCAATAACTAGTTGTTTGTTGTATGGATTGATTATGAACATAAATGATTTCATATTAGAGCAGGTTAAAGGTTTCAGTTCACATATTACAGTTCTCATATTGCATATGGGATTGGTGTGACTCCATGCATAACAAATTCAAAGCATAAGTCTACAGTTCTCTGCATCCCAAGGGGGAAGCAATCCCCAATTGAAGCTGATGTTGTAACATTTTCTTACACGCATTTACCAGTGAAAATGTTATAAAATTTATTGATTTCCTTTCCCAACCAAATTCTTGGGAGTATGCAATTTTTTAATTAATTTTGTTAAAAGTTCAACATTTGGCCTACAAAAATGTTGGTGTTATGAGCATATGTTTGGTCTCGGGTTCATATACAAGTTCATTGTTCTTTTTATTAAAAGAATATTGGGCCTTACACCAATATCCAAATCCACCGATTACCAAATCAACCAGCCAAGGGAGAAGCCCACAAGGAGCATACATGTGTGCACTGCGCGTCAGATGAGCCTTAAAATAATGGTGTTTATAAACACCATCAATTTTTTCCACTCGCCCGATGTGGATATATCCCATACCTACAAACAAATCGGCGCGATTACAAGAGTGAAGTTCGAGAAGCTTTCAACAATGGAGATGGCTGCTTAAAAATGAACACATGTGGTCAAGTTGTGCCAACCCTTTGCTTTTTGCTTTTTGGATTTTAACAAAAGGGGGGTTGTGCAATTGTCGATTTTCTCCAAACCGCTTTGCTAATGTGCAACTTCAGTGGAATTGCGGAGGCACTCTCATGAAAACCATTTACAACCAGCACCGCGTCCCCCCACGCCCCTCACCCCGTAAATCAGCTCATGATTTCAACATTATGCCATACAACAATAGCGCTGGATTCAATATGCCAGATAATTCAGTTTGTTTTGCTTCGAATGATCAGTGGGTTTTACACTTGTGCGATATATGGGTGTTTAGGAAAGATAAATTCCACTACAAGTCAACTGCTAATAACAAGCAAATACTATTTCCATCTTTGGATGATCAAAAGTTAAACAAATGCAACGTACATGCATACCCTGAAGCAATTTTTCTCTCGAAGCCTGGAAAACTTAGCTTTCAAAGTGAGGTAGATGATAATTCTAGTACTCGTGAGAATAGGGAGAAAAGGGTCCATGGATGGATCAGCTTTGATCCCATGGTTGGGTTCTAGGCCATCATTCTCAGTGATAAAATTTCGTAATGGAGGTCCAATAAAACAAAACTCGACATGCTATGTTGGGCCAACGGCACTTGCAATGTTTCATTGTGCTCATTATACATGTGAAGATATGTCCTATGTTTCGTTCTGGAGAAGCATGGAAAAAGGTTTTTTTTGGCCTAATCTTCATTTATCTTAATTCTTCATCAGGAGAGAATCAACCATTCTCCTTATGGAAATATGCAAAGTTGCAACTGATAAAGGAGGCACAGTGTTGGCCTTATGGGCGGCCTAAATCTTCATTATTTTGAAAGAGACTAAAACGAGGATCCAGATACTAAACAAGGTAAGACAGGATCTTTATATCCTATTCAGAATGCGAGTCCAACAACTCAGGGTATCGATTTTACAAAAGGCTCAATGATCAAAATTTTGCTCGAACAGGATTTAAATGTCGATGCAAGGTTATATTCTTTTCAAAATTATATTGGTTTCTGCTCTATGCAATTTGGAACTTAGAACATAAAACACTACCCAGTCGATGTGACCATTGTATTGTGGTTTTCCTCTATACTTTTGGAAGATAGAAAGAACACGCAATTTGACAGTGAGGAAGTTTGTATATTTTAAATTTCCTCCAATATAATTGCATGCCTATTCGAGATAAATTCTCAATCTATACCTCACTACTCGAGACAGAGTTTGCAAGAATATTTTATGTTTTGATTGTTGTAGCCCAGTACAAGGGAGGATAAACAAATCCTATAGCATCTCTTCTCAAATGTATTTATGCTTGAAGACATGTTGGATGTACAAGGTGCCCATATTTACTTTCAACCTAACTGTGATGCAGATGCGACATACACCCCTTCAAATTTTGATGTAGCCCTGCATTTCATGATGGTCGAGCAAAAAAGGAGCAAGTGGTACTTAAGAGAGAAAATGATGTTCCAAATTAATGGTCCTATTGAGTTTAATTCCTGGCAGCTTGATTTGTTGAAAATCTATTTGAAAATTGGCTTATAGAGCACATAAGACCAAATTCTCTTTCCTTAGTATCAAGCATCAATCATCTTTGCACATTTTCCTTTGTAGCGGAAAAGGCCTTGGTGCAAGTCATAGTGCAAAGTACACATAATGAAAGGAAGGCTCAAGTTCCAATTTTAGTCTTTTGTTTCCCAGAATGTTGCTTGCAGGACAACATGGCACTATGGAGAAATAGCGCATTCAATCTTGAGCATGAGAAGCTCTAGAATTAAAGGAAGGAAAAGAGTCGGAGATTATGAAGTTTTTGCGAAGAGAACATTGTTCTGTGATTCGAGTTGTGTTGTTTCTTCATTAGTGATTCTTCACCAATGAATTGCTTGTTATGGGACAGAATTCTATATTTTGAAGTCATTCAATTGATACCATTCAAGGGTATCCAAAACAGTGGAGAGACAAAATTGTAGATAGGTTTACATTGGAGGATATTCATGAAAGTCCATCCTTCTAGGAGAAATCCCTCTACTTCATTAAACAATATGGAGTCATAGTAGAAAAGAAAAGGCATGCTTTTAATTACTTTTGTATGAGTAATCGTGTTTGTATTAAAAAATGTACATATTGTACTCCCAAATTAAATCAAGGAAACGAACCGGATTGAATGTCAGTTCTAATGGCTACATAAAAGATGGTGGGCATCATTTTGTCTGTGATCATTTAAAGAACGTTCCTCATCATATCATTTTTGTCAGGGTCCATGTGCAATACAGATATCAAGCTAACTATGTTCATATTTTCTCCTTCGCATGTTTCCAAACTTGGTTGTGTATTTGAGGTCATAATAAAATTCATAAGAACTTGTCTTAGTACAGTATGTGATGATTTGGTATCAATGGAAGGAAATTAAGATTACTTTGGAAGGCATGAATGCATAAATGTATAAGTTTCAATTAGAATTGTTCATGTTAGTAACATTTGCATCTTTCTGTTGTAACCATGGGTGTTGTCATTCAAAGTGACATACTTCGTGGTGATGAGAAAAGGTCACTTTCTTTTTTATATATAATTCCTTTGTCCCTGGGAATTGAAACCCTGGGTAAAGTATTTACAAAGCTTATTTATAGAAATTTAGTACAAAATTTTTATCCAGGATTAAGTTTTAGTTTGCTTCACATCTTCAGTCTTGAGGAAGTTTTCACAAGAAGCATTCCAAAACCTTTGGAAGTTGACTATGCATAATCTCAATATTGTTTGAGTATTTTGTTGGCTTGGCTCATGGTGGACTTAGTCCAGTAATAAAGAATCACATCAGGGAACAGTGACGGAGGATATTTTTACAAGTATTAGAGAAGTGCATGGCAGAATACAGTGGTTTCATTAAGTTGAGTATATTTGCTAAAGATATATTGTTTCATAATCAAGCTTGAGTTTATGCCTAGGAACTTCTACAAATTATTTCAAAAAACAAGGTAACTTTTTCCCAAAAGATATTACACGTGAAAGGTAAAGGCTTTGTAAATTACACTTCAACCGCTGGAGAATAGGTGGCAAAGCTTGCCTTGTTTCCTTAGCAGTCAACACATTTTTAGAGAGCATATGCAGATCTCCATGCAACAAATCAACAGTCATCAAACCAATTTCCAGATTTGAGGGAACAATATCAGCAATCAGCTCCAGATATCTTGCAGTAAATTAAATACTGTATTTATTTTTTAGTTTATTATTAGGATTTGTTTCCTATGGATTTGTAACAGTTTTAAGATTGATTTTTCCTATATATTGGATCATTTGTAATGTAAAAGGGTTGGCTTTTGGGCAAATAAACACTTGCAATTTTTGAAAGTCTGTTATTACAAAGTTTTAATCAGAGACTTCTAGCTTAGGCCTTTAATAGATTTGTTTCATGTGAGTATTTTCCTATGATTACATATTGTTTTCCTGCATATATTTGAGGTTGTATAAGGCTAGGTTCAGTGTCAACATCCCTAGAAGCCCACCACAAAGTTATGTTCATTACTAAGTGAATCAAGGTGACAATGTGTCGTGCTAATCCCTCTGCTTCAATAGCTTGTTGCTTCCATATTAATTCTTAAATATATTGTTGTCAGTTATAGAGGTTCTTATATATGCTTTTGATCCTATTAGATAATTGGATATTCATGGAGGATTATGTTAATTATCTAATTTCAACTACATTCTTCTATCAAAACCTTTCAAGCTATGTTATTTTTGTAATGTTGAATGTTGGCACTTTGATTTGAAATTTTAAGCAACCACCCTATACAACAACCTCTAGATCTGACCATTGTGCTTCATAGGTTGTTCAGTGACAATGAACAACATTAAAGCCTCGTAACATTGAGGGAGCCCCCTCTGGCTTGAGGGCCAACTTGAACCTAAAGTTGGTTGAGTTGGTTTCTCATCACAGTTTCCAGCCAATAGACTGTCTTCGAGAAACATATACAACAGACCTCAAGAGTCACTCCATCGAATACATGTTCTAATTTGTTGAGCAATGGTCCTTTGGAAATTTTGTAGAATTCTAAATACATAGGTTCATCGATTGAACAATGAACTTCTTTCCTTGAACAAATTTGCAATGGACTTTCCACAATGACATTGACAAAATGTTTTGATACCCCTATTCAATGCAGTAACAATGAACTTGTATATGAACTCGAGACCATACATATGACTCAAGAAAAACTAGAAGTCAAAAACAATGTGGTTATGGACCTCCATTGGCACATGTGCTCTAGCATGTGATCCAAATACATATGCAAATGCCCATGGCGACCCTGAGTGGAAAAATGCTCATTGATAAGCATCATTCCTTCATGAAGAATGACAAACGGGATTTAGTTCCTCAATAACAAGAAATAATGTTGTGAAGGCTGTTGATGGGTCTACATGACCAGATTGACATGTAACAATGTCTTTGAAAGACATAAGCTTGCTTGGTAGAAAGGATTTTTTTTAACAAGAAGCATCAACTACACTGATACCTTTGCCCATGTTGCAAAGATGAACAATTTTCCATTGATTATTTCACTTGTTGCTCGTTTTGGATGGGAATTACATCAAATGTATGTCAAAACACTTTTCTGCACGGCGCAACCCAACAGATTTTAAAATGATGGCAATGTTGTCTATCCATTAAAGAAATCATTTTTTTGGTTTGAAACAAGGCCCTGGGGCATAATATGAGAAAATTGACCCTTTTTTCCTTGATCTTCATTTAAGCATTGTGAATCAGATAACATTGTCTAATCATCTCAAATTACAAAGAGATACATCTAAGTATTACGAATGGAGGATGAAATCTTTATTTTTCAACTTAAATAAATAAAAACATTTTACAAAAGTTCAAATGGAAAACTTAAGCCATGTGCTACACTTTATCAATGGGTGAAGCTAAACAAGATTGCGATTCTCAATAGTCTTTTTTTCACGAGTACAACATTGTATATTCCATATGAGGAATATATGTATACTATCAATACTATCAACAATCTATCATGGGAATTGAACCTAAGTAGGGAGGATTCCATTCCTTCCTTCCCGACCACCTGACATAACCATCAATAGTCTTATTTATTTAACAAATCAACCTAATATTAGTGTGGTTTCTCAATTTATGCAAGGTCCAAAAGAAAGCCACCCAAGTTTGTATAAAATATCAACGGCACATACCCGAGTTACATACCCAAGTTGGTATAAAATATCTGTGCCAAAGTAAACCACTTCGTTGATTAAAAACGCTGACCCGACAAAGTTACATCTATGCATTTTGTTCATTTGCTCATCGCACTTTCAACTACAAAACAATGTATCACAACGCATGTTGGCATGAAGTAGCATATATTTCACATTTCATGATGAAACTCAATGTAAGATGCCAAGAACCCCATTGCACATAGTGAGAAACATCTGTAGCTTCATCTTCGTTACTTTAGTCAATTGATACAGGATAATGTTATGAATGTTATTTATTGCCGAACAAACGATCTGTTAAATGATTAAAAAATTTAAACAGTGAATTACTTGTATGATGATGTTTCATAGCATGTTAGAAGACAATCTCATTCTCAATGTAACAATATGCTTGGTGCATAGATTGATAATCTTGTATTTAGCCCAAGCTATTAATGGTTGTAACAGAATATTTGGTCCACCAGGCTGATAATCTTACATTTAAACCAAGTTGTTAGTGGTTAAATGTAAGATTATCTGTTTCAATTCTTAACGGTTTGAAAAAATGAAGTGGTATATAAGACTTTTTATATTGATAAATCGACCTCTACTTTGCTCTCTTGAGGCTGAGGCAAATTAAGTGGTATATAAGATTTTTGCTATTGATAAATCGACCCCTACTTTGCTCTCTTGAGGCTGAGGTCTTGAGGTGAGGTTTTTGTAACATGCTGCCAACAATCTCGTCCATTGAACTATTAATTTAAAGTTGTCTGATCGTCATATTGCCTTGTTGCTTGTATTATTTCCATGATCAAATTGAGTTTACTACAGATGTTGCTTTATTAATTATAAGATGTTTTGCTTGTATTCATCTCCATAATCGATTTGATTTCATTACAAGTATTGCCTTCTAAATTGGAAAAAGCAAAGCTAGCAGCTACAACAGTGAACAGTGCGTAGCAGTGTTCCATTTGCGATGGGGAACGTCAGAACCAAAACAGTGAAAAAAAAACCCTCTTGTTAGATGAAAAAGGTGTTAATTTTGTATGACACATTGAAGCTCAGAAAAAAGAAAAATATTATAGTTAGTATTTAGCCCCTTTTATATCAGTGAAAACATTGTTGTAAAAGTTATTACTTTTAGATGAACCGTCTCGAAATCAATTTCAGAACTTTCATCACATTTAAAAATGAGTCTAATATATGTTTATGAAAACCTTTTGGTATGCACTCTTGACACAATTACCATATCTCTAATGTCCTGGTTCCCTAGTTCTTCAACACAATAACTAGCCCTCTGATTTCATAATTCCCTAGTTTTCCAACGCTCTGTTGCAACACCGTGTTTCAAAAAAGTTGACTAACTACGCCTATGGGTTTTTCATGGAAGAATGCAGAGCTTATGTTGTAACAGAAAGTATTCCGGCCCGATGCAATTCCAAGCGGCCAGTATTCCAGTAGGATGAAATTTCAAGCAGTGGGTTACTTACAGTGGGTTTATTTGTGTATTATATTGATGACCCTGCATGGTTATGTTAGAAGACAGCCTCTCAGAATTGTTTAGTACTTGTTGCACTGGGCCGATTATATAGCGTCTAGCCCAAGTTGTTGGTGTTCAAATCATTTTCGTTGTTTCACTTGCTTAACAATGGAGATTTAAGTCTGGAAAAAATTAAGATCTGAGGCTTGAGAAAATGTGAAGGGGTATCAAATTTAAAGATGAGTTAGCACCTATATAATGAAATAAATATTATTTGATGGCATTCATACTAAGCAAGGTGCTCCTGTACCATTGGATGTGTTTCTTATAAAAGAAAACATGACACTGCTATAATGCTTTGTGTTGGTTGTGTTAATTTCCGTACTTCCTTGTTGCTTACATTGTTTCCATAATCTATTTCAGTTCTACTGTGTAAATATTGCCATTTATGTTGAAAAAAGAAAAGAAGATTGCAGCCGCTAGAAGCTGCAACATTGAGTAGCAGGGAACTAGGGCACTGCATCACAAGTAACATTCGAATGGACAATGTTAGGACCAAAACAGCGAAATACATTATACAACATCTGCAGGTACATATTTTTAATATATTCCAATAAATATAGAAACAAAAATATTTGCCAGTTACAGATGTCAAATGTCGAGATGGTAATTACAAATACCAATCAGAATTTAAAAATTGACTTTTTAAAGAGAAACATACATAATCCCTAGGTCTTTGAACCGTTTTCAGAATAATGAAAAGTCTTGCGGATATTCAGAGGACGCCTTATCAAGACATATCTTATTTACTTACTCTTCAAACAATTAGATAAAATGTCGAATGTAACATAAATTTCTGAGTAAGAAGCAAGAGATTCTACCATAAGTGACAACATTTACCAGGTTATCTTTGGGCAGAAATTATCATGTCAAGCGTACAAAAAAAAATTAATCAGAGAGGGATTCAGAACCCTGAAGATGCCGTAACACCACATCATTAAACAAAGCGCATATCTACTTCGAATATATTTTATTCCAAAAAAGATCCAATATCGGCATAATAGTACTTCATCAAAAATTTACCATCCAGAGATGATGGATAGCATATTTTGTCAAAATAAAATACTCAGGCAACCTAAACACACTGGGTTGCCTCCTGCTTTCTTCAATTACCACACCAAGGATCCTAAAATTTAACTCATTCCCTAAAGTGTACTACGTAAGGAGGCTAGAGGTCCACAAAAGACCCATCAAATACTCCAAAATAGAAGAATCTCTATTTGCGTGAAGCAACTAAAGCCATGTGTGAGATCAAGTCCACCACTCGGTTGCTGCAGAAGCAATGTCAAGCTTATTAGTCCATATCATTAACAAAACAAATCTCACACTGAAAATGCCAAATGCCTTGGCATCTACTAACAGATTACACAGCTACACCCACCACGTCTTCCCTATGATGATTTTCAAGAAAGTTATTTGTAGATTGTTAATAAAGCTTCACATGTCCATTCATTATACCAAATTAAAAAAAAGGTAAAATATCCATGACAGTATAAAACATCAAGGATAAAGGCACAACAATACATTTTTTAAAAGGAAATGAAATTTAATCGAAATATTTCTATTTCAAATCTGTGGATCACATACCTGTATCCCCACTCATTGTCATACCAAGAAACAAGTTTCACAAATGTAGAACTCAAGGCTATACCAGCCTTAGCATCAAAGATACTCGATCTGTAAAGGAAAACTTGAAAATTCAGCCGTTTATCTAAAATACAAAATCAAAATTCCACTAAGCTATTTCATGCAAGTTCTCACCTTGCATCGCCTACAAAATCATTCGAAACGACATCTTCATCAGTGTATCCAAGGATGCCTTTTAGTGACCCTTCAGATGCAGCCCTGACCATGTATACAACACATTATAATACTAATCAAGGCTTTAAAATATGATACTAAGAGTGATCAGAGAAGAAGCATAATTAAGGCTCCAAGATGATTAAGAGTAAAAATATGACACTAAGAGTTATCAGAGCAGAAACCATAAGCCATAATCAAAGCTTAATTAAAGATGACACTAAGAGCACTCAAAGCAGAAACTATTTTGGAACAATATAATGTTTTATCGTGGCAAGGTAAAAGGACAATACTTCATTGCTGCTTTTATATCATCGTAAGATGCTGGTTTCTCAAGGCGACATGTCAGATCCACAACTGAGACATTGGGTGTTGGTACACGGAAAGCCATTCCAGTAAGCTTTCCATTCAACTCTGGAAGGACCTTCCCAACTGCCTGTAAAATATAATGTCGAAAAGTCACCATAGATATCCTATAATCTCCATCAGTATTCATTGCAAGCCTTACAAACAGCAAATTCCACTTAGTTCAACAGATATAAAGGCTATAAAACTAAATAGACTAAATAGAATCCTTCCAGATTGAATTAAAAAAAAAAAAAATCAACTCAATAGAAGTAAACAATTCTTAAATAATCGGTACAAAACACTTGTTTGCATACAAAGGGTACACAGGCATACTAAACAGTATTCTCGAACACTAATCAGGACTTCCCCCTGCAGCTGGACCCCCATCCCAAGTCCTCCAAAAGAGTGAAACAAGTGGGACACATCCCATGGGGAAGGGGACAGGTTCAAATGCAACATTGAATACAACATATCCAGGCAGTTGAATAAGTATAAATTATAGCCATGTAGAGACGAAGAACACAGGCATACTTCATAGAATTGTGGCAAACTACATTATATAATAATTATTATAATTGTTATAGTCTGAATGTCAAAACAACGAGTCAATCCCGTTCCAAATCAGGAGTTTACGTCCAGCTAAATCCCCAGCCCAAGTACTCCTAGAGAGGGTTACAAAGGGGACAACAGCCCATGGGGGATGCAAACTTGAATACAGCACATCCAAACAGTTGCACAAGTATAAATTAGAGCCATATGCACGGCATCAGTACATACACAGGGCAATCTTACACTTAACATGTTCACATCCACATATTACAATTTCCTTGAAACATATCCATGAAATTTTCCATCAATCTATATATAGAGGCCCTTTCAGTCAGATATGCATACCTTTGCAGCACCAGTTGAGCTTGGAATGATATTTTGTCCAGCACCACGACCTCCACGCCAATCCTTCATAGATGGACCATCTACTGTCTTCTGTGTAGCTATTTATAGAAATTTCATTTCTTTGTCAGATATATACATTTAACAAAAAACAAATTACAGGTACAAGAACTGAATACACATTAGATAATAACATAAGAAATTCATAACAACTTTATTATCATTTTAAATTCAGGACTTAAAACAAAGAGGCCCATGCCTACCTGTTGTTGCATGAACAGTGGTCATGAGGGCCTCAGCAATACCAAATTCTTCATTCACCACCTGTAGCGAGTCCATGAGTATTAGTTTCAGTTTTTACGGTGAGCTAATTTTGACACATAGTTATGACTCAATGACAATGTTTGCAGGAAGAAGCTTAGAGTATCTGCCCCAAAGAAACATGTTCTGCCTAAAAGAAATATCATTCAATGCGATTTGTAAGAATAGTATTATATACCTTTGCAAGAGGAGCAAGGCAATTAGTTGTGCAGCTTGCATTTGAAACAATAGACATTTCAGGCTTATATGATCCTTCGTTTACTCCAACCACAAACATGGGTGCATCCGCTGATGGAGCAGAAATTACAACCTTCTTAGCTCCACCCTGCCACCAAAAGACATCAAATAAATCAAAAGAGCAATTGGAGCTATGCTGTTTCCCACCAAGGTGAACCATCTTAGAATGAAGGAGACTTAAACAATCTTAAGTACATTTGTCGATGGAAAAATATAGATGCAACAATCTTAAGTACATTTGTCGATGGAAAACTATAGATGCAAACAGAGAAAAATACAAAAATTACCACAAAAAATATACCTTAAGATGTGCAGAAGCCTTCTCGGTTGTTGTAAAAGCTCCAGATGATTCTACAACATACTCAGCTCCATAGTTACCCCAGGGAATCTCTGAAGGATCCCTGTAGCAGTGGTTTCCAAGAGATCATAGCATCATTATTCTCTAAATCATAATTATCAGTGTTTATTTACACATTGGTTAATGTTAAGGGGCATACCTTTTAGAATTGACAGTAATTCTGTGACCATCAATTTCAAGAGTCGTATCATCAACAATCTTCAAGCTCCCTTTGTATACCCCATGAGTTGAATCATACTTAAACATGTAAGCCTGCCAGCCACAACCGCAAAACAGAAGTTTAGTCAAATTTCGGTCAATAGGAATGCTACAGTAATGCTTTCAAAAAAAAATTCAGAACGGTATAAGGCACAAGAACAAATTCCATCAAGATAAAGTTCAAAGTATGCACTGAAATTAACCCAAGGAACTTGCTCAACGTAGAGAAATTATCCTACAGCAATTGCTTGCATGCTAAGTAACAAATTGCTAGAGTCAAGCACACCTTCGAATCCAGAGAAATAAAGTCACTTAAACAAAAACATCGTCATGCAGCACCCAATTAACTAAAACGTAACAATAAATGAATTCAACTCTTGCAAAATACAGTCCCATTGAGGTTGTAGTACAAGCAGTATATGAATCAAATTAACACAAAATTAAACATCTTAAAGCACAGATGTTACTGTTCCGCTCAAAACAAGATAACAATGACAAACCCATCACCCAAATACTGCTGGAGCTTGACCATGCAAGCGCCATATTCGAGTATTTCCGTACCATGTATTTGGCATCAATGAAAGGGTCATTGATTGCAACTACTTCGATATCTTCCTTGCTCAATGCAACACGCAAAACCAGCCTCCCAATACGACCAAATCCTGTACACAGAGAACAGTTTTGATCTTACTTGTTTGATCGTGAATATTCTCAGTGTGGGTTACATATCACAATCTGATTAGAATATTCATACATAGGAAACAATAAGTAAAGGTACTCACCATTTATTCCTATCTTGGTCCTCTCCTTTCCCGAGGATCCTGCAAAAATAATGAATGATTAAATTTTTTTAGTAATTACTGAATCCAAATGCAAGACATTGCCCACGACAAAATCTGTCAATCTGATTTATTTCCTGTTCTAGTTCTAAAGAAGACAACACAGAGAATGGGCTTGCTAGTACTTACTTTGAACTCTAGGAGGGGCCTCTGTTGCAGTAGCTCTAACTGGCTGCAAAGTCCTAGCACTCTGACATCTGTTAAGAGAACACGAAAACACATTACCTACCCGTAAAGCGTTGTGAGAATATTGCTCCCTTTAAGGTGAAGATGCCAGTCTTAACATTAAAGAGCAAAGTTAACACCGTAAAACCATCATTGGATCTTCAGAACCCACTGCAGCATTAAGCGCCGCACCCGAGATTCCGTAAAACCAATAACATATTTCCAACTTAAACGTAAGGATACAAACACGCAATCTTTACTGTTTCAGCAACAACTCAATGTATGCTTACAACTCAGCCCATGGCAATCAACCTCCCGAGATGGATTCAGCAGATCTGCTCAAAAGAATCAATGAGGGTGTGTTTTACACACCCATGGCAAGAAACCGAGAGTCTAACGAGAGATGGTCGGATCAAGACTGGGCAAATACGATATAGTATAGAGAAGCCTACAAACCCGAGGCTGTCAAATAAAATCACCGTACTTAGGAATTCGGTTTACTAGTTTTGATTCTATGAAAAAACAACACAAATTTGATGTGGGATCCATAATATTTGAGCATAAGAACACAATAATTGTACACATAGCAAATAGCATCTAACTAGGCCAACCCTGCTTTGTACAATACATCTGAACAGATCTACAAACCATGATCAACCCTGTTTTGCGCATGACATACAGAACGACTGCTTATTAAGTTAGTCCGCACACTTTTCTTTCTAGCTTTAGATCAACTTTCCCATGTTCTAAGGAGTGGAAAACAATAGCACTCAAGCTCAGATGTAAAGTCAGAAAGAACAATGAAACCCGTAGATAATTTGCATCACTTAAAATATCTTAAAACCGATGACTACGGAGCCGAGGTTCAAACTCAATATAAGCCAAAATAATATTAACCCCAACGAGCAATAAAGACAACTGCTGTGACAACAGGATTAGGATCGGCAAAAATTCAAATTTAGCGCGTAGGAGTCACTTCAAGGAGGGGAAAGGGTTTTGTTTTCTCGATCAAGAAACTGCTTAAAGAATTTAAAGAACAAGGACTGAGAGGCTTCACTTAACTGTAAGGCTGAACCCTGGCCAAACTCTGCAGTGAATCCGAAGAAATTGCTTCCAAAGCTTCCGAAAGGCAATCTGACTGTGCCATCGGTGCTGGTTATCTGAATAGAGTCCAAGCGTTAAAAACACTGTCAAACCCTAAACCCAGAAAACAGAAAGAAATAATCCCCGATCCGTCAAAGAGAACAAAAAAATCTCACCTTTGATCGGATCTGTGCATCAACCGCCACAGAAGGACGATGATTTTCACGAAACGATCCCGCCGTAACAGACGATCTCATCATGGTGGAAGCCGCCATTGCCATTGCGATCCGAAAACCAAAGGAACGAAATCTAACAAAACTGATATAAAAGTCTAGAAAACACCCTGCTGCCTCTCTGCGAATAACCAGGTGATGAAGTCGCTCTAAAACCCTTCCGACTCCCACCTGCCCTTCCGGACCCTCTCACAACAGCCGTCGATTCAGCACTAGCGGACGGCTCAGAGATTGTTTGCCTCGCTTTTCGAGTCCACGTGGAAGACCACAGGGTCGCCCGTTAATCGAATGAAAGGATGCAATGCAACGACCGGTAATAGAAATTCAGACCGTCGATTATCATGCGAGATGTGCCTTTTATAACGAAAAGAGTTTGGTCGCAAATCACGCATGAGCTTTGGGAGACGGTTCTAGACGTTTAGTTGCCACGTGGCTCATTCATACAGCACGTCAATGGCCACGTTGATTTAGGAATAATTCTGTGCCACCAATTTTGAGCATTTGGAGTTTTGGTGTTTAAAATCAATTTGTAAAAATCTGTCTTACTCGTGTGGTGTTTAGAATCGATTTGTAAAAGTCTTACCCGTCTCTACGACCCCTCTTAATGCCTCGCCACGCCAGCTATTTCATTTCTGCACGCCAAGTAATTTCAAATATTGAAAGGAACATCTACGAAGTGGTAAAGTTAAATTGAAACCCTAAATTCTCAATCGCCATAGGGACTTTTTGCCACCTGGAATTGTGGCCCCTTGTATTTTATGGGAGATGATTCTACACAAATCTATATTATTTTTTGACCATGGTGGTAGGGCATCTCTATGAGCTAAGCAATACTAGGGGCACAAAACATGCAAGTGGACACAATATCACTATGGAGAGCCAAAACTAGTATATTATACCATCAAACATCTCTATGAGCTAAGCAATACGAAGGGGTACAACGCATGCCACTAGATAACACGTAAATATAAAGTGGCACAACACTTGCCACCTAACAATATATAGAGCCAAAACTATTATAGTATAGCATGAAACATGGTGGTACAGCATCTATGTTAGGTTAGTTAAGCAAGAGTAAGGGGCACTCCACATGCAAGTGGACAAAATATCGCTATAGGCAACCAAATGTATTCTAGTATAGCATCAAAAGAAGATCAAGGCTACAATGACAATCATTGCACATGTTCATTGTATGTATTCGAATGAGGCATAAAAGTTGGTTTGCGTTATATCCATTCTCGTGGAAAAATTAATTTACATGACTTCTCTTGAAAATTAGTTTTCCCTTTTTATATGGGAATTGGTAATTGAACTAGGACCTATTGATTATTAATCATTAAACTAATATTAAAAAAAAAAGTTAACTTTATTGATTATTAATTATTAAACTATATTAACCATTTTTTTTCCTTTTTCTTTTTTTAAAGGTTAGTGCAAGAAATTCTTATTTTTATATTTTATTTTTATTTTTTTAAATTAATATTAGCAACTTGCAAATAAACATTAATAAAAATAATTAAATTTTGATTTTAAATAATGTAATTATTTTTTTCTTTGAAAAATAGGTATATAAATTAAAATTTGTGTTCTTTCATAAACAATTTTGTTTTATATTTTGGATGGGGTATTTGCATTCAGAATATAAAAAAGCCTTTGCTTGAGCCTCTTTATGATACTAATCATATAAGGAATAGAGGACAATAACTTGACCCTTATGAAGAGACAATTCAATCTCTCACATTACTCTTGACTCTAGCTTATGATGGAATCCTTATCATGTAAAATCATTAAGCCATGGGGTTTATGTGTTGTTATGGCTAGAATGGATGCAATAGGAAACATGTAATCTCGGGCTCTGAACTTGGCAAGGTCAAGGCTTTGATCCATCAAGTCTAACCCTTTGTTAATTTTGGTAAGTTCTCAAACCATTTCAGTATCTTGGTTTGTTTGGTTATTGATATGTCTTGTTATTCATGCATTCTGGGGTGAACACACCACAATGAGGGTAGAGATGGTTCCATCTATTATTGTAATGAAATGACTGTCCCTCCCCTCCAACCAAATCAATCCTTCCTGTAACTCTCTCCATCAATAACATCAATAACGCTGCAATTAATCTACTATAAAGAAACTTGAGCAAGGTGAATGCCTTGAATCGAGTAGGCAAGGTCATGGATGGAGCTCCAAACATTTTGCTAAAACCTACCCCTACCAAAAGACTATATAATGCATAGATTAAAGTGAAGTGGATGCAATGAAAAGTTGCAAAAAGTTTTCATTGCAAGTTTGCTCAAGGCGTTGAGAATGAAATCGCAACCATGGAGCAAATTATTTGCTAAAAAAGAAGGAAGTTCTCCAATCTTCAACTAAAAACAAAGTATTGTTGGGTATGTGTTATATGTTTTACATGACGAGCCCCACGCACGATTTGTATGCACCAAGTATAGTTAAGGGATCATAAGGGGCGAAACCCCAAGAGAAAAATTAGGTGTTTTTTTACATTTGTTTTGGCAATTTTCGACACACAATTTTTTCTTTTACAGACTTTGTGGCACGTGGTGGTTCATCCCATGGTTTTTGCTCCGAGAGGCACTCTACAACCCAGTAGATGAGGAAGATGTTATCACGTAACGTTACATTAAAAAATAATAAATAAATGTATATATGTGTCGTCTAATATATGTATATGAGAGATGTTGTGTGTAATGTTACTTAAAAAATAATAATAACGTTACTTTAAAAACAATGTCGCCCAAAATATAATACTTCAACTTTCACTTTTATCTAATGCCTATAGTATGATATAAATGTGTAACGTAATGTAATGTAAACATTTTAACTCGATGAAAATAAAACAAGGTCGCATAGCTAGTGTTTCTCTGCAGCTTAGTTCAATTATTGAATTTTGAAATGTATGAACTAACTATTGTATTTGAACAAGGGCTACTTTGTAGATATTCTTGCTTATTTTAAGTATACTTAAATTAGAATAAGAAACAAATAAGACATACATGAATGAATGAATAAAGTGTTTTTAGTAGCCATAAAATACTGCTAATGACGTGAGACTTAGTTGAAACCAAAATTCTAGAACCATACTTGCAAACAAAAAAATGCTTCTACCAAAAGTGGTAAAAAAAAATATTGATATCGAACGTTGAAACCAAAATTCTAGAACCATACTTTCAAACCAAAAAATGTTTCTACCAAAAATAGTAAAAAAAATATTGTTATCTTGCATTGGAAATCTGCGTGCTAACATATACATATATATAACTTCTCATCAAATTCTATTTTTACACAATATTACATGTGTTCGAATACATATGAATATGCTCAAGATAAACATCACAAATATGAACAAAAAGTATATGTTCTACACAAGTGAAATGAACACTCAAGTAGAGATTTTTATCAAACACAATAAACGAACTAATAAATTAAGAAAATATTGACATTGTAATGTTTTATGTAATAAAGACACAATTACCTTATTAATTTTAGGTGATATAATTTTTAACAAAATTATGATATATATTTTTTTAATATTGTGTTTTTGAATGCATAATAATTTTAAAAAATTTCAATTAATTTTTATTTGATTTTAGGCAAAATTCACTAGTGACAATTTGACCATGACTTACATAACTAGATTCCAATGTATTGTAAAAAATATAAAAATTTACATTTGCATTAATTATCTTATGACATTTCAAAATGAATAAAGTATTTGGAAACACTCATATTAAAAATGTCATTTAAACAATATAAAGTTATAATTTAACTAACCATTATATCAAAGACTTTGAAAATAAATATGATTGAAATCTTTCTCGGTGAAAATGGGTATTTCAAGGTGTATTTCAAGAACTAATAGATTAAAAGTTATGTAAGCTAAGTACTGTAAAAGAATAATTTCGCTAACTATTACATTTTTTAATAATTTCTATATTTATCAAAATGAGATGTATTATTTATTATTTGATATTTTATTTTTTATTTTTTATATGATGTAATTTGTTATTTTATATGATGTAATATGTTATTTGATAGTATATATGACAATTTTATAATTGTATCATTCTAGAAATTGAAATTTAATATAAATTTTAAAATGCAAAACAATTAAATAAAGATTCAAAGATACAAAATAATTAAATACAACAAAAACTAAAAATATAGGGCATATTAAAATTTTCAGTTTAAAAAAATAATTTCCAAAATATTTAACATGAATTTGGGGAGACACTTAAGCCCATTGCACCTTCTTACTTTTACTTTTAGTTGAAAACCTCTACTTGACAATAGACAAAATTCACCAAATCCACCATTTAAAGAAACCTGTATTGCTGGCTTGAAAAATTGTTGAAACCATTTGTAGCATCACCAGTACAAAACATTTTATCATGACTTCCTTGTCTAACCAGATTTATGATATTTGATATTTATTAAAAAGCTAGATCACTTCAACCATTAATTCCTTCACTTTACTTCAAAAGAACATAGCCATATATAACGTTTTATTTCTTGCTAATATAAATTATTCCCAATAGCAAGTGAATATAATAAGAATATAATTTAATTTAATTTTACTTCACATTAATTTTACACATTCTTCCATTATTATCCTTCGTGTTTTGTACCACCAGCGAACATGTTGCTTTGGGATTGTCATAAAATGGTGGATTTGATAGGGCCCGTGGGATTTTTCACAAATCATTAAGGATCTTTATCGAATCACAACTATCGAGTAGCTGACACCACAAAAGTAGAACAACGTTGATTTCAACTTGATTCGTCCTGTCAAATCATAGTTCCCCAGCGTTGCAGACACAAGAAATATTAAAAATATTAAGCAAGTCATTGTTTTTCTGTAATATTTTTTATATATAAGAATGATTGACTGGTTAGTCATGGATATTTTTGAAAGGGAGATATGGTTGCAATGTACGAATTGACATGGTGACTGTGGCCACATTTATGTCATTGGCGTGTCTGTGAGATCTGGGTGGTGATCATGGCCACATTTACGTCATTGGCGTGTCTGTGAGATTTGGGTGGTCATGGCTGACGCAACATTGCGTTCCATTTTTCCTCAAATACAAGACACGCGGAAAAGTTAAACTTCTGGTAATACCAATAACAAAAAATACAAAGTTAACTAAGTTGGTTGTTGTACACTGTCATTAATCCGTCAACATACATATTATCATTAAAGAATTAGACTCTAACCAATCAGAATGTAGAAAAAATAGATTTAAAAAAAATTCAAAGGTAAACATTATATAAAATCATTTAATTTTTGGTAAATTTAAAATTAATATCAACGTCAATGTTTTTTTGAATAATTTATTACCCTGTTGCGGCAGAGAATAATAACCTAACATAATATACTATAAATTTAATTTTATAAAATTCAAAATCAATGTTGAAAGAGACTGACATGAGTGGGCCTGACAACATAGCAGTTGTTTATAACGCGACTTTTTGAAAGCCTTTCCGGCGGGTTTTTCCGGTCGAAATCCGGCAGGAATTTATTGGAATCGCAAGTTTGATAGCTAGTTTCTGCACAATGAAAGCGTCGCAAGGGTTTTCGAGGGCGCTGAATCCAAATATGCAGTTAAAAAACCATTTTAACTGCAACAAATCAAGATTTAACCTCAATTTCTTCCGCCGGATTCCGTCACCGGAATCTCCAAAAAGTCGCATTATAGACAACTCCGACAACATAACTGTGTTACTTGGACATGTTCTGGATGACAATCTTTGAAAGTTTATAACAAGTACAAAAGACGATGCGTCCTGCGGCTTTCCATAAATCCTGTGTGTCCTAAGATGTCGTTGATTGCGATGTTTGAATGTTTATGAATGCACAAACGGGTGTATCGCATCAGTAAACGTAGTCATAATTACATCGAAGGCGTTTTATATGGTGAGGTTCTTTGCGAAGACACTGTTTAGATTCGTTGTTACTGAAACAAATCTTGAACACATGTTTCACATAATTATATCAATCACATGTTTTCTCTGTCACGTTGGGTTTTCACGGTATGCATGGACTTAATTGGTGGTTGTTCCCGATAAAAGGGGTTGTTGTAGCTTCCAAGAAGTAACCTATTTGCCAAATATGTCGGAAAAGTTGGAGTTAACATTTCCAAACACTTAATCTAACATATTTCCAAGGCCATCAATTGTATCTCTGAAATATTATTTGCCAATTGTATCAGAGAAGTTGGAGTTACTATTTCCAAGCACCTACACTCACATATTTCCAAAACCTGAAATAAACTGATATGAAAATCAATTTAGCGGTTTAGAGTACACTAGTTGAATGGCAAGAGGCGTGTTGTCTGCTTGCTTCTCCCACAGGAGAGTACGTATCAATAATTCTCTAGAAAAATGCCACAATGGGCCTACGTTTACTCATAAAGAATATTAATCCAGCTACCACGGACCCGAAGACACGAAGAAAAGTTAAACCTCTCGTAATACCAACAACAAAAAATACAAAGTTAACTAAGTTGGTGGTTGTACACTGACATTAATCTGTTAAAGTACATATTATCATTAATCTGTCAAAGTACATATTATCATTACATAATAAGACTCTAACCAATCAGAATGTAGGAAAATTAGATTTAAAAAATAAATAAAAATTCAAAGGTAAACATTAGATAAAATCATTTAATTTTGGTAAATTTAAAATTAATGTCAACATCAATGCTCTTTGAATACGTTATTACTGTGATGCTGCAGGGAATAATAAAAATAACCCGATGAAAATTAAAAAATAAAAATTACCCATGGTATTGACTCATGGTTTTAGGAATCCATGGTATTGACCCATGGTATGAATATAACGTATTTCAGTGGGGAATTAAAGTAGCCTAGATCCATGTTAGTTTGATGTTATATCTAGATACATAATTAGCTAGAGTCGTCTACAGAGGCAGGGGAATTGCCCAGACGGCCAAAATTGGTCGGAATCCGAGCAAAAAAAATTCAAAAAAATTGTAGAGGCAGTGTTTGAATCATGTTTTTGATGGTGGAAATGGATTTAGCACCATCCAAAACATCTAAGGCACCTAAAATTATGAATTTAGACAATTTTTGCTTGGATTTACAAAAATCGCTGCCGGATTTTTTCAAAATATGGCCGGAATTTCCATAACTTTCAAGGCAAAAAAGCATAATTGTTAGACTGCAGCTAGAAAATGACGGTGTTGAGCCCATGTAGCGTGTAAAGGTAAACTTTTTGATTGATATGTTCATGATGTCTGGATATGTTTAGAGGTGGGGGAAATATTAGGAGAAATGAAATTATTACATTTTATCTAATATTTGTTCCTACCTCCATCCAATTTTCACTAGGTTATATTGGGTAGAATATAATATTATATAATACATTTTACCCAAATTATGATTGTAGATTCGAAATTGCTCATGAAATTTACTAAATCACAAGAGTCAAAGCTACTCTACTGCTTTGCGGACATTAATTCACAATCTATAACACAAATCATAGACATGCAAAAGGAAACATCACACATGCACAAAGATTTATCTAGGGGAAAGAAACTACTCAAAACCCCTTCCTACCTGTATTGCATTAATCAAGGAATAGAGATGAATACATATGCTTGCTCAACCCTGAGCACAACCTGCAAGTGTATAGTCTATCTCTCTACCTGACTGGTTGACTCTGGCTAACTCTTAGCTAATTTTCAAGCCCTCCAAGCTCTTAATTCCTTGTGTTGTTCCTTCAAGAAATTAGCCCCTATTATTTAGGAAGTTCCCTCAATTCGATGGCGTAATTCCTTTATGAGCTTCCTCTAACTACATGCACCACCTGTACACATTGGAATAGTCTACAACTTATAGTACACTACCTTGGAACCTCCATCTCAATTGGGTAACTTGAATTCTCTGCATGCATCAAATATTTTGGGTTGATTGATTAGTTAATTGGTTGATCACTAAGTGTGGTTGAAGTTACACTTCCACAACTTGACCTTCCACTAGTTCCTCCAATAGTTAGAACTAGATTCACTGACTATAACTCAATTTAACTGAATTAGATTGCTACAAATTAGCAATCAATAATATTGAACTGAACTCAGTCTTCCCCAAATCGAATTAACTGAGTTAACTGAGTGACAATTTGCATGTCACCTCAGTTAACGACCTCCAAGATTTATGTTGAAATATAAAATTTTCTCTAGTTTGACCAAGGAAAAGTCAAACTGAGATTTTCTTGTTGCATTTTCAACACTCCCTCTCAGCAAGAAAGGGATTATCAACCACCCCTATCCTGCACCCATGGAATTCGAACTTCCCTCTTAACAAGGCCTTTATCAAAATGTCAACATCTTGTTCTATGTCAGAATGTACTGCAACAACATTGTCCACCTCTGCACACAATCCTGTAAATGGTGAGACTAGATATCTATATGCTTGGATCGATCGTGAAAGATGGGATTTTTAGAGAGCTTGATGCAACTCTGATTATCACATTAGATCACAGTTGGATCCATCATCTGACCAAACAATCCAACAATTATCTTTCTCATTCAGATCGCGTCACATCCTGCTTGACTTGCAACCATGTACTTTGCTTCTGCTAAACTAAGTGCCACAAATCTTTGCTTCTTTCTATACCAAGAAACAACTGTGGACCCAACACTGAAAATTCCACCTAATGTACTCTTTTGGTTTCATGGACTCCTAGCCCAATCTGCATCCGTGAAGCCACACAACTTCACTCCCTCTGTCTGTATGTACCATAGTCCAAACTGGGTAGTGCCTCTGAGGTACCGTAGAACATGCTTAGTTGCCCTCCAAAATAATTTGGTTGGCCTAACCATAGCTTGTCTCATATTTTTAACTGTATAACACATATTTGGTTGTGCGTTCACAAGATACATTAGTGAACCCACCAATTGTCGGTAAATAGTAGCATCCACTTCCTCACCTAAGGTGGCATCCTCTTTCCTCCAGTTGGTCGCTAGTGGTGTCTCCATGGGTTTGTAACTATCCATGTGGAACCTCTAAAGTATCTCGTTGGCATACTTGCCCTAAGAGACAAACGTTTCCCCATCACCTTGCCATACTTCCAATCCGAGGAAGTAGTACATGAGACCCATGTCCTTGATTTCAAACTCTCTTGCAAGGTCTTCCTTGCAAGATCTGATCAGCTGCTCATCATTAGTCAAAATCAAGCCATCAACATATAAGACAACAATCAACAATTTTACCTTCTATCAAAATATGATAGAGGTTTGCATCTGCTTCGCTTTTGGTGAAGCCCAAACCAGTGAGATAGTTACCGATCATGGTGTACCAAGCATGGGGTTCTTGCTTGAGACCGTACAATTCTCGCTTGAGTCTGCACACATGAGACTCTCGATCAAAAGTCTCAAAGCCTTCTGGTTGCTCGATATACACCTCCTCCTCAATAAATCCATTAAGGAATATGTTTTCACATAAATCTGGTGGATCTTCCACCCCATCTATGCAACCAGAGCAAAAATTGATCTAATGGATGAGTACCTTGCTACAGGAGCAAAGGTCTCCTCATAGTCAGTCCCCTCAACTTGAGAGTACCCCTTGGCCACAAATCCGACCTTGTACTTTTCTATGCTTTCGTCTACTGCATGCTTCACCTTGAAGATCCATCTCGACCCCACAACTGATTTATCTACTATTCTTGGGACCACTTCCCAAACATTGTTATTTGTAATGGATTTGTATTCCTCCACCATTGCATCAACCCATACAAGTTGCTCTACTACTTCCTTGAAAGAGGATGGCTCGGGCTCTACAAACTTAGTCATTAGAGCCATGTAGCCAGTGTACCGATTTGGTAACCTTCTCTACCTGCTCTGATTTGAAGGAACACCCACATTCTCCCTCGCATCCTGCACAAGTCTCTCAACTACCCTGGTCCTTTTTCTGCCTTCTCTGGATGGTCCTACTTAAGTGGATGTCTCCACTCTCTACTCCTCAATTTATGGTTGCTCCACAACTTCCTGAGGCTTCTCCTTTGGAACTAAGAGATCCTCTTCTGGTGGTATCTAAAGCTCCCTCTCAAGAGAGCACTGCATGGCTTTGTCTTCATCAAATTTCACATCCCTTCACACGATTGTCATTCTGAGGGATGGAAATTACACACGGTAGTTGTGGGGAGTTTCTGTGTAACCCACAAATACCCCCAATTCTACTATCGGCTCTAGCTTCTTCCTTGATTATTTGGAGACATGGCAGTAAATAGATCTCGAAGTGTGACACATTCGACTTTCTCCCTGAGAAAGCCTCATCTGACGTGATCATGCTAAGAATTCGATGAGGGCTCCGATTCTGAAAATAATATGTTGTGTTGCATGCCTCAGCCCACAAACACAGAGGTAGACCTTGATCATGAAACATTTCCCTCGTTTCTCCCACAATGCTATGGTTCTTCCTCTCAGCCACCCCATTCTGCTGTGGGTTGTGGGGTGTTGTCAACTCTATTTGAATGCCTTCTTTTGCATAATTTTTTTTAAATTCATTCGACACATACTCACCTCCATTATCTCTCCTAAGAGCCTTCACCTACTTGCTCGTTTCTTTCTCAACTAGTGCCTTGAATTCTACGAACATGGAGACTGTCTCATCCTTCTTCCGCATGAAGAAGATCCAACACTTCCTTGAGAAGTCATCAATAAAAATGACAAAATATTTGTGCTTGGCAGTGAAGGTTGTCGATAAAGGTCCACAAACATCAGAGTGGATTCTTTCAAGGACTACATGTGCTTTCTTGTCTCGATATGGAATGTGGCTTTTGTGTACTTCCCCAAGGTACATCCTTTGCATACATCATACTGCTCAAGCGCTCCTTTGGGGAGGCATGTGGTTATCTGTTGCATGATATTCAAAGCACCATGATGCAAATTGCCAAGTATTCCATGTCAAAGTTCACCGACATATTGGCTTTGCACCTTCTCTGCTTTTGTGCTCAATGCAACACAATCCTCCACATTTATCTTATATAGGTTCTTCACACAAATCCCAATCTGCTTCACTGTCCCGTGGTTATGTGTCTCAAAAATCCTTTCCTTTGCTAAAGATCACATCATAACCACAGTCTTCAAAACTGCAACAAAGACCAGATTTTCCTTTAGGCTCGAAAAGAACATGACATCCTTGAGCTTGAGGGGGAAAAATGACTCCCTCTGAAAGGTGATTGTACCAGTCCTAGTCGCGTTATACATGTTACCACTCAAACTAGTAGGGGTCCTAGGAGGGGATCATATGGATTATCTACTAGGTCAAGGGCAACAATGGAGTGATAGCCCACTGTCACCTTAGCTAGGGCTCCTTTCTCTTTACTGACTTTCACTGTTGGGAGGAGACCAGGTATGAGAGAAATCATGATAATGGATCATATGTCAATGAAATGATGAAAGGTGATTCCCAAGGCCTATTCACAAGAGAGACTCAATTGTATGGCTTGCTTGCTTTGGAATCAAGGTGATGGGCTCTCTAGGAAGGGCCAAGAAGATCCTTACAGCTAGGATTTGAGAGTATGCTTTGTCAAGATGGTTACTATGCTTGGATATGTTTTTGGATACTTGGATTTTATGTGATCTTTGTGAAATTGGCGTTAATAGGTTGTGGGACCACACAAGGCCAAGCAGACCCAAAACTAGGTAAAAGTTATGGAGTTGATCAACCAGGGAGGGGTTTGACCTAATTATGGAAGAGGAGTGGATCAATGAACAAATCTTCTTGAAATAAAGTGCAATGATCCAAAAGGTCGCTAGCAAAGGGAAACATAGCACAAGAGACAATCCCTGGGATAGGGCTTGCAATATCTAGAGATTCCACCGTCAGAATTTCGAGAAAATCGGAGGACCTCTAGAGGACACACCAACGTAGTTTTGGGCAAGAAATCGAATCCTTTTGATGGCTAAATCGTGATAAAAGTGATGCCCTAGGTGATGTATGGAGGCTAGTCCTAGAAAAAGAGGGGAAGGTGAAAACAATAAACTTTGAAAGTGATCACCTATGGAGGATTAGTGCCTTTTCATTTGGGAGAGATGGAGTCAAGGAGAATTTATGGTTTGGAAAGAGTTCACCCAATCAAGGAGGCCTTAAAACAACTTTGCGTGGCATTAGGGCATGAGAGTAGCTGCTTCAAGGAATTTATACTCCAATTTGCAATAATTGATGACTTGTCAAGATGTATTTATAAAAAATTATCTCTATGAACATTCACCCATTCATACATGGCCCATAACATGATGCAACGTTATAAAATATCACAAATTCCACTAATTCGTATAGAAAAATAGTGAATTTCATACTTGTATAGCGAAAATCCCAACACCATTCATGTGATAAAGTAAATAACAAGAATAAGCTTGAAAAGAGCACTTACATGTGCAAAAGAGTATATCCAATCATCAACTTATGCCAATAATGAAGCTCCAAGACAAGAGAGAGATATCCAAACATCAAAATTCATCCATAACATCCAAACTCGTCCTCCAAAAGGGATAACGAAAATATCACAAGAGAAAATAACACAATCAAAGTGATCATGATCAAAATGAATCATCTCACTTCTATTTATACACTCTCTAATGAATTCAATTTAGCTAATTAGGCCTAATTTAGCCCCTAAAATAAAACAATGTGCATAATAACAAAACTTGTGGTGACAAGCCCACCAAATAGCTCAATAATGTAAATATAAGCCTCTCAAGAGGGTTGAATGACCAACAAAGTGAGTTTTTGGGCCTTTGAAGAGACTTGATGAAGTCTAAGGGGTGCCATAATGAAGAAATCGACTCCAAACATTGTGGACAAGGGGTTGCCCCTTATTATCCAATCAAGAACCTTTGGTGCTCCCAAGTGGGTGTGGGGGCACAAGGACATCCTCATGGGTATCCAAATGAATCAAATATGCAAGTAGACAATCTGTAAGGGCTAGAGTAATGACATAAGCCCTCCCCCTACAGCAGGAGGCATCCTGGAACATCTGCCAAGTTTATGGTCCAACTGTGGAGCCGATAAGGCATGGTGGACCAGGTACCTCATCCTCATCCAAAAGGTGGAACATGAGCAATCAATGAACGTTGTTGGGGATCCATGAAGTAATATATGCTATGATGGAGGCCCATGGCTCTCAACACTCACCCTACAAGTGCCAATGTGGCCCTTTGGAGGTAAAGGACCCTGTATAGGGAGACCAAGCCATAAATGAAGGCCCACTTGCAATCCTGCATAAGATCCAATGCATCCTCTTGCTTTCCAATACAAAAAATCATTATAATAACCAATTAATAATGCTTACAAATTATGGGATCAATGGGGCACTTCATGGTGGCATGCCCTTCCATAGTGGGCTTTGGCATGTACAAGTGTCTCCAAGCTCAATAAGGGGTTTGGTTTCAACCTCTGAAGTGGGGGGTGCATGTCCATAGTACATCCCTTAAGAGGTAGGTGGCAAGTGATATAATAATGGAATGGAGTGGGGGATCAAGGGAATCATCCATACCACATGTAAAGGTGCATGGGTAACTATAATAAGGAAATCCCACACCTGGGTATCTGATTGCAAGAGGGAGAAAATTGTGGTACATGAGTTACCATGACCTTTGTTTTTCCACCCTTCTTCACATGCCTTTTCCCTTTAATTGCTTTTTCTTCATAACTACTCGCGGCTTTGTGGATGGAGATGTTATCCAGGCAATCCCTTCTACGGATAGAAGTGATCTCTCTAGCCTAATGTGTGGGTCTAGTAACAACCGTGACAAAACAAGCAAACTTCCATAACCTAAATCAGAATGAAAAATGAGAAAGGAAGATGGCCTACCTCTCTCCTATGCACTCGACCTTTGATGATGGTCTCGATTCCTTAGCTCCCAGGCTCGCTCCTTGTTATTCCTTATGTCTGAATACCTGCAAGAGAGATCAAAAGACAAAAACGAGAGAGATCATAACATATGCATTCCAATGTAAGTTATACAACATATCAAGGAGTATTGTGCTAAGCAAACTATCATAGACAAGCTTATGGAAAGTAAAACATGCTTTGTATTAATGATTAAATCAAAGAGGGAAGCATACAATCGGTGCCTTGATGTTGAAGGCCTCCTTTAGGATGGTTCCAAGTCCAAGCCAAACTTAGCAATCTCTCCTTTCCTCTCTCACCAAAATGGCAGCATCTCAGCACAATTGAGCAGAAGAATGGAAACCAACAATGACCAACCATTTGGGGATGGAAGGGACTTGATTTATAGGAAGGGAGAAGGAGTTAGGGATCCACAAAAGAGGGAGGGAGGTCCACATCTCAAGGGGAAGATCTCTAAAGGTAGGATAAAGGGCTCAAAATGGGAGAGCTCGAACATATCTCTATCCAACAACGTCCAACTCGTTGTTCTCGAAGATTCTGCTCACGAAGCTTCTCCTCCTCTTTAGGAAAGATTGCCAAAAGAGGTTCAATGCATATTTTCATATCAAAAGCCGCGCAGGCAACGCTAAGTCAATATGCTGCAACAGGCCATCAGCATGGGCCAACTGTAGTGCAAAGCACGTCGGTCCTGAAAATTAGTGTTTCAAGCAAATTTCTTCCATAATTCTCTTAGGGCAGCTCTTCTTCTATTCTTCAGGGATGTTTCTGTATGTGTTTCATAATGATTACACTTCACAATTCTCGTCACTTTGCGACATGGACAACACAAAGTTCGACACTTAAGATATGAGGCTGGGAGTGAGACAAAATATTGTATAACAGATGCCCCCTAGAGCACGGAGGCAAAATAAGAGGTGATGGCTAAAATGATTTACAAGTCAAGGAAAGGACCCGAAAAAACACTGCCAGGAGACTTGCAAATCAAGCATGATACAATATACATATATGACATCTCCGATACAGACATGCCTAAAAATAGGCATATAACAATACACAAATCCACGGCATGGGCGCAACCATCCTACTAAAAAGGATCATGTGCATGGATCCACGACATGGACGCAACTATCTGACTAAAAGGGATCATGTCTAATCCACGGCATGAACACAACCATCCGTATGAAAAGGACCATGTGTACAATCATGAATACTCAATAACTCCTCGCAACTTGGATTTTAACAGATGAGATCCAAGATCTTCATCTCTATCCTGACCAAAATACTAATCTAACCATGTGAATAGATTTGTTGACGTTGAACATGGTAAAAACCACCTGATTACCGATCAATAATGTAAATCGTTAACGGGCACAAGAGAAACCACCAATAATGACAATGGCCCTCAAGGTACACCAATATAATCTACAAGTGTGAATATGTGAGCTGAAGTCGAACACTTGCCGAATCATTCGATCGAAGGCCAATGATGTAAGCCTGTCATCGAACACAAAGAACTTGCCATTGAGGCATGCAAGCTCCGATGTACTGAAAGGGAGTTTCTAGATCATCTTCCTAGATAATGAGTTGAAGTCGATAGGAAGTGATTCGTCAAAGGAGGGTCATAATGTTTCCCACATCATCAACATGAAACATAGGATATCTCAAAATGATAGGAGTGATTAAGATTGTTGCAAAGAGGGTTACATAGGTATAGGAAGTTTGACTTTGTAAATAGGATTTCTCTTGAACATATCGACGACGCGACTTTGGAATTTGGTAGTGTTTGACTCAAAATGGGATCAGAGGTCATGGTGACAACCAGGGTGATCGAATCAGAGGCAAACAAATTTCCCAAACCCAGGAAGGTAAGTGGCAAAGAGAGGATATCCCAAACTCGACACGAGAAACAAATAAGTGTCATTTTCAAGAGCGACATGCTGCCTTTACACAAAATACAAGGGATGTTCACTTTCATTTCCCCCCTACTATTTCTAGCGAGTACCTCTTTATTTTTAGACAAGCTTGAAGAGGATACCATATGCTTGTCATATAAGTTCATCCTTCGGATGAATCCATCCTAGTGATTTAATGAATCCTAGGAAGGAGAAACTCAGTCTCATCATGGTGACAAGTCCTACGTCTTTAATTTTTACGAGTTCGATGGAGGGGTAAATCGACATCTTTTTCATGTTTAGAGAGTTTGAAAAAGAGGTAAAAAGGAAACTCTAGAGGTCCCTTTTTGTAAATAGCCTCTCGAACCTGAAAAGGTAGAAAACAATATTCAGGAGAACCTCTTAGCGACGTGTGACCAAGGTATTCCTTTTTCATACAATAGTCTATCTCAATCCAGAAAAGGGTTAAACTTATACTAAGTAGACGTCATCTCATTTACTTTTATGAGTTCGAAAAGACAAGTGCTTGACAATATTTTCATATTTTTGGAGTCTGAAAAGAGCTGAAAGAGGACTCCACCTGGAGGAACGAGTGGTATAAAAAGATAACAACTGGTTCCAGTCACGATAGAACTACTTAGAACTTGTAAAGGTCAAGAGGCTGGCTAATAAGACCACTCATCGCAGAGGCAAGGGTAAAACAACCAAGTGAAAACATATGATCGGCCAAAGAGATGATGATGATGGAAAGGAAAAAAGCAAGGCTCATCTAGCAAAAACAGGCTAATAGAAACGACTATCACAAGAGGTAAAATGTGAATGGTTTCATTTTTACACAAGCTTGAAACATGGGAAACTATGCTTGAGTATACTTGAAGATGGTTTCATTTTTTCACAAGTTTGAAGTATGAGTAAAAAACTATGCTTGGATTTAGTTCATCTCATGGTTTTTGCGTCGAGAGGCACTCTACAACCCAGTACATGAGGAAGATGTTGTCACATAACATTAAATTAAAAAATAAATAAAAAATGTATATATGTATCGTCTAATATATGTATATGAGAGATGTTGTGTGTAATGTTACTTAAAAAATAATAATAATGTTACTTTAAAAATCAATGTCGCCCAAAATAGAATACTTCAATTTTCACTTTTATCTAATGCCTATAGTATGATATAAATGTGTAACATAATGTAATGTAAACATTTTAATTCGGTGAAAATAAAATAAAAATAACCTGATGAAAATTAAAAAATAAAAATAAATAAAAATTACCCATGGTATTGATTCATGGTTTTAGGAATCCATGGTATTGACCCATGGTATGAATATAAACTATTTCACGGGGGAATTAAAGTAGCCTAGAACCATCTTATTTTGATGTTATATCTAGATACATAATTAGCTATAGAAAATGATGGTGTTGAACCCATGTAGCGTGTAAAGGTAAACTTTTTGATTGATATGTTCATGTTGTCTGGATATGTTTAGAGGTGGGGGAAATATTAGGAAAAATGTAATTATTACATTTTATCTAATATTTTTTCCTACCTCCATCCATTTTTCACTAGGTTATATTGGGTAAAATATAACATTATAATAATACATTTTACCCAAAATTATGATGTAGATTCGAAACTACTCATGAAATTTACTAAATCACAAGAGTCAAAGCTACTCTTGTACAAAGATTTATCTAGGAGAAAGCAACTACTCAAAACCCCTTCCTACCTGTATTGCATTAATCAAGGAATAGAAATGAATACATATGCTTGCTGAAGCCTTAGCACAACCTGCAAGTGTATAGTCTATCTCTTTGCCTGACTGGATGACTCTAGCAAACTCTTAGCTAATTTTCAAGCCCTCCAAGCTCTTATTTCCTTGTGTTGTTCCTTGAGTAAATTAGCCCCTATTATTTAGGAAATTCCCTCAATTCGATTGTGTAATTCCTCTAGGATCTTCCTCTGACTACATGCACCACCTGTACACATTGGAATAGTCTACAAATGATAGTACACTACCTTGGAATCTCCATCTCAACTGTGTAACTCGAATTCTCTACATGCATCAAATATTTTGGTTTGATAGATTAGTTAATTGGTTGATCACCAAGTGTGGTTGAAGTTACACTTCCAAAACTTGACCTTCCACTAGTTCCTCCAACTGTTAGAACCAGTTTAACTGACTATAACTCAATTTAACTGAATTAGATTGCTACAAATTAACAATCAATCATACTGCACTAAACTCAATCTTCCCCAAATCGAACTAACTGAGTTAACTGAGTAATGATTTGCATGTCAACTCAGTTAACTACCTCCAAGATTTCTGTTGAAATATAAATTAAAATTTTCTCTAGTTTGACCAAGGCGAAGTCAAACTGAGATTTTCTTACTACATTTTCAACACTCCCTCTCAGCAAGAAAGGGATTATCAACCACCCCTATCATGCACCTATGGAACTTGAACTTCCCTCTTGACAAGGCCTTTGTCAAAATTCCAACATCTTGTTCCTATGTCGAAATGTACTGCAACAACATTATCCACCTCTGTACACAATACTGTAAATGGTGAGACTAGATATCTATATGCTTGGATCGATCGTGAAAGACGGGGATTTTAGAGAGCTTGATGCAACTCTGATTATCACATTAGATCACAGTTGGATCCATCATCTGACCAAACAATCCAACAAGTATCTTTCTCATTCATATTGCCTCGCATCCTGCTTGACTTGCAGCCATGTACTTTGCTTCCGCTGAGCTAAGTGCCACAGATCTTTCCTTCTTTATATACCAAGAAACAATTATGGACCCAACACTGAAAATTCCACCTGATGTACTCTTTTGTTTTGATGGACTCCTTGCCCAATCTGCATCCGTGAAGCCACACAACTTCACTCCCTCTATCTATATGTAGCATAGACGAAACCGGGTAGTGCCTCTGAGGTACCGTAGAACATGCTTAGCTGCCCTCCAAAATAATTTGGTTGGCCTAAGAATAGCTTGGATCATATTGTTAACTGCATAACACATATCTGGTTGTGTGTTCACAATATACATTAGTGAATCGACCAACTGTCGGTAAATAGTAGCATCCACTTCCTCACCTGAAGTGGCATCCTCTTTCTTCCAGTTGGTTGCTAGCGGTGTCTCCATGAGTTTGCAACTATCCATGTGGAACCTTTGAAGTATCTCGTTCACATACTTGGCCTAAGAGACAAACAGTTCCCCATCAACTTGCCATACTTCCAATCCGTGGAAGTAGTACATGAAACCCATGTCCTCGATTTCAAACTCTCTTGCAAGGTCTTCCTTGCAAGATCTGATCAGTTGCTCATCACCAGTTAAAATCAAGCCATCAACATATAAGACAACAATCAACAATTTTACCTCCCATCAAAATATGATAGAGGTTTGCATCTGCTTCACTTTTGGTGAAGTCCAAACTAGTGAGATAGTTATCGATCCTGGTGTACCAAGCATGGGGTGCTTGCTTGAGACTGTATAGTGCTCGCTTGATTCTACACACATGAGAATCTCGATCAAAAGTATCGAAGCCTTCTAATTTCTCGATATACACCTCCTCCTCAATAAATCCATTTAGGAATGTTGTTTTCACATACATCTAGTGGATCTTCCACGCCATCTATGCAACCAGAGCAAGAATTGATTTGATGGATGAGTACCTTGCTACAGGAGAAAAGGTCTCCTCATAGTCAATCCCCTCAACTTGAGAGTACCCATTGGCCACAAATCCAGCCTTGTACTTTTCTATGCTTCCATCTGCTGCATGCTTCACTTTGAAGATCCATCTCGACCCCGCAACTGATTTATCTACTATTCTTGGGATCACTTCCCAAACATTGTTATTTGTAGTGGATTTGTATTTCTCCACCATTGCATCAACCCATACAGGTTGCTCTACTGCTTCCTCGAAAGATGATGGCTCGGGCTCTACAAACTTAATCATTAGAGCCATGTAGCCAGTGTACCGATTTGGTAACCTTCTCTATTTGCTCTGATTTGAAGGAGCACCCACATTCTCCCTCGCATCCTACACAAGTCTCTTAACTACCCTAGTCCTTTTTCTGCCTTCTCTGGATGGTCCTGCTTGAGTGGATGTCTCCACTCTCTACTCCTCAATTTGTGGTTGCTCCACAACTTCCTAAGGCTCCTCCTTTGGAGCTAAGAGCTCCTCTTCTAGTGGTATCTAAAGCTCCCTCTCAAGATAGCACTACAGGGCTTTGTCTTCATCAAATTTCACATCCCTTCACATAATTTTCATTCTGAGGGATGGCAAGTACACATGGTAGTTGTGGGGAATTTCTGTGTAACCCACAAATACCCCCAATTATGTCGGCTCTAGCTTCTTCCTTGATTATTTGGAGACATGGCAGTAAATAGATCCTAAAGTGTGACACATTCGGCTTTCTCCCTGAGAAAGCGTCCTCCGACATAATCATTCTAAGAATCCGACGAGGACTCCAATTCTGAAAATAATATGTTGTGTTGCATGCCTCAGCACACAAATGCAGAGGTAGACCTTGATCATGCAACATTTCCCTCGTTGCTCCCACAATGCTATGGTTCTTCCTCTCAACCACCCCATTTTGTTGTGGGTTGTGGGGTGTTGTCAACTCTATTTGAATACCTTATTTTGTACAATTTTTTTTAAATTCATTCGACACGTACTCACCTCCATTATCGCTCCTGAGAGCCTTCACCTTCTTGCCCGTTTCTTTCTCAACTAGTGCCTTGTGTAATATCGCTCCCCTTAATAATAAATAATAATATAATAATAAATAATAAATAATAAACATAATAAATAAACAATAACAATATAAATAATAAATAATAAATCACTTAATAAAAAATAATAAAAAAAATAAATCATAAATGTTAAATAATAAAAGATATTTAAAAATATACAAGAAAATAAATAAATAAAAAAAAAAAAAAAATAGTAATAACAATACTAAAGCTCTAAATAAGAATAAATAGAAATAAAACAAAGAAAACAATAAAAAAATCAATAAAGCTATCAAAAAGAAGAAAATAAAACAAGAAAGCTAAAAATAAAAAAGAAAAGTAAAGAAATAAAACAAGAAAGCTAAAAATCAAAGTCGCATGTAGACACATGGAGTGTGTGCATGTGGTTCCCATCCAATGTTTGTTCTATTTAATAGATGGTGAGGAAGATGAGAGGCATTCCTGCATTCCATCATTCCGAGATTCTATCTTTCATTTTCTTGGGAGAATGGTGTTCTAAGACTTAGGAGTCACTGGCAGTAGTACGTTGATTGAGGGTTCGGGGGTGGCCAGTTGTAGCAGAATCCTTGCACAATTGAGCCTACGGTTGGGTGGAGAGTCATCGCCAAAACCTTGTTGTGGTAAGCCTACTTCTACCACAGGTAAGCACTATTCTTAGTTGAATTTAATTACATGTTTATCTGGCTAGGTAAGAGCCACTCTGATTTAAATTTAATGTTAATTAGAAAAGTTAATTAGATATTTATTTTTGGACTGTTACACATTGAATTCTACGAACTTGGAGAATGTCTCATCCTTCTTCCGCATGAAAAAGATCCAACACTTCCTTGAGAAGTCATCAATAAAAATGAAAAAATATTTGTGCCTGCCAGTGGAGGTTATCGAGAAAGGTCCACAGACTTAAGAGTGGATTATTTCAGGGACTACATGTGCTTTGTTGTCTCGATCATGGAATGTAGCTTTTGTGTATTTCCCCGAGGTAATTCCTTTGCATACATCATGCTTCTCAAGTGCTCCTTTGGGGAAGCCTGTGGTTATCTGTTGCATGATATTCAAAGCACCATGATGCAAATGGCCAAGTCTTCCATGTCAAAGTTCATTGGCATCTCGGCTTTGCACCTTCTCTACTTTTGTGCTCAATGCAACATGATCCTCCACATTTATCTTGTACAAGTTATTCACACAAACCCCGATCTGCTTCACCTGTCCTGTGGTTATGTGTCTCAGGAAAGCCTTTCCTTTGCTAAAAATCACATCATAACCACAGTCTTCCAAAACTGCAACAAAGACAAGATTTTTCTTTAGGGCCGAAACGAACATGACATTCTTGAGCTTGAGGGGGGAGCATGACTCCCTCTGAAAGGTGATTGTACCAATCTCGGTTGCGCTATACCTGTTACCACTCAAACTAGTAGGGGTCCTAGGAGGGGATCATATGGATAATCTACTAGGGCAAGGGCAACAATGGAGTGATAGCCCACTGTCACCTTAGCTAGGGCTCCTTTCTCTTTACGTACTTTCAATGATGGGAGGAGACCAGGTATGAGAGAAATCATGATAATGGATCATATGTCAATGAAATGATGAAAGGTGATTCCCAAGGCCTATTCACAAGAGAGACTCAATTGTATAGCTTGCTTGCTTTGGAAGCAAGGGGATGGATTCTCGAGGAAGGGCGAAGAAGATCCTTACGGCTAGGATTTGAGAGTATGCTTTGTCAAGATGGTTATTAGAACTAGATATCTTTATGGAGACTTAGATTTTATGTGATATTTGTGAAATTGGTGTTAATAGATTGTGGGACCACACGAGGCCAAACAGACCCAAAACTAGGTAAAAGGTATGGAGTTGATCAACCAAGGAGGGGCTTGACCTAATTATGGAAGAGGAGTGGATCAATGAACAAATATTCTTGAAATAAAGTGAAATGATCCAAATGAAGTCACTAGCCAAGGGAAACTTAGGGCAAGAGACGATCCTTGGGATAGGGTTTGCAATATCTAGAGATTCCACTGTTAGAATTTCAGGAAAATCAGAGGGCCTCTAGAGGACACACCAACGTAGTTTTGGGCAAGAAATCGAATTCTTTTGATGGCTAAATCGTGAGAAAAGTGATGCCCTAGGTGATGTATGGAGGCTAGGCCTAGAAAAAGAGGGGAAGGTGAAAACAATAAGCTTTGAAAGTGATCACCTATGGAGGATTAGTGCCTTATCCTTTGGGAGAGATGGAGTCAAGGAGAATTTATGGTTTGGAAATAGTTCACCCAATCAGGGAGGCCTTAAAACAACTTTGCATGGCATTGGGGCATGAGAGCAATTGCTTCAAGGAATTTATGCTCAAATTTGCAATAATTGATGACTTATCAAGATGTATTTATCAAAAATTATCTCTATGAACATTCACCCATTCATACATGGCCCGTGACATGATGCAACGTTATAAATATCACAAATTTCGTTAATTTGTATAGAAAAGCAGTAAATTTTAGACTTGTATAGCGAAAATCCCAACACCATTCATGTGACAAAGTAAATAACAAGAATAAGCATGAAAAGAGCACTTACACGTGCAAAAGAGTATATCCAAACATCAACTTATGCCAATAATGAAGCTCCTAGACAAGAGAGAGATATCCAAACATCAAAATTCATCCATAACATCCAAACTCGTCCTCCAAAAGAGATAACAAAAATATTGCAAGAGAAAATAACCCAATCCAAGTGATCATGATCAAAATGAATCATCTCACTTCTATTTATACACTCTCTAATGAATTCAATTTAGCTAATTAGGCCTGATTTAGCCCCTAAAATAAAATAATGTGCATAATAACAAAACTTTTGGTGACAAGCCCACCAAATAGCTCAATAATGTAAATATAAGCCTCTCAAGAGGGTCAAATTACCAACCAAGTGAGCTATTGGGCCTTTGAAGAGACCCGATGAAGTCTAGGGGGTGCCATAATGAAGAAATCGACTCCAAACATTGTGGACAAGGTGTTGGCCCCTTATTATCCAATTAAGAGCCTTTGGTGCTCCCAAGTGGGTGTGGGGGCACAAGGACATCCTCATGGGTATCCAAATGAATCAAATATGCATGTAGACCATCTGTAAGGGCTAAATTAATGAGATAATCCCTCCCTATATAGCAGGAGGCATCCTGGAACATTTTCCAAGTGTATGGTCCAACTGTGGAGCCAACAAGGCATTGTGGACCAGGTGCCTCATCCTCATCCAAAAGGTGAAACACGAGCAACCAATGAACGTTGTTGGGGATCCATGAAGTAATATATGCTATGATGGAGGCCCATGGATCTCAACACTCACCCTACAAGTGCCAATGTGGCGCTCTGGAGGGCAAGGACCCTGTACAAGGAGACCAATCCCTAAATGAAGGCCCACTTGCAATCCTGCATAATATCCAATGCGTCCCCTTCCTTTCCATTACAAAAATAATTAAAATAATCTAGTAATAATGCTTACAAATTATGGGATATATGGGGCACTTCATGGTGGCATGCCCTTCCATAGTGGGCTTTGGCATGTACAAGTGTCTCCAAGCTTAATAAGGGGTTAACCAAGGAACCTATTAGGTGGTTTCAACCTCTAAAAGGGGGTGGGGGTCATGTCCATAGTACATCCTTTAAGAGGTAGGTGGCAAGTGATATAATAATGGAATGGAGTGGGGGATCAAGGGAATCATCCATACCACATTTCAAGGTGCATTGGTAGCTATAATAAGGGAAGCCCACACCTGGGTATATGAGTGCAAGAGGGAGAAAATTGTGGTACTTGAGTTACCCCGACCTTTTTTTTCCACCCTTCTTCACATGCCTTTTTCCTTTTATTGATTATTCTTCATAACTACTCGGGGCTTCAGGTATGGAGATGTTATCCAGGAAATTCCTTCTATGGATAGAAGTGATCCCTCTAGCCCAATGTATGGGTCTAGTAATAACCGTGACAAAACAAGCAAACTTCCCTAACCTAAATCATAATGACAAATGAGAAAGGGAGATGGCCTACCTCCTATGCACTCGACCTTTGATGATGGTCCCAATCCCTTAGCTCCCAGGCTCGCTCCTTGCTATTCCTTTTGTCTGAATACCTACAAGAGAGATCAAAAGACAACAACGAGAGAGATCATAGCATATGCATTCCAATGTAAGTTATATAACAGACCAAGGAGTATTGTACTAAGCAAACTATCATAGACAAGATTATGGGAAGTAAAACATGCATTGTATTAATGATTAAATCAAAGAGGGAAGCATACAATCGGTGCCTTGTTGTTGAAGGCCTCCTTCAGGATGGTTCCAAGTCCAAGACAAACTTAGCAAGCTCTCCTTTCCTCTCTCACCAAAGTGGCAGAATCTAAGCACAATCAAGTAGAAAAATGGCAACCAACAATGAGCAACCATTTAGGGATGGAAGGGACTTGATTTATAGGAAATCCACAAAAGAGGGAGGGAGGTCCACATCTCAAGGGGAAGATCCCTAAATTTAGGATCAAGGGCTCAAAATGGGAGAGCTCGAACATATCTCTATCCAACAACATCCAACTTGTTGTTCTCAAAGATTCTAGTAGGCGAAGCTTCTCCTCCACTTTAGGAAAGACTTCCATAAGAGGTTCAACACGGGTTTTCATATCAAAAGCCGCATTGACAGCGCTAGGTCAATATGTTGCAACAGGCCATCAACAAGGGCCAACCGTAGTGCAAAGTGCGTCGATCCTGAAAACTAGGGTTTCAGGCAAATTTCTCCAGAATTCTCTTAGGGCAGCTCTTCTTATATTCTTCAAGGATGTTTATGTATGTGTTTCATAGTGAGTACACTTCATTGTTTTTGTCACTTTGTGACATGGATGACACAAAGTGCGACACTTAGGATATGAGACTGGGAGTGCAACAAAATATTGTATAACAGATGCCCCCTAAAGCATGAAGGCAGAAAAAGAGGTGATGGCTAAAATGATTTACAAGTCAAGGCAAGGACCTGAAAAAACAATGTCAGGAGACTTGTAAATCAAGCATTAGACAATATACATAGATGACATCTCTGATACAGATATGCCTAATGATACATCTATGAATAGGCATATAACAATACACGAATCCACGACATGGGCGCAACCATCTGACTAAAAAGGATCATGTTCATGGATCCACAACATGGACCCAACCATCTTATTAAAAAGGATCATGTCTATGGATCCATGGCATGAACGCAACCATCCGTATGAAAAGGACCATGTATACAATCATGAATACTCAATAACCCCTCGCAACCTGGATATTAACATTTGAAATCTAGGGTTTTCATCTCTATCCCGACCAAAATACTAATCTAACCATGTGAATAGATTTGTTGACGTCGAACATGGTAAAAACAACCTGATTACTGGTCAATAATGTAAATCGTTAATAGGCGCGAGAGAAACCATCAATAATGATGATGGCCCTCAAGGTACACCAGTACAATCTGCAAGTGTGAATATGTGAGCTGAAGTCGAACACTTGCCGAATCATTCGATCGAAGGCCAATGATGTAAGCCGTCATCGAACCCAAAGAACTTTCCATTGAGGCATGCAAGCTCCAAGGTAGTGAAAGGGAGTTTCTAGATCATCTTCCTAGATAATGAGTTGAAGTCGACAGGAAGTGATCCATCGAAGGAGGGCCATAATGTTTCCCACATCATTGACACGAAACATAGGATATCTCAAAATGATAGGAGTGATTCAGGATTGTTGCAAAGAGGGTCACATAGGTATAGGAAGTTTGACTTTGCAAATAGGATTTCTCTTGAACATATTGACGACACGACTCCGGAGTTTGGCAACGTTTGACTCAAAATGGGATTAGAGGTCATGGTGATAACTGTGGTGATCGAATCAGAGTCAAACAGATTTCCCAAACCTAGGAAGGCAAGTGGCAAAGAGAGGATATTCCAAACTCGACACGAGAAACAAATAAGTGTCATTTTCAAGAGCGACATGTTGCCTTTACTCAAAATACAAGGGATGTTCACTTTCATTTTCCCCCCGCTATTTCTAGCGAGTACCTCTTTATTTTTAGACAAGCTTGAAGAGGATACCATATGCTTGTCGTATAAGTTCATCCTTCAGATGAATCGATCCTAGTAAGTTTAAGAGTCCTAGGAAGAAGAAATTCGGTCTTGTCATGGTGAAAAGTCCTGCGTCGTTTAAGTTTTACGAGTCTGACGGAGGGGTAAATTGACATCTTTTTCATATTTAGAGAGTTTGAAAAAGAGGCAAAAAGGAAACTCTATAGGTCCCTTTTCGTAAATAGCCTCTCGAATCCAAAAAGGTAGAAAACAACATTCAAGAGAACCTCTTAGCCACGTGTGACCAAGGTATTCCTTTTTTGTACAATATTCTATCTCATTCCGGAAAAGGGTTAAACTTATACTAAGTAGACATCATTTCATTTACTTTTACGAGTTCAAAAGACAAGTGCTCGACAATATTTTCATATTTTTGGAGTCTGAAAAGCGCTAAAGGAGGACTCCACCTGGAGGAACGGGTGGTATAAAAGGATAACAACTGGTTCCGGTTATGATAGAACTTCTCAGAACGTGTAAAGGTCAAGAGGTTGGCTAATAAGACCCCTCATTGCAGATGTTCCTCGGTCAAGGGTAAAACAACCAAGTGAAAAAATATATCGGCCAAAGAGATGATGACGATGGAAAGGAAAAAAGCAAGGGTCTTCTAGCAAAAACAGGCTGAGAGAAACGACAATCACAAGAGGTAAAATATGAATGGTTTAGTGGTTTTATATTGCCGAGGGGATACATCGATAGGGGGACCAGTAAGTTTATTAAAGCCCAGGTAATTGATCAATTCTGCGAGTTACCTCTCCCCCTGGTCGAGAGTTCGTTTACTCACCCTAAAGACAATTTGAGTTTTCGATCTCAATGGATGAATGTCCGTATCGATCTTGATACCCCTCCCTCTCGATTGAGAACCATTTCTATTCTTGCCACCTCACAACAAAAAACTTTACGGATTTATTAAGGAGGAGATGGATTATGAGCCTTCCCCATACCAGAGTCAACCGATATATTTGGAGCTGGATGAGGAGTAGGAGGATGATGAGTCACTTTACCAGGGCCACAGACACACAGGGGAGACACAAGCCATTCACCTTTTTACAGAAGCCTTGAGCCTCTCTCCTTTAGCCTTTCAACTTATTACATTTACACAAGCTTGAAACATGGGAAACTATGCTTGAGTATTCTTGAAGATAGTTTTAGTTTTTCACAAGCGTGAAACATGAGAAAAAACTATGCTTGGATTTGGTTTCATTTTTACACAAGATTGAAACGGAAACAAACTATGCTTGAATTTGGTTTCATTTTTACACAAGCTTGAAACAACGATAAACTATGCTTGATATGAGTTTGCATGCCCACAACATAATGAATCAATTCAAGGTACATGCCCCCCAAGATTCATTTCATTCACCTAAGCAGACAACTGGTTACTAACAGGTGGATGGAATGAAGGTTCACTTACAAGATCAAGTGAAAGACTCAACTGGGATTTTACGAGATATAATCAAAGAATCGAATTGGAAGGGGATTTGTTTCATTTTTTAATGAGCTTAACAAAGGAAATGAACCATGCTCATGGGAACTTGTTTCATTTTTTAATTAGGTTGACATAGTAAAAGAATTATCCTCATGGGGACCTATTTCATTTTTTAATGAGGTTGACATAGTAAAAGAACTATCCTCATGGGGACTTATTTCATTTTTTAACGAGGTTGACATAGTAAAAGAACTATCCTCATGACACCTATTTCATTTTTTAACGAGGTTGACATAGTAAAATAACTATCCTCATGGGGACCTATTTCATTTTTTAACGAGGTTGACATAGTAAAAGAACTATCCTCATGACACCTATTTCATTTTTTAACGAGGTTGACATAGTAAAAGAACTATCCTCATGACACTTATTTCATTTTTTAACGAGGTTGACATAGTAAAAGAACTATCCTCATGGGAACCTATTTCACTTTTTAACGAGGTTGACATAGTAAAATAACTATCCTCATGGGAACCTATTTCATTTTTTAATGAGGTTGACATAGTAAAATAACTATCCTCATAGGGACCTATTTTATTTTTTTAACGAGTTTGACATAGTAAAAGAACTATCCTCATGGGAACCTATTTCATTTTTTAATGAGGTTGACATAGTAAAAGAACTATCCTTATGACACCTATTTCATTTTTTAATGAGGTTGACACAGTGAAAGAACTATCCTCATGGGGACCTATTTCATTTTTCAACGAGGTTGACATAGTAAAAGAACTATCCTCATGGGAACTTATTTCATTTTTTAACGAGGTTGACACAGTAAAAGAACTATGCTCATGGGGACCTATTTCATTTTTTAACGAGTTTGACATAGTAAAAGAACTATCCTCATGGGAACCTTGATCATGGCCCATAAGAGACCGCTTCCAAGAGGTTCTCATCAGACGGGAGAACAATGCTCTGGAAGGGGTTCCAATCAAGGGATTTAATGGAAACATTAGTTTCAAATGCCTCCAGTACATGATGTACTACATCATTGACTAGATCATCAGTAGACGTGGGCACAGAATAGGTGGCCACACAATTAACCTGTTGCGGGGGTGATACCACTTGCATAGATGGACCATTTAGGGAATATGGTTGATTGGGAGTTGAATTAGGACCAACGAACGAAAGCTTATCAATGGCCACAATTCTTCCTTCATGCGGGAAACATATGACATGAAAGAGAGAAGAGACAAGAGCTCCCATGACATAAACATAGTCACGACCAAGCAGTAGATTAAAATCTAAAGGGCCTTAGACAATAATAACATCGAGATAGATAATTTTTTCTCCCAAAGTAATAGGCAACTTAGGAAGGATCCCTAACGGTTGATTGGTTCCTCTGTTAAAATCTAACAAATTCTGGGTAACGGGAATAAGGTGCGAAAAACCTAAAGCTTGCTAAGAAGTGGAGGACATAATACTAATAGATGTTCCTTCATCTATAATTGTGCTAGGTACAACTATATTATAAGCCTACATCATGATCTAAAAGGGCACATAAGAAGGAAGACGATATCCTTCCAATCAACTCCAATCAAAGGAAACGACCATACTACTTGGAGGGGGTGCCATGGGAATGGGAGAACTACCCCCTTGCATTATGGGAATAGGAGGATCACCCCCCTGTACCGTGGGAATGGGAGGATTTCCCTCCAACTCATTGGAACTTGATGAAACAAGAAGAACATGAGCAGTATTAACTTCACTCCCTACAGGATGGATATGCTTGACTAAAAGCGGAATCGGGTCAACCATTTTCTCGACCAATGGTTTGTCGGGAACAAACTCACGGGTTTAGCTCTAGAGAGAGTGGGATTGACCATAGATTAGTTCTGATCAATCATTTGATCAACTAGTGGAGGATCAAGGGAAATCTTCCGATAACCAATCAGAAGACGAGGTTGAGAAGCGGTCAGGTTATCCAAGACTTTTTAGGCTTCATCCATATGAGGACAAAGGTGAATAGGATGATTACCTTTGCATAACCTACATGGAAATTTAACTTTTCCCTTTTTCCCATGGGCTTTACTACCACTAGTTGAAGGTTTATCACCAGCATGATCTCTAGAGGATGAGAATAAAGGTTGATGGGAACCTATGGAACACACTTCTAAGGCCTTGGGAATACCATGAAAATCTCTAAGAAGGTGATAACCCTTACAAAGCATGTAAGGGAATTTCACTTTTTGGGGTTGATTAGAAGATTTTTCAAAATCAGTTGCATCGGTAGCAATGACTGCTTGGTTGGCCTTTTTCTTATTTTTCTTCTTATTATTTTTCCTTTTCTTCTTCTTCTTATTCACCTAGTTACTAGCTTACAGGCTTTCACCAGACGAAGAGGAAGAATATAGAATGAGTGAAGAAGGTAAAGGGTCAACTTTAAGATCAACCGAAGGTTGATACTGCTCATGTAGAGGAGAGCCTGGTTGAGGAGCAATTTGGACATTCAGAATAATAGGGGTTGAAAATAACCAAACTGACAAACCAATGGTAAACCCAGGAAGGGACAACATTTCCATATAGGGAGCACCAACATTTCCAAAAGAAGGAAAAGTACTAGGATTCCCGTCAGAGGGGTTTCCTTGGTTGGTAGACTTAGGTATTGTTTCCATTAGTTTCAACCCAAGATCTAATAAGGAGTATTTCCACAAGAAGGATATTTTTTCCGTGGTCAATTAATTTATTTTAGAACTTAACAAAAATAAAACAAAAAGGGGTAATCTAAGCAACAAGTTTTACCAAGTATCCGTGAATTGCAATATACACCTTGGCGAAACCAAGGACTTAACGTACGGTGGCCAATCTCCCCGAATGTTGTGTTCGATGTGTCACGTATACAAGGCGGTTGACTCGGTTACCTGTGGCTAAAGGATAGCAACCTAGTAGGGTCTCCAAATATACACAGATGTTGTGGATCCATATACATGATCCTTTTTAGTCGAATGGTCGCATCCATGTCGTGGATCCATGCACATGATCCTTTCTAGTCGGATGGTTGTGCCCATGTCGTGGATTCATGTATTGTTATATGCCTATTCAAAGATGTATCATTAGGCATGTCTGTATCAAAGATGTCATATATGTATATTGTATCGTGATTGATTTGTAGGTCTCCTGACAATGTTTTTTCTGGATCCTTGCCTTGACTTGTAAAGCATTTTAGCCATCACCTCTTGTTATGCCTTCATGCTTTAGGGGGCATCTGTTATACAATATTTTGTCGCACTCCGAGTCTCATATCCTAAGTGTTGCACTTTGTGTCTTCCATGTCGCAAGTGTCGCAAAGTGGTGAAAATTGTGAAGTGTACTCACTATGAAACACATATAGAAACATCCCTGAAGAATAGAAGAAGAACTTCCCTAAAAGAATTCTGGAGAAATTTTCCTGAAACCCTAATTTTCAGGACCAACGCACTTTGTACTATTGCTGGCCTATGTTGATGACTTGTTGGAGCATATTGACCTAGCTCTAATAGCGTGGCTTTTGATATGAAAACCCTCGCTGAACCTCTTTTAGCAGTATTTCCTAAAGTGGAGGAGAAGCTTCACTTGCTAGAATCTTCGAGAACAATGAGTTGGATGTTGTTAGATAGAGACATGGTTGAGCTCTCCCATTTTGAGCCCTTGATCCTACCTTAGGGATCTTCCCCTTGAGATGTGGACCTTCCTCCCTCTTTTGTGGATCCTTAACTCCCTCTCCTTTCTTATAAATCAAGTCCCTTCCATCCCCATATGGTTGGTCATCGTTGGTTGCCATTCTTCTCCTCGATTGTGCTTAGATGATGCCATTTTGGTGAGAGAAGAAAGGAGATCTTGTTAAGTTTGGCTTGGACTTGGAACCATCCTGAAGGAGGCCTTCAACATCAAGGCATCGGTTGTATGCTTCCCTCTTTGATTTAATCATTGATACAAAGCATGTTTTACTTCCCATAAACTTGTCTATGATGGTTTTCTTAGTACAATACTCCTTGATTTTTTGTATAAATTACATTGGAATGCATATGCTATGATCTCTCTTATTGTTGTCTTTTGATCTCTCTTGCAGGTATTCGAATGTAAGGAATAATGAGGAGCGAGCCTGGGAGATAGGGGATTGGGACCATCATCAAAGGTCGAGCATGCAGGAGAGAGGTAGGCCATCTCCCTTTCTCATTTTTCATTATGATTTAGGTTAGGGAAAGTTTGTTATCCAAGAAATCCCTTCTACGGATAGAAGCAATCCCTCTAGCCCAATGTGTGGGTCTAGTAATAATCGTAACAAAATAAGAAAACTTCCCTAACCTAAATCAGAATGACAAATGAGAAAGGGAGATGGCCTACCTCTCTTCTATGTGATCAACCTTTGATGATGGTCCCAATCCCTTAGCTCCCAGGCTCACTCCTCGCTATTCCTTATGTTCGAATACTTGCAAGAGAGATCAAAAGAAAACAACAAGAGAGATCATAGCATATGCATTCCAATGTAAGTTATACAATAGATCAAGGAGTATTGTACTAAGAAAACTATCATAAACAAGCTTATGGGAAATAAAACATGCCTGTATTAATGATAAAATCAAAGAGGGAAGCATACAACTGGTGCCTTGATGTTGAAGGCCTCCTTCGGGATGGTTCCAAGTCCAAGCCAAACTTAACAAGCTCTCCTTTCCTCTCTCACCAAAATGGAAACATCTAAGCACAATCGAGCAGAAGAATGGAAACCAACAATGAGCAACCATTTAGGGATGGAAGGGACTTGATTTATAGGAAGGGAGAGGGAGTTAGGTATCCACAAAATAGGGAGGAAGGTCCACATATCAAGGGGAAGATCCCTAAAGGTAGGATAAAGGGTTAAAAATGGGAGAACTCGACCATATCTCTATCCAACAACATCCAGCTCAATGTTCTTGAAGATTCTAGCAGGTAAAGCTTCTCCTCCACTTTAGGGAAGACTGCTAGAAAAGGTTTAGCATGGGTATTCATATCAAAAGTCGCGTTGGTAGTGCTAGGTCAATATGTTGCAATAGGCCATAAACACTGGCCAACAGTAGTGCAAAGCGCACTGGTCCTAGAAATGAGGGTTTTAGGAAAATTTCTCCAGAATTCTCTCAGGGCATATTTTCTTCTATTCTTTAGGGATGTTTCTATATGTGTTTCATAGTGAGTACACTTCACAGTTTTCTTCACTTTGCGACACTTTTGACGTGGATGACATAAAGTGCGATACTTAGGATATGAGACTTGGAGTGCGACAAAATACTGCATAACATGAGAGCATGATGTGTACTATATATCAGTAGATACCCCTTTGAGGTGGGAAAATGCATTGCCCACCAGGGGTTGGGACAATCATGGGTTCCTTAATGATGGAGGGGGCTCATATAGGGCCCATAGAAACTAGGGTGATGGCCATGAATAAGATTTTGAGCTCATGTTCAGCTTTTTCCCATGTGCTACATTTGTATGTCCCAACCATCTTTTGCATTTTGTGGTACATTTCCTATTGAAAGTGGCCAAATTATGCTTTTTTACTTTATTTTTAGCTACATAGACCTTCGGGGCATCGTTCCAAGACCGACCCAAGATATGGACAAGGGGATGGGAAGGCTAACCCTATGTGGACCCAAATGCAAAAAGGGATGAACGAGGCTCAAATGAGTGGAAAGGGAGTAATGTGGATGGTGTCAGGAAACATAACTGAAGTCAAGATTTCCCATGTAGTGCCAACCATAGAGCTAATGGCTAATAAAGGAGATCCCACGGGACTAGGATACAAGGGTAACCACGAAATCGAGAAATGAAGATAAGAATACAAACCTAACCCACTCTTTCCACTGAATCCCCCCACCAATTCATGCCCAAGAGTTCCCATGACAAGTAAGTAAAACTACTCAACCTATACCAAGGAAAATCTGTACCTTTGGGGTCGAGAGGCCCACGCTCAAACATACATTCTTAACATATGGGTGAGGAACCACATGGCTAGCTCAGGTGGTGGAGAAAATGGCACATCAAGTTATCTGGGGGTTGCAATGGTCTACTGGCTGCTAGCTTAGGACCATCTAGGAGAAAAAATTTCTCCCATATGCACTGCCCACAAGTGGTGGGTAACATCTGGCTCGAACTGGGACATGAGCTCTCGGAAAAGTGTATGAAACTACTTGAACGGGAGGTCATGAGAACACCAACAATCTCTTGGTTACCACAGACCTATTACCTGTACATATCAAATACCCACCACACATGGCGACATGTTATTATGTTGTCTTATGATCACCCATGCTTAGTATTAGGTCGTAAAATCAATAAAAAAGTAAAAATATGCAAATTTAATCTAAATGCAGCTAATCTACCATGAGAAATATCATGTGATGTTAGATCTAATTAAAATATCAGCATGCAATGCATCCTACCCTACCAAGCATATAGTAAGGCTAATACTAAGTGCAATCATAAAGCCATTGCAACCAACATATCATCATATTACTATACATGCACTTGCTAGTATGATTACTCATGAAATAAAACCCTAAGCGAATGCAGACATAATCACATGTAGGGTGAAGCTGGTGCGAGGTGGGAAAACACGATCTTGATTTGAGGTAAAAGGAAGCCCTAGGAGAAGGAGAATAGGTCCATATATAAATGCAAGGCTTTCCCTCTAAGTACACAATGGTGGAATGAAATATCACTCTCAAGAACTCCCTATAACAATCATTTTTTTTATAACATTATGCTTTGTAGATGCCACAAGGTCGCGATGAGAGGGAACGAAGGGTGAGGGAAGGAAGGAGTGAAAAAAATAGGTTGCTCACAGTAATGGTCACATTGGAGAGGGGAGGTTATGGAGTGATCATAATCTTGAGGATATGTCAAAGGAGATAAAGTATATTCAATGAGGGGTTCTTCCTTGACACCTTACTCAAAAGGGGTAAAGGCTCATGGTCACTTGAGGTCATACAAAAAGGGGCGAGGGAATCACTTGTGGAAGACTTAAGATGATGAACAAGAGGTTGAGGTAAAGGGGAGGGTGAAGCATTATATTTAATGGGTTTTCCCTCCTCAAAATCATAATGTAAATGCTCAAGTGATTTGAATATAGAATCATATGGAGGATAGGTGGGAGCCTTATTGATTTCATCATTATTAGTATCAAATATTGAGTCTTCCCTAAAAGGAGAATTAATTACTTCAAACTACCCTTCTTTATGTAAGAGAAAATAATAATTATCCTTCCCAAGGGTATCTATGGATATGTCATCATAAATAATGCTCGAGAAAAAATGGAAGACCAATCTCGATCTCATCCTCCTTGTCGGTGTCATAAATGGGAACACAATCAAATTGAGGACCAAAAATTTCCCACTTCTCCCTTTCAATGTGGATGTCATCTCCAATGTCATCTTCCAAGGGGCTAATGTGATCACCTTCCTCAAGGTTCTCAAAATGAGAACCATTGGGAGTAATATGCTTGAGAAAGGTAAGGTTAATCTCAACTTCATTTTCCATAGACTCATTTTTCCCTACACACATGTTGTCATAATCATCCCTTTCATTGTGTGGACCCAACGATGACTCACCCCCCTGCTTATCACTTAGATTATCAAGGTTATCTCCCACCTCTTCAGCGAGACCTTCCTTTAGGGATTTATCATAGGTAATGGAAGGAGGGCTCTCATAAGAAATTAAAGGGGAACTTGAGACTTCACCCTTTAAGACATATTCCTCCTTGATATTTTCACCAAGATCCTTTTCAAAATTACTCGTCCCATTGCCTAGCTCGTTACACAATATTTTGTCACGCCTCCTGCACTTCCCCGTGACATACCCTGAAGTGCCTGAAACATGATCATTATACAGTATATTCATCCATGTATACAACTCAGATCCCTCCTTTAACTTTTCTTGGGAAATATTTGGAGCTTTCCCTGAAGAAATGGCTCTTGAAACCTTAAAATGAGGGTCATTCCCTTATGAAGCTCAAAACTGTGATGATCACCTATTGCGTCGTGTTAAGCCAGCGATGGCATCGCTATGTTCCCTTTCATACTCATGATGGTCTAAAAAATGAAGTTTTCCCAAAGAGGATGAGAAGCTTCGTGATCTAGAAGCTTCTAGAGTGGCGAGCTGGAGGTGGTTTCGCATAGATGAGGTCGAATCCTCTTAATTTGACCTCTTGGTCTCATCCCTATGAGCTACCTCCTTGATATGTGGGCCTAATCCTATCTTTGGAGGAGTCCTAACTCCCTCTCCCAGCCTATAAATTCCTCCTCTCCCATTCCCAAATGGTTGATCTATGTCCATTTGCACCCCTATGCTGAGCTTGTGCTTAGAGGCTATTCATTAGACTTGGAGAAGGAGTGTTTGGAGAGTTTCTTGGATTGGACTTGGATTACCACTCAAGGAGAGCCTTTCAACATCAAGGCTATGGTTGTAAGCTTCCCTTCAAGGAGAGCCTTTCAATATTGCGGGTTTTCTAGTTACAGTAGCAATGATCGCTACTTTACTCCTGAGAGGTGTGATGATTACAGAAAATTAAGAAATTTAGGGTTTTCTCTCTTGTTTCAGTTCTAGTCACCTTCTCCCTGTGATTTACTAGTGTATTCTTCATTGACTCTATCATTGTCTGATTGCAATTGTCTTTTAACTTGGCTTGAGTGTCCTTGAAGTTTGATTAGCCTTTTAGGGTTCTAGGTCTTCTAGGTCAACCTTCATCCACTCGTTGGTCTTCCCATCAAAAATCAGAGATCAATTTCTTGTGTTAAAGAGTCTTTGTGTGTTCAAACATACTTTGCAGATCACTTTTTGGTTCTTATGCCTTAAGTTGTTTTCATTAGTGGATATTGTGAAAGTTACTTAAGCTTCATTTGACGAACGATAGATTACAAATTGATTGTCTCATTGGAATCAAAAGGAAGTGTTTGCTTTGAAGTTTTTGTGTTTCGAAGTAAAAGTGAAAGTGTTATTCTTTTCATAGTTTTCAAAGCATTTTGAGTTGCATTCAAATCATTGATGTGAAAGAGATTTTCATATTTGTTGGCTTGCTTGCATTCTCTTTTACTTTGCACTAGATTACATTAGTTGCATTTTGAAAAAGAGAAAAAATCATCATTATATCTTAAGGAAATTTTGCTTTAAGATTTGTTTGAGTGATCTTCTTCCCTACATATATAGCTTTCATCGAATTGAAGGATTTCATTTTATCATCTAGTTTTCATTTTAGGAACAGGTAACATCGTTAAGGCCTTGAAATTGAGACATAATTACAAGATCAACTTTAAATTTTATCAATTAACCTAAGGAGCATTTGAAACATTAACGATCATATCTAGTGGTCTAGATTAGAGACATGTTTCGGCATCTTAAAAACTTAGCAGCTATTGTTCGATTTGGCAGTAGACAGTGCTAGCACAAACTTGTGCTCCCCGTATCGTCGTGTATATAAAGGGAGACCCCCATAGGTTGCAAACCTTTATCCGTAGGAAGCCAAGTCTTTAGCCCCATAAACGTGATACACCAAACACATCATTCGGGGAGATTACCTACACGTACGTTAAGTCCTTGGTAAATTTATTTGCTGAGGTGTATATTGCAGTTCACGGTTACTTGGTACTCATTTTACCTAGATTCACCTGAGCAGTCATTTGATCTTTTTGACTCTTTAATTTTGAAAAGATCATCGAGCACCTTATCCTTTCAAGCTCACAAAACTATTGAAAGCGACTAGAGTCACCTTTTCACCCTTTTCTCGACTCTTAAAAGATGAAAAAGAAATGTTTTTGTTTCTAAAATATAACTGCACACGATAAACATGTCGATCCCAAGCAATTGATTTTTATACCAAATTGATTAATTCCTTGTTAATTTCAAGATCGTTAAAGCCCTTAACGAAGTTTTTCCTTTCCTTTTTTGTGGTTGAGGGAAAGCCATCGTGGCTGAACCATTGAGTCCATCTCATAGTTCCCCTTCATTGTCTAATACTGAAGGGTCCTCCCAAGGAGTTCATTCGGAACTTCCTCAGTCGCTTGAGGATCAAGGTTTAGAACTTGGAATTATTTTGAGTATCCAACCTTTGTCTTCTCATCCGCCTCCATCAGATTCCTAGTCACCTCAAGAATCTGATCCGGATTCCTCTGATAATCCTCTTCAGACCCTCGAGAGTCCACAGACTCCTGAAAGTCCGCAAAGGCTAGTTGTCTATCCTCCAAACCTATTGTTCGATCCTGTTGTGATATCTCCTCATTGTACTTATAGTCTGTACGATCGACCTGGTATTCCTTTGGAGTTATCTCCTCGTACATCTCAAATTCCTCATCGCCAAATGTTTCCATCTATGGAGTCAGAAGGCAAGATCTCAGTCTCCTCTTCGGGTCATTACCCATACTCCTCACATAGATGATGAGCAGGGATATGAGTTCCCTCCAGAAGGCTTTCTTTATACATGAAGAGTCTCGTCTCTTTCCTATCTTGAGACTAGTGGACCCATGTTGCCGCATGGCTATACCACTTTAGCTCAGCTAGTTTCGGGCACTCCTAGTGCCTCATCATTATATCAGAACCCCATCTGGTCTTCCAATGATATGCCTACATCAGGTCTGTTCATCCTGAACACGACCTCTCGACCAATTGTGCAAACTGTAGTCACTTCAATTTCGGTTCAACCTACCATTTCATCTCAACCTGTTTCATTGTTTCAACCGATTCTTCTGATTCCACCGACTGTCTCAAGTCAGGTCTCGGTAAGTTCTTCAATCCCTCCAAAGAGTGGACAGACTGTGTCACCGCTTGGGGGGCAAGATCCAAATATTCCTCTCATGTCAAGCGAAACCACTGTGATTGGATTACAAAATCACATGGTTGGACTGAATCAACCTTTTAATGGCGCAATTCCTAACCCTGCTGGTCCATCTAGGTCAGGTAACATCCAATACCAGCAGCCATATATGGCTCAGGTCCCATTCCAACAGGCTTGTATCTCATATGGTTCAAAAGCCTTGGTTAACCCATCTTACATTCCTCAAGCTGGACCTTATGTTAAGCCTGGTCAAATCGCTATTCCTAGTGGGTATGGCCAGATACAATTCGGGAACTATCAATACCCTCATGGTATAACCCCAGGAACTGTCTAGCTACCCTTGCAGCAACAAGGACAACCTTTGTAGCAGAAAAAGAAACCTTCGCAACAGTAAGGGAAATCTTTGTAGCAGCAAGGGCAAGCATTGCGGTAGCAAGGACAACTGCTACAACAACAAGGGAAACCTTTGCCATAGTCGCAGCTGCTAGCCTCTACAATGTCCCAGGTTGAGGAGGAGATCGAAAGAGGTAACCTCGAACTACATTCAGTTCAGTAGCTAGCCCTACTGAACCAGAGAGGGATCTCTATGAGGATTTCTCAATGAATAATTGGAAAAGACATGGATTTTAGGCTAGATGTATAAATCTTGTTTGAGTATTTGAAAATTTAGGGTTTTTTACGTTTGCTAGACTAGGGAATGAGAGCAAGTAATTAGGTCAAGGTATCAAGTGTGCAGTAATAGGCATAAAGAGGAGCTAGATAACAATGTGTTGTGGTGAACTTAAGATTTAGTCAATGTAGTATAGGTATGAGAGTTTAAGAAATCATAATGAGCATGTATTAGCATGAATTCATTAATCTTAGAAGAAGAGAAACACAAACATGATTTTCCACATAAACAGAGCTTTGAATCTAAGAATTCTGCCTATATGACTGTAAGGAAAACCATAAGAAGAAATAAAATCATGTAAAGAGAGATTATTTCATCAATAAGAAACTGATATGAAAGGAAAATAACACCACAGACTCACTGAACAAGTATTCCTGAAAAATAGCTGCAACTGCTCCTTGATTAGCTGTATGAAAACATAAGGTACAAGTCTCTCCAAAAAAGTCCAACCCTTCTCTCTGAATGAGAAATGATACATATAGACTAAGATAAAACACTCCCCCACCTTCACGGGTTGAATCCCTAAGTGGTGGAATAGTTCCCAAGAATCTCTCAACCAACAAGAGAGAGTGAGAAGGTAAAAAATGAACTCTTCTCTTAGACTTTGATTTGAGTTTTGCTTCATTCATGAGGCCTAATTAAGCACAAAAAAAAGCTGTCATGCTAATTTATTACAGAATTACATCATCAAGACTTTAAAATATCAAAATTACATCAGAAAACCAAGATCTGGCGAAAATAAGCTGAGAAAGACTGCTACAAGCATAAGTGTAGCACACTCGGGCATAAGCGCAATGCCATCTTGTAGGAGGATTTTGGAAGCCTTTCTGAAGTCAAATTTGAAATATGAGAGAACGATCAACTACAATTTCTTGTCTAGTTTCCAGAACATCTTGAATTTTTTAAATGACCCATGGTAAGGCCTTCAAAAATTGATTCTCCCAAGGTGTCTCTACAAGCGCAGCGCCTGCTTCAAAACAGTGGCAGAAAGTGACTTTTTGACCCCTCATTTTCTCTCTATCTGTTTGCTGACAAGTTTGCAAACGTGGATAGATGAGATTATTAGGCCATTATATATCCAATTTTGGTGGGTTTTTGGCAAAAGGAGCTATGAGGAAAAAGCGCAGCACCAAGGCACTGTGCTTATAGCACTGTGTCAAAATTTCTGGGTTTTCTGCAAAAATAGGGCTCAAAGATGGAGAGATATCTATATAACCATAAATATTTTTGGAAACATGAGAGAGGTTTTTGTAGATAAGGATCCTGTGAAGAAAAATCTCTCTCCTTTTCTGAAAATTCATTTTCATTTTCTTGAAATACGTGCCACAAAATCATGACTAAAACAGGAAATTAACTTGAAATTTTTTTATTTTCTTGACATAGGTCTCCAAGAAAGTTGTATATATCCCAATCTATGGTACCTGTGAAAAAAATGAAGGAGGATTTTTCCCTCGTTATATTATTGCCACAAACGTCTTCCACTTTTGTCAATTTCATCTCCATTTGGTCAAAAACAGACTTTGAAGAAAAACCGTCCCTATGTGCCGCAAATGACCTCTTGATGAGTTTGTGAGGCACTGATCCCTTTGATGTTAGATGGATCAAATATTCAGACATGTCCTCCATTATTTTACTTCTTCTCGTGGGTATGTGTGGCCTCTACTTCTAAGATGAAACCCTACGGTTATAGGGGATTTGAGACAGTCTAGTAGATGTAGGGGAATGAAGGGGTTAGAGGCTTTATAAATTCTTGGGGAAATTTGGGGGGGTAGGGATAGGTGTTAGGGAGTGTAGGGAAATGGAATTCCTAGGAATGAGTGAGGGGAAGGGGTAGGAAAGTGCAAAACATAGTCCTAGCCTAGAAATTTGCAAAAATGCAGCATTGAGCTAGGGTTTATGGAAAATGAGGGGAAATGAAGGGAATGGGTATGGGAAATGGTTGGGAGGGGTATATAAGGTATGTGTGGGGGTCATGGAACATAAAAACTAGGATTTTTCTCACTGCAATGAAGCAAAATCATTTGGAGACCAAAAGTATAATGAAACCCTAGGAGAAGGATTCTCACTGCATTCTTCAAAATGAAGGATGCATAAGAGGTGCCAAATGTTTGCTTACTTACGAAGGAGATGCTTAAACCTGTGAATGTTGGAATGGAACCTGTTATCACCCCAAGAAACTTTCCGAGGTTGTATATCAAAGATGCTCGGGAACATTACAAACTCAACATAAAATGTTGGAAAAATGGTGGATGAATGAAAGAAATGCTGCATATTCAAGCCAGATAACCACTTCTACTATGCTTGACCCCAGACATGGGTGAACACCCCCAGACTACAAGGCTTTAGATCACCAATTACTCATAGTTTGAGGAAGATGTGATGATGGAGAAAATTGACCACACCAGCAGATGCACAGGACCTTGTGATAGCCAGCTGCAACCAATTAAAAGGTCTGTAAATCTGTTTCCTAATACACAGACAGGATGACAGCTCTTTGGCATTAAAATCACAGAAACCTGCATACAAATTCAATGATACATGCTAGATTCAAACACAGAGGTGGGATGACAACCCCTCTAATGCTAAAAATCAACAGCACATGAATAAATGCATAACAGGCACAGCTTGGAACAAAGAAGAAGAAGTGGACAGTGAGCAATTAATAGCAAAAGAAGCTTGCATTAGCTGAAAATGAAGACCAAACGCTGCAGGTATCACAGAAGTTACAGTCTCCAGAAATTGAAGCTTACAACAAAATAACATCCATCAGCCCATTACATTTTGTTTCTGGGTATATATAGAGGTTCTTTACAAAACTGCTCTGCTATGCTATGCGTGGAGGGGTCTTAATGGGCCACAAACCACATTTACAATCTGAAATGGGTCTCTGATACGATCTGATTGTCTTTAATGGACAAATCAGCATTTTCTGATGCTCTGCTGTCCTTCTCTGATCAGGTGGAGTACTGACTGATACAAACCCATAACTGATAAATGCTGCTATCTGCCCGAGGGTGTCCTTTTTGTCCTTCAGGTGTACACCGTTCTGAATGCAGCTGTTGAGGAATTAACACAGACAGTACCGGAACTGGTAGCCAACCACCTTCTTCCTTTGGAAACATAGAACAGTCTAAATGCGTGGATGGAATGGCGGAGGCATGAGTGGAAGGAGAATAAACATTAGCCGTTAGATTAAACAATCGAATGACGGAGATCTGTTTTGAAAGAGGAATCGGGAGAAGCGGGCGGCGAAAATCGTCAGCCGTCGGATCACGATCCGCGCAGATCCGACGTGATCGCAAGCGGAAGGTATGCGAATGTTAACGGCCGGGGGACAGGTACGATGGCAGTAAGCGGTTTCCCCACACCACCTATCGGGGCTCGACAGTTTTTGTATAACAGCGTGCGATCCAATACAAATATGCCATGTGACAGACTAAAACCGCCGCCCCTGCGGGTTAACGCGTGCAAGTCGCGCGATCGGGAGAAGCGTCCACCGTTGATCTCGCGATGGACGGCTAGATGATAAGGAAAGCGTGCGATGTTTAATAGACGCGGGAAAAAGGGTTATGACCGTTGGATCACGATGATCAACGACTACGGTTAAACGATGAGGAATAAATGGTTAAGGCGCGCGATCATATGTGTCATGACTTTAGCGCCTAGGGACTAAACACAGAATGGGTTTAAACATGGTTTAAATGGGTGAACGAGGTTTATAGTTGTTTAAACAAAAACGCCCGGGAACAACGAAAAGAAGGGTTTAGGCGCTTTAAACGAAAATGAAAGAGTTTTATGGAGAAACAGAGATAACAGGGAGTATGGGAGTGTAAAAGAAATGAAGGAGGAAGGAAGAAAAGACCGCTGCTAGCACCTTTCTCGGCACAAACCAACCACCAGTCCAGAATTCGACCCTTTAAGCAGTGAAGTTTAGAGCAGAGCTAACACTGGCTCCTTCTGGGGATGAGATCCTCCTGTGAGGTCTCAAGAACCTGTGGACCAATGCCTTCATACAAAACTCAGCTTTAAAAACTGTGCCTAGTATCCATTGGGCATGGAGTCAAATTAAGCCTACTCCTAAAACCTGTAAAAGAAACTGTTTACAATCATTAAGGCTAGAGGACCTTAGACAACATAATTATTTAAAAATTGGCCAACTGATGGGTCCTCAAAATTGTTTCTCCTGCTTTCGGCCCCTTCATCATACAGCTGCAAAACAAGATTTATTTGATCCTCTACCTCAAAGAGTTTAGGAGATTTGACCTTGATGGGTAGATAGGGATCAAATTTCATTTCCCTTCTGTGTGCTCTCCTCCTTGGATGTTCTTCATGGGAGCCTTTGTACACCTGCTGAATAACCATATCTATTGTGTACTTCTCTGTGTCTTCTGTGACCTGCACAATAAATATGAATGGTGTACTAATGTGTTCATGTGTGGAGGACACAGAGACATTATCTACACTTGAATCTTTGTTTGAACAATCCTCATCCAAGGAGGAATTCCAAGACTGCATATCCTCTTTCTCTGTCTCCTGGCAAGCTGCCATTTCAATATGTGTGGAGGCCACCTGAGTAGGTTTCAGAATATCAAGACTGAGATGATCAGCTTCAGCCTTGAGAGTAGAGCTATTTCCTGCCTCAGTATTCAAGGGGCAACTTGGAGGGATTGTTTTTTGAGCAGACAGAGAAACAAAAGATGATGGAGAGCTTTCCTCTCCCTTCTTGATCACTGGTCCGGGAACAAAAGCAGGTTGGCTAATTTGCAGATCTGCATAGCCATGTGAAGGTGAGCTGGCTTTGAGCACAGGTTCTTGGAGGATGAAGGTGCCTTCTGCTGATTGCTGCTGCTGAAAAGCTTGTTGTTCTGCAGCTACAACAAACTGACCAACAGTGCCTCTTGATAATGCTTTTTCATATGCAGCTCTGGTTAGGAAAGTAGCACCTTCCAAACCGTGGACCTCCTCCTCTTCTTCAAACAACTCTTCTTCCATGGTTGAATTCTGCAAAAGGGTCTTGACCCATTTATCTTCATTTTTAACTTTATTTCTTTGCAAAATATGCATCTGCTCCTGTGTTGCTCTACATGGATTTGGAGCTGGAAGAGAAATGGAACAAGGAGCTCCTGCTTCCTTAAAATACTGCTTAGCTTTTAACTTTGAAACTTCAAAGGCCAAAAACTCAATCATCCTAGCCAATTCATCGATCTCAGGCTCTGAGGATGATGAGGATTCACCTCCCTGTCTTCTCCTTTCAGCATCATTACCTTTGAGTCTTTCTGCAGCAACAATGTTTGATTCTACTTCAAAGGCTGCAGTTTGCATATTAGCCAAAGAAGTGCATTTTATTTCTCTTAACAACAGGCAGAACTGAGAATCGAAAGCATTAGCATAAGTAATCATAGCAGAAGTAGGGGTAGGTTTTATTTCACATGGTATTCTGCTGTACATTTGGTTGAATCTGCTGTTGAAATTGGACAGCAGCTCACCGTCTTCTCTCTACAAGTTCCCAAATTCATCATGATAAAAGAGAAAATCTTTATTATTCCCCCAGTGCTTTAGGAAAACATCATCTAGGGCCTCAATATCTGCTATAGACCTAGGGGGTAAATTTCTGAACCATTTTCTAGCTTCCCCATCTAGGCTTTGAACAAAAACCCTCATCCAGACATCCTCTTCATTAATATCTAGATTATCAGCATAACAATAAAAATATTCGAGGTGCTCTTCTGCTGATACTCCTTCTGCACCAGTAAACTTAGGCATAAATTCTTGATAATCTCTTGCAGGCATGGGATTTAAAGGAACAGGTAGAACGAGAGGTCCATACCTAGCAACAACTATTCATTCTATCTTTGTGAGGGCTTGCTGGCCTGCCATGACTGAGGTATACGAAAGGGATACTGGTGGACTGAGTGGAATGGATCAATGAAAAGAATGATAGAAACCGAGGAATATGATGGACAACATGGATGCTTGCTTCAACTGAGGACCGAAAGGGAAATGAATAACAAGGAGCTGTATGAATCTCTAAAGGTATTTCTACACTAGGAGAGATACATAAAAATTCCAAGGCTTACCTGATCCTGATGCTCCTTTCTGCAAAGTCTTTCTTCTACTTAACGATCTTCTCAGAATCAGGCACTGGTCCACCTGATGGTTTCTAAGGATTTATGCGAGCATGCCTCACCAACTGCGCCAGAACTGCAATGTGGAGTCGCCCAATGATGGTCTTCCTCCAGTGGAGATGCCAGATAGATGATTACAACCATAAACTGCGTTCAAACCTTGTCTATCATCAAAGCTTGAAACTGTGTCGTTCTCCAAGGGAAGCTGAGCTTCAATTCTCCTCTCCCCGGCAATGGCGCCAATTAATGTTATCACCCCAAGAAACTCTCCTAGGTTGTATATCAGAGATGCTCGGGAACATTACAAACTCAATAAAATGTTGGAAAAATAGTGGATGAATGAAAGAAATGTTGCATATTCAAGCCAGATAACCACTTCTACTATGCTTGACCCCAGACATGGGTGAACACCCCCAGACTACAAGGCTTTAGACCACCAATTACTCACAGTTTGAGGAAGATGTGATGAGGGAGAAAACTGACCACACCAGCAGATGCATAAGACCCTGTGATGGCCAGCTGCAACCAGTTAAAAGGTCTGTAAATCTGTTTCCTAATACACAGACAGGATGATAGCTCTTTGGCATTAAAATAACAGAAACCTGCATACAAATTCAATGATACATGCTAGATTCAAACACAGAGGTGGGATGATAACCCCTCTAATGCTAAAAATCAACAACACATTAATAAATGCATAACAGGCACATCCTGGAACAAAGAAGAAGAAGTGGACAATGAGCAATTAACAACAAAAGAAGCTTGCATTAGCTGAAAATGAAGACCAGACACTGCAAGTATCACAGTAGTTACAGTCTCCAGAAGTTGAAGCTTACAACAAAATAACATCCATCAACCTATTACATTTTGTTTCTGGGTATATATAGAGGTTCTTTACAAAATTGCTCTGCTATGCTATGCATGGAGGGGTCTTAATGGGCCACAACCACATTTACAATCTAAAATGGGTCTTTGATATGATCTGATTGTCTTTAATGGACAAATCGGCCTTTTCTGATGCTCTTGTCTCCTTCTCTGATCAGGTGGAGTACTGACTGATACAAACCCATAATTGATAAATGTTGCTATTTGCCCGAGGGTGTCCTTTTTGTCCTTCGGGTGTACACCGTTTTGAATGCAGCTGTTGAGGAATTAACATAGACAGTACTGCAACTAGTAGCCGGTCACCTTCTTCCTTTGGAAACATAGAACAATCTAAAGGCGTGGATGGAATGGCGGAGGCACGGGTGGAAGGAGAATAAACATTAGTCGTTAGATTAAACAATCGAACGACGGAGATCTGTTTTGAAAGAGGAATCTGGAGAAGCGGGCGGAGACAATCATCAGCCATCGGATTACGATCTGCGCAGATCCGACGATGATCGCAAGCGGAAGGTATGCGAAGGTTAATGGCCAGGGGATAGGTACGGTGGCGGTAAGCGGTTTCCCCGCACCGCTTATCGGGGCTCGGCGGTTTCCGTATAACAACGTGCGATCCAATACAAATACGCCACGTGGCAGACTAAAATCGCCGCCCCTGCGGGTTAATGCGCGCGCAAGTCGCGCGATTGGGGGAAGCGTCCACCGTTGAACTCGTTATGGATGGCCAGATGATAAGGAAAGCATGCGATGTTTAACAAACACGGGAAAAAGGGTTATGACCGTTGGATCGCGATGATCAACGGCTACGGTTAAACGATGAGGAATAAATGGTTAAGGCATGCGGTCATATGTGTTATGACTTTAGCGCCTAGGGACTAAACACAGAATGGGTTTAAACAGGGTTTAAATGGGTGATCGGGGTTTATAGTTGTTTAAACAAAAACGCCCGGGAACAACGAAAAGAAGGGTTTAGGCGCTTTAAATGAAAATGAAAGAGTTTTATGGAGAAACAGAGATAACAGGGAGTATGGGAGTGTAAAAGAAATGAAGGAGGAAGGAAGCAAAGACCGCTGCCAACACCTTTCTCAACACAAACCAACCACCAGTCCTGAATTTGACCCTTTAAGCAGTGAAGTTTATAGCAGAGCTAACAGAACCCTTTTGATGCTTTGAATGGTCCTTTGTAGCTTCAAAGTTGATTTTTTCTTTGGTAGTGGCATGACATCATATGTCCTTTTGAGAAATGATGAGACGAGGTAGTGTACTGCAACATTGTCTTATTTGAAATAAAACATTACCTTTACCTTTATTTTGCTTTCCCTAAGCTACTAACTCCCTTTACCTATTGACTCACATGATGGACATGTTTTTGTTTTGACATATGGTATCATGATGACACATGGAGTGAAACCCTAGACCATAACCTAAAATGAGGATTTTAACCATTTCATGACCCAAGACACTTAAATGAAGATATGATACCTCGAAGAAGACAATGACCATGATAAGTGATGAAGACCATGAGTAAGAGAAGGGATCAATAGTGACCTAGACATAACAACCAGTGACCAAATTTTATTTTGAAATCTAATGAAATGATAAAATTTGACCTCGAGACCCTAACAAAATCTGGTAAGAGCATATTTGATCACTGGTGACTGACATGACTGGCAGGCACTAACAACAACAACCTTTGCATCCACAAAATTAGTTTGTGCAGCAGTCCTCCCAACCTTTGTCCTCGCAAGGCCAACCTTTACAGCAGCAAGGTCAACCTTTACAATAGCAAAGTCAGCCTTTGCAACAACAAGGTCAGCCTTGGAAACAACAAGCCTTATATGCGTATCAACAAGGTCAGCCTTTGTAAGGTCAAGGTCAATCCCTGCATCACCAAGGTCAATATCCTTATGTCCAGGGGTGTTATGAAACTAGCTCACAAAAAGATAGAAAATAAAGATCATCGCCTTAGAAATCAGCTTCTTCGAGGGGGCAACCTCCTTTACATTACACAAATGAACAATTCTTGGATGATACAAATGACCAAAACCTCCATTCTATATATAGGAGTCTAAGGGGTCACAATATAATCAAAGTCGTCATAACAATAATAATATAAGGGCACAACAATAATAATAGTGGGCTTCTATGGGGCACAATAATAACAATATGGGGACAATAGGGCACAACAATAACAATAAGGGCTACAATGACAATAGTAATGGGGGAATCACTAGTATTATATGGACCTAACATGCCCCTCCCCTTCAAAATTTTGTTGTCCTCAACGCTCGAGTAGTTCTAGATTATTCTGTATAAAATTCTCATCCTCCCATGTGGAATCTTCAGTGGATAAGTTCTTCCACTTGACAAGATACTCCGAAATTGATCGGTTTCATAGCTGTCGAGTTCTTGTTTATGTGACTGCTTCAGGTTCCAATATGATTTTTCCTTCCTCATCAAGTTCTGGCAATATTGTTTGAACTGGGAGCTTATCACCAATAACCTTCTTTAAGCATGAAACATGGAAAACTAGGTGCACTCGAGACGCTGCAGAAAGCTCCAATTTGTATGCCATAGTACCAATCTTTTGCAACACCTTGTACGGACCATAATACTTTGGTGATAATTTATTATCCTTCTTAGCTTGCTTGAGTGACATGTGTTTATATGGTTGTAGCCGTAGAAATACCCAGTCACCTATATCAAAACTTCTTTCGCTGCGATGTTGATCTGCTTGTTGTTTCATTCTATTCTGTGCCAAAGTTAGGTTATCCTTTAAGAGTTGGAGAACTTGTTGTTGATGCTTGATGTGATCTTCCACTGCTTGAACCTTAGAATTTTCTCTTAAATATAATGTGATGGACGGTGGGTTATATCCATAAAGTGCCATAAATGGGGTCATTTTTGCTACAATATGGAAGGACGTGTTATACCACCATTCAGCCAAAGGCAACCATTTGACCCATTGTGTCTGTTTATCAAACACAAAGCAATGAATATATCCTTCCAAACATTTGTTTACTATCTTAGTTTTCCCATCAGATTGAGGATGATAAGATGAGCTATGAGCTAACTGAGTACCAAGACAAGAAAATAATTCTGTTAAAAAATTTCTAGTGAAAATGGGATCTCTGTCGCTTACAATAATCTTTGGGTTTCCATGTAGCTTTTGAATTGTTTCCATAAATGCAGTAGAAACTGTACTAGCTTTAAATGGATGAGATAATGCACATAAGTGTGCATACTTGGTAAGTCTACAAACTACCACCATGATGACACTCTTTCCTTCAAACTTGGGTAAACCTATGATAAAATACATTAAAACCTCCTCCCAACGTTGACTTGGAATGGATAAAGGTTGTAATAGATCCGGGGTCTTAATTATTTCAACTTTATTTTGTTGGCAAACAAAACATTACGCCACAAACTTTTGAATTTCAGATTTAAGGCCATCCCAAAAAAATTCCTTCTTAACCCTGTGGTAAGTTTTTAAAAATCCCGAGTGCCCTTCTAAGGGAGAGGTGTGCAATTCCATAAGAATCTTTTGTTTGAGTTGGGAATTCTGACATAGGTATAAGTGATCTTTGTACCATAACGAATCATTTTTCCAGCTAAATGTATTAGATGTACCGGGATCTTGTTGTAACTTTTGAATGAGTACCCACACTTCTTCGTCATTCTTCCATTCATCCCTTGCTTCGTTTATCCAATCTAGTTGGATAATAGAAATGGCACAAAGCAATGCATCCAAATCCTCACCCTTTCTTGAGAGTGCATCTGCCAAAACATTTTGCTTCCCTTTTTTGTATATGATTTCAAAGTCATAACCCAACATCTTTGTGACCCATTTTTGCTTCTCTTCTGAAGATAATATTTGTTCTAAAAAGTATTTAAGATTATCATGATCCGTTTTTACCTTGAAGTGTCTTCCCATTAGGTAGGGTTGCCATTTCTTAAGTGTGTGTAGTATTGCTAACATTTCCTTCTCATAAATAGCTTTGTGTAAATACTTTCCTTTGATTGGACGACTTTCGAAGGCAATGGGTCTTTCTTCTTGCATTAAAACAACACCAATTCCATTTCCCAAGGCATCACATTCCACAATAAAGGTTTTTGTGAAGTCCAGCGTAGCTAAGACCGGTGCTTGGCACATTGCCTCTTTAAGATGTTCAAAGGCCTTCGTTGCTTCTGGAGACCATAAAAATGCATATTTCTTCAATAATGTTGTTAGAGGTGCTGCTATTATCCCATACTTCTTAACAAAATTGAGATAATACCCTGTCAACCCTAGAAATCCTCGCAGATGCTTTATGGATGTAGAGATTTTCCATTCCTTAATGGATTTAATTTTGCTAGGGTCTACCTTAACACCTTCATGAGATACAATATGGCCCAGATATTCCACCTCTTGTATTCCAAAGAAACATTTGGAGCTTTGTGCATATAATTGTTTCTCCTCCAATCGTTTGAGCACCTTGTCAACATGTTGAACATGATCCTTCCAAGACTTGCTATAGATTAGTATATCATCAAAAAATACTAACACAAATTTTCTAAGGAAGGGTTTGAAAATGGAATTCATCAAACCTTGAAATGTAGAAGGTGCATTGGTAAGGCCAAAAGGCATGACCAAAAATTCATAATGACCCTCATGAGTTCTAAATGTTGTTTTCGGAATGTCTTCAGTCTTCATTATGATTCGATGATATCATGAATGAAGATCCAACTTGGTGAAGTAAATTGATCCATGCAATTCATCCAATAGTTCATCAATCCCAGGAATGGGAAATTTATCTTTAATAGTGAGCTTGTTGAGCTCCTATAATCCGAACACATGCGTCATGATCCATCCTTCTTGTGCACCAATACTACTGGAGCCGAGAAATAACTTTGACTAGGTTGAATTATACCAGCCTCTAGCATTTCTGCAACCATATGTTCAATTTCACGCTTTTGGGCATAAGGATATCTGTAAGGCCTGATGTTTGGAGGAACACTTCCTGGAACCAAATGAATAGCATGATCATGATCACGAATAGGTGGGAGACCTTTGGGATTCTCAAATACCTTGGAATGATTGTCCAAGACTTTTTGGAGATATGGAGAAATAGATGATTTCGATGCAGGAACCTCTAGCGAACATAATTGTGCAATTACACCTCATTGTTCTTTCTTTAGAAGCTTTGTAATTCCATTAGAGCTTATTACCTTTCTTGGTTTCCTTGCGATACCTCTTAATTCAACTTCCTTTCCTTTTGAAGAAAATTTCAGGAAAAGTTCTTGAAAATTAAAAGCTATTGTACCCAAGGATTGTAGCCATTGGACTCCTAGTACAACATCAGCACCACCCATTAGAATGGAAAGCATTGGGCTATTCAATACATATTCTCCCATGGATAGCTTGATATTATGGCACTTTTTAGAGCAATTTATGGTTCCTCCAGTTGCAACCATCACTTGACACTCTAGTGCTGGATATAGGAAGCAATTCAATTCCTTGGCTATCTTACAATGAATAAAATTATGGGTACTGCCCGAATCAATCAACACTATTACCTTTTTCTTCTTGATATGTCCTTCTCTCTTGATAGTTTGAGGAGTGGTAGTTCCTGCCAATGCATTACAAGATATGGTCGGATTCATTTGTTCTTTCTCTAGGTTTTGTTCATGGTGTATATCCTCTTCTTTTAATGTTTCTTGTTCATTTTCTTCCTCCTCTTCACAATCTATGTAAAATAATTTCTTCTCAACACACTTATGACCTTTAGTGTATTTGTTATCACAACTATAACAAAGCCCTTTTGCTCTTTTTTCTTCCAATTGTTGGGGTGACAACCTTGTAGGTTGTGGAAGGCTAGGGGAAACAACACTTCCATCCTTATAATTGTGAGTGGTAGGCTTCCTTGTTGCCATAATTTTGCTTTCCATTTTTCTTACCAACCTGAATGTCTTCTCCAGTGAGTTAGGTTCCTAAAGGCGAACCTCACGTTGGATGTTATATTTTAAAGTCCCTATGAACACATCAATCCTATGCTCCTCTGGAATATCTTTTACCTTTATATTGAATTTTTGGAAGTCCTCAATGTGCTTCATCATTGAACCCTTATGTTTGAGGTTTATCAATTGGCTAAAAAAAATGTTGCTTTTTGTATCCTCATAATGTGCTATCATTTCTTCCGTAAAAATTTCCCAAGTGACAATTTGTTTACGAGACCAAAGCCATTGATACCATACAAATTGATTTGGTTCCAAATATAAAGTTGCAATGCATACCTTTTATGTGTTTTGCACATTATGGAGATCGAAAAATTGCCCCATCTGTAGTATCCATTTTGCGGGATCCTTGCCATCAAACTTCCTCATATCAATCTTTGGAACATGGTGGGTCTTCAATCCAACGTTAGGGTCTATGAAATCATTATTAACATTTTTTTTGTTCTCATCATGAGTTTCCTTTACTCTCCTTTCACCATTGGTAATCATTTCTTGTAGCAACTTAGTCAAATCTATCTTCAAATCTTCCATGTTGCCTTTCAGTTTTTCTTCTATACCATCCATCTTAGCATCCATGCCATTCATCTTAGCTTCCACTCCATCCATCTTAACTTGCACGCCATTCATATTAGCTTCCATTCCATTCATCTTAGCTTCCACGCCTTTCTTTAAACCATCAATCTTAGCTTCTGTTACCTTTTGTGAGAGTGAAATTTGTTGCACTTGGTCTCATAATTTCGATATATCATGTTGCATTTCTTCCTCTTCTTCATGAGCCATGCTAGAGATTTCAGGTTACTTACTAGGTGTTTCCATTTTCTTTATTCAGAGCATGAATTAATGATAGTTATGCTTCACTAGGTCCTTTGAACTTCAAACTAATTTTTCAAACCAAACTTATGCAAAATTTTAAAAAGACTACACACCTTTTTTCACTTTGTATAGGCTTGATATTTAATCTGTTGTTTCTCTGTAATTGCGGATCTCTAAGGTCTAAAATTGCTTCCTGCGGTAGCCCTCTGAATCCTCTCTCAAATTCCACCAGTCTGATCAAAATTGGATTTTCCAAGAAAGAGTTATGCCCAATCTCCTAAGATGACCTGATTATATATTTTTTCAGTAGAGAGAACTTGTACAACGTGCCATGTGTCACTGTTTTGACCTTCGGATCTGAAAACTATACACATAAAACTACAGTCCATCCTCTTTATGTAACTTCTGACGAAATTTCAATCTGATGCTCAGAGAGAAAGTTATGATGATTTTCCCAAGGTCACCTGTTTGGAATGTAATTTGGGAGTCTGCAAAAACCCTAACTTACTCAAATCATATCTCCGAAAATATAGCGATACAATATTTGAAATTTGGACCCGAGGTTTAGAACAATTTCGTCTCAAATGGATTTTTTTTACCTTCTAAAACATCGCAGAAAAAAGTTATAGCAAAAATGCCATGATGACCTGTTTGGAGTAGCGAAACCCTAGAATCCAAAGCTCTAATACCAAATGTTATGAAACTAGCTCACAAAAAGATAGAAAAGAAAGATCAATGCCTTAGAAATCAGCCTCTTCGAGGGGGAAACCTCCTTTACATTACACAAATGAATAATTCTTGGATGATACAAATGACCAAAACCTCCTTTCTATATATAGGAGTCTAAGGGGTCACAATATAATCAAAGCCGACATAACAAAAATAATATAAGGGCACAACAATAACAATAGTGGGCTTCTATGGGGCATAATAATTACAATAAGGGGACAATAGGGCACAACAATAACAATAAGGGCTATAATGACAATAGTAATGGGGGAATCACTAGTATTATAGGGACCTAACAAGGGACAACAGGTTCAACAACCTTATAACTCGTATGCTGCATACAATGCTCATCATTGGCCTATGGTAGGGCAATATCAAACCTACCCTGGACTGAATCCTCCTTACGGGCAAGGTAACCCTGAGTGGGGACAAAACCAAATTCCATATGGACAATATCCTCCACTATGGGGGCAAAATCCTTACCAACAAGGATGGACTCTGCAGTTTGGATCTCCTCAAAGACCCTATATTTAGTTTAACACACAATTGCCTTTCTTGGCTAGATTGGAGCTACCCATTGTATCGAGGCTCACAAATGATCCCATTCTTCATTCACCTTATTAGCCTCCAGCTTCGACGAAGATTCCAAGCGATTGCCCCAAATTCGAGGGAAAAGCGAAGGAGAATCCACGAGCCCATGTGATGACATATCACCTCTAGTGCTCCTCCAATTCGTATGTCAATGATTATATCCATCTTCGACCCTTTCAAAGAAATCTCACAGGTGTTGCCGCTAAATGGTACATTGAATTGCCTCGAGGTACCTACGATGACTTCAACTCTCTCGCTATGGGTTTCCTCACTCATTTCCAACTACCAGTTTGCTATGAATTTGGCACTCATTTTCTTACATCCCTTAAGCAAGACACTGCGACCCACATTTCCAATCATATCCATGAATGGAGACATCGGCATCACCTCATCAAGTTTGAGATTGTTGATGAGTTGTTGACGGAATGGTTCACAAAATCAGTCGTCAACAAAATTGCTAAGGACATATCCATGAGTGGATATGTTACTGAAGAGCAAGCTATCGCCCGTGCCCAGTATTTAGACTTGGTTTATTCGTAATCTGGCACATTGTATGAGATGTTACTTGATGCTCCGAGACCATCATCAGATCTGACAACATCAAAGTCCCCAGATACACCACCTGTTGATGGTGTGATTGGTTTCGTGTCTCAGACTTCCACGAAAGCTTCTTCGAAGCAGAAATCTATCTCGAACACTGGTTCCAATAATCCCTCCAAAAATTCATCCAGTCCTGGTAAAACCTCTGAGGTACATGCTATCCAGTCTACCGCAACAGATAAGACCTCTAAAGGTAAAAAGAAGGGCAAAGGTAAGGCCAAAGTCGATGCCCCAAAACAAGACCCTCCTAAATCATCTGTTGATGATGCTTCTCAAAGAAAGCCGAAATATCCTTGCCTCATTTGTGAGGAGGATCATTACAATAAGAATTGTTCCCGATGATATGAAGTTAGTCACTTGCTGAAAGGGACTCTGGTTGCCTTAAAAGAACCCTTTCCATCACAACAGACCTAGTTGGTAGACTAGCCTCATTCTTCTGCTTTCTTAGGTTCCCAAGTGTTCATGATGCAAGGTTCATCACCTATCTCGATCACTACTTGAACTAAGTACTATCAAGCCACGTCCAAGCAGACGACGGAGAAAGAAGTCGTTGATACTCCTTCTACTTCTACTCCACCCAGTTCTGGTTCGATCCATATCGAGCGCCCTAATAGTGAGTCTATCATCTGATCACCTCCCAAAGGTGTTCTTCGGAAGTCATCTTTCAATCTGAATGCTAGAGTTGCACAACATTACAATATTGTTGAGGATTTAGCTCAGGCACCTTCGACGATGTCTACCTTGGAGGTTCTCCAATCCTGTCCAATGCAACGGAAGTCACTGTTGTCTGCTATAGGTGCTATCGATCCTTCTGATTCGAGTCTAATTACTTTCGATCTAGAGAATCATGTGCCTCATCTTCCTCATTAGATTGCATTTCTGATACAGGTCCTTATTAAAGGAAAGACGATCCATCGAATGGTTATTGATGAAGGTACCTCTACCTGCATCATGTCAGTTTCGTGTTGGAAAGCCATTGGCTGATTTGGCTCTCCTCCCCTTAACCAATCTCCAAACACCTTGGAAGCCTTTAATGGTAGAGGTTCACGACCATACGGTATTCTCACGAACTTGCTGATTACATTAGAAGGAAAGGCTGTTGAATTAGAAGTAGAAGTTGTAGATGCTAATCTCAACAACAACCTTCTTCTTGGGCGAAGTTGGACTCACACCATGTTTTGTGTGGCGTCTTATTTGTTCCACGTACTTCGTTTTCCTCATGAAGGAAAAATAGTCACGATTGATCAACTGTCCTTCTTTTGTTCTGGTTCATTGAACAATAACATTCCTTATGTGGGAAATACTGAGATTACTTACGAGAGTGTGGGAGTAGGTCTCTTCAAAGACTTTTCTTTAATGGGTACCTTTTCTCTCCCACCTCCGAATGTTCATTCAGTCAATATGATCTCGGGCTCTACGAATCCTTGGATTATCCCTACCGACGATAAAATTGACTCATTTGGCGATGTTATGCCTTTAAGTCCATTGGAGATAAATTATCAAGAAATTGTCTTAGCTTTGATGGCTGCTTCAGAAAGTCATACTGTATTCATTATGAACCTGGGAACTTACGTGCCATCTCCTTGGCTTGGTTCTTGGTATTCTTTGTATCTTTTGAACGAGACATTCCCCACTAACAAGAGTATCATGGAGGTCATGTCTCTAAATGAGATTCCGTGGAACGGTCTACATCATCATTCTTCTTTTCTCCCTAGCCTCGATGAGATGCCTTCCTGTCCTGAAGCATCTGTTTCTCATTCTCCTACACCTCCGCTTTAGACACCTATCCGGGTACATGAAGTATTTTCGGAGGTAATATGGGAAACAGCACTGCTACAATGCCTCTTGACATTTATGTTAAACCGGGAATTGTCGAGAACATTCATATTGGGGTTTCCTGTTCTCCAGCTGAGATCAGGATTTATACTTAGATTTTTAAAGAATTCCGTGACATTTTCACTTGGTCATACGAGGGAATGCTTGGTATCGATCCAACAATAATGGTGCATGAGATTCCGACTTAACCTGGTGCTAAGCCTGTTCAACAATGGCTTCGCTCTGTGCACCCTCGAAAGGCTGCTGCTATTAAAGCAGAAGTCGAGAAGCTTTTGAAAGCAGGTTTCATTTATCATATTCCATTGACGGATTAGGTGTCCAATATCGTCCCTATTGCCAAAAAGCAGGCACGATGCGTGTTTGTGTTGATTACCGCGATATCAATTGTGCTAAGGACAATTATCCTACTCCCTTTATCGACCAAATCATCGATGAATGTGTTTGGAGTGATATTTTTTCATTCATGGACGGTTTTTCTGGTTATAACCAAATTAACATTTCACCCACTGATCAGCATAAAATGACCTTTATTTGTCCTTGGTGTACTTTCACCTACAAAAAGCTTCCTTTCAATTTGAAGAATGTTAACGCTACCTTCCAACGAGTAATGTTTTATGCATTTCATGACATTCGACACATTATTCAGCCATACCTCGATGAATTACGAGCTCATTCGGTTAAACGTCGTGACCATCCAGATCACTTAAGAGCCATCTTTTTACGATGTCGGCATTACAATATCCATCTCAATCCACACAAGTGTGTGTTTTGCGTCAAGTCTGGCTGGCTCTTAGGTTTTGTGGTGTCTCGTGAAGGTATCAGGATTGATCCTTTGAAAGTTGAGTCCATAGTCAATTTACACACCCCCCCCTCAACATCACTGCTGCAATTGTAGAGCTTACAGGGAAAAGCTAATTTTCTTTGTCGATTTGTCCCTAATTACGCCGAACTTACCAAGGGTTTTACTCACTTACTTAAGAAGCGGATCCCTTTTATTTGGGATGAAGTTTCCGGGGAATCCTTCGATGCTTTAAAGAAAGCATTGATTAGTGCTCCTTTACTACATCCCCCCCATTACCATCGCGATTACTTCCTATATTTGGCTGCAACTGATACCACTATTGCTATGGTGTTAGTTCATGACGACGATGATGACAACAAGCACATGGTTTATTATCTGAGCTGGAATCTTCTTGATACTAAGTCTCGACATGTTCGTGTCGAGAAGCTTGCTTTGGTGGCAGTTCATGACGCCCAAAGATTTCGACACTATATCCTTTTATGAAAAACCACCGTGATTTTTGATTACAACCCCATGATATATATATTGACTCTCCAATTACTGGGGGGAAAATACTCCAAATGGATCGTGATCTTGTAGGAGTTTGATTTGGAATTTACTACTGCCAAATCAAAAAAATCACTCATATTTGCTGAGTTAATCCGTGCTCTTCCGTCTGCAAGCACTCCAACTGATTTTACTGAGCAGATACCCAATGAAACTCTATTTATGATCAACACCCTTGACCCATGGTATGGAGAAATTATTGTTTATCTCCAAACCCAAAATTTCCGATCTAAGTTTTCCTGATTCGACCGATGCCGCATCCGACATCAGTCCCAGCCCTATCGAATCATCAATGATACATTGTATCGGGTTGGTGTGGACTCTGTCCTTCACAGATGTCTCACCCTTGAAGAATTTGAGCAGGTCTTAAATGATTGCCACTCTGGTGCCTGTGGTGGTCATATGTCTGGATATGCCACTGCTCAGAAAATCCTCTGCGCCAGTTATTTCTGGCCTTCTATCTTCAAAGACTGCATTCTAGTTGTCCAAAAATGCCATGAATGCCAGATTTTCAACCGTAAGCAGCGTGCCCCACCCGCACCCCTACACCCAGTAATTATCATTGGCCCATTTTCTAAATGGGGCATTTAATTCATGACATGTAACCCTTGCTCGGTCGGGGGGCATGGTTATATCATCGTCACCATCGACTATTTTACGAAATGGGCCGAGGCGATGCCTACATACAATGCTGATGGTATTATTGTTGCTCAGTTCCTTTTTAACCACATCATAGCACGTTTTGGTGTCCCTCAAGCTATCGTGACTGACCATGGATCACATTTTTGTCAGCACATGATGGCAGAGCTAATTGCTTAGTTGGGCCTTCGACATGATAGCTCAACTCCTTATTATCCATAGGCCAATGGCCAGGTTGAAGCAGTCAATAAGGTTTTGATTACTATGCTTCAGCGTACCGTTGGGAAGCACAGAAAGGATTGGCATTTAATGATATTCTCAGCTCTTTGGGCTTACAAAACTTCTGCTAAGACAACCACTGGATTCACTCCATTCCAGCTGGTGTACGGTTTAGAGGCAACTCTTCCAATTGAATGCGAAATCCCTTCACTTAAGCTAGCTATAAAAATTCTTCTGAATACCTTGCATGAAGAGGAATGAATACTGTATCTTGAGAGACTTGATGAGACTCATCGCATTACTGCGATGGTCATCAAAGCTCAAAAGAAGCAGTCAAATCTCGTTTTGACCAAACCGTTTCTCCTCGCACTTTTGCTGAGGGTGACTTAGTCCTTCTTTATGATCAAGCCAACGATAAATTAGGGGCTAGCAAGTTCGAACCCATGTGGCATGGGCCCTACACGTTAAACACGTTTTACATAAAGGTGCCTATGAGCTATGTAATAATGTGGGAAATGCATTGTCATAGCCCCGTAATGGGTTGTGTCTCAAAAATTATTATGCGTGAAATTCGTGTAATAACTTTTGTACATTAGTGTTTTAATTCATTAGTGTTTTAATTCATTAGTGTGTGTTTTTTTATTTTTGGTGTGTTTATTTGCTTTGTAGACATATTGTTTTCTGCTTACTCTGTGTTCCACTCGGTTTGCAGATGTCATTAGGTCATTACATTGGTTTTGATGATGGTGCTTGTCATAAAACACAGAACCTCTCTTCCGCAGCATGGGTACTCTATGACCCTAATGGCAAGCTGATTAAATTACAAGGTATCTGCCTTGGTCGAACAACCAACAATATTGTTGAATATAGTGAAGTTATTGAACTCTTGTCAGAAGCAATTGCTCTTGGCAATAGGGATATAGTTGTCAAGTTGGATTCACAGCTCGTTGTGTTACAATTAAACAATCATTACTCAGTAAGAAATCCACAAATATTACATATGTATCTACGTGTTAGATTGTTGGAAAGAAATTTTGATTACATTACATATCAACATATTCCACGTAATTTAAATACATTAACTGATGCATTAGAAAATCTTGTTTTTGATAAACATTTGTGTCATTTATAAAACTGAATCATGTTATGAACACATAAGTAGAAATAAAACATGCATATATATATATATATATATATATATATATATATATATATATATATATATATATATATATATCGTGTCTGCCGGAGTGTTTACATCAAAATGTCAAAAAATAGAGTGTTCTAGGACACTTGGCTTTCAAAGCCTACAAAATGTGTAAAAGACTAGATAAACTATCAAACTACATGGTGCTCATGATAGCACGAGACCACCTTGATCACTCGGTCAAGCAACCGACGCAGTCTCGCAAAGACTCCCACAGTGTGTCTCTTCCAACGCAATAGAACATCGTCTATAGTGGCATAATCTGGAAATCCTCAAGTTATTGCCTCCAGATTGCGCTCCATCTCAACTAAGGGGTCAGCCCCTTCCTCGTAGTCTGCACCACTATCAGATGAGCTGCTCGCCGTGCTATTGGCGACATGCCTGGTGGTCTCTCTGGTCCCACATCTGCCAATTTATCATAAGTTGAGTCTCAGTTTACACTTTTATTAAAATCATAAAACTTGGAAAAATCCAAAAAACAAGCTTTTACCTGCATCGGTCCACTGTTTGCCTAGTGGTAGAGGTAGATCTCGATCCCACCTGAAATCTGTGCCAACATAAGCGTAGTCATCTACCACAAGTAGTTGGTGTTCAAGCAAAGCGAAGAATTGTGGTGGATAATGCATATGTTGACCTGTGCCTCCTCGAGGCATGAGCTGGCTCCATCTCATGAGTCTCAGATCTTGGGGGGCAGGATGTAGTACCCACTGATACCAGAAGAGGGGCACTCGCTCCAAAAAGAAGGTCACCAGTATAGAACCGAACCGAAATTGTTTCAGGTGTCCATGCTTACCCTTGGTTAGTTGTTGCTTCATGTTTTCCAAAAGGCCTCCACACTAGTTGAATATGGCGGGGTTCAAACATGCGATATCATACTGAAATTGAGACTTTGAAGCCTCATTCAAGGCTTGCATGCCAGATACACGCGCCATGGTGAAAAAAATTGTTCTCAAGACGAGGTTGTTGGTGATTGTTGCTATCTTCACCTTACCTCTGTTGGTTATCTCGGCACCAGGACAATATCTCTGGACTAGACTCCTGGTACTCTCACCCCCTTGGCGAGATCCAAAGAGTTGAACTGCTTCTCCTCAACGGGATAATTCCGTGATGAAATAAATGTCCATCTCCTCAAGTTCCAGTTCTTGCCCTTTTATGATGAAGATGTCTCGATCTACATCCCAGAGGATGATCAGATAAGGAAGTAACTCCATCTGAGCCTTCAACCCTGTGGTCTTGAAGAATTTTAGCAGTCCACAATCCCTTAGAGCATTTATACATGCTGGATCCTGAGATGCTTGGAAGTCTTCGGCCTCATGGCCTCTTTCTTTCCACTCCAAGACCATATTCTCCTGCAAAAAAACATTTAAACACTTATTAATGCTCTTTACATGGATCAAAATCAACAGTTTTTTCTTAAAAGAGAGCTTTGCATATCAAAAAATCACTCTCGGTGCCATCACGGGTCCGATGATCATACCTGCGATGGTCACCGACACCCTTAAATTTCAAAATCCTCCTTTCTAGCATAAAATTTACCGTTTAAATTGCATAAAAAAATAATGAAATGTAAGAGCATGGATGAGGCTCTTACTTGTCGTAAACGGATCATGAAACAGTACCTTGGATCTCCCGCAGCAGCCACTAGAAAATCAAGAGAATTAGGGCACAAAAGCACTTTCAGAGTTCAGTTTGGTAAAATGGTAAAAAATGAAATTACTTTTACCTATTTATAAGTTTTGAAAGTCATTTTGTCAAATATTTTCGTAATATTTTAATATTTTCTCTCAGTATCGGTGATGGGTGTGTTTCTTATGCAGTTATAGGTGCCTTCAATGTGAAAAATGATCATTATTGATCGATTATGGGAGTTTTATTTTATCTCCTTTTCAGACTCATTAAATAAATGAAAAAAGGAACCCCCTGGAGTCATCTTTCAGCTCTTTCCCGACTCTCGAAAATTGAAAAGATTGCCGAGTACTTGTCGTTTTGAACTCGTTAAAGTAAATGAATCGACATCACCTCAGTATAAGTTTACCCCTTTTCGGGTCGAGATTGACTATTTACGAAAAAGATACACCTTGGTCGACATGGGCAAGAGGTTTCCTCGGATATTATTTCCTACCTTTTCGGGTTTGAGGGAAAAATTATGAAAAGGGACATGATGGAATTTTCTTTTCCATTTCTTTTTCAAACTCTCTAAACATGAAAAAGATACTGAGCTATTATTATGTTGGGCTTGTTGAAACTTTGTGACAAAAGACTTGTCAACGTGATGAGACTGAGCTTCTCCTTCCTAGGGCTCATAAGACTTACTAGGATGGATTCATTCGAAGAATGAACTTACATAACAAGCATATGCTATCCTCTTCAAGCTTGTGATAAAAATAATTGGGGTACTCACTAGAAATAGCGGGGAAAAATGAAGATGAAACATCCTTTGTATAGGCATCATGTCGCTCTTGAACATGACACTCTTCTGCTCTCGTGTCAGGTTTGGGATATCCTTATTCAATCACTTGTCCTCCCGGGTTTGGGTGATCCATTTTGCCTCTCATTTGACTATTCCACACTGTCATCGTGACCTTTAGTCCCATGTTGAGTCAAATGCTGCCACACTCTGGAGTCGTGCCACCAATATGTTCAAGAGAAGTCCAATATGTAGTTATTTACCTATACATTATTTGAGTCATTTCTACAGTCATGAATATTATTCCAATTTATTCCTTGTTTTGTGTCGATGATGGGGGATTCATCATTGCCCTCCTTCGACGGGTCACTTCCTGTTGACTTCAACTCATTATCCAGGAAGATGACTTAGGAACTCCCTTTCAGTACCTTAGAGCTAGCATGCCCTAATGGCCAATTCCTTGCATCCAACGATAGGTCTTCATTATTGGCTTTCGATCGGGTGATTCCATGAGTATTTGACCTTAGCCTCATTATCACATTCACGGATTGTACTATTGTACCTTGAGAGCCATTTTAATCATTGGTGGTTTCTCTCATACTTGTTAACGATCCACATCATTGGCCGGTAATTAGGTGGTTTTCTAGCATGTTTGACTTCAACACTTCTATTCGCATGCTAGAGTTTGTACATTGATCGGGTCGGGATGGAGCGCAAGACCCTGAGTCTTGTCTGTTATGACTTAGGCATCATGGAGTTATATGTTATTCATGGCTGTACACATGTTTCTACTATACGAATGGTTGTGACCATACCGTGAGACTTTATATTTATGATGATCCTTGTTATCTGGATGGTTGCGCCTATACCATGGATATTTTATCTAGTCTTCATCATCTAGATGGATGCATCCATGTTGTGGATTCATTTATTGATCTCAGATATGTATATGTATATGCGTCCTTGATTTGCAGGTCCCCTGATAGTGCGTGTCCTCATCCTTGCCAAAAGCTTGTAAAGCATCTCATCCATCACTCCTCGTTTTGCCTTCATGCTTTAGGGGGTATCTGTTACACAGTATTTTGTCATGGCTCCTGCACTTTCCTGTGACATACCCTGAAGTGCCCAAAAAAATCATTATACAATATACTCATCCACGTATACAGCTCAGATCCCTCCTTTAACTTTGCTTGGAAAATATCTGAAGCTTTCCCTGAAGAAATGGCTCTTGAAACCCTAAAATGAGGGTCATTATCCTTATGAAGCTCAAAACTGCGATGATCGCTTGTTGCGCCGTGTTAAGCGAGCTATGGCATTTCTTTGTTCCCTTTCATACTTGCAATGGTCTCAAAAAGTTAGTTTTCCCAAAGAGGACGAGAAGCTTCATGATCCAGAAGCTTCCAGAGCAACGAGATCGAGGTAGTTTCACATAGATGAGGTCGAATCCTCTTAATTTTACCTATTGGTCTCATCCCTATGAGCTACCTCCTTGAGATGTGGGCCTAATCCTATCTTTGGAGGAGTCCTAACTCCCTCTCCCAACCTGTAAATTTATCCTCTCCCATTCCCAAATAGTTGATCTATGTCCATTTGCACCCCTATACTGAGCTTGTGCTTAGAGGCTATTCATTAGACTTGGAGAAGGAGTGTTTGGAGAGTTTCTTGGCTTGGACTTGGATTACCACTCAAGGAGAGCCTTTCAACATCAAGGCTATGGTTGTAAGCTTCCCTTTATTCTTTAAATAATAATACAACTGCTGGTTCATCTTCCCAAAATATATATGTTCATGTATGTATTGGCTTGGCATTCCTTGATCAGCTAAGTAGGTTATTATTGGATTTGCTATTGGTTTTGGAATGCTTTGTTGTCTCTTGATCACTTGTGCAGGTACATAAGCACTGAAAGAAGCAGGAACAAGTCTGTGACACAAGCGGTTTGAGGATCTCAACAAAGGAAATCGGAATAACATCAGAGCAAGGTAGGCCATCTCTCTTGTTCTACTTTTCAATTATGATCTAGGAAGATGTCTAGTTGATCGTCACTTCAGTTGCTAGATCCACTCATTGGGCTAGAGGGATCATCTCTATCTGCAGAGAGGATAAACCTTGTCAACATGCACATCAGAGTCTTTGAGAGCCTCCCATTATTCATGAGGGATGCCACCCCATATTTATAAAATAATACCTTCAAAACTATCGTAATTAGTGCCAATGTAATGAGGGAGGCTGTCATACGAATCTTTAGTTTGACTTTCAAGTGATAAATACAACAACCTCATAATTGTGTCAACATTGTTGATTCTTACTAGGGATAAGGCCCAAAAGAAGTCGTCAAGATGGACATTGGGATCTTCATCAGGGCTTCCTTTGAACTTAGGCATCCAACTTCTTATCCATCCCTTGATTCCCGGACTCTCTAGAACTTCTTCGGGATCAAGGTCATTATAAGGAGAGGAAGGGAAACAATGCTGCTTGAGATAGTCCATTTTTTCTGATTTTACACATTAGGATTAAAAATAGAGTCGTCAGGGTGAATGTAGATGCCTAAATAGATGCTTGCTTCACCCTACAAGCATTAACTTTGAAGTTCAATTAATAACTAGGTCTTTGTTCTTCTAATGGAGTCGCCAATAATGATATGTCAATGTGTCATATGGGGAACAAAACACACGTACCATGTCCCCAGAAACGACACCAAAATGTTACCACTCAAACTAGTAAGGGTCCCAGGAGGGGATCCTACGGAGCAACTACTAGGGCAAGGGCAACAATGGAGCGATAACCCACTGTCACCTCAACTAAGGATCCCTGCTCTTTAAGGACTTTAATCGATGGGAGGAGACTCAGTATGAGAGAAATCATGATAATGGATATGTCAATGAAACGATGAAAGGTGATTCCCAAGGCCTATTCACAAGAGAGACTCAATTGTATGGCTTGCTTGCTTTGGAAGAGAGGTGATGGGTTCTCCAGGAAGGGCGAAGAAGATCCTTAGGTCTAAGCTTTGAGAGTATGCTTTTCAAGATGGTTCCTAGACCTGGAGATCTTTTTGGAGACTTGGCTTTTATGTGATTTTTATGAAATTTGTGTTAATAGGTTCTGGGACCACACGAGGCCAAGCAGACCCAAAACTAGGACAAGGGTATGGATTTGATCAACCAAGGAGGGGTTTGACCTAAATGTGGAAGAGAAGAGGATCAATAAACAAATCTTCTTGAAATAAAGCAATGATCCAAATGAGTCACTAGCCAAGGGAAACTTAGGGCAAGAGATGATCCCTAGGCTAGGGCTCGAAATATCTAGAGATCCCACCATTGGAATTTCATGAAATTCAAAGGGCCTCTAGAGGACACATCAACGCGGTTGTGGGAAAGAGATCAAATTATTTTGATGCCTTAGGTGATCTATGGAGGTTAGACCTAGAAAAAGAGGGGAAGGTGAGAAAAATAAGCTTTGAAAGTGATCACATATGGAGGATTAGTGCCTTGTCCTTTGGGAGAGATGGAGTCAAGGAGAATTTATGGTTTGGAAATAGTTCAACCAATCAAGGAGGCCTTAAAACAACTTCGCATGGCATTAGGGCATGAGAGTACCTGTTTCAAGGAATTTATAGTCTGATTTGCAATAAATGATGACTTATTGAGATATATTTATGAAAAATTATCTCTAGGAACATTCACCCATTCATACATGGCCCATTGCATGATGCAATGCTATAAAAGATCACAATTTTCACTAATTCGTTAGAAAAACAGTAAAATTCAGACTTGTATATTGAAAATCCCAGCAATATTCATGTGACAAAGTAAATAACAAGAATAAGCATGAAAATATCACTTACATGTACAACATAGTATATCAAATCATTAAATTATGCCAATAATGAAGCTCTAAGACAAGAGAGAGGTATCCAAACATCAAAATTCATCCATAAAATCCAAACTCGTCCTCCCAAAAGGATAGCGAAAATCTCACAAGAGCAAATAACCCAATCCAAGTGATGATGATCAAAATGAATCATCTCACTTGTATTTATACACTCTATAATGAATTAGATTTAGCTAATTAGGCCTAATTTAGCCCCTAAAATACAATAATGTGCATAATAACAAAACTTTTGGTGACAAGCCCACCAAATAGCTCAATAATGTAAAGGTAAGTCTCTCAATAGGGTCGAATGATCAACAAAGTGAGTCGTTGGGCCTTTGAGGAGGCTTGATGAAGTCCAAGGGGTGCCATAATGAAGAAATTGACTCCAAACATAATGGAAAATGGGTTGGCCCCCTTTTATCCAATCAAGAACCTATGGTGCTCCCAAGTGGGTGTGGGGGCACAAGGACATCCTCGTGGGTCTCAAAATGGATCAAATATGTCTGTAGACCATCTATAAGGGATGGAGTAATGACATAATTTCTCCCTCTATAGCGGGAGGAGTCTTGGAACATCTGCCAAGTGTATGGTGCAACTGTGGAGCCGACTGGGCATGGTGGACTAGGTGCATCATCCTCATTCAAAAGGTGGAACACGAGTAATTAATGAACGTTGTTGGGGATCCATGAAGTAATATTTGTTATGGTGGAGGCCCATGGCTCTCAACACTCACCTTGTAAATGCCAATGTGGCCCTCTAGAGGGCTAGGAACCGGTATAGGGAGACCAAGCCCTAAATGAAGACCCACCTACAATCCTGCAAAAGATCCATTGCATCCCCTTGCCCTCCAATACAATAAATCATTAGACTAATCAAGTAATAATGCTTACAAATCATGGGATTAATGGGGAACTTCATGGTGGCATGCCCTTCCATAGTGGGCTTTGGCATGTACAAGTGTCTCCAAGCTCAATAAGGGGTTAACCAAGGATCCTATTAGGTGGTTTCAACCTCTAAAGGGGGGTTGGGGGAGTAATTTCCATAGTACATCCTTTAAGAGGTAGGTGGAAAGTGATATAACAATGTAATGGAGTGGGGGATCAAGGGAATCATCCAGACCACATGTCAAGGTGCATGGGTAGCTATAATACGGGAAGCCCACACCTGGGTATATGAGTATAGGAGGGAAAAAATCATGGTACATGAGTTACCCCGACCTTTGTTTTTCCACCCTTCTTCATATGCCTTTTGCCTTTTATTGATTTTTCTTCATAACTGCTAAGGGCTCCAGGGGATGGAGAGCGTGATGTGTAATATATAACAATGGATACCTCTTTGAGGTGGGGCAGTTCATTTCTCACCAGGGGTTGGGACAATCATGGGTTCCTTGTAGAAATTTTACCATAGATTAAACTAATTATGAAATATACTAAAGCAAAATACAAGATCTAATTCTACAACAAACTTGCTGAAGCTTAATCGATTTTGAGCAAGATCAAATAGAACACATATAACAGAGAAGAAGATTCAATCGCACATGAGACACAAAAAAATACCCTGGGGAAAGCCTCAACTAAAAACCCCGATCTCTGTATTGTCATACAAGTGGAAATATGTTCGAATTACACAAAGCTTTAGCTCACAAGCTATCCAGCTCTTAGTACAATCCCTCTGCTGCTCATAGATAGTCAATTGCTTCTCACAAACCTTCTCCTCTGCCCTCCAAGCCTCCTATTTCCTTGCACAGTTTCTCCCGGGGTCCAATGCTGCCACCTGTGTGAATTGGCCTCTCACACTGCTCACTAAACTCAGAAATAACTGCGCAATCCTGAAGGAGATAATTCCTTCTGCATGGATGAGTTTCCTTTATATGAAAATTCCTCCAACTGATAGTACACTGTCCCTTCCTCTGATCTCAACTGGGTCTCTGACTGGACTGACATGCATGAGTTATTTATGAGAGAATATTCAGTTATCTGAAGTACACTAGTTACATGCATGCATGCATTAACTAACTGAACTCACAATCAGTTCCACAAATTGTTGGAACTAATCTAACTGGACTTAACTTAGTTAACTGAGCTAACTAATTACAACTCAAAGTACAACTCATCTTGATCTCCTTAATTAAGGGATAACTTCCTCAATCAAAGGGATAACTGTTGCATGTCTTCACATAGACTTAATGTTTGATTTTCTCCAACTAATTAACCCAAGATGAATTAATTAATTATTTTACAAATAACTGTTAAGATCAATTTCGAATTTTAATTCTCAATTTTAGTTCAGGGACTAACTAAAATTGGAATGTATCCTGAAATGCTATTTATAGCAATGTTATTTTTAGCATTTCTATTTTATCATTCCTTGTTGCTATATCCAACACTGGTACCTGAAATTCTATTTATAGAAATGCTATTTATAGCATTTCTATTTTTAGCATTTCTTGTTGCTATTTTCAACACTCCCTCTCAACAAGAAAGGCATTCAACTCGAACCCGATCCTGAACCTTTGGAATGTTCTGCATGCAACACTTCTCCCTAGTGTTGTTGCTCCAGCAACTCTAGAAACAAAAAAATATCCATCTTGAATCAGAATGATGCCTCTGTCATCAACGTCTCTGACTGCTATTGCCTCTGTCGACTGAAAAACTCCGCACCTCTGTGCTCTTCAGTATCTTACTGCTCTAGCCTCTGTCACTTTGATCTCTGACTGCATCAATCACATTGATTCCTTCAGCTGCATCCGTGCTGCTGCTGGTCCTGTCTCCCAACACTGCATCCGCACTCCACCTCCTCTCATCATGTTGCATCGTGCTGCCCATTGCTGCACTACAACTCAGTTACTGAGAAGTAAGTAACTGATCTCCCAACTGACCTCCCTGTTGAGCTAGAAACATCCTTTGGTGCTGAAGCTTCCTCTGCCGCTCCATCCACATCTGTCTCTACCCACTCATCCAGTCCTGCTACTCCTCGTCGGGGCTCCCGTAGCAAGGTCTAATCAAAGAGGTTGGGTACCTCAAAGATCTTGCCCCTATTCTAGCCTTCTTGGGACTGTCACTCCACATCGCCCCACCTCCTACCTGGAGGTATGGATGCATGTGCTCCCTCTTCCCACTTGGCTTGAAATTTCCCCCTACTAGAGGTCTCTGCATGAGTGGATGCCTCCACTCGATCTCCTCTCGGCTTCTCCAGTTGTGGCTGCTTCACAACCTCCTGAAGCTGCTTCACCAATTGTGGCTCCTCCACAATTGTTTGAGACTTCTTCTGGCGCTGCTTGTTGAGAGGTAATGTACTCTCCCACTCAACCACCAAGTCTCCAATAGTTTCCTTGCTCCTCAAGGCTTTGCATGCATCTTGAACCTCAAGAGCATACAGGTTCTTTGCTAGCACACCAATCTGTTTCATTTGTCCTGCCGTCACAATTTTTTCATCTGAACTCTGATTCAGCCAATTTTTTTTTTGAATTTGGGTATTTTTCCGTAAGGAATCCAAATCTGCTATTTGTTTCTAAAAATTTTGCACAAAAAATTTCAGATCTGCTCTGCAAACACCCGACTCATTTTTTTTTTTTAGTTCGAATTCTCTTCTTCGTATACTGTTCACTGCTCCGATAAACTTTGCTCTAATACCATGTAGAAATTTTATTGTAGATTATATTGATTATGCAATATACTAAAGCAAAATACAAGATCTACTTCTATAACAAACTTGCAGAAGCTTAATGGATTTTGAGCAAGATCAAATAGAACACATATAACAGAGAAGAAGATTCAATCACACATGAAACACAGAAGAATACCCTGGCGAAAACCTTAGCTAAAAACCCCGATCTCTGTATTATCATACAAATGGAAATATGTCCGGATTACACAAAGCTTTATCTCACGAGCTATCCTGCTAAGATCAAACAACTGCGAAGATCAAATTCGAATTTTAATTGTCAATTTTAGTTCAGGGACTAACTAAAATTGGAATGTATCCCGAAATGCTATTTATAGAAATGCTATTTTTAGCATTTCTATTTTATCATTCCTTGTTGCTATATCCAACACTGGTACCTGAAATGCTATTTATAGCATTTCTATTTTTAGCATTTCTTGTTGCTATTTTCAACATTCCTTAATGATGGAGGAGGCTCATCTAGGGCCCATAAGAAATAGGGTTATGGCCATGAATAAGAGGTAGAGCTAATGTTTGGCTTTTTCCCACGTGCTAAATTTGTATGTCCCGACCATATTTTGCATTTTGTGGTACATTTCCCGTTGAGAGTGGCCAAATTATGTTTTTTACTTTCTTTTTAGTTGTATCAACCTTTGGGGCATCATTCTAGGCCTGACCTAAGATGCGGACAAGGGGAAGGGGGAGGTTAACCCTATGTGGACCTAGTGGACACATGTGGACCCATATGGAAAAAGGGATTAATGTGGCTCAAATGAGTGGAAAGGGAGTAATGTAGGTGGTGTTGAGAAGTGAGACCATGCAACCAAAATCTGGATTTCCCATGTAGTGCCAACCCTAGAGCTAATGGCCAGTAAAGGAGGTCCCACGGGACTAGGATACAAGGGTAACCACAAAATCGGGCAATGGAGATAAGAATACAAAACTAACCCACTCTTTCCACTAAAAACCCCCACAAATGTTGTTAAAAAATAACATCAAGAAAAATCCCAATTTAATTTGTCCTTTAATTAAATTAGGAATTAAATTGTAATTCTATTCTCATAGTAGCTTGTAGCATTTAACTAAGATAAATTGACTTAGTGGGCTCAGTAAATTCGAGTTGGAAGTCTATCTAGAGTCATGTAGAGTGATCCCTAAATTTTAGGGGTCGAGGTTGAGTTTTTATTGAGTTGTAATTATTTAACTCAATTTAACTGAGTTAAGTTTAGTTACACTAGTTTTAATTGTTGAAGGAACTAGTGAGAGGTCAAGTGAATTAAATTGGACTTATTTCACATGCAGTGATCAATGAGATAACTGATAAATCACTCAAAATAACTCATGCATGTTAGTCAGAGGAAGACCTACTTGAGATTAGAGTTCAGGGACAATGTACTATTAGTTGTATAGTTTTCCGAGTTGTACAAATAGTGCATGCAATTGGTAGAAGGCCTATGATGGATTACACAGTTATGGTGAGGGATTTTCCCAATTAAATATGAGTTAATTCCCTTAGGAATTGTGCAAAGAAGTAGGGGCTTGGCAGGCAACAAATTTGGCTAAGTGTTGGGTTGAGCTGGCTTGTGAAGCAGTGAGATAGTTTGTACTTGTGCATAGATTGTTCGGGTTGAAAAAGCATTGTATTTTCTTCTTAGATCTTATAGTTAATGGAATATACAGATAGCGTGGTTTTTAGCTATTGCTTTCCCCAGAAAAACATTGTGTAATGTGAGATTGAAATTTTCCTTGTCTACTTTGTGATTTCATCGATCAATTTTTGTTTTCGCTGATTAGTAGAGTAGATTCAAGTCTTTTGTTTTAGCATATTACATAAGAAATTTGAATCTATAAGTAAAAACATACATTGTATCAGAGATAAAGTCACTATAGAAGAGTTGAATAAGAGTTTGTTGTGCAGGTGAAATAGAATTTGTAGTTTCATACTTCAAAGTCAACAGGATGTCGTTCTATAGTTTGAGACTTGAGTATGCCCTAGAGGGCAGCTCAAATTACATAGCTTGGAAGGAGAGGATGGAGGTAGGTTTAGAAGACAACGGGCTGAAGGAATTCATAGATCGTGATATCTTGAAGCCTCCAAAATATGATGCTAAAGATCTGGTTGAATGGAGAAAGTGTGTGGCAAAGGCGAGAAGGATTATCCTAGAAGGAGTTCGAGATCATATTGTCTCGAATCTCCACGGTAAGGAAACTCCATTTGTAATGTGGAAGGCATTGATGGACATATTTCAAAATAGCAGTGACCACAGGAAGTTGGCACTGAAGGAAAAAATCAGAAAGATCAAGATGGAGAAGGGCGACTCAATTCCGAAGTACTTGACCAAGTTCACCCAATGTCGGGATGAGCTTGGAAGTGTCGGGGTTACTATTGCAGAAGATGATATGGTGAGCCTAGCACTTCTAGGACTTCCCAAGAGTTGGCACAACTACTAGGACTCAATTAATGGGAGGGAGAAGCTACCAGAGTGGGAGTGATTGTGGTATGACTTGGTACAAGAAGAGATTTGGTGAAACACCAGAGATGGGACCTCATTAAAAGAAGTGGAAGAGGAATTTGCATTAGTTAGAAAAGAAAAGAAAGCCAAGGGAAATAAGTCCCAAGGTGAGGAGGGTGACAAGAATAAGGACTTGTCAAACATCAAGTGTTTTCACTATCACGAGTTCGGGCACTATGCCACAAAATGCCCACAGAAGAAAGCAAGCAAGAAGGAGCCTGCAGTAGTAGCAACATGTGAAGCTCTAGCTTCACAATTCAAACTTGATTTCACTCTCATTGCATGCATGGAAAGCACTGTAATGGGAAGCATGTGGTATCTCGACAGTGGTGCCTTGTTCCATATGACGAGGAATAAAGATCTCTTCAGTGACTTGGAGGAGAAAGACCTCAAGTAGAACATAGAGTTTGGAGATGATGGGAGGTATAACATGACTGACATCAGTATTGTTACTTTTCAGAGGGAGTCTGGCTCCCCTCTCAGACTCACAGATGTGATGTATGTTCCAGGACTAAAGAAGAATATTGTTTCTGACGAGATATTGGAAGATCATTGCTACGATGTGATTTTTAGCAAAGGAAAGGTTTTCCTTAGACACATCACCACGTGACAAGTGAAACAGATCGGTGTGCGAGTTAAGAACTTGTATGAACTTGAGGTACAATATGCATGCAAAGCCTTAAGGAGAAAGGAAAAGGTTAAATACTTAGTGGTTGAGAGGGAGCATGAATTACCTCTCAACATGCAGCCTCAGAAGCAACCTCAACAAGTTGTGGAGCAACCACAATTGGAGAAGCAAAGATGATACCTAGTGGTGACATCCACTCAAGCAGAGACCTCCAGTAGGGGGAAATTTCAATCCAAGTGGATAGAGGGAGCACATGCAGCCATACCTCCATGTGTGAGGTGGGACGATATAACGCAATAGTCCTAGAGTTGAAAAATTTGGGCAGGGTCCATTGAAATATGTTTGCCTCATGGATCATTACCTTGCGACGGAGGTCGACAGTATTCAGTAGCAGGAGGATCAGTGCCAGTCAGAAACTGAGGAGTGTAGATCAATGTGGACAACAGAGCAGGAGGCTCAATAGCGGAGTCAACAACAATACAGTTTTCCCAGTAGACTGTTGCAAACACAGTTGATTCAATTTATTTTGTTTGGATTCTTTTTGGTTGCAGATGTTGCAGTAGCAACAACAACAATGAAAAGAGTTGCATGCAAAACATTCCAAAGGTACCAGATCAGGATAGAGTTGAATTCCTTTCTTGTTGAGAGGGAGTGTTGAAAATAACAACAAGAAATGTTAAAAATAGCATCAAGAAAAATCCTAATTTAATTTGCCCTTGAATTAAATTGTAATTATATTCTCATAGTAGCTTGTAGCAGTTAACTAAGTTAAGTTGACTTGGTTGGCTTAGTAAATTCGAGTTGGAAGTCCATCTAGAGTCATGTAGAATGATCCCTAAATTTTAGGGTGTCGGGTTGAGTTATTATTGAGTTGTGATTATTTAATTTAGTTTATCTGAGTTAAATTCAGTTAAACTAGTTCTAACTGTTGGTGGAACTATTGAGAGGTCAAGTGAATTAAATTGGATTTAACTCCCATGCAGTGATCAATTAGATAATTGATAAATCATTGAAAATAAATCATGCATGTTAGTTCAGAGGAAGACCCAACTGAGATTAGAGTTCAGGGATAGTGTACTATCAATTGTATAATTTTCCGAGTTGTATAGATGGTGCATGCAATCAGTAGAAGGTCTATGATGGATTGCACAGTTGTGGTGAGGGATTTTCACAATTAAATATGGGATAATTCCCTTAGGGATTGCATAAGGAAGTAGGGGCTTGGCAAGCAACAAATTTGGCCAAGTGTTGGTTTCAGCTGGCTTATGAAGCAATGAGATAGTTTTTACTTGTGCAAAGATTGTTCGGGTTGAACAAGCATTGTAATTTATTCTCAGGTCTTCTGGTTAATGCAATATACATATAGCAGGGTTTTTAACTATTTCTTTCCCCATAAAAATATTGTGTTATGTGTGATTGAAATTCTTCCTTTTCTGCTTCGTGATTTCATCGATCAATTTTTGTTTTTGCTAATGAGTAGAGTAGATTCAAGTCTTTTGTTTTAGCATATTACATAAGCAGTTTGAATCTACAAGTAAAAATCTACAACAAATTGATGCCCAAGAGTGCCCATGATAAGTAAGTAAACTACTCAACTATACCAACGAAAAGCCACACCTTTGGGGTCGAAGGCCTACCTTCAAACATACATTCGTAAAAGATGGGCGAGGAACCACATGGTTGGCTCAGGTGGCAAAGAAAATGGCACATCGAGTTATCTGGGGGTTGTAAGGGGCCACTAGCTGCTGGTTGAGGACCATCTAGGAGAAGAAATTTCTCCCATATACACTATCCACAGGTTGTGGATAACAATACCTTATGTCGTCCCCCATCTCAATGTGCATATGCAAGTATTTTTCCTCTAGGTCACTAAAAAATTCTCTATTCCCCATCATATGGAATGAGGCATCTGATTCCAAATACCACACACTCCCCATCATTGTGTTGTCCATACATGCAATGAGGGTAAATTCAAGCTCGAACTATGAAGCAAAAGATTCACCTGCTACTCCTCTTGAGGTCTTCTTACTTTCCTTCTTGTGTGGAAACTTCGTGGCATAGTGCCCAAATTTATGATAGTGAAAGCACTTGATTTTGGACAAGTCTTTCTTCTTTCCCCCGTGACTAGATTCTGGTTTCGATTGGGATTTCTCCCCTTTTCCCTTCTTTGCCTTTTCAGCCAAGGCAAATTTTTCTTCATCCTCACCCTTGGATGAAGTTCCATCTCTGATATTCCACCTTATTTCCTCCTGTACTAGGTCAGACCATAAGCGCTCCCAAATCGTTAGTTTATCCCTCCCATTTATCGAATCTTGATAACTATGCCAAATCTTGGGAAGGTCCAAAAGGGATAAACCTACCAAATCTTCTTCAGGGACATTAAGACTAGCCCTGCTAAGTTCATCACGACACTGTGTAAACTTGCTCAGATACTACAAAATTATGTCATTCTTCTGCATCTTGATACTTCGAAGTTTATTCTTGAGTGCTAGCTTCCTATGATCATTACTATTCTCAAACAATTTTTTCATTTCTTTCCTCTTCTTTAACAAAATTTCTTTTCCATGGATATTTGAAACAATATGATCCCGTACTCCCTCCAAGATGATTCTCCTCACCTTGGACACATATTTCTTCCATTGAGCAAGGTTCTGAGTATAAGATGGTTGAGGTTTTGCTACATCTACCTTGGTGTATTCTAGCAACCCATTGTCATCTAATATTTCCTCAATGAAGTCCTTCCACGCAACAAAATTTGAGGTGCCTTCCAAGGCATCTTCTCAACTTTGAAGAAATCTTGCTACATTGATCTTCAAATTCAAACCTTTGAGACCCAACTTCAAATTTCCTATTCTATTGTGAATCCTGCTCTGATACCATGAATAAATTATGATGTCGATTCAAAACTACTCATGAAATTTACAAAATCACAAGACTCGAAGATACTGTACTGCTTTGCGGACATTAATTCATAATTTAGAACACAAATCATAGACATGCAAAAGGAAATATCACACATGCACAAAGATTTATCTAGGGTAAAGCAATTGCTCAAAACCCCTTCCTATTTATATTGCATTAATCAAAGAATAGAGATGAATATTTATGCTTCCTCAAGCCTGAGCACAACCTGCAAGTGTATAGTCTATCTCTCTGCCTGGCTGACTGACTCTGGCCAACACTTAGCCAATTTTGAAGCCCTCCAAGCTCATATTTCTTTGTGTTGATCCTTGAGGAAATTAGCCCCTATTATTTAGGAATTTCCCTCAATTGGATTGCACAATTCCTTTAGGCTCTTCCTTTCATTGCATGCACCACCTGTACACATTGGAATAGTCTACAACTGATAGGACATTGCCTTGGAATTTCCATCTCAACTAGGTAACTTGAATTCTCTACATGCATAAGTTATTTTGGTTGATTGATTAGTTAATTGGTTCATCACTGAGTGCGGTTGAAGTTACACTTCCACAACTTGACCTTCTAGTAGTTCCTTCAACAATTAGAATAACTTAACTGACCATAAACCAATTTAACTGAAATGGATTGCTACAAATTAGCAATCAATCATAGTGAAATGAACTCAAGCTTCCCCAACTCGAATGAACTTAATTAACTAAGTGACAAGCTCCATGTCACCTCAATTAACTACCTCTAAGATTTCTGCTAAAATTGAAATTCTTATTTCCTCTAGTTTGACCAAGGCAAAGTCAAACTGAGATTTTCTTGCTGTATTTTCAACAATTTCCTCTCAACTGGTCCATCTGTTACTATAATTTTTCTTTATATTTGAAGTTTGAAAGTAAACAAACTCAACTATAAAATTAGCTTGGGTGAGGGGAAATATAGAGTAAAATGAGGCGTGACATGAAATATTAGGTAAAATTTAATAATATTACATTTTAATTAGTATTTCTCCCCACCTGTGGCCACTTTTTATTGGGTAGGGGTGGTAATAAATATTGTAATATTACATTTTATGATTTCCCTTCACTCAACTCACTTTTTATTAAAAAAATTATTTATGTTTGAGGGTCATAAGTAAACTTAACTCCTATGTAAACATTTGATGTTGTAATCTTTAACATTTTTGAATTGGTAAAAATAAAATAAAAAAAATAAAATTAATAATTATATTCATATTTATATTTATATTAATTATAATTAATAATTAAACTAGCCTAGATCCATCTTAATTCTAGATCTACCAAGCACTGAGAGGGATCAAATTTCTTGATATGCAAACATCTTTTAAAGTGAAAAGAGATTTGATCCCTCTTGGGGCTTGGTAGATCTGGAGTTAAGATGGATCTAGGAGAGTGTAATTCCAATTAAGGAACTATAGTTGTATTCTAATCCAAGGCTAATGGAGTACGGGTTTATGGATGTCGCATGATATACATATTGTATTGTAATATTGTAAAGATAGAATATACTAAAAAAATATTTTGGATTTACCTGGTTTAGTTTCAAGGGTAAAATCTCTTTGTTAAATGTGTATGTGCCATTGAATTTTTTCTGTTGTTATGAAGAATATATTTACAACAATTAATTGTACAGGGTCAAAACCAACATGTTAAGGACTAGGTGTTAGACACTAGGTATTGTAGGTCCCTAAACATAAAGATTTTTAAGCTCATTAAACTTTATTGACTCAATATGCCTTGATAGCTTACGTGGTGGAGAAGAGAGGACAACAATACAAAGGATTATGTAGAAATTGGACCTCCTAGACAATACGTTTGAGGCAATTTACAAAGAAGTTTTTGACATGGATTTCAGAGTTTCAAATCACATAGATCCCCATGATGATCTTGAAGCAACAGTTGACCAAACTTAAACTTCCGGGGCACACCATGAGTTGTTTTTTATATTTTATTAGTCATGTGAATTTACTATAGGTAACTAATAACTTTGCAATGTACTCATAATATTTGAAACATTCTCTATAACTTTTTAAAATTGTTGTGTACCTTCTTTCCCATGAGTCATGACACAATTTATACTCTCTATTGTAAGATATTAATATAAAAGTACATAAATTAAAGGAAAAAGTTGCACTGTATGGAAATGGTTTCTTTATATTTATCTTGCTCTCTTCTTATAATAATAGTCTAATTTTAAGGTCATGGTTAAGCATGCACGAGACCCCCTTGTTTATGGGGCGAGGAACCATCTTTGTGTAATGATTTTACTACTACAGTGTATGGAGGTGTACATACTCTACCCTCTTCTAAATTTGAACATGTAACTTCTCAAAGAGAAACACATACTATTAATCATAAAACCTACTCATTGTATACAAATATACACAACCGCTAAAACACAAATTATATGTTCCCATAGAAAACAATGGAGAGAACCAAGTTTTTTGTTTGTTTGTTTGTAACCAAATGTATCTACATTATATTAACACGCAAAAAATATATATAATTTACATCCAAGAGTGCATTCTTTGCCTCTGTGTGAGTAAACCAGAGATGGAAACTAAAGTGTTCTACCTCAAGAAGGAGAAACTTGAGCCTGAAGGTCTTACAATTTTTAAAAAGTAATTGACATTTAACAAAAAACATGCTTCTAAGATCTAGCATTACATATTTGTTGCATGAGAGACCAAAACTAGTACACATCGAGGCATAAGGCTTAGTGACACGGGTCCACCATCCACACAAAAAAAATACTGAAGAGGCCTATTGGGAGGCGGTACTGGACTGAGAGAACCAACTTGAAAGTCGCCATACGTCCAAGGATCTAGATTTTTCGACATTGGAATTGCATGGTTTCCATGCAATGCCTTGAGCCTACATGCTGCTAGTGTCTGTCGGAAGCTCCTTTAGAATGTAACAATCACAGAGACTTGGGCGAGGAGGGGAGGAGGGAGCGTCGACCACCAAGGGGATAGGAGCATGGGAGGGGGGGGGATGGGCCACACGAGCACATGGAATGGGTGGAGAGGAGGAGCCAACACATGAGGAATGAGATGGGGAGGGAGTAGGGGAGGAAGAGGAGGGGATGTTTGGTGGAAAATTGACGCAAAGGACTGTGGAAAGTCGTTTGAGTGAGGAGACATAATGGATTTGATGGGAAGAGAGCTTGGAAATCCAGTTAGAGGCCTTCAACCTCTCTTGATCTCTTTCCTTGAGCTGTCAGGCGAGGAGGTTCCTGAGACCCCAGAGCGTAGACGAACTTTGCGAATATCCGCCTCCTCCATGGCTAGGACTTCACTGCAAATGGACTCGGGAATACCATGATCAAACATCGTGACAATACCCAGTGTCAAACACCTCGAATCTACAGTCTCCCTAAGATACATAAAAATGAAGTTCCCTTAAGGCCTATTGTTAATACCTTTGGTTCCCCTACTTATGGATTGGCTAAATATGTAGCTAACAAATTAAGTCCCTTGGTTGGCCATATTGATTCCTTCATAAAAGACTTATGACTTTGTCAAACTCATCAAAGATGAAAAATTGGACAAGGATGACATAATCTCTAGTTTCGATGTTTCATTATTCACCAAGATTCCGTTAGATGATGTTATCCAAGTTCTTTATGAAGAAATTGATCGTGATACCGCGAGACTTGCAAAATTTTGCCTTCACTGAACATTCTTTAGTTTCCAGGGAGAATTATATGAGCAAGTAACAAGTGTTGCAATGGGATCCCACCATTCTCCTATTCTATCAAATCTATACATGGAAAAATTTGAGCATAAATCATTGAACTCCTACTCGTTAAAACCTAAAAGATGGAAAAGGTACGTTGATGATACTAATGTGAATTTGCATCATGGCAAAGAAGAACTTAATAAATTCTTGGATCATCTTAATGATATACCAGAAGACATAAAATTCACTATGGAACTAGAGGACGACAAGTGCATTCCTTTCCTTGATGTATTAATTACCAGAAATAATGATGGAACCCTAGGACATCAAGTTTTTAGAAAAAAAATACACATATTGATAGTTATCTTCATGCAGACTCCCATCGTTACCCAACTCAAAAATTTGTATTTCTAAATACCTTAGCATTAAGAGTTGTTAGAATATCAGATAAGGATCACTTGAAGCAGGAGTTGTGCGCCTCAATAAGGTCTTCAAAGGGATCAGTTACAAGAACACGGGCGTCTCTAAGGCCATAAATAAAGCTATATAAAATATAAACAACTTACAAAAATCCACTTGTCTATAACCTTATGGAAGAAGAGCACACCTTCCATACATTCGCGATGTGATTGATAAAATAGCTAAAGCTCTCAAAAGAAGGAATGTCGGTTCAACATTAAGGCCATTTGCAACAATTAGGCAGAAAATGAAATCATTTAAGGAACACATTGATCAAAATCAGTTAAAGGGAGTTTGCAAGATCAACTGCTCTTGTGGAAAAATCTACATAGGTGAAATTGGAAGTGTAACACCCTCCTCCCACACTTACCCAAGCTAATCATTCCACTGAGGTAAATATGTGACGAAGAGTTACTATGATGTGATTTAACTCCCCAAGTATAGTTAAGGAAGTGGAATCGACAAACCAAAATAAAACTGACCTTCCTTAGGGGCTACAAGACCCCCAAGGGCTAACCAACCACTCCAGGTGACCAACCCTTGAGTTAACTTTCTTTTTAACTGAACTAAACCCCCAGTTTCTCCCATGACAAGCCCTCCATGTGACTGAAACCCTCTAGTCACTCCCACAACAAGGCCTCCATGCGACTGCAGAAATTTTCAACCCATTTTGTGCCAACAACCACAGGATTTAAGCCACTTTTTCAAGGCTAGGACCCAGGCCTCTGCCCATAACTTGATGAAACACTCGAAAGTGATAATTAACAAGAAGACAATGCCTCTAATGCAAAACTTGAATGAGGACCTAACCTGACTCATCCTAACCATGATATGCATTTCATCAAACACATCATGAACATGTAATGTATAGGTCATAAATACACATTTGAACATAGGGGCCTCATACTTATCTGAGATTCATCAAGAAGGCCTTATGCCTTTTCACAATAACTACATTATCATCTATTAGGTCATACATTCATTTAAATTTTATTTAATATTAATTAAAACTTGATAAGAGGCATAACCAAAGTTTTTCATAAAACCATGCTTATATCCAACATATAACCAGAAAAATAACAATGATAAAACCGTCATCAAAGCCACATAAGAGAAAGTATATTTACTAATGAAATACATTTGAAAAATATCTCTTATTAACATATGCAAACGCCAACCAAGTTAGGGACTTCCACGTACCACCCGACCATAGATTGGGCTAAACCAAATCTTTCTTTCAACTAATCACCCTTGTGCCATATCCCAAGCATGAATATGGGACTCACAAAAAAACTAACCAGGGCTTCTCAGGATTTACCATGTATATCCTGTTATTACTGGTCAAGGGATTCCTATGCCCGAAACCCTCATCTATAAAACTAGGTTTTACCTTGTATCTTGCCATTACCGATCAAGGGATTCCTAGGCCCAAACAAGAAACACACATTACGAGGCTTTACCACAATCCCGCCAAAATTGGTCAAGGGATCACTAGGCCCTAAACAAGCATCAATGCCTTCAGATCTCTCCACCTAAACAATGAGGAATTTGTTGTCTCCGTCCTCAGGCTTTACCGTGTATCCCACCATTTATTGGTCAAGGGATTCCTAGGCCTTTGGGAATTTTCCCGAGACCACCCCACTCAATTTCAAAACCATATGACAATCCAACTCAACCAAGTAAAAGAACCCCATGACACCATGGCTATCTAGAAATGGAAAGGCAAGGCTGAAAACCACTGTCACACTTGGAAAATCCCATGTCAATGACAACAAGAGAACCAAATACACACATGTGTGTACCATGCATGCCAAAACTAGCGAGGATATCATACATGAAACTTGATACTTGCAAGTAATCTTGTTGCAGCCACTTGATCCCACTCTTCCTTGCTTGATCTTTTATTTCCTTTCTCCAATGCTAGAGTGCTCCAAGAATTCTCTAAGTGTGCAAGAGTATGAGAGAGTAGAGAGAATAAAGAGAGAGCTCCAAAACTAAACTGACAAAAGCCGTGAACTGATCCTCGGAATCCTTTTTATCAATTAGACCTCTATTTTCTTCAATTTCCATTATTTTTCCTTCATTTTCCTCCTCACATGCAACCTGTGACCTTTCACCTTCCTTTTCTCTTGATTTCCATTATTTTCATAAATAAAATGCTAATTAATGCCTCTTGCCTTTTCAAATCCTTTTCCATTGCCTTCGCCAGTTTCCCCTTAACCATAATAAACCAAATGAACACTCGCTAAGATTTTTTGCCCAACATTCAACTTGGAATACGTGTCCCATGTCCTTGGTCTTATTTTACGTTTATTACCTTTATTACATTAACTTTTAACCTGAGGCTGTTACATGAAGATCATTAAAAAAAAGAATTAAGGAGCATTGTGCTGACATTAGAAATCAAATATCTCACACATCTACTCTTGCAGAGCATGCCTTTCACACTAAGCATCACATCTGTCTAGAGGATGCTACTATCATTGCTAAGGAAGATCATTATTTTAAAAGAAGACTTAGAGAGGCTTTAGAGATTTTGAAACATCCTAATAACCTCAATCGGGATGGAGGTCTTGACGTGAGGAGTTGGTTCCCTGTGCTCTCTCAACTCTAAGGCTTGTTGCCTCCCCCTACTAACATTAAATTAATTAAGTTAGGATTAATTAATATAACACACACACACACACACATTTTTGTTTGTCAAGTGGCTTGAGTTCTCTAGAGATTACATCAGGGTTGACCTTTGGCTTCAAAAACTACGACCCCGGGGCATCTAAGCCGTCAAAATCACCCGGGGATCGCACCTGGCCTGGGCCACACCAACCCTTAACATGACTGGATTTTTGCCCACAGAGTTTTGAACCAGTGACCTTCACATCACATAGTGACTTAACAATATACCCCATCACCATCTATTCTGCGCCTCGTGGGAAACTAATACATATATTAATTAATTAATTAATTTACAGTTAAATTAATTAGTAATATAAACAATTAATTAATTAGTGATACAAATTAAGTAATTAATTACCTCCAATATATTAAATAATTACAATCAATTGATTTTAATTAACTATAATTAATACTTTGATATTAATTAATATTTCACTATTATTTAATAATATTAACCATCAATATTGATATTACTTATCATATTATTAATTAACTATATTAATTAATTAATTAAGGAACCAAATAATTATTTAATTAATTTACAACGTTAATTTGTTAATTAATTAATTAGTGATATTAATTAACTAACTAATTAACAAAGTTAATTAATTAATTAGTCAATTAAATACTAATGCTTTAATATTAATTATTAATATACTATTATTTAATAACAATTAATTATTAATTATTTATCTCTATTATATTAACTATTTCTAATTTATTGTCGAGCCCAACTAGCACAATCGGTTGAGGATGGGCCTCGTTAGCAAGGCGACCCAAGATCAAACCTCACTGAAGTTGTTGCGCCTGTGCTAGGGGGATGAGACATGATAAATCCAGTTAGCTTAGGGCTGGTGTGGCCCAGGTCAGGTGCAGTCCTCAGGTGAATTTGACAGCTTAGATGCCGTTGGGTTGCAGTTTCTCAGGCCACAGGTCAAGCCTGGAGGAACACAGACAACTTGACAAAAAAAAATTATTTATAATTTTATTAATTTTTTGGATTTCCTGTTGGTCAGTGTCCTTTCTTTTTATCTATTTATTTACACCTCTTCTCCCTATACTTTCTCTCATTAGTATTTCTCCTGATGATGGCTCCTGATTTTGACTTGAAACATTGAGTTAAAATGATATTGCGGATAAATCTCCAGAAACCTATTCCTCAAATTCAAATCACCACAAAAATTTGCAAAAAAGAATGATGACATCAACGAAGGTGGTGGGGATACACCCTCGGCCTCTACCTTTACCATGGCATTGGCCCCTCCCCCTGTCATGGTTCATTTTCTGATGGAAACAAAGCAGAGTTGTAGTGCCAGAGGTAGAGGGAGTGTTGGAGGGAATAACAGAGGGAGAATAAAGTTGGGTGCAGGAGCATATGAGCTTGGTACAAAGACAACTGGAGCTAGGGAAGAGGTGTGAAGGTCGAGTTTGCCACATGGCGAGGGATGCGAGCCAAGTGGAGCTTGCTGATGGGGGGGTTTGGGAAATGTGCAAGAGGACTCGGGGGCACCCGGATCCGGGGAAGAACCAAATTTATTTTTCCACATCCGGGGGAGAAACAGATGTGAAAAAAAAATGTCATCATACTTTACACCAAAATATTCAATACGAGATTAAACCTCTTGTTCCTTTAATAATCAACAAAAAAGAATAGAGTCAGAAGGTAATTTATCATCTCTCAAATATTTGGATCAAAATGCTTACACACTTACAATTGAGTCTAATATATTTCTTACTCGTGGTAAATTTGGAGTGAAATATATTTCTTACTCGTGGTAAGTTTTGAGTCAAATATATTTCTTACTCGTGGTAAGTTGAGAAATATCAAATTGTAGTGCCCAATTAAAACCAACCTATATCCGTCTTAATTATGGATCTATTAAGCATCGAGAGGGATCAAATCTCGCGAGTTGCAAAACACTTTTTGAGTGCAAAATTTGAGGAAAGGTTTGTGCCTCGAGAGATTTGATCCCTGTCAACGCTTGATAGATCTAGAGTTAAGATGGATCTAGGTCGGTTTCATTCATGCGCAACCACATGAAATTTGTCTAACATATGATTAATCTAATCATTTTTTTTAACTGAAACGGGTATGGATTTTTATTAATAAAGAGCTCCAAATGGCCGAAGCCTTACAATCTTCAGTGCAGGACTTTTACATTTTCCTGTTACAAGCTGATGTCTTTTTCATGGGATGCAAATTTTTTCTGGTTCTCCCTCGTTTATGCTGAGGTCTCCTTGGCTCAAAAGACATCCTTTATTGGCATAATAGTCCGCTTCTTTATTTGATTCTCTGAGAATATGGTAGCATTTAAAGGAAGTGAAGTCTTGTAGGATATATCTCAGCCTTTGCAGATTCTTATTTAAGCCGACATCATTAAATTGACCTTTCGAATGTATCATTTTGATCAGGATTTCTGAATCGTCGAATGCTTGCAGCTCCCAGTGTCCTCTTTCTTTAGCTATTTGACATGCTTTTGTCAAGCTCAGGATTTCTACTTGGTTGTTGGATCGCTGTCCTAGTCCCCAACAAAAGGTTTCTTTGGTGCTTCCGTCAGAAGAGTATATGAGTCCTCCAGCTCCCGCTATCCCAGGGTTCCCTTTTGAGGCACCATCAAAGAAGACTGTAGTTATTCCTTGCTGCCTCCACCAACTCTGAAATATTTCATCCTTATCTCTTAGCCTCCACTCAGGATTGAGTTGGGGTTTTCCAATACTGTGGATCCATTGGGTTAATGCAAGGGTTCCAAGCCAGCTCTTTTCCTCCTGCTGCACCGAAGAGTCATCTTTGAGTTTTTGGGAGTTCAAAGTTTCCAGGAGAAGGCCTTTTTCTTTTGCTGCTACCGTGTTGGGTGTCCAGACTACATTGTTGAATATCTACTCATTTCTAGCTAACCATAGCTTCCAACACACAAATTTGGGAATGGTGATCCAAATTCTGGCCCATGAGGAGTTGAGGGAGGACAAAGGATAGCGATCTTTCCATGATAAAAATAAGTCCACTACTGAAATTTTAGTGGGGATTGCCACCTTGAGTCCTTGGAGTATGAGTGTCCAAACTTTGTTTGCAAATGAGCAGTCTACAAACAGGTGATCCATGGTTTCCATGGCCTCTTTGCATAGTGAGCATCTATGCGGACCTGCTATTTTCCTTTTCAATAAGTTTTCACCAGTCAAAATATTTTTGTGCATTAATATCCAGAAGAAGAAGTTAACCTTGGGCAGCGCCAATGGATCCCATACCTCCATCCAAAACCTTGCAGGGAGAGATCTATCTCTGTGTGATTGCAACAACTCGTAACCTTTGGCTGAGGAGTATACTCCTGTAGGTCCCCAACCCCATTTATCTTTTTCTGTCTTGTGCACCGGAGCTGCTTCACGAAGTTCTTCTTTTAGCGTTTCTGTTTGCTGTGATAAATGATCTGGTATGTTACTAAAGTTCCAATCAATCCAGAACCCGGATTCATCCCATTTTGAGATATCATATATTGTCTTATCTCCTCTGCTTTCAAGAAGCTCGCAGATTTCTTGCAGGCTATCATTTGATGCTAAGGGCGACTACCCCATTATGCGATTTGTTCTCAACTTGACATGCTTACCATTCCCAGGGATACGATACAGATTTTGGGAGAAGAATCACAATCCTTTAATACACAGTTGCCATAGCAGCGTGCTCCTTTTGCTGTTTGTGTTTTGCAGGTTTTTGAGTTTTGCGTTTGGTATATATTTATGCCTCAATGTTTTGCTGATAGGGTGATTGGGGTCACTGTGGAGCTTCCATAGTATCTTGCATCCTAGAGCTATATTGGCGAGGTCCGGATCGCGAATTTGAAGGCCGCCTTCTCTCATGGTTCTCTTTGTTGTCTCCCATTTAACCAAATGGAATTTGTTCTGATTTCCTTTGCCTCCCTGCCACAGAAAATCTCTCATGATTTTATTAATTTGCCTCGAAATCGACTTTGGTGCCATGAGGTAGGACGCTTGATATATTGGTAGAGATGAAAGAATGGATTTTATCAGAGTTAATTTGCCACCATGATTTAGCCATTGACCTCCCAATGCAACGATTTTGCCTTTGATTTTTGTTATTACTCCTTCCCACATATTGAATCTGTTTGTGCCCAGTGTTAATGGTAGTCCAAGATAATTGATTTTGTCCCATTTTGAGTATCCGTTGAACCCCAAATTGCGAGCTATGTTTTGAGTTTCTTCCTCTTCTGCATTCCAACTATAGACTGCGCTTTTTCTTTCACTGATTAGTGCTCTAGTTGCTTTGCAGTAGGCTTGGAGAGTATTTTTGAATGCAGAGGCTATTCTGTTTGAAGCTCCGCCCAGCATGAGGGAATCATCCGTGAACAGGGCGTGATTTATTGCTTTGAGATCCTTAGTTATTTTCAAACCTGGGGCAACTCCTGCTATCATGTCCTGCTCCAACTTTCTGCTCAACATATCCGCCATTAAAATGTAAAGAAATGGAGAAAGAGGGCATCCTTGCCTCAGCCCCCTCATGGCTTGGAAGAAATCAGCTGGCCTCCCATTTACCAAAGGCGCAATCCAAGGACTTATGGTACAAGATTGGATCAGTTTGACAAATTCTTAGTCGAATCCGAAGGAAAGTAGAACTTGATAGAGGAAGGAAAACTTTACTCTATCGAATGCATTGGCCATGTCTAACTTGATTAGCATGCCTTTCTCATTTCTAAGGTTGCTGGAGTGCATGGCTTCCTGAACTTGAATTACGTTATCCAGAATGTGTCTCCCATTGACGAAGCCTCCTTGCGAATCTGATATGAGTTTGTTTAGCAGTGGCTTTATTCTGTTTGCAAGGAGTTTTGCAATTATTTTGTATGAAGCATTGCATAAAGAGATTGGCCTAAACCTGTTAAAGGAAGCAGGGTTTGACTCTTTCGGTATTAAAGCAAGGAATGTTGAGTTGGTGCTGCCACCCAGTTTTGCTTTCTGAAGGAATCCTTTTATCATTTGAATAAGATCTGTTTTGATTATGTCCCAACATATCCTGTAGAAGTGAATGGTGAACCCATCTGGCCTAGGGGCTTTATCTGGATTCATGGACCAGATAATTTTGCTGATTTCTTCTTCATTGGTTTGCTTCAACAATGCTGCATTGTCCTCTTTAGTGACCAGCGCTAGAATGTTCTTTAGGAATTCTTTGTTGTCTTCTTCACAGTCATCATTCTCTTTACTGTAAAGATGGTGGAAATGTAATGCAACAATAGATTTTATTTGATCTATTCCTTTGCATGACCTCCCATCAAAGGTGGTGATCTCTGTGATGTGATTCTTGGAGAGATGGGCTCTACATTGTCGATGGAAATATGTTGTGTTTCTATCTCTAGCTTCCAGCCAAAGGCTCCGGGACTTTAATCTCCAATATTCTTCTTCATTTCTGAAGGAGCAAAATGTTTTGCATTGGGCTTCTTGCTCCTTTTCTAGCTCTGTTTTAGTTATATCTATTGTATCCATTTCACTTTGCAGCTTTTCTAGGTGCTGCACTGACTCCATTCTTTGATCTTTGGGAGTATTTGATGGGAGTTTACTCCATTCCTTGAGGGCCTTTTTTGTTATTTTTAATTTTTGTTCCCATACATAATTGGGGGAGCCATTGACTGAGGTGGACCATGCTAGTCAGACCGTTTCTGCAAAGCCACTCTTTCCATTCCACAATGGGCTGAATCTAAAAGGGATTGGGCCCAAATTTTCTTCCTCCTCTAACATTAGCCAAATGGGTTTGTGATTTGAGGTAAGCTTGGGAAGAATGGCTGATGAGATTAGCCTCCTTTCCATCAACATTATGCTTTGAACCAAGAACCTGTCCAATCTGGCGGATATGTGGTCTTCCCTTGTCCTGTTATTGGTCCAGGTGTAGAGCCCTTTTCTTGGTTTAAAATCCAGTAGGTCCCATTGTTGTATCATGTCTTCTACTACATAGATCATCTGATCCTTGCTGGTCCTGCCCCCTCTCTTTTCTTTTTCATTCATCACTAGATTTAGATCTCCAGCTATGATTATGTTGTTTGGGGTATTTAGTTCCAAAAACTCATTTAATGTTTTCCAACAGTCTTTCTTTTCAGAATACAATACCGGTACATATAAATTGAATAATGCAATGGTTAACTTACTTGCTATGTGCTTCAGCTCTGTGAAGCTCCAGTGTTGTGTGTTGTGGGAGTTGACAAGCCTGAACTGGTCTCCCTTCCACAGGGTTGCTATTCCACCGGAAGAGCCTCTTGCGCTTATTGCTTTTCCTGCGTTCTTCTGCCATTTCTTTTTGCTGATCTCTAGAAGGACCTCCCCTTCTATCTTTGTCTCTTGGAGCATTAGGATGTCTGCTGGTTCCGCTTTCAGTAGATCTTTGACCGCTTCAATTTTCATCGGGTTCCCCAGCCCTCTGCAGTTCCAAGAGACGATTTTCATTACTTACTGTTAGGGGTGGTTGGGCCTCCTCCTTTTGGCGGCCTTGTCCTTGTACTTCTGCCGATTGACATTTCTATAGTGGGTTGACTTCCTTGAGTCTTTTGCCTTTCAGCTTCTTCCTCCCTTGCTTCTCTGCGGGACTTTCTTCCTGCTCTTTTGGTAGGCCTTTCTAAGATCTCATCCTCCGATGAGCTTGGTGATTCATGTACTTTCTTTCTTGCTATGTCGGCATAAGAGGGGGAGGGGACTACTTCGGGGGTTCTTACATTTTGCCCTTTCTCCTTTGTTCCTTTCCCATTAGGAGGGGATTTGGGTTGTTCACTGCAGTCCTTATTTACTTCCAGCTCTTCTGCGGCCTTACTGGGCTCTGCATTTTGAGATCTTGATTTCGACATGGGGTTGGAGTTCCCATCTTTTTGTTCCTGCCCCATTGGCCCAGGGTTGTTTTCCTTTGTTATTCCTTTGCTTCTAGGTTTTGCTGTCCCTGCTTTTTGCACTGTGGTCCATTGTTCTGCTTTCTCGCTCTCTTCTGCTTCCTTTTTTTTGCAATGTCTTGCGAAATGGCCGTAGCCGTGACAGTGCCAACATTTGAAGGGTAATTGCTCGTAGTCTAGCTCCTGGATGTGCGTCCAGTCTGCTGCAGTAAGTTTAATTGCCTCTGGCAACCCTACTTCTAGATCAACCTCCACGCAGATCCGTGTGCATGAGTACTGATCCTTTCGCACTGCTTGATCAATATACCTTCCAAGAAAATTGCTGATAGCTTGCAGTGATTTTTGATTCCAACAATGTAAAGGAAGATGAGGTAGGCGGACCCAAACTGGAACGGCAGATGACACATCCTGGGCTGGGGCGAAATCAGGGGTCCATTTGTTCAAGTATAAACTCTGAGCCCCATGAAGTATGGGCCATTTCTGAAGATGAGATTTTTATCCTCAGAGCTTTCGAACATGAATACATAGAATCCTTTTCCTACAAAGTGGCTCTTGATTCCTTCTGATATGAGCGACGTCCAATTCCTCTACACCCAAGCTTCAACGGATTTGGGAGAAGGCCAAAGCCCGGTAAACTGTCCTATGAGCCCTCTGTCTGCAAGATTGACTGCTGATCTGCATGTTTCTGCAATTGGCAATTCCACGATTGGGATGCAGTCCAGCTTTTTGACGAATTTCTGCTGAGTCTCGGATAATGGTCTCTTGAGAGATCCGACGATGAGCTTCTTCAATGCGAGGAGTTTGGGCAGGGGAGGGGAGGGATTGGCACCCCCGTCGGCCCCCTTTGGAGCTGCAAACCTGTGAAGAGGTCTCTGTGGCAGCGCTGTCTAGGTCACGGGCTGTGCAGCGCGGCACAACAAAAAAAATTATCTAAATGGGTAAAAAAAAATTAATCTAATCATTTTAAATATATTAAATATGTATAAGATTAATTTGACAAGTTCCTTCTCTTCTGCATCTCATGCAAATTAGGCCTACAATTATACTAAACACTTGAATTCCAACATATGACACCTTGCACAAATGATATATTTGAGCATGGGCTAATTGATCAATTTTGTCACGAAATTTTAGATGTGCAATATTCATATTAGCACTAGTTTAGGTTGATCTTGGGCATATATATATTTTAAACATATTCTTGTCATAATATTTTCTTTGCATCTTGCACTATAAATAAGTTGGTTGAATATTGTTTTCTTTGTCAATATGCTCTTTAGTGTTCATATTTTTGTTTTCTCTATTCTTCATGCTCTTCAATTGTCATTCCATCTGCCTTTTTTTGGTCAATTTCCTCTTCATTATACATTTTCTTGTATTTTTTTTACTTTTTACAATATTTAATTATTATTTGTTGTGCCCTTATTTGCCAATATGCTCTTCAATATTCTCTTTGATGTGTTTTCTGTTGTTCAATTTTTTTCCTTCATCTATTCTTGTTGTTGTGCAGTCGTCACTTGTTGTGCTTGTCTTTATTGATCTGATCTTTGCTTCTCCCTTTGTTGTTGACACTCCTTAGTAACTTCCTTTTCTTCTGGCTTTCTCTATTAACTTGCTCTTTGTTTTTCATTTCTATTTAAGATGGATCTAGGTGCTTTGTTGTTCATTTCTATTTAATATGGATCTAGGTTGATGATTACTATAACACAAAAATCAACGCCCGACATCAATAATTACTTTGTGCATACACTAAAATCAATGCACCCTATTAATTTAATTATTTTGAAAATAATGCACATCATCCATTTTTTTACATCAAATCACAAATTAACATATGCACTGAAACACATGCATCCTTAGTTGTCATTTCTTGTGTCTTTCTTTGTCGACTTGCTCCTTTTTGTTTGTTTATATCTGAAGATGGATCTAGGTTCCTTGTTGTTCATTTCTATTTAAAATGGATCTAGGTTGATGGTTAGTGTAACATAGAAATTAATGCCCTGTATCAATAATTACTTTGTGCATACACTAAAATCAATGCATACTAATAATTAAATTGCTTTGAAAATAATGCACATCATCCATTTATTTACATCATATCACAAATTAACATATGCACTGAAATAAATGCATTCTTATTTGATTTCTTGTTCCTTTCTTTGTATACTTTCTCTTTGCTGTTCATTCATATTTAAGATGAATCTAGATTGATGATTAAGATGGATCTAGACTCTTTGGTCTTTTTTTACTAGGTTGAGCCTAGGTTGGGGCTAGCCCTTGTATTAGATGGAAGAAGATTGTTCCACCCATAATGGGATGCTTATCACCAAGATTGTGTGAGGCTCAGACAAGCCTGGACATCCCTTAGGAAGTTTAATTCCCCAAAACTAGCTTCCATCCTCAATCCCTCCCTATGAGGTTTGAACCTGTGACTTGGTAGAGACTAAACCCCATGCAAACTAAATGTTCTACATGTCATGGGTGATCTAAGCTCTTTGTTATTCATTTCTATTTGATATGGATCTAGGTTGATGATTACTGTAACACATAAATCAATGCATGTTGTTAATAATTATTTTGTGCATACACTGAAATCAAACCACATTATTACTCTAATTACTTTGAAAGCAATGCACATCGTTCATCTAATTACATCAGATCAAAAAGTAACATCTAGAATGAAACGAATTCATCTAGTTCTAACAATCAAATAGGATTAGAAATCAACATTTATGTCAAAATCAATGCATAAAGTGCAATTAATCAAATAAGATTAGGAAACAACGTCTACATGGAAATCAATGCGTCAAGTGCAATCAATCAAATAAGATTAAAATTCAACATCTACACTAAAATCAATTCATCTAATTTCAATTAAGAAAGAAAAATATTAATGTTAAAATAATCTAAACTCAAGTTAGGACCTTATATGCGCCTTTACCCCTTTAATTTAGTGAAATTTCAACAATTTAGGGTATATTGTTTTATATATGATTTTGAGACTTTGATAGATTTCTAACTCCAACTTCTTTTACTTTTTGTAAAAGTCCTACTTCCTCTTTATCTATGATTAATAATGTTTCATGTTCTTGTACCGAGTATGGAAGAGTTGGTGTATTTTCATGTCATGTCCTGTAAACAAAAATAATAAAATAATAAAAATAAAATAACCCACATTAAAATAAAAAAAAACTTTAGAAGAAAAAAACAACTAGAATAATAAAATAAATCGTCTACGTTATTATTATTATTTTTGTTGGGTAGTTAAGGTAGACTTGACTTGGTTAAGTTACTGGGGTTTTTGAGCCCCAGGTTTATGAGAACCCATGATACTCATGTGGAATATAGCCTATTTAAAGGGGGGAATTAAATCAACAAAGTAATAGTTATTTGCATAGGGGTTGGGGAGTGCGACCAATAACCAAGCTGAATTTTTAGCTTTGTGGCAGGGATTATAACTGGCTATCTTAAGGAGAATTTGATGGTTATTTTTATATGGTGATTCTATGATAGTCATCTAATAGGCGTTAAAGCTCAAAGAGAACCCTGGTCATATTCAATCTTCAATTTTGCAAAGAGTAAAATTGTAAATAACAAAATTTGAACCAATTGAGTTTTATCATGTCAAGAGACATTAAAAGCCAAAAGTGAATGCTTTAGAAAATAAGGGAGTCTCCTTAGAACAAGGTATATTGGTTTAAGATGAAAGGAGGGGGGTGTTTAAACCTTTACCATGAAAATCTCAAGCTTTGATCAGAGATTAGGTGTATTAAATTTTTTAAAAATAAATAAAAAGGGAATAAATTGGGTGGTGGACCAACATCCTTTTGTCACCCTGTACTCATGTTTTTAAAAACTTCAATCACTCTTTCCAGCAGATTAACAACTCTTCAGAAGCGTTGGGATCTATACCCGTGCATACAGTTAGCTTACTAATGTGATCGTAAGAAAATCCTGGGATACTTGGGAGCATAGAAAATTTTAGGGGTGAATGTTTGCCCTTTGGCGAAATTAAGGGGTTTTAAATTTTTAGTGGGTGAATATTTTGTATCATAGCACATTTTTACAAATCACCTCAAATAGCCCACCTTATTTTAAGGGAGAGGGTAAAAAAGGTAAATTTAGCCCTTGAAACTAGGAGTTACAACCTTCCATTCACCCATTTTCAAGAATAGGTTTTATTTAAGTGAATCCATTCGCCCATTTTCAAGAATAGGTTTTATTTAAGTGAATCCTATGGGCCAAATACCATATTTATAAAAGAGGTATGGTAAATTAATAAAAATATAAATAAATGAGAGGTATGGTAAATAAATAAAACATTTTTTATATTTACTCCATAAGTCACCACCTTATATACATGCAAGGGTGTAAACAAATAAAAATATAAGTAAAGTGGAGGTATGGTAAATAAATAAAACATCTTTTTATACTTACTCAAAAGGTATGGTAAATAAATAAAAATATAAATAAACTAGACGTATGGTAAATAAATAAAACCTCTTTTTATATTTAGTCCATAACCCTCGTTCTATTAATGAAGGCTCAAGAAAGAGGTTTTATTTAAGTGAATCCTATGGGCCAAATACCATATTTGTAAAAGAGGTATGGCAAATTAATAAAAATATAAATAAACGAGAGGTATGGTAAACAATGAAAACATTTTTTTTTAATATTTACTCCATAAGTCACCTTATATTTACGAACACTCAAAAAATGCGTTATATTTAGGTGAAACCTATGGGCAAAATACTATGGGACAAATACCATGGACTAGATTGTTATTAATACCATGCAAAAAAAACATTATTAACCGTAATATTAGTATTAATAAAAATAAAAATGGCACATGGTATTGACCCATGGTATTCACCTGGAATGTAGCCTATTTAAATGGGGGAATTAAACCACCATAGATCCATCTTTACTCTGGATCTACTAACCCCCAAGAGGTATCAAATATCATGATATGCAAACTAGCATAGAGTGAAAAAATATTTGATCCCTCTCGGGGCTTGGTTAAAATAAAAAATAAAATAAAATTCAACTATTAATTTTATTAATTTATATAAATTACTAATAGTAATTTTTAAGCTCCAGGTTTATGATAACCAATGGTATTGACCCATGGTATTCATGTGAGCATAGACTATTTAAAGGGAAAATTCTATCATCTTAGATCCATCTTAATTCTGAGTCTACTAAGTGCTCAGAGGGATAAATAGATTTCATCCCTCTAAGAGTGGTAGATGTGGAGTTAAGATGGATATAGGTTGGTTTTTATGATAATGAAGATATTAAATAGACTTAGGAAATTATATTGTAAAAACATCTTAAGGTGAATGGTTAAAGCATAGACATTGGACAAGTATATTTGTATACTTCTGTTTTAAACTGAAACAAATCCAGGGCTAAAAGGAATGGATTGATTGCACTAGTCATCCTTTTATAACTTTCCAACATATGCTGGAGTAAACAGATTGTAATTTGGGTAATTTTTATAACTGCAAACAGGAACATACTTGTGTATTGGCAGGGTGGTTACGAGGTCCCTAGAAGTGATGAATTTGAATTTTTCTTGGTTTTATATATATAGTATTAGGTTTTTTCTCATGCTTTCTGTGAATGACACAGGTGAATTTTATCCTACACCCACTAGGTTATCGATATGTAATTTCAGTAATTTTGATTTCAAAAGATATTTTAAAGAAATGCAATGATTTCATTTGTGTATTCAATAAACACAATATTCTAATGGAATTATGCATTTGTGGTTTACCTATAGGTTCCATGGAGAAGTGTTAGTGGTGTGACATCAATTGTCCTCAAGAAAAGGCTTTAGTTTTACTCTTTTTGGAAGCAAATACTTTCTTCCAACATTTTTGAGTTCCATGAAAAATTTGAAAGTCCTAATAGTATTCAATTATGGGTTCAAGAGAGACATAGTATTCAATTATGGGTTAAAGAGATCCACACTGAATGATCTATCCGCCTTATCTTCACTTAGTTTAAGACTATTCACTTGGAGAGCCTATATGTGCCCCCACTTCAAGAGCATAGTAAAGTCATGTAGAACTTAGAGAAGCTATCTTTAAGCTTTTAGTGAAGAATGGAAAAATGTCTGGGTTCAATAACAACCAGTCGAGCATTAAGCTTCCAATAATGCTAGATTTTAACCTGGAGCACTTTTGTGATTTGGAGGAGATGCCCCCTCGTATTTGTGACACATCTTCAGTTGTGAATTGGACTATTACTAACTGTCATTTCCTTCAAAAGTTACTGGATGACTTGGGGAACCTCAACTCTTTAAGAATGTTAAGGAATGAAAGAAAGTACATTATGCTAATTTCTCTTATGCTTTTCAAGTTTTTCTTGGATATCTACAACGTTTCAGGTAGAAAAGTACATTCTGTTAATGAAAATTTGTCTTGATAGAAAGGCCCAATTTCAAATTCTAATGCTTTCAAAAAACATTGTATAACTGTAATGTTTCTAAAAGGAAAGCATATTTTTTCAATTTAAGTATCATGATCCCATATTCCAACTTATTTTTCAGTAACCCATTAGGCTTTGTAGCTTTGAATAAATCCATGTCTTTTGATAAGATCCTCTTCCAAATTAGAACGAAGTTTCCTTTTGGCAATAACCACATACAATGTCTTGATTTTGTTATTGAGAAAATAGAGGTTGTGAAACAAGCTTGTGCCATACAAGGACTTGATTCATTGATTATGTATCAATTATGGCTCTTGATGTAACAATGTCTTGATTTTGTTGCTTGAAAACAGAGGTTACGCTTTACTATAGAATTTCTTACAATATTTCCATAAGTATTGATTTGTAATCTCAGTCACCGAGAGATGACAGTAATGACAAAGGTAATATTCCATGGTTTGAAGTTACCCTCTTACTAAATGTTTAAATATATCACCACAATTTAACTGTTAGTTAAAGGAATTGTATTTGATTTGTAAACAATTCATTGCTTGATTTATAGATTTTGATTTTTTCCCTTTTTTATTTTTTTCTCAGATTTGGTATGAGATATCTTCCAATATTTGGGTTCCCTAGTTTCCCCACCATAGCTATGAGGTTCAGATGCTATCATTAAATATTCTCAGAATGTTACAACTTTTCTAGTAAGTGTACTTTGAAACATTGTTGTTGCTTTTCCATGGTGTTAATGCTGAAATCGAGGTGGTCTTGTAATGATGGAGTGATTGTTTTCTAGCTACTAAGGCCATATGCATTTTTATCTCTTATGTTGTCCTGAGATATTCAAATTCAGAATAAGAATTGAGGTCTCGTTTCCACTGTAGATTGCAGTCAGTTTCTTGAACAAAATATATAGTAGATTATATTTTACTAATTAACTGTGGATGTGATCCCTCGCAGGAAAGGAAATTCAAAGTGACTTTGATTTCACATTGATTTATCAAAACATCCACACAGGAAAGGAGATTCAAAGTGACACTGATTTCACACTGATTTGTCAAAATGGAGGCAAGAGAAAAGGAAACTTTGTATTCAACAATGCTCTTAATTTCATATGTACATGCATAGACATATTAGTAGAAAATATTGAAGGGTTGCCTAAGTAATATTTTCCATTACACTACATTCTTTACAGCTTGTAAATAAATAAATCGGAACAATTCATTACACTAGTTATTCTTTATTAATCAATGGTTAATATTTTGATATTGAATTGGCTAAGATTTTTCTTCCTTCTGTGAAATTGTGTGTTCTATAATGCTTCTTTTCCATTCACTATGTATAACATATAAAGTGTGTCTAATGGAGTAGGAAGATTAGAAAGTCTTGTGATCCTTGAACTATGTTACAAGGCAGAAACCCAACGGGGCAGGGTAGGTGCATCCCCACAAAGGGGTCACAAATACCAAAGTTGGTATTGGCTAGTGCCTTGAGCTAGAAAATTTCCTTTACCCTTGTATTAACAATGAATCCAGAGAGGATTCTAATATTATCTTTTTAAGATTTATATTAGTTAAGATTGATGAATAAAATTCATGAGACATGAGCTAGGATGTCTTTGCAAGGTGGTTCTTGATTATTGGAAGCTATGATGGCCATTATGTCAGGCTAGGTGGTCACACTCCCTTGATCGTGAGCAAGATTGTGATCAAGATGGAAGACTTCATAGTCTGGATTGATTGTTTAGCAGTGATAATTAGTGGGCTCATTCACAAAAGCTTCTATTTCACTAATCCTTTTTATAGAGTTGTCAGATTCAATTTCCAAAGGTTTTAATTACACTATAGAGTTGAGTTCTGAGAGAGTTGTGATTCACAGTGTTAAGTATAGCAGCTATGACACTTGAATGAAGACAATCATAGTAGATGTATTAGACTCTGTTATAAGCTTACCTGCATATTATAAGGGACTTGGTTGGCTTTTTTATAATTTTATAAACAAGTTCAATTTCGTGGAAATGTGAAAAAAACAGTGATATTGCCACCATGTGGCTCTTGTCATATATGGTTTTATACTTTTTCAAAAAATTCTCTAAGAGTTCACAATGCTAAGATTCACTAGGACCTTACAAAGTTTTATTAGTTAGTGAAAGACTCACCAAGATCTTACAAGATTTTATAATTGAGTAAAATATTCGCCATGCCTGGTGAGAGATTCACAAAAAAATTATATATACATATTATATTATTGATAAAATTGCCTTCCATTTTTCCTATATACCATGGAGATTCACCCATTTATTATACATATAAATTTGGGGGGGTTCTTAAAATTTTCCCTAGTTGGAAGCCTTATTGAAATTATAATAAATGTGGAAGGATGTTGGGGATTGTTGTATCTCTTAACAAGGAGGAACAAACACACTCAAGGTATAAAGATTTAATGGCAAAGGGAGTGAGTTGCAGAAGTATTAACTCAGTTGATGAATATTTGGTAAGGATAATGTACTTCATAGGTGGGTGCATTGGATATGGTGAGCGTATTTCTGATTTGGTGGGTGCATGCGCGTCTAGATATAAGGTTCATTTTCTCGTCACCTTCCCTACTAAAATTCGAGTCAGATTCTTCAAGGTAACAACATGAAAGGAGGTTTATTGTCTAGGAGCTAACATGGAAAGGTTGCTAGTCTCTAAGAAGGAAGAATTTAGTCATCATTTAGACTATCTCACGACATCAATGGAGTGTATGATGTCTTTGTTAAATGGACAGGGGGAAATGGGGGCTGTGGAGACTCAAGCTCAATTAACCCTCCCGAGTCAGAAGATTGGTTCGATTCAAACTAAGTTGGACATACTGCAGACAAACTTCAATCTTTTGGATCTCCACCTCACAAGAATTGAATCCTTGATTTTGAATGGCATATCCTCAATCGACGTGGAAAAGGATAAGAGTGCAACAATGGTTGTGAATCAACTCACAACTCTAGAATAATCAGAAAAGGAAGCTAAGGTGGCAATAGAGTTCTAGGTCTCGACTCCAATACACCAAGGCTAAGCTAACAAGGAAAATGCTGAAGTTATTCTTTATTCTGGTCCAAGTAGTGTAGGATAGTCTCTTCTGGTTTTAAGTTATGTATTGCACATATTCTAGGAGTCTTTTGGAAGTTTTTTAAACAATGTCAATTTATTATTGTAGTATCTAGATAGTGTAGCAAGGAAAAAAAAATTATACAATTTTGATATTATTTGATGAAGAATCAGTGACAAATGTAAAAAGTTATGGTCTTGAATCCAACTTGAAATTAATAAAAAAAACTCTAACCATTCCATTTAAAAATAATAATAATAATTAAACCAACCTAGATCCATATTAACTCCGAATCTACCAAGTGCCAAGGGGGATTAAATCTCATGAGGTGCAAACCTCTTTTAGAATGAAAATAGTTTTGATCCGTCTTAGATCTTGGTAGATTTGAAGTTTAGATGGATCTAGGCTAGTATAATATCATGTAATATTAAACATATATTATATGGTATTATGTTAATTTTTCCATAATAATCTATTTTAGACATTACAATATTATGTTTAACATTGTAGTATTATAATACTATATCTAATACAATACAATATTATAATATTAATATATATATTTTTTATCATATAATATAATATTAAATTTTTCTAGCCTAATGCATTAATATTTATTAGCAGCCTAGATCCATCTTAAATCCAGATGTACCAAGAGAAGGACCAAGTCTAGAGTTAAGATGGATTTACACTAGTACTCTTCCATTCCATAATGGATTTTTTCAAGCCTTTAAATACACTTCACCATTAGAAATACCATGGACAAATAACATGGGCAATGCAATACCATGGGCTTGTAGACCACGTTAATTTTATAGTTTAATTTAACTTTATAATTTTATAGTTAAAATTAAAATTATTAATTTATTTTTTATTTTTATTTTTGTAATTTTAATTATTAAGAGATTTACACCTTTTTATTTTATTTTTAACCAAGTCAAAATGTTTATGTCGATATTACAACATCAATGCCGTATTAGGCTCGAGAGCCTCTTGGTACAACAATATATCAAACCTAGTATTATATTAAAGTTATTAAACCTAATAATATTAACATAACAATATATTAATATTAAACCTTTGATATTAATATTTAGTTTAATATTAATATTAAATTCAATATTATATTAAAACTCTTTATATTATTTAGATATCTAAATTTGTAGCTATCTCTCAAATTACAGAAAAGGCAAATTTGATAGAACTGTCTAAACCGGTTGATGCCTTCAACTCTTTTTCTATTATTAAGAAGTTTATTTCTTACAAACTCTTCATGAATTCTATGACAAAAACATCACTTTCATCTCTAAAACATATAACAATCTTATCTCACTTAAATAACTTAATAGGATGTAAGATATCTAACATTATATCATGTAAGATATCTTTCTATATTAAATATATTATCATAATATCATAAATAAATATAATAGTTATAAAATAATCATTATATAATATAATGATTAATATATTGAATTGTCACTTCTCTGTACTTTAATTATATAAATTAAGAAATAATCAATAATTATTATTTTATCTTATATATATTTTATATATGGAATTTTTATTGTTAAAATAGATGTCAAGTGAAGTCAACATGAAATTCTTATTTCTATATATTTTTGTGGTAAGAAATGCATAAATAATAATGGATAGTAACTCTAAATAAATTTACTTAATTAAGTAGGAATCTTACTTATATGGTGGAAAAACTTAAATTATGATAAGTAGTACTTTTAGATAATTATATTTATTGGATGAGTATATATTTATTTATTACACCAATAAGCATATCTATCTCAAAAAAGACTTTGCGGAAATTTATTTTTTCTCGCCAAAGGCCAAGCAGGAGAAATAATTAGTTCGGTGCCATGGCCGAATCTAGTTTGGTAGGGTTGGTACATCAATAAATCTTCGATGTTTCAAAGTACTTGACATAGAAATGGTCATGCCCATCTGCATGCACGATTTATAGGCCACCTCTCCAAAGTTTCTTTCATTTTATCTCTCCAGTTCTTGTGGTTATTATGGTGTGGCGTTCAGTTAATAGAAAGCGTTGAAACATCTTTAACAATTATCATGTATTTAGAATTTTATCAAACACATGTCTTTGATTAACTGGGGGAGGGGAGGTTATCGTAGGTCAATCTAGCTTTTATCCAAGAAACACTATGTTTTTTATTTGCTTCTTATGTTAAATAAATTTAGTAAGAAAGGTGTTTTAAATAAAGCTAACTATTTAAGAAAATTGCAGTTATCTAGATTAAACATCATAAAAGATTAAGAAGGAGAAGACCTAAATTTGATTCGCATATGTGGATATCAGTTCACATATATAAGTTTCTTGTCTGTGAAGCTTTAATAATTCAAACTTCTGGCCTCCTAAAATCTTGAATTTCACCTTATGTGTATCACTTATTCTAACTTAATTATTTTAAATTTGCCGAAATGAAATTGAATATTTAATTAGGGTTTTATTGAAATACATCGTATGATTGATTTGTTCAGTTTGTACTTTATGTCAAAACATGCATAACAATGGATTTTTGGTGTTTCTGGTTTATCCAATGGCCTTTTTTGCAGAACAATATGATTTGTATATCTTTGAAATGAATAATGATTTAGGTAAGATAATATATTAAAAAAATTCAAAGCATTAAATGCCTAACAATCATTTTTTTTTAAGGTTTATAATATACTAGCAATTGCACCACATTATGTTGGAAAGGAAACTTTGTAAGGAAAAGCATAAATGAAGAGAAATGTGATATATTACGTGATCCAAATGTAAATATAGCATAAGTTTGAGAGAAATATCTTCACAAACCAACCCCAAAATTATTAACCAAATGTGTTCATGTTGATGACCCTATAATCACTTCACAAACAAACTCTGAAGTTGTTAATCAAATGTGTTAATGTTGATGACCCCACAATCACATCACATGGGGAAAATCAAAACAAAGATAAAAAGTCACATGACAAGTAAGATGTCATTATCCATAACAACAACCAAACATTATAACATTTGAACATTAATTTGAAAGAAATTTACTCTTGAAAATCTAGATGGGAAGCTTCCATCAAGCTAAAGAATGTGATGGATAAAAGTGTGACTAGGGTATTTTTAAGGTATTTTCAATATTATTTCTATTAAGAAAATATATTGGACATAAATGGGTTTTTAATCTTAAATTTTGTTGATAGATACAAATATTTTGTTGTTCCCAATGTGTAAAAAATTTGTAGAGAAATGTGAGTTGGAAATTTTATGACAAATCATAAACAACGAGAATAGTTATAAGGTTGTTGAATTAGAAATAAATTTTCGTAATTAGAAAGAATGAGTAAGAAGTTATGACAAATCACAAACAACAAGAATGATTAGAAGGTTGTTGAATTAGAAATAAATTTTCGTAATTAGAAAGAATAAGTAACAAGTTATATGGATAATCAGAATTTTTTTTTTAATAACGTTGTATTCATTAAATATACCATTGATACTTATAATCATTTAGTAAAGTATAGATGTTCTAAAGGAAGACTCGCACTCAATGAATTGTATTAAAACACTTGTCTTCGCAAATAAACTATTTCATATTATTTTAGTCTAAACACTTGACTTAAATGTTGAATTCAATTAAATTTCCATTTTATAAAAACTAAAAATAACAATAAATGCCACCATTAATGCCGCATTGTTCTTAGGTTCAGGGGATGAATTGAATCATTGTGATGATGATAGATAACACTTTTATTTTTTTCTCAAGATAATTATGATGGAACGATTTCGATAATAAAATTTAGATTCAACATTAAGCTGCATTTAATTTCTTTGTAAACAGTCTACAAAGACATGTGGTTGCTTTGACTGGTTGTACATGTGAATATACAGTCTGCTTGCATTTGCTTGACTTGTATTTTTGACATGTAGTGTTTATGGTTGGACTGTGTTAAATGTGTTTACAGTCAGTCGTAGGAAATAATACACTGTACAAAACAAAATTCTCATTCCAAACACTGGACTCACGACTGGTATGTATAAGAAGAACAGGAAGAGCAAGGTAGAAAATGGGCAATTTCTCGGCACAGACTTCAAAATTGGTAACAAATTGTTGTTAAATCTCGTCTTCTAGTTCTTCCTCCTCCTTTGGATAATCTTCATCATCAATGGTGTCAATGTCCAAGTAGTTGTCAATGGGTATGCAGGTGGGCTTACACCATATTTTCCAATCTAGGGCTTGGTAGGCCCACGAGTAGTAATTCATGGTTCCACAGACAGAGCAATGCCAAAACTCATGCTTTTCTCACGTCATGCCTCTTGTAGCTGACATACGAGCAAAGGCGCAGTGTGGCACACTAAGGTCACACTTTGAACCACTCCACCATGAACTTGGCTTTCAGATGTGATTCTGACAATGGGATGTTGCATCTGAAGTCGCTCAGGAGTGGGAAGGCTCGAAGAGACGAGGATGAAAATGCGGGATTCAAGGTGATTGTGGTTATGAAATTTTTCACCGACACCGGTCGCATGGCTTGCATATTTTGTTGCAATTTCCAGTACTGAGGTGAGTAAATGGAAGCTAGTTCTCGGGTGTTTGCGTAAAAGAAGAACATGTGACCTTATGCAATGTTCTTGGAAATGTCGTAGCCATCTTGTAGGCAATGGCCAAGTTGCATTGCAATTTCCAGTACTGAGGCGGGTAAATGGAAGCTAGTTCTCGGGTGTTTGCCTAAAAGAAGAATCGGTGACCTTATGAAATGTTCTTGGAAATGTCATATCCATCTTGTAGGCAATGGTCGAGCTCTCGCAGGGCATTGGTGTGGCCAAGAAAGGCCGCCTGAATGAATGCATTCCAATTTTAAAGATTACAATACTCTTATCTAACTTCCTTAGGCCATTAATAGGTGTGTCGTTTATAGTTTTTCTTGCCAATGCTCTGTAATTTTTTTGGAAGTATCAATTTGACGGTCGATGATAATTCTATCATCTAACACATGAGATCAATGACTCATAACGAGACATAGTGGCATGGAGGGGAGTTCTTCTCAGAGGGAACTCCTTACGACATAATTGAAAATTTTCTTATATTTTCACTTTGGAGAGATGTATAATTTATTCCATTTTAAATATGGAGTTGATATATAATGTCTAAAAAATATTAATAACAAAATTTATGTGAGTGTGGGTCACAAATCAAATAAAAAAACAAATATGTTGAGGAAAAGATTTTAATGTCATATTCCTTCAATGTTTAATATGGAGTTGACATATAATATTTACAAAATATTAATAACAAAAATAATACTATATATGTATGTAATATTTTAAAAAATGTTAATAATTAACAAACATATATATATAAAGAGAGAGGGATTGTTTTCTATTTTGGAATATGAGGAGACATGTATTAACATTTTAATGTGGAAAATATGAATCATCAATTAAATATTTCAATGTCAACTATGTATATATTATATAAAATGAGTAGAAATAAAAATTTTCTTATGCTTAAAACATTTTAGCAGTGCTTTGCTAAAAAATAACATAGATCCATCTTAATTATAGATCTATTAGGAATCAAAAGTAATCAAATCTCTCGAAGTGGAAACCTTAAAATAATCAAATATCTCGAGGTGCAAACCTTTCCTTAGATTTTACACTAAAAAAATGTTTGCATCTTGAGAAATTTGATCCCTCTAAACTTTTAGTAAATCTAAAATTAAAATAAATCTTCATAATAAACAACATTACAAAATTTAAATTATAAAAAATAAAAACAACAATAAAAAAAATCATAACATAAACCTAATTCATAAACCAATTTGATATTATAATATCCAAATTTGATATTATAAAATCCAAATCTACAAAAAATAAAAATAAAATATATATATCATAAAAATCAATTGAAAATTTAGAAATAACTTAAACTAATTTTATAAAGTAAAACATTTCACAGTTTTACATCTAATTTTTTCATAAATATTATAGAAATTTACACTAAATACAAATATAGCACATTACAAAATTATTAAATTTAGCATACTAACATTTTGAATCAAAGAATAATTTATTATTATTATTATTTAAACCATTTATAAGATCCACGATTAGAATTTAATAAATGATTCATACTCTACCTTAAAAATATATATATTGGTAAATTATGTCATATGACATATTTACAAGTTAATCAAAGAATAATTTATTATTATTATTATTTAAACCATTTATAAGATCCACGATTAGAATTTAATAAATAATTCATACTCTACCTTAAAAATATATATATTGGGAAATTATGTCATATGACATATTTACAAGTTAATTTATTTGGTATTAAAAAAAATCTATGTTAAGATGCCATTTTTCTTAATATGTATATCATTAATTTAAATTGACTAAATAAAATAGTAATATAATTATTTTGTAAATTTCTATAAATATTAATTTATAATAAATATTATAATACTTATTTATCATTTTAATATAATACTTATTTATCATTTTAATAAAACTTGAAGCTTACGGTTAATATTTTTTAATTTAATTAAAAACAAATAAAAAAATACATTTTAACATAAATAGACAAGTCTATTAGATTCAAAAAAGCAACAAGAAACTAATTAAATAAATAACCTCAATAAACAAACAAAATGGAGAGGAGAAAGGTGTAAATACATGGAGAGGAGAAAGGTGTCATTTAGGTTCAACAAACAAGATTAAGCAATGAACGCCATCTTTATTCATTGTTACCCTTTCATTAGGCTTGAGGAGTTAATAGTGTACAATAGCGTGGAGAAAAGTAGCCGACCTGTCACCCCAGTTACTGACCCTCCCTTGTTCGTTGGTTCTTATCTCTATAAATGAAAACATCGTTCCAGTTGATTTCGTTTTTATCAAAAAGGTTTTGATATCATCAAATACTTTGGAGTTGTATAGCCACAATTGACGACGAGCATTTCTATTCCATTTGCGTGGGGTCGTTTTATTTTATCCTTTCGTGGAGGTTTGGTATTTTTTGTCCTTTTTCTATGTGATTTTCGCCGAAGATTTCTCAAACAATTGATATGGATCACAGAAGTCTCAATTCAGTAGTTTTTTTAACTGTATGATAGATTCTTGAGGCAGGAAACAAAAGACTACATTAAAGTTGAAAAATTCTCTGTGAAAAATGGTCATTATTATTGCTTAGTTTTTTTTTTTAAGAATAAGTGTACTCCTATATTGATACAAAATATTTTTACAACGAGGCAGCAGCCTCAAGAGGTCTAGCCTTGAAGATGGCTTACGCACATTACAAATCTGAAAATTGACCCAAAAAAATAGCAGAAGACCGACTAGAACTCGGACTATGACCGGTACATTGAAACAGGAACCACATTGTCAAAAATGTAGACTAACCGGAGTGCTGAAACTGCTTGACTGAGTTGATACATTTAACCCGAACTGTAAACATAGACAAAAACAACTGAACATTTCCCCTTGAACAGACACGGAGACTGCAAAAGAGAACGACAACCTGATTATGCATCTTGAGCGGTGGAAGGCACTTCTTCCACAATCCGACAACCGAAGCTGGAGGAGTCATCATCGTCTGAGGGATGGCCCTCTTCTTTTGGCGGACCAACTTCACTCGGAACATTCGAACACGCCAGAGCTTGCTTATCCTGGGAAGCAGAACTCCTTGGGACATCGCCCTGCTGTCTCGGATTCTGAGAGGTGCCTGGCAATTCTTCCGCCCTCGGCATCGAAGTCGCATTTGGAATTGCTGGAACCAAGCCAACTGCGCCTTCACTCAGCTGAATCGTAACAGAAGCAATGAAAGAGTGATTGCTGAGAGTGCAGGGGATTTGAAAGCGGGCTGAATGCGCATGAGTATGGTGTGGGTTCGACATTGCAGCTTGGTTCCCCCGGCCACGACCACGACCTCGCCTGGTAGCAGGATGGCTTTCAGTGCCGCCTCCTGAAGAGCTAGAGAAGGTATCCGAGGAAGAGGAAGAAGCCTAGCGAATGGGACGACCATGGGCGCCGCCCCTTCGGCAGCCCATTCTTTGGTGCAGGATAGGCATGCTGCTCAGAGCAAAAAGAGCAGGACAAGCAGCAAGTCTTTGCAGACCAGGGGAGATTGGAAGGGGGAGAGTTATCCCACTCGCCAGTGATCTGAGAAAGCTGGAGGACAAACGATAGAAGAAAATGCTGAAGGGACTTTAGAGAACCAGGAGATCCAGCAGAGAAACTACTCCGCGTGCTTGAGCGCCATGGATTCCTGGATTATCCCAAGAGCAGAGCACTACAACTGCGAGGAGGCCAGACATTCGCAAAAGAGGAACATAACAGAATTGGAGGAGCGCCATGGGATTAGAGCGAGGGAGCCTGTGTAGAATGTCGTGCCGCATTAACGCAACCATGAATGAGCTTGCCAGGAGATTGAAGTCTGGCAGCAAGTGAGGCCAGGTGTCGTTGAAAGTGCTCCACGCGCCTGCCCCTCCCGCCGACTTCGTACCTCTACCTGTACCGTTCACCCGCATCCGGGAGGGATAGATCTTGTTGCACCAGAAGAGTGCAGTCTTGTTTAAGTTGCTCATCATTAGAACTGCTGAGAGGACCAGAGAAGAAAGGGAGCTGCTGATCAGACCCTTGATTAGCCAATCTATCCGCTACTTTGTTGGCAGATCGCCGAACATGCTGGAAGGTAACGCTGCGGGAAGATGTGAGCCATTCTTCAATTTGCTCCAGTCTACTTAGGAGCTGCCAGCTAGAAGCGATCTTTCCAGCTGATGTGCCTGATTGGATCCGAGTAACTGCCTCAATTAAGATTTGTGAGTCCCCTTCTATCACCAGAGGGAAGAAATTTTCAGTTACAGCTGTGCAGATGCCCTTCCATAAACCTTCAAGTTCGGCTGCATTGTTGGTATCTCTTCCTAGCGAGCCATGATATATATGCAGAGCCGAGCCCTCAACATTTCTGAAAATGCCTCCATATCCAGCCGGCCCCGGATTGCCCTTGGCAGCACCGTCGAAATTTAACTTTATGGTCTGGGAGACAGGAGGAGACCAGTATTGGGGGGAATCAGAATGAATGGAGGGATTGAGAGTGGCATGAGCAGAGAAAGTGAGATTCAGATTCCAGTTTTCCAGAATGAGGCATTCCTGAGGAGAGGCTGGCAGGTCCGAATTTTGCCAGTGTTTCAGAGCAAGAGTTTCTTGTAGGTTCTGTTTGAGAAGAAGCCAAAGGGAGTCCAGGGGCGAATGGAGATTTTTAAAGATCCTGTTGTTCCTCTCCTTCCATATGATCCAATAGACAAAGCCCGGAAGAAGGTTCCAGAGGGAGTTGAGGACTGGACTTTGGAAGGGATGCTGAGGCCAGTTCCTGATTGTATTTGTGATGTCTCCCTCTCGTCTTCCCGTTCTCCTGTTGCACTGAGCAATTCTCTCCCAGAGTTCTGCAGCTAGCGGGCAGGTATCCAAAAGATGCAAGATGGTCTCTGAGTGGAGGTTGCAGTTGGGACATCTGGAAGGCCCAATAAAACCTCGCTTTTGAAGATTATCCCAAGTGAGGATCCGCTGTTTGCTTAAAAGCCACAGGAACGTGGAGACTTTTGGCCAGATACTTGGTTGCCAGATCTTATCCCATAGCTGATCCTTAATTATCTGCACTGGATGATAGAGAATTTGGTATGCCTCCTTGGTGGTGAATGTCCCTTTTGGAGAATATCCCCACCGAATTTTGTCCCTCTGATCCGAGAACTTGATTTTCCTAAGTTTGAGCTCTTGATCAATCTCTTCAAAGGTTTCCTCTTGCCAGTTGGCTTGCCAGGTGTCTGTTGATCTCCATTGTTGAAAGCCTTGAGGGGATTGCTGCTCCCAGAATTGAAAAACCTGGGTTTGATCACTGTGTTGCATGGTAGCTTTCCATTTGGGTCTATGGAAGAGAGCAACTAGTTTGGGGAGCTACTGCCAGGAGTCTTCCCAAAATCTTGTTGTGGTGCCTAAGTGTATTTCCCAAAAACTGTGCGCTTGAATGAAGACACTGCGATTTCTGGCAGCATTCCAAATTAACGATCCAGGGTTGGTGATGCTTATGCGGATGAGCTCCTCTAGGGGGCTTCCTGGAGCGTATTTGGCATGCCAGATACGAGCCCATGGAGTGTGCGGATTGGAGACCCATTTCCACCAGATTCAGGCACCCATGGTGTTGTTGCTGTGAAGGGGATCCCTTAGACCCAGCCCGCCAGTTGACTTCGGAAGGCAGACCTCAGTCCATTTGACGAGCGCCCATTTTTTGTTGAGTCCTGAGGAGCCCCATAAGAAATTTCTCTAAAGATTGCGAATACTCTTAAGAACCCATTTGGGAGCTGCCAATATGGAGAATAAATATAGAGGCATGGCTTGGAGAACGGATTTGATAAGTATGAGCCTGCTGACGATATTAAGAGAGCGGAAGGTCCAGAAGGAGAGCTTGGTTTCTTGATTGTCAAGGAGGGTTCTCCAAGAGGCATGTTTGATAGCTGAGTCTATCAGGGGAGCCCCAAGGTATTTCGAGGGAAGCACAACTATAGGATAGCCCAAGATCTTGGCTATATTCTTCTGAGTTAGATTGGGGGTATTAAAGAAGAAGAGCTGGGATTTGGCAGCATTGATGGAGGTGCCTGAAGCTTCAGAGAAGAGATTCAGAAGGGCTAGGAGGGAAGAGGCCTCTTGAACTGACAGACGGCCAAAAAGCATAGTGTCGTCAACAAACTGTTGGTGAGAGAGGGGAGAAAGTCCATGAAGAGAAATTCCCTTTAGAGAGTGAGAAGAGATAGCAGAATGAAGGAGACAACTGAGACCTTCGGCCATGAGCACAAAGAGGAACGGAGAGAGAGGGTCACCTTGGCGAATACCTCGAGAAGGTCGGAAAGGCGAGGAAGGAGAGCCATTCAGAAGGATAGAATAACAGGGGGAGGTAATAAGATTCATGAGCCAACACGTCCAGGTGGCGCTGAAGCCAAAAGCTAAAAGCATTTGATTGATGTAGGACCAACTGAGTTTATCGAATGCTTTAGAAAGATCTAGCTTGAGAATCATACCTGGCTTTTTTAGAACCTTAAGAGAATGAATCACTTCATGTGAAAGTAGGATACCATCCAGAATCTGGCACCCTTCTACATACCCTGTCTGCTTTGGAGAGATGAGGAGAGGGAGTAGAGGTTTGAGCCTATTTTCCAAGACTTTTGAAATGAGTTTGTAGATTACGTTACAAAGAGCGATGGGCCTGTATTTGTTTGGAGTGCTGGAATCTTCCACCTTTGGCACTAGCGCTATGAAGGTAGTATTGAGGGAGGGGAGGATCCAGTGCATCGATCTTGCTTCTTCCACAAGTTCCCAAACCTCTGTTTTGATGTGCTCCCAGAAGGCGTGGAAAAAATTGGCTGTAAAGCCATCAGGTCCCGGTGCTTTGCCATCCTTCAGTTGGGCCAATGCATCCTCCACTTCCTGCATGGATATTGGCTGGAGTAACATATTGTTGTGGTCCTCCGTGATGATCTTTGGAATATGCTGCGTGATAGAATGTATTGCCTGAGTTCTGCTGCCTGGGGGCTCTCTAAGAGTGTCCTGAAAGTGCTCTTTGAATTCTTGTTCCATTTCTTCATGCGCTTCCAGACGTTCTCCTTGCTTATTGTTGATGAAGGTGATGTAATTGTGAATTCTCCTTTGAACTGTGGTTCTGTGAAAGAATTTGGTATTTTTCTCTCCATCCTTGAGCCATCTGACCCTGGATTTTTGACGCCACAGTGTTTCTTCTTGTTTCCGATGTGTTTCAATCTTGGTTAAGAGTGACTTCTCCTGTTGCACATAGTCTTCAGTTTTGCCTTCATAGATGATGCATTGTTGCAAGGTGTTCATTTGCTCCTACAACATTTTCTGATGGTCGAAAATATTTCCAAACTGAGAGCGATTCCAAGATTTGAGCACTTGTTTGAGATATTTTAACTTTTGTTGAAACTGGAACATTTTGGCTCCTTCTGGGGGATTGAAAGATTTACAAGCATCGATCACAACATCTTTGAAATTAGGATGTGAGAACCAAAAAGATTCGAAGCGAAAGGGTCTGTTGCTCCTGGCACCCGGACGCGACCATTGTAACATTATGGGCCAGTGATCAGAACCTACTTGAGGCAAGATGGAGGCATGAAAGTCCCCCCCCATGTGAATAGCGTTGTCCGACATGAGAAATCGATCCAGTTTGGAGGCTATCTGCAGTGAACCCCTTCTTTTATTGGTCCATGTATAAGTGTCATTGGAAGTCTGTAGGTCCATTAATTGATTTCTGTGGATGAAGTCTTTGAAGCCGTGACTATCTTCATCCAACCTCGATCTTCCACCAGACTTTTCCTCCAAAGAGGTGATGATATTGAAATCACCCCCATAGATCCAGAGGGGAAAGCACCTGTCAGAGTTGAGCTCTGAAATAGTATCAAGCAGATCTAGTTTTTTTTGTAATTCTTGCGGAAAATACACATTGGATAGATGACCGTGGATATTGGTTCTGATTAGGTGGAAGGTAGTCTGAATGAAGAAGTGAGAGGCATGGAAGTCATGAAGGTAGAGCTCTTGAGGATTCCATATGATTGCGAGCCCTCCAGAAGCTCCAGAAGCATCCACTGAGACTGAACGACACCCTGGCCAGGCTTTATTTAGTATTTTTTCCAGAACTGTACTATTGCATTTTGTTTCTTGAAGGTAAATTATTGAAGGCTTGTCTTGCTGGATCATTTTTTTAATCATCCTGTGTTTTGCAGAGCCATTGAGCCCTCGCACATTCCATGAGACGAGCTTCATGGGGAACAATGGGGAAGAGTTTTGTAAAACTTGGTCAGCTTGGGGAATCTACCAGAATCCACCAGCATTTCTCCGATAATGATAGTCCTTTGCAGATCCGTTTTGCGTCCACGTTTCTTCGTCTCCTTCAAGATTTTTTTCCTGTCCCAAGGACTGCCTGCCTGAATACCAAGATATTTGTTGTGCTGTGCTCTGGTTAAAACTTCTTCTAGTATTTCAATTTCCCGAGAGTGTATAGCGCTGAATTCCTTCTGTCTGCACGCTACTTCCAGCTTGAGTATATCCAGACCTGCCAGATCCACACTTTCTGGTTCCTCCTCCATGTGTATCGGTGTATTATGTTCTTCCTCCTTTGAATGCTATTGCATGCTTAGTGCCAGCGCTGCATCTGTCTCCATGTTGGAAGATTGTAGCGCTGTGTCTTTGTCTTTATTTGCGTTGGAGGTGGAGGCGGGGGTGATGATGGATTCAGAGGCCTGGAGGGGATCTGTAGACTTGGGCATATGAGGGGGAGATGAAGGAGATGGATTTGAGGGGGGGATTGAGAGGTTGTCCTCCATGCTATTCTTGGAAGTCAGGATTTCAAAAATGTTCCGAGTTATGGGTTTCTTGAGATTTTCAGGATCCACTGAGTGTTTCTTAGCATGCCTTCTTCTACTTGGAACTTTTGTGAACCCCTCAGCATCTTTGCTTGCCTTTGTGACAGGCGTTTTGGACTGTAGATTCAGAGGGAAATCCTTAAAGAGATGGCCATGTTCATGGCACTTCCTATAGCGAAAGGGAACATGCTCGTAGTCTATTGTTTGAACCCATTCATAATCATCATGAAATAAGCTTACCGAATCAGTTAGAGCTTTGGCGAGATGCATGTGAACACAGATCTTCGACATTTTATTTCCTCAGCGACCTTGATGAAGACCCCCAGGCTATTACCTATGTCCTTTAGGGTTTCCTCGTTCCAGTATTCCAAGGGAAGAGAGTACATTCGGATCCATACTGGAGCCTAGTTGAAGTCTTCCTTATCTGGATTGAATCTCTCAACCCAATCACGCAGGTACAGGCCGGCTGAGTTGAAGAAATATGGGCCACCCTCGAAGATACGCATTTTTTCCTCTAGACAGTTAAAGGTAGCAGTGAAGAAGCCTTTAGGTCCAAGCTACAAGGTGACTTGACCTTTTGGCTTCCACTTGGAGGCAATCCAACCTTGCAGGGCTTTTTCATTAGGCCAAAATCCAAGAAACTTGCCTATGAGGGCATGATCCATCATATATTGAATCTGGATGTTGATGCTGACTAGGGAGATCTATTTTGACTCTTTCAGCAGATTTGGGGATGCATGTTGCAGAGGACGCTTTGGGTCTTGACGTCGAGTTGTTCTAGTCAGAACCTTTATCTTTGGCAGTCGATGGGCTGGTAGCAAAGTCACCATCATTATTTATGGCTTGATCAGTTACCTACTCTGCCAGTGGATCAGAACCGGAACAGGCCTTTTTTCCTGCGCTAGTCGACTTGTCAGGAATGGGATCGGAGGGGGGAGAGGGGGTCATGCCCGCCCCTCCAGAGAGCAGATTCATGGAGGCGGCGTCAGCAGAGACGCCAGAGTCTGGAGACAGAGAGCACCTTGGGGGAGAATACCAGGAAATGCAGGAACCCTAGCTATGCTGATCGGCCCTGAGCGCCATCATTTTTATTGCTTAGTTTTTTTACTGTATGATAGCTTCCTCTTTATTTTGTAATAGCATTTGACAGTATTGCTTTGTTTTTTTAACTGTATGATAGCTTCCTCTTTATTTTGTAATACCATTTGATGATAATTTTTAATTTATATTCTTTATGTCGTAATTTTAATGGCGCATTTATTTGACATGTTGAATTTGAATGCACCATAAATTATTTGATGCGATGTAGCTGAAAGAAATATCTCATCAAAATCTTAATGGCAAAGTTATAAAAAAATAAAAAAAACATTGAATTGGAGTTAGTGGTTTACTTTTATTAGAGTAGACAATATTTTTTTATTTAAAGAATAATTTTTTTATTAAACAAAATTACCAGTTAACTAAATGATCGAACTACGCATCTTCCTTGTATTGAATGAAAAACTACACATTTTGTACCGCGTGATCAAACATTCATGCAAAAAATACATGCCCATGCGCTCTCGTCCATATTATATTCTTGCTTTCGGAAGAATTACACCATAGTCTCGTAAAAATCAACGTTAGTGTTCTTCCCTTTCAATCTTCTAATATCGTTGCTAACAATCTGCCTCGTCAGTTAACGAGCAGTATTTACAAATGAGAAGATTGCTGAGAGTTCCTTCAGATTCTGCACACCCAACACTAGCCATTTAGTTTTATAGCATTTATACCTCTACATATTCGCCAAAATTTCAATATACAATTTTTGATATGGAGATGATCATTAAACCCCACACATTTTGTGCGTGAAAGATTCATAAATTGTTTATTTAAAAGCCATATATGCTCCTACTTGAAAAAATTGTCATGAATGGTTTTTTTAAGGGATCTATTTCATATATGACAATTAGGAGCATATATGACAAAGAGTACAGAGTGGCAGCTAGGGGAGTTCTTCTCAGAGGGAAAGCCTTGAGATGTAATTAAAAGTAAAAATCAATATTATAATAATTAATCAATAAAATAATAATAAAACTATATAAAAAAATAAAATAGAATCTAAATTATAATTAATTTATAATTAAAAGTAAAAATAAATATTATAATAATTAATCAATAAAATAATAATAAAACTATGTATAAAAAATAAAATAGGTGATGATTAAAAGTAAAAATTAATATTATAATAATTAATCAATAATATATATATATATATATATAAAAAAATGATTAATAATCGTTATATATAAAAAATAAAAGTTCAGTGAGAGATTCTTAAAATAAATAAAACCTTGGTCATTAATTCAATTAGGAAAATTAAAATATACTACATTAACATGATCGAACATTTGTATTAAAAATATAAAATATATAAACATATGGAAAGAACACACTTTGACACATGAAAATATATATGATATATGATTTGTACAATATATTAATACATCCAATTAAAAATAAAAGAATGAAAATATTAAAAAGATTATCCTATAAAGAAAAGATTTACAAAATGATATGGTCTCTTAAAAATCTACATGAAGACACTCTGGTGTTGGCTTGATGATTGGCTTCAAACCTCGTGTATAGTGAGCTTGGAACATACAATAAATTAAAAAAAATTAAATTAAAAAGGCAAAAAGACCAAAACCAGAGTTACATGATGAAATTAGACAAATTATTTTATCCATACAATGGACAAATTATTTGTAAAATATGAAAAACCAGTAAAGAACACCAGAAAACGATGGTATGCGTCCAGGCAATCGGGATAATCCAATGTCAAGAATCTGTATTCTTTGGGATAATCTCGAGATCAACATCTTGTAGGACTCGAGTCAGAAACTTATACTGTCATTGAGTCCTATAATTCATCTCTCGGAAAAGGAAACAATCAAGCAATGAAATCGTGTAGGTCTGATGCATGAAAAATTTGTAACTCGATGAGAAAGGAATGCGCCGTTTGATAGAAGTTGCAGTAAATACTCACCGAACTCGGATTCTGCTGAGAAATACTGTACTTCAGATTCACCGAGCTGCTTGCTCACCAGATTTAATTGAAGATGAAGGTGCGAATCGAACTCAGGCGGAGGGCTGATTGGAGAATTAGAGCCTCCACTGGAAGGATCGAGGCGCTTATGACGCCTAGGTCATGAATTTGATTAGGTTTGGACTGTGTGAAGACATATTGGAGGAGAATGTAGGGCAAATCAGGCATTGACAAGCAATCTTTTCCTCTCAGAAATTTAATTTTGGAGAAAACTTCGACCACTGATACAGAGCTTGAATATGGCTACAGAATTGACTTCTAGCCAAATGAACGAGGGATTTCAAGAAAATGTTTCTGATCAAGAAAATTTTCGTTTTAAAGACATTGAAGAGGGCAGAATTGAAAGCCATGTTGCTAGACGAATTGTTTATGGGGCATGGATGCCATCTCTTACGTTTGTTCTACAGGTAAGATTTTGAATGGGTGTATCTTCCATGGTGATATTTTCCAGTTTAGTCTTTCTTTTCATTTTGATCCATTTTTTTTAACTGTAATGAATCGATAATTTCAAAAGATTAATTTTGCATACACTTACAAATTCTCATAAATATCACCAACGAGGTAGATATGAGAATATCACCAACGAGGTAGATACAAACTGTTCACCAGATCACTAGAGCTAAAAAAATTCAACCTTTTGCATGTTTCACCTGTTAAAATGCAAGCGTAACCCCTTTCTCCTTAAAATTCTGCAAGCCAAAAGAAAATTAGATAAGTTAGGTTATATATAAAATGAAATCATGTTGTGTTCCATAGAATCGAAAAGGACTATTGTTGTTGAGGTAATCCTCTCTGTGGACAGAGACGATCCCTCTAGCCAAATGAGTGGGACTCGCAACCTACGTGACAATCTATTGGGAACTTTCCTAAGTTATAATTGAAATAAGAGATGAGGAAGATGGCCTACCTCATTTTGATGCTATAACATCCTCTTTTGTTGAAGACCTCGAATCGCTTGCGCCACGGGCTTGGTCCTACTGCTCACATTGTTTAAATGCCTGCACAATAGATCAAGACACAAGAAAGCATACAAGTACAAATAGCATAATCGAAAGTAACCAACTTAACATATCAAGGAGCATTAAGATAAATGATGCATCAACATACACGTTTATGGACAACGAACCGACAATTCTATATATTAATAAAATAAAGGAGGAAGCATACAACCAAGCCTTGATGTGAATAAGCTCTCCTTGAGTGAATGTCCAAGTCCAAGCTCAAGCTCTCCAAGCATTCCTTCTCCAAGCCAAATGAGTAGCATGTAGGCACAATATCAGCTTAAGGGCGCAAATAACTAAAGACCAACCATTTGGGAATGGGAGAGGATGAATATATAGGCAGGGAAAGGGAGTTAGGATCTCTCCAAAGATAGGAGAAGGCCCTCATCTCAAAGAGGTAGCTCATAGGGATAAAACTAAAAGGCCAAGTTGAGAGAACTCAACCTCATCCAAGCCGAACAACCTCTAGCTCATCGTTCTAGAAGCCTCTAGATGATGAAGCTTCTTGTCCTCTTTGGAAAAATTGCCTTTTAGGGATCACTACTGGTATCCAAGCCAAAAGTGCAATGGCATCGTGGGGCTAGTATAGTGAAACTAGCGACCATCGCGGTTTTCAGTATTAGGGGAGCGATGATGCTAAAATTAGGGTTTTAGAGCCATTTCCTTCAGGGGAAGCTCAAGGATTTTTTCCATCATTGTTTTAGGGAGGATATGAGCTGCATATCTGGATGAGTACACTACATGATGGTCATGTTTCAGGCACTTCGGAGTATGTCACAGGGAAGTACAGTAGGTGTGACAAAATACTGTGTAACAACTATTGCACTAGATTTAGAATTGAATGTACAAATTCCTCTATTGATTCTTGGACCTTGAGAAATTGAGGCAAACCATGATTCATAAACAAGTTATGACTTTCTTTTTTTAGTTAAGTTGTTTGCAGTGTTGTACCACAAATTTCTTCTAGGGTTGGTGAATTCTTGTTCTCTTTTTTTGTTGTTGTTAAGCTTGGAAGGACCCTTCATTTTCTATTGACAAAAGGAAAATTTTCACCACATAGATGAGCTAGGTGGCCTCAACTTGCCCAATGGGAAACCAAGTCTGTTGGCCACCTATCCTCGTTATAAGCCATCCAAAAACAGTAAAGTTTCAGTCTTTTTAACCAAGCTAAGTATGTCTCAGTTTCATGACAAGACACTATATGTTTATCTATCATAAGCATGCATAATGTAAAGTAAATGCTACTTGCATAAAGACAAAAATAAACCATATTAACTAACTATTCCTGCTGCTCTTCTGATGCCGATTCCATTGGTGCTGGATCCTTGATAGTTTCCCCAGGCATCTCAGTTAATTCAATGATGCATGGGATGTGCCTTTGAATTCTATCTAGTTGGATGTCCTACTTGTGGAGTTGGAATTGGATTTGCTGCAAATCTTGTTTGTAGTTGGGCATGTCTTGGAGGGATAGAACCATCCCCACTGATATTTGTTCCATGGCCTTCCCCAATATACTTTTCATAAGACAGTAGAGATATAGGGTCTTCTTGAATTGGGTTATCCTTCCTCTGGTATTCCCAGGATCCGGGACTAATTTCCTCCAGTTCTCTATCTCCTCCTCTGTCTCACTGTTTTGCTTAATTTCTTCCTCCCATTCTTCCAACAGATTACAGATTCCTACATCCATTCCCTCCCAGGATGTCGTGGTGGCTTCACTAATGATATGTTCAACATAAGTCCTTCCTCTTCATAGTCCCATTGTGCTCAGATCTTTGGCCTTTGCAGGCTCCCTCCCATGTCTGTCGCGACCCCTTTCTCTCGCTGGACAAGCCATCTCCACTCTATTTGAAACCTATTCACAGAAAAGAGGTGTTAACCTCTGTCTTTGGTTCTTATTGTTGGTGTTCTCCCTAATACTTATCCTAACCCAATTATTCTCGGAGCAGTTCGTAGGTTGGGTGATAGCCTAGTCAGAAGACGAGGCTAGTCTCCTTATCCTGTTAGGCTTGTATCTTCTCCTTTCTTGGTGCCGCTCATACCCTGAATGGTTGGCGGTTCCCTCTCTCAGCCATGCAAGAATCCCCATGCTCTGGTAAGCCTTCCCATTCCCCTCTGCCCAGTCAGCCTGCACCACTCCTCTGCTCTTAATATACCCATTCATTCCCCCTGGGGTCCTAATGGGTTTCTCTGCATGTCTCCTATTCCCCATTCCCCAAGTCTTTCTAGGGTTTCCTCCGCTGCTCCTACCAACAACCCATACTTTTAACTGATTATCCTGAGCCTCAATTACTGAGTTGTAATCTACCAATCCCCAGTGCACAACCTCTCTCGTTCCGCCCTAGTTAGCACGCGAGGTCACAATGCTACTCTCAAAAGGGGCTTCTCGGACATTGGACAGGTCAATGCGTGGATGCCTTATAACTAAGACGCAAAACCAAACAATAGCCATGCAAAGCCTGTGACACTTTCCCAGTAAGTCCCCCAATTCCCCTTCTGAGGTTTCTCCCAATCCCTTTAGCAAAAAACAAATCATGTCGCCATTGCAAGAGGGTTGTAGGGCTAGGATACATACCTGTTATTGGTCCTCTAATGTTGTAGATGGTGTCAACGTATTTCTCCTGTGGCGACCTAGCTCCAAACTTTGCAAACAACAATACAATTTCCCCTCACTGTCTTGCCTTAACTGTTGCACCTACCTCCTCGCCCTTGCTGTGCCTGCCACCTTTCCCACCACCCTTGCATGTACTCATGCGAAGGGCCACCACACCCATCACTTTGAGTGTGTGGGGGGCGGTGGGTGGTACCTTTCCTTTACTCTTCATAACTATCCGCTGTCCCTTCCATCCTTAGGCACACACCCCAATCAGGGTGAATTCTTATTCTCTTAGACACAAGAATTCAATCAAATTTTCCTTGACACTCCTGTGAAGGTTTGTTTGATCATGGACATGGTTAGTGATTTGATGTGGGTGCTCAACAAGTTAGAACGGTTGCACAAATCAAGATTTAGTTGATAGTTAAAGTAGTGGGATCTAACAGTGGAATAATTTTCAATCATCTAACTTTGGATTTGAGGGTGCAAAAGAGTGCAGAGTGGGAGCTAGGGGAGTTCTTCTTAGAGGGAACACCTTACAACGTAATTAAAAAAATTCAAAGCGTTAAATGCCCAGATATCACGCTCAAGTGCCATTTCTTTTGGTTTCGACATAACTCATTTGTATGAAATTGAATTAGTCAGTTATTTATTAAGTGAATACGTGTTTTGTATGATATTGAATAAGCCAATTATTTGTTAAGTGGATAGGTGGCTCTTTTATGAGAAGGTGATAAATCTTGACATTATAAACCCAATATTATAAACACAATATTATAAACACTAATATTAAACCCAATTTATCCAATTTATCTAATGTCGCAATGCGACATTACAAAATTAGTCAAACATAGCTAAGCACAATAATAATCAAACATAGCCAACTATTTTAATAGTCTAATTAATATTAGTAGTCAAACTTAGTCAGCCACATTATACAAACATAGTCAAACAAAGTCAACCTTTATAGTCAATGTTTAAATAGTCGACTATGCTCAAACTTGATCAACCCCATGTTTACCATATTTAACAATATTCAACCTTGTTCACTCATATTCATCCTCAATCAACATAATTGAACCATATTAATTATAGTCAACCATGGTTGACCAAAGTCAAGCATTGAAAACCTTAGAGAAATAAGGTCATCCCTGGTCGGTCACAATTGAGAATAAAAATGTTTAATAATTACCAATATAAATATAAATAATATTAGGGTTTAATATCTGGATTTATAATATTAAGGATTTAGTATTGAGTTTAATATTAGGGTTTATAATATTGTGTTTAATATTAGGGCTTATAATGTTGGGTTCAATATTATGATTTATTATATTAGGTTTCATATTAGAATTTAATATTGGGTTTAATACTAGATTTATAATATTGGGTTTACTACTAGGGTTTAAAGTTTAATATTATGATTTATAATATAAGGTTTTATAATGTTACGGTTTATAATATTTGGTTCAATATTAGGGTTTAATATCGTGACATTGGAATGGTACATAAATCTATCCAACGTCACATTGTGACAAACATAGTCCCAATATGACAATCAATATGACAATCATTGTCGCAACATTGCATTACATTGCAATTTATTCAATGTCACATTACAACATTACAAAATGAGGGTTTAATCTTAGGGTTTAGTATTAGGGTGTATAATATTGGGTTTAATGTTAGGGTTTATAATATTGGGTTTAATAATATTAGGTTTTATAATATTATGGTTTATAATATTGGGTTTAATATAGTATTTATAATATTTGGTTTAATGTTAAGTTTTATAATGTTAACATTTATAATACTAGGTTTAATATTAAGTTTTATACTGTTAGCGTTTATAATATTGGATTTAATATTAGAGTTTATAATGTTGAGTTTTTTATTTTACAGGAATGAGAAGCATATGTATTAAGTTTGCATTGAGACACAACAAAGTACACACGAAAAAGTTACATTGAGCTCCCTGGTGTTGGATCTTTAGAGAAATACAAGAGAGAAGATTCAAAAGTAATATCTATGAGACTTTTAGCAACGTACATTCCACTAACAAAATTGCAGGAATATATTTTACAAAATTAGCTAAACATAAGAAAATTTTGCAAAAATAAGTCACTACTCCAACGGAGGATCGAGAGACATATTATCAACTTGAGTACCCTAGGTATTGTTGGCCGATCTATGTTGATCACCCATGTTTTGTTGAGTGTGGGATTCTAACAATTGGCTTCTAATTGCACCAACTTCATCTTCTAGCCTACTCACTTGCACTTGTAGATTTTGAAATTCTTTTGTCAAGAATATGATGGTAACAGATTGTTGCTGAATTGTGTGGCGACAGTTCTGAATCAAAGGTTGATCGTCAGTTGGAGGGGGCAGATAGTGTTGGAAAATGTAACTAGGTTCAATCTTCATTTAATGTATTTGAGTCATATTGGAATGTACTTGTCAAAATATTAAAGAAAATAATGTTTATTATTATTATTTTGACATATTAAAGCATGGGTTTCATGCTTGGGTCAACATGTTTTAGGTCAAAGTCCTCATTGAGGACTTCTAGGATTCTCTGAGTCAATAGAGTCATTGTACTTTTAAAGAGACCATTCTTGGACTTTTGAATCATGTAAAAAGGTTAAGTATTGAGTCAAATATGATTTATGTATCGTCCACACCAAGTTGACCAAGAAGAGATCAAGTCGGCTAAGGACCCTAATTTGACCTCACATGGAGCCTTTAAATACAAGCACATCGAATTCATTTGGAACATACTCTCTCACAATAAGTTCAATATCTCTTGTAGATGGGAAAAGTACGAAGTCTATTGTTAGGAAGCCAAAGGAAGTGCGAGTTGGGTGGAGTCTAAAGAGAAGAAGAAAAACAAAATTTTGGTGCCTCTCTCTCTCTGCTTCATGCCCTAGATTGGGAGACCGAAGTCTTCCAAGTTTCACTGTTGTCGGAAGCTGCTGCTAGTCGAAGTTGCTGGAAAGGGATTGAAATTTTGGGAGGATGAATTGGTGTGGAGGGAAGGTTTGGTCTTTCTCTAGGGTGAAGAGTCTCAAAGAATACTATTGAAAGGAATAATTTCTTGGCTGGGTTTTCTCCTCGAGGGGGGTTTTTCCCTAACATAGTGCCTATATCTGGTGTCTCTTGTTTTATGTGTTGTTTCTTTGGCAATTTCTTAATGAACTAAAAGAAAGAAGATATAAAGAGTCATAATAACAAGAAATATCACAAGTAATTATCAAGAATAAGAAAGTCTTTCTGATTTTCTAATATGGTATCATATCTTTGGTGAAGAAGGAAGTAAAAGGTAGTCTCAAGCACTTGATTAGGGAACCATTCAAATGAATTATCTCAGGGAAGGAGTCTACTATATTCAAGGAAGATGTGTAAAATAATCGAGGGAGAGAACAAACTTGAAGGAGCCTCAAACTACAGGTTCTGGAAGAAGAGAATTGACCTCATCCTTGAAAAGAACAAGGTACTAAACTTGGTCAAAGGAAAAGTTAAGAAGCCTACAGAGGATTCTAGTGATGTTGACAAAGTGAAATTCAGGGAACTAGAATTGGTGGCCAGACTCTAATGGTAGAAGGGATAAAGGAAATTTTTGTCCCATTCACAGCCAACATCGATCATGCTCAGGAAATGTATGAAGCCTTGTCAAAATTATTCACTATTAAGAAGATTGGTCAAGTAGCAAGTTTGAAGAATGAGCCAAGGACCACAAACATGACTAAAGAAGACAATATAATCCTTATTTGTGAAGATAGTAAGAATCAAAGATGATATTTTGGCCATTGATGAAATTTTATAGACAAAGAACTCGTGATCACTTCTCTATTAGGATTTTCCACTTACTTGGGGTGCATTTGCTGCAGGACTCAATAGTTGGAAGGTATCTCCCACTTTTTAAGAACTATGGACTGCCTGCAGTCAGGAAGAATTAAGGATCTCATTAGTTTCCAATCCTGAAGGAGTATCAAATGCCTACATTACTCAACATAATGGAAAGAAATCAGAAGGACCAAGAAAGAAATTTGATATGTCGAAGGTAGAATCCTATCAATGTCATAAGAAGGGTTACTATAGGAGTGACTGCCCCGATAATCCAAGAAATAAGAAGAGAGAAAGAGATCAAGCCAACATTGCTTAAGAAGGAGACCCAAAGAAAGTCAAGCCTGGAGAATCCTACACTAGGGAATTACACCACTAAGTCCTTTACTTGTAGCCTTAGATATATTATTCTATATTTTTGATGTTTTAGACTTTATAAATTTTAACATAGTTTTGGAAAAGAAATTTTTATTGTTTTTATAAATTTGTAGGTATCCCTCAAGCTTTGGAGGGAGCCCCCAACAACTCCCAAAGATAAGTATCTCATTTCCTTTCAGTTTTTTGTTTCATGTACTCATTTAGCTTTGATTATATTAAATACCAATCACCATTCTCCCTCTATTATCTTGACTAGGAAGACATCTGCTATATCCTCAAGGAGTATGGAAGAAAGCAACCCAAGTTAAGGTTTGTGAAGAAATAAAGGTATGCCTTAAACTACAAAACATTGACTTATTTATAGTAATTTTTTACTCATTTGACAATCTATTACTAACATCGTTGTGTCTATCTATATTTAATCATATTGATCCTTGTTCTGGGTAATTCATCAATTGATAAATCTACCCCATTCATATTCTTCACTGATTTTATAGAACCCTAGACAGGTTCTATGGAAAACCCTAACTTAAGGGTATGCTGACAATGTGTGAAACCCTAGCCTACTTAGGGTTATTGTGAAATGATATTTGAATTTCTTATTGGTGTTGTCATGTTTGGGATATTGGTATGATCAAGTAAACCTAACTTTGGGTTGAATGATAAGGTATAAAATCCCAAACCTTGAAGATTTGGTAATTTTCTTGGGTTTACCATGTTCCTATATTGAAACTGTAACTCATTAGGGTTTGGTGGAATGTGTAATAAAGACCCTTATAATGTCTTAGAATTGATTTCCTTGGTATGCGTGTGTTTGTTTGATCAAACCCTAGTCTAATAAAATATGTTATATGTCTAAATTTTATTGATATTTGTGAAGTTGGGTTTGAATAACACATGATATGAAATTCCTTTGCATGATGATGGAACCTTAGGCATATACATGTCCTTTTGGTCAAAACCCTAGCTTGGTCTAGTATATGTCTAATGTATTAATGTCGTCAGACATATGATATGCTTATGCATGGTAATGATTGAAGTAGTTATTGATGGTCATAAATCTTAGGATTTAATATAAATCCTTGTCTAAGATTCTAGGATTATATTTGGAAATCTAAGGTTTTGCAGCCAAACCCTTGTAGTAGTTAAATTCTCTAGTATGTGTGATCTAACAATCTGAGAACTATTTATATAATTATTGTTGAGATTGTGAAAATGAAATTATAGGGTTTTTGAGTTGAACCTTAGTACAAGTAAAAATCTCTGATGTATGATGGAAATGTGATAGTTTGAGATATGTGTAAGATTGTTGAAATTTGAGTTTTGGTTGAAATTGATGGGTGATTGAAAATCTAGGAATTGAAACTGATCCTAGTGGAAGCTGGTCATGTTAATGACTAAGTTGTGATTGGTTTTGATTGATTCTCTTGTATGAAATCTAGGATTTGTATGAAACCTTAGTGGAAAATATACCATATGAATTCTGAAAGTTGTTAGATGCCTTGTATATCTATACTTGTTTGAATTATTTCTAGGCTTTGCTATATGTTGTAGTAGGGTATGTCACACATTTGAAAGAAACATTGAAACCCTAGATGGAATGAAAGTTGTTATGAAGTAGTCTAGGGTTTATGACAAAGTCCCTAGCAAGATGTTGAAGAGTATATGTCTCTTGTTTGTAAGTAATTTTGGGTATCTGATATGTATAAAGTTGAAATGCTTTCATGATTATGATATGGCTAACTTCATGCTTCTATATATTTGGTTGTACTTTCCATCTAAGTTGTGCATGTACACAATCTTCAATATGGTGAAGATGTTCGTTGATGTGATAAGCATGATGGGGATGATGATAACTCTGATGAAATAGTTGGAAGCCATGAAAGATTATTTGATGATGAAAAGAAGAAGTTGATCTCCCTAAGGAAGCCTGAATAGAAGATATCTCCCTAAGATTAAGAGGGAGTCTAGATAAAGATATTCTCCCTGGTTGAGAGGGAGGTCATAGCTTGGTTTTGATTGAAGAATGAATTTTGGAGGATATGTTGCTGCATGAGAAGTAGGAAAGAAAGTGTATGATTGAGGAATATTTTGTCAAAGATTCGGTTGATAGTCCTACTATGAAAAATTGAGAAGCAACATCAAGTTGTCTGGAAGACCTCAGAGGTTAGTATTTGATTATGTACATATGAAAATATATTATTGATTGGGGTTGTGTTTGTATAGGTGAATCTCTCGAAGGATTTGATAGCATGTTGGTTACCAATCAGTTTGATTGGGAGAGATTAGTTATTCTTGATATGATGGATCTAGGGTGTTGATGCTTTGTGAGTGAAGCATTTCCTGGGAGTATATTTGACTGACACTTTGTGTTGATGTCTAGGTCTCAAAGTTGGAAAGGTGGTGTTGATTATAGAGCTCCGTTTTTGGATACACACCTGGATCTTTGGGTTGGTGGTTAGCAAGTAAGCCTAATGGTACCTAGAAGGGTTGAAAGCTTGATTCCAATTGAATACTGATTGGATAGGTTTCCCTAGTCAAGAATCTAGTCTGTGGCATTGCGATGCCTAAATTGTTGAGAGACGAATGGATAAATTTCCCTAGTTAAGAATCTAGTCTATGGCATTGTGGTGCCTAAAGTTATTCATTGTTCATATAGTTTGAGATCTTCCATTGTACTTGTATATGATGAGTACCTACCTAGTTAAGAGGGAGTGTTGGAAAATGTAACTAGGCTTGGTCTTCATTTAATGTATTTTAGTCATCTTGTAGTGTACTTGTCAAAAGATTAAAGAAAAGAATTATTATTATTATTATTGTGACTTATTAATTCATGGGTTTCATGCTTGGGTCACCATGTTTTAGGTCAAAGTCCCCATTGAGGACTTCTAGGATATATTCTGAGTCAATAGAGTCATTTTAATTTTAAAGAGACCCTTCTTGGGCTTTTACATCATGTAAAAAGGTTAAATATTGAGTCAAATATGATTTATGTATCCTCCACACTAAGTCGGCCTAGAAGAGATCAAGTCGGACTAAGGACCCTAATTCGACCTAACATGGAAACTATAAATACAAGCACATCTAATTCATTTGGAACATACTCTCTCACAAGAAGTTCGATATCTCTTGTAGCTAGGAAAAGTACTAAGTATGTTGCCAGGAATCCATAGGAAGTGTGAGTTGGGTGGAGTCTAAGGAGAAGAAGAAAATCAGAATTTTGGTGCCTCTCTCTCTTTGTTTCATGCCTTAAATTGGGAGATTGAATTCTTCCAAGTTTCATTGTTTCCAGAAGCTGTTTCCTAGTCAAAGTTGCTGGAAAGGGGTCACAAATTCTAGGAGGCTGACTTGGTATGTAGGGAAGGTTTGGTCTTTGTCTAGGGTGAAGAGTCTTAAAGAATACACTTGAAAGGAAGAATTTATTGACTTGGTTTTCCCCTTGAGGGAGGTTTTGCCCTAGTATAGTGCCTACATCTCGTGTCTCTTGTTTTATGCGTTGTTGCTTTGGTAATTGCTTGTTGAGCTAAAATATAGAAGATATAAAGAATCGTAATAACAAGAAACATCACACGTAATTATCAAGAATAAGAAAATATTTCTGACTTTCTGATTTTTTAACAGGTAGTTGGTGAAAATAGTGGCCCCTCAAGAAGGGACAAAGAGAGGATACATATGCTCCATAGTTGGCGACACCAAGATAAAATCACAAGTTGGCAAGAGGACCGATGACCAAATCAAAGAAGGAGAGGGTAGGCCTTGGATGAGAGTGAGGTGGGAGGGGGCTTAAGAAAATTAGGGCACAAGAGACACCATTGGATAAGAAAGAGGAGGGACTAGTTGCCACAGAGAAGCAAAAAAAATTTCAAACCAACAACTCGATGAAATAAAATTTCAGAACTAGCAGCAAAGTACCTTCAAAGTGTCCAAAAATCCAATATTGCCAAAAGAATTTCCGTAGATCCCCTACCTACTCTGCAATATTAGTTCCAAGGGCAGAGAAATCGAGATGCAATAAGCATTATAGAGACCTTGAAGACTCCAAGAAAATTAATGAACCCATCAACAGGGAAAGTCCCCCTTTCAAGCCAGAACAACGTCGCAAATATGGAAAGACGTTTTGGTACATTTCTAGTCCAGAGACTCTAGATTCTCCCTGGAGTAAGACTATGCCTCCTTCTTGTAAGAACCAAGTGAAGTCCTTCACTCCAATTGAAATTAACTAGACTCTCATGCTAGTTACAAGTTCAATAGACCTGGGTGTTTTTCAAATTAACTTGTCTCTCATGAAAATTATAAGTGCGAGAGACCAGGATTCCTCCAGTCTTACCACCTTTTGGAATTTTTATCTAAATTCCTGTAAGATTGCATGTAGAAATGAATCCATCCAAATTGAATTTGATTGAACACCACTTCCTTGAAGAATTTAGTGGAATATGGGTATTTAACATTAGGTATAGTCCAGAGCTCAAAGATCCACATGTTGAGATCCGAGGGACATGGAAAGCGCATGTCCAACATGCTTGATGTCTGCCACCTCAACCACAATGTTCGATGAAGCGATCATAGTTAGAAACTTAGAAATACCAAGATTATGTGAATTGAAGACTTTATAAAGCTTTTTTATGGAGGGCTGAAAAAATGCCCCCAAGGAAATTCTTTCATTGCCACTTATGAAGCTTGGGAATAATGCAATAAGAGAGTGCCTTATGGGATTTTATTCTATTCTAAATGACCATTGGTGACTATATGACTAGCCTCTAGGTGGAAGTCTAAGTTGGCCTATTCATTCACTTCTTTGTTTTGAATTCATAGGATGTGGAAGAAGGATTGATGAGGGAATATTTCCAATAATTTGAGGATTCTGTTGGTTGTTATTTTGGGGCGATCTATTATGAAGATAATGAATGATAAGAAGGGAGTATCATAGGATAGTTATCTTAGAGAGGTTCCTTTCTTTAGCCAACCGAATCCCTATTAGAAGCCCATACATTTCCACCATGTTATTCATCTCTTTGCCAAGACCCCAAGAGTACCTTATTTCATGATTTCCTTTAGGATTAAAATAACCCCCCCCTTCAACTACGCCTTATAATATTGGTTTTTAGACTATTAGGATTTATAGCACTGGGTTTAATATTAGGGTTTCAATGTTAATTGAAATTTACTCACTTATTTTAACACTTAACTTATTGTTATATTAAAACACTAATATTAATATATTATAATTGTAATATAATAATACTAAAACCTAATAGCCTCGAGGGTTAGCTCAATTGGTCGGGTTCTGGTTGCTAAAGCACCTCACTAATGGGAGGTCACAGGGTCAATTCTCCTCACGCCCTCCGGGTTAGGATTTGCTAATAAGCTGACAGAATATGATCCCTTCGGGTGGATCTTCTTGGATATTCTTCAGAAAAAAAGAAAAAAAGAAAAAAGAAGAAAAACCTAATTATTATAATTATATATTAATTAATATTAATATTAATATTAACTCCCTACCATATAACTAATAGTTATTAATATGGTTGTGCTAGTTTATATTAATCCACATGATATAAATATTTGTCATATGGAATTCTAAACATAACATGGAGGTACACAATCTTTGAAAGAAATTTCTATTGAGTCAACATGTGAATTTTACACTCATTTATGAACACTACTATATTTCTTCTATCCTATATTTTTATTGAGCCGGCATTAAAATGCTTACACTCATTGACGAACACTACAAAATCTCCCCTATACTAGGCTGTAGAGTGCCTCTCGACGCAATAATTGTATTGTCTAATATTTTGAAACTGTGTTATTTTTCTTGTAAGTTAATTATAGTGCTTGTAAAAATCACATTACATAGTTGATTCCGACCATAACAATACCAGACTCACTCTGCCATACTAGAAACTAGAGAAAAAGACCGATATAAGATAGATCTGTGAAGCTGCTAAAAACTAAGTCAGCATCATCGAAACAAAAAAAACCATATATCAAGAAGTGTTGCAACAAAAATCAATGCATAGCAAGCAGATTAAGAATCTGAAGAAGACACTTGGGTCGGGTCATATGCCTTCATAACAAGAGGCTCTTGAATCTTGAACTCACATTGGACATGTTTTTCCATATGAGCAAGATGGGCATCCAACATGTCCAAGCTATCTTGCGTTTTCCATTGGTTGCTCTAGATGTTGCCCAAGAAGGAGATAATATTGTTTATGTCTTCATGTTTTCCTCTTAGGACACAACCTATAATTTTCTTAAGCTACTAATGGAGGGTGATTGGTTGCATATACTGGTTCCTTCTTCGCATAATGTGCCTAGGTTCAGGAAGCCAGTGGGATACCTCAATTAATAAATCAAAGTTTGAAAGTGAAAGACATTCGTTAACAACCTAGCTCTCTAACTTTCAAATGTCTTCTCATGTGATGGGAGGGGTCACCACATGGAAGGCATTAGCTGCCTCCCAGGTCTGCGCCTTCGCATGCAACCTGCAAGGCTAACTATGACCCCCTATTCCTCGACACCCTCAAACACAAAGGTGAGACATACTACTGATTGAGGCTAGAATGGTAAAAGAAAAAAAAAGAACACAAACCCACGACCCCACAAATGGTTGCAATACAAAACCTCTTCACCAATAGGCATAGAAATAATAACAATTCGAGAGGCTTCAACTTTGCTATCCCAAACCAACACCACCACGTTCCATCTCCATACATAATGAATTTACCAAAGACAAAAATCCTAGGAATAAAGACCCATGCCCTTCGCTAGACGAGGATAATGCCTGGGTTGTAAAAAAATTTGGTATCCAAAGACCCAAATATAACAAAACCACTAGAAAGACAACTAGGCATTTACATTTAACATAACCACAACACCAAATTTCAACTTGTTCCAAATGAAACTAAACACGGGAAAAACCAATAAGCAGAGCTGGGGGGTGGGGGGGGGATCACCCAAAAGAGTAATACTTGCACAGAGTAAAAGGCCTTGAGTCCAGAAGTGGCACACTCGTCATTTTCGAACACCATATCTCACTTATAAAAATTACATTGTGCCCAAAACCAAGCTCTTGGTCCCCAAACTGGACGTTGCCTTCACCAATGGAAGTGATAACACCATATAAAAGCTAGGTAGAGAATTCATTGTGAACTTGTAAAGGATTAGTACTTGGTGGGGTTGCCAACTAACAAAATGTGGTAAATCGTGACCTTCCCAAACAGAACTTTCCACACAATCCACCACAACTCTACTAGGCTGAACTACAAGAGATAATGAATTCCCTGTTGCAAAGCAAAGGAGGATCCATGTGTGAATAACCCTCTTATCAACTGAAACGACCGAATCAAACTCTCTAGAACTAGGTACATCATGAAATGGTGAGAGATTAATTAATGAGCCTGAAGGTTGGTGGGGTGGTGCCCCTTCGAGCCCAGTTACTCTCTACCCCTCCACCTCATTAGGATTACATTAATTTGTTTTTACAGTAACAAAGAAACTTAATTTAAGAGGTAGAAGGACAATTTCATAGTGGTTTTTCAAATATAGCATATTCAATCTGGTATACAAGTATTATATAAATGTGGTATGAATTTTCATTATCAAATAATTTAAATAATATATATATATTTTTGGCAAAATTATTTTGGTTTATTATAAGTAATAGTATAAGTATTTTTAGTAGTGTGCATATATTATTGCGTGAGTGGGTTTAATGTTTAAAAACATGTATTTCCCTTTTTAATGTCATGGATTTAAGTCAAATGAGGGCAGGGCATGTACACCTCCATAAACTAAGCAATGAAATCGTTGCATAAAGAAGGTCCTTTAACCCACAAAAAATGGTCTTATACATTAATTAGGCCTCTGGCTAGGTTGTCACCTTAACTTAAATTATTAATATTATTATTGTTGTTATATCTTGATGGAGGGCATATAGTTTTTGGGTTCTTGTATTAATCTAGTCATATTCCATCCCAATTTTTCCAATTCTTAAGTTTTGCCCATAGATTGTCATCCTAGGACGGTGATGGGACGACATAGTGTGAATTTCATTTAATGTGTGTTTAGGATGTATGTGGATGTGATATAGGTGGCATCATAATGACCATGTGGATCTTGAATGATCTACCACATTATAGGATTGTTCAAATCCCCTATTGTTGTACCACAATCACATATGTCCTCATTAAATCACTCAACCTCATCTAGATCTTATGTGCACAAATATACAAGAACAAATTTCACCCATGTAGTGTTTCTTTCTTATGCCAATGTCAATTGTGTTTCTCTCACCCCCATTATCGTAAGAACTTCTACTCCTACATGATCTTCAACTCTAAGAATTGAAATATTATGTAAATATATGTTATATTTGAAAAACACTCACTTCATTTCCATCAAAGCCAAGGATCCACAACAAGCTTTAAAATATCCCAATACCTTAGAGTTCCCTTAGAGTGTTAGGGTTCTACAGATTTTTACGCATTACTAGTCACACTTACCCTCGAACAAGTGAACCAAACATCACAACTACACAATTTTTTTATTTTTCCTTCATCTGGTCCTGCTTTGCCTTCATGCACAACTACTATGTCCATGTTGTTGTCTTGTTTATTTGGTTCATTGACTTAATTATATGTGCTCCTCCCAATTGTTTAGACTATTATTCCCCTTCCAACAAATTTTTTGTTCATTGTGACACTTATGAGGGGCAAGCTAACTTCCAACTCGCTCATAGAAACTTTCCAAGTGTTGATTCAATGCAAACTTGACATGGGATGTACCCTTGTGGAATGCCTTGTCCAAAACGCTAACATCCTCAACTCTTCCATCTTGTAAGAATTCATACCATGTGTTATATTATTTGCATGATTACTCCCATGCATTACACATTGTGTCGGGTGTAATGGGGGGGTCACAGGGGGTCAAAGCCCCCTATGTAAGGGTTCAAGGGTAGTGTCCTCGAAAAAAGTTGCGTAGTATTTTTCCTCTGTTTTTGGAAATTTTCATCACATAGTTATCATTTTTAGCATTTTTGCGATGCATGGTGGTTCAACCCATGGTTTTTGTAGTTTTGGTTAAGGAGCTATGACCGAATTATAATACAAGGTAAATGGTTTGATGGTTTATGGATGCCACAAGTTATATATATATATATATATATATATCTATTGTAAAGATGAATATAGTGAAAAATATTTCTAATTTTCTAGGTTTAGGTTTCCAGCGTAAAATCTCTATTAATTTGTGTGTTTTCCATTTCATATTTTCTATTTTATGAAGAAATTGTTTATAATAATTAACTATAAATTGTTAAAACCTACATATACTACTAGAGCTATTTTGGCTTCAAGGGGATGCTTTTGTGGCTAAGGGGTTTTGCTTGGGATTGTGGTAGACCTTGTTATAGTAGGAGATCTACGAAACCAATTTTTGTGGTGAAAATAAATGTCGAGTAGTTAAAATAGAGAGAATGAGAAATTAAATGGGCATATTTGTGAGCTATGGAAACTCAAAATTGAAGATTTGTTGATGGACACAGATTAGTAGATCATTGTGGGATCTGGGTACTGCACTGATGAGGATGTAAACAAAAGATTGGAACAAGTTGGATTAAAAGGCAAAGAGAAAAATATGGTTATGTCTCTTAGATTTGGTATTATGAAATATTTCAGGAGAAGCTACAACAAAGGCATTGTGGGACAAGTTAGGGACTTTGTATAAGTCTAAGTCCTTAGTGAACAAATTGTTCCTATGGAAAAGGCTTTATAAGTTGAGGATGGGGGATGGAGAATTCGTAACAAAGAATCTAAACATATTCAATCCTATGGTAAGTAAGCTATTATTTATTGATATTAAGATTTCATATGAAGATAAGTGTATTAATTTTTTGTGTTCTTTACTAAACTTGTGGGGTAGTTTTGTTTTTTCCATAGGCATTAATGCAACTACTTTGAGTTTTTATGGTATAGTCTCATCTTTGTTACTGGAGAGATGAGATGAAAAAACATGAAAAGTCAAAACACAAATGCCTTGTTTGTAAGAGGATGCTCCATAATAGAAATAAAAATAAGTCCTTAAATGGGAGGTCTAAATCTAGAGGAAGATCTAAATCTCTATGAAAAATCATAAAGATATATTGGAGATGTGGAAAATAAGGGCATTACAAGAAAGATTGTAAATCCAAAATTGCACAAAACGGGAAGGGATCTGATGATTCTCCTTCCACATTAGTAAAAACCTCCTTAGATGAAGGAAGAGATGTGTAATTATATCTTGAAGTACACATGTAGATCATGAGGCATGGTTGGTGTTGTCACTTACTGCAAAATGTGTTTCCAGCTGTCAAGAGAGTAAATGAACATATAAGTTTGCAGTCATTTTCCAAGCAAAAGAAGGACTCAAAGCCTAAATCAGATCCTCTCCATTGGAAAGTTCTTTCAACAAACTTTCCAACGATATGTGGAAGTCCAAAAATGGACTCCTGGATCAAAAGGCATGGTCTATTGCAGTTCAAGGATTGAAGCCTTAGGAAGGTCCATAATATCAAAGATCACATATTGAAGCTCCATAGATATCGATGATCACAACATTAGAGCATCAAAGATATCGACGATCACATATCAGAGGTCCTAGCATATCGGTGATTGTATATCAGAGGTCCTGCATGTCGGAGGTTTAGTACATCAAAGCAGGCAATATCAGAGCTCAGAGGAGATCAACACATCACAATATCGCAACATTAAAACATCGGCAATCGGAGAATTGAAACTTCTGAAAGTGTAAACCTTTTAAAAGTTGTGATATTCAAAAAGTTCTAATGAGTGTTAAAAACCATCGGGAATGCCTATAAAGGATTAACAAAGGATTTCATCGTAAAACCAAAGGTGCGCGGGCCCTTTTCTCTCTCCTCTAGTAGAATACATAGCGACATATGATTGGTTTCGATAAAGATACAGTGGAATCTGACATTAACATGACATGGTGGTATAGAAGGAGACGTGGTAGGAAGTTTTGGAATTTTGAGAGGGTCTAAGTGGGGGAATCTGGGTGACATGTGTCACCACTAATGATGTGCCATGTGGAAGCGATGACGTCATATCGGAGATCACATATCGGAGGTTGAGGATGTCAACACTTTATAACAGTTGGCAATTGAAAAAGTACCAATAAGGGGGCTCCAATATTAGGGTTGGCACATGGTCGAGAAAAAATTATAGAACCAAGGGCTCTAAGCTCTTAACAAAGGAAAAACGGCCCCCGGGAAGGAACAAAATGCCCTAGTGCCTTAAGGCTAAGCCTCCGGTCACCGTACCCAGTCCCATGGAGGAAAATAGAAAGGGTCTAAACAAAAGGGGCCAAGGACATCGACACTCTGCTTTCATAATGTCTTTAAGAATAAAAGTCCCGATGAGTAAAATATTTGATATAACATTATTGCAATAATACAAGACATATTGGGATCCGATAGTGTAATATAGAGAGTTATGATATGGACAATTCGACAACTGCAAGATTCAATGTGGTAATAGAGGAGTTGGTCTTAGAAGTAATGACAACTATCAAATATCATTGGGTCAAGGTGGTAAGGACCATGATTTGCAAGAAAGAGTGTTGGGTCTACCTTGAAGTGATACAAGTCATCTCTGTGCTCTGACGCATGTCTTCGAACAAAAAAATGGAGATATGGGATTCAGGAAGCAGTGTGCAGGTCACCTGAGAATTAATTTCTTAGCATGGAGCTCCATATAGTCAGACAATGAAGGACTGCTAGGTCTATCTCTATTTCTTCTCTATGAAAAGAAACCGATAATTGATCACTCCCAGCTCCAGAGAGTGGAGAATTCAAGTAGTTAAGGCGAAAATGACAAGTGAACCAGTTGAGAAACTAAATAGGAACATCATGGAAAAGACATGGCCCGATCAGAGGCAATCACATGAATGACAAGGAAATATTATCCTCAACCATCATTCAGTTTTCTTTATGTCTATTATTCTGTAATTTTTTCATTTTCAAGAACAAAATCAAATTCGATGGTAATCATTTTGGGCAGTAGAGCCATCGCACCCCGAGACAGCTAGTCGATTAGATAGCTGGCGCTCGGCTGAGATATTTTGTAACTATTGTTCAAAGCTCCCCTCTCTTTATAAATAAAGGAAAGAAAGACTTAATAAGGGTTCCCGAATTATACATTATAGAGGCCCTCTATTTGTAGAGAAAGTGGTTCCATTTTGGTTCAGTTTGCTTGTTCATGTGGTGCTCAGGCATGTACAATAGTTAAATGTAATGGATTGGTGATTTGGACTCCATCTTCAAGGATTAATGAATCATTTTTGTTGATTCCAATCAGAGAAATGCACAATATGTTTTCCCATTTGTATATCACTTCATGTATGCCTTTCCTCCTATGAAATCATGTAATGAAGCTGCTGGTTTCTGTTAGCGCTTGAGATTTCACCCTAGGCTGAGGAAGGTAAACCTTCAAGGCAACATCAAACCATTTCACCTCGTAGCTAGCCCTACGGGGTATGAGAAGGCTCTCTCCGGTCAAACTCGGTAGATCTTTCAATAGGATGAGCTGACCCAATTAGGAACACTGATATTAGGCTAGTAAACTGATAAGGAGGGTTGATTTAAAGTTTTTGGGGTTTTTTGGCGGCAATTGGAGGGAGTGCAATTCAGGGTGCGGGGATTGAGCTCAGTTTTTGCAGGTGGGTCTTTGGGGCAAGGTAGGAGTTTGTGCTGATGCCTTAAGCTGAGATGGATGATCAAGGAAGAAAGAGAGGGAGCTAAAGAGGGCAAACAATGGCTTTGAATCCTCTTTAGATAGTGGAAAACATAAATATCAAACAAAATTGAAAGCTAAGCATGGCATGCATGAATTCAAACTTTATCACTTCTTTTGTTTAATTAGCAGCAATAGAATAAGAGATGGAACACATAAACACACTTACAATGACAAGTAGGAAACACACCATCAACACAATAATCCACAAGAATCCACAATGATGTCTGCAAAACCCTGGCCTTCCTTTTCCTCAAATTGCAGAGATACAAGTAAAATATACAATAGAGCTTCTCCCTCAAGAGTCCAACCATGAAAATGAGCAAGAGAAGGCATAATATAGATCATCTAACTCCTTTCCCCACCTCTAGGGGTCGAGCTCAGCTTCCTAGGAGCAGTTTGAACTAATTCTAAACTGAGCACTAGATAATAGGCAGTCAAAACAACTTGCCTCTAAAACTTAGGTAACCCATTCATGCATTTAATATTCACTATTTACATCAAGGAAACTTCTAGAAGTGTTAAAGGAGAGTAAATGTATCCATGTGCCATGAAAATTACCCAACAATCCATCATTTACATGCATTAAGAGTCAACCAAAGTAAAAACAGTGTTTTGCAGGCCGAAATAGTCAAAATGGTGAAATTTCCCTGAGTGGTCGCGCCCCTCCCTTGGAGTGGTCGCGCACATTGGCAGCTGTGTTTGAGGGCCTTCCTGGTGTCCAAATCAAGTGCAAGATAGCTTGTTGGAAAGGTCTATGAGTCTACTTTCCAACCCCACCGGAATTTCTGAATTTGGAGTTGATTTGACCCCTCAAAAATCATTTGTCCCAAGGCAGCTTTCTGCAACTCAAAAAAGGGGCAGAAAGTCAAAATTTGCATGTATTTTGAGCTTTTGGAAGTCCAAATCTCCATAAAATTTGAAGTCCATCCATAGGCAAGTGCATTTTTGCATGAAAATTCCAAAAATTTAGAGTTTTCCCCGTTCTGAGCTGTCCCCACGAGTGGTCGCGCGCTGGGTGAGACCACTCCAACGGCCAAAACCTGTAAAATTGCACAAAAAATTCACAAATGACAAAATTTTCTCCAAATTTCTTGAAATTTGGGCTGGGAGTCCCAATCAAGTACCATGCTCAGTCAAAGAGGCTTTGGCCAAAATTTGGAGTGGATCGGGCGTTTTCCTTCGTTTTTGTGCTTTGGCCAACCGTCCTTGGAGCACCTTCGTTCTCGCCGGTATTTTTGACATTTCTCTCAAACCATGACACCTGTGTAAAAAGTGAAAGAGGTTTCTCTTCCTTGTCATGTTGTGGACAAAAACCTCTCTCAGTTTTGCAAAATTCATCTTTGATTGCTCAGAAACATCTTTTGAGTGAAACTTGTCCCGATGTGTGAAACAAGGGATTTTGTCGAAATGGAGCGAAATGAAGGGGATAGAGGGCTTCTAAATTCTTGGGGAAATTTTTGGCAGTGGGGAGGTATGTTAGGAAGTAGGGGAAAGTAGAATCTCAGAGATTGAGTGAGGGGAAGGGGTCGAAAAGGACAAAACACAGGCCAAACCTAGAAAATTGCCAGGTTGTAGCTAGAAACTAGGGTTTGTGCAAAAATGAGGAATTTGGCGGATCTAAGGGATGGGAAGTGTTTGATAAGGTAATTTAAGGATAGGGAAAGGTGTATGAACATCAGGAAACAAGTTTTGTCGGTGATTTGACCATTCAAGAGAAATTGGCTTCAAAACCCTAGGAGAGGGAAATGACCTTGCCTAGGTGCAACTGAAGCATGAACAAGGTGTAAAATGACTCATTAGACACTGACATGATAATGAAAACCCTATGAATGATGATAAACTCAGCTGAATGGTGACACGGACTGACATTTGGGCAAACCCTAGACCTAATGCCTAGTGACCAAATTTTGCTTGAAGACTCACTGAAATGACAAAATTTGACCTTGACACTTCAAAATCACTTTGTAAGAGCATATTTGATCACTGTAGGAAGGCTGGAAAGACTGACACTAACATTGGCTCCAATGGGGATGGTAGCTCCTTGGAGGTGCCAAGAACCTCAGACCTCTGGGAGAGCAGACCAGTGCTTGCAACCATTGGGCGATGGAGTCAAAAACTCAAGCTGAAATGCATGACTAAAAACTGATGAGTTGACAACACAAATTGACTCTCACTCAACTAAAAACTGACTCGATACTTAAGCACAACTGACAAACTGAAAATGATGCTCAAAGTGGAGCTTATTCATCACAACCTACTCTAACAGTTTCATTCATCAACTGATCAAGTGAAATGAAACAACCAATGCAACCAAGTAAGTATCTCATCTGCTGTTCGAATTCTCTGCAAGTGCTCGCTTATGACCAACAAGAGAGAACTACTGAAAGGCAACTCCGATGGCAACCTGGGAACAGATCCACTGAATGATATGAATGCTCTATCTGCCTCCAAAAACACTGCATAAGGAACATGAAATTCAAGCACACTGGAACTTAGCTCATCTAATAGATTACTTCTCGTTTCCTCATACCATGAATGCAAACTTTGATCTGAGTCTTGTGACGAGACCTTTGCTAAAAATGACAAAGAAACCGGCTGCCGGATCAAATTCATATCAGCACATGTTTCAAGCTCACATGTGGTCAATGGAGAAAGACTTTGACTGCAAACCTCATCCAAAACATCAGCAATTGGATCATGAAAAGCTTGAAAAGACTGTTGCAACCCATTTTCTATTGGTTCCAATGTGATTACATGATTACCTACATGCTGCTCATTCTTCACTGAAGATGGACTATGCAAATTTCCCTTCAAATACTGAAATGATTCAAAACAGAAAGGTAGGGAACCTTCTTGTATCATTTGATCAAATATGTCAGCTTCCATGCTTTCATCTGCAACTTGACAACCAATGGCATTTGGGGACTGCAAATCTGAATATGTAAAGTCTGGAGCAAGGTTTTTATTGCCTTCAAGATGGTCTAGATCAAGACTTGTTGACAGCTGATTTCTAATTTCATGGAAGTTGTCTCTAATGAACTGACATGAATCAAAACAAAAAGGCAAAGATCCGCCACTTACTTCAAACTGTGATGCACTTTCCTCGTCAATGTCATGGCTGATATGTGATGGCTGAACATTGTATTCAAGCTGCTGAAAATGAACTTTTTCCTTCCACAAACTAGCTGCTTGTTTGATTGCAAAATTAGCCTCTGTTTGGAGAACATAATCATCATCATACTGATCAAAACGAGGCAAATCATCACTATAAAACACATCATCAAGCATGCATGTCATATCAATAGATCTCTCTTCTCCTAGATGATTAATAAGACAATCATCATCAGATCTATAACAATTGGTATCAGAAAGAAAATGATTTGAATCAGCAACATGTTCTTCTTCAATCAGCGAGCCATGAACATCATAATCATTCCTTGTGTTGATCTTTTGCATCATCTCTTCTACTGCACTTACCAAAATGTCAAACTTTACCTCTAGAGATGTCGATTTTTCCGGATCTATGTTTTTCATTTCTTCTTCCTTCATTCTTGCCCTTCGGATCAGCAGATGAGCTTCTACACTTACTGCACTGTTTTGCATCTCGTGAAGTGTTGCAATATCACTTTCTCTCAGCTGAAACTCCATCTCCGGATCAAAGGCGCCCGGGTAGTGTAAGAGAGCAGATCTAGGAGTAGGCCTTATATCAACTGGGATTGAATAATAAACTTGATTAAATCTGGCTGAAAACTGTTGTACTGTCTCCCCTGGTAATCTTTTCAGCTGGTTGTACTCTTCTACAATCAAGAGAAGGTTCTGCCCAATCATCCACCTATCGAGAAAAACTTTGACAAACTGTTGGAAATCTGAGATGCTTGCATCAGGCAGGGCTTTGAACCAACTCTTCACTTTGGCTTGCAAAGAAAGAGCAAAAAGCCTTATACTAACATCTTCTTCATCAACTTCAAAAAGATCTAGAAAATTCTCAAAATTCTGCACATGTTGCTCAGCGTTGACATTCTTACATTCACCATCAAACATCGGCAAGTATAGATCATAGTTTTTGGGGAAAGCATGAAGAACAGGAGGTAAAACAAGAGGTTTATACCGATCTGGAATTTTACAAGGTATAGGGGTATGTACAGCAGGTATAGAATTAGTTTTGGTCACTTGAGGTTCATCAACTTGAAGATGGCCATCACAAAATTCGGAAGAAAGGTCTTGATCAAGCTCAAAGGCATGCAAATCTTTGGTATTCACAATCTTCAAAGGGAAAGAATCAACTGCAGGCTGAGGATCTCTTCTCAAATACAATATACTTTGCAAAGCCTTCTTGACATTCTTGGGAAAAGAGAAGAAATAATTTATGACAAAGAACAAAATGTCTTGGATGAAATTCCAACTTGAATACCTGATTTTGCCATATTCTCCTTTCATGTTTTTGCTGGTCGGGATCATCCTCCAGTGGAGTCTTTGGATCTGATCTTCAAAACTGATTTAGAGTCGCCAAGTGAATGATTTCATCCTTTCAAGTGTCTGATCGCTGTTCACCATCAACAATCAGATCTGAACTTGATACATGTACTGGGGTGAAATGCAAATGAAGTGCTACGTTCACAAGCTCACGGAGATGGACTGAAGCAGCGTTTATCTACTTGCGCTGATGTAAAACAAGAGCGTTTTCGAAGGCTACCTGGCGTATCTTCAGGCTCCGTCTAAGACTTGTGAAACAAACACATCAACACACAAACAAGTTTGTTCTCCCCAGTATGGTCGCCACTATGTTAGCGCTTGAGATTTCACCCTAGGCTGAGGAAGGTAAACCTTCAAGGCAACATCAAACCATTTCACCTCGTAGCTAGCCCTACGGGGTATGAGAAGGCTCTCTCCGGTCAAACTCGGTAGATCTTTCAATAGGATGAGCTGACCCAATTAGGAACACTGATATTAGGCTAGTAAACTGATAAGGAGGGTTGATTTAAAGTTTTTGGGGTTTTTTGGCGGCAATTGGAGGGAGTGCAATTCAGGGTGCGGGGATTGAGCTCAGTTTTTGCAGGTGGGTCTTTGGGGCAAGGTAGGAGTTTGTGCTGATGCCTTAAGCTGAGATGGATGATCAAGGAAGAAAGAGAGGGAGCTAAAGAGGGCAAACAATGGCTTTGAATCCTCTTTAGATAGTGGAAAACATAAATATCAAACAAAATTGAAAGCTGAGCATGGCATGCATGAATTCAAACTTTATCACTTCTTTTGTTTAATTAGCAGCAATAGAATAAGAGATGGAACACATAAACACACTTACAATGACAAGTAGGAAACACACCATCAACACAATAATCCACAAGAATCCACAATGATGTCTGCAAAACCCTGGCCTTCCTTTTCCTCAAATTGCAGAGATACAAGTAAAATATACAATAGAGCTTCTCCCTCAAGAGTCCAACCATGAAAATGAGCAAGAGAAGGCATAATATAGATCATCTAACTCCTTTCCCCACCTCTAGGGGTCGAGCTCAGCTTCCTAGGAGCAGTTTGAACTAATTCTAAACTGAGCACTAGATAATAGGCAGTCAAAACAACTTGCCTCTAAAACTTAGGTAACCCATTCATGCATTTAATATTCACTATTTACATCAAGGAAACTTCTAGAAGTGTTAAAGGAGAGTAAATGTATCCATGTGCCATGAAAATTACCCAACAATCCATCATTTACATGCATTAAGAGTCAACCAAAGTAAAAACAGTGTTTTGCAGGCCGAAATAGTCAAAATGGTGAAATTTCCCTGAGTGGTCGCGCCCCTCCCTTGGAGTGGTCGCGCACATTGGCAGCTGTGTTTGAGGGCCTTCCTGGTGTCCAAATCAAGTGCAAGATAGCTTGTTGGAAAGGTCTATGAGTCTACTTTCCAACCCCACCGGAATTTCTGAATTTGGAGTTGATTTGACCCCTCAAAAATCATTTGTCCCAAGGCAGCTTTCTGCAACTCAAAAAAGGGGCAGAAAGTCAAAATTTGCATGTATTTTGAGCTTTTGGAAGTCCAAATCTCCATAAAATTTGAAGTCCATCCATAGGCAAGTGCATTTTTGCATGAAAATTCCAAAAATGTAGAGTTTTCCCCGTTCTGAGCTGTCCCCACGAGTGGTCGCGCGCTGGGTGAGACCACTCCAACGGCCAAAACCTGTAAAATTGCACAAAAAATTCACAAATGACAAAATTTTCTCCAAATTTCTTGAAATTTGGGCTGGGAGTCCCCAATCAAGTACCATGCTCAGTCAAAGAGGCTTTGGCCAAAATTTGGAGTGGATCGGGCGTTTTCCTTCGTTTTTGTGCTTTGGCCAACCGTCCTTGGAGCACCTTCGTTCTCGCCGGTATTTTTGACATTTCTCTCAAACCATGACACCTGTGTAAAAAGTGAAAGAGGTTTTTCTTCCTTGTCATGTTGTGGACAAAAACCTCTCTCAGTTTTGCAAAATTCATCTTTGATTGCTCAGAAACATCTTTTGAGTGAAACTTGTCCCGATGTGTGAAACAAGGGATTTTGTCGAAATGGAGCGAAATGAAGGGGATAGAGGGCTTCTAAATTCTTGGGGAAATTTTTGGCAGTGGGGAGGTATGTTAGGAAGCAGGGGAAAGTGGAATCTCAGAGATTGAGTGAGGGGAAGGGGTCGAAAAGGACAAAACACAGGCCAAACCTAGAAAATTGCCAGGTTGTAGCTAGAAACTAGGGTTTGTGCAAAAATGAGGAATTTGGCGGATCTAAGGGATGGGAAGTGTTTGATAAGGTACTTTAAGGATAGGGAAAGGTGTATGAACATCAGGAAACAAGTTTTGTCGGTGATTTGACCATCCAAGAGAAATTGGCTTCAAAACCCTAGGAGAGGGAAATGACCTTGCCTAGGTGCAACTGAAGCATGAACAAGGTGTAAAATGACTCATTAGACACTGACATGATAATGAAAACCCTATGAATGATGATAAACTCAGCTGAATGGTGACACGGACTGACATTTGGGCAAACCCTAGACCTAATGCCTAGTGACCAAATTTTGCTTGAAGACTCACTGAAATGACAAAATTTGACCTTGACACTTCAAAATCACTTTGTAAGAGCATATTTGATCACTGTAGGAAGGCTGGAAAGACTGACACTAACATTGGCTCCAATGGGGATGGTAGCTCCTTGGAGGTGCCAAGAACCTCAGACCTCTGGGAGAGCAGACCAGTGCTTGCAACCATTGGGCGATGGAGTCAAAAACTCAAGCTGAAATGCATGACTAAAAACTGATGAGTTGACAACACAAATTGACTCTCACTCAACTAAAAACTGACTCGATACTTAAGCACAACTGACAAACTGAAAATGATGCTCAAAGTGGAGCTTATTCATCACAACCTACTCTAACAGTTTCATTCATCAACTGATCAAGTGAAATGAAACAACCAATGCAACCAAGTAAGTATCTCATCTGCTGTTCGAATTCTCTGCAAGTGCTCGCTTATGACCAACAAGAGAGAACTACTGAAAGGCAACTCCGATGGCAACCTGGGAACAGATCCACTGAATGATATGAATGCTCTATCTGCCTCCAAAAACACTGCATAAGGAACATGAAATTCAAGCACACTGGAACTTAGCTCATCTAATAGATTACTTCTCGTTTCCTCATACCATGAATGCAAACTTTGATCTGAGTCTTGTGACGAGACCTCTGCTAAAAATGACAAAGAAACCGGCTGCCGGATCAAATTCATATCAGCACATGTTTCAAGCTCACATGTGGTCAATGGAGAAAGACTTTGACTGCAAACCTCATCCAAAACATCAGCAATTGGATCATGAAAAGCTTGAAAAGACTGTTGCAACCCATTTTCTATTGGTTCCAATGTGATTACATGATTACCTACATGCTGCTCATTCTTCACTGAAGATGGACTATGCAAATTTCCCTTCAAATACTGAAATGATTCAAAACAGAAAGGTAGGGAACCTTCTTGTATCATTTGATCAAATATGTCAGCTTCCATGCTTTCATCTGCAACTTGACAACCAATGGCATTTGGGGACTGCAAATCTGAATATGTAAAGTCTGGAGCAAGGTTTTTATTGCCTTCAAGATGGTCTAGATCAAGACTTGTTGACAGCTGATTTCTAATTTCATGGAAGTTGTCTCTAATGAACTGACATGAATCAAAACAAAAAGGCAAAGATCCGCCACTTACTTCAAACTGTGATGCACTTTCCTCGTCAATGTCATGGCTGATATGTGATGGCTGAACATTGTATTCAAGCTGCTGAAAATGAACTTTTTCCTTCCACAAACTAGCTGCTTGTTTGATTGCAAAATTAGCCTCTGTTTGGAGAACATAATCATCATCATACTGATCAAAACGAGGCAAATCATCACTATAAAACACATCATCAAGCATGCATGTCATATCAATAGATCTCTCTTCTCCTAGATGATTAATAAGACAATCATCATCAGATCTATAACAATTGGTATCAGAAAGAAAATGATTTGAATCAGCAACATGTTCTTCTTCAATCAGCGAGCCATGAACATCATAATCATTCCTTGTGTTGATCTTTTGCATCATCTCTTCTACTGCACTTACCAAAATGTCAAACTTTACCTCTAGAGATGTCGATTTTTCCGGATCTATGTTTTTCATTTCTTCTTCCTTCATTCTTGCCCTTCGGATCAGCAGATGAGCTTCTACACTTACTGCACTGTTTTGCATCTCGTGAAGTGTTGCAATATCCCTTTCTCTCAGCTGAAACTCCATCTCCGGATCAAAGGCGCCCGGGTAGTGTAAGAGAGCAGATCTAGGAGTAGGCCTTATATCAACTGGGATTGAATAATAAACTTGATTAAATCTGGCTGAAAACTGTTGTACTGTCTCCCCTGGTAATCTTTTCAGCTGGTTGTACTCTTCTACAATCAAGAGAAGGTTCTGCCCAATCATCCACCTATCGAGAAAAACTTTGACAAACTGCTGGAAATCTGAGATGCTTGCATCAGGCAGGGCTTTGAACCAACTCTTCACTTTGGCTTGCAAAGAAAGAGCAAAAAGCCTTATACTAACATCTTCTTCATCAACTTCAAAAAGATCTAGAAAATTCTCAAAATTCTGCACATGTTGCTCAGCGTTGACATTCTTACATTCACCATCAAACATCGGCAAGTATAGATCATAGTTTTTGGGGAAAGCATGAAGAACAGGAGGTAAAACAAGAGGTTTATACCGATCTGGAATTTTACAAGGTATAGGGGTATGTACAGCAGGTATAGAATTAGTTTTGGTCACTTGAGGTTCATCAACTTGAAGATGGCCATCACAAAATTCGGAAGAAAGGTCTTGATCAAGCTCAAAGGCATGCAAATCTTTGGTATTCACAATCTTCAAAGGGAAAGAATCAACTGCAGGCCGAGGATCTCTTCTCAAATACAATATACTTTGCAAAGCCTTCTTGACATTCTTGGGAAAAGAGAAGAAATAATTTATGACAAAGAACAAAATGTCTTGGATGAAATTCCAACTTGAATACCTGATTTTGCCATATTCTCCTTTCATGTTTTTGCTGGTCGGGATCATCCTCCAGTGGAGTCTTTGGATCTGATCTTCAAAACTGATTTAGAGTCGCCAAGTGAATGATTTCATCCTTTCAAGTGTCTGATCGCTGTTCACCATCAACAATCAGATCTGAACTTGATACATGTACTGGGGTGAAATGCAAATGAAGTGCTACGTTCACAAGCTCACGGAGATGGACTGAAGCAGCGTTTATCTACTTGCGCTGATGTAAAACAAGAGCGTTTTCGAAGGCTACCTGGCGTATCTTCAGGCTCCGTCTAAGACTTGTGAAACAAACACATCAACACACAAACAAGTTTGTTCTCCCCAGTATGGTCGCCACTATGTTAGCGCTTGAGATTTCACCCTAGGCTGAGGAAGGTAAACCTTCAAGGCAACATCAAACCATTTCACCTCGTAGCTAGCCCTACGGGGTATGAGAAGGCTCTCTCCGGTCAAACTCGGTAGATCTTTCAATAGGATGAGCTGACCCAATTAGGAACACTGATATTAGGCTAGTAAACTGATAAGGAGGGTTGATTTAAAGTTTTTGGGGTTTTTTGGCGGCAATTGGAGGGAGTGCAATTCAGGGTGCGGGGATTGAGCTCAGTTTTTGCAGGTGGGTCTTTGGGGCAAGGTAGGAGTTTGTGCTGATGCCTTAAGCTGAGATGGATGATCAAGGAAGAAAGAGAGGGAGCTAAAGAGGGCAAACAATGGCTTTGAATCCTCTTTAGATAGTGGAAAACATAAATATCAAACAAAATTGAAAGCTGAGCATGGCATGCATGAATTCAAACTTTATCACTTCTTTTGTTTAATTAGCAGCAATAGAATAAGAGATGGAACACATAAACACACTTACAATGACAAGTAGGAAACACACCATCAACACAATAATCCACAAGAATCCACAATGATGTCTGCAAAACCCTGGCCTTCCTTTTCCTCAAATTGCAGAGATACAAGTAAAATATACAATAGAGCTTCTCCCTCAAGAGTCCAACCATGAAAATGAGCAAGAGAAGGCATAATATAGATCATCTAACTCCTTTCCCCACCTCTAGGGGTCGAGCTCAGCTTCCTAGGAGCAGTTTGAACTAATTCTAAACTGAGCACTAGATAATAGGCAGTCAAAACAACTTGCCTCTAAAACTTAGGTAACCCATTCATGCATTTAATATTCACTATTTACATCAAGGAAACTTCTAGAAGTGTTAAAGGAGAGTAAATGTATCCATGTGCCATGAAAATTACCCAACAATCCATCATTTACATGCATTAAGAGTCAACCAAAGTAAAAACAGTGTTTTGCAGGCCGAAATAGTCAAAATGGTGAAATTTCCCTGAGTGGTCGCGCCCCTCCCTTGGAGTGGTCGCGCACATTGGCAGCTGTGTTTGAGGGCCTTCCTGGTGTCCAAATCAAGTGCAAGATAGCTTGTTGGAAAGGTCTATGAGTCTACTTTCCAACCCCACCGGAATTTCTGAATTTGGAGTTGATTTGACCCCTCAAAAATCATTTGTCCCAAGGCAGCTTTCTGCAACTCAAAAAAGGGGCAGAAAGTCAAAATTTGCATGTATTTTGAGCTTTTGGAAGTCCAAATCTCCATAAAATTTGAAGTCCATCCATAGGCAAGTGCATTTTTGCATGAAAATTCCAAAAATGTAGAGTTTTCCCCGTTCTGAGCTGTCCCCACGAGTGGTCGCGCGCTGGGTGAGACCACTCCAACGGCCAAAACCTGTAAAATTGCACAAAAAATTCACAAATGACAAAATTTTCTCCAAATTTCTTGAAATTTGGGCTGGGAGTCCCCAATCAAGTACCATGCTCAGTCAAAGAGGCTTTGGCCAAAATTTGGAGTGGATCGGGCGTTTTCCTTCGTTTTTGTGCTTTGGCCAACCGTCCTTGGAGCACCTTCGTTCTCGCCGGTATTTTTGACATTTCTCTCAAACCATGACACCTGTGTAAAAAGTGAAAGAGGTTTTTCTTCCTTGTCATGTTGTGGACAAAAACCTCTCTCAGTTTTGCAAAATTCATCTTTGATTGCTCAGAAACATCTTTTGAGTGAAACTTGTCCCGATGTGTGAAACAAGGGATTTTGTCGAAATGGAGCGAAATGAAGGGGATAGAGGGCTTCTAAATTCTTGGGGAAATTTTTGGCAGTGGGGAGGTATGTTAGGAAGCAGGGGAAAGTGGAATCTCAGAGATTGAGTGAGGGGAAGGGGTCGAAAAGGACAAAACACAGGCCAAACCTAGAAAATTGCCAGGTTGTAGCTAGAAACTAGGGTTTGTGCAAAAATGAGGAATTTGGCGGATCTAAGGGATGGGAAGTGTTTGATAAGGTACTTTAAGGATAGGGAAAGGTGTATGAACATCAGGAAACAAGTTTTGTCGGTGATTTGACCATCCAAGAGAAATTGGCTTCAAAACCCTAGGAGAGGGAAATGACCTTGCCTAGGTGCAACTGAAGCATGAACAAGGTGTAAAATGACTCATTAGACACTGACATGATAATGAAAACCCTATGAATGATGATAAACTCAGCTGAATGGTGACACGGACTGACATTTGGGCAAACCCTAGACCTAATGCCTAGTGACCAAATTTTGCTTGAAGACTCACTGAAATGACAAAATTTGACCTTGACACTTCAAAATCACTTTGTAAGAGCATATTTGATCACTGTAGGAAGGCTGGAAAGACTGACACTAACATTGGCTCCAATGGGGATGGTAGCTCCTTGGAGGTGCCAAGAACCTCAGACCTCTGGGAGAGCAGACCAGTGCTTGCAACCATTGGGCGATGGAGTCAAAAACTCAAGCTGAAATGCATGACTAAAAACTGATGAGTTGACAACACAAATTGACTCTCACTCAACTAAAAACTGACTCGATACTTAAGCACAACTGACAAACTGAAAATGATGCTCAAAGTGGAGCTTATTCATCACAACCTACTCTAACAGTTTCATTCATCAACTGATCAAGTGAAATGAAACAACCAATGCAACCAAGTAAGTATCTCATCTGCTGTTCGAATTCTCTGCAAGTGCTCGCTTATGACCAACAAGAGAGAACTACTGAAAGGCAACTCCGATGGCAACCTGGGAACAGATCCACTGAATGATATGAATGCTCTATCTGCCTCCAAAAACACTGCATAAGGAACATGAAATTCAAGCACACTGGAACTTAGCTCATCTAATAGATTACTTCTCGTTTCCTCATACCATGAATGCAAACTTTGATCTGAGTCTTGTGACGAGACCTCTGCTAAAAATGACAAAGAAACCGGCTGCCGGATCAAATTCATATCAGCACATGTTTCAAGCTCACATGTGGTCAATGGAGAAAGACTTTGACTGCAAACCTCATCCAAAACATCAGCAATTGGATCATGAAAAGCTTGAAAAGACTGTTGCAACCCATTTTCTATTGGTTCCAATGTGATTACATGATTACCTACATGCTGCTCATTCTTCACTGAAGATGGACTATGCAAATTTCCCTTCAAATACTGAAATGATTCAAAACAGAAAGGTAGGGAACCTTCTTGTATCATTTGATCAAATATGTCAGCTTCCATGCTTTCATCTGCAACTTGACAACCAATGGCATTTGGGGACTGCAAATCTGAATATGTAAAGTCTGGAGCAAGGTTTTTATTGCCTTCAAGATGGTCTAGATCAAGACTTGTTGACAGCTGATTTCTAATTTCATGGAAGTTGTCTCTAATGAACTGACATGAATCAAAACAAAAAGGCAAAGATCCGCCACTTACTTCAAACTGTGATGCACTTTCCTCGTCAATGTCATGGCTGATATGTGATGGCTGAACATTGTATTCAAGCTGCTGAAAATGAACTTTTTCCTTCCACAAACTAGCTGCTTGTTTGATTGCAAAATTAGCCTCTGTTTGGAGAACATAATCATCATCATACTGATCAAAACGAGGCAAATCATCACTATAAAACACATCATCAAGCATGCATGTCATATCAATAGATCTCTCTTCTCCTAGATGATTAATAAGACAATCATCATCAGATCTATAACAATTGGTATCAGAAAGAAAATGATTTGAATCAGCAACATGTTCTTCTTCAATCAGCGAGCCATGAACATCATAATCATTCCTTGTGTTGATCTTTTGCATCATCTCTTCTACTGCACTTACCAAAATGTCAAACTTTACCTCTAGAGATGTCGATTTTTCCGGATCTATGTTTTTCATTTCTTCTTCCTTCATTCTTGCCCTTCGGATCAGCAGATGAGCTTCTACACTTACTGCACTGTTTTGCATCTCGTGAAGTGTTGCAATATCCCTTTCTCTCAGCTGAAACTCCATCTCCGGATCAAAGGCGCCCGGGTAGTGTAAGAGAGCAGATCTAGGAGTAGGCCTTATATCAACTGGGATTGAATAATAAACTTGATTAAATCTGGCTGAAAACTGTTGTACTGTCTCCCCTGGTAATCTTTTCAGCTGGTTGTACTCTTCTACAATCAAGAGAAGGTTCTGCCCAATCATCCACCTATCGAGAAAAACTTTGACAAACTGCTGGAAATCTGAGATGCTTGCATCAGGCAGGGCTTTGAACCAACTCTTCACTTTGGCTTGCAAAGAAAGAGCAAAAAGCCTTATACTAACATCTTCTTCATCAACTTCAAAAAGATCTAGAAAATTCTCAAAATTCTGCACATGTTGCTCAGCGTTGACATTCTTACATTCACCATCAAACATCGGCAAGTATAGATCATAGTTTTTGGGGAAAGCATGAAGAACAGGAGGTAAAACAAGAGGTTTATACCGATCTGGAATTTTACAAGGTATAGGGGTATGTACAACAGGTATAGAATTAGTTTTGGTCACTTGAGGTTCATCAACTTGAAGATGGCCATCACAAAATTCGGAAGAAAGGTCTTGATCAAGCTCAAAGGCATGCAAATCTTTGGTATTCACAATCTTCAAAGGGAAAGAATCAACTGCAGGCCGAGGATCTCTTCTCAAATACAATATACTTTGCAAAGCCTTCTTGACATTCTTGGGAAAAGAGAAGAAATAATTTATGACAAAGAACAAAATGTCTTGGATGAAATTCCAACTTGAATACCTGATTTTGCCATATTCTCCTTTCATGTTTTTGCTGGTCGGGATCATCCTCCAGTGGAGTCTTTGGATCTGATCTTCAAAACTGATTTAGAGTCGCCAAGTGAATGATTTCATCCTTTCAAGTGTCTGATCGCTGTTCACCATCAACAATCAGATCTGAACTTGATACATGTACTGGGGTGAAATGCAAATGAAGTGCTACGTTCACAAGCTCACGGAGATGGACTGAAGCAGCGTTTATCTACTTGCGCTGATGTAAAACAAGAGCGTTTTCGAAGGCTACCTGGCGTATCTTCAGGCTCCGTCTAAGACTTGTGAAACAAACACATCAACACACAAACAAGTTTGTTCTCCCCAGTATGGTCGCCACTATGTTAGCGCTTGAGATTTCACCCTAGGCTGAGGAAGGTAAACCTTCAAGGCAACATCAAACCATTTCACCTCGTAGCTAGCCCTACGGGGTATGAGAAGGCTCTCTCCGGTCAAACTCGGTAGATCTTTCAATAGGATGAGCTGACCCAATTAGGAACACTGATATTAGGCTAGTAAACTGATAAGGAGGGTTGATTTAAAGTTTTTGGGGTTTTTTGGCGGCAATTGGAGGGAGTGCAATTCAGGGTGCGGGGATTGAGCTCAGTTTTTGCAGGTGGGTCTTTGGGGCAAGGTAGGAGTTTGTGCTGATGCCTTAAGCTGAGATGGATGATCAAGGAAGAAAGAGAGGGAGCTAAAGAGGGCAAACAATGGCTTTGAATCCTCTTTAGATAGTGGAAAACATAAATATCAAACAAAATTGAAAGCTGAGCATGGCATGCATGAATTCAAACTTTATCACTTCTTTTGTTTAATTAGCAGCAATAGAATAAGAGATGGAACACATAAACACACTTACAATGACAAGTAGGAAACACACCATCAACACAATAATCCACAAGAATCCACAATGATGTCTGCAAAACCCTGGCCTTCCTTTTCCTCAAATTGCAGAGATACAAGTAAAATATACAATAGAGCTTCTCCCTCAAGAGTCCAACCATGAAAATGAGCAAGAGAAGGCATAATATAGATCATCTAACTCCTTTCCCCACCTCTAGGGGTCGAGCTCAGCTTCCTAGGAGCAGTTTGAACTAATTCTAAACTGAGCACCAGATAATAGGCAGTCAAAACAACTTGCCTCTAAAACTTAGGTAACCCATTCATGCATTTAATATTCACTATTTACATCAAGGAAACTTCTAGAAGTGTTAAAGGAGAGTAAATGTATCCATGTGCCATGAAAATTACCCAACAATCCATCATTTACATGCATTAAGAGTCAACCAAAGTAAAAACAGTGTTTTGCAGGCCGAAATAGTCAAAATGGTGAAATTTCCCTGAGTGGTCGCGCCCCTCCCTTGGAGTGGTCGCGCACATTGGCAGCTGTGTTTGAGGGCCTTCCTGGTGTCCAAATCAAGTGCAAGATAGCTTGTTGGAAAGGTCTATGAGTCTACTTTCCAACCCCACCGGAATTTCTGAATTTGGAGTTGATTTGACCCCTCAAAAATCATTTGTCCCAAGGCAGCTTTCTGCAACTCAAAAAAGGGGCAGAAAGTCAAAATTTGCATGTATTTTGAGCTTTTGGAAGTCCAAATCTCCATAAAATTTGAAGTCCATCCATAGGCAAGTGCATTTTTGCATGAAAATTCCAAAAATGTAGAGTTTTCCCCGTTCTGAGCTGTCCCCACGAGTGGTCGCGCGCTGGGTGAGACCACTCCAACGGCCAAAACCTGTAAAATTGCACAAAAAATTCACAAATGACAAAATTTTCTCCAAATTTCTTGAAATTTGGGCTGGGAGTCCCCAATCAAGTACCATGCTCAGTCAAAGAGGCTTTGGCCAAAATTTGGAGTGGATCGGGCGTTTTCCTTCGTTTTTGTGCTTTGGCCAACCGTCCTTGGAGCACCTTCGTTCTCGCCGGTATTTTTGACATTTCTCTCAAACCATGACACCTGTGTAAAAAGTGAAAGAGGTTTTTCTTCCTTGTCATGTTGTGGACAAAAACCTCTCTCAGTTTTGCAAAATTCATCTTTGATTGCTCAGAAACATCTTTTGAGTGAAACTTGTCCCGATGTGTGAAACAAGGGATTTTGTCGAAATGGAGCGAAATGAAGGGGATAGAGGGCTTCTAAATTCTTGGGGAAATTTTTGGCAGTGGGGAGGTATGTTAGGAAGCAGGGGAAAGTGGAATCTCAGAGATTGAGTGAGGGGAAGGGGTCGAAAAGGACAAAACACAGGCCAAACCTAGAAAATTGCCAGGTTGTAGCTAGAAACTAGGGTTTGTGCAAAAATGAGGAATTTGGCGGATCTAAGGGATGGGAAGTGTTTGATAAGGTACTTTAAGGATAGGGAAAGGTGTATGAACATCAGGAAACAAGTTTTGTCGGTGATTTGACCATCCAAGAGAAATTGGCTTCAAAACCCTAGGAGAGGGAAATGACCTTGCCTAGGTGCAACTGAAGCATGAACAAGGTGTAAAATGACTCATTAGACACTGACATGATAATGAAAACCCTATGAATGATGATAAACTCAGCTGAATGGTGACACGGACTGACATTTGGGCAAACCCTAGACCTAATGCCTAGTGACCAAATTTTGCTTGAAGACTCACTGAAATGACAAAATTTGACCTTGACACTTCAAAATCACTTTGTAAGAGCATATTTGATCACTGTAGGAAGGCTGGAAAGACTGACACTAACATTGGCTCCAATGGGGATGGTAGCTCCTTGGAGGTGCCAAGAACCTCAGACCTCTGGGAGAGCAGACCAGTGCTTGCAACCATTGGGCGATGGAGTCAAAAACTCAAGCTGAAATGCATGACTAAAAACTGATGAGTTGACAACACAAATTGACTCTCACTCAACTAAAAACTGACTCGATACTTAAGCACAACTGACAAACTGAAAATGATGCTCAAAGTGGAGCTTATTCATCACAACCTACTCTAACAGTTTCATTCATCAACTGATCAAGTGAAATGAAACAACCAATGCAACCAAGTAAGTATCTCATCTGCTGTTCGAATTCTCTGCAAGTGCTCGCTTATGACCAACAAGAGAGAACTACTGAAAGGCAACTCCGATGGCAACCTGGGAACAGATCCACTGAATGATATGAATGCTCTATCTGCCTCCAAAAACACTGCATAAGGAACATGAAATTCAAGCACACTGGAACTTAGCTCATCTAATAGATTACTTCTCGTTTCCTCATACCATGAATGCAAACTTTGATCTGAGTCTTGTGACGAGACCTCTGCTAAAAATGACAAAGAAACCGGCTGCCGGATCAAATTCATATCAGCACATGTTTCAAGCTCACATGTGGTCAATGGAGAAAGACTTTGACTGCAAACCTCATCCAAAACATCAGCAATTGGATCATGAAAAGCTTGAAAAGACTGTTGCAACCCATTTTCTATTGGTTCCAATGTGATTACATGATTACCTACATGCTGCTCATTCTTCACTGAAGATGGACTATGCAAATTTCCCTTCAAATACTGAAATGATTCAAAACAGAAAGGTAGGGAACCTTCTTGTATCATTTGATCAAATATGTCAGCTTCCATGCTTTCATCTGCAACTTGACAACCAATGGCATTTGGGGACTGCAAATCTGAATATGTAAAGTCTGGAGCAAGGTTTTTATTGCCTTCAAGATGGTCTAGATCAAGACTTGTTGACAGCTGATTTCTAATTTCATGGAAGTTGTCTCTAATGAACTGACATGAATCAAAACAAAAAGGCAAAGATCCGCCACTTACTTCAAACTGTGATGCACTTTCCTCGTCAATGTCATGGCTGATATGTGATGGCTGAACATTGTATTCAAGCTGCTGAAAATGAACTTTTTCCTTCCACAAACTAGCTGCTTGTTTGATTGCAAAATTAGCCTCTGTTTGGAGAACATAATCATCATCATACTGATCAAAACGAGGCAAATCATCACTATAAAACACATCATCAAGCATGCATGTCATATCAATAGATCTCTCTTCTCCAAGATGATTAATAAGACAATCATCATCAGATCTATAACAATTGGTATCAGAAAGAAAATGATTTGAATCAGCAACATGTTCTTCTTCAATCAGCGAGCCATGAACATCATAATCATTCCTTGTGTTGATCTTGTCCATCATCTCTTCTACTGCACTTACCAAAATGTCAAACTTTACCTCTAGAGATGTCGATTTTTCCGGATCTATGTTTTTCATCTCTTCTTCCTTCATCCTTGCCCTTCGGATCAGCAGATGAGCTTCTACACTTACTGCACTGTTTTGCATCTCGTGAAGTGTTGCAATATCCCTTTCTCTCAGCTGAAACTCCATCTCCGGATCAAAGGCACCCGGGTAGTGCAAGAGAGCAGATCTAGGAGTAGGCCTTATATCAACTGGGATTGAATAATAAACTTGATTAAATCTGGCTGAAAACTGTTGTACTGTCTCCCCTGGTAATCTTTTCAGCTGGTTGTACTCTTCTACAATCAAGAGAAGGTTCTGCCCAATCATCCACCTATCGAGAAAAACTTTGACAAACTGCTGGAAATCTGAGATGCTTGCATCAGGCAGGGCTTTGAACCAACTCTTCACTTTGGCTTGCAAAGAAAGAGCAAAAAGCCTTATACTAACATCTTCTTCATCAACTTCAAAAAGATCTAGAAAATTCTCAAAATTCTGCACATGTTGCTCAGCGTTGACATTCTTACATTCACCATCAAACATCGGCAAGTATAGATCATAGTTTTTGGGGAAAGCATGAAGAACAGAAGGTAAAACAAGAGGTTTATACCGATCTGGAATTTTACAAGGTATAGGGGTATGTACAACAGGTATAGAATTAGTTTTGGTCACTTGAGGTTCATCAACTTGAAGATGGCCATCACAAAATTCGGAAGAAAGGTCTTGATCAAGCTCAAAGGCATGCAAATCTTTGGTATTCACAATCTTCAAAGGGAAAGAATCAACTGCAGGCCGAGGATCTCTTCTCAAATACAATATACTTTGCAAAGCCTTCTTGACATTCTTGGGAAAAGAGAAGAAATAATTTATGACAAAGAACAAAATGTCTTGGATGAAATTCCAACTTGAATACCTGATTTTGCCATATTCTCCTTTCATGTTTTTGCTGGTCGGGATCATCCTCCAGTGGAGTCTTTGGATCTGATCTTCAAAACTGATTTAGAGTCGCCAAGTGAATGATTTCATCCTTTCAAGTGTCTGATCGCTGTTCACCATCAACAATCAGATCTGAACTTGATACATGTACTGGGGTGAAATGCAAATGAAGTGCTACGTTCACAAGCTCACGGAGATGGACTGAAGCAGCGTTTATCTACTTGCGCTGATGTAAAACAAGAGCGTTTTCGAAGGCTACCTGGCGTATCTTCAGGCTCCGTCTAAGACTTGTGAAACAAACACATCAACACACAAACAAGTTTGTTCTCCCCAGTATGGTCGCCACTATGTTAGCGCTTGAGATTTCACCCTAGGCTGAGGAAGGTAAACCTTCAAGGCAACATCAAACCATTTCACCTCGTAGCTAGCCCTACGGGGTATGAGAAGGCTCTCTCCGGTCAAACTCGGTAGATCTTTCAATAGGATGAGCTGACCCAATTAGGAACACTGATATTAGGCTAGTAAACTGATAAGGAGGGTTGATTTAAAGTTTTTGGGGTTTTTTGGCGGCAATTGGAGGGAGTGCAATTCAGGGTGCGGGGATTGAGCTCAGTTTTTGCAGGTGGGTCTTTGGGGCAAGGTAGGAGTTTGTGCTGATGCCTTAAGCTGAGATGGATGATCAAGGAAGAAAGAGAGGGAGCTAAAGAGGGCAAACAATGGCTTTGAATCCTCTTTAGATAGTGGAAAACATAAATATCAAACAAAATTGAAAGCTGAGCATGGCATGCATGAATTCAAACTTTATCACTTCTTTTGTTTAATTAGCAGCAATAGAATAAGAGATGGAACACATAAACACACTTACAATGACAAGTAGGAAACACACCATCAACACAATAATCCACAAGAATCCACAATGATGTCTGCAAAACCCTGGCCTTCCTTTTCCTCAAATTGCAGAGATACAAGTAAAATATACAATAGAGCTTCTCCCTCAAGAGTCCAACCATGAAAATGAGCAAGAGAAGGCATAATATAGATCATCTAACTCCTTTCCCCACCTCTAGGGGTCGAGCTCAGCTTCCTAGGAGCAGTTTGAACTAATTCTAAACTGAGCACCAGATAATAGGCAGTCAAAACAACTTGCCTCTAAAACTTAGGTAACCCATTCATGCATTTAATATTCACTATTTACATCAAGGAAACTTCTAGAAGTGTTAAAGGAGAGTAAATGTATCCATGTGCCATGAAAATTACCCAACAATCCATCATTTACATGCATTAAGAGTCAACCAAAGTAAAAACAGTGTTTTGCAGGCCGAAATAGTCAAAATGGTGAAATTTCCCTGAGTGGTCGCGCCCCTCCCTTGGAGTGGTCGCGCACATTGGCAGCTGTGTTTGAGGGCCTTCCTGGTGTCCAAATCAAGTGCAAGATAGCTTGTTGGAAAGGTCTATGAGTCTACTTTCCAACCCCACCGGAATTTCTGAATTTGGAGTTGATTTGACCCCTCAAAAATCATTTGTCCCAAGGCAGCTTTCTGCAACTCAAAAAAGGGGCAGAAAGTCAAAATTTGCATGTATTTTGAGCTTTTGGAAGTCCAAATCTCCATAAAATTTGAAGTCCATCCATAGGCAAGTGCATTTTTGCATGAAAATTCCAAAAATGTAGAGTTTTCCCCGTTCTGAGCTGTCCCCACGAGTGGTCGCGCGCGGGGTGAGACCACTCCAACGGCCAAAACCTGTAAAATTGCACAAAAAATTCACAAATGACAAAATTTTCTCCAAATTTCTTGAAATTTGGGCTGGGAGTCCCCAATCAAGTACCATGCTCAGTCAAAGAGGCTTTGGCCAAAATTTGGAGTGGATCGGGCGTTTTTCTTCGTTTTTGTGCTTTGGCCAACCGTCCTTGAAGCACCTTCGTTCTCGCCGGTATTTTTGACATTTCTCTCAAACCATGACACCTGTGTAAAAAGTGAAAGAGGTTTTTCTTCCTTGTCATGTTGTGGACAAAAACCTCTCTCAGTTTTGCAAAATTCATCTTTGATTGCTCAGAAACAGCTTTTGAGCGAAACTTGTCCCGATGTGTGAAACAAGGGATTTTGTCGAAATGGAGCGAAATGAAGGGGATAGAGGGCTTCTAAATTCTTGGGGAAATTTTTGGCAGTGGGGAGGTATGTTAGGAAGCAGGGGAAAGTGGAATCTCAGAGATTGAGTGAGGGGAAGGGGTCGAAAAGGACAAAACACAGGCCAAACCTAGAAAATTGCCAGGTTGTAGCTAGAAACTAGGGTTTGTGCAAAAATGAGGAATTTGGCGGATCTAAGGGATGGGAAGTGTTTGATAAGGTACTTTAAGGATAGGGAAAGGTGTATGAACATCAGGAAACAAGTTTTGTCGGTGATTTGACCATCCAAGAGAAATTGGCTTCAAAACCCTAGGAGAGGGAAATGACCTTGCCTAGGTGCAACTGAAGCATGAACAAGGTGTAAAATGACTCATTAGACACTGACATGATAATGAAAACCCTATGAATGATGATAAACTCAGCTGAATGGTGACACAGACTGACATTTGGGCAAACCCTAGACCTAATGCCTAGTGACCAAATTTTGCTTGAAGACTCACTGAAATGACAAAATTTGACCTTGACACTTCAAAATCACTTTGTAAGAGCATATTTGATCACTGTAGGAAGGCTGGAAAGACTGACACTAACATTGGCTCCAATGGGGATGGTAGCTCTTTGGAGGTGCCAAGAACCTCAGACCTCTGGGAGAGCAGACCAGTGCTTGCAACCATTGGGCGATGGAGTCAAAAACTCAAGCTGAAATGCATGACTAAAAACTGATGAGTTGACAACACAAATTGACTCTCACTCAACTAAAAACTGACTCGATACTTAAGCACAACTGACAAACTGAAAATGATGCTCAAAGTGGAGCTTATTCATCACAACCTACTCTAACAGTTTCATTCATCAATTGATCAAGTGAAATGAAACAACCAATGCAACCAAGTAAGTATCTCATCTGCTGTTCGAATTCTCTGCAAGTGCTCGCTTATGACCAACAAGAGAGAACTACTGAAAGGCAACTCCGATGGCAACCTGGGAACAGATCCACTGAATGATATGAATGCTCTATCTGCCTCCAAAAACACTGCATAAGGAACATGAAATTCAAGCACACTGGAACTTAGCTCATCTAATAGATTACTTCTCGTTTCCTCATACCATGAATGCAAACTTTGATCTGAGTCTTGTGACGAGACCTTTGCTAAAAATGACAAAGAAACCGGCTGCCGGATCAAATTCATATCAGCACATGTTTCAAGCTCACATGTGGTCAATGGAGAAAGACTTTGACTGCAAACCTCATCCAAAACATCAGCAATTGGATCATGAAAAGCTTGAAAAGACTGTTGCAACCCATTTTCTATTGGTTCCAATGTGATTACATGATTACCTACATGCTGCTCATTCTTCACTGAAGATGGACTATGCAAATTTCCCTTCAAATACTGAAATGATTCAAAACAGAAAGGTAGGGAACCTTCTTGTATCATTTGATCAAATATGTCAGCTTCCATGCTTTCATCTGCAACTTGACAACCAATGGCATTTGGGGACTGCAAATCTGAATATGTAAAGTCTGGAGCAAGGTTTTTATTGCCTTCAAGATGGTCTAGATCAAGACTTGTTGACAGCTGATTTCTAATTTCATGGAAGTTGTCTCTAATGAACTGACATGAATCAAAACAAAAAGGCAAAGATCCGCCACTTACTTCAAACTGTGATGCACTTTCCTCGTCAATGTCATGGCTGATATGTGATGGCTGAACATTGTATTCAAGCTGCTGAAAATGAACTTTTTCCTTCCACAAACTAGCTGCTTGTTTGATTGCAAAATTAACCTCTGTTTGGAGAACATAATCATCATCATACTGATCAAAACGAGGAAAATCATCACTATAAAACACATCATCAAGCATGCATGTCATATCAATAGATCTCTCTTCTCCTAGATGATTAATAAGACAATCATCATCAGATCTATAACAATTGGTATCAGAAAGAAAATGATTTGAATCAGCAACATGTTCTTCTTCAATCAGCGAGCCATGAACATCATAATCATTCCTTGTGTTGATCTTTTGCATCATCTCTTCTACTGCACTTACCAAAATGTCAAACTTTACCTCTAGAGATGTCGATTTTTCCGGATCTATGTTTTTCATTTCTTCTTCCTTCATTCTTGCCCTTCGGATCAGCAGATGAGCTTCTACACTTACTGCACTGTTTTGCATCTTGTGAAGTGTTGCAATATCCCTTTCTCTCAGCTGAAACTCCATCTCCGGATCAAAGGCGTCCGGGTAGTGTAAGAGAGCAGATCTAGGAGTAGGCCTTATATCAACTGGGATTGAATAATAAACTTGATTAAATCTGGCTGAAAACTGTTGTACTGTCTCCCCTGGTAATCTTTTCAGCTGGTTGTACTCTTCTACAATCAAGAGAAGGTTCTGCCCAATCATCCACCTATCGAGAAAAACTTTGACAAACTGCTGGAAATCTGAGATGCTTGCATCAGGCAGGGCTTTGAACCAACTCTTCACTTTGGCTTGCAAAGAAAGAGCAAAAAGCCTTATACTAACATCTTCTTCATCAACTTCAAAAAGATCTAGAAAATTCTCAAAATTCTGCACATGTTGCTCAGCGTTGACATTCTTACATTCACCATCAAACATCGGCAAGTATAGATCATAGTTTTTGGGGAAAGCATGAAGAACAGGAGGTAAAACAAGAGGTTTATACCGATCTGGAATTTTACAAGGTATAGGGGTATGTACAGCAGGTATAGAATTAGTTTTGGTCACTTGAGGTTCATCAACTTGAAGATGGCCATCACAAAATTCGGAAGAAAGGTCTTGATCAAGCTCAAAGGCATGCAAATCTTTGGTATTCACAATCTTCAAAGGGAAAGAATCAACTGCAGGCCGAGGATCTCTTCTCAAATACAATATACTTTGCAAAGCCTTCTTGACATTCTTGGGAAAAGAGAAGAAATAATTTATGACAAAGAACAAAATGTCTTGGATGAAATTCCAACTTGAATACCTGATTTTGCCATATTCTCCTTTCATGTTTTTGCTGGTCGGGATCATCCTCCAGTGGAGTCTTTGGATCTGATCTTCAAAACTGATTTAGAGTCGCCAAGTGAATGATTTCATCCTTTCAAGTGTCTGATCGCTGTTCACCATCAACAATCAGATCTGAACTTGATACATGTACTGGGGTGAAATGCAAATGAAGTGCTACGTTCACAAGCTCACGGAGATGGACTGAAGCAGCGTTTATCTACTTGCGCTGATGTAAAACAAGAGCGTTTTCGAAGGCTACCTGGCGTATCTTCAGGCTCCGTCTAAGACTTGTGAAACAAACACATCAACACACAAACAAGTTTGTTCTCCCCAGTATGGTCGCCACTATGTTAGCGCTTGAGATTTCACCCTAGGCTGAGGAAGGTAAACCTTCAAGGCAACATCAAACCATTTCACCTCGTAGCTAGCCCTACGGGGTATGAGAAGGCTCTCTCCGGTCAAACTCGGTAGATCTTTCAATAGGATGAGCTAACCCAATTAGGAACACTGATATTAGGCTAGTAAACTGATAAGGAGGGTTGATTTAAAGTTTTTGGGGTTTTTTGGCGGCAATTGGAGGGAGTGCAATTCAGGGTGCGGGGATTGAGCTCAGTTTTTGCAGGTGGGTCTTTGGGGCAAGGTAGGAGTTTGTGCTGATGCCTTAAGCTGAGATGGATGATCAAGGAAGAAAGAGAGGGAGCTAAAGAGGGCAAACAATGGCTTTGAATCCTCTTTAGATAGTGGAAAACATAAATATCAAACAAAATTGAAAGCTGAGCATGGCATGCATGAATTCAAACTTTATCACTTCTTTTGTTTAATTAGCAGCAATAGAATAAGAGATGGAACACATAAACACACTTACAATGACAAGTAGGAAACACACCATCAACACAATAATCCACAAGAATCCACAATGATGTCTGCAAAACCCTGGCCTTCCTTTTCCTCAAATTGCAGAGATACAAGTAAAATATACAATAGAGCTTCTCCCTCAAGAGTCCAACCATGAAAATGAGCAAGAGAAGGCATAATATAGATCATCTAACTCCTTTCCCCACCTCTAGGGGTCGAGCTCAGCTTCCTAGGAGCAGTTTGAACTAATTCTAAACTGAGCACCAGATAATAGGCAGTCAAAACAACTTGCCTCTAAAACTTAGGTAACCCATTCATGCATTTAATATTCACTATTTACATCAAGGAAACTTCTAGAAGTGTTAAAGGAGAGTAAATGTATCCATGTGCCATGAAAATTACCCAACAATCCATCATTTACATGCATTAAGAGTCAACCAAAGTAAAAACAGTGTTTTGCAGGCCGAAATAGTCAAAATGGTGAAATTTCCCTGAGTGGTCGCGCCCCTCCCTTGGAGTGGTCGCGCACATTGGCAGCTGTGTTTGAGGGCCTTCCTTGTGTCCAAATCAAGTGAAAGATAGCTTGTTGGAAAGGTCTATGAGTCTACTTTCCAACCCCACCGGAATTTCTGAATTTGGAGTTGATTTGACCTCTCAAAAAGCATTTGTCCCAAGGCAGCTTTCTGCAACTCAAAAAAGGGGCAGAAAGTCAAATTTGCATGTATTTTGAGCTTTTGGAAGTCCAAATCTCCATAAAATTTGAAGTCCATCCATAGGCAAGTGCATTTTTGCATGAAAATTCCAAAAATGTAGAGTTTTCCCCGTTCTGAGCTGTCCCCACGAGTGGTCGCGCGCTGGGTGAGACCACTCCAACGGCCAAAACCTGTAAAATTGCACAAAAAATTCACAAATGACAAAATTTTCTCCAAATTTCTTGAAATTTGGGCTGGGAGTCCCCAATCAAGTACCATGCTCAGTCAAAGAGGCTTTGGCCAAAATTTGGAGTGGATCGGGCGTTTTCCTTCGTTTTTGTGCTTTGGCCAACCGTCCTTGGAGCACCTTCGTTCTCGCCGGTATTTTTGACATTTCTCTCAAACCATGACACCTGTGTAAAAAGTGAAAGAGGTTTTTCTTCCTTGTCATGTTGTGGACAAAAACCTCTCTCAGTTTTGCAAAATTCATCTTTGATTGCTCAGAAACATCTTTTGAGTGAAACTTGTCCCGATGTGTGAAACAAGGGATTTTGTCGAAATGGAGCGAAATGAAGGGATAGAGGGCTTCTAAATTCTTGGGGAAATTTTTGGCAGTGGGGAGGTATGTTAGGAAGCAGGGGAAAGTGGAATCTCAGAGATTGAGTGAGGGGAAGGGGTCGAAAAGGACAAAACACAGGCCAAACCTAGAAAATTGCCAGGTTGTAGCTAGAAACTAGGGTTTGTGCAAAAATGAGGAATTTGGCGGATCTAAGGGATGGGAAGTGTTTGATAAGGTACTTTAAGGATAGGGAAAGGTGTATGAACATCAGGAAACAAGTTTTGTCGGTGATTTGACCATCCAAGAGAAATTGGCTTCAAAACCCTAGGAGAGGGAAATGACCTTGCCTAGGTGCAACTGAAGCATGAACAAGGTGTAAAATGACTCATTAGACACTGACATGATAATGAAAACCCTATGAATGATGATAAACTCAGCTGAATGGTGACACGGACTGACATTTGGGCAAACCCTAGACCTAATGCCTAGTGACCAAATTTTGCTTGAAGACTCACTGAAATGACAAAATTTGACCTTGACACTTCAAAATCACTTTGTAAGAGCATATTTGATCACTGTAGGAAGGCTGGAAAGACTTACACTAACAGTTTCATTCTCATTCATGATTGTATGTTTTTTGCTAAGTAGTAAAAGTTCCTAAGCAACAACAAATTTACTTGTGTTATTTGATAGCCTACAATAACTGTGTAACAACATATTTACTTGTGTTATTTGATAACCTACAGTACCTGTATGTGCTCAAGATTTACTTATTGTTGTTTGGGGACAAATGTATTCATGAGGCATAGAGCTTGAGACCTTAATTCATACTCCACTTTTTCTGCATTTTCACCTCCTCACTCTTCCATATTTCTGCCGAATATTGTTTCTTAGGATTTTGAGTTATTTCTAACCATCTACACCGATTTCCCTCCTTTCCTTCCTCCTGTTCACCTATACTACAACAACAATGTTAAGTTGCATATTAATGTGTGTCGGCCACCATAACCAAGACATTTCTCTTTGAGATTAGCCATATTTATTGTTACACAGTATTTCGTCACACCTCCCACACTTCCCTGTGACATACATTGAAGTGCCAGAAACATGACCATCATGCAATGTACTCATCCAGATATGCAGCTCAGATCCTCCCTAAAATATTGATGGAAAAATGCCTTGAGATTCCCTTGAAGGAAAGGGCTCTAAAACCCTAATTTGAGGATCATCGCTCCCTTGACACTACAAACCACGATGGTTGTTAATTGCACTATACTAGCCCCACGATGCCAATGCACTTTTGGATTGGATACCAGCGATGATCCCTAAAAGGAAATGTTCCCAAAGAGGAGAAGAAGCTTCGTGATCTAGAGGCTTCCAAAATGACAAGATGGAGGTTGTTCGATGTGGATAAGGTCGAGTTATCTCAACTTGGCCCTTTAGTCTTATCCCTATGAGCTACCTCCTTGAGATGAGGACATTCTCCTATCTTTGGGGAGATCCTAACTCCCTTTCCTTGCCTATATATTCATCCTCTCCCATTCCCAAATGGTTGGACTTTGGCTATTTGCACCCTTATGCTGAGATTGTGCCTACATGATACTCATTTGTCTTGGAGAAGGAGTGCTTGGATAGCTTGAGCTTGGACTTGGAAATTCACTCAAGGAGAGCTTTTTCACATCAAGGCTTGGCTGTATGCTTCGTCCTTTATTCTATTAATATATACAATCGCTGGTTCATTTCCATAAATGTGTATGCTAATGCACCATTTATCTTAATGCTCCTTGATCTATTAAGTAGGTTACTTTCGATTATGCTATTTGTACTTGTATGCTTTATTGTGTCTTCATATCTTATGCAGGCATTCAAATGTTGTGAACAATAGGACTGAGCCCGTGACACAAGTGTTTAGAGGTCTTCAACAAAGGAGGATGTTATAACATCAGAATGAGGTAGGCCATCTTCCTCTTCTCTTATTTCGATTGTAACTTAGGAAAGTGTCTAGTAGATTGTAATGTAGGTTGCTAGTCCCACTCATTGGGCTAGAGCAATAATCTCTGTCCGCAGAGAGGATTGCCTAGACAAAAAAATGGCGACTCCATAGGGGAAGCTATAACCCTTTCCATCCATTCCTTCAATCTGATCCTTTGATTATTTTGACCAACCTTCAATTTCTCGTCTTGTATGCATCAGCCCGAGTTTATATAGTTAATGATTAATGCCTTAGAGTGCTAAGTCTGGAGTGATTCTTGATTTTTTTTTTGTTTTTTACCATATTCATCGCTCAACGCGAGTTTTACCAGTGACAGTCACGCTGGCAGCATGATTTTTTACCTATATAGTCATGCTGAAGACAATTTTCCTTACTATTTTCTCGCGCTGAAAGTCATCACTACTTTTTATATATAAAGTAGTGCCGATGACCCCAACCAATGCGGTTTTGCTATGGAAAGTAGTGCTGATAACCCAATCATCACAGGTTTTGGTATCTAAAGTAGCGCTGATCCTTGAATGTGAGAATTTTTAAGGTTTTTGCCTTAGAATCTAGTGTGTATTGGCCCCTAAGGTCTTTTCCCATCTTGTATGCTTGGATTTGTCAGTGTTTTTGATTGATTGTCTTGATTAATTTGAAAAATTTGTCTCATTGGCTTTGAAGTGAAATCTGATTGAGTTCTAGGGTTTCTAGTCAATTGGTCATCACTTGCTACTTGTTGGTGTCATTGAGATGTTTGTTTTGCTAATTTATTGAGTGTTGTTTTCTGTGGAAATAATTGAAAACATCGTTTTGCATTTGTTTTAGCTTGTATTTCGAAATTTACTTTTCATGAAAATGCATTAGATTAGTTGCATTGAAAAGTTATTTTTTGAGATTCATCATTGAAAATAGATCACATTTTTTGATGTTTGAAAGATAAACACTGTATTAGGTGCATCAAATCATTCAAAATGAAAAGAAAAACATAATTCATATAAGTGCATCTTTGTAAAGTAAAATCATTTTGCTTTCTAAAAAGTTGCATTTAGGATAGTGAAAAGTGAAAATCATTTTTACTTTTGGCATTTTGTTTGGAAGATGAAAGTGAAAGTTAGTGGAAGGAATTTTGATTGATGCATTATTTATTTAAATTTATTCCCTTGATTAGTCTATCTTTCATTGAAATGAAAAGTTTTCTTTGTCTCATATAGCTGCATCTTGGGTGTTTAGGTGACATCATTTTGAGCATTAAAACCGAAACTTAATTGAAAATAAACTTAAAATTTACCTCAGTTAACCTAAGGAGCATTTGAAACTTCACACAAACTATTACACAGTAATTTGTCACCGTCCTTGTTACCCCTTCTCCCTCACCTTGGAGGACTTATTCCGGGACCCTTGAGAAGTGACATAACCTGGAAACACTCGCATTGTATTCCCCTAAGTATGTACTTCATATGCCCTGAAGACACCTTCTGCAAAATACCCATAAAAATAGCCCTTTTTCCATTGGCGCGGGTTCACTGTGTATCACTCGTGCCAATGGGGGAAATCCTCCAAAGAGGGCGTGCCATCTGGCGCTCTGTCTCAGAGTCGCAATCGCGCCAGCCCAGTTGGGTAAAGATTTTAACAAACAAACTTACGAAGGTTCTTCCTAACCCACTCATGAACTGAATCTATATTGAGTTGGGTCAGTTTGGCTTCGAATCTCCATAGGAGGGAAGTAGTTCTCCACCTCTCATGGAAGCTTCTTAGTGATAAAGCCAAACCCATGAATATTGTGGAAAATCCTAACTCCTTCCCCTCTATCTATAAAAGCTTGTCCTTTTTCCTTTGACAAGCTAGTTCCAAATTCTAAGTCCCAAAGTCTGAGAATTGCTAAGCTCATGCTACAAGAAGCCTTCTTCATTCCCATAAAGCTAAATCTAAAGTGAGGAGATTCTTGTCCAAGTAACCAAGGAGAGAGAGGCTTGTTTCCCCATTCCCAACAAGCTTTGCAAGGCATGTGCTGCTGATCACCCAGCCAAAGAAGGATTTGACGTCAGAACTATGGTTGTATTCTTCTTTGTTTATCAATAATAGACGACTATCATTATGGTTCCACTCTTATTGTCTTTTGTAATGATGATTGAGTTATATCCTTTCTGACTGATATATAGTTGCATCTATTGGATTTTATGCTTGTGTTTGTGTCATTCTTTGCATGTGCAGGTGTCCGTTCACGAGGATCGTGGGGATTGTGACTAGCCAGAGCAAAGGAATGGGAGCGGCGTCTCTTCTAGAAGTACTAGCGTTGGAATCCAGGTAGGCCCTCATCATTGGTCTTTAATTTTCAATTAGGAACCTGCGTGATAGCGTTGTTTGGTTGTTGCTAGACCCCATCTGGGCTAGTAGGGATCACCTCTGTCCGGAGAGGGGATTTACCTCCACAACAATTTGGCGACTTCGCTGGGGAGTTGGATTTTTGTCTTGTTCTTCGTTTTGTCTTGTTGTTTGATTTGTAAACTCTAGACGGAGCCTGAAGTACGGCCAGATAGCCTTCGAAACGCTATTGCTATGCATTAGTAAAGTAGATCAACGCCACTTCAGTCTATCTCTGGTTTGGTTTACGAGCTGAATGGCTTGGAACTTGCCTTGTTTCTTGGTTTCTCCTGCTTGATTAGCTTTCTGGGTTGAGTCCCTGTGTTGCTTCTTGCCCCTTGGTGTACCTGGGTATTGTTGACTTAGCTTTGGATCATTTTTTTTTTTTTTTTTTTTTTCCATAGCAAACTCAGCTGGCGCTATTTTAGAGCGTTACAGTCATGCCAGTTGGCACTAGTTGCACAGTGACAACCCGCGTCAATCCCTAAAAGGCGCTAGTTGCAGCATGACAGTCGCGCCAGGCCTGGGAACTTTTGAAGTTTGCTTGTCTGTGAGCCCTCTAAGCTTGGTTTTTGTTCTGGGTATCCTTTTTTAGACTACTTGAGTGTGATTTGACTGGCTTTGATCGTTACCCTTTGGGTGTTTGCTTTTTTCCATCGATTTCACATTTCTAGCCCTAGGGCATCTAGTGGCTTTGCGTGTTGAGCCTTCCTCAAGTATTTTGATCTTCTAGTGGTCCAGTCGACTCTTTGTTGCTCCCTTGCACTTGTTTGGTGGTTGTAAATCATTTTATTGCATTATCTGGGTGACTTGCTTCGTCTTCACTTGAATTTCGCTTTGTCTTACTTTGAGCCTAGATTACACGGCTCGTTGGTCTCTTTGGTATTTTTCTCGTTCTTTGGAGGTTTGCTTTGTGATTTAGGGAACTGAATGTGTTTGCATTGAGTGAAATTTGTGTTTTTACTCTTTTGTTATCATTTCTCAAAGTTTGTTTAGTGCATCTTGCCATCAATTTTTAAAGGAAAAAACAAATCTCTTTTGCTCTTGATTAGTCAATGTGAATTAGAGCTTTTCGTTGTTGTTAGTGATTAGTGACTTTGAAGAAAAGTTTATTAATTTCCATTAGCTGCATTAGAGATATTGTTGATTGTTCTATTATCATTTTGTTTGCGTGAAAGCTCTCAACTCTCTCGTAGCTAGCATTCATCGAATGAAATGATATATTGTGGCATATAGTTTTCATTTGGGAAATTTTGAGACATTACATACGGTAAGGCCTGAAAACTGAAACATAATCCAAGATCAACTTTAAAATGAACTGAATGAATCTAAGAACGCATTGGAACATAACGCACATTTAGAGGTCTAGGCTAGAGATGTGCTCCGACGTCGTTAAACCTAGTCACTTTTGTTTCACTCAAGGTTGGGTGATTCCTCCTTCCGTGACTCAATAATGGTCTAGCACGGATTTGAGCTCCCACGTACCGTCGAGTATATGGGGAGACCCCACTAGGTTATCATCTATCCATAGGAAGCCGTGTTTGCTGCCTTACGACCTGTAACGCACCGAACACAGCATTCGAGAAGATTGACTACCGTACGGAAAGTCCTTGGTTTTCATACGGTTGCCAAGGTGTATTGCAGTTTTACGAATTGTCTGGTAAACCTTTTGCCTAGTTCCCCAGAGTAGTCACTTTTGTTCCTTTTCGGACTCCCTAAAAGAAAAGGTTCATCTTAGCACTTGTCACTTCAGGCTCATTAAACATTCGAAGGCGACTAGAGTCATCTTTTTGTCCTTTTCTTGACTCTTTAAAGATGAAAAGGTCAAGTTATGTCCTTGTGTCTTAAAATTTATTCGACTACGTTCACATTTACCCTGTTAGATCTTGTTTGCGTTAGCTTGAGTAGGGTTCTTTCTCATTTTCGATGGCAACCTTCCCCGAGTCTACCGGCCAAGGTTTTCCCCCAGATGGAAACCCTAGTCCATTTCCTTCTTTTGGAAATGCCGGTGCTCCGTATATGGAAACTTTGTCCTTGCCTGGGTTAACCATCAGGTTGCCTGTTTGGTTGTTCTCAACCTCTGTGGTCTCTAATGTCACAATTACTGGTCAATCAGTTCCTCCACCCAAACAACATCATGATTCCAAGGTGGACCTCTCCCCTTCGCCTGTTTCTACGCCCTCGTCTTCTACTTCGCCTAGTGAAAGTCTGGATTCTAGTAACGAGGAGACTAAGAAGAAGAAGAAGAAGACGACGAAGAAGAAGAAGTCCGATAAATCCAAGGCCACCTGTGCAGTTACTGCTCCAAGTCCATCCTAGGTTGAAACACCTTCCGCCCCCCTGCGGAAGGTTAAGTTTCCTTGTAAGTTGTGCAAGGGTGACCATCTTCTTCGTGATTGTCCTAGTATTCCCAGGATCCTTGAAGTATGTTCTCACGATCCGGCTCATCCCTCATCGTCCTCTAAAGCTCATGGCGATGCCACCCTATCAACTCACAACATTCAGAAGAAAGGGAAGATTCGAATCCCCTGTAGACTATGTGAAGGCAACCATCCCCTTCACCTTTTTCCGCTCATGGATAAAGCTTCCACTGTTTTGGAAAGTCTTAGAGCTTCTTCACCCCAACTTCTTGTTGGTTATTAGAGGCTCTCTTCTGACCCCCTCCTTGTGGACAAAGAGATCGACTTAGATTCTTCTCTTGTCTATCCTCCTCCTTCCGAACCTAGCTGTGCCAAGCTTGCTCCAGACCAACCATTGGTTGGAGAGAGTGTTGACTTGGGTTCACCACCTCTTGATTACTCTGTTCCGGAGGAGCATCATGATTCTACTGCTCATGTTCTTCTCATCTCTTCAGATTCTCATGAATCCGAGAACGACCCTCCTATCCTCGCTGATCAAGGGGGTCCTCCTTCGGCTCCTGTAGAGCAGGGGGGAAATCATACGATTCCCCCACCAAGTAGTTCAATCGTTTCCTTAGACTGTGGTCATTTGACTACATTCTGCCTTCCATCCCATGTGCCTTTCCATATTACAGTACATGCCTATGATAAGGTAGTACCTGGCACTGTCTTGGATGAGGGTGCATCTGTCAGTCTCATGCATTTCATTACTTGGCAAGCTTTGGGCTCCCCACAGCTTGTGCCAATTGCATAGAATCTGTTGGCATTTGACGAAAGAACCAGTCAACCGTTAGGGATCCTCCCGAAGTTTCCTGTTACTTTGGGAGGCAAAACCGTCTATATAGACGTACTGGTTACCCAAGGTGCTTTATATTTCAGTATTCTCCTTGGCTGTGACTATGTTTATGCCATGGGGGCCCTTGTCTCTTCGATTTTCCATGTGGTTTGCTTTCCACACGAGGGAATAATCGTGACTATCGATCAATTATCGTTCCTTAGTCCCTCGGTGCCTCCTGCGCACTTGCCATCCCCTCCTGGTTTTTATCCACTGGTTGTGTCTGCCCCACTGCAGGTCAACTACGTGGCTACTTATCCCGTGCCCGTATCCAGCGATGATGCCGTCGTGCATGATGTCCTGGGGGCATTGGGTCCTAACTTCCAAGATGTTTTCCTTCCACCGGGAGTGACACTCTTGGAAGCAACGACTTCCTGTTCATTATGATGAAGTTCGGTCGGAGCATAGTTCGCTTTCCTATGTCAGGCTCCTTAAAAAATGAAATTGGGTCCGGTCGGAGCATAGTTCTCTTTCCTATGTCAAGCTCCTTAAAAATGAAACTAGGTCTGGTCGGAGCATAGTTCGCTTTCCTATGTCAAGCTCCTTAAAAAATGAAACTGGGTCTGGTCAGAGCATAGTTCGCTTTCCTATGTCAAGCTCCTTAAAAAATGAAACTGGGTCTGGTCGGAGCATAGTTCGCTTTCCTATGTCAAGCTCCTTAAAAAATGAAACTGGGTCTAGTCGGAGCATAGTTCGCTTTCCTATGTCAAGCTCCTTAAAAAATGAAACTGGGTCTGGTCGGAGCATAGTTCGCTTTCCTATGTCAAGCTCCTTAAAAAATGAAACTGGGTCTGGTCGAAGCATAGTTCCTTTCCTATGTCAAGCTCCTTAACAAATGAAACTATGTGTCATGAGGATAGTTCTTCTAAGTGTGTCAACCTTGTTAAAATAATGAAACATGAGGTCGTGCAATTCGAGTACGATCAAACTATTGTCAACTTTCACTCCATTTTCAATGGACTAAAGCTTGGGGGGCATGTACCTCGAATTGAGACATCATGCTGGAGTACCATTTTGCGTGTTTTTCTGCAATCACAAGGTCAAAACATCAAATTAGATCCTTGGGAAATTAAAAAATGCAGTGAAATAGCTTTAGAATTGTTAAATTTGGAGAAATGGGTGCGCTCAGCCATTGGCGCGACTGTTTCTAAAATAGTTGCACCCATGGGCGCGAGCCTTTGTAGAAAATTGCCCCATTGGTGCGGGTCCGTGCCCGAAACCCGTGCCAATGGGCGCAACCCTTATTTTTGCAATTCCCTCCATAGAGGATGATAGAACAAACTAAATTAAAAATGGATAGAAATAGAGTAGGAGAGGAGGTCTCTTACCTGGAATTGACGGCGCTCCAAATGGTCACCCGGATTTGTCGCAATCGTCGCCCGAAGATCGCACACCAAAAGCACTAATGTCACTCTCGATGAGGTAAAAGTGAAAAGTAATTCTTGTTTTTACCATTTTCACCTATTTTATAGCTTTTTTGACCCTCAATAGGTTTTAAAAGTCTTTTTATGAATATTTTAATGTATATTTGTGTCGAAAATGGATTTTACACTGGTTTTTGTGCAGCGACAGGTGTTTGTGTGACTTAGGTGACGAAACGAGTTGTATTTTATACTTTTTCGGACTCGGTAAACACACGAAAAAGTCACTCTGGAGTCATCTTTCTGCTCTTTTCTGACTCTCTAAACGTGAAAAGAATGCCGAGTTATTCCTCTCGACTCGTTAAACATAAATGAGAGGCGGTCGTCTTTAAACCCTTTTCCGACCGTGTAAAGACGAAAAGATCGTCGGACCCTTGTCGTTTCAGGTTCGTTAACGGTTACGAAGCGACGTGGTTTCAATCACTTTTTTACTTTTTCAGATCGAAATCACTACTCATGAAAAGTACTCATTGATCGTAATGATCGGGCAGTTCTTTCGAGCATTGTTTTATACTTTTTCGGACTCGAGAGACAGAACTTTACGAAAAAGGACCCCCTTGGAGTTTACTTTTCTGCTGTATTTTCAAACTCTCTAAACATGAAAAGACACCAAGTTTTTCCTCTGTCAGGCTCGTTAAAACTTGATGACATTGGATTCCGTCGAAATAACGCCTTTCAAGCATATGCTATCCCGTCAAGCTTGTCATCAAAAAATAACCGGGGTACTCGCCAGAGATGGTGGGGAAAATGGAACCACAATTATTATTGTGTCGACAGTATGTCGCTCTTGAACATGGCACTTGTCTGCATTTATGTCTGGGTGGGGACATATCATCTTATTTTTACACTTGCCTCCGTGGGTTTGGGTTATCCTGTTTGACCTCTCATCTGCTCATTTCCTTGTCACTATGACCCCTGATCATTTGATGTCAAATACTGCCAAGTCCACTGTAGTGCCACCAATATGTTCAAGAGAAGTTGACCTCTGCAGAATACTCAACCTCCCTCTGATACCTCACATAATCTTGATTCACAATTTTTTTTATCTTTCTTTGTCTTGTGTCGATGATATGAGAAACATTATGGCCCACCTTCGATTAAGGTCACTCCCTGTCGACTTCAGCTCGTTATCCAGGAAGTTGACCCAGAGACTCCCTTCAGGTGCCCTGGAGCCTGCATGCCTCAATGGCAGGTTCTTCGTGTTCGACGCGGGGTTTTCATTATTGACCTCCTATCGAATGATTCTACGGGTGTTCGACGCCGGCTCACTGATTCGCACGCCGTAGATTGTACCTATAGTACCTTGAGGACCATTGTCATTATTGGTGGTACCTCTCGCATCTGTTAACAATTTTCATTGTTGACTGGTAATCAGACGATGTTCTTGCATGTTCGAATTCGACTCCCATATTCGCATGCTTGAACTTGTACTTTGTTCGGGTCGAGATGGAGCGCAAGACCCTGGATTTTATCTGTTGGGATCCAGGTTGTGATTTTGTGGATTATTATGATCATTACATGACTCATTCACTGGATGGCTGCGACCATGCCTGAGTCTGTTTATCGATCCTCACTGGATGGCTGCGTCCATACCTTGGATCCAGATTTTTATGTACTCTGCTATGGATGGCTGCGCCCATACCACATATATCATGTACTTGAGATATCAGTTGTACTTCTTCATGCAGGTTCTCTGGCGGCAGTGTTTTCAGTTGGCCATGTTCTTGTAAAGCATTTCACCCCTCTCTCTCTCGGGTCTCATGCTTTAGGGGTAATCTGTTACACAGTAATTTGTCACCATCCCTGTTACCCCTTCTCCCGCACCTTGGAGGACTTATTCCGGGACTTGTGAGAAGGGACATAACCTGGAAACACTCGCATTGTATTCCCCTAAGTATGTACTTCATATGCCTTGAAGACACCTTCTGCAAAATACCCATAAAAATAGCCCTTTTTCCATTGGCCCAGGTTCATTGTGTATCACTCGCGCCAATGGGGGAAATCCTCCAAAGAGGGTGCACCAGCTGGTGCTCTGTCTCAGAGTCGCACTCGCGCCAGCCCAGTTGGGTAAATTTTTTAACAAACAAACTTACGAAGGTTCTTCCTAACGCACTCATGAACTGAATCTATATTGAGTTGGGTCAGTTTGGCTTCGAATATCCATAGGAGGGAAGTAGTTCTCCACCTCTCATGGAAGCTTCTTAGTGATAAAGCCAACCCCATGAATATTGTGGAAAATCCTAACTCCTTCCCCTCTATCTATAAATGCTTGTCCTTTTGCCTTTGACAAGCTAGTTGCAAATTCTAAGTCCCAAAGTCTGAGAATTGCTAAGCTCATGCTACAAGAAGCCTTATTCATTCCCATAAAGCTAAATCTAAAGTGAGGAGATTCTTGTCCAAGTAACCAAGGAGAGAGAGGCTTGTTTCCCCATTCCCAACAAGCTTTGCAAGGCATGTGCTGCTGATCACCCAGCCAAAGAAGGATTTGACATCAGAACTATGTGTCATGTGGAAAGAGTCAATTTTGCGGACAAAACTGACCTCCCTAGAAGCTAAGGCTTTCTAGTGACAAACAAGACAATTAAGCACTATCTTTCCCTAAATATGCATTTAGAATACAAGCAACCAGGTGTTTAAAGCATACCTTTAGTCCAACGCTGTTTGTAGCAGTCCAGCCTCTCCGATCCAGATGAGCTCCTCCTTCTCTTTGAAACCTGCATTCACTAACAAGCAAACGATTACATAGCACCTGAATAACTCATAAAATAAAACATATTCATCATAAAGACCAAGGAGTATATGAAACAAATTATATATAACAACTTGTTGAGAAAAATGAACTTAATTGTATTAAGTGGAAACAAAAGAAACCATTACAACCAGTGCCTTGGTGTTGTGCAGGTCCTTCCCAGGGTCCAGCAAGAGTTCTCCTTTACTTTGATCAGCTCACCCACTTCTAAATGAAGCTAAGAAAGGATGGGAATCTCTCCTCTCAAGCTCTATAAGGGAGTCCTAATTTCAGCAGCATCTACCCTTAGGAATGTTCAGCTTTCAACCTCCCCTCCCTCTGGCCCAATGCCTGTATTTATAATGCTTTGGAAAAAGTTAATCAGGTCCACCATCAATGGGATAAGCCCCTCTTTCAATGGGATAGCTCCCCTCTTGATGGGATAAGTTCCTCTTTCATAGGGATACATGAACCATCTGGAGGCGCTCAATACACGTCAAACCATCTTCTAGAATGCTCTAGAATCGACCACAAGTAACTTTTTTGAAGTAAAACTCGTGCCTTTTGACCTTTACAGGAGTACGCACCCACCCCTTTACAGACAGAGCGTACAAGTACGCAGGTATTGTGAACTTGGGGTGCGTACACGCAGGTAAGGTTAAGCGAAACTGCGTAACCAGAGTTATTTGACTTTTTAAGGACTTTCTCTCTTTCTTGGAGTTTGACATGAGGAGCAAAGGTATAAGACTTGCCAAGGAGGATAGTATGACAGTTGATGGAGCCATACTAACTGCAAATAGTCATGGTGACAAATTTTAGTGTAACAGATTGCCCCCTAAAGTGAGAAGCCTGTAGTAGATTAGGGTTTCATATCATCTAGGAAGGGTGAAGTACTTTATCATTTCAAGGATTATCTCGTGGAGAGCCCAGTCAGAACCTGCAAATATTCAACACAAAATACATATATAAGATCATATCATCGCTGAGGTAGGCATTCCCATACTCAGATTGAAAACTTTAACTAACAAACTAACTACTGCTCTGATTTAGGAATGATTTCGCAATACATCATAATCATAGACTCTTGTAGACACAGTATGGACACAGCCATCTGTTTATGATTAGTCTACTGTATAATGAATACAAAACTCCTCGCAGCCTGGATGGTGGAAACTAGATCCAGGATCTTCATTTCTACTTCCCGAAATGGTACGATTCTATCCATGCGAATAAATGGGTTGATGTCGAACATGGTAGAAACCACTTGATTACCAGTTGATGATGTAAACTGTTAACAAGTGTGAGAGAGACCACCAGTGATGTCAATGGTTCTCAAAGTACCCAGTACAATCCATGAGATGTGAATGAATGTGTTGATGTCGAACATGTCACGGAATCCTTCGATCGAAAGTCAATGATGTAAACTGTCGTCAAAGGCGAAAAATGTGCCATTGATGCATGCAGATTTCAAGGTACTGACAATTTCTAGGTCATCTTTCCAGATAATGTGTTGATGTCGATAGAAAGCGACCTGTTGCAGGAAAGCCCACAACACGAAATCATAAATCAAGTTGAAGAAATGTAGCTGTAAGGACTGACTCAGGGATGGTCAAAATGGACGACGGGTATTTTGCAGATGAATGGTTTATTTGCAGTGACCTCTTGAACACATAACGACACGACAGATGGCTTGGTGACAATTGACCCAAAGTTAATACCCGGAACAGGCTGAAGATTTTCAATGTGGTTTGATTAACTGTTAGGCAAAGGATTTCCCAACCCAGGTGAATGAAAAGTGTCGTGTTCAAGAGTGGTGATAAGGTTTCTTCTGAGACAAAGGATAACAAATAGGCTCATTTTTCTCTCTTTTGCCCCACCATTTCTGGCAAGTACCTCTTTATTTTTTACAAGCTTGAGGAGGATAAAATATGCTTGATTATAAGCTCATCCTTCGGATGAGTCCAACTTAGTTTAGATTCGAACCCTAAGAAGGAGTGGTCCGTTCCTGTTTGTAATCGAATAGGTCCTTTACTGTGAAATTTTAACGAGTCCAGTATAGGAGAAACTCGGCGTTTTTCAATTTTAGAGAGTCTGAAAAACTTAAGAAGACTCCAGGGTTGAACTTTTTCGTAAATTTGTGTCTCCCAAGCCCGAAAAAGTATAAAATAATACTTGAGAGAACCGCTTGATCTTTTACAACCAAGGAGTACTTTCATAATTAGTGTCTTTGACCTGAAAAGTAAAAAGCGATCAAGGACACGTCGTTTTATTTCCAGTATCGAATTTGAAACGACAAAAATCCGGCAATCTTTCCATGTTTTTACGGTCAGAAAAGGGCTATAAGAGGACCGTCTTTTAATTCCGTTTTAACGAGTGTAAAAGAAACGCTCGGCAATCTTTTCATGTTTTAGGAGTCAGAAAAGGGCTTAAAGATGACTCTGATGTTTTTGTTTGTGAAAAATGACAATTTTCCCTGAAAATCCTTTATCCTGCACAAAAACCAACACATTACTCATACCCGTTTAAAGATAGATAAAAATACTTTGAAAAATACCTTTTCATGGTGAAAAATAAACAAATTTACCATTTATTTACCCAAAAAACCTATAAAAAGGGCTTTTACCAATTCATTTTTACCATTTTACTGTTGAGGAGAGAAAAAAGGGCTTTTGGCAAGAAACTTCCTGTGGACATTGCGGAGAATCCGACCGTCGAAATCGAACGCCGTCTCTTTCAGGTATTCTACAACATCCTCCTCTTCATTTTCATCCGTTTAGAATTTGTTTTTAGGCCCTAGTTTCATTTTTTGGAGGCTTTGGGGTTTCAAGATCCGCCTTTCGGGGTACGCAGGTGCTCCACTGGTGACCCGCGTACCCCGACATTTTCTCAGTTGGGAAAATGGTGGGTGTACGCACCTTGCCTTAAAGGAACCCGCGTACCCACGCTCTGTTCCTAAAGGCGGGGTGCGTACTCTGCGCAAAGGGTTTACAAACCCCAAATTCTCCAAATTGGACCAATAATTTTTAATTTCATGGATTCTAATGGATGTTTTCTGGTGTGTAGATTGCCCACCATGCTTGATTGGCGCAAGAGAGAGCACGAAGATGTTGATTTGGCCGCCATTAATCATCAACCGTCCATTGATGCTTTGAAGGCATGCGACCTTTACAAATACTGGGCCATACCTAGCATGAGGGCCCAGGTGCGCTTTCTAGAGTGGCTGGTAGAGAGATGGAACGTCCAGGACTAGTGATTTTACATTGGAGGGCACCAGCTCGAGATAGAGCTCTCAGATATCTACTTCCTCACTGGTTTGCCCAAGAGAGGCGAACACTTGACTCTGTTCGGGACTAGGCCGGGTGGCCAGTCCATCGCTAGTCTCCGACAAGAGTGGTGTAACACTCAGTCTCAGGAGCAGGGGATAGAGATCAAAACTATATCCCGACCTGAACTTATGGTGATTGCTTTTACAGTTACCAGACTTTGCGGCGCTACCGCTTTACACATTGCCACTGGATTCCAGATGCGGATGGCGATTGATTGCTATGGGGGCACCATTTTCAACTGGTGTGATGCTGTGTTGGCCAACTTAAAGGGCCAACTGACTAGAACCAAAAATGGACAGCTAAAGACTTTTGGTTATGGGCCTTTAGTTGTGAGTTTTGCCTTAGAGAGGGTTTCGATGCTGATCCCACAGCAGCTCACTGTTGAGGTTGGGCCTCCCCGAGAGCCTAAATTGATGCGATGGGTTACGGTTATGCCTGTCATCCTGATGAGGGCACGGAGGTTGTCCGATTTACTCCGGAGTATTTTCACTGGTTGGAGGACTAGATCTTTTCTATACAGGATTTTCCTTATGCCGGAGTTGATTTTCGTGGAGATTCGGACATGGTTCTTCCACCGGGAGAACAATGGGATGACACAGGTAATTCATTTTTCACAAGTTTTTAAATTATCTATTTTTTTTTTGTTTTTTATATCATCTCAAAACTGACAGTAATAATTTTCAAAATGCAGATGTAGGCCCACGTCGTCCAGCCAATCTCCGGCCTTTCGAGAGGAGACTACCAGTTGCAGCGGCACCGGCCCCACGGGACGAGGCCACAGAGACCCTAGCTGAGTTGGAACAAGACCTAGAGCATCTTACAGCAGACATACCAGAGACTACTATAGATGATATTCCTATCAGGCTTCAACGCTATGTAGTCGCAGTCCCAGGACCTTTTAGGAGGTTCTTGTGTAGGGTGGCTCGTGCAGTGGTGTCGTATAGAGAGCATCACCAGTGATTGGATGGTCGTTTTTGTAGACACATGTGACATTTTGGTTTTTTGTACTTATCATTTTTGCCGATCATAAGGTGTTTTTCAACCTATGATCGAAGACGATGTATTTTTTGACACACTCCTGTCTATATATATCATTATTACCGGCTTATCTTGTTAAACATGTGTGATGAAATGTTTTTAAATTTACATGTATGATTATCGCAAATGTCTGTTTAACATTCGAGAAGCAATTGCATCTGCTAATGTATTTAAAGACCTTGGAATATGCTGATATTCAATGTAATCAAATTCACGTTCCAAGAGACGCACTTTCAAAAATAACCTTAATACAACTGGATTTCTAATGGCATACACTCTATTAAGCTGTAATACAACGAGTGCAGAATCCAACCTCACTATCAAACTCCGAATCCCAAAAGAAATAGATTCAGACAATAACTCAATCACTGCACTGTATTCTGCAATGTTGTTTGTTGTTTGACCGAGGCTCACCCCATGCATAGAAACTAACTCGTCAGAGGGCGAATAGATAACCCAAGCTGCGGAAGAGATATTCCGTGTACTACGACAAGCACCATCAGCAAATCCAATGTATGTTTGGAGAGGCATCGACATCTGCAAACATCAAGCGTAAAACCAAGATAAGCAGAATAACGACAAAAAACACACTTTCTAAGCTAAGCACACTGTCTAAACTAACAAACACACTAGCTAGAAAGAAAAACCTAACCTAACAAAAATCTCCATACCCACCATTTAAGCATAATACCTCTTTAGGTAAAGTCCATTTCTGGGTTTACCCAAAGAGTCCCCGTCAAAGTCTACCAGCTCATAGGCCCCTTTTGCTAGCTTTCGCTTGACAATGTAGGGCCCATGCCACATGGGAACGAATTTTCCAGCACCTAATTTATCGTTAGCTTGATCATATAATAGCACTAGGTCTCCTTCCGAAAAAATGCGAGGGGTCACATTTCGATCATACTGAGCTTTCATACGTTTTGCGTGAGTCTCGATTGCCAATGCAGCATCACGCCGATTCTCATCTAATTGAGCTAAGTATAATAAACGCTTCTCCTCTTCGGAAGTAGCTGGAAGTAATTCGACGGCCATTTGAAGTGACGGGATTTCGCATTCAATGGGCAGCACAGCTTCCAAACCATAAACTAGTTGGAAAGGAGTGAACCCTGTTGATGTTTTCACTGAGGTTCGGTACGCCCAAAGCGCTGAAAATAACATGTTGTGCCAATTCGACCGATGAATACCAATGATTCGTCGGATCATGATAACTAAAACTTTGTTGATGGACTCAACCAGATCATTCTCTTGTGGATAATAAGGAGTTGAGCTATCGTGACGCAAACCAAGCTGGCCTGTAAGTTCTGTCATCATAACATTTCGAAAATGGCGCCCATGGTCAGTGATTATCGCTTGTGGGACACCAAACCTAGCAATAATGTGATTGAATACGAAAATTGCAGCTGTCTTGCCGTCTGCCTCGAATGTAGGCATCGCCTCGGCCCACTTAGTAAAATAATCTACCGCAAGGATGATATACGCATGCCCCCTGGCCGAGTGAGGATTACATGTAATAAAATCGATACCCCATGTGGCAAAAGGACCAACGGCAATTATAGGGTGGAGAGGAGCAGGTGGAGCGCGCATCTTGCGATCAAACACTTGACAGTTGTGGCATTTCCAGACCACAGTAATACAGTCTTTAAACAAGGACGACCAGAAGTAGCCAGCGCGCAATATCTTTTGGGCTGTGACATACCCAGACATATGACCGCCACACGCTCCAGAGTGACAGTCATTCAGAACCCTTTCAGCTTCCTCGTGAGTTAAACAACATCGAAAAACCAAGTCCGCCCCACGGCGATAAAGAGTATCTCCAATAATTTTGTACTGTTGGGACTGGAATCGAATTTGCCGAAAGGATTGGGTCTGGAGATAGACGATTATATCCCCATACCACGGATCTAAAGTGCAGATGAGAAACAAAGATTCGTCCGCAATGGGTTCCTCTGCCACAGTTTCTGTGTCAGCACGCGGGAAGTCACACATTAACTCTGCAAAAACTAAAGATTTCTTAGACTTAGATTTTTCAAATTCCAAGTCGAACTCCTGCAGGATAACGATCCATTTGGAGTACTTGCCCCCTAGCAATTGTTTAGTCAAAATGTAGATCATAGGGTTGCAATCCGAAATGACTGTAGTTTTACGGAGTAGAATGTAGTGACGAAAACGTTGGACAGCTTGAACGACTGCCAATGCTAATTTCTCCACATGTGAATATTTGAGTTCAGTTGGATTTAACGTCCGACTAAGGTAATATATCACATGTTCCATTCCGAATTCGTCTTCCTGAACTAAGACCATTCCAATGGTGGAATGGGCGGTGGCGAGGTACAAAAAGTAATCCTGGTTGTAGTTGGGAGGATGCAGCAACGCTTGAGTGCATCAAAAGATTTCTGAGCTATCTCATCCCAAGAGAATTGAGCGTTCTGTTTCAACAACCAGGTAAAACCCTTTGTAATCTCGGCGTAGTTAGGAATGAATCGTCGTAAAAAGTTTGCTTTCCCCTGCAAACTTTGGAGTTGGCGAAGACTCGAAGGAGGAGGCAATTTGATGATAGCTTCTACCTTCGAGGGATCGACGCGAATGCCGGCTTTCGAAACTACAAATCCCAGCAATCGTCCCACTTCTATGCAGAAGACACATTTGTGTGGGTTCAGCCGAATACGATAATGCCGACACCTCATGAAAATTGCTCGTAAATGGACAAGGTGATCAGCTCGACGTAATGAATGAGCGGGCAAATCATCGAGATACGGTTGCACAATGTGTTTGATGTCATGAAACGCATAAGACATCGCCCTTTGAAAAGTGGCTACGACATTCTTAAGCCCAAAAGGTAATTTGCAATAAGCAAAGGTCCCCCATGGACAAATGAAAGCCGTTTTTGGTTGATCGGCAGGTAGAATATTGATTTGATTGTAACCGGAAAAACCGTCCATAAAGGAAAATATTGCACTACCGGCACAATCGTCAATTATTTGATTGATATAGGGTGTTGGGTAGTTGTCCTTTGGACAAGCTCGATTAATATCCCTATAGTCGATGCATATTCTTATTGTTCCCTGTTTTTTGTTAACCGGAACAATATTCGATACCCAATCCGTTAACGGGATCGGATAAATGAAACCTGCTTTCAACAGCTTCTCAACTTCTGCTTTAATTGCAGCCGCTTTTCGTGGGTGAATCTGACGCAAACGTTGCCGGACGGGTTTAGCGTCTGGGTAAGTCTTGATCTCATGTACAACAATCGCGGGATCAATTCCTGGCATTTCCTCATAGGACTAGGCAAACACGTCGCGAAATTCTTGAAATAGGGCCTTGTATGTCTGAATTTCGTCATCTGAACACGAGGCACATATATGAATGTGCTCAACAATTCCGGGCTTGACTGAAATGTTAATGGGAATAGTGCGAGAAATGTTTCCCAAATTCAGCTCTGAATCAGGATGTTTCATTGGATTCTGAGCTTCTTCGACATATTCAGCTGTAAAGATTGATGAGAAATCATTTTCAAAACGATCATCCTCAGGTAAAAACGAAGATCTGTGATGGAGATCTTCCCATGGTAAATCTTCTACACACAGGACTTCACGAAGTTGCTCGTCAGATGGCACAACTTCGGGAAACACTATTAACTCTGAGGTTGACGTGAAAAGTGATTCCTCACGGACCACATTCATTTGGTCGATTTTGGTTGAACGCGAGTCGGTAAAAGACTGCACGGCTTCATAGGCAATTTCATGTGGACTCAAAGGCATAGCATCACCAAATGAGTCTATCTCAGATTCAGAAGGAACGATCCAAGGATCGTCATAAACAATGGTATCTGATGTAATCATATGAATGGATGCAAACGAAGACAAGGCATTGATTGGAGGAAAAGGAAAAGTTCCCAGTAAACCGGCATCTTTTACTAATCCTACTCCAACATCCTTATAAGGGATAGTCGTTTTACCGACATGCTGGATACTCTCTGAAGAGGCTGGGTCGGATGAAAAGTAAGCCAGCTGGTCTATTGTTACGATCTTACCATTATGTGGAAACTTTATTACTCGGAAGACCGATGAAACGACCGCTGTCATAGCGTAAGACCAACTTCGACCCAAGAGAAGGTTGTAGTCTAGTGGGGCATCAACCACCTCCACATCTAGACTAACGGTTTTTCCTTCAACCCCTATAGGAAAATCCTGTAGAATGCCAAACGGATGAAACCCACGGCCATCAAAGGCCTTAAGAATTGTCGGGGATTGATTTAGTGAAGGAGAACCAAGCGATCTCCAGCACTGTATCGACATAATACACGTGGAAGCTCCCTAATCAATTGCAGTCCGATGAATAGGCCTGTTTTTGACTATCACTGGGATCTGGAAAGCCATTTGATGAGGTAAACGCAGTGTACTATTTTCTAGATCAAAGATTATTAGGTTCGGGTTCTGAACATCAACAACTCCTATAGCCGACAAAAGTAATTTGCGTTGTGCTGGGCATGATTGCAGCACTTCCAAAGCCGACATTGCTGAGGGTGAAACAGCTAAATCCTCAACAATGTTGTAATTCTGGGCCGCTCTCGCATGTGGATTGAAAGCAGACCTTCGAAGCACACCCTTGGCGGGCGGTTTGATTACTAAGTCCGGGTTAGGTTTCTCGATCTGTAGTGGATCGGAACCGGGAGCTGAGGTTGATGGATTAGAATGAGAAGATTCTGCTTCTTTGCCGTCAACAGGACTTTTACTACCATAATCTTGCGATCGAGTCGCAATCCTTACATGAGACATCATCAATATGGGTTCTTCACTGGCACTCGAGGAAGAACCTATCATCTTACTCTCCTGCTTTGGAAATGGATCTTTCAAAACAGCAGGAGTTGGGGAACCCTTGATGATTTTCACAACCTCGGCCCGATGAGGGCAATCTCTTGTAAAATGATCCTCTTCACAAATAAGACAAGGATATCAAGGTTTGCGTTTTTCGTCATTGGTTTATGACTTTTCAGTTTTCTCCTTTGGAGTTTTGTCTGCTTTATTCTTCTTCTTGCCTTTCTTTTTCCACCGGATTTTGATTTAGCTGTAGATGACTCTACAGCGTGAATATCAGCGGAAACTTCAGCAGAAGATTCTCCTGTCGGGGAGTCTGGTAGGGTTATAATAGGAGAAGAATTCTTTGAAGACTTCTTCTTGCTTTTAGTATTCACCGTACCAATCATACCATCAGCGGCATGAGACCCCGAAGGAGCAGCAGCGATTTGATTTGACTTAGGAAGATCTGGGATCTTTTCGTGTAACGTACCTGACTGAGTGTAAACTAAGTCAAGGTACTACGCTTGAGAAATCACTTGCTCCTCAGTAACTACTCCGGCCTTAGCTACATCTTCAGTAATCTTCGGTAACAATGATTTAACAAACCATTCAGCTAAGATTTGGTCCGGGATAAAAACTTTCACTAACCGCCTTCGACGTCTCCATTCATGAATATGATCGGAAATATAAGTGGACGTCGATTGTTTTAATGAAGTTAGTAACTCCGTGCCATTATCATATCTGACCGGCAACTGAAAATGAGTTAAGAACGAGGTAGCTAACTGGCTAAAATTATAAAAAGAGGCCCGTGGTAACTCAATGTACCACTTGGCCGCGAGACCAATGAGAGTATGCTGGAAAAGACGTAAGCGGATCGAATCATCCGAGATGGAATTAGAGGCACACCAGAGGTGGTAAGTCATCGCATGATTCGACGGGTCCTCTCCAGACTTACCTTCGAACTTGGGTATGTCACTGGGAAACTTATTTGGCATTGGCGGCCAAAACGGAAGATAATTTATTGGATCGTTCGTTAGGCGCGACAATTCTGGTAAATCCAAAGTTGCGATAAACGGTAACTGCCGATTAGGATCCCTAAAGCTCTGGGTCACGAGACCAGTCCCAGGAGGAGGATATCCAGGATAACTTGGAATAGGAATCGCATTCGGGATATTGTATCCTCCCGGAAAACCAGGATTAACCGGACCATACTGGGGTTGTTGTGATTGTTGATAAGTGTACCTAGGATACGGTTGATACTGGTAAACTGGCTGCTGGACAGCAGGCCCGTATTGGTACTGTCCCTGGTACGGTTGATAAGTGAATTGTGGTTGACTTGTGACAATCGTACTTAAACCAGGTTGTCCTACAGGCATCTGAACCGTAGTTTGAATCGTGGATCCAGACAATGGTAAAGATGTCTGAGGAGTAGTTACAGAGACAGTAGAAACAGGAGATGTCGATACTCCAGAAGTAAGTGGGGTAGACTGAACAGATGTTGTAGCAGTCGTTTGAGATGGAGTACTAGGTGCAATAGGCCCAGACTGAGAAACTACCGAAGGTACAGAAGTTTGAACATTAGACTGGACTGGTTGCTGGGGTGAACCAGAAACTAAAGGTTGTCCAGTTTGGGATGACAACTGTACACTTGGCTGAAATACCTGTTGAACTTGCGATGGATCCCACACTATGTTCATTCCGGGGTATTGACCCATGATAGGTTGAGGATATTGAGATCCATAACCGGATTGAGGGTAGGATTGATAATTGAAAGGTACATTTCCCGTACCTTGAACATAAGATTGACCTTGGGGTGGTTGATAACCTTGACTCGAGTACTGACCTTGGGGTAGATACCCTTGAGGTAAGTACTGATACTGGGGTTGACCTTGAGGTATAAATTGATACTGAGGTTGACCTTAGGGTACATATTGAGGCTGGGGTTGACCTTGAGGAATGTACTGCACCACGGGTACATACTGTCCTTGAGGTTGCCCCCCAGACGCAATTTGTGTACCTTGAGGTTGCCCCCCAGGCGTTAATTGAGGCTGCCCCCCAGGCGGTAATTGGCCACCTTGAGGTTGAGAACTGGGAATTGAACCTGACATCATGTAAATGTCTCCTACGCCCAACGGTTTATTACCATTGTTTCCAGTTAATAACCCATGTTCAATGGGTTGAGGAGATGCTCCCGCAAAAGTACCAGAAAGTGACTGATACCCAGAGGGAACAAAAGGACCGCCGTACAAAAAAGATTCAGGAGATTGAGTAAACATGGACGACTGACCAGACATATTTACAGGAGTATAAATACCTCCAGGTGGATAAGTAGCACGAGGTGGAGAAAAACTTAACCCTGAGTTGTCCAAATAATTAGTTAAAGAAAGATACCAAGTAGTACTTCTAGGTGGACTGTAAAAAATGGATTCACGCTCCCTTAGATCAATAGTAGGTTGATTTTCAGGGATAGGGACGCTTATTTCTTCTTCTGGAGCAAGTTCTTCAATAGCTATCAAACCAGAAGGAAGATTTTCGGTGATGACTCTTTCTACCCTAGGTGAATCAGGAGCACTAGAAGTTGGAGTAACAGGTTCAGATATCTTAGGTTCTTCGCCTATATCACTAGTAGATGAAAAACTACCAGCAAGCTCAGAAACTACAATAGCTTCAGGATTATAACCTGTTTCTAGACTTTGGTAATTAGGATGAACTACCAACGAAGACTCTCCTTCTTCAGGTGAACCTACTTTACTGCCACTAGGAGTTACAAGGACTTTCAAACCTTCGTAATGACCCAAGACGTCTTCAGGAGGTTGGCCCCGAAGTCTACGGGACTTCCTCAACAAATCAGCCACGGTTACAATCTCAGGAGACTGGCCTCGAAGTCTACGAGACTGTCTTGGTAATTCAGCCACAGTTAAAAACTTTTAACTACTGAACACGCAAACAAAGTGAAATCTCAAAGCAAACCGCCTAAAGTCTCTAAAGAACCAAACAAATTCGAATCACACGCCTAAAGAATCTAGGGCGTCAAACCATACACAAACAGTAGCCTTCCGGACCGAAAACACTAGTTGGTGATGAAGTCCAACATCGCCGAATTCAGTATAGAAGTGGCGGGTGGAACAGTTACCCCGGCAACCTGCTTAATGAATAGACCGACACAAGTTCCTCCACTTTAACCGTCTCAAGTGAAGTGAACCCCCCGGAAAATCCAAGTGAGTCTAGTCGACGTCTGCTCCAGGTACAGTGGGATCTTCCCTCCACCGTCACCTTGGGTAGAACCCTAAAGATAATGGTCACTAAGGTCACCAACAACAACAAATATACCTTGGGGAACAGTCTACGATCCGATAGCACGCAAGGGCAGAGTAACAAGCTCAATCCCCTTGCCGGCTCCTTGACAATAATCCAAGGTTTACCGACAAGTGACCCTAGGCTCCTCGACAATAATCCGAGGTTTACCGTTTGTAGTACGTGCGTATCTGGCGTCGTTCCCAATGAAGGAGGATTGATCCCCTCACTGGTTTGGACACGATCTCGTGCTTCTCCTTTAAGAGGAGCTTTCCCAGAGCATAAATGTAACAGTTGGATTTATCCTACCACAAGATGAGCTACTTGTTTGGTTTTGCTGTCTTGGAGAGTTAATTACTCTCCTACTCCAAGACACTAGCCTGATCTATATTGGTGTTTCAAAGCCCTAGTAAATAAAAGGTTACTAAGTAAATTTTACTTTAAGCGTTAATTTTTATGGCTTTTCTTTAGGACAAAAGGTAGTGGAGATGAAACTGATGGTGTGTAGACTCGACTCAAATCCACTAAAAATATGCACCTAAGATGATTTATACTATCTTTCCTTTTCAATGAATTCCCTAGCTAAGAGAGTTGGAGAATGCAAAATTGATATAAAGACAACTTTCTTGGCAATGAAAATCAAAGAAACAATCTCTTTATCTTTTCCAAAGCATACAACACATGACCACTAATTATTTCACGAAAATTCCTTTCTCTTTTCAAAGACTTCAAATGCTACTAAAACAAACTTTTCTTCAAAAGAGATTTTTGTATTTTTTCCTGTATTAACAAAGCATGTAAAACTACTTAACAAAAATCAAATTTAAAAAATCTATAACAATCAAATCAATTTTACCTAAAAGCAAATCTAAGAGAAATTCACCTAAAAGCAAATCTAATGAGGCAAAATCCTACCAAGTATAATTCCAGGATGTTTTACTCAGTTACAATTCAACCAAGGACTAGTTCATGCAGAATCATAAACCAGTCAAAAACAAAAATCCAAATCTTTTGTTCTTTTTCTTAAGAATGAAATTCACAGCTTTAACCAACAAGCTTTCTCGAAATTCTGCAAAGAGACAACACAAAGGTAGGTTTCTCACAAAGGTGGATTTTACGAAAGGTCCGACTCCTAAGAAGACTGAAAAGACCAGGGATATCCAAGGTTTTAGAACTTCTAAAGCCAAAGTCACTACAGGACTAATGCAAAAATCAAACCTAGGGCTAGAACTTCTATGAATTTCACTAAAACCCTTGATACTAATGAAACAAGCTTAGATGAAGACTTCTGACAGGTAAACAGTGGATCTGGGCAGCAAAAACAAATTATAAACAAAATCTAAGAGGCAAAAAGGAAAAAATTGGAAATTTCTCAACTTTTGACAGGGTACGCAGGCAGCCTGTTTGCACAGGTGCGTGTACGCTCTGTGTACAAAGCTGCAGTGCGTACATGTACGCACTGTGCTTAATGCAGAGGGTGCGTACTGCTAGCAAAACCAAGAAAAATAAAATCTATCTTAACCCTAAGCTATTCCACCCAAATTCACAGTCAATCAGCCAAAAACCAGAAAGAAATCGACTTTTCTCAAATCAAAGTTTCAATCAAAAGAGAAATCAATCAAATCCATGGATTCCCCAGCGGAGTCGCCATTTTGTCATGCGGAAAGAGTCAATTTTGCGGACAAAACCAACCTCCCTAGAAGCTAAGGATTTCTAGTGACAAACAAGACAATTAAGCACTATCTTTCCCTAAATATGCATTTAGAATACAAGCAACCAGGTGTTTAAAGCATACCTTTAGTCCAACGCTGTTTGTAGCAGTCCAGCCTCTCCGATCCAGATGAGCTCCTCCTTCTCTTTGAAACCTGCATTCACTAACAAGCAAACGATTACAAAGCACCTGAATAACTCATAAAATAAAACATATTCATCATAAAGACCAAGGAGTATATGAAACAAATTATATATAACAACTTGTTGAGAAAAATGAACTTAATTGTATTAAGTGGAAACAAAAGAAACCATTACAACCAGTGCCTTGGTGTTGTGCAGGTCCCTCCCAGGGTCCAGCAAGAGTTCTCCTTTACTTTGATCAGCTCACCCACTTCCAAATGAAGCTAAGAAAGGATGGGAATCTCTCCTCTCAAGCTCTATAAGGGAGTCCTAATTTCAGCAGCATCTACCCTTAGGAATGTTCAGCTTTCAACCTCCCCTCCCTCTGGCCCAATGCCTATATTTATAATGCTTTGGAGGAAGTTAATCAGGTCCACCATCAATGGGATAAGCCCCTATTTCAATGGGATAGCTCCCCTCTTGATGGGATAAGTTCCTCTTTCATAGGGATACATGAAACATCTGGAGGCGCTCAATACACGTCAAACCATCTTCTAGAATGCTCTAGAATCGACCACAAGTAACTTTTTTGAAGTAAAACTCGCGCCTTTTGACCTTTACAGGAGTACGCACCCACCCCTTTACAGACAGAGCGTACAAGTACGCAGGTATTGTGAACTTGGGGTGCGTACACGCAGGTAAGGTTAAGAGAAACTGCGTAACCAGAGTTATTTGACTTTTTAAGGACTTTCTCTCTTTCTTGGAGTTTGACATGAGGAGCAAAGGTATAAGACTTGCCAAGGAGGATAGTATGACAGTTGATGGAGCCATACTAACTGCAAATAGTCATGGTGACAAATTTTAGTGTAACACTATGGTTGTATTCTTCTTTGTTTATCAATAATAGACGACTATCATTATGGTTCCACTCTTATTGTCTTTTGTAATGATGATTGAGTTATATCCTTTCTGACTGATATATAGTTGCATCTATTGGATTTTATGCTTGCGTTTGTGTCGTTCTTTGCATGTGCAAGTGTCCATTCACGAGGATCGTGGGGATTGTGACCAGCCGGAGCAAAGGAACGGGAGCGACGACTCTTCTACAAGTACTAGCGTTGGAATCTAGGTAGGCCCTCATCATTGGTCTTTAATTTTCAATTAGGAACCTGTGTGATAGCATTGTTTGATTGTTGCTAGACCCCATCTGGGCTAGTAGGGATCACCTCTGTCCGCAGAGGGGATTTACCTCCACAACACAAACATTTAGAGGTCTAGGCTAGAGACATGTTCTGATGTCTATAAACATAACAAATGTCGTTAACTGCTTGCTTTGTATCCCGGGGGTGAAATCTCATTCCAGTATGGAAGTATGTAGAAGGTTCTCCAGTACTTTTGGGTATATAAGAGGCACTTCAGTATGATAAGTATATCAGAATGCTCTCACCAAATGCATTAGACGACGCTAACATAGACTTGTGCTCCCCGTACCATCGCATATATATTGGGAGACCCCACTAGGTTGCTATCCTTTAACCACAGGTAACCGAGTCGGCCACCTTGTAAACATGATACACTTAACACAACATTTGGGGAGATTGGCCATCATACGTTAAGTCCTTGGTTTTAGCTATGGTGTATATAGCAGTTCACGGATACTTGGTAAATCCTCTTACCTAGATTACCCCTTTTTGATTTATTTTTGTTAAAGTTCTAAAATCAATTAGTTGACCACAAAAAAACATCCTTCATATGGAAATACTCCTTAGTAGATCTTAGGTGATACTAATGACAACATTTCTCGAGTCTAACAACCAAGGAAATCCCCCAGACAGAAATCCTAGTCCTTTTCCTTCTTTTGGAAATGTTGGTGCTCCCTATATGGCAACATTGTCCCTTCCTTGATTGACCATTGGTCTGCTAGTTTGGTTATTTTCTATATCGGTGATTTCAAGTGTCCAAAATGATTTTCAACCGAGTTCTCCTCCACCTGAACAACACCAACCTCATGTTGATCGTAAAGATGACCCCTTGCCTTCTTCTCCTATTTCTTCACCTCGTTCTTCCTCTTCACCTGGTGAAAGTTTGGATTTAAGTAACCAGGAAGCTAAGAAGAAGAAGAAGAGGACAAAGAATAAGAAGCAAAATAAGTCAGGGGGAAATCAAGCAACCATTGCTATAGATGCAGCTGATGTAGAAAAATCTTCTAACCAACCCTAGAAATTAAAATTCCCATGCATTTTATGTAAGGGTGACCACCTTCTTCTGAATTATCCTGGTATTCCCAAGGTCTTAGAAGTGTGGTCCACAGGTTCACATAAACCTTTGTCATCAACCTCTGGAGTTCATGTTGGTGACAAACCCTCAACTAGTTACTATAAAACTCATGGGAAAAAGGGAAAAGTCAAATTTCCCTGTAATTTGTGTGAAGGTAACCATCCCATTCAGCTTTGTCCTTTGATGGATGAAGCTTCCAAAGAGTTGGAAAACCTTACTGCTTCCCAACCTTGTCTTCTGGTTGGTTATCAGAAGCTTTCCCTTTATCCTTCGCTATTTGTTCAAGCGATTGATCAAAAGACATCTTTGGTCAACCCCGCTCTCTATGAAAGTGAGTCTCATGAGTCCATTCTCGACCAACCATTGGTTGAGAAAATGGTAGAGAGTGAACCCCATACCGCTCAGGTTCTTCTGGTTTCTTCAGTTTCAAATGAAATGGAGGGAAATACTCCTGTCCTTGAGGTGCATGAGAGCCGTTCTCCTATTGCCATAGAGCAAGAGAGCAACTCTCATATTCCTACGACATCCCCCCCTAGTAGTTTAGTCACTTCTTTTGATTGGAGTCGACTGGTAGGATATCATATTCCGTCTTATGTGCCTTTCCAGATTACAGTACATGCTTACCATATGGACGTACCTAGATCAATCATAAATGAGGGCACATATGTTAGCATCATGTCTTTAACTTCTTGGCAAGCTTTAGGTTCTCCTCAGCTTGTCCCTTTCACCCATAATCTGTTAGCTTTTAACAGAGGAACCAATCAACCATTAGGGATCCTTCCTAAGTTACCTATTACTTTGGGAGGAAAGGCTGTCTACATAGACGTGATGGTTTTCCAAGGCCCTTGTGAATTTTAATTTACTCCTTGGCCGTGACTATGTTTACTTCATGGGAGCTCTTGTTTTCCTCTCTCTTTCGAGTGATGTGTTTCTCGCATGAAGGAATCATTGTGATCATTGATCATCTTATGTTCATTGGTCCTGAAACAACTCCCAATCAACCATCATCCCAAAATGGTTCTCATATGCAAGTGGTATCACCTTTGCCATAGGTTAATTATGTGGCTACCTATTCCATGCCCATATCTACTGATGATCTAGTAGGTGATGTAGTACATCATGTACTAGGGGCATTGGAGCTCAATTTTTTATTTGGATCCCTGGACATCTATCCATTTTAGAGTGTTTTTCTCCCATCCGATGAAAACCTCTCAGAAGCCATGTCCTCTTTTGGTCTATGATCAAAGGTTTGGAGCAAAGTTCCTTGTCTTGTGTCAAGCTCCTTAAAAAATGAAGGATATGAGGATAGTTCTTTTACTAAGTCAACCTCGTTAAAAAATGAAATAGGTCTCCATGAGAAGAGTTATTTTACTTGTGTAAAGATCATTAAAAAAATGAAACAAGGTGTTATGAGAATTGTTCTTTTTATGTGTCAAGCTCATTAAAAAATGAAACAAATCCCCTTCCAATTTGAGTCTTTGATTAGATCTCGTAAAATCCTAGTTGAGTCTTTCACTTGATCTCATAAGTGAACCGTCATTCCATCCACTTAGTTGAATGAAACGAAGCTTGGGGGCATGTAACCTCGAATTGAGTCATTATGTTGGGTGCATGCAAACTTATATCAAGCATAGTTTATCTTTGTTTCAAGCTTGTGTAAAAATGAAACCAAAACCAAGCATAGTTTGTTTCCATTTCAAGCTTGTGTAAAAATGAAACCAAATGCAAGCATAGTTTTTTCCCATCTTTCAAGCTTGTGAAAAAATGAAATCGTACCCACTTTACCTCTCGTGATTGCCATCTTTATCAACTTGTTTTTGCTAAATGAGCCTTGGTTTTTTCATTCCATCGTCACCATCTCTTTGGTCGATCATGCAGTTTCACTTGGTTGTTTTACCCTTTCCTGGGGAACATTTGCGATGAGTGGTTTTATTAGCCAACCTATTGACCATTGCATGTTTTAAGCAGTTCCATCATGACCGTAACCAGTTGATATCCTTTTATACCATTCGTTCCTCCAGGAGGAGTCATCTTTAAGCTCTTTTCTGACTCTCGAAAAATGAAAAGATCGTCGAGTACTTGTCTTTTCGAACTCATTAAATTAAATGAATTGATGTCGTCTTAGTATATGTTTACCCCTTTTTTGAGCTGAGATTGACTATTTACGAAAAAGGTACACCTTGGTCGACATGGTCAAGAGGTTCTCTTGAATATTGTTTTCTACCTTTTCGTGTTCGAGGAACAAATTATGAAAAGTGATATGATGGAGTTTTTTTTGTCTCTTTTTCAAACTCTTTAAATATGAAAAAGATATCAGGTTATTCTCCTGTTGGACTCGTTAAAAATTCTACGACGAAAGACTCATTGCCATGATGAGACTGAGTTTCTCCTTCCTAGGACTCGTAAGACTTACTAGGATGGATTCATTTGAAAAATGAACTTATATGACGAGCATATTCTATCCCCTTCAAGCTTGTGATAAAAAAACAATTGGGGTACTTGATAGAAATAGTGGGGAAAATGAAAGTGAAACATCCTTTGTATAGGAAACATGTTGCTCTTGAACATGACACTCTTCTGCTTCTCATGTTGGGTATGGGATATCCTCACTTAGTCACTTGTCTTTCTGGGTTTGGGTGATCCATTTTGCCTCTCATCTGACTATTCCATTCCATCATCATGATTCCTGGTCTTATGTTGAGTCAAATGATGCCACACTTGGAGTCGTGTCACTGATGTTCAAGAGAAGTCCTATTTTCAGTCTATTACCTATACATTGTCTGACCATTTGCTACAATCTTGGATCTTATTCATTACATTCCACTTTATTCCTTGTTTTGTGTAGATGATGGGGGGATCATCATGGCCCTCCTTCGATAGGTCACTTCCTGTCGACTTAAACTCATTATCCAGGAAGATGACTTAGGAACTCCCTTTCAGTACCTTAGAGCTTGCATGCCTTAATGGAAATTTCTTCGCATCCAATGATAGGTTTTCATCATTGGCCTTCGATCAGATGATTCCACGAGTGTTTGAATTTAACTTCATTTTCACATTCACGGATTGTATTGTTGTACCTTGAGGACCATTGTCATTATTGGTGGTTCCTCTCATACCTTTTAACAGTCCACATCATTGGCCAGTAATCAGGTGGTTGTCTATCATGTTAGACTTCAACACATTCATTCGCATGTTAGAATTCATACGTTGATCGGGTTGAGATGGAGTGCAAGACCCTGAGTTTTGTCTGATATGATTAAGGCTGCGTGGTGCTATGTATTGTTCATGATTGTACACATGTTTCTTCTATACATATGGTTGTGACCATACCATGGGACTCTATATTATGATGATCCTTCTATATCAGATGGCTGTTTCCATACCTTGGATCTTAGATTTACAGATGATCCTTCTCATTTGGATGGCTATGCCCATGCCGTTGATATTTTTCATAGTCCTTACTATCCTGATGGCTAGATTCATACTGTGGATTCATGTTATGATATTAGATATGTATATGTATATGCGTGCTTGATTTTCAGGTCTCCTAACAATGTTTGTTCTCGTCCTTGCAAAAGCTCGTAAAGCATCTCCTCCATCACTCCCTGTTATGCCTTCATGCTTTAGGGGGCATCTATTACACAACATTTTTTCACACCTCTCGCACTTCCCTATGGCATACCCCGAAGTGCCTGAACATGAACACCATGCAGTCTACTCATCCATATATGTAGCTCATATCCTCCCTAAAACACTGATGGAAAAATGCCTTGAGCTTTCCTCGAAGGAAAGGGCTCTAAAACCCTAATTTGAGGATCATCGCTTCCTTGACATTAAAAATCGCGATGGTCTCTAGTTGCACTATACTAGCCTTGTGATGCCAATGCACTTTTGGCTTGGATACCATCGATGATCCATAAAAGGTAATTTTCCCAAAGAGGAGAAGAAGCTTCGTGATCTAGAGGCTTCTAGAACGATGAGATGGAGGTTTTTTGGCGTGGATGAGGTCGAGTTCTCTCAACTTGGCCTCCTATCAATCCAAAGGCTATCTCTAAGATTATTCTATATCGTCTAAAACACTTGTGTAATAGGAGATAGAAAAATATCAACATCTTTCTAGTGCCGTTGCTGGGGAACGAATCAACAAATTTTTCCCTGGGTACAACAATTTTTACATTCCCTATGTTGGGTGAGCAAGGGATGTGTGAGTTGAAGATCTCTCACCTTGGTAACTCCACTATTTGTATCTTATTGTAAACGTTATGATGACTCCATTGTCAAGTAATAATTTCATCACCCTAGCTCTAAAGAGGCCCCATACCCGTTTAGATACCTCTCAGCAGATAACACCATCTGTATTTGATCTAGAAGGATTTGCAAAGGAAAAAACCCTTAATACTGATGCTCTTGAGGTAGAAACAAATTTTACATCAACTAGGAAGTAAAGAAGCAAAATAGACCTCGGAGAGAAGAAAAATGGGAAAGAGGAGGAAACTTCCTCAAGTCATGGAAGATAATCCCTAGAACAAAAGATGGAGGAGATGGAGAGGTTAATAAAGAACTCCTTAGATAAACTGATAAAACTGGAGCTAGAAAATAAAAACCTTCGATGACAGAACTTCCAAGCTACTAATCGAGGTTTAAATCCCCAATACAGAAGGCATCCCATACATATATTGCAAAGGGAAAGGAAAGAACAACGAGACCACATCCATCCTCCATTATATATAAAATATGATCCGAAGGAGAAAATACAAGATGCTAATGAAGTTCAGGGGAACCTGTATTCCTCTTTCTCTAATGAAGAACAATAAGTCAGAACATATGAAAAAGAGGACGATCTTGATGCAATGCTAAACGATGGTGAGATTGATGATTATTGCAAGTAGTTCGTTGATTACATGCTGGCTCAACTGCATAAGAAATGTGATGTTCGATCATCTAGAAAGAGATCAAGGGGACAAGACCAAAACAAAGGCACTTCCTCCCAAGAGCCTCCTACGCCAACTGACAAGGGGAAGGGGCCTTTAGATCCAATGATGAAAAAAAGCAAGGAATCCTTAGATCGAAACTTCTTTAAGCCCAAAGTCCTCAAAGAAGAGAAGTCACCTTCCCCCTCTAGGCCCATTCGTGAAAAATAAAAAGAGCTAAGTAGTGTCTATGGCTTCCCTAACCAAGAAGATATTATTCAGCAAACTTTTCAAGAAAATAAGGCAGCTACAATTTTATCTTGTCAGTTCTATGACCCAGTAGCTAACTAAATGACAACATTCTTTGGTCAACAACAGAGGTTGTTTCTGGGGTATATATCAAGTTTTTTGTTTGAAGATTTTTCATGGTGCATGCTTGTTTTGATTTTTAAATTTTAGCAACATGGAGGCATTAGGTCCAGCACCCAAATGCTGACCTGGTACCATTGGAAGGTTGACCTCACTTGGGTGAATTGAGCCCTATCCATAAGCAGGAGTTGTATATAAATAAGCTCACTATGTGAGTGTTTAATTTCCAACTTTTAGAGTTCATAGTTCTACATTTTAGTTTTATGAGGAAAGGACTCCCAACAAATAAATTTCCATGGCTATTTTCTGATTTTATAAGTTCAATATATTTTTGACTCCATGCCCAATGGTGAAGTATACTAGTCTACAGGTTCTCAGCACCTTGCTAGCAAGGCACTATCCCCAATTGGAGCCAATATTGTCGCCTACTGCAAAATGTGTTTTGAGCTGTCCAGAGAGTAAATGAGTAGATAATTTTGCAGTCATTTTCTTAGCAAGAGAAGGAATAAAAGCCTAAATCAGACCCTCTCCATTGGAATTTGCTCTGGACAATATTTCCAATGATATGTGGAAGTCCAAAAATGGACTCCTGGATGAAAAGATATGGTCTGCTAAAGTTCAAGGATTGAAGCCTTAGGAAGGTCCAGAATATCAGAGATTATGTAAGGAAGGTCCATAGATATCGAAGATCGCAACATCAAAGCATCAGAGATATCAGGGATTGCATATCAGAGGTCCTGGCATATCGACGATCACATTTCAGAGGTCCTGCATGTCAGAGGTCCAATACATCAGAGCTGGCAGTATTGGAGCTCGAAGGAAATTAGCGCATCGAAATATCAGAAGATCGACAATTAGAGAATCAAAACTTCTAAAAGTGTAAACCTTTTAAAAGCTGCGATGTTCAAAAAATTATCATGAGTGTTAAAAACTATCGAGAACGCCTATAAAGGATTAACAAAGGATTTCATTGCAAAACCAAAGGCGGGAACCCTTTTCTCTCTCATTTAGCGGGACAAGTGGTGACATATGATTGGTTCCGATAAAGCTACAGTGGAATTTGACATCAACATGACGTGGCGGTACAGAAGGACACGTGGCATGCAATTTTAGCATTTTGAGAGGGCCTAAGGGGGAAAATATGGGTGACACATGTCACCACTCATGAGGTGCCACGTGGAAGTGATGATGTCATATAATAGATTTCATATTAGAGGTTGAGGATGTCGACACTTTATAGTAGTTGGAAATTGAAAAAGTGTCGATAAGGGAGCTCTAATGTTAGGGCCGACACATGGTCGAGAAGAACTATAGAACCAAGGGCTCTAAGATCTTAACAAAGGAAAAATAACCCCTGACCATGAACAAAATGCCCTAGTGCCTTAAGGCTATGCCTTCGGTCACAACACGCAGTCCATTGGAGGAAAATAGAAAGGGGCTAAACAAAAGGGGCCAAGGACATCAGAACTCTAATTTCGTAATGTCTTTAAAAGTCCCTATGAGTAAAAGCTCTGATATAACACTATTGCAATAATACATGACATACTAGGCTATGATAGTGTAATATAGAGAGTTATGAGATGGATGGGTTGGCATCTGCAAGATTGAATGCAGGAACAAAGGAGTTGGTCTCAGGAGTAATGGCGACTGTCAAAGATCGATGGGTCAAGGCAACAAGGACCACGATCTACAGGAAAGAGTGTTGGGTTTGCCTTGAAGTGATACAAGCCATATCTGTGCTCCAACACACGTCTTCAATGAGATAAATGGTGGTATGAGACTCAGGAAGAAGTGTGCAGGTCACATGAGAATTGATTTCTCAGCATGGATCTCCACACAGTCAAACAGTGAAGGAATTCTTGGTCAATCTCTACTTCTACTCCGTTAAAATCAACTTACAATTGATCACTCCTAGCTCCAGAGCATGGGGAATTCAAGTAGTTAAGGCAAAAGAGACAGGTGAACCAGTCGTGAAACTAAAGAGGAACATCATTGCAAAGATGTGGCCTGATCAGAGGCAATCACAAGAATGGTAGGGAGATATTATCCTCAACCATCATTCATTTTTCTTTATGCCTATTATTCTGTAATTTTTTCATTTTCAAGAATGGAATAAAACCTGATTGTAATAATTTTGGGCAGCAAATCCATTGCATGCCGAGACAACTAGTCGATCAAACAACTGGAGCTTGAATGAAATATTTTGTAATTTTTGTTCAGAGCTCCCCTCCCCTTATAAGCAGAGGGAAGAAAAACTTAACAAGGGTTCCCAAATTCCGCATTCTAGAGGCCCTCTATTTGCAGAGAAAGTGGTTGCACTTTGGTTTAATTTGCTTGTTCATGTGGTGCTTGGGCTTGTACAATTATTAAATGTAATGGACTGGTGATTTTGACTCCATCTTCAAGGATTAATAAAGCAATTCTGTTGATTCCAATAAGAGCAATGCACAATATGTCTTCCCCTTTGTATATCACTTCATGTATGTCTTTCCTCCTCTGAAATTGTGTAATGAAGATTTTGGATTCACTCTCATTCATGGTTATATGTTTGCTACTAAGTACTAAAAGTACCTGTGCAATAATAGATTTACTTGTGTTATTTGATAGCCTACAATACCTGTGTAACAAAATATTTACTGGTTTATTTGATAACCTACAATACCTGATGTGCTCAAGATTTACTTATTATTGTTTAGGGAGAAATGTATTCATGAGGAATAGAGCTTGATACCTTAATTCACGCTCCACTCTTTTCGCATTTTCACCTCCTCACTCTGTTATCACAAAATCATGCCCCTGATAGGCTGCTGATCAGGAAGACCTTATGTAACTCTTTCAAACCAACTTTTGGCTGAGGCTTAGCCTCCTCAACCTGAGAGGGCTCTCTCTTGATGGATTAATGATTTTGATTAAAGATAAGATGGCTAACTCTTATAGAACAACTGTGAAAAATATGAATGGTGGAAACACATTAAACAACTATCCATTGGGATTATGGAGTCAACAACACCTCAATATAACAATGAACTCAACCTTACATGGAAGTCAGGGCATTCAGCATTTAAACATTCAGAACATAAACTCATATGGGACCACACAATTTATAAATGTATACAGGAAGTCAGAGCACATTCAGTGAATTCTGAGTGATTATACATCCATACCACTGTAAGAATTAAGAAAAGGACAACATCACATATTCTGAACATAAAAAATCCTTCATGAATCCTGAGAAGTAAAGTCAAGCATTCTACCTAGCATGGAAGTCAAGGCATTATAGAGTTCAAGTGTAGAAATGACAATACAAAACAATGAAACATAGTAAGTTTATCTATGAAAGAAGTCAGAGCATCAGTGATGAATTCTGAGTATCATAAGTAAACACCACTGCAATGTAAGTATTGGAAGATGCCATCATAACAAGAACATACAAGAACTCTTCATGAATCTTGAGTTGTCTAAGTAGAAATCTGCATTAGGTTAAAAATATACACAGTCTGCACATAGAGCAGCAACTGAGCCAAAAAGTCTCCAACCCTTTGCTAATTCGACCTCTTGCTCTATATAAAGCATTTACAATTAGGATTCCATCATCCCTCATCAAGAGAATTCGAATTTGCCATCAGTGACACCTATTCTAACCATAAAACCAACCATTAATTAGAACTAGCTGTTAACTAGGAGTGCTAGTGACCTAATACAACTAGGAGTGTAACTCCTTATTATGATTACAACAAACTTATCTAAACATTTAAAACATTCTTTGACACCTAACACTCCATGAAGTCGAATTTGATGAAGCCTCCCATGTGGTCACCCAACTGCTGATGACAAACCCTAGACAAACCCTAGAAATTAGGGAACATGTTTCCCTGTTTTTAGGATTAGATACTTGAAAAATGGCACGTGGGACAGAGCCTTTATCTCTTCATCCATGACACAGTTTACGAAAATGAAGGAGGTTTTTGTAGCCCATGTTGTCCAGAACAAAAACCTCTCCCGGTTTTTTAAAACATTTCTCCAGCTGTCCAGAAAGTGTCCTTGAAAAACACGTGTCAAACAGGAAACTGTCCCTTGCTCTGTTTTGGCTGAAAATTAGGTCTTGGGACAGAGGTCATAACTTCTCGTAAAAAAATTATTTGGAAAAACTGAAGGACTTTTTTGTGAACCAATCCGTGCTTAACAAAAACCTCTCTTGGTTTTTTGAAACATCTTTTCTACCGCCCAGAATGAGTCTTTGAAAAACAGGTGTAAAACAGGAGATGAAAAACTGCACCTACAGCAGTTTCGTAGCGCAACGTTGGTCCTTCATTTCTCCCAGATCATAATGGATTTGAAGAAAGTGGAAGAGGTTTTTGTACTTCAGTATCTTAGGAATAAAAACCTCTTTCAATTTTCAGAGATGAGTTTTCAACTGCTCAGAAAAGCTTCTGGAAGTTAACTAGTAAAACAGTTTTTTCTGCTGAAACAGGCTGCTACAGGGGTTTCGTAGCGCTATGAAAACACTGATTTCGTAGCGCAAAACAGGATTTTTGCACTGTCTGCGCTACGAAAACGTGGATTCGTATCTAGTTTCAAAATTTCTCCGAAATTATGTGAGATATGTCTTCTAAACACATGGTGAGGCTTTTAGGACATGGAATGAGGCTATCAAACTTTATTTGAAGATGGACATGAGACTCTAACCCTATGACTTAGACTCTAAAACATAAAAATGACTTCACCATGACTTGACCATGACTGATACAAGAATTGAGAAACCATGTAAGTTGTCCAAATTTTTTAAGGAAGTTTTACAGTGATAACACACTCTTCCATATTTCTGTCGGAGATTGTTGCTTAGGATTATGTGTTATGTGTAGCCCTCTACACCGATTTCCCTCCTTTCCTTCCTCCTGTTCACCTATTCTACAACAACAATGTTAAGCTGCATATTGCTGTGTCATCCACGAAAACCAAGAAATTTCTCTTTGAGATTAGCCATATGTACCCCCTGATTATTTAGATCTATGTGTTTGCTTGAGTTTATCTTAATGAAGGGCTATTGAACCAAGCCCCTGAATTATCTATTTTCAAACTACGTGACATATGGAGTGCAACAGAAAGCCCTTATATATTTTTCAAAAGAACTCCTCTCAGATGATCTAGGCATTGGTCTCCTATCAAACTAGAGGCTATCTCTAGGAGGCTTCTATATCTTCTGAAGCACTTGTGTAACAGGAGATATAAAAAACTACAACAATTGGTCTACTTAGGGGAATCCTTTCATATGACTCTTCACAGTGAGTGTTTTTGCAAGTATGAAAGATATTATGGTGTTGATGTTTTCCTAGGAGATGAATTGATAGCCAAAATCACAAGACAAGGAAAATTCAAGTTGATGGGTGGAAGGATTAAAACACTTCCTGGTGTTTTACACATCCTAGGATTCGCTAGAAATTTGGATCATGTAAGAAAGATGATAGATACAAGTGTAAAACTAATGTTTGTAAAGGGTACTTGTAGGGTGGTTTGAGGAGCAATAATATTGTTAAGGGGAGTTCAGATTGGGACTCTATATAAGATACTAGGAAGCATTGTTACTAATGGATGAAATAGTTCAATGTTCCTGAGAGTGGGTTGAAGAAGGATAAACTCTTACACTCTACGGAGAAAATACTATGTTATGGCATTAAATATTGGGACACATTGGAGAGAAGGGCCTTCGAGTACTACATGGTACTAGTATGGTAGAAGGTATGTTTAAATGCTTTATGGATTTTGATTTATGTGAACATCATTTATATGGGAGGTAGGATGAGGTAAGGTTTTCCTTTAGTTGATCCAATTGGATATTGGTGGCCACCCGCCTATTCCACCTAGACCTCTAGTTGGTTTCATCTGTTTCCTTGTTTATTGCAACATTTACTATTTTTAGCATTTTTTCACGACCTAAACTTCTGGAGCAGTTTTGATCCCCTAAACGACATTTTTTTGAGGTCCGCAGTAGGCCTGCAACCATAGGAAAGGGCCTATCACAAATCCTGTAGTACTCAAAGAGATATTTCTAACAAGGTATCGTACATGCAAAAAAGGGATAATATGACCAAGTTAGACCCTAAGAAGTTGGTTGCCCAAGTAACCCCAACGGGACCCACAAACTCTTGGCGTTCCATCTCCTGGGGTTAGCGTTTTGGTTGTTTAGGGTTTTCCCTTGTTGTTCAATAATAAATAGGCCCTTGAGCCTCATTGTAACACAGTTTCGAGGAATGTAGCTGCCACATCTCTTCTCAGAGATAAGTTACCATCGCTCGAGCTAGTTTATTCGTATTTCTGTATGTAAGCATATTTTTGTTCTTTGATATTAATGAAATGAAGTTTTATTTCTGGTGCATCTCTGTGTATATGGGTATTTCTATATTTTGTTGCGTTCCTCCATAAGTAAGGATTAGTGGTATCAGAGAGGTCTACTCTTTCTCTGTTTTTCTTTGCATGTCCCCAATGAGGTCAGGGTATAAGGAGTTAAGGCACGAACTGGTTGAACCTTTGCAAGACTAGCCTCACAAATCCTGATGACCTCCCATGGTAGAAGAAAATAAAGACGAGGGGGTAGGAGATCCTTTCAAAATATTTCTTGAGGAAACCCTCGAGCGATAGAGGAATGCGATGATGGATAACTTGTCCCAGATCCTTTGATGACTACCTACAGGCGACACATTTCATCCAACAACCACTCTAGAGGCGCCACTCCTTTTAAGGTACAATTAACTTTGATATTCCCATATTTAAGGGCTAAATAGATGAAAATGTTGTAGATAAATGGTCAAATCTATTGGAAGGATATTTTTTAGTTCATGACTTTTCCAATCGGGAAGAGATTACCTTTGAACTTCTCAAAGCCAACCCACACATCAAGGAATGGTGGGAAACCTACTGTGAACAAAAGGACGAGTGGGAATCCTCATTGTTTCAGTTGCACCCACTTGGAATTATTTTCGAGACACCATCAAGGAAAAGTATTACCCTGCTGGGAGCTATGAAGATAAATACATAATGTGGACCATGCTATGGAAAGGAAGGGACCAAGATGTGCCAGAATTCACAAATGTTTTCCATACCCTTCGCACGAAGCTGGGTATCAAGGATTCTCAGTGGCATTTGGTACGCAAGTAATGCAACTGTATACACAAGTACATCCAGGACAAGATGGAGTTATTGGAAATCTCCTCACTCGACACGACAGGCCGATACGTTGTCAATATTGAGCAAAAGTTTAAACAGAAGAAGCAAGACTTTGGATCTGCGAAGCAAGGAAAAGGTGCCCCCAAACCACATAGAAAAGGACAAAGCCAAACCCATGACAACCTACCAAAGCCATAAGCAAATAACAACACCACAAAGACAAAGAAAGACACAGGAAAATGGTTTGAGTTCCATAAGAGCTCCACTCACAACACAAGTGAGTGTCGGGCCAAGCAGTCACTAGTGGCCGAGCTGAAGGCTTTCGAATCAAACACATGTTCCAACTCTGAGTCAGAACCTGAAAAGGGGAATGAAAAAGTGAAGAAAATCATTGATGTGGAGCCAGTGCCACCATGGCCATCACCAAGATCCAGAAGAATGAGCCTGTAGATCTAGAGGAGGGGGAACACCTCTTCCCCTCATTTAAGTGGGTGAAGGGTTCTTCACTGCAGTTCATTGTCGAAAACGAGAGCCAAAAGAACCTCATTTTAGCAGAGTTCGTGAAACACCTAGGCTCACCAACTACAACGCATCCACAACCATACACCATTGGGTGGATTCACGAAGGATGAGATCTCCATGCTAGCCAAGAGTGTTGCCTTCCCTGCAACAATAAGCCCTTCACGGATGAGGTACTGTGTAATGTTTTTTCTCTTGAAGTTTGTGATGTATTATTAGTACAACTATATTTGTGGAAGTGACATGCTATATATGCATCTAGTTCTCACTTTGTGAATATTACTTTGGGAAATAAGTTGTGCAGGATACCAGAGGTAGCCCCGCCTACCACCATATTTATGATCACTGCAAAGAAATGTAGTAAGATCATTTCCCAAACCAAGAATTTTTTTTCCTTATGATTCACCCTTAGGGCAAGAAGAAGGTTGTGGCCATGCTTCTAGGTAGGGTTCCTCCACACAACAATAGAATATGGATAAGGTCATGGAGGAGTACAAGGACATTTTCGCCTCACCTACAGGGGTACCTCTACACTGTTAGGTCCAACACTCCATCGATTTGACCTCGGGTGCGCCGCTACCCAATGAACCAATCTATCAATGCTCTGTTAAGGAGATTAATGAGATCAAGAGGAATATTTAGGAGTTGTTGTAGAAAGGGCACATCAGGCCAAGCTCATCACCCTGTGGGAGCCCGATTTTATTAGTATAGAAGAAGGATGAGACCTGGAGACTCTGTATTGACTATCAGGTGTTGAACAAGATGATTGTTCATAATAGGTACCTAATCCCATGGATTGATGACCTTCTGGACCAACTCAAGTGGGCCAAATATTTCAGCAAGATTGACATGAAGTTTGGTTATCACCAGGTGCTTATCGAACCATCTGATGTGTGGAAGACTACCTTCACATCCAAATATGGTCTTTTTGAATGGTTGGTCATGCCTTTCGGGTTGACGAATGCCCCCTTAACCTTCATGAGATTGATGGACAACGTCTTGTGACCCTTCACCAATGCATTCGTGGTGGTGTATTTAGGTGACATCTTGATCTTCAACCAGAGTTCGGAAGAGCACCTCCATCATATTCGATAGGTCCTTCAAGCCCTACGACAACACAAGCTATGTGCCAATTTGGAGAAATGCACTTTCGGCATGAACCAGGTTCAATATCTAGGGTACATCATTGATGAGTAGGGTGTGCATGTGGACCCAACCAAGATACAAGTCATTAGGGATTGGGCAACCCAACCGCACTAACAGAGCTCCGTAGCTTTCTGGGTCTTGCCAATTTCTACTGCAGGTTCATGTTGAGGTTCTCTCAGACCACTTGGCCTTTAAATCAAGTCACCAATGGTGGGGCGAAAGCAATTTTTTTTCGGTTTGAAACCCAACAGAAGGAATTTCAAGAGTTGAAGCATCACCTCTGATCTGCACCAATGCTCACATTACTAGACCTATAACAACCATTTGAGATTGAGACAGACGCCTCCGACTATGTTAATGGTGTAGTTCTTACTAAGTAGGGGCATCCAGTGACTTACCATAGTAAGTTCTTACTCAGTAGGGGTATATAGTGACTTACCACACTGAGACACTTTCAAACATATTATGAAAGTATCCCACTTATGACAAAGAAATGTATTCCATTGTGCAGCTATGCTGTCAATGGAAGCATTACATTATGGGGAAGGAAACGATCATCCACACAAACCACCTACCCCTGCAGTTCATACAAACACAAGGGAAGTTGTAGAACGATTTCCATAAAAAATGGTCCATGTACCTGCAATAGTTCCATTTGGATAGTAAGTACAAGCATGACAACACCAATTGGTTGCAGTCTACCTCAGTTGACCACCAGTCATGGCGCTGATCACTGTGCTTGACTCCTGTGGGCATGAGACTTCGGGGTGGCTGCATCTTTACAAGAGTGATCTAGAATTTTTTAGCACATACCGGACACTCTTGGAAGGTAAAGCAAGTTCCAAATTTTAACCTCGAGGATGCACTATTATGCCACCTGGGACACATCTATGTTCCTTCAAGAGAGCATGCTAAGATGATTTGGGAGGCACACTACAGTTGGGTCATTGGACATTTCAGAGTAAAGAAAACAATGGAAATACTGCAGAAGTATTTTTATTGGCTGAACCTTCGTCAGGATGTTGGGAAGTACATTAGATACTGCACCACCTGCAGCATTTCCAAACGAACCATCAAGAATCAATGCCTATATACTCCTCTGCCTACTCCTAGTCAACCTTGGGAATCCATCTCCATGGATTACGTGTCGGGTCTTCCCTCTACTAAGCACAATAACGACTGTGTTTCCATGGTTGTCAACAGATTCTCTAAGATGGCCATTATGGCAGCTTACAAGAAGAGTATCAAAATAGAGGCCACTGCTAAGCTCTTGTTTGAGCGAGTGTGGGTACACTTTAGGATCCCACAGTCCATTATCTCAGATCAGGACAACAAATTTCTAAGTGCATTTTGGTCAAGTCTCTCATTAATGTTGGATACCAAACTTACTAAGTCCATGACTTTCCATGCCCAAACTGATGGCCAAACAAAGTTCGTCAACAGGATGATCATACACATTCTGCGCATGTACAACTCGAAACATGCATGCACATGGGATAAATTTCTCCCTTATGACCAATATAGCTACAACAAAGCTCGTCATAGCTCAACATGCCACTACCCCTTTTAGGTAGGGTTGGAATTTAAGCCACTATGTCCCATTGATGTGGTCATACCATTTGCAGCTACTCAGGCAGATTCACCTCATGTACAGTCTGAAGCCGTCAGGGCTAACAAATTCATTGAGTGCATTCAACACATCCACCAATAGGTCCATGATATATTGGACAGAGCCAATGCTAATTACAAACAACACCATGATCAACGTTGAGTGTCGCACAAGTTCTAGGTGGGCGATAAAGTTTGGCTACATTTGCAGAAGGAGTGCCTTGATGGACCCCACTACAAGCTTTGCTCACTCCGATATGGGCCATACACCATCACCAAGGCTGTAGGGGACAATTCCTTCAAGCTTGACATTCCACCGTTCCTTGGTCTACACCCAATGTTCAATGTAGACCACCTTTGACCATAATTTCCACCATTGTTGGACACATCAGACATTGCAGAACAAGTCACACCAACATAGCTAAACATAGAATGCATGGAGCAGGCCACAACTGATTAGATCATGGACACGTAGATCAAGAACACTTTCCAGTAGAGGATCCATCTATATCAAGTTGTCAAAGTAGGCCAACTCCTTCACCAGGGTAAGTGGTTCACCAGGGACCAGGTTCAACAACAATTTCCTCACCTCATGGAGGCTCTGCACGTAATGGGAACCATTGCTTCCTAAGGAGGGAGGACTGATTCAGGTGGATGTTGGTGTCCACTCGCCTATTCCACCTAGACCTCCAGTCTTTTTCATCTGTTTCCTTGTTTATTGCAACATTTACTATTTTTAGCAGTTTTTCGGGTCTTGAACTTTCGAACCAATTTTAACCCCCTAAATAGCATTATTTTGAGGTTCGCAGTAGGATGATAGCCAAATGCAAGGGCCTACTACAAATATTTTAGTGCTCGGAGATATCTTTCCAACAAGGTATCGTACAAGCCAAATGAAGATAATATGACCAAGTTATGACGTTGGTAAGTTGGCTGCCCAACTAACCCCAACGGGGCCAACAAACTCTTGGCGTTCCATCTCCTAGGGTTAGGGTTTTGGTTGTTTAGGGTTTTCCCTTGTTGTTTAATAATAAATAGGCCCTTGAGCCTCATTGTAACACAACTTAGAGGCATGTAGCTGCCACATGTATGTATATATGGGTATTTCTCTATTTTGTTGTGTTCCTTCCTGTATGTTTAAATGATTTATGAATTTTGATTTATGTGAACATAATTTATATGGGAAGTAGGATGAGGTAAGGTTTTCCTTTAGTGCTACAAGTGTAGATAGAATATTATAATTGGTGCACAATGATGTGTTTGAACCTAAATCAATTCCATCACTAGGGAAATATGTGTACTATGTATCTGTTGTCGCTGTGACAACAACTCTATTTTTTTCCTATGTCGATTTTGGAGCCTATGCTAACTATCGTTTGAAGCTCCCATGTGTCGTCATGTGGTTTGATTTTTTATTTGAGTGCTTTTTCCTAGTGTCGCATCCTCCTAAGTTAATGTGTCTCAAGCATTGTCACATAAACATTAAAAGTGTTTGAGTTAGTAAGTTGTGGCTAGGTGAGCTCACGGTTTTTATTGACTTAGAAACTTGCCTTCTATCCATGCACACACTCAAAAAAGCACACAATAGCAGAAAAAACAAGAAAAAACCAAGAAAATCTCTCACAAAAGTAAAAGTGCAATTTGAGTTGATGAAGGCTTGCACTTGAAGTGAGTGTACTTTCTTTATGCTTCAAAAGTGCGCCCTACTAGGGCGTGCTCATTCAAGATGAACAAGTGCACCCTACCTGGGTGCACTCTTTCATGATGAAGACTTGCGCCCTATCCAGTTGCATGTATGATCCAACTTGTTGCATGAGGGCACACTCCTAGAAAGTAGGAACCACCTTAACTCCTTCATCACTAATACTTTCATTTGAAAACAAGTGGAACTCGTGCATGAGCTAGTTTTTCATGTTGGTCTCTTAAATAAACTCATATAATCATTCCTTCATCATCATTTCATCTGAGTGCACAACTAGAAATCATCAAGCCCTTCATCAACCAGTGCAGCAAGTAATTCTTCATGCTCAAATCTTTACTCCTTTTATCATTTCATTGTCAAATCTTGATTCCAATTTTTTGTTTTGCAGTGTGTTTTTTGGCGTTTTAGCTAGATATTCATCTTGAAAGTGTTCATTTATTATTGCATGCAAGAAACATTTCACATTCTTGAAAGTCTTTATCTTCCACCATGCATGCGACAATAACTTATATAGCATTACAGATCATTCATCTCCTATATAAACATCAAATTATGCTTTTTGTACTTGTTTCTGGGCTCTTTTTAGGTAGAATTAACTTCCTAAGCTTAAATCTCCTCCAGTATCGAAAGTTGCACCTTGTCCAACCCGATTTTCTTCCTAGGTGCATGGGCGCATCAGGAAGTCCTGAAAATTTTCCCTTCGACCCTTCAAAGTGCTACAATGCACCTTCTTTTCTTTAGGGTGCATGGGTGCATCATGAAGCCTCATCATTTATCCCTTCAACATGCGACAATGCGCCCTCCTTTGTCTTGAGCACATAGGTGCACTTTGAAGACACGGAGCTCCATTTTCCTCATCCTTCGTCAATTTAGAGCGCGACAATGCACCCTCCTTGTCTCCCAGTGTGCATAGGCGCATAGGGAAGACCTAAAGCCATATTTTCTCATTCCTTTGACCCTTCAGGGTGCTACAGTGTGCCTTGGCATATTTTTTCCTCTTTCTTGAGCACATTAGTGCACTACAAAGCCCCGATTACCATGCATGTCTCTTTGTGCTTCGAGAGTGTGCCCTCCTAGTATGCATGTGTATTTTTTCTTGCATGCAAGTTATTTTTGGCTCTCATTCATATTTTTGTATGCTCTATGATTCATGGTGACTCTTTGAACATGATTTGGGAATGTTGTTGCATAGTTATTTATTTTAAGATGATCTTGTCACTATGAGTGTGATTCCATAAACATGTGTCCGTGCTATAAGTGTTACTACTGTTTCGTCATCTATTGGAGATATGCTTCCATGAAAAGTAACCTATAAATAAGTCTTTGAGAAAGTGCTGATGAGCCACTTGAAGTTACAAAGTCCAATATTCCTATATATGTGCTAACTATGTTTTATTAACAATATGAAAAATCTTACCTGGAGCAAGATCTATAACACATTCATGCAGGAGACATTTCCTGAGGACTTAGAAGATGTGCATGCATATATAAATGTTAAGAAGTCTAGAATACATAGGATTGCGTGTAGATACATGGTCATGCCATGTGTTGAAGATATAGAATGGATAATTACACATATGGATGACTCACACCTTGTGCTATACAGTGATATTGGCGAACACCTCACCACCTATGATGGTGAGGATATGCAAGGATATGTAGACGTATTAAAAGATTTTCAAGCCCAATGAATATGAAAATGATGTCTTTTACACAAGATGGGATAACCTTGACACAACCGATGTTATCAAAGAATGGTGTAGAGAACCTGCGAAGATCTGACATCGACCAAAAATAGTTTATTCGATAAAGATATTAAGAGACGTATATCAGTGTTTGATAACTATGTATTGTAGGATGTTTGGGCACAAGAACGCCGAGGTACTCCAAGAGAACTGGATATATATGATTAATCTAGTGGTGAACAGAGGAAAATATTTTAATTAGGTGGATATATTATGATTTGAGTTGCAGGGACAAATGGGGCAAGTCAAAACATTTTTTCCAGCAAATCAAGCTCCAGAATTTTACATGTCTACATATATCTTAGACGGTATTTTTCCACGATATGAATTCCTGAAGCTGTATTGGAACTAGACTCCTAAAGAGAAGTTCCCTATCTATGTCCACTATAGTGTGTTATCATAAGGAAGATTCAGAGGCATGTTTAACAGATGGGCTGAACGCTTGTTTGCAACCATCTTTCACCTAATATTCAAGACCAATCTGCCATGCATGATTGATCACTTGAAGGAGTGTCTTCAAGAAATTGCAGACTAGTTTACAGCACTCGAGCGAACTTATATCAGACACTTCAGATGTCAAATAAATCCTCATCCTATGTTACAGTGTTCGACAAACAAGCTGGTCATGCAGGAGGTGGAAAATCAGTTGGACAGGGGATTGTTAGGAACCATTCACAGGAGGAAGAAATCCCCTTGGCCCATATTTCCATTAAGGATCAGATTATATGAATTAAAGAGTCACAAGACGTTGGAAACTAAAACTGAAGCGCTGAGTTACCTACACTTCGCCACCAAATATTTCCATGCATATGATCCTAAGTGAATTTTTAGGCAACATCGTGAAAGGACCAAGCATAATACAATGTATTCATTAATATGTCGACCAAAGGATGAAAAGATAAAGAACTGGTACAATGCGATAATGAAGACATATCTAGTTATGAACACCAGTTCAGCTCACGGTGCAGCAACTCAGGACTTGCAGGAGTAGGAACATGAGGAGGAGGAAACAATGCCTCAAGTAAAGAAGTTATCTCCCAGGAAAAGGATTAGGTACTCATCATGCAAGAGCAAAAGAAAATGGAAAGTTGATCCTTTAAATATAGGAGCTACATAAGCAGAACTAGAGAGGAGAGAAAGAGAAGAAGAAGAAGGAGAATAAGAGGAGAGAAGTAAGCAGGACGAGTTGCTTGAGAAGAAACTAGTAGAAGAAGAAGAGAGGAGACAGATAGAGAAAGAACAACAGAGGCAGTCTCAGGAGGAGGAAGCAACACAGAGGTTGGAAGAAGAAAAATTGACTCATGAATTAGAGGAGGATTAGTATGAGGAAGAAGAAACCATCCAACCCATGGATGATGAGCCCAACACTCCAAGTGAATAACTACTCACAGGAGGACATATTCCATTCAGAGAGATGGGGATTACACCTCCACCTGCAGATAGATTCACAGATGTTTGCAATGTAACATTTGATTAGTTGAAGAAAACGATTGTGTAGCAAAGGCATAGGTACTTTCCCATTGATCCTTAGAACCGAGTCTCAGTAGTGATAGAAAAGATGATCACCTCCAACATTAGAAAAAATCTGAGGGAAGCTATGGAAATGAATGTTGCATTTTCTACATTGACACATGATAACTCAAAGTATTTTCTAAATGAGAATGCCATGCTGAGAAGAGAACTTGCTGTGTTGAAGCAATAATTAGAGCATCTTGCAGCGGAGAACGAACTGCTGTTATAACATAACTCCAATACCGCAGAATGGCAGTCAACCATGCTATATGAGTTGGGACCAATGGAGGATACCATGGAAAAGCTATACGATGAGATGATACTTATACAACACGTCATGGCTCCTCTCATTGGAATTTAGAAGAATGCACAGGAAGTGGTGAAACTCTTGAAGATAGAAACAAGAGTAGTCGACTAGATGCAAAAGTGGACTTCCAAATATCCAAATTCCACAGGGCATTTGGAGAAGAAGGATAAGCTCTCCACAAAAATAGATAGAGTGTAATTGAGACTCCCCATACATAATTACTCACATTTGGGAGCACCGCTGGTTAACAATATGGTTGTATATAGCTAGTTACATAATGGGTTTGAGTCTCTTACACAGAAGCATGAGATGCTCTCCATCAGATCCTTTGAAGTAATCAGAGGCAGGGAGGTCATCTTTAAGGAGATCAGAGATTACATTGAACAAATCAAGCATGTAACATAACATGAAGGCTTGGAAGTGACCAAAGATGTTATTCAATAATATGCCTTTGCACTAGTGAAAGTGCACATGAAGCTTTCATGGCCATGGAATAATGTCCAATCGAGCTCCAAAAACATATTGTTAGAGGCCTTGGACGTAATGGCATGCTACAAAGGAGACTTTCCAAAACAAATTGAATCCTTTGAAAAGATGTTCAGAGCATGTCAAATTTATATCACAAATGAACTCCATGAATAAGCACATGATCTATCCATTTGATGAGTTTTGTCTTTTAGCAGTTTTGTCTTATTAGACAACCATCTCATGTATAGATTGTCTTATGTAATAAATGCTATGTAATGAAGTTCAAAAGACACAAGTTAAATATGAATGGCCACACATTATAATTTAATGAGTCATAGAAGTCAAAGAATCATGAGAGGCTCAAGAGTCATTGCATTTGTTATAAATAGCTCCACATAAATCAAGCAAAGAGGATTTTTGAGAGACTTCGCCTTGGCTTCTCTTGTATCACATAGGAGATAGATTTTTCTTTGGAGAAGCAAGTTGTGGCTTTGTTTTCCACTATAGGATACAATGATTCACCCATGTAATAGTGTACTTGGGATCTCTCCCTTATTATCAAAATCTCAATGAGCCGACATTCCTTCATACATGTATCATGTATATAGTTGGACTATTTTGGTTATGTGTACAATATATGTTGCTTTATTTACATGATAGTTTAATGAACTATTTCATTGCTTAGTTATGGTTGTTATTGAATGTATGTTATGATTTAACAATTGTTGTTTATCATGTGGACTAATCTGCAGGTACTCAACAAGTATCTCTTTTATTCCTGGGCCCCCCTTTAGGATAGTAGTATTACTTTTCTAACCAATGGCTCGTTTCCCTCACCATCCATGGAGGTTTCCCTCAAACACCTTACATTGAGAGTCTCACAAAGCTCATATTCTTGCTACCCCAAAGAGGAATTATATTCTCGTATGTCCTATTATAACCAAGGCACTTGTTGGAAAACCATTTCAATGGTGCCCGGTTTGTATGATAAAATGGGTCTCCTACACCAAATGGTGCGAGGTCTAATTGGTTCTTCACATTGGGGAGATCCCCTTATAATGCTGGTGGAATCCAACATCGTCAACATTTTTAGCGCTAGAAGGAGGGCCAAATGACAAGTTGAGCCTATGAAGTCTGTTTGAATCTTCTTACCTCTAATGTCTTCATCCCAAATCGTAATCCCGAGGTGTTTTACATAGCCTTTAAATATTTCAATCCCCGTGGAATTTTTACGTAACTTGTCACGATTTAAATTTGATGGCAAGGGTACACCAACCATTCTTAGGTGTGTTGTTGAATTTTTTCAATTCTGCTTCGTGAATGGTGTCGATTTTGAATAAACCATTGCACGGTTGTTTACCCTTACATTGGATGGTCATGTGAAGCAATGGTGCTATTATTTACCCATCACTTCTATCACATATTTCAATCCCTTTGTTAACAAGCTTTATCATGTTTTTGATAAATATGAATATTAGGATGTTATTTATGAGATTGATCAATTGAGAATGGGATTCAATGAATCTCTTGAGAATTTTGCTTATCGGTTACTTCATCTTTGTTATAAGTTTTCAAATGAGGATGTGGATTGGCGGTTTTTGGATAAGAAGTTTCGATTCTTAGTCCAGATTTCAAGGAAATATTTTGAATCAGATCCTTCTGAATATGAATAATTTCAACTTCCGAAAGAAGAACCAGGAATGCTTTTTATCTCATGTTCTCCTCCCTTTGATGTCCCATATGTTGGACTTAAACTAATCTTTGAATTAGAATATTAAGTCGCTGACAAAGAAATCATATTTATTTCTCATCTCTCTCATTATAGTGTGTCATCTGATCTTATCAATCAACGATATTAAAATCCTGATATTCCTCTCGTCAACCTTACACCCGTTAATCAAGATGAACCCTTGGATTATCATTGCAATGCCCTCCTCCCACATTTACCCAAGCTATCTGGTCCACCAGGGTAAACATGTGATGAGATGCTACTCTGATGTGATTCAACTCCCCATGTACAGTTAAGGAAGTTGAACTAACAAAACAAAAACCATTTTGACCTTCCACACATGCTATAGAACCTTTAGGAGCCAACCAACCCTTCGAGGTGACCAATCCCTGAGAAAAATTGAAATTTTACTGATATGGACCCTCAATTGCTCCCATAACAAGCCATGCATGCGACTAAGGCCTTACGGTCACTGCCATAACAAGGCATGCCAATAAATGTGGACTTTTTCAGGCAATTTTGTGCTAGTGACCCCAGATTTCGAGCCACTTTTTGAGGGCTAGGTCTCAATCCACTACACAGAACTTCATGAAACTTTCAGAAATGATAAATAACAATGGAATCAGGCTACTATTGCAATAATTGGTACAAGTATTTGATCAAAACCCTACTATCCATGACAATATTTTAGTAAAACGTGTCATAAATATGTAATCTATAGGCCATAACAACATATCTGAGCATAGAGGTCTCATACTTATCTGAGATGCGTAAAGAAGCATTGTTTCCTCATCAAAATCCCTACATTGTCATCTATTAGGTCATATATTCATTGTACATTCATTTTCTAGTCAAAACATGATGAGATCCATACATCAAGTCTGTCATAAAACATACTCATAACTAGCATATAACCAACAAAAATAACAATGATAAAAAACCCATAAAAATCACATATGAAACAATACATTTACACACAAAATACCAAGGAGAAATATCTCTTTATTAATGAATGCATAAGCCAACCAGGTTTGGGACTTCCATGAACCACTCGACCATAGATTGGGTTGAACCAAATCTTTATTTTATCCAATCAACCCCGTGCCATATTCTAAGCATGAATGTGGGAGTCACAATAAAACAAATCTAGGTTTCCTCAAGAGTTACCGTAATCCCCACCAGATCACTAGGCAAGCATGGATGCCTCCGGGTCTCTCCACCTACATCGTGAGGAATTTTCCTGCCTCCTAGTCTCTAGGATTTACTCTGTATCCTGCCATTCATCGGTCGAGGATTCATATGCCTAATTGAGACTCCGCCCTCCATGATTTATTGTATATCCCGCTATTCACCGGTCGAGGATTCCTAGTCCTAATTGAGGGCACACACCTCTAGGATTTACCATATATCCTGCCATTCATTGGTCGAGGATTCCTAGGCCCTCCGAGGTACACAAAATATGGCTTTACCACAATCCCACCTTTTCTAGTCCATGGATTCCTAGGCCTTGTGTTCTTCTTTAGAGACCACCTCAATAAGTTTCAAAACCATCTGATAATCCAACTTAACCAAATAAGAGAGAACCCATTACACCATGGCTATTCGAAAATGGCAAGGCAAGGCTAAAAATCATTGTCACACCTAGAAAAATCCGTGCCAATGACAACAAGAGAACCAAATAAACACATGCATGCACCATGTATGCCAAATCTAGCAAGGAAATCACACATGCAAATTGATACTTGCAAGTAATCCTGTTGTAGTCGCTTGATCCTACTCTTCCTTTCTTGACCTTTGCTTCGCTTTGCCTTCTTTGATCCAATGCTAGAGTGCTCCAAAAATGCTCTAAGTTTCCAAGAGTGTGAGAGAGAGGGAATATAGAGAGAGCTCCAAAACTGAATTGACAAAAAAGGTACCAACTAATCCTCATAAGCCTTTTTAATTAATGAGGCCTATATTTTCTTCATTTTCCATTATTTCCCTTCATTTTCCTCCTCACATGCAACCTGTGACCTTTTACTTTCATTTTCTCTTGATTTCCATTATTTTCATAAATAAAATGAAAATAAATGCCTCATGCCTTTCCCAAGCCTTTGCCTTTTCCTTTTCCAATTTCCTTAGCCATAATAAACCAAACGAACACCCACACTTGGATGTTTTTCCCAACATTCATCTTTAAATGAGTGTCCCATGACCTTGGTTATTATTTTTCTTTATTAAATTTATTACATGTATTTTTGACCGAGGTTGTTCAATAACCCTCCTCCTTGGGGGAACATCATCCTTGATGTTTAATGACACGTACAACCAACAAGACTAGTGAGAAGCAAAACATACTACCCATGGAGATTTATAAATTAGCTCAATACAATATTTACAATGGTCAACCTACAGAGAAGCAAACCAGCATGACAACATATCAACGTGAAAAACCATAACGACATGACACCCATACCGCTTATTGCAGCTTTATAACACAACTCATGGTGTTATTTACATCTATATACATATACCAAAACACCACACCAGAATATATGCCAAAAACATTTGCTCAACCAATGAATAGAGAAGGATACATAGCCCACATTTGATGTACCATCTCCCATGTAGCTTCATTAGGACCAAAGTGATTCCATTGAATGTTAACCTACTCGATTTCTTGGTTCTGGAGCATGAGCATATTTTTCTACATTATACACTAAGGTTCTGGCTGGAATTCTCCATCTGGATCCACTTGCAATGCAGACCAGTCAATCACATGATAAACATATTTAACATACATCTTAAGCAATGAAACATGGAAAACATCATAGAATTTCACTGTCGGAGGCAGTGCAAGTTGATAGGCTACTAGTCTAATCCTTTCAAGAATCTTGAAAGGTCCACAAAAATGAGGTGATATCTTGGCACATGATCCAATCCTCAAGGAGCTCTTCTTCAACTTGATGTGAAAGTGCACCTGTTCCCCAAGCTAAAACTCCTTAAACAACCTGTTGTAATCTGCATAAATTTTCTGCCTGTCCTGTGTTGCGTTTAGATTCTTCTTGATGACCTGTATTTCATGTTCCATCTCTGCCAACATGTTCGGTCCTATGACTATCTTGTTCACTGGATCACTCTAACTAATGGGAGTATTACAACTCTGCCCACACCTCAAATAGACTCATCCTTAGTGACTCCCGATACCCATTGTTATAATCAAACTCAACCAATAGAACGTACTCCTATCTCCTTTATTGATGCATCACATATATACTCAAAATGTCCTCCAATATCCTATTGACCCTCTCTGTCTGTCCATCTGTGTGCAAATGATAGGTTGTTCTAAAGGCAAACTCTATTCCAAACCTGTAAACAAATCCTTCCAAAACTTGGAAGTGATCTTAGCATCCCTATTTGACGCAATCTTCCTTAGAACATCATGCAACCTCACTACATATCTGACGAAGACCCGTGCTACTTCATTAGCTGAATAAGTAGCCTTCACTAGAATGAAGTGTGCTACCTTTTGTCAACCTGTCCACGACAACCATGATGGAATCATGTTGTCTAGATGTTCTCGACAAAATTATGATGAAGTCCATGGAAATGACCTCCCACTTCCACTTTGGAACCAAAATTGGCTATATTAGTCCACCTGGATTCTTACACTTTGCTTTCACTTGCCGAGAGTCTAAGAATCTAACCAAAAACTCTTTGTATGAATCTGTAATATTTAAAATTGGAGCATTTGTCAACCACTGCTTCAATTTCTCAAAATTGGTTGCACATTCCTCCGTCCATTCAAATTTCTTACCTTTCCTCTGCAATGACGTAATAGGATATGCAATGCGAGAGAAGTTCCTGATGAACCTCCCATAATAACTTTCTAGTCCCATAAATGATCTTACCTCATCCACGTTTCTAGGAGCTTCCCACTCCATTATAGCCCTTACCTTCTCTGGATCTACTATTATGCCTTCCTTGGAAACAACATGTCCCAAGTAATGTACCTCTGTCTAAAAGAAACTGCATTTCCTAAGCTTGACATATAACTGATTCTGTCTCATTAATCTCAACACTATTACTAGGTGCTCGACACGCTCTTCCTCATTTTTAGAATATATTATGATGTCATCAATGAATACAATAAAAAACTTGTCCATATAAGGACACAATACACTATTCATCAAGCACATAAAAGTAGCTAAAGCATTAGTCAAACCAAATGGAACTACAACAAACTCATAATGCCCATACCTGGTCCTGAAAGAAGTCTTGTAGATGTCCTCTTCTTTAATGCATACCTGATGATATCATGATCTCAGATCAGTCTTTGAGAACACTACTTCTCCCTTAAACTGATCAAACAAATTAGCAATCCTCGGAAATAGATACTTGTTCTTGATGGTTTCCTTGTTCAACTACCTCTTTTCAATGCATAGCCTAAGAGTACCATCCTTCTTCTTTACAAACAACACTGGTGCACCCTAAGGTGATATGCTTGGTCTAATGTATCCCTTGTCAAGCATTTCCTTCAACTGCAACTTCAAATCTACTAACTCTGGAGTTCTCATCCTGTACAGTTCCTTCGATGTTGGTGCTTCCCTTGGTACCAACTCAATGGAAAAGTCCACTTCTTTATGAGGCAACAACTATGAAATATTTGCTGGAAACACATCCTGAAATTGCTGTAAGATTGGTTACCTACTTAATACCTCCGCATCCTCAACATCCTTACCTTTATCACTGGAAATATGTATTGCAAATAACATATACCCTTTTCTGGGACTATGCTTTGCCTGCATAGCTATCACCATTCTAACTGATTTTTTTCTCTTCTTACCCTGCAAGATCCTTTGTTCTCCATTGTCATTTAAACACTCAACAGATTTGTCATAACAATCCACCTTAGTCCTTTGAAGATACAACCATTCCAAACCCAAAATCATACTATATGATCCCAATGGTAATACATTCAAATGTGTCGATGCATGCATACCATTCAGCTTGAATGCACAATCTCTTACCCCATGATGAACTCTTTTCTTTGTACTTGTGTCCAATTGCACTAACCAATATTCTGGATGCACTTCCTTATTCTAACCACACTTATCCACCACGTTAGGACTAACATAACTATAATTAGATCCAGGGTTAATCAAAATAGAAACAACTTGATCAAAAATATTACTGTCCATCTCGATAATAGATGCTTGGTGATCTGCCTGCCTATTATCTAACATTGCATAGATCCATGGAATACTCTGTCCAACATCCCCCACTATCTGCACTTCTTGATCATTGTAGATCTGAGGCCTACCACCCTGATTCTATGGACAATCCCTCTTAAGATGTTCCTTACCACATGTCCAACACTGCAACCGTCCTGTACCATCACCTTTATTCTGCTTCCCTCCATGCTGTGACCCATGAAATTTCTTGTAAGGTGCATCATATTCTTTCTCACCTGCACCCTGAGGCCTTGTCCTTTTCGGTTGCCATTTACCTTTAGCTTTGCCTTTCCCTTTCCAACCTTGCTGAGATTTTGTCTTGCGCTTTGATTTATCATAACATTGCTTCAATTTCCCAATGAATTCTTCAAGTGACCGAGGCTCATCATACTATCTCCGATCTCCAAATTCTAATGGAAATCCACTGAAAAATCTCTGAACTTTTTCCTTCTCATCCTTAAGATAGAGTACATACCTCAATAACTCAAGGCACTAATTTGTGTACTCCTCATTTGTCATTGATCCCATCTTTAGCTCATAGAATTCCTTGGCTTTGCTATTGTAGTACCTCTCTAACAAGTAGTTCTTCTTAAAACGTCTCTTGAACTCATGCTAACTCAAGTATTTTTTTCCTGTTGTCTCTGGCCTGTTTTATATCTTCCCACCAAATGTATGCTTTCCCTTTGGGGCTGAAGATAACTATTCTGGCCTTCATATTCTCTATGTATTCATGCAACCCAAATAACTTCTTCATCCCAAACATGCCTCTGTATCCTCCGACTTCTTCAAATGTCCATTAAAGTTAGGTGGCTTAGCTTCCTTGAACTTGTTTGGAAAATATCCCCTGTGACTCCTCCGATATGGGTGATAACGATGATGATCATGATACATTTCTAAACCAAAACTAAAGTAAAGCCTATGTCCACTACCTCGTCTATCAGGCTTATCCAAGAATTTTACATCTCTATCCATGTCATCTCTATCCAACCTATGCTCACCATGAGACCTATTTCCATATGACCCATTAGTCCTATCCTCCTACCCATGGCTGATCCTAAACGATCCCCATCTCTTAAATTATAAAAAGATTTGAAGGATTACTGCATTTACTTTTCTTGTTTCTCTTGTGCTTGAATGATAATGTCATTATCTGCCTTGCAACTTCTTATTTCTGGCTTCAAGGTTCTCAATGTGTTTTCTATATCAGAAGAGTGCCCAACACCACGTTTCTCATCTGATCCATAGGGAGAGTCTTGTGAACTGTATTCTACCATATTTCTAGTCATATTTGATCTTCTTCTTGTAAGTATACCATGTCATCTTAAACCAAAACATAACATAATCAACATACCTCAATATTGTTCAGGGAATGATATCTCATCTGCAGATAAACTAGATTAGTGCAATACATGTATAAATATAATCATATCGGTACATAAACATCATTTCAACCTTCAGCTAGTTACCATGCATGACCATACCAACCACATACCATGATCTCATGCACGCCAACTATAACCATGTCAAGGTATGAATAACAACATATAAACATTGACATGCATAACCGACATACACTCACGAAAAAAACATCCAACAATAACACCATCAACTTTCACATGGTGACCAACACCATGCATACACCACAAGCACATAGACCATAAGTCTAAAGAACACATATGCAACCGACATGTATGCATGTGTTGGGATGGGGTCCCTGGGGTCAATTTTTGTCAGTTTAGTCAATTTTTGTTAAAGAATTTAAAGTCTCTGCGAAATGTGGAAGCAGAGTGTGAAGCTAAGTAAGAGTCAAAGGGGAATTAATCCCTTGTATGGGTAGGTCATAGGATGGTTTTGAGACTCACCCATGGTCCGCGGGCCATGGTATTGTAATAAAAAGGCTATATATAGTTGAGTCATAGCGAGTCTAAGGAATTAAATTTTTGTGAAGAATCATTGTAAGGGCAAGGTGCTAAGGTAGAGAAGGTCTATTTCCTGTACTTAGGTGAAAGGGGAAGGCTCCTACAACTGAGTTCGTGAAGACCTTGGTAAGTTCGCAGCCAAGTGCGTGGGCCACTGTAGCTGGGTGTGCAGGAATAAGAAGTCCGTATCTGAATGATTATACTTAATAAACACTGTTTTGAGCCGAATTTATGCATCTATGCCTTTTTTATTGTTTCAATTAAGTTCGTATATCTCTGTGATATGTTATGAATTATGTGAATTAATGCTTGTTTATTACGTGAAAGTAGTGGATTTATATCTTTTATGCATGTTACTAACAATTTAAGACCTTTGCGAAGAGTTGGAAGCTGTTGGGATAGATTTACAGTAGTTGATCAATCAGAAGAGTTAGGGCTATGCGAAAGATAGATTTGAATCTTAAGATCCTTAGGAAGACCATCACATAGGTCTCTGGATGCAGAAACCTGGTTCTAACATCCCCCAATACTGCTTCGGGTGAGACTGAAACCTACGTTACGTAGGTTGTTGCCGAAAGGGCCAGAAGTTATGGTTTTGTTGGTTGGCACAAATAACTCCAAACCTAGGTTAGGCCCCCTCAAGCCAACAAATGGTTCTGTTTTCAGGACTGGGATCTGTTAGCGCTTGAAATTTCACCTCAGGCTGAGAAAGGTAAACCTCAAGGCAACATCAAACCACTTAGCCTCGTAGCTAGCCCTACGGGGCAGGAGAGGGCTCTCTCCGGTCTATCTCGATAAAGATCTTCAATGGGCGAGATAACCAATAGGGTAACACTGATTTTAGGCTAGTAAACTGATCAAAAGGGTTGATTTGGTATTTTTAGGGTTTTTGGTGGAAAATTGGGGAAATGGCAATTTTAGGTGCGGGGATTGGACACAGTTTTCGCAGGGGGTTCTTTGGGGCGAGGTAGGAAACAATATTGATTCCTTTAATAGAGATGGATGGATGAGAATGACCGGTGAGGAGTTAAAGAGAGCAAGCAATAACCTTGAATTCCCTTTAAACAGTCGAAAACATTGATATTAAGCAAACTTGAAAGCAGAGCATGACAGTCATGAGTTCTACTTTAACACTTCATTTGCCTAATGTGCAGAAGGAAAAGTAAGGAAATGATTCACATAACACACTTACAAGTACAAAGAGAAACACACCATCAATACATGTGTCTACAAGAATCCCAAAAAGGACTGCAAAACCCTGGTCTTCCTTTGCCAAAAATTGCAGAGATACAGTGAGTAATACAATAAGAGCTTCTCCCTCAAGAGTCCAACCATGAAAATGACCAAGAAAGTACATAATATAGGCAATCTAACATCTTTCCTTGCCTCTAGGGGTCGAGCTCATCCTTCTAGGAGCTGTTTCAACCAATTCTAAACTGAGCACTAAAATCTAGGCAGTCAAAACAACTTGCCTCTATAAGCTAGGAAACCAATTCATTCATTAAATGTTTGCTATTTCATGAATGAATCTTCTAGAATAGGTAAATAAGTGTCATGTCAACATAAAAATACATTAATTACATCAAAGAGGGTGAAAAATCCCATCAAAAGTCAAAACTAGTAAAAGCTGGGCGAATCCATGAGCTGTAAGTGAAAAATTGTGAAAATTGCCTGATGGGTCGCGCGCCAAATCTTGACGGGTCGCGCGCCTTTGAGAGCACTTTTGGGGCACTTCCAGGTGTCCAAATGAGGCAAGAGTAGGCTTGTTGGAAAGGTCTATGAGTCTACTTTCCAACCCAACTAGAATTTCTGAATTTGGTTGTCATTTTCCCCTCCAAAATTGCAATCTCCCAAGACTGCTTTCTGTGTGTCAAAAATGTGGCAGAAAGTCATTTTTTGCTTGTTTTTTGACTTTCTGGAGGCCCAAGACTTCATAAAATCTCTTGGCAATGGGTGAGAATGTGTAAATTTTCATGAAAAATCTAGAAATGCTGAGTTTTTCCGGAACGGAGTTGCCAAATGAAAGGGTCGCGTGGGGGGTGAGACCCGTCAAGCGGAAAAACCTGTTTATGGCACAAAAAATTCACAAATGACAAAATTTTCTCCAAATTTCTTGAAATTTGGGCTGGGAGTCCCCAATCAAGTACCATGCTCAGTCAAAGAGGCTTTGACCAAAATTTGGAGTGGATCGGGCCTTTTCCGTTGTTTTAGTACCTTGGCCAACCTCCTTGGATCTGGCGATTGTAATTTTGACATTTCTCTAAAACCATGACACCTGTACAAAAAGTGAAGGAGGTTTTTATTCTTTGGCATGTTGTGGACAAAAACCTCTCTCAGTTTTGCAAAATTCATCTTTGATTGCTCTGAAACATCATTTGAGTGAAACTTGCCCTGATGTGTGAAACAAGGAATTTTGTCGAAATGAAGCGAAATGAAGGGGATAAGGGGCTTCTAAATTCTTGGGGAAATTTTTGGGAGTGGGGAGGGATGTTAGGAAGCAGGATAAAGTGGAATCTCAGAGATTGAGCGAGGGGAAGGGGTCAAAAAGGGCAAAACACAGGCCAAACCTAGAAAATTGCCAGGTTGTAGCTAGAAACTAGGGTTTGTGCAAAAATGAGGAATTTGGGGGATCTCAGTGATGGGAAGTGTTTAATAAGGTACATGAAGGATAGGGGAAGGTGTATGAACATCTGGATACAAGTTTTGCTAATGATTTGACCGTCCAAGAGAAATTGGCTTCAAAACCCTAGGAGAGGAAAATGACCTTGCCTGGGCGCAACTGAAGCATGAACAAGGTGTAAAATGACTCAGACACTGACATGATAATGAAAACCCTATGAATGATGATAGACTCAGATGAATAGTGACATAGATTGGCATTTGGACAACTTTTAGAAGGAGTGAAAGCAAACCCTAGACCTAATGCCTAGTGACCAAATTTTACTTGAAGACTTATTGAAATGACAAAATTTGACCTTGACACTCTGAGACCACTTTGTAAGAGCACGTTTGATCATTGGAGGAAGGCTGGAAAGACTGACACTAACATTGGCTCCAATGGGGATGGTAGCTCCTTGGAGGTACCAAGAACCTTAGACCTCTGGGAGAGCAGACCCGTGCTTTCAACTGTTGGGCAATGGAGTGAAAAACTCAAGCTGAAATGCATGACTAAAAACTGATGACTTGACAACACAAATTGACTCTCACTTAACTAAAAACTGACTCGATACTTAAACACAACCGACAAACTGGAAATGATGCTCAAAGTGGAGCTTATTCATCAAAACCTACTCTAACACTTTCATTCATCACCTGATCAAGTGAAATGAAACAACCAATGCAACCAAGTAAGTATCCCATCTGCTGTTCGAATTCTACGCAAGTGCTCACTAATGAACAACAAAAGAGAACTCCTGAAAGGCAACTCCCATGACAACTTAGAAACAGATCCGTGGAATGATATGAATTCTCTATCCACCTCCAAAAACACTGCATAAGGATCATGAAATTCAAGCACACTGGAACTTAGCTCATCCAATGGATTACTTCTCGTTTCCTCATACCATGAATGCAAACTTTGATCTGAGCCTTGTGACGAGACCTCTGCTGAAAATGATAAAGAAACCGGCTGCCGGATCAAGTTCATATCAGCACATGTTTCAAGCTCACATATAGACAATGGAAAAAAACTTTGACTGCAAACCTCATCCAAAACATCAGCTATTGGATCATGAAAAACTTGAAAAGACTGTTGCAATCCCATTTCTATTGGTTCCATTGTGATTACATGATTGCCTACATGCTGCTCATTCTTCACTGAAGATGGACTATGAAAATTTCCCTTCAAATACTGAAATGATTCAAAACAAAATGGTAGGGAACCTTCTTGTATCATTTGATCAAATATGTCAGCTTCCATGCCGTCATCTGCAACTTGACAACCAATGGCATTTGGGGGCTGCAAATCTGAATATGAGAAGTCTGGAACAAGGTTTTTATTGCCTTCAAGATGGTCTAGATCAAGACTTGTTGACAGCTGATTTCTAAGTTCATGGAAGTTGTCTCTAATGAACTGACATGAATCAAAACAAAAAGGTAAAGATCCTTCACTTACTTCAAACTTTGCTACACTTTCCTCATCACTGTCATAGCTGATATGTGATGGCTGAACATTGTTTTCAATCTGTTGAAAATGAACTTCCTCCTCCCACAAACTAGCTGTTGATTTGTCTGCAAGATTAGCTTCTATTTGGAGAACATAATCATCATCATACTGATCAAACCGAGGCAAATCATCACTATAAAATACATCATCAATCATACATGTCATATCAACAGTGCTTTCTTCACCAAGGTGATCTACAAAACAATCATTATCAGATCTATAACAATTGGGATAAGAAACAAAATGTTTTGGATCAGCAACTTGTTCTTCTTCAATCAGCGAGCCATGGGCTTGAACATCATAAGCATTTCTTGCATTGATCTTGTCCATCGTCTTTTCTACTGCACTTACCAAAATGTCAAGCTTCACCTCTAGAGATTTTGATTCGGCCGGATCTATGTTTTTCATCTCTTCTTCTTTCAACCTTGCCCTTCGGATCAGCAGATGAGCCTCTACATTTACTGCACTGTTTTGCATCTCGTGAAGTGTTGCAATATCCCTTTCTCTCAGCTAAAACTCCATCTCCGGATCAAAGGCACCCGGATAGTGCAAGAGAGCAGATCTAGGAGAAGGTCTAATATCAACTGGCATCGAATAATAAACTTGGTTAAATCTGGCTGAAAACTGTTATACTGTCTCCCCTGGTAATCTTTTCAGCTGGTTGTACTCTTCTACAATCAAGAAAAGGTTCTGCCCGATCATCCACCTATCGAGAAAAACTTTGACGAACTGCTGGAAATCTGAAATGATTGCATCAGGCAGGGCTTTGAACCAACTCTTCACTTTGGCTTGCAAAGAAAGAGCAAAAAGCCTTATACTAACATCTTCTGCATCAACTTCAAAAAGGTCTAGAAAATTCTCAAAATTCTGCACATGTTGCTCAGCGTTGACATTCTTACATTCACCGTCAAACCTCGGCAAGTATAGATCATAGTTTTTGGGGAAAGCATGGAGAACAAAAGGTAAAACAAGAGGTTTATACCGATCTGGAATTTTACAAGGTGTAGGGGTATGTACAACAGGTATAGAATCAGTCTTGGTCTCTTGAGGCTCATCAATTTTAAGATGGTCATCACAAAATTTAGAAGAAAGGTCTTGATCAAGCTCAAAGGCATGCAAATCTTTGGTATTCACAATCTTCAAAGGGAAAGAATCAACTGCAGGCCGAGGATCTCTTTTCAAATACAATATACTTTGCAAAGCCTTCTTGACATTCTTGGGAAAAGAGAAGAAAGAATTTATGATAAAGAACAAAATGTCTTGAATGAAATTCCAACTTGAATACCTGGTCTGTCCATGTTGTCCTTTCATGTTTCTGTTGGTCAGGATCATCCTCCAGGGGAGTCTTTGGATCTGATCTCACAAATGATTTAGAGTCGCCGGGTGAATGATTTCAGCCTTTCAAGTGTCTAATCGCTGTCCACTATCAACAATCAGATCTGAACTTTACATGTACTGGGGTAAAATGCAAATGAAGTGCTGTATTCACAAGCTCACGGAGATGGACTGAAGCAACGTTTATCTACTTCCGCTTATGCAAAGCAAAAGCGTTTCGAAGGCTACCTGGCATAACTTCAGGCTCCATCTAAGACTTATGAAACAAACACATCAACCCACAGATAAGTTTGTTCTCCCCAGTATGGTCGCCAGTATGTTAGCGCTTGAAATTTCACCTCAGGCTGAGAAAGGTAAACCTCAAGGCAACATCAAACCACTTAGCCTCATAGCTAGCCCTACGGGGCAGGAGAGGGCTCTCTCCGGTCTATCTCGATAAAGATATTCAATGGGCGAGATAACCAATAGGGTAACACTGATTTTAGGCTAGTAAACTGATCAAAAGGGTTGATTTGGGATTTTTAGGGTTTTTGGTGGAAAATTGGGGAAATGGCAATTTTAGGTGCGGGGATTGGACATAGTTTTCGCAGGGGGTTCTTTGGGGTGAGGTAGGAAACAGTATTGATGCCTTTAATAGAGATGGATGGATGAGAATGACCGGTGAGGAGTTAAAGAGAGCAAGCAATAACCTTGAATTCCCTTTAAACAGTCGAAAACATTGATATTAAGCAAACTTAAAAGCAGAGCATGACAATCATGAGTTCTACTTTAACACTTCATTTGCCTAATGTGCAGAAGGAAAAGTAAGGAAATGATTCACATAACACACTTAAAAGTACAAAGAGAAACACACCATCAATACATGTGTCCACAAGAATCCCAAAAAGGACTGCAAAACCCTGGTCTTCCTTTGCCAAAAATTGCAGAGATACAGTGAGTAATACAATAAGAGCTTCTCCCTCAAGAGTCCAACCATGAAAATGACCAAGAAAGTACATAATATAGGCAATCTAACATCTTTCCTTGCCTCTAGGGGTCGAGCTCATCCTTCTAGGAGCTGTTTCAACCAATTCTAAACTGAGCACTAAAATCTAGGCAGTCAAAACAACTTGCCTCTATAAGCTAGGAAACCAATTCATTCATTAAATGTTTGCTATTTCATGAATGAATCTTCTAGAATAGGTAAATAAGTGTCATGTCAACATAAAAATACATTAATTACATCAAATAGGGTGAAAAATCCCATCAAAAGTCAAAACTAGTAAAAGCTGGGCGAATCCATGAGCTGTAAGTGAAAAATTGTGAAAATTGCCTGATGGGTCGCGCGCCAAATCCTGACGGGTCGCGCGCCTTTGAGAGCACTTTTCGGGCACTTCCAGGTGTCCAAATGAGGCAAGAGTAGGCTTGTTGGAAAGGTCTGTGAGTCTACTTTCCAACTCAACTAGAATTTCTGAATTTGGTTGTCATTTTCCCCTCCAAAATTGTAATCTCCCACGACTACTTTCTGTGTGTCAAAAATGTGGCAGAAAGTCATTTTTTGCTTGTTTTTTGACTTTCTGGAGGCCCAAAACTTCATAAAATCTCTTGGAAATGGGTGAGCATGTGTAAATTTTCATGAAAAATCTAGAAATGCTGAGTTTTTAGGGAACAGAGTTGCCAAATGAAAGGGTCGCGCGGGGGGTGAGACCCGTCAAGCGGAAAAACCTGTTTATGGCACAAAAAATTCACAAATGACAAAATTTTCTCCAAATTTCTTGAAATTTGGGCTGGGAGTCCCCAATCAAGTACCATGCTTAGTCAAAGAGGATTTGACCAAAATTTGGAGTGGATCGGGCCTTTTCCGTCGTTTTAGTACCTTGGCCAACCTCCTTGGATCCGGCGATTGTAATTTTGACATTTCTCTAAAACCATGACACCTGTGCAAAAAGTGAAGGAGGTTTTTCTTCTTTGGCATGTTGTGGACAAAAACCTCTCTCAGTTTTGCAAAATTCATCTTTGATTGATCTGAAACATCATTTGAGTGAAACTTGCCCCGATGTGTGAAACAAGGAATTTTGTCGAAATGAAGCGAAATGAAGGGGATAAGGGGCTTCTAAATTCTTGGGGAAATTTTTGAGAGTGGGGAGGGATGTTAGGAAGCAGGAGAAAGTGGAATCTCAGAGATTGAGCGAGGGGAAGGGGTCCAAAAGGGAAAAACACAGGCCAAACCTAGAAAATTGCCAGGTTGTAGCTAGAAACTAGGGTTTGTGCAAAAATGAGGAATTTGGGGGATCTCAGTGATGGGAAGTGTTTAATAAGGTACATGAAGGATAGGGGAAGGTGTATGAACATCTGGATACAAGTTTTGCTAATGATTTGACCGTCCAAGAGAAATTGGCTTCAAAACCCTAGGAGAGGAAAATGACCTTGCCTGGGCGCAACTGAAGAATGAACAAGGTGTAAAATGACTCATTGGACACTGACATGATAATGACAACCCTATGAATGATGATAGACTCAGCTGAATAGTGACATAGATTGGCATTTGGACAACTTTTAGAAGGAGTGAAAGCAAACCCTAGACCTAATGCCTGGTGACCAAATTTTACTTGAAGACTTACTGAAATGACAAAATTTGACCTTGACACTCTGAGACCACTTTGTAAGAGCACGTTTGATCACAGGAGGAAGGCTGGAAAGACTGACACTAACATGATCAATATGAGTAATGTGTGATGTCGAATAAGTGGTTTCCTACTAAGAAAGAAATTGAGAAGTGGCTCGATCGAAAGGAACACATGTTTGCAGCTCAGGAGAATAGAAATCCACAGTTATCGAAGGAAAAATGGTTGAATAGATACCTATAATCAAACTAACCTGAAAACTTTTTTTTCTTCCCTTGCGAATTGCACGAGTGGTTGTCTAAATTGGTGGAGATTCACGGTATGTGGAGACTTGACGACCCTATTGTGTGGACTCCAGAGTTGGTGAAGTTCTTGGAAGCTTCAGAAAATAACATCGCGTGGGCTATTGATCATTGGATTGATCGTATCATAAAAGGATTCGTCACTGAGCTCACGATTGATACGACCATCAACTATAGCGAAGAAGAGCGCAAGCTCTTCAAGGAACCGCAAGATAATTATTTAAAATCTCTAAAAACTTGGATTAAGATGTCGTTATGTGAAAAATGGGTTATTCCATTACCTTGATGTTTGGGACTATGCAAAGCAGAAAACCCTTCAGAAGGAACAAAGAATTGGGCTCTGAATATAGTCCGCTATTGGGGTCCTCTTCAAGTGACGATGAAGGAGCCATTCTAAATACACTACCTCTACACCTTCACCTCCACCATTCAACATGGAAAATGCAATGAAGCTACCGATCTTCAAGAGGGTAGGGAGTGAAGAGCCCGAACAATTATGGTTTGTTGCAAATGCTATGTGGATAGTGCAACAGATCACTGATGATAATCTAAAGAACGCGCAACTAGTCACAATGCTATAGGATAGGGCGATGACTTGGTATATCAAGTACTGTTAAGAAAAACCTAGCATGACATTGACACAAACTCAACAAGAGTTAAATAATGAGTTTAAGAAGCCTAAGTCTTAGGCACAATCTGTTATAGAGTTTAAGGAGATACATCAAGTGGTAAATGAATCCTCATGGGATTTTGATCAAAGCCTAAAATGCTTGATCTGGTAGGCTAATATGAACATCACAGATGAACAAGACAAAGATTGGTGCATTTCTTCGTTGTTACCTCACCTAAGATTACCATTGTCGCAGTAGAAGATAGCAATGTAAGAAAAAGTTGTGGAGATCGCGATGAGGTTGGAAGCCTCGCCAATACAAGATATGAACATTGGAGTACAACAGATCCACTCGCAGCTGGCAAGTTTGCACCTGGAGTTGTAGATCTTGAAGAAGGGAAAGGAAGCCCAGTGTGAAGTTCGCGCAGAAGTTTGGTGCTTGAAATGCAAAGGCCACGGTCATGATAAGGACCATTGTCTGGTTTATCAGAATTATCTTTTTGGGGAGGGGCCTTTCCCCCTGAATTCAGAAAATACCGCTGGGCCAAGCATAGGAGTAACGCCATGGTGCGCTATTTGTCAGGTTACAGGACAACATGTGACAAACGATTTTCACCTACTATAAAATTTTTTACAGACCCCTCAACATTTGTTTTGCAATTTCTGCAAATCTGTAGGTCATGATGACTGTCATTGTCGATGTTATGAATTAATCATGGATAGAACCCCTACCTATCGAATGTAGGCAGAAAATCAGCCTCAGGATCAAGGCGCGGGTGTAGTGCACAGAGGATTCCAAGGCCATGGAAGAGAAAAAGGAGGAGGGGTTGGCAGAGGTCACAGACAAGTTATTTTCTATAATTGTGGTGAAGCTGGACATTTTGCATGTGACTGTCAGAACCCAATGCACCCATCTTGCCAATATTGCAGATAGTTCAACCATGTGATAGAAGATTCCCTGATACTTATAGCAAAGATGTAAGAGAAGAAGACGGAGACCCAACAACATACACAAAATATCCAGATGATGAGGGCAGAGCCTGGCAAAGAAGATCATAGCATCAATATCGTAATGCATAGTGGTATGGCCACAGGAGAAGATAAGGGGAAGCAGCCAAAGACTGAAGGATCGATGCATAAGGATGCTGAAAAGGAAGTTGATTTTGACCTCGATCGAGCTAAAGAAACTTTTATGAAGGCCAAAAGGAATTTCACTGAAGCTTCTACATTCGGGAGTCAAGAGAAATCCACTGGGAACGGTGAAGTGCAAGATGTGGATCCTTCACTGTTAGCTACTTTTTTGAAAACTTGTATGAAGCTATTAAGAGATTCGAAGGAAGTAGAAGAGCCGCAGGAACTGATAGACATTTTTATGGGTAAGATTAAGATTCCTTTAGAATAGCGCACTGTGAGGAAACTTGGTAAGCATAAGAAGCGAACAAGGCGTGAAATGAGGCTGACCGCTCAGATCAAAGAATATGAAATGGACCAAGTAATCTTGGATCTGGGGTCTGATGCAAATGTGTTGCCTAAATAAACCTATGAAAGGATAGGGAGACCTATGCTACAATGGTCTCCTATTCAGTTGCACATGGCCAATCAACAGAAGATTATTCCTATTAGCCTCCTGCTGCAGCAGGTTAATCATCTTTCATGATCGACAGTTTTACATGCCAAATATGTCGTGCTATGCATGCTGCAATGCTCCATATTTGCTATAGATGGCCAAAAAGTATCCATAAGAGTAGGCTAGTCTAAGGGCCACTGTTGTGTTCCAATTTTGATAAAGCAATCCATTTTTGGGTTGAGGCAGTTTTTTCAGTTGGAGGTACTCAGGCTGGAGTTCACTAACATATTTTTTTCACATCACCCTTATTATGTAACTCCCTATTAGTTTTTCCCTCCCCCTGTTAAAATCATATATATAATTCCCCCTATGTAAATACCCCTCCCTGGCATTATAGCCATACTTTCTACTAAGTCCGAGAAATCTCAGTCCATCTGGGACTGTTTTTAGCCCATCCGAGTCATTGAGGAACTAGTTTGACATCTGGTCAGCTAGCAACCTCTCCCTTAACCCTAAAAACCCCCAAAAAACCCACATTCCGCCCCTAACCCAAAGTTCCTGCCCATAAACATTAACCCGTGCCTTTATTTAACCCTGCAAACCCATTTTCCTAAGTCCATAACCCACCACGCATATTAAATTCGAATATTCCTATGAATATTCCCGCCCGTTAACCCCATATCCCGTCGCGTCCGTCGCCAGCCATCCGATCCACAACCCCGCAGATCTACGGCTGGCGGGCATCCTTATCCCCGACGCGCCCGGCCTTTAACGTCCGGGAGTTCGGCGGTTTTTCCGTTGTACTCCCGCCACGCGTTAGGCGCCGGGTTGTGGCAAAGCCCCTCCCTTCGAAACCGCCATCCCCCATAAGCGGTGCGCCACATACCGCTTACCGCCCGGTGACGTCACCAGCCCACGTCACCCCTGCACAGTCAACAGCCCACGTCACCCCTCTTGTACAGTCACCCGATGAGTCACCCGCCTGCGTGGCCTCCTGCCACGTCACTGCCACGTGTCCCGCCACCGTACCTGCCACGTCACTGTCCGTACGAGATGACGTCATGCTGACATCATCCCGCCACGTCGCCATGCTGACGTCATGCTGACGTCACCCGTCGTACAATGCTGACGTCATCAGCCCTTTTTTTGATGCAGAGGCGCAAATCGCTCATCAAAAACTGCCTCAGAATTCGATTCCGGGGCTCCGAAGTGGGGCCAAAATGGAGAATCTTCAGGGAATCTTTAAGGAATCTTCGCTCCATGCAGCCCCAGGAAGCCCGAAAAGGCGCATAAATGATCAGTTTTCTTCACAGAGCATGCCGAAAGGATCAGAAGACAATTCCAGATGATACAGAGGCCGAACAACGGCCATTTACTGGTGATTAGACACGCAGCACAGCAGATCAGCAGCCCAGATTTTGTCAGAGAGTATCAGTGGAAGAAAGGACGCCAGAAAGAATCAGTCATGATTTTTTAGGGGCTCAAGGCACCTGAACATTGATGAAGCCCCCAGAAAATCAAATCGATAAGCATCAGCCCATCCTTGCTTTCAAATCACCGTCAAGACATTTAAGGCACTAGGACAGCAAGAAAGCATAAACCCATACCCATTTATTGCAGAAAGCACTGCATCAAGCCACCGAGGACAGCATCATTCATTCAGTTTTGACACATCAGCCCTGAGCACGGCCCGAGACATTCTTTGCATTTATTTCTAGATAGGATTAGGTCAAGTATTCATTTTTATGACCTAATTAGGTCAAGATGTAATAAAGGAACTCTGCAGAGAGTTTTGCCCTATATATACCACCCTCTGTATAGTTTTAAGGGTTGGTCAATTGATAATTTTCGCTAGAGACTCGCTGTGTATACCTAAATTTTTCTGTAATCAAAGATTGCTTAAAGCTTGGAGAGCGAACTGTCTGTTGTTGATGAATGTGTTGAAGAGTTGAAGATGGAATTCCTGCGCTGTGGCCTGAAGCAATAAGTGCCTCTTATTTTTGTTTATGTGTTTGCCATTGTCTAAATAGCAGGAAAAAAGAATAGCCTAGAATTAGTTTAAATACTCTCTATGCTCAATTCCTGCTGTTTCTTGATGTTTTCTTCTGAATGAATTGGTTATGAACATTGAATTCCTTCTGGCTCATGTTTACCCCAGTTCACCTGTGCTGGCCAATTATCTAGGGATTCTTAACTGCTCCTAGGTAGCGCCTTGTTGTTTCCTCTGCTAATCTGTTGGAGAGATTCTTAACTGCCTCTCTTTCTTTAGCATTCTTGCCATCCGTTGAAACCTGAAAGTTGCATCTGCTTTAGTTATCTTGCTCCATTTTCCCCTCACTGTTATTAAGGAAAGACAGCAGCAGTTCCCCCTCCTCGACTCCACGCCCAATGGTTTGAAACATTCAGACTATACTCAGCCTCTCTACCTGAAAGTGTCAGTTTTCCCACCAAAACTCAATCAAAACCCTTGTGCATCATAACTAGCCTAAAATCACCCCCTTCAACAAAGCTAAATCATAAAGAGAGAGCCCTCTCTGACTGCAGGCAGGCTAGGGCCTGCAGTCCAAAGTTGGTTTGTGGTTACCTCGGCCGTATCCTGAGTGATAACATAATGACGACTCCGCTGGGGACATGAATCATGTGTCTATTAGTGTGAATCCTCAATTTTGACCAGTTCGCCTCATTTTCTGGAGAAAGTCTTCCTTTTCTTCAGGGTTTTTTATGTTCAGCTCTGATCTGTGACGGTGGATAGAGATCAGGCACTTTAAGGTTACATCATCCACCTGGCGACTCCACATCATCCTCATAATAAAGACTCCGCTGGAGAAATGAACCCGAAGGAATTATATAAGCAGATCAGGTTCTTGATTTGGATGATCATCCAAGAGACCATGTTCTTTCTCTTGCACCAAATTTTGCTGTGCATTTTGTACTTTAAAAGCGATTTTATGTCAGAGTTTTGTGTTTTTCCTTTGGAAAATATTGTTGAAAAGCCTCCTTGCGCATCAGAGCAGCAACTTTCAAATGTTGTTGAAGATCATCATATAGTCAAGGAGGAACCAAAAATAGAGTCCAGTCTTCTAGTTCCTGTACATACTCCCTTGCTGCGTAAAGTTCCTGAAAGATATAAGCCGCTCATTTTGCCTCCTGTGCTTGGTCCCCTGCCGACAAATCATCCTGAATATCTCCCTAGATTTGATGGAGAGAATGGCACTACTGCCCAGAAACATATCCAGGCTTTTGAATACTATCTTAATACATTTGAAGTGGAAGATGAAGATGTCAGTCTTAGACTATTTGCCCTTTCTTTGCAAAGCGAAGCTAGGACTTGGTTTAAAGCATTGCCTGAGGTGAGCATCTCTAAATTTCAGCAATGTGCCAAGCTTTTCCTTGATAGATGGATGATCAGAGGTAATCTCTTCTTGCTGATCGAAGAATATAATCATTTAGAAAGGCATCCGGATGAATCTGTTCAGCAGTTTTCAAACAGATTCAATCAAGTTTATCAAGCCATGCCTCTAAATATAAGACCTCCCCTTGATCTAGCTCTATTGCAATATCCTAGAGCATTTGACACAGAAATGGAATTCTGTTTGAGAGAAAGATGCCTGTCCACCTTGAAACAGATGCAAGACATAGTTGTGGACGTGGAAGCAAATCTAAGAAGAAGGGAGGAACAGCGCAAAGAAGACCAAGAAGAAAGATTTCATAGTGTGCTACAAAAGACAGAGGAAATGATGCAGCTGATCACAATGAAAGTAGAAAGTTCAGAGCACCAAAACAGATCTGTTTCACAACAGGAAAGTAGTGACATTCACGAACAAACCTGCCACAAAACAGATGACATATTCATCCAGCCATACATGATGGAGTAGACTCCTGATATACTGTGTGAATATAATAGCTCCTCTTCTTTCAACTGTCTGCCCAAGGATGATCTGTATGATGAGGATTATGAGCCTAATGACCAAATCAGCCTTGCAGAGGAATCAGATCCTATTTTGGCAGGAAGCAGTGTTCAGGTTCAGCAACCTGAACCTAATGATCAGCGTGCCCGTCTTAGCTATGAAGAAAAGGAGGAAAACGCAGAGTGTGCCGATTTCAGTGAAGGAACTTTACCCTTTTGTTTTGAATCTTTCCAATTTATCAAGGATAACTATCATGCTATATATGATCAAGCGTCACCACCTGTTGCTATTGACCGTCTGGAGATTAATCAAGATACTGTTCCAAAGGTATCGCCTCTAGTTCTGCAGCCCCAAAGAGCCATTGAATATCAGATTGAGGAGGACCCAGAAGCAGAAGCATATGACCAGATGATCCAAGTGGATCCCCTACCTCTTTCTTCTCAGCCATTTGAATTATTCAAAGAACAAGAAGACCAGCAACCCGTACAGATCAGTTAGGCCCTATTCGAGCCAGATTCTAATAAATTGCAAACACCTCTGCAAGTACCGAATGACCTATCTGCTGGCAGGCAAAATAATGAAAGAGATCAGTGCACGTCGCCATCAACAGGCTGCGAGGCTCAGTATCGAGTTGTCAATGATCTCCCGACTCTAAGGCATGGTAGTGATCCTGAACCTTTGTACAGTTCTTTAATTCAGCCAAAAAATTGTATATATATGTTGCAGGACAGTTTTGTACAGTATTTAAACACCGCAAAGGAGGTCAGTAGCTTCCTGATCTTCTCAAAGATTGACAAAGCCATAACAAATTGCAAAATCTCAGTTGATGTCACTAGCAAGCATAAGCAGCAAAGCCCACTCATGTTATTATTACTTAAGTGGCTGCATTGGTTATTTCACTTCACCTAACAGCAAAGTAAGTGCTGGTTAGGGTAGGTAGGTAGGTAGGATCAATAAGGCAGCCAGCCAAGAGAAATTTGCAGAACACAGTAACAGTTGAATACAAGGCAGTCTGACCTGCTGTTCTTGACTTTTCACAAGGAAAAGCCATCCCCAAGTGGAGCCACTGTTAGCCTCCTGCTGCAGCAGGTTAATCATCTTTCATGATCGACAGTTTTACATGCCAAATATGTCGTGCTATGCATGCTGCAATGCTCCATATTTGCTACAGATGGCCAAAAAGTATCCATAAGAGTAGGCTGGTCTAAGGGCCACTGCTGTGTTCCAATTTTGATAAAGCAATCCATTTTTGGGTTGAGGCAGTTTTTTCAGTTGGAGGTACTCAGGCTGGAGTTCACTAACATCTTTTTTTCTCATCACCCTTATTATGTAACTCCCTATTAGTTTTTCCCTCCCCCTATTAAAATCATGTATATAATTCCCCCTATGTAAATACCCCTCCCTGGCATTATAGCCATACTTTCTACTAAGTCCGGGAAATATCAGTCCATCTGGGACTGTTTTTAGCCCATCCAAGTCATTGAGGAACTAGTTTGACATCTGGTCAGCTAGCAACCTCTCCCTTAACCCTAAAAACCCCCAAAAAACCCACATTCCGCCCCTAACCCAAAGTTCCTGCGCATAAACATTAACCCGCGCCTTTATTTAACCCTGCAAACCTGTTTTCCTAAGTCTATAACCCGCTGCGCATATTAAATTTGGAATATTCCTGTGAATATTCCCGCCCGTTAACCCCATATCCCATCACGTCCGCCGCCAACCGTCCGATCCACAGCCCCGTAGATCTACGGCTGGCGGGCATCCTTATCCCCGACGCGCCCAGCCTTTAACGTCCGGGAGTTCGGCGGTTTTGCCGTCGTACTCCCGCCACGCGTTAAGCGCCGGGTTGTGGCGGAGCCCCTCCCTCCGAAACCGCCATCCCCCATAAGCGGTGCACCACATACCGCTTACCGCCCGGTGATGTCACCAGCCCACGTCACCCCTGCACAGTCAACAGCCCATGTCACCCCCCTTGTACAGTCACCTGATGAGTCACCCGCCTGCGTGGCCTCCTGCCACGTCATTGCCACGTGTCCCGCCACAGTACCTACCACGTCACCGTCCGTACGAGATGACGTCATGCTGACGTCATCCCGCCACGTCGCCATGCTGACGTCATGCTGACGTCCCGCCACAGTACCTGCCACGTCACCGTCCGTACAATGCTGACGTCATCAGCCCTTTTTTTGACGCAGAGGCGCGAAAGTCGCACTTCGGAGCCCCGGAATCGAATTCTGAGGCAGTTTTTGATGAGTGATTTGCGCCTCATCGCAGGATTTTTTGGGCCAAAATGGAGAATCTTCAGGGAATCTTTAAGGAATCTTCGCTCCATGCAGCCCCAGGAAGCCCGAAAAGGCGCAAAAATGATCAGTTTTCTTCACAGAGCATGCCGAAAGGATCAGAAGACAATTCCAGCTGATACAGAGGCCGAACAGTGGCCATTTACTAGTGATTAGACATGCAGCACAGCAGATCAGCAGCCCAGATTTTGTCAGAGAGTATCAGTGGAAGAAAGGACACCAGAAAGAATCAATCATGATTTTTTAGGGGCTCGAGGCACTTGAACATTGATGAAGCCCCCAGAAAATCAAATCGATAAGCATCAGCCCATCCTTGCTTTCAAATCACCGTCAAGACATTTAAGGCACCAGGACAGCAAGAAAGCATAAACCCATACCCATTTATTGCAGAAAGCACTGCAGCAAGCCACCGAGGACAGCATCATTCATTCAGTTTTGACACATCGGCCCTGAGCACGGCCCGAGACATTCTTTGCATTTATTTCTAGATAGGATTAGGTCAAGTATTCATTTTTATGACCTAATTAGGTCAAGATGTAATAAAGGAACTCTGCAGAGAGTTTTGCCCTATATATACCACCCTCTATATAGTTTTAAGGGTTGTTCAATTGATAATTTTCGCTAGAGACTCGCTGTGTATACCTGAATTTTTCTGTTATCAAAGATTGCTTAAAGCTTGGAGAGCGAACTGTCTGTTGTTGATGAATGTGTTGAAGAGTTGAAGATGGAATTCCTGCGCTACGACTTGAAGCAATAAGTGCCTCTTATTTTTGTTTATGTGTTTGCCATTATCTGAATAGCAGGAAAAAAGAATAGCCTAGAATTAGTTTAAATACTCTCTATGCTCAATTCCTGCTGTTTCTTGATGTTTTCTTCTGAATGAATTGGTTATGAACATTGAATTCCTTCTGGCTCATGTTTACCCCAGTTCACCTGTGCTGGCCAATTATCTAGGGATTCTTAACTGCTCCTAGGTAGCGCCTTGTTGTTTCCTCTGCTAATCTGTTGGAGAGATTCTTAACTGCCTCTCTTTCTTTAGCATTCTTGCCATCCGTTGAAACCTGAAAGTTGCTTCTGCTTCAGTTATCTTGCTCCATTTTCCCCTCACTGTTATTAAGGAAAGACAGCAGCAGTTCCCCCTCCTCGACTCCACGCCCAATGGTTTGAAACATTCAGACTATACTCAGCCTCTCTACCTGAAAGTGTCAATTTTCCCACCAAAACTCAATCAAAACCCTTGTGCATCATAACTAGCCTAAAATCACCCCCTTCAACAAAGCTAAATCATAAAGAGAGAGCCCTCTCTGACTGCAGGCAGGCTAGGGCCTGCAGTCCAAAGTTGGTTTGTGGTTACCTCGGCCGTATCCCTTTAGGAGTCAAAAGGGACAACCTGAGTGATAACAATTCCTATGGGGCGCTTGTATGGGGTAACGATAGACATTGAAGGAGAAAGCACTTTGGCTGATTTTGAAGTAATTGAAATAGTGGATGAAAACAATCCTTACCCTGCACTACTAGGAATTGATTGGGCCTTTGACATGGTGTTACACAACATTTTGTCACTGTCCCTATACTCCCTGTCCACGATCCCAGAGGACCTCTACAGTGAACCCTACATGCTTTCCCATCATGAAGAAACTCCTAGTATGTCCCTCTTCATGAGAAAAATAATTCCCTTTTGCATCATTTTCCAAGAATCTTCCTTTTACCCCAGTTTACAAGACCGGTGCTACTGACCAGTTTCCTCCTCGCGTTGATTTGCAGAGATTAAAACTAGCACTAGTGCCATACAAAGCGACTGAGCCCTTTTCCTTTCGCGATGATCCTCTTTTGGAAATTTTTTAAAATATGGAGTCAAAGCTTCCAGATCTAGAAGTTTCGTAATGGAATTTTGGTAGATGGTTGGGCTGGATGGAGTCGAGGAAGTTAGTTTGGGCTCCTTTACCCTATTAGGATGGAACAAACCCAAGAGATAAGACCTTCTCCCATGATGAGAGGAACCATCTCCCCTCCATCCAAGCTATATAAACCTCTCTTTTCCCAAGTTAAACTAGTTTTGGAGTGAGTTTGAATGATCAAAAAGACATTTATAGCTTGTAGATTTCTAGTGTATGTTTGGGGGAGAATAGTGTGTTTGGTTTGGTTTGAGACTAAAGGGAAGAGGCCTTAAAAATTCCATTGTTGGGGCTATCCATGAGATGCTAGCAGAAGTGTGGGAACCCGGATACGTCAGAGGAGACCAACAACGTCAAGGCATTGGTTGTAATCTCTTTCTAAATTTATATGAATACAACTATTGATTGATTTCCTACGTGAAGTGTTATCCTACATATTTATGGCTTGATGTTCCTTGACTTGTTAAGTAGGCTGAATAAAATTTGCATGCTATCACGTTTGTTGTTTATTGTTTGTTTGCTTGTTTCAGGTATCCAAAGGAAGGAAACGAAAGATAACTGGAGTAAGGAAGCAGGATCATCACCAAGCGGAATAAATTTCTAAGAGGTAGGCATTCTTATTTGATTCTAGCTTAAGGAGATTTTCCATAGATTGTTTGTTTGTGGCTAGACTCGCTCTCTCGGGCTAGAGGAATTGTTTGTGTCCACACTAAGAATTTACCTGCACCACACATGGATGCGGTGATTAATCCAAAGAAGCGAAAGATGACATTTGAGAGGAAAGCACTTAGGGTTATTGTGCCACTAGATCCTGTTGGAGGAGTGCACTATATTGAACCTGTTCTCAACTTTGTGGAGGATGATGATGATCTAGACCATATACACAAGATCACGACGCGAGACAAAGACTGGTCAATCCTACTACCGATGGAAGAATTACATGGGATAGGGGTAGTTATTTTACCTCGGACTCAGATGAAGAACTCGAGCACTGGCATAATCAGTTGCATGAAGTATCTACACTGAGCTATAATATGATGACCAAATCGATGTGGTGCATATCTATGGAGGTAAGAAAGCTTCCAAATTATGTTGGCTTAAATGATGTTAATCTCTTTTTAGATGAGTTTGAAAGGGAGGTACCTGAGAAACATCGATTCCAAGCACTTGAATTGGCACTGCGTGCTACGCCTGCCCGATGGTGGGGTACGCACAAGGATGACTTTGCTGACTGGAAGGAATATAAGTGGATGATGAATCTTAGGTTTGGGTATGCTAACACATGATGACTGAGATGTACAGTGGGAAGGGTGACCCGCGCGAAAACTTGGCACGATGGACTAAAGATTGGGGTGAAGAACCTCAACCAGAGTGGGTACATGTTTTTTGCCATACCTTAGACATTATCCCTATGAATTGGTACCTAGAAAGAAAGCTATACCATGGAATGACTAAATGGGATATTGTGCGGGAGAGTTTCTTATTAACCTTCAATTTTGAGGACGGGTTTGAGTGCATTGATGAAGCACTCCAGGAGATAAAAACTGCTATCTTCAGAATGCCCAAGGAGCCAGTAGAATGGACTTAGCCAGATTGGAATACCCAACTGCGCCATGCGCTAGAGTGTTACAATGTGATGACAGAAGAAGAATAGGAGGATCCACAAAATATTAATATTTGAGAAACTAAAGGTTAGCACGAGGTTGAAGGAACTAAGATAGAGAACCCTGATGTAATAGAGCTGCTAAAAACCCGATAAGTTAATATTGGATATGATGCAGAGCCTAAGTTCGTGAAGATATGAGACTGTTGGGATGAAGATACAATCGATAAGGTGGCCGAAATGCTGCGCGAGTACCAGGACTTGTTTCCTACCAAGTTCTCAGACTTGAAAGGAATAGTAGGGGATCTGGGTGTCATGAAGATCACTTTAAAGCTCGATGTGAAGCCCGTGAAACAAAGACCCTACCAGTTGAATCCTAGGTATTAGGAAAAGGTGCGCAAAGATCTTGATAAGATGCTAGAGGCCATAATTATTGAGCCAATAGAAGAATCTGATTGGGTGAGCCCAATGGTTGTCCAGGAAAAGAAACAACAAGGCGAAATTAGGATATGCGTAGATCTCAGAAAGCTTAATGATGCATGCATTCATGATCTGTTTCCAACACCATTTACAGATGAAGTCTTGGAGAATGTTGGAGGTCAGGAGGCATATTCGTTCACTGATGGATTCTCAGGATACCATCAAATAAATATCGCACCAGAGGATCGCAACAAGACAACCTTCGCAACATAGTGGGGTTTCTTTCAATATATAGTAATTCCATTCAGGCTAAAGAATGCGCCCGCGATCTTCTCTAGGGTAGTAATCATGGTGTTTAAGGAGTTTATTCATAAATTCTTGGAGGTATATTTTGATGACTAGACTGTGTTCAGATTGGTGAAGCGCCATGTTGCAAGTTTGCGCCTCATGCTGGATACATGTTGCAGATACCATATAGCGTTGAACTTGAAGAAATGTATATTCTGTGTGCCTTTTGGAATTTTGCTAGGTCATGTAGTATGTAAGTAGGGATTGATGGTGGACCCTACGAAGATAAAAATTATTGTGAATTTAGAAGCTCCCAAGAATGTTAAGCAATTGCACGCAACGCTGGGCCACACAGGATACTATAGGAAGTTTATCAAGTCTTATGCCTAGATAACCGCCCCGATGGAGAAACTATCAAAAAAGGATGTGAATTTTTGTTGCGATGAGGAGTGTCAACAGAGTCTTGATGTGTTAAATAACAAGATGGTGACTGTGCCCATCTTAGTATTTCTATATTGGAAGAAAGAGTTCCATGTGCATGTAGATGCCTCATGTATTGTGCTGGGTGCGGTATTGACCCAACCTGACGAAGGTGATATTGGTAATCCAATAGCCTTTGCAAGTAGGAAACTGTCAAAAGATGAAAAGAACTATTCCACTCCAGAGCACGAAGGGCTGGCGATGGTCTACGCGCTGCAAAAGTTTCGACATTATTTGTTGGGTGCACATTTCAAAATGTACACAGATCACTCCACTCTCAAGTACCTGGTCAACAAGCCTGTGTTGGGGGGGAGATATGTAGGTGGTTGTTGTTGTTCCAGGAGTATGACTTTGAAGTAATAGTGAAGCTTGGATGATTAAACATAGGACCGGATCACCTAAGCTGAATCAAGACAGGTGAAGAACCAACCAATTTGGAAGAAGGATTTCCAGATGTGCAACTCTTTGCTGTGCACATTGCGGATGACCACTTTGTTGATATCATTCAGTTTTTTACCACATGTACAAACCTAGAAAGCTATTCTACTCAACAGAAAAAGGAATTAGTGGTTTGTGCAATTGATTTTTCAATTATAGCGGGATATTTGTATAAGATGGGAATAGATGAAATATTGCACTGATATGTTCTGGAGTTTGAGTGTGCTAGTATCCTTGCTGAAGCACCTGGAGGAGTGGCGAGAGGATACTATGCAGGTAGAGACACCGTGTAAAAGATTTTACGTGCAGGGTTACGATGGCCAACAGTGCATAAATATTCTAAGGCATTTTTTAAAGCATGTGAAGCTTGTCAAAGGTTAGGAAAGCCTTCGTGAAGAGATGAATTTCCCTTAAACCCTCATGTTTTGGTACAAATATTTTAAAAATGGGCAATTGAATTTATAGGTATGATACAACCACTAGGAAGGAAGACAACGTGGTACATAATTTTTGCGATGGAGTACTTAACCAGATGGGTAGAAGTGCAATCAGTGAAGGATTGTACTGCTGCTACAACTGTGAAGTTCCTATTTGAATATGTCTTAATGTAGTTTGGGTTCCCTAAGATATTGATGAGTGATAGGGGTACGCATTTCTTGAATGAAAGAATTAGAGCGATGCTCAAAGAATTCCAAGGTTACCATTAAAAGAATACACCCTATCATGCCCGAGCCAATGGTACAGTGGAAGCGTTCAATAAGATTTTGGAGAATGCGTTGATAAAGGTTTGCAACGTGAAGAAAAACAATTTGGATGTACGCATCTCGACGGTCCTATGGGCATATAGGAAGACGTGTAAGAAGTTGACAAGCCAAACTCTGTCTAGGTTGGTCTATGGGATCAAGGCGGTGATGCCCATGGAATATATTTTTCCAAGCCCATGCATTTCAGTTTTGACAGAGATGGAAGATCGCGAGACCTTGGAGGAATGACTCACGCAATTGATGGAGTTGGAAGAAAAACAGTTTCTTACAGGATTTCACCAACAAGTGCAAAAGGAACGTGAGAAGACCTGGCATGATAGGCATATTAAGCTGCACACTTTCAAGGTGAACGATTTGGTTTTTCTCTATGATAGTAAGTTCACAAAGTTTCCTAGCAAGTTCCAAATGCATTAGTTGGGCCCATATATTATCAAGGAAATTACAGATGCTGGCGCAGTTCAGCTCACAAAGCTAAATGGCGAATTGTTCCCTGGAAGGGTGAATGGAAGTCAGTTGAAGTTGTATACAGGGGATCCTGCCCCTGTGCAATGACTACATGTTATTAGGATAGTCTTAGTGCTATAGGTAGCTACAAGGGAGAGCGGGACTATAAAATACACTACCCAAAGAAAAGGAAAACATAGTAAGGGGGTTGTGCGACGAACCCAAGGGGTACAACAAAAGAAGCTGCGACAAAAGAAGTTGTGATGGATGATCTGCGCCATGGGGGTTGGTGTCACGCAACCGGGTCCAAAAGTATCCATTGAGGACATTGTTCATGAGTGGATAACAAAAATCCCATTAGGAGGAGTGGGTGAGCGACATTTATGGCTAAAATATTTGGAGATATGCCCCAAAAGATGCATTTATGATAAAAAAATGGAGGGAACGATCGGATTTGAATTCAAAATTGCTTATAAATATGGCATGTTGTAGCAAGCGAGCGAGAGCGTAATGGAAACAAAACAAACTTTAGACCTCATAGTCATTCCTTGCCAGAAGGAACATTACACGCAGATTCAGAGGAAATTAATGCCCAAATCGAAAAGATCAAAGGCGTGGGTGTGAATTTAGCCATGCTACCACTTCAGACCCTCCACACGCTTCATCAGGGGGTCTCAGATGAGCTTCAGATCAGAGAAAAATGTGTGTTATTGTTAATTAGTGAAGTCAAAATGAACAATGAGCAGATCTTCACCAAAAAGGCTTAGGCTCTTAAGGAAAAATAAGAGCTAGCAGCGCGAAGCCAGAGCCTCGAAGCAACAATTACATAAGCATGTAATTCAGTACCAGAACTACACATTCCAGAGGATGCGACAACTTCAAAAAAGATTCAAAAATTGGCTACTGTAGTGCGACAGTGTAAGGATGAGGCAGGTCGAGCTACTTTTGAATTTCAGATGAATATCTTGGAACTGCAAATGAAACTGTAGGCAACTACTCTATTAGAGGTGATGGAGTAGCGTGATGCAACCATCAAAGAACACATGTCTACTTTGGATAATCCAGTATCGGGCTGCAATGGTATTTTTGAAAACACAATGGAGTTATGGACCACTTTGCAGGAGGAATCGAACCTACATCGATTGGGTCCAAAGATTAGAGAGGCACAATAGAAAGTTGATGAGGTCGGGGTGACTGCGTGCACTTTGGCACCAGTCTAGCGCTTCGCGCGCTTACAAGAAGGGAAGCTGTTGCAGACACATGTTGAGGAGCTGCAATGTAAAGAAGTAGTTTTGAAGGTTTAGATTCAACCATGGACAAAGGAAGCGAGCCAAATTACTTTGGTTATCAAAGAGAAGTTGAAGACTTTCCAGTAGATGCAAAGGACCATGCGCCTCACGATGGAGGGGCCAACTACAAATAAGCTGGTCGAAGAAGTGCAACAGGACGCAATATAGAGCCCAATGAACCTTGAAGTATTGAAGCTAGAGTTTAGTGACCTCCACAATAAAGTGGAGAAGCCATCTGAGTGACTAGAGGGCGAGTCACCATATTTGTGTTGGGGGCATGTTGGGATGGGGACCCCGGGGTCAATTTTTATCAGTTTAGTCAATTTTTGCAATAAATTTTGTGTAAATTATCTGTGAAATGTGGAAGTGGAGCACGAAGCTAAATAAGAGTCAAAGGGGAATTAGTCCCTTGTATGGGTAGGTGATAGGATGGTTTTGAGACTCACCCATTGTATTGTAATGAAAAGTCTATATATAACTGAGTCATAACAATTCTAAGGAAGTAAATTTTTGTGAAGAACCCTTGTAAGGGCAAGGTGCTAAGGCAAGAAAGGTATGTTTCATGTACTTAGGCGAAAGGGGAAGGATCCTGCAACTGAGTGTGTGGAGATGTTGGTAAGTCCACAGTTGAGTGCACGGGCCCTTGCAGCGGGGTGCGCAGGAATACGATGTTTGTATCTGAACGATTATACTTAATAAAGACTATTTTGAGCTGAATTTGTGCATCTGTTTCTTGTTTATTGTTTCAGTTAAGTTTGTATATCTCTACGATCTGTTATGACTTATGTGAATTAATTCTTGTTTATTACGCAAAAGTAGTGGATCTGTATCTTTTATGCACGTTAATAAAAATTTAAGACCTTCGCGAAGAGTTGGAATAGATTTACAATAGTTGATCAATTAGAAGAGTTAGGGTTGCACGAAGGTAGATCTGAATCTTAAGATCCTTAGGAAGACCATCACACAGGCCTCTAGATGTAGAAACCTGGTTCTAACATCCCCCAATACTGCTTTGGGTGAGACTGCAACCTGCGCTACGTAGGTTGTTGCTGAAAGGGCCAGCAGTTAGGGTTTTGTTGGTTGGCGCGAATAACTCCGAACCTAGGTCAGGCCCCCTCAAGCCAACACATGACCAACACACTGCCCATCTAGTCAAAGGGGTGAATCATGCTCTAATACCACTATGTAACACCCTCCTCCCAAATTTGGCCAAGCTAGCTGGTCCACTTAAGTAAACATGTGACGAGAGGATACCATGATGTGATTCAACTCCCCAGGTACAATTAAGGAAGTGGAACTGATAAAAAAAAAACCATTTTTACCTTCCACACATACTACAGAACCTTCAGGAGCCAACCAAACCTTCTAGGTGACCAACCCCTAAGACAACTTGACATTTTACTAATATGGACCCTCATTCGCTCCCATGACAAGGCATGCATGTGATTGAGGCCTTCCAGTCGCTCCCACATAAAGGTATGTCAACAACTGTGGGTTTTTTCAAGCATCTTTGTGCCAGTGACCCCAGACTCTAAGCCACGTTTTCAGGGCTAGGTCTCAGGTTACTGCCTAAAACTTCATGGAACTTTTAAAATGATAAATAACAATGGAATAAGGCTACTAATGTAATCAGTGGCACAAGTAATTGATTTGACCCCTACTATCCATGACATACATTTCATAAAACATGTCACAAATATGTAATCTATAGGTCATAATTATAACCAATCTGAGCATAGGGGTCTCATACTTATCCGAGATTCTTAAAAAATGTTGAAAATTCTAATTTAATTTTTTCCTTGAATTAAATTGTAATTCCAATTCTCATAGAAAGTTGTAATAGTTAACTGAGTTAATTTAACTTAGTTGGCTCAGTTGATTTGAGTTGGGAGTCTAACTAGGGGCATACAGAGTGTCTCTTACTTTTTTGGGGCCCTGGTTCAGTTTATTTTGAGTTGTAATTATTTAATTCAATTTAACTAAGTTAAATTCAATTAAACTAGTTCCAACTGATGGAGGAATTAGTGGGAGATCCAGTAGTGGGGTGTAACCAACACTGATCAACCAGTAAACTGAAGATTCACTCATAATTAACTCACGCATGCCAGATCAATGAAAGACCTAGTTGATATTGGAGTTTAGGGACAATGTAATATCATTTGTATAAGCATCTGAATTATACAGGTGGTGCATGCAATCAGAGGGAGGACTATGAGAATTTCACAATTCATATTTGTGGAATTTCCCAATTAAATATGGGATAATTCCCTAGGAAACTTCACAAGGAAATAAGAGCTTGAAAGGCAACAAATTTGGCTAAGTATTGGCTAGAGCTTGTTTGTGAAGCAATGAGATAGATTGAGATAGTGAAAAGGTTGCTCAGGCTTGAGAAAAGAATTGTAATCTTCTCATATTTAATGATTAATGCAATAGACAGATAGCGGGGGTTTTTAGCTGTGGCTTTCCCTATAAAATTATTGTGTTATGTGTGATTGAATTATTTCTCTTTTATGCTTCATGATTTCATTGATTGTTTATTGTTTCCGTTGACGAGTAGAGTAGATTCAAGTCAATTGTTTTAGCATATTACAATATGGAGTTTGAATCAACAAGGAATTTCTACATGGTATCAAAGTAGAAATCACTATAGAGGAGAAGAATACGAGTTTGTCTTTTGCAGGAGATATAGAATTTGCAACATCTTACTTTAGAGCCAGTAGGATGTCGTTCTACAGATTGAGACTCGAATATGCCCTTCAAGGTAGTTCAAACTATATTGTTGGGTAGGATAGGATGGAGCACTATTGGAAGACAATAGGATTAAGGAATTGATAGACAAATATATTCCTAAGGCAACTGGTGCTCAGGATCTGGCAGAGTGGAGAAAGTTTGTGGAAAAGGTGTGAAGGATTATCCTAGAAGGAGTTCAAGATCATATTGTCTCGAACCTCCATGGTAAGGAAACTCCATTTGCAATGCGGAAGGCCTTGAAAGAGCTATTTAAAAACAACAATGAACACATGAAGTTGACACTGAAGGACAAGCTCAGAAATATCAAGATGGAGAAGGGTGACCCAATAATGAAGTACTTGACCAAGTTCACCCAATAACAAGATGATCTTGGAAGTGTCAATGTTATCGTTGTTGAAGAAGATCTGGTGAGCCTAACACTTCTAGGCCTTCCCAAGAGTTGGCACAACTACCAGGACTCAATTAATGGGAGGGATAAGCTACCAGAGTGGGAGCAATTGTGGTATGACTTGGTGTATGTAGAGACTCGATGGAACACTAGAGATGGATCCTCATCCAAGCACGATGATGAGGAGAGCTGTGCCTTAGATGGAAAGGAGAATAAAGGGAAGGGAAATTCATCCCATTCCAAAGGAAATTCCGGTTAGGGCGACACGAAGGACATGTCGAAGATTAAATGTTTTCACTATCAAGAGCTGGGACACTATGCCACAAAATTTCCACACAAGAAGGCCAGTAAGAATCCCTTAGGAGGAGTGGTAAGTGAAGCTCTTGCTTCACAACTCAACTGGATTTCACCCTCATCGCTTGCATGATGACATCGATGATGGGTTGTGTGTGGTACATGGATAGTGGAGCATCATTTCATATGACTGAAAACAAAGTGACTTGGAGGAGAAGTACCTCGAGATGCACATAGAGATGGGAGATGATGGGAGGTATAGTGTGACTGAAATCGATACTGTTATCTTTCAGAGGGAGTCTAGTTCTCCTCTCACATTAAAAGATGTCATGTATGTTCTGGGTTTGAAGAAGAATTTGGTTTCAGTTTCCATGTTGGAGGACCATGGATTTGATGTGATATTTAGCAAGGGAAAGGATTTCCTTCGTCACATAGCCTCAGGAAAAGTGAAGTGGATCAAGGTTTTGGTGAAGAACCTATACAAATGGGATGTAGAAGATTGTGACGCTTTGGGTACACAAGCAGAGAAGATGTAGAGCCAAGACATCAGTGAGTTGTGGCATAGAAGATTGGGTCACTTGCACCACAGAGCTTTAAAGAACATGCCTAAAATTTCTATAGGACTTCCCAAGGGTACACTAGAGCATAGAGAAACATGTAAAGGGTGAACATTGGGGAATTACACCAAAGCTTCCTTTCATGAAAAAGACAGTTGAGTGCAAACAATTCTTGATAGAGTTCACTCAGATGTGTGTGGACTGTTCTCGACAACATCCACAACCAAGCACAAGTATTATGTAATATTTGTTGATGATTTTTCTCATAAGTGCTGGATTTTCTTCATGCTAAAGAAATATCAAACATTCTCTAAATTTTGTGAATTTAAAGCACTTGTCGAGAAAGATATTGGCAGGAAATTTAAATCTCTTAAAAGCGATAACGATGGATAATATGTTTCGAATGAATTCAATAACTTTTGTGCATCATAAGATATTTGATGGGATTTGATAGAACCTCATAACCCACAACAGAATGGGGTGGATGAAAGGCAGAACATAAGTATTATGGGAGTAGCACAGACGATGTTACATGATCAGGGCCTATCATTGCACTTGTGGGATGAAGCATGCAACACAACTGTTTATTTGCATAACAAAAGCCCTCATCAAATTCTCATGATGAGTACACCAGAATAAGATTTTTCAATTGAGAAACCAGTTGTGGCACACTTCAGGATATTTGGTTCATCAGTCTACTGTAATGTTACCAAGGATGCACATAAAAACTTAGAGCCAACAGCTAAGTTGGGTATATTTGTGGGGTACACTGATACACCTCACATCTATTAGGTGTACCTACCATACAATAAGATGACATTGGTTCATAGAGATGTGAATTTCAAAGAAGAGAAGTCCATGAGATGTTCCCTTGAGAGGGAGTTTCAGTTACATACAGATGAGGATATTTTAGCTCCAAAGGAGGAACCTCAGGATGATGTGGAACAACCACATGCAAAGAAGCAAAGAGTGGAGGCACCCACTCATGCAGAGGCTTCCAGAGGTGGAAGAAAGCGAACCAGAGAGGCTGACAAATTTAAGCATGCTGCTAGAGAGAATGTGGGAACACCCACATCACAACGCAGCCATAGGAGGTCGCTAGGTCGGTACATTGGCTACATGGATTTGATGAGTGAGAGTGTAGAGGTTGAGCCATCCTCATTCGAGGAAGTAGTGCAACAACCAGTATGGTTTGATGCCATGGTTGAGGAGTATGACTCCATTATCAGAAACAATGTTTGGGAAGTGGTCCTAAGACCAGCAGACAAGTCAGTGGTGAGTTCCAGATGGCTTTACAAGGTAAAGCAAGTAGCAGATGAGAGTGTGGAGAAACATAAGGCTACATTTTTATCCAGAGGATTATCTCAGGTGGAGGAAAATTATTACAATGAGATCTTTTCTCCAGTATCAAGGTACTCATCAATCAGATCTATTCTAACCCTGTCAGTGTAGATGGGATGGAAGATACTTTAGATGGATGTGAAGACAACATTCCTCAATGGTATGATTGAGGAAGAGGTGTATATTGAGAAGGTAGAAGGATTTGAGACCTTCAACAGAGAGTCACATGTGTGTAGTCTCAAGCAAGCATTGTGTGGACTAAAACAAGCACCTAGTGCTTGGTAAACCAAAATTGATAGCTATTTCATGAGATTGGGCTTCACCAAAAGTGAAGTAGATGCAGACCTTTACCATATTGTGGTTGAAGGTAAATTGTTGATTATAGTGTTATATGTCGATGATTTGATTCTAACGGGTGATGAGAAGTTGATAAAAACTTTCAAAGAGGATCTTGCAAGTGAGTTCAAGATGAAGGACTTGGGGCTCATGCATTACTTTCTTGGTATGGAAGTATGGCAAGGAGATGAGGAACTATTTGTCTCTTAGGGAAAGTATGTTTACAAGATACTGAATGAGTTTGACATGGAGAGCAACAAACCCATGAAGACTCCTCTAGCAGGTAACTGGAGGAAGGAAGATGCTACTTCAGGTGAAGTAGTGGAGGCTACTATTTATAGACAACTTGTGGGTTCACTTATGTATTTGGTGAACATACAACCAAACATGTGTTTTGCAGTTAACCAACTTAGTCAAGGAAACTAAAATTTATTGGAAGGTAGCTAAACATGTGTTCAGATACCCCAGAGGCACCACTCAGTTTGGTATTTGGTTCAGACCGATAATGGGAGTGAAGCTTCAAGTCTTCACAGATGGCTATTGGGCAGGGAGTCCATCCAACATGAACAACACATTAGGGATAATATTCAGTATTGGGTCATCGGTAGTTTCTTGGTACAACATGAAGCAAAGATCAGTTGCACTCAGTTCAACAGAAGCAAAGTACATGGCTACTAGTCAATCAACATGTGAGGCTATCTGGATGAGGAAGATCCTTGTTGGGTTATTTGGTCAGCATATGGATCCTACAATGATTTATTGTGACAACCAGAGTTGTATCAAACTCTATGAGAATTTAGTTTTTCATGATCAGTCTAAGCATATCGACATTTGGTATCACCATCTACGAGATTGTGTGCAAAGGAGACTCATGTTGCTGAAGTATATTCCTACAGAGGAGAAGGATGCAGATATTTTGACAAAGTCATTGTCAAGATGAAAATTCGAGTTTCAAAGAGGCAGGATCGGGGTAGCAAATAATCCCTTTCTTGTTGAGAGGGAGTGTTGAAAATGCAATAAGAAAATCCTAATTTAATTTTGTCCTTGAATTAAATTGTAATTCCAATTCTCATAGCAACCTCTAATAGTTAACTAAGTTAATTTGACTTAGTTGGCACATTTAATTCAAGTTGTGAGTCTAACTAAAGTCATCTAGAGTGTCTCCTACTTTTCAGGAACCCTCGAGTTCTTCCAAGCACGGTAAGAAGAAGGGTGATTCTAATTTGTATCACAAATACGGCACGCGCCGAGGTGGTCGTGGTGCTGTCATTGAGCATATCAACAATGATCAGGTCCGTTTTGCTTGTCATCTCATCGTGGGGAAGGTGACTAGGAATAATACTAAGGAAGAGTGCACATTGGACACCATTTGTACTTACTTTCATGAGGTATAAGTGGAGATTTCATCATAACCAATGCTAGGGCATTCTCATGAAAGAGATGCCATTTCATTCTTTTGATTAGATAATGAATTAAATATATGGACAAGCTCTCATACATCATAGCTTTGGGCAGTGATGAAAGTAATTTGTCAATAAATTCATATATAAGGAAAGAGGTTGAACAATCATAAACAGACTAGAACAGACCGCACATGTTGGGGACAGTAGTTATGGAATTGAGATAACCGGATGAAACACCAGATACCTAGTCCCACCATTGGCCTGAGGACCGACCTCAGAAATCATCACTCCTTTTGAAAATGGGAAGGTCGAGGATAAAGCTTACATCTAGGTGTATGAAAGGGCGTCTCATAAGAGACGTCGGGTTACTATCCAAGTGCCTACATTGGATATGGATAGTCGCAAGACTCAAGTGGCCACCTACGATAAGTTTATTTTGAGTTGTAATTATTTAATTCAGTTTAACTGAGTTCCAACTGATGGAGGAATTAGTGGGAGATTCAGTAGTGGGGTGTAACTAGCACTGATCAACCAATAAACTGAAGGTTCACTCATAATTAACTCATGCATGTTAGATCAGAGAAAGACCCAGTTGAGATTGGATTTCAAGGACAATGTGCTATCGGTTGTATAATCATCCGAATTGTACAGGTGGTGCATGCAATCAGAGGAAGGCATATGAGGATTGCGCAATTCATATTTGTGGAATTTCCCAATTAAATATGGGCTAATTCCCTAGGAAATTGTGCAAGGAAATAAGAGCTTGGCGGGAAATAGATTTGGCTAAGTATTGGATGGAGCTTGTTTGTGAAGCAGTGAGATAGATTTAGATAGTGCAGAGGTTGCTTGAGCTTGAGAAAATCATTTTAATATTATCATATTTTCTGATTAATGAAATATATAGATAGCAGGGTTTTTAGCTATGGATTTTCCTAGAAAATTATTGTGTTATGTGTGATTGAATTCTTTCTCTTCTATGCTTGGTGATTTCATCGATGGTTTATTGTTTCCACTAATGAGTAGAGTAGATTCAAGTCAATTGTTTTAGCATATTACAATCTACAGTTTGAATCTACAAGGAATTTCTACAACATTGTTGCCTTATCACAATAACTGCATTATAATCTATTCATTGTACATTCATTTTCTAGTCAAAACATGATGAGATACATACATCAAGTCTGTCATAAAACATACTCACAACCAACTTATAACCAACAAAAATAAGAAGGATACAATAGCCATAAAAATAACATATGAACCAATACATTTACACATGAATACCAAGGAGAAAGATCTCTTATTAATGAATGCATAAACCATCCAGGTCTGGGACTTCCACGAATCACCCGACCATAGATTAGGTTGAGCCAAATATTGCTTTCATCCAATCACCCCCGTTTCATATTCTAAGCATGAATGTGGGAGTCACAGAAAAACCAATCTAGGTTTCCTCAGGATTTACTGCAATCCCCATCGGATCACTATGCCCTAAACAAGCATGGATGCCTTCACATCTCTCCACCTACACCGTGAGGAATTTTCTTGCCTCCTAGTCTGTAGGCTTTACCATGTATCCTTCCATTCACTAGTTGAGGATTCCTAGGCTTAATCGAGACTCCACCCTCTAGGATTTACCGTATCCCACCATTTACTGATTGAGGATTCCTCGGCCTAATCGAGGGCACACACCTCTAGGCTTTACCGTATATCTTTCCATTCATCGGTCGATGATTCCTAGGCCCACCGAGGTACACAAAATCTAACTTTACCACAATCCCACCTTCTCCACTCCAAGGATTCCTAGGCCTTGTGTTCTTCTTAAGAGACTACCTCACTTAGTTTCTAAACCATCCAACAATCCATCTTAACCAAATAAGAGAGAACTCATCACACCTGTTCTTCTTAAGAGACTACCTCACTTAGTTTCTAAACCATCCAACAATCCATCTTAACCAAATAAGAGAGAACCCATCACACCATGGTTATTCTGAAAAGGAAAGGAAAGGTTGAAAATCACTGTCACACCTGGAAAAGCCCATGCCAATGACAACAAGAGAACCAAATACACACATGCATGTACCATGCATGCCAAATCTAGCAAGGAAATCACGCATGCAAATCGATACTTGCAAGTAATCCTACTATAGTTGCTTGATGTTTCTCTTCCTTTCTTGATATTTGCTTCCCTTTTCCTTCTTTGACCCAATGCTAGAGTGCTCCAAGAATGCTCTAAGTGTCCAAGAGTGAGAGGGAGAGATAGAGTATAGAGAGAGCTCCAAAATTGAACTAACAAAAAAGGTACCAACTGATCCTCAAAAGCCTTTTTATTAATAAGCCCTCTATTTTCTCCAATTTCCATTACATTCCTTCATTTTCATCCTCACATGCAACTTGTGACCATTCACCTTCCTTTTCTCCTAATTTCCATTACTTTGATAATTATAATGCCAATTAATGCCTCATACCTTTAAAAAGCCTTCATCTTTGCCTTTGCCAATTTTCTTAGCCATAATAAACCAAATGAACACCCACACTAATATGTTTTTCTCAACATTCAACTTGGAATACGTGTCCCATGAGCTTGGTTATTATTTTACCTTTATTAACTTTATTACATGGATTTTGACTGGGGCAGTTACAATCATGACCCCGATAATTTTCTTCTCTCTGAATTATATGGCAATGGTCATTCAAGCAAGTTGGATGAACCTTTGTTCCCACATGAAGATCTAGATTTGCAAGTTTTTCAAAAGGAGTATGATACGATTATCAAATATTTTCTTTCAGGTATATCTCCTTTTGATCAAGAAGATGACATGCTTATTATTGAAGAATTTTGTACTAGTCTTAAACATATATCTTTTGTTGGATGTCATGATTTAAATGTTGAATCACCTCTTGATAAGAAACTGGAGGTGTTTTCTCAGAATTCAAAAATAAGTCAGGTGATTAGGGCACTTCAGCCAAGGCTAATGGTTATGTTAGGTAACTATCACAGTATCGATGTTCATGATTTCGATCAATTTTTTATTTATCTTCACAACATTTTTGTCGATGTCATCACATGGGATGAAAATACCTTCCTAAGGGATTCTTCTTTCATTCACATAAACAATTTGAGCCCTAAGGGAAGGAGATTTAATTTGACTACTGAACTTCCACCACTTCATTCCTTTTCAAGAAAATCCCTAATCAGTAATGAAGAAACATAGAAGAACCTCGGTGAATCTTTTCCATCATTCATCCAAGAATCCTACTTGCACAACAACTTGCGTCATGGTCAACCTGAGAATATCATGTATGTCATGGATATTTCTTTTTGTAATATTTCTTGTATATCTTTCCTTGAAGGTTGTTTCCATGATCCCTTTGGATATTAACAATGTAAACTTTGAAACGAGAACTGATACTGTTACCCGTTTCGTAGAGATAGCAAAAAATTGACCCGATTTTGAAAAGGGGCGATGCAAAACACACATATTTTTTTTAGAGCATAGTTTTTGGCACTTTAAATAACCGATATGATTACCTGTTTCGTAGGGGTAGTAAAAACGTGACCCGATTTTCAAAAGTGGTTAAACAGAATACACTTCTTTTTGTTGGGAGCATATTTTTGACATTTTAAATTTTCTTATGTATCAAATATAAATATTTGTTTTTAAATATTAGTGATTTTCATGCTGATTTTGAAATGTGTAGATGCAACATGTTGATGCAGCATACCTTTTTTTTAAAGGACTTATTTTTCACACTTTAAAATTTATTATCTCCAATTTTTTTATTTTTATTTTTATTTTTTATTTATTTATTTTTATTAAATTATGATTACTTAACGAATTTTCAAGTTGTTTTATTTTTATTTTTTTTTAAATATTGATTAGTTAAAAAAAACAAATATAAAAATATATATCTAAAAAAAGACAAAAAAAAAGTAAAGAAAAAAAATCTCATAAACCATAAAAGAATTTGGGAAAAAAAAATTATATATATATAGATAGTTAAGTAACTAAAAATATATAGGAAAAAAAAATTAAAAACAAACTAGATTAAACAAAAATAGAGAATTAACTAAAAACTAGTAAAAATATTAAAAAAATTTAAAAAAAACTAAAAAAATATGAAAATTTTAAAAATATGAAATTAAAAAAAAATTAAAAAACATTATAAACGTATAAAAAAATGTGTTTTTGATTAAGAAAACAAAATTGTTTTTTTATAAAATTTTCATTGTTAATTTAAAAACAAACAAATAAAAACATTATTATTATTATTATTATTTTTTAACTTTTATGTTTTTTAAAAAAAATATTAAAAAAGTTTCAATTTTATTAAAAATTAATAAAAAAATCTTTATTTAATTATTATTATTATTATTATTATTATTTTATAAAAAACACAAAATTTTGTTTAGAAAAAAAAATTTAAATTTTTAATGTTTTTATTTGTTTGTTTTTAAATTAACAATGAAAATTTTAAAAAAAACAATTTATTTATTTATTTTTTAATCAAAAACACATTTTTTTATACATTTATAATGTTTTTTAATTAAATTTAAAAAGACATATATTTTTAAAATTTCAATATTTTTTAGTGTAATTTCAGTTTATTTCTGTTTTTTAAGTTTTTTTTTAATGTTTTTAATATTTATTTTACTAGTTTTTAATTTTTTTTTGGGCTTAATTCTCTATTTTTGTTTAATCTAGTTTGTTTACTTAATTATATATATCTCAAATTGGTTTACATATTAAAAACATTTGTTTATACTTTTTAATTATTAATAGGTTAACATTATGAATTATTATTATGTTTTTTATTTTTATTTTTTAATATATATTTTAATTTATGTTTTGCTATGTTTCGTTTTTATATTAAATTTAAAATGTTTGATTATTTTTAAAAAGTTTTGCATTATTGTTTTAATTTGATTTTTATTTTATTTTTATTTTATGTTTTCATTATTTTTTTGAAATTTTAATGTTTTTCGGGGTCATGATAAAATATTTTATGCCATTATTTCAAAATGTTGAAATTTTTTCTTTGAATTTTTTTTTGTTATCCCAACGTCAACACTTTTCGTTTTGAGGGTGTTTTTTGCACAAAGTTTACCATTGAAAAAAAAATGTTATTTGAACATCAACACTTCGTTTTGAGGGTGTTTTTTGGACAATTTTTGCACAAAAAATTGGTTTTCACCGCCATTTTTAAAACATGTTGACAATTTACCCTAGAAAAAAAAGGTGTTATTCCAACACCAACACTTTTCGTTTTTAGCACTGTTTTTGATGTTTTTATGGGGGTTTTGGTCAGAGTTCCCGTTTCAAAGTTTACATTGTTTATTTATTAGAAGAGTCTTTTTAGTCTGGGCCCATGTCACATGGATTGTATTTGCATGCTTTTTTGAATCTTTCACTGCCATAAGGATAGTGATTATTTCTATTTGGAGTCCCCCATGTGGTAGAGAAGTTAAGTGTAATGCACCATTGTATTTTCACTTTCTGTTTTCACAGGTTAGTGCATATGTTTGCACAGTTCCTTTTGTTCACTGCACTGTGTTTCATTTTGACTGTACATGATCCCATCCTTCGGTTTAAAGGTCCGGAACAGCTTTTATGGATGCACTAGAAGTTTCAATTTACATGATCTGCAGGGTTAGGTTGCATGTAGTTAGATGCATTGCACCATCCTTTCGTTTTCCATGATGCAATTTTATTTCTTTGGTTTTTTCAAGCCATGAATAAGTCAGTTTTGAGCTTCGAGATGGCTTGGATAATATTTTGCGAAAGGAAAATTGAGGCAACTCACAGTCGTTGGCTTATCTGTCACCCTCTTCCTTGATTTGGTTTACATATTTCAAGTCAGTGATTTCTTGATGGAAAATATGATCCTTCAATTGGGAAACTATAAGAAAACCATGAAGCATGCATCTATTTAGCTATCTAATTCACACAATTGGTCTTGTTAAGAATGGTGTGTTCTTTCTTATCTATATGTGTAGAATAATATAAGGGGAAAAATTTTAGCGACTAAAGCATTAGAGGTCTAAAACTTGTCTTTGAAGGAATATCCTCCTCTTCTCTCAATAAGTTAGGATCCCTCTTCATCTTGTTGAAAAAAATAATGAGTGCCTATGCAGAGTCCTATGACATAAAATAAAAATATAAAAGGGTGAAATAAGAGAAAGGCTTCTTGCGCAGGAAGGTGAAGCAAGCGACTTTGCCGGGGTACTGTCAAGGTTCATTGGAAGTGAAGCAATATTTTTGTTCCTGAAGCGACTCTGTCGGGGTAGTCTAGGCTTGTTGGTAGCGGAGTAGCACCAAAGATGTAAAACTCAAACTCTGATTGATTTATTTTTCTGTACTATATTACCATTGTTTATGTCTACATGATATTGATGTGGCTTGTTTAATATTTTTGTTACACTGAGTAGTGGAGTTGTGAAGGCTATATATTTAATCGGGAAGAGTGGAGAGCTAAAGGTAACTCATTGATTAGATAAATACTTCCTAGAGAATGAGACTTTGTGCTTACAATGAAACTATTTCAGAGAAGCTGGGGTTATCCCAATGTGTTGCCAATGTTGTCTCTATGACAACGACCCTCTGAATTTTCTGCCTATGTTGATTTTGGAGCCTACGCTAATTGTCACTTCAAGCCCCCATGCGTCATCGTGTGGCTTGATTTTTTATTTCAGTGTTTTCTCCTAATGTCACATCCTCCTAAGTCAATGTATCTCAAGCGTTGTCACTTAACCATTAGAAGTGTTTGAGTTAGTAAGTTGTGCTTAGGTGAAATCACGGTCTTTCTTGACTTAGAAACTTGCCTTCTAGCCATGCACACACTCAAAAAGGCATACAAAAGTGGAAAAAGCAAGAAAATATCTCAAAAAGGCAAAAGCACACTTTTAGTTGACGAAGGCTTGCACTTGAGGTGAGCGCATTTTCTTCAGACTTCGAAAGTGTGCCCTACTAGGGCACACTCCTTCAAGATGAGAAAGCGCACCCTACTTGGGTGCACTCCTTCGTGATGAATATTTGCACCCTATCCAGTTGCATGCATGCCAACTTGTTGCATGAGGGTGCACTCCTAGAAAATAAGAAGCGCCATAACTCGTTCATAACTAATCCTTTCATCTGGTGACAAGTGGAACTCATGCATGAGTTAGTTTTGCATGTTGATCTCTTTAAATAAGCTTAGCTAATCATTCATTCATCATCATTTCCTCTGAGCACACAAATTTAAATCATCAAGCCCTTCATCAACCAATGCAACAAATAAGTTTGCATGCTCAAATCTTTAATTCTTTTTATCATTTCATTGTCAAATCTTGCTTTGTTTTATGTCAATTTCTTGTTTTGTGGTGTGTTTTCTAGCATTTTAGTTGGATCTTCATCTTGTAAGTGTTCATTTTCTGTTGCATGAGAGAAACCTTTCATATTCCTGAAACTCTTCATCTTCCCCCATGCACGCGACAACAAATTATATAGCCTTGTAGATCATTCCACTCCTATTTAACCATTAAATTCAACTTTATGTACATATTTTTGGGCTCTTTTTAGGCAGAGTGCACTCCCTCAGCTCGAAGCTCCTTGAGTATAAAAAATTATGCCATGTTAAACCTAGTTTTCTACCTAGGTGCATGGGTGCATCACGAAGGCATGAAGCTTTTCCCTTCGAACCTTCAGAGTGCTACAATGTGCCCTCTTTTCTTTAGGGCACATTGGCGCATTACGAATGCACAAAGCCTCACCATTCAACCCTTCAACACATGACAATGCACCCTCCTTTGTTAGATGCGTTTTGAAGACCCGAAGCTCCATTTTCCTCACCCTTCGTCATTTCAATGTGCGACGGTGCACCCTCCTTGTCTCGTAGCGCACATAGGGAAGACCTGAAACCATGTTTTATTATTCTTTCGACCCTTCAAGGTGTTACAATGTGCCCTGGATGAAATTTTCCTCTTTCTCGAGCGCATTAGCACACTACGAAGCCTCAAGTGACCCTACATGTCTCTTCGTGCTTCGAGAGTGAACCCTAGTAGTTTTCATGTGTATTTTTGCTTGCATGCAAGTTATTTTTGGCTTTCATTCATAGTTTTTTATACTCTATCATTCGTGGTGACTCTTTGAACATGATTTATAAATATTGTTGCATAGTTAGGAATTTTAAACTGATCTTGTCGCTATGAGTGTGATTCGATAAACATGTATCTATGCTACAAGAGCTACTACTGTGTCATCATCTGTTGAAGATATGCCGACATGCAAAGTAGCCTCTAAAAAAATCTCAAGAGCAAGTGTTGATGACCCACTTGAAGTTACAAAGTCCAATATTCCTATATACGCGAACACTATGTTTTATTGACAACGACAAGGGTTACCTAGAGCAATATCTACAACACGTTCATGCAGGAGACATTTCCTGAGGACTTAGAAGATGTGAATGAATATATAAACATTAAGAAGTCCATAATACACAATATCACTTGCATATACTTGGTCATTCCATGTGTTGAAGTTATAGAATGGATGAGTACACATATGGATGACTCACACCTTGCGCTATGCAGTGGAAGTACCAAACATATCGCCACCTATTATGGTGAGGATATGAAGACGTACTATAAGATGATCAAGCACAACGAATATGATAAAGATTCCTTTTACACAGGATGGGCTAACCTAGACACGACTGATGTTATCAAACAATGGTGTCGAGAACCTGCCAAGTTATGACATCGCCCAACAACAATTTATCTGACAAAGATCTTAAGAGACGTATATCAGTATTTGATATCTATGTATTGTCAGATGTTTGGGCACAAAAATGTTGAGGTATTCCAAGAGAATTGAATATATACACTCAATTTGGTGGTGAACCATGGAAAAGCTTTTAATTGGGCAAATATATTATCATTTGAGTTGTAGTGACATGTGGGGTGGGTCAAAGCATATTTGCAAGGAAATCAAGCTCTAGAATTTTACATGTCGGCATATATCTTGGATGGTATCTGTGCACGATATGCATTCCCAAAGTTGTATTGGAACTTGAATCCTAAAGAGAGGTTCCCAGTTTATGTCCAGTGTAGGGTGTTATAAGAAGGAAGCTTTAGAGGCATGTACGATAGATTGGTCGAACACTTCTTTGGAGCCATCTTTCACCTAATATTCGAGACTAATCTTCCAAGCATGACAGATCAAGTGAAGGAGCATCTTCAAGATATTCCAGATTGTTTTGTAGCACCCGAGGGAAATTAGATTAGATGCTTCGAATGTCAAACAACCCCTCATCTTATGCCGTAGTGTGTGGAAAACAAGGTGGTGTTGCAGGAGGTGGAAAATAACCTAGACAAGGGATTGTCAGGAACCCTTTACAGAAGGAAGAAAACTCTTTAGTCCATATTTCCATTAAGGATCATATTATATGAATTAAAAATTCACATGACATTCGTAGCCGAAAATGAAGAGCTGAGATCCCTACACTTAGACATCAAAGATTTCCATGCATATGATCCTAGGCGACTTGTTAGGAAAAATTGTGAAAGGATCGAGCATAATACAAGGTATTCATCAATATGTCGACCAAAGGATGAAAAGATATAGAATTATTACAATTCCAGAATGAAGACACATCCAACCATGAATACCAATTCATCTCATGATGCACCAGCTTAGGACTTGCAGGAGTAGGAACAAGAGGAGGAGGAAACAATACCTCAAGTAAAGAAGTTAGCTCCTAGGAAAAGGATCAAGTACTCATTAGGAAAGAGAAATAGAAAATGGAAATATGATCCTTTAAATATAGGAGATACAAAAACAAATCCAGAGAAGAGAGAAGAAGAAGAATAGGGGAGCAGGAAGTAGGATGAGTTTCTTGAGAAGCAACTGGTAGAAGAAGAAGAGAGGAGACAAATAGAGGAAGAACAATAAAGGCAGTCTTAGGAGGAGGAAATAAGGCAGAGGCTGGAAGAAGAGAAATTGCTTCATGAAATGGAGGAGGAGCATTATGACAAAGAAGAAAACATCTAGCCCATGGATGATGAACCCAGTACTCTAGGTGAACAACCACTCATATGATGACATCTTCCATTCAGAGAGATGGGGATTACACCTCCACTAGCAGACATAGTCACAAATGTTTTCAATGTAACATTTGATCAATTGAAGATGTGGATCATGCAGAAAAGGCAAAGGTACTTTCCCAATGATCCTTAGAACCCAGTCACAATAGCGACAAAAAAGGTGATCACCTCCAACACTAGAATAAATTTGAGGGAAGTTATGGCATCGAATGTTGCATTCGATACAGTGGCACAAGATAACACAAAGTATTTGCTAAATGTGAATGCTAGGCTGAGAAGAGAACTTGTCACGACGAAGAAACAGGTAGAGCATCTTGCAGGGGAGAACCAACGACTAGTATCACAGAACTCCAATACCGCATAATGATAGTCATCCATGCTAGATGAGTTGGGAACAATGGAGGATACCACAACACAATTATACGATGATATGATACTTATATAACAGGTCATGGATCCTTTCATTGGCATTCAGAAAAATGCACAGGAATGGTGAAACTCCTGAAGATAACAACTAGAGAAGTTGACTAGATGCAAGAGTGGACTGCCAAATATCCAAATGCCTCAGAGCATTTGGAGAACGGATAAGCTCTCTGTAGAAATAAATAGAGTGCAATTGAGACTCCACCTAAAAATTTACTCACATTTGGGAGCACAGTTGATTAATACTATGGCTGCATATAATCAACTGCATAATGGGTTTGAGTCTCTTACACAGAATCACAGATGCCCGCCATCGGATCCCTTGAAGTAATCAGAGGCAAGGAGGTTGTCTTTAAGGAGATAAGATATTACATTGAACAAATCAAGTAGGTAACAAAACAAGAACAGTTGGAAGTGACCAAATATGTTATTCAACAATATGCCTTTTCACTAGTCAAAGCACACATGAAGCTTTCATGGTTGTGGAATAATGTCTGATCGAGCTCCAAGAACATACTGTCAGAGGCATTGGAGGTAAGGGCGTGCTACAAGGATACTTTCCTGACTGGATCAAAGCCATCACAATAGAGTTCAAAGCATGGTAAAATTATAGCACAAATGAACTCCATAAAGAAGCACATTATCTATCAATTTGATGATTTTTGTCTTTTAGTAGTTTTGTCTTATTAGGCCACTGTCTCATGTGTAAATTGTCTTACGTAATAAATGTTATGTAATGAAGTACAAAGGACACAAGTGGAATATGAATGGAAACACATTGGAATGTAATAAGTCATAGAAGTCAAAGGGTCATGAGAGGTTCAAGGGTCATTATATTTGTTATAAATAACTCTTCATAACTCAAGCAAAGAAGCTTTTTTAAGAGGATTAGCCTTGGCTTCTCTTGTACTACATAGGAGATATATTGTTTTTTGGAGAAGCAAGTTGTGGCTTCGTGTTCCACTATTGGATACAATGATTCACTCATGTAATATTGTACTTGGGATCTCTCACTTATCATAAGAATCTCAATGAGCCAATCCTTCATACATGTACCATTTATATAGTTGGACTATTGTGGTTATGTGTACAATATATGTTTCTTTATTTACATGCTGAGTTAATGAACTATTTCGTTGCTTAGTTATGGTTTTTATTGAACGAATGCTATTAATTTTTTTTAAGAGGTGGTTCACGGGTGGCCGCTACATCCACGGAAAATTTTAGTAGATCAACCCTGAAGGGAATCTTTTAAATCCCTTTGGCCATACTAGCAGGGCCTAACCCCAAGGGCGTCGAGGAGAATTGACCCTGTGACCTCCCGATCGACGAGGTACTTAACAACGGTGACTTGACCAATTGAGCTAACCCTTGGGGCTTTTTTGGTGGTTCACGGGTGGCGCTACATCCACAAAAAATCTGGGCAGATCAACCCCGAAGGAAATCTTTTGAATCTCGTCGGCCAGAATAGCAAGGCCTAACCCCAAGGGCGTCGAGGAGAATTGACCCTGTGACCTCTCGATTGGTGAGGTACTTAACAACGAGGACTTGATCGAGGACTTGACCAGTTGAGATAACCCTTGGAGCTGAACGAATGCTATTACACTTTAAAAATTGTTGTTTATAATGTGGACTAATCTGGAGGTACTGAACAAAACTCTTTTTTATTCCCAGGTCCCATTTTAGGATAGTACTATTTCTTTTATAACCAGTGGCTCATTTCCCTCATACACCTTACATTGAGTGTCTCAAAAAGCTCACATTATTGTTGCCCAAAAGAGGCATTGTATTCTCTTATGTCTTATTGTAACTAAGGAACTTCTTGGAAAACCATTTCAATGATGGTCAGGACATATGACTGGATGGGACTCTTACACCAAATGGTGTGAGGTCTAATTGGGACTTAACATCGGAGAGATCCCCTTACAATGTTGGTAGAAGCTAACACTATCAACATTTTTGGTGCTAGAAGGAGGGCCATATGAAAAGCTATCCCTGTGAATTCTATTTGAATATTTTACCTTTAATGGCTTCATCCCAAATCATAATCCCGAGGTGTTTTACACAACCTTTATATCTTTCAATCCCCATGGAATTTTTTACATAACTTGTCGCGATTTAAATTTGATGGCAAAGTTACAACAACCGTTCTTATGTATGATGTTGAATTTGTTCAATTTTGCTTCGTGAATGACATCGATTCAAAATAAATCATTGCATGATTGTTTACCCTTACATTGGCTGGTCGTGTGAAGCAATGGTAATATTCTTTACCTATCACATCTATCACATATTTCGATCACTTGGTTAATGATATTTATCATGTTTTTAATAAATATGAATATCATGATGTTATTGATGAAATTGATCAACTAAGAATGGGATTTAATGAATCTTTTGAGCATTTTTCGTATTGGTTCCTTCATCTTTGTTATTAGTTTCCAGATGAGGATGTGGATTGGCAGTTTTTAGATGAGAAGTTTCGATTCTTAGTTTGGATGTCAAGGAAATATTTCGATTCAGATCCTTCTTTCAAGGAAGAATTTCAACTTCCGGAAGAAGAATCAGGAATTATCTTTGTCCCATTCCTCCTCCCTTTGATGTTCCATATGTTTGAACTAAACCAATCTTTGATTCAGAAGATCAATTCACTGACGAAGAACTCATATTTCTTTCTTATCTCTCTCCTGATGGTGATTCATCTGATCTTATCAATCAACCATCTTCAAATCTTGATATCCCTCCCATCAACTTACACTCGTTAATCAAGATGAACCCTTGGATGATCATGACCTTGATAATTTTATTCTCTCTGAATTATATGGTAATGGTCATTCAAGCAAGTTGGATGAACCTTTGTTGGACCACATGAAGATATTTATTTTCAATATTTTAAAAAGGAGTTTGATACGATTATCAAAGATTACCTTTCAGGTATATCTCCTTTTGATCAAGAAGATGACATGCTTATCATTGAAGAATTTTTTACTAGTCTTTAACATCTATCTTCTATTAGATGTCATGATTTAAATGTTGAATACCCTCTTAATAAGAAATTGACCATGTTTTCTTAGAATTCAAAAATAAGTTAGGTGTGTAGGGAACTTCAAGCAAGGATGATGTTTATGTGAAGTCCCTGTCACCATGACGATGTTGATGATTTTAGTCAATTTTTTATTTATCTGCACAACCTTTTCGTTGATGTCATCACATGGGATGGCAATGTGTTCTTGAGGGATGCTTCTTTTATTCACATAAAAAAATTTATCCCTCAAGAAAGGAGATTTAGTTTGACTATTGAACTTCCACCACTTCATCCCTTTTCAAGAAAATCCCTAATCGATAATGAAGAAACATAGAATAACCTCAATGAATCTTTTCCATCATTGATCCAAGAGTCCTACACACATGAAAACTTGGATCGTGGTCAACTTGAGAATATCATGTATGACATGGATATGTCTTTCCCTGAGATATCCTTTTTGAGATTTATTAGAAGAGTCTTTTAAGTCTGGGCCCATGTCACGTGTCTTGTATTAGCATATGCTTTTTCAAGTCTTGCATGGTCATAAGCCCATGATTATTGTTTTTGTGGATTCCCCATGTGGTAGAGAAGTTAAGTGTAATGCACCATTGCGTTTTCACTTTCTGTTTTCACATGTAAGTGTATATGTTTGAAAAATTCCTTTTGTTCACTACAATTCATTTCATTTTTACTATACATGATCACATCCTTTAGTTTAAAGGTCGAGAGAAACTTCTATGGTTGAACTGGAAGTTTCACTTTACATGATACAACCTTGTATTGTTTAGTTTAAGCTAGGTTAGGTTGCATATAGTTAGATGTAGTTTCATATACTCCTTTTCTTTTCCATGCTGTAATTTATTTCTTCGATTTCATCAGGCGTTGAATAATTTGGTTTTGAGCTTTGACATGGCTTGGCTAATAGTTTGCGAAAGGAAAAATGAAGTAGCTCATAGCCATTGGCTTATCTGTCACCCTCTTCCTTGATTTGGTTTACATATTTCAAGTCAGTGATTTTATGATGGAAAATACGATCCTTCAATTGGGAAACTATAAGCAAACCATGAAGCCCACGTTTATTTATATCTCTCTTTCACAAACTCGGTCTTCTTAAGAATGGTGTGTTCTTGCTTATCTATATGTGTAGAATAAGATAAGGGGAAACCCTTTAACTGGTCGAACAAGTCATCAATCCTCAACAAAGGATACCTGTTCTTGATGGTCATGTTTTTCAACTCCCTATAATCAATGCATAACCTAAGAGTAGCGTCCTTCTTCTCCACAAACAACACTGGTGTACCACAAGGTGACACACTTGGTCTAATGTATCCCTTGTCAAGAATTTCCTTCAATTGCAACTTCCGTTCCACTAACTTTGGTGTGCTCATCCTATAAGGTGCCCTTAATGCTATCGTTTCCCCTAGTACCAACTCAATAGAGAAATCCACTTCCGTGTGAGGTGACAACTATGAAATATCTTCCGGAAACACATCCTGAAACTACTGTAGAACCGGGTACATTCTCAATACCTCACATCCTCAACATACTTATCTTTATTGAAAGAAATATGTACTGCAAATAATACAAACCCTTTCCAACGACTACGCTTTTCTTGCATAAGTGTAACCATTTTGACTGACATTGCCTTCTTACCCTGCAAGATTCTCTATTCTCTATTGTTATCCAAGCACTCAAAATCCTTGTCATAACAATCCACCTTGTTCCTATGAAGATACAACTAGTCCATACCCAAAAGCATACTATATGATCTTGACGGAAGTACAATTAGATGTGCTGATGTAATGGCATACCATTCAACTCAAATGCACAATCTCTTACCTAATGATGAACTCTCTTCTTTGAACCTGTAGCCAACTGCACTAACTAAGATTTTGGATGCACTTCTTTATTCAAACCACACTTATCCACCAGGTCAGGATTAACATAACTATAATTATATCCAGGGTCAATAAAAATAGAAACAACTTGATCACAAAGCTTACCATCCATCTTGATAACAGATGCCTAGTGATATGAATACCTATTCTCCAATGTTGCATAGATCCGTGGAACACTTTTTCCAACATACCAAACTGTCTGAACTTCATGTGCACTGTATATCTGTAGTCTACCACCCTGATGTTGTGAACAATATCGTCTGCAATGCTCTCCACCACAATTCCAACACTGTAAAGGTTTCCTATCATCACCCTTTTTTTGCTCCTCAGACTGTGTTAGAGTCGGTCTAGTAGCCCTCCACCGGAGATCAAAGCTCTTTGCATTTCATGATTAGGTGTCCCATCAGTGTGATCATGTTGCATTCCATTAGGCATGCCATAATCCTGGTGGAGGGGGTTTGTGTCTTTATTCCCCTCTTGTTTGGCACTGCTGGTTCAGGTTTGTTCAAGTAAATAAAGTCCTTAAAGGGTCATTCATCTTGCTTTAAGTTTTAAGGTCTTAGGTCTAGGGTTGAGTCCATTTTTGTCTTGAGAGGTCATAAAGGACCAGCAGGCCAGAGGGATGTTCTTCCTTAAATATTTTTTCAAAGATTCCCATCATTGTACAGCTAAATTTTCACTTTGTTCTCAAAAACTCTATTTTTGAAAACAAAGGTCATTATCTCATTTTTGTAAAAATTCTCAAAATTTCAGATTCTTCAAATGTCGAAGCGCAACCTTGGTCTCCTTTGCCAGAGCATCCTAGAAGCTATCCCTACAAAAATTTTCAGAAGAAATCATCATTTCAACCAATTTTTCAAAGAAAAGAAATCAAAGGTCAGAGCCAATTAATTCAAAAAGTGTCAACACTCAAAACATTACAAAGTGGGTTTTGGGCAAGTAAAAATCAAAAGGAAACCTATAAAAGCACATCACTCCTCATTTACAACTCATTTGCCTCCTACAAGCTAAGTGAATCCTTGCAAATTCGATTTGAGGAGTTCTTGAGCAAGTTGCGCAGTTTTAGAGGTGCGCTACGCGTCAGGAGAGGTGCGCTACGCGTCAGGAGAGGCGCGCTACGCGTCAGGCAAACTTTTCCAGTGTTAATTTACAAGTGCGCTACGCGTCAGAGGTGCGCTACGCGTTGGGCAAGGCGCGCTACGCGTTGGGGATTCAGCTCAAAAAAAACTGCCAGCAAGTCATCAAAACAACTTTTCTCTCAGGCAAAGTGCAGGTAGGCTTCTCCTCTATGCCTAAATTTGGTTTTGCACAATGAAAAAGAGAATTAATGTGTTCAAATTCTATGTAAATGATAAATCAAAACCCTCTCTTGTTATGGAAAATTTAAAGTTTCAATGGCACTAGGGTTTTGAATTTCTCTTGCTGTCCAAGGTTGCCCTTTGTAAATTCCTTTTTCCCTCATTTTCATCACTTTTCTCCCTCAAATTTTCCCTTGAAATTTCATCATTCTCCTCTTTAAAATTCCTAAAAGCATATTTAATTCCTAAAACCCTACTTCTCTTTAAAATCCCATAATTTGGTAATTTCCCATGTTTGTTTTCCCTAAATTCCTTCTTTGTGTTTATTCTCCCTAATTCCCACATGTTCCCCTATCCCTAACAGTTCCCTTGTATTTATGTCCCCTTGGTGACAACATTTGAAAAAGTCAAAAAGCAGTTAATTGGGTGCCAAGTCAGCAATATATTTCAGTCATCTTGCCTTCATAACCATGTCAGAAACCGAATCAGATTATGAGCAGAGCTATGACAGTGGTTCAACACCAGAGGTAGAAGTGCCAAGGAGGCATCATAAGGGTGGTAAGGGTGGTCGACATGTCAGAGAGGAGCCCACTTCATTGGCTCATTTGCAATCTTGTCCACTTGCAATGTCATGTTTTCGATATCAATCATGCTTTGGATATTGTGAGAGGATCTCACAAATTCAACACCATAGAGAGCTGGTTCGCTTGTTTGTCCTACATTTGCACAATGGCCATGTGAACCTTGCAGGAGTGGATTTCACCTTATCACCTGAAATGGTTGCTCAAGCCACCGGGATACCAAATGTTGTGGAAGAGTGGACCAAGCGCAAGCTGCTAGAAAAATTTCATTATCAACCATACATCAAACCTGGATGCATGAGGCACCTTACTGCTGTTTTTCCTTTCAGATTCCTAAGGGATGAGTATGCACCCTTGATGAGGCTCATTATGCGCTATTTCACTTGTGAGGGCAGATTTTCACGTTTATATTCGTACCATATCTGTTTGTTGATGCATTTCACCCAGGTACGAATGATGAACATTCCATTTTTCATGTGCCGAAATATAGAGAAGATGGTGCCCGTAGTGCAAAGGAAGAATCTCGCACAGCAGCTCAAAAGTATATATCATTATGCACTGATCGAGATCATAGTGATGCATCAGTTGGCACAGCAGGGTATTGCTTGGGAGGATTTCATTTCTCGTGATTTCTTCATGGTGCCACAGCCACCTCCCGAGGTTATCCGTGATGAGGGAGGACCTTCACAGCAGTTTGATATTCCTGAGCCAGAACATGTCAACACTCCTCCAGCATATGTTACATATCAGAGAGGCCACAGGGTCTTATTTGCATCTGCACGGCGAGTATTATCTCCACATCAGGTGGAAGGGGTCTCGCCTTCTTCATCGGCACAACGAGTGTTATCTCCACATCAGGTGGAAGGGGCCTCGCTTTCGACAACAGCACAGGTACAAGAGAGAGGCAAGCAGCCCAAGATTGATGAGGGGCCATCAGGTGTTCCAGGCATAGATATTATTGACCTTGATATCTTTTCTCCTAGCCTAGAGTCAAAGGAGATCATCCAGCAACTAAGGGCTGAAAATGACTTGTTGCAGCAAAAGTTGGAGAGGTTGGACTCTTGAGGGATAAGCTTAGACTGTTTTATACTTTGTATCTCTGCAATTTTGGAAAAGGAAAGACCAGGGTTTTGCAGCACTATTTGGGATTCCTGTGGTTATTTGTGTTGATGGTGTGCTTCTCTCCTGTACTTGTAAGTGTGTTATGTGTATCATTTTCCTACTTCTCTTTTCTGCACATTAAGTAAATGAAGTGTTAAGGTAGAATTCATAATTTATATGCTCTGCCTTTAAGTTTGCTTAATATCTATGTTTTCCTCTGTCTAAAGAGAATTCTCGAAAGTTTTCTTGCTCTCTTTAGCTCCTCACCAGTCATTTCTATCCATTCACTTAATTCAAAGGCATCAAGACAATCTCCTACCTTGCCCCAAAAAGACCTCTGCAAAAACTGTGTCTCATCCCCGCACCCAAAATTGCTGTGCTTAGTTTTCCACCAAAACTTTAAAAATTTAAAATCAAACTTTCCCTATCAGTTTACTAGCCTAAAATCAGTGTTCTTTATTGGTCATCTCCACCCTTTGAAGACCTTTTGCCGAGATAGACCCGGAGAGAGCCCTCTCCTGCCCCATAGGGCTAGCTACGAGGCTAAGTGGTTTGATGTTGCCTTGGATTTTGTCTTTTTCAGCTTGAGGCTAAATTCAAGCGCTAACAGACTGAAATCCCTATCCTTTATTAGATGCATTGAACTTCTTATTTGGTGACACATTCTGTTTATTACTTGTATCTTGAGGTCTTGTTCACTTCTTATCCCATTTTCCTTTATTGTTTGCATTACCTTTCCTGTCTGGCTTAGTCTAATATCTATGCTTTGATTGCTCATAACAATGCTTTAGCTTATGGATGGCCTCATCCAATGATCTAGGCTCATCAAACTCAATATTGTCCTTGAATGCTACTAGAAACCATTGATGAATCATTGGATTGCAGGCTTATCCTCCTTGAGGTAAGGCACATACTTCAATAACTCCAAGAATATGCTATTGTACTCCTCATTGATCAGAGATCCCATCTTTATCTCGTAGAACTATTTTCCCTGTCGTCATAATATCTCTCTGATAGATACTTCTTCCTGAATAGTCTCTCAAACTCACTCCAAGTCAACTCCTCTTTATGAATACCTCTGACATTCTTTACATCTTCCCACCAGATATTTGCTTTACCTTTAAGACTGAATTTTGCTATCCTGGCCTTCATGTTTGCTGAGTAATCATGCAATCTAAAAAATTTATTCATCCCAAGCAACCATGCTTCAAAATCCTATGACTTCTTCATTTATCCATCAAATATAGGTGGCTTTGATTTCTTGAACTCATCCGAAAAATATCCCCTGTCACTCATCCTATAAGGATGATAATGATGATGACCATGATACTTGTCTGAACCAGAACTAGAGTAAAGCCCAAGTCCACTACCTCGTCTATCGGGTGTATCCAAGAATATTCCATCTTTGACCATGTCATCTCTATCCAACCTGTGCCCACAATGTGACATGTTGCCATGTGCTTCGTTATTCCTATCCTCATTTCCATGAATAATTCTACATGATCCCTATCTCTGCAAGTTTGACAAGCTTGAAGAATCACCACATTGACCTCTGCTTGATTCTCCTATTCCATAGCAAGTCTCTCTTGTGATTGAATGATTCAGTCATTATCTTTTTTGCATCTCCTTATTTCTTCCTTCAAACTTATCAAAGTGTCTTCTATGTGAGGGGAGTACTCATCACCATGTTTCTCATCTGATCTATAAAGAGAATCTCGTGAGATGTACTCTATCATCTTGCTAGTCATCTTGATCTTCTCTTCCTGCAAGGTATATCATGTTAGCTAAACCAAATCGTAAAAAAACCAATGTACCTCAGTGTAGTTTAGGGGAGGATATCTCGTCTATAAGACCAACCAGATTAGTGCAATACATATATAAACATAATCATATCAACATTTAATCATCATTTCAATCATTATCCAGTCATTAATGCATGACCATACCAACCACATACCATGACCTCATGCATGACAACTATCACCATGTCAATGTATTCATAACAACATATAAACACTGACATGCATGACCAATGCACAACCGACATGCACTCATGATGACCACATCCAACAACAACACCATCAAATTTTCACATGGCGACACCATTGCAACTATGACCAACACCATTTATATGAAACAAGTACATATACCACAAGCATAAGGAACACATATGGTATTGACATGCATTTATGACCAACACACACCACCCATCTAGTCCAAGGGGTGATCCATTCTTTGATACCACTCTGTAACACCCTCCTCCCACATTTACCCAAGATAATCGGGTTGTCAGGGTAAACATGTGACGGGAGGCTACTATGATGTGATTAAACTCCCCATGTATAGTTAAGGAATTGGAACCCACAAAAAAAAAACCATTATGACCTTTCACACATGCTATAGAACCTTCATGAGCCAACTAACCCTTCTAGGTGACCAACCTCTGAGACAAATTCCCATTTCCCTACCCTAGAGTCTCAGTCACTCCCATGAATGGGAATTCATGCAACTGGGACCGTTAGTCATTCCCACAACAAGGCATCCATGTGACTGTGGACTTTTTTAGCTAGTTTTGAGCCAACGACCCCAAATTTTGTGCCACATTTTTAGGGCCAGGACTCAGGCCACTTCCCATAACTTCATGAAAACTCCAATAATGATAAATAACAATGATACAAGATTACTAATGTAAATATTTAATCAATGACTTGACTGGACCCCAACTGGCCATGACAAAGATTTCGTTAAACATGTTGCAAATATGTAATCTACAGGTCATAACAACATATCTGAGCATAAGGGTCTCATACTTATCTGAGATTCATAAGAAAACGTTGTTGCCTTATCAAAATAGATGAATTATCATCTATTAGGTCATATATTCATTATTCATTCATTTCTAATCAAAACATGATGAACTCCATACTTCAAGACTTTCATAAAACATCCTCACACCATCATATATTCAACAGAAATAACAAAGATATGAAAACCGTAAAAACCACATATGAACAAGTACATTTATCCATTGAATATAAGAGGAAAGGAGATATTATTAACATATGCAAAATGAAACCAGGTCTAGGACTTCCAAGTACCACCCGACCATAGATTGGCTGAACCAATTCTTTCTTTCAGCCAATCACCCTCGTGCCATATTCCAAGCATGAATTTGGGATCTCATGGAACAAATCCAATAAAACCAAACCAGGGCTTGCATAGGCCAAACCACCTCAACCCTCAACTGGTGATTACACCTCATGGTTGGACATCATTAACCATCACCAGATTGATCTCTAATCATGTTGTCTAGGGCTCCAAAGAGTTTGTTCCAACCAGGGCTTCCAGGACTAGTAACTCAACCCACAATTGTTGTCGGGCTTCCAGAGCGTTTTTCCAACCAGGGCTTCTAGGACTAGTAACGCAACCCACCAAGGGCTTGCAAAGTGTTTGTACAACGAAGGCTTCCAGGACTAGTAACTCAACCAAAGCTGTTATAGGGATTCTAGAGCATTTTTCCAACCAATTCTCCCAAGAACTAATAACTCAACCCATAACCATAAGGAACATGGGAACCAACCTGAAAATGAAAGGAAAGAAACCCACAATACCATGGCTATCCAGGAAAAGGAAAGGCTAGGAAAAACCACCATCAATCTAGGCAATCCTCCAAGCCAATGAAATCACATGCATGTGCCATACATGCCAAAACTAGCAAAGAAATCATACATGCAACTTGGTACCTGCAAGAAAAACCATTGCAGTTGTTGATCTCAATGTCCTCTTGCGCTTTTGTACTCTTCCTTTGCCTTCTTGCTCGAAATCCAAGGTATGCCACACTCATCCAAGAGTGTTGGAGAGAGAGAGTAGAATAGAGAGCTCCAAGCTAAAATTGACAAAAGACATACATTGATCCTCATAACCCTTTTTTATTAGAGAGGCCTCTAATTTCTTCAATTTTCCATTATTTTCATAAATAAAATGCCAATTAATGCCACTTTTACTTTCCAAATCCTTTGCCATTTCCTTTTCCAATTTACATAGCCTTTAATTAATCACAAGTGATCCCCATCAATATGTTTTTTCTCAACATTCAACTTAGAATATGTGTCCCATGACCATGGCTATTATTTTTCCTTTATTAACTTTATTACATGAATTTTTGACCAGGACTATTACGGTGCCCTCTTTGCTTTAGGGTGCATGGGTGCATCACGAAGGCACAAAGCCTCATCATTTAGCCCTTGAAAATGTGATAGTGCACCCTCCGTTGTCTTGAGCCCATAGGCTCACTTTGAAGACCCAAAGCTCCATTTTCCTCATCCTTCGTTAGTTCAGAGTGTGACAATGTTCCCTCCTTGTCTCCTAGGGAACATGGGCACGTAGGGAAGACCTGGAGCCATGTTTTCTCATTCTTTTGACCTTTCAGGGTGCTGCAATGTGCCCTGTCTGATTTTTTCCTCCTTCTTGAGTGCATTAGCACACTACGAAGCCTTGAATGACCATGCATGTCTCTTCATGCTTCGAGAGTGCACCCTTCTAGTTTGCATGTGTATTTTTTCTTTCATGCAAGTTATTTTTGGCTGTTGTTCATATTTTTTTATGCTCTATGATTCATGGTGACTCCTTGAAAGTGATTTAAAAATATTGCTGCATAGTTAAATGTTTTAGGCTGATCTTGTCGCTATGAGTGTGATTCCACAAACATGTGACCTTGCTACAAGTGTTACTACTGTGTCATCATCTGTTGGAGATATGCGGCCACTCAAAGTAGCCTCTAAAGAAATCTTAGGAGAAAGTTCCAAAGTTCAATATTCCTATATATGCAATCACTTAGTGTTTTATTGACAAGACAACAGAGGTTACCTGGAGCAATATCTACAACACGTTCATACAAGAGACATTTCCCGAGGAATTAGAGAAAGTGCATGCATATATAAATATTAAGAAGTCTAGAATACACAAGATCACATGAAGATACCTGATCATGCCATGTGTTGAAGCTATAAAATGGATAATTATACATATGGATGACTCACACCTTGTGATACGCAGTGAAAGTGGCAGACACTTCGCCACCTATTATGGTGAGGATATGCAATTGTATTACAAGATGCTCAAGCTCAATTAATATGCAAATGATACCTTTTACACAATATGGGATAACCTTGACATGACTGATGTTATCAAGTAATGGTGTCGAGAGCCCGCCAAGTTCCAACATTGCCCAACAATAATTTGTCCAACAAAGATCTTAAGAGACATATATCAATATTTGATCACTATGTATTTTCGAATGTTTGGGCACAAGAACACTGAGGTATTACAATAGAAATGGATATATATACTCAATCTGGTGGTGAACCATGGAAAATATTTTAATTTGGTGGATATATTATCATTTGAGTTGCAAATATAGGTGGGGTGGGTCAAAGAATCTTTGCAAGCAAATCAAGCTCCAAAATTTTACATGTCTGCATATCTCTTGGATGGTATTTGTGCACAATATGAATTCCTGAAGCTCTATTAGAATTGGAGTCCTAAAGATAAGTTCCTAGTCTATGTCCACTGCAGGGTATTATCAGAAGGAAGCTTAAGAGGTGCATACAACAGATTCGATAAACACTTCTTTGTAGCCATCTTTCGCTTGATATTTGAGACGAATCCGCCATGCATGACAGATCAACCGAAGGAGTCTCTTCAAGATATTGCAGACTGGATTGTAGCTCCCAAGGAAACTTACATCAAATGCTTGAGATGTCAAAAAACCCCTCATCTTATGCCGTAGTATATGAAAAACAAGGTGGCCATGCAAGAGGTGGCAAATCAGCTTGACAAGGGACTGTCAAGAACCCTTCATAGGAGGAAGAAATCCCCTTGGCCCAAATTTCCATTAAGTATAGGATTATATGAATTAAAGAGTCATAGGACATTGGCATTCGAAACTAAATAGTTGAGCCACCTACACTTCACCACCAAATATTTCCATGCACATGGTCCTAGGCGAATTATTAGGAAACATTGTGAAAGGATTAGGCATAATACAAGGTATTCATCAATATTCCGACTAGAGGATGAAAAGATAAAGAATTGGTACAATGAAAGAATGAATACACATCTAGTCATGAACACCATTTCAACTCAAGATGCACCAAATCAGGACTTGTAAGAGCAGGAATAGGAGCTAGAGGAAACGACGCCTCAAGTAAAGAAGTTATCTCCTAGGAAAAGGATCAAGTACTCACCAGGCGATAGCAATGGAAAATGGAAATATGATCCTTTAAATATAGGAGCTACAAAAATAGAACCAGAGAGGGGAGAAGCGGAAGAAGAAGAAGGAGAAGAAGAGGAGGGCATGAAGCAATATGAGTTGCTTGAGAAGCAACTGTTAGAAGAAGAAGAGAGGAGACAGATAAAGGAAGAACAACAGAGGTAGTCTTAGGAGGAGGAAGCAACGCAAAGGTTGGAAGAAGAATAGTTGAATCATGAATAGGAGGAGGAGAAGTATGAGGAAGAAGACACCATCCAACCCATGGATGATGAACCCAGTACTGTAGGTGAACAACCACTCACAAAAGGAAATCTTCCATTTGGAGAGATGGAGATTACACCTCTACCAGTAGACATAATCGCACATGTTTGCTACATAACGCTCGGTTATCTGAAGAAGAGGATCATGCAACAAAGGCATAGATAATTTCCCAATGTTTCTCAAAACCCAGTCTCAACAGCGATAGAAAGGTGGTCACCTCCAACACTAGAATAAATCCGAGAGAAGTTATGGTAGCGAATGTTGCATTCACGATAGTGGCACAAGATAACAAGGAGTATTTTCTAAATGAGAATGCCAGGGTGAGAAGAGAACTTGTTGTGACAAAACAACATGTAGAGCATCTTGTAGAAGAGAACCAACGATATTTATCACAGAACTCCAATACCGCAGAATGGAAGTCAACCATGCTAGATGAGTTTGGACCAATGGAGGATATCATTGCATGACTACACAACGATATAATACTTATGCATCATGTCATGGCTCCTCTCATTGGCATTCAAAAGAATTCACAGGAAGTGGTGAAACTCCTGAAGATAGAAACCAGAGTAGTTGAGAAGATGCAAGAGTGGACTACGAAATATCCAAATGCCCTAGAGCATTTGTACAAGAAGGATAAGGTCTCCGCAGAAATAGATAGCGTGCAATTGAGACTCCACCTACAAAATTACTCATAGTTGGGAACGCAGTCAGTTAACACTATCGCTGTATAATGGGTTTATTTATCTTACATAAAAGAATGGGATGCTCGCCATCAGATCCCTTGAAGAAATCAGAGGCAGGGAGGTCATCTTTTAGGAGATCAAATATTACATTAAACAAATCAAGTGGGTAACATAACATGAACGCTTGGAAGTGACCAAAGATGTTATTCAACATTATGCCTTTGCACTAGTCAAATCACACATGAAGCTTTTATGGCTATGGAATAATGTCCAGTCGAGCTCCAAGAACATACTATCAGAGGCATTGGAGATAAGGGCGCACTACAAAGGAGATTTTCCAAACTGGATTGAAGCCATCACAAAGGAGTTTAGAGCATGGTACACTTATATCAAAAATTAGCTCCATGAAAAAGCACATGACCTATCCATTTTATGAGTTGTGTCTTTTGAAAGTTTTGTATTATTAGGACACCATCTCATGTGTAAATTGTCTTATGTGATAAATGTTATGCAATGGAGTTCAAAGGAAACAAGTGGAATATTAATGGCCACACATTGGAATGTAATGAGTCATATATGTCAAAGAGTAATGAGAGGCTCAAGAGTCATCATATTTTTTATAAATAGCTCCTCATAACTCAAGCAAAGAGGTTTTTTTGAGAGGCTTAGCCTTGGATTTTCTTTTTTCTTTTTTCCAAAAAAAAATCGAACTTTTTATTAACCGAAATAAAAAGTTACATAGTATATGCATAAGCATTCATTTTTGTTGTATGATTTGCATAATCATAGAGCTCACAGGATGAAAGGTATACAATCCTATCCAAAAAACATGAAAAAACCACTGATCTGATGCACAGGCCTCCTCATATTGAGGAAAACAGCCCCTTTGATCAGTTCATTACAGTAAAAACAATTTATCCATAGGATCAAAAAGCATCCAAAAACAATTGTTGTATCTTCCCAGGCCTCCTCGGAGAGGAAAACAACCCAAAAGAGGAAGAAAACAAACAAAATGGTAGTCTAAAATAAAAACATAATAGCAGTCATAGTCTATAGCATGTGAAAAAAAGTAAACACATCTAAATCACAGTGTGTTATAAAGAAATGGAAACCAGTAAAAAAAGAGAGCTATGAATATGGTGGGTGATCTGACACACGGATCTTGCCCTGGTCCTCATCCTCTATCCTCCAACTGCCCATATCTTGTTGCAGACCCACTTTAGAAAGCTTGTCTGCTGCATCATTGCGATCCCTATAGATGTGGCAAAGAGAAAAAACATTAAAGGAATACTTTAGATGTTTTGTCTCTTCTAATAATGGTGATAAAATGTAATTCTGACATCTGCTCTCTCCATTGAACCATTTTATAGTGTTCATTGAGTCCCTGAATATCTGAACCGTGAGAATGTCTAGGTGAATAAGCTAGCAAAGGAGAAATTTGAGAGCTAACAGCTCCGCAAAATTGTTTGTTCCAGTCCCCAGCCCCACTGAGGCTTTAAGACATCTGCTTTGATTTATGTGAATTACCAAACCTGCTCCAGCTCTATTGTTTTGGGAAGCCCCATCAAAATAAGCCCATGGTATTCCTTCCTTGATGTGTTCCACTCTAGATATCCTGGAGGAGTTTTCTTTAATAGGCTTGGGTATACTTGCGTAGACTGAAGTACATTGGATTGCAATGGCCTCATAGGGAGTATACTTATCCATAAAGATGCAGCTGTTCCTTGCTATCCAAATGCCCCATGCTATGATAAGAGGCAGATTTCACATGTTCCCTTCCGGATATAGCTGCCACCATTTTTGCCATACTTTTGAGAAAAAATCCCCTTCCCAGGATATAGTCTTTTGGAGCAGTCTTCCAACCTCCAAGCCTTGGATTTTCTTGTCCTACATAGGAGATAGATTGTTCTTTGGAGAAACAAGTTATGGCTTCGTGTTCTACTATTGGATACAATGGTTCACTCATATAATACTATACTTGGGATCTCTCACTTATTATCACAAGCTAAATGAGTCGACATTACTTCATACATTTATCGTGTATATAGTTGGAATATTTTGGTTATGTGTACAGTATATGATTCTTTACTTACATGCTAGGTTAATGAAATATTATGTTGCTTAGTTATGGTTGTTATTGAATGGATGTTGTTACTCTTTAATGATTATTGTTTATCGTGTGGACTAATACGCAGGTTCTCAACAAGTCTCTCTTTTATTCCTTGGTCCCCCTTTAGGATAATACTATTACTTTTCTAACTAGTGGCTTGTTTCCCTCACCATCCATGGAATTTTACCTCATACACCTTACATTAAGCATCTCACAAATCTCACATTCTTAATTCCCCAAAGAGGCATTGTATTCTCTTATATATTATTGTAATCAAGGCACTTCTTGGAAAACCATTTCAACGGTGGCCAAGCCGTATTGTTGGGTTGTGTTATATTCTTTCCACGACTAGCCCACATAGTTAACCGAGGGGTTAGAGGGGGAGTAGAGCCCTCCCTTCGTTGCATTGATTGCATAGCGGGGGGAGTCACAGGGGGTTTGAAGGGTGCAGGTAACCCCACTCTATGGGGTTCGCGGCAGCGCCCCAGAAAATTTTGGTTTTGGACCCTATGTTAGGTTGGACGGACCTACTTATGGTTTTGTGCATGATTTTCGCACATGGTTTTGGATGCGATGGTTTTCGGTCCATGGTTTTGGACGCAATGGTTTTTAGTCCATGTTATTGGATGCTTCGGCATGTATAAATATGTATTGTAACATTGAAAGGAACATAATGAAAAATCAAGCTAGTAGTCCCAATTTTTTGATCCAGGGAAAAATCTCTGTTATATGTGTTTTATATGTTATGCTCTCGCATTGTTTATTTTCCGTGTTTTAGAATTCGTATGCAGGTAATTTTTGTACGGGGTTAAAACCTACATTTGGTATCAGAGCTGTTTTGGCTTCAAGGGGACGCCTTTGTTGCTGAGGGGTTTCGCTCGGGCCTGTGGTAGACCCTGTTCAGTGGGAGATCTGCGAGATCGATTCTGGTGGTGAAAGAAGATGGCGAGTAGTGGAAAGATAGAGATCGAAAAATTTAATGGTCAAAGTTTTGAGTTGTGGAAACTCAAGATGGAGGATCTGTTGGTGGATAAAAATCATTGGATCACAGTAGATCCGGGTACTAAACCAACGGGAGTGTCCGATGAAGAATGGAAGAAGTTGGATTGGAAGGCAAAGAGCACAATACGCTTGGGTGTCTCAAATTTAGTATTGCTGAATGTATCAAGGGAAGCTACGACAAAGGCTTTGTGGGACAAGTTAGGGACTTTGTACCAATCTAAGTCTCTGGTGAATAAACTATTCCTGCAGAAAAAGATGTATAACCCGAGGATGAAAGATGGAGACTCAGTGACAGAGCATCTAAACGCATTTAATAGTGTGGTAAGTCAGTTAACATCTGTTGATATTAAAATTTCAGATGAATATAAGTGCATCAGTTTGTTGTGTTCTCTACCAGATTTGTGGGATGGTCTTGTTATTGCAATAGGCAGCAATGAAACTACCTTGCAGTTTGATGAAATAGTCTCATCCTTGCTGACGGAGGAGATGAGATGGAAAAATATGGAGAGCGAGAATGGTGATTCCTTGTCTGTACGAGGACGGTCCTAGAACATAAACAAAAATAAGTCATCGAGTGGGAGATCTAAATCTAGAGGGAGATCTAAATCTCCAGGAAAACCTATAAAGGTGGTGTGTCGGAAATGCGGAAAGGAAGGGCACTACAAAAGGGACTGTAAATCTAAATCTCCTGATAAAGGAAAGGGGTATGATGATGCTCCTTCTGTAGAGGCGAAAACCACCTCAAATGAAGGTGGGGATGTGTACTTGGCTTATTCAAGTACACATGTAGATCATGAGGCATGGTTGATTGACTCAGGTGCATCCTTTCACTTCACTCCCCATAGAGAGTAGTTCTACGAGTATGAGAAATATGATGGCAGTGATGTCTTCTTGGGGGATGACAGGAAGGCTAGAATCATTGGTTGTGGAAAAGTAAAGTTGAAGTTGCAAGGTGGAAGGGTTAGAACACTTTCTGGTGTTCTGCATATTCCTACATTAGCTAGAAATTTGATTTCTATAAGCAAGCTGGATGATGCAGGTGTAAAAACAGTGTTCGAGAAGGATACCTATAAGATAGTTCGGGGAGCACTGGTTTTGATGCGGGGAGTTCAGATTGGAAATCTGTACAAGTTGTAAGGTAGCACAGTTGTTGATGGGTGCAACAGTTCTGTGGTTCTCGAAAGTGGAGCAGAAAATCTAGTGATCTCTGGAGAGAAGACCATGTTGTGGCATCAAAGGCTTCGACATATTGGAGAGAAGGGCCTTCAAATACTTCATGGTAAAGGTATGGTAGAAGGTATGAGTAATATCTCTTTGGATTTTGATTTCTATGAAGATTGTGTATATGAGAAGCAGAATTGGGTGAGTTTCCCCTCTGGTGGTAAGAGGGCAAAACATATATTAGAGCTTGTGCATAGTGATGTGTTTGGACTTGTGAAGGTTCCATCACTAGGTAAGTCTGTGTACTATGTATCATTTATAGATGAATTCTTAAGGAATACATGGATATATTTCCTTAAGAATAAATCTGAAGTCTTTGACAGGTTTAAAGAATTTAAGGCTCTGGTGGAAAACTAGACAGAGAAGAAGATAAAAGAGCTGAGAAAAGATAACAGTGGAGAGTTTTGCAGTAAGGAATTTGAAGAATTCTATAAGAAGTGTGGTATAGCATGATAGAAGACTACTCCATATACACCTCAGCAAAATGGAGTTGCAGAAAGAATGAACAAGATGTTGATGGAAAGGGAAAGAAGCATGCTCAATGGTGTCGGGTTAGGATAGGAATTCTGGGTAGAGGCAGTGGAGACAGCATGTTACCTGGTCAACAGATCACCTTCATCAACGTTGGAGGTGTAGGTTTTAACCTCGTACATAAATTACCTGCATACGAATTCTAAAACACAGAAAATAAACAATGCGAGAGCATAACACACAAAACACATATACACAAAGATTTTCCCCTGGATCCCAAAATCGGGACTACCAACTTGATTTTTCATTATATTCCTTTCAATGTTATAATACATATTTATACATGCAAAGCATCCAATACCATGGACCGAAAACCCTCGCATCCAATACCATGGACTGAAAACCATCGCGTCCAAAAACATGTGTGAAAATCATGCACAAAACCATAGGTGGGTCCACCCATCCTAACATAGGGTCCAAAACCAAAATTTTCCAGGGCGTTGCCCCCGACCCCATAAAGTGAGGTTACGAGTATGCTTCAAACCCCCTGTGACCCCCCCCCCCCCCCCCCCCCCCCAATTTCGGCGCAATGAAGGGGGGCTCCGCCACCCTTCTAACCCCCCTGTTAACTACGTGGGCTAGTCATGGAAAGAATATAACACAACCCAACATTCTCCCACTTGTTGTTTTCTTTCCACAGGGGGCCACAAGAGATCTTAGTCATTTTTCCAGCCCTGAAATGCCCATTGTCTCTCTACACCAAGAGAACTTCTCAGAGCTCATAGATTTTGTCAATGCATCTGAAGTATTCTTCAAAGTGTCCACCTTTACCAGCAACACCTTTTTGTCTTCTATCATATCCCTCACAAAGTGATACTGAACATCAATGTGATTTGTCTTTGAATGATATGTGGGGTTCTTTGCCAAGAAAATTGCACTTTGGCTGTCACAGTCTATCCTTATAGCTCCCTGTACTAACCCCATACTTGAACACAATCTCTGCAACCAAACTACTTCCTTGATTGCATGAGTGGCTGCCATGTATTCTGCCTCTGTAGTTGATAGTGCCACTACAAATTGTTTCTTACTCATCCAACTGACAACACCTCCAAATAGGTTAAACACATACCCACTTGTCGATCTTCTCTGATCCAGATCTCCAGCCCAGTCTGCATCAACAAAGACACGAATATCCAACATTCTGTCCAATCCCGATCTTCCTTGGTAGCACAAACCATAATCACTAGTGCCACAGAAATACCTGAAAACATGCTTCACTATTGTCCAGTTCTCCTTCCTTGGTTTTGACATAAACCTGCTCAATACTCCCACTGCATGTGCAATGTCTGGTCTAGTACAGACCATTGCATACATCAGGCTACCGACTGCACTTGCATATGGAACACGGGACATGCCCTCTTCCTCTTCTTGTGTCTTGGGACACTATTCAACAGATAACCTCGCACCTACAGGAATAGGAACCTTCACCGGTTTACTATCTTGCATATTAAACCTCTGCAGTATTGTCTCGACATGCTTCCTCTGGTTTAATTAGAGCTTCCTCTTTGCCTGATCTCTTTTAATTTCCATGCCCAAAATATAGTTTGCAGCACCAAGATCTTTCATGTCGAATTTGGAGGAAAATTGGGTCTTCAAATCCTGGATAATTTCTTTGTCATTTCCAACCAGCGACATATCATCCACATACAAGACTAGATAAATAACACGGTGACCAATTAATTTAAAATACACACAGTGATCTGCTTTGCTTCTGGTGAAGCCAAGTCCTCATATAAATGTATCAAATTTCTGATACCACATTTTTGGTGATTGTTTTAACCCATACAGAGACTTCTTTAACTTGCATACCAGTTATTTCTTACTGTTCACTACAGAGCCTTCAGGTTGCTTCATGTATATTTCCTCTTCCAGATCCCCGTGGAGAAATGTTGTCTTCACATCCATCTGTTCTACCTCATAATCAAAAGCAACAACAATAAATAAAAGTAATCTAATAGAAGTTACCTTGGCAACAGGAGAAAAAATATCACCAAAATCAATTCCCAGCACCTGGGAATAACATTTTGCTACCAACCGAGCTTCGTATTTATCCACCTTTCCTTCTACATTTGTCTTCTTCTTGAACACCCATTTGCTGCCAATGGGTTTCCTTCCAGCGGGCAACTCCACCAGATCCCAAGCCTCATTTTTGTGCAAAGATGCCATTTCATCAACCATGGCCTCTTTCCAGAGTTTGCCATCCTCTGAATCTAATGCTTCCTTCACAGTTATAGGATCATCGTCAGTAATAGATAAAGCAAAAGTTGAACAAAAAGCAGATGGACTATACCTTTCTGGCTGCCTTCTTTCTCGAACTGATCTTCTCACACCCGGAGTTTGTGGCTCTTCATCTTCTAATTCCTCCTCTACTGTAGAGTCTGATTCTTCCTCCTTAACCTCAAACTCTATCTTCTCAGGTTCCTTTGGTTGGAATTCATGTTTAATAACATCTTTTGCCTCTCTGAACACCACATCTCGACTGTACACAACCTTCCTTGTGACTGGGTTCCAAAGCTTATACCCCTTTAAACCATCCTTATACCCAATAAAGATGAACTTTTCAGATTTACTATCCAACTTGGTTCGTTTCTCCTTTGGAACATGTACATATGCATCACATCCAAATACCCTCAAATGTGAAAGAGAGGGTTATTCTTGTCCTAACCCGGCACCACTGAGCATGCTTCTTTCCCTTTCCATCAACGTCTTATTCATTATTTCTGCAACTCCATTTTGTTGAGGTGTATATGGAGTAGTCTTCTATCGTGCTATACCACACTTCTTACAGAATTCTTCAAATTCCTTGCTGCAAAACTCTCCACCATTATCTGTCCTCAACATCTTTACCTTCTTCTCTGTCTGATTTTCCACGAGAGCCTTAAATTCTTTAAACCTATCAAAGGCTTCAGATTTCTTCTTAAGGAAATATATCCATGTATTCCTTGAGAAGTCATCTATAAATGATACATAGTACACAGACTTACCCAGTGATGGAACCTTCACAGGTCCAAACACATCACTGTGCACAAGTTCTAATATTTGTTTCGCCCTTTTACTACTAGAGGGGAAACTCACCTGATTCTGCTTCCCATATACAAAATTTTCACAGAAATCAAAATCCAGAGAGCTATTACTCATACCTTCTACCATACCTTTACCATGAAGTAATCGAAGGCCCTTCTCTCCAATATGTCCAAGCCTTTGATGCCACAACATGGTCTTCTCTCTAGAGACCACTAGATTTTCTGCACCACTTCCAGGAACCACAAAACGATCTCCCTCTAGATCTCCGACTCGATGACTTATTTTTGTTTCTGTTCTGGGATCGTCCTCATACAGACAAGGCATCACTATTTTGGCTCTCCATATTTTTCCATCTCATCTCCTCCATCAGCAAGGCTGAGACTATTTCATCAAACTGCAAGGCAGTTGCATTGCTACCTATTGCAATATCCAGACTATCCCACGAATCTGGTAGAGAACACAACAAACTAATGCACTTATCTTCATCTGAAATTTTAATATCAATAGATGCTAACTGACTTACCACAGTATTAAATGTGTTCAGATGATATGTCATCAAGTCTCCATCTTTCATCCTCAAGTTATACAACTTTTTTCGCATGAATAGTTTATTCACTAGAGACTTAGATTGGTACAAAGTCCCTAACTTGTCCCACAAACCCTTCATCGTAGCTTCCCCTGATACATTCAGCTATACTGAATCTGAGACACACAATCATATTGTGCTCTTTGCCTTTCAATCCAACTTCCTCCATTCTTCATTGGACACTCCTGTTGGTTTAGTACTCGGATCTACCGCGATCCACTGATCTTTATCCACCAACTGGTCCTCCATCTTGAGTTTCCACAACTCAAAACTCTGACCATTAAATTTCTCGATCTCTATCTTTCCACTGCTCGTCATCTTCTTTCACCACCAGAATCGATCTTGCAGATCTCCCACTGAACAGGGTCTACCAAAGGCCTGAGCGAAACCCCTCAGCAACAAAGGCGTCCCCTTGAAGCCAAAACTGCTCTAATACCAAATTTAGGTTTTAACCTCATATAGAAATTACCTACATATGAATTCTAAAACACAGAAAATGAACAATGCGAGAGCATAACACATAAAACACATATACATAGAGATTTTCCCGTGGATCCCAAAACCGGGACTACCAGCTTGATTTTTCATTATATTCCTTTCAATGTTATAATACATATTTATACATGCCGAAGCATCCAATACCATGGACCAGAAAACATCACATCCAATACCATGGACCGAAAACCATCGCGTCCAAAAACATGTGCAAAAATCGTGCACAAAACCATAGGTGGGTCCGCCCATCCTAACATAGGGTCCAAAATCAAAATTTTCTGGGGTGCTGCCCGTGACCCCATAAAGTGGGGTTATGGGTATGCCTCAAACCCCCTGTGACCCCCCCCGCTACACAATCAGTGTAATGAAGGGGGGCTCTGCCCCCCCTCTAACCGCCCTGTTAACTACGTGAGCTAGTCGTGGAAAGAATATAACACAACCCAACATTCTCCCACTTATTGTTTTCTTTCCACAGGGGCCACAAGAGATCTTAGTCATTTTTCCAGCCCTGAAACACCCATTGTCTCTCTACACCAAGAGAACTTCTCAGAGCTCATAGATTTTGTCAATGCATCTGCAGTATTCTTCAAAGTGTCCACCTTTACCAGCAACACCTTTTTGTCTTCTATCATATCCCTCACAAAGTGATACTGAACATCAATGTGCTTTGTCTTTGAATGATATGCGGGGTTCTTTGCCAATAAAATTGCACTTTGGATGTCACACTCTATCCTTATAGCTCCCTGTACTAACCTCATACTTGAACACAATCTCTGCAACCAAACTGCTTCCTTTCTTGCATGAGTGGCTGCCATGTATTCTGCCTCTGTAGTTGATAGTGCCACTAAAGATTGTTTCTTACTCATCCAACTGACAACACCTCCAAATAGGTTAAACACATACCCACTTGTAGATCTTCTCTGATCCAGATCTCCAGCCTAGTCTGCATCAACAAAGCCATGAATATCCAACATTCTGTCCAATCCCAATCTTCCTTGGTAGCACAAACCATAATCACTAGTGCCACGCAAATACCTAAAAACCTACTTCACTGCTGTCCAGTGCTCCTTCCATGGTTCTGACATAAACCTGCTCAATACTCCCACTGCATGTGCAATGTCTGGTCTAGTACAGGCCATTGCATACATCAGGCCACTGACTGCACTTACATATGGAACACAAGACATGTCCTCTTCCTCTTCTTGTGTGTTGGGGCATTATTCAACAGATAACCTCACACCTACAGGAATAGGAACCTTCACCGGTTTACTATCCTACATATTAAACCTCTGCAATATTGTCTCGACATACTTCCTCTGGTTTAACTAGAGCTTCCTCTTTGCCTAATCTCTTTTAATTTCCATGCCCAAAATATAGTTTGCAGCACCAAGATCTTTCATGTCGAATTTGGAGGAAAATTAGGTCTTCAAATCCTGGATAATTTCTTTGTCATTTCCAACCAGCAACATATCATCCACATACAAGACCAGATAAATAACATGGTGACCAATTAATTTAAAATACACATAGTGATTTGCTTTGCTTCTGGTGAAGCCAAGTCCCCATATAAATGTATCAAATTTCTGATACCACATCCTTGGTGATTGTTTTAACCCATACAAAGGCTTCTTTAACTTGCATACCAGTTCTTTCTTACGGGGACTTGGCTTCACTAGAAGCAAAGCAGTTCACCGTGTGTATTTTAAATTAATTGGTGACCATGTTATTTATTTGGTCTTGTATGTGGATGATATGTTGTTGGTTGGAAATGACAAAGAAATTATCTAGGATTTGAAGACCCAATTGTCCTCCAAATTCGACATGAAAGATCTTGGTGCTGCAAACTATATTTTGGGCATGGAAATTAAAAGAGATTGAGCAAAAAGGAAGGTTTGGTTAAACTAGAGGAAGTATGTCGAGACAATATTGCAGAGATTTAATATGCAGGATAGTAAACCGTTGAAGGTTCCTATTCATGTAGGTGTAAAGTTATCTGTTGAACAGTGTCCCAAGACACAAGAAGAGGAAGAGGACATTTCCCGTGTTCCATATGCAAGTGCAGTTGGTAACTTGATGTATGCAATGGTTAGTACTAGACCAGACATTGCACATGCAGTGGGATTATTGAGCAGGTTTATGTCAAAACCAAGAAAGGAACATTGGACAACAGTGAAGCGGGTTTTCACGTATTTGCATGGCACTAGTGATTATGGTTTTTGCTACCAAGGAAGACCAGGATTGGACAGAGTGTTGGATATTCGTGGCTTTATTGATGCAGACTAGGCTGGAGATCTGGATCAGAGAAGATCTAAAAGTGGGTATGTGTTTAACCTACTTGGAGGTGCAGTCAGTTGGATGAGTAAGAAACAATCTATAGTGGCACTATCAACTACAGATGCAGAATACATGGAAGCCACTCATGCAAGCAAGGAAGCAGTTTGGTTGTAGATATTGTGTTCAAGTATGGGGTTAGTACAAGGAGCTATAAGTATAGATTGTGATAGCCAAAGTGCAATTTTCTTGGCAAAGAACCCTGCATATCATTCAAATACAAAGCACATTGATGTTCAGTATCACTTTGTGAGGGATATGATAGAAGACAAAAACGTGTTGTTGGTATAGGTGGACACTTTGAAGAATACTGCAGATGCATTGAAAAAATCTGTGAGCCCTGAGAAGTTCTCTTGGTGTAAAGAAACAATGGGCATTGCAGGGCTGGATAAATGACTAAGCTCTCTTGTAGCCCCCTGTGGAAAGAAAACAACAAGTGGGAGAATGTTGGGTTGTGTTATATTCTTTCCACGACTAGCCCACGTAGTTAATCGGGGGGTTAGAAGGGGAGTAGAGCCCCCCATTCGTTGCGCTGATTGGGTAGCAGGGGAGTCACAGGGGGTTTGAGGGGTGCAAGTAACCCCACTCTATGGGGTCCAGGGCAGCACTCCAGAAAATTTTGGTTTTGGACCCTATGTTAGGTTGGGCGGACGTACCTATGGTTTTGTGTATGATTTTCGCACATGGTTTTGGACACGATGGTTTTCTGTCCATGGTTTTGGACGCGGTGGTTTTCAGTCCATGGTATTAGATGCTTTGGCATGCATAAATATATATTGCAACATTGAAAGGAACATAATAAAAAATCAAGCTGGTAGTCCCGGTTTTGGGATCCAGGGGAAAATCTCTGTGTATATGTGTTTTATGTGTTATGCTCTTACATTGTTTATTTTCTGTGTTTTAGAATTCGTATGTAGGTAATTTTTGTACGGGGTTAAAACCTACACGTATGACCGGATGGGACTCCTACACCAAATGGTGTGAGGTCTAATTGGGAATTCACATTGGGGAGATCCCCTTACAATGTTGGAAGAAGCCAACACCGTCAACATTTTTGGGACTAGAAGGAGCGCTAGATGAAAAGCTAACCCTATCAAGTCTATTTGAATCTGTTACCTTTAATGGCTTCATCCCAAATCATAATCTCGAGGTGTTTTACACAACCTTTAGATCTTTCAATCCCCGTGGACTTTTTACATAACTTATCATGATTAAAATTTGATGGCAAGGGTACACCAACCATTCTTAGGTATGCTGTTGAATTTGCTCAATTTTTCTTTGTGAATGACATTGATTCAAAAGAAATAATTGCACGATTGTTTACCCTTACATTGGATGGTCATGAAAAGCAATGGTGTTATTCTTTACCCATCACTTCTATCAAATATTTCGATCACTTGGTTCACAATATTTATAGTGTTTTTGATAAATATTAATATCAGGATGTTATTGATAAAATTTATCAAATGAGAATGGGATTGAATGAATTCTCGAGCATTTTGTTAATCGATTCTTTCATCTTTGTTATCAATTTCTAGATGAGGATGTGGACTGACGGGTTTTGGAAGTTTCTATTCTTAGTTTGGATGTCAAGGAAACCTTTCGGTTTAAATCCTTCTGAACAATAGGAATTTTAAATTAGAGAAGAAGAATCGAAAAATTTTAAATTACAGAAGAAGAACTGAAAATTCTCTTTATCCCATGTCCTCCTCCCTTTGATGTTCCGTATGTTAGACCTAAACTAATATTTGAATCAGAATATCAATTCTCTAATGAAGAACTCATCATTTTTTATCATCTCTCTCTTGATGGCGATTCATATGATATTATCAATCAACCATCTTCAAATCTGGATATCCCTCCCATCAATCTTACACCCATTTCTCAAGATGAACCCTTGGATGATCATGACTGTGATAATTTTCTTCTCTATGAATTTTATGGTAATGGTAGTTCAAGCACATTGGATGAAACTTTATTCTTTCAAGTATATCTCCTTTCGATCAAGAAGATGACATGCTTATCATTCGAGAATTTTTTACTAGTATTGAACAGCTATCTTCTGTTAGATGTCATTATTTAAATGTTGAATCCCTTCTTGATAAGAAACTGACTGTGTTTTCTCAGAATTTAAAAATAAGTCATGTGAGTAGGGCATTTAAACCAAGGCTAATGGTTATGTCAGGGCTCTTTCACTGTGATGATGTTCATGATTTCAGTCAATTTTTTATTTATCTGCACAACCTTTTCATTGATGTCATCACATGGGATGATGATGCCTTCCTAAGGGATGATTATTTCATTCACATATTTTTTTTAACCCTTATTGAAGGAGATTTAATCTGACTATTGGACTTCCACCACCTCATCCCTTTTCAAGCAAATCCCTAATCCCTAATGAAGAAATAGAGAAGAACCTCAATGAATATTTTCCATCATTCATCCAAGGATACTGCATGCACGACAACTTGGATCATGGTCAATATGAGAATAGCATGTATGACATGGATCTATCTTTCTGTAATCTTTCCCTAAAGGTTGTTACCATGATCCCTTTGAATATTTATTAGAATAGTCTTTTCAATATGGGCCCATGTTGCGTGTCTTGTATTTGCTTATGCCTTTTTGAGTCTTGCATGGCCATAATCCTAGTGATTATTTATGTTGTGGAGTCCCCCATGTGGTAGAGAAGTTAAGTGTAATGAACCGTTGTGTTTGCACTTTCTATTTTCACATGTTAGTGCATATGTTTGTGCATTTCCTTTTGTTCGCTGCACTACATTTCATTTTGACTGTACATGATCACATCCTTCGATTTAAAGGTCAGGGGATTCTATGGATGCACTGGAAGTTTCACTTTACATGATCTGACCTTGTATTGTTTAGTTTATTCTAGGTTAGATTTCATGTAGTTAGATGCATTGCACCTTCCTTTTGTTTTCCATGTTGCAAATTTATTTCTTCGGTTTCATCAGGCCTTGAATAAGTCGGTTTTGAGATTCGAGATGGCTTGGATAATGTTTTGCAAAAGGAAAATTGAAGTAGCTTGCAACCATTAGCTTATTTTTCACCTTTTTCCTTGATTTGGTTTACATATTTCAAGTTAATGACACTTTTATGGAAAATACGATCCTTCAATTGGGAAACTGTAAGAAAACTATGAAGCCCACATCTATTTAGCTCTCTCATACACACACTCAATCCTGTTAAGAATGATGTGTTCTTTCTTATATATTTGCGTAGAATAAGATAAGGGGAAAACTTTTAGCGACTAAAGCATCAGAGGTCTAAAACCTATCTTTGAAGGAACAACCTCCTCTACTCTCAATAAGTCGGGATCCCTCTTCCACCCGTTGAAAAAAATAATAAGTGTCTATGCATAGTCCTATGAAATAAAAGAAAAATATAAGAGGGTGTAAGAAGAGAAAGGCTTCCTACATAGGGAGGTGAAGCAAGCGAATTCACTGGGGTACTGTTCAGGCTTGCTGGAAGCGAAGCAATGTTTGTGTTTTTGAAGTGACTTCGTCAGGGTATTATCTAGGCTTGCTGGTAGTAGAGAAATGCTAGAGATGTAAAACTCAAACTATGATTGTTTTATTTTGCTGTACTATATTATCCTTACTTATGTCGATAGGTTATTGATGTGGCTTGTTTAATATTTATGTTACATCAAGCAGTGGAATTGGGAAGGATATATCTTTAACCGACAAGAGTGGAGAGTTGAACATAACTCATTGATAGAATCGATACTTCCTAGAGAATGAGACTTTGCGCTTACAATGCAACAATTTCAAAGAAGATGGGGTTCTCCTAGTGTTTCGCCAATGTTGTCGCTATGACAACAACCCTCCAAAAAATTTTCATTTGTCAATTTTGAAGACTACACTAATTGTCATTTAAAGCCCCCATGTGGTTTGATTTGTTATTTGAGTGTTTTCTCCTAGTGCTGCATCCTCCTAAGTCAATGTATCTAGAACATCATCACATAACCATTAGAAGTGTTTGAGTTAGTAAGTTGTGGTTAGGTGAACTCATGGTATTTCTTGACTTAGAAACTTTCCTTCTAGACATGCACACACTCAAAAAAGCACACAAAAGTAAAAAAAGCAAGAAAAAATCAAGAAAACCTCTCATAAAAGAAAAAGTGCACTTTGAGTTGATAAATCCTTGCACTTGAGGTGAGTGCACTTTCTTTGCGTTTCAAAATTGTGCCCTACTAGGGTGCACTCCTTCATGATGAAGATTTTCACCCTGTCCATTTGCATGCATGATCCAACTAGTTGCATGAGAGCGCACTCCTACAAAATAGGAACCTCCTTAACTCCTTCATAACTGATCCTTTCATATAACAAAAAGTGGAACTCATGCATGAGTTAGTTTAACATGTTGATCTCTTTAAATATAATCAACTAATTATTCCTTCATCATCATTTCATCTGAGTGAACAACCAGAAATCATCACGCTCTTCATCAACCAATGCAACAAGTAAGTTTGCATGCCAAATATTTACTCCTTTTTATCATTTCACTGTCAAATATAGCTTTGCTTACTATCGATTTCTTGTTTTGCAGTGTGTTTTTTGGCGTTTTAGCTAGATATTCATCTTGCAAGTGCTCATTTACTTTCGCATGCAAGAAACCTTTCACATTCCTAAAACTCTTCATCTTCCACCATGCATGCAACAACAACTTATATATCCTTGCGGATCATTCCTCTCTTATCTAAACATCGAATTCAACTTGCTATACTTGTTTATGGGATATTTTCAGGTAGAGCGCACTCGCTGAGCTCAAACCTCCTTTAATCTTCAAAACGACGCCCTGTTAAACCTAGTTTTCTTCCTAGGCGCATGGGCGCATTGCGAAGGAATCAGCTTTTCCCTTCGACCCTTTTGAGTGCTACAGTGAACCCTCTTTTCGTTTGGGTGCATGGGCACATCACAAAGGCTTGAAGCCTCATCATTCAACCCTTCAACATGCAACATTGTGCCCTCCTTGTCTCCCAGGGAACATGGGCACAAAGGGAAGACTTGAAGCCATATCTTTTCATTCCTTCTATCCTTCAGGGTGCTACAGTGTGCCCTGGCTGATTTTTACCTCTTTCTTCAACACATTAGTGCACTATGAAGCCTTTAATGACCATGCACGTATCTTTGTGCCTATAGAGTGCACCCTCTTAGTTTGCATGTGTATTTTTTATTGCATGCAAGTTATTTTTGGTTGTCATTCATAGTTTTTTATGCTCTATCATTTGTGGTGACTCTTTGAACATGATTTACAAATGTTGCTGCATAGTTAGTTATTTTAAGTTGATCTTGTCGCTATGAGTGTGACCCCAAAAACAAGTGCCCCTACTACACATGTTACTACTGTGTCGTCATCTATTGGAGATATGTCACCGCACAAAGTAGCCTCTAAAGAACTCTCAAGAGCAAACGATGATGAGTCGATTGAAGTTAGAAAGTACAATAATCCTATATATGTGGAGGCTTAGCGTTTTATTGATAAGATGACAAAGGTTATCTGGAGAAATATCTACAATATGTTCATGCATGAGGCATTTCCTGAGGACTTAGAAGATGTGCATGCATATAAAAACATTAAGAAGTACATAATACACAAGATCACGTGCAGATACCCGACCATGCCATGTGATAAAGCTATAGAATGGATAATTACACATATGGATGACTCACACCTTGTGCTATGCAGTGAAAGTGGAAGACACCTTGCCACCTATTATGGTGAGGATATGCAGACATATTATAAGATTCTCAAGACCAATGAGTATGAAAATAATTCCTTTTACAAAACATGGACTAACCTCGACATGACCGATGTTATCAAGAAATGGTGTCAAGAACCCGCCAAGTTTTTACATCGCCCAACAACAATTTATCCGCCAAAGATCTTAAGAGATGTATATCAGTATTTGATAGTTATGTATTGTCGGATGTTTGGGCACAAGAACGTTGAGGTATTCCAAGAGAACTAGATATATACGGTCAATTTGGTGGTGAACCGTGGAAAATATTTTAATTGGGTAAATATATTATCATTTGAGTTGCAACGACAGGTGGGGTAGGTCAAAGCATCTTTGAAGAAAATCAAGCTCCAAAATTTTACATGTCTTCATATCTCTTGGACGGAATCTATGCAAGATATGCATTTGCGAAGCTGTATTGGAATTGGACCCCTAAATAGAAGTTCCTAGTCTATGTCCACTGCAATGTGTTATGATACAGATGCTTCAGAGGCATGTATGACCAATTGGTGAACACTTCTTTACAACCATCTTTCACATAATGGTCAAGATTGGTTTGCCATGTGTGACAGATCAAGCGAAGGAGTCTCTTAAAGATATTGCGGTTTGGTTTTCATCTCCCGAGGGAACTTACATCAGATGCTTCAGATGTCAAACAAGGTGAGAAACAAGGTGGTCATGCAGGATGTGGCAAATCAACTGGACAAGGGACTGTTAGGAACCATTCACAGGAGGAAGAAAGCTCCTTGGACTATATTTCCATTAATGATCGAATTATATGATTAAAGAGTCACAAGACATTGACAGCTGAAATTGAAGAACTGAGCCACCTACACTTTGCCACCAAATGTTTCCATGCATATGATACTAGGTGAGTTTTCAGGAAACATTGTGAAAGGATCGATCATAATACAAGGTATTCATCAATATACTGACCAAAGGATGAAAATATAAAGAACTGGTACAATGAAAGAATAAAGACACATCCTGCCATGAACACTAGTTCACCTCACGATGCACCATCTTAGGACTTGTAGGAGTAGTAACACGAGGAAGAGGAAAGAATGCCTCAAGTAAAGAAGTTAGCCCCCAGGAAAAGGATCAGGTACTCATTAGGTGAGAGCAACAGAAAACATAAAGACAATCCTTTAAATATAGGAGCTACACAAATAGAATGAGAGAGGAGAGAAGGAGAAGAAGAAGAAGGAGAATAAGAGGAGAGCAGGAAGCATGATGAGTTGCTTGAGAAGAAACTGGTAGAAGAAGAAGAGAGGAGACAGATAGAGGAAGAACAATAGAGGCAGTCTCAGGAGGAGGAAGTAACACAAAGGCTGGAAGAAGAAAAATTGACTCATGAACTGGAGGAGGAGTAGTATGAGGAAGAAGACACCATATATCCCATGGATGATGAGCCCAGTACTCCAGGTGAACAACCACTCACAGGAGGAAATCTTCCGTTTGGAGAGATGGGGATTACACCTCCACCAATAGACAAAGTCATAGATGTTTGTAGTGTAACATTTGATTTTCTAAAGAAGAGGATCATGAATCAAAGGCACAAGTACTTTCCTAATGATCCAAAAAACCTAGTCTCAGTAGTGATAAAAAAGATGATCACCTCCAAGACTAGAATAAATTTGAGGGTAATTATGACTATGAATGTTGCATTCGCTACACCGACACAGGATAACTCAAAGTATTTTATAAATGAGAATGCCAGGATGAGAAGAGAACTTGTTGGAACAAAGCAATAGTTAGAGCATCTTATAGTGGAGAACCAACAATTGCTATCACAGAACTCCAATACTGCATAATGGAGGTCAACCATGCTAGATGAGTTGGGACTAATGGAGGATACCATGGAATTACTATACAATGAGATGATACTTATACAAAAGGTCATGTCTCCTCTCATTGGAATTTAGAAGAATGAACAGGAAGTGGTGAAATGCTCGAAGATAGAAACCATAGCAGTTGACCAGATGCAGGAGTGGACTGCCAAATATTTAAATTCCCAGAGTATTTGGAGAAGAAGGATAAGCTCTCTGCAAAAATAGATAGAGTTGAATTGAGATTCCACCTACTAAATTACTCACATATTGGAGCACATTCAGTTAACACTATGGATGCATATAAGTGGATGCATAATGGGTTTGAGTCTCTTACACAGAAGCACGAGATGCCCGCCATCAGATCCCTTGAAACAATCAGAGGCATGGAGGTCGTCTTTCAGGAGATCAAAGATTACATTGAACAAATCAAGAAGGTAACATAATAGGAAGGCTTGGAAGTGACCAAAGATGTTATTCAAAAATATGACTTTGCACCAATCAAAGCACACATGAAGCTTTCATGGCTGTGAAATAATGTCAGTCGAGCTCCAAGAACATACTGTCAAAGGTGTTGGAGGTAAGGGCACACTACAAAGGAGACTTTCCAGACCGGATCAAATCCATCACAAAGGAGTTCAGAGCATTGCATAATTTTATCACAAATGAACTCCATGAAGAAACACATGATCTATCCATTTGATGAGTTTTATATTTTAGTAGTTTTGTCTTATTAGACCACCATCTCATGTGTAAATTGTCTTATGTAATAAATGTCATGTAATGAAGTCCAAAAGACACAAGTGGCCCTATGAATGGCCACACATTGGAATGTAATGAGTCATATAATTCAAAGAGTCATGAGAGGCTCAAGAGTCATTATATTTGTTATAAATAACTCCTCATACCTCAAGAAAAGTGGTTTTTTTGAAAGGCTTAGCCTTGGCTTCTCTTGTACTACATAGGATATAGATTGTTCTTTGGAGAAGAAAGTTGTGGCTTCATGTTCCACTATTTGATAAAATAATCACTCATGTAATAGTGTACTTAGGATCTCTCACTTATTATCAGAAGCTCAATGAGATGGTATTCCTTCATACATGTATCGTGTATATAGTTTGACTATTGTGGTTATGTGTACAATATATGTTGCTTTATTTACATGCTAGGTTAATTAACTATTTTGTTGCGTAGTTATGTTTATTATTGAATGGATGTTGTTACGCTTTAACAATTGTTGTTTATCATGTGGACTAATATGTAGGTACTCAACAAGTCTCTCTTTTATTACCAGGCCCCCCTTTAGGATAATACTATTACTTTTTTGAATGGTGGCTTGTTTCCCTCACCATCCGTGTAAGTTTCCCTCATACACCTTAGATTGAGTGTCTCATGAACCTCACATTATTGCCGCCCCAAAGAGGCATTGTATTCTCTTATGTCCTATTGTAACCAAGGAACTCCTTGGAAAACAATTTCAATGGCGGATGGGCCATATGACTGGATGGGACTCCTACACCAAATAGTGTGAGGTCTAATTGAGACTTCACATCGGTGATATCCCCTTACAATGTTGGCAGAATCGAACACCATCAACACTATCATTTATAGATTACTTCTGGAGGAATACATGGATTTATTTCTTCAAGAAGAAATATGAAGTCTTTGACAAATTCAAAGAGTTTAAGGCTCTTGAGGAAAATCAAACAGAGAAGAAAATTAAGGTGTTTAGGATAGATAATGGTGGAGAATTAATTGGGAATGAATTCAAAGAATTAAATAAGAAGTGTCGTATAGCAACGTAGAATAATTCTCCATACAAAGCTCAATAGATTGGAGTCATACAAAGGATGAATGGGATGCAATGGAGAAAGCAAGGAGGTTGCTTAGTAGTGTCAGGTTAAGATAAGAATTCTAGGCAGAGGTAGTGGATATTGTGTGTTACCTGGTAAATAGATCACCCTAGTTAACATTGGATGATAAGAATCCACAAGAGGTATGGACTGGTAACAAACCTTATCTTTAACATCTTAGTTTATTTGATTGTTATGATTATGTAGATGTTCCAAAGGAGAAAAGATGTAAGCTAGATAAGAAATTTAGAAAGTGTATCTTTAATAGATACAAAAATGGTCTGAAAGGCTATATGCTAACCCAAAAACTAAGAAGGTTGTGTACAGTCGAGATGTAGTATTTAGAGAGATAAATTGAGAAGATATAATTTAAATTAAGGGATGATGAATCAAACTCTACATAATAACAGGAATTAGAAAAAGAAGAACCACATTGTTAATTTTGAAACATGTTCTTTTCATAGGTCAATTACTTCAATAATACATAAGTTCCCAATATTAATTCCATTTTTTTCATTAGCAATCGCATAAACTATTGTTTCAGTAATTGAAGAAATAACATAAATAACATGTGTAAAAGACAAGCCAAGACAAGAGAACACCGAGATTGGCTCAATCTAGGGAAAGACCCTAAGATGGGGAAAACCCTTGATCAAATATTATTATTATTATCTTCAAATGTTCAATAGAGAAAGAGAGGGAGAAAATACAATTTATGACATGGAGGCAGCCTAGGCAAGTCTTCCATTCCGCCTTCAAACAATAGCAACCAGATTATGCCCTAACCAGAGATCAATAGAATACATAGCAGCTACAAGGGAGACTCAAAATAGAGTTCGGTCCTAGTTTAATTTGAGTGGCCTTCATAACTTATTATGATAAACCCAAAATGGACATATACTGGACAAAGATGATGTAACAATAGACGATCTCGAACCTGGTCATCCCATTCTAATTTTGTCAACAATGATTCTAATCATAGTGGCTGACATACTTCTACATGATGCCTATCATGGTTACATGTAACACCTGTCATGGTTGCCTGTAACTTGACTTGTTGAGGGAATAAGGCCTGATGACTCCTCCATCTAGCCCATAATAGACCTGTGAACCTCCTATAATTACTACAAGACTTGCGGCCTTACAAACCCTCCATCGATATACCTTGGTTTACCTCAGCTATATTTTATATGCATCAAAACCCACAACCAAATCTCCAAACCACCCATAGCAACCTCGACCTTGACCTTCTTAGGATGCGGCTCCCACAAAAGATGACACCTTTTAATTTATACCCAAAATGATGTGTCTAGTGAGAATGGATGACACATATATACATATAACAATTTGTACTTCTCAAGGTGAAGTCGACCTTGACACTTGGAGGCAAATTTTCAATTTTCGCGCCTTAATAAAGTCCCGACTTGTAGAATTTATTTTAAATAAATAAATAAATATTGTCCTTTATCCAAATTTGGTGTTCTTTAGGTTGATTTTGGTCCTCTCGAAAAGAGGAATTCAATGCCACAATTATATTCCTCAAAAGAGCTATCCAAAGTGGGCTTTGGCCCTAGTTGCCAATTTTAACACTCCCTCTCAACTAGGGAGAATTCCACATGTCAAACCAAAAACCATGTCACTGATCATCATGCCATCATGAACCATCTTTGTATCTCGACTTTGCTTTGCTCTTCTCTACTGAAAACTGAAGTAATAATGAAGAAAAATTGATCGAGAGTGATTCACAAGACCTTACCACTCTCCACTGACAAAATTCAGTCTAGAGGTAAAACCTCAATTAGACTTGATCCTAGATGAAGTTGAAGAACACCAAGAATCCTAGTCATAGGAAGTATGACAGTACCCGATGTGTCCATCGGTAGTTCTATGGTCCTGTTATGCCTCTATACCAATAAGTGTCATATATCATGATTGAATTGGTTTAACTGTTAAATATGTTCATACCTTTGCTTGTTGCCAAGGTTTTCCACATTTGTAAAAAAATAAAAAAAATAAAAAAATGTAAAGAGGGTATACCCTAGAAAAAGAATAAAAGGGTGAAAAGAATAAAAAAGAGGTCAAAAAATGAGAGAAAATGAACCCCAACAAAAATAAAAGACCAGGAAAGTGTGCAAGTCTAAATGCCACTACTTTTTACTTTTGTATAATAAAAAATTGTGTGCAACCTGTCACCTATGCCACAATTCATGAATAGTCAAATAGTTTAAGCTTTACTAGTTCCTATTTTCAATTTTAGGTCTTAGAAGTAGAGAATAAAGATCTGACCAAACAATGTAATATTGGCAGATAAGTAGATAGGTAGAGTGAATAAAAGGAGCTCAACAGTTTAATCTGAGCCCTTGGATGTAATAAGTGTAGATTTAGATAGATATCACTATGTAAAAGAAAATAAAGTTTGATAAGGGTTTGCCAGTCTAAGTGCACCCTAATAAAGAAGTGAAAATGCTAGGGTAAAGTAGGTAGGGTAAGTAGATGATGGTTGCAGAATAAATGTGTGGTGCATGATAAGTTTAAATGTTTAAATCTTTTACTTTCATCACTAGGAAAAGGCATGTATCACATGAAAGGCACATCAAGAAAGCAAAGTAAAAAATAATTAACTTCCCTACTTATTTCTCCTAAATCTTCACTAATTCCCTAAGTACTAAAGGTAATTACCAAAGTTAGAGGGGCTCAAAGCATTTCTCTGACTTTTGGAGGGACTGAACCCTCAACCCAATAATTTATAATGCCTAAGTGCTAAAGCCCCTTCATCAATATTCACCCCCCTTCATAAGTTATTCATTTCCCTAATAAAGCTTTTCCTAAGTAAAATTATATTTTACTTAGGGAAAATAAAATACTTTCCATATAAACCCTCATATTCACTTAGCCAAAGTTTTAAATGAGTACGATGAAAATATTTTAAACTTAGCGTGCATTTCACATTCCATAAAGTCATATTAACCACTAATTAATATTATTATTTATTTCCCGAAAACACACTACCCATGCCTGTATTATATTATTATACAAAAACCCCAAATTTCTACTTATCCCACCCCAATGGTTAAATATAATCTTAAATCAAACAATAAACATGATTAATTAGCTAATCCGTAGTTAATTAAGAACCCAACCCTGCCACCATTTAATGAGGATTAATTACATCATTTGGACTAAATAATAACTCAAGTAACCAATCGAATCACCCCTGATATTAATAATCTGTTTAATTTATGTCGGGCCCACCCTCCGTATTTGCCAGTCACTTCAACTCCCCGACGACCGTCCGATCGGATCCTACAGATCCAATGGTCATCGCGCATATCGCACGAGCCTCCACAGTCGACCTTTAGCGTGCGATGGTGAGAGGTTTCGTGAATAGTACCATTGCTACATGTCAAACAACATATGGAATCGCGCGGTCTCGCCCAAATACCACTTACCCTCCACTAGCGATGCGATGAAACCCGCTTACTGCTTCCCGCTAAAGACAAAATGTCAAGTCACCTCCTCGCTTATGCCACCTGTCCATATCCCAAACCCGCCAAAAGCTTTGACTTTGCATAAAAACAAAGTTAAAACAGTTTTTCGTCCTTATTTTGAAAACACATGCATGCAACCTGAACGTTGAAGTCGACTAGCTCGTACTCCAACCGTCAGATACCCTGAAACTTGCAATTCGACGCTGCTCCAATCCACCATTTGCACCCAGTGAACCTGCTCTCCATTGCCCATCACTTAAAAACAGGTATTTACCAGTTTCCTTCCAGAAACCCTATAAATACTTGATTTCCTCTGTGATTACTTTGAAAAACCCACAATTCACTATAATTCAATTGCGGAATTAAGAATTGAAGACTCCCTAAACCCTCTGTTTCCACAAATTCTACTTGAAAACCCCATTTTCCTATCTAAATCCACAAGAACCAGAAATGGAAACCCCCATGGCCCTCAGTATAGCTCCTATCACTACCACCCATAGAGATTTGGATTAGCTGCTCTTAGCAGATAAATATTTTCAAATAAAAGACCATGTAACTGAAGAAAGCTCCTTGAAAGTATATTGTCAATGCTGGGACAATTACATGAATGGCTTTGATACCATAGGACTTTGGGAATCAAATCTCCCAAGGTACATGCTCCCCTCTATGCGCATTTTCCTTGACATTATCCATCAATGTCATGCCAATTATAATCCCACCCTCAGAGCAATAATGTCCCCAAATCAAACTGTTCTCTTCACAATCACTGCAGATTCAATCAATGAAATGCTACAATTTCAGCCTAGTCAAGACCTCACCCCCATTTATCTTGGAGAATTACTAGAGAAATCATCTAAATTGTCCTAGTCTGAACTCAATCGCCTTTGCTAGGATTTTATGGATAAACAACATCAACCCAAAGATCCTCGTCCCTATGTGGCATCTTTCTTCACAGAGATAGGCAAGAATATAGTAAATATGATAGCTACCGTCATGGGTTTCAATACTAGTGAATATGTGGATGAATTAACTCTAGTTTTGATGTCCATTTTTACCCCTAGTCAGCCTCCTGCTGTCAAATATAACTATGTTGCTTCCATTGTTGAGAAAATCCATGACTAGTTCATGAGGTTAGAAAAGGAAAAGGTGTTCAAGTATTCTACAGTCATATATCACCTTTTATTTTACTATCAGTTTGACAAGTTTCCATTCTCTGTAAATAAACTTGATACAAAGGGTAATCCCAGATCGATCATTTTTTGGACTTCCAATATTCACATACTTGTCCCTATTCATATAATGAATTCATTGACCAGTTTGTCCACCCAGTGACCACCATGCTAACAGGAAGTCCTCCTCCTAGGATAAATGATGAAATCAAAATAATCCTTCAACTATTTAAGCAGTACAAGATAGGTGACTAGTACTTGTACCAGAATCACACAGAAATCCGAATTTATGGTTGTGAACTCCCTCCGTTCAAATTGCTTAGATATGTTCCTATGAGATTGTTTGCCTTGGAATACTATAGGCAAATGTTAAACTTTGATCAAATTCATTTTACCAAGGCAAAGAAGAAAGCATAAATGAGGATTAAATATCACTTAGGCCCATTTGTCTGCAATAATAGAGAAGCAGGGAAAAGAGCAAAAGAAATCCTAGAAAAAATGAGACTAAAGAAAAGCTTTGCTTGGAAATATGATCCACAAGGTTTCATTTGTGATAGGAGAATGAAACATAAGTTGTCACCATATATCCATCACCGAGTCCCTGAAATAGAGCAGCATGCAAATATGGATGAATGGAGGGAAGGAACTCTAGTTGAAATGGATAGTGATCAAGTTGACGTAGAGAATGTGATGAAAGACCTAGAAAAGAGACTTGACCTAAACTCTTGTCAACAGGTACCAGTTGAATCTACTGAAAGGCCAACACTAGAGCCTAGTGCCTCTACAACAAAGACTTCTCAAAGGCACACACAGGAAACTAATGCACCCCCAACAGAACCACCACAAGAACAAGACCAGGGAACAAGTACTCCAGCATCAGAACAACTAGAGATGTTAGAGCAGCCTGAAATCTCTGAAGAACAGGCTCCACCACAGCCTCATCCAGCTCAGGTTAATATGGGAAACCCCCCCATTTTGCAGACTCCTCTGAATGAGGAAAAGAGCTTAAAAAGAGACAGGGAAGTAGCTAGCCCTGCCAGTGGTCCTTCAGACCAGCCTGGTGCTAAGAGGCATAGGCTAAATCCATATTCAGAGGAAGAATTCTTTGAGGAAACAATTGGTAGTTTGAGAAAAGAGGGTTGAGACAGTCTACATACATTCCCAACAGGTGGGACACCTTCCAGATCACAAAGACAAGAGCTTGAAAGACAGCAAACAACTGAAGTTTCATCTTTCAGATCTTCATCTGAGAAGATCATAGACATAAAAGGAAAATTCAAGGAGATAAAAGCCAACAATGAGCAGCTGAAGGCCCAAGACTACACTCAATACTTGAAGATGGCCCCTACAAATCAAACCAGACTGATGTCAGCTTATGACAACAAAGAAGGGAAAATGTAGATGAGCTTTCTAAAGACCACAATACAATAGCCCAAGTCACTTGCAGACTACCTCAAGACTGATTTTGAGGTCTTAGCCAAAGATATCCACCCCATAGATCAGATAGAACTGCATAAGAAAATAGGGGAGATGGTTTATTCTACACTGACAAGCAAGGCCATGATGGCACATAGGTTGCAAAATTCACTGAACAATACTACTGCCCAATTGCAACTAGAAAAGGCCTCCTCACAGGCACAGGATAACATAATCAAATCATTGGAGGTTTTGATTATTGAGTTGGGCCATAACCTAAAGGATATCAAGGTTGCAGAGAGCCTAATAAAGAAAAAGAATGAAGATATAGCTGCACTAAGAAAGCAATTGAAGTTTCCACCACTCATTCACCTTAAGACTACTGAAGTGATTGAGAAGAAAAATGAAGAAGAGATTATGGACTTGGTCCTTCAGCTAAATGAGCAACTAAAAGAGACAAAGCAAGAATTAGAGAAAACGCTACAAAACAGGCAGAGTGAGTCGACCTCTCAGCCTCAAAATGTAGTGCCAATGGTTTCTACAACATTCCCTTCTACATTGGCAACTACTCTAGCACCAAATGTCCCTTTGGCAACAGATGAAACTATGGAAGTGATAGGTATAGGTACATCACAGGTAGGAACCTCAAATCAGAGCACAGAGGAGTTGATCAACTCCATGGAGGAAATGAAGCTCCAAGTCTCCGAACTGCAAAAGGTAAAAGAGAAATTCATTACTTTAGAGCAAAAGTATGATGTGTCAAAATTCAATTTTGCCGAAGAGGTGAGGAAAAACAAAGGCTTGACTCAACAGGTTAAAACACTAGAAAAAAATCTTACATTTGAAAAGCCTTTGACTGATATCAAAAATATATTATGGACCGATATCATCAAATCAATCAATGATATTTGGTCCTCAATTCAAATCAATTTTGAACAATTTCACTTAGTGAAAGTTGCTCTTCAAGAGATTGAAAAAACCAAGGAAGAACTAGGAAGGAAGCCTGAAGAAGCTATCAGATTAATAAACTTTCTAAACAATAGAAACATCATCAGTTGGAATAGTTAAACATTGAGGATAGGACTGGTACCATCCTCGAAATAAAGAAAGTATTCACCAAAAGGAATCTAATGCAAGGCCTGTAACGCAAATGTCAAAATATGCAGGAAGACATAGATGAATTTATGGGGAAATTTGGCATCTTACAAAGTAAAGGACCTCCAAGTCCTTTAGTCATCAATGACAAGCTAATGTTTTAGGATGATTATGTCAACAAATTATATCAGCAAGCTAATAGTCAAGCCAGTTCATCTGCACCTAAGGCATTACCCACAAGGAGAGTTCTCTATGATAGTTTGGAGAACCTTTTTTATATTGAGCATGAAGTGAGGCACTTGTTTCCAGTACAACCAAATTTTGTAAAAAAGCAGATGAAATCTACAAAAAATTGACAAGGACAAGAATACCAAGATATGATTGGTGGGCCAGCATGACAGACATTTTATGATTTACCATGGTAAAAAGTGAAGTAAATTGAAGTATTTACCATAGTCAATTTTGGTAAAAAAGGATGAATGATAGAAAAACAAGTAAAGAGTATCATTCACAGGTAAAAGAGTATCAGTGAAAAGCTAAAATCAACCAACCATAACAGAATTATGAGCATGACAGCAAGATGCATATTCATAGGACCTGCCTCCAACTCCTTCAACAAAAACAGGGATAGAAAACAAGCAATTCACATTCAGTTTCTACTTTCGAGACCATCTGTCTCTATATTCATGTAAAAGATATTTAGTTTTCCTATAATGTATCTCTCTTAGTTAGGAGATATTTTGATGTAAATTTTGTATAAGTACTTCCTCATTCGATGTACTAGTGGTGGATTCTTAGACATTTCTGTAGACACTTTATTTTGGAATAGAAGTGTTGTTGAACAACTATTGTATGGCTGGCTGAACAAAGTAATAAAGCAAAGGACTTTTACAGGATACCTGTGTCAAACGAGAAACGAATAAGTATTCTATATCTTGTGTTTTTACAGTTTTCTGGTTTAAATATTCATATGCATTTCATATCTGAATGATAAATGAAAAACTATATTTCAGAAAGAGCTTTACTGCATTCTGTCTTTAAAATTGTTTATATTCTTAATGTTTTTTTCCAAGCTATCATAGGTAGGGAATTCTTAATTTCTCCACACCTTTTAGTTTATCATTGTGACCATTTAACAAAGAATTCTTAATTGATTTTTGTTAATGAGCACCCACTTTCCCTCATCTTTAACTTTGTTGAAGGATTCTTAATTGCCCTTCCTCCCTTTCAAGACCATTTCACCCTTTTAAGCTATCATTTGTCTTTTGTTTAACTATCTTGCCCCGTGTAACCCTCCTTGTTAAATCAACCTGATCTAGTTAAGCCATCTTCAATTGACTCCATAGCTCAATGGCCTAAAATACCTTGATCTATCCATCTGCTCCTGAATTCCACCACCAAACAAAATCAAAACCCCCAAGCTTTCATAACTAGCCTAATATCTCACAAAACAAAGCTAAATCACAAAGAGAGAGCCCTCTCTGAGTACAGATTGGCTAGATTATGTACTTAAAAGATTGGTTTGTGGTTACCTCAGACCCCTTTCCTTCTTCTAACAACTTCAAGGAAAATCTGAGTGATAACATAGTGGCGACTCCACTGGGGAAGGACAATTCCTCAGTCAAAACAAATATTTAAGAAAATTTAAACCTTAAATCTAAAAGCATCTTAAAGAAATCATAGAAGTTGTTTTGATATCTATTAAGAAAACCAAAAACAAAACCCAAAAATCTGGCTTCAGAAAGGACTCGTTACACTAGAGCTAATCCTGATCCCAATCCACCACAAGTGTTTGAGAACCCCAATCTGATCCCCAGAATTTTTAGAAGGCAAGATAGTTCTGTTAGTCCTCGACCCCCATTTAGATCCACATCTTATCCTGTTAGGTGTATTTATCTTGAAGACCGACCCATTGATGAATACTTTGAAAACTCTTTGTTTAGGACTTCATCCAATTCTGAATTAGCAGACCTAGTCCAAGACCTAGAGTTCATCCGAGAATTAGAAATTCGAGCAGCCAATTTGTCAATTGATAGATATTTGTAGAACTCACCACAATCTGATCTTACCACTGGAGGAACCCCTAATCCCTCTATAATCACTTCTATTTCTGCAATCTCATCATCATTCCCTCATATCTTTCAACCTCAAACCACTCCACATCAGACCATCACCTCTAGCTCTCCATCCACAACTCAAACATCCACTGTTATTCCAACTCCAGCTTTTATTTTGCCATTACCAACAACAATGGCCAATAGATATGCCCCCATGGTACTACCAGCAAACTTAGGTGCCATGCCCCAAGACTACCAAATTAAGATCACTACTTTTGATGGCACTGAAACCTATACAGCCCAACAACACACCAAGAAGATGAATGATTATTTTGAAATTTATGAAATAGATACTGCTGATGTGAAAATGAGAATATTCGTGCAAAGCTTATCTGGGGAAGTAAGAACTTGGTTCAGAGCCTTAGCAGTGAATAGTATAGATGGCCTAAGAACTCTCTATCAGCAATTCTTGAACAGGTGGGAGAAAAGGAAAGACCCCCTTCAAATTCTGTTTGAATACGAAAACCTAAGAAGAGGACCACAAGAAACTGTGCAGGACTATTGCACTAGATTCAACAGTGTGTATAATGCTATCCCTCTAGATCTTAGACCCCCATCTGGTTTAGCCTTAATCAAATTCCCCGATGGATTTGATTCTGATATGGCTTTCCGGTTGAGAGAACGAAACCCCCCTACTTTGGAAGATATGCAAAGCATAGCAGTCAGTGTTGAAGCCAACCTACTATTTAAAAGAGCCAAGGCCAGGAGTGAAAGGAGGATGCCATTAAAGGAAGAAATCTCACCTTTTGAACAAAATCTAGATGCCATAATTAAAGGAATGGATAGACTAGGAGACAGTGTGGAGACAATTGAAAGGAAATCTCCTTGAGATAGCCAGCAAACCAATACAGGGAGAAATCATAATTTCAGGAAAAATAAAAACCCGAACACTGGAAAGAACGGTCCTGAACAAAACATTAGACCCCCTTTCCAGAAGAACTATGCAAAAGCTTCCCACTCTGAAGGCCCAGAAGAAGGGGCTTGGTAATGAAGGAGAAGTTTTCTTGACCCAAGATGATCAAGAGGCCCACATACTTAAACAATTCCAAACCTAATCAGGGGAATCGTTCAACTTTAGAGAAGGATATGACACAACCATCTTTGAGGTGCACAACCAATACAATCTAAGAAGTAGTAGAATTGATGTCCCTGAAATGAACAAGAAAACTATTCCAAATCAGCCCAAAAAAGGTAAGACAGTAATCACACCTGTACATATTCTTTCTCGATCAAACACTAATCCTTCTAACCCCATAATTGAAGATGTCTCTAATAATCAACCAAATAATAAACAACCTTCCACTTCCCTTCCTTCCAAGGAAACTGTGGAAGAACCTCTAGAGGTTTATCTAGGAGAATCAACAATCATGATTCTACTCTTGAAAAGGAGAAAAACATAGAAAACATTGAAAATAGAGAGAATACTGTTGTTCCAAATCCAAAGGCCCAAATAGAAAAGCCCTTTAATATGGAAACATAAGTAGGTAAGCTGAAAATTTCTGTCCCCTTATCTGAATTAGCTAAACATGATGCCTACCAAACTCAAATCAATAGATCACTAAAAATTATTGGAACTGAAGACTCAGTTAACCTCTTTGATGACCAGCCCGAATTAAGCTTTGGCCCAGAAGTGAATGGAAAACCATTAGAAGGAGGAATTCCTTCATTCTATGTGAGCTTGAACATACATGATAAGATTTTTCACAATGCCATGTTTGACTCTGGCGCATCTCATAATCTCATGCCCAAGTCTGTAATGGAAAAGCTAGACCTAGACATCACTAGACCATGCAAAGATTTGTTTTCTTTTGATTCTAGTTAGGTGAGATGTTTAGGACTGATAAAAGACTTGTGTGTTTCATTGGTTCAACAACCTACAAAAACAATTTTAATGGACATAGTGGTAGCAGATATACCACCCAAATATGGCATGTTATTGTCCAGATCTTGGGGTGCTAAGCTTCAGGGATCTCTTCAATTGGATATGCCATATGCTACTATATTGGTTTTTGGACAACCAAAGAATCTATACAGAGAAACATTGATGAAATATGTAATAAGTAGTCAGGAAAGACCCCAAAATTTCCCCATCTACTCAGTACACTCTGATATGGATTCTTTCATTCTTTACAATGCATAAACTAGTCCTTCCAATACTTTAGAGGTTTTAGCAACAGAACCAAAAAAAATTGAAAAAGAAAAATCAAGTGTTCATATTCAGGAAATATCAGATAACAAAGAAAAGTCAGATGAAAATGAAAACCCAGATCCCATGGTTAAGCAAGTTCCTACTACCCCAGACACGAATTATGAGCATGAGATCCTTTGGCATTTAGAATTTGATGGCTCAGTCAATAAACTAGGAGCAGGAGTAGGAGTTTGGGTTTACAATTTAGAAAATGATCATGCTGAAGGCCATGCCTACAGATTAAATTTTAGATGCACCAATAATATGGCGGAATATAAGGCTCTCTTGTTGGGTCTTAAACTTGTTAAAAAATTAGGAGCAATCAGGGTGTCAGTCATAGGAGACTCATAATTAATAATTAAATAGATTAAAGGAACTTACTCAACTAGGGATCCTAGACTAGGATATTATAGAAGAGCAATCATAGAAATTCTCAACACTTTTTTGGAAACCCAACTTGCAACTATCCCTAGAAAACACAACCTGCAAGCCCACAACCTGACCATGTTTTCCAGCACCTGCAAATTACCTTTTCAACCTAATCATCAATATACTGCTGAGATTAGGCACAGACCAGCCATCCCTGATAATCTAAAGAACTGGAAGGTTTTTGATAGTGATGAGCAGATCAATAATTTTTTAACTTTAGATGAAGAGTTTTCTAACATTAACACAGATGTTGATACAATTATTAGTTCTGGTCAAATAAATCAGGTAGAAATTAACATTTCAGAAGAAAGTTCAATAAATATGCTTCATCCCACAAAATTCACACAAAAATAAATTCAAGACCTAAAACAAATGGACCTAGATGAAATAATTGAAGAAGAAACAGAGGTTATCAACCTAAAGGACAATCATTTACCCAAAGGATTGACTCCTCTAGAAGATTTTTTTGACTCCAATGACATTCCCAAGAAACCTAAAATGGAGCCATTAAAAGCAGATATCAAAGAGTACAACTTAGGAACACAGGACAATCCAAAAACGATAAAATTGTCAAAATATTTACCTCCTGATCAAAAGATAAAGTATGTTGGACTTATGAGGGAATTTCAGGATGTCTTTGCCTGGAGTTACGAAGATTTGAAGTCTTATGACACCTCTATTGCTTAACACACTATACCTCTGAAAGAAAATCAAAAGCCCTTTAAACAGAAAATCAGAAGAATTAACCCTGTGCTATTACCATCAAATTGAGAAAGAAATCAAACACATGTATGAAGCAGGGATTATTGCCCCTATTAGATTTTCAGAGTGGGTGTCTAACTTGGTACCTACTATGAAGAAATACGGGGAAATAAGGTTATGTGTTGATCTAAGAAATGTAAATAAGGTCTCTCTTAAAGATAACTATCCTTTACCTAAAATGGATCATATTTTGCAAAGGGTAATGGGTTCTTCTATAATTTCACTTTTAGATGGGTTTTCAGGATATAACCAAATCTTGGTTCATCTTGATGACCAAGAGAAAACTGCTTTTACAACAACATGGGGTATTTTCATATACATCAAAATTCCATTTGGACTGAAAAACGTAGGAGAAACCTTCCAAAGAGCAATGGACATTTCCTTTGCCAAAGAAATTCATGATTTTTTTGTTATATATCTAGATGATCTAACTGTTTTTTCTAAATCAGATCAACAACACTTGGACCATCTCAGACAAGTCTCTTTAAAATGCAGAAAATATGGCATTTCTTTGAATCCAAAGAAGTCTTTGTTCGGTCTAGAGGAGGGTAAACTTTTAGGTCACATTATTTCCAAAGATGGCATTCGAATTGATCCTTCAAGGATTGAAGCTATTTTACAGATACCCCATCGAAGAAGTATTAAAGAACTTCAAGCTTTCCTAGGGAAGATCAATTTTTTAAGAACATTCATCTCTAACTTAGTTGAACTCATTAGATTACTAAATCACATGCTAAAAATGGATTCAAGTATTAAATGGACAATAGAGGCCAAGCAATCATTTGAAGAAATCAAAATGGCCTTAACCAGAACACCAGTCCTCACGAGTCCACAATTTGATAGAGACTTCATCATTTTTTCTTTTGCGTCAGAACACACCATAGCTGCAACTTTATTACAAAAGGATGATCAGGGATGTGAAAAACCTATAGCCTTTTTTAGTAAAACACTCAGAGATGCATCATTAAAATACAAAATAATGGAGAAACAAACTTTTGCATCGGTAAAAGCTATAAAATATTTCAGAGTCTACATTTTATACTCTCATGTAATAGCTTATGTTCCTAATGCAGTAGTCAAAGACATCCTAACTCAGGATGGAATTGATGGTAAAAGTGGAAAATGGATAGCTACCATCTTAGAGTATGATATAGAGATAAAACCTACCAAGCTAATAAAAGGTTAGGGATTAGCCAAACTCATGGCATAAACTAATTCTCAAGCCTTAGACATAAATGAACTGGATAACGAGCAGGAGATGGCGAATCCACAAATCAGCCACGCCTTTTCAGATTCACCTTGGTATGCTGATGTAATTTATGTTTTACAAAACCTGCAGGCTCCTCCAGGGTTATCCAGAACCAAGAATAGGTTTTTGAAAATGAAAGCTTCAAAGTTTTGTATCTTAGATAATACTCTTTTTTGGAAAAATCATGAAGGAATTTCGTTAAATTGTTTATTAAAAGATGAAGCTAACAAGGCTCTCCAAGAATTTCATGCAGGAGACTGTGGTGGACATCACTATTGGAAGTCAAATGTAGACAAGATCCTAAGGGTTGGATTCTATTGACCAGCCTTGTTTGCAGATGTGAATAAATTTGTAACTTCTTGCCATAAATGTCAAATTTTTGAACGCAAAAGAAAATTGTTACCTTTACCCTTAAAACCCATTTCCACCGAGAAACCTTTTCAACAATGGGGTCTTGACTTCATTGGAGAAATTCATCCACCCTCTTCTGGATAACACAAATGGATACTCACTGCCACTGACTATTTTACTAAATGGATAGAGGCCATTCCCTCCAGACAAGCCAATGACAATGTGATCATAGGTTTCTTAGAAACCAATATTTTTTCCAGATTTGGTTGTCCAACTAAAATCATTACTGATAATGCTACAACTTTCAAGTCAAAGAAAATGATTAATTTTTGTAACAAGTATCACATTACACTGGGCCATTCCACTGCCTACTACCCTCAAGGGAATGGATTGGAAGAATCTTCTAACAAGAGTCTAATTAATATCATCAAAAAGCTGTTGGAAGAAAATAAGAAAATGTGGAACAAAAAACTGATCAATGCTTTGTGGGCAGAGAGGCTTACAACCAAAAAATCCATTGGAACCAGTCCCTATGAGTTAGTATATGGCATGGAGGCAGTTTTTCCTTCATCATTAAGAGTTCCTGCCATGAAAATAATTCAAGAAACTCAAGTGGAACCTAATGATATTCAAAGAAGGATAAACCAAACTATCAATTTGCAGCAGATCAGGGAGGAGGTGCACCAAAGATCCCAAGTGTTGTAGGAGAAACTTAAGAAGATATTTGACAAAAGAACCAAGGCAAAAGATTTCTACCTTGGAGATAAAGTGTTAAGATGGGATTCAAGAAAAGAGGACAAGGGGAACATGGGAAGTTTGACTTCCTACGGAAAGGACCATACATCATCTATGCTTTTAAAGGAAACAATGCATATTTTCTTAAAGAGTTAGATGGTACAGAAGTAGAAGAAGGACCAGTCAATGGTCGGATGTTGAAGCATTACTTTGATCCTACTTACTAATGTTACCATATTCTTCATAGTACATATTATATCTTTTGTAATGTCATAATGTTGATTGGACAGTAATATTTTGGAGTTGAAGCCCGAAGAGAAGGCCCTAAGCTTCAGAAGTATTACTGTCATACATACACATAAAGCAGTAGGCAAGAGGAAGATTTCAGAGCATAGTCAAAGTCATTTAGAGCCCACTGATCTACTGTTCTTGACTTTCCACCAGGAAAAGCCATCCCCAAGTGGAGCCACTGTTATGCCCCTATACCAATAGGTGTCATATATCATGATTGACTTGGTTTAACTCTGAAATATGTTCATACCTTTGCTTGTTGCCAAGGTTTTCCACATTTGTAAAAAAATAAAAAATAAAAAATAAAAAATGTAAAGAGGGTACCCTAGAAAAAAAATAAAAGGGTGAAAAGAATAAAAAAGAGGTCAAAAAATGAAAGAAAATGAACCCTAACAAAAATAAAAGACCAGGAAAGTGTGCAAGTCTAAATGCCACTACTTTTTACTTTTTCATAATAAAAAATTGTGTGTAGCTTATCATCTATGCCACAATTCATGAATAGTCAAATAGTTTAAGCTTGACTAGTTCATATTTTCAATTTCAGGTCTTAGAAGTAGAGAATAAAGGTCTGATAAGACAGTGTAATCTTGGAAGATAAGTAGATAGGTAGAGTGAATAAAAGGAGCTCAACAGTTTAATCTGAGCCCTTGGATGTAATAAGTGTAGATTTAGATAGATATCACTATGTAAAAGAAAAGAAAGTTTGATAAGGGTTTGCCAGTCTAAGTGCACCCTAATAAAGAAGTGAAAATGCTAGGGTAAAGTAGGTAGGGTAAGTAGATGATGGTTGCAGAATAAATGTGTGGTGAATGATAAGTTTAAATGTTTAAATATTTTACTTTCATCACTAGGCAAAGGCATGTATCACATGGAAGGCACATCAAGCAAGCAAAGTAAAAAATAATTAACTTCCCTACTCATTTCCCCTAAATCTTCACTAATTCCCTAAGTACTAAAGGTAATTACCAAAGTTAGAGGGGCTCAGAGCATTTCTCTGACTTTTGGAGGGACCGAACCCTCGGCCCAATAATTTATAATGCCTAAGTGCTAAAGCCCCTTCATCAATATTCACCCCCCTTCATAAGTTATTCATTTCCCTAATAAAGCTTTTCCTAAGTAAGAAAAATAAAACACTCTCCATATAAACCCTCATATTCACTGAGCCAAAGTTTTAAATGAGTATGATGAAAATATTTTAAACTTAGCGCGCATTTCACATTCCATAAAGTCATATTAACCACAAATTAATATTATTATTTATTTCCCGAGAAAACACTACCCACGCTCGTATTATATTATTATACAAAAACCCCAAATTTTTACATATCCCGCCCCGATGGTTAAATATAACTATAAATCAAACAATAAATGGGATTAATTAGCTAATTCGTAGTTAATTAAGAACCCAACCCCGCCACCATTTAATGAGGATTAATTACGTCATTTGGACTAATTAATAACTCAAGTAACCAATCGAATCACCCCTGATATGATTAATCTCTTTCATTTATGTCGGGCCCACCCTCCGTATCTGCCAGTCACTTCAACTCCCCGACAACCGTTCGATCAGATCCTGGAGATCCGATGGTCATCGCGCATATCGCACGGGCCTCCGCGGTCGACCTTTAGCATGCAATGGTGAGCGGTTTCGTGAATAGTACCATTGCTACGTGTCAAACAACATATGGAATCACATGGTCTCGCCCAAATACCACTTACCCTCCACTAGCGGTGTGATGAAACCCACTTATCGCTTCCTACTAAAGACAAAATGTCAAGTCACCTCCCTGCTGACGCCACCTGTCCATATCTCTTATCTGCCAAAAGCTTTGACTTTGCATCAAAACATAGTTAAAACAATTTTTCATCCTTATTCTGAAAATGCATGCATGAAACTTGAACGTTGAAGTCGACCAGCTCGTATTCCAACCGTCAACCACCCTGAAACTTGTAGTTTGACACCGCTCCAGTCCACCATTTGCACCAAGTGAACCTGCTCTCCATTTCCCGTCACTTAAAAACATGTATTTACCATTTTCCTTCCAGAAACACTGTAAATACTTGATTTCCTCTGTGGTTACTTTGAAAAACCCACAATTCATTATAATTCAGTTGTGGAATTAAGAATTGAAGACTCCCTGAACCCTCTGTTTCCACCAATTCCACTTGAAAACCCCATTTTCTTATCTGAATCCACAAGAACCAGAAATGGAAACACCTGTGGCCCTCAATATAGCTCCTATCACTACCCCCCATAGAGATTTGGATTATCTACTCTTAGTAGATAAATATATTCAAATAAAAGACCTTGTAACTGAAGAAAGCTCCTTGAAAGTATATTGTCAATGCTGGGAAAATTACATGAATGGCTTTGATACCATAGGACTTTGGGAATAAAATCTCCCAAGGTACATGCTCCCGTCTGTGCGCATTTTCCCTGACATTATCCATCAATGTCACACCAATTATAGTCCCACCCTCAGAGCAGTAATGTCCCCAAAACAAACTGTTCTCTTTGTTAGAGTCGGTCTAGTTATCCCTCCGTCAGAGATCAAAGCTTTTTTTTGCATTTCATGTTTAGGTGTCCCATCAGTTTCGATTAGTTGCATTTCGTTAGGCATGCCATAACCCTAACGGAATGGTTTGTGTTACTCATTCCCCTCGTGCTTGGCACTGCTGGTTCAGGTCTATTCATAAAAACAAGTCTTCAAAGGTCATGTACAGTCCTGTTTCAAATTTATGGGTCATAACAATGGTTCTTGGTCATTAGGTCTTGGGTTGAGTCAGTCTTGTTTTGCAAAGTCTAAGAAGACCAGCAGGCCAGAGGGATGTCCTCGATAGGTGGTTACTTCAATAATTTTCATCATTATACAGATAAATTAGGACTTCTCTTCAAAAATCTGTTTTGAAGATAAGTCGTCATCTCATTTTTGTAAAAATCTTCAAAAATTTCAATTCTTGAATCGTCCAAGCGCAACCTTGGTCTCCTTTGCCAGATCATATCACAGCTATCCCTGCAAAGAATTGCAAAGAAAATCATTATTTCAACCAAATTTAAGGAGGAAACCAAAAAGGTCAGAAGTCTATTAATCCTGAAAAAGTGTCAATGACAAAACATTACAAAATGGGTCATGGACCAAGCAAAAATCAAAAGGGAGTCTTTATAAAGATATTTCATGACATTTTCAACTCATTTTGCATGCCAAGAGTGAAGAACATCATTCCAAAGCGAAATTGTGAGTTTGTGAGGAAGTTGGAGTAGTTTCAGGGGTGCGCGACGCATTGGCATAGGCGCGCGGCGCATCAGGAAAAAAATCGCAATGTAAAAATACACGCGTGCGGCGCATCAGAGGCGCGCGGCGCGTTGGGTGAGGCGTGCGGCACACTGGGGTTTAAGCCCAAAATTTGCTTGGAAACGCATGAACTCGCCTCCTCTCCACACAAAATTGCAGGTAGGCTCACATCCACCACTTGTGCTTGGTTTTTGAAAGATAAATGTAATGGGTTCATGATATGTTTGCCTTAGAAATCCAAGTGGAAAGCCCTCCTTGTCAATGAAATTGCTGTAGGGTTTGAATGCAAAAAAATTTTGTAAGGGTTTCAAAAACAGAGTGTAACCAAGGTTGTCATTATTTCTCCATTTCCCTTTGTTTCCCATTCCCAAATTCACCCTTATTTTTCCCCATTAATTCCCTCCTTCATCCTACACTATAATCCCTCAAATCCTAGTCCCTCACCTCTATTACAAAACACATTATCCTTATCATTTCCCTTCCCTTTTCTAAGTCCCTTGTTTTTATTTCCAAATTCCCTAATTCCCTAATGTTTCCCCTTTCCTAATATTCCCTTGTGCATTTGTGTCCCCTTGGTCACAACATTTTTAGAGCAAAAGAATAGTTTACAGGCAATTGTGCACGCAGTTTATACATCAGCATATATATTCCAGCTATCTTGTTTTCAAAGACATGTCAGAGACCAAGTCAGTCTATGAGCAGGAGTATGATAGTGATTCTACACCGGAGGTAAATGTGCCAAATGTGCCACGGAGGTATCACAAAGGTGGCAAAAGTGGTCAGCATGTCAGGGAGGAGCCTACTTCTTTGGCCCAATTGCAAGCTTGTCCACTTGCAATGGATTGTTTTCGGCGTCAATCATGTTTCCAATACTGTGAGATGATCTCACAAATCCAGCATCATCAGGAACTAGTCCGTTTATTTGTTCTACATTTACAGGATGGTCATGTAAACCTTGCCGGAGTGAATTTCACCTTGTCACCCGAGACTATTGCTCAGGCCACCAGGATACCAAATGTAGGGGAGGAATGGAGTAAACGCCAGCTGTTAGATAGATTCTACTATGAGCCATATATCAAACCCGGGTATATGAGACACTTGAGCGCAGTTTTTCCTTTCAGATTTCTGAGTGATGAATATGCACCATTGATGAAACTAATCATTCGATATTTCAGTTGCGAGGGCAGATTCTCATGTCTCTATGCATACCATGTCCGTTTGTTGATGCATTTCACGAGGGTACGTATGATGAACATTTTGTTTTTCATGTGTCACAACATAGAGAGGATGGTGCCTTTAGTACAAAGGAAGAGCCCAGCACATCAGCATAAGAGCATATATCATTATGCGTTGATCAAAATCATAGTGATGCATCAGTTGGCACAGCAGGGCATTACTTGGGAGGATTTCATCTCCCGTGATTACTTCGCAGTGCTACAGCCGCCTCCCGAGATAGTTCATGATGAGGGAGCGCCTTCACACCAGCCAGGCATTCCCGAGACTGAGCATATAAGTTCTCCTCCATATGTGACATACCAGCGAGGCCACAGGGCCTTATTTGCATCTACACGACGAGTACTATCTCCACCCGGGGTGGAAGGGGTCTCGTTGACTTCATCAGCACAGTGAGTATTATCTCCACATCATGTGGAAAGGGTCTCGCCTTCTTCTTCAGCACAGGTACAGATCCAGGATAGGGGCAAGAGGCCCATGTTTGATGAGGGTCCTTCAGGAGGTCAGGACACGGATATCATTGATCTTGATGTGAGCTCTCCTAGCTCGGAGCTAAAAGAGATCATCCGACAGCAAAGGGCTGAAAATGACTCGCTGCAAAAGAAATTGTAGATGGCTAAGTGGATGATCAACTACTTGGAGCAGTGCAACAAACAGCTGGAAGATGAACATACACTTTATGAGCTACGGCAAATCCGGGAAGACCGAGAATTGGCCCGAAAGAGACCCGGTGATTTGACACCGATTGATCGAGAGTCTATGCTCATCCAGGTGAACACTCATTTGGAGAAATTGTTGGCAAAGGCAAACAAAGACAAGGACATGCTTCGTCATATGAAAACTCACTATTGGGCTCGCATGCATGTTTGCAAAGCAAAAATGAAGATCCTTAAGAGGCGATTGAGCAAGGCACTAAAACGGCGGAAAAAGCCCGATCCACTCCAAATTTTGGTCGAGGCTTCATTGGCAGGGCACAATACATGATAGAGGGTCTTTACTCCGAATTTGAGCAAATTCGGAGAAATTTTTGTCATTTTTGAAAATTTTGTCCTAAAAACAGGTTTTTTGGCTCAACGCGTAGCGCGCCGCGCGTGACCCATAAGATTGGGAGGTCCAAATCACAAATGGCTTGTAGTGTTGAATTTGTCATGATAAAATATACATGCTAAGCTATGGCCAAAGCATTTTATCAAGTTCTGGGTGACCAAAAGGCTCAAAAACACCATGAAAATCACCTTTCTGCGACCTTTTGCACCAGCAGGAAGTACTTCCGGGAGAATGCACTTTTGGAGGGGCAAATGGACACCAAATTGGAAATTTTCACTTGGGTTAGAAAGTAGACATCTAGGGATTTCCAACAAGCCAACCTGAGCTCAATTTGGATGCCAAGAAGTGCCCCAAAAACAGGTGGAAAGGCGCGCGGCGCATAGGGCTCAGGCGCGCGGCGCACAGGGTTTTTTGGCACATTTTTCATCTTCAGCTCAGGAAACGAAGCCAGTTTGACTAGTTTTGACTTGTGATGTGATTTTTTCACTCCTCTTGATGTAATTAATGAAACATGATGTAACTTTGGCACTTTATTACTTGTTCTAGAAGATTCATTCACTAAAAAGTGAAAATTAAATGAATGAATCAGTTCCCTACCTTATAGAGGCAAGTTGCTTTGACTGCCTAGATTGTAGTTCTTTGTTTAGAATTGGTTGAAACAGCTCCTAGGATGATGAGCTCGACCCCTAGAGGCAAGGGAATGGGTTGGCTTGCCTATATTATGTATTTTCTTAGTCATTTTCATGGTTGGACTCTTGGGAAAAAGGTTTTGAGACTCTATTGTACATTTTACTTCAGCATTTTGGCAAAGGAAAGACCAAGGTTTTGCAGCATTGTTTGGAATTCATGTGGCTTTATGTCTTGATGGTGTGCTTCTTTCAGTACTTGTAAGTTTTTATGTGTATCATTTTCCTTCTCTCATCTTTTGCAATTGAACAAATGAAGTCTTAAGGTAGAATTCATAATCTGTAATGCTCTGCCTTTAAGTTTGTTGATCTCCTATGTTTTCATCTGTTTAAGGAGAATTCTTGAGGTTTCCTTGCTCTCCTTAGCTCCTCACCTGTCTAATCTACTCACCTCATTAGCTTTTAAGGCATCAAACAATTGCCTACCTTGCTCCAATCAGACCTCTACAGAAACTGTGTCTCATCCCCGCACCCAAAATTGCCTTTCCCTTTGATTCAACAAAAACCCCAAAAAATCACCTTTAAACCTCTGCACTTAATGCCTAGCCTAAGATTAGTTACAATTTCAGTCATCTCGAGCCTCATTGATTATATTTTTCCGAGATTGACCCGGAGAGAGCCCTCTCCTGTCCTCGTAGGGCTAGCTACGAGGCTGGGCGTGGTTTGATGTTGCCTTGAGTTTTGCCTTCCTCAGCCTGGGGAAAATTCGAGCATTAACACTCTTCACAATTACTACATATTCAATCAATGAAATGTTACAATTTTAGCCCAGTCAAGACCTCACCGCCATTTCCCTTGGAGAATTACTAGAGAAATCATCTAAATTGTCTCAGTCTGAACTCAGTCGCCTTTGCCAGTCTTTTATGGATAAAGAGCATCAACCCAAAGATCCTCCTCCCTATGTGGCATCTTTCTTCACAGAGATAGGCAAGAATATAATCAATATGATAGCTGCCATCATGGGTTTCAATACTAGTGAATATGTGGATGAATTGACTCTAGTTCTGATGTCCATTTTTACCCCTGGTCAACCTCCTGCTATCAAATATAACTATGCTGCTTTCATTGCTGAGAAAATCCATGACCAGTTCATGAGATTAGAAAATGAAAAGGTGTTCAAGTATTGTACAGTCATATATCACCTTTTCCTTTACTATCAGTCTGACAAGTTTCCATTCTTTGTAAATAAACCTGATACAAAGGGTAATCCCAGATTAGTGATTTTTTGGACTTCCACTATTCACATACTTGTCCCTATTCATATAATCAATTCATTGACCAGTTTTTCCACCCAGTGACCACCATGCTAACAGGAATTCCTCATCCTAGGATAAGTGATGAAATAAAAAGACTCCTTCAACTATCTAAGCAGTAGAAGATAGGTGACTGGTACTTGTACCAGAATCACACAGAAATCCGAATTTATGGTTGTGAACTCCCTCCGTTCAAATTGCTTAGATATGTTCCTATGAGATTGTTTTCCCTGGAATACTATAGGAAAATGTTAAACTCTAATCAAATTCATTTTACCAAGGCAAAGAAGAAAGCACAATTCAAGATTAAAGATCACTTAGGCCCATTTGTTTGCAATAATAGAGAAGCAGGGAAAAGAGCAAAAGAAATCCTAGAAAAAATGAGACTAAAGAAAAACTTTGCTTGGAAATATGATCCACAAGGTTTCATTTGTGATAAGAGAATGAAACATAAGTTGTCACCATATATCCATCACCGAGTCCCTGAAATAGAGCAGTATGCAAATATGGATGAATGGAGGGAAGGAACTCTAGTTGAAATGGATAGTGACCAAGTTGAGGTAGGGAATGTGATGAACGACTTAGAAAAGTGACTTGACCTAGACTCTTATGAATAGGTACCAATTGAATCTACTGAAAGGCCAACACTAGAGCCTAGTGCCTCTACAAAAAAGACTTCTCAAAGGCACACATAGGAAACTAGTGCACCCCCAGCAGAACCACCACAGGAACAAGACCAGGGAATAAGTACTCCAACATCAGAACAACCAGAGATGTCAGAGCAGCCTAAAATCTCTAAAGAATATGGGAAACCCCCCCATTTTGCGGACTCCTATGAATGAGGAAAAGAGCTTAAAAAGAGACAGGGAAGTAGCTAGCCCTGCCAGTGGTCCTTCAGACCACCCTGGTGCTAAGAGGCACAGGCTAAATCCATATTCAGAGGAAGAATTCTTTGAGGAAACAATAGGGAGTTTGAGGAAAGAAGGTGGAGACAGTCTACATACATTCCCAACATGTGGGACACCTTCCAGTTCACAAAGACAAGAGCTTGAAAGACAGCAAAGTACCGAAGTTTCATCTTTCAGATCTTCATCTGAGGAAATCATAGACATAAAAGGAAAATTCAAGGAGATAAAAGCCAAGAATGAGGAGTTGAAGGCCCAAGCCTACACTCAATACTTGAAAATGGCCCCTACAAATCAAACCATATTGATGTCAGCTTATGACATCAAATAAGGGAAAATGCATATGAGCTTTCTAAATCCCACAGTACAGTAGCCCAAGTCACTTGCAGACTACCTCAAGACTGATTTTGAGGTCTTAGCCAAAGATATCCACCCCATAGATCAGATAGAACTGCATAAGCAAACATGGGAGATGGTTTATTCTACACTGACAAGCAAGGCCATGATGTCACATAGGTTGCAAAATTAATTGAACAATACTACTGCCCAATTGCAACTAGAAAAGACCTCCTCACAGGCAAAGGACAACAGAATCAAATCATTGGAGGATTTGATTATTGAGTTGGGCCATAACCCAAAGGATATCAAGGCCGTAGAGAACCTAATAAAGAAAAAGAATGAAGATATAGCTGCACTAAGAAAGCAATTGAAGTTGCCACCACTCATTCACCCATAGACTACTGAAGTGATTGAGAAGAAAAATGAAGAAGAGCTTATGGACTTGGTCCTTAAGCTAAATGAGAAACTAAAAGAGACAGAGCAAGAATTAGAGAAAACGCCACAAAACAGGTAGAATGACTCGACCTCTCAGCCTCAAAATGTAGTGCCAATGGTTTCTACAACACTCCCTTCTACCTTGGCAACTGCTCTAGCACCAAATGTCCCTTTGGCAATAGCTGAAACTATAGAAGTGACAGGTACAGGTACATCACAGGTAGGAACCTCAAATCAGAGCACAGAGGAGTTGATCAAGTCCATGGAGGAAATGAAGCTCCAAGTCTCTGAACTACAAAAGGTAAAAGAGAAATTCATTACTTTAGAGCAAAAGTATGATGTGTCAAAATTCAATTTTTCCGAAGAGGTGAGGAAAAACAAAGGCTTGACTCAATAGGTTAAAACACTGGAAAAAGATCTTACATTTGAAAAGCCTTTGATTGATATCAAAAAGATATTATGGACCAATATCCTTGAATCAATCAATGATATTTGGTCCTCAATTCAAATCATTTTTGAACAAATTGACTTAGTGAAAGTTGCTCTTCAAGAGATTGAAAAAACCAAGGAAGAACTAGGAAGGAAGCCTGAAGAAGCGATTAGATTAATAAACTTTCTAAATAGTAGAAGCAGGCATCAGTTGGAACAATTAAACATTAAGGATACGACTAGTACCATCCTCGAAATAAAGAAAGTATTGACCAAAAGGAGTCTAATGCAAGGCCTGGAACACAAATGTCAAAATATGCAGGAAGACATAGATGAATTTATGGGGAAATTTGGCATCTTACAAAGTAAAGGACTTCCAAGTCCTTTAGTCATCAATGACAAGCTAATGTTTCAGGATGATTATGTCAACAAATTATATCAACAAGCTAACAGTCAAGCCAGTTCATCTACCAATTCATCTGCACCCAAGGCATTACCCACAGGGAGAGTTTTCTATGATAGTTTGGAGAACCTTTTTTATATTGAGCATGAAGTGAGGCACTTGTTTCCAGTACAACCAAATTTTGTAAAATACACAGAAGAAGATGAAATCTACAGAAAACTGACAAGGACAAGAATACCAAGAGATGATTGGTGGGCCAGCAAGACAGACATCTTAGGATTTACCATGGCAAAAAGTGAAGTAAATTGAGGTATTTACCATAGTTAATTTTGGTAAAAAAGGATGAATGATAGAAAAACAAGTAAAGAGTATCAGTCACAGGTAAAAGAGTATTAATGAAAAGCTAAAATCAATCAGCGAGCACAGAATTACAATAAAGACAACAAGATGCATATTCATATGACCTACCTCCAGCTCCTCCAAAAAAAATAGGGACAACAAACAAGTAGTTCACATTCAGTTTCTACTTTTGAGACCATCTGTCTCTATATTCATGTAAAAGATATTTGGTTTTCCTAGAATGTATCTCTCTTAGTTAGGAGATATTTTGATGTAAATTTTGTATAAGTACTTCCTCATTTGAAGTACTAGTGGTGGATTCTTAGACATTTCTGTAGACACTTTATTTTGGAATAGAAGTGTTGTTGAACAACTATTGTATGGCTGGCTGGACAAAGTAATAAAGCAAAGGACTTTTACAGGATACCTGTGTCAAACGAGAAACAAATAAGTATTCTATATCTTGTGTTTTTACAGTTTTCTGGTTTAAATATTCATATATGTTTCATATCTGAATGATAAACGAAAAATTATATTTTAGAAAGAGCTTTACTGCATTCTGTCTTTAAAATAGTTTATATTCTTAATGTTTTTTCCAAGATATCATAGATAGGGAATTCTTAATTGCTCCCTGCTTTTTAGTTTATCATTGTGACCATTTAACAAAGAATTCTTAATTTCCTTTTGTTAATGAGCACCCACTTTCCCTCATCTTGAAATTTGTTGAAGGATTCTTAATTGCCCTTCCTCCCTTTCAAGACCATTTCACCCTTTTAAGCTATCATTTGTCTTTTGTTTAGCTATCTTGCCCTGTGAAACCCTCCTTTGTTAAATCAACCTGATCCAATTAAGCCATCTTCAGTTGACTCCATAGCCCAATGGCCTGAAATACCTTGTTCTATCCATCTGCTCCTGAATTCAACCACCAAACAAAATCAAAACCCCCCAAGCTTTCCTAACTAGCCTAATATCTCACAAAACAAAGCTAAATCACAAAGAGAGAGCCCTCTCTGAGTACATATTGGCTAGATTTTGTACTTAAAAGATTGGTTTATGGTTACCTCGAACCCCTTTCCTTCTTCTAACAACTTCAAGGAAAATCTGAGTGATAACAGGTCCCTAACCACTTTTCCCAACTCATTAGCCAAATGATAGTTACTTGCCATGTGTCCTGAACTACATGTGTAGGATGATATTGAATCAATATCAGGGAAAGAATGTATCACATCCTGCTTACAACCACATGTAGGGAAAAGATGAACATCATACAATCACACATCACAATCACACGTAGGGAAAGGACGAACCCCATCCTACAATCACACATCACAATCACACATAGGAAAAGGGCAAACCACATCCTAAATGTGAAAATCACTAAGAGTAGGGAAAGGATGAACCATGTCCTACAAACACAAGTTACAATCACATGTAGGGAAAGGATAAACCACATCCTACAAACACAAGTCGCAACAATCAATCGTAGGAAGGATCCTACATGTGGTGAAAGGATGGACCACGTCCCATTGTCATGTCAACCACTAATCGTAGGGAGTGAGGATCCTACATGTGGGGAAAGGAAGAACCATGTCCCAACAACATGTCAACATATGCCTATATGCATCTCTCGTTGGGGTATCGATAGGAGAAGGTGAACCACTCATACTAATTATATGCCATAGGAGAAGGTGAACCGCTCATCCTATGCATATGTCATCAACAGTAGGGGAAGGTGAAACACTCACCCTACATACATGTGTCTATAATTGTTGGGGAAGGTGAACCACTCACCCTACACATATGTCAACCATTATGGGGCATCACAGGGGAAGGTGAACCACTCACACTGTACACATCGTACCAATAGAGGAAGGTGAACAAATCACCCTATGGTCGCTCATAGCTCAATAAGTACCCCAAGTCCCTAGGAGCTCCTAGAGCTTAATCTTTAGTTAAGAATCCCTTCATATACGGAATAGTTCCAAGCTTCTTTCTGAAAATCAAACTTAGATCAATGGGATCCTTATAGCTCTATTCAACAAACATTACAGATGTATATACTTAGAAATCCTTAGCTTCTTGTACATGCTGATCTTACTCCTTCTTACTGGTCTTTCAAAGCTCAATGTATATTTAGGATCCTCATAGTAGGGTCTATCCCAGACTCCCAGTCTCCTTTTGAGAAAACTTGATCAAGAGGCTTTGAGAGGATGTAGGTAACCTATACATCCATCTTCAATGTAGGAGCTTGATTTCTCCCCGTTATAACATATCTTGAATAAAGTGATACTTGGTGCCAATATGATTCTCTTAAAAAAATAATCTCAGTATGCAATGGCAATTTCTTGCACATGCTCAAATAGCTTACATAAGAGCTTCAACAATCAATAGGCCCCATCATAAGCCATGCATTCAACTTCTCATTGTAACAAAATCAAGATATAAGGCATTAGATGTACTCCTTTTTGTTCATGTTTCTGCTAACTGAGATAGTATAAGAATATCCAAGGAGTTTCGTATTTTGGAAGTGAATTTCTAATTACTAGAAGAAAATAGCTTTTATTAAATGTGGCACATTCATAGCTTGACTTGAAGCATGTGATAGGTGTTTGTTATGAAAACCAGGGATCAATGGTTTCTCCATTTCATCAGGTCTATGCAGGGAATATTATATCAAGAATTTTTATTTTGGCTTTGAAAGTCGTATAACAAACATCTTTAAAACTACATTTTCAAAAATTGCTCCTTCTTACTTTACCTATCCATCTACTTTTGATCTATGTGCCATATTCTTTTATAATTTTACCAAGAATTGTGTGGCTCCCTCTAAAGTCTTGCTTCATATAGTTATGCCAACTTCATCAATCTTGTTAGGCTATATTCAACTTCATAGCTCCCTCTAAATATGAAGAGGGGTAACTTTGTCCAATATGCAACCATTTGCAACAAGATATTAATCCATGGGATTTATAACTTCCTCTTAAGGTTATCATCTGGCCCTCAATTATGATATTCCCTCACAAGGCAACTGATATTGCAATCCGGATGTCAAAATTAGGGTCTTAGACTTATTGTATTGTTAAGACATAGTGTCTGATGTGTACCTTATTCAAGGCACCTCTAAAGAGATTTATATACAGTGCCAGATGCTTCTTCTTCTAGATGATCCTCAAAATAAGTGCTCCAGATGAGTTGCGTTCCTTGTCAGAGTTGTTGTAATTTCTTTTACTGGATGATCCCTATATACTCTTCATAGAGGATAAATTTTCAAAAGACTGGCTGTCTTGTTAACAACTTCATTTGTGAACAAGACTGCAATACTATATGTATGAAAATTCTTTCACTACAATCACTGTTCTTACTGTATGTTGCATTTTTACTTCATAGGTTATGAAAAACCCTAGCAGTTGCTCTTACTGATGTAAATCTGTCTTTAACTTCACATCATCATATTATGCTCCTTTGATACAAAAGGTACCAAAGTAATGGACCCACTTATTTTTCGCATATTAGCTATCCCTAACACTGTATTAATGAGGGACTTGTCCAAATGATCTTAGTACTGAATTTCAAGATGTAGACCTTAATTTAGTGCACAATAATCCTTCAGAAAAAAGTATTTTCCATTCTTTGAGCAATACAACATTCTTGTAACCTTCAGATAGAGAAATCTGGAAAGAGCTAACCAGCCATATATTGGGTATTTAATGCTTTCAGAAGCGATTTAACGCGATAACACGGGAGTGGGCAAATTCGGCATTAAATAATATTTGACCGTTCCTGTGTTATCGGGCTAAGTTGCGGGCTGCTCTGAGGGCATTAAATACCCAATATATGGCTGGTTAGCTCCAGCCAAGAAATCTTAACTCTAAAGTTTGCTTCAATATATAATATTGCTGTCTCTTTTGGTTTTGGAACTGTTCTCACAATGGGGATGATATCTTTTGTTAGTGCTTACCTGAGCTTGGTCTGTCTCTAATATTGTCAACATAATTTGATATCCTAACGTACAACATTTTTCAGTTGAACTCGATATAGCAGATGCCAGTGCAATAAACAAAGTCCTTTATTTCATAAATACTACATGGATGCAGTTATATACTTCTCCATGAAATTCACAATATTTTGCAAAATATATATATAAATCACTCACAGATGCTACGGGCATACATATGACAATGCTTTATAGTAGCTATCATCTGATTATGCTAGTCCGAGATGAGATATGCCGAGATGAAAGCTGATACAATTCACACCTTCAATACAACCTTCTCACACAGAATTGTCATTAATGATAATTTGAAGCTTCACTGATTTGTACATTGGTATTTTACATTTGCTAAAAAACTTTCACCATATATGGAGATGAATATGAGTTCATAAGTGTGAGAATAGTGCCCGAGAGCATTGATATTGCAAGATCGAAGCCCATGCCAATATATGCGAGAGTTTTGTAGCCATTATCATCAAGAACGATTTCATGAGAGCAACAATTGGAGAGATGCCAAAGAACAATTATTAGAGATGCCCTGTAGATATCATGAGAGCAACAATTGTGAGAGTCTTGAAGTTGATGTTAGAGAGACAAAACAACAATAAAACCTTGCGTCATAGGCCAATCTGAAGAGTGAGATTAAAACATTCAGCTATAGTTGCTTCATTCTCGAACTAGAACAGGTCGGCTTAATTTTATTTGATAGATATATATGAATAATTAATGAATCATGGTAAAGGAGAGAGTTGCAATCGTAATTTGATTGCTGTAATTAGACTCGGAATCGTCACCGCGATTAGGCTTTAGGAAGTGTAATTTGGCTCATTAAAAATCATGGATAGAATGGTAATAACAATCATTCATTGTCATTGTCAAAGCTTCTAAAGAAACCCAAGTTTGAGAATAGGTCTTAAAATTATGAACGTGCAATACTTACTAACTCTTCCGCAGGGATAAGACAACTCTTAGTCTTTTATAAGAGAGGATCCAATATCAGGTACCAACATAAGTATTTTCTTCCTCCGCAAGTCTTCAAAACATAGAGATAAGGATGTATTATGGTGCCCTAATGAGGGCCGAGACTGATTTTCTTTTAAACAAGAATAAAGCCAACCTTTCTCATTGTCACACATTTGATATTCAATGAGTCCTTAGTGTTGAAGAGATACCTTACCAACCTTCTTCATATGTTGTTGATGCGGATTATTATTCCTCAACGAATAGGCCCATACAATGGAAAAGGAGGAACCACATAGATCATGGAGACTTGTCGACGAACTTTTCTTGATGATTGCTTCTCTTTGACTCTTACTTGGGCTTGTCCTTATTTAGTTTTGAAACATGTTCATTGCATAGGTGAATTACTTCAATAATTCATAAGTGCCCAAGATTAATTCAATTTTCTTCATTAGCAATCACATAAATTATTGTTTCAGTAATTGAAGAAAGAACATAAATAACATATGCAAAAGACAAGCCAAGACAAGAGAATACCAAGATTGGCTCAAGCTAGGGAAAAACTCCAAGATGGGAAAAACTCTTTATCAAATATTCTTATTATTATCTTCAAATATTCAACAGAGAAAGAGAGGGAGAAAATACAATTTATGACACAGAGGCAGCCTAGACAAGTCTTTCATTCTTCCTTCAAACAATAGCAACCAGATCCCGCCCTAACCAGAGATCAATAGAAGACAGAGAAATTACAAGCGAGACTCCAAATAGAGTTCGGTCCTAGTTTAGTTGAATTGGTGTTTTTTAGGTCGACTTTGGTCCTCTCAAAAAGAGGAATTCAATGCCAAAATTATCTTCCTAAAATGAGTTGTCCAAAGTGGGATTTGGCCCTAGTTGAAAATTTTAACACACATATTAGGGTATTAAGGAGACCAGTTCAAGAAAAAAGACAACCAGAAAGATATGCTTCACTTGATTTCTATTCAAATTTTGTTTTCTTTATTACTTATGATAATCCTAAAATTGTAAGGGGGTAGTGGATTCAAAGGATGGAAAACATATGAAACAATGCCATGGTTGAAGAAATGGCAACCTTGGACAAATATGAGGCTTGAGATGGTGGAGTTGCCAACTAGACGATATCCCATTAGCAACAAATGAGTGCTTAAGGAGAAGTTGAATGTAGAAGGAAAAATGGTGAAACACAAATATCGATTAGTAGCAAAAGGTTATTTCTAGGTAGAGGGAATTGACTTTAGTTATATCTTTTCTCCTATTGCCAAGATAAATTCTATTATATTTCTTTTATCTATTGCTACTAATTTTGATTTCGAAGTAGAACAAATGGACATGGAGACAACATTCCTACATATTAGGGATTTAGAAGAAGAAATCTACATGAAGTAGTTAGAAGGCTTTGATATAAAGGGAAAGAAAGAGTTGGTATGCAGGCCAAAAAAGTATTTGTATGAGTTAAAACAATCATCAAGGATTTGGTATAAAAAATCTGATACTTTTGTATTGGGACTAGCATATCACTATAAGCATTCCAAATTAGTTGGTGATAATCTTATTTATTTGCGTATTATGTGGATTATATGTTTTTGATTAGAAGTGACAGGGAAATCATCTAGGAAGTGAAAACTCAGTAGTCCTTTAAATTTGACATGAAGGATATTGGTGCTGCAAATTTTATTTTGGGCATGGAAATTAAAAGATACTAGTCAAACATGAAACTCTGGTTAAATCAGAGGGAATATTTCAAGGCAATATTGTAAATTTTAATATGCAGGACTGTAAACCATTAAAAAACCCTATTCTTATAGGTGTAAAGTTAATGGTAGAACAATGTCTCAATGGAACATGAAGAGGAAGATGACATGCCATATGTTCCATATACTAGTTTGGTTGGATTTAATGTATGCAATGGTTTGTATTAGACTAGACATTGCACATGTAGTGGGAGTATTGAGCAAATACATGTCAAAACCAAGGAAGGAACATTAGATTATAGTAAAAATAGTTTTCATATATTTGCATGTCAATACTAGTTATGGTCATGCTATCAAGAGAGACCATGATTGGACAAAGGTTTGGACATACATGGATTTATAGATGCAGATTGGGTTGGATATTTGATTGCATAATATCTACAAGTGAGCGTGTATTTAACATCTTTAGAGGATCAATTAGTTGGATGAGAAAGAGACAATTCTAACAGCACTCTCAACTACAAAAGTTGAATATATGGAAGCCATTCATGTAAGTAAAGAAACAATATGGTTACAAAGTTTATGTTCAAGTATTGGGGCCAATACAATGAGTTGTGGGGACAGATTGTGATATTTAGAGAATCTACCTAGTGAAGAACACAAGATATTGTAGAAAGTCCCACTATAGATCACCTGATAATGCAATATACTAAAGAAAAATACTTGATCTACTTCTACAAACAAACTTGCAGAAGCTTAATCGATTTTGAGCAAGATCCAATAGAACACATATAACAAAGAATGAGAAATCAATCACACATGAACACAAAAGAATACTCTGAGGAAAGCCTCAGCTAAAAACCATGATCTCTGTATTATCATACAAGTGGAAATATGTTCGAATTACACAAAGCTTTAGCTCACAAGCTATCCAACTCTCAGTACAATCCTTCAATGTTGCTCATAGACTAAATAGACACAACATATGCCTTCCCTCAATCCTCCAAGCCTCCTATTTCCTTGCGCAGTTTTTCCTGGGTCCTCTGGCTACCACCTGTGTGAATTGACCTCTCACAGAACTCACCAAACTCAGAAATAACTGCGCAATCTCCAAGGAATGAATTCCTTCTGCTTGCAAGAGATATCCTCAATGGAATATTCCTACAACTGATAGTATACTGTCCCATCATCTGATCTCAACTAAGTCTCTGACTAAATTGACATGCATGAGTTATTTATGAGAGAATATTCAGTTATCTGAAGTGCAGTAGTTACATGCATGCATGCATTAACTAACGGAACTCACAATCAGTTCCACAAATTGTTGGAACTAATTTAACTGGACTGAACTCAGTTAACTGAGTTAACTAATTACAACTCAAAGTACAATTCATCCTGATCACTTTAATTAAGGGATAACTTCCTCAATCAAAGGGAAAACTGTTGCATGTCTTCACATAGACTTCATGTTTGATTTTCTCCAACTAATTAACTCAAGATGAATTAATTAGTTATTTTACAAACAGCTGCTAGGATCAAATTCGAATTTTAATTCTCAATTTTAGTTCAGGGACTAACTAAAATTGGAATATATCCTGAAATTCTATTTATAGCAATGCTATTTTTAGCACTTTTATATTTAGAATTTCTTGTTGCTATTTTCAACAGATATCATTCTAAGACAAAGCATATTGATGTTCAATACCACTTTGTGATAGATTTGATTAAAGAAAAGAAGGTGTTGTTAGAAAAGGTGGAAACTTTGAATAACGTTCTAGATTCATTAACACAATCTATGAGCATTGAGAACTTCTATTGGTGTATAGAAATAATGGGCATTATTGCCCTAAATTGTTGATCATGTACTCCTTTGATCCCTTATGTCCAAAGAAAACAACAAGTGCGAGAATGTTGGGTATGTGTTATATTCATTACAAAACCATTATCACACACTATATGTTGCGTTGGACACCCCTAAAATTTATTTTTTTAGATGCCTTTTTGTGTTTGTTTTTAGCAATTTTCGACACACATTTTTCACTTTTAGCAATTTTATGGTGCATATGGTCTAGCCCATGATTTTGTGGTTTCGATTGAGGAAATATAGTTATATTTTAATCCAAGGTAAATGGATTGACAATTTATGGATGTTACAACACACACATATATTGGAAAGATGAATATAGTAAAAATATGTATGGTTTTCCAGGGTAAAATCTCTATGTTAATGTGTATGTTTGCCATTGCATCTTTTTTGTATTATTAAAAAAATGTTTGTGGCAATTAACTGTATAGCAACATTGTACAATTAATTACTCTTGTACAATGTTGTTGTATACTTAATTGCCACAATCATATTATTAATAAAATAGATAAGATGCAATGGTAAACACACACATTAAGACAAATATTTTGCCATAAGAACCCAAACTAGGAAAACTAAACAAAATTTCAGGATATTCATATTTATAGTATTACAATACCTTTTATATATATATATATATATATATATATATATATATATTTAAAACCTACACCATGCACCTTGCACCATCCTATACCACTTTTTTCCATCGCAGATATAAGAGTGTGCCAGTTTTGACGTGCCCAAAATGACCCAATGCCTTTTATATGTGCCGAGACAAGTGTTCCATTTGCCTTATGTAATTATATTTACATACCCAACTTGGTCTATAATGCGATGATTGGGCATGCACATAACTCATGCGATAAGACCTCTTACACAACCCATAAAATATCCTTGTAGTCAAAATCCATTAAAACCATGAACATATATAGACAACACAATTGGTAGCAGGCTTGCATTTTATTGTCGAAAATAAATAATATTTATTTTTTACATTGATAAACAACCAAATATATTGTAGAAGTTGTAAGTCATTTTTTTTAATTTCTTGTCTAATGAAGATAATGATTGATTATTATATAAAGGCCATCAAAGATTGTTAGAGAATGGAAGGAGCTTTGGAAACCCTTACAAAGGCTAGGGTTTCACCCTAGCCATCCAATCTTTACTTTGTTTTCGTGGATTTTCTGCAAATCTCTTCCGCAGTTTGTTCAAAGGCGAATCCTTATGATTTGACTGAAAGGATAGTTTCTTTTGCAGAAATGGTTGTTGGTCAAGCTAGCTCTTCTTCAGTTTCATACAACTCCATGCTAAAATTTGGTTATGGTCTTTCAGTGGTTTATGAAATTTCTTCCCTCAAAGTTCCCGTGGATGAAGAAGCTTTCTGTTGTGATTTTTTTTCCTAGAGCATGGATTTGTTTGTAGGTTTAATGGTTATTGGCCGCGACTAGTTAATTTTCACAAATGGATCTTTGAGACATGGAAGTCCCCTTTGATAGACAAATTGAACATTTACCCTATGGCTCGGGGTTTTTTTCCTGTGGTTTTTTATAATAGAGAGGATAAGAAGGCCATCTGCGAAGCTAGTCCATGGTTTTGGGGTAGTGACAGTCTCTTCATGCAGCCCAGGACACCCACTTTTGATTCAGTAGCGCCATCAATCTTGGCAACCCTAGTTTGGGTAAGGCTTCTGAGCCTTCCCTTGCATTTTTGGAATCTCCGTCACATTACTCCATTGGAAATGTGACGGGAAAGCTTATTGTCGTTATCCTGAAGTTGGAAAACTCTTGAAGACTACTTATACCCAAATACCGTGGAGATGGATTTCAACAAGGGTTTCCCTACAAAGTTCAATCCGATGGATCCAAATTGTATTTGGGTCCAAAAGCTCGATTATGAGAATATTTCATTTTGGTGTAGAGCATGCTACAAAATGCAACATGTAAATAAAAATTTCCCCAAACATTCTCAGAACAACAAACACCAAAAAAAAATCCTGAAGGCCCAAATGGTGGGAAGGAGGACAAGGTGATCACTATATGATATACAAAGAGGAAGAGCTTCAGGATAAGAAAGAGCTAGAAGACAAGAAGGAAGCATATACAACTAGAGAAAAAGCAGTTGTGGCAACAAAATCCAAGCAGGAAAAAATACATGCCCATGTGGTTCCTCTAGTCATTAGTAAGGATTCCATGGATGCAACAAAAGTGGAAAAGCAACAAACTCTCATGGAAAACAAATTCCCTCTGAAAACCACAAGGAATAACATGGAAAAGGAAACTTCTTAGGCATATTAGTCATGTTACAAGCCATTTTGTCACATCATCCCAAAAGGCCTGAAAATCGGATCAATCAACATCCTTGAACACTTTGTCATAATCCCTTTGCAAATCCCTAAGCATCATCTCTCCAAAAATTCTGAGTTTATGGGTCTATCTGCTCAAAAACCATGTTTTTAGCCTCAACACACCATCTATGTCTATCCACTTGCGTTGGGTGCAAGTTGCATAACTGAGTATCAATGTTAATCAGTGCAGGTTGCTCCATTCTACAAGTGCGTTGATTCTAGAATTTTGGGAAAATTAAAAAATATTTTCGAATCTTCTCCTTCCTGAAGCTTCTAAGGTGGCTTTAACCATTTAACATAAATAGAGATCTCAAATTCCTATCTAATCCTACTCTAGTGATCTTATCTCTTATCCCTTGAGCTTATCCTTCCTCATAAGTGGATCTCAAGCTTAGATTAGTAAATCCTAAACTACTATGTTTACCCTATAAATTTACTGAATCCCATGGTGTCTGGGTTGGCTTTTGGAGATTGCTAGTGCCCTCATGCTACTGCTTTGAGCTTAAGGAATCATCACCCATTTGCATTAAGGTTGAGTGTGAAGGTTTGCTTTGTGGCAAGGAAGGACAAGACAATTGGGGAAGCATCTACAAAGTTAGTTTCTATATATGGTTGTAACTCTCTCCTTTATTTATTAATACAAAAAGCACTGCATTTTCCTATACTTGTGTCATGTTGATGCTTGTGTATTTCAATGCCTTGTTGACTCATTGAATAGAGACATTGGATTATGCTACATAGATATTGTAGTTCCTTTGCTTGTTTTAGTCGTTGTTGCAGGTTCAATTTATAGCGTGTGGAGCTAGGATTGGAGCTTACAAGTGAAGAGAAGAGGAGGACTTACGACGGATTCTAGGTAGGTTTCTTTTATGTATTCTAATCTCTCTAAGGAAAACTTATATCTTTTTGTTCTTTGTTGTTCTAGATCAAACCAGTAGATCTAGGGAGTTCATTTTTGTCCGTAGAAGTGAATTTTCCACATAACAAGTAAGATGAGGAAGATCTCAAGAATATCATTGTAAACTCGTTGAAGAACGATCCATCAGAATTTGCAGAAAATGTGGGTTGGATTCAAGTTGGGAAGAAAGGAAAAAAAAAATTCACCAAGGAAAACGTTTTTCACGAAGAAAAACAAAAACTCGGACTAAATCAAAATAAAACTAATGAAAAATGGAATGTAAATGTGTTCGGATATTGAGTAGAAAATTGTTACTTGAAAAAACGCTGAATTTTTTGTGTCACAAAAAACTTGTTTGAACCTCCATACTCAATCTCAAATTTACAAGCCTAGAAAATCACTAAAATATGTAAATAATTTTGCCTATATATCTAATTGTTTTAATATAAATACTATCCCACCATTAAAAAACAATCAAATATATTGTATTTTATATTGAAAAATACTTTTAAAATCTTAAAGCTTTTACTCATTGTTTTTCCATTACTTTAACATATTCAGGAAATTTTTGCTTTCTATTGTTTAAATATTTTATAAATATAATAATTTTTATATATTGTTTAAATATTTTATAAATATAATAATTTTTATATATTATTTAAATATCTTATAAAGATAATTATTTTTCAATTATATCCCATATTATTAAAATTCTTGTATATAATTAATTAAAAAAAGATAAGTGAGGGACCTATTTTCACGTCATTTTAATGAATGGTAATAATAATGGAAAGCACGCTGTGACAATGATAGTACGAGATGATACGGACATTATACAATATCATATCCATTATTCTTAATAATATTAATTCAATATTCAAGTCTGAAGGAAAGAAACATGCACAATGACTTAACACCAAATGAAAATTATGGACCTCTTTTTCCATACAGGCCAGCTGATTGTCACCACTCATCACTGCTCCCTTGTCAAATACTTTAAATAATATTTTATTCGATTATCATCCAAATTATTTTTTTAATTTATGTTTTTAGTTTCATAAATGAGAAGGTCTTATACATTAATTTGATGTTGCTTGGTCTTGACCTTAAAATTGGATAATAATAATAATAATGTAATGTTGTTAGGGTAAAAGTCCCAAATATAAAGTGGTTGCTCCCCTTTATTAGAAAGAGTAGAAATTGTATTAAATTAATTAGATTGTATTTATTTTGAAATAGGTTTTTAAATTTTTAATTTAATTATTAATAATTTATTGAGTGGAGAGTAGAAATTTAATTTCTATAAAATATTTATGGTAGTATACATAAATTAAATGTTGAGATTTATTTTCAAATTAGTTGTATATATATATATATATATTTTGGCATAGTCAAACTTAAACATCAAATGGTCTTTTCATTAGAATTTGATGATACCATATCAAGCAAGATTGTGATTTTTTGTTATTTAAAATACATTTTTGAATGCATAAATGGATTCAACACCCTAAAAAATCCCCAGGACACATAAATTCTATAGATTAAACAACTTAAACTAAAGATTTTAAAAATCTTTGTTGGATTTTGGTTAAAATAAACAAAAAAAAAATGCCCTGAAAAAGCTATTTCGTTTATAAGTTAGAGTACACCATTTTTTTTTCTCTTTTAATTAAATTTGATTAATTAAAAAATTTTCATATGAACAAGTGTCTTAACAAAGCCAATTAAAATATTAAGAATCTCCATGGTTAAGAATCTTGTTCCATGTATTTTTTTGTAAGCTAAGTGGTAATCCTTTCATTACTTCAAAAGATGTTACAATATCCAACCCATAAATGATGCACGACAAATGGTCTCAACCTACCCTATGGAAAACCAGGTATGTTGACCATCTATTAACATAATAACTAGTCCAAAATCTTAACAAGATCAAGAACTACAGTTTCACAAAAGAGATTACAACATCATCAAACCATAGATCTAGAACTAAATGCATCAGAAAACTAAATATCAAATGAGGTCAAAGGTATTGGATCTCTTGCACTCGATATTGGAGGGGCGAGTTGCAACTCCAAGGATGTGCTGCTCAATTCTAGTAAGTCGACTGATCATCTACTCCATATAAAATCTCATGTTCTGTTGCTCCCTCTTGACATCTACTAAGTTGGAAAATATAGTATATTGATCTGGTTGCCTCTCCATCAAAATCCTTCCCATCAATGATTTCATTTTCCAATATAGGAAAAGGGTTTGAAAATATTGCTTCCTTCTACCCCTAGTATGTCTAGGGTTTGATACTAGTTGCCCAAACTCCTCCACTAGCTCTAAATTCAACATTGAAAGTCTATCTCTATATCTCAGTTCTTCCAAGTGATGCGATTCATTGCAGACCTCAACAAAGGTAGTTTCATGAAAAGTTTTGGTCCTAGTTACGGCCCTATGAGCACTGACTACCACTCGCACCCCCTCGAAAATGCATTCGTTGTTATTGCATGGTGTCCTGTTGTTCCATTTTTTTAAAAATGTATATATGTTTCTCTTTCTCTTTATTTATTTATTTTTTCTTTCCAAGCAAAAAAGCACATATTTTACTTATACAAATAAAATACATTGTAATATATGTCACATCATTCAAAAAGGCATCTTGGCCTTATAGTTTAAAATTTTGCTATAACCATGCTAAATATTTACCAAATGAAAAGACTATTTGCCCTCTAAGTAGTATCCAAAAGAAAACAAGACATATCCACTGGTATTATGCATTTAATTGACTGGAACAATTCTATGTACAACAACAATTCTTTAGAAAAAACCTATGGCCCTATTACTTGAATTAAAAGAAGACTAAAATACCATCCTAAAGATGCCCATGGGGTCAAGAAAGAGGAGGATTTACCATACCGAATGTGTCAAAAACGAGGGAGCTAAAAAAACAAGAGGCTGAGTATCAACAAAAAAAAAAACACATTAGAAATTGAAAACTGAGGAGAGAGTTGAAGACACCCCACTGATATAAGCTCAAAATGAAAAGTAAATCTGTTAAAATATTGAGTTCGTAAATGACTTTGAACTAATTTAATCCCATAGGCATAATTGGTGGATCTTGATGATTCCCTCATTGGTTTCTAATATTTCCCATTGTCCCTTATCCAACGCCAAACCTCTTTTTGAGAGCCGATTTACTGCCTAGTTTTGCTCCTTGTAGATGTGGGAGAAACAAGTATAAGAAAGATCTGGCTTTTAGGAGAACATTTTGATATAGCGGTAGAAGGGTATAATTTTGTAACCTATAAGATTTGTGCATCCATTTGATTACCACCAAGGAATATCCATCTATATTAATCTTAGAATATCAATTATTTTTATTAATAATAATTTAAAATAACCCATGAGGTGTAGGCCAATTGGTTTGCTTTGGGTTTAGTCCCCGCCAGGTCACAAGTTTAAACCTCATGGGGAGGGGTTGTGGATGGAAGCCACTTTGGGGGAATTAAATTTTCCAAGGGGCATCAAGGCTCGACCAATCCTTCCACAATCATGGTGATAAACATCCCGTTGTGGGTGGATCAATCTTCTTTCATCTAATAAATGGGCAAACTTGGCCTAGGCTCAATCTAGTCACAACTAATGATAATAATAATAATAATAAAGAAGTAATACTTTGGTTTTTTTTTTTTTTTTTTTACCAACATGAGATGTATCATATAGTAAGTGTTTTGATGCTTATTATATATTGTTGTGTATCAATGTTTACCATCCATTTAATTTATATGGCTATGCTAGTTATGGTGAAAATGTGTTTATTTGATGGGAATGAATTATAATATTTGCTTAACTAACTAATTAAACAATGACATTTGTAAATGGTATCTTTATTGTATATTTTATCAATCTTTATTTTTTTAATTCAATCTATATTGTTTATCTTTGTTGTTCATTTATAATTTGTCCATCTCTTTTTACTTATGATTCATCCATAATTTACACATATATTATATGATATTCAACTATAATCCATTGCATCAAATATAATCTTATTTTTTCCAAGAGTGGAACCTTGTTTTTTTTAATCTAAATTCATTGTATATCACTTGATCTTTTCCAAAGACATAACTCTACCTTCTATTCTTTACCTGCAACTTTATCTTCTATTTTTCATTCCTATCGTGTAACTCTAAAATTTCCATCAAAGTGGCGGAATTGCATCATGCAATATCCACACCCTTGATGATATCAATCAATTATATATAAATAAGTAATGGTTATGTATAACAAATTGATGAGATGAAAGTGTGGTGCTTTATAATTGGTTTTCAAAATGAACAAAGTGTAATAGAATTACATGTTGGTTCATGATATGTTGAAATTCATATATTCATTGATGAATAATTTTTGGCACTTCTCCATTGTCTTCACAATCTTCAAAATCTATTGATAGATGAATACAATGGGCTGCTACTTTGGGGGAATCCTCATGTTTCGATTACAAGGGGTTGAAAACACCTTTAAGTTAATAAAGAAGGCATGTTGAGATAACCTTTTTCATACTCTTACCCACTGTCAAAGAATATCATGTAGTATGTCATCACAAAGCTCTCAACTGTAGATTGTGAATTTGGTGGAGATAGGTGATTAAAATACCCAATATTGAGGATTTCCCTACATTTGTGTAAAGCAAGGGAAACAAGATGAGCTTCATAGCCATAAAAATCCTAAAACCTGAAACCTAGCCCTAAAATTTACCATAAAACAAGTTTTATAACAAGTCACTTACAATGTTAGGTTCCACAACTATCAAGGATGTCTCTAGATATCAATTTCCTCTACCTTATTTATCTCCTCTATCATTGTAGGCTCCTAACCCTTATCCTTCCTCCTTATGGTGGTATCTTTTAGTATTAGGGTTTGTAACCACCCCATCCCACATTTACCTGCTTTTACAAGCTCTCTAGGTAAACATAAACTGAGAGTTACTATGATGTGACCCAACGTCGAAGTTCTAGTTATGGAAGTGGGGTCTATTAATTGAAAACTTATTGAAACCTCTCAAGGACATCAAATCACCTAGTTTTCAGACCACAACCCCTGGTGCTCAGACCCTGGGCTGGAACTTCTTTTTAACTGAGCTCATAGCCCAGTTGCATGCACAAGCCATTGTGAGTGCGACTAGAAAGCTCCAAACACATGCACATGCCTCCCTCCGTGCAGTTACAACTAAAATTTCCCAGTTCCATGCATGCAACTGTAAAATCAGTGCCACATTTCCAGGGTTAGCCTATAGACCACTGCCCAAAATAGCCCAAAACTTTCCAGAACACTATCATCCAACTACAGGAGCCTCCAAAATCAATTTCCAGGCTCTAATCATGCTCAAACTTACAAAACACACAATTTTAATTTATGAAAATAACAATAATAACAATGACAATAATGAAGTTTAAGATAATGATGATGATGATGAGGAGGATGAGGATGATGACTATGACCACACACTTGTATTGTTGATGTATCCTTCCTATTAGTTACATTGATCAACTCTACCTTGATGTTGTGCTTGGTCTTCATCTTGTGGTTCATTTAGCCTTTGGTCTTCTCAAGATGCAACTTATATTGAAAACTCTAACATTTTATTGTTGTACATGATAATGCCTTATTTTATCCATACTACTTGTCTCAAAGAAACTAATACATGATGTTACTCCTTCAACTTCCTAATTTTATATTAAAAAGTAAAATTACAATAATACCAAAAAATATTGAATAAAACCATAATTTGATGCTAACATAACTCAACTTCATGTATCGTGTATAGAATTAACATTGTTAAGCCTAAATTTACGTAACATCAAACACAATATTAATATGTATAACCTCTTTAATCAAACTACTCATCAATAACAACTAGAAAATTTTAACGTGTAATAAGGACCAAAAAAACCTAAATCAAAGTTTACCTTTTGGTTGTAAGAAATTAATGATAGTGTATGTTTGATGTTATTGTAAGTTCCTATATTAAAACATTTGGATTATGATGTAGGAGGATCCTAGGGTTTTGGAAATCCCATATACTATGCGAAGACAAATGTCCAAAGTTTTCACAAGTTTTTCAAATTTCCAATGTGTTATCACTCAAGTTGTTCCCCAAAAGCTGTGAGAAAAGGGAATACCGCCGAGGTAACCACTAACCAATCTTTTAGATGTAGATTCTAGCCAATCTGCAGCCAGAGAGGGCTCTCTCTTTATGATTTAGCTTTGTTTTGCTATATGTTAGGCTAGTTATGAAGTACAAGTATTTGTTTGATTTTTGGATGGTGACATTTGATAGAACAAGGGTGCAAAGTATGAGAAGTTCAGGCCATTGGGTTAATGGAGTCAATGAAAGTGAACTGCTGGGTATGGTTTCTTTAAAAAAAGGAGGAACTACAGAGCAAGATAATTAATCATGGAACAATTTTCAAGCTGGAATCAGGTGAAATGGAGTCAGGGGATGAAAGGCAATTAAGAATCTTTCATCATGTTGACAGAAGGAATGTGGGTGAATATTACCAAGGAGCAGTTAAGAATTCCTTAATTATATTCAGGGTGTAGAACTAGGGAAACAGGAGCAGTTAAGAATTCCTGCCTATGCTAGTCTTGAAGAAAACATAAAAAATAACAGGAATTGAACACAGAGTACAGTTAAGCAAGTTCTGAGCTATTCTTTTTCCCTGCAATTTAGAGTATGATATGTAAATGATATATAAAACACAGAAACAATAAAACATGAGTTAGAAAAGACTTATTGATCCATGAAATAATTCAAGAATTCTGCAACATGGGCTTCTGCCATCAATTCCATAACCAGAGAGTTCATCAACAAAGCATTCCAACAACCTTTTATTCAGAAGAGTTCTCAAATTTACAGCGCAGTTCCAGAATGATATTACCAACCCCTAATACTTAGCTTGGGGAGGTATTTGTACAAAAATGTTTACAAAATATCTCAAAAGAGATAATATCTTGCAATAACTTCTTTCACCTACTCTACAGAAGGAGTAAATGCTCTTGGAAACAGAGAGAAATGAATGCAGAAGTAAGAAATGTTGTGTTGGTCGTTTTGTTGGTGAGATGCATTGATTGTTTGCTCAGTGAGTCGGCCGATGGATACTTTAGCGAACTTCCGCGCTGTTGGCATTGCTTTCTCGGGTGCTTTTTTCCTGTGCTTTAATTGACTACTGCCCAGCGCGATTTTTTATCTACTCCTTTCTTTTCTTTATGGCATTTGTTATGTTCTGGAAAAATAAACAAAACTTTGAAATCCGCCTATAGAATTTCCAACATACTCTGCCACCATTGGTCATCTGGTAATTGGTGTCTGCGCATTTTAATTAGAGTTTCATCACCATCCGTGTACCTGAAGAAAGTAGGCTGGACTGTGAAAAGATGCCTCACTTCATGTTCAATAAAAAACAGATTTTCTAAATTGTCATACAGGCTCTGTCCAGATGGGAGTGCCTTCTATCCTGCAGAACTTGATGATGTTGTGGCTTGGCTATCCACATATGTATTTAACCTGTGTTCATAGGCTACATGTGTCATTGTCTATAGTCATCAGTCAACAAACTGGGCAGACCCTTTTCCTCCAAGGTTGTAAACTTCTGTGTGAAAGCATTTATATCCATTTGCATTTCCCGGCACTTCCTTTCCAGATTTTGTATGAAATTCCTCATGGTCAGAACCCTTTTAATTATTAAAATAGTGCCTGTCTTGTCCCTGATATCCAGTTTTTCCAGTTTTTCCTTGGTGTGGGTGTTCAAAAACTGTATTAGCCTATTGGCCTGCTCGGGCATGTGTCCCAATGAATCCTTGGCCTTTTGAATTTCTTCTTGAGCTATTGTCACCAAATCAATCTGCTCATGAATTATCTGTATTGATGTCCACATATCAGTGATGGATTGGCCAATGTTGGCCCACAGAATGCTCCTGATTTCTCTCAGAGGCTTGTCTAACAAGAGGTCCATTTCTAATGCCTTTACTTTGTTTTCCAATGCTTTTACCTCCCTTGTTTTTTCTGCCACAATCATCTTGGATTTATCATAACTCACTTCCAATTTTCCAATTGCTCTTTGGCATCCTTTAATTCTGATACTTGGAGTTTTAAATCCTCCATAGCCTTTATCAGTTGCCTAGTAGTCATGGTAGTGCTGTTGCTTGCTGCTGTTGTCGTTGAAGTACTTGGTGTCGTTGATGTCGGGACAGTAGGAGGGATTGCTGCTGTGACTGTAGAAGGAGGAGTTGTAACTATTGGAGCTGTTTGTGATGGCTGGGAGGTCGACTTTCCCTGCTTTCCTTGTAGTGATTCCTCCAATGCCTTCTCTGTTTTTGCCAATCTCTCATTAATTTTCATCAGCAGGTCCATTGTATCTTCCTGTGATTTTTGTTCAACAATCTCTATAGTTTTGGGATGCATGGTAATGGGCAGCTTGAGCTGCTTCCTGAGAGCTGCAATGTCTTCTTCCTTCTTTTTTATTAATGCTTGGATGCCTTTGGGATCCTTGGGATCATGTCCCAGCTCTATGATAATCTCTTCTAAGGATTTGATTATGTTATCCTTGGCTAAGGAGGAAGCTTTTTCCAACTTTAATTGGGCAGAGGTATTATTTAAAGAATTCTGCAAATTGTGGGCCAACAATGCCTTATTTGCCAATGTGGAGTATACCATTTCACCGGTTTGCTTATGTAATTCAATCTGGTCCATTGGCTGGATGTCCTTGGCTAATATTTTTAGATTGGTCCTGATGTAATCAATAGCTAACTGGGGCTGCAGAATTTTGGGCTTGAAGTGACTCAGGATCATATTTCCTTCTTGGATGTCATATGCTGACATTAACCTTTGTTGATTTGTGGGGGCCATCTTTAGCAAGTGATTATAAAGTTGAATTCTTATTGGCTCATTTTTGCCTTTATTTCAGTAAATGTCCTCTTAATGTCAGAGCCTTGCTTACTTTGTTTCCTGGCAGAAGAGAATTCCACACTATGTTGTCTTCCAATCTCCTGCCTGTGTGAAGTGGCCAATGTTTCTATGACCAGAGATGTATCCTAACTGACTGCTCTTTCTTCCCTTAGACTATCTGTGGTCTCATGAATAAATTCCTCCTCTGATAGGGGGTTCAATCTCTACCTTTTCTCCCCTGGTTGCTCTTCAGGACCGCTGATCGGTGTGTCTTCTTGCATGTCCCTTTTCTTTCCTCTTTCCTCATTTAGAGGAGTTTGTAGTACAAGGATTTATGGGGCCTTTGTCTGAGCTGGGGGGACCTGCCCTTGGCCTTGTTCCTTTGATGTAGCTGGCTGGTCTGTCATTATGTCATGTTCTGAACCTATTACCTCTTTGCCCTTTGTTGACCCTGTGCTGGCTTTTTGTGTGGGCTACTAAGAAGTCCCGGAAAAAGATGTATCACCTCCTGTGTGCTGGGGCAGTTTGAAGGATACCTGTCCAAAAGAGTCCAGGTCAAGCATTTTTTCAAGCTCTTTCATGGCCTTTTCCAATTTCTCTTCCTCGGTTATCTCTTCAACTCAGTGAGTCGGCCGATGGATACTTTAGTGAACTTCCGCGCTGTTGGCATTGCTTTCTCGGGTGCTTTTTTCCTGTGCTTTAATTGACTGCTGCCCATCGTGATTTTTTATCTGCTCCTTTCTTTACTTTATGGCATTTGTTATGTTCTGGAAAAATAAACAAAACTTTGAAATCCGCCTATAGAATTTCCAGCATACTCTGCCACCATTGGTCATCTGGTAATTGGTGTCTGCGCATTTTAATTAGAGTTTCATCATCATCCGTGTACCTGAAGAAAGTAAGCTGGACTGTGAAAAGATGCCTCACTTCATGTTCAATAAAAAACAGATTTTCTAAATTGTCATACAGGCTCTGTCCAGATGGGAGTGCCTTCTCTCCTGCAGAACTTGATGATGTTGTGGCTTGGCTATCCACATATGTATTTAACCTGTGTTCATAGGCTGCATGTGTCATTAGTCTATAGTCATCAGTCAACAAACTGGGCAGACCCTTTTCCTCCAAGGTTGTAAACTTCTGTGTGAAAGCATTTATATCCATTTGCATTTCCCGACACTTCCTTTCCAGATTTTGTATGAAATTCCTCATGGTCAGAACCCTTTTAATTATTAAAATAGTGTCTGTCTTGTCCCTGATATCCAGTTTTTCCAGTTTTTCCTTGGTGTGGGTGTTCAAAAACTGTATTAGCCTATTGGCCTGCTCGGGCATGTGTCCCAATGAATCCTTGGCCCTTTGAATTTCTTCTTGAGCTATTGTCACCAAATCAATCTGCTCATGAATTATCTGTATTGATGTCCACATATCAGTGATGGATTGGCCAATGTTGGCCCACAGAATGCTCCTGATTTCTCTCAGAGGCTTGTCTAACAAGAGGTCCATTTCTAATGCCTTTACTTTGTTTTCCAATGCTTTTACCTCCCTTGTTTTTTCTGCCACAGTCATCTTGGATTTATCATAACTCACTTCCAATTTTCCAATTGCTCTTTGGCATCCTTTAATTCTGATACTTGGAGTTTTAAATCCTCCATAGCCTTTATCAGTTGCCTAGTAGTCATGGTAGTGTTGTTGCTTGCTATTGTTGTCGTTGAAGTACTTGGTGCCGTTGATGTCAGGACAGTAGGAGGGATTGCTGCTCTGACTGTAGAAGGAGGAGTTGTAACTATTGGAGCTGTTTGTGATGGCTGGGAGGTCGACTTTCCCTGCTTTCCTTGTAGTGATTCCTCTAATGCCTTCTCTGTTTCTACCAATCTCTCATTAATTTTCATCAGCAGGTCCATTGTATCTTCCTGTGATTTTTGTTCAACAATCTCTATAGTTTTGGGATGCATGGTAATGGGCAGCTTGAGCTGCTTCCTAAGAGCTGCAATGTCTTCTTCCTTCTTTTTTATTAATGCTTGGATGCCTTTGGGATCCTTGGGATCATGTCCCAGCTCTATGATAATCTCTTCTAAGGATTTGATTATGTTATCCTTGGCTAAGGAGGAAGCTTTTTCCAACTCTAATTGGGCAGAGGTATTATTTAAAGAATTCTGCAATTTGTGGGCCAGCAATGCCTTATTTGCCAATGTGGAGTATACCATTTCACCGGTTTGCTTATGTAATTCAATTTGGTCCATTGGCTGGATGTCCTTGGCTAATATTTCTAGATTGGTCCTGATGTAATAAATAGCTGACTGGGGCTGCAGAATTTTGGGCTTGAAGTGACTCAGGATCATATTTCCTTCTTGGATGTCATATGCTGACATTAACCTTTGTTGATTTGTGGGGGCCATCTTTAGCAAGTGATTATAAAGTTGAATTTTTATTGGCTCATTTTCGCCTTTATTTCAGTAAATGTCCTCTTAATGTCAGAGCCTTGCTTACTTTGTTTCCTGGCAGAAGAGAATTCCACACTATGTTGTCTTCCAATCTCCTGCCTGTGTGAAGTGGCCGATGTTTCTATGACCGGAGATGTATCCTAACTGACTGCTCTTTCTTCCCTTAGACTGTCTGTGGTCTCATGATTAAATTCCTCCTCTGATAGGGGGTTCAATCTCTGCCTTTTCTCCCCTGGTTGCTCTTCAGGACCGCTGATCGGTGTGTCTTCTTGCATGTCCCTTTTCTTGCCTCTTTCCTCATTTAGAGGAGTTTGTAGTACAAGGATTTATGGGGCCTTTGTCTGAGCTGGGGGGACCTGCCCTTGGCCTTGTTCCTTTGATGTAGCTGGCTGGTCTGTCATTATGTCATGTTCTGAACCTATTACCTCTTTGCCCTTTGCTGACCCTGTGCTGGCTTTTTGTGTGGGCTGCTGAGAAGTCCCAGCAAAAGATGTATCACCTCCTGTGTGCTGGGGCAGTTTGAAGGATACCTGTCCAAAAGAGTCCAGGTCAAGCATTTTTTCAAGCTCTTTCATGGCTTTTTCCAATTTCTCTTCCTCAGTTATCTCTTCAACTAATGTGCCTTCTACCCATTCTTGTTGGTTAGCATATTGTTGAATTTCAGGGATTTTGTGGTGAACATATGCTGTAAGCTTGTTTTTCACTTTTCTATAACTTATGAAATGTTCAGGGTCATATGGTGCCCAATAAAAACTTTGTTTCAGCTTAAGTTGCTCCCCTAAAATCTTATCAGCCTCTTCCCAGGCTTCCCTTTTATTGAAGACAAAAGGGCCCAATTGATTTCTTATTTTGAGCTGTGCCTTTTTCCTAGCACCATAGAAATGAGTCAAATCTGAACTAATAAATTGCCTGAAGTATTCCAGGGAAAACAGTCTCATAGGCACATACTTTGGCAGCTTGTAGGGGCATAATTCACAGCCATATATCCGGATCTCTGTGTGATTCTAGTAAAAGTACCAGTCACCTATACTATAGTCTTTTGAGAGATGTAAAATTTTCTGCATTTCAGCAGAGAGCCTGGCAGGAGGAGTTGTCATCAATAAAGAAGTGGCTGGATGTATGAACAGGTCAATGAATTCACAATAAGTATAAGGAGAGTTATGGACTTCATGGAATACTGAGGTCCAGAAGATTACAGACCTGCGCTCTCCTTTGAGATCCAATTTTCTAAGGGGAACTTGAAAACTATCAGGTTGATTGTACAGCAGCAAATGATATATGTATGATGTGTATTTGAACACTCTTTCTCTGTCCAGGCTCATGAATTTCTCATGGATCTTATTAGCTATGAAGGTGGCATAATCATATTGGACAGTAGGGGGCTGTCCTGGAGTAAACATGGACAACAAAACTAAGATAGTCTCATCAATATGCTCACTGGTTTTAAATCCCAAGATATAGGAAATCATGTCACTAATGAATTGTAAAGCTTCATTGACCAGACTTGATTAAAAGGAGGTGGTTGCCTGGGCTAGCGATCTGGTCTCATGAATAATTGAGCTATTCTGGTTATCTCTGAACTGGGCAGTTTGGCACCTTGGTCAAGCAAGAATTCCATGGAGAGAGGAGCCAGAGGTTGAGTTGGCTTAAAGTGCAGCATCTCATTTATGGATTGAGGGGTAATATAAAAGAGGACAGTCCCAGATGGAGCCATAACTGCTCTTTGAGTGGGGTCATAATTGGCACAGCATAAATGGATGATATCAGGGAGCACATTTACTGAGGGGAGGTAGTATATGGGCATGTTGGACTCCCAAATTCCATAGACATCAGCATTGCTATGGTAGCTATTTCTAATTTCACAAAAAGCTTGGAGGTGAGGCTTGTCACCAATTAAGTCATTAATCTGGAAATCTCTGTCAGCAAGGGGCAACCATTCCAATTCTTTATGTGGTGCATTAAGGGGGGCAACCTTGAGGGCCACTGGAGCCTCCATTATACAATCTTTGGTGATTTTTCAATCTGAAATTTGGGCTTTATGTAACAACAGTAGGTAAAATGACAGTTTCTGGGGGGTTTCTTAGAGAATTTGCAGGCCGAAACGAGCTTGAATTTTAGCTTAGTGGGCGAATTTGCAGAGGGAGACGGGATTTGAGGGATTTTTTTGGTAAAATGGATAAAAATAGAGGTTATAGCGTGTGGTTTGAATGTAGCACTGTGCTTCTAATTTAAATTTGGGTGCTCCGGGCAATTTTACAGAGAAAACTTAGAAAAACAGGGTTTAGGAGCAGAACTCGGGTAAATACCTGTTTAATGGACGCCCTGTGCAAAATGTGGGTGGCAGACCGAGCTGAGGGGCCGAGCTGTGGAGTCAATTTCTCTGGGTGGCGGACTGTGCAGTTAAAATGCTGCCTCGGATGTAAAAGAGCATGCAGAGGTTGCGCAGAAGAAACAAACAAAAACAAACAAAAAACGACATTTTATGCCTTTTTAACAAAAAATTGATTTTGGCGGGTTTTGGCGCGCTTTGGTCGGGTGACATCAGCATGACGTAATCTTTGTCATGTAGCGGGGGTATGGAAGCTGACTTGGCGGTGACGTGGCAGACACGGCGGATGATACAGTGGTGAGGTGGCAGCCGACGTGGGTGATGATGTGGGCGACGACGTCAGCGGCGGGAAGTGGGGGCGGTATATGGTATTATCGCACCGCTTTTGCACAAAAGCTGTTTTGGGCGGAGGGGACGCGATAAAACCAGGCGGCACCATGTGTATTCTATACGACGGCAAAACCGCCATTTTCCCGGGCGCTATCGTTCGGCTATCGGAGGGGTTCCGATATTGACGTGGATCGTCCGATGGGAAAGCCCGGATCGAACGGTCGATGAATGGGTGGAGTTGGCGGAGGCATATGGTGTGGGGACCCGCCGTATAATTCAGGGTTTTGTAATGTTTTGCTGTGTATATAAACTTTGGGTTTGCGGGTTGGTTATTCATTTAACCAAATGTTAAATGAAATCCATTATTTGTATGCGTGCGCAGTGAGGGTTGTCCATAAGGTTTCGGATAAACCTTGGACCCCCGTTAAAACGTTAACATATTGCTATACATAAGCCCGGGGCGGGATATTTAAAAGTTTTTGGATTTTTATGTATTTTATACAATAGGGGCGGGGAAACGATTATATGGGAGTTATATAATAGAGTTAATAGGTTAAAATGAGGAATATTTCAAACAAACGCACTAAGTAAAAAGGTGAAACTTAGGCTTAGGGGAGTGAGAGGTATCCAAGTTATGGATTTGGAAAACCTAGTAGAATGGAATAAAAGTATTTTTACACAAGAAATGTGGCTTCCTTTGCCTAAGTAAACACAAAGTTTTACTTAGTCTTTCTCATAAAATGAAGTGAACTAGGACCACTGAGCAGATCTCAATGTCCTTGGGGGGGAATTAGTAAATGCTCTTGGAGAAATGAGGGGGGAAATTAGTCATGCTCCAATTATTTTGCAGCCACCTTGCCATGGCACTTGTAATATCCATAAGATAGATCATATTCAAAAGACAAAATTGCTCACAAACCTGCTTCTGCAACATCAAAACTGCCTACCCAGCCTAATACACCTAACATTTTTTCTTCTTTTTCCTTGGGTGTATTTGAACTAGAAAACCCTTTCTCTCTTGTTTTCTTTTAACTGCCCTCCTATCTAGGTTTGCCCTTATCTCTTCCAGGGGCTCAGATTTAGCTGTTGAGCTCCCTTGCTTCTCTACCTAACTACTGATCTACCAAGCTTAAACCGTTTGAACATAATTCAATCTCTATCTCTAAAACAAGAAATTTAAACATGGAGAGGCCAATATTAAGCTGTTTGGCCATCCATCAAGTGTGACGGAAGTCACTGATTGCACATATTAAACTTCTTTGCAAAAATAGGATAGCAATGGCATTTTGGACTAGCACACTTCCTTGGTCTTTTCTTTGGGGTTCATTTTCTTTTTTTTTACCAATTCATTATTCTTGCCCTTTGATTTTTATTTTAGGGCATACCCTCTTTTCATTTTCTTTTTTTAATTTTTGATTTTTTGAAAATATGGAACCTTTGCAGCATGGAAAGGATGAACATGTTTGGCATTTTAACAGTCAATCATGAAATATGAAACCTATTGGTATAGGAACCTAACAGTGGCTCCACTTGGGGATGGCTTTTCCAGGTGAAAATCTAATAACAACAGGTCAGATAGCAGTTTATGTTCAACTCTTGCTGCAACCTGAAATTTTCTTTTGCTGTAAACAAACAAAACTATATCTCTGTAACATATATACCTTTCCCATAAGCTGGTTTGAACAATTACAACTTCGTCTCTGATAGTTTGTCTGAATGTTTGCCATTAGTTTTTTAGCTCCCAAGTCTTCTTCTTTAATTCCTCTGATAAACTAAAAAGGTAATATCAAAAGGTAGCACAATTCCTTGTTCTTTTCTTAAAATTTGCTGCATCCTATTCCCTATCTTATTGTTGTAATAAACTGCAGAAAATAGACAGTATTATGTACAAATTATAGTCCTGATATATCAACAAAGTGGATCAAGATAATGCTTGAGCATCCGATCATTGACTGGCCCACCTCCTGCTTCTGTACCATCCAAGCTTCTCAAAAAGTAGGTGTTGTTTCCTTGTACAGCCTGAATAGCAAAAAGTCCTTTCCATAGGAAGTCAAACTTCCCATGTTTTCCTTTATCTTCCCTTCTGGAATCCCATTTCAGCACTTTTTCTCCTATGAAGAAATCCTCTACCTTTGTCCTTTTGTCAAAAATCTTCTTAAGTTTCTATTGTAAAATCTGAGATCTTTGATACACTTCTTCTCTAGTCTACTGTAAATGAATTGTTTGATTGATTCTCCTCTAAATGTCATTGGGTTCTGCCTGTGTTTCTTGTAGCAATTTTATCACAAGGATTCCCAAAGATGAAGGGAATACTGCCTCCATGCCATAAACCAACTCATATGGGCTTGTTCCAATGGATCTTTTTGTAGTCAACCTGTCTGCCCAAAGTGCATTGATAAGCTTCTTATGCCAGTTTTTCTTGTTTTCCTCCAATACTTTCTTTACGATATTAATCAAGCTTTTATTGGATGATTCAGCTAGACCATTACCTTGAGGGTAATAGGCTGTGGAGTGGCCTAGGGTAATATGGTACTTGTGACAAAAATTGATCATTCTTTTGGATTTGAAAGCAGCAGCATTGTCAGTTATAATCTTCTCCGAACATCCAAATCTAGATAGGATATTGGTTTCTAGGAATTTCATGATTACTGAATCATTGGCTTGCCTACAAGGGATGGATTCTATCCACTTGGTGAAATAATCTGTGGCAGTTAAATTCCACTCATGTTGGCCAGAAGAGGGAGGGTGAATTTCCCCAATGAAATCTAAACCCCATTGTTGAAATGGTCTTTCAGTGGAAATGGGTTTTAGGGGTAGAGGTAACAATTTTCTCTTGCCTTCAAAGATTTGACATTTATGGCAAGAAATTACAAATTTCTTTACATCGGCAAATAGGGAGGGACAATAAAACCCAGCTCTCAGGATTTTATCAGCTATTGATTTCCAATACAAATGTCCACCACAGTCCCCTGCATGAAATTCTCTAAGCACTTTATCAGTTTCATCTTTTGTTAAGCAGCTTAGTAAAATGCCTTCATGATTTTTCCAAAATAAAACATTGTCTACAATACAAAACTTTGAAGCTTTCATTTTCAAGAATCTCTTTTTAGTTCTGGACAACCCTGGAGGAGCTTGCAGGTTTAACAATACATAGGCTATATCAGCATACCAAGGTGATTGTAAAAAGGCTTGATTGATCTCTGGAGTCACCATCTCCTGTTCGTTATCCAGTTCATTGATGTCAAGGGCTTGAAAGTTGGTTTCAGTCATAAGTTTAGCTAATCCTTGTCCTTTTATCAGCTTTGTTGGTTTAATTTCAATGTCATATTCCAAGATGTTAGCTATCCATTTGCCTCTCTTGCCTTCAAGTCCCTCTTGAGTTAGGATATCCTTGACCACAGCATTTGGGACATAAGCTATTACATGAGAGTATAAGATATAAACTCTGAAATCCTTGATGGCCTTTACAAGGGCATAAGCTTGTTTTTCCATGATTTGATATTTTAAAGGTGCATCTCTAAGTGCTTTGCTGAAAAAAGCAATGGGCTTCTCACATCCTTGATCATCTTTTTGTAATAGGACAACAACAATAGTATGTTGTGATGCAAAGGAAAAGATTATAAAATCTCTATCAAATTTTGGGCTTGTGAGGACTGGTGTTTTAGTTAAGGCTATTTTGATTTCTTCAAAGGCTTGCTTGGCTTCTATTATCCACTTTACTTTGGAATCTTTCTTCAGCATGTTATTCAGCAATCTTATCAGTTCAGCCAAGTTGGGTATGAATCTTCTTAGAAAATTTATCTTTCCTAGGAAAGCTTGAAGTTCTTTAATATTCCTATGGTGAGGAACTTGCAGGATAGCTTGTATTCTATTTGGGTCAATTCTAATGCCATCTCTTGAGATTATGTGACCTAGGAGTTTGCCTTTTTCTAGGCCAAATAATGATTTCTTTGGATTTAGTGATATGCCATATTTTCTGCAAATTAGAAACACTTGTCTGAGATGTTCTAAATGTTCTTGATTTGATTTGGAAAAAGCAGTGAGGTCATCAAGATATATGACTAGAAAATCATGGATCTCTTTTGCAAAGGCTATGTCCATGGCTCGTTGAAATGTTGCCCCTGCATTCTTAAGTCCAAAAGGCATTTTTACATACTTGAAAGTTCCCCAAGGTGTTGTAAAAGCAGTTTTATCTTGATCATTCGGGTGAACTAGGATCTGATTAAAGCCTGAGAATCCATCTAACAGTGAAATTCTAGAAGCTCTCACTACCCTTTGTAAAATGTGATCCATCTTGGGCAAGGGGTAATGGTATTTGAGAGAAACTTTATTCAGATTTCTCAGGTCAACACACAGTCTTATCTCTCCTGTTTTCTTCCTTGTGGGCACTAAATTTGAGATCCATTCTGAAAATCTAATGGGTGCAATTATTCCAACTTGGTACATTCTTTTGACTTTCTTTCAATAAGGGGGAGGAGAACAGGATTCACCCTTCTAAGCTTTTGTTTAAAAGGTTTTTGATTTTCTTTTAAAGGTATTGTATGCTGGATCACTGAAGTATCATAGGACTTGAGGTCTTCATAGCTCCATGCAAAAACATTTTGAAATTCTCTAAACAACTCAATGTATTTCAGTTTTTGGTCAGGAGAGAAGGCTTTGGACAATTTTACCATCTTAGGATTTTTTGTAATCCCTATATTACTGTCCTCAATTTCTGCGTTTAATGGCTGCATTTTTGGCTTTCTTGGGATATCATTAGAGTAAAAAATATCCTCCAAAGGAGTCAAGCCTGTGGGTAAAAAATTATCCTTTAACTCAATTACTTTAGACTCTCCCTCAGCAATTTCATCAAAGTCCATTTGCTTCAGCTCTTGTAAATTTTTGCTGGTAAAGATTGTTGGATGCAAAATCTGATTTGCTATTTCAGCTGATATATTAGTTTCTATTTTGTCTATTTGTTGTTCTTCACAAATGGTGCTTGTATCTATGTTTGTGCTTGAAAATTCCTCTTTCAAAGTCAAGAAATTATTGATTTGAGTGTCATTTTCAAACACCTGCCAATTTTTTACATTGTCTGGTACAGCAGGTCTGTGTTTAATTTCAGCAGTGAAATGATGGTTAGGCTCAAATGGCAGCTTACAAGTGCTGGCAAATGTTGCCAAACTGTGAGCATGTAAATTGTGGTTCCTTGAGATCTTGGTAAGCTGTGATTCTAGAAAGGTATTAAGTATTTCAATTGTTGCCCCTCTATAAGCTCTTAGCTTGAGATCGTTTGTGACAAAGTTTCCTTTCATCTGTTGAATAATCAGATCAGAGTCCCCTAAAATTGAAATCCTAGTTGCCCCTAGACTTTTGATCAGTTTGAGTCCTAGCATAAGGGCTTCATATTCAGCCATGTTATTCGTACATCTAAAATTTAGTCTGTATGCATGTCCCTCAGCCTGATCATTTTGCATATTATGTACCCAAATCCCTGCCCCTGCTCCTAGTTTATTAATTGATCCATCAAATTCTAAGCACCATAGGATTTCTTGATTACAACTAGCATCAGGAGTTTTGGAAACTGTCTTAGTGGGTAGATTTGGATTTTGTAACTCATATGGTTTGCCTTGTGTGTTTGTTTCATCAATTACTTCAACTAGATCTTGAGCAGTAGATTCTTCATTTATGCTTCTTCCTTGTGCTGATTTTAGAACCTCGTCATCAGTTTTGGGACAAATTTCAGCATTGTATAAGATGAAAGAATCCATATCCGAATGCATGGAATAAATGGGAAAGTTTTGGGGATTCTCTTGACTGCTGACCACATATTTCATCAAGTTTTCCCGGTACAATCTCTTTAGCTGGCCAAAGACTGAAATGGTGGCATAAGACATGTCCAATTGTAAAGATCCCTGGAGCTTTGCACCCCAAGATTTGGACAAGAGCATTCCATATTTTGGTGGGATATCAGCTACCACCACATCCATTAAAATTGTCTTGGCAAGGTATTGGACTAGAGATACACATAAATCTTTGGTTAGGCCTAGGCACCTGACCTGGCTAGAATCAAATGAAAACAAGTCTTTATATGGCCTTGTGATATCTAGATCCAACTTTTCCATCACCGACTTAGGCATTAAATTATGGGAAGCTCCTGAATCAAACATTGCATTGTGAAGTACTTTGTCATGAATGTTTAGTCTTATATAGAATGGAGGAACTCCTCCATCTACTGATTTACCATTAACTTCAGGGCCAAAAATCAATTCTGGTTGGTCATCTAAAACATTCACTGTGCCTCCATTCTCTGATATTTGAAGTGACCTGCTGATTTGTTCTCTATAAACCTCATGTTTAGCCAATTCAGATAGTGGAATGGCTATTTTTAACTTGCCTATTTCGGTTTCTAGGTTGAAAAGTTTTTCCACTTGAATTTTTGCATTTTGGGCAGCAAGCTTTTCTTTTTCTGTTGTGCTTTCAGTAGTTTTTTCTCTATCAGGAGTGCTGCTATGAACTAAATCTGCTTTGAAGCCAATTTCAAGAGATTTGTTTGCATTTTCTTTTGGAGGAGAGGTAGATGGTTGATTGTTTGATGGCTGTAAGTTTAATATGTCCTCAACCGTGGGCTCTTCAGGGTTGAGGTTTGTTTTAGCAGGGAGTTCTGTAGGGGAAGTTTTATCCTTTGCTTTTTTAGGCTGCTTGGTATCTTTCTACTTGCTGGGTTCAAGAGCATCTATTTTTCTACTTCTCAGTTTATATTGTTTATGAACCTCATAGACAGCTGCATTATATCCTTCTCTAAAATCAAATGATTCTCCGGATTTGGTTTGAAATTGATTAAAGGTGTGAGCTTCTTGGTCATCCTCAGTTAAAAATATTTTTTGTTCGTTGTTTAGACCCATTAGGTTGATTTGAGTATCCTCTGTTGGCTCACTAGAGGTTGAAGCTTCAGCATAGTTTTCTTGGAATGGAGGTCTGATGTTCTGGTCAGGACCAGCCTTCCCGGTGTTAGGATTTTGATTTTTCCTGAAGTTTGGATTTCTTGCAGTGTTACTTGGTTGACCTTCCCAAGAAGATTTCCTTTCAATGGTTTCTACTCTATCACCCAATCTATCCATTCCTTTGATAATTGCATCTAGTTTTTGCTCAAATGCAGAAGGCTCTTCTTTGAAGGGAGTCCTTCTTTCAGCTCTGGCTCGAGCTCTTTTAGAGATCAGATTGGCCTCTACACTAACAGCTATGCTCTGCATGTCTTCTAGGCTTGGAGGAGCTCTTTCCCTTAGTTGATATGCCATGTCAGAATCAAATCCATCAGGGAATTTGATCAAGGCCAAGTTTGGTGGAGGTCTAAGGTTCTGAGGAATAGCATTGTATACATTATTGAATCTAGCACAATAGTCTTGGACAGTTTCTTGTGGTCCCCTTTTCAGGCTTTCATATTCTGATAGGATGTGTAATGGGTCCTTCTTCTTTTCCCATCTGTTCAAAAAGGTTTGGTAAAGGGCATCTGGATCAGCAATTGTGTTTACAGGAGTGCTCTAAACCAAGTCCTTACATCACCGGTTAAACTTTGGACAAAAATTTTCATTCTGACATCATTATCATCAATTTCATAGTTCTCAAAATAATCCATCATTTTCTTAGTATGTTGTTGTGCTGTGTAAGTGCCAGTACCATCAAAATAGGTAATCTTGCTTTGATAATCTTGAGGCATAGCCCCAGGATTTGCAGGCAATTGCAGGGGAGCATATTGATTTGCCATATTTACAGGTATAAATGGAACAACTATAAGCATAGGGATAACAACTGAGATAAACGGAGTGGATGGAAGAGTGGAAAAGATGCTTTGAAGCGATAATGGTGAACTAGGAGAAACTGCATCCACAGTAAAAAGGACTGCTTCTTTTCCGGGAGTAAGCTCAGTTTGGATGGATTTCTGCTGAGGTGTATCACTGTTTAAATCAGCAGAATTTTCTAGACTTTCTTGTCTTCTAAGGTTCTTAGAGATCAAGTTAGGATTTTCAAATATAGTTGGAGGATTTGGATCTGGATTTGATCTGGTGTATCGGACTTTCTTCTTTGGAGCCAGCTTCTAAATTTGTTTTTGGTATTTTTTGGAAGTATTTGAAGAACACTGCTTTTGACAATATCTTTCTGGGAAATTATGAATTGCGAGAGCCTTGAATTTTCCTGAAGATCCTTTGAAAACAAAAGGAATTTTATCAAATTTTTGAGGCAGCTGTTTAAAGCCTAAAGCTAGACTGGAGATAGACTGAAGCAACTTTTATTTACTCCTGTAATTGCATAACAAAAAAACTTTCAAAGGTTGCCTGGCTAACTTCAGGCTCCATCTGTAGCTTTAGAAACTAGACAGCAGTAACAAACAGTCATTCAAGTCCCCAATGGAGTCGCCAATGATGTTACCACTCAGGTTGTTCCCCAAAAGCTGTGAGAAAAGGGAATACGACCGAGGTAACCACTAACCAATCTCTTAGATGCAAATTCTAGCCAATCTGCAGTCAGAGAGGGCTCTCTCTTTATGATTTAGCTTAGTTTTGCTATATGTTAGGCTAGTTATGAAGTACAAGTATTTGTTTGATTTTTGGATGGTGACATTTGATAGAACAAGGGTGCAAAGTATGAGAAGTTCAGGCCATTGGGTTAATGGAGTCAATGAAGGTGAACTGCTGGGTATGGTTTCTTTGACAAAAGGAGGAACTACAGAGCAAGATAATTAATCATGGAACAATTTTCAAGCTGGAATCAGGTGAAATGGAGTCAGAGGATGAAAGGAAATTAAGAATCTTTCATCATGTTGACAGAAGGAATGTGGGTGAATATTACCAAGGAGCAGTTACGAATTCCTTAATTATATTCAGGGTGTAGAACCAGGGAAACAAGAGCAGTTAAGAATTCCTGCCTATGCTAGTCCTGAAGAAAACATAAAAAATAACAAGAATTGAACACAAAGTACCGTTAAGCAAGTTCTGAGCTATTATTTTTCCCTGCAATTTAGAGTATGATATGTAAATGATATATAAAACACAAAAACAGTCAAATATGAGTTAGAAAAGACTTATTGATCCATGAAATAGTTCAAGAATTCTACAACATGGGCTTCTGCCATCAATTCCATAACCAGAGAGTTCATCAGCAAAGCATTCCAACAACCTTTTATTCAGAAGAGTTCTCAAATTTACAGCGCAGTTCCAGAATGATATTACCAACCCCTAATACTTAGCTTGGGGAGGTATTTGTACAAAAATGTTTACAAAATATCTCAAAAGAGATAATATCTTGCAATAACTTCTTTCACCTACTCTACAGAAGGAGTAAATGCTCTTGGAAACAGAGAGAAATGAATGCAGAAGTAAGAAATGTTGTGTTGGCCATTTTGTTGGTGAGATGCATTGGTTGTTTGCTCAGTGAGTCGACCGATGGATACTTTAGTGAACTTCCGCGCTACTGGCGTTGCTTTCTCGGGTGCTTTTTTCCTCGGGTGCTTTTTTCCTGCGCTTTAATTGACTGCTGCCCAATGCGATTTTTTATCTACTCCTTTCTTTACTTTATGGCATTTGTTATGTTCTGGAAAAATAAACAAAAATTTGAAATCTGCCTACAGAATTTCCAGCATACTCTACCACCACTGGTCATCTGGTAATTGGTGTCTGCGCATTTTAATTAGAGTTTCATCAGCATCTGTGTACCTGAAGAAAGTAGGCTGGACTGTGAAAAGATGCCTCACTTCATGTTCAATAAAAAACAGATTTTCTAAATTGTCATATAGGCTCTGTCCAGATGGGAGTGCCTTCTCTCCTGTAGAACTTGATGATGTTGTGGCTTGGCTATCCACATATGTATTTAACCTGTGTTCATAGGCTGCATGTGTCATTAGTCTATAGTCATTAGTCAACAAACTGGGCAGACCCTTTTCCTCCAAGGCTGTAAACTTTTGTGTGAAAGCATTTATCTACATTTGCATTTCCTGGCACTTCCTTTCCAGATTTTGTATGAAATTCCTCATGGTCAGAACCCTTTTAATTATTAAAATAGTGCCTGTCCTGTCCCTGATATCCAGTTTTTCTAGTTGTTCCTTGGTGTGGGTGTTCAAAAACTGTATTAGCCTATTGGCCTGCTCGGGCATGTGTCCTAATGAATCCTTGGCCCTTTGAATTTCTTCTTGAGCTATTGTCACCAAATCAATCTGCTCATGAATTATCTGTATTGATGTCCACATATCAGTGATGGATTGGCCAATGTTGGCCCACAGGATGCCCCTGATTTCTCTCAGAGGCTTGTCTAACAAGAGGTCCTTTTCTAATGCCTTTACTTTGTTTTCCAATGCTTTTACCTCCTTTTTTTTTTTTTTTTTCTGCCATAGTCATCTTGGATTTATCATAACTCACTTCCAATTTTGCCAATTGCTCTTTGGCATCCTTTAATTCTGATACTTGGAGTTTTAAATCCTCCATAGCCTTTATCAGTTGCTCAGTAATCATGGTAGTGCTGCTGCTTGCTGTTGTTGTCGTTGAAGTACTTGGTGCCGTTGATGTCGGGACAGTAGGAGGGACTGCTGCTGTGATTGTAGAAGGAGGAGTTGTAACTATTGGAGCTGTTTGCGATGGCTGGGAGGTCGACTCTCCATGCTTTCCTTGTAGTGATTCCTCCAATGCCTTCTTTGTTTCTGCCAATCTCTCATTCATTTTCATCAGCAGGTCCATTGTATCTTCCTGTGATTTTTGTTCAACAATCTCTATAGTTTTGGGATGCATGGTAATGCGCAGCTTGAGCTACTTCCTGAGAGCTGCAATGTATTCTTCCTTCTTTTTTATTAATGCTTGGATGCCTTTGGGATCCTTGGGATCATGTCCCAACTCTATGATAATCTCTTCTAAGGATTTGATTCTGTTATCCTTGGCTAAGGAGGAAGCTTTTTCCAACTCTAATTGGGCAGAGGTATTATTTAAAGAATTCTGCAATTTGTGGGCCAGCAATGCCTTATTTGCCAATGTGGAGTATACCATTTCACCGATTTTCTTATGTAATTCAATCTGGTCCATTGGCTGGATGTCCTTGGCTAATATTTCTAGATTGGTCTTGAAGTAATCAGCATCTGACTGTGGCTGCAGCGTTTTGGGCTTGAAGTGACTCAGGATCATATTTCCTTCTTGGATGTCATATGCTGACATTGACCTTTGTTGATTTGTGGGGGCCAACTTCAGCAAGTGATTATAAAGTTTAATTCTTATTGGCTCATTGTTTGCCTTTATTTCAATAAATGTCCTCTTAATGTAAGAGCCTTGGTTACTTTGTTGCCTGGCAGAAGAGAATTCCACACTATGTTGTCTTCCAATCTCCTACCTGTGTGAATTGGCCGATGTTTCTGTGACCGGAGATGTATCCTGACTGACTGCTCTTTCTTCCCTTAGCTGTCTGTGGTCTCCTGAATAAATTCCTCCTCTGATAGGGGGTTCAATCTCTGCCATTTCTCCCCTGGCTAATCTTCAGGACCGCTGATCGGTGTGTCTTCTTGCATGTCCCTTTTCTTGCCTCTTTCCTCATTTAGAGGAGTTTGTAGTACAGGGATTTCTGGGGCCTTTGTCTGAGCTGGGGGGACTTGCCCTTGGCCTTGTTCCTTTGATGTAGCTTGCTAGTCTGTCATTATGTCTTGTTCTGAACCTATTACCTCTTTGCCCTTTGCTGACCCTGTGCTGGATTTTTGTGTGGGCTGTTGAGAAGTCCCGGCAAAAGATGTATCACCTCCTGTGTGCTGGGGCAGTTTGAAGGATACCTATCCAAAAGAGTCCAGGTCAAGCGTTTTTTCAATCTCTTTCATGGCCTTTTCCAATTTCTCTTCCTCAGTAATCTCTTCAACTAATGTGCCTTCTACCCATTCTTGTTGGTTAGCATATTGTTGAATTTCAGGGATTTTGTGGTGAACATATGCTGTAAGCTTGTTTTTCACTTTTCTATAACTTATGAAATGTTCAGGGTCATATGGTGCCCATTAAAAACTTTGTTTCAACTTAAGTTTCTCCCCTAAAATCTTATCAGCCTCTTCCCAGGCTTCGCTTTTATTGAAGACAAAAGGGCCCAATTGATTTCTTATTTTGAGCCGTGCCTTTTTCCTAGCACCATAGAAATGAGTCAAATGTGAACTAATAAATTGCCTGAAGTATTCCAGGGAAACAGTCTCATAGGCACATACTTTGGCAGCTTGTAGGGGCATAATTCACAGCCATATATCCGGATCTCTGTGTGATTTTGATAAAAATACCAGTCACCTATACTGTAGTCTTTTGAGATATGTAAAATTTTCTGCATTTCAGCAGAGAGCTTGGCAGGAGGAGTTGTCATCAATAAAGAAGTGGCTAGATATATGAACAGGTCAATGAATTCACAATAAGTATAAGGAGAGTTATGGACTTCATGGAATACTGCGGTCCAGAAGATTATAGACCTGCGCTCTCCTTTGAGATCCAATTTTCTAAGGGGAACTTGAAAACTATTAGGTTGATTGCACATCAGCAAATGATATATGTATGATGTGTATTTGAACACTCTTTCTCTGTCTAGGCTCATGAATTTCTCATGGATCTTATTAGCTATGAAGGTGGCATAATCATATTGGACAACAGGGGGCTGTCCTGGAGTAAACATGGACAACAAAACTAAGATAGTCTCATCAATATGCTCACTGGTTTTAAATCCCAAGATATAGGAAATCATGTCAGAAATGAATTGTCCAGCTTCATTGAACCAGACTTGATTAAAAGGAGGTGGCTGCCTGGGCTAGCGATCTGGTCTCATGAATAATTGGGCTATTCTGGTTATCTCTGAACTAGGCAGTTTGGCACCATTGTCAAGCAAGAATTCCATGGAGAGAGGAGCTAGAGGCTGAGTTGGCTTAAAGTGCAACATCTCATTTATGGATTGAGGGGTAATATAGAAGAGGACAATCCCAGATGGAGCCATAACTGCTCTTTGAGTGGGATCATAATTGGCACAGCATAAATGGATGATATCAGGGAGCACATTTACTGAGGGGAGGTAGTATATGGGCATGTTGGACTCCCAAATTCCATAGACATCAGCATTGCTACGGTAGCTATTTCTAATTTCACAAAAAGCTTGGAGGTGAGGCTTGTCACCAATTAAGTCATTAATTTGGAAAGCTCTGTCAGCAAGGGGCAATCATTCCAATTCTTTATGTGGTGCATTAAGGGGGGCAACCTTGAGGGCCACTGGAGCCTCCATTATACAATCTTTGGTGATTTTTCAATCTGAAATTTGGGATTTATGTAACAACAGTAGGTAAAATGACAGTTTGTGGGGGTTTCTTAGAGAATTTGCAACCCGAAACAAGCTTGAATTTAGCTTGGTGGGCGAATTTGCAGAGGGAGACAAGATTTGATGGATTTTTTTGGTAAAATGGATAAAAACAGAGGTTATAGCATGCGGTTTGAATGTAGCACTGCGCTTCTAATTTAAATTTGGGTGCTCCAGGCAATTTTACAAAGAAAACTTAGAAAACAGGGTTTAGGAGTAGAACTCGGGTAAATACATGTTTAATGGACGCCCTGTGCAAAATGTGGGTGGCAGACTGAGCTGAGGGGCCAAGCTGCGGAGTCAATTTCTCTGGGTGGCGGACTGTATAGTTAAAATGCTGCCTTGGATGTAAAAGAGCATGCAAAGGTTGCGCAGAAGAAACAAACAAAAAACAACATTTTACGCCTTTTTAACGAAAATTTGATTTTGGTGGGTTTTGGCACGCTTTGGTTGGGTGACGTCAGCATGACGTAGTCTTTGTCGTGTAGCAGGGGTACGGAAGCTGACTTGGTGGTGATGTGGCAGACATTGTGGATGATACAGTGGTTAGGTGGCAACCGACGTGGATGATGACGTGGGCGACGACGTCAGCGGCAGGAAGTGGGGGCAGTATATGGTATTATCGCATCGCTTTTGCACAAAAGCTGTTTTGGGCGGAGGGGATGCGATAAAACCAGGCGGCACCACGTGTATTTTGTATGACGGGGAAACCGCCATTTTCCCAGGCGCTATTGTTCGGCTATCGAAGGGGTTCCGATATTGACGTGGATCCTCCGATGGGAAAGCCCGAATCGGACGGTCGATGAATGGGTGGAGTTTGTAGAAGCGTATGGTGTGGGGACCCACCATATAATTCAGCGTTTTGTAATGTTTTTCCGTGTATATAAACTTTGGGTTTGCGGGTTGGTTATTCATTTAACCAAATGTTAAATGAAATCCATTATTTGTATGCGCGCGCGGGGAGGGTTGTCCATAAGGTTTCGGATAAACCTTTGACCCCGGTTAAAACGTTAACATATGGCTATACATAAGTCCAGGGCGAGATATTTAAAAGTTTTGGGATTTTTAAGTGTTTTATACAATAGGGGCGGGGAAAAGATTATATACGAGTTATATAATAGAGTTAATAGGTTAAAATGAGGAATATTTCAAACAAACGCACTAAGTAAAAAGGTGAAACTTAGGCTTAGGGGAGTGAGAGGTATCCAAGTTATGGATTTGGAAAACCTAGTAGAATGGAATAAAAGTATTTTTACACAAGAAATGTGGCTTCCTTTGCCTAAGTAAACACAAAGTTTAACTTAGTCTTTCTCATAAAATGAAGTGAACTAGGACCACTGAGCAGATCCCAATGTCCTTGGGGGGGGATTAATAAATGCTCTTGGAGAAACGAGGGGGTAAATTAGTCATGCTCCAATTATTTTGCAGCCACCTTGCCATGGAACTTGTAATATCCATAAGATAGATCATATTCAAAAGACAAAATTGCTCACAGCAACATCAAAACTGCCTACCTAGCCTAATAAACCTAACATTTTTCTTCTTTTTCCTTGGCTGCATTTGAACTACCAAACCCTTTCTCTCTTGTTTCCTTTTAACTGCCCTCCTATCTAAGTCTGCCCTTATCTCTTCCAAGGGCTCATATTTAACTGTTGAGCTCCCTTGCTTCTCTACCTAACTACTGATCTGCCAAGCTTAAACTGTTTGAACAGAATTCAATCTCTATATCTAAAACAAGAAATTTAAACATGGAGAGGCCAAGATTAAGCTGTTTGGCCATCCATCAAGTGTGACAGAAGTAATTGATTGCATATATTAAACTTCTTTGCAAAAATAGGATAGCAGTGGCATTTTGGACTAGCACACTTCCTTGGTCTTTTCTTTGGGGTTCATTTTCTTTTTTTTTTGACCAATTCATTATTCTTGCCCTTTGTTTTTTCTTTAGGGCATACCCTCTTTTCCTTCTTTTTTTTTTTGATTTTTTGAAAATATGGAACCTTTGCAGCATGGAACGGATGAACATATTTGGCATTTTAACAGTCAATCATGAAATATGACACCTATTGGTATAGGAACCTAACACAATGCATAGATAGTGGTTTATATTTTTCATTTGCATCCTCGCCTACCTTGGAATTAGATGATACAGTTTGGATATATTGTAAAGGATCAATATTCTACCTTCGGTTAAAATTTCAAGAGTAGATATGGGGTTTATACTCTACATCAGATTTGAAACTAGCATAAAGAAATTTCTAGATTTTATTTTTCTAGAGACAGTGGCCTAGTATTTTGGTCAGCGCCTTCTAATATTTTGGAGTTAAGGACTAAATTTTGGATATGTTGTAGAATATACCTTCTTATACCTTGCCTAGAAATTTCATAAAACGTTATTGAGTTTAAGTACTGAGTTCATGATGTGCCAATTCATATATTGCATGGATTTTTTTCTAGTTTTTTGTAGATATAAGGTGTAATATTTTTCCATATAGGCAACCAATACCTGAAATAAAAGCTCAAAGTTTTATAGTGTGTAGAGAACATATTCCTCTATATTTGTTAAAACTTATATAAAAAAAATATCGAGTTTATTGGGTGTAATAAATTCACTTGCAAAGTACATGCATATGTTTCTAATTTAACACTGACACTTGGATTGTATTTTGAAGATTAATAAATTATTATCGATTACTTAAATGATTATATAACTTTTGTGTTACCCAAGGAAATCAAAATACTTGGAAATCAAACACTCATGGTGTCATGATTAAATATTTGGGAGGTTATGTTGGGTAACAACACACTATCTCCCATTTACCAAAGGAACTATAAGAAAATTCAACGAGGTAGTTCACTTTGGATGCATTAATAAGTGTCTTTGGGAAGATACTTGTTTCAAGAAGTGTCTCTTATCTTAGAGGATAATGGTGAGGAGGAGGAAGAAAAACAGGTCACCCAATATATAAAAATTGAGGATGAAATCGATGCTATGATGCATTAGTAAGGTGGAAGGTGTCATACAAAATAAATGAGTTATAATCCTCAAGAAGTGCAAAAGTTTTTATTGATAACAAGTTGGTGGCATAAGTCCTCTATTTGCTTACCTTGTCAAGAAATTTTAGGTGACAGTTCCTAATCAAGGAATGCTAGTTTATGAGTGTAGGTGGGGATTAAATTAAGCATGGAGAGAAATTATTGATCTTTTTGTATGTTATTCCACTTGGATATGTGGACATTGTTTTCAAAGTCTAGTGACTTGAAAAATTGGGCACCATTGCCATGAATTTTTTAGAGCTTTTCTAATATCCCCCTTACTAAAATACTAGTTTAGCTTACAAAATTTTCATTTTTTCCTTCAGGTGTTTAGAAAAACACTCTGTAGAAAATGATTTATTCAAACACTTTCCATGCGAATAATGAGGGGAATTATACAATAAAATTAAGAAAACCACTATTAATTAATTTTATGCAGTAAATTCACCAATAGATACCAAATACTCCAACCAAATTTTATTAAACCAAATCAAGAATTTACATGAAAAATTATTAATTTATGGAACCTGGAATATGATTTAGCAACTGACACAATTTGGCTATGATGAAAAGTATGGCCTCTAAAAATATAATTGTGATCTCCTTAATCAATTCGATCCTCCAAGAGAGAATTTGACCCCTAAAGATCAACTTGGCTTCCTCCAAGAATTCAACCATTGGGAGGAACTTAGCCTCCTCAAAATTAATTTGACCCTCTGTTGGTATCATCCCAAGACCCCTTTTTCCTTCCCAAAAACATATCATTTACCCATTCATTTTCATCATATATCCCTCAAAATCCTTGAAAATTGATTATTAATAGTTCTATAGTTATTAAATTGCATAGAAATTGATTTAGGGGTTTTATGTTGAAGAATTAGAAGTTTTTGATGAAATGATTACAGGAAGTACCCACATCCTGTAATGAGCTTATCGTTTGACATGTGGCGCAGCAGATGAGCTAGAATGAAAGGCATGGGCGAAAAGTAGAATGTCCAAGCATGGACAAACACCTATCTCCCAGCCGAATCGAACCTCCTATGTACACGGTCAACTCAAGTCAAAGCAAGGCACTCTGGCAGACAAAAGCAGCAACAGCAGCTCGTTCCATTTTCATTTTAGTTTTTGTTCTTTTTGGAAACATTTAGCATGGAAACATTTTGAAAAGGCTTATGTAATAAAAGCAGCAACAGCCGAATGTACATTCATTGTAGAAATGACATGGTTGTGCATACGCACATGTAAATACAGTCAGGTTGTACATACTGATCATTCTGCCATTAGACATCTCATGAATAAACCAATAACTAGTGGCAGAGTTACCAGATGGTTACTATTGTTACAGGAATTTAACATCACAGTGTTAGATAGACCAGGCAAAGAGAACCAGGTGGCAGATTTTCTCTCTAGACTGCAAAATCCAGGTCAGGTTGTTCCAGTTGAAGATTCTTTTTCGGATGAGCACTTATTTGCAATTTCCATAGTAACTCCTTGGTATGCTGATTTAGCTAATTACTTGTCTACAGGAAGGACACCTCCACATTTCACTGCAAAGGAAAGGAAAAGACTGATCAAACAAAGTGCTAGATATTCATGGCTTAATGGCAATCTCTTTTACACTGGTTTTGATATGATCATTAGGAGATGTGTAAGAAATGATGAGGTAATTGACATTTTAAAATCTTGCCATGATGAACCGTGTGGTGGGCATTTTGCAGCGAAGCGGACAACCTTCAAAGTTCTTACTCTTGGATACTACTAGCCATCCATTTTCAAGGATGCCAAGAAGTATGTAAAGAGTTGTGACAGCTGCCAAAGAATGGGCAGACCAACAGCTACCGATCAGATGCCCCTTCAGCCCCAAGTTCACTTAGAACCATTTGATAAGTGGGCTCTGGACTTTATAGGACCTATCAACCCAGCCTCCAATGGTAAGAAGTACATCTTAGTATGTACTGTTTACGTCACAAAGTGGGCAGAAGAAAAAGCACTGGTGAGAGCAACCGAACACACAGTAGTCAATTTCCTTTTTGAGGAGATCTTTGTGAGGTATGGAGTACCAAGGGAAATTGTAACTGATCAAGGTACTCAATTCACCTCAAAGCTCATGAAGGAAATCACAGACAAGTACCAAATAAAGCATAGGAAAAGTACCCCCTACCATCCACAGGCCAATGGGCAGGTGGAATCAACAAACAAGACTTTGGAAGGGATCATTACCAAAACTGTTGCAATGAACCGGAAAAAATGGGAAGAAAAGCTCAAAGAGGCACTCTGGGCTTACCGGATTACTTGGAAAGATACCACTGGATTTACACCATACCAATTGGTGTACGGTAAGGATGTCATGCTTCCTATTGAATTCCAAATTCACACTTTTAAACTGGCTGCAGATTTACAAATTGATTTGGACCAAGCACAAAAAGAGAGAATCCAACAGTTGAACCAGCTAGATGAGATGAGACAGCAAGCGGAACAAACCACCATCCTCATGCAAAAACACAGGAAGCAATGGCATGATTCACACATTAAGAAGAAGCATTTCAAGGAAGGTGACTGGGCTTTGCTTTTCGATTCAAAATTCAAGGATCATAAAGCCAAGTTCACCACCCACTGGATGGGCCCCTATGAAATTATTCAGTGTTATGACAATGGTTCAGTTAAGCTCCAAACTATTGATGGAGAGGGTCATTCCTTCACAGTCAATGGTCATCGCCTGAAGCTGTACAACAAGCCCATCAGCAAGCAAGATTTTCTCCATACACTATCTCAGCAAGAAGAGGTTGAGATACTGCAGCCCTCAGCTGCAGTATCACTGCCTTAGTTTCATTTCCTTTCAATTTCAAAGTCAAAAAGAGAAAAAAAAAATAAAATGAAAAAAAAAATAATAACAAACATAAAAAAATAATAATGATAATAATGGGTTAGCTGTGAAAACCAGTATCTGGCACAATCTAACCCCGAATTCCTACCTGAAAACCAATTCGTTGGCGGGTATGAATCTCTTTCTTTTGTTCATTGTTTCATTTCTCAGCTGAATCATGACTTGAGGACAAGTCAAACTTTAAGTCGGGGAGAGAGACTTCACCATTTTGTTCTGTTACTTTTCTCTCTCCCTTGTAAATTCTTCAGATTTCTTATTCTATATCTTCACTGTAAATTTCCAACAGCAGCTTGTTACCAGCATTCCAGACTTCAATAAGTAAGCTGTTTTGTCATTTATGCTTTCAGAGGGACCTGTTTATAAATATTTTGTAGGGGGACCTGTTCTGTTCAGACATCTATGCTACCAACACCAGCAGTCATGGGACCTGTTTAAAACATTCAGTTGGGACCTGTTAAAGAAATTGACACCAAGGGCTACTTCAACAGAATTCCATCAAGCTTCTACAAGGATTTGGGCACCAACACTCCAGCAAATGGCAAGCTCAGTGAACCTGTAACAATACAAGGAGCTGCATGAACATTTTCAAATTTTCAAAGGGACCTGTTACATATTCAGTTTCCTCAAGGGACCTGTTACATTCAGTTTTCTCAAGGGACCTGTACATTCAAATCTTCTTAAAGGGACCTGTTACATCTTCAAAAAATTTCTCAAAGGACCTGTGAATTCAATCTTCCTCAGAAGACCTGTTACAACAAGCAAAAGAACAGTAAAAAAGGATTAGCAACTCAGCATGTCAATATGATAATGATCAACAAAAGAGTAATGTATTTTTGTTCTTAAACATTTAATTTCCTAGATTGGATTTTAATGTAACTTTGATGACTGTGAGCTGTTATAATTGATTTCAAGGACACCTACATCCATCTCCTATCACCCTTATCCCACCGATTTTCATCATTCCCATACATCAACCTATTCATATCCCTAAAAACCCATTATCAACGCATCCACCTTGTCATATACCCTACAGTCATACCAACATTCTCTATACGACCGAATACCAACTGAAAAGGACACGTGGTGAGCTGTGTTTTAAATACAAAGGAAGAGACAGATGTAAAAGCGGCCTATATATATATACTACTCCACACAGCCAAATCATAATAAGCGGCCTATATATATTTCACTCCACACACAGCCAAATCATAACTTCGCCACCCAACGTACCCAATGATCCAAAGGGACCCCGAAATCATACCCAGCATTATAGCCCAGCACTATAGATACGCTCTCAGCGTTCTTGTGGTAACATGCATGCAAGCGTACAACACTCTGTTTTTTTAAATGAATGGTTATGTTGTGAAGTGAGTACAGGGTTATCTCACCATCATTTCCACCTTCGATTCCCATAACTTCCAAAGTGAGAATCAGAAGCAAGGAGCGCCGAAGAGAGTATTATCATTTGGGTAGATTTACAAAGTGAAAATCAGAAGCAAGGAGCGCCGAGGAGAGTATCACCGTTTGGGTCGATTTACACAGTAAAGATTGAAACCAGTAAGCGCCGAAAGGGGAAAGCATCACCATTCTATTTTTGACTCCCATCACAGTCATATCGACCGGCCGAGCACCATATTGAAGACTGAAGAGAGCGATATATACCAGGTAACCAATTCGACATTTCCGTGTTAAATTTTAAGAGTATAGACAGAGAAGGGTTAGAGGCACGACCCTCTGCCATCACCATGACTAATAGGGTCGAACCCAGTGTATTCGACAGCTCACAATACCATGAGGATTGCATTGAGATTCTCAGAGAAATACAGTGGTTACCATTTCCAGAAAAATTCCATGGAAGTAATGAGGAAGTCACCAAGCAATTTGCCTTCACCTTTAATGGAGAAAAGGCCCTAATAGGTAACTTCTCCTTCATAATCTCAGAGGATACTATAGCTCAGGCAATTGGGATTAGTCCTGAAGGAGAGAAGTACTTTAAAACCAAGCAATTTAAGGAGAAATCATGGACACAGTTCATGTCCAGATCTAGAGTTTCCTCAGTAAACTGGAAGAAGGGTGTTCCAAGAAGCTGGTTAGTTTATCCTTGGATGAAATGGTTTACATTATTCAAAAGTTCATAACTTGTGAAGGTAGGTACAATATTGTTTATCTATACTACATCAAACTACTCCTCCATTTGAAGAAACAATGTGTAATCAGTGTGCCATACTTTCTGCTACAAAGTTTAACCAAGATGGCCAAGACTATCTAGAAGCAAAAGGGGAATGAAGACAAAAGCTTGTACCATTTTGGCCTAATTAAAATCCTCATTGAACATGAGTTGCAGAAGCGAGGGAAACCATGGAAAGAATTCCTAGTTGTCAATCAAATCAGAGATGAGGAAGAAAAAGAAGAAGTGCAAGAGGATTCAGGGTTTATGAAGGACATTGATGAAGAAATTCCAGTGTCTAAAGCCAGCAAAGCACCTCTACCTGTGGGCAGCATAAGGACCAGGAATATGCAAAAAGAAGATGCTAAGAGGGACAAGAAAGACAAAAATTTTACCACTTACTCACGAAGAACAAGGAGGACACCAAAAGCCCAGTTGCAAGAAGAACAGTTTGAATCTCATGCACCTGCACAAATGGATGTTGAGAGTGGTGACCATTCACTACCAGCACCAGAAGTTGACATGGAGGTAGAAAGCAATAACAAACAGGAAAAATGTTCACCACCTCCCACCAAAAGACAGAAGAAATTAGAAAAACAAATTGAAGAATTGAAGGAAGAGCTCATGGAAGCTAACATGTTGGAAAAAGTTATTAAAAGAGAAAATGAACTGCTCAGGGCGCAAAGCAAAGAAACACAGAAGACAAATGAAAAGTTAAAGGAAAGAATCAGTGAATTGGAGACTGAGCAAACTGAGATTTCTAACTGGGCCACTAAGTGGTACAATTAGAAGAAGGCTCTTAAAGAAAAGTATAAAAAGTTAAAGCAGGAGCTCAAGGGACAGAAAGATAACCAGGTGAAGAAGAATGTAGACACCTTGCTCAAGGCAGCAGAGATCCATGCAGGGACAGAGTTCAAGGGAAGCACCTCAGGGATAGCATGAGGACATGCTAAGTCCTTAAGTCGGGGAGAGATGTTGGTATCATCCCAAGACCCCTTTTTCCTTCCCCAAAACATATCATTTATCCATTCATTTTCATCATATATCCCTCAAAATCCTTGAAAATTGATTATTAATAGTTCTATAGTTATTAAATCACATAGAAATTGATTTAGGGGTTTTATGTTGAAGAATTAGAAGTTTTTGATGAAATGATTACAGGAAGTACCCACATCCTGTAATGAGCTTATCGTTTGACATGTGGCGCAGCAGATGAGCTAGAACGAAAGGCATGGGCGAAAAGTAGAATGTCCAAGCATGGACAAACACCTATCTCCCAGCCGAATCGAACCTCCTATGTACACGGTCAACTCAAGTCAAAGCAGGGCACTCTGGCAGACAAAAGCAGCAACAACAGCTCGTTCCATTTTCATTTTAGTTTTTGTTCTTTTTGGAAACATTTAGCATGGAAAAATTTTGAAAAGGCTTATGTAATAAAAGCGGCAACAGCTGAATGTACATTCATTGTAGCAATGACATGGCTGTGCATACGCATATGTAAATACAGTCAGGTTAATGTTTGAATAGTTTTTTATCGTTGAATCGTTTTCAGAACAGAGTTTTAAGTTTAATACAAAGACCTATTCACAGCCACGACGTGTATACCTCTTGCATTGATTTGGTAGCTGATCGATTATAGCCAGTGTACCCTTAGGACGCGGACGGGCCCTGCGTTCAATCAGTATATTGTCCGTTTGTTTCATTTACGTTTCGGTTATCATATGTTTGCACAGTGTTTATATTGGATTTCGATTTCCATAGCATATGGTTTGCATAACAGTTACATAGCTTTCGATTCCCATAGCTTTTGATTTCCATTGCATGTATATGGTGTGCGCTTATGAATGGTTTGCGTTTATGGTTATGTTGAACAGTCATCACTGAGATCTGGAAGTGAGTCTTGTAAGGGATTCGATCCCTGTGTGGCTTGTAGAAACACCACCATAAACTCTGTTTCTATTTCATAATTCATTTATGATTTCTATATAGTTTGATATAGTGTAAATATCATTGAATGTTGTGTGTTTATTGAACAAGGGTTTTCTGGGCAATATCTCTGTAAGGAGATTAAAATCATTGTTACAGTCATACACAGTGCTTAGGTTTGCACAGTCATACACAGTTCTTAGATTTAGTGTTTAATTTGATAGATGCATCTCATGACAGGCATTGTAATCAAGTATATCAGTAGGGTAATCTGAGTGTTTGAATGATAGGCTACATATTCCAGTCTTCCGTAAAGAAGCCTTGTAACCTACATCACAATCACTTGGCCAGAGATCCTTTATGTCTATATATTTTAGACCACGCCTCTAAGCTTACGCACCTCGGTCGATATTAAATATAGAGTCTAGACTAGTACCCTAGCTAGAACCCCTACATTTTGGCGCCGTTGCCGGGGAGGCGTACTTAAAGGATTCAAACAAAAAGAAAAAATTTCAATACACAAAAACAAACAAAAACACAGTTAGAAATCATGTTCATTTATGCCTAGACTTAGAGACAATCAAGGGAGATTTGTAAGAACCCCCCACCATCTCAAAACTAACCCATCATCATCAGGAGCAGACTCTCTAGGGAATACAACACCAGCTGAGGAGGATATCCAAACATTGGAAGAAATATTTTATTCAGGACAACAAATTACTTTTGCTGAGAGGGAAACTCTATTTGCACATAAATCACAGCAGAAGCCCTTTCCTAGATCTTCTACACAAGGGAAAAGTAGTACAATTACCAAGCAATCTTCCTTTCTCTCTTTTCCACCAAGTGACACTAAGAGACCAATTAGAATGGCTGAGGAGGGATCTGGATCAGTTCCCCATCAAGAGGAGGAGGAATCAACTTTTAAGTTCCCCATACAAGAACCACAGGAGGATGAGGAGATCAAAATGAAAAATATACCCCCATCCGTGCTACCCAATTTCTATGGTATGGCTTCAGAGGATCTGGACTCATTCTTATTCGAGTTTGACATTGTATGTCGAACTTATGGCTATACAGATGATGCTCATAGATTGAGATTGTTTCCGGCCACATTAAAGGCAGCAGCCTTGAAATGGTTTATGGGGCTAGGTGAGCATGCCATAGTTGATTGGGATGGCATGAGGAGAATATTTCTAAGGAAATATCAGCCTTATTGCAGATCCAAAGACTCTAAAGATGACATCTTTAGAATGAGTCAGCAGGAGGATGAAACCTTAGAAGAATATCTAGAACGGTTTGTCTATAACTTGCAAAAATATAAACACCGAACAATGCCTCCTGATCTAGTCCGCACAATATTCTTGAAAGGTATCCAGGAAGAATACATGGATGATCTCAACTTAATGGGCAAAGGTGACATCTCTGCCTTACCCTTTGAAGAAATAGCTGAACTGTGTGAAAAATATTCAAGAAGTAAAGCCAAAATGGGAAAGAGAACCTTGTCAACCAGGGTCACAAAAACTGCCTCTGCTAGTGTCACCCGCGCTGAAATTGGTAATCTTTTAGAAGAGTTCAAAACAGATTTGTTGAGCACTCTAGGGAACCAAATTGATACCTTAAAGGCCAAAAAGAAACAGGAGGAAGAAAATAATATCATGGCTATTTTCTGCCCCAAGTGCCGCAAGAAACATGCATTAAAAGACTGCCCTCTAGAGAATATCCAAGTATGTGCTTTCTGTACTGAGCATCATGATATGTTTAACTGTCCTAAAGTTAAAATTTTGCAGAACTGTAACATGGCAGCCAGCACAGAGATGGAAAACGTGTATTACATGGGCGCAAAGCGACCATGGCAGCCAAGGCAAGCACCCCAAGGTATGTTTCCTAATCAAAATATGCAATTTCCTATGAATGATCAGATGTATGCACAAAACTCATGGAATATACCTATGCCATGGCAACATGGAAACCAATCACAAAATCAATGGAGACCGTCTCAACAGTATTCCCAATCCTACCATCCATATCCGCAATCATACCCACCTTACTCACAGCCATATCAGCAGTACCAATAGCCATATCCATCACATTCTCAAACATATCAGCAGCACCCTCAGCAAGTTGTTTATCAGCCCCAACCTTCTCAACAAACACTGCCTACTCCTCCACAAATAAATGTACCACAACTGCAATTTCCAACTAACCCACAACCTCCCAGACCGACACAAATACCTGCTCAAACTGTCCCAAATCCGAACAATAGAGCAGAGAGGCCAGCCTATAATGTAGAGGAAGGAACCTCATACTCCACACTGCCTTTGCAAAACATTAATCTGAGGTCTGGTAGGGTGCTCCAAAAGGATTCTCCAATAACAGATCAGCAAGAAGAAAACTTAGAAAAAGAAAATGAAATGACAGCTCAAACAAAACCAAGCAGTGATACCAAAGATAAATAGATGCAATCACTGCACCCACCTTTTCCAGACCGATTGGTCCAAGTAAAACCACCACTGCCTCCACCACAATTTGATGTCTTGGATGAACTTAAAAATGTCTACATAAAAATCCCTCTGCTGCAAGCTATAAAGGACATTCCTATCTACACCAAAGCCATCAAAGACATGTGTCTCAAGAAGCCTGCTAGGAAAAGGATTGATCCTCAGACCATTCATGTTTTAGGAAATTTAGCAGGCCTTATGACCAATACCATCTCCATGGAGAAGTATGTTCATCCTGGCATTCCAAAAGTGACCACCATCATTAACAACATACGGATTCCAAACACTTTGATAGATCTTGGAGCCGCAATCAATGTCATGACCCTTGAAACCATGAGAACACTCCAGCTCATGAATTTGCAACATACCACGATTGTTCTTGAACTAGCTGATAGGTCCAAAGTCATTCCTGAAGGGATTTTGGAAGATATCATTGTCTCACTGGACTCTTGGGAGTATCCAGTGGATTTCCTAGTCCTTCAACCCAAATCCAATCTAGGAGGACACCCTATCATTCTAGGTAGACCATGGTTAGCGACTGCTGATGCATTTATTGGATGTCGATCAGGTAACATGATTATCTCTAGAGGGACCGAAAGAAAACAACTCACCCTCTATCCATCGGCACAATCACCTGCAGTAACACATAACTTGTGGCTTGATGATAAATTTAATGATAAAGAGGAAGTACAATCTATTTTTAGCATTGACGAGATCTATGATTTCCACGAAGACAATAATGATTTGGTAGAATTATTTCTTTCTCAACCTGATATGTCTGAAAATCTGAGAAATGAACAATATAATGTTGCAGATGTACTTTTGGCTCAAAGCTTTCAAGAAACATGCACCATCCACTCCTTGCAATCTACATTTCATGACATCTTTCCAGTTCAATCCATCACCAATACACAGAGTCAAGTCATAGAGATCAGTCCAGGGAAAACTTTGAACATAGGCAACCACCTAGACCCATCTCAACAAGACAAATTGATTAGACTCTTGAAGAAGTACCAAAAAGCCTTTGCTTGGGATTACACTGACATGCATGGGATTCACCCCGACACATGCACTCACCACATCTACATAGATAGCACCATTAAACCGGTGAGGCAACCACAAAGAAGAATGAACCCCATGCTCCAAGACATTGTCAGAGAGGAGTTGCAAAAACTTTTGAGAGTCAACTTTATATATCCTATTTCTGACAGTCAGTGGGTATCCCCATTGGTTATCGTACCCAAGAAAAATGGCAAGTGGCGCATCTGTGTTGATTACAGACAGCTGAATAAAGCAACGCTCAAAGACTACTTCCCACTGCCATTTATTGACCAAGTGTTAGACACCCTAGCTGGCAAATCATCATTTTCCTTTCTTGACGGTTTCAGTGGCTACAACCAAATCCGGATTGCCTCTGAAGACCAGGACAAAACCACATTCACCTGTCCTTGGGGCACCTATGCCTACAATGTTTTGCCATTTGGACTTTGTAACGCTCCAGCTACATTTCAGCGAGCTGTGTTAGCTATTTTCGCTGATTTGATTCATGATTGTGTTGAAGTGTATATGGATGATTTTTCAGTATATGGCAATTCTTTTGAACATGCATTAGAAAATCTTGAGAGAGTGTTGAAAAGGTGTATTGAAGCTAACTTGTCCCTCAGCAACGAAAAGTGCTTCATGATGTTAAATGAAGGGATAGTGTTGGGCCATTATATCTCTTTTCAAGGCATCCATGTTGACCCAGCCAAGATCCAGATTATTGCCGATTTGCCTATTCCACAGAATCAGAGAGAGGTAAGAAGTTTTCTTGGGTATGCTATCTATTACCGCAGATTCATTGAACATTTTAGCAAGATAGCCTTACCTTTGTTTAAACTTCTAACCAAAGATGTACTTTTCAATTGGACTGAGAACTGCCAACATGCATTCGAACAACTCAAAAAGAAACTATCTACCGCACCAGTCTTGAGAGGGCCTAATTGGAGTTTACCATTTCATATTTTTACCGATGCATCTGACACTGCAATAGGTGCATCCTTAGGCCAAAAAGAAGAATCTTGTACTTATGCAATTTATTTCATTAGTAAAAATCTAACACTTGCCGAGCTAAACTATACAGTTACAGAAAAGGAAACACTTGCCATCATTTATGCTGTGAATAAATTCCGACATTACATAACTGGTTATCAAGTCTTTGTACATACTGATCATTCTGCCATTAGACATCTCATGAATAAACCAATAACTAGTGGCAGAGTTACCAGATGGTTACTATTGTTACAGGAATTTAACATCACAGTGTTAGATAGACCAGGCAAAGAGAACCAGGTGGCAGATTTTCTCTCTAGACTGCAAAATCCAGGTCAGGTTGTTCCAGTTGAAGATTCTTTTCCGGATGAGCACTTATTTGCAATTTCCATAGTAACTCCTTGGTATGCTGATTTAGCTAATTACTTGTCTACAGGAAGGACACCTCCACATTTCACTGCAAAGGAAAGGAAAAGACTGATCAAACAAAGTGCTAGATATTCATGGCTTAATGGCGATCTCTTTTACACTGGTTTTGATATGATCATTAGGAGATGTGTAAGAAATGATGAGGTAATTGACATTTTAAAATCTTGCCATGATGAACCGTGTGGTGGGCATTTTGCAGCGAAGCGGACAGCCTTCAAAGTTCTTACTCTTGGATACTATTAGCCATCCATTTTCAAGGATGCCAAGAAGTATGTAAAGAGTTGTGACAGCTGCCAAAGAATGGGCAGACCAACAGCTACCGATCAGATGCCCCTTCAGCCCCAAGTTCACTTAGAACCATTTGATAAGTGGGCTCTGGACTTTATAGGACCTATCAACCCAGCCTCCAATGGTAAGAAGTACATCTTAGTATGTACTGATTACGTCACAAAGTGGGCAGAAGAAAAAGCACTGGTGAGAGCAACCGAACACACAGTAGTCAATTTCCTTTTTGAGGAGATCTTTGTGAGGTATGGAGTACCAAGGGAAATTGTAACTGATCAAGGTACTCAATTCACCTCAAAGCTCATGAAGGAAATCACAGACAAGTACCAAATAAAGCATAGGAAAAGTACCCCCTACCATCCACAGGCCAATGGGCAGGTGGAATCAACAAACAAGACTTTGGAAGGGATCATTACCAAAACTGTTGCAATGAACCGGAAAAACTGGGAAGAAAAGCTCAAAGAGGCACTCTGGGCTTACCGGATTACTTGGAAAGATACCACTGGATTTACACCATACCAATTGGTGTACGGTAAGGATGTCATGCTTCCTATTGAATTCCAAATTCACACTTTTAAACTGGCTGCAGATTTACAAATTGATTTGGACCAAGCACAAAAAGAGAGAATCCAGCAGTTGAACTAGCTGGATGAGATGAGACAGCAAGCAGAACAAACCACCATCCTCATGCAAAAACACAGGAAGCAATGGCATGATTCACACATTAAGAAGAAGCACTTCAAGGAAGGTGACTGGGCTTTGCTTTTCGATTCAAAATTCAAGGATCATAAAGCCAAGTTCACCACCCACTGGATGGGCCCCTATGAAATTACTCAGTGTTATGACAATGGTTCAGTTAAGCTCCAAACTATTGATGGAGAGGGTCATTCCTTCACAGTCAATGGTCATCGCCTGAAGCTGTACAACAAGCCCATCAGCAAGCAAGATTTTCTCCATACACTATCTCAGCAAGAAGAGGTTGAGATACTGCAGCCCTCAGCTGCAGTATCACTGCCTTAGTTTCATTTCCTTTCAATTTCAAAGTCAAAAAGAGAAAAAAAAAAGAAAATGAAAAAAAATAATAATAACAAACATAAAAAAAATAATAATAATAATAATGGGTTAGCTGTGAAAACTAGTATCTGGCACAATCTAACCCCGAATTCCTACTTGAAAACCAATTCGTTGGCGGGTATGAATTCTCTTTCTTTTGTTCATTGTTTCATTTCTCAGCTGAATCATGACTTGAGGACAAGTCAAACTTTAAGTCGGGGAGAGAGACTTCACCATTTTGTTCTGTTACTTTTATCTCTCCCTTGTAAATTCTTCAGATTTCTTATTCTATATCTTCATTGTAAATTTCCAACAGCAGCTTGTTACCATCATTCCAGACTTCAATAAGTAAGTTGTTTTGTCATTTATGCTTTCAGAGGGACCTGTTTATAAATATTTTGTAGGGGGACCTGTTCTGTTCAGACATCTATGCTACCAACACCAGCAGTCATGGGACCTGTTTAAAACATTCAGTTGGGACCTGTTAAAGAAATTGACACCAAGGGCCACTTCAACAGAATTCCAGCAAGCTTCTACAAGGATTTGGGCACCAACACTCCAGCAAATGGCAAGCTCAGTGAACCTGTAACAATACAAGGAGCTGCATGAACATTTTCAAATTTTCAAAGGGACCTGTTACATATTCAGTTTCCTCAAGGGACCTGTTACATTCAGTTTTCTCAAGGGACCTGTACATTCAAATCTTCTTAAAGGGACCTGTTACATCTTCAAAAAATTTCTCAAAGGACCTGTGAATTCAATCTTCCTCAGAAGACCTGTTACAACAAGCAAAAGAACAGTAAAAAAGGATTAGCAACTCAGCATGTCAATATGATAATGATCAACAAAAGAGTAATGTATTTCTGTTCTTAAACATTTAATTTCCTAGATTGGTTTTTAATGTAACTTTGATGACTGTGAGCTGTTATAATTGATTTCAAGGACACCTACATCCATCTCCTATCACCCTTATCCCACCGATTTTCATCATTCCCATACATCAACCTATTCATATCCCTAAAAACCCATTATCAACGCATCCACCTTGTCATATACCCTACAGTCATACCAACATTCTCTATACGACCGAATACCAACTGAAAAGGACACGTGGTGAGCTGTGTTTTAAATACAAAGGAAGAGACAGATGTAAAAGCGGCCTATATATATATACTACTCCACACAGCCAAATCATAATAAGCGGCCTATATATATATTTCACTCCACACACAGCCAAATCATAACTTCGCCACCCAACGTACCCAATGATCCAAAGGGACCCCGAAATCATACCCAGCATTATAGCCCAGCACTATAGATACGCTCTCAGCGTTCTTGTGGTAACATGCATGCAAGCATACAGCACTCTGTTTTTTTAAATGAATGGTTATGTTGTGAAGTGAGTACAGGGTTATCTCACCATCATTTCCACCTTCGATTCCCATAACTTCCAAAGTGAGAATCAGAAGCAAGGAGCGCCGAAGAGAGTATTATCATTTGGGTAGATTTACAAAGTGAAAATCAGAAGCAAGGAGCGCCGAGGAGAGTATCACCGTTTGGGTCGGTTTACACAGTAAAGATTGAAACCAGTAAGTGCCGAAAGGGGAAAGCATCACCATTATATTTTTGACTCCCATCACAGTCATATCGACCGGCCGAGCACCATATTGAAGACTGAAGGAAGCGATATATACCAGGTAACCAATTCGACATTTCTATGTTAAATTTTAAGAGTATAGACAGAGAAGGGTTAGAGACACGACCCTCTGCCATCACCATGACTAATAGGGTCGAACCCAGTGTATTCGACAGCTCACAATACCATGAGGATTGCATTGAGATTCTCAGAGAAATACAGTGGTTACCATTTCCAGAAAAATTCCATGGAAGTAATGAGGAAGTCACCAAGCAATTTGCCTTCACCTTTAATGGAGAAAAGGCCCTAATAGGTAACTTCTCCTTCAGAATCTCAGAGGATACTATAGCTCAGGCAATTGGGATTAGTCCTGAAGGAGAGAAGTACTTTAAAACCAAGCAATTTAAGGAGAAATCATGGACACAGTTCATGTCCAGATCTAGAGTTTCCTCAGTAAACTGGAAGAAGGGTGTTCCAAGAAGCTGGTTAGTTCATCCTTGCGATGAAATGGTTTACATTCTTCAAAAGTTCATAACCTATGAAGGTAGGTACAGTATTGTTTATCTATACTACATCAAACTACTCCTCCATTTGAAGAAACAATGTGTAATCAGTGTGCCATACTTTCTGCTACAAAGTTTAACCAAGATGGCCAAGACTATCCAGAAGCAAAAGGGGAATGAAGACAAAAGCTTGTACCATTTTGGCCTAATTAAAATCCTCATTGAACATGAGTTGCAGAAGCGAGGGAAACCATGGAAAGAATTCCTAGCTGTCAATCAAATCAGAGATGAGGAAGAAAAAGAAGAAGTGCAAGAGGATTCAGGGTTTATGAAGGACATTGATGAAGAAATTCCAGTGTCTAAAGCCAGCAAAGCACCTCTACCTGTGGGCAGCATAAGGACCAGGAATATGCAAAAAGAAGATGCTAAGAGGGCCGAGAAAGACAAAATTTTTACCACTTACTCACGAAGAACAAGGAGGACACCAAAAGCCCAGTTGCAAGAAGAACAGTTTGAATCTCATGCACCTGCACAAATGGATGTTGAGAGTGGTGACCATTCACTACCAGCACCAGAAGTTGACATGGAGGTAGAAAGCAATAACAAACAGGAAAAATGTTCACCACCTCCCACCAAAAGACAGAAGAAATTAGAAAAACAAATTGAAGAATTGAAGGAAGAGCTCATGGAAGCTAACATGTTGGAAAAAGTTATTAAAAGAGAAAATGAACTGCTCAGGGCTCAAAGCAAAGAAACACAGAAGACAAATGAAAAGTTAAAGGAAAGAATCAGTGAATTGGAGACTGAGCAAACTGAGATTTCTAACTGGGCCACTAAGTGGTACAATCAGAAGAAGGCTCTTAAAGAAAAGTATAAAAAGTTAAAGCAGGAGCTCAAGGGACAGAAAGATAACCAGGTGAAGAAGAATGTAGACACCTTGCTCAAGGCAGCAGAGATCCATGCAGGGACAGAGTTCAAGGGAAGCACCTCAGGGATAGCATGAGGACATGCTAAGTCCTTAAGTCGGGGAGAGATGTTGGTATCATCCCAAGACCCCTTTTTCCTTCCCCAAAACATATCATTTATCCATTCATTTTCATCATATATCCCTCAAAATCCTTGAAAATTGATTATTAATAGTTCTATAGTTATTAAATTGCATAGAAATTGATTTAGGGGTTTTATGTTGAAGAATTAGAAGTTTTTGATGAAATGATTACAGGAAGTACCCACATCCTGTAATGAGCTTATCGTTTGACATGTGGCGCAACAGATGAGCTAGAACGAAAGGCATGGGCGAAAAGCAGAATGTCCAAGCATGGACAAACACCTATCTCCCAGCCGAATCGAACCTCCTATGTACACGGTCAACTCAAGTCAAAGCAGGGCACTCTGGCAGACAAAAGCAGCAACAGCAGCTCGTTCCATTTTCATTTTAGTTTTTGTTCTTTTTGGAAACATTTTGAAAAGGCTTATGTAATAAAAGCGGCAACAGCCGAATGTACATTCATTGTAGCAATGACATGGCTGTGCATACGCATATGTAAATACAGTCAGGTTAATGTTTGAATAGTTTTTTATCGTTGAATCGTTTTCAGAACAGAGTTTTAAGTTTAATACAAAGACCTATTCACAGCCACGACGTGTATACCTCTTGCATTGATTTGGTAGCTGATCGATTATAGCCAGTGTACCCTTAGGACGCGGACGGGCCCTGCGTTCAATCGGTATACTGTCCGTTTGTTTCATTTACGTTTCGGTTATCATATGTTTGCACAGTGTTTATATTGGATTTCGATTTCCATAGCATATGGTTTGCATAACAATTACATAGCTTTCGATTCCCATAGATTTTGATTTCCATTGCATGTATATGGTGTGCGCTTATGAATGGTTTGCGTTTATGGTTATGTTGAACAGTCATCACTGAGATCTGGAAGTGAGTCTTGTAAGGGATTCGATCCCTGTGTGGCTTGTAGAAACACCACCATAAACTCTGTTTCTATTTCATAACTCATTTATGATTTCTATATAGTTTGATATAGTGTAAATATCATTGAATGCTGTGTGTTTATTGAACAAGGGTTTTCTGGGCAATATCTCTGTAAGGAGATTAAAATCATTGTTACAGTCATACACAGTGCTTAGGTTTGCACAGTCATACACAGTACTTAGATTTAGTGTTTAATTTGATAGATGCATCTCATGACAGGCATTGTAATCAAGTATATCAGTAGGGTAATCTGAGTGTTTGAATGATAGGCTACATATTCCAGTCTTCCGTAAAGAAGCCTTGTAACCTACATCACAATCACTTGGCCAGAGATCCTTTATGTCTATATATTTTAGACCACGCCTCTAAGCTTACGCACCTCGGTCGATATTAAATATAGAGTCTAGACTAGTACCCTAGCTGGAACCCCTACATTTTGGCGCCGTTGCCGGGGAGGCGTACTTAAAGGATTCAAACAAAAAGAAAAAATTTCAATACACAAAAACAAACAAAAACACAGTTAGAAATCATGTTCATTTATGCCTAGACTTAGAGACAATCAAGGGAGATTTGTAAGAACCCCCCACCATCTCAAAACTAACCCATCATCATCAGGAGCAGACTCTCTAGGGAATACAACACCAGCTGAGGAGGATATCCAAACATTGGAAGAAATATTTTATTCAGGACAACAAATTACTCTTGCTGAGAGGGAAACTCTATTTGCACATAAATCACAGCAGAAGCCCTTTCCTAGATCTTCTACACAAGGGAAAAGTAGTACAATTACCAAGCAATCTTCCTTTCTCTCTTTTCCACCAAGTGACACTAAGAGACCAATTAGAATGGTTGAGGAGGGATCTGGATCAGTTCCCCATCAAGAGGAGGAGGAATCAACTTTTAAGTTCCCCATACAAGAACCACAGGAGGATGAGGAGATCAAAATGAAAAATATACCCCCATCCGTGCTACCCAATTTCTATGGTATGGCTTCAGAGGATCCGGACTCATTCTTATTCGAGTTTGACATTGTATGTCAAACTTATGGCTATACAGATGATGCTCATAGATTGAGATTGTTTCCGGCCACATTAAAGGCAGCAGCCTTGAAATGGTTTATGGGGCTAGGTGAGCATGCCATAGTTGATTGGGATGGCATGAGGAGAATATTTCTAAGGAAATATCAGCCTTATTGCAGATCCAAAGACTCTAAAGATGAAATCTTTAGAATGAGTCAGCAGGAGGATGAAACCTTAGAAGAATATCTAGAACGGTTTGTCTATAACTTGCAAAAATCTAAACACCGAACAATGCCTCCTGATCTAGTCCGCACAATATTCTTGAAAGGTATCCGGGAAGAATACATGGATGATCTCAACTTAATGGGCAAAGGTGACATCTCTGCCTTACCCTTTGAAGAAATAGCTGAACTGTGTGAAAAATATTCAAGAAGTAAAGCCAAAATGGGAAAGAGAACCTTGTCAACCAGGGTCACAAAAACTGCCTCTGCTAGTGTCACCCGGGCTGAAATTGGTAATCTTTTAGAAGAGTTCAAAACAGATTTGTTGAGCACTCTAGGGAACCAAATTGATACCTTAAAGGCCAAAAAGAAACAGGAGGAAGAAGATAATATCATGGCTATTTTCTGCCCCAAGTGCCGCAAGAAACATGCATTAAAAGACTGCCCTCTAGAGAATATCCAAGTATGTGCTTTCTGTACTGAGCATCATGATATGTTTAACTGTCCTAAAGTTAAAATTTTGCAGAACTGTAACATGGCAGCCAGCACAGAGATGGAAAACGTGTATTACATGGGCGCAAAGCGACCATGGCAGCCAAGGCAAGCACCCCAAGGTATGTTTCCTAATCGAAATATGCAATTTCCTATGAATGATCAGATGTATGCACAAAACTCATGGAATATACCTATGCCATGGCAGCATGGAAACCAATCACAAAATCAATGGAGACCATCTCAACAGTATTCCCAATCCTACCATCCATATCCGCAATCATACCCACCTTACTCACAGCCATATCAGCAGTACCAACAGCCATATCCATCACATTCTCAAACATATCAGCAGCACCCTCAGCAAGTTGTTTATCAGCCCCAACCTTCTCAACAAACACTGCCTGCTCCTCCACAAATAAATGTACCACAACTGCAATTTCCAACTAACCCACAACCTCCCAGACCCACACAAATACCTGCTCAAACTGTCCCAAATCCGAACAATAGAGCAGAGAGGCCAGCCTATAATGTAGAGGAAGGAACCTCATACTCCACACTGCCTTTGCAAAACATTAATCTGAGGTCTGGTAGGGTGCTCCAAAAGGATTCTCCAATAACAGATCAGCAAGAAGAAAACTTAGAAAAAGAAAATGAAATGACAGCTCAAAAAAAACCAAGCAGTGATACCAAAGATAAACAGATGCAATCACTGCACCCACCTTTTCCAGACCGATTGGTCCAAGTAAAACCACCACTGCCTCCACCACAATTTGATGTCTTGGATGAACTTAAAAATGTCTACATAAAAATCCCTCTGCTGCAAGCTATAAAGGACATTCCTATCTACACCAAAACCATCAAAGACATGTGTCTCAAGAAGCCTGCTAGGAAAAGATTGCTTTCTTCGTTTGGATCTCGAGCCACAGGCGAGCATTAACATGGGACCAACTGAAAATAAATAAATAAATAAATAAATGCAAGGCCCATCGATATGTGTCCTATGCCGAGAATAGGAAGAAACAATGGAGCACCTCACCAATTCTTGCAAATACAATGATAACTTGTGGAAACAACACCATCAACTTTTTGAAATCATTGACAGGAATCCAAATAACATGCAAACAACAATAGAGAACTAGAGGAAAAACCATACCAAAACACAATCCTGTACCTTGATTGGAGACTCTCGCTAGGATTTGTCCTATGGAATATATGGAAAGAACGAAACAAACTGATCTTCAAGGAAGAAGGGAGAGAAAAAGCAGAAAAATGAAACCAGATAATCCAAAACATTAGAGAGACTATTCTGATAGAGAAATGGTTTGAGGAGGACTGGAAAAATAACCCGAACGAAGAAAAGATAATGACTCGCCTGAACCTGAAACGAAACATGCTACATACATCTTCTAGGAAGCACCACACCATCAAAGAGGAGGAAGTAAACCAATTCTGAAGACCATATAAGGAATTCATCAAACTAAACTCCGATGGCGCTGCAAAAGGGAATCCTGGTGAGGCAGGGACAGGAGGGGTATTCAAAGATGACAGGGGGAGGACACTCAGAATCTACGTGATGCACTGTGGCAATGCGACAAATAATGAAGCAGAGCTTCATGCCCTGAAAAAAGGGCTGGAAATCACGACAAGAGAGCAATATCAAAAATTATAGGTAGAAGGTGATTCGAAAATGGCAATTGAAATAGTAAAAAATATATAGCAAGGAACTCAGTGGGATAATATCAGTCGAAGTTGGAGAACTGCTTGGCTGGTACAAGAGATCAAAAAACTAACCAAACAGATAGAATACATCTTTCCCACACACATACGAAGGAAATGAAATGTGGCAGCGGACAACCTGGCAAATTGGGGAAGCGACCAGGTAGGCAGAACTGTAGACATAAACACGGAAGAACTATATTAGATGGAGGAGATGGAAAAATTAGTGAAAATCCTAGAGAAAGACAAGGAAGGGGAGGGGAACCCCTGATCGAGGTGTAACACAAGGGAGGAAGTGGGACAGGGGAGATGGGACCGGGAAGAGGGAGGAAGCGTCCAAGTGAGTGAAAGGATAGGTGAGGGAAATGGAGTGAGAGGACAGGGGGAAGGGCAAGTGGACGGACAAGGCAGGGAAAGAACAGACCCTGAGAGAAGGATGGTGGAAACGGATAAGGAGGACAATGAGGATGGTAGGGGGGCCAACAGGAGGGTGGGCAAAAGGATGCCAGCAAGTGGCAGGGCAAGAGACGAGATCATACGCTAAGAGCAGCCGAGAGTAAGTGAGTATTAATGAGAGGAAGTGGAAGTTAGGATGAAGGTTCACCATTCCAAGGTGACGGTGTAGGGATTAGTTAATGGAATAATGATAGACAGGTGGATGAAAAGGGAAAGTACAGAAAGGGGAGGGGAATAAAACATAATGGAAACCAATCCATAAATAGACACATGTAGAGGGAGGAGACGAGAACCAGAGAGAGGGAAGGTGGCCAAAGAACGATGTTGTAGCTTGCGGAAGGAAGCGAAACCAGTTCTGCAAGTTGGTATGTTGATCCTCTAGCCCTCAGCTTCTTAAAGCATAGGATGTCTTTATGCATTAAACTAGGAAATTTGTTCAGGATAGGGAATGAGTCTGGTAAGGAGGAACCCAGGAATTCCTGGGACCTTGGTTGGTCGAAAACTGTAGAATGTGTAATGAAAATCCTGGGGAGTAAGCTAGGAGTGGAGGGGATAGCATCCAGGAATGGAGAGGTCTCCACCATGGTTACCCCATGAAACGAAACGTGAGAGAGCGAGGCCATAAGGACTCCTATTGGGGACTCTGTGATAAAACCAAAAGGAGAAAACACAAAACCACGGAGAGCAATTAGAACCAAGAAAAGAGGGAAACAGGGAAACAAAATTCCACTAAGGGCGGAAGAGAATAGGGCCAAGGTTCTGAGGCCTAGACCCCTGGAAAACATCCCCATGACCAAGACTCCCTAGATGCAAGGAACAATAAACCAACCTACCTTGGAGGCGATCCTAAGCAGATGCCTCTGTCGTGTTGTTTGAGTGACGTATGTTGCCGAGAGGGAAAAATGATGACAAGAGATGTAAGAATTAGAAGAACCCATAACTACAAGAGGAGATGGGAAATTATAAAAGAAATCTCAAAAAGCATTAGTTCTGGCACTGAAAGGGATAACAAATGGGACACAGGTAAATGGGAAATTGTTTTGATGTTTGCTCATTATCAAACTGATAATCGTAATGGTTATGTGATAGGTCTCACCTCACATTACGTCCAGCACAGTGAGGAGGACAAAAAATAGAAAGAAGCAGCCGGAAGTAGGTACACAGACAGCATGGCGACTAGGAAGAGCAAGAGAGACAAAAATATGGCAGAGGGGGCGAGCGGCTCAAACAAAGAGCAAAGAAAGAGAGGGCGAAAGTCTAGATGTGAACATATGAAAACCCTCATCGACGCCTACATGGCAGGGAACCCATCGGACGTTAGAGCCCAAATTGCTGGATGGGAGTGAGAACTAAACGACAACATAAGGAACCAAGACACCCCATAGAGGAATGGGAGAGCATGGTTCCGGACCCAGGGTACTCTTGAGGACGACACTCTCTCTTCAGATAGACAATACAACAGTATTAGGTTATGAAGAACGTGGTGACATGGGCCATAACTCTTAATTGGGAACAAGCAACAAGCAAAGGACCGGAGGTAAAGGAGGACACCAAGGAAAAGGATCCCGTCAGGGAAGAAATCTTCAGGGAGATTGCAGTGGTCCAGATACAAACTTACAGAAATAACTTGGCATTGGGGAGAATTGAATAAACACTTCAAGACACGAAGAGGAGCGAGATGCTCGACTCTAGAGCCAAATCACCAACCCCAGTAATATCCTCGGACGAGGATTGAAGCAAAGGTCCAGTACATTTTTTATGAAATTTTATGATGAACAACTTTTACTTGTTTAAAAGGAACAATAGTATAGATAGTAAAGACAATGTTGCTAGATGGATAGAGAAAGACCTTTTCAAATTTTTGATAGGGTTTAATGCAGACAGGTGGCTATCTGGATTCCTTCGAGCAGGTAAGCCACTTGGAACAAAGGGAAGATATGATTTTGAATAGTTAATATCAATAGAGGAAGCACCACCAAGTTTACAAAAAAAAAGACAATGAAAATAATCAAAAGTGAATAATGAATGGAAAACCCTTCTATTTATAACAAACTGTTGAGGTATCCTCGAATAATGAGCAATAATAAAATATTATTAACCCCATTATTGGAATAACCACTTGGAATATTTTATTATATTTGGTAAGGAGGGAAAAGCATTTAAACTTTTATTTAGAAATAATAAATAAATAAATGATTTATTTAACATCTCAAGAAATTGGTTAGGGAATAATACAAAAATAATGATTTATTTAATTATTCCTAAGGGATTTAGTCAAATTTTACAAGGAATAATAATTAATTATTCCTAGAGAAAAATAAGATAATTAATAATTTATTTGTGGATTTTTCATAATTGGGTCAAATATGACAAGGAATAATAATTCAACAATGGTTTAATTAATTATTCATAGAAGAAAATAAAATAAATAGTGATTTATTTAATTATTCTTCATGGGTTTAACTATAAATTACTTAACAAAGGTGGTTTATTAGGTAATTTCTCACAGTGAAAGCAATTTTACTATGATAAAATTGGCTTTACATGGTGTACTTTGATCCATTTAGTAAATTAGGCTAGATGATCAATTTTTTGGTGATAACAGATTGCCCCCAAATGTACGAGTGTTAGGAGCAAAACGTATGACCGAAGTACATTGTAAAGACACAATCACTAGACAACAAAGTGGAGTTAGAGAGAGAGAGAGAGAGAGACCAATAGAGCTGAAGCGAAAGAGGATAGGGATAGAGGGGGCGAGACCAATGCAAGTCTCCTTTTATGTTGTGGTACCAAACCTCAATGAGGAGAGGGAGGCATACCTATACTTACCGAGATAACTTAGTACAAAAATAATGGTGTGCCCAGAAACATAAAATTGAGCAATGAAGTACATGTTGAATGGTACATGACACACTGGCATAGCTGAGCCAAAAAATAATACAATGTGTCCCATATACATAATGCGCCTGGAAAAATATGAGCCAAGACTAAATACAATAATATATGAGTACATGAGATATAACGGCCCTTCCCTCAAAAAATGGGTGGGAGGGAGAGTAGAAAAACTGAAGAAGCCTTGCTGAATAGGGAAGGGCTCTGCAAAACTGAATGGATCATTTGAAGAAGACATGCATGCTATGAACACTGTGATCGGCAGGAACTGAACCCATCAAATTTGTGGAACTGCATCTAAGGCTGTAGCATAATAGGAATGCATCCGCACATGTGGGGGGCTACCTGAAGGGCCACCCCCTCATGAGGTCTGAAAACATCTCACACACACCCGGGAATCACTGGTACAATCTGCTGCATCACTGGACCATCAAGTGTATGGATCACAATCATGAAACAACCAAGTCAAAGGGAAATAATGATTCCCTTTGCTCGATCTGAGGTATCGAACAAGGATGGAAGCTGGAACCAAGATACATGGCCCTCTAGGCCCTTCTTCTGGAATAAATGAGTTGATGCCGACAGAATAGGGCTCACTATAGATGAGGCAATGAGGATCCTCAACTAAGGCATGAGGGAAAATAGTGATGTGACTGATGAACTGACACCAGGGAAAATGGAGAAAATGGGAATAAGGGACAAACAAATGAATTCCCTTGTCAGAGCATAAAGTGCATGGTTGACCTGGCAGTGACTGACTCAAGTCTAGAGGGTAATGGGGCAATATGACTGGAGGTCAAAATGGGAAACACATGATGAATGGTATGAAAATGTGGATGAAATACTATGACATGATATAATGGGATGTGAAACAGCCTCCATGGATGAAAAGGTGACTCATCGCGGATGCTCTTAACAAGGGTGACTCGATGGCGCTGCCACACAAAATAGGCCCGGTGGGGATCATGAAAGCATGAGTAAATAATGGTTTCTCATGAAGAAAATTAACACATGAGAAGACAAGTGCCAAGGGAAGATGGTCCCCAAAGTACAAGTGTCGCATATGAAGAAATTTGATTTTGAGAGGCAACAAAGTGACCCTTCTTGGAGAAATGGCTTCCTGATGAAGTATCAAATCATCAAAAAATGAGAAACACCCATTGTAGTACTCTATGAGAGATTTCCAATGGTGTTGAAGGTTCATCAAAAGTAGCTACGGTTTGGTCACAATGGGCGACAAAAAAACTGTGGGTTTTTTTATAAAAGGATGTTTTCCCTCCAATTTGAGAGGAGGAGAAGGCCCTAAATCTTGTGGAGATCGTAGCAGAAAAATCGACCATCAGAATTGGGATCTACGACTTTCAGGAAAGTGGCCTTACTTTTCTAAGGATGGACTTAATGCTTCTTGGAATGATGGTTCCTGGTGAAGAATTAAGGGAAGACAAAAATGAGAATGGACTACTAGAGGAGGTCTAGAATCATCCTCAACCACTAAGTCAAACATGAGGACTAGGTGATAAAGTTGGTATGACATAGAGTATAATATATGAAGATATGGTATCAAATGCCTACAATATGCGATGTGCATATGGATCATCAAGGAGACCTATACGACAAACTATCTAAGGAATGGGAGCATAATCGACCATACCTAGATTTGGTTGGATCTAGACCGAGACTTATGTTAATCAATTGAGGAGATGGACGAGGGAAAACCATCATGCCCCCAAGCATGGGATAAAGCATGCAAACATATGTGATGGAGGGGACTGATCTGGAGATGTAGGGGCCTATGTGCCCCCTCAGTATGCTATGGCCATACCAGATGTATTTAGAGCTAAGGGCTCCAAACACTATATGTTTTATGTGATACATAATATGATTATGCATTTTTATATGATGATGATGGTTCGCCATGTGTTGCTTTTATGGTTTTCTTCTGTGGTATACATGTGATAAATGCCAATCTAGAATGTTATTTGGAATGGTATCTACATAGTTATTTTTGGCTCTAGGAACATGCCTGAAAGTGATGGTTTCAAACTCACATACCAACAAATTAACTCATAGATATTTTCTAAATAGGACTTGGTTATGCACATGATACACACCATTCAATTGCATGACAAGTAGCAAGGAATCTAAACGAACATGTAGATGAAGGATGCGATGAGAAAGGGAATCGACTAAAAAACCTATCATTGCATCATATTCAACCTGGTTATTGGTGGCAGATCCAATGCACACACCATTTGAAAGGAATAACATATGCAAGGGGGTAAAAATGGCCCAGGTTACCAAGGCTAGATTCCTGGAGAAGTGACTCGCACCGTTGGCATGACCAATATACGATGTGGATGATGGATCCATCTGAAAGGTGCAAAAGACAACAGATGAGATGATGCAATCTACCTATATTTATGGCAGAAATATAGACACACAAATCAAAGGGATATGCTATGAGCAATTTTTCTTGAGGTAGACAGCACTGAGAGAATTAGGAAGGAAGTGGCCTTTAGAATCCTCCAAAAATATGACGCCTTGCCTAAGTGCAAGGGTAATCAGGGGTAGACGTAGCTGCCATGATGTCCTCATCAGAATGGAAGATGGGCAAATGGGAGGAAGACTAACTACATGATGCGGCGACGATACTTGGTGCATCAACCTAAGAGAGAAGGTTCACATATGTGTCATATGGAATGGTAGATGATGAGGTGATGGAGGATCTATGGATGTTGAGACCTGAGATTCTGTCGAAAGAGGTTAGATAGAGGCATGTACAAAAACCTCATAAATGTTTACCTGCGAGGAAGTCAATGATGACAACAGGTAAAGGATATGGCCAGTGGTGTCCGTCATCTCGACATTGGGTGGAGGGATCACGATGGCGAGACCAAAGTCCCCCTGTTCTAGTTGACTAGGGGTACCAAAATCCATGGATATAGGAGTAGGTGTTCCACTACGAGTGGCCTAGTATTCGCGAAGCACTTCAAGGCAATCATGAAATTCATCGAGACAAGGGAAACAATGGGAATAGTGACCATGATGATCAGACAAGGCACAAGGGTGATTTGTGCATAACGTTCTGAGAGTCTTGGGTGGACCTGGTAAGTTAACATGGACTTTACGAATATTTTACTTAGGGAACATTTCATGAACCAAAGGTTTGAGATGAGGAAGCTCATGAAAATTATTGGTGTCATGCCCAACAACTTTACACAAAGCACATGAAGGTGATGGCTTTGGGGCCTTAGGGGCTGGAGGAGCTTGGGGAGCCTTGTCCTTAGGTTATTTCCTCTTAGATTCCCCCCTTTCTGGATGCTGTCACAATAGGATTGGGTTCCTGTTGAGGTTGTGATGGAACTGAAGTAGCGGCAGGGTCCATAGGGACCAGTTGAACCGGGGTCAAAGCATGATAATGTCTTAGCTGGCTAGGCATAATGCTTGTAGGGGGATCGATGTACCAAATTGGGATCCCCAAAGTCATGTTAGGACGGAGCAACGAAACCATGATAGGGATAGAAAATACTCCCGGAGGGGGAAATAAGAAAGGTATCTAGCATGTAGGGTAATGTCCCGGTGGAATAGCTCCTAGATGGTTGAGACCTGGAGGAACAATTCTTGGTGGAAACATAGGAGAGGCACCCCAAAACGGAGGAGGTCCTAGGGTGTGGATATAGAGGGCTCAGCTGGGATGGCAACAGTAGGGTGCTAAGGAGCTGGTTGTTGATTGGATGTACCAAACTTCTTGAGAGCAGCCTATGACACTTGTAACATGCAATCACTCATAGAGTTAGGTTGTGAAATGACAGGGGGAGGACTAGGGAAAGCACCCAACAACGAGGAATCTTTATAGACTCAGGGTGAAACACTGATGAGAGGAGTTGAAGACTACTTGTCTGACATTTATGAGATAATGAACTTGGGGGAGGTCATGGATGCTGACTCGTAGCAATTCAACTGATCGACAGTAATGATTTTCCCTTCATGGGGGAGGCACATCCTATGAAAAACCGCAGATGTGATGGCTAACATGGCATATGTGTAACTACGACCTAAGAGAATTTTGTAATCCAAAGGGGCATCAATAACCTCAATATCGACTTGGACAATCTTGCCCATAAGGGTCACTCGACAATTGCAGTACATGCCAAGAGGCTGGGAGGAGTGTTTGTCCCAAGCACGCAAAGTGATGGTGGAGAGGGAAAACTCAGGTGACTTAAGTTGTTTCCAAATGAAAATGGACATCACACTGGTGGATGCACCTTCGTCATTAATGCATCAAGAAATGATGGCATTACAGACTCGTATTGGTATCTGGAAAGCAACGGATGAAGGCAACGGGGGATGTTTTGATGTATCAATTGGGAAGATAATCAAATGATTGTTAGAAGGATATACTTCACCCAAAGTAGTTAGTAGATATTTCTTTTGAGATGAGAATGGCTGGAGTACTTCCACAATTGACATGGCGGCAGGTGATTGTGCCAAGTCGTCTACTATATTGTATTTATGGGTATCTCAGTTAGAAGCCGCATTACGACGTAATGGTCCCTTTCGGATCTCGGGAATTTCCTGAACTTTAGGTTGAGGGATCTGTAACAGACCATTTGGTGTCGTAAGAGGCTCAACATATGCTTTGGTTTTGGACTCAATGGCGGACGAAATCGATGGCTTATCATATTGACACGACTGAGTTTGCAAGTTGATATCAGAGGGATTAAACTCATCAGAATTCATCATAAGGATCTGGCAGTCACCAGGACCAGAAGGTTGGGGGCGATGGGTTGCTTGACCTGGTTGAGGTTCAGCAACAACAAATCCTTGTTGAGGGAAAGGATTTGTAAGCATTTTCGGTTGAGACGGCATAGGATTCTGAGGTGATTGTTGACCTCTAGAAGTTGCTTGAGCTTCCCACATTTGGCGCATCTGGGGTAAGAGAGGACACTCATGTGTATAATGGCCATGAACACCACAACATGTGCAAGCATTTTTTGTATGAATAGCCTTTTTCTTCTTGGTCTGACTGCCCTATTGTTGGTTGTTGGTGTTAGGTTGGTTCCCCTAGGGTTCACTAGGTTGATTACCTTGATTACCCTAGTTACCCTTGTTACCTTTCCCCTTATTTTTTTCTTCGAATTTTAGGGATTGGTTGCACTCTGCTGTGCAAACACTTGACCCTGAGGGGGTGGTGGCTGTTAGGGTTGAGGATGCATGGGAGGCTTCAATGCTAATGCTTGAGGGGCTGGAGTGCTCGGTTGTGCATAAGGAGGAGAAACAGTTTGGTGGACAGGTTGGGGCCCTGAAAAAATGTTTCTAGCAGGAGGGGCATGAGTGTTAGAGGAATTAGTGCCCCCTGTGGATAGCCATAACCTTGCTAATTATATGGCGAAGGGTGTGAAAGGGTTCCAATGATACCATCGGTGGCGTGAGATGCCCCTGGTGCATTGGCACTTCTAGGACGAGGGAGGTATGGAATGACGGTATAGACATAACCGGATTGCGCATAAATCAGGTCATATCTTAGAGCGGTTTGGAGAGCTTCTTCCTTGGTCTGAGGAAAATGGGACGCGACATCTTTTCCAATGGGTGCTAAAAGGCTCCTAAGAAACCAATCTAGATAGACACGGTCTTCGAAGGGTGGGGCACGACATGTGCTCCTCCTTCTACACCACTCTTGAACGTGGTCGAAAAGGTGAGTGACGGAAGACTGACAGAATGAGGTCAATAGCTCTATACGAGTTTCGTGCTGGAGAGGTAACTAGAAATATGAGAGGAACACTTTAGCAAGTGTCATGAAAATGGAAAGAGATGCAGCATGCGAGTCTACATACCATTTTGCAGTGTCTCCAGTTAACATGCGTTGGAAGAGCCAAAGACGAATGGAGTCATCGGTAATGGAGTTAGGAAAACAACACATGTGGAAGGAGCAAAAATAGTTGGTAGGATCCTCTCCAGCATTACCCTCAAACTTTGGGATGTCTAAGGGAAGCTTAGTCGACATAGCAGGCCAACCAAAATTGTGGTGTATAGGGTCGTTTATCAATTGGCTAAAATCTGGTAGACTTAACCCAGACATAAAAGGGAGCATGGGGGCTACTGGAATGGTTCCTGAGACTGTTCCACTTGATGTGACCACCAGGATAGAACCAGAGCCAACAACAGGTTGGGTTTCTGCACCAGCTGTGGGTCTAGACATGGTGATGATATGCAGTGAAGGAGGCTCAAAATCAGATGAGGAATTAGATAGTCCAGGAGAAGAGTTGGTATGGGGACTCAGAGGGCTATGAGCTTGAACCCGATGGGGAGGGGTAATATTCCCAAGTAGAAACTGTGTGTGAAGGCCTAATAGTCTCCGCGACAAATGCCTTAGGGGCACAATGGTGGTAAGACACACGTGACAAGGAAATGGTGAAGGGAGATCAACAATATGCCTTTGTCTGTGTGAGGGGAGATAAATTTAATATGTTAAGTCTTGGCTTGGCTATGTAAACCAAAAACCCTTCGCTTAAGGTGTGCTTGTGTGTGCAAGTGTGTTTATTGATTAATCCCAAATCGTGTTTGAAAAAAGAAAAAATCTTGTTGAAAATAAATTGAAATTAACAACATAAAATGAACCATGTGCTGGTTGGTGGTGAAATCGACTTAAAACACACTAAAAAGGTCAAGAGATATAAGTGTCGATGTGACTAGGATCAAATGACACTATGCTACTGAAAAGTGGTACAGCTACAGCAAAAAACTAGAGAGGAAGATCATTACAAAAAGATAAGGAGGTGGGTGAAAAACCTAGGGCAACCGATGGGACCCTAAGGCTAATGACCAAAAAAGGTTTATGATGAAACTATGGATCCAGACACAACCTATCTTTGAATATCTAAAACAAAAGAGTACAAATCTGGAAAATATGGCTTAAAGTGCTCCAGAAACTCAGAATTTTGACTCCTCCTATAAAGGTGGAAGCGTACTAGAAGCCCTAAGGGGTTAAATTCCACTTTTATGAGTAAATCATAGTATACCAATGCCTAAGAGGGATGAGACAAAGGTCAAACAACCCAGCAGACAGCTCTCAACAAAACCCAGAAATAGATCTAATAAAAACCCGAAAACCCTAAAAATCGCAGGTACTAACCTGTTTTCAGGGGGGATCACACTTTTTGGGCTAAAAGGTGTGCTCTGGACTCTAGATTGCACTTTTTGGGCTAAAAAGTGTGATTTCTTCTCGTTGATTCTCGATCAGAAAATCTCGGAAAAAAATTGTCATCTCTTTCATGGCTAGTTTGTGTGACTTGCGGAAAAGACAAGAAAACTTGCGAAAGTCAGAAATTTGACAGATATAGGGTTAAAAAGCTAGTAAACAACATTAAGAGACTAAAAAAATAAGAAACCCTAAGATGAAAACTGAAGGCCACCCAGGTTTCTGGATCTGAAGTATAAAACTAGTGGAGTCATCAATTTTTTTGTAGTGTTTTCTTCTCAAGGATGTACGAAAAGAACTCACTTAAGACTATGGATGACAAATAGTATCAACATTATAAATGGCTACTAAACATTGTAGATCTGCAGCAAATGATAGAAACAAAACTTGCTAAAGTCTTGATCTATGCTACAATCATAGTTAAACAACAAAAAGAAACAGTAATAACTCCAATCATTCAATGGAAACCAGATATACAAAGAATAGATTTTATTATAACACTTGTGAAGGGAACAAATAAATGTTACCAGTCCCCCTGTGGTGAAGTAAAATTATAAGTACGGACACAAACAAATTCCTCTAGCCCGATAATGGGTCTAGCCATAACAGATACATTCTATGGAATATTTCCTAAGGTTATAACCAATTAAGAGGGCCTACCTCTTAGTACGCTTATCCCATTTGATGATGTCCTTGCTTGCTCACTCTAGCTATATCTCGCTTCCTTCTTCAAGCACCTGAAACAAGTAAACAATAGCAAACAACAACCGTGATAATAGACAAATTGTAATTCAACCTACTTAACAAGTCAAGAAACATTAAGCCATGAATATGTAAGATGAAAAATCATGTATGAAATCAATCGATAGTTGCATATATATTGATATCAAAGAGAGATTACAACCATTGCCTTGACATTGTAGTTCTCCTCTAACATGACCAGGTTCCCACACACTTCTACTAGCATTCCATGATGGCCTCAATCCACAATAGTTTTAAGGCTCTTCTTTTTAGGCTTCACTCCAAACCAAATCACACTTCTCCCTTACACAACTAGATAGCTACAACTAGGAATAGCTTGTTGTTTACTCCAAACCAAAATAGAACTAGCACACCAACATTAACACTCTAACACTAGGTTGTGCTTGAGAAGAAGGTAGGTTTATATAGGACGAATGGATGGGAGATGGATTCTCTTCTCATGGGGGACGGTCTTATCCGTTGAGGTAGTTCCATCATTATAGGGGAAAGGAGCCCAAACCGACATCCTCGACCCCATACGACCAAACCATTTACCAGACTTTCGTTACGAAGCTTCTAGAGCTGGAAGCTTCGGCTCTTAATTTATAAAACTTTCCATAATAGGACCGGCACGACTGGAACACAGCTCAGTCACTCCGGTCAGTGCTACGGATAGTGTTAATCTCTGCACATCGGTGCGGGGAGACAAAGGTCATTAGTGTCGGTCTTGTAAACTAGGCAAAACAGAAGTTTTAGGGGAAATGGTGCAAAAGGGAATTGATCTGCTCATGAAGAGGGACACAATGGGAGTTTCTTCATGAAGGCAAAGCATGCAGGGTTCACTGTAGAGGTACTCCAAGATCAAGGAACAGGGAGTACAGGGATAGTGATAAAATGTTGTGTAAGAGATGCCCCCTAAAGTGTGAAGGCCAAGCTAGAGTGAGGGATGAAATGCTTTATGAATCAATGCGGGGAATCGTAGTCTGCTGTCGGAAAACCTACAAGAAAGTACATATACATATACATATACATAACTAAGAACTCTGTCGAATGATACATGAATCATGGCATGGATGCAGCCATCAAGAGAATGATCATGTAAATGGATCTAGGTATGGACGCAGCGATCCATCAAAGAGGATCATAATGAAACCAAGGTATAGTCACAATCATCCAATAATGAGAAGGATCACATATGATAACTCATGGTTGCAGCCATCCATCTAAAAGAGACATGTATATCATCATAACCATGTCACATCACTTCACAACCTGGACTTTTGTAACCTGAGCCCAGGGTCTTCCAATCCAACATGACCTGATCAAAGTACAGATTATAACATGTGAATAGATTTGTTGACATCGAACATGCTAGAAAGTCGCTTGATTACCAGTCAATGATGTAAAATGTTAACAAGCATGAGAGAAACCACCAATAATGACAATGTTTCTTAAGTTACTATCAGCACAATCCACAAAATGTGAATAGAGGAACTGAAGTCGAACACCCGTGAAATCACTCGATCGAAAGCCAATGATGTGAACTTGTCGTCGGGTGCGAAGAACTTTCCATTAGGGCATGCAAGCTCTAAGGTACTGGAAGGGAGTCTCTCAGTTAACTTCCTAGATAATGAGTTGAAGTCGACGGAAAGTGACTGTGTCGAAGGAGGGCCATAATGTTTCCCACATCATCGACACAAGACGAAAGGATGCAAAATGATTTTGGATGATACAGAGAATCAGAGGTAATTTTAATTGCAGAATGACAACTCTTGAACATATTGGCGACACAACTAGAAGTTTGGCAGGTTTTGGATCCATAGGATCGGTGGTCATGATGACGTGGCAAAGATCAAATGGAAGGAAAAAATGAACGGCCCAAACCCAAGAAGATCAATGATACAAAGGAGGATATCCCAATCCGACACGGAGCAGAAAGTTTCATGTTCAAGAGTGAGTTGCTAACACAACTGATAGATTTCCAAATTTCCCCCACCATTTCTAGTAGGTACCCCAATTATTTTTTAATTGCAAGCTTGAAGGAGATAGCATATGCTTGCACTGTAAGTTTATCCTTCAGAAGAATCCGACCTAGTAAGTTTAACGAGCCCTAGGAAGGAGAAACTCATGTTCTTCATGGTGACAAAACTGATGTCGTTTAATAGTTTAACAAGTCCGACAAAGGTGTAACTCGGTATCTTTTTCATGTTTAGAGAGTTTTAAAAATACATGTAAAATAAAACTCCACATGGTCCCTTTTCGTACATTTTTGTCTCTCGAGCCTGAAAAGGTAGAAAACGATACTTGAGAGAACTGCTTGACCATTTCAGTCAAGGAGTACCTTTTTTGTAAATAGTGCTTCCCGGCGCAAAAAAGGGGTAAACTTATACTGGGCACACGACATTTCGCATCTGTTAACGAGTTCAAAACAACAAGAGCTCGACCATCTTTTCGCTTTTAAAGGGTCAGAAAAGAGCTGAAAGTGAACCCCCAATTTTATTTTCTTTTATGAGTCAAAAGGGAAAAACTCTCGGCAATCTTTTCATATGAGCTTAATGAGTCGAGAAAAGAGCTGAAACATGACTCGTCATCATTGCCGAACATCCATCACCTATCGTTGCACAAAAAGGTAAAGTGAATTATCCAATTCTTGAGGCAAAATAGATTAAAATATTTACAAAAACCTGATATTTTCATGAAAAAATGAATAAAAAGGAGAAAAGTAAATATATTTTTACCATTTACCAATTTACCTTGTTGTGAAAACTTTTTACTCACTTTTTCCCTAATTGTTCTAGAGCAGATTGTGGGAGATCTGGGAGGTCAATCGTTGAGCTACCAGTTACAGATAAAAGCCAAAGCCCTAAACTCCATTTTCATATCCTTTATTTCTATTTTTAACCATTTTTTTTTTTGAGGGGGTTTTTGAAAAAAAAATTCCCTCAGTCGGCACGACTTTCGGGCATGGAATCGTGTCGGCCAAGGGTGATTAACAAAGCTAGTCGCACCGTTCAACGCAACTGTTTTTAAAACAGGCGCGTAGGCGCCGTGAATACGGAAAAACCCTATTTCCTCAAAAAACCACCGTTTAAACTCAAATTTTATGGGCCAAGCATGATTGTTGACTCAAATTAATGGCTTTTGCAGGAAAGAATTGTTGAAAATGGTGGACTGGAAAGAACGGGCACATGAGGATGTTGACACCTAGGTAATGAATGACCCAAATTTCCTGGAAGATTTCAGGGCTTACGGGCTCCTAAAATTCTTTCTCACGCCAGGGATGCGGGCCCAACCCAAGTTGCTTCGGTGGGACATTAATCTGGAGATATTTGTTATTGGTGACCAGGATCTGGAGTTGGAAACTTCAGATATATACTTCATCACTGGATTGCCCCGGAGAGGGGAACCAATGAAATTGTATGGGTTAGGACCGATTGGGGCAAGCATATCTTCTTGCTTGTTGAACACTACCTTGAGGCCCTAAAATCTAAAAGTGGGAAGATTAAGATTTCGACTGTTCGGGATCTGACACTGAGAGTGCTTCTATTGACCATCAACACAGTGGTGGGGTCTCAGGTGGAACATGAGACCAGCAAGTCGAAGTTCCTTTATGCTATCGACTGTACAGCTCCTACGATCTTCAACTAGGCAAAGGCCATGAAGACCAACATCAAGCGCCAGCTATCCAAAGCTAAGGCAGGGAATCTAAAGAAATTTTGCTTCGGTTATGTTCTTGTGACCTTCTTCTTGGAATGGGTACCACTGTTCCAGTATCAGCTGAAAGAGGTAGATCCTCTTATGCCATGCGATTCGCAGATGGTCCTCTGGAGTTGTTTGACGCCCAGGATGACTAGGGTCAACACATGTCATACCGACCTGCATTATTTTCATGGCTACGATGATAGAAGATCGTCGTGGAGGACTGGCCATATAGTGGCACCAACTTCTATGGAGATCTAGATATGCCCTTACCAGATGGAGAGGACTTCAATGATGAAGGTAAAAAATCAAATTTTAAATTTTGACATTTTTTTATTGTTTTTGGTATATATGTGCTTATAACATTTCTCTTGTTCATGTAGACATTGGACTAGAGTGGCCTGTTGGGATGTCCCCAATATCCAGGCATGTCCCTCGTCCTATTTCTGTTGTCACTCCTTATCAGGAGGTGAGTGACAACGACGAGGAGATCGCGAGGAACCTTGAGGGGTGGACTCGTGACATCCTGGAGTATGCTCAGGTAGGAGACATTCCTCGTCAATACCAGAGACACATAGTGGGAGTCTCAGATCGGATTTTCCGATTGCTGACTCATGTTGCACGAGTTGTATCATGCTACCACGATCACCATGCTGATTAGTTCCTAGATCCAACACTTACATTTTTTGAGGCCTGTGAACCACAGATATATGAGGCTTGTGAGCTGCCGATGTTATTTTGGACACACATATTATTTTTTTGGGGTTATGATGTATCAAACATTATCACCATATATATATATATATATATATATATATATATATATATATATATATTATATATATATATTTTCTACTATGGTACAAATGGTTTGTTTTATCTTTTCTTTTCACATGTTTCGTAAATGTTTATCCAACACATGATTAACTAATTCATTTGTCAATGTATTCATGTGTCTAGGAATATGATGATATGTAATGTAATCAAAATGTCTTTCCAATAGAAAGATACAGAGATACATTCTCAATATTTGAGGGTTTCTGACACAATATTGCCCATTGTGTTGAAGGATGACAAGCTGTGAATCCAGGTTGACAACTACTCTAATGTCAAGAGCAATGGCTTTTGACAATAGTTCGATGACTGCACTGTATTCAACAATGTTGTTGGTTGTGTGACCGAGACAGATACCTTGAAGGTCGATCAACTTACCATTAGGTTCATAAATAGCCCATGCCGTGGATGATAGGTTCCAGGTACTATGGCAAGCACCATAAGCAAAACCAATGTGGGGAGTCACAGACATCTGCAAAGCAATAAAATCATAGTAAACAGGAAAGCTATTTGAAAACTACCACACAAAACCACACTACACAAAAATGAATGACACACTAATGTACACAAGTAACCATGCAAGATTACCTAAGCATAGTACTTCTTGAGGGAGTCCACGCTGGGACTCGGGTAATCGATCAACATAGATGAACACTGGAGTTTTACCATTGACATGAAAAGAAATCATCGACTCGGCCAAATAGAGTAGAACTCACATAAGGTTTTGCCCCCATGCCCCCTAGGCGAGGGAGGGTTACGAGTCAGATGGAAACCCCTTTGCAATAATGGGCAATCGGGAAAAACTCAGGGAGGGAGAAAAATGCCGAATCCATGACGGGATAAAGGTGCCCTCAGTTGAAATTTCTTGATCATGTCAGGATAAAATAACACATCAATAAACAACAGAGAAGAGAACTCTTCGAAAATGGTAGACGTGACCACTAGGCGAGGCAAGAACTAGGAACGATGATGAGTATTGGTCCAAGGTGGTTCCTCGAGAGACATGACTTCCATGATACCTTCATTAGAAAGGAAGGTCTCGGCTAAGGGATCAAGTGATTCCAAAGTGCCAAGCCACGGGGATTGAGAGTATGTATCAAGAGAGGTCTTCAACATAAAAGAATGAGAGGATGCAGAACTCGAAGCCGAAACAATTTCCATGTAATTGACTTTGGTGGGACTAAGCGACATGACATCGCCCCAGGTATCAACAAGATCTAGTGAAGGTATGACCCAAGGATCAGATTTGACTGAGATCATGTTGACAGAGGCAACATGAGGAGGTGGGAGTGGAAAAATTCCCATTAAGGCAGAATCTTTGAAAAGAACTACCCACACACTCTCATAAGGAGCACCAGTGTGCTTAACGTATGGAACATTGCCATCTGAGGAGGAAGAGGCAAAGAAAGACAACTGGTCAACAGTGACAATCTTCCCTTGATGGTGAAAATGAATCACGCAAAATAAAGAGGAGGCCACGGCATGCATGGCATGGGTCCAACTTCGACCGAGTAGAAGATTATAATTGAGATTGGCGTCAACAATTTCTACCTCAACTTGCATTGTCTTGCCTTCTAGAGTGATGGAAATGTTAGGTAAGACATCGAAGGGTCGCGAATCATGCCCATTGAAAGATTCCAAAGTGTTTGAAGATTGGTTCAAAGAAAGAGAACCAATAGCCTTCCAACATGCAGTCTACACGATGCAGGTGGAAGAACCTACATCGATGATAGTCCAGTGGATGGTCTTCTCATTGATGATTCCCTGAATAAGAAAGGCAATCTGATGAGGGAGACGCGGAAAATGGTTCTCTAGATTAAAACATATCAAATTGGAATCAGTGGTATCGATGCCCCTGATCGCTGACAACAAATATTTTCGCTGTGATGGGCATCTTTGGAGCACCTCAAGAGCCGACATGGCTAACGGTGATTGAGCCAAATCCTCAACAATATTATAGTGCTGAGCTGCTCGGGTGTTGGGATTATATGAGAATTTCCAATGCACACCTCGAGAGGGTGGTCGTATAGTGGAATCAAGGTTAGGGCGCTCAATATGAAGATGGTCGGAACTTGGGATAGAAGAAGAAGGTGTGGCTTCTTTCTCTTTCCCAGTTGTCGAAGCAGGAGTTTGATAATATTTTGATCTAGCAACCACATTAATAGGTGTACTCATCATGAACACTTGAGATTCAAAGGAAGAAGATTAGGGTTTCTCTACCATTTGGGTCTGCTGAGATGGAAAAAGATCTTTGAGGATAGCGGGGGTCCCTTTCAGTAGGCGACTAACTTCAAATCGTTAGGGACAATCCTTAGTGTACTGATATTCCTCACAAATGAGGCAGGGATACTTAGGTTTCCGTTGTGAAGATTCACCAGCAGATGATTTGGGTGGACCCTGTTTTGGGGAATCATCTTTACCTTTGCCTTTGCCTTTCTTCTTTCCTTTCAAGGATTTGTCTGCTGCGATAGACTGGACAGCATGAACCTCTGAAGTTTTACCAAGGCCAAGTGGATTCTCGGATGAACTATTAGGAACACCATTTGAGACCGACTTCTATTTGGAAGAATATTTAGGAGAGGTTTGGGACACTGAACCAATAACTCCATCAATGGGAGGTACAACTTGTGACTTTTATGTTGTGGGATTGAATGATGGCCACGGAGCATCGGGTAAAAACTCATACAAATATCTAGACTGAGAGTAAACTAGATCCAAGTACTAGGCACGAGTGATGGCCTGCTCTTCAGTGATGCATCCACCCATAGTTATCTCGCGAGAAATTGTGGCCACGAATGAATTGGTGAACCATTCATTGAGCAACTGATCATCAATCTCAAATTTTATCAGGCGATGTCTCCATTCATGAATGTGATTAGAGATGTGTCACAGTATCTTGCTTAAGTGATGTGAACAAATAGGTGCCAATTTCATAGCGAACCGGCAACTGAAAATGTGTGAGGAAAGCGATGGCTAAAGAGTTAACGTCATGGTAAGTACTTTAAGGTAGCTCGATGTACCATTTTGTTACAGTGACCATGAGGGTTCATTGGAAAGGATGGAGACGAATGGAATCATCAACGTATGAGTTCGATGAGCACCAGAGGTGATATGTCATCACATGGGCCTAAGGATCTTCTTTAGCTTTCCCATCAAACTTTGGACAATCACTTGGTATCTTGGATGGCACCAGAGGCCAGTACGATGAATCAAGGATTGGATCATTCGTAATACGAGATACATTTGGCAACTTGAGTGGAACCAATGAATGGGTGTTAAAAGGCATGGGAGGTCGATAAGCGGGTCTGTATAGAGGAGCCCATCCCTGCTGGTAAGGATTTTGGCCCCACAATGGGGTATTTTGGTGATATGGTATTTGAGGGTGCCCCCATTGTAGATTACCCTGACCATAGGGAGGATTTTGACCTTGAATACCTTGGAACTGTCTGGCCATAGGTTCTTGATAAGAAATGTACGGATTAAAAGGTTGTTGACCCTATTGACCTTGCACATATGGATATTGGACCTGTTGTCCTTGAACATACAGGTGATGAAACTGTTGTCCCTAAACAAGAGGGTTTTGGACCTGCTGTACTTGCGCATAAGGTTGATACACTTATTACCCTTGGACATAGGGATTATGTACCTGATGCCCTTAGCTAGTAGGATTATGAACCTATTGACCTATGACATGAGGATTTTGAGCCTAATGCTGCAGGACTTGACCTTGACCATGCCCCTACAAGGGTTGACCCTGTTGATATGTATACAAGGGTTGCTACTACCCTGGTTGGTTTTGTTGTTGCAAGGGTTGACCTTGCGGTTACAAAATTTGTCCCTAAGGCTGCAGAGGTTGGCCCTGCGAGTACATGGGCTGGGAGGTGTGCGGAGCATATTACATCTGCTGCTACGTGGTTTGCTACAACTGTTGCAAGGGTTGACCTTGCCATTGTTGCAGTTGACCTTGCTGTGGGATCATTTGCCCTTATGGTTGTGCGAAAAGCCCTTGCTGCAACAAAGGTTGCCCTTGTTTTTGTAGAGGCTATCCTTGTTGTTGCAAGGGTACTTGAACAATGCCCAGGAAATTTCTAAACTGAATCTAGCCATAGCCAAGCTAGATGTATTGCCTAGAGTGGAGGGTGTAAGGTTGAAAAATCATTCCTTGAGAACCATATGGAACATAAGGAGTTTGGTACTACACTTAAGCCCCATAGGGCTGCTGATACTGAACATTGCTCAATCTAGACGGACCAACGAGATTCTAAACCTATTGGTACTGGACATTGCTTGATCCAGTAGGATCAACAGGGTTATGAATAATACTGGAAGAAGGTTGGTTCATACCAAGCATGTAAGCTTGTGAGCTGCTCACATTGGTGGCACCTGACATCATAGAAAAATTCAGGTTTTTCCCCCCAAGTGGTGGCACAGCCTGGCCACTGACTAGAGGGATGGAAGAACTAACAAGGACATTCTTGGAAACTGCCAGTTGTTCCTGACGAGTAACTGGGATTGATGATACAAGGGTATTCAGTACAGTGGGTTGCACCAGGACTGAGGTAATAGCCTGTTGGGAATTCATGTTCGTAATGAATGAACCTGAAGTAGGCATGGCATCTAATGCCCAAACAGGGTTATGATAAAGTTATGAGGCACTAGGTGTACCTGAAATCAACTAAGCCAAAGACACATAGTTGGGTGGAAAACTAGCGGGAATACCCCCTTAATAGGGAAAACCCTCGGGAGGAAAAGGCAGCTCTTCCCCCTCAACAGTGTGTGGAGTAGATACTTCAGACTCATACGGAGAGGTGACTAGAGCATCACCTTTGGGTTCCATGTCTGGAAACAAACGACGATGAATGGCTGAAGAAGTACGAGGGGATAGTTCAAAAGGAACACCTGGCTGGTCATACAGACTGTAAGGACGCTACGATGATATGAAAATAGGGTCAAACAAAGATTCAAAGGGTAGATAACTAGTCCAAGCTGGTCGTCAGTGGTTGGCGAGTTCTTAGGAGTTTGAACAGGATTGTTCGGAGATTCCGGACCAAGATCAGCAGATGACCTAGTATTGAAAGTAGGCGGAGGAAGAGATGGCAACGATTGAATGCTCAGAACAATTCCGAGTTCAACACCTTGGTCCTCGAGTGACTCTAGTAACTCAGGAAACGAGTCCTCAGATAATATTTCAGATGAAGGAGAGGAAGAGGAATTGGGTGAACCAGATGATTCAGCCACGATGGCCTTGTCTTAGTCGATAAAAAAATTAATTTCAAGGCTTTAAAATGTCATTTTAAGGGAAACTCATGATTTGGTCTCAAAAAATACTAACAGGGTGTTTTGGGATCATGGGCAACCAATTATTAAGACGCATAAAAGAGTAGTGCTCTTTCATTTTTTAAGAGTCGAGAAAGAACAAAGATGACTCTATCACTTTCGATTGGAAATGAGCTCGAAAGGACAAGTGCTCAAACAATATTTTAAGTTTAATGAGTCAAAAAGGTCAAATGACTGCTTTGGATGATCTAGGTAAACATGATTACCAGGCAACCGTGAACTATAGAATACCTCCCAACGAACCAAGAAGTACAAGCAGGCAATCTCCCCAAATGTTTTGTTCGGTGTATCATGTTTGCAAGGCGGCCGACTCGACTTCCTAAGGATAAAAGATTGCAGCCTAGAGGGGTCTCCCGTTATATACTCGATGATATGGGTCCGTACTAGCACTGTCTAATGCCGAAGCTAATGACAGCCGCTAGGTTTAAAGACGTCGGAACACGTCTTTAACCTAGACCTTCTAGATATCATCGTGAAATGTCAAATGTGCCTTATGTTGAGAATAACAACAAGAAATGCTAAAAATAGCATTTAGAATAATCCAATTTTGATTTGTCCTTGAATTAAAATTGAGAATTAAAATTCGAATTTAGTCTCACCAACTGCTAGGAAAATAATTAATTAAGTCATCTTGAGTTAATTAGTTGGAGAAATTCAAGCTAGAAGTCTTTGTGAAGTCATGAAACAGTTATCCCTTAAATTAAAGAGATTATCCCTTAATTAAGGAGATAAGGATGAGTTTTATTTGAGTTGTAATTAGTTAGCTCAGTTAACTAAGTTAAGTCCAGTTAAATTAGTTCCAAACAATTTGAGGAACTAATTGTGAGTCCAGTCAGTTAATGCATGGATGCATGCAACTAGTGTACTCCAGATAACTGAGGATTCTCTCATAAATAACTCATTCATGTCAGTTCAGACAAAGACCCAGTTGAGATTAAAGACAGAGACATTGTACTATCAGTTGGAGGAATTTTCATATAAAGGAAACTCATCCATGTAGAAGGAACAAGGTTCCTTGAGGATTGTGTAGTTTTACAGGGTGTGATATCAGTGTGAGTGATGAGTGTTACACTTGGTAACAGTAGGATCACCTAGGATAAACAACGCAAGGAAATAGGAGGCTTGGAGGGCAGAGGAGAAGGCTTGTGAGAAGCCTTGTTTTCCTGTGAGCATCTAGGAGGATTGTACTGAGAGTTGGCTAGCTATGGGAGCTAAAGATTTGTGTAATCTTGATGTATTTCCACCTTGTATAACAATACAGATAGAGGGGTTTTTAGCTAAGGATTTCCACATAGTATTCTTCTATGTTTCATGTGTATTGATTCTTCTTCTTTGTTATATGTGTTCTGTTTGATCTTGCTCAAATTGATTCAGCTTCTACAAGTTTGATTGTAGAAGTAGATTAAGTATTTTGCTTTAGTTATATTGAATAATCAGGTTAATCTACAATCACAATTTCTACACCTTAGGTTAATTGAATTCATTTTAAAGTTAATATTGAGTTATGTTTCAGTTTTTAGGTCTTAGCGACGTGACTCGAAAAACCTTAAATTCAACTAAATGAGGCAAGACCCTTTCAATTCGATGAAATGCCTACACTAGAGAGGGTAGAAACTACTTGTAACAACCCTTGTGAAAATTCCATGTAAAAATATATAAATACCACGGATGATGGAACACATATTCCAAGCTGAATGGTGGGCAAGACATCCTAGGGGGTGTTCATTTGGTTGTTTAAGGCTAAGGAAATTGGCAAAGGCAATGGCTAAGGCATTAAAGAGGCAAAGAGGTATTTTGGCACATTTATTTATGAAAATAATGGAAATTAGGAGAAAAGGAAGGTAAAAGGTCACAGGTTGCATGTGAGGAGGAAAATGAAGGAAAATAATTGAAAATGAAGAAAATAGAGACCTCATTAATAAAAGGCTTACGAGGATCAGTGGGCAAGACTTGGTCAGTTTAGTTTTGGAGCTCTCTCATTATTCTCTCTCTCTCTCTCATACTCTTGGTTACTTAGAGTTTTCTTGGAGCACTTTGGCATTGGAGCAAGAAAGGAAAAGAAGGCAAGAGGAAGTAAAGATCAAGTAGGGAAAGGTAGGATCAAGCATCTACAACAGGCTTCATTGCAGGTATAAACTTGCATGTGTATTTTCCTTGATAGATTTGGCATGCATGCGATTGCATGTGTATTTTCCTTGCTAGATTTGGCATGCATGGGATTGCACATGTTTATTTTTCTACCATGGCATGGGTTTTGCTAGGTGTGATAGTATTTTCAGCCTAGCCTTGCCATTTCCTGATAGCTTTGATGAGATGGGTTCTCTCATGCGTTTTGTGGGGATGGCCGGATTGGATTCGAAGCTGAGTGGGGTGGATCTCCGAATTGACAAACACAAGATGGTAGTGGTCACTGAACCGAACTGAGGATGCATGAAGCCACTAGCCTAGTAACCCCTGAACTAGATTGTGGGTTGTGGTAAAGCTAGATTGTGTGCCTTGGTGGGCCTAGGAATCCTTGCCGGTGAATGGCAGGATATATGATAAAGCCAAGAGGTAGATTTTCTCTCCGTTGGGCCTAGTGATTCTGGGATGGAACACACGATAAATCCTGGAGAGTATGTCTCGATGTAGGGCCTAGTGATCCCTGGATCAGACTGCGGATGCACAGTAAAGCCGGAGAGACTAGGAGGCACTCAAATTCCTCATGGTGTAGGCAGAGAACTCTGGTGGCATCCACATTGATTGGTGTTTTTTGATGTGTTCTATGAGTCCCACATTCATGCTTGGAATATGGCAAGGGGTGATTGGCTGAAGAGAGACTTGACTCATCCAATCTATGGTTGGGTGGAACGTGGTAGTCCCATCACTGGTTGGTTCATTGCATTATATGAAAAATTCATTCCTTTGATTTTCATGTGCAAATGTATTGATGTATATATGGATTTTGATGGCTGATATGTTTATTGTATTTATGTTCCTATTATGTTTTTAATATGCAAATTTACCCCGGAGGGTGTTACAAGTGGTATTAAAGCATGGTTCAAACACTTGGGCTCGATGGGCTCTATCGTAGGTAAAATGTAGAAAAAAGGTTAATTTTTAGATATTTTTTTCATATCTGTTATAAATTTTCTTTTGTGGAATATTAGAAGTCGAAAATTTGTCCATACTGAAGGTAAATCCCACTGATAATGTGGTAAAAATTTCAGATATTGGTTCACAATACTTTAGGAATTATGATCTAAGGAAGATGACCTTCTTGAATGCACCTTTAAACAGGTCATGTTGGAATTTCTGCAATAACTTTTCTTTTGTAGGCTTTCAGAAGCTGAAAAATCGTCCACATTTAGGGGAAATACCAATGATTATGTGGTAGAAATTTCAGATATTGGGTTGCAATATTTTAGGAGATATGAGTAGAGGGAGTCGAGCCTTCTGAATGCTCCTAAAATCAGGTCTCAAACAGGTCACGTTGACATTTTTGTTATAACTTTTATTCTGGGCACTCTCGGGAGCTAAAATATTTTCCACAATGAGAGGAAATCCTGCTTATATTGTGATAAAAATTTCAGACATTTATTTGCTATAGTTTAGGAGATATGACCAGTGGAAGTCGAGCTTTCTGGATACTCCTAGAATTGTGCACCAAATATGATTGTGTTGGTATTTTTGTTATAACTTTTCATCTATGAAATCTTAGAAGCTAAAACTTGAACCATAGTGAGGGATAATTCCACTGATCATATGGTTCAATTTCCATAACTTCTACTACATTTTAGGATATATGCATTGAATCATTCGCCATATTAGTTTGCATGAAAAGTGCTTGATGAAATGCTGAAATGGTTCAATGATTAATTGCATACAAATTGTTTGATAAAATGTCCCAATGAGTATGTTGTTTGTGGTTGGGGATAGTATTGATGTGTAATAGTATTTTTGTAGTTGATATATTCTTGCTTGTATGCAAATAGTTTTCTATATTAGTTTGCATGTAAAGTGTTTGAATAAACGCTTACATGCAAATGTAATAGTCTAGTAGTTGTTTGTGGAAAATGTAAAAGTATGGTAATTGTTTGAAGAAAATGTTATTTTTTCTTGGATGGGATAGTATTGTAGTATGATAATATGGATGTCATTGATCTATGCCTATTTGCATGCAAATACTTTGAAGAGTTGCATGTAGGGAATTTGAAAGGTTGCATGCAAGGAACTTGAAAAGTTGCATGTAAGGAAATGGAAAAGTGGCATGTTTTTAGTTATTATGTTACAAATGGAATAAGTGAAATGTTTTAACTTAATATCATACAAATGTAGGAGAAATAAAAATCAATTTATTTTCAAGTGTGGTTAAATTTAGTAGAGCTTTGCAGATCCCAATTCCATAATTAGGTGTTGGAGATCAGGCCATTATAGTAGCTTCCTCCTTCTACATTATTGTGGACCATGGATAGTAATGGGGTATGCTTATAGGTTGTTAGTATTGGTGAATGTTGATTTCAAATTAATAGACACGATGTCTTGATTTTTGGAACATGTGACTGACTGTTTATGGATTATATGTCGCTTACATGTTGATTTCATGATACCTACTTACATCCTTGTATGTTAGGTTACGTTTTTGAATATTTTGGATTACATGTATCAGTATTGTAGGTTGATTACAAGGATTATCGCTTATGTTCAACCACATGCATTTATGTGTAGGTGTAGTTGATTTGACATTGCTTATGCATATTGTTGGTTGCATGAGGAAATGTTTACAATGGAGTAATGGTTGTTGTCATGCATAAGGTCATGGTTTGTGTATTCGATATGGTAATGCATTGATGACTGGACTCTAGCTAGAATGATGTGTGTATGGTTTGGTACTCATTTGTTATATGTCTATATATAGTTGGTATGCATGTATGGTCTTGGTTATAGTATGCATGAATAGTAGGTCAAACATGCCTTGTGAAGTCATGGTATGCAATTTAGGTCATCATGGTGCTATTGGATGTTATGATGCTAATGTGTTGGCTGAGATAGAGTAGGAGATGCAGATCATCATAATGAGGTTGCAGCATTGGACTTTGAGGTAAGAGTAGATCGTCGTACATGTATTATATGTTCAACATACGGGTATGTAAGTTAAGGATTTTTATATGCATTAGGTTTATATACATTAGGTTTATGTACATGTCTTTTGATGTTATGGTTACATTCATGATAGATGTTGGTTGATTAGTGTAGTTATATGCACATGTGTCAGATAGTCAAGAATGATAGTAACTTGTAGTTGTATGCATTGCTATTGTTGTTTTATATTAGATAACATGATGATTATGCTATATGTTGTTGATGAGTATGTTATAGGTTAACTTGTTGATTGTTATATGATAGTTAGCTTGATGATTCGGTTTTATGTTGTTGATGAGCATGATATATAGCTTATTGTTGTTATATGCTATTAACTTGATGATTAGGGTTATTTCATTGAGATATGGATGTTATAACTTAGATTGGTCATATGAGTGTTGGTTATGTTCACTACCTGAAATATATTGATGTTATATGTATTGTGCTAACCTGGTTTGACCTATGCAAATGGTTATGGTTGTGATATTCAGGTATGAACAGACATATTTGTGAGATGGTGTCATACTAATCTAGATTGACTTTTCATACGTGTGAATGATAATTGTGTATGAGTTTATGATGTGAACATGTTAGTTAGATATTGTTATGGATATCATGATCTTATGAATGCTTGAGTTGACATGTTGTAAAGTTATATCTCACTAACTAGATTGATTATGCAGACAAGATAGCCTCCCCTGAGGAACACTAAGGTATGAGTTTGCTTATGTATTATACTTGGTGTTTCATAGTTGATTATGTCATCTATTTGATATTTGAGTGTTGGTGCCTATTATGTAATCTTATTGATTTATTTTACATGGTATGTTTGCAAGTTGGTATGGATGTTTGATGAATTGCATAAAATGAGTATGTGTTCAAATGATCTTGTTTTAAGATGATTGTACTAAAATATATGTGTTGAGATAGTTGATATGTACTTGAGTATAGTAGTTGATATTTGTAGTATTATGGCTGATGGCTATGAGATGACTATGGATTATGACATGATTGTTTGTAAAAGTTGATTTAAAAATGATAAATATGATTGTCTTGATATTTGGAACATGTGGTTGACATGTGTGAGCATGATGCAAGGAGTTGCATGGCAAGAGAGGTTGCCATGAAATCTGGAAGAAGGCTCGGGTTGAACTTACCCTAGGAACCATGGGGATTGAGTCATGGTGTTTGTTGTTAGTCTTGTGCTTTTGGTCTTTTATGAATTGTTGAGCTTGATTTGCGGCTTTGTTTATGTCTAGTGTATGGCCATACCACTTTGTTTGCAGAGTCATGTTGTTATTGGTTTTTATGGTCTTCTTCTTGTTTTTTTTCTTATCTTTCCTTTTATGTTTTGAGTCTTGGGAACTGGTTGGGAAAGAGGAAATTTGATGGAAATTGGGAGAGAGGTGTGGTACCCAACCGATGATATAAGACCCAGATGAAGCTCTGTGCATGAGTAAGCGCAACAGAAGGTAAGATTATGAAAATTGGTTGGACTGGTTGGGTTCATTGTGGTAAATGGACAGTAGCAGTGCAGACACAAGAAAGGTAACTAGAAAAGGTAAAGTAAATGGATCAGAGGTGTCATATGCTTTGGCTATGTTGGGAACTATTATTCTCAATGTTGCGCATGTGTTGCATGAATAAAGGAAGTTCTCTTAACCTAGACCTTATGTTATCTGGTAATTATGTTATGATCATGATTTTGTTGTGTTTATATACGTATACAAAATATATATGTATGAATGTCATTGTCTGACATGACCATGATTTTTTTATGCTAATGATTATATATGCATGTATGTATGTTGTTGTCTGACAGGGTCACGATAATTTTATGCTAACGTTTATATATGTATGTATGTATCCATGTATCTATGTTACTGTCTGACAGGGTTGTCAGGGATCATTCTTGTGGAGGAATGATTGCTTATGCAGGAGAATGACATGAAGAGGTTCTTGGTATTACGAGGAATCAATTGAGAAGAGTAGTCATGACAAATATACGAGGTCAGTATCATGTGGATATGATTTGATATTGTATACTTGTATTATGCATATTTCTATGTTATAACAAGTAATGTTGAAGGATACATCAACAAAGTGAAAGCAATGTGGTCTGCAGCATGTTAGGATAAGCATAGATGAGATACCGGAAACAAGGTTTCTTGGTAAGGATAGTGTGGTTTTGGATGTGTGGTACTATTGTTGTGCATACGTTGTATATGTTGTACATGTTGCATCTATGATGTGTGCACTTGTGGTGTTGTGTATACATAGCATGTGTACATGTTATTTATGCAATGTTATGTACAGGATGGTACAAATAGGTTTGTGTGAATATTTCATATGGGGTGTTGTATACATATTGTACTGTCTTCATGATGTATATGCGGTGTGTGTGCATATGGTGCTCTGTGCATGTTGGATATGTAGTGTTGTGTACAGATGATGCTATGTACATGTTGGATATGTACTGCTATGTACACTTGGTGTTATGTGCATGTTGTACATATGGTGCTATGTACATATGGTGTTGTGTGCATGATTGTATAAGTGGTGCTGTGAGCATGTGGTGTCATGTACATGTTGTACATAAGGTGTTATGAGCATGTGGTGATGTGTACATGTCGTGCATGTGATGCTATGTATATATGGTGTCATGTACACATCGTGCGTGTGGTATTGTGTACATGTAGTATTGTGTACACATGGTACAGTGGTGTAGTGTACATTTGGCGTTGTGTAGGTGGCACTGTGTACATGTGATTTTATGCACACGTTGTGCAGGTGGTGCAGTGTACAGGTGGTACTATGTACATGTTGTACATATGGTATTGGTGCATGTGTGGTATTGTGTGCATGTCATACATGTTGTGTTGAGGGCATGTGGTATTATGTATGTGCATCATGTAGTCATGGTATTGCGGCATGTGTACTCATTGTGTGGTACTCTGTGTAGGTACATGAATTGGGTGGTATTTCACATCGGATATAGATGGATGAATTGGGTGTAGGTTTATGTGTTGTATGTCAGGTGTAGATGCATGTATTGCATGGTGTGGTATGTCGTGTGGTTGTATGTGTTTGATGCACACTATGTTTCTATGCACATGGTTGAGGAGAAGGCATTGGGTGTTTGTCGGGTGTAGAAACCGAGCCAGAGTGCGTATGGAATAAAGACAAAGGTAAAAGCTAAGGATTAATGAAAGGATAAGTATCAGCATTTTATTTCAGTTTTATTATGCATGTGATTTATGACTATGGTATGTGATGATTATATTTGATCTAGGATTTTGGTTTATTTATGATTTTGATCTATGATGGTTGTGTTTGAGCTAATCTGATGTGATATTTTTATACATGTTGATTTGGTCAAAGATTCTAGTTTGACTTCTTGTGACAGGAAGTGAACAAGATTCCAGGTGTACCTTATTGATGAACTACCAATGAGGTATGATTTGAAGTTATTTCAATTTATTTTGAATCTAGTGGAAGTTATGTGCTTGGTACAGGAATGCATGAAATGCTCGGTTGAGTGGTTGAAATCGACTGCAAGAATTAGCAGCAACAACAAAGGAATTGAAACATGCAGCAGTATGTTGGTAAAGCACTTCAGGAGCAGGGCCATTGTGGGACACTAGTACCCAATAGTGTCCATTGATTTCCATGAGCATGATATGACCGATATGATGTGTTGAGGCAGGTATATGCCTTGGTTTTTGTATCTTCCGATGCAAGGAAGCCTTGCCAAGGGATGGACTACCCAAGATGGGGGTGCCAGCGAAACTTGGAAGGTGAGTGACTACATGGAAAGGGTGACTGAATTCCCGAGGGACTGTGTAGCAGAGAAGGGAAGGTCACGAATGGATTTGTTTTGGTCATTAGCATTACCATATGGAATCCGATGCACGTTGGAAGTGCACCCTGGAACAATGAGCTGATAACTGTTCGCTGAGAGGACAAGTGGCGTGAGATTATAACATAGGACATTGGATGCAGATTTGACTTTGCAGTGGATTATGGACTTCCTAGAAAGGAGGTGGATCCTAGTATTACTTTGAGGGTGGAGGTGTGAGCCTCTGGATTCCCTTTTTGCGATGGCATCATATTATTTTATTTGCTTGTTGAGAAAATGTGCATATGTGAATATGTGTATATGTGGTTATTGTAAATATTGTAATGAGCTGTGTTATAAAGCTCCATTATGTCGTATGTTGTCATGTTGTCATGATGTTTTGATTTTTAGCAGATCTTTCATTGTAAACACTGCAACGATCTGTGTTATAAAGCTCCATGGGCAGTACATTTTGTTTTCAAAAGTCTTTTGGTTATAGGTTTCATTGAACACCGAGGACAATGTTTCCTCAAGGGGGAGGATTCTGTAACAACCCTTGTGAAAATTCAATGTAAAAATATATAAATACCACGGATGATGGGACACGTATTCCAAGTTGAATGATGGGAAAGACATACTAGGGGGTGTTCATCTAGTTGTTTATGGCTAAGGAAATTGGCAAAGGCAATGGCTAAGGCATTAAAGAGGCAAAGAGGTATTTTGGCACATTTATTTATGAAAATAATGGAAATTAGGAGAAAAGGAAGGTAAAAGGTCACAAGTTGCATGTGAGGAGGAAAATGAAGGAAAATAATTGAAAATGAAGAAAATAGAGGCCTCATTAATAAAAAGGCTTATGAGGATCAGTGGGCAAGACTTGGTCAGTTTAGTTTTGGAGCTCTCTCATTATTCTCTCTCTCTCTCTCTCATACTCTTGGTAACTTAGAGTTTTCTTGGAGCACTTTCGCATTGGAGAAAGAAAGGAAAAGAAGGAAAGAGGAAGCAAAGATCAAGCAGGGAAAGGCAAAATCAAGCATCTACAATAGGCTTCATTGCAGGTATCAACTTGCATGTGTATTTTCCTTGCTAGATTTGGCATGCATGGGATTGCATGTGTATTTTCCTTGCTAAATTTTGAATGCATGGGATTGCATGTGTTTATTTTTCTACCAAGGCATGGGTTTTACCAAGTGTGATAGTATTTTCAGCCTAGCCTTTCCATTTCCTAATATCTTTTATGAGATGGGTTCTCTCATGTGTTTTGTGGGGGATGGCTGGGTTGGATTCGAAGCTGAGTGGGGTGGATCTCCAAATTGACAAACACATGGTGGTAGTGGTCCCTGAACCGGACTGAGGATGCACGAAGCCACTGGCCTAGTAACACCTAAACTAGACTGTGGGTTGTTGTAAAGCCATATTGTGTGCCTCGGTGGGCCTAGGAATCCTTGTCGGTGAATGGTGGGATATACAATAAAGCCAAGAGGTGGATTTTCTCTCTGTTGGGCCTAGTGATTCTGGGATGGAATGAACGGTAAAGCCTGGAGAGTATATCTCAGTGTAGGGCCTCGTGATCCTTGGATCAGACTGCAGATGCATGGTAAAGCCTGAGAGACTACGAGATGTTAGTGCCTAAATCTACCTCAGGCTGAGAAAGGTAGGATCTAGGACAACATCAAACCATGCTTAACCTGGTAGCTAGCCCTACCAGGTCGAGAGAGGGCTCTCTCCTAGTCAATCTCAGCAAAATATGATCAAGGAGGCTTGAGATAACTGATGTGAATACTGATCTTAGGCTAGGTATATGTGCAAAAGAGTTTGATTGAATATAATGATGTTTTGTTGGCTCAGATGGAAAGGCAGGTTTGGGTCTGGGGAATGAGGCTCAGTTTTGCAGAGATCTCTATGGGGCAAGGTAGGCAACTGATTTGGAACTTCAAATTGAATGAAATGGAGAGATTTAGACAGGTGAGGAGTTGAACAGGGCAAGAATCCTCAGGGATCCTCTTCAAACAGCTGAAAACATCAATAACTAAGCAAACCCTAGGTAGAGCACTGCAATTTCAATGGATTCTACCTATATCCTTGTTTGTTTTAGTTAAGAAGAAGCAAGATAGATTAATGGCATACATAAACATAAGTGAACTCACAATTACAGAAGAAAGTACAATACCAAAACAAGATGCCACATGAATCCCAAAGAACGCTAGAAACCCTGGTCTATTCCTTAGCCAAAACTGTTGATATGAGTATACAATGAAGCTCCAATCTTTCTCAAAAGTCCAACCATGCTAATGACTGGAAAATCACAAGATATAGGCAAACAAAAACACATCCTAGCCTCCAGGGGTCGAGCTCATGGGTTTAGGAGCTGTTCCAACTAATTCTAAACTGAGAACTACAAATTAGGCAGTGGAACAGCTTGCCTCTAGAAACTAGGGAACTGATTCATTCAGTTGCAAACTACTTTTTGATAGATGAATCTACCTCCATGAGTGAAAATTTGACATAATTACATCAAGATCCATCAATTTACATTAAATTACATCATAAGTTTTAAATTAAGAAAGTAAAAATTAAACTGTCAAGGAACTAGGCGAAAAACAGAGTATACTTGGTCAAACTGAGCAAAATTTCCCCAATGCGCCGCGTTGATTTCTCTATGCGTAGCTCCTATTTGAAGCCACTTTTGGAGGCCTTCCCGGTGTCCAAATTTTCTCTAAGTATGCTTGTTGGAAGGTCTACCTGTCTACTTTCCAGAAAAAGTGGAAGTTTTGAATTTGGCCTCCATTTTTTCTCTAAAATGAGTTCTCCCAACACTGCTTCCTGTGTGTCAAAATAGGGGCAGTAAGGTCATTTTTTGGGTGTTTTTGACCTTTTTGAGGGCTCAAAACCTGTCAAAATTTCTTGGCCATTGGAAGGCATGCACATTTTTCCTAGAAAAATCCAAATATGCTTAGTTTTTGTCATTTTGAGGCCTCCATCAAAAGCGAGTGCCAGGTGGCGCGGCGCATTGGGCAGAAAATTCTGTGTTTTAGCCCAAAAATTTCAAAAATGCAAAAAGTGCCCCAAATTTTTTGAAATTTGGCTGAGTGTTCTCCATCAAGTGTTGTGTTGGGCCAAGGAAGCCTCAGCTAAGACCTGAAGTTTATCTTGCGCTTTTTGCCTCCTCGATCTCTTCTTCAATTTGGCCTTCAAGTTCTTGATTCTAGCTTGGCACACCATATTCCTTGACAAATAGTGATATACCATGTTTCTCAACATATTTTTCTCATTGATGGCCTTCTCCAGCATCCTCTCCAAGTGGATATTAGTCCTCTCCAACCAAGACTCACGATCAACATTGATTTCTTACTCAAGTGTTGTGAACTTGACTTTCCTCCTTTTGGCAGCTTGTCGGTTTTCTCGTATGTTTCTTAGCTCCATTATGGTTTGCTGATCCTCTAGTTGCTTGTTTCTTTGCTCCAGGTACTTTATTATCCACTTGGCTCTTTCCAAGTTGAGGGACAAAGCATTGATGTCCGCCTGTTGCTCTTGGATGACCTCCTTGAGCTTTGAGCTTTGTGGGCCCAAATCAATGTCATCACCCTCAATGAGAATGAAATCAGTCTCCTGCTCACCTGAAGGCCCCTCATCATGTAATGGCCTCTTGCCTTTGTTCTGAACCAATTGTGTTGATGAAGGAAGCGAGACCCCTTCCACCACGGGTGGAGATAATACTCGCTTTGCTGCTACAAACAATCGTCTAGTGCCCTTTTGATAGGTGACAAACACCGGCACACTGGGGGTTTGTGTCTCATGACCCTCTTGCTGATGAGAAGGTCCACCTATCTCACGAAAACTCTCTGGAGGTACTTGAGGAGCCGTGAAGAATTCATGAGAAATGAAATCTTCCCATGTGATGCCCTGCAAACCAAGCTGATGCATGACCACAATTTTGATGAGAGCAAAATGATATATACTGTTAAACTGCTGCTGAGGAGTCTTCTGTTGTACTAAGGTGATCATCTTCTCAATATTTCGACACATGAAGTAGGGGAGATTCATCATTCTCACCCTGGTAAAGTGCATCAACAATCTGATATGATAAGCATATAGGCGAGAAAATTGACCTTCACAGCTGAAATACTTCATTATGAGTTTCATCAAGGGAGCATATGAGTCTTTCAAGTACCGAAAGGGAAAAACTCTGCTGAGTTGTCTCAAATAACCGGGCTTGATGTATGGTTCATAATGTTCCTTGTCAATTTGCTGCATTTTATTCCATTGCTCTCCAACATTAGGAATGCCAGTTGCTAGAGAAATAGACTCCGGTGTCAGGGTGAATGTCACACCAACTAGAGTGGTTTGGCCATTATGTAGATGAAGCACAAACAACCGGGCCAACTCATGATGATACTGGATTCTAGCAACCATCTCACAGAACTCATAACAGGATTGGTGTTGGAAGCATGTGATAGCAAGAGGGCAGGCCTGCAGCTCAGCAAGTGAAGTAGGCTCCTCTTGTATATGCTTGCCACACTTGTGAGGTCTCCTTGGTGCATGTATTTCTGTAGGAGAGTCACTATGTGTCTCTTCATCTCGGTCATATGGAGGATAAGATTCCATGTTTGATAGTAGGTGAGTTTTCTTGATGAGTATGAAGAGATTTATGGTGATTTTAGTTTTTTGCCACCAAGGGTAAGAATGTCTAAGGGACTGTGGAGGGAGAGGGTATGAGGGGTTTTGGGACTATTATGACAAGTTTTTTTTTTGGGAAATAGGAGATTAGCTAGTAATATGTAATCTTTAGGGACACCAATTAGGGTTTGGGGATTTTGTAGTTAGGATTTGGGAAAATGGGAATTGGGGATAGGGGTGAATGATTTTTTGTTTTAGGAATATGGAAGTTAGGGAATGAGTGGATGAAATTGGGAAACAAATGGAGGGATCAAAAGCGAGGGAGTGGTGGAGTGAACTTGGCAGCAAAATGACAAATGCAAACCTTGGGCAATGGTTTTTTGAGAAATTGCAAGGAAGTAGGGTTTGAGTTTTTTCACACAATCACCATAAATTTTTAAGAAAACCTCTTTGACTAGCAAGGAAAAGGGCTTGACTTACTTTCACACTAGAAGACTTGAGAAATTTTGGCAATTTGAGGGAGTTAATGATGAAATTGGGCTTGGTAGCTCTATGCGCCACGCCACAAACCCAACGCACCGCGCCACTTGTATGCGCCGCGCTAGTAGAAATTTAACACTGTGGAGGGCGGCCCAATGCGTCGCACCACTTGTATGCACCGCGCCTCTCACCCAATGCGCCGCGCCTCCAAAACCTGAACTCCTTGCTGTGTTTTCGCTTCCTTTCTCCAACACGACCATCACTTTGCTGAATCTTTCTTCCTTGAGTGCCAATGAGCTTTTTGAATTGTGAAGATGATTTATATACAAGAGATTTTTATTTTTATTTCATAAAACCCACTTTTATAATGTTTGCCATGTGACTTACTTTTTCAACTCTGTTTTTGGGCAGTTTACTTTATTTGTGCCTTTGATGAATTGAATGACTTGATTTTTTGTTTGCCTTATAGGGGATGGAGCTGCTGAAGCTTGGAAAGGTGACCAGGGTTGCCACTAAAGTGATTTACATATAAGAGAACTGAAAATACATGAATTTATAAAACAAAACCTAAAATACTCTGTTTTGAGGAAAAATACATTTCTGATCATGAGATTATGAATTTTATTGGTACTAGAGCTTTATTCAACCTCCTCATGTGCTTGCTGGCTATTACTGGACATTTTGAAGATCATTTTGATGAAACCCTAGACCTAATGAAAGTGAAACCCTAGAAATGACTCTTGCAAATTTAAAGACAAAAGTTGACTGCAAATGATCTTGATAAATGGAGATGGGCCAGCAGGTAAAGGACATGAGGGCAAATGTACAACAGGCCACTGCCGTCAGATGATCCATGCTCCTAATGGGATGCAGCTGACTGAGTGAGACACCTAATATGCAATGCAACAAGAGGATTTGAGCTCTAATGGAGGGATGAAGATACCGACACTAACATTGGCTCCAATTGGGATGGTAGCTCCTTGGAGGTGCCAAGAACTACAGATCTCTGGGAAAGCAGGCAGTGCCTTCGTCCATTGGGCTATGGAGTCAATAACTTCGACAAACCAAAATGAGACTCTTGACTTAATTTCAGGACTGAAATGTGACTCAAAACTGACCCAATTTCAAGACTGAAATCGACTGAAAGACCTGACTCAAAAAAACCAAACCAAAACTGAAATCAAACCTCAGTTTTATAGCCTTCACCTCAAGCCCCAAACTAAAAGAATGATACAGTACAAACATGCAATGGAATTTAAACAAACTGGTATGTACAATGATACATATGATAGCAAAAAATACTTCAAAAATAGTACCGTTTGAGTAGCCGACCGTTGGCCAGCCCACCAGGATAGTCTTCGCCATTCATTTCTTGCAAGAGGAAAGCATTTTGGCCTCGATATGTAGCAATCCTGTAAGGTCCTTTCCAAATATTTTCAAACTTTCCATGCTTACCTTTCTCTTCGTTCCTTGCATCCCATTTCAGCACTATGTCTTCTATTTGAAACTTGTCTTCATTTGCCTTTCGGTCATATATCTTCTTGATTCTCTCTTGCAGCTTGAAAGTGTTTTGAAAAACCTCCTCTCTAGTCTGCTGTAAATGGATCATTTGATTGATTCTCTGCTGCAAATAATCGTCTTCGTTGCCAGTTTCCTGTAGAAGTTTAACCACCGGAACTACAAGAGAGGTCGGGAATACTGTGTCCACACCATACACGAGCTCGAAAAGAGACATGCCTATAGATTTCTTTTGACTTACTCTATCTGCACAAAGTGCCAACTTTTCTTGTTCGTTTCCAGCAGCTTTTTGATAATGTTGACCAAAGATTTATTTGAGGATTCCGCCAATCCATTGCCTTGTGGGTAATAGGCAGTTGAGTGCCCCAAAGAGATTTGATATTTATGACAAAAGTAAATCATTATTTTAGATTTAAAGGCTACTGCATTGTCAGTGATCAGCTTATTTGGACAGCCAAAATAAGACAAAATGTTGTTTTCAAGAAATGAAATGATTACCGAATCAGTGGCCTGCCTTGTGGGAATCGCCTCAATCCATTTGGTGAAATAATCCGTCACTGTGAGGATCCATTTGTGTTGCGTTGAAGAAGAAGGATGGATCTCACCAATGAAATTCAAACCCCACTGCTAAAATGGAGCACTTAATTCAATGGGCTTGAGTGGTAAAGGCTGCGAATTCCTCCTACCTTGAAAAATCTGACATTCGTGGTAGCTTGCTACTATTTTGTACACATCAGCAAAAATAGTTGGCCAATAATATCCCGCTCTCAAAATTTTATTGGCTGTTGTCTTCCAGAAAAGATGGCCTCCGCAATCTCCCTTGTGAAAGTCTTCCATAACCTATTTTGCCTCTTCTTCAACCAAACAATTGAGCAAGACACCACCGGGATCTTTCCAATAGAGTGCATTATTCATGATACAAAACTTGGCAACCTTCAATTTCAATGTCCTACTTTTGTTCTTAGCCATTCCAGGTGGTGATGACAGATTTTGGAGTACATAAACAATGTCTGAATACCAAGGAGAAAGAAGAAAAATTTCTGATACCTGAGCGGGCGAACTCTCTTCATCTTCCTCGGACATAGCAGCAATGAGATTAATGTCCAAGGCATGCAAATTTGACTCAGCCATTAGTTTAGCCAACCCCTATCCTTTGATGAGCTTTGTCGGTTTGATCTCCACGTCATATTCCAACAAGGCAGCAATCCATTTGCCTCTTCTCCCCTCTGGATCTGTTTGCACTAAGACATCTTTAACAGCAGCGTTAGGGACATAAGCAAGGATGTGAGAATGCAGAATATAAACCCGAAAATCTTTCAATGCCTTTACCAAAGAAAGGCCCTATTTTTCAATAATATTGTACTTTATGCCGCATCCCTTATGGTCCTGCTGAAAAATGAAATTCGTTTCTCAAGTTGGTCTCTTTTCTACATCAAGACCACTGCCATAGTATGATCCGAGGCAAATGAAAACAAAATGAAATCCTGAGTATAGTCTGAGCTGATCAAAACCGGAGCTGAAGAAAGGACCAATTTCACCAAATTGAAAGACTTAATTGCTTCCTTGGTCCACTTCACTACACTATCTTTTTTGAGCATGTTTGTGATTTCCCTTAAATGTTCTGCAAGATTGGGCACAAAGCGACGCAAGAAATTCATCTTACCATTGAATGATTGGATTTCCTTCTTACTTCGTGGAAAATCAATTTTTTGAATGGCTTCCACCCAAGCTAGATCGATGCGGATGCCCTCGTTTGATATAATGTGACCGAGAAGCTTGCCTTCATCCATGGCAAACAGACTTTTCTTTGGATTTGGAGCTATACCATACTTCCTACAACGCTGAAATACAATCTTCAAATGATGAAGGTGCTCTTCATCTGAATTAGAGAAAACTGTCAAGTCATCGAGATAAACAACTAGAAAAACATCTTTTTCATTAGCAAATGCGATATCCATCGCCCGCTGATAGGTTGCACCAGTATTTTTCAATCCGAAACGCATATTTTCATAGTGAAAAGTTTCCCACAGAGTGGTGAACTTTGTTTTGTCTCTATCATCCTCATGGACCAGAATTTGGTTATACCCAGAATACCCATCAAGTAGCGACATGCAAGATGCTCCAACTACTCTTTGAAATATGTGATCCATCTTAAGCAATGGATAGTTATCCTTCAAAGATACTTTATTCAGATTTCTAAAATCAATACATAACCGAATCTCACCTGTTTTCTTGCGCACGGGCACCAAATTTGAAATCCAATCTGAAAATCTTATGGGGATGATGATATCGGCTTTGTATAACCGATTCACTTCCTTCTCAGTTGAGGGCACTAGCTTTGGATTTATTCTTCTTAGCTTCTGACGAAAAGGCTTTTGATTTGGCTTGATCGGGATGATATGCTGAATTATGCTTGTGTCATATGCCTTCAAATCTGAATAATACCAAGCAAATACATTAGTAAAAGAAGATAATAAACTGATATACTTTTCTTTTACCTATGGAGGCAACGCTTTTGATAACTTCACCATTTTAGGATTTTTAGCTGATCCAATGTTCACATCCTCAACTCCTTTCTCGGTTGGCAGCAAGCTCGGTTTTCGGGCCACATCATCCTAATCGAACAACTCCTCTAAAGGTATTAGACCTTTAGGAATGACGTTGTCCTTCAGCTGCAAAACTTCCATCTGATTAACTTCTATATCCGCCTCACCATCATCATACTGCACATCAATAGAAGTGTCTTTGAATTTACCTTCATTTTGCAAAAAATCATCAATCTCTTCATCATCTTGGAACACTTGCTAATACCTTTGATTGTCGGGGACAGCTGAGCGATGTTTCACATGAATCTCAAACTTGTTGTTTGAACTCATCAAAATTTTCAAATTACTTGCTGCTATTGCAAGTGAATCTGCAATGACATTCTAAACACGGGGGACACATGTCAAAGTGTAATATGAAAATACTCTCAATATATCTAATACTGCATTGCGGTAGGCCCGCATTCAAGGATGCTTAGCTTGGTATTCCCCTTTCACCTGTTTGATAACTAACTCGGAGTCGCCATACACTTAAATCCTTTTAGCATTCAACTTTCTAAGAATTTTCAAACCATCGATTAAAGCCTCATATTCAGCCTCATTATTTGAACAGTCAAAAGCTAGTTTATAAGAACAGACCCTTACATTGCTTGGCACTTTGTTTGGGGCAAAAATAGGGTTGCGTATCCAAATACCAATTCCAGCACCTTCCCTTCCTATGACACCATCAAAATCCATGCTCCACAAGCCTGCTTCGTCCTCTTCCAAATGCTGAAATTCTGTTTGCTCTGTTACTCTTCCTTGTTGTCCATCAATATGTTGCTGTTGTCGGAACGCTGATTGCTCAGCGGTACTGTCAAGTTTTTGTCTTTCTTGCTTTAAGACCTATCTGAAATTTTCAGTGATCTCAGGAATGTCTTCTACTTCAACTACTTGGCTATTTACATCATTAAAGCTATCTGAATACAAAACAAATGATTCTAAATCAGTCTGTACATAGTTGATTGGATGATTTACCAGTTTCTCCTTGTTGGTGATCATCTACTTCATCTTTTGCTCCCGGTATAATTTTCTCATTTGACCGAACACGGGAATGGTAGCATAGGAGAAATCAAGCTGCATTGTCCCTTTAATCTTTTCTCCGCAAGATCTGGAAAGAAGCATGCCAAATCTAGGAGGTATATCCGCCACAACCACATCCATCAAAACATTTTTAGCCAGAATTTGATCCACACTGACCACCAAATCTTTGATAAGACCAATGCACCTTACTCTACCAAAATCAAAAGAGTAAAGGTCATGATACTTTCTAGTGATATCCAATCCTAATTTTTCCATGATGGCCTTAGGCATGAGATTATGAGAGGCTCCAGAATCAAACATAGCATTGTGTAACACACAGTCATGCACCCTGAGACTGATGTAAAAACGAGCTACATCACTATCTTGAGACTGTCCTTCCAATGCTGGACCAAAAATCAACTTAGGTCTATCATCTTCCACGTTCACCATATCAGATGATGGATCTAAATTCAAATTATTAGACACCTGACCTTTGTAGTTGTTGTTCTTCATTAACTCAGTCAAAGGAATAGATACTTTTAACTTAGCAATTTCATTTTCTAAATTAAAAACTGAAATCCTTTCTACCTCTTTCAATGAAACATCTTTATTTTCAGTTTTCTCCTTTGATAAACTTGGTTGATTGGATTTTTCATTTGCTAATGGCGTTTTGTTGGTGGTAGGATCAATTGTCTCTTTTCCCTTTTTCTACACAATGGGAGGATAATTCTTTGGTGCTGCCATCTTCTTCCTTTTCTGAATTGGATTTATGGGCACATCTCTACTTCTGAGTGAATATTGTTGCTGCTGGGTTGAAAAAGCATTCATGTATCCTCTTTGATATTCATCGGGCTCCTCCTCAAGAACTGTTTCATTTGCCAAGATGAAATTTTCATCCCTTTGTACAGTTGAATTCTCGGAATACTCCTCATCTTCAGTGATAAAAATTGGCATATCAACGGGTGTAAAGAAATGATTCTTTTCTCCAATTACGTTCTCCTCATCATTTGATTCTGGACCATGTACAAAATTCTGTTGTAAGGGTGTCTTCACCTACTGTTGCGCTGCTTGGTCTTATGCTCGCTGCTCTCTTTGTTTGATTCTAAATTGTGGTTGCTGCTGACCACGGAAGTTGGGATTTCTGACTTGTGGTTCCAGTTTTTCAATTGTCAATCTGTCAAACATATTCTCCATCTTCTGAAGCACTTGATCTGAAGTGGAAACCTCTTCCTTTATTGTTACCTTCTTTTCAGCCTTTGTTCTAGCTCTCTTGGCAAGCATATTTGCTTCAACGCTGACTGCAATTTTCTGCATGTCTTCCAAAGTGGCCGGATCCCTTTCTCTCAATTGATAGGCCATATTAGGATTGAAACCATCCAGAAACTTAATCAAAGCCAGCTGATCAGGGATTGCATTGTAAACAGAATTGAATCTAATACAATAATCTTGAATAGACTCACCAACATTCCGCTTGATGTTCTCATATTCGAAAAGGATCTGAAGATGATTTTTATTCACTTCCCAACGATCCAAGAATTGTCTCTGAAGATTAGTCAATGTAGTGATACTTGCAGCCAGCAAAGCTCTAAACCATTTCCTCACTTCACCACCAATGGTTTGTACAAATAGTCTCATTGTCACATTTTCTGCATCAATCTCATGAAGGTCGAAGAAATCTGTCATCCTATCCACATGTTGCTGAGCTATAACACCTTGAGGAGTACCATCAAATAATGGAATTTTGCTTTGATAATCGGCGGGCATATCATCCAAATTTTGAGGCAACACAAGGGGTGCAAATCGAGTAGCCATTGCTCTTGGTGGATTTGCAATCGGTCTTGGGGATGTCGGGGGAGTGGGTGCAACTGATGTATGGGGTGTATGAGGTGGGGATGGTGGTGAAGAAATTTTGGATGTTTGAGGGGTAGAAGGAGTGGACGAAGGTGACACCACTGCAGATTTTTGATCAGAGATAGAAGGTTGCACGGGAAGGGTGGGAATGAGTGGAGGTTTGGTAGGAATTCTGGAGCTATATGCAATCGCAGAGGACCCAAGGGTTGCAGATGCAGACTCTAAGAAATCAACGATATTTGAAGCCACAATTGAAGTTTGGAGTTGTTTCAAGATATAATCGTCAATTGATTTATTGGCCTTTTCAGTTTCAAGATCTTTAACAAACTTTGGATTTAAGGCAGTAGAACCAACAACACTTTCGGATTTGGTCTCAAACAACGACAACTCAAACTATTCATCAAACTCAAGATCTTCAAGATACTCAAAAACCACAGGACATGAACGAGATTTGAACATGGGAATCATAGAACTTGTTTGACGAAGGATTCTTGGAATAAGATTGGAATTTTCGTACACATGAGGTGGATCGGGATCCGGATTTTCTCTGGTATATCTTCTGGAAGCCAGTGTGTTATTATTTCCAAGAAATCAACTTTTTCAGCCTATCAAACTCTAAACTTATCATCCAAAAGCTTAGAATTCTCAAATGTACTGGGGTAATTTGAAAGTTAGATATTTCGTTTATAAGACTAGACCGGAGATTGACCTTTTATCTACTTGTGCTAATGCAAAGCAAAAGCGTTTCGAAGGCTACCTGGCTAATCTTCAGACTTCGTCTGTAGTTTATAAAATGAAGAACACTAACAAACAAACAATTTCTCCCCAATATGGTCGCCACTATGTTAGTGCCTAAATCTACCTCAGGTTGAGAAAGGTAGGATCTAGGACAACATCAAACCACGCTTAACCTGGTAGCTAGCCCTACCAGGTCGAGAGAGGGCTCTCTCCTAGTCAATCTCAGCAAAATATGATCAAGGAGGCTTGAGATGACTGATGTGAATACTTATCGTAGGCTAGGTATATGTGCAAAAGAGTTTGATTGAATATAATGATGTTTTGTTGGCTCATATGGAAAGGCAGGTTTGGGTCTAGGAAATGAGGCTCAGTTTTGCAGAGATCTCTATGGGGCAAGGTAGGCAACTGATTAGGCACTTCAAATTGAATGAAATGGAGATATTTAGATGGGTGAGGAGTTGAAGAGGGCAAGAAAGCTTAGGGATCCTCTTCAAATAGCTGAAAACATCAATAACTAAGCAAACACTAGGTAGAGCACTGCAATTTCAATGGATTCTACCTATATCCTTGTTTGTTTTAGTTAAGAAGAAGCAAGATAGATTAATGACATACATAAACATAAGTGAACTCACAATTACAGAAGAAAGTACAATACCAAAACTACTGATATGAGTATACAGTGAAGCTCCAAGCTTTTTCAAAATTCCAACCATGCTAATGACTAAAAAATCACAAGATATAGGCAAACAACAACACATCCTAGCCTCTAGGGGTTGAGCTCATGTGTTTAGGAGCTTTTCCAACTAATTCTAAATTGAGAACTACAAATTAGGCAGTGGAACAACTTGCCTCTAGAAACTAGGGAACTGATTCATTCAGTTGCAAACTACTTTTTGATAGATGAATCTACCTCCATGACTGAAAATTTGACATAATTACATCAAGATCCATCAATTTACATTAAATTACATCATAAGTTTGACATTAAAAAAGAGAAAAGTCAAATTGTCAAGGAACTAGGCGAAAAACAAAGTATACTTGGTCAAACTGAGCAAAATTTCCCCAATGCGCCGCGTTGATTTCTCTATGCGTAGCTCCTATTTGAAGCCACTTTTGGAGGCCTTCCCGGTGTCCAAATTTTCTCTAAGTATGCTTGTTGGAAAGGTCTACCTGTCTAATTTCCAGAAAAAGTGGAAGTTTTGAATTTGGCCTCCATTTTTTCTCTAAAATGAGTTCTCCCAACACTGCTTCCTGTGTGTCAAAATAGGGGCAGTAAGGTCATTTTTTGGGTGTTTTTGACCTTTTTGACGGCTCAAAACCTGTCAAAATTTCTTGGCCATTGGAAGGCATGCACATTTTTCCTAGAAAAATCCAAATATGCTTAGTTTTTGTCATTTTGAGGCCTCCATCAAAAGCGAGTGCCAGGTGGCGCGGCGCATTGGGCAGAAAATTCTGTGTTTTAGCCCAAAAATTTCAAAAATGCAAAAAGTGCCCCAAATTTTTTGAAATTTGGGCTGAGTGTTCTCCATCAAGTGTTGTGTTGGGCCAAGGAAGCCTCAGCTAAGACCTGAAGTTTATCTTGCTCTTTTTGCCTCCTCGATCTCTTCTTCAATTTGGCCTTCAAGTTCTTGATTCTAGCTTGGCACACCATATTCCTTGACAAATAGTGATATACCATGTTTCTCAACATATTTTTCTCATTGATGGCCTTCTCCAGCATCCTCTCCAAGTGGATATTAGTCCTCTCCAACCAAGACTCACTATCAACATTGATTTCTTGCTCAAGTGTTGTGAACTTGACTTTCCTCCTTTTGGCAGCTTGTCGGTTTTCTCGTGTGTTTCTTAGCTCCATTATGGTTTGTTGATCCTCTAGTTTCTTGTTTCTTTGCTCCAGGTAATTTATTATGCACTTGGCTCTTTCCAAGTTGAGGGACAAAGCATTGATGTCCGCCTATTGCTCTTGGATGACCTCCTTGAGCTTTGAGCTTTGTGGGCCCAAATCAGTGTCATCACCCTCAATGAGAATGAAATCAGTCTCCTACTCACCTGAAGGCCCCTCATCATGTAATGGCCTCTTGCCATTGTCTTGAACCTGCTGTGCTGATGAAGGAAGTGAGACCCCTTGCACCCCGGGTGGAGATAATATTTGCTTTGCTGTTGCAAACAATCGTCTAGTGCCCTTTTGATAGGTGACAAACACCGACACACTAGCATTCTGTGTCTCATGACCCTCCTACTGATGAGAAGGTCCACCTGTCCCTCTAGAGGTACTTAAGGAGCTGTGAAGAACTCATGAGAAATGAAATCTTCCCATGTGATGCCCTGCAAATCAAGCTGATGCATGACCACAATTTTGATGAGAGAAAAATGATATATATTGTTAAAATGCTGTTGAGGAGTCTTCTGTTTTACTAAGGTGGTCATCTTCTCAATATTTCAGCACATGAAGTAGGGAGATTCATCATTCTCACCTTGGTAAAGTGCATCAACAATCTGATATGGTAAGCATATAGGCGAGAAAACCGGCCCTCACAGCTGAAATACTTCATTATGAGTTTCATCAAGGGAGCATATGAGTCTATCAAGTACTAAAAGGGAAAAACTCTGCTGAGTTGTCTCAAATAACCAAGCTTCATGTATGGTTCATAATGTTCCCTGTAAATTTGTTGCCTTTTATTCGATTGCTCTCCAACATTAGGAATGTCGGTTGCTAGAGAAATAGACTTCGGTGTCAGGGTGAATGTCACACCAACTAGAGTGGTTTGGCCATTATGTAGATGAAGCACAAACAACCGGGCCAACTCATGATGATACTGGATTCTAGCAACCATCTCACAGAACTCATAACAGGATTGGTGTTGGAAGCATGTGATAGTAAGAGGGCAGGCCTGCAGCTCGGCAAGTGAAGTAGGCTCCTCTCATATATGTTTGCCACCCTTGTGAGGTCTCCTTGGTGCATGTATTTCTATAGGAGAGTCACTGTGTGTCTCTTCATCTCGGTCATATGAAGGATCAAACTCCATGTTTGCTAGTAGGTGAGTTTTCTTGATGAGTATGAAGAGATTTATGGTGATTTTAGTTTTCTGCCACCAAGGGTAAGAATGTCTGAGGGACTATGGAGGGAGAGGGTATGAGGGGTTTTGGGACTATTATGGCAAGTTTTTTTTGGGGAAATAGGGGATTAGGGATAATATGTAAGCTTTAGGGACACCAATTAGGGTTTGGGGATTTTGTAGTTAGGATTTGGGAAAATTGGAATTGGGGATAGGGATGAATGATTTTTTGTTTTAGGAATATGGAAGTTAGGGAATGAGTGGATGAAATTGGGAAACAAATGGAGGGATCAAAAGTGAGGGAGTGGTGGAGTGAACTTGGTAGCAAAATGACAAATGCAAACCCTAGGCAATGGTTTTTTGAGAAATTGCAAGGAAGTAGGGTTTGAGTTTTTTCACACAACCACCATAAATTTTTAAGAAAACCTTTTTGACTAGCAAGGAAAAAGGCTTGACTTACTTGCACACTAGAAGACTTGAGCAATTTTGGCAATTTGAGGGAGTTAATGATGAAATCGGGCTTGGCAGCTCTATGTGCCGCGCCACAAACCCAACGCACCGCGCCACTTGTATGCGTTGCGCCAGTATAAATTTAACATTGTGAAGGGCGTCCCAATGCATCACGCCACTTGTATGCGCCGCGCCTCTCAACCAATCCGCCGTGCCTCCAAAACCTGAACTCTTTGCTGTGTTTTCGCTTCCTTTCTCCAACACGACCTTCACTTTGCTCAATCGTTCTTCTTTGAGTGCCAATGAGCTTTTTGAATTGTGGAGATGATTCATATAAAAGAGATTTTGATTTTTCTTTCTTAAAACCCACTTTTATAATGTTTTCCATGTGACTTACTTTTTCAACTCTGTTTTTGGGCAGTTTACTTTATTTGCGCCTTTGATGAACTGAATGACTTATTTTTTGTTTGCCTTGCAGGGGATGGAGCTGCTAAAGCTTGGAAAGGTGACCAAGGTTTCCACTTAAGTGATTTACATATAAGAGAACTGAAAATACATGAATTTATACAACAAAACCTAAAATACTATGTTTTTCCTCAAAACAGGGTTTTGAGGAAAAATACATTTCTGAGCATGAGATTATGAATTTTATTGGTACTGGAGCTTTATTCAACCTCCTTAGGTGCCTGCTGGCTATTACTAGACATTTTGAAGATCATTTTGATGAAACCCTAGACCTAATGAAAGTGAAACCCTAGAAATGACTCTTGCAAATTTAAAGACAAAAGTTGACTGCAAATGATCTTGATAAATGGAGATGGGCTAGCAGGTAAAGGACATGATGGAAAATGTACAATAAGCCACTACTATCAGATGATCCATGCTCCTAATGGGATGCATCTGACTGAGCAAGACACCTAATATGCAATGCAACAAGAGGATTTGATCTCTGACAGAGGGATGAAGATACCGACACTAACATGAGGCACTCAAATTCCTCACGGTGTAAGCGGAGAACTCCGGTGGCATCCACATTGATTGGTGTTATTTGATGTGTTCTATGAGTCCCACATTCATGCTTGGAATATGGCACGGGGGTGATTGGCTGAAGAGAGACTTGGCTTAACCAATCTATGGTTGGGTGGAATGTGGTAGTGCCATCACTGGTTGGTTCATTGCATTATATGAAAAAATAATTTCTTTGATTTTCATGTGCAAATGTACTAATGTATATATGGATTTTGATGGCTGACATGTTTATTGTATTTCTGTTTCTATTATGTTTTTTTATATGCAAATTTACCCTAGAGGGTGTTACACTACTAAATCAAATGCAAACAATCAAGCAATTGAAAACGAAATGATCTTTCACTACCTTACTTTTTGAAAAAATAAACTAATGAAAAATGCATTCCAATTCCTAATTTCCTGACAAGCACTTATCTATTAGTCCTTTCAAAAGAAAAAGAGTTATTTTCCTTTTCCAAATGCTAATGCAATTCTAGTATTTTAATGATGCAAGCTATCATAGCACAATGATGCAACAAACTAGAATTTCATACTTTTTCACGAGACAACGAAATAAACTTTTCGCATACAATTCTTCAATGAAAAAGTTTCGAGACAATAAGCTCTTCAAGCAGATGAAAACACGAAAAGAGGAACTCATTCAGACTAATGAAACACCAACTTTACCAATGACAAGACAAGAAACGTGATTCATGTTGGAAAAGAAACATTTAGACAAGCAAATGAAAACTTTCCAAACTTGTGTAATAGAGGTCAAAGTCATAAAAGGACTAAAAATGAAATGCAAGGAGTAAGTACACCTACAACTCAACTCACTAAGTTCAAAAATAGCTGAATGGACAACAAACTAGATGCCCTAGTGTCGCTAACCACTCAATGACTCAAGCAATCAAGTGGAAAGATGATAAGCCAACAAGAAAACAAAACCAAATGAAAAGTAGCTTTTTAGTCAGGGAGAAAAAGGTCCAAAAGGCTTATGGGGTCAAAATCACAAGAGCAGAACACACTGGCCAAGATTGGAGTCAAGCCCTAATCTTCACTTACAGGCATCAGTGTGACTTCCTAACTGACAACAAGCGCCATAGGCTGGTCAGCTGATTGTTTCTTAGCAACTCACGCTGATCGGCGCGACTGTCAGCAGATTAAGCACGCTGATCGAGGGAGCAAGAAAAAATAAAAAATAAAAAAATTGAAACAGGGACCAGATCTGCTACTATGAATTTTAGACTCAAACCAGTAAGCAGGAGAAAAGAAACAGAACCAAAAGGAAAAAGTGGAACTAGAAAAGTTCTCACGAAATCATGAAATCCAAGACAAACAAAAGGATTGGTTCCCCAGTGGAGTCGCCAATTTGTGGTGAAGTAAAATTATAAGTGCGGACACAAACAAATTCCTCTAGCCCGATAATGGGTCTAGCCACAACAGATACATTCTATGGAAGATTTCCTTAGGTTAGAACCAATTAAGAGGGCCTACCTCTTAGTACGCTTATCCCATTTGATGATGTCCTTGCTTGCTCGCTCCAGCTATCTCTCGCTTCCTTCTTCAAGCACCTAAAACAAGTAAACAACAACCGTGATAATAGACAAATTGTAATTCAACCTACTTAACAAGTCAAGAAACATTAAGCCATGAATATGTAAGATGAAAAATCATGTAGGAAATCAATCGATAGTTGCATATATATTGATATCAAAGAGAGATTACAACCATTGTCTTGACGTTGCAGTTCTCCTCTGACAAGACCAGGTTCCTACACACTTTTGCTAGCATTCCATGATGCCTCAATCCACAATATTTTTAAGACTCTTCCCTTTAGGCTTCACTACAAACCAAATCACACTTCTCCCTTGCACAACTAGATAGCTACAACTAGGAATAGCTTGTTGTTTACTCCAAACCAAAATAGCACTAGCACACCAACATTAACACTCTAACACTAGCTTGTGCTTGGGAAGAAGGGAGGTTTATAAAGGATGAATGGATGGGAGATGGATACTCTTCTCATGGGGGAAGGTCTTATCCCTTGAGGTAGTTCCATCATTATAGGGGAAAGGAGCCCAAACTGACATCCTCGACCCCATACGGCCAAACCATTTACTAGACTTCCATTACAAAGCTTCTAGCGCTGGAAGCTTCGGCTCCTAATTTAAAAAAATTTCAGTAACAGGATCAGTGTGACTGGAACACAGCTCAGTTGCTCTAGTCGGCGCTATGGATAATGCTAATCTCTGCACATTGGCACGGGGGAGGCAAAGGTCATTAGCGTCGGTCTTGTAAACTGGGCAAAACAGAAGTTTCAGAGGAAATGGTGCAAACAAGAATTGATCTGCTCATGAAGAGGGACACAATGGGAGTTTCTTCATGAAGGCAAAGCATGCGGGTTCACTGTAGAGGTCCTCTAGGGTCAAGGAACGGGGAGTACAGGGACAGTGACAAAATGTTGTGTAACACCCCCTCTATGGGATGGGTTCTTGGCTATCCTCAAACGTCTTCAGCTTTTTGATAGAGTATCTCTCCTCTATAATGTGTAAACCCAAAAAATGAAATGTTTGAGCTCAATATGAACTCAAAAGGAAGAAAAATGGTGGTGGACAATGAAAATAATCAGAGTTACATTAGTGAGTGTAACAATGAAAATAATTAAAAGTGAATAATGAATGGAAAACCCTTCTATTTATAGCAAAATATTGATTTATCCTCGAATAATGAGCAATAATAAAATATTATTAACCCCATTCTTGGAATAAACACTTGGAATATTTTATTATATTTGGTTAGGAGGGAAAAAGTATTTAAACTTTTATTTAGAAATAATAAATAAATAAATGATTTATTTATCATCTCAAGAAATTTCTTAAGGAATAATAAACAAATAATGATTTATTTAATTATTCTTCATGGGTTTAACTATAAATTACTTAACAAAGGTGGTTTATTAAGTAATTTCTCGCAGTGAAAGCAATTTTACTATGGTAAAATTGGCTTTACATGGTGTACTTCAATCCATGTAGTAAATTAATCTAGATGATCAATTTTTTGGTGATAACAATCCCAGATACCCTACCATTGTTGAGTCATGAACAACTGTATTCTCATGGAGTTTTGACTTAGGGACTAAGTAGATAATGTCTTTATAAATATAATATCATCCACTGCTTTTTACCTATCATCTTGAATGTACCCACCCATTAACTCACAAACAAATTTTTTGTTGGAATATTCCACTAATAAGAGTGCTTTCCAATCAACTGAAATATCCATGAGTAAGTATGATGCCAGTTTCCTGGAAAGGGCATCTACAACAAAGTTATTCTTGCACTTCATATACTGAATGTCGAAGTAATAGGATTATATATTGGTTACCAACTCTTTCTACCTCTTCTTCAAGTCTTTCTGCTCCATGAAATAATACAAATTATTGTGGTCGGTCCTAACCATGATTCTAGCACCCACCAAATATTGCTTGAATTTTTCTAAAGCATGCATGATGGTGAGCATCTCCTTGTCATAGATGGAGTAGATCCTCTCCAACTCCCTGAGTTTTTTACTCTCCAATTCTATGGATGTTTTTTTTTGCATCAAGAAAACCTTCATACTTTTTCACGAAGCATCACACTCAAGCACAAAGGGTTGAGTGAATTCAGGTAGTGCCAAAATTAGGCAAGAGATTATCATCATCTCCTTCATATTTTCAAATATATGTTGAACTTTCTCCATTCATTTAAATGCCCATTTCTTCATCAAATCTATTAAGGGTGTAGGCAACTATGAGAACCCCTTAATAAACTGCCTATAATAGCTACACAATCCCATGAATCCTCGTAGCTTTGTAAAGGTCACCGATGTTTCCCAATCTAATATGGCCTAGTTCTTCTCTTGATGTACATATAATACGTATGTGTTGATCACATGGCCCAAACACTAAATCCCTTTCATGCCAAATTCACATTTTGACTCCTTGGCATATAGCAGCTGATCCTCCAATATACTCAATACCTCAACCACATGTCTCAAGTGGTCCTCCCATGATTGATTGTATACAAGAATATCATTAAATAACACCAATATGAATCTTCACAATCGCCTATTAAAAATTTGATTCATGCAAGATTGGAAAGTGGCAGGTACATTGGTTAACCCAAATGGCATGACTAGGTACTCATAGTGCCCATAGTGACACTAAAAGAATTCTTGCATAAAACTTATTCTCTAAACTTGATATGATGATACATGGATTGAAGATTAATCTTTGAAACATAGACTACCCCATGAATCTCGTCCAACAACTCATCAATTCTAGATATAGGTACTTGTTTTTAAATTATCTTCTTGTTTCATGGCCTAATAGTCATTGCACATCCTCATGGTTCCATCATTATTTTTTACCAATACAATTGATGAAGTGAATGGGTTGGAACTAGGTCTAATTTGCACCATTTCTAATAGTTATTGATTTTTTTCTTATATCCTCCTTGAAATTATTTGGGTCCCTGTAAGGAGTGGTTATCATTGGCATTACCCCTTCTTCTAGCTTGAGGGTATGATCAAAAACCCTATTAGGAGGCCTCCTTGGTTGACTATTTGCAAAGGCCTTGTTATGTTTATCCAACAATGACTAAATATCTATGTGATAATGTTGATTGCTATTTGGAAGTATCTTTGATGTACCAGACACTATGCTACCCAAGATATGTAACCATGCCTAAATATATTCTCCATCCATTTTGCTACAACAACTTGAGGGGCGACATTGGTAATTCCCCTCATAATCACTTTCTTTCCATTTGTTGTAGTGAAATCCATCTCCATTTTTTGGTAGTCCTTCCAGTGCTACCCTATAAACATAAGCCAATGGAAACCCAATACAAGATTGGTGTTGTCTATCTATACCACATAGAAATCATCCATAAGTGAGTGATTCTCCATTTTTAGCTCCAACTATGGAACCCTTTTAGTGTAGGTCATACCATAATCATCAACCACCTCCACATCAAACCCCTCAAAATATTATGTAGGAATGCCTCTCTTGGATACCAAAGCCAAGTAAATAAAGTTTTGGGTTGACCCACAGTCAATCAAAATAGTGACTCACTGTCCCTATATGACTTCTCTAACCTTGAAGGTATTAATCTAGGAACACATGAGAGTTTTTCTATGTTTGCACCTTTAGCCTCCACTCATGGCAATTCCTCATATGTATTGATATGTTCATCATTTCGAGCCAATCCTACTTCTTCTTCATTACTATTTGAAAGTACCTCTATGTAATGTACCTTCCCTCTTCCCATGCATCTGTGACCCAATTTCCAAGGCTCCTTGAATTTAAAGAAAAGTTTCTTTCTTCCTAACTCCTACCATATCACATCATCCAACCTACCTTTTCTAGACCACTCCTTCTATAATGGATTTTTGTCCTTGTTTGTTTTAGGAAGGAATGGTTTGGATGTGATTTTAATATTAGGTATTTCTTCCTCCATATCCCTTGTTCTAATGTTACCATCTTATAAGGAACATAATTGGAAGGCCTTAACCTAACCATGTAGGGCCTTGGATAACTCTTCAATGAATATCATGACTTATCTATGCTTCAATACATCGGTTACTATGAATGCTAATCTATGAAACTAAAAAATATAAACATCTGGCATACCTATCTGCTTGAGCTATGCCAACTCTTTGAAATGAAACTAAGGGTTCTTCTTACAAACTAGCCAATCAATCTATGTATGAACTCTAGGTAATATATGATGCTAGAATGTCCCAATGTAACTAGCTCGTGGTACCACCACTCATGAGCTTCTCCCTACAAATGTAGTGTTGCAAACTTAACAACTTTAGTCTTTATCATAGGGTTGAGTCAGAGGTATGTGCCCAATTTTTGTACCCATGCCTTAGCATTGAAGCATCAAAAGAAGGAACTGATAACTTCCCCAATTTCCTTGGAAGTTTATAATTTTTGGGACCCCTATTGAAATATCTAGGCCTATTCTTATATATGATAGTGAAATTTTTTTGCAAGGGAATAGCCACAATAAAATTCCTCCCCTAGTGCCTGATACACCCTTTGATAGTTAGAAACCATTTTTCTCAACCCTTGTTATCCTTGGTTTTATTTTGATTGTTCTTATAATAATTTTGGTAATAAGGGACTAGGTGATACTCTGCTTGATGTCTAAGGTTTGTTTTGAGCTAGAATATGGGTGTGGATTTGCTTAGGTTGACTCCCATTATGACCATTCAACCCTCCTGCACCATGTAATTATGTTGGTTCCCGCGAATGTTTGTGATAAACTGAGTAATTACTTGCATCAACTCTTTCTACCCTCTTACCAAGACATTTAAAGCATTCATAATGCTTTGAAGCTATTGTTCATTTATGTCACCTATTTCTTATTCTCCTTTTGATTTTGAATGAGGGAAGTCTTTTCCATTTCTCTATATCCTATGAAGGTCATATGCTCTATCCTCTAGTTTCATTAAATTATTATAAACTCACAGGCTGGTGCAAAACTAGAGTCTGTACCAATGTAATATCCCCCCTACCAAAATATTGGTTTAAATTGCAAAATTTTCCAATTTTCCTTCAGGTGTTTAGATAAACACATTACAAGCAATTATTTATTCAAACACTTTTCATGTGAATAATGAGAGGCATTACATAATAAAATTAAGAAAAACATTGCCAATTAATTTTATATATTAAATTCACCAAATAGATACCAAATGCTCTAGTCAAATTTGATTAAACCAAATCAAGAGTTTACATGTAACATTATTAATTTATGGAACCTAGAATATGCTTCAACAACTAACAGAATTTGGCTATGATGAAAGTATGACCTCTAAAAATATAGTTGTGATCTCCTCAAACAATTTGATCCGCCAAGAGATAATTTGACCCTTGAAGGTCAACTTGAATCTCCCCAAGAATTCAGCCCTTAAAAGGAACTTGAACTCCTCAAAATCAATTCGTCCCTCCAAGGAAATTTTCCTCCTCCAAATGAATTTGGTCTCCATAAATAACTTCGGCCTTTTCAAGTAATTTTGGCCTCTCAAGAAATTGAACCTCCTCTAATCAATTTGGCCTTCCCAAATTTAGGTTAGCTATGATAATGAAATTCAACCCTAAGAGAATCTCAACCTCTTCAAATTAATTCAACCTATGAGGTAAAAATACAAAAATATGTAGATGGATTCATCCCCAAATTAAATTCAACCCCTAGTAATTTAATTTGGCCTCAACCAAATTATTCAGCTGCCATAGATCAAAATCGATCTTCCACAAATAAGTTTGGCTTCCACAAACTAGTTCTGTTGTTGCAAGGAGTTTGACCCCAAAGATAAATTCAACCTACCCAAAAACCCACAGAATTGTTGCATTAGATAAATTGGCTTTGTCTCTATGTTCCCGATTAGAATTCTTCTTCTTGTTAAATGCTTATGAAGAATCTAAGTGATTCTTCCTTTGGATAAATTTGGGTGGATAGTATCACCACCGAAACCAAGCTTAACCAGCTAGGGTAGCTTATTCTCACCATCGAAATTAATTCTCACGAGGGCTTCACCTATGCACATAAAGCTACAAGAGCTCTCCAAATCAGGTTCATAAATAACTAAATCATACGTTTAGTGATATCTAATTTGTTTTTTATTACTTTATCATTGGAATAACATGGCTCATAAAAGGAAGGGAATCACGGCAGAGCTCTGCTAGGGTTCGAGACAGTTTGGCGGCCTCGGCCCTCTGCGGCTGAACCGGCTTCCTCCCCGTGTCCGCTACTCTCTGTAGCGCTGCGTCTTCAGCTGGGTGCATATCTGAGCAGCGTAGATTGTTTTCTTGGAGTTGAAAGGGCGCTGGGGTATCTGAGATCCCAGGTTGCGCTCCTGTGTGGCAGTCATGGGTGATCCTGGGGGTGGGGAATCCTCTCCCACCCCTCCACTATCCTCTGAAGAAGCCTTCCGGCGATTATTAACGCAGAAAGGAAAGAAACGCCCTGCCCCAGATATCCCAAAATTCATTAAAAAACTCGAGGAAGTGCCTGAGATAGCCCTGCAAGAAGATCAGCCGATCAAAATTGCTCTTGCCCTTGCTGATAGAGGATTGGTCGGGCAATTCATGGGGCGTTGGCCCTCTACTAAAACCACGGACGATTGGATTCAACGCAACTGGAGGCCTCAGCTGAAGAACAGTGTGATCTGTTATCCGGTAGGGAGAGGTTTCTTCATTTTCGAGTTCACCACCAAAGAAGACCGGGATCTGGTTTTCAGGAATGGACCGTATTTCATGGGAAACCAGGGTCTGTACCTCGATAAATGGACCCCGGACTTTGATCCCTCAGTAGATGTTCCGAAGGAAGTTCCAGTCTGGTTTAGGCTCCCCAACCTTCCGATCCACTGCTGGAGCTATCAGTCATTGCAAAAGATTAGGAACGATCTGGGCAGATTCATTGACAAAGCAGACACTAAAGGCCAATACACTTGTGCAAGAATCTGTGTGGAGGTTGACTTAGAGGCTGGGCTTCCCGAAGCGATTAAAATCACAGTGGGAGAATGGCATCACTATCAAAAGCTGGACTGCGAACAACTTCCGTTCAAGTGCAGAACATGTCATGAACACGGACACTTCCAACGGAATTGCCCCAAATCCCAAGCCGGGACTAAGGAAGACGAGGAGGGATGGAAAGAAATCAAAAGAGGAAAGGCTATCCCAAGACCAACAGAAAAGAAAAATTATGGTTCAGGGGAGAAGCCGAAGTCCAATCTGAAGAACAATGAAGATCCAAAAGTGGGAACCTCCTCTGGAGGGAACGCAGAAACCATCGAGACTCAAGAAGCACCTGAAAACTCAATGAAGGAAGCAAAAGAAACGGGTACTGAAACAATCACCCCCCCAGCCTCAGGAGGCATTGAAGGAAATAAAGAAAATGAAGATCACATAAGCCTGGCCTCTGAATCGGATGAAGACTCAGAAGGAAGAACCGATGAATCAGACAGCTCTCAAGTCACTCCTATCAAGTCAACCAGGGGTCGAAAATCCAAGATGAAACTAAGAGAGGAGAAAACCTATAGGGATGTTCTCCAAGGATCCCAAAAAACTCTCAAGGGAATGATGAATACAAGGTCTGGGCGCAAGCATGGCTCGGCTCCAAAAGGAGCCACATTCCCCCAAGCCAATAAATAATGAAGTACGTCTCCTGGAATTGCAGAGGATTAGGAAGCAAGCTAAAAGAAGATGCCCTCAAAGATATAGTCAGAATGTACTCGCCTGAAATCCTACTAATCCAGGAGACAAAGATGGAGGAAAATTTCCTCCTTAATGCTAGCAAATCCTTCTGGCGAAAAGGTATTGGTTGTGCTGTCAGTGCAAGAGGCGCCTCCGGTGGAATCGCTACCTTCTGGGACAGCACTATCTATGACCTGATTCAAAAAGAGAACTCCACCCACTGGATATTCACGAAGCTCCTCCACAAAGACTCCGGTCATCAAGTAAGTTTGTTCAATATTTATGCTCCTGTTCTTCCTTCTGAGAAAAAACTAAGCTGGGACTCAATTTCGTCCTATCTCTCGCTGAGAAACCCTGAAAACATCATCATAGCTGGGGATATGAATGTTACTCTTGCTGCAAATGAGAAAAGGGGAGGGTCCCCAGTCAGGGACCCAGCAAGAGAATGGGTTGAAGATCTCATATTGGGATGGGATCTAGAGGATATCAAGCCCTCATCTGGGAAGTTCACATGGTCCAACAAAAGGGTGGGTCCAAATCATATCGCAGCTCGGTTAGACCGTTTTCTGGTTCAATCCTCTTTCCTGACCTGTGGTCTCATGGCTTCGTCCAAAATTCTACCAAACAGCACATCGGATCACAAACCCATTATTCTTGAGCTTTCCACGGAGGAAAATCTTGGGACCATTCCCTTCAGATTCAGCTCATTATGGCTTCAGCATGAGGGGTTCCAAGAGATGGTTTCAGAAGCCTGGAATAGACCGGTTCAAGGTTCCCCCTTCTATGTATGGGAAGAAAAGCTGAGGAGGCTCAAAAGAAGACTCAAGGACTGGGAAAGAACGCTGAAATCCCCCTCCTCCAACAGAAAGGCGGCCCTGGACAATCTAGCTATCCATCAAATGTCTTTGGAAAATACTGTAGTCACCCAAGACCTTCTTCAGAGAGAAATTGACCTGCAAAAAGATTTTCACAAAGCAAGCAGGGAAGAAGAAGAATTCTGGCGGCAGAAATCCAGAGCTCTCTGGTTACAAGCTGGAGACAAAAATACCAGCTTTTTCCACAAGCAAGCTGAAGCCCGCAAGCAATTCAAATCAGTTAAAGAAATTCACCAACAAGATGTGGTGGTCAAAGACTTCAAAGAAATAAAGCGGGCAGCTCACACTTACTTCAAAGATCTTTACTCAGCCCCGGATGAACCACCATTGGATCCTCAGGTCTATCCGATGATTTTGATCCCTCATTGTGTCCAAGATCCTACCAACGCTATGCTGACGGCTCCGATCAGCATGAATGAGCTCAAAAATGCCTTGGATAGTATGGAACCGGACAAAGCTCCGGGTCCGGATGGGTTCCCTGTTAGATTCTATCTTTCCTGTTGGGACATAATCAAATCTGACCTACTGAGAATGGTTAAGAAATCCCAATCTTGTGCAAAGATCGGAGGCGGCATCAATTCAGCGTTTCTGGCCTTGATACCAAAGGAGAAAGGAGCAGCTAATTTCAGCAGACTCAGGCGAATCTCGTTGTGTAACTCCAGCTACAAGCTTATAACCAAAATTATAGCCAACCGCCTCAAAAAAATCCTACCTGCCATTATTCCTGAAAATCAAGGTGGCTTCATCAAAGGGAGGAAAATTCTTGACAATATAGTGCTGGTGCAAGAAGCTGTTCATTCAAGCTATCATCGAAAGGAGAAAGGTATGGTGATTAAGCTTGACCTGGCAAATGCGTTTGACAGGGTAAAGCATGAATTCCTGTTTATGGTTATGGAAAAAATGGGCTTTTCTCCAGCTATCATTAACTGGATAAAAGCCTGCATTGCCTCTCCTTGGATTGCGCCTTTAGTAAATGGGCGACCTTCAGATTTCTTCCAAGCCTCTAGGGGCCTCAGACAAGGTTGCCCTTTGTCCCCGCTTCTTTACGCGATCCAAGCCTCAGTTCTCAGCTTTCAACTGGACCATAACCTCCAGACTCAAATCCTTCCTGGACTCCGAATGGTTCATCAGGTCAAAGACATAAATCATGCTCAATTTGCCGATGATACGCTTTTGTTGGGTGGGGCAAGCATAAACTCTGCAAAATCCTTCAAGAAGGAGCTGGACAGCTACAGAGAAGTCTCGGGCAGCAAGATCAATTATTCAAAAAGCACAGTCTATAGCTGGAACTGCTCGGTCAAGGAACTTTCTGATATTTCAAGGATTCTCCATATGGAAGGGTCCTGGGACTGGGACTCCTTCAAATACCTGGGGATCCCTATCTTCAGGACCATTTCCAAAGTTGCCCATTGGATGCCCTTGCTGGACAAGATCAAAAACAGAATTCATGCCTGGGGAGCTTCATGGCTGAATAACGCGGGGAAGATCATTTTGATGAAAGCGGTCCTCTCAAGTCTTCCGTTATATCAGCACTCTATCCTCCTGGCCCCTAAAACCTTCATCAACAAGATGGAAGTTCTTCTCAGGCGCTTCCTGTGGGAAGGGGGGAAAAACAACGAAAGAAGGTTGCACCTTGTTAAATGGGATACTATTAAAAAACCATTTATGGAAGGAGGATTACAAATCCGCGATCTGGCTGCTCAAAATCTGGCCTTGGGAACCAAGCTGCTCTGGGACATTGTCTCTGGGAAAATTAGTTGGAGCAAGAAGGTCCTGTGGAGAAAATATTTCCATGAGAAGCGCCTAAGATGTCTGGATCATCCGCCTCGCTCCACCAAAGGTTCTCCTGTTTTTTATCTCTGCGTCAAAGCTTGGGAACATTTTAGTCATAAACTGTATTGGATTCCAGGTAATGGGCGAAAAATAAGAATATGGGACGATCCTATTCTAGGTGACCAACCGTTGAATCAGGAGGAAGAAATCTCCAATATCAGAGACTGGCTTCAAGATCGCAACCTGAACACTCTTTGGGATATCTCCTCTTGGTCGGAGGATGGTCTCTGGGAAAGCTGGCATTTGGGGGAGGTCCCTCAGTGGCTGGAGGGTGAAGCCTCTGTTCTATTGGATAAGCTACAAGGGAAAGCCCCTGTAAAAGCTTCAGCAAAAGACAAACGAGGGTGGGGATCTGTCACAGGCTCGTATTCTGCTGCTGAAGGATACAAAAGCATCATGGCCATCCCGAATGTTCCCCCAAACCCGGCTCAATGGCATTTTATTTGGGACTCCCCCTCTCTTCCCAAAATTGATTTCTTCTGCTAGACATTAGCCCACAATAGTATTCTCACTCGAGATAATCTCCGTAGGCGTGGAATGGAAGGACCATCCTGGTGTAATCTGTGTAAGTCAGAGGAAGAAACAGCTGATCACTTGTTCTTAACATGCCCTTTTGCGTCAGAAGTCTGGAGGGGAGTCCTCATGCTAAATGCTGATAATTTCGAGCTCCCCAGGAACATCCAAAACCTTTTCCAGTCCTGGAGCAAATTGTCGCCGTATGGTCTCTCCAAAAATATCCTCCTCAAAAACTGCTGACTCTGGATCCCCAAGTTCGTTTGTTGGAAGCTGTGGCTGGAAAGGAATAACAGACTTTTCAGAAATGATAGCTGCAATCCGCTCAAAGTCATCACCAAAATTAAAGCTCTTTTAGGAGAAACTCTGGATGCCAACACTGCCAAAAAATCTGGGAAAGCCCTGAATAGAGAAGAGGAACTCTGGCTGAATGGTTTGGTCCCAAATCATAAAGATTGGGCTATCATCGCTATCAACGTTCCCTCCAATTGGGAAATCAGGCTGGAGGAGCAAGAGTTCATTAAATGGAGGTCGGCTCTGAATGAGCATTGCCTGTTTTTTGATGGGGCCTCCAAAGGCAACCCCGGTTTCGCAAGAGGAGGCGGAGTTCTATTGTGTCTGGATGGCTCTGAGAAGTTAAGGTTTGCTTGGGGATTAGGCAAGGATTCCAACAACAGAGCGGAGGCTCTGGCTTTGTGGCAGGGGCTCTCACAAGCGATCAAAGGCAACGTCCGTTCCATTTCAGTCTTCGGGGACTCCAGAATTATTATCCAGGCTCTGCATTCCAAAAAGAATCCTTCTCAGCTCCACTTATCAACCATCCTCAGGAGAATCAGATTTATTTTGCCCAAATTCCACAAGATCTCCTTCTATCACATCCTCAGGAATTTAAACTCCCAAGCAGATATGGAAGCCAACCAAGGCGTTTTGCGAAGCAAATGTTCGCTGTCAGTTAATCAGGTCGATTGTTTCTGCAACATCCCGTAAAAAGAGCTCTCTGGATTTTTGCTGCTGACTTATCGCCCTGCGCTTTTTCTCTGCTGTAAGGGCATCCAAAGGATTAATAAGAAGAACGATTATTGAGGAGTTCTGGGACCGATGAATCCGACTGCGGCTATGGAGAGAGCTATTGCCTCCGGGCCCATTCAGCAACCAGCGAACGGCTTCAAATCCGAAAGGGCAGCGCTATTGGATCCGTTGATTTCTAACAGTGTTGTGTAATAGCTGGAGAAACAGGTCCTCGGTTATTCTCCAGGAAAACGTTGTATACACCAATTGCCTTATTGCTGGCGCCTGATAATAAAATTAACCGTTTTTGTCTATAAAAAAAAAACATGGCTCATAAAAAATACCATGGGTCGATGCCACAGGTCATAAAATAACACCCACTTTTAATTTAATTACTTAATATATCCTTACAAAAAACATTAAATAATTAAATTAATTGATCCCCTTATTTTGTTTATAGCTTATGACAATTAGATAGGCCACTAAGTCAACCTCCTATAGCCATTACTTGAAAAGGGACATTACAACTTCTTATGAAATTCAAAGTCAGAGGGATACAATATTGGCTCAACAACTTTACAACTTCTTCCACTTTTATCATTATCTCCCACGGAGTGGTAAAGTTCATTAAAGAAGTGGCCAAGTGAGATAGTCATTCATTTATTCAGATTGGATGGGAAAGAAAAACAAGATGATCCACTTAACATAAAAATGGTATGTTATTTATTGGGAATTTTGTTCAAAGTCTAGCAGCTCAAGATATTGGACATCGCTACCATGAATTTTGAAGATCTTTTTATGAAATTCAATGTGGAAGGGATAGAATACTGGATTAAGGTATTTATAGCTCCTTCCACTAATATCATATCTCCCATAAAATGGTAAAGTTTGTTTAAGAAGTGGCCAAGTGAGATAGTTGCTCACATATTCCACATATGGAGGGAAATAAGGATATGATGACTCATTTGACATTAAAGTGGCATGTTATCTATTACATTGTCAATTCTTTTGCAACATTATGTGGGACTCCATCCATATCATAATCACGACTATTATAATGAGTTTATTCTTGGAGTGACCCTTGAAATATTCAACCATAGAAATCTTGATAATGTAATAAAGTGAGATTAATTACCATCTTCTATTAAAAAAAAAAATAGTCATAAGAGAACATAGGAGCTCATTTTCAACCTCTATCATTATGGTGATTAAGAAGGAAAAATCATGGAGGCTATGCATAGATTATAGAGAACGTAATAAAGTTTCCATCGGGGAGAAGTTCCCTATTCTAATCATTTGGTGAGATATTGGATGAAATGACATTACATTCTTTACTAGACTAGATCTTGGATTAGAATGTCATCATATATTTTTAAACCCCTCCTTAGTGTGAATCCAAACTATCATATACTTGGTCAATCTTTAAACTTGTCCTAAACTATTCACATTATAAATCATCAAGCATAACAATCAATTGTGAGCCTTCAAGCAATTTGTTGGTCAAAGTTGTCATTTATGTCAATATGTCTTTGTTGGAGATGGAAAATTTCCTAACCCTTGTGATGGAGGAATAACCCTTTTGTGATGTTTCCCTAACCTCATTGAAGACTCTCTTTATGCAAACCCTAGGAGAAATTCCTATGTGCATATATTCATGATACCCTAACCCTAGCTCTATCTAAACAATGGATAGCTCTAGATTATTGATGCCTAATGTTTATCATAAAGTCCTAGCCCTAAACTCTTGATGCAAGCCCTAAAACTAATGCTTGATATATGATGCCCTAGCATTTTTGAAGATGCGCTAATCCTTATAAATGAAGAACACGTGTGAAGGAACCCTCATCTTGCATAAAATTGAAGGCCTAAAGGATAAAATTTCGTAATCCTAGGAGGAGCCCTTGCATGGAAGTTTCCTTAACAATAAAATGGATAAAGAATTTATATGAAAACCCCTAACTCTAGTCCTTATTCCCTAATTTATTCCTATTCCTATTTTCCATTAAAATATTACCCTAAACATTTCACATAAATCCCTAAAGTTTGTTACGTAATTGAACATTATTTGAAATTATACATATCATCTTAAAGTGACTCTCTCAGTAGCTTGTAGAGGACATTTTACTCTTTCCAAAGAGTACAAACTCGTCTCCAAGCTCCTTGCCATTATAAATATATTAATTTTTGAAAATCACATATGATAAAATTAACTAAAGTCTAGTAGTCAAATTAAGCAGGCTCACATGAGTAGACGTGCCCCTTCAACAGTTGTGTTCCTTCAAACTATGGTCGAACTACTATAGATATAAAGTTGTGTTCATTATTCCAAGACACAAAAAAATCGTCAAGTATAGGGAAAAGCTAATTCGGATCTAAGGTACTAAAGAAGAAGGAGGATGAAAATTGAAGATAATTTTTGTTGGACAAATTTTGTTTTGGATCCCTCTGTGACATATTGTGTAACTCTGTAATTCGTACCTTTGGATTTCTCTGTAATTCAGACTTGTGATTTGGCACCTCAAACCTATGCATAAGACTGTGGATAGAGACTTCAATTCGACCTGTGTTGGGACTGAGGTTTGAGGAGACTGTGGTAGTCCTAATTATACCTTAAACAATCATTAAAAAACCGTGGAGTAGAAGAGAATGGACCTTGAACCATATCCTTGAACCTGGTTTTGTTACATTGTTTTGGAGCAACTTCTGCATCTTTTGTGAAGAAGATTTAGAACATCTTTCTAATAGAACTTGAGGCCATCATCTTGAGCCTCCTTGTGACATTAAAAGATCAAATTTTTGGCATCATTTGAAGCTTTTAAGGATAATATTTTAGCATCATTTGAAGACACTTTTGGAATAGAGTATAACATAATTTTAAAGAGCACTATTGAAGCAATGATTTTGCATTGGAATTGGCTTCTTAGAACTGAGTTAAGATCATCTGAAAGATGAGTTTCAAGCTAAGTTGAGGACTCCTGGAGAAACCTTTCATGAGAAGACTTAAATAAATCCATGGATCATCATTGAAGCATTGTTGAACATTATTGGAGTAATATTGAAGTAGGATAGATCAACATTTTTGGATCAACCTTCTATGGGATATCTTGGGCAGTCTTGATCAACACTTTGAAAGCAATCTTTGAGGCAGTTTTGGATCTGACCTTGAGTAAACCTGAAGAAACTTTAGAGTAGATTTGTTGAAGAAAAATTGAAAGGCAACCTTGATAGACTTGATCTCAGTTTTGGAGCTACTCCCTTGTGAACACTCTTTGCATCTTTTGGAGCATTATTTAGACCATTGAAAATTTGTTGAAGTAACTTGACCTTGGAGAGTATCTTGGGCTACTTATTTAAGCATTGTTTAAGACATGTAGAAGTTAATCTTGGAGGCATCCTTGGAGAGCATGATGCGTTGTTGAAGTCTATCATGAAGTGTCATTGAAGGAACTTATTTTGGGTATCATGAACAGCTTTGAAGAATCCTTTAGTGGGTAAAGATGTCATTGATGAGCTAAATTCTTTGGAGATTGATTGAGGGCATTGTTGAAGGTGAATATATTATCAGGGATTGTTGCAGAAGATATTGGGAGCCTTGAATAATCATTAAACGTATCTTGAAGAATTGAAGCATAGGGTTAGTGCCCTAGAGGATAGGATTCATCAAGAAGATCAGGTTGGAGCCTGTACTAGTGAGAGGTGTGGAGCCCTAGAGTTTGGTGCCTCATAGAGACAAGGTTTGAGCCTTGGGGAAGATAGGATTAGATCCCTAGAGGTTGGAGCCTCGCGAAGTCGAAGTTGGTGCTTGGCAAAGTACATGTTGGAGCCTGGTGGATATGAGGTTGGTGTCTTCATCTAGGGTTGGAGCCCTAAACATTACTATACTTAATTTATTGTAAAAAGAGGATTGGAGTCCTCGACATATCTGATTAATAAAATTATTATTCTATTATTATTCATTTTGTGTTCTATCTAAGTGGTCTAAACTGGTAAAGTAATAATTGTAAAAGAAATATTGATTCACCCCCCTCTCAGTATTTCCAACAATTGGTTTCAAGGCCAGTTCCTTCACTCAAATCCTAACAACTTGAAGGTAGGTCCTTAAAACACAAATGGAAAAGTCAAGTAAGAAGACTTGCAAACCCTTCGAAGATGTCACCTCCTCAGTGGATAATAAAATTGGGAAAGCTCCATTGTTCAATGGAAACTTTGATATATTGAAGGCAAGAATGAAGAATTTTTTGATGGCTCAGGGTTTTGAAGTTTGGGAATTAGTGATTACTGAAAGCACGATGGAAGAAGGATCTGAGGAATATAATGCAAGAGCAATAAAGGCAATCTTGAGTGGGCTACCAGATCCTATAAAGACCAAAGTGGAAAAATGTTCATCAACAAAAGGTATGTGGGACAAACTTCAAGATCTTAACTCAAAATGGGCATTGACCATGATCTCTAATCAAGAAGATGATGGAAAGAAAGAAAGAAATCTAGAACCTATAAAGGAAGATGAAAACAAGCGTGAAGACATCAAGACCAAGAATGACCTAGAAGATGAAGATAATGAAGAAGATCTCAAAGAATATTTCAAGGCAAAGTTTGAAGTTGCGCTAGAAGAAATAAGAAAATTGAATAGGGAAAATGAGAATCTCAATAAGGAAGCACAATATTGTGACCATGACCTTGACAAGACAAGGAAGGAAGTTGACATTTTCAAGCTTCAAGTACAAGAAAGATATGAGGAGCTCACCAAGATAAAGGAGTAATTACATCAAAACAATAAAAGGCATCATGAAGAAGTCATATCCATGAAAAATCAGTTAGGTAAACCAAAGAAAAGGGAAGAAACTTTGTCAAGCCATATTGAACAAAGACATGAAGACTTGAACAAACTTGAAACAAAATTTGGTTAATACAAGGAAGATGTCTCCTCCCTTAAATCCCAACTAGAAGAAGCAAATAAATAGGCACAAGGAGATGAAAAGGTGATGGAAGTTTTGGCCCTCCTAGAAGGACAAGTCGGTGAAGCAGAAAAGGAAAGGAATGATATGAAATGCCAACTAGAAGAAAAGGATGAAGACATCACCAAATTGAACTCAAAAATAACCTCACTTAAGGTCCAATCATGTGAAGCAATGAGAATGAAGGAATAAATGGAGAACCATCTAGAAAATAAGAATGAAGAATGCAAGATGATGAAAGAAGAAATTAATATCCTAATAAAAGAGGTTGATCATCTAAACAAGAGTCTAAAGAGCTCCCAAACCCTAGATGACATCCTAAGTCATCAAAGGTCTCCTCTTGATAAATCATGTCTTGGTTATGCAGGTGAACCCTCAAATAGAAATGATGCAAACCCTAATGCTTCAAACAACAAGGATGTGGAGAAAATTGGAAGACATGTTGATGCCCCTAGTTCCATCAAAAGCAAGGAGAAGAGTCAATATGACATTGGAAGAAACCCTACTCCAAGAATATATGCAAATGGTGTCAAAGATGCAAGAGCCAATGGATATCATCGAAAGATCCCAAGGCAGAATGACTTTAGAAGTACATCAAGAAAATATCCATCTCCGAGGTATCAAAGTATATTTTTTGGCTATTTCTATTCTCGTACAAATTTTGGGCATATGGAAAAGTATTGTAGGCCATACCACAAGGACAAACATAACAATCCCCATCAGTCTCCTAGAAGCAACTTTTCAAGAATAATTCATCCTCCCTCATTAATTAACAAAATGGAATGCTTCAAATTCCATAACATTGGACATATGAATCGTGATTGTAACTTAACTTGGGTCCCTAAACAAGCTAAAAACATGAATACCAAGCAAGAAAAGAAAGTCACACAAGTTTGGAGAAGAAAGCAAATTGGATCAAAAATCTCTCGAACACTCAAGAAATCAACTCATGTTGTTGATATAATGAGTACATCTTTGGTCGATATGATATTCCAAGTTTTGATAATGAAATTTTGCCAAAAAGGAGACCATGCATATTGTTAGGGGGAGATTGTGATTCTTTACTATTCTTGCAAGAGCTATCCATGAAAAGCCCTATGAAACCCTTGATGATTCACAAATGGAAAATCATCTCTTGATAGATAATCTCTTGGGAGTAATTCCATTGAAGAAAAATCATGATATTGTGTCTTCACTACAAATCCATTGTTGAAGATGTCTTCCACTTGATCACAAGGCAACAATCTTTCTTGTCTTGAGAGAAACGAAGAGCTAGAGGAGTTTATGCAGACAAGGGGAGTTGGTTAATCATCTCCTCATCCATCTCTATGAAATCATGCAAAGGCTTAGGGGGAGCAAGTCCATTGAAGAAAACCATAATGGCAGAGGGATTTTTAAAGAGAAAGATAAGAAGAAGGAGCATTATGATAGGGGGAGCAACAATGGAGAACTGTCATTGATGAAGAAAGGAAGAAAGTACAATGGAGAAACATGTCAAGAAAAAACTTGATAGGGGGAGCACTTTGACACCCCATTTTCCATTGATGTCAAAGGGGGCGAGAAAGTTGAAAGGCAAAGATTATTTCCATCAATGAAAAAGGGTGATATTGTTTGTTAAAGTTGTCGTTGATGTCAATATGGATTTGTTGGAGATGGAAAATGTCCTAACCCTTGTGATGGATGAATAACCCTTTTGTGATGTTACCCTAACCTCACTAAAGACTATCTTTATGCAAACCCTAGGAGAAAATCCTATGTGCATAATTTCATGATACCCTAACCCTAGCTCTATCTAAACAATCGATAGCTCTAGATTATTGATGCCTAATGTTCATCATAAAGCCCTAGCCCTAAATTCTTGATGCAAGCCCTAGAACTAATTCTTGATATATGATGCCCTAATCCTTATAAATGAATAACACATGTGCAAGAACCCTCATCTTGCATAAACTTGGAGACCTAAAGGATAAAATGTCTTGATCCTAGAAGGAGCCCTAGCATGGAAATTTCCTTAACAAGACAATGGATATAGAATTTATATGAAAACCCCTAACTATAGTCCTTATTCCATAGTTTATTCCTATTCCTATTTTCCATTAAAATCTTACCCTAAAAATTTCACATAAATCCCTAAAGTTTGTTACATAATTAGACATTCTTTGAAATTATACATATAATCTTAAAGTAACTCCCTCACTAGCTTGTAGAGGACATTTTCCTCTTTCCAACGAGCACAAACTTGTCTCCTAAATCCCTGCCATTATAAAGATATTAATTTTTGAAAATCACATATGTTAAAATTAACCAAGTTCTGGCAGCCGACTTAAGTAGGCTCACATGAGCAGACATGCCCCTTCAACGGTTGTGTCCCTTCAAACTATGGTAGAACTACTATAAATATAAAGTTGTGTTCATTATTCCAAGACACAAAAAAATTCGGTCAAGTACAAAGAAAAGCTAATTCAGATCTGAGGTACTGAAGAAGAAGGAGGACGAAAATTGAAGATAATTTTTGTTGGACAAATTCTGTTTTGGATCTCTCTGTGACATATTGTGTAACTCTGTAATTCGGACCTGTGGCTTTCTCTGTAATTTAAACATGTGATTTGGCACCTCAAACCTGTGCATAGGACTGTGGATAGAGACTTCAATTCGACCTGTGTTGGGACTGAGGTTTGAGGAGACTATGGTAGTTCTGAGTAGACCTTAAATAGTCATAAACAAACTATGGAGCAACAGAGAATGGACCTTGAACCATAGCTTCAGACCTGGTTTTGTTACACTATTTTGGAGAAACTTTTGTATCTTTTGTGAAGCAGATTTAGAACATCTTTCTAGCAGAACTTGAGGCCATCATCTTGAGCCTCCTTGTGGCATTAAAAGATCATTTTTTTAGCATCATTTGAAGCTTTTAAGGATAGTATTTTAGCATCATTTCAATTCACTTTTGGAACAGAATATAACAGGCTTTTAAAGAGCACTATTGAAGTCCAAGTCGATGCTTGGCAAAGTATAGGTTGGAGCCTAGTGGATTGGAGATTGGTGTCTTCATCTAGGGTTGGAGCCCTAAACTTTATTGTACTCAATTTATTGTGAAAAGAAGATTGGAATCCTTCATATATCTGATTAATAAAATTATTATTCTATTATTTTTCATTTTGTTTTTCATCTAAGTGATCTAAAGTAATAATTGTAAAATAAATATTGATTCACCCCCCTCTCAGTATTTCCAACACAATTGTTCTCAAAATACCCCATAGGCACCTCCAGTTTCTTTACAAATATAGTGCAAATTTATTATGGTTAATATGAATGGAAATTATAAATAGAATCAAGAAATTTACAACTTGAAAATATAGAAATAATAATTTTTTAGATAAAAACAATAGAAAAGTTTCCAAGAGATAAAAAAATTCTTAGCCCATTGATTTGTGTGATTGAAAGGGTGCTTCCAGGAACTTAATCAAGAGAATCATATACAAAATTTCAATGATTCAATGAAAAATAAACATAAACAATAAGAAAAAGTATTGAAAATGTTGTAAGACAATTGAGAGAAATTGTGAAGAAATATAGTGTTGGAAAAATGAAGAAAAATATGCTTGATGAGAGTTAGAGGACCAATGAATTGTTAGAGTAAGGAGAATGGTAAAACAGTTACCAACTTAATGAGAACTTTATATACGTTTTCATTTTTTAGAGGCTGCGTTAATGGCTATTTTTACCTCTATTTCAAAAAATGGTGTTACTAGTAGCACTCTTATTTTTTTTCAAATTGAAAATTACAAAGTTTTACAACTGCAAAATGTAAATTTGCAAAAAAAAACTTTAAAATAGGATCCCAAACCAAAAAGTAGTGCTCATAGCATCACCCCCATTTTTGAGGTTAAAATTATGACTCTTTTGAAATCATGGCCTCAACTACTGATACCATTTAAAAAAAAAAACTTAAAATTGATCGTCAAGACTAAAAGTGGTGCTAGTTGTAACAACCCTAGTCAAAATTCCATGTAATAAAGTTAATAAAGGAAAAATAATAGCCAAGGTCACACGACATGTATTCCAAGCTGAATGTTGGGCAAAACATCCTTGTGGGGGTGTTCATTTGGTTTATTATGGCCAAGGAAATGGCAAAGGCTTTGGAAAGGAATGTGGCATTAATTGGCATTTTATTTATGAAAAGAATGGATATTATGAGAAAAGGAAGGTGAAAGGTCACAAGTTGCATGTGAGGAGGGAAATGAAGGAAAATAATGTAAAATTGAAGAAAATAAAGGCCTCATTAATAAAAAGGCTTATGAGGATCAGTTAGTACCTTTTGTCAGTTTAGTTTTGGAGCTCTCCCTATTCTATCTCTCTTTCTCACTCTTGGAAACTTAGAGCATTCTTGGAGCACTCTAGCACTAGATCAAGGAAAGAAAAGGAAGGAACAAGAAGGAAAAGGAAAGAAAGGATCAAACAAGTAAGAGCAACATCTAGCAGCTACAGCAAGATTATTTGCAGGTATCGATTTTCATGTGTGTTTTCCTTACTAGATTTGGCATGCATGTGTGTATTTGGTTCTCATACTTTCATTGGTATGGGTTTTTCCAAGTGTGACAATGTTCTTCAACCTTTCCTTGCCATTTCCAGATAGCCATGGTGTGATGGGTTCTATTTTATTTGGTTAAGTTGGATTTCCAGATGGTTTCGAAACTGAGTGAGGTGGTCTCTTAAAGAAAGAACACAAGGCCTAGGAATCCCTAGACCGGATTGGGATTGTGGTAAAGTCAAATTTTGTGTGCCTTGCTGGGCCTAGGAATCCTCAATTGGTGAATGGCAGAATATATGGTAAAGCCTAGAGGTGTGTGCCCTCGATCAGGCCTAGGAATCCTTGACCGATGAATGGCGGGAAATACGGTAAATATGGAAGGTGGAATCTTTATTAGTCATAAGAATCCTCGATGGTTGTATGGCAGGATATACAGTAAAGCCTAGAGAATAGGAGATAGACAAATTCCTCATGGCGTAGGTGGAGAAATCCGATGGCATCCATGCTTTTTTAGGGCATAGCGATCCAGTGGTGATTGCAGTAAAGCCTAAGGAAACCCGGTTTGGTTTGGTGTTGAGTTCCACATTCATGCTTGGAATATGGCAAGAGGGTCATTGGCTAAAAGAAATATTTGGTTCAGTAAATCTATGGTTGGGTGGTTCATGGAATTCCTAAACTAGGTTGGATTTTTCATTCATTAATAAAATCTCTTATCCTTGGTATTTCATGTGTAAATGTACTAGCTTATATGTGATTCTTATGGCTCTTATATCCTTGTTATTTCTATTGGTTATATGCTAGTTATGAGTATGTTTTATGACAGACTTGATGTATGGCTATCATCATGTTTTTATTTTTAAATGAATGTACAATGAATATATGACCTAATAGATGATAACGCAGCTAATGTGATACAACAACAATGCTTATTTACAAATCTCAGATAAGTATGAGACCCCTATGCGCAAATCTGATGTAATGACCTGTAGATTGCATATTTATGACATGTTTGACAAAATGCTTGTCATGGATAGTAGGGGTCCAGTCAATTCATTGATTAAGTGTTTGCATTAGTACCTTTTTCAATTGTCATTTATCATTTATGGAATTTGCATGAAGTTTTGGGTAGTGGCCCGAGTTGTCGCCCTGAAAAAGTGGCACAAAATCTGAGGTCGTTGGCTCAAAACTAGCTGAAAACGTCCATAATCATTGGCATGCCCTTGCTATAGGAGAGAATGGAAGGCCTCAAGTGCATGCATGACCTTTCATTGGAGTGAATAGCGGTCTAGATCAATGAATGTCAAGTTGCCTCAGGGGTTGGTCACCTAGAAGGGTTAGTTGGCTCCTGAAGGTTCTGTAACATGTGTGGAAGATCATATCGGTTTGGCTTTTTTAGTTCCACTTCCTTAACTGTACATGGGGAGTTGAACCACATCATAGTAGCCTCTCATCACATGTTTACCCTAGCATACCGATTAACTTGGGTAAATGTGGGAGGAGGGTGTTACACTAGCAGTAGTACTTCCTTTTATTGAATTTAGGCTTCTGTGATCCATATCAATTTTATTGAGAAGGTTTGAAACTATAGCATTAAAAAATGGCATTGTTGTGAACCAAAACCACAAAATCAACCTCTAAATCGAAAAGTAATACTATGAGTAGCACATTTTTTTTCTTGGACTCAAAATTAAACATTTTTGATATTGTCGCCTAAAAGTGTGATGTTATTGAAAATAAAATCAAAATAAAAAATTTATGTGTGTGTGTGTGAGAGAGAGAGAGAGTTTTAAGTAAAAAACTATAACAGTTAGAAAAGGGGGAAAATAACTTTAAAACACATAATTTAAGAAAATTATAATAACACACAATTTTAAAACAAATTAAAAAATTAAGGATGTCAAAAGTAGGGGGAGACAGGAGGATCATGTACAATCTTGGAGGAAATTTCATATTCATGGAACTTGAGCATCACTTTCAACAATGAAGCTAAGGCTTATACTCTTCTTTTGAGCATTGGTCTAGCCTCATCCCACAATGTGCAAAATCTGAAAATCGTGGGTGACACCTAAACACTAATCTTACTTCTTCTTTTTTTAGTGTGGTTCACGAACACCCTGGTCAGTGAGTGGTCACTATGTCCACGTAAAAATCTGGGCTAATCGCCCCTCAGCCTACTGGCAATACCTAACCCCAAGGGCCTTGGGCAGAATCGACCTTATGACCTCCTGATGGCGAGGCACGGTTTTTGACCAACTGAGCTAACCCTTGGGGCTAAACACTAATCTTAATTTTTTAGCTCTAAACACTATTTTCATTTGCATTCGACCACTCTTCCCTAATTTAGATTTCCTCTACACTCTAAGGATCAAAAACTCTCTAGTGGATCTTTAAGAAAATAGGCCATTGTTAGAAAACATCGGTGTCCAAGTTATCAATGGACAACAATCCTTTATCCCAATCCCATGGAAAGACTTCAAATTAATTCACCTCACCCTCCCATGAAACATGTGTCACTTAAGAAACATTTCAAAGCCATGCATAGGAGGTTTCCTTTGTCACCCCTCATGCCCTCATTATTTCAAGTTCATTATAATAAAATCCTCCCACACTGCTCCCCAAATCGCAGTGGGATCTTATATGTTATGATGGATTAGCTATTTCCCTAATTAATCGCGCCCTTAAGTATTCCTTATTTGGCATGGTACAAGTAGTTATGAACCCTAAGATATCTTTCTCGAGGCCTTTGTATTTCTAAAATTCTCATATGCCACCACATTGCATTCCCACCTTCTTATGCCCTCTAAATTTCATGTTTTTGTCTCTTAGTGGAATTGAACCCTTCTAGTTTCTAGCATTAGGATGGCTCTGCGAAGCTAATCCTATAGTTAAGTCTACTCTTGCTCAGGTGGAGGATGAAATTGTGGACATCCATTCCTCCTCTCAATCCATGCATGTTCACTTTGTCTACTTGGAAGCTTGATTGGGTACAATGATGGAAATTTTGATTTAGCACAGGAAGTCTATTTTGATATATTAGTGTTGGGTAACAACAAGTCTTTGTGAGATGTCATTGTTTTGGCAATTCAAGCTCTTCTTATCTTAAAGTGAATGGTTTCCTCCCTAAGCCCAATGTCATTGCTCCAAAAGTTCCCTCTACTTACCATGAACTCATTGGTTCTCCTTCTTCCATAGGTTTTCAATGAATGCTTTTATGTGTTAAGAGTGTTTATTCAACTCTATACAACAATATTTTTTGTTGAATTTCACTATTTATCACTCCCAAAAATGTTAGATTGAACCTTGGAGCCTACTTTTCTCAATATGGCCACTTTCAAGACAACTCTTAACTCTTATACTTATGCAACATCCATGTAAATTCAATCTTGCCAATTAATACAAATCTACCTGTTCCTATAAAAAAGGAAGTTAAAAAAACACACACATCTTTAATAAAATATAGACGCAAACAAATTTAAACATAATAAAAAATAATAATTGAAAATTTTGAAAAATGTAATTAATAAAATTAAACATAAAATTTTTAAAACAAAACAAAAATATAGTAAATGGATGTAAAGCGAAAATATTTCCTACCACATTTCACTTAAAAATTAAGAAAAATTAAAATTAAAATTAAAGATAAACAAAATTGAAAAAATAAATAGGAAGAGTGATTCTCAAAATTGGCCCCCGCCAACTTCCATTTCACTTTAATTTTAGGTGAAATGGGGGATGCCAATTTTAAGAATTGCCTTTCCCTGCTCTTGAAGCATATTGGGCCATCGATACCCAAAGAGTGATCGACTGCATCACAGCAATGGCATTAAACACTGTCACTACCTTGGAGTCGGCTTTCTTGCAGACGACAATAGCATGACAAGCATGGAAACAATTTGCTTATTTATTTATTTTTCCTTCTCATTTGTTTATATATATATATATATATATAGAGAGAGAGAGAGAGAGAGAGAGAGAGAGAGAGATAAGTTATTTTTTTCTCTAAATTTAATATTTTAATTTATAAAATCATTTAATTTAGTTATTTGTATTTGAATAATATATAGATATGGTGGGTTTGGGGTATGTCCAAAAACTGCTTTTGCTTGGTTAAGAGCTCATTTTCTTGTGATGTAAAGAAACAGGTTAACGACCCAAGACTTAGGGGCATGACAAGAGTGAAAAATTTCCCCCATTCCAGGTGGCATGGTTTTACTTGAATGGTAGCAATGAGTTAGCCTGCATTCACGAATAACAACTAGTGGCGACTTTCCTCGCTGCTAATTTGACATGATAGGTTTTCCCACTATATAAAAAAAATATATAGATTATCTTTTTAAATTTTTTTTTTTAAGGTTACAATTACTCGTTTTATTTTTATTTTTTAGATTAACTTTTTGTTTTGAGTTATAAATATTTTTTTCCTTTTTTATCATTTATATTCTTTATTTCTTATATATATAATCAAAATAATATTTAACCTCTTTTTAAAAATTTAATTATGCTTGCACTTTTTTTAAATATCATTTTTTAGTTTTTTAAGGTTACCATTATTTTTTTTTTATTTTTTTTTTTTAAATTTAATTTTTAATAGATCAATTTTATTTTATTTTTTATATCAAAAAAATTATTAACTATTTTTTTTCAAATTATATATATATATATATATATATATATACCAATCATAACTTAACCATGATATTCCTTAGGTGGTTTCAATTTGCCTCGAGGTAAACCAAATATTTTTAACCACCTACGACATAAGTAAATAGTCCAAAAACTGATATGTTCAACATAGCAAACCTAACTACTACAATATTATAAAATAAAAAAATGCCATTAAACATTCCAGCCATTCAAGAGTCAGAAGAGGTAACAGGTGCCAGGTATTTGGCATTGGATCCTAGAGGAGCATGGGGGTCAAATGCACAATGAAGATGCCTTTCTAAATGTGCTAGCATTGCATCATGTCTTTCTAGGTAAAATCATTGACTTCTCTAAGCATGTTTAATGTCTTCAAGACCAGTAAAGATGTTGTACCTTTCCTTTTATTTTTGTTCGAGGACCCTGCTTATCAAAGTCTTCATCTGCCAATGAAGAGATATGGAATTGAGATATTGTTTCCTTCTTCCCCTGGCATGACCAGGGTCAAGAACCTAGTGAGAAACCTTCTCCAAAATCTCTGAATTTGAAAAATTTTGGCAGTCCGTAACAACAAGTGACTTAAGGTTGTGAACCTTGTTGCAGGTTTTAAGAGGGATAACATGTTAAGCAAATAAATGTTATTAATGTCAAAGGATTTCTAGTTGAAGAGGAGAATAAGACAGTCTTAATGTTCACTTTAAGCCCTTTCCAACGAGGTATAACATTACCCCTAACTCCTCTCCATTGAAGAGAAATAATTTTTCTAAGTCATAAAACCAATAATTTTACCTCCTATCAAGTTGTCCCTGCTTGAAGGAAAGTCAATCTTATTTGGGTGACTTGATCTATATATATATAAGAGAGTCTTCCACTCCATTTGACCACCAACTAGACCAAGGAAGAAGAAGTAGAATTCAAACCTGAGGAAGAAAGTGAAAGGGTTCATATCTCATGAACCTAAGAGCAAATTGAAGAAAATGTTTCATGGTTTCTATTTTTTTGTTCTGGATTAATGGGTTATTGGAGGGATTTTAGATCATATTTTGGAGAAAAAAATAACCTCTTTAAGGGACAAAACTCGACCTATTTGAAGGTGCAGAAGTCAACCTCCCTATGACATAATTTAGCTTTGTGGTTAAGTGCAAAACTTAATCCCCTGTGACACAATTTGACCCCGTGGTTAGGTGCAGAACTCAACCCACTATGACACAATTCGACCTCGTGGTTAGGTGCAGTTATCAGCCTCCATGTGACCACTGACTTTAACCTCCCATTGACTCAGATTTATTCCTTGTGGGTGACTATTATTGAGGTTTGATCTGATCAATATTGAATCAGAGCTTGAGACCTGGTTTGAAGTAGTTTTTTGGAGCAGACCTTGGAGACATTTTGGAGTAGCCCTTGGAGACATTTTGGAGTATCCTTTGGAAACATTTTAGACATTTTGGATTAGACTTTGGACCATACTTTGAAGTGATTTTTGAAGAGTCCTTGAAGCATTATTTGAATAATTTTTGGATTAGACCTTGAAGAATCCTTGATCATCCTTTTGAATTGAATTTGAAACAATTTTGTAGCAATCTTTGGAAGTCATCCTTTGAAAAACCTTTGGAGACACCTTGAAGGAAGTATATTGGAACTATTTTGGTAAATTTTTGAAGTGTATTTGAAGTATTTATAGACTCACGTTGGAGCCTAAGAGGATTGGTGTCCTCATATAGATCTGGTTGGTGCCTAAATTTGCTTAAGAGGATTGGTGTCCTCATTCAAGGTTGGAGACTTGTAGAATTAAAGTATTTGTAAAGGTTAGAGCCAAAATTAAAGGATTGGTGTCCTCATCATTTGAACAATATTTATCTAATTTATTTTTTATTTTATTTCTTGTGTTTTGGCATAACTTGAGCTTCAAAATAAGAAAAACCTTAACTGGATAATGAATAATTGAAAGAAATATTGATTCACCCACCATCTCAGTATTTCCAACAATTACAATCAGAGCCAAATTCTTTAAGATCTTCCTATTACCCAAAAGAAGGATTATTTTAACTACAATGGCCAATAAGAAAGCACTTAAGGATCCCCATTTTGATGGAACAAGTTTTACATTCTGGAAAATCAAGATGAAGTATTATCTGAAGTCTCTTGTTGTTGAAGTGTGGAAATCAATCACAAATGGATATAAAATTCCATCTCCTCTACCAACAGACCATGATAAAAAGAAGGAATATGTAGCAAATTCCAAGTCTTTGAATTCTATTACTAGTGTTCTGTACGACTCAAAATTAACCAAGGTTATGAATTGTGAATCAACAAATGAAATTTGGGACAAGCATATCAATATCTATGAAGGAGATGACAAGGTCAAAAAGGCAAAGCTTCAAACTTTTAGAAATAATTTTGAATGTCTCAATATGAATGATGAATAAGATATTGTTGCTTACTTCCTCTGAGTAAATGAAGCAATTAACTCTCTCACAGGGCTCAGTGAAGATGTTGAGGAAAATATGATTGTCCAAAAAGTTTTAAGATTTCTTCCATACCATTTTGATGCTAAAGTTTGTGTCAAAGAATAACTAAAAGATTTGGATAACTTATCAATGGATGAGCTTCATGGAATCCTCACAACATATGAGACGAGATAAAGAAATCCAACTCACATGGAAGCTACATCAAAGACATCGAGAAAGGGGAATAATTGTGATTGAACCAGCTATGATTTTGATACTGAAATAACACAATTTGTCAGGAAGCTGAAGAAATAATCCAAACTCAAAGGTATATTACCTCCATATGTTTTAGATGTGGTAAAATAGGACATTATGCAGCCAAGTGACCTTTCAAAGATGACATTGATGATGAAGACGAACCTAAGAAAAAAACATTCAAGAAGTGAGGCTCAGGAAAAATGAATTTCTTCTCTAAGCAAGACAGTGATGACTTTGATGAAGAAGAATATGATGGAATCAAAGAAATATTTTTCATTGCCTTCTCAAATGAAATAGGTAATCTAGAATAAGAAGAAGGAAGTATGGATGAACTATTAATAAATGCTTTAAAGGAAAATGATAGACTCAGGAAAAATAATGGAAAGCTATCTCGGGAAATCATCTCTCCCAAAATCGAGAAAGAGGAATCCTTGAGCAATAAACTAAAGGAAAAGGGAGAAATTTGTGAAAAATTGGAAGCGAAAATAGTATCTCTAAAAAGGGAGTTGGAAAAATCCAAAAAGAATTTGAAGAGCTCCCAAACCTTGGATTTTATTCTTAGCTCCCAAAGGCCACCACGTGACAAAATTGGACTTGGCTATATAGGCTAATCCTCTAATTCAAAAGGAAGACGACATTGTTAATCATGAAGAAAAAACTAGAAGTTTTGTTGATGTTCTTAAAGGATCTCATCATAATAATGCTGCAAAAAACAAAGTTCAACCAAGGAATGAGAATTTTTCCCTCCCTGAAAGGAATATCTCATTAAGGAAAAATTATACTGATAGGTATTAAACTATTTTTCTTGGTCACAATTTCTTTTATAATAATTTTGGTAATCAAGCAAAACACTTCAATATGTATAGGGCTAATTACCAAAATAAAATTTTTGACATTAAAAAGAAAGACCAAATCAGAACTTATAATTCATTTACTCCTCTTTCAAAGTATAGTCTAGAATGTTACAAATGTGATAATCTAGGCCATGAAGCACAAAATTTCCCATTAAAACCTAGAGAAAGAATCTAGAAAATAAAGACTGAAGAATCTACTCCTAAGAAATGTGGTCTAGTTATGTATGCTCATAATAAGGAAATTCAATGGTTTGTAGGGAGTGGATGTTATAGACATATGAAAGGTGACCAGAAGAAGTTCATCTCATTGAGCAAAGAAAAAGATGGAAATGTGGCCTTCAGAGATAATGAATCTACTAAAATTGTTGGAACAAGCATAGTAAGTCTCAACAATGGCAAGGCCAAAGCACAAATGTTCTATATGTTGAAGGCGTCAAGCATAAACTTTTGAGTATCAACCAAACATGTGATGAAAGAAACAATCTCATTTTTTGTGCCAAAGACTGTGAAATAAGGAGATCATTTTCAGGAAAAATAGTAGGAAAAGGAACCAAAACAATGAATAATATATACATTCTCAGTGAAATTCAAGAAGACAGGTGTTACATGAGTCAATCAAATGAAATTTGGCTATAGCACAAATGTATGGGACATCTAAGCTTTGATAACTTGGTGAATATCATAAAAAATAAAGCAGTAAGAGATATCCCCAAAATCTCAAAACCAACAAATGTTATTTGTGTACCATGTCAACATGGAAAGAAAACTAGGACCAGTTTCAATTCAAAGGAATATTCAACATCCATGCCTCTGGAAATTGTACATACATATTTTGTGTGGTCCAACTAAAACTCTAGCTCTGCAAGGAGAAAGGAACTTTATGTTATTTATAGATGATTATACTAGAATTCTTTGGGTATATTTCCTTAGATAAAAGTCAAAAGCACTAGATTCATTTGAAAATTTCAAAGCAACAGTTGAAAATGAAATCGAGTGGAAGATCAAATGCTTAAGATCAGTGTTAGGATATTCCGACACATAGGAAATAGTTAAGTACAACTTGGTCTAGTGTAGAGTTAGGTATAGAGTTAGGTAAAGTGTGTTTCTTTACCGTTGTACATTTTGTAACTTACAATCCGACGGTTACGATATGTAGTGATCCGACGGTTCATTCTCTCCTCGGTATTACCGACACTTGATCCGTGGCTTGACACCCGATTGGTCCATGAATTCTATTTAAAGCGCATGGAGGGTCATTTGTAGGGTAATCCGTGCATGAGAGAAACATATGTAAATTTTCATTCTTTTATTAATAAATTGCCTGAAGTGGCCGCGTTGGCTCAGGCCGTGGACTGTTTCCCTCTTTGAGGGTTTTAACCACGTCAAAATACTGGTGTATTGATCTGCGATCTGGTTGTGAGCGGTGTCCTTTTGGTGTTCTGTCTGAGGAACTTACCCTATAAATTCCTACATGGTATCAGAGCTATTTGAGGGCCGCGTCCGTTGGTGATCCAAATCTGAAGCCGGTAGAACTGCATCCGACTGCCGTTTCCTAGATCTGCTATTTCTGACTGCTTTCGGGCCGAGAGGACTGCTCTGTTGTGTTCGGAGCATTTGTTCCAGTGAGGAACCCCTTTCGTTTCACGCGAAAAGGTTTCTGGTAGCCCTAGCTACGTCATTTTTAAGATCTGGAGGTATACAGTGTTCATTTGCAGTTTACTGTTATTTTCTCTCTGTTTATTTCGGTTTCGGTTTATTTAGCCTTTTTATTACCGGATCTATACCTTTCATTTCTGCGTATGCTCTTTGCCCTGCGACTCTCTGCGATCTGGGCAAATCAGAAACAGAAAGGAAGGAATTTTCTCATGCGTATGCTCTTTTCCCTGCGCCTTAGGGTGATCTCAGAAAATCAGAAACATTGAGAAAAATATTTAGTTTCCGGCCAAAGCTAATTTTGAGCCGCAAGGTTCATCTTTGAAAATATTTAGTTTTTCGGCTAAAGCTAACTTCGAGCCATAAGGTTCGTTTTCTATGCATGTCCGTGTTGGGTTTTGTGTTTTGTGTTTTGTAGGGAAAAAGAGCTTTCTCAAGGCAAGCTCCTCGGGCTTGGTATGCCAAAATGGATAGCTTTCTTTTAGAATCTGGCTTTTCTAGGTGTCATTCTGACAATATTGTCTACACCAAGAAAGTGGGCAACTCTCTTATCATCCTTGTTCTTTATGTTGATGATCTTATCCTTACTGGTAGTGATCCCAACCTTATAAACCATGTGAAGTCTAGCCTTAAAAGGAAATTTGAAATGACAGACTTAGGACACTTACACTATTTTCTTGGCCTTCAAGTCTTGCAATCTAAGGAGGGTATTTCCCTTTCCCAGTCCAAGTATGCTTGTGATATTCTACGTCATTTTCACATGGAAGACTGTAAGCCAGCCCCTTCTCCCTTTCAGTCTGGAGTCAAACTTTCAGTCACTTGTACTTCTCCTGAAGTTGATGCTACATTATACTGTCAACTTGTAGGAAAACTCTTGTATCTAACTCATACTCGTCCTGACCTTTCCTTTGCTGTTGGCCTTGTTGCTCGGTTCATGCAAAACCCCCGTGAAAGTCATTGGAAAGCAGCTAAAAGAATACTTCGTTATGTTCGAGGTACAGTTCAGTTTGGGATTCATTATAGTGCCGAAGCATCTCCTCTATTGGTTGGTTTCACTGATTCTGATTGGGCTGGTGACCCTGATGATCGGAAGTCTACTGCCGGTTATGTGTTCACTCTTGGTTCAGGACCTATTACATGGGCTTGTAAGAAACAAGTTGCCATTTCTCTTTCATCAGCAGAAGTAGAGTATCGTGGTGCCGTAGAAGCTAGTAAGGAAGCCTTGTGGCTTCGTCAGATCCTGTCAGAGTTTGGCTTTCCGCAGCAGCATCCGACTACACTTTGGTGTGATAATCAAAGTGCCATTCAGCTATGCAAATATCTAGTCCAACATCAGCGCAGCAAACACATTGAGCTGCACATGCACTTCATCAGAAAGCTCATTCACGACCATGTTCTTGAAGTGAAATATTGTTCAACAGATGATCAAGTTGCAGACATCTTCACAAAGGCTCTCACAGAGGCGAAGTTCACTAAACTTCGATTTATGGTTGGAGTTCAGGAAGTTGTCACTAAGGGGGGATAGGTTCTAGTGCCTCCTTCCTTCTCCTATTGTGTCATATTTGTAAATCCTTCAATCCTATCCCAAGTTGTTCTTAAGGGGGGATGTTAGGATATTCCGACACATAGGAAATAGTTAAGTACAACTTGGTCTAGTGTAGAGTTAGGTATAGAGTTAGGTAAAGTGTGTTTCTTTACCGTTGTACATTTTGTAACTTACAATCCAACGGTCACGATATGTAGTGATCTGACGGTTCATTCTCTCGTCGGTATTACCGACACTTGATCCGTGGCTTGACACCCGATTGGTTCATGAATTCTATTTAAATCACATGGAGGGTCATTTGTAGGGTAATCCGTGCATGAGAGAAACATATGTAAATTTTCATTCTTTTATTAATAAATTGCCTAAAGTGGCCGCGTTGGCTCATGCCGTGGACTGTTTCCCTCTTTGAGGGTTTTAACCACGTCAAAATACTGGTGTATTGATCTGCGATCTGGTTGTGAGCGGTGTCCTTTTGGTGTTCTGTCTGAGGAACTTACCCTGTAAATTCCTACAATCAGATAAAGTTGGAGAATTTACCTCATGAGAATTCAATGAGTTATATGAAAAACATGGAATGAAGAGGCAACTCTTTGTTTCTAGGACTCCACAACAAAATGGGCTGGTAGAAAGAGAGAAAAAATTAGTATAGGAGACTGCAAGAACAATGTTATTGGAAGATAACTTACCTGTTAAATTCTAGAAGGAGACAGTTGGGGAAAAAATATACATCCTAAATAGGTCATAACTCCAAGTAAACAATGATAAAATTCCATACAAACTATGGAAAGGAAGACCTACTTTTATGAAACACTTTAGAATATTTGGAAGCAAATGTTGTATGAAGATAATTGACAATTCACTAGGAAAGTTTGATTCTTGCGTCGACATAGGAATTTTTCTTGGATACTCATTAAGAAGAAAGGCCAACAAATGCTACAAAAATCATCTTCGAAAGGTGGTAGAAATCATTGATGTAAAGATAGATGAGACTCTTCTCAAAAAATAAGCAGATCTAACAAATGAAGAAGACCTTATTCTTACAAATCAGGAAGAAGGTGTAGCAAAAGAAGAGCATGAGCCGAAAGATACAAAAGAGGAACGAACTCAAACACCATCCAAGACAACATTCAAATGTGTATAGAAGCACCATCCAAAGGACCATATTATAGGAGATATGGACACAAGAATACAAACAAACAAAAAAATGACGAACACACCAAAAAGAAGTGATATCGTCTTGTTGTCCTAAATAGAACCAAGGGATTTCATGCAATAAAGGATCCACATTGGATATAATATATGGAAGAGGAGATGAACCAAATTGAAAAGAATGGAACATGGGAATTTGTACCTCGTCCAAAGGATAATAATGTCATAGGAACTAAGTGTGTGTTCAAGAAAAAAATGAATGAAGATGTACACATCATCGTAAACATGACAAGATTGGTATGGAAGGGGTATACTCGGGTATACTCAAATTGAAGGAATTGAGTTTGAAGAGAACTTCAATCTAGTTTCTAGACTAGAGGCCATAAGGAATTTTTTAGCATTTTCATATTCAAAAGGCTTTAAATTCTATTAGATGGATGTAAAGTCAACCTTTCTAAATGGTGACTTAAAAGAAGAAGTATACATGGAACAAACATAAGGGTTTGACTTGTCAGATTATAAAGACTTCATATGAAAATTGAAGAAGTTCTTGTATGGATTAAGACAAGCTCCAAGAGCCTAGTATGCTAGACTTGATCATTATCTTCAACAACAAGAGGTCAAGAGAGGAGTTGCAGGAAACAACCTTTACATGAACACAGAAAAATACAATCTTCTAATCACACTAGTATACGTGGATGATCTGATTTTTGGTAGAAATAATGATGAATTGAGTCATAAATTTTCCCAATATATGTCAAAAGAATTTGAAATGTCAATGATTGGATATTTGTATTTCTTTCTTGGACTTTAAGTAAATCAAACTAATATTGGAATGTTCATATCACAAACAAAATACCTCAAGGAATGCTTAAGCGATTTGGGATAGAAGAATGTACTGTTGTAAGCACACCTATGATCATATGTTGCAAACTGAGCAAGGCCAATGAATCTCCTATAGTAGATGCAACTCTTTATAAATCAATTATTTAAGGTCATTTATATTTGACAACTTCAAGACTAAACATCATGCAGGTAGTAGGTATGGTGGAAAGGTTTCAGTCAGCCCCTAAGGAATCTCACATGCAAGCGTAAAAAGGATATTCAGATATCTAAAAGGCACCCCTGATTTTGAACTATGGTATCCTAAGAGCGCAAATATTATCTTCAAAACATACACCAATGCAGACTGGGTAGGAAGCATTGATGACAGAAAGAGCACTAGTGGAAATGAAATTTTATTAGGAGATTGGTTTGTATCTTGATTGAGCAAGAAACAATCATCCATATCTCTTTCCATAGTTGAAGCCAAATATATTGCAGAAACTAACTGTTGTACACAAATACTTTGGATGAAGGAAGCCTTAAAAGATGTCAAAATAAAACTAAATCAACCCATTAGTATCTTCTGTGACAATACTAATGCAATAAGTCTCTCAAGAAACCTAGTCATGCACTAAAAAACAAAACATATTCTAATCAAGTACCACATTCTTCGAGAATGGGTTGTTGATCAAAACATGAAAATGGAATATGTTAGCATGAAGGAACATGTTACAGACATATTCACTAAACCTCTACCTCGAGAAGCATTTGAATACCTTCATCAAAAGATGGGTCTCATCTCTCTTCCATCCCCGTAAAACATCCCTTTGATATTGATGTTAAAGGGGAAATAACATAAAAAATGGAACTTGAGGAATGTTGCCATCAATAACAAAGTGGGATACTTTTGAGAAAATAATTGTTATTAATGTCAAAGGATGTCCAGATGAAGAGGATAATAGCATAGGATTAAATATCACTTTAATCCCTTTCCAACAAGGTATAACATGCGTCATAACTCCTCTCCATTGAAGAGAGAGATATATTTTCCATGTAAAAAAAACATTAATTTTATCCCCTATCAAGTTGACCCTACTTGAAGACAAGTTTGCTCTATTTGGGTGACTTGTTTTGTATATATAAGAGAGTCTTCTCCTCCATTTGAGCACCAACTAGAACAAGGAAGAAGAAGTAGAATTCAAACCCGAGGAAGAAAGTGAAGAGGTTCATATCTCATGAACCTAGGAGTAGATTGAAGAAAGGGTTTCATGGTTTCTATTTTTGTTATGGATTAAGGGTTTTGGGAGGGTTTTTGGATCATATTGTGGAGTAGAATTTGACATCTTTATAACTCATATTTTGGCCTCCTTGTAACATAGAATTCATCCTCTTTAGGGGACAAAAATTGGCCTATTTGAAGGTGTAGAACTTGTCCCCATGTGACATAATTCAGCTATGTGATTAGGTGCAAAACTCAACCCGTTGTGATAGAATTTGACCCTGTGATTAGATGCAGTTATCGACCCCACTGTGACCATTGGATTCAGCCTCACATTAACTCAGATTTCTGCCTTGTGGATGACTATTATTAAGGTTCGATTTGATTAGTCTTGAATTCAAGTTGAGACTACGTTTGGAATAAATTTTTGGAGTAGATCTTGGAGACCTTTGGAGTAGCCCTTGGAGACATTTTCGAGCATCCCTTGGAGACATTTTAGACATTTTTTAGTAGACTTTCAACCAAACTTTGATGTGATTTTTGAAGAGTCTTTGAAGTAATATTTGAAGAGTTTTTGGAGCAAGACCTAAAGAAAAGAATCCTTGATCAACCTTTTGAATGGAATTTGAAGCAATCTTAAAGCAATCTTGAAGGCATCCTTAGAACAACCTTTGGAGACACCTTGAAGGAAGTATTTTGGAACTATTTTCATAAAATTTTGAAGTGTATTTGAAGTATTTATAAAGATTTGAGCCTAAGAGGATTGATTTCCCCATATAGATCAGGTTTGCGCCTAAATTTGCTTAAGAGGAATGGTGTCCTCATTCAAGGTTGGGGCCTTGTAGAATTAAATTATTTGTAAAGGTTGGATCCATAATTTGAGGAATTGTGTCCTCATAAGTTGAGCAATATTTATATAAATTATTTTTTATTTTATTTGTTTTTTTTTCATAACTTGAGCTTCTAATTAAGAAAAATCTTAACTAGCTATTAATCAATTGAAAGAAATAGTGATTCACTCCCCCTCTCAGTATTTCCAACACATCATAATAAAAAGTGTTAGTAGCTTCCTACACTTATTTCTAGGCACAATTCTGAACTTTGGGGCCACAACCACCCCCTCCACTACAGTTGCACATTCGTTGCCAATAGAGGAAATGTAGTAGACAATTGTCATAACACAATCAAGAGACAAGATAATTAACAAACAAAGGAATGGAGAATTCACTACATACTACGGGTAGGGATAAATTGTTGTTTATAAACCATCCCCCTTGATACCAAAGCCACACCAAAATAGTAATATCTAAACAAAAAATATTGATCAACTTAATACATATAAATTGACAATGTAGATGAAGGGAAACATAATTACCCTTGTCAAGCTGACCGTTGGTGAACCAAAGCTTAATTGCTAAAGAACTAGAGGAGGCATCAACCACCCACCAACCCGAGAACCTCTCCCTTGCCAATGACCTGCTTTTTCAAAACCACCAACTCTCCACTCCCACCCTAGACCCCTTGTTTTCCACTGCCTTGAAGGCACTTGTACCCCAAAACAGACTGAGAATCCTGCACAACTAAAGGCCTACTCACCCACACTCCCACCAGAAGGGAAAAAAGTGAAATTCACTGTTGTGAATAACGAGTGTTCCAAGTTTGCCTTTGCCACATTAGAAATTTTCCTATGTGTTCCCTCCTATGGTGGGGACTGATGATTTTCCCCCCTACTTTGGCTCTGAGACCTAGTAGCAATGCTCAAACATAAACACAAAATTGAATTGTCACATACCATGTTTAATTACCTACAAGTGGATCACATACTTGTGCATGCAGGGGCTCGCCATGCCACCCCGTCATTAATGTTTGTCTCATCAATGTGGTGGTGGCCTTGCCCACCAAGCCTTCACCTTACCATGTTATCCACTACCAATGGGGATAAATTATATGATATATTATTTTAATTTAATTTATTTATTTAATTTTAAATTCATATTTTTATATTTTTTCTTAGAAAATTATTGTATTATTTGATTTAAATTATTTATTATTATTTTAATAAATGTTTTTTTTACTAACTTATTTTATAATTTTGTTTGTTACGATGCTTTTTTATAGTCATGATTTTAAAAGAATTGCAATTTTAAGCTTGAAAAAAAATGAATGTGTTATTTGTAACCATCTGTTTTAATATGAGAATGATTTTGAAGTTTCATTAGCAACATTAGTAATTCTCAAGCTACATTTTCAAACAAGTATTTTTAATTGTGGGAAAAAGAGAGAGTTATTGATAGGACTATGTTCACTTGGGAGATTGATTTTAAGGTTTTTGTTTAGAATGATATTAGCTAACGAGATTACGATTTCAAACAAAATATGATTTTAACTCTAGGAAAATAGAGGTAATGTTGATTCTAGGGCCAATTTTAAAATTTTTGTTTGCAAATTTAAAATAATTTAAATTTATGGTTGAAAAATGTTATAATTCGAGCATCAAAAAGAAGGATGCTACTAGTAGCACTACTTTTCAAATTCATGGGTTGATTTTGGTAGAAAATTATGGGTTTTGAAAGCTTGAGTTCTTGTTTTGAGGTCACAGTTCTTATTAAGTTGGTAACTATGTTTGATGAAATAATTGATACTACAAAGTGAAATAGATTCAAAAAGTTCATTCTTTTTCACTTTAAATATATTTGCATATATATATTGAAGTTAAATGTTTGACAACATGTCATCTATACATACATCTATATCACTCTTTCTATATTTGAGTGATATTTTCATCAAAACACAATGTTATCTTTCTCAATATAATTTATAAAAACTACCATTCAAAATCCCAAATTTCAAATAGATTTATAAGATTATCTCTCAATCTCCTCAAACCCATGTTTTCTTTTTCTTGTAAATGATCTTCAAGATTCTAAAAGAAAAAGACATATTGTGTGACTAAACACAAAATTTTGTCATAAGTAATAATTTGAGTCAAATTCTAATACTTAAATTCATTAAGTTGTAATGGAATATCAAGCCCTTAAGTTGTAATGGAATATCAAGCCCTTAGCAAATATTCATAATATTATTATATAAAATAGTTTATTTTAAGCAATACCTAAAATATAAAATTAAAGTGGTTATAAACACAAATAATTACGCATTATGATGTATCTTAACCACAAGGTAAGACTTCTCATTTCCTTATATAAATAGGGGTTTACCATCACTCTATATTCAATTATATTTAGTAACTACACTCTTTTTTGTCTCTTAATAGATATGACTTCGGAGAAGTCTTTTTCGAACAATCTAGAATTATAGGCGTAATCTATCATTTGATTTGCATATGTGACCATTTTACTTTTGTGATCCATATATATTTTAGGCTTCTAACAGTTATATTTTTTTCAAATTATTTATATAGAGAAATATATTGATAAGAATAACATGGCAATTCATACTCTATATTAAGTTAAGCACATTCATACTTAATATAATAATGAAACTAATGTTCAGGTTGGGTTTTAAAGATAAAGTTAACTTTGGGGACATGTAAATATGAAGATTTTTAGGTGGATAGAAAGTAAGACATTTCTACTTTTTTGGGCTTGCCAAATTTTTGTAGAGTTTTTAAACACACACATGGGCAGCAACAGAATATGAAAGATAAATCGTAAGAGTTTATTTTTTATTAACAAATGGTATACATTTATAGTACATTATGTGACCCTTGGGTTCCACATCCCAAGGTCTCTTGGACTTCCTTAGTCTATTTTGCTTCCACACTAACCCATAGAGGATTAGGTGTCCAACATTCCCCCCCTTAATCCGAAGGGTTATGTATGAGTCCAAGAAGAGAGTTGTAATACAAAATGTGCAAAAATGCATGGCAACACTAGGCTGAATGTGTTCTCTGAAATGTTGGTATAAAGGGTGGTGGTTTAAAGATGACCACCAACACTGGAACGCTTAGTGCAGTTCCCGGAACTCTTCCAAGTCTGGCTTGAAGCTCAAGTATTCTTCTAGTGGAAGTGCTCCTAGTGTTTTGAAGAGGGAAACCTTCAACCAATAAAGGGAGGTCTCACCCTACATAAAAGGGAGAACTTCAACCTGAAAAGGGAAGTCTCAACCTGTGATGGTATAAGGATGACCAACAACTCTGTAATGCTTAATGCAATTCCTGGAACTCTTCCAAAACTGGCAAGAAGCAGAAGCCTTATGCTAGAGGAAGTGTCCCCAATTCTATTCCTGGAATTCTTCTGAAACTGGCAAGAAGTTGAAGTCTTCTACTAGAGGAAGTGTCCCAGATTACCAACTGAAGGCATGCTCACAGGCATCTTTGTCTCTGGCTACAACTCTAAATCTGGTATGGCAAGTTGTGGCTCAGGCTCGCTTGATGTGGTTTTGAAGCTTGTAGATGACCATCATTTCCCCCCCCTATCAGATACAAGTCGAGATGATGGAGAAAACTCAACTGCAAGACTGTTCAATATTCTTGAACAAGTTCTAACATGTGACTGAAATATCTTCTTGGTTGTTGATGCCCATTGCCAAGAAGCGATCCATCCAAGATGAATCTCTATTCTTGCAAGAGACTTGTTTCTGAAGCATTTGTTTGAAGAATTACTGGTTTTATGACAGTGCTTACATGGATGAAGATCAAAATAGTTATCTTTCATATGGCCAACTCAGTCACAGTGTTGGCATTTCACAATCTGTTGTGGCTGCCGCGGAAGAGAATGAGAATCTGAAATAGTTGAAGGTGAACTGTCATGAGGAGCAGGTGAAGATGAACCGTCCTGAAGAAATCTAGCACTTTGAAATTGGATTGGTTTGGAGTAGTCTGGAATATGAAAGGACACGTCCTTGTCATATCCAAGACCAATTCTGTGTTTGTTGTGGACAAGCTCTTCCCAAGGTCTGATGATGGGCTTGGGAAGTGCAAGCTGAACTTCTGCATCTGCATGTAACCTTGCTGCTTTATGGGAGTTTGTTTCAATCTTCTGAACAGAAACAAGTTTAGAATGACTTCTCTGTTTTAATTCTTCTTGTTGTAGCCGAGATTCGAGCTGCAAAAAATCAATTTTCTCTTGTGCATTTTGTAGACAAACCTGAATGTCTGTGAGAGAAACTTTGCTGACTTTTAATGTATCATGAGTAGTAGACAATATCAAAGTTTTGAGGAACTCTAATACTTCATTGATTCTGGCCATTTTTTTTCAATGTTAGAATTACACCTTAAAAAACTGATCACAACTACTACTCAATGCAGAAAAGTAATACCCACTCACATTACACAACAATATCCTTTATAAATGTGCAACAAATGATCAGTGTGCAACTAGCAAGAACCAATTACAATCCATTACATAAAAATAAGAGTTTACTCATGACCAGCACTATGTTCTGACAATACAACCGACTAAACTTTTCTCCACAAAAGACTACTTTTATTTGTCAAAACAATCATTGCCTTTATACAACCCACCAAACTCTTATGCAGCAGTCGAAGTAAAAAGGAATTAATGCATATATATGTAGACAAAAACTATAATGAGTTTTAAATACAATGCCACAACTGGGGCAGCAGCAACTGCAAACTTGCTTGGATCCTTCAAATATTCCTTCACTTTCTCGACTAATGGAAAAGAATAGTCAAGTTCAATAGCAACAGCTAATACATTCTTGTAACCATTGATGATAGCATGTGACATAGTTGCAATTGTAGGATAACAATATTTTCTCCACGAAGTGAAACAATTGATCTTCAGTTCATCAGCGAGCAATGAAACAATACTCATATATACACCACGGCCTCGTGGGTTTCACATAACCAACACATCCTCTTCTGAAATAGTGACCACGTTCAGAAAAGTCATGCAATTGTTGGGGAGCTCCAGTTCCAGTTCCAGCCCAATGCTTGTAGAGAAGCCACAGCAGTCTATTGGAGAGAAAGAGATGTCACACTTACCTGAGCCAATAAGCACTGGAGGTAGCTTAAAACGATCCTCCTCAAGCAAGGAATCTGTTGTTGTTCATGGTCATATTGTTGCTGCTTTACCCATGATCAAGTCCAGTGAAACTGCAGAAAGCTCCGAAAGGGAATCATCATCTAGTATTAGAGATCGAATTGAAACCTCAAAGCAAAATAAATCCCTGCCCAAATGGACCATGAAGGTAGATGCAATTAGTACTGAAGCAGGGCATGATGTACCGCTAGACAATGGCCATACATGGCAAAAATATGGGCAAAAAGATATTCTAGGCTCTCAACATCCTCGAAGCTATTACAGATGCATGCATAAGTATGATATGGGTTGCCAGGCTAAGAAGTGAGTACAATGATATGATGATTCTCCATGCTTTGAAATCACATATATAGGCTTTCACATCTGCCAAATCAAGCCTCGTCTTCTAGAGCTTCAGAATTCTTATCGAAACCCTGAGATCAACCCTATTGCGCACAATATTCCTGACAATTCTTTCGTCTTTGGTTCTGCCAGCAATACTCAACCTTAACCATTCAACGCATTCAATTTTTGCATTGGAATTTTACACAGTTGAACACGACAACATCACTATCCAGCACTCAGGTATCGACTTCTCCAAAATTAAGCTACTATAGGAAAAAATGGTTCCAAGAGGAACTTCATATTTGTATCACAAACAACCAATGACTCCTTTGAATTTGGTCTCCTCTTGGTCAATAAACAAATACTATTCGACTCTGTTCAATGATACAATCCTTTTCTTATAGACAAAGATAGGAGATGGATAAATACTTTGATGAGTTTGCTACAGCCTATTACAATAATATGACTCACTGATATTTTAATTCTAGAATAAATTATCCAATTCGACATCGTTCCATGGGAGAGCGCAAGGAATTATAGGTTGAATCAAGGGTTAACGCAGAACCACAAATATGACCATAATATATATACCCATATCACTATCGCAGCAAACACAAAGGTCCCCTACCTCATGCGGCTTCACCTATGTGAGCCTGATTTACTGGACCGGTAACGCAAACGCCACATCTGATGTTGACTGTAGGACTTGGAGCAACAACTCGACCCAGTTGTGCTATGACTGCAACTCATGCAAGGTCGGGGTTCTTGCAAACCTGAAGCACGACTGGTGAAAGGTGGCGGCTGTGAATATAGTAATGCTTATCTTCCTCATCATCGTCTACAGTGTCAGGTTGCTGCACCTTCAGGAACAATAGGAGCGATAACAGTTATGGGAAACTAAATCAATATGGGCAGCGTACCAGCAGCGTATTATATGTCATAGCAGATACCAACAGTGTATTATATGTCAGAGCAGAGTAGAGGAGCAACGCTTTTATATGTAAGTGAATAATAGATAGGGAGCAGTGTTTTGGCAGAACATAGGCAGAATAGGGAGTTACAAAGCAGGAGAAAGCCAAAAATGGCACTGGATAAATGACAAAGGTTGCAACTAGAATTTAGTTGAGAAAATATTCATGAAATGCAGAACTGATGGCAGAAATGGCCTGCACAAAAAGGCCATAAAACAAATGGCTCAAAGTAATTATGAAGGGCAGGAATACACCTGCTCTGATACCATGTTAAACACACACATGGGTAGCAACAGAATATGAAAGATAAATCATGAGAGTTTATTTTTTATTAACAAATGATATACATTTATAGTACATTATGTGACCCTTGGGTTCCACATCCCAAGGTCTCTTGGACTTCCTTAGTCTATTCTGCTTCCACACTAAACCATAGAGGATTAGGTGTCCAACAAGAGTCATGTGAGGTTATCTCATATTGTTAGATTTTACTTTGAGTGACAAATGATAGAGTAGAGGCTTGTCCTCTCAATCAAACATATCGTATTTCTATTGACATTACTAGAATTAGGCTTAAAGTACCTCAAAATAAATTAACTCATGAACTTATAATTTTTAATCAACACATCAATAAATTATATGAAAATGAGATTTATATGTTTTACCCAATATTCATCCCCACCCTTTCAATATTTTGATATAATAGGTACACAACAATCTTAATGTTTTTGGATCATAATTTATTGCATCTAAGAAAGTGCATCTCACAACAAACAAAGCCAACTTATAAAGAATTTCTCTAAAGGTTGTGTGAGTATAAACGATACTTACCTAAAGATAATGCATTATCATAAAAATAAATTTATTCTATACCTATGAATTATCGTTGAAACATGTACAATCACTTTCCCCATAGTTGCACCTTATTGGCCAATATTCTTCATATTCCAAGTCAAGCTTCATAATCTTTATGATTTTAAAATTTTAAACTAGTAATTCCATGATCATCAATCGAGATGGGTTTCGTTGAATTTTTCTACAATGATGAACAAAAAAAACCAATTTTTTGATATGTTAGTTACTTCCTAATGATATTTAACAAAATTATCTTATGTCACTTATATCATTGATAAATTTTATACACATAAAATCTCAACAATAATGCAACGAAAATAGTAAGATTATAAAGAGAAAACCAAGCACAATAGAGAGAACAAATTTTCCCTAGGAAACCCAAACTTGGGAGAAAACCTAGCAAATATTCTTCTAGGAGAATATATTTATCCCCTCTGGTCAAAGTCCTTTATGACCTAGCCAAGTCCTCTTGACTTCTTAGGAGAGAATATGCCCTTAGACGATTCACCCATCCAACAAGTAAGAATGAGACTTCAGCAATCAAGCGATGAAAACAATTAGTAGACAAAGGATATACTGGACAAAGAAATTGAGTTGATAAGAAGGTTAATGATGAAAGTGTCTCAAATAAAGACAACATCAATAAAGAAGAGGAGTGACAACAAGAGAAAGACAGTAGCAGACTACGAAAGCAGAACAAGTGGAGCATTACATCATAAGGTATGGATACCTGGTGAACAGCAACAGACAACAGCAGAAATAGAACAATTGACAAGCAAGGACAAATTACAAAATAAAGTTTGGGATCCAGGAGGAAACAATTATGCATACTTATGACCAGGTGGTCATGAATTTTCTTACATTGCGAGTCTAATGCAAGAGCATCCAGCTCAATATTATCATTGTATTTTAGTAGAAATAAGGGGTCTTGTGTTTCAAGGAAGTTGTTTTCCTAAGTTGAATTTATGTAATTATTTAATATTTTGGGTGATTTTAATGAGAGTAGGAATTAATTGAATATTGTGAGGCTTTATTGTAAATGTTCTTGAATGTAGGAGAACATGAGAGATTTAGGATAGTTGAGGGATGAGAGGATTGAGAATTGATTGTAAAATCCTAGATTAGGAGTCAGTTCATGATTTTGTGGATTTGAGAGAATCCTTAGAGATGAGAAAGGGATTTTAGGATTTTGTTGAGGGATTTAGGGATCTAAACAAGAAAGTGGTTTTAGAACCCCATTGTATAAATGTAACCCTAAAAGACATGAACAGAGGTTGGAGAGGTTGAATAGGAAAATAGAGAGCAGATTGGTGTTGTAAGCCTACAGGAAGAATAGGAAATAGAGGCCACTGATATTGGAAATCATGCCAGAAAGATAGCAATCTCAGTTGTAATTCATTGTTGTAATTATAAAGATACAGAGATTAATTAAAATCCTGGTAAGTGCGTGATTAAGTATTGAATGACAAATTGAATATAATAGAGTAGTGCATATATAAACTTATGCAGGTGAAGTGTAGTGAATGCAAGAGGTAGGGTCGAAGCAAGACATAGAGAGGTGGAGTTTAGCGAATACACAGAGAAGAGGAGCGAATTAGAGATTCGTAATGGATCCTTGAATCCATTGAAGGAAGGAGAAATCATTTGTGACGACATAAATCAAAGGAGTATGAGAGATTAAGCAGAAAGGAGTCACAGTGGAACTACAAAGGTGGAAGACCAGAACCTTTGAAATAAACCGGAAACACAGAAACCTTAAGAAATGGAGTAAAATTCAAGTGAAGCTGAAGAGCGAAGAAATTAAGTATTAATGCTCAGCAGTTGTTGGATCTGGAAGATTAACAGTTGAGATGAGGTCGCATTGGCAGAGGACTGGCAGAGTTATTGAACCGAGCCTTGGGGGATTGTGATGAGCGAGCGTCAATTGATCGTGGACCGTTGGATTTTGACCAAATCAACGGTCACGATTTAAATCGCAATCAGAAATCAGAGAGATCAAGGGGCTGGCAATAATGGAATGCAATATCACCGATAGCAATAAATCAGCGATCAGAATTTGGAATGATCGGGACCGAAGAGGAATGTGACATGCGATCAGCGGACCCAAAAGATATTTGGAAAAGATGTGCATGAAGGCAAGGGAGATCAGATTCTAATCTGACAGTCAAGCAACCAAAGTACATCTCGGAGAATGGAGAAGAACAGTTAAGTTCTTAGAGGCAGGTAAGGCAGAAGTAAGCAGAGATTGTAGAAATAGAAATAATCCGCAACGAAGTTTTGGAGAATGGAGATTCACTGGGATGTGAAGGGTGAATAGAGAAATCAGGCAGGTATTGTTTTATTTAATTCTAATTTGAGTTTGCTGACAAAGGAATAGGTTAAATATTGATGGTTGCAGCTAATCAAGTATCTCAACAAAAGGAGATTAAGAAGAAGTAATGAAAGAAAATGTTAATGATTATGAGTGGAAGAAAAATCAGCAAGAAGGAATTGTTACTGATAGCTAAGCTTTCTATACATGCCTTGGCTCAACTATAAATTGGTTCAGGGTGCTCACTGTAAAACAAATTGATGGCTTGTTTTTAACCAGGTTCATCAAGGATCTAATCAAATGCATATACATTTTTGGATCCACAAAATCAAAATCTGAGGTAGAATCAAACAGTTTCATCATATTGGTCACCATCGGTGTAACCATTGACTTGCAGTCCATCATATCAAATTTCCTTAAAAAAACTGGATAATGTTCTTCCTCTGACCTAGGAAGATTTCATCTAGTTTTTGATACACCTTCAATCCCAAGAAATAGTGTAATTGGATAAGATCCTTCATATCAAACTTCTAAAGCTAACTCTTTTTGACACTGAAGTATATCCATCTGAGTTAATCCAGGTTTCTTCCTCTATCTCACAGGAAAGTTCTTCTACAACTTTTTCTCCCTCTATTACGTAAGCAAATCCTTCTGCTATTGTTGCTTCCTATATCATGTAAGTGAGTCCTTATGTTATTGTTCCTCCCTCAAGACTAGAATCTCTAATAATCATATGGTATGATCCTGGATGTCTTAACAATCTGTCAATATTTCTCCTCAAACATCAAACATTCTTGCTGAGTCTATGCTTGAGTCGAAGAATTTTTCCATTTAGTGACTGGAGAAAAAACCTTCTCATAGTCCACTTCCTCTTATTGATAGAAACATCTTGTCACAAGCCTTATTTTATTCTTCCTAATGTTTTGATCTGCTATGAGAATCATTACCTTGGCAGCCTTCACGATGTACATGCAAACCTCATTCAAGAGGCCATGGAAGAAACAATCATGACCAAGAAAAAAATACAAAGATAAGAGGATGACCAAAGGAATAATAATAATAATAATAATAATAATAATAATCATGGGATAAAGATATGAAGTACTTATCTTTTGATTAAGAAAGAAACTGTTGAGGGTTGTAGGAAATTGTCAACTCCCTCTTGATCCATACCTCCTTGCAGAAATAAATGAATTCAATTTGCAATCTCATCAAGTTTGGATTTCTTTGTCTTCTTCTTAGGTGGATGCTCATCCTTGTCCTTAACATAAATTATTGATGCATACTTCCTTTTATTGCATGAACTATAAGGGATAGGGTTTTTACATCATGCAGATTCATCGAGCTATCTAGCCATACCCAAGGCTCAACAACAAGATAGCATCAATACCAAGTCATTACCCAAAGCAACGTATTTATTATATTTCTTCCACTGGCATGAGGATGGAGCTCTATCATAAAATAATAAAGATGCCCAACAATGATGCCCATAAGATCCATAAGTAGTCGAGAACCAAAAATCACTTTCAAGGCTAACATTACCCAAGGAAAATAGAAACCATTGAGTGCAAATATGCCAAATATGTTGACATGTGCATTTGGATACTCCCTTGAAAACTGTATACAAGCATGAAAACCAAGGATATTCCCAGAAATGGTGAACTCAAAGTTAGAATAGAGGAAAATACAACAAGAGACAATGTTGCAAACATCATCATCCACCAAAAAAATCGTTTGTTTATCGAATTATCCTTTTTCGAACTGTACACCATACCTTGCTATTAATAATAGGTGAATGATAAAATTGATAGAAAGAAAAGGACCCAAAAAAAAGAATTTGTTAACAAGCCTCCATATCTATAATTTCTTAACCGATAGATTGTAATCCAGATAAAAATAATATGGATTAATCAATCCCAACTAAAAGTTGTGGTAGTTAGAAGGTAAAGGGTTCCATATGCCTTTCTTACTAGAGAAAGTGAATTTTAGTAGTTTGTAGGGGAAGACATTTTGTAGTCGTCTATGTATGACACTTCTCGCAAAGTTGGATCCCAATCAAATAATCACCCATTGTAAACTTATGTCCATAATATTCTAGTAGATGTGAATGTTTTTTTAAAATATGAACAACGAATACCCTCATGGAAAATAATAAGTCACCTCTTACCTTTGTCTCACATTTAAAAATTAGTTTAGGTCGTAATATTCACAAAACTTTTTTCTGATTTAAACATGAAAGATTGCAATGAGCCATCACACAATCCCTAGGGCAACACCCTTGCTAGATGCTACAACAACCCTAATCCATTGTCTCCTTAACTTGGCCTGCTACAACACTTCTGTTCTAGTCTTTTATACCCTCGACCTAACCTCATCTCATCTTTTTCAACATCAACCAACCTATTTCTTGATCCTTGAGGCCCTAACATGGCCTTATAGATCCCTGTTCTGACTTTGGTTCACTTCTAATAACCTCGGCCTCACTTAAATAAACCTCAACCAAGCCTATTTATCACCATCGAGCTGCTACAGCATGTGGCCCTCAGCCCTGTGGTCTTAACCAACATTCAGAAATACCTAGAATGATCCTCCACAAACTTGGCTCTCTAACTGTTGAACAAATTCTTGACTCAACCTTCTTGAAAAATTGCAACTTCTCTCTAGGATATGTGGCCTTCTTGGACATAACTTGGCCTCCTCTATGGCTCTTTTACTCCAAACATGAAATCATTCTCATTGACTTTAGGGGCTGCTATCTCAACAAAGATTAGTTACCATGTTGAATTTCTCTACAATGATGAACAATAGAAACCAATTTTTTATTCTGATAATCACTTCCTAATGGTCTTTAACCAAATTATCTTATGTCACTTATATCATTGATCAATTATGCACAAAAAATATCAATAGTAATGCAACAAAAATATTAATATCATAGAGAGGCAACCAAGCACAATAAAGACAACAAATTTTCCCTAGGAAACCCAAACTTGGGAGAAAACCCAACAACTCTTCTTCTAGGAGAAATTTTCTTTACCAAGGTTTACAAATCCAAATTGTCTATAAATTTGTACCAAAAATCCAAGTCCAAACTTTAGCCAAAATTGTCCTCTATCTGTTGACCCCACATGTGGCTTTTATAGAAGAGAGATGATGATGATGACTGATCAAATTAAGTTCGCATCATCTATATATATATACAAGTCGAATGGGCACATTTACCCCAAGGGACACACCCTTTCAGGGTGGGTTTGACATGTACCTTTTGAGCCTACATGAAACCCAAAAATAAATTTATTTTAATTTAATTTCCATAATTCTGCTAGGCCAACTTAGGAGACCTCTTATCATGAAGGAATACCTCTCAATGCTACACAAAAATCAATAGGTTCAAGAATAACGGATGTGTTCTAATGTAGTCTCATACTGATGGAATGTAATGATTTTTAAAACCAAGTAGTTTTCTAGATTGAATAATTATCTTGAAATTATGTTGCAGGGTACCTATAATTTGTTTAGCCATGAGTAGTTTTTTTCCAAACATCCTCTTCTAATTGTCACCTGGAAAATAAGTGTCAGGGAGGCAAGTTAGAATTTCATCTGTGGACTAGATAAATCTGCCAAGAAATCATGTACTAACACTCTCCACATTAAAATCATGACTACAATTATACTATTTTTGGTCTCCATTGGACATGATTGATGAAGATTGTAAGAAGCTGAGATGAATTGATGTAAAGATCAAAAGGAGGCATTTATTCATAATATAAATATTGAAAAAACCACCTATGACTATGCAAATTGACATCTTTTCAAATAATTAGCATTCTCCAAATGTTTACAAATACCAACAAATGCGTTGCATTTGATCTTGGTCAGGTGTATTCCCTGTGGTTGTAATCATCATGGAAAAGGTCATTTCTCCATTGATACCATCAACACTAGTATTTTCACTCATTCAACTATTGAGATCCACAAGAGGATTGGATGAAATGGAACAAATCGATAAAGAAACATAATGCATGTTAAATGAACAAACTAGTAAAACTTTATTGTTCTTGAAATTTAATGCACATTGAATAAACGAACCTTTGACCAACAAGCCTAATGTTCAAACATTAATCATGTGACCAATATTGTGAGAAGATGGACTATATTTTATAGATGTAGGTTTTATTATAAAGGGATAACTTATTTGGGTATGTTGGTTTAGGTCATGTAAGTTTATAAGAGTGTTCTTTACCACCACAAAACATTATCACCAATGAAGATCACATATAAGAGTTTAATTTGGTTGGTTATTTCATTCAACAAAAGAATATTCTATCTTTATGCCCATAATTCATAGATAGGAAAAAATTTACCCTCCAACTCAAGTTGTAAATTGCCTCTTCCCTTTGCAAAATTATTTTTATTTTTACCCAATATGGCTAATTCTAATTTATATATGTCTTCTATAAACTCCACAAACCAAACATATATGTTAATTATGTGCTTCGATGCTCCCCAATCAAAATACCAAGTTGAAAATTTGACTTTGAGAAGCACTAAAGGCATTTAAAAAAAATTAATCATCCTATTTTTTTAGTAATATTGTTTGTTTTCCAATCAACATACCATCCTCCAACTCCTAAGGAAATTATAAAATAATAGTGGAAATAATAAAATAAGATTAGATTACATCATCAAATTTTAGAGGGAAAAAAGAAAAAACTACTTTGCTATTGGGTTCTTTGTATGGTCTTTTGGGTCTTCAATTGGGGCTTACTTCGTTGGGCTGATGTTATTCCCATAATTTTCCAAGGGGTGGTGGTTTCTCTGCAATTTCATAAGTTTATTTTGTGGGCATTCTTGGCTTCAAGTGCTTTGGATGCCTTCACTGGTATTCCTAGGTTATTATGCTTTTGTTGGTTCCTTTCATATTTTAGAGTTGTGTTCTTTATTGTGGGGGAAATAATTGTTCTTGGCGGGAATTTTCATGTCGATCTATTTGTTAACTGAGTTTTCCCATGAGAGTTTAGTTGCCTGATGTCCTTCTGTTGTCCAGAATTGGGGTATCTTCTAGAATTTGGCCTTGTTCAGTGGTGTTGGCAAGACAATTTGTCGACATTGAGGTCAGGTTTGTAAGGGTTAGTGTGTGCTCCATCCTCCTCCTTTGTTGGTCGTGGGTCTTTTTGATGCTTAATGTGCTTTATGGATTCTTCAATCATGCCCCCTCATCAACGAATGGTGATTCAAAGGAGTGGTCTAGGAAACCTTAGCCCCAATTGAACTTGAACCTTTGCTTTTGATTTTGTGGACGGATTCTTCGATCATGCCCCCTCATCAACGAATGGTGATTCAGAGGAGTGGTCTAGGAAAACTTAGCCCCAACTGAACTTGAACCTTTGCTTTTGATTTTGTGGGTTCTTTTTTTGATGTTGTTCCTTTGGAGGTTCAACGAGAAAATCTTCTCACCGAAGGAGGAAGGTTTCATTGTTTCAAATTCGGCCTCTGGGGACCTTACTAATCCCCCTTGTGATCCTAGTGAATATATCGATCCCCTTGTGGATAGTGTTCTAGATCTCACAATTATCCCCTCGGAACAGGAGTAACTACAATTGTCTAATGTTTTTTGTTCCTCTTTTGTGTAATATTCATGTGGAATTGGGTGGATTTTTGGTAGCCTTTAATTAGTCTTTGGTACCAACTTATCTAATGGGAAGCCAAGAAATGGAAATTGGGATTATGTTCAAGAGACCACTCTAAGGTGTGGGGGTTGTTGTAATTCGAGTTTCTCAAAGACTCCTTTTTGGCCACCTACTTCTGAAGTTTATGTTGAATTGGTGGATGTGTGGTGTGGTGCAAAATTGTGATGTTTGTGATTGATTTTTGCATGTTTGTAAGGTGTTTCTGGATGACGGTTCACTCCCTCAATGGCTTGCTCAAGAAAGTAAATCATGTTTTTTTGTGGCGAATTGAGTTGGTTTGGGGTGACCCAGAAGAGGGACGCCTCAATTTTTCTTTTCCATGCATGTATCTGGACAATGTAAATCTCTTTCTTGGTCATGGAGGTGGATGATTTTCTGGTGTATTGCAGTTTGGAAGTTTGTGTGGTTGATGAAAGTGCTCTTCTACACCACCTAGAGTTGGTTTTAGGCTGATTGTGAAATTTTTGCCTTCCTCTTTGTATGGGTACTTTCCAGGTCTTTGTGTTGGCTCTTTAACTATTTTTGTATTGGTTTCGTCTTAGTCTTTGGGTTGTCTAGAATCGTGGACTATGGTGCCATGTTGGTTTTTAGGTTTCTATGGTGGATCTGTGCATATGAGACACAATCTTTTGTTAAAATCTCTCTAATTTTTGTTAGATATCTAGATATAAATATGATGTACATTTCACTTTATTAATATAAAATCTCTTGACGCTACTTAGAAAAAACCTAAAATTATTTAAATTAAAATACTTCAAGTTTCACTTAAAATTATTTCTAACTTATAATATAATAAATGTAAGAGACCTCCCTAAGGTCTGTTAATAGATCTAATTTCTTCTAAATTAAATACGATAAGAGGCTTTAACTTACCTACTTACATGGCTTTTAAACAAATAAAATTTTAACATTTACATTATAATCAACATAAATTAAGGTGAATATTTCATTCTAATTAACTTTACAAGAGTAGTCTATGGAGGAATACCTGTACCGGTGGCTGAAGGAGATACCTTTGTCCTGCTGCTCCTGCTAAACGCTCTTTTTTACGGACCCAACCGGGTTTACCTCCCAGCCAACTAAGAAATAATCCCTAGCCTAGGAAACCTCCACAGGTTCCCTAGCCCTCTAAGCCCAAGTCCAACCAGATATAGTGTGTGTGTCCAAATGAAAGATCCAAACCAAGATAACAATACTTCCCTCCTCTCAACAACCCAAGAAACCTCCACAGGTTCCTAAGGTCTCCAAAAAACACAACAAGCCCAAACAATCACAACCAACCCCCATAATCATAAGTAAGACCCCAACCCCCCTTTTCTTCCTTCCCCCTTCCCTTTTATACCCTCCTTCCCTTCTCCATCTCAACCACCTCTCATTAATGTCATTAACTTCTCATCCATCCTTACAGTTGACTTCTCTTCTCCCAAGTAAGCTGGGAGTACATTTGGAAATGTGACATGAATATAAAATTGGGAATTTAATGGGAAAGGACCATGTCTTCTCCCAAGTAAATCTGAAAAGTACATTTGGGAATGTGAGGTGAATATATATATTGATAGTTAAATGGAGAGGACTATGTCTTCTCCTAAGTAAATGTGAGGGTACATTGGGGAATGTGAGATGTAATTACATGGAGAGGACCATGTCTTCTCCTTAGTAAATGTGAGGGTACATTGGGTAATGTGAAATGAATATATATATTGACAATGAGATGGAGAGGACTATGCCTTCTCCCAAGTAAATGTAAGGGAACATTGGGTAATGTGAAATGAATATATATATATATATATATATATATATATATATAATGAGATGGAGAGGACTATGTCTTCTCCCAAGTAAATGTGAGGGTACATTGGGTAATGTGAAATGAATATATATATTGATAGTGAGATGGAGAGGACTATGTCTTCTCCCAAGTAAATGTGAGGGTACATTGGGGAATGTGAGATGAATACATATATTTTGAAATATTGGAAGGATACCATATCCTACCTAATATTCAATTTGAGAAGGTAAGTGGGGAATTTTGAATAATGGAAATCATGAATTTTATATTATACCAATATTTCTCAATATTTTCAGATAATGTACACATTAACAAAATTTGTAGGATAAGATTTAAGTGGGGCATTACATACACCCCTCCTTCAGAAAACTTCGTCCCGAAGTTAGAATGAAAAGATGCAAGGAGTTTGAATGCATAGCAACCAGAGAGAGTTATAGCAATAAAATTTGATAAGTCCAACAATCACATTTCTTCCAATCAAGAGTCTCCAACTGATATATATCCTCCTATCCTCCTTGGCCTACTTCCGTCCCCACCATATCCGTCCTCTGCTACTTTATCAGTGGCAACGACCATACTAACCACTGATAAAACTGACATGGTGGAAGCGTCGAATACATCAACCTAACTTTCCCAGCAGGAAACTGGAAATCGTCATCACACGTCTAGGGGAGCGTGTCCACCACTGCCCTCCCACGATTCCAGGTTTCGGAGGATACACGGTGGGAAATGCCTCCACCCCTCCTTCAGAACTAGGGTCAATACCCTAATACAGACCACACTACAGAGCTGGTTGGACTTGTCATCGAATAATCCAGTCAGGTTGTCTTGCCACCTGTCATTTGCATTTTACTCATGTCATAAGAGTGCATACCAAGTAGATACCAAATGTAATAGAACAATGTGCATTATACCTTCCCCATGAGATGTCTTGACCTTCCCTCAATGGAAGAGTAGCTCCCGGCTATCATATAGTTCTTTCCCCCTGCGGGTTAGCTCTCATTCATGCATTTATATAACAACAATACATATAATCATCACATTATTAAGTCTAGTGTCCACGTGTCAATTTTGTAGTTCATACTGGAAACAATCATAAGTTCACTGCATCATTCATTAGATAAATCATATCCACTTAACATAGGTAGTTGTCTAAGTCAAAACGGGCATTATAAACGCTCATGTTACATCCTTATGGAACTCCTCAATAATGATTAGAGTTGAAACAGACTCAACTGTCTGTCATGGAAAATAGCATTTGGACCTGGATATGCTATAAGGTGGTACCAAAACCAAAATAATGGCAAGCAACGGATTAGTGCACTATCAATTCCACTAGAAGGTGCTAGTATAATTTTCATGCATATAGTTTCTTTAAAACCTTAGTGAATATAAAATTCTCACTCTTCCAATTTGATGGTTTTTCATCTTCCAAACCAATTAGTTAACCTTGAAAATAAAAGACTCAAAACTTTAGAACTGTTTCCAGCATGATTTTCATTATTATTTTTTTGTAAATTGAGAGAAATGTCCTCCAAATGTCAAAGGTTCAAATTTATTATATATTTATTCATTGTTTACTAGTACTAAACAATTTCATGATATATAATGCAGCTCGCAATATGACCAGACAAATGAGAAATAATTAAACGAATGGAATAATTGCCTATATTAAAGATGTTTTTTAAAGTAGAGTTGATTTTGAAATTTTTGTGTTTATATTTATATAATAATAAGCCATGTTTCCAAACAACTAAGAGGTTGCATGATTATTTTAATGCAAGAACTAAGAAGACATTAGCATAAACTGAACATAATGGTTTTTTGGAATAATATCAATATGATTCCACAATATTCACCATCCAATCAAATCTATACATTTTATGCATATTAATGTTTGTGGAGAAGAGAAGATGAATTTATAGAATCTTCACCATAATATGATGCATGGCCACAACACATAACTTATACAATATCACTAAGATATCGCAGTACATAAATGCCACTGACGAGAGATGACACTTAATTTCATAAGGTTAAAATTTGATTCGATCAAACTAAGGTCCAAGAATCAATGTTGTTTTGTTCAAACTATAAATGACACCCTTGTAACACATACCACATGAAAAATAAATGAATATTGCATAAATTATTATTAAAAAGAAACAGACTAGTTAATTGGTTAGGCATTTTGATTAGGAGAACTAGCAGAGGCATTCAAATCCCACAAAAAAATAAAAAAAACAGTCAGTTTTCATTATATTTTGGACACTGCCCTCTTTCAATCCTCTCTTTATTTATGTTCATGTGACTAAGTCCTCAAGTTAAAATAAAGGAGCTAAGAATTGTACATCAAGCAACAATTTGTGTCCAAGTACAAACAAAAACTGCATCATCTTGATGCCCTCGGATACTCTTTCTTGTGTGAGCCTTCAATTCAAGGGCTTTTCTTAAAAGCTTTCCCAAAGCATCATATTCTTGTCATATCTTCTATAGTCAACTTTGTCTCTTTGCATAATTCTCAAAAATGTTGTACAAGGGAAAACGGCTATAGGCTGGCATGTGACAAGAGCACCCCTCTCCAGTGTGGTAGGTACCTTTATAATATTGGATAAGGGCATGGGTTGTTTGGAATTATTCTCATCATTCTGTTCATACTTCCTATGCTGCATAACAATGTTTTGCTTCCATTAGTACTTAGCTGAACATCCAGTGAGTGGGATGATTTTCATTTCGTACTTGAAAATAAGCCAATCAATTTGAACTCAACCAGGGTAAACTGGTCGTTGGAAGTGACACTCACCCAAAACAATGAGATCCCTTAGAAAGGAAAAACATTTAATTTTATCTTTTCACATTACATCAAGGAATTATTCCAATTCAAACAACCAGCTTTGGAGATTAGTATTCCATGATAAATACAAACACTATAATATTGTTGGACATAATTTCCTCATCATAATCCAGATCTTTCCTGGTTAATGAAAGTCAGGGTTTTCCTGGTATTCAGATGTTCAAGGATACCTAGGTGAATATCTAATGTACATGATTGCAAATGGACAATAGCATGATTGGAGATTTCCTACTAATGAAGAAGGGATTTAAAATGAATTTGAGTATCGTTGAACAAGCAGTCACACCTTACATACAAAAGTGAAAGAATAGGTAAATAAAATCTGACGACCTTAAAAAAAAACGCTTTTACAGTCCCAATAATGATATATTTGAAGAAAATTGTAAAATGTTCCAAGTTACAAAAATATGAGACACTAAAGCCCATGTTGATCATCTTCCACCAGAGAGCTCGATTGCATCCTGGTTATATACAGAATCCTCAGCCCACTCAAACCTTCGAGGCATCAGTTCATATTCTTGTCGACGAATGACTTCAACCTGTTGCCACTCTTCCCAATGTTCATCCAAAACCTCTCCTTCCAACATGTGCACAACTTCTGTCATTTTGGGTCGATCTTCTGGTGAGGTCTTTGTGCACAACAGTGCTACCTGAATCATTGCCTCAACTTCTTTTACATCATAGTTCTGCTTTAGGTTTGCATCTACAATAGCATCTAATCTTTTCTCTCTTTGTAACTTCTTAACATGATCCAATAATAGAATGTCATCCTCTTCCTCAAAACGTGAAAAATCTATAGCATGTTGTCCAGTGACAAGCTCCATCAGCAACAAACAATAGACACTTATAACCAGGGGATGATGACCCCTGGTTCCACAGACTTGAGTTGTAACATGAGTTTTCCTAGCATCAACCAATTTTGCTAGCCCAAAATCACCAACAACAGATTCGAAGTCTTCATCTAGCAAGACATTAGCAGCTTTCACATCCCGATGAATGATTTTAGGATTGTAGTGCTCATGAAGGTACTCCAAACCATGGGCTACACCTAAGGCTATATTTTTCAGAGCAGGCCAGTCTAATGGCTTTTCCGTAGGTTTGAGCTCCCTTAGCATATATGCAACACTAATGTTTTGTATATATGGATAGACTAGAAGCCGATCTGATGGTGCAACAAAAAATCCTATCAAGCATAGAAGGTTGCAGTGGACTGCCACACTAATCATCTCAACCTTCCATAGAAATGCTTGCTCCCCACCAGGGCTATGATAGTCAGTCAACAGTTTTACTACAACCTTTGTATTGTCTGCCAGCACTCCTTTATATACTTTGCCAAAACCTCCCTGCCCAAGAACATTCTTCTCACTAAAATTATCAGTTTCTAACTGCAACTCACGCCATGAAAATCTCTTTAACTGCCCAAAAGTGATTTTTTTTATCATCCTCACCAGATACATCAACAAAAACTTCTCCCTTATTGCATTGATGTTGGCCTTGGCATATCTCTGAGTTTAGTTACAAACTACTTGTAACTCATTAGTCTTCATATTGCTACAACTGCATATATGATGTGTATGATCATACTCTGTTTCAAGGATAGAGTCTAGCTACAAGAGTAGTCATAGCTAAGAAATACAAGAATTGTAATTATTAGTAGCAATACCAGTTTTAGCTATTCAAACCTTCCCATAGCTAGATTCAAAAATCTCGAAGCAAGCCAAAAGCTCAATAATAAATCTAAAATCTAACCAACTACCAAAACTAACCCCTGTAAGGGTTAATTGCAACAGTTCGAAAAGATAGGTCATGGACAGTTAATAGTTTAAAACTCAAGGAATCACTTATGAGCTTGAAAAGCATGTCAATATCGGTTGCCCTACTGACAAATTTAATTTTGATCTTGCTACATAGACAAGGTGAAATAGCCTGCAGTAACAGATGATTCCTTTTATCATGATATTTCTTTGGATTAAATATATTTCTAAATAGGTACATATTATCCAATTGCTTTACTGGCCACTATCTCAATTGTTCTGCGATTCGAATATGACAACTAGAAGTCATTTCCAGAAGGATACTTTCTGTTCTGGATAATCGTGGGACCTACCAGACACTAGAGTTCGAAATATTTTCAATACCATCTATAGCCACAGAACAACTAGAAATTTAGCAACATGCTTAGATAAGACTCGAGAGAAATGAAGCACGTACTATAAAGGGAATTTCAGCAAGTTCATCACAGGTCATCAATTGTTTTAAACTTTTATGAAGTCTGCCTGAGCATCATCAGCAACAAATAATAGACACTTATAAAATATTCTCAATCCTGTATGGTCAAAATCAGATGGACACGTAGTCTATTTAAGCCAAAATCACTATTACAATAATTCACCGTGAAGGGAGTCAAGTACTTGGATTTAATGCATAAGATCATCAGTGATGTAAACCTCTGCTGGGTAATTTTGTGTCCAAGGTTTAAATGTCTAGTAAAAGAATCACTCAAGAGTCAATATGCCCAATATTGCCTTTCTCCAAAACTTCTACAGTTGCTTTTTCCTGTATTCCTTGACCTCCCTGAATGGATAGCTAAGTCGTTTCCTGGGTTAATAGACTTGTACCCTTCTTCTTCCAACCAAAATCATCACACTAAAAGCAGCACAAATAGAAGGGAGAGATACACACACATAAGGAAACGCAAGAGATAGGATAAAACAAGGTATTTCTATGTTAACAGTTTAGAGCTTGTATATAAAGGCTTTAATAAGATTAGCACTCACAAAACGTACATGACAATCTTAGACAGGGTAGAAACCAGAGTGCCCTAGTAAACTGTAGGAGTTGTCCATTAATGCCATTCCAATGCTAGATTTATCAATAGGGTCATCATGTCCAATTTTACAATGAGGATGACCATTACATGATGTTTAACCACAATAGATGTGTCACTTATAAAAACACAATGGTCATACATGCATTAATTGGACCTATGGACAGCAACAAGACAGAGTGTTGACTGCTAATCAAATTGCCATGAAAACTAGCAACCATCCTAGTATGACTAACTCCCGCACTACGGTAAGAAAATTATTATCATGATTTCAGTCTCTGTTATGAAACCAGCTCAAGAAAAGATAGAAAAGATAGATCAACGCCTTAGAATTCAGCCTATTTGAGGTGGCAACCTCCTTTACATTACATAAATGAACAATTCTTGGATGATTCAAATGACAAAACCTCCTTTCTATATATAGGAGTCTAAGGAGTCACAATATAATCCAGCCGACCTAACAATAATAATATAAAGCCACAAAAATAACAATAGAGGGATTCTATGGGGCACAGTAATAACAATATGGGGGCAATAGGGGCACAACAATATTAATAAGGGGTATAACTACAATAGTAATGGGGTAATCACTAGTATTATGGGGACCCAACATGCCCCTCTCCTTTAAAAAAGTGTTGTCCTCAACACTTGAGTAGTTCTGGATACTTCTGCATAAAATTCTCATCCTCCCATGTGGAATCTTCAGCGGATAAGTTCTTCCACTTGATAAGATACTCTGAAATTGATTGATTTCGTAGTTGTCGAGTTCTTGTTTCTGTGACTGCTTCCGGTTCCAATATAATTTTTCCTTCCTCGTCAAGTTCTGGAAATATTGTTTGAACTGGGAGCTTGTCGCCTATAACCTTCTTTAAATATGAAACATGGAAAACTGGGTGCAATCGAGAAGCTGCAGGAAGCTCCAATTTGTATGCCATAGTACCAATCTTTTGCAACACCTTGTACGGACCATAATACTTTGGTGATAATTTATTATCCTTCTTAGCTTGCTTGAGGGACATTTTCTTATATGGTTGTAGCCGTAGGAATACCCAATCACCTACATCAAAACTTCTTTCACCGCGATGTTGATCTGCCTATTGTTTCATTCTATTTTGTGCCAACACGAGGTTATCCTTTAAGAGTTGGAGGACTTGTTGTTGATGTTCAATGTGATGTTCCACATCCTGAACCTTAGAATTTTCTCTTAAATATGATGTGATGGATGGTGGTTGATACCCATAAAGTGCCACAAATGGGGTCATTTTTGTTGCTGTATGGAAGGAAGTGTTATACCACCATTCAGCCGGAGGCAACCATTTGACCCATTGTGTCTGTTTATCAGATACAAAGCAACGAAGATATCCTTCCAAACATTTGTTTACAATCTCAGTTTGCCCATCAGATTGAGGAAGATAAGATGAGCTATGAGCTAACTGAGTACCAAGACAAGAAAATAATTATGTCCAAAAATTTCCAGTGAAAATGGGATCTTTGTCACTTACAATAATCTTTGGGTTTCCATGTAGCTTTTGAATTGTTTCCATAAATGCAGTAGAAACTGTACTGGCTTTAAATGGATGTGATAATGCACAAAAGTGTGCATACTTGGTAATTCTGTCAACTACCACCATGATGACACTCTTTCCCTCAGACTTGGGTAAACCTGTGATAAAATCCATTGAAACCTCCTCCCAATGTTGGCTTGGAATGGATAAAGGTTGTAATAGACTCGATGTCTTAATTGTTTCAACTTTATTTTGTTGGCAAACCAAACATTCCGCTACAAACTTTTGAATATCTGATTTAAGGCCATCCCAAAAAAATTCCTTCTTAACCCTGTGGTAAGTTTTTAAAAATCCTGAGTGCCCTCCTAAGGGAGAAGTGTGCAATTCCATAAGAATCTTTTGTTTTAGCTGGGAATTCTTACAGAGGTATAAGCGATCTTTGTACCATAACGAATCATTTTTCCAGCTAAATGTATCAGATGTACTGGAATCTTGTTGTAAATTTCGAATAAGTGCCCACACTTCTTCGCAATTCTTCCACTCCTCCCTTGCTTCATTTATCCAATCTGGTTGGATAATAGAAATGGCACACAACAATGCTTCCACATCCTCATCCTTTCTTGAGAGTGCATCTGCCACCACATTTTGCTTCCCTTTTTTGTAGATGATTTCAAAGTCATAACCCAACATCTTTGTGACCCACTTTTGTTGCTCTTCAAAGGATAATCTTTGTTCTAAAAAGTATTTAAGGCTATCATGATCTGTTTTTACCTTGAAGTGTCTTCCCATTAGGTAGGGTCGCCATTTCTTAAGTGCATAGAGTATTGCCAACATTTCCTTCTCATAAATAGCTTTGCTTAAAAACTTTCCCTTGATTGGATGACTTTCAAAAGCAATGGGTCTTTCATCCTGCATTAGAACAGCGCCAATTCCATTTCCTGAAGCATCACATTCCACAATAAAGGTTTTTGTGAAATCCGGTGTAGCTAAGACCGGTGCTTGGCACATTGCCTCTTTAAGATGTTCAAAGGCCTTTGCTGCTTCCAGAGTCCATGAAAATGCATCTTTCTTCAATAATGTTGTTAGAGGTTCTGCTATTCTCCCATAATTCTTAACAAACTTGCGATAATACCCTATCAACCCGAGAAATCCTCGCAGATGCTTTATGGATGTGGGTATTTTCCATTCCTTAATGGCTTTAATTTTGCTAAGGTCTACCTTAACTCCTTCATGAGATACAATATGACCCAGATATTCCACCTCCTGGACTCCAAAGAAACATTTGGATCTTTTTTAATACAATTGTTTCTCCTCCAATAGTTGTAGCACCCTGTCAACATGTTCAACATGATCCTTCCAAGACTTGTTGTAGATTAGTATATCATCAAAAAATACTAACACAAATTTTCTAAGGAATGGTTTGAAAATTGAATTCATCAAACCTTGAAATGTTGAAGGTGCATTGGTAAGGCCAAAAGGCATGACCAAAAATTCATAATGACCCTCATGAGTTCTAAATGCTGTTTTCGGAATGTCTTCAATCTTCATTCTGATTTGATGATATCCTGAACGAAAATCCAACTTGGTGAAGTAAATTGATCCATGCAATTCATCCAGTAATTCATCAATGACAGGAATGGGGAACTTATCTTTAATAGTGAGCTTGTTGAGCTCCCTATAATCTGGACACATGCGCCATGATCCATCCTTCTTGTGCACCAATACTACTGGAGCATAGAAAGAACTTTGACTCGATTGAATTATACCAGCCTCTAGCATTTCTGCAACCATATGTTCAATTTCACTCTTTTGGACATAGGGATATCTGTACGGCCTGATGTTTGGAGGAACACTTCCTGGAATCATATGAATAGCATGATCATGATCACGCATAGGTGGGAGACCTTTGGGAGTCTCAAATACCTTGGAATGATTGTCCAGGACTTTTTGGAGATCTGGAGAAATAGATGATTCTGATGTGGAAACATCTAGCGAACATAATTGTGAAATTACACCGCTTTGCTCCTTTTTTAGAAGCTTTGTCATACCATTAGAGCTGATTATCTTTCCTGGTTTCCCTGCAATACCCCTTAATTCAACTTCCTTTCCTTTCGTAGAAAATTTGATGAAAAGTTCTTGAAAATTAAAAGCTATTGTACCCAAGGATTGTAGCCATTGGACTCTTAGTACAACATCAACACCTCCCATTGGAATGGAAAGCATTGGGCTAGTCAATACATATTCTCCCATGGATAGCTTGATATTATGGCACTTTCCAGAGCACTTTATTGTTCCTCCATTTGCAATCATCACTTGACACTCTGGTGCTCGATATAGGAAGCAATTCAATTCTTTTGCTACCTTACAATGAATAAAATTGTGGGTGCTTCCTGAATCAATCAACACTATTACCTTTTTCTTCTTGATTTGTCCTTCTATCTTGATGGTTTGAGGAGTGGTAATTCCCGCCAATGCATTACAAGATATGGTCGGATTTATTTTTTCTTCATCTAGGCTTTGTTCCTGGAGTATATCCTCTTCTTTTGACCTTTCTTGCTCCTTTTCTTCTTCCTCTTCACAATCTATGTAGAATAATTTCTTCTCAGCACACTTATGACCTTTAGTGTATTTGCTATCACAACTGTAACAAAGCCATTTTGCTCTTTTTTCTTCCAACTGTTGTGGTGTCAAACTTATAGGTTGTGGAAGACTAGGGGCAACAACACTTCCGTCTTTATAGTTGTGAGTGGTATGCTTCCTGGTTGCCATAATTTTGCTTTCCATTTTTCTTGCTAACCTGAATGCCTTCTCTAATGAATCAGGTTCCCAAAGGTGAACATCATGTTGGATATTATCCTTTAAAGACCCAATGAACACATCAATCCTATGCTCCTCTGGAATATCTTTTACCCTTATGTTCAATTTTTGGAACTCCTCAATGTGCTCCATTATTGAACCCTTTTGTTTGAGACTTATCAATTGGCTAAAAAAAGTGTTGCTTTTTGTATCCTCATAATGTGCTATCAATTCTTCCGTAAAAATTGCCCAAGTGATAAGTTGTTTACGAGAGCAAAGCCATTAATACCATACAAACTGATTTGGTTCCAAATATAAAGTTGCCATACGTACCTTTTGTGTGTTTTGCACATTATTGAGATCGAAGAATTGCTCCATCTGTAATATCCATGTTGCGGGATCCTTGCCATCAAACTTCCTCATATCGATTTTTGGAATATGGTGGGTCTTCGATCCAACATTAGAGTCTATAATCATGATTAACATTTCTTTTTTTCTCATCATGAGTTTCCTTTACTACCCTTTCACCATTAGTGACCCCTTCTTGTGGCAACTTCTTCAATTATTCCATGTTTGTCTTCAAATCTATCTTCAAATCGTCCATCTTAGCTTCTACGCCTTTCTTTAAACCATCCATCTTAGCTTCTACATCTTTCTTTAAACCATCCATCTTAGATTTTGTTCCTTTTTGTGCAAGTGACACTTGTTGCACTTGGTCTCGTAATTTTGCTATATCATGTTGCATTTCTTCCTCTTCTTCAGAAGTCATGCTAGAGCTTTCAGGTTGCTTACTAGGTGTTTGCATTTTCTTTCCTCGGGGCATCAATTACCGATAATAATGCTTTACTATGCCCATTGAATTCCTTCAAACCAAGCTTACGCAAAAATTTTAAAAAAACTACACACCTTTTTTCACTTTGTAGAAGCCTGATATTGAATATGATGTATCTCTCTAATTTCGAATCATCCAGTTCTGAAATTGTGATCTGTAGTAGCCTTCTGTGTCCTCTTTCCAATGCCACTAGTCTGATCCAAATTGGATTCTCCAAGAAAGAGTTATGCACAATCTCCCGCAGTGACCTGATTGTAGACTAGTTCAGTAGAGTGAACTTGTATGAAGTGCCACGTGTCACTGTTTCGACCTTTGACTCTAAAAATATATAAAAGAAAACTGCAGTCTGTCCTCTTTCTGTGCCTTCTTGCGAAATTTCAATCTGATGCTCAGAAAGAAAGTTATGATGGTTTTCCCCAGGTCACATGTTTGGAATGTAATTCAGGAGTCTGCAAAAAGACCACCTTCCTCAGATCATATCTCCGCAAATATAGCGTGAAAAGCTCTGAAATTCAGACCCGAGGTTCAACGCGATTTCTTCTCAAATGGATTATTTTTGCAACTTCTGAAACGTTGCATAAAAAAAGTTATAGCAAAAATGCCACGATGACCTGTTTGGAGCAGCAAAACCCTAGAATCCAAAGCTCTGATACCAAATGTTATGAAACCAGCTCAAGAAAAGATAGAAAATATAGATCAGCGCCTTAGAATTCAGCCTCTTCGAGGGGGAAACCTCCTTTACATTACATAAATGAACAATTCTTGGATGATTCAAATGACAAAACCTCCTTTCTATATATAGGAGTCTAAGGAGTCACAATATAATCCAGCTGACCTAACAATAATAATATAAAGCCACAAAAATAACAATAGAGGGATTCTATGGGGCACGGTAATAACAATATGGGGGCAATAGGGGCACAACAATATTAATAAGGGGTATAACTACAATAGTAATGAGGTAATCATTAGTATTATGGGGACCCAACAGTCTCAAGCATAACAATAGACTTACAAATGAAATTCAAAATGGAATCCCTGGTTTAAATGAGTTTATGGATGTTTATTTCTGCTACATTAGTTAATTGCATGCATGTACAAATTTTAATGGCCTTAAAATTTAATGGGTTCAAAATTCAAATTCATCTCGAATCTTTCAAAGCCAAGTGGCATTCCTGCCCTCAAGGTTGGGAGATCTTTCAAAGGGTAAATTACATGATGGTATCCACGGGTCTAAAAGTTGCCCTACTATTCTTTCCTTTTAAGATTCCTGCAATCATTAGTAGTCCCCTAAATGTAGGGTAGAAAAAAACTTTGAAAATGTAGTTAGAATCGATCAAATCCTGATCTCATTTATGCAGATCTCTAAAGGTAATTTAAAATACCTTGATATCTTTTATGACCATTCTCTTAAACGACCTAAAAAGCAACCTAATTTTAAATAATAATAATAATAAAACTGTTGGATGAAATTTTGTAAGCAAACCCTACATGCCACCAGCTGCCATCAACTCCAACTCATAGAAAATCACTTTGACCTCTTTGAGGTACCCTTGTATGGACTAAACCAAGCGTACATATTCAACTCAGACTAAGCAAAAAAACTCAAAAAGAACTCTGCAACAACAAAAAAATAATTCACAATGAGGATATATATTTTTTTTGCATTCATATTTGACACCAGCTAGTTTTTCCCTCCGCAGGCAGTCAAATTCACTAAGGGGCAGAGCCAAGACAAGTTTGATAATGGAGTACTCAGAGAACACATTTTTTTTACTCATAGAATGTAATTATTATACCTGTGGTTTCATATTACAGTGTCATCCTGCCCTTTAATGGCAAGTTTACCCAACTTTCTATATTTCACTATAGACCCAAGCCAATTGGCAAGGGAGCTTATAAAATTTGTAATCATTACAACTCCACTGGTCACCCCAGTGAAGAATGTTTCGAAGGGGAAAAATATTTGAACAAACCTTGGAAATACTCCAAAAGACGGGGATTAATAATCCTTTGTGTCAACAACCCAAATAACCCAAATCCATAGACAGTGACCACTGAGAACTATTACACAGATAAAAAGGATCACATCACACTACAAGATCAAGGATTATCTGTGGGCCATATATGTTATTAACTTAATTTTCGAATTTCAGTTAAGGTACTACTGCTTATTTCGTGTCCATCACTATTAATGTAATTAGACGGCAAGCTAGCAGTCCGAAGTGTTTAACATTTGGACAAGGCAGCTTATGGAAATATTTTTGAACTTGAGCCATTAAATGATGGTAATTTGCTTAACCAAGGATGGGCACACTCTCAATAGTCTGGTCGCAGGTTGGTGAAGATATTTGCACTTTTCAAAGTCGATACTTTCGGAATGGATTAATCCAAGTCCGAGAACATAAATCAACTTTTGAAACGGAATTAACGACTCCTCTAAAAAGGCACAAACGAAATACTAGAAGCAGGAAAAAGGGAAAAGAACAGGCAACAGGAAGGGAAAGAAAAATGTGGCTAGAGACTTTCAACTGCTAAACATGCAAATCCACCTCCCCTCCCATCATACACTATGTACATAAAAATGACTAGTAATGTACTAATGTACTGTCGTGCCAGAGGAATGAAACGAACTAAAAAAGAAACCAGTCTCTGGGTCAAGTTTCTAGTAACACACCAAGACTCTTTCAACATTATGTATCGCTCATGTTGCATTTTACTCTACCTAATACTGCTGACTTTTAGTGGAACCATCTATACTTCCCCAACACAATTACGTGACAAAATTATGCCATCCATAACATATGAAATAGAACGCGGATCCGCATAAAAGCACCCCAATATAGGATTACATATGTACGGGCAAGTCTCAAAGGACGATCCGGATAATAAAGAGAGAAATGATAAATTCAAAATAAAGTTTATTAGACTCAAACAAACCCTAAGACCAGAAATAAATGAAATTCTTCTACAAATATATTACTCTCGGCTATTGTTTTAAACATTGTTCACCACAATTTCTATAAAACAAACAAATCATCGCAAAATGGCATAATTGCGGTTATTTTTTTCCTACAATTAAATACATACCAAGTTCGAAATAATGTATTTCGTCTTTACAGAGTAATCTCATAATGACTATCCTAACATTACAGCTGAAATTTTCTGTTAACGTCTCAACTAATGATAAGAGACTCCTAGACAGTTGAACAAAATTCAAAACGCTGAGAACTTAAAGCTTCACTGCAATGGCCCGTTCCTTGAAAATAAAATAAAAATAAAAAGAGAAAATAAAACCCTAAAGTGGAATGAAATTAGGCAAGCGATGCACAAGGAAGGTGAATGTATCCACAGTACTATTGCCAGTCATTGGTTAAGATTTTTTGCTTTCAAATGCCAATCGTTTTGTGTTGGGCAGTGTATTTTCTTCAAACCCTCTACAACTTCAGAGGGCATTCCTGGAGCTCTCTTACCAAGAGCCAACCTGAACACCCATCAACAAGTTGTCTTCCCCCATTAAAACGATCCATAGAGGTTACAAAACCTACGACATTCCTTTATATTGCTCTTCTTACCCCTCTTCAAGTAACCCGTGCAGGGTTTGCAACCCCATTTCTTCTATTTTCTTCTGTACTGGGGCCTTAGCGGATAATTTATCCACAACAATAGTTAAGACAAAAATAGCCATATGAAAAAAAGAGTATGTATACACAGGGACAAAGTTTTCTCAGCCAGAATACAAATAAAAAACACATACCAACAAATCATAATCGTATACACCACGAGAATGAGCATATACACAGGGTTCTCTATCTATAAACCCTAAATCTAACTGAACAGAGTCACGTTAAGAGCCGATCCGCGACCATGGGCTTCTGCGTCTGAGAAATAGAAAGGCAATAGACATAGCCATAAGAAGAAATGGGATGGACGCACTGATGCCATATCCTTCTGCAATGCGTGTCTGCAATGCCAAAGTGGGTTTTGACTTTGAATTTGATTTTTAGCTGGCTCAAACATGGGTATCCTAGAATAAATACTTGGATACAAATTCCAATCAAGTGGGTTCAGACAAGTGATTAAAGCGTGCGAATTGGAAGCCAGTGATCAGGAATTCAAACTCCATAAAGTCATCTTCCTCGCAAACAAGACGTATGCAGATGAATCCATGCATGGACAAAGGATGCCAAAGAGTAAAATATATAATTTCCCTAATTCCAGTCAAGCAGGCAAGACTTGCCAGAAGCCATGTCCTCAAACCAAGCATACAGAAGCTCACTAGAAGCCCTAATTCTAATTTTCCTAAAATCCAAATGGTTTCATCAAGGGAAAGGGGCACAGTTGCATAGCGCGTTCTCCAGTGTCGTTGTCTTTTCGCTTGAGCATTTTCCGAACATCCTTCCCAATGATGTACTTCATCGTCTCTCCAACAACAGACCTCGTCAACATTCTGTGAGCTTTCAATGCAGACCCAACAACACAGCATGGTAATTGATACACCTTCCCTCTACAAACCTACTTGCAATCTCTGAACTAAGAAAACATCATATACAAAGAAAATTCGTTCATTCTGAACCCACATTGTCACCTCTCCCGTAACAAAATAGATCTGTAATGGTCGTGAGACAATTTACAGTGAAAAGTGAACCTTACAACGAAGTGTAAAATGCTGATGAATGATGAAGAGGGACTCGAAATTTTACCATTCATAAGAACCATTTGGCATCATCTCCATGGCTGATTAATAATTTGTTCACCTGGGCCAATGGTCAGAGCCATAAACAAGAATGAACTGCAGGAATAGCTCATTTCGTTAGAGCGTGTGGCTGTTAGCCACAACATTTTAACAGCCACAAGGTCGGAGGTTCAAGGCCTCCTTCTAGTGGTATTTGGGGTTTAGTGGGCTTTGGGTCTAGATTTTGAACCAAAGCTCTAATACCATGTGTAAGAGACCTCTCTAGGGTTTGTTAATAGATCTAATTTCTTCTAAATTAAATGCAATAAGAGGCTTTAACTTACCTACTTACACGGCTTTTAAACAAATGAAATTTTAACATTTACATTATAATCAACATAAATTAAGGTGAATATTTCATTCTAATTAACTTTACAAGAGTAGTCTATGGAGGAATACCTATAACGGTGGCTGAAGGAGATACCTCTGTCCTGCTGCTCCTGTTGAACGCACCTTTTTACAGACCCAACCGGATTTACCTCCCAGCCAACTAGGAAATAATCCCTAGCCCAGAAAACCTCCACAGGTTCCCTAGCCCTCCGAGCCCAAGTCCAACCAGATGTAGTGTGTGTATCCAAATGAAAGATCCAAACCAAGATAACAATGCTTCCCTCCACTCAACAACCCAAGAAATCTCCACACGTTCCTAAGGTCTCCAAAAAACACAACAAGCCCAAACAATCACAACCAACCCCCACAATCATAAGCAAGACCCCAACCCCCCTTTCCTTCCTTCCCCCTTCCCTTTTATACCCTCCTTCCCTTCTCCATCTCAACCACCTCTCATTAATGTCATTAACTTCTCATCCATCCTTACAGTTGACTTCTCTTCTCCCAAGTAAGCTGGGAGTACATTTGGAAATGTGCCATGAATATAAAATTGGGAATTTAATGGGAAAGGACCATGTCTTCTCCCAAGTAAATCTGAAAAGTACATTTGGGAATGTGAGGTGAATATATAGATATATATATATATATATATATATATATATATATATATAGTTAAATGGAGAGGACTATGTCTTCTCCTAATTAAATGTGAGGGTACACTGGGGAATGTGAGATGTAATTACATGGAGAGGACCATGTCTTCTCCTTATTAAATGTGAGGGTACATTGGGTAATGTGAAATGAATATATATATTGACAATGAGATGGAGAGGACTATGTCTTCTCCCAAGTAAATGTGAGGGTACATTGGGTAATGTGAAATGAATATATATATATATATATATATATATATATATATATATATTGATAATGAGATGGAGAGGACTATGTCTTCTCCCAAGTAAATGTGAGGGTACATTGGGTAATGTGAAATGAATATATATATTGATAGTGAGATGGAGAGGACTATGTCTTCTCCCAAGTAAATGTGAAGGTACATTGGGGAATGTGAGATGAATACATATATTTTGAAATATTGGAAGGATACCATATCCTACCTAATATTCAATTTGAGAAGGTAAGTGGGGAATTTTGAATAATGGAAATCATGAATTTTATATTAGACCAATATTTCTCAATATTTTCATATAATGTACACATTAACAAAATTTGTAGGATAAGATTTAAGTGGGGCATTACAATAATAATATGATGCAGGAGCATCCAGCTCAATATTATCATTGTATTCTAGTAGAAATAGGGGGTCTTGTGTTTCAAGGAAATTGGTTTCCTAAGTATTGGATTTATGTAATTATTTAATGTTTTGAGTGATTTTAATGAGTAGGAATTAATTGAATATTGTGAGGCTTTATTGTAAATGTTCTCGAATGTAGGAGAACATGAGAGATTTAGGATAGTTGAGGGATGAGAGGATTGAGAATTGATTGTAAAATCCTAGATTAGGAGTCAGTTCATGATTTTGTGGATTTGAGAGAATCCTTAGAGATGAGAAAGGGATTTTAGGATTTTGTTGAGGGATTTAGGGATCTAAACCGGAAAGTAGCTTTAGAACCCCATTGTATAAATGTAAGCCTAAAAGGCATGAACAGATGTTGGAGAGGTTGAATAGGAAAATAGAGAGCAGATTGGAGTGTTGTAAGCCTACGAGCAGATTAGGAAATAGAGGCCAATGATATTGGAAATCAGGGCAGAGAGACAGTGATCTCAGTTGTAATTCATTGTTGTAATTATAAAGATACAGAGATTAATTAAAATCCTGGTAGGTGCGTGATTAAGTATTGAATGACAAATTGAATATAATAGAATAGTGCATATATAAACTTATGCAGGTGAAGTGCAGTGAATGCAAGAGGCAGAGTTGAAGCGAGACACAGAGAGGTGGAGTTCAGCGAATACACAGAGGAGAGGAGCGAATCAGAGATTCGTAATGGATCCTCGAATCCATTGAAGGAAGGAGAAATCATTTGTGACGACATAAATCAAAGGAGTATGAGAGATTAAGCAGAAAGGAGTCACAGCAAAACTACGAAGGTGGAAGACCAGAACCTTTGAAATAAACCGGAAACATAGAAACCTTAAGAAATGGAGTAAAATTCAAGTGAAGCTGAAGAGCGAAGAAATTAAGTATTAACACTCAGCAGTCATTGGATCTGGAAGATCAACAGTTGAGATGAGGTCGCATCGGCGTAGGATTGGTGGAGTTATCAGAACCAAGCCTTGGGGGATTGCGATGAGCGAGCGCCAATTGACCGTGGACTATTGGATCGCGACCACATCAACGGACACGATTTAAATCGTAATCAGAAATTTGAGAGATCAAAGGGTTGGCGGTAATGGAATGTGATATCGCCAATAGCGATAAATCGGCGATCGGAATTCGGAATGATCAGGATCGGAGAGGAATCCGACATACGATTAGTGGACCCGAAAACGTTATAGGGGCAGTTTATTATGATTTGAGTTCCAGAATGTTATGTTATCGCATATCAGGTATGCGAAGGGTTCATGTGTAAGTTGACCGCGGAGGCAGCAATATAGTGATCGCGATAAAGGCATGCATCGGGAAATGTGACAAGGCTTACGGGAAGCAAAAAAGGGTATGTTTACATAGTTTTCCTTTGTAAATGGATTTATAAGGAAATTACGTCGAGTGAAGGGTTTTTATGTGTTATATATATATATTAAACAATGGTTTAAGATGGGGTTATATATATATGCGGTGATGGATTCAAAAAGGGCTTAATTAAGGTTTAGATGGGATCCAAAGTCCCGATAGAAGGAATTAAAAGCTTGATTAAGGTTTATGGGAGTTTAACAGTTTCGATAAGGAATATTTGAGGGAGGATTCATTAAAAGGGATAATGAATGTTTAAAGCGGGGTGATTGAGTTCTGATCCAAAGGAACTGTAAACAAAGGGGCCTTAACCATTCATATTTAGATTTGAAGTCTTTGACCATGTGGGTCACATAAATTCCTAGGAAATAGATTTATGCACGAATGTGCACATTGTGGGTATGCATAGGGGAAACCTTGCGTCATTTTGGTATTAGAGCAGAACTGCAATCAGAGCTGAATCATAAATGAAACATTTAGTATCAAGCAGAAGAAAGCAAGTATGTGTGGAAGTTACTGAAAGAATTCATAACAGAGATATTTGGAAAAGATGTGCATGAAGGCAAGGGAGATCAGATTCTAATCTAACAGTCAAGCAACCAGAGTACAGCTGGGAGAATGGAGAAGAACAGTTAAGTTCTTAGAGGCAGGTAAGGCAGAATTAAGCAGAGATTGCAGAAACAGAAAGAGTCCACAATGATGTTTTGGAGAATGGAGATTCACTCGGATGTGAAGAGTGAATGGAGAAATCATGCAGGTATTGTTTTATTTAATTCTGATTTGAGTTTGCTGACAAAGGAATAGGTTAAAGATTGATGGTTGTAGCTAATGAAGTATCTCAACAAAAGGAGATTAAGAATCAGTAATGAAGAAACTGTTAATGATTCTGAGTGGAAGAAAACTCAACAAGAAGGAATTGTTACTGATAGCTAAGCTTTACCAAGATAAAGTCGGAAGATTGGAAGAAAGGATCAGATTCTAAAATCTGATTAACAGTAGTTGAATATCGAGAAATTGTGCAGTGGAAGCATAAATATTTGCTGAAACAGATTTGCAGGAATGGTGAGATTATGAAGGTAGTTGAAGGTATGCAATTTTGTCTAATGATTAGAAGATATGGAATGAATGAAATTTTATAGTAAGATTACAGTAGTTAAACTTTAAGAGGGATGTTTGTAAGTTTTTGAAGTAACAGAGCTTGAAGAATAGCTGAAAGCTAGTGGAAAGGACAGTCCATTCAAAAATGCAAGTGAATGGAAGGACAAGATCAAACAGAGATCTTGAAGGTAAGATGATATGGCTTTATTCTAATTAGATTTAAGATTAGAATATTGTAGTCTTTGCATTGAAGCATAAGTATTATTGTAACTCCCAAAAGGCAATTCCACAGAGGATGTGGTTAGAATTGCTAACAGATAAAGGAAGTTGGTGAAAGTTTCTAAGTGAAAATAGAGATGTGGCAGAACCTTGAGGAATTCCAACAGCGATTGGATAAAGAGGACAGTTGTGTTCTTAGAAGATGCAGATGAGTTGAAGCCTAGAAAGAGGAAAGAAAAGTGCTCAAAGGAGGTTCCAGAGATAGAGAACCAATTTCTTGCCAAGAGACTGAGTGAGGAGAGCTTGGTGAGGTAAGTGGCAGCAGGACAGGACTTGTTGTTGAAGAGGCTTTAGTGCAACTCATAGTAAAGTGAGTGAGGAACTCATAGAGATGGAGAGGATGATGACTAGTGATAGTCATAACAAAGGTTCTGAAAGATACCACAGCAGAGGACAAAAGGAGAAGAATGCCAAGGAAAATGGCATACATAGACAATTAAGCAAAGAGGAATATGAGAGGGAGAAGGCTAAGATAGCAGTTCAACTTGAGGTGTTAATGGAGATGTTGCAAAGAAATAAAGCAGACTAGAAGCATGGTTATGTCATGAGAAAGAAAGTGAAGTGGCAAAGGCTACAAGAGAAGAGGAATCAGTAGGTGAATATGCAGTTGATGAAGGAACTAAGGGAACTTGAACAGGTTATAGATGCCAAACAGAGGATAGAGAAGCTCGAAAGAGTTGAGCTACAACAAAAGGAAGATGTTGAAGAAGATGTTGAAGTTTCGATATGTGAACCAGAAAGTGGACCATTACTTTTTGAAAGTGATGAAGAGCTAGAGGAGTTGAATCATATGAATGATTCGAAGCAGCCGAAAGACTTGATGACTGAAGCATCAAATAAGACCGTAAGGTCTTGTGATTTTAAAACGAATGATTTGTGTATGATTGCAGGTTTCAGAAAAGATAGATAGCCTTTTAAAGCTGTCAAAGATGTGAAAGAGTACCTTCCAGAAGATGAAAGTTTTGAAGCAGAATATGACAAAGAGGTTGGGAAAGAATCAGTTCACTACAATGGACAAATGTTGAAAGACATCATTGAAATAGAAGATGAGAAGGGGAGACTAGCTGACGGTCTCAAGAGTTCTTTGAGTTTGGATCAGCATACTGATATGCTGACATAAGGAGAGAAATCAACGCAACATACTGAAGTGTTGCTAAAGGGAAAAGAGGTACAGAGACATCATATTTTTAATTATAATGATTGTCTTATAATTAAAGATGTTGTTGTAGAAGCTGGAGCATATTTGGCACAGGTGGACAGCCAAATGGAAGAAGAAGAGGAAGAACATCTACTGAAGGATGTCAAGAAAGATTTAGCAAAGGAATAAGGACCACGTGATGATGGGTCAACAACAAATGAAGCAATGGGAGATTGTGTAAAATTTCCAATGTTCACTCCAAGTAAAATCACTGAGTTATATAGAGAATTAGACTTTCAAAGGAGAAAGTTGGAAGAGCAGAGGATGAATGTCCAAGATAGATTGCTGAAGAAGGATGACAAAGAAGTTGTCATAAATAATAATCCAAAAGGAGTTGACAGATGCAGAAACCAGAAGCAGGAAATTATTCTAAAAGACAATGTGGAAGTAGCAGAAAAGGTGCAGAACAACAGTAAAGAAGAGGGTAAGGGTGAAAAGGAAGCGATCAAGACAAGTGAAGAACAAGTAAGAATGAGAGTTCAACAATCAAGAGATGAAAACAATCAGGAGACAAAGGATATACTGGACAAAGAAATTGAGTTGATAAGAAGGTTAATGATGAAAGTGTCTCAGAGAAAGACAGCAGCAAGAAAGAAGAGGAGTGACAACAAGAGAAAGACAGTAGCAGACTATGAAAGAAGAGCAAGTGGAGCATTACAGCATAAGGTATGGAGACCTAGTGAACAACAGCAGACAACAACAGCAATAGAACAATTGACAAGCAAGGACAGATTACAAAATAAAGTTTGGGATGCAGGAGGAAACAATTATCCAGACTTATGACCAGGTGGTCATAAATTTTCTTACATGGGGAGTCTGAAGGAGCATCTAGCTCAATACTATCATTGTATTCATGTAGAAATAGGGGATCTTGTGTTTCAAGGAAGTTGGTTTCCTAAGTATTGGATTTATGTAATTATTTAATGTTTTGAGTTATTTTAATGAGAGTAGGAATTAATTGAATATTGTGAGGGTTTATTGTAAATGTTCTCGAATGTAGGAGAACATGAGAGATTTAGGATAGTTGAGGGATGAGAGGATTGAGAATTGATTGTAAAATCCTAGATTAGGAGTCAGTTCATGATTTTGTGGATTTGAGAGAATCCTTAGAGATGAGAAAGGGATTTTAGGATTTTGTTGAGGGATTTAGGGATCTAAACTAGAAATTGGTTTTAAAACCCCATTGTATAAATGTAAGCCTAAAAGGCATGAACAGAGGTTGGAGAGGTTGAATAGGAAAATAGAGAGCAGATTGGAGTGTTGTAAGCCTACGAGCAGATTAGGAAATAGAGGCCACTTATATTGGAAATCAGGCCAGAGAGACAGCGATCTCAGCTGTAATTCATTGTTGTAATTATAAAGATACAGAGATTAATTAAAATCCTGGTAAGTGCACGATTAAGTATTGAATGAAAAATTGAATATAATAGAGTAGTGCATATATAAACTTATGCAAGTGAAGTGTAGTGAATGTAAGAGGCAAAGTCAAAGCGAGACACAAAGAGGTGGAGTTCGGCGAATACACAGAGGAGAGGAGTGAATCAGAGATTCGTAATGGATCCTTGAATCCATTGAAGGAAGGAGAAATGATTTGTGACCAAATAAATCAAAGGAGTATGAGAGTTTAAGTAGAAAGGATTCACACCAGAACTATGAAGGTGGAAGACCAGAACCTTTGAAATAAATCGCAAACATAGAAACCTTAAGAAATGGAGTAAAATTCAAGTGAAGCTGAAGAGCGAAGAAATTAAGTATTAATGCTCAGCAGCCATTGGATTTGGAAGATCAATGGTTGAGATGAGGTCGCATCGGTGGAGGACTGGCGGAGTTATTGGAACCGAGACTTGGGGGATTGCGGTGAGCGAGCATCGATTGATTATGGACTGTTGGATCGTGACCAAATCAACAGTCACAATTTAAATCGCAATCAGAAATTAGAGAGATCAAAGGGATGGGGGAAATGGAATGTGATATTGCCAATAGCGATAAATCGACGATCAAAATTCGGAATGATCAGGACTGGAGTGGAATGCGACATGCGATCAATGGGCCCGAAAACGTTACAGGGGCAGTTTATTATGATTTGAGTTCCATAATGTTATGTTATCGCATATCGGGGATGTGAAGGGTTCATGTGTAAGTTGATCGTGGAGGTAGCGATATAGCGATTTTGATAAAGGTGTGCATCGGGAAACGTGACAAGGCTTACGAGAAGCAGAAAAGGGTATGTTTGCATAGTTTTCCTTTGTAAATGGATTTATAAGGAAATTGCACTGAGTGAAGGTTTTTTACGTGTTTATATATATATATATTAAACAATGGTTTAAGAGAGAGTTATATATGTGTGTGTGTGTGTGTGTGTGTGGCGATGGATTCAAAAAGGGCTTAATTAAGGTTAAGATGGGATCCAAAGTCCCAATAGAAGGAATTAAAGGCTTGATTAAGGTTTATGGGAGTTTAACAGTTCCGATTAGGAATATTTGAGGGAGGCTTCATTAAAAGGGATAATGAATGTTTAAATCAGGGTGATTGAGTTCCGATCCAAAGGAACTGTAAACAAAGGGGCCTTAACCATTCATATCTAGATTTGAAGTCTTTAACCAGGTGGGTCACACAAATTCCTGGGAAATAGATTTATGCACGAATGTGCACACTGTGGGTATGCGCAGGGGAAACCCTGCGTCATTTTGGTATCAGAGAAAAACTGCAATCAGAGCTGGATCATAAATGAAACATTTAGTATCAAGCAGAAGAAAGAAAGTATATGTGGAAGTTACTAAAAGAATTCATAACATAGATATTTGGAAAAGATGTACATGAAGGCAAGGGAGATCAGATTCTAATCTGACAGTCAAGCAACCAGAGTACAACTGGGAGAATGGAGAAGAACAGTAAGTTCTTAGAGGCCAGTAAGGCAGAATTAAGCAAATATTGCAGAAACAAAAAGAATCCACATCGATGCTTTGGAGAATGGAGATTCACTCGGATGTGAAGGGTGAATGGAGAAAATAGGCAGGTATTGTTTTATTTAATTCTTATTTGAGTTTGCTTACAAAGGAATAGGTTAAAGGTCGATGGTTGCAGCTAATCAAGTATCTCAGCAAAAGGAGATTAAGAAGCAGTAATGAAAGAAACAGTTAATGATTCTGAGTGGAAGAAAACCCAACAAGAAGGAATTGTTACTGATAGCTAAGCTTTCTATACATGCCTTGGCTCAACTATAAACTGGTTCAGGGTGCTCACTGTAAAACAAATTGATGGCTTGTTGTTAACCAGGTACATCAAGGATCCAATCAAATGCATGTACATCGTGGGATCCAAAAAATCATAATCTGAGGTAGAATCAAACAGTTTCATCGTATTGGTCACCATCGGTGTAGCCATTGACTTGCAGTCCATCATATCAAACTTCCTCAAAAAACTAGATAATGGTCTTCCTCTGACCTAGGAAGATTTCATCTAGTTTTTGCTACACCTTCAATCCCAAGAAATAGTGTAATTGGATAAGATCCTTCATATCAAACTTCCAAAGCTAACTCTCTTTGGCACTGAAGTATATCCATCTGAGTTAATCCAGGTTGCTTCCTCTATCTCACAGGAAATTTCTTCTACAACTTTTTCTCCCTCTATTACGTAAGCAAGTCCTTCTGCTATTGTTTCTTCCTATATCATGTAAGTGAGTCCTTATGCTATTGTTCCTCCCTCAAGACTAGAATCTCTACTAATCATATGGTATGATCCTGGATGTCTTGACAATCTATCAATATTTATCCTCAAACATAAAACATTCTTGATGAGTCTATGCTTGAGTCAAAGAATTTGTCCATTTAGTGACTAGAGAAAAAATCTTCTCATAGTCCACTCCCTCTTATTGATAGAAACATTTTGTCACAAGCCTTATTTTTTTCTTCCTAATGTTGTGATCCGCTACAAGAATCATTACCTTGGCAGCCTTCACGATGTACCTGCAAACCTCTTATCTTTGTATTTTTTTCTTGGTCATAATTGTTTCTTCCATGACCTCCTGGAAGTACTTATCTTTTGATTAATAAAGAAACTGTTGAGGGTTGTAGGAAATTGTCAACTCCCTCTTGATCCTTACCTCCTTGCAGAAATAAATGAATTCAATCTACAATCTCATCAAGTTTGGATTTCTTTGTATTCTTCTTAGGTGGATGCTCATCCCTGTCCTTAACATCAATTGTTGATGCATACCTCCTTTTATTGCATGAACTATAAGGGATAGGGTTTTTACATCATGCAGATTCATCGAGTTATCTAGCCATACGCTAGCATCAATACCAAGTCATCACCCAAAGCAACGTCTTTAACATATTTCTTCCAATGGCATGAGGATGGAGCTCTCTCATAAAATAATAAATATGCCCAACAATGATGCCCATAAGATCCATAAGTAGTCGTGAACCAAAAATCACATTCAAGGCTAACATTACCCAGGGCAAATAGAAACCATTGAGTGTAAATATGCCAAATATGTTGACATGTGCATTTGGATACTCCCTTGAAAAAATTATACAAGCATGAAAACCAAGGATATTCCCAGAAATGGTGACCTCAAAATCATAAAAAAGGAAAATACAACAAGAGACAATGTTGTAAACATCATCATCCACCAAAAAAAAAAATCATTTGTTTATCAAATTATCCTTTTTCTAACTGTACACCATACCTTGCTATTAATAATAAACGACTTATAAAATTGATAGAAAGAAAAGGACCCAAAAAAAGAATTTGTTAACAAGCCTCCATATCTATAATTTCTTAACCACTAGATTGTAATCCAGATAAAAATAATATGGATTAATCAATCCCAAATAAAAGTTGTGGTAGTTAGAAGGTAAAGTGTTCCATATGCCTTTCTCACTAGAGGAAGTGAATTGTAGTAATTTGTAGGGGAAGACATTTTGTAGTCGTCTATGTATGACGCTTCTCACAAAGTTGGATCCCAATCAAATAATCACCCATTGTAAACTTATGTCCATAATATTCTAATAGATGTGAATGTTTTTTTAAAAGATGAACAACGAATACCCTCATGGAAAATACTAAGTCACCTCTTACCTTCGTCTCATATTTAAAAATTAGTCTAGGTCACAATATTCACAAAACTTTTTCTGGTTTAAACACGAAAGATTGCAATGAGCCATCACACAATCCCTAGGGCAACACCCTTGTTGGATGCTACAACAACCCTAATCCATTGTCTTCTTAACTTGGCCTGCTACAACACTTCTGTTCTAGTCTTTTATACCCTCGACCTAACTTCATCTCATCTTTTTCAACCTCAACCAACCTATTTCTTGATCCTTGAGGCCCTAACCTGGCCTTATAGATCCCTATCCTGACTTTGGTTCACTTCTAATAACCTCGGCCTCACTCAAATAAACCTCGACCAGGTCTATTTATCACCATCGAGCTACTACAGGCATGTGGCCCTTGGCCCTGTGGTCTTAACCAACATTCAACATACCTAGAATGATCCTCCACAAACTTGGCTTTCTAACTGTTGAACAAATTCTTGACTCAACCTTCTTGAAAAATTGCAACTTCTCTCTAGGATATGTGGCCTTCTTGGACATAACTAGGCCTCCTCTATGGCTCTTTTACTCCAAACATGAAATCATTCTCATTGACTTTAGGGGCTGCTCTCTCAACAAATATTAGTTACCATGTTGAATTTTTCTACAATGATGAACAATAGAAACCAATTTTTTATTCTGATAATCACTTCCTAATGGTCTTTAACCAGATTATCTTATGTCACTTATATCATTGATCAATTATGCACAAAAAATATCAATAGTAATGCAACAAAAATATTAATATCATAGAGAGACAACCAAGCACAATAAAGACAGCAAATTTTCCCTAAGAAACCCAAACTTGGGAGAAAACCCAACAACTCTTCTTCTAGGAGAAATTTTCTTTAACAAGGTTTACAAATCCAAATTGTCTATAAATTTGTGCCAAAAATCCAAGTCCAAACTTTAGCCAAAATTGTCCTCTATATGTTGACCCCACATGAGGTTTTTATAGAAGAGATATGATGATGATGACTGATCAAATTAAGTTCGCATCATCTATATATATATATACAATTCAAATGGGTGCATTTACCCCAAGGGACACACCCTTTCATGGTGGGGTTGACATGTACCTTTTGAGCCTACATGAAACCCAAAAATAAATTTATTTTAATTTAATTTCCATAATTTTGCTAGGCCAACTTAGGAGGCCTCTTATCATGAAGGAATACCTCTCGATGCTACACAAAAATCAATAGGTTCAACAATAACGGATGTGTTCTAATGTAATCTCATACTGATGGAATGTAATGATTTTTAAAACCAAGTAGTTTTCTAGATTGAATAATTATCTTGAAATTATGTTGCGGGGTACCTATGATTTGTTTAGCCATGAGTATTTTTTTCCAAACATCCTCTTCTAGTTTTCACCTGGAAAATAAGGGTCAAGGAGGCAAATTAGAATTTCATCTATGGACTAGATAAATCTGCCAAGAAATCATGTACTAACACTCTCCACATTAAAATCATGACTACAATTATATTGTTATTGGTCTCCATTGGACATGATTGATGAATATTGTAAGAATCTGAGATGAATTGATGTAAATATCAAAAGGAGGCAATTATTCATAATATAAATATTGAAAAAACCACCTATGACTATGCAAATTGACATCTTTTCAAATAATTAGCTTTCTCCAAATGTTTACAAATACCAATAAATGCATTGCATTTGATCTTGGTTAGGTGTATTCCCTATGGTTGTAATCATCATGGAAAAGGTAATTTCTCCATTGATACCATCAACACTAGTATTTTTACTCATTCAACTATTGAGATCCACAAGAGGATTGGATCAAATGAAACAAATCAATAAAGAAACATAATGCATGTTAAATGAACAAACTAGTAAAACTTTATTGTTCTTGAAATTTAATGCACATTGAATAAACTAACCTTTGACCAACAAACCTAATGTTCAAACATTAATCATGTGAGCAATATTATGAGAAGATAGACTATATTTTATAGATGTAGGTTTTATTATAAAGGGATAACTTATTTGGGTATGTTGGTTTAGGTCATGTAAGTTTATAAGAGTGTTCTTTACCACCACAAAACATTTATCACCAATGAAGATCACATATAAGAGTTTAAATTGGTTGGTTATTTCATTCAACAAAAGAAGATTCTATCTTTATGCCCATAATTCATAGATAGGAAAAAATTTACCCTCCAACTCAAGTTGTAAATTGCCTCTTCCCTTTGCAAAATTATTTTTTATTTTCACCCAAATGGCTAATTCTAATTTATATATGTCTTATATAAACTCCACAAACCAAACATATATGTTAGTTATGTGCTTCAATTCTCCCCAATCAAAATACCAAGTTGAAAATTTGACTTTGAGAAGCACTAAAGACATTTAAAAAAAATTAATCATCCTATTTTTTTAGTAATATTTGTTTGTTTTCCAATCAACATACCATCCTCCAACTCCTAAGAAATTATAAAATAATAGCGGAAATAATAAAATAAGATTAGATTACATCATCAAATTTTAGAGGGAAAAAGAAAAAACTACTTTGCTATTGGGTTCTTTGTATGGTCTTTTGGGTCTTCAATTGGGGCTTACTTCGTTGGGCTGATGTCATTCCCATAATTTTCCAAGGGGTGGTGGTTTTTCTACAATTTCATAAGTTTATTTTGTGGGAATTCTTGGCTTCAAGTGCTTTGGATGCCTTCATTGGTATTCCTAGGTTATTATGCTTTTGTTGGTTCCTTTCATATTTTAGAGTTGTGTTCTTTGTTGTGGGGGAAATAATTGTTCTTGGTGGGAATTTTCATGTCGATCTGTTTGTTAACTGAGTTTTCCCATGAGATTTTAGTTGCTTTATGTCCTTGTGTTGTCCAGAATTGGGGTATCTTCTAGAATTTGGCCTTGTTCAGTGGCGTTGGCGAGACAATTTGTCGACCTTGAGGTCAATTTTGAAAGGGTTTGTGTGTGCTCCATCTTCCTCCTTTGCTAGTCGTGGATCTTGTTGATGCTTAGTGTGCTTTATGAATTCTTCAATCAAGCCCCCTCGTCAACGAATGGTGATTCAAAGGAGTGGTCTAGGAAACCTTAGCTCCAATTGAACTTGAACCTTTGCTTTTGATTTTGTGGATGGATTCTTCAATCATGCCCCCTCGTCAACGAATGGTGATTCAGAGGAGTGGTCTAGGAAACCTGAGCCCCAATTGAACTTGAACCTTTGCTTTTGATTTTGTGGGTTCTTTTTTTGATGTTGTTCCTTTGGAGGTTCGGCGAGAAATTATTCTCACCGAAGGAGGGAGGTTTCATTGTTTCAAATTCAGCCTCTGGGGACCTTACTAATCCCCCTTGTGATCCTAGTGAATATATCGATCCCCTTGTGGATAGTGTTCCAGATCTCACAATTATCCCCTTGGACCAGGAGTAACTACAATTGTCTAATGTTTTTCGTTCCTCTTTTGTGTAATCTTCATGTGGACTTGAGTGGATTTTTGGTAGCCTTTAATTAGTATTTTGTACCACCTTATCTAATGGGAAGCCAAGAAATGGAAATTGGGATTATGTTCAAGATACCACTCTAAGGTGTGGGGGTTGTAACTCGAGTTTCTCAAAGGCTCCTTTTTGGCCACCTGCTTCTGAAGTTTATGTTGAATTGGTGGATGTGTGGTGTGGTGCAAAATTGTGATGTGTGTGACTGATTTTTGCATGTTTGTAAGGTGTTTCTGGATGATGGTTCACTCCCTCAATTGCTTGCTCAGGAAAGCAAATCATGTCTTTTTGTGGCGACTCGAGTTGGTTTGGGATGACCCAGAAGAGGGACGCCTCAATTTTTCTTCTCCATGCCTGTATCTGGACAACGTAAATCTCTTTCTTGGTCTTGGAGGTGGATGATTTTCTGGTGTATTGCAGTTTGGAAGTTTGTGTGGTTGATGAAAGTGCTCTTCTACACTACCTGGAGTTGGTTTTAGGCTGGCTGTGAAGTTGTTGCCTTCCTCTTTGTATGGGTACTTTCCAGGTCTTTGTGCTGGCTCTTTAACTATTTTTGTATTGGTTTTGTCTTAGTCTTTGGGTTGTCCAGAATCGTGGACTGTGGTGCCATGTTGTTTTTTAGGTTTCTATGGTGGATCTGTGCATATGAGACACAATCTTTTGTTAAAATCTCTCTAATTTTGGTTAGATATCTAGATATAAATATGATGTACATTTCACTTTATTAATAGAAAATATATTTACGCTACTTACAAAAAAATAAAATTATTTAAATTAAAATACCTCAAGTTTCACTTAAAATTATTTCTAACCTATAATATAATAATAATCATAATCTAAAATTTATTAATTATGAGCCACATACATTTCCTATTAAATTATTAATCTTTTTCCTATTACAAACTATAATTTTTCACTACAAATTCAAATTAAATTAAATTCATATTAGTTTATTTGATTTTAAATAATAATAATAATAATAATAATAATAATTAAACCTCCCAAATTTTGAAATAATTTATTATTTATTTAATTTTAAATAATAACTATATTTAATTTCCAAAAAATTTCTTAATCATCTATTTCCAAAAAATTCCTTAATCATCTATTTGTTATACTATGACTAAAATAGCTCTATTGTGTTTTACGAAATTTATTTCTAATGGTTATGTTCAAAATCAAATTAAAAACATAATTTTAAAAAACCGAAAATTCAATAGGCTATTCTTTTTGGGCCTAATATCAAGGTATTAAGACCATTTCATATGCCTTTTCAAATGCAATAAATGTGCATAATAATATTGTGTCGCCTTTGCAATTACTAAATGTAGTGTTGTTAAAAAAAAAAAAAAAAATAGATAGCACATGTACAAATGGAAAATGGTTTATCATTGCTTACAATTTGTTACCCTAGGCATCTTTATTATGTGTTGAAGTTGCAAGTGAATATGCAAGTAAATCACTATTATTGTAAGGTGGAAAATGCATCTCTTTGTTATCCTAGGCATCTTTATTATGTGTTGAAGTTGTAAGTGAATATGCAAGTAAATCACTATTATTGTAAGGTGGAAAATGTATCTTTTTGTTTTTATAACATTGAGATGCATCTCTTTGTTTTTATAACATTGAGTGTTATTTCTATTGCAATAATACAAAGGTAATTTTTTCTTTTTTTCTTTTTTTTTTTCTCTCTCTAATTTATCGTTAGACAGTGTACATGATAATGATAATATTAGTATCTAAATATAATAATATATGTAGTTATAATTGTTTTGAATAAAATAATTCAATTTTGAAAATCATTTTAGAAGTGAAAAATGTATTTAACACTCTATCTTATTACAATTTTGCATAGAGTTGTATCTGTATCAATATAATTATCTCTAAGAATCAGGGCCTCGTCATTTGCCTATTATTAATAGTTTATCTTCCCAATAGCTTGTTCTTAGAGTTGCTATGACATTGAAACACCCATTATTATTAAATCTAGGGTTTAATTGAGGATTCCCCTATTTCACTATCTTTTTTATTCAATGAATTGAAAAGGGAAGCCTTTGCAACAAATTCTAAGGCATTTAGTTCACTTGTTACTTCAATGTACTCTGCAACTAATAAATTTGTTGGAAGGGCATGTTTCTTCACCATATATTTTATGTGGCACCTGATTTTCAACTATGCAACCACAAAGAAGGAGAAACAAAAGCGAGTGAAACTCGTAGGCAAGAATCTTAACTTGAGAATCCCTCAACCAACAATTAACCAACAAGGAGGTGGGGAATTTTCCTCATAGGGATAATGTACTCATTATAGTCTTCCTCATAGCTAGGTGTTACTGCTCATAAGGATTTGATAAAGAGAGTTAAATTTGGAAAATAATCTGCTTAACTTGCATCCCCCCTACTATAGCATAAGCTCTATGATCGTGGTAGTGGTCAACATGGATGGTAAGGTAAGGTAGTATTATTTTTTAGAAGTTTCTCAATGGAGTGGATTCTCCAACAGAAGCACTAACTAGAACAAAGGGAGTGAAGGCAAAGGAAACTAGACTAAAGGAAGGGAAAGTTTGATTAACTAGTTATAGGCATAATTTGGAAAATGAATCACCCAAAGAGCATAGACCTTAGAAGAATAATTTGTAAAACAAATTTATAGGTATTTATTGTACATTAATTAAAATATGTTTTTATTTACCAAAAATAGTGAGTGCAAATGCATTGATGCAGATAATTTCCCATTCATACTTGCAGTAGCATTTTGAGTAATTCAAAACTATGTCAATAGCCACCATAGAAATAGATGTTAAAGTATTATTCCCTACCTCTTCCATAATGCTCACAAATTTCTCTTGAATTTACAATTTTCCTAGATTTAGAACCAAAAAATGATAACTCGGTAGTGTTTTGAAAAACTTTTGGCGAGCATACTTGGTTGCATTGATAATTGAACCAATTTCTCTAATGCTATATTTTACTATAATAGGGATTTTGAAATGGAGGTTACAAGTTGGAAAGCTACAAACTAAGCATTTAGTATTAACATCTCACAATAGGTTCCATCTTCACTTATGCACATAGGCCTCACTCTTATAGGGGGCTTGCTCACTACCAAAATCCCTAGCAGGTCACCAAATCTCACTAGTGAGATTCCACTAAGTGAAAAATGATGCAAAAGTTGTTAATGCTAAGCTCAATGAAGCCTTTAGAATCAATTAATTGAAGTTAGATTGATCATTTTATATAAATGATTCACACTCTTCCTAATCATTTGAATACAAAAAAGTTCTAGTATGATTCAAACTTTGGCCAAATGTGATGCTAGGAACCAATGACACAATACACCACTAGAAAAACAATTACCTAAATCACTTTTCTTACATGGTTTGCTTGGTCACTTTTATGACATGTTTTGCATGATAAATTACTACATGTATAATACGCACCATGCCAAAGACTTTCTCCTCCATGAATAGTGTAGAATTTTGTATTACAATGTCAAAAACCTTGCAACATTTTTGTCAATATAGAGAGATTTACTACAATTTGTTGATGCAATTGCATATTTGAATGAAGCTATCAAAATTTAGTAGAGCAACACAATGATTTACTACCAAGTAACCATCAAGGTTTGTAATCAATGTTTTTGAATAAATATGTTGGGCTCTCACTGAATACTACCACTTGGTTATGGGAACAAAGCCTTAATGTCACCATCAGGTCCATGCAAAATTCATAACCCCAAAATTTTCATTTTTAAGAATACATGTTTTTACAACTGCCTCTATTTGAGGTTGAACTTGTCTAGAAAAAAAAATTAGTGAATTAATTATGTACAAATGGTATATACTTCTATTGATATAACACTATCATCGAGGTGTCTTTTAAAGAGTATACTTGAATGCACACACATGATTCGTGTCTGGAAAACATTTTCCGTAGACTTATGTACTAATGGCATAAACTTATATTATTATAACACTCTTTCATTCTATATATTTTTGGGGAATTTGGTGGTGGTAGAACACTAGTATATTTGAGGAGGTTCCCATGGACATCTATAGAACGTGCATTCAGATTGTTGCATATTACAGTGAGATTGGTCTTGTAGTGGATAGGAGGATTGATATACATATTCATCATAAACATGTTTGGGACAGATTCCCAAAGGGTTTTTTTGACTAGTCGACGTGCAATGGAATATGTGGAAGTGGTGCATATATTGTCTTACAACTAGGTTCTTTCTATCACTTTACTTGGAATAGTGGGGAGGGCATAAATACATGTGAAAAGATAATTGCACTATGGGGGGGGTCCTATTCTATGTAAAGTGGCTCCATATCGAGTCATTGATGGTATTTGGAGAATCAAAAGTGGTCGTGGATTGGGTTCACTAGAAATCAACTTTCGCACCTCATAAGCTCCTAAACTGGATGGAGAGAATCAAGGTGATCATGGGGCAATTCGATGACATACCTTTTGGATATATATTCAGGGAGCATAACACTATTGCAGACGCATTATCAAAAGAAGGCCTCAACAAACCACCTGGGGAGATTTTTTTCTCCGCATTTTGCAATGATTCAATTCACAGCTCAAGGCATTTTCACTTGCCTTAGACTCCTTGACACCCTTGGGCTCTGTTATTTTATTATCTAGTATATTTTTTTTGTTGGATTTGTGATGGTTGTTGCATAATTTGTATATCAAGTTAGGCTACATATTCGGATAGATGTACTATCTATTTTTTCAATATTATTTTGGACAATATCAAAATCTGTAAAATGCCCTAGCTAAATAGCTAGATGTGATGTCTATATTAAGAGGAGTAACTAGAATGAAATGATATAAGAAATATATCTACACTTGGTGTTATATATATACACAATATAAATATCCTTTTTAAATAGAATGATGTTGGTTTTTTCTTTCCCGAATAAAAACAAAAACAAAAAACAAAAAAAAACAACACACTACCATAAAAATGCCTTTTAATGACTGTAATTGAATACACACATGATTTAGGCTCCTTTTTTTTCTCTTGTATGAACGGTTTTATAAGTTTTTATTTGTAATGATTTTAAGCATTTAATTTGAGTCATATCATAACAAAGAGAAACAATGCAAAATAATGATACAAGTTACTTGCATAGATAATTAAATCATGAAACATATTATCTAATATCATTTGAATTATTTCATATAGGTTTCTTACATACTAATTCCGAGCCACTTCTACATAAAGATTTTAACCTTTATTTTACAATGATATAACAGAGTTAGTCAAGATCCTCCATTCCCTTAAGTCGGGCCAAGACACATTAATTTCAAAAAATAGAGATTACAAGAACTAGGGTAAGGTATTCAACCTACTTATTTTTACCATTTTAATTTATAAAGTTTTAAATTACATGGCCATAATGTAAATTGAGTTTTAAATTGCATGATTTTGTTTAACTTGTTAATTTAATAGGGTGTGTCTATTTTGAAATAGGCGTTTAGAATTTTAATTTAATTATCAATAATTATTAGGTAGATGGTAGAGATTTAACCTAAAAAAAAATATTCTAGAATATTTATTGTAGCATATACAAATCAATGTTGAGATTTATCTCCAAACTAGTTATGCCCTTTTAATTAAATTGATTAATTTAAAAAATGTCATATGAACAAGTGTCATATAAAGTGAGTTGTGGTTTTTTGGGCATGTGGTATTGATAAACCATGATACTATAACAAAACCTCTTTACATATTAAGAATATCTAATTAATTAAACTATTATTAATTATAAATATAATTAATATATATAAATTAAACATATATACATTTGAAAAAACATGGGACAAGATTCTTATCTATGGATATTTACTCTCATTTTACCACTGAGATTCTTAGTCTGTAAATAGACTTTGTTACAATACAATGGGCTAATACCATTACTTATCTATACCACATGCCCAAAATACCATAACTTATTTCACATGATATTTGTTAATATGACATATTTTTAATTAATCAATTTAATTAAAAGACCAAAAAGAGCATTACTTTGGATATTAATCTCAACCTTTGATATGTGTATACTACTAAGAATATTCCATGGAGGTTAAATCCATACAATCCACCTAATAATTTAAATCTCCAAGCCCTATTCTAAAATAGACATGTTTATTTGCATAACATTTTTTTTTTCCTATGTGGTTCATAGACCTTGGATATCAGTGACCCCTACATCCACTAAATATTTGTATCAAGCATATCCACCCAAAGACCTATATCCATGTTGTAGCTACTACAACACCCTCCAAAATGTTGGCTTACACTCAATTTCAGAACCTTCCTTGGTCTTACACATTGTTGTCGCAAACACCGAAACTCATTTCATGTATTTTCTTGAAAAAAATTTCTCTCCTTTGTAAGTTGGGTAAACTGTCATATTTTTGCATGATTGGTTGCACAATGTGTAGAAGCCTATTTTGGTTTTTTCAAGAGTCTATCTTTGTGTATATGGGTTGTTCTAACCATCTAAACATATGTCGCACTCATTTGCAAAGTTTTAAGCATCGTCGCACAAGTGTCGCCACAGTCGTCGCAAAGTGTATCTTGAGTGTCACACTTGTCGTCATTGGTCATAAAGTTGTCGCACTGAGGGAAATTAATTGGTCATGTGTCCTGGGTGATCTATGTTGTTGTGTCGTCAAGTATTTTAAGTGTGAGATCACAATCTAAGTATTATTACTATTCACATTAGTCTAACCTGTCTTACACTTAGCCATTTCTGAGAAGTCTTCCCAAACAAGAAACTTGGCTTCACTCGGCCTCCCTGAATTGTGCACTATGCAACCTCAGTCCTCTATCTATGACCTTGCCCCTTGGCACTGTGCAATGCATAGTTCCTGTCTCCCGGACTGCTGCACTGTGTAGTTTCTGGGCTCAAGCTCCAACCTTGGTCTCTAGAATTGCGCAATCCTTTCTCTCAGGTTGGCCCTACCTGTGCACTACACAATCACAAGCCTTAAGATCATTTCATTAGCCTCTAAACTATGCAGTTGTACAATTTCCCAACCTCCCTTATCTCCCAGAAGTGCGCAGTATGTCCTCTTAGTGTCCACCGCCTCAGCCTATCTCACTGGCTTCCAGAACTACGCATTTTTCTCCCTCAGTCCAGCCTGAACTACACACTACGTAGTCTCAGAGCTCAAGCCTCACCCTTGATTGCTTGAACTACACAACTGTGCAGTCACTGAGCCCTACCTCTCGACTTGTCACCTGGTTCTGACTCAGCCAATGGATCAAAATGCATCATCTTAGACTAGGTGGTTTTTAGACTGATGTCATCTCGTCATGAGTGAATTGCAGATACAGGTACCTTACCATGCTATGGAGAGATGATGAAGAAAGGGATGAAGGAGGGAAACATGTTGAAAGACACTCTTGTAGTTGAACATGCAAGTTGATCAATCACAAAAAATCAAAGTGACATCAGTTTACGATTGTAACTCAAGACTTAAGATCATTGAAGATTCCTTATCACCAAGTCATATGAAGGTGAAAAGAAGCACATTCTCAAGTAGACACTCAACACATATCAGAAGCAGTGGCTTGATAATGCCACATCATCAAGCAGTCCATGACAGCAATGTCATGTCATGAGTTGTCATATGCCACATCGTCATTGTGGATCATGTAAATGGTATTCAAAATGTATTGTAAAGTGGAAGTCCAAAGGACACACATGGAATATAAAGAGTCATGTAAGTTGAAAAGTCATAGGAAGTCAAATAGTCATGAGGGTAGTCAAAGAGTCACAAGGAAGGGGAAGCATCACCCCTTGGTTATATATACTCCCTCATTGTATGAGCAAAATACTTTTCACCTTGGCTCCTCCCGCAAGGCATTAGAGAGATAAGCTAGTTCTTTTGAGGAGCAAGGAGTGGCTCCAACGCTCCATTATTGGAGCTAGTGGTGTTCATTGTATACATGTGTCTTGGAAATTTTATTTAATATCAGAAGCTCTATGGGCCAACACATTCTCCATGCATGGATTATGGATATTTGTAAGAATATTTTGTGAATGTTTGTAATTCATTTTTGCTTTCATATGTGCTAACGTAGTTGAACTATTTCGGTTATTTTGGTAATTATCATATTGAGAATGCGTTGTAATTGCTATTATCGTTGTCACATCCTCGTAGACTATTCCACTGGATATTAGACAGATCTTCCTCATTATATTGGTTTCAGTGATCGTGGCATCTTTGTGGACTATTCTGCTTGATGTTGTATGGACCCTTCTTGTTCGTGTGTGTCTCTACTAGGGTGGTACTACTAACTCTCTCTTAGAGGCTCACTCTCCGCAGTGAAAGGACTTTGACACACATACAATCGAACAATCACTAGACACAACCCTTTTCTTTTCGAAGGCACTGCGCATTCTTCCCTCTTGCTGATAGTTAGAGCGAAGGAAAATATATAAGAATACATGGAAACCGGGCTGATATTCCAGATGGGGCTCCTACTCCAAATGGCATGAGGTCTAATTGGGACTTCACATCGGGGAGACCCCCTTGGTTGACAAATTTCCAGCACCGTCAACAATGGTGCTAGAAGGAGGGCTAGATGACAAGTTGAGCCCGTTGAGTCTGTTTTCAATCTCCTATCATAAATGGATCTTTCCAAAATCATAATCCCAGAGTGTTTTTCCAGCCTACCTCCTAGAAAACTTTCAATCTTTGCGGAGTTTGTTCATGCCTTGTCTCAATTCAATTTTAATGTGAGGGTGGTATATTTTTATCCAGACACATAAATGATTTTCTTGGGTTTTGTAAAATTTTCCAAATCGATGATGGAGATGTTATGTGTATTATATTCACCCTTATTCTCAAAGATCATGTTAAGCATTGGTGTTATACCTTACCATCAACTACCATTCATTCTCTTTGCCATTTTACTAAGGAGATTCATCAAGCTTTCAATTGGTATGATAACTAAGATGTTCACAAAAGAATCAATTAATTCAAAATGGATCTTGATGAATCAGTTGAGAGTTTTGCTAATAGATTCCTTCATTTATATTATGAGTTTCCTGAAGAAGTTGTTAAGATTTCTATAAGAAAAAGTTTGAACATTTGGTTCAAGTTTCTTTGAATCAGTTTGAATCTAAACCTCCTGATGTTTTCACTTCCCCAACCCTTGTGAATCATGAGACACCTCTAATTTTAGAGGAGGAACCTATTATTCCTTTTGTTCTTGTCCTCCTCCTTTTCCATTCCTAATGTGGGTGCCTCCTTGCAGTGATTGTAAAGTTGGGAAACCTACAAATCGAATTCCTAATCTATCTTCTCATTCTTCTTCTGCTTTTCACGATTCAAATTCAATGGAGGAAATTCCAGATGGGTCATGGAGCCTACGGTGAAGACTAACTCCTCCATTCTGTAATATGATATTATTGTTCATAATTTTAGTCTCGAATCTTATTTGGATTTCTGTTATCCTCTATCATCTATAGGACATGACTCTTTGTACCATTATCTGCGTGAGCAATCTGTTCCACCATCTATTTTTCCACACTCTCTTGATTTTCACGTTACTGGTTCAAATTGTGATTAGATACAGGGAAATCACATTACACATGTAGGGGAGGAGGAAAGGGAAGATGCTTTCAATATTTCTTCTATTTTCCAAAATCCTCCACGTGAAGATGATGCACTTCCATTATTGGATGATTTTCAATCTACTAATCTCGGTTGTGAAACAAATGTAATCAATTATTTCGATCAATTCGTAGCCTCGGGAAAAAATCATTCCAATGATGATGACTTTATTGATGTATGCAATCACGAATGCCCAGGTGTATCAACTGATCTTTTGGTTTCTCATGAAGATTTTACTTTAGATCCAAAATATGATTCAGTCAAAGAAGATGTGCTTATCGAAACTTCCTCTTCATCTCACTATCCCTTGTGCTTTACCATCTGCGATGCATCTACTTGCGACAAAGATACTCCATGCTCTTTAAGTTCTTCATCCAATGAGTTGTCTTTTCAATTGACACAAAGAAGTGAGATTATCCATGATGCAAATGAAAACAATCAAATCATTCAGTACTCTTTCCATCCCTCATCGTCTCTTCTCTTGCATGAAGACAACTCTTAAAATTAGCTTGCTCATGAAATTTCCCTGATTCGTTCATCTTTAAATTTGCAATCAGAAGAATCTTTCGACTTGAGTAATCTGGTTGTTGGAGTTGCAAAATCTGGTAAAATCAATGAAAAATATGGATTCCATTTGATGAGCAGTGGCTTTATTTAAACCAGTGCTAGCATCTATCCTCAAAACCATGCATGATCTAGTTCAATCTTCAAAATGTGATTTTACAATCCTAGAAAGTTCCAGGACCTGCTAGGGAGTCGAGGTACTTCAACTTCTATTGATGGTTATGTCAGGATCTCGTGACTCTGGTAAGCCCCCCGAACTAAGTCAGATATGGTTTTTCCCACACAATCCTTCTCTTTGCATGGTTTCACTCGATGAAAATTTATTTTTGAAAAAAGTTTGATATTTCAAGTATGAACTTTCAAATTTTCAAGATTTTACTTTTGACAAGATTCAAGACTCTATTTCAGTTCATTCATCTTCATGCAAATCTCTCACATCAAACTCGGGTTTGGAATGTGTATCTCTCATAGAGTCATGGAATTGTGAATTTGATCATTCCAAGGACTATCTTTGGCCGAAGGAATCATGCTTATCAAATTAATTCCTTAATAGTCAACTCCTGGTTCTTCGTGTGAATGTTATATTACAAATCTTTCCCTTTATCGCACCTAAAATCCTCTTGAATAATAATGAATGCATGAGTTATTGCATGAATCAAGTTCTTCTCTGTTCACCATGCCCTGACTGATCTCATGTATTTGTTATGTTGGAATCCCTAAATTCTTTTGACAGTTACGATGCTTGTATAGTTTGTCACCAATTACAGGAAAATGGTTTGTCACATTTGGCTTGCAAGGAACTTGGTTTTATTGTTTAGAGCATTCGCAAAGCTCTCCAAATTGATTTATCGTTATTAATTACAAACTGGGAATATGATGCTTTAATCAACCCATCTAATCATTATTATGTCTCTAATGACTGCCATTCAGCTTATTATTTTCCCATCATCACATCCAGTGACAATTGTTTTATATCCTTCGATCTTCATCATTCAACATCTCATTATTCGGATTTTTGTAGAGCGGTTGAGGCACTTCAGCCTCTGCTGATGGTTATGTCAGGTCCTCACTGTCTCGACATGATTGTTGAATATGGTCATATCTATTTTCCCTCATAAGATTCTCATCATAATATCGTGCCTCTAATTGAAAATTCATCTTTTACAAGATTTCGAGGTTTTCAAGAGGATCATTATGAATTTTACGATCCAATCGTTGAATGGTTAGAACAATCTTACCTGGCAAGCTCTATCGCAAATAAAAAGTTTTGATCTTCCCTCGTGCTTGCTGAGGAGTTTGGTGTAGATGGAGATACATTCGCGAGAAGCTTCCAAGGTTTGTTGAAAGGTGGTATTCATAAAAAAGGTAAGAATGTGAATTGGATGAAAGTAGTGGTTGTGACACACATTTCTGCCCACAGGCAAGACCTTCCTTTTGTTGTGCAAATTATTCAAGCTCTTATATTTTCTCTTGCACATTTATTTGTATATGTTTTAATCAATCGTATCTTTGTGATTGTAGGTCGAGAACGATTACGCTGGCTACATTGGAAATTCCATTATATGTGATCGTGACCTTCTAGTTGTTAGGATAGGAATAGGATTAGCTACATCCTAGTTTTCCTTCTCTTGCACTCATCCCATGTTGTTCTCTTTAGTCTCTCTTGTCTTTTCTTACTTTTCTCTTGCATATTTCTTTGGTTTAGCTTATTTTTCTTTTCTTCTGGTTTTGTTTCCTTGTTGTGCATTGTCTTTCCTTTCGTTTTGTAAGATCGTGCATGAAGATGCTCTGTCAGCTCAAAGGGAATATGGCAAAATAGAAAAGGAATTTGTAACACCGCAACATTTGGCTAACCTCATGTCCATCTTCCTTGTGTTGGTTATATCTTTTGGTTTATTAGGTTCAGACAAAAAATATGATCTCTCCATAAGGAGAGTTTTGGTCCAACCATGAACCTATGTCTAATCAGGAAACCTTATGCCCACAATCAGTTTTTGTGTTTCAAAGTTTTCATGCTTATCCAATCAATAAAAGAGGAGAAGGGAAAAGTCTAAAGGAGCAAACCTAAATCAAAGGTCTCTATATGCTTCTCTTAAGGAACAACCTCTTCTAGTCTCAATAAGTCGGGATCCCTCTTTCACCCAAAAATGAATAAGTATCGATGCACAGTCCTCTTTAAAATAAATAAATAAATGTGAAAGAAGAGAAAGGCTTCCTGTGTAAAGAGGTGAAACAAGCAACTCCGTCGGGGTACTGTCCAGGCTTGTTGGCAGCTGAGAAATGTTTGTGTTCCTACGTGACTCCATCGGGGTACTATCCAGGCCTGATGGTAGTAGAGCAACACCAGAGATGAAAAAATATACTCTGAAAATCTTAAGCTCGCGAGCTATACTACCCTTCCCAACTCGAAATGTTGTGATATCACTAAATCTTATGTTGTGATCAACCGAGAAGGCAATAAGGGGATCGTGTCTATTCATGGGGTAAGTAGGGAGACCAAAGTAATTTGCACGATGAATCAATACTCCCTGAAGAAGCAAGGCCCTGCACAAAAGAAGTTAACCGAGGCAGAGAAGTTTGAATTCTACTAGTGTGTCACCAAGTATTGTAGCTGCTACAACACCCTCCAAAATTTTGGCTTACACTCGATTTCAGAGCCTTCCTTGGTTTTACACATTGTTTTCACAACACTGAAACTCACTTCATGTATTTTCTTGAAGTATTTTACCGCCCTTTGCAAGTTGGGTAAATTGTCGTCTTTTCGCATGATTGGTTGTCGCACAATGTGTGGAAGTTTGTTCTAGTGGTTTCAAGGGTCTATCTTTGTGTATATGAGTTGTTCTAACCATGTAAACATTTGTTGCACTCATTTGCAAAGTTTTAAGCATCGTCGCACAAGTGTTGTCATGGTCATCCCAAAGTGTATCTTAAGTGTCACACTTGTCGTCATTGGTCATAAAGTTATTGCGCGGAGGGAAATTTATTGTTCATATGTCCTGGGTGATCTATGTTGTTGTGTCATCAAGTATTCTAAGTGTGAGCTCACAGTCGAAGTCTTATCACTGTTCACATTAGTCTAACTAGTCTTACACTTAGCCATTTTTTACAAGTCTTCCCAACCAAGCAACTTGGCTTCACCCAACCTTCTGAACTACGCACTGCGCAGTTTCAGTCCTCTAGCTTTGATCTTGCCCCTTGGCACTGCACAATGTGTAGTTCCTGTCTCCTAGGAGTGTTGCACTACGCATTTTCTGCACTCAAGCTCTGGCCTTGGCCTCCAGAATTGTGCAATCCTTTCTCTCAGCCTAGCCCTAACTGCGCACTGCGCAATCACAAGCCTCAAGCTCATTCGTTGAGCCTCTAAATTGCGCAATTGCCCAAACTCCCTTGTCTCCCGGAACTGCGCAGTCTATCCTCTCAGTGTCCACCTCGTCATCCTGTCTCACTGGCTCCTAGAGCTGCGTAGTTTTCTCCCTCAATCCAGTCTGAACTACACACTGCACAGTCTTAGGGCTTAAGCCTCACCCTGGGATGCTTGAACTACGCAACTGCACAGTCACTGAGCCCTCTCTTCCGACCTGTCACCCGATTCTGGCTCAATCAAATGGATCAGAATGCACCATCTTAGACTAGGGGCTTTTCGAACTGATGTCATCTCATCATGAGTGAATTGCATATACAGGTGCCTTACCCTGCTATGGCGAGATGATAAAGAAAGGGATGAAGGAGGGAAACTTGTTGAAAGACATTGTAGTAGTTGAACATGCAAGTTGATCAATCACAAGAAAGCAAAGGGACATCAATTTATGATCGCAGCTCAAGAATTAAGATCATTGAAGATTCCTTATCACCAAGTCATACGAAGGTGAAAAGAAGAGCATTCCTAAGCAAGCACTCAGCACGCAACAACAGCAGTGGCTTGACAATGCCACATCATCAAGAAATCCATGTTAGTAGTGGCATGTCATGTCATGAGTTGTCATATGCCACATCGTCATTATGGATCATGTAAATGGTATTCAAAATGTATTGTAAAGTGGAAGTCCAAAGGACACACATGGAATATAAAGAGTCATGTAAGTTGAAAATTCATAGGAAGTCAAACAATCATGAGAGTAGTCAAAGAGTCACAAGGAAGGAGAAGCATCACCCATTGGTTATATATACTCCTTCATTGTATGAGCAAAGTTCTTTTCACCTTGGCTCCTCCTACAAGGCATTAGAGAGCTAGTTCTTTTGAGAAGCAAGGAGTGGCTCCAATGCTCCACTATTGGAGATGGTGGTGTTCATTGTATACATGTGTCTTGCAAGGCATTAGAGAGCTAGTTCTTTTGAGAAGCAAGGAGTGGCTCCAATGCTCCACTATTGGAGATGGTGGTGTTCATTGTATACATGTGTCTTGGAACATTACTTAATATGAGAAGCCCTATGAGTCAGCACATTCTTCATGCATGGATTATGGATATTTGTAAGACTATTCTGTGAATGTTTGTAATTCATGTTTGCCTTCATCTGTGTTAAAGTAGTTGAACTATTTTGGTTATTTTGGTACTTATCATATTGAGAATGTGTTGTAATTGCTCTTATCGTTGTCGCATCTCCGTGGACTATTCCGCTAGATATTAGACAAATCTTCCTCGTTATATTAGTTTAAATGACCATCGCATTTCTATGTACTATTCCACTTGATGTTGTATGGACCCTTCTTGCTCATGTGTGTCTCTACTAGGGTGGTATTACTACCTCTCGGTTAGAGGCTCACTTTCCCTCCCCTCTGCAGTGAAATGACTTTGACACACATACGATTGAACACTCACCAAGCACACCCCCCTTTCTTTTCAAAGGCACCACACATTCCACTCTCTTATTGATAGTTAGAGCGAAGGAAAATCTATAAGAATACATGGCAACTGGGCTGATATTCTGGATGGGGCTCCTACTCCAAATGGTTTGAGGTCTAAGTGACTTCACATCGGGGAGACCCCCTTGATTGATGGATTCCAACACCATCGACAATCTTCTAAATATTTGTATCAGGCAAATCCGCCCAAAGGGATCACTTCCTGTGGCTCAACCACGAAGCCTAACCCCGAGAGTGTTGAGAGAATTGAACCTGTGAACTCTCAATAGAAAATGAGCTTTAACAATGATGACTCGACCAATTAAGCTAACCCTTGAGGAAACCTATGACAAAATAATTATTACATGGACGTAGGGATTTAACCTCCACAAAATATTCTTAGTAGTGTTCACAAATCATTGGTTGAGATTTATCTCTAGAGTGGTTATACCATTTTCTTTCTAATTAAATTGATTAATCAAAAAAAATGTCATATGAAATATAAGTCATTGCATTTTCCCATAATATTGTAACAAAAACTATTTACAAATTAAGAATTTCCATGCTTAAATGCAAATGTATCTCCATCGTAAAAAAATATTGTTACATGTTTTTTTTAAATGTATATATGTTTAAATTATATAGTAATATAGATCCATCTTAACCACGGATAATATGTATGTATGTATATATATATATCATGCTTAATTTTTCATTATTTAAATTGTATTTTTGAATGCATAAATGAATTCAACTTGTTGAAAATCCCTTTAGACATGTAGATTGTGTAGACTACAAGCATTAAACTTAGAATTGTTGAATTCAAAACAAAATAGACCTCAAAATATACATGAAAAAAGATGCAATGTAAAAATATTTAAATAGTTGACATTAAAATATTTTATTTAACATGGACACTGAAATATTTTGTAAAAATATTTAAATAGTTAACATTAAAATATTTTAATTAACATGGACACTCAAATATTTTAGTTATAGACCACATTGTCCACATTAAAATGTTGTTGTATTACTTATTGAAATATTGTATTTATCACCCACATTGATTTATTATTATTATTAATATAATTTTTTAAATGACCCATATTAGCTCACCAGTCGTGGATTTACCTTAGTGTTAGCTTAATGCCATATATTAATTTTATATTACTCAAAAGTAATGTATTTTTTTATTTGAAGTTAATTTCTCTCCTTGAGAATTGAAATATTTTATTATGGTCAACACACACATATATATGAAGGTGATATTGTAATAAATTATTTAACATGAACATTTAAATAATTTACGTAAATCCTCTATTGAAATATTCTTAAAAATATAAGAATTTTATACATATTCCTCACATTTAAAAGTGAAAATATGAGAATTTTTTTACTCTTAATTACTTAATCTTTTTTTAAAGTTGATATCAAAATATTCCTAACGTTTAAAAGTGAAAATATAAGAATTTTTTTTTACTCTTAATTACTTTACTTTTTTTTAAAGTTGATATCATATTATGTTACTTCACATTGATATAGAAATAATATATTCAAGGTTCAGATTGAAAGTGAAATATTTTTACCACATTATCACATTTGCTTGATAGTGAATTGTAATATGAATAATAAACAGATCAATGAGCACAATAGCCATATTATTGATGTTTTATAATGCATTTAATTAAAATTAACCAAATATGTATGTTCCTTTTTGTCATTGTTTTTTATTTGAAAAAAAAATTATTATTATTTTAAAGGGGATATGTGTCAACTCGAGCAAAGAAAGAAATACACATCTCTCTCTCATGTTGAGTTGTAAAATAAGCTTATTGATGCAATTAATTCTTTTTATAATTAATAATATATATATATATATCTAATTAATTTTTATGATTATTTTAATTTTAGCAATAAGGTATCATAAAATAGATATTTTGATATTTATTATAAAAAAAAAATATTTATAAGCGTTTATAGTCATTTAATTTTTATAATTGTGCTAATTATAACATTATCAACCACAACAAAAATTATATTTCTAAAAAATAAAACTTCCAAGAAAAATACGTGTCCACATACTTGTTTATTTTCACAATTTGTGAAATTTTATTTTCATGGGTTTCCTTTCATTAACCAAAAGCATACATAGAGGCCAATATCTCTTGGAGAGCCAAAATTCTTATTACTCAGTTCAGGACTAATTCAGGACTAATTCTCATTAACTCGGTTGTGAAACAGGTCGCTGGAAAAGGCCAAAGGAAGTGTGGAAGGAAAGGGTATGCATTTTTTGTTCTTCCAAAAAAATGGAAACAGAAAAACATTTCATTTTAGAATGTGAGGCCTTCAAAGACAACAGGAAAAGTTATGCAAATACGCTGACCGCTAGCTCTTGGGATAATCTATTTAACGAGGGGTTTGTCGAGAAGCTGGGAACATTTATTGTGAAACTTCACAGAAAAATCGCTGAATACATCAACTAGATGAAAAAGCAATCTGTCCTATAAACTATTTTTAGATTCCTGAACATTAAAATAATTTCTTTCTTTCTTTCTTTCAAAAAAACCATATATAAAATTCTGTATAATCTTTATGTGGGTTGCCGGAGCCTACTCGACCTTTAGGTTCTTCAGACGAAGCTTCAATCTTTTCCAATTAGCTATGATTTGCGCGATGATCAATCTTTAGTGGACAGCGTCATGGAAATTTGCACCGTGTATATTATTCTCTATATAGCCATTCCTGAAAAGGCCACGGCATTGGTAATGACATAACTAACTTGCTTCTGCGACAGGACGCCGTTAAATTTGAATACTTTTACGTAAAAACCAAGGCAAAAACTAACCACTCTGCAACTAACCGTTGATTAAAAAAAATGATTTCATTGCTCTCGGCTCTATTTGATTTTTCGCCCCATATCATGGACCTTGGAATTAGGCTGAAAAACGAACCCAGTTTCTATGCAAAGGTCACAAATTATGTTTGGACAGATGAAGTCCATTATCATGATTTTATCACTGTGCCGTTTTTTAGTTCAAAACTATTGTCCCCACTCAAGTTAAATGCTTAACAGTTTTCAATACCCTTTATTAAGAAGAAAAACATTGAACTTTCGTCACTTCTCCAATGCATTCAATACAAAAAATGTATTTATAAGAACCATAAACGGCTGGAGCACTTTCCCTGCAACCACTATGTTGCTCTTTTAGCGTACTTGTATTGTTAGATGCATTTCTTAATAAATTCTGAATTTATAATTTTGTAAACTGTCAAATACGGAATGTAATTAGAAATTGGTAAAAGCGCGCTACAGGAGCAGATAAGGAGCTTCCATTATGTTGTGCGTTGTAATTGCCAGTTTGAAAAATTTAACAGTTCAGAAAGCTTACCATGCCATATCTACATTACGCTTCACCTTATGTGCTCCACATCAGTGTATTGGTCGATTATTTCAGGAATTGAACTTCTACCAACCTATACATGTTTATAGCTGATACAGAGTACAGGCGTATCTGGGGATTGTAACATTTTTATATTTGATAAAGTATAGACGATTTGGGATTGTCACATTTTGCAATTATCTTCAACATGAAAGGCTCAGTAAACTGTGATCAAGCTAAAATTTGGTGAAATACCATGTAAGTAAAGAAGGAAACAAATAATATTGGTAAAACAAATAATTTTGACTGTGGTGTAAATGTTCAATTAAAGGTCCACACAAGTGAGACAGGAGCTCAGCAATAATACATAATACAAGAATAAATGAGCTTTGAAACTTCTGAGTGGTCTTAAACATCAGAAAAGACCTGTCAGAATTGTGGATATCAACCATTTGTACTATACATTTGAAAAGCTGGTGGTTCTGCAGGCCGCTTGTACCATCTTATCCAAAGGAGTGACTCCAAAGCTATCACACTAACAAGTAAAATAGCTACGACAAAGCCATAGCCAACTTTCCAGCTTTTTCCGGCCTCCGCTAGATGTATTCCATAAACTATGTTCACCGCTGCCATGAAAATCAAGAGTCTCCCAAGCCAATGATGACCCCAATTCCAGTATTTTCGCATCTTGGCGTCTTTATCAGGTCGAAACAACAAAGCCAGAACCTGCTAACAATTACGCTTGTCAATATAACGGCAAAGATAATGCTGGTATGACATTAAAAGAACAAAGCAAGAATATAGTAAACGGAAAGAATATTTTGCCCAGAAAATAGTGAACAGGTTGTTCTCAGGTCTGTGGAGGTAACCTTATCTACTACCGGGGCCTTGCTCCCTAGTTAGTAACTTACCATATTCTGATCTGTTCTGTTTTGGAAGACAAGGATTAGACCCTTAAGGTCTATACTAAATGGTAGCAGATTTGTGTTATCGATGGATTCCAAAAGTCATTTTCCATCCATTAGTTTTTGTCATGTCTCCTGCTCCTTTCGTTTCTCTTAACTGTGTAGTGATCTCAAAAAAATAAGACACTTATTACGTACAATGGTGGCATGCATCAATTGTTTATATAAGATAATAATGTTACAGAGGATGCAAACAAGGGGGCGTGTTGTCACATGCTCCATAACTTCAATTTAAAAAAACGCAAATCACGTAATTTATAGTCCCACTACCAAATTTGTTTCTTTTCAATTATATGTTATATTGCCAGGTTATTTGAACCAATGTTTTTAAAACCGGAACCGGTGACCGGACCGGTCCACCTAATGAATCAGTTTACCGACCGGAACCTGTCTAACCGGGACTGGTTTGGTCTAAACGAACCGGTTTTAAAAAAATACATTAAATAATTAATTTTTAATGAAACAAAACTATTTTTAAGATGTAAAACCATGATTCCAAGCCAATAGAGACAAATATGCAAAGTTTGCTCATTTATATACCATGTAAAGGTGAATATATCAAAATGGCACCGAGTGCAATACATATCATCGACAAAAGAGCAAAATACATAAGAAATGAGGCTTTAAATGGCCTATAAAGTCCAAAAACAATGCTGCAAGCTATGAGGCCATTGGCCGACTACAAGTCTACAGTGTACACATGATCAATCATCAAGTTCATAACCACGACTAGACACAGGATCATCATCAGGAGCTACATAGACATCATCTGGTTCAGAGTCTGAGGATGCCTCAGCCTGATCTGCAACCTCAGTATCAATGCCACCAATGACAATAGAAGTGGACCTAATGGAACCACGAGTTTGTCGACTTGCATGATTAGTGCCTTCCATTGGTTCTTTGCCTTTCCTTGATGCCGCTACTGATCCTGGTTCTGATGCCACCACATAATCTGCTTCATCCCCCGCTAAAGCCATGTCGATATCAAAATCAACCTCAAACACAGGTTCTTCAGTCTCCTCCACCCATTCTGATGTTGGAGCAATATCATCCAACACAATGGGATCTAGATCAGGAGTTTTACTCATCATTTGGAGCACCGATTGCATTTATTGTTTACCCACAAACCATGAAATCTTGAAAACCATTAAGTCTGCTGAATTTTGAGCGAAATCTAAAATTCTAGTTTCTCCATATGAAATCCAATGAGGTCGAAACCACTCTCAAACATCCTGAGTCATTTCATGGTAATGTTAAAAATTTAAGTAAAAGGATGAAAATTAAAATTAAAAGAAATGTCACTTTTACTTTAAGAATTTAACATTACCATTAATTGCCAACATTGTTAGGGTTGAAACACCCTTAGTTTCCCCCCAAAACCCCTAAAACACAGTCAGAAATATGCTTTTTTAACTTTACGGTGGGCGTGCCTAAAACCGGCCGGTTCCGTCCTAAACCGGCCAATTTTCACCGGTTAAGGCAAAAAAATGGAGAAATGGGCATTCAAACCGGGTTTTTTGGCCGGTTTAGACTGGCGGGCTTGCTAACCGGCCAGTTAGACCGGTAACCGGTTTTTAAAAACGGTTTTTAAATCTATGATTTGAACTTATGGCCTTGGGTATGAACATGTTTAACTTGTTTATAATAATCCAACCTTCCTTTGTTTATATCTTTGACATATGATGTAAGTTTGTAAACCATGCCAAGGCATTCTCTGTGTGATGTTTCTTAGAGGTAGACATTAGTTGCATTCCCCAAGCACTAAAACTATAGAACTTATTCAGGTTGTTGGGGGTTGTTAGAAGTCTCTCAATCTGTCGCAGTACTGACTTCATTAAATACTCACTGGACACTTTGGACACCTAGCTTCAGATCTGCCCTTCGTCCTTCCACAACTTGATCCTACGGTCCAGAATTCAACTAAGCGGTTAAGGAAACTAACCCTCTCTCCACCAAGCAGCCTGACCTCTCATTCTGCTGATTCAGAGGGTTTTAGGGTTTCGCAATTGGATTGACGTTGCTAGGGTTTGGAATTACCCTTCTCCCACTAGCGATTATAGATATGCACACTAATCAGTTTATTTCGAGACTTCTCGCATCCTGTAATTTTCCTATCGTCTCATGCAAGTTTAATGGTTCTACAGGTAGTGATAGGGTTTCTCTTCTCTTTTTGTTGGTTGAGATAAGGAAAGACGACCATGGCATAGGTAAAAGAACTCTTCCGTTAACTCGAGTGCCCCTCTTTTGATCAATAGGTCCACATAGTTACTAACGGAAGTAATGTTTTGCTCTCATCATATCGTGTGAAAATTTGGTGACCATAAATCCTACTGCAACAACTAATTAAGTTTCTTCTATTTGTTAAATAACTTGAACAAACTATTTACTGCATTCTACGGTAAATATCGAAACTAATACACTGCAGCCTTCACAAATACAATACTGCGGAAGAAATAAAAACACTAGAAGAATAGATGCACACACACAATAATACATTGTTATTTTTGGACCAATGTCCCCGGAAAAACACAACTTGGGAAAACCGGTGCCTCAGCTGAGGGTTTTATTATTATGCAATAGTAAATCTGAGTACAAATCCATGGAAGCTCAAATCTAGCTTTCCATACAGAGAAAATGATTGACATAAGTCTAGTGAGAAAAATCTCACTTCCATCGGTGATCTAACACTGACCTTGGCTCAAGATGAGCTGCTTTGCGCTACCTCTGCGTGACCCTATGCAGATCTACGTCACCCAGCTCAAACCAACGTCTCTCTTGTTGACCGATCAGCTACTACTCTGGAAATTCAATCTTCCTGGCCTCCGGGCTCCCACTCCGGCTTCTAACACTGAATTTCGACTTCTCCTCAGCAAAATATGGATCTTCCTCTGAAGCTCTGCACTGCCTCTCTGTACTGCGTCAGCCTCTCTGTGGAATTCTCTGTCTCTCTGCCATGCACTCACCGGACTGGAAAAACTTCATTCTAGCCTTACTATCCCTGCCCCTCTCTTACTGCTTCGACTTTACTAAATCACCTCTAGCAGCTCACAATTGCTACTCTGGAAATTGATTTCTCAGCAAAATCAAATTTCTGGTGGCTCCAAGTGTGTTCTCCAACCCCCATCAAATTTCTTCTTATAATCTCTAGTTGAAACATCAACGGCCAAGATTAAAACATAATCGATGGCTAAGATTAACTAGAACTCAATCCATGTCTTCTTCTAGAAGATTCTCACCATGACTTAATTAACACCCTTTAATTAATCAATTTTCGTATGTTTAGAATTAGGCACCATTAAAAAAAGGTTAATTATTTTAATTAAGTCGTCTCTAGGTGAAATTTCCATAAACGATTTCTGGGTTTTGGAGAATACATATGTTCTAGCCTCTCCACTAAATTTTGTCGCTAGAACACATCTGATGCTACAAAAACTAACAAATTGGTGGTGGGTACCCCTTGATTTTATCATGTATTAATCCTCTACGCCAACTCACTTCAATTTTTTTATTTTACCTTGTGTAAGTTGTAATTGACTCACGTTTTTGTTGGTTTATTGCAGGTTAAGGTGATTCTAACTTAATTGTTTCAGGGTTTCTTCTTTTTTGAACTTCCAATTGCACTTACACAATTTTTCTGTTCCTCGAGGTTTTACTTATTACCTATCTTGCGTCGGCACAGGGTTTCAAGAAAATATGTGCACTTTTCCAGCCAAGATTATTAGTTTAAGAATGTTGTTCTGTAATAGGGTTTCTGTGATAGCGATATAGTCAAAAGACGACAACTACTATGGGCTTAACCCGAGCCAAGGTTTTTATGTTAAGTTTGTTATTATTCTTATAAGAATGGCCACACCACCTTTGTAATATTTGACAGGATTTTACACAACATGTTTTAATATTTTTGATGTTGATTTCTTGTGGTTTATCGCCTTACTTTTGGCTTTTGAAGAATTTATAATGACTCCTTTAAGTTGCATATTTGTTTCAGTTCTCATGTGGTTCTTATTCCCGTTTATGCTATCTTTTTTGAAAAGAAGTCTCGAAATATTCTGGCTTCGCTGCCTTCTATTGTCAGTCATTGTTTATATGTACAAAGTTTCAGATAAATTTAGATCTTGTTATGAATATTTGAACTTTTGATTCTTCTTTGTACCTTACTTTTATGCATGTCCTTTCCGTGCTTAAATTTTGGATTCTACTGTCACATGGTTTGCATGTAAGTTGTTTCCCTATAATTTTAGCATTATCACCCATTATGCGAAGAATATCCGCATAGGATTCCTGTTGTTTTGTTTTTTGTAAAATATTTATGGTGCCCGACAGGAAGTGGGACCTGAGGTCCTCGAGACCTACTTCTTGCCCATGTGGTACCATTTCTTATCCCTTCTAAAGTTCTGGAATACTTCTCGAATGAGTCTCATTCGTATGGGGCTTAACTAGTTCCCTATTCTTGTTACTACTAGATATCTTCTCCGACTGTAATTCACTGGCTACTAGTTGTCCTGAGTCTTATCATATTCTTGATGTTAATTCAATCTACTTGTTATTCAAAGATTAGAACAGAACAAAAAGATAATAAAGATATATTGGAAAATCAAAAGGCACGCCTTTCCTTAAAACACAATTTATAATTATGAAGATTGTCTCAATAAATAAAAACCTCTGCAAAAATCCTTCGTTTCCTATAGTTAACAATATTCATTCCACAAAAGAGAAATATTTAACCTATAGCATTTATTAATCAAAAATCAGTTCTGGAAATTAAATGCTCTTATCTACAAGTAGTTAACCCAATCAGGGAATTAATCTGGAAAGAGGACTCCACCACCCAACTAATGAGATTTAGCAATTACGTCCAAGTCTCCCCCCAAGCCTCCTTAATTTCCAGAGTAGTTGACAAACAGTAGTCAAATCTTGGGCCTCAAGACTCCTAGTCCAGCCAAGAACTTCCAGAGTTCAGGGCTTCCACTGGCTCTTATCCAACACAAGAATACCCGCAGCAGTGTCATGCTTTACCTTGGTAGTGTCCTGCTCAAGGTTCTTTCCTCCTTTCACTTGCCTCAGGCCTCTCTTTTACTCTTGCCTCTCTCTCTTCCCTTCCCTTCTCAAACTGAGATGTTTTAATCTCTAAGGGAGGAAGAGGAAGTAATTGTCTCAACTACTTGGAAATTAAAGATTTTCTTTCTGGAATCCTTTTCCCGTAATTCCTTGACTTGCTACACATTTAAAATAAAATAAACTTTTAAACATCTAAAGTTCCTTACTTAGACTTTCACTAGTCCAAAATATATCTAGTCTTGCACCGTAAAAGTAAATAACAAATATTTACATAGCTAGGGGGTATTACATCTCCCCCCTCTTGTGCAAAACACCATCCTCGGTGTTCATTTAACGCCCTTGGAATAGGTCAGGATATGCTTCCTTCATTAAACTTTCATCCTCCCAGTTGGCCTCTTTCGGGCTAAAGTGTCTCCACTGCACTTTACCCTCGGTGATAGCTTGCCTCTGTAACATTATTTCTCTCCGATCGAGAATACGCAAAGGCTCTACCAAGAATCTCTGTCTAGTTCTACTTGTTCCACATCATAAACTATCATTAGTTTATCCAAGTCTTCATAAAGCATTATTAAATAATAATGAAAATTAATCATTAGATCTTTACCTGCACCTTTTGCCAATTAATAATATGTCTAGAGTCATATAGATATTTTTTTAATAAAGAGATGCGAAACACATTATGGACTCGTATATGACTAGGTAATGTAAGTTGGTATGCAATAGGTCCAATTTGTTCCAGGATTTGGAAAGGGTCGCAATATCGAAGAGCTAATTTTGCACAACCAGCCCACTGTAGAGTGCTTCTCTTAGGTTTCACTCAAACATATACATGGCCTCCTATTTGAAACTTTTTATGGGTTCTCCTCTTGTCTGCATATGCTTTCTGTCTATCTTTAGCAGGTTTTAAGCTCTGTCGAACCTTCTTCATGGTTTGTTCCATTTCTTCTAGCATATCAGGGCCTAACAGTGACTTATCTTCAGGGTTGTTCCAATTAACCGATGTTCGACACCTCCTTCCATATAAGACTTTGAAAAGACTCATCTTTAATGATTCATGGTAGTTGTTGGTATATGCAAATTCAACTAATGAATGTATTCTTCCCACTTAGTCGAATGCTACATTACATACATTCTTAATATATCTTCTAGTACCTAATTTACCCGCTCAATCTAACCATCTGTCTATAGGTGATAAGCAGTACTAAATTGAACCTGGGTACCTAATCCTGTAAAAGGAGTTTCCCAGAATGTTGATGTGAACTTCACATCATTATCGGAAATCATTACCTTTGGCATACCATGTAACCTAAAAATTTCTCGCATAAATGTATCTGCAATTTGCACTATTTTGTATGTAGATTGAACAGGTATGAAATGAGCTACCTTACTCAGTTTATCCACCACCACCATGATTGAGTCATTTTGTCTCTTAGTTTTAGGCAAACCTGTTATAAAATCTAATGTAATAAATTCTCATTTCCACTCTGAAATGGGCAGCAAGTGAAGCAAACCAGCTAGGTGTTGGTGTTCAACTTTAACTTTTGTTGACACTCCAAGCCTTTGGCTAAATATTTAGTGATGTCCTTCCTCATTCCGGGCCAAAAATAGTCTTTCTTTATGGCAGAAAATAAATTTTGATATCCGGGATGAGCAACATAAGGACTTTATGAAATTCATCCAATATTATTTGTCTAACAATTATTTGATTAGGAACATAGATCCTTCCCCTAAAAGTCAAAAAATGTCTTTATTTGTGCTATATTCAGATTGAGTTCCAAAGTTGTTTGCTTGTTTAGCTTGCTTCCATAAAAACTCATATTCTAGATCTTTAACTGCAGCTTCCTTAATCTGATTTGAAAAGTTAAATTCCACTTGACTATAGGAGATTTCATATACATAATGTAATTTCCTACTTAATGTATTAGCCACTCGATTTTCCCTTCCTTTTAAATGCCTAATATCAAAATCAAATTCACTTAAAAAAGTTTTCCATCTAGCTTGTCATGCATTGAGGTTAGGTTGTTTAAAAAAACTAGTTAAGTTGTTATGATCAGTCGTCAGTACAAACCTTTTACCTAACAAATAATGTCTCTGTACCTTCAAGGCGTGTACCATGACAGTGAATTCTTGATCATAGGTAGAGTATTTTTGTTCATGCTCTTTCAACTTCCGAGACTCATAGGCATTACCTTGCCTTCTTGCATCAATACTCCCCCCATACATGCGTCTTAATATCAATACTCCCCTCATCTATCTTAACCCCGAATCTATCAAGCAGAGGGATCCAATCTATTGAGATGCAAACCTCTTTTTTGAGTGCAAAACTTGAGGAAAGGTTTGCACCTCAATGGATGCTTTGCAAATTGATGGATCTTCATGGATGAATGGTTTTGGCGAATCCATTTGATGAGTAAGTGGTCTCTTTAAGTCTTTATGCATTTTTATCAATCTTGGGGTTAAGATGGATCTAGGCTAGATATTAACTCATTAAGATCAATACTCCCCCCATACCTTAAAACAAAAAGATAATTGGATTTTTAAATACATGATTGACTAGATGAAGAATGGACTAGTGCTTACTTGATTTATTTGGCATATAAGGTCAACTAGGGCTCCTCTTGAGAAAATGTAAGTGAGATTAGGGTCATAGTAAGGATTGTCCACTACAAACCCTAGAAAATCATCATAACGTGTTAATTTTAGGTATGTTCTATGCTTAGAGCAATTTATTTCAATTTTCACCATTAGCTCAATATCTTTTCCAGATTAGCAATCACATCATCATTAAAATAAACTGTAGATAGAACATAAACATATATTGTAGAAGACAAGCCAAGACAAGAGGACACAAGATGTGGTGCTAGCCAGGGACAAACCCCAATGTGGGAAAACCCTTGATCAATTTTTCTTATATGTTCTTCAATAGTTCAGTAGAGAGAGAGAGAGAGAGAGATAGTACATTTACAACAGAAGTCAACACTTTGACTTATCTAGATAAGAGAATAGATCATTTCTAAGAAGATGATACATGAGATTAGTTGAAGACATGATGCTTCAACTGATTCTCCAAGGTGACTCCTTCACCTATCATTGTGCTGCATCTCGTTGTCACGCTGCACCTCACTGCACCATGCTGCACCCATCATCACAATGTTGGACATTATGACCATGTTGTACACATCATACTGCTGCACATTATGCCGCATTGTTGTCCTAGTGTTTAGCACTGTTGTACCTTGTGCCACTGTAGCACCATGCTATCACCCATGTGTTTGTTGCACCAAGTACCATACTGCTGTCCCAATGTGCTTGCAGCACTATGCTTGCTGCACCTTGTTGTTGTTGTTGTCCCATGTACCATACTATTGCAGCACCATGAAATTGCTGCACTAAATACTAGATGTCCCATGTATCTCTATTGCACAATGTCACAATGTCATTGATCACTGTGCTGTCCCAACAAGTTGATGTCCCATCATTGTGCTATCCAATGAGTTTGCAGCACCATGTACCTTTGCTGCCATGTCACAATGTCATTGCTGGCCATGCATCTTTGGAGCACTATGTAGCCTTGTTGTCCATGCATCTTTGCATCACTTATGTAGCCTTGTTGTCCATGCATCTTTGCAGCACTATCTAGCCATGTTGTCCATGCATCTTTGCAACACTTATGTAGCCTTGTTGTCCATGCATCTTTGCAGCACTATCTAGCCTTATTGTCCATGCATCTTTGCAACACTTATGTAGCTTTGTTGTCCATGCATCTTTGCAGTTGCAGCACTTATGTAGCCTTGTTGTCCATGCATCTTTGTAGCACTTATGTAGCCTTGCTGTCCATGCATCTTTGCAGCTCTAAACTGTACCTAGAAACAACGTTTAGGGCTGCCTTTAGGACAGCATTTAGGGCTGCCTTTAGGACAGCATTTAGGGCTGCCTTTAGGACAACGTTCAGGGCTGCCTTTAGGACAGCACTTAGGGCTGCCTTAGAACAATGTTTAGGGCTGCCTTTAGGACAACATTTAAGGCTACCTTAGAACAACGTTTAGGGCTACCTTTAGGATAGCGTTAGGGCTGCCTTAGAAAACAACGTTTAGGGCTGCCTTTAATATAGCGTTAGGGCTGCCTTATTGTCCATGCATCTTTGCAACACTTATGTACCCTTGTTGTCCATGCATCTTTGAAGTTGCAGCACTTATGTACCCTTGTTGTCCATGCATCTTTGCAGCACTTATGTAGCCTTGTTGTCCATGCATCTTTGCAGCTCTAAACTGTACCTAGAAACAACGTTTAGGGCTGCCTTAGAACAATGTTTAGGGCTGCCTTTAGGACAACATTTAGGGCTACCTTAGAACAACGTTTAGGGCTGCCTTTAGGATAGCGTTAGAGCTGCCTTAGAACAACGTTTAGGGCTGCCTTCTTTGTTGCGGCTAGGGCAGCCTCTTTTCCTCCAACGTCTAGGGCTTCCACTCCTAGATTTCTCTTCCACTAAAACCCAAGACAAGTGGAGAGAAATCAAGATAGAAGTGTATGCAGAAATGACTATCAAGTCATCTCCTTTTAAACTAAAACATTGAACACATGTGGGGTTTATTTGGTTGTTGGCCGACCTTGATGAATTGTCTTATAACACAAATAAATTCATAACTCCATGAATACTAATCGGAATTGGATGATCTTTAGATCAATCCTACACCTCTCGATGAGAGGAATCCAAGAATCATATTAGCTACCATAAATAAGATGACCCACATGGAGTTTGGCCCTAGTTGCCAATTTGAACACTCCCTCTCAACTAGGGAGAACTCCATCCGCTGATCCATTTGTCCGATTCTACTATCTCTGCCATTAGTGCCCTGCACTACTCTGCTCTGCTCTTCTGAGCTCTGTTCTACTCTGCTCTACTGAGATCTACTCTGCTGAAACATGAAGAAGAAGAATTGATCGAGAATGTCTCATACCATTCTCTACTGACCCGAAGTCAGTTCCAGATGAAGAGGGTGTGTCATACCACTCTTACTAACCCAAAGTCAGTTTCGTTGATCCCAGATCGATATCACAAGAGAGTGTCTCAGACTACTCATACTAATCCCAGATCAACGGAGGTCATCCTAGCATAGGGAGTACAGTAGATACAACGATGCATCCATTGATAGTGCTACTAATGGTCCCTAACCCCATTTCCCTACTCATTGATCAGATAAGAGGTACTTCCCATGAGTCCCAGATTGCATGGGTAGGATGCCTCGATAGGAGAACTAATCATCCTGTCCACAGGAGAACGAATCATCCTGTCCCACAGTCCCCATGGGAGAACTAATCATCCTGTCCCACAGGAGAACTAATCATCCTGTTTCACAGTCGCCATGGGAGAACTAATCATCCTGTTCCATAGTCGCCACGAGAGAACTAATCATCCCGACCCATAGGAGAACTAATCATCATGTTCCACAGTCGCCACGGGATATCACAGGGAAGGCTGAGCTATTCACCCTGTACACAGTGCACCATTGGGGGAGGGTGAGTCACCCTATGGTCGCGTGTTGCTCTAGTAAGTACTCCAAGCCCTCCGAAGCTCCCAGAACTCAATGCATGCAACATGCAGGACCCTTATAAGAAGGTCTCTCAACGACTCCAAGTCGTTCAGGAAAGTCACAGATTTGACCTTTCCCCGGGGCTTTATCAAAAAGTCTGCAACCTGTACGTCAATCTCAATGCGATGGAGCCTCCTTGCTCATTGACTTACCATATCCCAGATAAGGTAGTATCTAATGTCTATCTGTTGGAGCAATCATCAAATATGGGATTCCTCAACAATCGAATCCCCCCTTGGTTGTTATAGAGGATCATAGTGGTATTCATCATGTGTACAAACAGCTCACTAAAGAGCTTCCACAACCAGGCAGCTTCATACGAGATCATACTCGTAGCTATGTATTCGGTCTCGGCGGTGCTTATAACAACCAACTTCTGCTTCTTGCTCATCCATGATATCGAAGCAGAATCCAAAGAGAACCAGCACTAAGAAGTGCTCTAGTGATCCTCCACACTGCCTACCCAATCAGCATTCGAATAATCATGCAGCGTCATATTTTCAGCAGTGTCTCTCAATCCATGAGAGATTGTGCCCCGTAGATATCTCAGAAGATTCTTGGCACCAATCCAGTGAGGCTCAATAAAACATGAGCTCACCATGCTAACTGCAAAACATATATCTGGACAGAAGTTCACCAAGAACATCAATGCGAATGAGTTTATGAAACTCAGAGGCATTTCCCAAATCTGGTCCGACATCACTACCATATAACTTCTGAAAGTTAAGATCCATGAGGTAGTCACGGGCTTGCAGCAATGTTGCACTAATCATTATCGGAATAATTTCGACGCGAGGAAAAAATCGGAAGAAATCATAAAAATCGGGAAAAAATCGGTAATAATCGGGAAAAAATCGTAAAATACAAAAATATTCAATTTTTTTAATATCTAAACCATCTACAACATAAAATAAATACATTGACACATAAATATGATAAAAGAACTAATATATAAGATGTTTAATATCATTTGTAGTGCTACATCACACATAACAGTGAATCATGTCTTGAATAGTAAGTCCTGACCCCTGAGTCCCAACTCAGCCTCAAAATATCAACAAAAAATATAATAATGTATCTCATGAGTCATATCATGAGCCATAATGTCATATACAATGAAATGAACAAAATAACTAAACTCTAATACTATTGATTTCCTCTGCCCCTCTTGCGAGAAAACGCCATAGCTTTCCCTTTCCCTCTAGATGTAGACGCTGGTGCTGGTGGAGTTGGCAGTGGAGTCTGTTGTGCTCTAGAAGCTGAAGAACTAGAAGTAGGAGCTATAGGAGGTAGACCACGTCCTCTACTGGTGGCAAGGGTAGCCCGGGCAGGTGGTGTCACCTCCTCCTCATCTTGCTCCAACTCCTCCTCCTCCTCCTCCACTACATCCTGCACTAACCAATCATCAGCAGACTCCATGAGAGGCCGCTCGGCCTTAACCCTCCATGCAGCAATGGTGTCAATCCCATCCAATGAGATGGCCTCCATATCAGGTGTCCTCTCAAGTTGCCTCACCCACAATCGAAGATTGTAGTATACGTAGACCATGTCATTAAGTCGCTAGGACTCCAACCTGTACAAAGATCATGAAATAATAATTATAAAAAAATATCGTTTAATGAATTCAAAAAATTATTTGGAAATTTGCAATATTTTAAATTTTTAAGTGTTAACCTGTTGCGCTTCTTGTTGTGTATTTTTTCAAATACACTCCAGTTGCGCTCACATACTGAGGAGCTATATGTTTGGCTGAAGATTCGAATGGCAAGCTTTTGCAGAAGGGGTGCCCTGGCACCATACATTCTCCACCATGCATCTACAACAAAATTAGAAATAAAATTTTAAATAGACATAAGAAAAAAATGGAATTTGAAGAGACAATGAAATTTGAAACAAACTAAAAAATACCTGGCATCTTAATCGTCCTATCAGTCACAGCCATGTCAAAGCCAAATGTGCCACCTGCCATCCTATATGTCTCAATTTCTTTAGAGATTTTTGTACGTTCTGTTGGAGATCACACCATCCTCTAGACATAGGTTAAGAATCCATCCATGTTCTCAGCATCAAATACGAACCCACATGTGTAAGAAAATGCGGGGTTCAGGTAGATCCCTGCAGCATGAATGGGACGATGGAGTGTGTTGTTCCATCGTTCATCAATCACTCCCCATAAGAGGAGTTGTCTCTGAAACCCCTCATCTCCCTTATCATCATAGTAGGCCCGAATGGATTCTTTCGCCCTGTCCATGGCCTCATACACAGTGCAAACCTGAAATTTTTGTCCCTCCTGCAGTTGTTGCTGGCAGCTGCCACAGGTGTGAGCTTTATTTTGGCCTTCCAAGGCTTCCTTGGACCTTCACTTGGCTTTCTCTGACTTTCGGAGCTTGAGGATGGCTTCTTGTGACCTTCGGTTGACCTTCTTGCCTTCCCTACTTCAAGATCGAACTTGCAGAGAAAAACCCTAGATCTATTGCAAAAACCCTAGCCTTCCTTTCCACGTGTGAGAGAGAAATATCCCAAAACCAAGATTTCTTCGTCCTCTTCCTTTGCTTGAATGAGTGGGATTTGAATGTGCTTCAAGGAGCTTGAGTTTCCTCCTTTATATAGGCTCCTCAAGGTGGATGTGGCTCCTCATTATAGGATGACTTGCCAGCTATCAGGCCAACTTGGTCTTGAAGGGTATTTTGACACTTTTAAAGACAAAAAAATAATTTTCTTTGCAAGTTACAATGTACCTGAAGGGGTCTTCAACTTATGACAATGACTCTTTTGACTTCTTGACCTAGGACAAACCCTAGAAGCACTCAATGGTTGCTTGACCTATAAAATAAAAGACCTTGAGTATGAAACCCATGCTCCAAAAATAATAATAATAATTTTCTTTCATTTTACTATTTACAAGAATCAAAAAGTACATTTCATATTTATGAAGACCGAACCTAGTTACACATTTTTCAACAATTCAGCTATAGGGTTAGCAGATGAATCAGAGTATGCGCAATGTTGATGGACAATGACAGCTAGTTGTATCACAATTGTTAGACATCAACATCGTGAGGTGGTTCAGTTATAGACTTAAGGATATTCGTCATGTTGATGGGTATAGTAGTGGAATGGATAAGATAGAGAACACCTTCCTCGCTAAGAGGGAGTGTTAGTTTTTGGTAGCATTGGACAAGTGTTCTAGTCTCTGTTACCCACAACCTGTGGGTAATATGTATAGGATAAAAGTTTTCTCCTAGATGGTCCTCAACCAACAGCCAAAAATGCCTTGCAGCGACCAGATAACTCGATGTGCCATTATCTCCGCCATCTGAGCCAACCATGCGGTTCCTCGCCCATTTTTCATGATTGTATGTTTGAAGGTGGGCTTCCTGACCCCGAAGTTATGGCTTTTCATTGGTATAGTTGAGTAATTTTCCTTACTTGTCATGGGCACTTTTGGTCATGGAATAGTGGGGGGATTTAGCGGAAAGAGTGGGCTAGGTTTGTACTCTTGTCTCCACTGCCAAATTTCGTGGTTAGCCTTGTATCTTTAGTCCTGTGGGATCTCCTTTACTGGCCACTAGCTTTAGGGTTGGCACTACATGGGAAATCCCGATTTTGGTTGCGTGGTCCCACTTCCCGACACATATACATCACTCCCTTCCACTAATTTTAGCCCCATTCGGCTCTTTTCCCATCCAAGTCCACATGTGCCTAGTGGGTCCACATAGGGTTAGCCTTCTCCTCCCCTTGTCCACACCTTGGGTCGAGCCTGAAACAATGCCTCGAAGGTTGATGTAAATAAAAAGAAAAGAAAAAGCATAATTTGGCCACTCTTAACACGAAATGTACCACAAAATGCAAAAGATGGCCAAGACATACAAGTTTAGCACATGGGCAAAAGCCAAACATGAGCTCTACGCCTTATCCATGGCCATCACCCTGGTTCCTATGGGCCCTAGATGAAACCCCTCCATCATTAAGGAACCCATGGTTGTCCCAACCCCGGTGGGCGATGAATTGCCCCACCTTAAGGGGGGTATCCACTGCTATATATTAGACATCATGCTCTCATCACCTGAAGCCCCAAGCAATTATGAAGAAAAATCAATCAAAGGAAAAAGGCATATGAAGAAGGGTGGAAAAACAAAGGTTGGGGTAACTCATGTACCACGATTTTCTCCCTCCTACACTCATATACCCAAGTGTGGGCTTGTCTTATTATAGCTACCCTTGTACCATGACATGTGGTCTGGATGATTCCCCTAATACCCACTTTGTTCCATCACTATATCACTTGCCACCTACCACTTGATGGATGTACCATAGACCTGTCACCCTCTTTAAAGGTTGAAACCACTTAATAGGGTCCTTGATTAACCCCCTTATTGAGCTTGGAGACACTTGTACATGCCAAAGCTCACTATGGAAGGACATGCCACCATGAAGTGCCCCATTGGTTCCATGACTTGTAAGCTCTTTTACTTGATTATTTTGATGATTTGTTGTGTTGAAGGGCAAGGGAACGCATTGGATCTTATGCAGGATTGCAAGTGGGTCTCCATTTGGGGCTTGGTCTCCCTATATGGGGTCCTGGTCCTCCAGAGGGCCACATTGGCACTTGTAGGGCGAGGGTTGAGAGCCATGGGCATCCACCATATCAAAGAGTACTTCATGGATCCCCAACACCACTCATTGGTTGCTCTTGTTCCACCTTTTGGATGAGGATGATGCACCTGGTTCCCCATGCCCAACCGGCTCCACACTTGCACCATACACTTGGCAGATGTTCCAGGGTCCAGATAAAGGACGTGCCTCACTGCAGAGGGCCTTTGTCATCATCTTGGCCCTTACAGATGGTTTATAGGCATTTTCGATCCACTTGGAGACCCATGAGGATGTCCTTGTGCCCCTCACACCCACTTGGGGGCACCACAAGGATTTGCTTGGAAAACAAGGGGCCAACCCCTTGTCCACTATGTTTGAGGTCCATTCTCACATCATGGCACACTATGGACTTCATTAGGCCTCCTCAGTGGCCCAATGATTCGTTATATTGATCATTTTGCCCTCTTGGGAGGCTTATTCTTATGTTATTGAGATATCTTGGTGGGCTTGTCACCAAGGGATGTTATTATTGCACATTATTTTATTTTTTGGGGCTTAATTAGGCCAATTAGGCAAATCAAACTCATTAAAGATTGTATAAATAGAAGTGAGGTGATTCATTTTGATCATCATCACTTGGATTTGGATTAGTATCTCTTGAGAGATTTTCATACTTTTTGTTGGGTAAAGTTTTTTGGAGCTTTCTTGATGCACTATGATGTTTGGATTTTCGCTATTGTCTTTGGAGCTTCTTTCTAATGCGAAGTTGATGAATGGATATACTCTCTCTCTCATGTAAGTCGAATTTTGATGCTATTCTTGTTATTTTACTCATTTACTGCGTGTTATCATTATCATTATTCATGTATGGGTTAAACCGTGAATGCGAAATTCTTCTGGGAACCTTGAATAAGTGATTTAATGCATGCGTTGTACTTGAAGAGAGTGGGTGAATGTTCCTAGAGACACCTAATAGGTTTTAGGCCTCGAAAGTTTGAAACTTCATCTCTTTGGCTAATTTGAAGTATAAATCCCTATTGACCTAGTTGCGAGCCTTGGAGAGGCTAGCAAGGATCAATTAGGGCTCCTTAACTCACAAAAATTCATGATCTATGTGTATCTTGACTTCATTAAGCCCAAGAAATAAGGCACTGATCCTCATATCGCGTTGGTGGTCAAATTTACCACTCTTTTCTTCACTTTTCCAATTTCTAGACCTAACCCTAGAAGGTCACCTAGGGCATCAAACGAATCTCTTTGTAGCCATCCAAACACCTCGAAAATGGGTCCACTACTGCGTTGTAGTTTGATTAAGGGGTCCTCCAAATTTCAAGCAATTCCGACAGTGGCATCCCGAGATGTAGCAAGCCCTAGCCATGAGACCATCTCTTGCCCTAGATTGATTTGGGTTAGTGTCCTCACATGGGTCATTGTATTTGTATTTCAAAAGAAAATTAGTCCTTTAATCCTATTCTCCTCTCCAATTAGGTCAAGCCCCTCTTTGAGTGATCAACTCCATACCCTTGACCTGGTTTGGGTCCACTTGGCTTCTCTATGGTCCCGAACTTTGTAACTCATATTCTACAAGGATTGCATAGAAGCCATCTCTCCACAAGGACTCTTGGACCTAGCAAGCTTCTTGACAAGAGATATTCCCCAAACCTAGGCTTGAGAATCCTCTTAGCCCTTCCTAGAGAGCCCATCACCTTGCTTCTTAAGCAAGTAAGCCATATAATTGAGTCTCTCTTATGAATAGGCCCTAGGAATCACCCTCCATCCATTCATTGATCCATTCATCCTTGTGATACCTTTCATACCGGGACTCCTCCCATCGATGAAGGTCCGTAAAGAGCAGGGAGCCTTAGCAGAGGTGATAGTGGGCTATCGCTCCATTGTTGCCCCTTGACCTAATAGTTGCTTTGTAGGATCCCCTCCTAGGATCCTTGCTAGTTTGAGCAGTAACAATCTCGATTTGTGTCAAAGATGCTAAAGAACACAAGATCTCCATAACCCAGAAAATGTTTCAGGGGAAAACACCGAGAGACCACTCAATTAAATTAATTGATCAATAATTAAAAAATCCCTAAGTCTAACTTAGGGAAATTGATTGATTAACAACAATTAATTGAGAAAGATCGAGGAAGCTCTAGAGACTCACACGAATCGAGTCAAAGATGATCTTAGTCGTTGATAATGATTTAATCATAGCTGTTGGTGCTACAACGAGAGATTATAAGAGCAGGTCGATGGGGTTGGAGATAGACATATCGAAGACACAGGGAGAGCGTTTTCCTTAACAGATGAAGTTGTCCAGTTGCAGAGATTCAACAGGAAGAGGAGTTCGAGCCAGAGAAGCAGAGCATCAGTAATTGAGGGAGCAACAATAGAGAGTTCCGAAGAATTTTCCAGTGTCAGAGAGTCAGCAGAAGGGAAGCCAAAATATTCTGCAGAGAAAGTCGTCCAGGTGGTGCGAGTTTGCTAGTCCAGGTGGACAAATTGCCAGGAAGAGGTTGGATCAACTGCCGGAGGTCGGAAAGACATTCTGAAAGGGAGTGCGAATTTTTCTAGTGGCAGGAGAAGGCTAGACAACCTAGTTGGAGTAGTTCCAGAGGTTGTATGAACTGTGCAGGCTAGGTAGTGCGAGTTCCCGGCAAGCTGAGTTGCTGAGGGGAGAGAATGAAAAGGCTAGTGGGAGGACGAATTTTTGCAAAAGGGAGATAATTTCTCCATTATATTTTTGGCCAGATTATTTGCTGAGGATTGCCAGTAAGGCATCTAGATTATTGTATTCGGATTTTACTGCTGCATAATAATAAAAGTAAACCCTCATCTGCTGCACCGGTTTTCCCTTCGGGGTTTTTCCGGAAACTATTGTTCAAAAATTATTGTGTTGATTTTATTATGCGTGTGCATCTCTTTTCTCAGTTCCAACATTTTATTTAGCTTCTGCAGAATTTATTTGTTAAGAATTGCAGTGTGATTTATTTGGTATTAATCAGAAAATTAATAAACTGCTAATCAGTTAGAAGAGTAAATTCCAGTAGCTGCAATTCCAAGAAATTTCACATCATTTGCACTCAACTGGGGGGTTTTGAACTTGAGTCTAAATGTTAATACAAGTTTGATCTATATATAATAATATATGTTGTGACCAGAGATCATGTCCTTTATATTTTACATTATATATGTGGGTTAGTATTATCCATTCTATTAGCATCACAGACATTTTGAGTCTATTGAATATATTTGCTCAAGGCATAATTCAAATTTGTTTGAGATATGTGGAGTCCATTAATAATCTATCCTAAATGTAACACCTATAGTTAAGCCTTTATCTATTATTATCCTAAAGGATTCCCAAAGTATATCAAACTATAAATAATTCGGGACTAGCGAAGTATTAATTTTCATGTCTTGTTTAAACAACTGCATCTGTTAGTGTATGATCTCGAGTCTGGGTTATTATTATCACTAATATTATATTTATTTTGGGAAATTCAGCTTACAACTGTACTTGTCTAAGTGGATGTGCTGTGAGGGGCCTTTCTATGTTGTGAAACTTGCGCCTGGTCTTATTTGCACCCATCCGAGGGGATTTGAGCTTGAGTTTCAATGTTAATACAAGTTCGATCAATATATAATAATATATATTGAGTTGTGACCAGAGGTCATGTCCTTTATATTTTACGTTATTTATATGGGTTATATTAACCATTGTATTGTATCAGACATTTTGTGTCTATTGAATATATTTTCTTAAGGCATATTTGTGTGAGCTATGCCAAGTCCGCTAATAATCAATCCTAAATGTAACACCTAGTTCTGAGATGGTATCAGAGTCAAGGAGTGAGGACTCCTTAGCTGTGACCTTGTGCTCTGCATGAGACCTTTCATGAGTGCAAAAGTGCTGCACAATTCCAGAAGCTGGTTCCACATTTCCTGCAAGAATAGGAAATTGATCACTTGCAAATTCCAAGAGGTTTTGAAGGACAGTTACTCTGGTTAGCAAGGTTTGAAACTTTGAACTGTATAAATCTGAAGTTTCTCGTGTGCAGCCTTCATGTCCTGATATTTGCATTGTATCAGCAAATGAGTAATGCAACCAATGAATAACTCAATATGAAACATTCATACCTGTTATAATCACCAATAATATGTGCTTTGCTGTTATTCATGAACTAGAGCGTTTTAGATTTTTCAGGTTCACAAATATTAACCAATGATTAATGCAACTTGCTACGACATATATCACATGGGGGTCCATTCAGCTTGATCTCATGGTCTTGTATCAGTTTCAGAGCAGCATACATGGGTGTATCCAAAAGAACAAGCATCATTGATCATTCATCTGTGATCATTAGTAATTTTCTGGCAGTGATCCAGGTGGCATTTCATGGATTCACATACCTTTCTGGGCATGGCCCTTATGATTCTTTGAGAAATCCCAAGATTTCCTAGTAACTCACTATTACGGCAGGTGTCTAGTGATTTTGTTAAAGGTATTGATTCAAAGAGATCTATTACTGCAAAATATAGCACCTTATTGCAAAGCCTCACTAAGCAATCTATAGCAGTGTTGCAGGAACCATCCCCCCTGCTTCCAGCCCTGGAACTGTGTTCTGATTGAGAACTCTTAGGCAGTGATTTTTGGACCTTTTGGGCATGCTCCCTACCAATTTGGGAGCATGGCACTCCCATAGCCAAGGAATGCACTCCCAAGGCTCTCCTTGGATGCTCCCTAGGCGCTTCTTGGATGCTCCCTAATGGCAGTGTTAAATTCTTAAAGTAAAAGTTTCCATTTCCTTTATCATTCCAGGGATAAGAAGGAAAGAGTTGTCAATCCTAGTTTAGGGTTTTAATATGCAAATAAATGATAGATTTTTTTTTTTCAAGTCAATTGCATCTTCAACAACTATCACCATATTTTTCTGCACTTCACTGCTAGTGCTACTTCTTTCTTCGTCATCACTACTGCTACCTTTTTCATCTCTTCTTGCACTTGGCACATTTACCTGCAACAAATTCAACACAATATATTATGGAAATCAAAGATGTCCATCAGTGCCGCCATTCTGCAACTACTCTGTTTTGCTACCATTTTCATCCTCTTCATCTATTGTTGCCATCCTTTGTCTCTTTCTTCACCACCACTGATTCCAAGTACATTTTCATGTGCATATCATATTTTCTTAGAGTTTAAGTTATTATCCCCCAAGATAACAATCACAATTGTCACCTCTCCAAGTCATGCATCACTTGCATGACTGGAATTGAATTGTGTCCCCACAAAAATTTCCAATTGTCCTTTCTCATGCAGTCTACACAGGTGCCTGGGTGTAGCCAGACTCTGCTCAAGACTACACAGTACAGAGTCCTCTCACTCCCGGATGGTACACTTCTCTCCAACTCAATTATTCAAGCAACTTAGGCATCTTTATCAAACAAACAAAGATTACAGAGATATGCCACTTTATCCCATCAATCCTCAGCTTCTTATCTTCTACAGATTTTCTGCATTCTATCTCATCTTCTTATCTTCTTCTTTTTCAGCAAAACGTTGATTTGCAGGCTGCTCTTTCTATAGTAGATTTGGGTATGCTTGTTCTATTGACATCAACTTGCAACATGTTCACAAAAATAAATCTTTATCTTCCTTTATCTCTTCATTTTTCTTAGGACTGTAAATCAGCCCTGTTACCACTCAAACTAGCAGGGGGTCCTAGAGGGGCACTTGCTAGGTCAAGAGCAACAATGAAGCTAAAGTCCACTGTCACCACAACTAAAGCTTCCCGCTCTTTATGGACTTTCACCAATGGGAGGAGACCCGGTACATAGAGAATCACTTATGAAGGATAGATCAGCTAAGATGGATGTGAAGTGATCTCAGGGACCCTTTCCTAGGGGAGACTCAAGAATGGGACTTGCTTGCTTCTTAAGCAAGGTACAAGGCTTTCTCGGAGAAGGGGATGAGGATCTAAGGGCTAGGTTTAAGGAGTGTGAATTGTAAAGGACCTTCCAAAACCACAAAATCCTTGTTGAACTTGGTGGTCCCAAGTGGTTTTTGAAGACGAGGTATGAGACCACACAGGACCACGTGGACCCAGGTTAGGTCAAGAGGAAGGAGTTTAGCAACCATTGATAGATTTGACCTAAATAAGGAGGAGAAGGGGATTAAAGAAGTGATTTTCACTCAAAGGTGCAAAATGATCCCTATGGGGAACTAGCCTAGGGAAATTTAGGGCAAAAACCAGTATCGAGGCTTGGGATATCTCACAACTCCACTGTCGGAATTTTCTCAAATTTGGAGGAGGCTTAGGAGAGGCACCAACACAGTAGAGGCCAAGAGATCAAAACTTTTCTATGGGTGGTTTGTTGAGAAAATGATGCCCTAAGAGCCCTAATGTGGCTAGACCTAGAATAAAGGAGAGGTGAAGAAAAATAGTTCTTTAAGTGATCACCTTATGGTAGACCAGTGCCTAATCCTTTGGGGAGATTGGAGTCAAGAAGAATATGAAGATGGACTTCGTTTCTAGGTCAAGGAGGCTTCAAGGACAGCTTCGCTTGTCATTAGGGCAAAGGAGAGTGAACTTAAAGCTTTTAATATTTATACTTCTTTTTGCAAGGTAAGATGACTTGTCAAGATAAATTCAACCGTAGAATTATCCCTAGGAAAATTTGTTCAACATACGTGGCCCATACATAGAGATATGCTATATAGAAACATAATTCCATAGTTCTACAGTAAATGCATGCAACAACTAGCCCTAGTATAGCGAAAATCTCATCATCAATGTATGTGACAAAGTAAAAGAGTAAATAGCATTAAATTTGTACTTACATGTAAGAAAATATATCCAACACCAATAAACTTGCCAATTAAGAAGCTCCAAGATAAGAAAAGACAATCCATACATTAAAATTCATCCATGCTCCAAATTTCGTCCACCAAGAAGGAATAGCGAAAATCTCAAGAGAGATACAAGTCCAAACTAAGTGATGATGAGAAATGAACTCTCATCATTTGTATTTATACCTTCCTAATGAGTTCGATTTAGCTACTTGAGCCTATATTAGCCACTCAAATAAAATTAATGTGCAAATAACTAACTTTTGGTGACAAGCCAACCAAACTAGCTCATAAACAAAATAACAAGCCTCTTAAGAGGTCGAATGATCAATAATACATGTCGTTGGGCTTTCGGGGAAGCCCGATGAAGTCCATAAGTGTCATAATGATGAATAAGACTCCCAAAAGTAATGGACAAGGGGTTGGCCCCTTGTGCTCCACAAAATAAACATGTCGTGCCCCCAATGGTTGTGAGAGCACACAAGTGACCTCATGGGTCTCCAAGTAAGTCGAAGATGTCTGTAGACCATCTGTAAAGGCTTAGATGACGGTGAAAGTGATGCCACATCAACATACAAGTCCTGGGTCATCTGCCAAGTGCATGGTACAACTGTGGGGTTGACTGGGCAAAGGTGAAACAAGTGCATTTTCCTCGTCCAAAAGGTGAATCTCAAGCAATCTCTAAACATCTATGGGGATCCATGGAGTGTTGTCTACTGCTGTATAGGCCCATGACTCTCAACACACACCTTACATGTGCCAACGTAGCCCTCTGGAGGGTTAGGACTCCGTATAGGGAGACCAAACCCAAAATGGAGACCATATGCAATCCTGCATAGGATCCAATGCATCCCCTAGCCTTCCAGTACAACAAGTCATCAAGGAAATCAAGTAAAAGAGCTTACAAACCATGGACAATAGGTGGGGACTTCATAATGGCCATGCTCTTCCATAGTGGGCTTTGGCATGTGCTAATGTCTCCAAGCTCCAAACGGGGTTAGCCAAGTACCCTATTAGGTGGTTTCTACTTCTAAAGGGGATAGTATGTCCAAGGTACATCCTTTAAAGGGTGGTGGCATGTGATAAAGGGATGAATGGAGTAGGGAATGAAATGGGCAGCCCTAGGCCACATGCTGGGGTACAAGGGTAGCTAATAAAAGGGAAGCCCACACTTGGGTATATAATGTATAGGAGGGAGAAATCGTGGTACATGAAGTGCCCGACCTTGATTTTTCCACCCTTCTTTATATGCCTTTTGCCTTTTATGATTTTTTTTTTAATTGACTGCTCGGGGCTCAAGGGGTAAGAGCATGATGTGTGAGATATAGCAGTGGATACCCCCTTTAAGGTAGGACAGTTCATTGCCCACCAGGGGTTGGGACAATCATGGGTTCTTGAATGATAAAGGAGGCTTATCTAGGGCTTGTAGGAACCAGGGTGATGGCCATGATGATGGGGTAGAGCTCATGTATTGACTTTTGCGCACGTGCTAAATGTGTTTGTCTGGGCCATCTTTTGCATTTTGTGGTATATTTTCCTGTTGAATGTGGCCAATTATGCTTTTATTTTTATTTTCAGCTACATCAACCTCTGGGGCATCATTCTAGGCCTGACCCAAGGTGCGGGCAAGGGGAAGGGGAAGGCTAACCCTATGTGGACCCTATGGAGGAATGTGGACCCAGGTGGAGGAAATGATGAATGAGGTTATAATGAGTGGAAGGGGGTAATATATATGGATGAGGGAGCAGGACCACACAACCAAAATCAGAGTTTCCTATGTAGTACCATCCCTAAAGCCCAAGGGTCAGTAAAATAGATCCCACAAGACTAGGGTCCAAGGTTAACATCCAAAAGAGGTCTGAGGACAAGAGCACAGACCTAACCCACTCTTTTTGCTGAATCCCCCCATTAATCCATGCCCAGAAGTGTCCATGATAAGCAAACTATAATACTCAATTACCAAATGACAAGGCATACCTTTAGGTTTGGGAGGCCCACCTTCAAACATACGATCATAACAAATGGGTGAGGGACCACATGGTTGGTTCAGGTGGCAGAAAAATGGCACAACAAGCTAGTTGGTGGTTGCAAGGGGCTGCTGACTACCGACTGAGGACCATCTTGGAGAATTTTTTTTCTCCTAGGGATATTGCCCACAAAATGGTGGGTAACAATCCCTATTCTCATTAACAGTTACATCTTCTCTCAAGCTTTTCATTATTCTTCTCAGTTTTTCTCTAGAGCTCTCTTAATCTTTTATTTCTACAATTCTCTGCAATTCTTCAACTTTTCCATGTTGCAATTTTCCCTATCTCTGTTGCAATTCAACACTCTTGCACATTATTTTGTGTGCTTCCTTTTCTCTTTTTCAATTTTTGTCTATATCTTCTTGTTGCATCTTTGCACATTGCTACATGCACTTCTTCATACTTTCACTTTTGTCTTCTGCACTCATAAGTATTTTCATCACTTTACTTTCTCCTTTGTCTCTTGGATTCATTGCGACTCTCAATCTCTAGTCACTATATTGGGTAATAAACAATTGCCACCGTCACACCATTGCCAAGAACATATGAGCCAAGTCTCTATTCATGAGACCTTTTAACTACATCTTCTCTTGATAGCTTATGTTAGTGCCTTGTTATGGCCAAATATCTACTCACAACACATCATGTACTCATCCCTAACTCTCATATGTTACACCTTGAAAGGGGTGTTCCTTGTGTAGCCAATACTTGTGCTCAAATTTCAAACCACGCAACTTGAAGTCTCAGTGCCCCATGGTTACACTATCCTTCCTTCTTTCTCATCTTCAAGTAACTATTTCTTCTTCTCAAGATAACAATCACAGTTGCCAATGCCAAAACTGTCATCTCAATTCCATCATGAATTTCTCTTATGATTCATGTTGTTTCTTTCTCCAACAACAATTTTTCTCAGTAACCAACCTTTTGGTTCCTCTTCCCTTCATGCAACTTTCTTTGCTCTTTCTAGTATAATTTAAATATGTTGTCTTCTTCTTTGCAACTTCTCTATCTATTGGATGCTTCCTTCTTTCTCTCATGTTTCTTCAACAAACTCAACCTTTTTCCAAGAGATTCACTTCAACATTTATGAAGTGTGCCTTCCTTGTATTCCTGGGCATCATAATCTACTAGTGTGATTGTTGGATACCCTCATCTTCTTTGTGGACTCTTGATTTCTTTGTTTTTCTTCCTCGTTTGGGTTCTTCTTGGCCTGAACTCTTTTTACAACAGTTGTAGGCACTACACTATCCATAAAATTCTTCTCATGGCATCCATTTAACTTTAACCATCAAGACTGTCTTCAAAACTCTTTAGAGTTTCAACTACTCCTGAACAGTTACAACCTCTCTTTATAACATAAATTGAGTAGGCAAAGACACTTATCCCACTACGCAACCTTGATTATTTTTTACCTTTGTTACCACATGCAGATCGACTCTTTTTGTGACAATTTTTTCTTCTTTGTCAATAGTCTTCTCTCTCTTTTTCAGTGAACTTTACTCACTTGATAGCATTGCTCCCCACATTTTCTTCACCTTCCTTTGCATCATCTTCTTAGCATCGTTACGTTCTTTCTTCTCAATGTCTGTTCTTTTCTTTATCTTCTTCTCATGTCGTGTTGTTCTTTGGTCTTCCTTTCTGGTTGTTATCTCTTTTGCTCCTAGCATTGTTGCTTGTGTTGATACCATTTGATGTAACGGGGGCCGACCCAACATGCAATATTAAAACCACATAGTGGAAACACACACCATGCATAGTCTACAACATTAATAAGACTCATAGAAAGAAAACATGTAACTACCCTAATAAACACCACAATGATATCAACATCAACATAGGGATTTAAGTGGAGACCCTAAAGGGAAAAACATTGTCTAATAGAAGAATGCATCTTATTTCTATTATTTTGTAGAATTTTATCACAATAGGCTCATGACCTTCTCATTCTTCCAGAATTTCTTGGGCTGGTAGGCCTAAGGCCATGGTAGACTTATTCCTTTCTTTTATCTCAAGGATTTTCCTCCCTCATCCCTGTTCACTTTCTTTTATTCCTTTCTTGTTGTCACTACCTTCCATGTTGGTTTCCCCTTCATCTTCTTGGATTGTCTTGACCCTAGACGCTAGAACTACTATAATTGTGTTCCTCTACTCATTACATGCTCATAACTACTTTTAGTATCGTCACATCATGACCTCTACAATATCCAATTTTTTCTTTCTTCAACTACCATGTGGTAACATCTTATTCATCCATGTCATGGCATGGGGTTGGGATCACACCACTTCCATTATCCCATAGGTTTCCTTTTATCCCATGTAGTGTTCTTTACATGTGGACAAGGTCCATTGGTCTTCACACTCAAAGGTCTGCGGAGGGTGGTGGGTGAGAGTATCTCCCATATTCCTTTATGCTTCGCCTTTTTCCTTATGGTTCACCTCATGTTCAAGGCTCCAACCTACACTTGCTCCGGGATGTCATTTGGCTCAACCTTCGACCTTCATTTGACGTCCACCCGCTACAACAAGAGAGGCAGGGGGTGATGATCAAAAGGAACTTTGCCTTTTTCTCCAGGTGCGTGGCTTTGTCTCTAGTGTGACCTCCATCTTTAACAAAGCTCTACTTTCAACATCAAACCTTCCATGACCCTTTGCTTATCCAACCACCAATTATTTCCTACCACTTTCCTTTTGCCATGTCACCACTTCATCCACACCATCATCCGCCCATTGTTGCACGATCGAGTCTCCATATCTTCACTTGTAGTTTGCCAAAGTCTTTACCTTGTCTTGATATTCACTCAATGTTTTGTTAAGAATGGTGTAATCTTCACACATGGCTATGATGGACCCATATTATATCATTCATATATGTGGCTAAGGTCAACATATGTTAATTTATTGTAATACTAGGTTGGTTAAGGCTGACCTAGTCAATCTCTTTTGTGGGCCATGTTACCTCATAACATGTAGGGGTAACTAGAGGATGTTTTTTTTCATTTGTGATTCTTATCCCATGTCAATAGTTCCATAGATAAAACAAAAGTGTGCCTTGTTACTATTCAAACTAGCAGGGGTCCTAGGAGTTGGTCCTATGGAGCAACTACTAGGTCAAGGGGCAACAACGGAGCGATAGCCCATTGTCACCTCAACTAAGGCTCCCTGCTCTTTATGGACTTTCACCGATGGGAGGAGTCTTGATATGAGAGGATAGATGGATCAATGACAAGATATGGGGGGATTCCTAAAGCCTATTCACAAGAGAGGCTCAAATAATTGGCTTGCTTGCTTTGAAAGCAAGGTGATTGGCTCTCTAAAAAGGGCTATGAGGAATCGAGGATACCTTGACCTAGGGTTGGAGGATATGCCTTGACAAGGGGCTTCCTAGGCTTGAGGATCCTAATGAAGAAATGGCTTCTACATAATCCTTGTGGAATTTGAGTTACAGATTTGTGGGACCACAAAGAAGCCAAGTGGACCCAAACTAGGTCAAGGGTATGGAGTTGATCAATCAAGGAGGGGCTTGACCTAATTAGGGAAGAGAATAGGATCAAAGGACTAATTTTCTTTGAGATTTTGAATGCAATGATCCTAATGAGGACACTAACCCAAATCAAGCTAAGGCAAAAATTGGTCTTGTGGGTAGGGCTTGCTATATCTCAGGATTCCATCGTTGGATTTGTTTGAAACTTGTAGGGCGTCTGGAGATAACCCCAACGCAGAAGTGGAGCAAAAATCGAGGTGTTTGGATGGTCAGAAAGGAATTCGATTGATGCCTTAGGTGACCCTCTAGGGTTAGGCCTAGAATTTGGAAAAGTGAAGAAAAGAGCAGTAACTTTGACCACCAAAAGGATATGAGGATCAATGCCTTATAGCATGGGCTTAATGGAGTCAAGATACACATAGATTGAGAATTTTTGTGAGCTAAGGAGCCCTAATTGATCTTCGCTAGCCTCTCCAAGGGCAACAACTAGATCAATAGGGATTTATACTTGAAATTTGCAAAGGAGACAAAGTTTCGAGGTTTCAACCTAAGAGGTGCCTCTAGGAACATTCACCCAATCCCTCAAAGCTCAACTTGTGCATTTAATCAATTATTCAAGGTCCCAAAATAATTTCACATTACATTAACCCATACAAGAATAATGATAACAAGATACATGCATTTGACAAGTAAGATAACAAGAATAACATCAAAATTTTGACTTACATGAGAGAGAGAGAGTATATCCATTCATCAATTTCACATTAGAAAGAAGCTCCAAAGACAATAGCGAAAATCCAAACATCATAGTGCATTAAGAAACTCCAAAAAGTTCACCCAGCGAAAATTGCAAAAATCTCTTGAGATATACTAATCCAATCCAAGTGATGATGACAGGTTAGAATGAGCCTCTCTCATATTTATACAACTCTAAAGGGGATTCGATTTGCCTAATTGGCCTAATTTAGCCCCAAATAATAAAATAATATAATAATAATGATATGACTTGGTGACAAGCCCATTGAGATAGCTCAAAAATACAAAAAATAGCCTCTCAAGAGGGAAAAATAATGAATATGACGAGCCATTGGGCCATTGAGGAGGCGTAATCGAGTCCAAATGTGCCAAGTTAAGAGAAAAGGCTCCAAACATAGTGGACAAGGGGTTGGCCCCTTGATATCCAAGGAAATCATAGGTGGTGCTCCTTAGTGGGTGTGGGGGCACAATGACATCCTCATGGGTCTCCAAGTGGATCGATAATGCTTGTAAACCATCTGTAAGGGCTAGGATGATGACATAAGCCCTCCTTTGTCTCCTGTAGTGAGACACATCCTCATCTGGACCCTGGAACATCTTCCAAGTGTGTGGTACATGTGTGGAGCCGGCTGGGCATGGTGATCTAGGTGCATCATTCTCATCCAAAAGGTGGAACATGAGCAATTCCTGAATGGTATTGGGGATCCATGAAGTATTCTCTGCTATGGTTGAGGCCCATGGTTCTCAACTCTCACCCTGCAATGCCAATGTGGCCCTTTGGAGGGCTTGGACCTCGTATAGGGAGACCAAACCCCAAAATGGAGACCCACCTACAATCCTGCATAAGATCCAATGCATCCCCTTGCCCTCCAATACAACCAATCATTAGAGTAATCAAGTAAAAGAGCTTACAAATCATGGAATCAAGTGGGCAATTCATGGTGGCATGCCCTTCCATAGTGGGCTTCGGCATGTACAGGTGTCTCCAAGCTCAATGAGGGGGTTAACCAAGGACCCTATTAGGTGGTTTCAGCCTTTAAAGGGGGTAACATGTCCATGGTACATCCATCAATGGGTAGGTGGCACGTGATATAGTGATGAGTCAGAGTGGGGATCAGGGGAAGACTCCCAGCCACATGTCATGGTACAAGGGTATCTATGATGAAGGAAGCCCACACCTGGTTATATGAGTGTAGGAGGGAGCAAATCGTGGTACATGAGTTACCCTGACCTTTGTTTTTCCACCCTTTTTCATATGCCTTTTGCCTTTGATTGATTTTTCGTCATAACTACTTAGGGGTCTAGGGGATGAGAGCATGATGTGTAGAATATAGTAGTATATACCCCCTTTTAAGGGAGGGCAACTCATTGCCCACCGGGGGTTGAGACAATCATGGGTTCCTTAATGTGGAGGGGGCTCATCTAGGGCACATAGGAACCAGGGTGATGTCCATGAAATCAGGGGTAGAGCTCATGTTTGGATTTTGCCCACGTGCTAAATTTGTATGTCCTAACCATCTTTTGCATTTTGTGGTACATTTCCTATTGTAAGTGGCCAAATTATTCTTTTTCCTTTCTTTTTAGTTGCATCAACCTCCGGGCATCGTTCCAAGCTTGACCAAAAGTGTGGACTAGGGGAGGGGGAGGCTAACCTATGTGGACCCAGATGGTTAAAGTGATGAACGAGGTTAAAATGAGCGAAGGGGAGTGATGTATATGGTGTCGGGAAACGAGACCACGCAACCAAAATCGGGATCTCCCATGTAGTGCCAACCCTAAAGCTAATAGCCAGTAAAGGAGATCCCACAAGATTAGGATACAAGGCTAACCACCAAATCAGGTGGAGGAGACAAGAGTACAAACCTAGCCCACTCTTTCCGCCAAATTCCCCCGCCAATCCATGCCCAAAAGTGTCCATGATAAGTAAGAAAAATTACTCAAGTATACCAATGAAAAGCCATATTTTTAGGGTCAAGAGGCCCACCTTCAAACATACGATCATAAGAGATGGGCGAGGGACCACATGGCTGGCTCAGGTGGTAGAGATAGTGGCACATTGAGCTATCTGGTGGCTGCAAGGGGCCGCTAGCTAGCAATTGAAGACCATTTGAGAGAAAAATTTCTCCTATGCATACTATCCATAGGTAGTGGGTAACATGACCACTTTGTATTCTTGTATTGTATTGGGCCATGCTTAGATGATTTATGTAAAAGTGTTTTATTGTCTAGATGGTATCTCTAAAACCTTGATGGTTGGTCATTGCTCATCCTCTTAGTCCCCATTTCAAAATACTCCTTGTTCTTATGGCTTTGTTCGACTACCCTTTTGTGGCTTTAATTTGTCACCATCTTGGTCATTTATGGCCTGGGTAGGTATGTGATGATCTTGGGATGGATCTACCAAGATGCATGATTTAGAGTACCTCTAAACCATTTTATAGATATGTAGAAGTGTTGCTCATGTTGTAAATATTGTCATACCTATTGCAACATGCTTATCCTATGTCTAAGCATGGACCCCGCTCTTATGTATTTATCACAATTTGGCCATGTACCCTTGGAGATGGTTCTACAATTACTCATGCAACTTCACATTTCACGAGGCAATTTCATAGGTCTTAAGGCACTAGTCATATCATCCAAGGCAATTTTGGGCCATTTTTATATGCATGAGCTTTCTATACACATGCCACATCTCACACCCTTGAGAACTCTCCTCTTTCATGCATTTTGAGACACCTTTTCACTTGATTTGATGGCCAACCCCTTGCAAAACTCTTCTAGCCATTTTCACCTTTGTAGGAGGACATTGGGGCATTTTAGGGGGTCATTCCGCATTTGGAGGGGAGTGTTGCACTTTTGAAGGTGAATGTTGCACTTTGAAGGCCTTTCACACCTCATTCCTTGCTTGTTGACTTAGCCTTCCACTCTTGGAGCATGTTACCTCTCAAACTAACAAGGATCCTAGGAGGGGATCCTAAAAGGGCAACTATTGTTAGTTTTTGGAGCATCAGATGTGTTCTAGCCACAAAATTTGGTGGAGAGGCTAGAATACATGAGATCTCCAAAACCCAAAAATCGTTTATGGAAATTCCACCTAGAGATGACTTAATTTGATTATTAACCTAATTTTTAATGTTTCCTAAGTCTAAATATAGGAAAAATGGTTAATTAATTAGAATTAATTAAGTCAAAGTGAGAATAGTCTAAAAACTCACACGGATCGACTTCAAGATGATCCTAGCCCTTGATTAAGTTTTAATCTTGGTCGTTGGTGCTCCAACAAAGGATTATAAGAAGAAGTCGATGGGCACTTGGAGAATACACCAGAGACACTTGGAGAATTCGATTTTCCAGAGTAGCAGCAATCAGTTTCCAAAGAGTTCAAGCTTCAGTGAGGAAGCAGAGACAGTGAGGGGCAAAGACAGTGATCCAGAGGAAGTTTTCCAAATTGGGAGAGACAACAACAAGAGGCTGAGTTATCTTATAGAGGCAACACAATGGACTGCGCAGTTGCTTCAGAAGAGCAATTCGATTTGGCTGGAGGAAAATTCGATTAAGCTTCCAGAGGCCCGGAAAGTCTTCCAAAGGGTCGGAGAATCAGTTTCCTTAGCAAAGACAGGCAGAACGACTGCGTCAGAGACAGGAGAATCAATTCCTGATTTTTAATGTTTCCTAAGTCTAAACGTAGGAAAACTGGTTAATTAATCATAATTAATTAAGTCAAAGTGAGAATAGTTTAAAAACTCACATGGATCGACTTCAAGATGATCCTCGCCCTTGATTAAGTTTTAATCTTGGTCGTTGGTGCTCCAACAAAGGATTATAAAAAGAAGTCAATGAGCACTTGGAGAATTCGATTTTCCAGAGTAGCAGCAATCAGTTTCTAGAGAGTTCAAGCTTTAGTAAGGAAGCAGAGACAGTGGGGCAGAGACAGTGATCCGAAGGAAGTTTTCCAGATTGGGGGAGGCAGCAGCAAGAGGCTGAGTTATTACTAGTGAGGCAGCGCAGAGGACTGCACAGTTGCTTCAAAAGAGCAATTTGATTTGGTTGGAGGAAAATTCGATTCAGCTTCCAGAGGCCCGGAAAGTCTTCCAGAGGAACGGAGAATCAGTGTCCTCAGCAGAGACAGGCATAACGACTTCATCAGAGGTAGTTCCGGCTAGACGTCCAAGGGTCTACACATGCACTGCGTAGAAGCTGATGCAATGAGTTTCTGAAGGAAAGTTGTGTCGGGTTTGCTTGTGGAAGAAGAGTAATTCCCTTAGATAATTTTGGCTAGATCTACTTGCTTTTTGGATTGCCAATTGGGCATCCATAGATTGTACTCAAATTTAATTGCTGCATAATAATAAAAACCCTCAACTACTGCACCGGTTATTCTGAGTTGGGGTTTTTTGGGGACAATTGTCCAAAAATAACGAAATCATTTTTATGTGTGCGCTAGATTTTCTTAGATTCCAATGTTAATTTTTACTTCTACAGTAGTTGTTTGTGAAAATGATAGTGTGAATTATTTGGTATTTGTTGTAGAAAACTGCAAATAAATTGTAAATAAATTAACAATTAGGAAAATAATTTCTAGTTGCTGTGATAGATGAAATTTTCACAACTACTAGGTGCAACAATCGAGCGATAGCACACTGTCACCTCAGTTAAGGCTCCTTACTTTTTAAGGACTTTCATCGATGGGGGGGGACACGTTATGAAGGGAATCACTAGATGGATGAATCAATGAAGAGATAAAGAGTGATCCCTAAGGCCTATTCACAAGAGAGACTCAATTGTATGGTTTACTTGCTTGAGAAGCAAGGTGTAAGGCTCTCTAAGAAGGGCCAAGGGGATTTCAAGGGCTAGGGTTTGCAAATAAGACTTGTAAAGGAGGGACCTAGTCCTAGAAACCCTTGTGAAAACTTGGTTTCCAAATGGTCTTTGTGAAATTATCTTCAGTAAGTTGTGGGACCACACGGGACCAAGTGGACCCAAAATTAGGTCAAGGGGGTGGAGTTGATCAATCAAGGGTGTTCTTGACCTAATTGATGGGGAGAAGAGGATCAAAGGAAAATTTTCACTAATTTTGATGTAATGATCCCAATGAGGTCACTAGCCAAGGGAAACCAAGGGTAAGAATCGATCTCGGAGCTAGGGCTTGGAATATCTCAAGATCCCACCATCGGAATTGCTTCAAATTTGGAGGGCTTCTAGGAGATACAACATCGTAGTAGAGGGCAAAAGGTCGAATTTTTTGAGTGGGTGAATTGTGAGAAATTTGATGCCCTACGTCACCTATTGGGGCTAGGCCTAGAAAGAAAGAGAGAAGGTGAGAAAGATATGCTTTTAAGTTTTAAGTGATCACCTATGGAGGATCAGTGCCTAATCCTTTGGGAGAAATGGAGTCAAGGATATTTCAATGCTTGGAATGAATTCACCTAGTCAATGAGGCCTCTGGAACAATTCCGCATGGCAATTAAGGCATGGGACAATTGCTTCAAGGTCTTTACACTTCGATATGCAATATATGATGACTTATCAAGATAAAATTTCGACAAAATATCTCTAGGAACATTCACTCATTCATACATGGCCCATGACATGATGCAACGCTATAAAAAGAAAATTTTCCACAATTTCGCATAAGAAAAGCAATAAATTCAGCCTAGTATAGCGAAAATCCCCAGCAACATGCATGTGACAATAAGAAAGTAACAAAATAACGTTAACAGATTACTTACATGTAAGAAATAGTATATCCAATCATCATTATATGCCAATAGTGAAGCTCCAAAACAAAAATGAAGAGACCCAAACATCAAAATTCATCCATTCATCCAATTTCGTCCTCCAAAAAGAATAGCGAAAATTTCCCAAGACAGAATGATCCAATTCAAGTGATGATGATCAAAATGATTCATCACACTTGTATTTATACACTTCCTAATGAATTCGATTTAGCTAAGTTGGCCTAATTTAGCCCCAAAAATAAAATAATGTACATAATAACAAAACTTTTGGTGACAAGCCCACCAAATAGCTAAATAATGTAAAGATAAGCCTCTCAAGAGGGTCAAATGATTAAAAAAAGTGATTCGTTGGGCCTTTGAGAAGGATTAATAAAGTCCAAGGGGTGCCATGATGTAGAAATTGACTCCAAACATAGTGGACAAGGGGTTGGCCCTTTGTTTTTCAATCAAGAACCTATGGTGCTCCCAAGTGGGTGTGGGGGCACAAGGGCATCCTCATGGAACTCCAAATTGATCAATTATGCCTGTAGACCATCTGTAAGGGTTGGAGTAATGACATAATCCCTCTCTCTGCAGCGGGAGGCATCCTGGAACATCTGCCAAGTGTATGGTGCAACTATGGAGCCGACTGGCATGGTGGACCAAGTGCATCATTATCATCTAAAAGGTGGAATACGAGCAATCAATGAATGCTGCTGAGGATCTATGAAGTCATATTTGCTATGGTGGAGGTCCATGGCTCTCAACGCTCACCTTACAAGTGCCAATGTGGCCCTCTGAAGGGCTAGGACCCCATATCGGGAGACCAAACCCTAAATGAAGACCCATCTGCAATTCTGCATAAGATTCAATGCGTCCCCTTGCCCTCCAATACAACAAATCATTAGAATAGTCAAGTAATAATGCTTACAAGTCATGGGATCAATGGGGTACTTCATGGTGGCATGCCTTTCCATAGTGGGCTTTGGCATGTACAAGTGTCTCCAAGCTCAATAGGGGGCTAACCAAGGACCCTATTAGGTGGTTTCAACCTCTAAATGGGGTGGCATGCCCATGGTACATCCTTTAAGAGGTAGGCTGCAAATGATATAATAATGGAATGGAGTGGGGATCAGGGGAATCATCCAGACCACATGTTTGTTTTTGTAGCATTGGATGTGTTCTAGCCACGAAATTTGGCGGAGAGGCTAGAATACATGAGATCTCCAAAACCCATAAATCCTTTTTGGAAATTCCACCTAGAAATGACTTAATTAGATTATTAGCCAATTTTTTAATGTTTCCTAAGTCTAAACTTAGGAAAATTGGTTAATAATAAAAAATAATAAAGTTAAGTTGAGAATTCTTTAGAAATCACATAGATCGATCCATAAATAATATGAGCCATCGATTAAGATTTAATATTGGCCGTTGGAGTCCCAAAATGAAGATATAAGAAGGGATCAATGTGGTGATGGAGAACGCACTAGAGTCACTTGGAGAATTTGATTTTCCAAAGTAGCAGCAGTCAGTTGTTGGAGAGTTCGAGCTTCAACGAGGCAACAGAGATAGGTAGGGGCAGGGGCAGTGATTCAAAGGAAGTTTTCCAGATCCGAAGAAGCAACAGTAAGAGGGCCGATTTATTCCCAGTGAGGCAGCGCAGAGGACTACGCAGTTGCTTCAGAGAAGCAGTTTGATTTGTTGGAGAGAAATGTGTTCTCAGTTCCAGAGGCCGGGCAGAGGGTCTAGAGTGTCAGAGAAGCGATTTCCTCAACAGAGATGGGCATAATGACATTTTCAGAGGTAGGTTGGAGGTTTGACGTCACAGGGTCTGCGCAGAGTAGCACAAAGGTTGACACAAAGGGTCTTGGAGGCCGAGTTTTCTGAAGGAAATTGTGTCGGGATTGCTTGTGGAAGAAGGGTAATTCCCTTAAAATAATTTTGCGCAAATTTTCTTGCCGTTTGGATTTCCAGTTGAGCATCCATAGATTGTACTCATATTTTCACTGTTGCATAATAATAAAAACCCTCACTGCAGCATTGGGTTTCCCAAGTTGGGCTTTTCTGGGGACAATTGTCCAAAAATACCGGTGTCATTTTTATTGTGTGGGTGCTAGAATTTTCTCAGCTTCCAATGCTATTTTGTAATATTCCTAATTAGCCATGGCTAATTGGAATATTCAATTTTGCCCAATATTTGCCTTCTATAGTTATCTATAAATAAAAAAAGTGAGGATGGGGGACATAACTCACTTTAAGAATAAAAGGTCACTTCCTAGTAGCACAACGTTGTGACTTAAGGAGGAGCCAAGGGGGCCAAAGGGGGACGCAGAAATGGGGCCCACGCAGACACATGGAGGGACTGCGCAGGAGGGAAGAACACATGGCAAGAGGGGAATCACGCAGGAGGAGGTGAGCCTAGGGATTGTAAGAGGCAGAGGCTATAAAACAGAGAGGAGACCCCTCATTTTGGATCATTCAGTTATGTGCATTTTGAGCTAGTCGTTTCGACTTCTGAGCACGTTGGCTATTTAGCTAGTCTACAGCACTGTTTAGTGCATTGAGTATCTCCGTTCGGAGATCTCACCTTTAGCCCCGGGGGACTTCGAGTGCCTGCTCGGGCAAGGTATTTCCTTTGGCATTCCAGCAGTAGTTTTATTAGTATCCCAGCAGCAGTTTCAACAGCGTTTTGGAGGCTTACGCAGCACTGGGAGAGGGACGCAATTCTTTCTGGCAGCAGTGTTGGATTGGGGTTTTTGCAGGGGTTTTATGTTGGGTGATTGAGCAGAGGATCAACCCTTGCATCTTGGAGGGTTTTGGCAGAGTTTTGGAGGGGTTTCTTCAATGGCAGGACAGAGCATTGAGGGACTGCGCAGATTCCCAAGGGGGCGATTTTCGAGGGTTGACTATTCCAGGAAAGCTTTCTAGGTTTTTCTGGGTTTCTTGAGTAGAGCCCGAATCCAGAATTTCAGCTTTTTTCGAGGAGGGGAGCAGCCCCAAACCATCATTTGTTTTCTAGCAGCAGCAGCAGCACAGCAGCAACATCCACACAGAGAGGCCATTCTTGTCATTCTGAGAGTATTTCTTCACTTGCCTTGTGCAAGTTGAGGTGCCATCTGTCTAATCACCTCTTGTACTCATTTTATTGCTCAGTATAATAAAATGGCTTAGCATTTCTCGTGTATCTGCTTATATTTCCGGTTTACATTATTATATGCTATTCCACTGCTATTTTATCACTTCTGGGTTATTATATCATTTGCACATATTTGGTTGGAGTTTTTGCTGGGGTTTGAGGAATATTCTGGGTTAGGAATATTACATATTTTATTTCTGCAGTTTTATTTGTGAAGGTTGCAGTGTGTTTATTTCGATGTTGCCGTAGCAATAAACTGAATAATTAATTTTATCAGTTAGAAGAAATAATACCAGTTGTTGCAATAGGATTCCAATTTTAAGAATTTTCACATGGGATCGAACTTTGCAGTGGAGGCCAAAATTCGACAATTGGGGGTTGAAGTTGTGCTACAGGAAGAGATTTGACTGGGTTTGACTTGTTCAAGGAAAGCACATCATTAAGAAAGGTTAGACTTGGTCTTGGAGGGTATTGATCTTGGTCTAGATGTCTTGGAATTCGTCAATTGAAGAATCTATAAGGAAGAGAAGAGATTTGCGGGTTTTCATCTCAATTGGAGAGGTTTTGGCCCTGGCTTGTAGCCTATATTTTGTGTTCTTGTTCTTCTTGTTTTGGTAGTTGTTTGATGATATGCGAACTAAATAACAAGTAAAGAAGTTAATAAGTAAGAAAAGTTAAAATACATCACAAGCAGTTATCAAGAAAAGAGAAATCACTCTAATGATTTCCCTATAGATTTATCAACATGGTATCAGAGCTAAGGTTGGCTAAGGGCATTATGAAGATCTCTACTACATTAAAGAAGTTCCTCAAGAAGTGTTCAAAGTTAGCAAGCCATCTCAAGAATGGTATCAATGAAGCATGGAATCTTCTATTTACTCCAAAGAGGGAAGTGACCAAGACAAAGGATGAAAGACTCTTCTTGGCACTCGCTGGAACATTTCAAGATGAGAACATTGGGTGATCGATAGTGGTGCATCAAGACACATGACTGATCATCACAAGCAACTAAAGACATTATCAATAGGAAAATCTTCTTACTCTGTATAACTTGGAGATAATAAGATCTATCCTGTAAAAGGAATTGGATTAGCCTCAATAGAACTGGAGAATGGATGCAGTATTCATCTCAACAACATCCTATTTGTTCCAGGTTTGCATAAGAACTTACTCTCCATTTCAAGTCTAGAAGATAAAGGTGATAGAGTGGCTTTCATTGATGGAAAAGTTGCAATATGGAGTAAGAACTCAAGCATTGAAAATGCTAGAGTAATTGGCATTCGTGAAGGAAGACTTTACAGGTTGATATCTCCTCTTGCTCAAGCTTTGGTTCACATTGAAATCAGCCCATGAGAACTTTGGCATAGAAGGTTTGGGTCTCTCCATTTCAAAATCCTTCCAACTCTAAGTTCAATAGTAGATGGAATCCCCAAACTAAAAGAAGATCACGAAGGAGTATGCAAAGGATGTGCATTGGGTAAGAACACCAAGAGACCATTTGGAAGTAGTGCTTCACGGTCAAAAGAAATATTGGATCTTATTCATTCTGATGTCTATGGTCCTATGACTCCTAAATCACTTGGAGGTCATCTATATTATGTCACATTTATAGATGATCATTCAAGGAAGACTTGGGTTTACTTAATGAAATCCAAGGATGAAGTATTTACAAAATTTCAAGAATTCAAAGTTAAAGTAGAGAACCTTACAAAACGAAGAACAAAGATATTAAGATCTGATAATAGAGGAGAATATACATCCAAGGAAATCATCGCTTTCTGTAAGGAGTCTGGGATTAAGAGGGAGCTAATAGTCCCATATAATCCCGAACAAAATGGAGTTGCAGAATGAAAGAATCGATCCATTGAAGAAAGTGTAAAAGCAATGTTACATGATCAAGACTTACTGAAATTTCTATGGGGTGAAGCTACAAAGACAGTTTTATACATACAAAATCGAAGTTCCCACATGTCTCTAGATAACAAGACTCCCAAAGAGGTGTTCACTGGGAAGAAACCAACCGTAGATCATCTCCGAATTTTTGGTTTTCCTGTCTATATACATATACCTAAGGACAAAAGAAAGAAGTTGGATCCATCTGGCATGAAGGGAACCTTTGTGGGCTACAGTAACTCTTCTAAGGCCTATAGGATCTACATAAAGGAAGGACATCAAATAGAAGTCAGTCGAGATGTGATATTTGACGAAAGTATTGCATTCAAGAAATCAAAGGATCTCCCTATGGACTTTGATGATGAAGAACTTATGGTATTCGAAGAAGAAGTTACTAGGGAAGAAGAAGAATCAAACCATGAAGATGAAGGTCCCTGTGAACCAATACAACCTGTGGTAATCCCCGAAACCAGAAAAAGACCTAACTGGTTGAAGTCTACACTTCTAGATGCAGAAGGTCATGGAGCAGCTCAAGGTACATTCAGGGAAAGCAAGAAGCCCAAACGATATTCTAGGTATGCAGCCTACATGACAAAACTAATTGAAGCAGAGCCATCCACTTTTGAAGAAGTTTTCAATCACCAAGAATGGAAGGATGCCATGAATGAAGAATATTAATCTATAATGAAGAATGGAGTTTGGGAGATCATACCTAGGCTTGAAGACAAATTTGCGGTAACTTCCAAATGGATCTACAAGATCAAACATGCAAAAAATGGAAGTATTGACAAGTATAAGGCAAGATTTGTGGCTAGGGGTTTCTCTCAACAGGAAGGCATCGACTATGAAGAGACATTTTCTCCAACAACAAGGTATACAACTATACGTTCGTTGGTTTCTTTGGCAACATCAATGGGATGGAACATCCACCAAATGGATGTCAAAGTTGCATTCCTGAATGGACAATTGATGAGGAAGTCTATATAGAACAACCCTTAGGATTTGAAGTTAAAGATAGAAAGGCATATGTTTGCAGATTGAAGAAGGCATTGTATGGCCTCAAGCAAGCACCAAGGGCATGGTATGCTAGGATGGATGCATACCTATAGCGATTAGGCTTCACTAAGAGTTTTGTTGATCAAAACATTTATATTAAGGTTGCGAAGGGAGAGCCAATAATCTTTCTTTTGTATGTGGATGGTCTTCTCTTGACAGGTGCGGAAGGTCAAATTGAAGAATGTAAGAAGCATCTAGCAACAGAATTTGACATGAAGGAACTAGGGTTGATGCACTACTATTTGGAACTGGAAGTCTGGAAAGGAACTGATGAAATCTATCTAGGTCAAGGAAAGTATGTGATCAAGATGTTGAAGAGGTTTGACATGATGGATTGCAAACCAATGATCACAAACTTGAAAAGACTAAGGAGTTATGAATCAAGCCCTGTGGATCCTTCCAAGTATAGGCAATTGATTGGCTCACTGATGTACTTGGTGAATACTCGACCAGACATATGTTTTGTAGTAAATATTCTCAGTCAGTTCCAAGTGGAGCCAAAGCATGATCATTGGATAGCAGCGAAGCACATACTGAGATATCTGCAAGGAACAATCCACTATTGCCTAAAATATGATAGGAGGAATGATGTCCACTTGATTGGATATACAGATTCCGACTGGGGAGGCAGTGAGCAGGATGGAAGAAGCACTACAGGAGGATGTTTTAGTTTGGGATCCTCCATGATCTCATGGATGAGCAAAAAGCAAGATATGGTTGCTTTGAGTAGTGTTGAGGCTGAGTACATTGCAGCCTGTGAAGTAAGCAGAGAAGTTGTCTGGTTAAGGAAGTTGCTATCAGACCTATTTGAAGGACCAATGGACCCTACAGTGATACATTGTGATAACACCAGTTGTATACGATTGTCTGAAGACCCAGTATTTCATGGAAAGACAAAGCATATCAACAACAAGTATCACTACATTCGGAAGCTAGTACAAGATGGTGTGTTGCAGCTACAGTATATCTCCACTGATGAGCAAGTAGCTGACATATTGGTGAAATCTCTTCCTAATAAGAAGCTTGTGTATTTGAAAAAAAAAGCTTGGTTTGGTTGATGTATCCTCCCTAATTGAGAGAGAGAGATAGGCACATCATTCTTGTCTTCATTTGGGAAAACAGAATGGAGGATTAGGTAAGCACCTGGCGTCCGATACTCTTTGAGGATGAGTTAGGGCATCCAAGATAAGGGTCGTCGTGGACCGATATTCTTTGAGGACTAGATATCCAAGATAAGAATAGTCCAAAGAAGGTCATACTCTATTAACACCCGGGTGGGGTATGTACCTTGAGAGATAATGATGATGGTGTCTATAAATCATTGGTCTCACTAGCATTGTGCTCTGATCTTGTGGAGAGATAGAGTTGTTAGTCAAGGCCTTGCTATGTGACAATGCTAGTTGATATGATGCTAAACAGATGGATTATGTTAGAGTCCTATATTATAGTAATCAAAATTAGGTTTAGTCTTTTCATCATTTTGGTCATTTTGTAAATTTTTGCTATGATCTCTTAGAGATCAAGTTATTAGTCTTTTGAGAGAGGTGTGAGATCATGTGATTAGTTTGAGTCTAAGTTAGGGTTAATGTGTCATCCATAAAGGTAATAGTGGGTTTGGTTTTTCATCATGGGGATGAGTAAATGGTGTCTGGTCATGGGTGTCTTGTCATAAGTTAGTGGTGTCAGTTGCAGGATCCAACATTCAAAACATTTCATCATACCCTTATCCATCACCACTTGTGTTGTGTTTTTAAAGAGGATCATCATTACACTTGAAGGAGGCCCTGGTCTGAGTGGAGGATTAAAAGGACATATTTTGGCTTCCAAAGAACCCATCGAGTTCATCACCCACCCTCTTCAGATGCTCTAGCTATCAAACAAAAGTCATTGCGCTTTGTCAACAGGGGTCGCCGCATTTCTGGTTTCTTGCTGCACTTCTGCAAACCCAAGGATGTTTTCACCACCATGACCACATTCAGAGTTTAATCTTCCTATTCTGAGATATTTTATAATGTATACAACCTAATTCACTTCCTTAAACCAAGCAGAACACTTGGACAAGCCTCCAAACCTCATAACCTACGACTCACTGCGCAAGTTCGTTGCGCATGCCTGTCTAGGAAATTTGTTGAGCATAGAAACATAGCCTGTTGCATTTTGGTGTAAGTGTTAATCCCTTGTAGTCTGAAGCTCTCAAACATTGAGGTTTGCCATTCAAAAAACATGCCAGAAACCCTCATCTAAATCCTGACTCCATAGTTGTTGCACCTTTGCTGCGCTACTGTCAAGGCATCAAAATGTGGAAGTAGACCAAAGTTTTTGGCACTCTTTCATGCATGGAGGTTCAATGGAAGTATTGGAGGTTGTTAGCATCACCTATAAACCATTTTGCTCAGTCAGAGGTCCAACACTCAGTCAAATCATACAAATTCAGATTCATTGCACAAGTTTGTTGCGCTTCAACTGTAGATGGTGATTTTTGAAGGACAGAGGTTTGTAGCTTGAGCACAGGTCGTTAAACAGGTTCCTCACGTTCTAGAGGATGTCTTCTACCTGCTCAGCACTTTCAGAGATCCAGGGAATGGCTAGAAGTATGAGAACCATGGAGTCGCTATGCTTTTGGAGAAACACAACGCATTTGCTGCGTTTTTTGACCGTTTTTGTCATCATTTTCAAAAACAGTTTTTGACCAAATGGAAATGAATTTTGAAAAACAAAAAGAGGTTTTTGTCAAGCACGGGCCAAATAACAAAAACCTCCTTCAATTTCTTCACAGGTGTCATATATTGGAAGATTCGAATGAATATTTACAGCCCATTTTTCACATTTCATCATTTCCTGTTCTAGTCATGATTTTTAGGTGCGAATTCTTAGGAGCTGGAGAGGAATTTTAGAAAACTATGAGAGGTTTCTCCTAAGAACAAGCTCATCTACAAAAATCTCCTTCGGTTTTGTAACAATTGTCATGGTTCAAGAGATACAAGTTAATCTTTGACCCCTATTTTCTAGAAACTCGGTCCCTATTTCCTAGCAAGGAGTTTTGAATCTTATTGTAACCTCTTCCTATCTTTGGGAAAAGGATGAATTTCGACTTCATTAGTCTGGGGATGAGCTAATTGTATATATTTTCATGAATTTTAGTGTGTAAGGGGTTGATTGGAGAGTGTAATAGAGAGAATATTGGGTGTAATCTGTACTCGTTAATCTTTCATACTCATTGATTAATGAAGAAGGCCAAGTTGTTTCTTTCAAGGATTCATGTGTCAATTTCTTATGGTAATATTTTCTCCAGTACATGTATATTCTCTCTAGTTATGAACATGCTTGAATGTTAAGTCTTCAATGTTTAATTGAAAAAAAAATCTTTTCAGAATTCACTGTATGTGCTCTGTTATAGGCAATTAAACATTTTAGTGTGTTGTCTTCCATAGTGACATCTGAAATTCATCCTTTGTTAGATGCTTCAGATGTTATTGATCCTCACTTTTCTTCCATTCACTCCTGCAACAAAACTCCGACAAAGAACACCATAAGTGTTGGCTATCTTGCCCTTGATCAAGAATTGCTTGCTATCCCATCTTGATCATTGAGATGAGATCAGTTAAAACAAATGACTCCATGCCCAATGCATGCCTCTGTCACTCTGCCATCAAACATTTAAAAAGCATATTCCTCCCTGATCTTCATACCTAGCCTAAAACCTAAGACCATGAGTCATCTATGTGGCTGAAAATCCTATAGAGAGAGCCCTCTCTAAAGCTGGAAGGGCTAGATTCCAACTTTCAAGTGGTTTGTGGTTACTTCTAGGTTTCCTTACTACAGCCTAAGGAAATTACAGAGTGCTAACAGGTTATCAATCCGACTCTTCTTATGAGATCTCTTCAGATTGAGAATGTCCATGTATCATATATGAATACCTCCCTACTTAAGAGGGAGTGTTGAAAAATGTGTAACTAGGTTCGGTCTTCATAAATATGAAATGTACTTTTTGATTCTTGCAAATTGTAAAATGAAAGAAAATTATTATTATTTTTTTGGAGCATGGGTTTCATGCTCAAGGTCTTTTATTTTCTAGGTCAAGCACCCATTGAGTGCTTCTAGGGTTTGTCCCAGGTCAATAAGTAAAAAGAGTCATTGTCATAAGTTGAAGACCCCTTCGGGGACATTGTAACTTGTAAAGAAAATTATTTTTTTGTCATTAAAAGCATCAAAATACCCTTCAAGACAAAGTCGGCCTAAAATGAGGAGCCACGTCCACCTTGATGAGCCTATATAAAGGAGGAAACTCAACCTCCTTGAAGCACATTCAAATTTCACTCATTCAAGCGAAGGAAGAGGAAGAAGAAGACAGCAAAGAAGGAAGAGGATGAAGAAGACTTGGCTTTGGGCTACTTCTCTCTCGCACATGCAAAGGAAGGCTAGGGTTTTTGCAGAAGATCTAGGGTTTTCCTCTACAAGTTCTATCTTGAAGAAGGGAAGGCAAGAAGGTCAAGCAAAGGTCACAAGAAGCCATCCTCGAGCTCCAAAAGTCAAAGAAATCCAAGTGAAGGTCTAAGGAAGCCTTGGAAGGCCAAAACAAAGGTCACACATGTGGCAGCAGCGATTGTAGGAGGGCCGAATTTCAGGTTTGCAGTGGAGGCCGAAATTTTGCAACTGGGGATCGAAGTTGTGCTACTGGAAGAGATTTGAATGGGTTTGACTAGTTCAAGGAAAGCACATCATTCAGAAAGGTTGGACTTTGTCTTGGAGGGTATTGGTCTTGGTCTAGAGGTCTTGGAATTTGTCAATTGAAGAATCTATAAGGAAGAGAAGAGATTTGTGAATTTTCCTCTCAATTGGAGAGGTTTTGGCCCTGGCTTGCATCCTATATTTTGTGTTCTTGTTCTTATTTTGGTAGTTGTTTGATGATATGCAAACATAATAATAAGTAAAGAATTTAATAAGTAAGAAAAGTTAAAATACATCACAAGTAGTTATCAAGAAAGGAGAAATCACTCTAATCATTGCCTTGTAGATTTCTCAACATGAACCACCCTGCATATGCGTTGTTGTTGACACTACTCTGTGCCTTCCTGCATTATTGCCAATATTGCCTACACTGCATCTAATCTCATGTTGTTGTTGCTAGTGCAACCACTGCAACTGAGAGCTGATCAATGGATCCATTGTGCCCTAGCACTGGCTCTGCAACTATCTCCTGAGTCTTTGGCCGCAACTAGTCTCTGCACTATCTACTGAGCAACTGCATGTGCTCATCTATATCTGAGCCCCTCTAGTAACTCACTACAACAATTCTTTGCATTGTCTCTCAAGATCTCATTGCGCCTTCTGACATTGATCCTCCTGCTACTAGAAAGTGTGGGCCCCTGTAGCAAGGGTAATGATCCATATGAAGAGTATTATGAGACTGCTACTGCTCTTCCATGGACCCTGCCCGAACTACAACTCTGGAGTTATCATGCTCCTCCATCTGGAGGTATATTTGCTATCAATGCAAACTCCTCCAACTTGGAGGTTAACTCATCTATCTCTGCTGAAGTTGTAATCTGTTGCTCCCCCTTCTTGTCCTTCTTCTTCTTGGGACACTGGGTATTGTAGTGACCAAATTCACGACACCTAAAGCATTTGATCTTCAATAGATGCTTTTTCTTCTTCTCTCCTCCCTTTGAGCCTTGTCTCTGACTGGGACCTTTCTTCGCCTTCCCTTTAGATGCAAGGGCTATGTTCTACTCATCTTTCTCAACCTTCGCCCCTCTGCTACTGCTGCTGGTAGTGCCCTAGATAACATTGATCCATAGCTCCTCTTGTGTGAAATCACTCCATATGTGTTCCCAATCAGGAATCTTGTCTCATCTAGTGATTCCCTTAATGAATGTTGCCCATTCTCTAGTAAACCATTTGGTGTTATTCACACAAGTTCACTATCCTCTGGTTTCTCACCTACTGCTGCTAGCTCATCACGAGCGTCTCAAATTCTAGTGAGATAAGGAGTCACGTCTTCACCCTTCAACGTTTTTGTGGTCCTCAACTTCTCCTTGAGAATCATTTTATGATTCTTTGATGGATCCTAGTATAGCTTCACAATGGCTTCCCACATTTCCCTTGTCATATTCTTCTTAGCAATATGCGGGAAAATATGATCCCGAACTCCATCTAGGATCATCCTCTTAGCTTTGGCCATTTCTTTCTTGTAGGTTGCTTGTTGTTGAGGATTTGTTGGTACGACAATAACACTTTCGGCAAACTCCTTCAGTCCATGCTCATCCAACAAGAAAGTCATCCCAGCCTTCCATACGCCAAAGTTAGAGCCTTCGTCAAGTCTTTCCTGATCTCTGAGACCTGCTATGGCCATCTCTGCAAAACTCAAAAACTGGGAAAATGAACCGAGAAACTCCCTCTCTTTCCTACAACCCTACTATAGCTACTCGCACTCCCTTAGGAATGCGCAGACCTACTCCTACTTGCCTTAGGAAATTCTTCTCCAGTTCTCACACTATTTGTTGCACCACTACTGAGCAACTCGCTCAACCTTCTGGAAGTCCTTCTCCGGAATCTGGCACATGATTTGTTGCTCCTGAAGCTCACACTAGCTAACTGGAAAAAATGTTGCGGCCTACTACTTTTGTAAATTATGGATTTCCTCATGGATCTGGATCTGTAAACCCTCTAAGAAAACTAGAAGTCTCCTCTTCTGTGTGTTTTTCTCTTCCACCCAGCGCTGATATGCTGCTACCATACCTGCTGCAAACCAACTGCGCCCAGATCTGCCCAACGAAATCATTAATCTGCTCATCGGAACCCTCTATCCAGCAAATCCACAACCAACAAATCTCTGCTACTAAGGGTGATCGAATTTTCCTCCTGCCTGTAAATGCACTTCCTGGTGGCCTACGCAAATCTGAGAAATTCGTGCTTAGAACTCCCTCTGAACCTACACAAATTCTCCTTCTCGCTTTTGAGCCTCTAATCTGATCAAAATTGCTTTGATACCATGTGAAATTTCCTCGAATTGCAGCTACTGAAATTTACTCTTCTAACTGATTAGCAGTTTATTAATATTTTGATTAACATTGAATAAATCACATTGCATTTCTTCACAAATAAATTTTGTGGAAGCTAAATAAAATGTTGGAACTGAGAAAATAGATGCACACACATAATAAAATTGACACGATAATTTTTGGACAATAGCCCCAGAAAAACCCTAAAGGGAAAATCAGTACAACAGATGAGGGTTTATTTTTATTATTATGCAATAGTAAAATCTTAATACAATAATCTGGGTGCCTTACTGGCAATCCTCAGCAAATAATCTGGCCAAAAATATAATGGAGAATATACCTCCCTTCTGTAACAATTCGCCCTTCCACCGACCTGCTCGTTCTCTCTCCCCAACAACTTAACTTGCCTGGAACTCGCACTACCTATGTCTGGAACTCGCACTACCTAGCCTGCACAGTTCGTACTGCCTTTAGAGATGCTCCAACTGGGTCATCTAGTCTTCTCCTGCCACTGGAAAAATCCGCACTCCCTTCCAAAATGTCTTTCCGACCTCCGACAACTAACCCAACCTCTTCCAGGCAATTCGTCCACCTAGACTAGCTAACTCGCACCACTTGGATGGATTTCTCTACAGAATATTTTGGCCTCCCTTCAACTGACTCTCTAGCACTGGAAAATCCTCCAGAACTCTCTATTGTTGCTCCCTCAATCACTGATGCTCTCCTTCTCTTGCTCAAACTCCTCTTCCTATTGAATCTCTGCAATTGGATAGCTCGATCTGCCAACGAACTCGCTCTCCTTGTGTCTTTGATATGTCTATCTCCAACCCCGTCAACCTGCTCTTATAATCTCTCATTGGAGTACCAACGACCTTTATTAAATTGTTATCAACGACTAAGATCATCTTAGACTCGATCAGTGTGAACCTCTAGAGCTTTCTCGACCTTTCTCAATTAACTGTTGTTAATTAATCAATTTTCCTAAGTTGATAACCTTTTCTGGGTTATGGAGATCTTGTGTTCTTTGGACTCTCTGACACAAATCAAGACTAGAACACGTGTCTAATGCTACCAAAAACTAACAGATGAGGCTAGGCACAAATCTCACGGCATAGAAATGAATGCCCCTCATAGTATGTCCACTTAAATGGGCAGTTGTAAACATAATTTCCCCCATAAATTAATATAGTATTTGTGGTAATAATGATCCAGAGTCAAGTCTCCTCATGGGACGACCGAGTGGTTGGTAACTTGGTACAATGGGATGTTATCCCCTCCACCTAGTTTCAAATCCCATAGGGGGACATATTTGGCCCATTGTGATAAGGCTCAAGGAGTAGGATCCCCCACCCTCATGGAGTCTTGGCTCTTGCTAAGTCATAAATTCCTGGTATATCTGGCTTATGGGTTGTTGGATATACTCTTGGTGTTATAGTGGCAACCGCTAGGTTTGATCTTGGGCTTCACCCAAATTACTCCAACGAGTTACCAATTCACCATGATAAAAAAAAAACAAATGATCCAGAGTCAAGATTATACACTAACAAATGCAGGCTTTCAACAAAAACACGAAAATTAATACTTGGCTAGTCCCAAATTATTTATCGTTTCAGATGCTTTGGGAATTCTTTTAGATCATAATAGATAAAGGATTAACTATGAAAATTGTCGATGTCCTACCATTATCCAAAAAACACTCTGAAAACAACTGCGCCGAGATTCCATGTGAGTCTGGTTATAACAACAAAAAAATATGAAATCATGTTGTCTTTTCTTTTTGTGGGCGGGGGGGACAGGGTGGGGGGGATGCATCCTAGGTTACACTGGAACAAAGGCATACAAAGGAGTATAAATCAACAAGTACATGTTAATTATCCAGACTGTCTCTCTCTGTATAGGAAAAGAAGCCAGCATATCCGAATTATTAAAAGCAGCATAAAGAAATAAGCACAAAGGCACAAGCTAAAGAACAAACCTGAAAAATACCCAGCACAAGAACGAATATTCCAATTCCTCTATGTGCATGAACAGCAGCAGCCAACTTCTTGTACAGGGTAACTCCAAGCACTATTCCTGCCAACCCAAAAATGAATCCTGAAACCTGAAAACCAAGATGCAGATAGAACCAGGCTGGGTCCCATTGTCGACAATAGCGTGCTATAATGGCACCTATTGGAACCAACACACCCCATGCAAAAATGTTCAATGCACCATGATTTCTTTTCAGAGCATCAGTGGAGGCAGAAGCTGAAGAAGATGCCCCTGTAGATAAAGACCACATATAATTTTATCAGTGTGTAAAAAAATTTAAGCTAGCTTGCTTTCAAAAGAATGCGTAGCAGAAGTTAGGAACAGAACAGAACAAAAAAGTAAGAAAACTCTTCAAGATCAGTATAGCTATAAAGAAAGAAAATATCTCTTTGCAACCAAAATGGCAATATAACCTGTAGAGAAGTCAAATACAATGCTATTTTCATCCGTATGCTGTGAAAGTTGATAATTCACTGGAGTTGCACTCCCATGTGCAAATAGAATATGTTTTGCTTTAGCAGGCTCACTGAATTGTACTTGAAACGACAGATAGATTGTTGATCCTAGATAATGAACACGTTCAGAACTGCTTACAACAGCCAAACGGGATTCAGTATTATCTGCCTTAACAAGACTCGGTGATTTACCACCAAGGTAATACAGTTGAATGGTCCCATTTCGATTTGAGTCAATCCAACCCACCATGGCACTAGAACCGATCATAAATCCGTCGTTTGAAAATCCCATACCCACCCAACCAGCAGTTCCATAAGGTGCAGATAGCAAGATGTTCAAAATATTACCACTCTGTTCAAACTGCAAGAAATCCAACCAGATCTGAGTATCAATCAAAGCATTCAGTTTGCATGCAAAGTTACAGTCGCATTAACACGTTAGCAACTCATGATATCATTAAAAATGCATAAAAGAGAGCTATATTGAAGAGTTTTCGTGAGCAACACAAAGCCTTGCCTTACATATTTTGGATGGTATAGAAAAATATGTTGTTATTTCACATCAAAACCTAAGATAACAAACAATTTGGATAACAATTCTTTCTGTTAAAAAATTTGGTAGCGGAAGTTTATAATTTATGTTCCATTGGTACTCTGCAATCAAACGATGGCAGTTGATCTGGAAGGAATCAGTCAATGATTTGCATCAGAACCTTAAGCACAATCATAACATGACAAAATTAACCTCCCCCCCCCCCCCCCCCGCATGTCCAAGGAAACAAATTCGTATACTCACTGATAACAAGATAATTCACCTAGATTTACAATGAGAGACATACAGTTAAGGAGTAGATAGTTCTTTGATGGAATGAAAGGTACAAACCTTCAAGTTTTGTTTTCATGCTTCAAAATGGCATGCACTTTACTAGTTTAGTTCAGCTTCAGCCATGATATTCATTCAGCATTCTACACGATATTCATAAGTTTGGTAACTCACTTTACCCATGAATGCTGAAAGATTTAATGAAAAGTCCTAAATAATTAAAGATAAAATTTGCTTAGATGCAGTAAGTTTAATTGCATTTTGTAACTATTTTTTCTAGTTTCCTCCTCACTAATCAGTTGAAGGCATGAGTGATTATTAAACTGCAACATTTGCAAGGACAAGCAAACAAGCACCTATGACTAAGAAATATTAGCCATCAATTTTAACACTTGAATTTCAGCACATGCAAATATCTCGGGGAGAATAGATAATATTTGTATATATTATGTATGTAAATTACAAGATCCTGATTTTCTGAAATAGGATTATATGTGCATCTGCCCCGTTAAGCATGGAAAGCAGCCAACTATGTTGTGATTTTTAGAAACTTCATACTACTGGTTTCATTTCCAACATTGGCATGGGGTTTTGAGCTTATTACTGATCCAACTAGCACTTGAGATCAAAGTCCAAGATCAGTGCTAACCAAATGGCAAGTCAAGAGGGGAGCCAATGTCACAATACTATTCTCTTCTCACTTTAGGCCATCTCTGCTCCAGCACAAGGGGGTAATCCCAAGAATAGGATTGCTAAAACTAGCAATGGGGGCTCAAGGTGAAATGAAGAGTTCCCTCTAGCAAACCATAAGTAATAGCATAGTAAAGTTAGAGTGATGGAGGACCGAGACCAGTACCTATCCAAGTGGCAAAAATGGAATCCGTAAGAGAATCAAGAGGGCCACAAATGTATGATAATGGGTCTAATTATTGCTGTTAATTACATGCAGAAAACTAAAGATGAGGCAGATTTATATCACTGGAATCATATGAGAAAGGCCCCTTCCAAAGGTAACCTTGTATGCACATGCAAATCAATAAGATGTGATCCCACCACTAGTTGAAAATCAACATGCAACCCTCCACTAAAGTGGCATAACACAGAAGCATCAACTAGGAAGTAAAGAAAGAAAGAATACTGTAGGGAATTCACCTCATCCAAAACTCCTATTTGAGAGGCATGATTACTGCATGCTCGAAACCCTTATTGTAGCAGAATTGAATTAGCATTCCAGCAACATAAACTGGCAAGCAATGAAATGATGGGCAGCGACGCATAAGAAACCCTTAACTTTCCATTTCTTTGATTAGATATTCAATGAAGCTCAAGAGCGGATTTCTCCCATAAATCCAACCATAACTACAAATGGGGAGAGCTGGTCATTTTAAAGGCTTGTAGATCCATCTCTTCTTATAATAAAATATAATTGCTTTCCTCGATCCACTGATTACTTCAAGAACAATAATAAAATCAGGCTGGAGTCATACAGATCCATGCTTTTCTCCAAGGAAAACAACACATTAATATAATAACACTATCTCATAACCAACTCATGTGCAAATCAAACAATAATAAAATAATGAGTGCTTATGCCATCTGTCTCCTCCCAAGTGATTGACCATGTCAACAAGCTCCAACTTCCCATCAATGAGTATGAATAAGTGTGCAAGAACCAAGTAAAACCTCCTCAAGTGGCACATGTGGGCTCCATGCATGAGTTGTCCCAACATCTAGTACATCAAACCTCTAGATCTTCTCCAAATCACACGTGTGGGTTATCCAACATGGATATCCATCCATCAAGCACGGACATGTGTGCAACAAAGGCTCCAACAAGCTAGATGTCCCATCAATTAAGAGTGAAAAGGTGTACAAAAGGTCCCCATGAGGTGGAGAGCTTCACTTCGTAATCAAGTCAATGGCCTTGGAATACTCCAAGCAAGCTCAACATAACAAGGTCTTCATGGGCATCTTCTCCAAGATCAACCAACTTTCCATCCTGTTACAGCAAAATTTTGCACCTTCGTGCAAAACCTCGCTAGGTGACTAAGACAGTGAGTAGCATGGGAGAGTCACCACTACCATCTTAGCAACTTCTCCCCTTGTTTTAGTGATGGACACAATCCAACACAAGGGAGGCTTCCCTAGTAGAACTTAGGGATCAAATAACCCAGCCAAACTAAGCTAAGAGCCCCTTAAGGATTCTACAATGATTACCACCAAGGAATAAGGTTATACAATTAGGATTTTAGGTGGATTTGAGGGTAATATCCAGATTTGAGTTCAAAGGGTCTTGTGGCCACTTCAGAGGCTTAGGTTAACCAATATAAACTCAATTAAGGTCCCCAACAGTCAACTAGCTTGTATGATATGAAATTTAGCAACAAGCTAGTTTACAACAGCAATAATAAACAGCCCTGGAATTTACGATAATAAAGTGAAAAATAAGGTCTATGATAAGAGTAAAATAAGGACATGATTACGACAAATTTCCTTCAGTAAAAGAGCATATAACAGCAATAAAATCCTAGACATCAGCCTTAGAAGTGGCTGAAAAGTACACTTTTAATGACACTTTGTATTTTGTAACATATTCCAATCACTTTTAGACCCTAGGAATAAGATAATAAAGTTATTTAATGCAAAAAACTTAAAGATTTTGTTGTAATTAAACCTTAAATTACCCTAAATCAAAAAGAAAAACTATTTTAAAGAAATAAGGATTCACTTAATGGAGAAGACTAGTGCCTTTTTCAATCTAGGACATGTGTAATCAATGATCAACACTCTTGAAGAGGTTTGGAATAGATGTAGGTTCAAAAGGCTGGAGCAAGAATACTCACTTACCCTAGAAATTTGATGTGATGTCCTTAATATTCTATGAAAATATAAAGACTTAGAAAAAGGGTTTGCTCAAGAGGGATGATGAAAATTAAAATACCATGCTCACTTGCTTAATATTTAATAATGTCATCCATAAGCAGAACCGAGATAAAAGAAGTCCACTTACTAGGTTTACCATGCATGCATCCAAGCTACACCAATATCCATCCAAGAAAAGAAGACAATCTACATCAACAAATCCTCCTAAGGAGGTCGCTCACTTAGGCATCCATAGCGAATTAGAGAGAAATAGTAATCAAGAAAGTTATATCTTCACAATGTGCAATGATCCAAAAGAAGGCTAAAATTCCCCTATTTATACTAGGGCAACCAAGCGCTTTATGTTAACCAGGCTAATAATTCACTAAAGCCCTTAAAACCAATAATAATCCATTAGACAATATGGAAAGGTCTCAAACTAACCCCCAAAAATTCCTCTAACATAAAGATATAATGCTAAAACATAAAAGTATCCTCCAAAAGTGCCACACTCATGAGTGTGAAGCCTAACAAAGGTAAGATCATCTCAAAAAGGTGCCACAAAGACTCCAAAAGTCACGTCTTTCCCCAAAATGAGCAATGTATCCACAAACGGTCATGACTCTCCATCAAAGGTCATGACATAAAGAGAAGGTTCAACATCATCAAAAGTGTGTAATGTCATCAATAGGCTTCATGTCCTCTCCAAGTGCCACACCAATCTCATCCACATAATGTCCTAGCTCCAAAGTGCAACATCCATAGTCCAATGGGTAATGGAGCATGTCTACCATGATGTCAAGTCATCATATGGTCCAACGATCCTCATCAAGGCTCCAATATCCATCAAAATGCATGTAGTATCATCATGAAGTTTGGGAGAAGCATCTTCAATGAATTCTAAAGGACATGTTACCCCTCATTCTAGTAGGGCTACGTAGATATTTTCACTTTGCATTATCACCAATGTAAGCACAAGGTTACAAGTCAAAGCCATGAAAAAACCATTTGAGTCCCTGCATTTAGGTGTCCTAGGCTTTGTGATGGTTAGCCATGGCCGGTCCCTTTGGGTTACATTCCTAGTTTCTTTCGTCTTATATAGGATTGGGGGACTTTGGATGGATCTCAATGGGGACAAATGGTTTATGGGAGCCCTAGTTATGTAGGAAATATCACCAATGTATGGGTCAGTCTAGCACATGTCAAGGTGCACCTATGTCTCACAGCATGTTTATGTGTGTCATTGGCCTAGATGCAGTATTACTCAAACAATTCTCAACATGGTAGTCTCACAATTCCAACCATTCACATTTCCCGAGGTAGTACATGTTTCTCGATGCATGTGGTCCTTTAAGTAAAAAATTCAACTTGGCCTCAAAATGCTCAAAATGAAGAGGAGATGATATGCCACATTGAATTTTTTGCAAAATGTGAAGGCATTGATTAGAAACAGACAATCAAAGTTAGTTTAGTAGCATGTGGGGGTTCTAAGTGGCAAAACAAGGGCAGCACTTGATAGATTTTTGCATGCAATATGTCAAAAGTGGTCTACAAAATTAGCTAGACAAAACCCAGGTTGCATATTTTAAGGAATCTCTAGGGCATTAGAGATCTCTCTTTGTGGCATGATGACATCATCATAGTGACACATGTGGGTTATTATGTGGCAATGTAGGGCTTGATCTAGCCAATGGGGCCAATGGCATATGAAATCAGGACAAAAAATCAACTAATTGCCGGAAAAAAAAGGTAAGGCACCCAAGGGCGTTGAAGATTCAAGCAAAGGTGGCTAAGTTGACCTTCTACTAGGCATTAGAGTCAAAAGGGTAGTCATTGGAGGTCAAGATAAGGATGTTGGGGGTCAAGAGGATCGTTTGGTGGCTTGTGGACACAAAAATAATCATTGCAAAGTCAAGGAATCACTCAAAAGACCAAATCAAACCACTACGGACCAATTCGAGCCTCCATCCAAACAAATCGAACCTCAAGCTAGCCATGGGGTGGAACATTGAGCATACAGAGGGCAATATTCTCCATTTCTTCACCTTCCAGAGTCATTGCAAGTGGAAAGATGGACTTCTAAGGGCCATGTGAACAAAATCAAACTCCCTAAGTGGACAAAATCAATAAAATGAAAACATTTGCTTGTATTTTACTTAGTTTCTAATATACAAATGACGAGTAAAAGCTATTATTTTGAGAGAGGTTGAACTAGTCGTTACAAGAAAAATTATAAAAGGCTGGCCTCTCCTCTTTCTCAAGTGGTTGTTGAATTGTGAGATAGATAGATGCCACAATTTAGAACTTCTATTTTGCAAACACTTTGTCTCTATTGTGTGGGTTGGCTTTTTCTATTTTATGTCTGCTTGATACATGAGAATTACACAAGTTTTCGAGGAACAATCCATGGGGGGCCTACATAACCACTTGGAAAGGGTGAACGAAGTGTTAGTCTTCTTTATTCCTCTTTGTTGTTGGTTGGTGTGAATTGGAACCAGATGTTGGACCAATCTTTATAGGGGATAGCTTAAACCAGATGAAGAAGATCTCTCTTGTCATATAGTCAACCCAAAGATTGGAGATGTCTCGCTAGAGGTTGCTCCTAGTTGGATCTGAAACGTTGTGGAGGGCCTTAGACATAGGAGGGGGCGATACACTCTTCTCAAGTCCAAGCCCACCTTAATGTCCAAAGTGCATGGTCAACTTAAATGTGAATGTGATTCACAACCCAGCCATCGAAAAGATAAAACTGTGGCCAAGGTAAGCCATTTCTCAACAACCAATCTTTTATTTTAAAATCCAAATCTTTTTATTTATTGTTTTCATTAGATTATTTTATTAGATTGCATTTAAAGTTTTATCATTATTTTTAGATAGTAACCCTTGGGATTCTGAATATAAAAGTTACATCTAAGCCAAAGGATCAATATATTTTGATTCTAGCTTTCAAAAATATTATCTTCACAGGTATATTCAGTTTAATCCTGCAGATCTGCGATAAGCCACATCCATATCACAATGGATTTTGTGGAAAATTCAAGGTACAAGGGTGTTTCCTACTAAGTTTCATCATAAACCCCTTGTAGGTAGTGCCCAAATTTATTTCACAGATAACATAATTAATTTGGGACTAAAATAAACCATTTCCAGCCATTAAAACTCATTTTTCTTTGCTATTTTTTAGTTTTTGCCAAATGGGGTTTGACCCCAAAACCTCTGCAATAAATATTTCAGCTTGCTATAAATTCATTTTTGTTGCAATTTTGAGGCTTATGAGTGGTTTAAAATCATCTATATTCTATCTCCTAGCTTCCACCTTCTTAGATCTTCAATTTAGGGTGCTTAGGCACTCTTGAGTGCATTTATAAGGGGTTGGTGCTATTGTTTTCTACAGATTTTTCAATCTGCAATAACAGGACAACAAGCAAAATAAACATTAACCCCTCTTACCAAACATCTAAACCAATAACAGCTGATATAATTCATAAGTATATTAATTCCTCACTCATTTGGACTATTTATCTTTAATTTTGAGTGATTTATGTTTTTGGACTGCATTTATTTTCTATGTATTTTACATTTCCATATCAATATAATAACAAACAACTAACTTCTCTCTTCACCCAAGACCACATACACTGGTTAATCTTTGGGTGGATGAAGTAATTTCAAAGGAATCCTCCCATAGCCTATTAAGAGGAAATTGGGCTTAAAGAGTGGGGAGTTATGCCAAGATGATAGTGTGCACTTGTCCTATGCATGCCAATCTTAGTAGGTTGCAAGGACCTTGGCAACCCTGTTAGTTGGATCAGTAACATGACCATGTATATGTATGTATCATCATCAAGCATTGTTGGAAATACTGAGAAGGGGGAGGATGAATCAGTCTTTCAATTGTTATATAATGCCAATTAAGATTTTTATCACAAAATAAACCAGAACACAAGAGATAGAACAAAAATAATTTTATTGATCAAAAATAGCGAGGACTCTAATCCTGTCAAAAACTACAAGCTCCAACTTGGTCAAAAATGAGGACTCCAATCCTCTCAACAACTCCAAGCTCCAACTTGGTCAAAACAAAACTTTACAAGAAATACTTCAAAAAATCCTCCAAAATGTCTTCAACAATGCTCCAAAAAAGTCTTCAATAATGCTCCAAGAACAAACGGATTTCTACTCCAACAAGAGACCTATATCAGCTCAACAAATCTTCAATAAGACTGCTTCAACAAAGGTCAACAAGTCTGCTCCAACTCTGTCTTCAAGTCTGCACAAAAACTCTTCAACAACTACTCCTATGATGGCTACTCGAAAGTCTGCACAAGTCTGCTCCAACATGTCTGCTCAAAGGTCAACAGCTGCTCCAAAGTCTGCACAAGTCTGCTCCAACAAGTCTATACAAGGGTCAACAACTACTCCAAAGTCTGCACAAGTCTTCTCCAACAAGGTTGTTCAAACAAGTCTGCACAAGGGTCAACAACTACTCCAAAGTCTGCACAAGTCTAGAGGCCGAAACTCAAAAGTTTTCCATAGGTCCGAATGTCACAGGTTCAAGGCTTCTTTTCAAGCACTGAAGTTTGTCCCAAGGTGCCCACAGATCTAAAGTATATCTCTTCCATAGGTTTGACAGTTTTCAGCACTGAAGTAGGTCACAATAGGGCCGAAGACTGAGGTTTGGTCATGCACTGATCAGTCTTTAAATGCTTGCCTCAGGACCGAGCTATGGGGTGATTATCAAAAGGTCGAGGTCTGATCTATCAAAAAGGCCAAGATCTGCTCCAGGTAAATGTCGAGGTCTACTCCAAAAAAAATCCCAAGATACCACGAAAAACCTCAAAAAGAATAAACCAAAACCCAAAAGAAAAACAACCTCTTGTTGCCTCCTTGATCAGCTCCTTAGTTCACAAGTTGTGAACTTCTTTCATCTTCCCTTAGATCTGAATGTCTTCCTTGTATCCTTGGCCGAGTTGAATGGTTGGAATGAGGAACCACATCCTGTATTTATACGAATTAAACCTTTCATGAAGCAACATGTCTCTTGGCAATGGGGCCAACTTGATTTCATGTAGGCTCATGTAGGCCAACTTGAAGAATATAGGTTTGCCAACTTGAAAATTCAATATCTCAACAACGAGTAGGAGTTAGAAGGTGAGTAAATACTCGTTGGAAAGGGCTTAAAGTCCTCTACATTCTTATCTAATTGACTTCTTCAGCAAGTGTTCCCTTTGACAACAATCACAAGAATTCTTCCAACAAGCATACCTCAAGAAGTCAAGTAAGATCAATCCTCATGTATACAATAATCAATGTAACATAAAAAGTGAACCACATTTAATGCACAAGCCATGTAAGTAGATCATATCAGGTATCTTCTTCAAACTTCACACCTACGAAACCAGATTTGCCCCCCCCCCCCCCGTGTCCCGAATCCCACGAATCGGACACGATTCTCTAGGACGCATGTCTGATTCACGTGTCCTGCATGCCCTGGCACATGGCATTCGATGGGCACGCGGGGCGGATTCGAAGCACACACAAATCCTGATTTCGGGACACATTTCCCTCTGAAAAGAGATGTTGTGGATGCAGTGATGCCTAGGAGAGCTAGGAATAAAACAAGACAAATATGTGTTGCATTGTCACAGTCAGAGCGCTATTCATTTAGCTAAAAAACCTAACATATCATTCTAAGACAAAGCACATTGATGTGAAATATCATTGAATTCTTCAAGTGCTAGATGATGGGCTGCTACAGTTGGAGAAAATACATACTGAAGATAATCCAGCTAATATGTTAACAAAGATTTTGCCAAGGGACAAATGGGCGTTTCGCAGAACCTTGGCTGGGTTGATGCAAATGTGATGAAAGGAATCTTGGGAAAGGATCAGTAACAAGGAGATGGACAATACTAAAAATATTAACTCAAGCTTCTTTTTTATCTCAAATGGGAGATTGTTAAATGTAAGACCAAATCAAATTAAATTAAAATATATAATATTTTGACTTCTTCATGCTTCTGGAATGTTACAGGAGTCAAATGAATCACTGTTGTTTGGGCACATGGTATTGATAATCCATGGTATTGGCCCATGGTATCGTAATAAAGTGTATTTACAGGCTAGGAATCATCTTATGGTGACAGGGGCCTGTGTGAGCCAGAAGTGAGTGGATGTATGTATTTTCATTTTGCTGATTAAATAAAGCTACTAACCTTTTTCCCAAAGTTTTTTCTGTCACTGGGTTTTCCACCTAAATCTGGTCTATCATGGTAAATTTTATCTTTACTCCTTTATTAATTTTATTTTTATTTTTTTCCAGTTTCCAAAGACAGCGAAACCACTCCTGGAGACTCCACACACCGTCACTCCTCAGTTCTTCATGTGGAAAAAAAGTCTTAAGACAAATGGACCCTCTCCCATCATTCGGGCAGCCGGCCCATGTCTAGATAAGCCAGCAGATTGGTCTGCTAATGGTCTATCTGTCTTTCTGGCATCAGTTTACAATTCAATTAATAGTTCTCTGTTTTTTTCTGTCAACCACTAGTACTGGTAGTAAACGGGATGTTTTAGGTTTGGATCATGGACCATTTCCTATCTTATCTAGTAAGGTGCGGTCCAACAGCCGCTTTCTGGTTATAAACGGCACTTTTTCTTATGGATGGAGGGAGTACTCTCTGAAAAATCACAGAATGTTTATCGTGCTGTCATTCGCCCTACCAGGTGCATATATGAATAAAATTCTTTTATTTCTAGCGAAAAGAACAGTTGTTAGCAAGAACAACTCTGTAGAGCCTTTTAAAAAGGGCAGATTGACACGGAAATTTCATTAAATTAAAATGTTTATGCTTGAACATCCAAATTTAAAAAGACTATATGCAGTGGAAGGCAAATAATCCGAGAAATTAACTTTAAAAATAAGGAAATTTAGACAAACTGTTTCATTGTCTCTACCTAGCAAAGGCAATAAAGTCAACTACGACATCTAGACGTAAAATTATTAAAATTAACTTTAAAAATAAGGAAATTTAGACAAACTGTTTCATTGTCTCTACCTAGCAAAGGCAATAAAGTCAACTACGACATCTAGACGTAAAATTATTATTCCTTCAAGTAAGACGTGTCTATGAGTAGCTTTCAACTTCATATGTGACGCACGCTATAATTTTCTGCCATGGATAAATGCTATGGGATACATTGCCCACAAGAAATGCATGGGAGCCAAGGTATCGAGGATTGAAGAAGTTATCAGACAGATAACATGCACCTCTCCAACAAGCTGGCTGCTTGCATAAAGCATAGAACATGATTTTTGGAGAAAGTTCGGAAGATTATTTACAGTGTTTACGGTTGTTTGTCCGATGTTTCGAATCCATGTAAAGATGGATCCTCATATGGATTCGAAACTCAGCAGACAACAATAAACACTGTAGATAATCTTCCGAACTCACCCTCTAAAAATTCTTGCACAAAAATCTCAAAACATAGAAAATGATTTCTAATGCATTGGTGCATATTGAATGTGCAGAGTGCACACCTGTCAGTAAAATCGGTGCATTTATACCAATTGCTATGCTAATCCCTCGGCCTGACATTTTTCATATTATTGAAGACTGGAGGTATGTGCCCGTAAAGTGCAGAATATAACCTTGTCAAGAGGCTGGCTGCTTGCATAAAGCATAGAACATGTCTAATGGATTGTTGCATATTGAATATGCAGAGTGCATGCCTGTCAATAAAATCGGTGCATACCAATTGCTATGCTAATCCTTCAGCCTAATTATTTTCATATTTATTGCAGACTGGAGGTATGTGCCCAAAAAGTGCAGAATATGACCTTGTCAAGGAGCTTGATAGGGGGCACTCAAAACAGATTTTTTCAGTGAGGATGATCAGAATTCGGTGAATTAAAAAATAAGTAATTCAAATTGATTACTTGCTTACATTGCTTGAAATATTTTTGATGTTTAATTCCTTGTTCACATTGTTTTAAATATTTTTGATGTTTTGAATCGATTCTAAAACCTCGTAAAAGACTTAAATTCCAATTTTGTGAGATGATGAGATTGCATGTTTTGGATAGTGAAACTGCAAAAGACTTAAATTACAATTTTGTGAGATGATGAAATTGTATTTTTTGGATAGTCAAACTGCAGCTTCCAATTTTTTTGGGAAAAAACACAACATGAAATAAATAAATAAATAATTGGTACATTGGAATTGGTATATTCCTGTATCTGCTGTGTTTGGCCCTCAGCCCAACAACAGTTTGTCTCTGTTAATTCTGGAGGTAATACGAGCTATGTTCTGATTTAGAAGGCCAAAAAAGCTCACAAAGGATTGAAATGTCAACAAAGCAATTGAAGTTCATCGTGTCACCTCATGACTCAGTTGCCTCTTATTTTCTACCATTAGAACAACTATACTAAAGAAACTTCCAATACACTTGGAAATAAGTAAACGAGTACATTTTCTATGACAGCATGGACAACTATGGGAACATCAAAACAGGGTGTAAAGAGAAGAAGCAGGGATCGCATGAGCGAGACCTGTAGACCCTGATATATTTCAAGAACGGTGGATCCAATCGGTGAAAAACATTAGAAATCACCTATTTGGAGATTTAATAAAATAATAATAATAATAATTTAGATAATTATAAAATTTGCTTAATTTTCATGATTGTAGATAGATAGAACGTCAAACTGTCTATGAAAAAACTTGTGTGACATTTATATTGAACACTAGAAATCAGCACTGAAAATAAAAATGTATGTGACCACTCATGTTAAATTAAACGACAGAAAACATCAATGAACAACAGAAAAGTGAAAACAGAAATGAGCACAACAAAGAAATCACGAACGCCTGGTTGTAAAGTAGAAATATTATAACTTATGGTTCCGTTGTAGGTGTTGATTGCTCTGTTAAAACTCTTTTTCAATGACCTTTCTTAAACCTGCATCTGCCTCCCGAGTCCCAACCAGCAGTGCAGTGGCACTTGTTCTTCTTGGTATAGTGTAATATACCCAGGGAGGTAGTTATCCTCCCTAGGTACATTACACATAGTAACAAGATTCAGCCATATGGTATTTTGATATGGCCATATACCTCATGTATCAGTCCACCCATAAATTCAATAAGTAAGTCAAAAAATTTAAATAAAATGAAAAACAAAAATTGTAAATTAAATCAACAAATATTCACAATTTTTTATTTATTTATTTATAGAACAGTTGAAGAAGTTGAAATTCATCTATAGTTTGGAACAGGATGTGTATTCTATGGAATCATAAAAGTATACTTCCAGATTGGAGTTATTGTTATACAAATTAGCTGATTTGTAAACTACTGTGGATATTCCACTAAAACAGTTTGTCACAATAGATTTGATAAAATACTGAAATCTTTACTGTGAAGGTTAATTTCCTTTAGATATCAAATCCTTTAATTACTGGTTTTCTGCTTAAATGTATGAAATAGCTTAAATGTGAAAAATAAAAAACAGAAAAATACTTACACGGCAACCACAAACAAACACAAGATTTACCCTAGGAAACAAATTATGGGAGAAAACCCAGTAAGAATGCAAGGATGCTCTACCCTCTTTTCCCTAAAATGGAAATGTGTGAATACAAAGAAAGAGGTACTCTTTGTGTAGTTCCCTGAGATACTATGGCTTGTAAGGCTAATACAAAACCTTACTCCCTCTATTCTACTCTCCAACTTACCACTCGTAGTTGTTCTACTCAACTATGGAACAAATACAATGAAATAGAATGGAACCCCTTTTCCTCCTAGCAGCCCAGTGTTTAACATATCCCGATAGCTATCTAGGGTTAGGAGTTTGACTTCCTGAACCTTCAATGTGATGAGGTTTTGGACCTTCTAAAATCCTCTTGAAAGTACACAGGTGGCTAGCTCCACACGTGTGAGTAATGGGGGCTAGCATGCCATCCACTCATACCATGGTGGTCAACAAGGTAGGTTTAATTCCGAGAGGCTTAACTTTTGCATGGTATGAGTAATAGGGGCTAACCTGCCATCCACTCCAAACATGGTGGTCAACAAGGTATGTCAAATTTCAGGAGGCATAACTTTTGCATGTAAGCCCTGATTAAGATTATTTTCTCACTATTGGAAAGGTCTCAGTGTGTAGATCAATCTCAAGGGTCTGTGCACAAGTTTCGCACCATACAACCCAAAAGAACATCGTTTGATGCCTCAAATACCCCGGAAGGTTCTAGGCCCCAATTTTCCAAATTGGGCCATGTTGTTAGTTTTTGTATTTGGTAGCAGAGGACAGGTGTTCTAGTCCCAGTTTGTGGCTAAGAGGCTAAGGAACACGAGAACTCCAAAACCCATAAAAGGTTTCAAGAGAAATGACTTGGAAACACCTTAATTAATTAAATTAGTCATAATTAAAATATTTCCCAAGTCTAACTTAGGAAAAGTGGTTAATTAAATTGTATTAATTAAGGAAGTTCGATTTTGCTCTAGAGACTTCCATGGATGAAGTCGAGATGATCTTAGTTGTCAGTTAAAATGTAATCGTGGCCGTTGAGACTTCAACGAGATATTATAAGAGCAGGTCGAATGTCTTGGAGATAGATGAGTTATGAGTTGAGCAGTTTGACTACCCAGTTGCAGGTATTCAGCAAGGGTGTAGTTGAAGCTAGGGAAGCATTAGTGTGAGGGATCAGCAAAGATTCAGAGGAAGATTTCCTTAGTATTTCCAGTGTCTGGGACACAGGAAAGAGGGAGGTCGAATTATTTGCAGAGGTCGTACACAGTAGTGCGAATAGCTAGTTTACCCAGTGCAAGTTGCTGGAAGAGACTCATTTCAGTTGCCAATCGCTGGATCAGGATCCCAAAGGTAGAGCAAGTTGGTTTAAGAGGCAGAGAGCGGCTAGACATCTCACCCGAAGGCAATTTTGGGGTTATACGAATTATTCTGCGCAAGCAATGCTCATTTCTAGACTGCAAAGAGAGCAATAGAAGGAAGTGTGAGTTTGCCAGAGAGGGCCAAATCAGTTACAAAGGAGGACAAGGGTGTCTTCTAGTACATTTTGCCAATAGTAGATTGTCGGAGCCTTGCCAGTTTGGTAGGCAAATTATTACACTCCTAAATTTGCTAAAGAATAACAAAACCCTCATCTATTGCACTAGTTTCCCTTCAAGATTTTTCCAGGGACAATTGTCCAAAAACAACAGTGTTATTTTTATGTGTGTGCATCTATTTCTCAATTCTGTATTTTATATTTATGCAACGTTTATTTTTGCGAAGAAATCAATTGTGAATTATCGTGATTTGCGGAATATAAATTCAAAAGACAAATAAACTGCTAACAGTTAGAAGATAAATCTCCAGTTAATTGCATTCAAGGAATTTTCACAGATATCAAAGCAGAAGATCATATCAGAGAGGCTCTAGGCGAAAGGAAGCGAGATTAATGCAAATTCAGAGGGAGATCTAAAGCACAAATTCCGGATCTACGCAGGCCAGCTAGGCAGTGCAAATTGTGGGGAGGTAGAAATTTGATTTCCAATCCAGGTTGGAGGAAAAGTTCAATTTGCCTCAGGCACAGTAGCAGCAGGCAGTAGGATTGTCAAAGAGGGTTTCTGATGAGCAGATCAATAAACTCGCAGAGCAAATCTAGCACAATGATTTTGCAACAAGGGTTTTGTAGCAGCAGATCAACGTAGGGAAAGGAAGAGAAAAACACACAAAGGGAATTTCCAATACAACTCTCAGAGGCTTTCCAGTTTTTTAGTAGCAAGAGTTGGTCGTAATTTTCAGCAAAAAAAGGCCATAGCAGGAAAATAAAGCTTACCAATCCAGCCAGTGCATACTTCAGGGTCAACAGTGCATTTGCCGGTACCAAAATAAGTTGCCCAGTGGAGTAGCAGGCAATGCGAGTTCCAAGAAGGATTCCAAAGGCAAGTGTGAATTTCCTAGGAACAAATCTGCACATTCCAGATGGAGTGCAAGTAGCAAGGAGAAGGTCAAGTTAGCTTGAAGGAGAAGGTGATTTCCAAGTGTATTTCTCCAGTTTTTGAGTTTCGCAGAGATGGACGCAGCGGGACTCAAAGATCAAGACATGTTCGATGGAGCCTCCAACTTTGGCATCTGGAAGGCCAGGATGCAATTCCTATTTGATGAGCACGTCTGAAGGAGTTTGTGAAAACAGTTATTGCTGAGCCAACAAATCTTATCCAATTACATGATTACAGGAAGTATATGGCCAAAGCCAAGAGGATGGTCCTTGACAGGGTTCGGGATCATATCGTCCCACATATTGCAGAGAAGACAACGACAAAGGACATGTGGAATGCCATCGTGAAGTTGTACCAGGATCCGTCTGAGAATCAGAAAATGATTCTCAAGGAGACGCTGAGGACGATCAAGATGCAGAAGGGCGAGAACATTACATCCTATCTCACTGGGATTCAGGCTGTCAAAGATGAACTTGCAGCTTGTTGGCGAGAAACCATCTGATAGTGAGCTGGTGTGCACAACACTCAACAGGTTTACCAATGAGTGGCATACATTCATCCAAGTGATTTATGGGCGAGACACACTTCCTAGTTGGGAGCGCCTATGGAGTAACTTCACTTAGGAGGAGTTGAGGCGCAATCTCGTAGATGGCACCACCACCAGTAGTGGCAAGGGACCGAAGGTTGACAAGGAAGAAGAAAATGTCGCTCTTGCAGGGAAAGGTAAAGCGAAGAAGGGTCCCAGCCAGGGAAAAGACTCTAAAGGAGAGAAGAAGAAGAAGGACTTGTTGAAGGTCAAGTGTTTCGGATGTGGTGAGTTTGGTCACTACGTCACCCAGTGTCCAAAGAGGAAGAAGGACGAGAAGGGGAAGTAAACAACAACTTCGACAGAGGTTGATGACTTGCCCGCCAAATTGTAGGATGAGTTCATTATGTTTGCAACATTACCCTCAGAGGGAGGAGTATGATTCTCTAGTATGCTAGATCAGGCAAGATCCAGGAGGTCTAGATCTAGCCAAGGAGGCCTTGATCAGTAGATCAGATCCAATTGTCTATTCCTCACATGGATCAATACCTTTGCTACGGGAGCCCAAAGTAGTAGAGTAGCAAGAGGAATAGTCGTGATATGGGAGGTACATGAGTTTAGTGTCAACAGGGCACAGTCACATACTTGAGAGAGTTGCAGAGCCAAAACCAGGCGTAGTTAGAGACTCGAGAGACAGTTGCAAAGCCAAAACTAGATGCAGTCAGTTACTTGAGAGACGGTGCAGAGCCAGCTATGCGCAGTCAAACGCTCGAGAAACAATTGTAGAGCTAGTTGCAATGACACAGGTAGTGTGAATTGGCCAGTTGCAAAGACCAATGTGTAGTTCCAGCCAGAGAGATTTTCCAGTTATTCATTGGGAGAGCGAGACTCAAAGAGAGTCTAGCTCCAGAGGGAGATGTCCTATGGAAGTTAGATCTTCAGGTTCTAAGAGATTAGTACACATAGGTACAGTGGTTGCAACAACACAGAGGCATCAGCGGTGTGAGATCAGAGTTTGCGTAGTAGCATGGTGGACAGTGTTTCCTAGAGTATTTTCTTCACAGGGAGTTAGATGAGCTTAAAGATCTGAAGGAAGGTGGTTTCACAGATGTCAGACACCAACAACGTGGATCAGTTTGACTACAACATGTTCCCACAGACCAACAATTGGCTGATATACTCACGAAGACTCCAAGGAGAGCCAAATTCATCTATTTCAGAGAACAAATGGGTATAGTGGAGAATGCATTCCTTGCTAAGAGGGAGTGTTAGTTTTCGTATTTGGTAGTGGACAAGTGTTCTAGTCTCGGTTGTGCCTAAGAGGCTAAGGAACACGAGATCTCCAAAACCCAGAAAAGGTTTCAAGAGAAATGACTTGGAAATACCTTAATTAACTTCATTAGCCATAACTAAAATATTTCCTAAGTCTAACTTAGGAAAAAAGGTTAATTAAGGTGTATTAATTAAGGAAGTTTGATTTTTCTCTAGAGACTTCCATGGACGAAGTCAAGATGATCTTAGTAGTCAATTACGATGTAATCATGGCCGTTAAGACTCCAATGAGAGATTATAAGAGCAGGTTGAAGGGCTTGGAGATAAATGAGTTATGAATTGAGCAGTTCAACTACCCAGTTGCAAGTATTTAGCAAGGACGTAATTGAAGCTAGGGAAGCATCGGAGCGAGGGATCAATAGAGATTTGGGAGCAGAGATTCCAGAGGAAGATTTCCTCAATATTTCCAATGTCTGGGAGACAAGAAACAAGGAGGCCAAATTATCTGTAGAGGAGGTCGTACACAGCAATGCGAATAGCCAGTTTACCCAGTGCGAGTTGTCGGAAGAGACTCGTTTCAATTGTCAGTTGCTGGATCAGGATCCCGGTGTTAGAAAATTAGAAAGGTAGAAAGATTTTCTCTATGTTGATAATTACTTGTGTTATTCTTTTGATCTTATTAACTTTCTTATGTTCTTCTTTTACTTTAGTTCATCAAGCAATTACCAAAATAATAACAAACACAGATGTAGGCAGACAACCAATGAAAAACCCCTATCTAGGGGAAAACCCAGTCAACAACTCTTCCTTAATAATTTCACGAGATGATCCAAGACTCCTTGACCTAGACACAGACTTCCTATAACCACCAAGTCAACCCTTCCCTTCTTCTGCAAACGATAGCCTTCCAACAACAACTTTGACCTAGATGCAGCAACAGGACTTCAACCTAGCAGAACTTCGACCCAACAATAGCCTAGCAAAACTTTGACCCAGCAGTAGCCCAGCAAAAACTTCGACCCAGTAGTAGCCCAGCAAAACTTCCACGCAGCAGTAGCCCAGCAAAAACTTCGACCCAACAGAAACTTCGATCCAGCGGAATCTTCGTCCTTCCAGCAAGTAGCCAAGTAAATCCACACGAGTGAGAGAGAGACAAGCCCAAAAACTTCGATCTTCCTTCTTCCAGCAAATCTCCCCCTGCAACTTCGCACTTTTTTAGCTTCCTCTTCTTGGATATCGAACTTGTGAGTGAGTGTGCTCCAAATGAATCGAACTGCTTGTATATATACCCTTTTTTGGAGGTCAAATTACGCTCATGTAGGCCGACTTGGTTAGGTATGGGCTGCCTTGGTGTGGAGGTGACAAATTACATTTTTGACTCAATAATAATTCTTTTTACATGATTCAAAAGCCCAAGAAGGGCCTCATTAAATGGACAATAACTCTAATGACTCAAGACAAAACCTAGAAGTCCTCAATGGGGACTTTGACTTAAAACATGATGACCCAAGCATGAAACCCATGCTTTAATAATTCATAATAATAATAATAATAAATTATTTTTCTTTCTTTTGATAAATACATTTCATTATGACTCAAATACAATTATGAAGGCCGAACCTAGTTACATTTTTCAACACTCGGAGGCAGAGCGTGTTGGTTTGAGAGGCAGAGGGAGGTTAGACGTCTCACCTGGAGACAGTTTCGAGGCTATATAAATTTATCTGCACAGGCAGTGGGCATTTCTGGATTGCGGAGTGGTCAGTAGAAGGAAGTGTGAGTTTTCCAGAGAGGGCCAGATCAGTTGTAGAGGAGGACAAGGGTGTCTTCCAATACATTTTGCCAGTAGTAGGTTGTCGAAGCCTTGCCAGTTTGGCAGGCAGATTATTGTACTCCTAACTTTGTTGAAGAAATAATAAAACCCTCATTTGTTGCATTGGTTTTCCCTTCGGGGTTTTTCTAGGGACAATTGTCCAAAATCAATGGTATTATTTTCATGTGCGTGCATCTGTTTCTCAGTTTCGAATCTTATATTTCCGCAATGTTTTTTTGTGAAGAATGCAATTGTGAATTTATCGTTATTTGTCGAATATAAATTCAGAAAACAAATAAACTGCTAATAGTTAGAAGATAAATCTCCAATTAATTGCATTCAAGGAATTTTCACACGTCACTAAAATGGCCTTGCAAACTAACTCCTCCAATTTTTTCCACCCAAAAAGTATTGAGATAAATGACAATAGTATGATGATCCAATCTAGGTCACTAGCACTTTTAGATTACATTTTCTAAAGATAGGACACAAGTCTTGTGGAATTAGAAGGTTGGCCACTCTCACCTCACCAACTCTCATCTACACTTTAGACTGAGGAACAAGTTCCTAGCCAAGGGGAATTTCCCTATTAGTTATTATGCTCACTTTCTGTAGTTAACAATGGGAGAATGAGAGAGCTACATCATGAACAAATTGAAAAGTAAAGGATGGATTTGTCTTGTTGGGGAATGGTGGACAAAAAGGAGACTAGTGCCTTCAATTGTTTGGGCAATGGGGTCATGTGAGTAATTTCGAAGGGTGATTATAAAGGAATATTAGGTAGCAGCAAGCAATCAAGTGATGTGCATAACTACATGCTTAACCCGGTTGCTTGCTTTACAAGTCTGATGTGAAGAGGATTTATTAAAGGTCTGCCAGTCAAAGCAAATTTCAAATGTAGCCCCTACCAAAGACTATCTACAAACACACCTAATCAAGTGACGTAGAATGCATATTGTTTTTATCTTGAAGGTAAACCATAAATGACACAAAAGGGAGATAAGAGGGAGGAAACCATTACCCTATCCCTTTTCGATGTGTGAAAATTCCTAAACCGGAATCCCTACTGCAACAACTGATCATATTCCTCCTACTTGTTAGATTTACAGGAACAAGTTATTTGCAATTTCCTACAGCAAACATTGAAACACATACACGCAGTTTCTTGGTTCGACATATTAAAATAATATGTCGAACCAAGAAACTATACAATAGAGAGATACAACACAAATGACACAGTTGTTTTTGGACAAACATCTTCGGAAAACACAATGCGGGAAAATCGGTGCAGCAGATATGAGGGTTTTTATTATTAAGCAGAAGTCATTTCTGAATACAACCTTTGGATGCCTTGTTGACAATCCAGTACAGAGAATATCACTCGACAAAAGAAATTAGTGAGATTACCTCACTCTACACTGCAAGTCTTGGTTGATCCGGCAGCTGAACCAACGAGTCCCCGCTACTTTTGCGCTGCCCCTACACAGTCACTGCGTGGGCCTGCATCAGCCTCTAAGGCACTGCGTCACCTCCTTGTTGGATCGATTTGCTCTCGGGAGCTGACTCCAACCCTCCCGACTCAGAACTTCAACCTCCTCAACAAATTTTGGACCTCTACGTGGAAGGCTTTTGCGCTACTCTACGTGGGCCCTGCGTGAGTCCTTCCTGGCTCTACGTCACCCTCTCTGGGAACTGTGTTGCCTCCTCTATGTGTCTCTTTGCCTCTCTACTGTGTATTCTTGGCTCTAGAGAAGATCCTCCAGCCAAAACTCTCTCTGCCCCTCTCTACGTGATCACTACAAAATCACTGCGCTACTCTTAGCTTCAGCAATTTGATCTGACTAATCAACTCTCTGTGTGTCTTCCAAATGACCCTCAAGCCTCCTTAAATAATCTTCTAGTTGACATTCAACGGCCCAGATTAGAACCTAATCAATGGCTAAGATCATTTATGCTTGATCCTCATCTTCTTCTAGAAGTTACACCCACAGTTAGATTAATACCCATTAATTATTTTAATTTCCTAAGTTTAGACTTAGGGACCCATTAAAAATAATTAATTATTTAATAAAACTGTCTCCGGGTGGAATTTCCCAAAACACTTTATGGGTTCTTTGGAATACATGTGCCCAAGCCTCCCTGCAAAATTTGAGACTTGTGGAACATCTGATGCTACCAGAAATCAACACTCCCTCTTAGCGAGGAATGTGCTCTAGCAATGCAACCTGTTGAAGCATCACTCTGTTCTATAACATCTCCTTCTGCGTTGTTGATGTCTGACATCCTGTCCACCAACTACTGTGCAAATGCTGCTACTAACCCTGCCACTGTCAACACTGCATCCGTACTACAACTCCCTCTGAATTTCTGCATCCATGCTGCTACTGCCACTGCCACTGCCAACTACCCTTGCACTGCAAATTGTTGTTGCTACTGCATCAATGACGGAAAAGCATCCCAAATTACTGAACAAGTGTTCAGCATAGATGCATCTCGATGCTGAAGATTTGACTGCTGCTAGTCCCACATTATCCCTCTGAAGCCACTGCACTGCTACTGCATTGTGCCTCCCTGCACTACTGCAACTTTGCACTACGCTGCTCAGACTTGGCGTTCTAGCCACTGCATCTGTCGCTCCAACACTCCTTTGCACCATCTGACACTTTGTCCATCCTGCTACTACTGATTTGGGCTCTCGTAGCAAGGTATTGATCCGAGAGGTGGGCTCCTCAAGGATCCTGCTCATTTGTAGCTCTTTCAAACTACAGCTCTAAATCAACCCACCTCCCTCCTGGAGGTATCTTGGTTGTCATGGCAAACTACTCCTCCTCGATCTTCGCGAGGGCAGCGTTCGGATCGTGCTTCTCATCTTTGTCCTTCTTCTTGAGAGGACATTGTGTTGCGTAGTGACCCATTTCACCACACCTGAAGCATTTGATCTTCGAGACGTCCTTCTTCCGCCTCTGCTGCTCCTGCTGCCCCTTGGATGCAAGGGCTGCATTTTCTTCCTCCTCCTTGGGCTTCGACTGATTGCTTCCATCAAGCTTGCACTTGACTAGATCTCTCCTCAACTCTTCCTGCTTGAGAGCTGCCCACATACTATCCCAGTCTGGCAAAGCTGCCCTGCCCAGGATGCTCTGGACAAAGACTTGCCACTCTTCTGAGACTGAGTTTAGGGCCAGTCTCACCATCTCGAAACCTTGAGGTGTAGAACCCACAGCTGCTAACTCATATCGGGTCTCCTAAAGCTTTGTGAGGAACGAATCTATGTGCTCCCCCTTTTGTATCTACACAGATCTCAGTTTCTGCTCTAAGTACAACTTCGTTGCTCGGAAGATCCTTGATACAATGTTGCCAAGGCATCCCACATCTCCTTAGCAATCCCTTTGCTAGCGACCTGACAAACCACGTGACCCTTTACTCCATCAAGGATCATCCTCTTGGCCTTCGCCATTTCTGCCTGGTACTTCTTCAACGGATCTGCATCTGCAGGCACAACCACCATGTTGTCGACATAGGTCTTGAGAGAATGCTCATCTAGAAGGAACGACATCCTTGCCTTCCAGATGACATAGTTGGATGCCCCATCCAACTTGTCCTGATCTCTCAACCCACTGGTTTCCATCTCTGCCACAAAAATGTTGAACTGCTCCTCTCTATTTCTTATTGTTGTTGCTCAGCCAATAAGAAAACGGAATTCTTGGCGGGAAGTCTACTGAGGAAAAATTCCCTCACAATGCTTCTCCTCTCTCTTCTGACGTCTTTTAGCCCAACGATCTGCCTACTGAAAAACTGCGTCCCACCAACTCTTTCCTCATGCTGAGGTTGTTGCGTTGCTCCCTCTGGCACGACAAGATTTCAAAATGGAAGCCCTTCCTCTCTGTCGACTCACTCAGAGAGAGACTTTCCTCAAAAAATCAGCCCTCCTAGCCTGGACTGCGCAATCCCTTTGGGGATTCGAACTGCTGCCACCTACAGTTATTCGATCTCCTTCTCTACTCAGTGCTAGGTTCTCTAGCACTACTCTTCTTGTTTCACCTGCACTGCTCTGATACTATGTGAAAATTCCTAAGTCGGAATCCCTACTGCAGCAACTGATGACATTTCTCATACTTGTTAGATTTACATGAACAAGTTATTTGCAGTTTCCTACGAAAAACATTGAAATGCATACACTACAGCCTACACCATTTAAAATAATATGCCGAAACAAGAAACTGAACAATAGAGAGATACAACACAAATGACACAATTGTTTTTGGACAAATGTCCCCAGAAAAACCCAATGCGGGAAAACTGGTGCAGCAGATCTGAGGGTTTTTATTATTAAGCAGAAGTTATTTCTGAATACAACCTTTGGATGCCTTGCTGGAAATCCAGTATAGAGAATATCACTCGGTAGATGAAATTAGTGAAATTACCTCACTCTACACTGCAAATCCCAGTTGATCCGATAGCTGAACCAATGAGTCCCCGGCTACTTCTGCGTTGCCCCTACGCAGTCACTGCGTGGGCCTGCGTCAGCCTCTAAGGCACTGCGTCACCTCCTTGTTGGATCGATTTGCTCTCAGGAGCTGACTCCAACCCTCCCGGCTTAGAACGTCAACCTCCTCAACAAATTTCGAACCTCTGCGTGGAAGGCTTATGTGTTGCTATGCGTGAGCCCTTCCTAGCTCTGCTTCACCTTCTCTGGGCACTGCGCTACCTCCTCTATGGGTCTATATGCCTCTCTACTGTGTATTCTTGGCTCCGGAGAATATCCTCCAACCAAAACTCTCTCCGCCCCTCTCTACGTGATCACTACGAAATCACTGCATTGCTCTTAGCTTCAGCGATTCGACCTCACTGATCAACTCTCTGTGTCTTCCAAACGACCCTCAAGCCTCCTTAAATAATCTTCTCGTTGACATTCAACGGCCCAGATTAAAACCTAATCAATGGCTAAGATCATTTATGCTTGATCCTCGTCTTCTTCTAGAAGTTACACCCACAGTTAGATTAACACCCATTAATTATTTAATTTCCTAAGTTTAGACTTAGGGACCCATTAAAAATAATTAATTATTTTAATAAAACTGTCTCCGGGTGTAATTTCCCAAAATGCTTTCTGGGTTCTTTGGAATTCATGTGCCCAAGCCTCCCTGCAAAATTTGAGACTTAGAGCACATCCGCATCTATGCTTTCTCTGTGGCCTTTGATTTGCCTTTGTCATCCATATGTGTGATGAGATTCACATGTGTTAATCCTCATACAATATGAGAGCTAATAGCTATCTCCAAACTGGGGACATGTACTCCTAGGAGAAGATTGCATGAGAATCCCAGAATCTACAATGTTCCTGTTAAAAAACCTCCAAGCAAAAGGAATACAACTTTGTGGCAAGACGGTCTATGTCTCATCCTCAAACACCACTTCCAAATGTTTTATTTAATTTATTACATCAAAAAATAAAGGCATAAGCCAACAATGCCCAAAATACGTGAAATGCTCATAATAAAGCGTTTATTCTCCTACTCTAATGCTTTGTCAACAACTTATTCCTCCTACTCCTTGTGGGCAAATCACAAGAACTAGCTTATTCCTCCTACTCCTCCTTGTGGGCAAATCACAAGAGCTAGTTGTAATCATAGAGCCAATGAAGCTAGCCAACCTCTTTATTTGCATCAAAAAGACCATCATGTATAGCTATGAACCAAAATAAGGGAGATGCTCATCACTAAATACAAATATGTTGAAGTATAAATGACATGAAGGCTGCAACAAGAAATTATAACATGGGCATTGTAGCCAATACAAAAATGTGAAAGATGATATATGACCAATGTTAGCTTTTGGTAGCATCGAACAAGTGTTCGAGTCTCGATTTGTGTCAGAGAGGCTAAGGAACACAAGATCTCTAAAACCCATAAATGGTTTCAGGAGAAAACATCTAGAGACCACTCAATTAAGTTAATTGATCAATAATTAAAAAATGCCTAAATCTAACTCAGGAAAATTGATTAATTAATAACAATTAATTGAGAAAGATTGAGAAAGCTCTAGAGACTCACATGAATCAAGTACAAGATGATCTTAGCCATTGATAACGATTTAATCATGGCCATTGGTGATCCAACGAGAGATTATAAGAGCAAATTGATGGGATGGAGATAGATACATTAAAGATACAGTAGTGAGACACAGGGAGAGTGAGTTCCTTGGCAGATCGAGCTATCCAATTGCAGAGATCCAGCAAGGAAAAAGTGTTCGAGCCAGAAGGAGAGCAGGAGACAGAGGGAGCAATAGGAGGATTCCAGAGCATTTCCAATCAATTTCCAATGCAGGAAAGGGAGGCCGCATTATTCCTCAATGAGATTGTGCAGGGTCTACACAAAGGCTTCAAAAGGCCAATTTGATTCAGCCATAGAGGAGGTTGATTTGGTTGTTGGTGGCCGAGATTTTCATCAAAAGGCCAAGTGAATCATTTCCAAAGGCAGAGTCAGACAAAGAGACAGATTCCAGGCAGTTCCAGACGCAGTGCAAGTAGGGCCTGTGCAGGGGCATTTCTTGTAGCACGGATTGAGCAAGTTTCTGGAGTCGGATCAATTGTGGAGTGAGACGATTTGTCTCACAAATATTTTGCCCAAATTATCTCTGGAGGATTGCCAGTTTGGCATCCAGATTATTGTACTCAGATTTCACTACTACATAATAATAAAAATAAACCCTCATCTGCTGCACCAATTTTCCCTTCAAGGTCTCTTCGGGGACTATTGTCCAAAAATTATTGTGTCGATTTTATTGCGTGTGTGCATCTATTTTCTCAGTTTCAGCATTTTATTTACTTCCGCAGAATTTATTTGTGAAGAATTGTAGTGTGATTTATTCAGTATTAATCAGAAAATTGATAAACTGTTAACCAATTAGAAGAGTAAATTCCAGTGGCTGCAAATCAAGGAAATTTTCACAACCAAGAACATGCCAAGTCAATCTCCTGCTAAAGGGGGCTGGAATAAAGTCTGAAAAGTGTGTGCGGCAGCCCATCCTCAACCTATTCATCATCAAAATTTGCACCAATATGCTCCACATGCTGCCCAAAATCTGCAATAATTCCATCATGCTAGTCATTTTGATAAAGACGAAGCCAATGCTTGAGAAATGTCTTGAAAAGTCCGAAAGTGATGACATTTCTTCTACAATGAATTTTTCATACCAATTATAAAAACTTCCTTCTAGAAAATCCAAGGAATTATGAACATTGCCATTTTGACATCCTCGTAAACAACATTAAATTTTGAAAAACATCAATGAAAAATGCAACATGCAATATACGTGAGTCTTCTTGTACATAGAACCTTGGTATATCTTCTCTCCAATCTTCATAATCATTGGATATCCAAAGATGTCTGAGAAATCCAAAGAATCAAGCACATCCTCTAAGCCATTCCACTTTTGAAAATGCCATATTTTCAAATCTTTAAGATAAGAGCTGCTCTAAAATTGGAAGTTATGTCCCGTCATACATCAAAGAAGATGAAGTGGATCTCACAAAGGTGAACTCGTCATATTTGGTTCTGGATTCAAAGTTGCGTTGAGGATATTACGTTTTCAACATTTTGAACAGATTCTGTACTCATTTTCGGGGAATAAAATATGTAGAAATAGGTGAACTTTGAACTGCCTTCGCGATATTGCTTGCTTCACCGTTGGAGCAATAGGTCTTCACATCTGCAAAGTGAAAAGGGCTTTCTTCCCTCAATGGAATTGTCAAGATGTGAATCAATCTTCAAGAATGCACCATCATCCAAGGTTGTAGCTGATCTACTGATGTCTTCTGGGAAATAGAATTCAGACCTAATAACGACACCAAAATGTTACTGCTAGTAAAATTCCTTACTGCTCAAGTTCTCACTTAGAGTATAATTCCTAAGCACAAGTTATAAAAACTTAAAAAGCAACTACTAGGCAAGCCATTTACTATCTACTACACAAATTGAGCTTAGTAACACATAGGGAAGTCACCCTTGGTTAGGATTCCATTTACCTTAGCCTAGTGTAGAGGACAGTTAGTGACGTGAGATTAACCAACCTCCTAGTTCCACGAGTCTTCACCAAGGTGTTGGACTTTACTGGTTTGTGTGGGATTCTGTGGTAACGAAAGCCATACTAGATTTTTGTCATTTTCCATACCGAATCATATTCAAATCTTTCTATTATCCTTCTTGGAATGTAGCTTCCAAGTGATACCAATTTTTTACCATTCTTTGATATGTACGAGCCAAGAACGCACTGCAAAAAAGAAGGAAATTTTGTTCTATTTCCACATATCCTACACAACTTCTACCATGGACTCCTACCATGGTTCTTTGGGTTGCTCCCATCTCCCTTTTTCATGCCATAGCTGAGTTGGTTCTTCAATGAACCATCCATGGTTCTTCAGGGAGTCATCCATCACATGTTTATGTATTTAATTTTAGAGGGTCTTGAACGTGTGCGTTTGTTTATATATATGTATATATATTTATTGTTATTTTGAACAATAAGAAAGAACTCAATCCAGTGTGTTTAAACTACGGTTATAACCAATACTGATTTAGAAATTGGTTTAGCCTAAAATTTGGCAATAATTATTTTGTATAGAGGAAGTGCAGATATCAAATATTAAAATTGCACAATCCAGTTACAAAAACTGATTTAGAAACTAGTTTAGTCTAAAATTTGGCCATAATTATTTTGTATAAAGGAATCGCAGATATCAAATATTAATATTGCACAATCCAGTTGCAAAAAAATATTCAAAAATGTTAAATTCATTTTTACCTTAAAAACAGTGATTTCATCAAATCCAAATATTACAATATTGACAAAAATTACAATTTTGGCAAAAATTATTCAGACAAATTTTGTTAATAATAAATCAGAAAAGATAAACAAAACAAAACAAAAAAAACAAACAAACAAACAAACAAAACATAGAATGTTCTCTCTCTCAACACAAGTAGCTGAGGGATATCATTCTCGCCACCCAGGTTTTATTCATATAATTAACATGTCTAAGTTCATAATGTTCGTAATGAATATATTATTGTAACCCCTTTGAATACTAACAATAAATCCAGATATATAGAAAAGATATAGTCTAATTATTTTATATTTTAGTTTTTTGGCAAGAATTTATGATACAATTTTTCAAGACATTGTAATTTTTATTGTTTAAATTACATTTTTAAATATATAAATAGATTTAACACACTTTGAAAAATTATTACGGCATTCAAATTGTGCAAATTACATAACTCAAACTTACAATTCTAATAAATCCCAAATAACTAAAAAAAAATGCTAAAAAAAAATTAAAAAAAAAAACAAACAAACTACTAACATTAGACTAGCCTATAAAAAAAAATGATAAAAAATATTTACAATGAATTTAATCTGTATAAAACAATAATATAGAAATGTTTAGGCAAATTCGGATCTATTTACAGAAAGTCTTCGTGTTCATTTATGTATCCGCAAAATTGTGGGGAAATGTTTGAGAAGAATTATTACAGATTCGGCGAATGTTTTTAATTAAGAAGAAATACTAACAATTTAGACGATTTGTTGTCTGTTTGTTTATTCTGTAGGAAAAACAGGGAAAAAAAAAGGCCAGGTGTATTGCAATTCAGTACGAGCTTTACACTGCTGTTACTCATATTTTGCGTGACAATAACACCGAGATTTACTTTACTTAAGTGTCTTAAAGAATTTATTACTCCAAGCAGCTATGTCATCGGAGATATTTGCAACATAATCACTTGCATTTACCCCGAATCTAGCAGGGGGATTAAGCAAGTTGGTTAAAAACTGGCGATCCTTTCCGAATGCAAAATACAAGGCGTGGACAGAAGGAAGAAAAGTACCCGAAGAATGAAGCCGTTCCAGACGGGTTCGCATTTCAGTGTCTTCGTGTCAAATGCTACATCAAGTCTCAGATTCGCATTGCAGCTGTCGGAAGACGTCTGCGCGGCAATGAGGGGAGCCAATGCTTGAAGAAGCAGCAATGCCGCCATTACCCATCCTCCCATCGAATCGCTCCGCAACATTACCAGTGCCATTGTTGGCGGAGCTCGGGAGATCCAAAGGCGGAAGTATTCAGCGGAGATCTTAGTTGCGATTCGGGTTCATTCTTCTTATTTTCCTTCCTTGTGAAGAGTAGTTGGCTGATTTTGTATTTTAATGCGAATTTCAGACAGGCCGATAAAACAGACAGAACACAACGCACATTGTAAGTGCTGACGTAGGAATCTTTAAGTTTTTGCGTTCTTATTTTAGTGTTTAATTACTAAAGTTTTGCATCTCGACATGGCATGCTGTTCTCCTATACCTGTCACTACTGCCATCAGTTTCCAATAGTTCACGGGTATATCAGAGTGGATCTTTATCCACGAGGTAGGTATACCAGAGTGGATTTTATTTAGGGCCTACTACATTTTGTTAAAATTTGCAAGAGGTGAAGAGAGTGTGAAATTTATCTATCAATTATGTTGGTTGAAAAAAAAAAAATCCTGCCAGGGTATAAGGTAATGAGGTATGTATTATTATTTTTTTTAAATATTATTTAGGTTTTTATGTATTATTTTTTTTAAATATTATTTAAGTTTTTTATTTATTTAAAAAAAATTGATAATTTAGTTTTTATTTAGATTTTATAGGTGTTTTTGTGAAGAGAGTGTGAGATTTATCTATTAATTATGTTAGTTGAATTAAAAAATAAATAAATAAATAAAATAAAATAAAATTTCTTTCTATGGTATAAGGTGATGAGGTATGTATTATTTTTAAACCAAAAAATATATTGTAAAGTGATGAGGTATGTATTATTTTTAAACTAAAAATATGATTTAGGTGTTTTATTATTCAAAAAAGTCAAATATTTGAATTAGGTGATATTTTAATTTTTATTTAGATATTATAGGTGTTTTTTATTAAAAAAAATAATAATATTTGAATTAGGTCAAAAGAACGAAATTTTTTATCAAAATTTAAATGTTTGTTTTTTTTTCAATTATAAAGTGATGAGGTAGGTATGCAATTGCAAAGTAAGGAAACATTATCCAAATTAAAATTATCAATCCAAATTCTTACTCATATTTTAATATTTGAATTGGGTGAAAGATATTTACTTTCCAATTATTTTTATTTAACTTTAGATGTTTTTTTCAATTGTAAAGTGCTGAGGTAGGTACGCAATTCCTAGGCAAAGAAACATTGTTAAGATTAAAAATATCAATTCTAATTTTTATTCAAAAATCATAGTGGTTATAATTATTCTTTTTTATATATATAATATTTAAATTAGGTAAAGAAAGTGTAAAATTTACTTCATAGTTATTTTAATTGAAATTAATGTTTCTTCATACTTGTTTTTATTTAACCTAAAAATAATTATTAAATCTTTTTTTATTTAATTAAAAAAATGATATATCATAAATATTATTGAACTGTGACTATTTATTATTATTAAAATGTGTTTTTCTTATCTCATGAATTAATTATCTCAATACAAGAAATAAATACATATAAATATTTATCATCCCATTAATTTATATAATTACATTAATTTTAATTATTTTATATATATATTTTTTCAATAATAACACTCTCTATCATGATTATTATTGACCATGTCAAGCTAACTACCATTACCTTAAGGAGTGGAGAAAACAGAGGTGTCTCCAACTAAAAACTTCCGAGCCATGTGGACCCACATGCGTAATAATAATCGTGCATCCTACCGAACCTCTGTATTGAGATGTGACTACTTGATTATATATTGGAGAAACATTTGCTTGAGCAACTTGAGAATGCCCGTACCCTTGCGTTGACCCACGGTTAAAAGCATGCATGCCCACCTCGTTTTGACCTCCTCCTTGACCCATGGTTAATGGTATCAATGCCCACCTCACTTTGACATCAAACAATGATGTGGAAAAGAAGATTGTTATGGCGACCAACTTCATTTCGAAGGTTTATTATTTGTATAGTCATAATTTGCCTTTCTCCCTAAGCAAAATGAGTAATGTTATTATATTTGGAACCTACAAAAAAATTAATGCCATCGCCGGTTAGAGATAAAGAGGATCGTCATCATATTTCCCTGCCAGCGGGTACCACTTTTAATAAGATTATCGTTATTTTTAATTTTTTTTTGTGAAAAGTTCCAATCATCATTATGGAGTTCAGAGCATACCAATCATATATTAATACGAAGTGCATGATGGACTATCTTTATTTTTTATTTTTCAAAGTTGAAATTTGATAATAATTTTTTTGATAAAAATTCTTCACCATATTTGTTGGTCCTTGAGATTATTATTCAGCTTTGGTTGTTGGTATTTGGCTTACGGGCTAGCCTTAGCCACTCGCTATAGTTAATAGCGCCGGTGTTTATCTATGTTACTTTTGTTTGTGGACTAGCTTTGTCACTTGTTCTTTGATATTTTCGTTAAGCTTACAGGTCTTTATTGTTTGCTTATGCTACATTTGTTGGGTAATGGAGGCCAGAAATGTAGAATTGAGTCCAATAATCCTCCCGCCAGTGCATCCATGGTTCGTCAAAGGGGGCATGCTCGGCGTGGTAGGTGTGAACATGGTTGCCTCCCCCCGACTTGGCATGTTCCATAGATGGATTAATATGATGAGGACATGCCTCAGCACATCAATTTCTGGATTGCTACCATGGAAGCCCAAAAACTCAAAAATACCAACAATGGGCATTTTGTTATACAGAATTTGTTGGGTCATCATCTGAGGGACCAGGAAGTGGTCATGCGGCGTGTTGAATAGCAGATATGGACTCCCATCTTATTCAAGTTCATCTGGCTTTGAGAGCCCTGGTTGGGGACTTGGGAATTCAATTCACGACTCCTCCTCCTCCAGCCTCACCCAATGAGTCAATCCAATAAGATAGTTTGGACTCTTATGTTCAAGGCTCCCTCCCATCCCTGAGATTCATGCACCTCATAAAGCAAAGGAGAAAGAGCCAGGCGGCCCAGGGAAGCAAGCTCAAACTTCGGTTCAAGTGGAGGACGTCCAAATTGCTACCAATGAAACCATTACCACAGCCACCCAGAAAAGGGAGACTTCACAACAACAGACCACCACTAGCCTGTATGGTGTGTTCATTAAGTGGGAGTGCCCTCCTTGGCTTCCCGAAGGCCATGATGACCCCTTTCAGTGTCCTACCAAGGATGGCTAAGCTCACCAACAAATCCCAGGAAAGGATTTCTAAGTTTCTTCTCTGTCAATATTTTTCATATGCTCTTTTGATATTTATGTTATGCCTGTCACTGTATTCTAGACTCAAAAATTGTCCTCAAACCTATTAGTAGGACTATCTGGTTTCCCTTTCAAGGGCAGATGGTCTCTCCTTAGTTTGTGCCCGGCATCTTGGATGTACTCTCCTAGACACACTCTGCACGTGTTAACTCATGCTTTTATTCTATGTAACTTTGTGAAAAAATAAAAAAGTTTTTCCTTACAAAAAATAATAATAAAATTGTAATTTATTGTTATTTAAAATGTATTTTTGAATGTGTAAATAAATTTAATCTTTAAAAAAAATTGTAACATTTAAATTATGTAAATTTCATAACTCAAACTTATTATTCCAACATATCCGTATTAAATTTTAAAAAATATTAATTATAAAATATACTAAAAAAACCAAAACCAATAAAATTTAGCCTACAACATTATTTTTTAACTAAATTAATAATGAAAGATCATAACGAACATCCTTACCCAACATAAAATAACACCTTTCAAAGAAAACGTATTCGCCATCCACTCCACATACATATATATATATATATATATATAATCATCTTTATCAATTAAATTTATTTTAATTATAATATTATTAAATAACCATTTTATTATTTAATATTTCTTTATTACATTACATAATCATTATAATAATAATCATTCTTAATCTATGTGCATTCGTGTTAATTATCTTGGTCATTTAGATTTTCCCACCAAAAGTGGGGCCTTACCATTAATCTATTAGCCGATATTCTAAAGATTCGTACATTGTGCCTATCATGTTAAGGTTGGAGTTCAAAATCTCACTTAACAATAAAAGAATTGATTTTCCTATGTAAAGGATTTTTTAATATATATTTTGATTTTGATTATAGATTTTTTTATAATTTTGTCTATAATGAATAAAGTTATTTTAATTTTGGATTTAATAAAAATTGAGGGAGATTAATTTTTTAAAATGAAAAGTTTAAAGAAAAAATTTACTTTAGTTATTTACTCTTGATTATTATTAGAAATATTATATGGGGTTAAATCTTTACCATTTATCTAATAATTATTCATAATTAAATTAAAATTGTAGAAGTCTTATTCTGAAATAGACACACTTATAGGAATCGTACACATAGTTGACATTGAAATATTTTATTTAATATGGACATTGAATTATTTTATTTATGTCCACATTGTGTATATTAAGAAAAATGTTATCCATATTATTTTAATATATTTTAATATCAATTTCTTATTAAGAGAGAGAAAGTAAAAGAACAATACTTTAATGTTGATCATAAACTAGTATATATGTATGTCAAGCACTTAAAAGGATCAAACTTCTTGAGGTGCAAACCTCTTTGTGAGTGCAAAACTTGAAGAAAGGTTTCCACCTTGCTAGATTTGATCTCTATGCTACTTTTATACACGCGCAATTTTTTCAATTGTCAATTTTATAATCCACATTATCCACATTAAAATGTATTTCTTTTTAAGAGAGATTGATTTAAATGTTATTAAAAAACAATTTAAATATTATATGGCTTGAATTAAAAAACACATATTAATGATCTTTATATATGTGTGGGGAGGGGCACGAATATATAGTGGATATTTCAATGTAAATATAGATATATTCTATTTGAAGTGTATAGAGAGAAAGAGAGAGTCTTATCATTCCTAATATATATATATATATATATATATATATATATATATATATATATATATACTTTTTCCAGAGAAAAAATCACTTTCTATTAAGGCAATAAAAAGTTACATAGTATATGCACTGAAGCATTCGATATATTGTATGTTCATCACAAAACATAGAGTGTAAAGTTGGGCTGGTAAGCAAAAACAATACTTCTCCCACCCCAATGTATGCAAAAAAGCGTTGATTCTAGTTCTCGGGCCTCCTCATATGTGAGGAAAACAGCCCAAACAGGAACCGAAACAGTTAATTGTCATGTTGCAAAATATTAAAACCATAGTAAGCACAAAGATTTTAATTGTTTCTAAAGATCCCTGTTTACATCTCGATCAAAATCTGAGCATAGTTACATACTGGAAACCATAAAAATGACAAAAAGCAATTGTAAATAGAACTTCAAAGCACAAACGGTGGCTGATCCGACACACGGATCATATCTATGTATGTTTCTTTTATGCTCCAGACGTCCACAACTTGTTGTAAACCCTCCTTAGATAGTAGGTCTGCGACAATGTTCTGTTCCCTGTAAATATGGCACACAATAATAGAATTAAAATGATGTTTCAAATGTAAAACTTCTTCTAACCAGGGAATCAACATATAGTTTTGACATCTAAAATCTCCATTAAACCATTTGATAACATTCTAAGAGTCACCGAAAATCTGAACCGATCTCAAGCCCAGATGTATAAGCCAACATAGTAAAAGTTTTAAGGTTTGAAGTTCAACATAATTGTTGGTTCCTGCTCCAAGGCCCACCGAGGCTTTTAAGTTTTTGTGTGCATTTGTATGGATGACTATTCTTGCCCCACATATATTTCTGATGATTAGAGGCACCATCAAAATATGCCCAAGGTATATCTCCCCTGATATGTTCCTCCCTTTCCTCCCTCTCTTTCTTTTTAGGATTTGGTAAAGGGATGCTCTCATAAATTGAAGCGCATTCAATCACAATGTGCTCATGGGAAGGTTCAAGATCCTTGAAAATACTCCTATTCTGAGCCATCCAAGTGCCCCATGATATTATTAATGGTAGATTTTTCAAATTTTCCTCTTGAGTGTCATTCCACTAGTTTTGCCACACTTCTCTAATAATTTCTCAACCCCATCTCTGAGATTTCTCTGTCAACCTCAAAGTCTCGTCCCATACTATTTTGTTGAAAGGACACTTTAGGAACAAATGTTGCACCGACTCCCCTTCTTTCTTACACAACGAGCACCAGCCTAGTCCCGTCTTATTCCTTTTCTGAAGGTTATTCCATGTTGGTACTTTATTCCTTAAAATATACCAGAAGAACAGTCTTGCTTTTGCTGGGCATTTTAATTTCCAGATGGATTTACACTATCACTCCAGCTCGGCCCATCCTTTATTTGACATTAGATAGTTGTATCCATACTTTGGTGAATATTTTCCTGTGGGGGCATGAACCTATCTCAACATGTCTGGACGATTTCTAAGGCGTACATTCGATCTCTGAAGTTCCTTGATAAAATTTTTCCATTCCTCTAACCATTGGGGCTCCAGTTGCAGATCCCCCCCTGATTACCAGGATTGGTGCCAGATTGTTGACTGTCCTACCTTCTCTATTTGGCACAGGTTATAAACCCCTCTCGATTTTAAATGGTCAATGATCTCCCGAGATAGGGCATATCCTTCATTGCATCCAACCCATGGATCATGTCCCAACCTTATTTGCTCTTCATTCCCAACATGCCAAGAAAGCCCTTATTCAATGATCTTGATCGAGTCTAGTGTTTCTTTCCACACGACAGAGGCTTGGGGGTATCTCTTATCTAGCTTTCTGATCCACTCATCCATTGGGATCGGATCAATATATTTTCTTTTGACCACCGTCGTCCATAGATTTTCCATCGAAATAAGCCTCCATCCCAATTTTGTTGCTAAAGATGGGGCAAAAGCTAAAAGGTATTTTATACCCCACCACCCCCTCCCCCAATTCCTTTGGTCTAGCCACTTTCTCCCAGGCCACCCATGGGAGAAGAGAGTCCTCTTTTGAAACGACCCACATGAACCTGCTACAGAATTTCCTTACTCGCGCAAGAATTCCTTTGGGAACCCACATTAATGTAGTCCTGTAAACCGAGATCGCCATAAGCATGAACTTAATCAATACCATCCTTCCTGCTCTCGACAACCATTTGTAGCTCCAGTGCTTTACCATGTTCTCAATTTTCGCCACCAACCAATACCAGTCTTGTATCTTGTATGTATCGGGCTTCATATGGAACCCCAGATATTTGAAGTTGTTCGTCATCCTCTTTGTCTCGAAGGGAAGGTCCTTTGATATCCTTCTAATCTCTGCGCTTGTGAAACCTTCAAGTATCAAAGAAGATTTTTGTGTATTACTGCACATTCCATAGGCTTTTAGAAACAAATCAAGGATTGATTTTAACTAACAAGTTCCACTCCTACTTCCATCACTGAAGAGAAGTATATCATTGACAAACAACAAGTGATATATATGAAGGTTGACAGCCACTTCAATGCCTTTTATATCACCTCTTCTCCTTGCTTCTAAAATCATTTGACTAAACCCCTCTACTGCTAGGAGAAAGAGTAAAGGGGAGAGAAGGCATCCTTGACGAAGGCCCCTCTAGCTCTGAAAAAAAGAAGTGGCCGCCCCATTGATCAGGACTGCAAAACTGATGTTTTTCATACATCCCATCACCTAGTTTATGAATCCAATTTTAAACCCCAAATGAATCAGGAGCATTCTAATGTAAAGCCAACTGATTCGATCGTATGATTTTGAGAGATCAATTTTTACAATTGCTCCTTTTCTCCGGCTCTTTTTATGCTATGTAAGGTCTCCTATGCTACCCCCACTGCTTCATGGATTTGTCTACCATCCAGAAACCCGAATTTCTCTTTTGATATGTTCCTTGAGAGAATGGGTTTCAATCTGACAGCTATTACTTTTGCAATAATTTTGTAAATACAATTACACAAGGAGATAAGTCTGAAGTCCTCAAAGGATGAAGGATCCTCCGTCTTAGGGATTAAGGCCAAAAAGGTAGCATTAAAAGGTTCATATATCATTCCTTTTACCTGGGATTCCTCGACCACCCCTATAAGTTCATCCCCAATGGACTCAAAAAAATGTTGAAAAAACTCCACAGTCCACCCATCCGGGCCTGGGCTCTTATCCTTCTGCATTGACCTTAAGATCCCTTCGACCTCCCCTTTAGTCATTGCCCCCATGATAACATCGTTCTCCTCCTCCTCTATATACCTTGGGAAATTTTGAGCAATCCTAATCACCTCAACAATTGACACCTCTGTTGGGGCTTTAAAAAGGTTTTTGAAATGGTTCCTTCCAAGGAGGGACAAATCCTCAAAAGACTTTGTAGGGATGCTTTCCTCCAATTTTAGGCCCCATATAATGTTTATAATTTTCCGCCCTTTGGCATAATTCTGGAATAATTTTGAGTTTTCATCCCCGGTTGTCAACCAAATAGCTCTGCTTTTTAGTCTCCACTGCTCTTCCATGTCAGTGAGAATTTTCCTTCGATTAGTTTCCAGCTGCTTGATCCTATCCCTCTTCTTTGTTGACTCATATCTGTAGGTTTTAACCCCATACAAAAATTACCTGTATACGAATTCTAAAAACAAAAAATAAACAATGGCGAGAGAATAAAATATAAAACAGATATACAAAGAGATTTTCCCCTGGATCCCAAAACCGGGACTACTAGATTGATTTTTCATTATGTTCCTTTCAATGTTACAATACATATATATACATGTTGAAGCATCCATAACCCCAATCCATTAACCTTGGATTAGAACATAATTGTAGTTCCCTTGACCGGATCTACAAAGTACCATGGACAGAAAACCATCATGCCTAAAACCATGTGTGAAATCCATGCACAAAGTCAAAGGTAGGTCCGCCCACCTAATATAGGGTCCAAAAAAAATTTCCTGGGGCGCTACCCCAGACCCCATGCAGGGGGGCTACTGCCCCCCTGCTTACCCCCCAGCAGCACCTGGCGCAACGTATAGGTGGGTCTGCCCCCCCCCCCCGTGACCCCCTCGCACGTGGGGTAGTCGTGGAAATAATATAACACAACCCAACATTCTCCCACTTGTTGTTTTCTTTCCACAAGGGGCCACAGGAGAGCTTAGTCATTGATCTAGCCCTGCAACGCCCATTGTTTGTCTACACCAAGACAACTTCTCAATGCTCACAAACTTTGTCAATGCATCTGCAGTATTCTTCAAAGTTTCCACCTTTACTAGCAACACCTTTTTTGTCCTCAACCATATCCCTCACAAAGTGATATTGAACATCAATGTGCTTTGTCTTTGAATGATAAGAAGGGTTCTTTGCCAAGAAAATTACACTTTGGTTGTCACAGTCTATCCTTATAGCTCGTTTTACTAACCCCATACTTTAACACAATCTCTGCAACCAAACTACTTCCTTTCTTGCATGAGTGGCTGCCATGTATTCTGCCTCTGTAGTTGAAAGTGCCACTACAGATTGTCTCTTACTCATTCAATTGATTGCACCTCCAAATAGGCTAAACACATATCCACTTGTAGATCTTCTCTGATTCATATCTCCAGCCCAGTCTGCACCAACAAAGCCACGGATGTCCAAAAATTTGTCCAATCCTGGTCTTCCTTGGTAGCACAAACCATAATCACTAGTGCCACGCAAATACTTGAAAACCCGCTTCATTGTTGTCCAATGCTACTTCCCTGGTTTTGACATAAACCTGCTCAATACTCCCTCTGCATGTGCAATGTCTGGTCTAGTACGGACCATTGCATACATCAGGCTACTGACTGCTTGCATATGGAACACGGGACATGTCCCCTTCCTCTTGTGTCTTGGGACACTGTTCAACAGATAACTTTACACCTACATAAATAGGAACCTTCACCGGTTTACTATCCTACATATTAAACCTTTACAATATTGTCCCAACATACTTACTCTAGTTTAACCAGAGCTTCCTCTTTGCCCGATCTCGTTTAATTTCCATGCCCAAAATATAGTTTGCAGCACCAAGATCTTTCATGTCGAATTTGGAGGACAATTAGGTCTTCAAATCCTGGATAATTTCTTTGTCATTTCCAACAAGCAACATATCATCCACATACAAGACCAGATAAATAACATGGTCACAAATTTATTTAAAATACACACAGTGATCTGCTTTGCTTCTGGTGAAGCCAAGTCCCTGTATAAATGTATCAAATTTCTGATACCACATCCTTGGTGACTGTTTTAACCCATATAGAGACTTTTTTAACTTTCATACCAGTTCTTCTTACCCTTCACCACAAAACCTTCAGGTTGCTTCATGTAGATATCTTCTTCCAGATCCCCATGAAGAAATGTTGTCTTCATATCCATCTGCTCTACCTCAAAATCAAAAGCATTAAAAATAGATAAAAGTAATCCAATAGAAGCTACCTTGGCAACAGGAGAAAAAAATATCACCAAAATCAATTCCCAGTACATGGGAATAACCTTTTTCTACCAACCAAGCTTTGTATTTCTCTACCTTTCCTTCTGCATTCATCTTCTTCTTGAACACCCATTTGTTGCCAATAGGTTTCCTTACAGCCGGCAACTCCACCAGATCCCAAGCCTCGTTTTTGTGAAAAGATGACATTTCATCAACCATGGCCTCTTTCCAGAGTTTGCCATCCTTTGAATCTACTGCTTCCCTCACAGTTTTGGGATCATCATCAGTAATAGATAAAGCAAAATTTGACTAGAAAGCAGATGGACTATACCTTTCTGGTTGCCTTCTTTCTCGAACTGATATTCTCATAGCCGAGTTTGTGGCCCTTCATCTTCTGATTCCTCTTCTGCTGTAGAGTCTTATTCTTCCTCCTTTAGCTCAAACTCTATATTCTCAGGTTCCTTTGGTAGGACTTCATGTTTAATAACATATTTCACCTCTCTAAACACCACATCTCGACTGTACATAACCTTCCTTGTTTTTGGGTTCCAAAGATTATAACCTTTTAAACCATCCTTATACCCAATAAAGATGTACTTTTCAGATTTCCTATCCAACTTTGTTCTTTTCTCATTTGGAACACGTACATATGCATCACATCCAAACACCCTCAGATGTGAAAGAGAAGGTTTCTTACCAGTCCATACCTCTCGTGGAGTCTTATCCTCCAATGCTGATGAAGGTGATTGTTGACCAGGTAACATGCAGTCTTCACTGCCTCTACCCAGAATTCTTGTCCTAACCCGACATCACTGAGCATGCTTCTTGCCCTTTCCATCAACATCTTGTCCGTTCTTTCTGCAACTCCATTTTGCTCAGGTGTGTATGGAGTAGTCTCCTGTTGTGCTATACCACACTTCTTGAGGAAATATATCCATGTATTCCTTGAGAAGTCATCTATAAATGATACATAGTACACAAAATTACCCAATGATGGAACCAACACAGGTCCAAACACATCACTGTGCACAAGCTCTAATATCGGTTTCGCCCTCTTAGCACCAGAGGGGAAACTCGCTTGATTATGCTTCCCATATACACAATTTTCACAGAAATCAAAATCCAGAGAGCAATTAGACATACCTTCTATCATACCATTACCATGAAGTATTTGAAGGCCCTTGTCTCCAGTATGTCCAAGCCTTTGATGCCATAGCATGGTCTTTTCTCCAAAGACCAGTAGATTTTCTGCTCCACTTTCAGGAACCACAAAACTTTTGCACCATCAATACCAGTGCTACCTTGAAGTTTGTACAAAGTTCTGATCCGAACTCCCTAAACCATCTTGCAGGTATCTTTCTTGAACATTGTTTTTACACCTGCATCATCCAGCTTGATTACAAAAATCATATTTCTGGCCAATGCAGGAATATGCAGAACACCCGGAAGTGTTCTAATCCTTCCACCTTGCAACTTCAACTTGACTTTTCCGTCACCAACGATTCTAGCCTTCCTGCCATCCCCTAAGAAGACATTACCACCATCATATTTCTCATACTCGCAGAACCACTCTCTATGGGGAGTGAAGTGAAAGGATGCACCTGAGTCAATCAACCATGCCTCGTGATCTACATGTGTACTTGAAGAAGAAGCCAAGTACACATCCCCACCTTCATCTGAGGTGGTTTTCGCCTCTGCAGAAGGATCATCATCATATCCCTTTCCTTTATTAGGAGCTTTAGATTTACAGTCCCTTTTGAAGTGCCCTTCCTTTGAGAATTTCCAGCACACCTTTACAGGTTTTCTTGGAGATTTAGATCTCCCACTCGAGGACTTATTTTTGTTTATGTTAGGGTATCGTCCTCGTACAGACAAGGCATCACCATTCTGGCCCTCCATATTTTTTCATCTCATCTCTTCTGATAGCAAGGATGAGACTGTTTCATCAAACTGCAAGGTAGTTGCATTGCTACCTATTGCAACAACCAGACTATCCCACAAATCTGGTAGAGAACACAAAAAATTGATGCACTTATCTTCATCTGAAATTTTAATATCAACAGATAATAATTGGCTTACCACAGTATTAAATGCATTCAGATGCTCTGTCATCGAGTCTCTATCTTTCATCCTCAAGTTATACAACCTTTTCCGTAGGAATAGTTTATTCACCAGGGACTTAGATTGGTACAAAGTCCCTAACTTGTCCGACAAATCCTTTGCCGAAGCTTCCCCTGATACATTCAACAATATTGAATCTGAGACACAGAATCATATTGTGCTCTTTGCCTTCCGATCCAACTTCGCCTAGTCTTCAGCTGGCATTGTTGATGGTTTAGTATCTGGATCTACCGTGATCCACTGATCTTTATCCACCAGCAGATCCACAACTCAAAACTCTAACCATTAAATTTCTCGATCTCTATCTTTCCACTGCTCGACATCTTCTTTCACCACAAGAATCGATCCCGCAAATCTCCCACTGAACAAGGTCTACCACAGGCTCGAACAAAGCCCCTCAGCAACAAAGGTATCCCCTTGAAGCCAAAACAACTTTGATACCAAATGTAGGTTTTAACCCCGTACAGAAATTACCTGCATATGAATTCTAAGAACATAAAATAAACAATGGCGAGAGCATAAAACATAAAACAGATATACACAGAGATTTTCCCCTGGATCAAAAAATCGAGACTACCAAATTGATTTTTCATTATCTTCCTTTCAATTTTACAATACATATATATACATGTTGAAGCATCCATAAACCCCAATCCATTAACCTTGGATTAGAACATAACCTTAGCTCCCTTGATCGGATATACAAAATACCATGGACAGAAAACCATCATGCCCAAAACCATAGGTAGGTCCGCCCACCTAACATAGGGTCCAAAAAAAAATTCTCGAGGTGCTACCCCGGACCCCGTGCAGGGGGGCTACCACCCCCCCCCCCCCAATAGGGGGGTAAACTGCCCTCCATGTGACCCCTCGGAAGGGCCCCGCACAACATATAGGGGGGCCTAACACCCCCCCCCGGCATGGGGTAGTCGTGGAAAGAATATAACACAACCCAACAAATATCCATCCGCTTTAGGGCTCTCCAACAAGTCTAATTCCTCTCCTATCTTTTTTAGATCAGCTTCTTCTTTGACTTTCTTGATTTTAGCCCATTCAATGGTTGCCTTTTTCATACATTTCAAATTCTCCATAAATAAATAAGATTTGTCCCTGCCCTGATCATCAACCCTTGTCCTCCAAGTGGATTTGAACAGATTATTAAAGGATTCATCCTTGAGCCATGACAGATTGAACTTGAAAGGTGTGCCGGGTTTTTTATTTAGGCCTTTCATCTCTAGCAAGATATGGAGGTGGTCTGAGTCTCCTCCTTCCCCCACCCAATGTCTAAATACTGGAATTCTAGACACCACTTCTTCTCTCAGAAGGAAGCAATCCAGCCTCTTTGCCACCCTAGCTTCCCCTATTCTCCTTTTTCTCCAAGTTGGCCTGGACTTAATCAGATTGATGTCTATAAGCTTCTAGGAGCTGATATTGTTCATGAAGAAGTATGCCAGAGGGTCGACACGAGCTAAAGATCCCTAGGTTTCTGAGAGACCCAACGAGAAATTCAGGTCCCCACCTATCACCAGGTTCGGGTTCTCCATAAATGATTTAGAAAAAAGGTTAGTCCAGTAAGGGACCTTGTCCTAACAAAGCCCATATATATTTAGAATTAATAAGTTTGTGAATAACTCCAACGATTATACTTCTACTCCCAAAGCTTGATCCAATCCCTAATTGTTTAAAACCTTCAGTCTTCCTTCTTTAACTCTCGTCGCCAACCCCCAGGATCTTTCTTTAGAATCCAAAGACTAAAAAGTCTAACCTGAAATAATTTTGTTCAATGCCCCACTAATCTCCTCTCCAGATCCTATGGTTTCTTGCAACATTAGTACATCAGGATCATAGGTTTTTATTAATGCCTTTAGGGCTAGTTTTTTGGTAGCACTAGCAAACCCTCTACAATTAAAGGACATTATAATCATTTAAAACCATGGGAGGGGTTCTGCGCTGCTCTAAGCACCCCTGAAAGAGATAATTGTTTCCCATCTGCAATATCGATTTTTTCTCTTAGCTGAGCCTTTGATATGTTTGACTTCCTTCTTCTGGATTTTTGAGGGCCAACCGAAATTGGATGGACACCCAACCCCCCCAAAGCTTCCCAAGGGATAATTTTCTTTTCTCGAGGCTTGAGGTTATAGTGAGGCTTCTCTATAGGGACACAGGACAGACTAGGAGTCTCAAGGCTCGACACATAAGTATGGTTCAGATGAGTCTTAGGGATAGAAGTAATAATGCTATAAAGTGCTTCATTTACATAATCAACATGTAGATTTTACGAGTTCACAAGCTTAGAAGGACCAGGCCTTGGTAATGAATTGAGTATAGAAAACAAGGCTGAATTAAAAGAAGGGATAGGTTCCAGAACTGCACCCTCCAGCTGAATCACAAAAACAACTTGTTCACCTTCCACTTTCTTTGCCCAAGCCGTCTCCCCCTAAAGCTCTTTTTCTTGAACAAGTCTCTCCTCTATTTGCATATCCTCTGATTCATTGACCTCCATCTGCATCTTTCCCTCTTCCTTCCTGTTACACAAAATATTGTCACCATGACTATTTGCAGTCAGTATGGGTCTATCATCATTCACATTTTCCTCCTTAGCAAGTCTCAAACGTCAGCTCTTCATGTCAAGCTTTGAAAATGAGAGAAAGACCTTAAAAATCAATAAAGCTCTGGTTCTGAACTTTCTCTCGCTATTGCCTACGGTCCCACACCCCTTGTTCATGTTACCTGCGGACCTGCCCGCTCTGTCTCTAAAGGGGTGGGTGCGGACCCCTGTGAAAGTCAAAAAGGCGTAATTTTATTCTTAAAAACTCATTTGTGGTTAATTCTAGATGGTTCTAGAAGGAATCTTGACGTGGATGGTTCGCTCCTAGGTGGTTCATGCATCCCAAAACTGAAGGAGCTAATCCCTTGATGAGAGGAGCTTATCCCTTTGAAGGAGGGTTTTATCCCTTTGAAGGTGGACCTAGTAACTTCCCTCCATTGCACTATAAATTAAGGCATTAGGCTGGTTGCTAGGGAGGTTAGAAGCTGAACATTTTTGAGGTTAACTGCTGTTGGAATTGAGACTTCCTAGTTAAGCTTGAGAGGAGAGATCACATACCTTTTGGCTTCATTGGGAAGAGAGTGAAACTTGTCAAAGTAGAGGAGACTTCTTGCTGGACCCTGGGAGGAGCTTGTACAGCATCAAGGCACCAAGTTTGTAAAGTTCTTCTTTGATTTAAGTTAATACAATCAGATTCATTTTTCTCAACAAATTGTCTTATGTGATTTGTTTCATGAATTCCTTGATCATCATGATAAGTATGCTTTATTATATTGGCTTTTCAGGTGCTATTTAATTTGTGTGCTTGTTTTTGTTTGCAGATTCTCTACAAGGGAGCTCATTTGAATCAACGGAGCGAGGCTTCCACAAACTTGCATTGGACCCAAGGTAGGCCTAAAACACTTGTTTACCTTTATTTATAAATTGCATATTTAGAGAAAGATAGAATTTGTTTGGTTTGCTTGTCGCTAGATATCATTAGATAGTAGGGAGGTCGGTCTTGTCCGCAAGAACGACTTATCCGGCCGACAAAATGGCGACTCCACTGGGGACTTGAATTTTTTATTTGCTTTTACTTCGACTTGAGAAACTGTGTTTTTGTTTCTGTTTTTGGCTTGATGTGTGTGGGATTGGGTAGATTTAGTAGATCTTAAATTATTTTTTGTTTTTCATACTTTTGGGAGAGGACCGCACCCTCTACTTGTAACACAGTGTGGACCTATCTGCACTTTTGCTTTACACACAGAGCCGTCCCGCACCTGTGTGAACTGCAGGCCTGCGGACCCTGTCAAAATTTTGAAAAACTTAAGATTTTCTCTTTTAGTCAGCTTAGGATTTGTTTAGGTGTTTTTAGCCTCTGCCCAGATCTGCACGTGACTTGTCAGGAACTATTCTTAGGTTAATTCCATTGGCATTAGGGTTTTAGGTGAAATTCCTAGAAGTTTTGGTTGCCGAGCTTGATTTTCATTTTGGTCTTGCAGTAGCTCAGAGCTTAGAAGCCTTAGAAGCCTCAGATCACCTTGGTTTTTACTGGCCTTCTAATGAGTCTGACCGTTTCCAAAATCTACCTTTGTTGAGGAATCCATCTTGTGTTTCTCTTTGCGAAACTTCGAAAGGACTTGTGTTAAAAGTTTTGGATTTCATTTTTAGAAAAGAAAACAAAGATTGGTTGTTTTTTGACTGATTTGTGATTCTGGACAAATTAGTCCTTAGTTTGCTTATAACTAAGTAAAACATCCTTGAAAAGAAATCTTGTAAGCTTTTACTTCAAATAGTTTTAGAATTTATAGATCTCAAGATTAGATTTTTCCATAGTTTTGAGTGTTTTATAAAAATAAAAAAATCTCTTTTGAAAAAGTTTGTTTTAGTAATATTTGAGTGTTTGAAAAGAAAGGGAAATTTTCGTGAGCATAACTAGTTGTCTCATTTTTGAGTGTATTGGAAAAAGCTCTTCTTTTGATTTGTTTATTAAAGAAAGATTTGTTTTTACAAGCATTTGCATTCTCAACTCTTCCCTAGCTAGAAATTCATTGAAGGGAAAAGATTGCTTATCATCTTAAGTGCATTTTTTAGTGATTTGGAGTCGAGTCTTCACACCACAAGTTTCATCTCCGCACCTTTTGACTTAAGACAAAACCAATAAAAATAACGCTTAAAGTAAAATCTATCTAGTAATTTTTTTATTTCTAGGGCTCTATATCACCAACATAGCTTAGGCTAGTATCTTGGAGTAGGGAGTAATTAACTCTCCAAGATAGTAAAACAAACAAGTAGCTGTATCTTGCGGTAGGAGATAAAATCCAATTGTTACATCTATGCTCTGGGAAAGCTCCTCTTAAAGGAGAAGCACGAGATCATATCTGAACCAGTGTGGGAATCAATCCTTCCTCATTGGGAATGATAGAAGATATTCACGTATTAAAAACGGTAAACCTCGGATTAACCATTGTCGAGGAGCCTGGGGTCACTTGTTAGTAAACCTTGGATTATGTCAAGGAGCCTTCAAGGGGATTGAGCTTGTTACTCTGCCCTTGCATGCGTATCGGATCGTAGACTGTTCCCCTAGGTATATTTGTTTCCGTTGGTAACCATAGTCACCATATTTTATAGGATTCTTTCCTAAGGTGACAGTGGAGGGAAGATCCCACTGTACCTGGAGCAGACGTCGGCTAAACTCACTTGGATTTTCTGGGGGGGTTCTCTTCACTCGAGACGGTTTAGTGGAGAAACTTGTGCCAGTCTATTCATTAAGCAGGCTGCCGGGGTAACTGTTCCAACCGCCATTTCTATATTGAATTCTGCGACGTTGGATTTCATCACCAACTAGTGTTTTCGGTACGGAAAGTTACTGTTTGTGTGTGGTTTGATCTCCTAGATTCTTTAAGCGTGTGATTCAAAATTGTTTGGTACTTTAGAAGCTTTAGGTGGTTTTCATTGAGATTTTTCTTTGTTTGCGTGTGAAGTAGTTAAAATATTTAATCGTGGCTGAATTACCAAGGAAGTCCCATAGACTTCGGGGCCAACCTCCTGAGTTTTCACCGAGCTAACCTGAAGGGCTACGAGCCCTTGTAACTCCTAGAGACAGTAGAGTTGGGTCACCTGAAGAAGGAGAGTCTTCATTGGTTGTACATCCTGATTATCAAGCTCTAGTAACAGATTATAATCCGCAATCTATTTCATTTTCCGAAATTACTGGTAGTTTTTCATCTACTAGTGATTTAGCTGAGGAACCTGAAATATCTGAATCTGAAACTGAATTTGTTGCTACTCCAACATCAGGATTTGCCTCTCCAACTTCTAGTGGTCCTGGTTCACCCAGGGTAGAGTAATTACCCAAAATCTTCCTTCTGGACTTATAGCTATTGAAGAACTTGTTACTCTGGAAGAAAGTATCCATATCCCTGAAAATCAACCAGCTATAGAACTTAGGAAGCGTGAATCGATCTTTTACAGTCCACCTAGGAGCAACGCTTGGTATCTTTCATTGACCAATTTTTTGGAAAACCCGGGACTAAGTTTTTCACCACCTCGCATTCCTTTTCACCCAACACCTAGGGGTTATTATCCTCCGTTAAATATGTCAAGACAGTCGTCCATGTTTTCTCAATCTCTAGAAACCTTTTTATACGGCGGTCCTTCTGTTCCCTCTGGGTATCAGTCACTTACTGGTACTTTTTCGGGAGCATCTCCTCAACCTATTGAACAAGGGTTATTAACTGGTAATAACGGAACTAAGCCATTGAGTGTAGAAGATATTCTTATGATGTCAGGTACTATTCCTAATCCGCAACCTCAAGGTGGCCAGTTACCGCCTGGGGGGCAGCCTCAAAGTCCTCAATTATCGCCTGGAGGGCAACCTCAAGGTACCTAACTTCTGCCTGGGGGGCAACCTCAAGGACAGTACATACCCACGCGATAGTACATTCCTCAAGGTAAACGCCAAACTCAGTATGTACCTCAAGGTCAACCCCAGTATCAATATGTACCTCAAGGTCAACTCCAGTATCAGTACGTGCCTCAAGGTTATCAACCTCAAGGTCAGTACCCAACCCAAGGTTTCCAACCACCTTCCGGTCAATCATTTGTCCAAGGAGCTGGAAATGTACCTTTGAATTATCAACCCTACCCTCAACCCGGTTATGGTCCTCAGTATTCTCAACCTGCTATGGGTCCGTACCCCGGAATGAACTTAGTGTGGGATCCATCTCAATCTCAACAGATCTTGCAACCGAATGTGCAGTTGTCATCTCAATCTGGACAACCCTTGGTTTCTGGTTCACCCCAGCAACCTGTCCAGTCTACTATTCAAACTTCTGCACCTTCTATAGTTTCTCAGCCTGGGCCTAGTACGCCTCATACTCCGCCTCAAACGACTGCTGCAACATCTGTTCAATCTACCCCACCTACTTCTGGAGTATCGACAACTCCGGTTTCTACTGTTCCTGTATCAACTCCTCAGACATCTTTACCTCAGTCTGGATCCACAATTCAGACTTCGGTTCAAATGCCTGTAGGACAACCTGGTCCAAGTATGGTTGTCACAAGTCAACCTCAATTTACTTATCAACCGTACCAGGGACAGTACCAATTCGGTCCTGCTGTGCAGCAGCCAGTCTATCAGTATCAACCGTACCCTGGATACACATATCAACAACCTCAACAACCCCAGTACGGTCCGGTTAATCCTGGTTTTCCGGGAGGATATAATATCCCAAATGCAATTCCAATTCCTAGTTATCCTGGATATCCTCCTCCTGGGGCTGGTCTCATGACCCAGAGTTTTAGGGACCCTAATCGTCAGTTACCATTCATTGCAACTTTGGACTTGCCTGACTTCTTGCGCCTTACGAATGATCCAATTAACTATCTTCCGTTTTGGCCGCCAATGCCAAATAAGTTGCCTAGTGAAATTCCTAAGTTTGAAGGCAAATCAGGAGAGGACCCGTCGAACCATGTGATGACTTATCACCTCTGGTGTGCGTCTAATTCCATTTCAGATGATTCAATCTATTTAAGGCTTTTTCAACGCACTCTAATTGGTCTTGTGGCCAAGTGGTACATTGAGTTACTGCGAGCCACTTTTTATAACTTTATCAGTTAGCTACTTCATTTTTAACTCATTTTCAGTTGCCAGTCAGATATGACAATGGCACAGAATTATTAACTTCATTAAAGCAGTCAATGTCCACTTACATTTCAGATCATATTCATGAATGGAGATGTCGACGGCGTTTAGTGAAGGTTTTTATTCTGGATCAGATCTTAGCTGAATGGTTTGTAAAATCTTTGTTACTGAAGATCACTGAGGATGTAGCTAAGGAAAGAGTCGTTACTGAAGAGCAAGTAATTGCTCAAGCTCAGTACCTTGACTTAGTTTATACGCAGTCAGGTACGTTACACGAGAAAATCCCCGACCTTCCTAAACAAAATCAAATAACTGCAGCTCCTTCAGGGTCTCATGCCGCTGATGGTATGATTAGTACGGTTAATACCAAAAGTAAGAAGAAATCTTCCAAGAATTCTTCTCCTATCATAACTTTACCATATTCATCGACAGGAGATTCTTCCGCGGAAATTTCCGCCGATATTCATGTTGTAGAGTCATCTGCAGCCAAATCAAAATTCGGTGGTAAGAAGAAAGGGAAGAAGAAAAATAAAACAGATAAAAATTCGAAAGAGAAACCAGAAAAAACGGAATCAACTGATGAGAAATGCAAACCTCGTTATCCTTGTCTCATTTGTGACGAAGAGCATTTTACAAGAGACTGCCCTCATCGTGCAAAGGTTGCGAAAATCGTCAAAGGTTCCCAAACGCGTGCTGTTTTGAAGGATCATTTTCCTAGTCAGGATAGTAAGATGATAGGTTCTTCCTCAAATGCCTCTGAAGAACCCATAATGATGATGTCCCATGTTAGGATTGCGACTCGATCGCAAGATTATGGAAGTAAATGTCCTGTTGATGGTAAGGAAGCAGAATCTTCTCATTCGAACCCATCAACTTCAACTCCCGGTTCCGATCCACTATAGATCAAGAAACCTAACCCAAACTTAGTAATCAAACTGCCCGCCAAGGGTATCCTTCGAAAGTCAGCTTTCAATCCACATGCGAGAGTGGCTCAGAACTATAACATTGTTGAAGATTTGGTATTTCACCTTCAGCAATGTCGGCTTTGGAAGTGTTGCAATCATGTCCAGCACAGCGTAAATTGCTATTGTCGGCTATAGGAGCTGTTGATGTTCAGGACTCGAACCTTGTAATTTTCGATCTAGAAAATAGTACACTACACTTACCTCATCAAATGGCTTTCCAGATTCCAATGTTAGTAAAAAACAGACCTTTTTATAGGACTGTGATTGATGAGGGAGCCTCAACGTGTATTATGTCGATCCAGTGTTGGAGATCGCTTGGTTCTCCTACGCTTAATGAATCCCCGATGATTCTAAAGGCCTTTGATGGCTGTGGGTTCCATCCTTTTGGCATTCTACAGGATTTACCTATAGGGGTTGAAGGCAAAACTGTTAATCTAGATGTGGAGGCGGTTGATGCCCCTCTAGATTACAACCATCTCTTGGGTCATAGTTGGTCTTACGCTATGACAGTTGTTGTTTCATTGGTCTTTCGGCTTATAAAGTTCCCTCATAAAGGAAAGATCGTAACTATAGACCAGTTGACTTACTTTTCATCCGACCCAGCCTCTTCTGAAAGTATTCAGCATGTCGGCAAAACAACTATCCCTTATAAGGATGTTGGAGTAGGACTAGTTAAAGATTCTGGTTTACTAGGAACTTTTCCTTTTCCTCCTATCAACGCATCGTCTTCTACTGCAACCATTCATATGATTTTTTCAGACACTATTGTTTATGATGATCCTTAGATCGTACGTTCCGAATCTGAGATAGATTCATTTGGTGACGTTATGCCTTTGATTCCATATGAAATTGCGTATCAGGCCGTGTAGTTGTTTTTCGACCTTTCTTCAACCAAAATTAGCTTAATGAATGTGGTCCATGAGGAATCACTTTCAACATCAAACTCAGATTCAACGACGTTTTCCGAACTTGTCCACACTGATGAGCAAATTCGTGAAATCCTGTGTGTTGATGATTTACCATGGGAAGATCTTCATCATAGATCTTCGTTTTTACCTGAGATTGATCGCTTTGAAAATGATTTTTCATCTATTTTTACGACTGAATATGTCAAGGAACCTCAGAATCCAATGAAAAATCTTGATTCTGAGTTAAATTTGGGAAACATTTCTCGAACTATTCCTATTGATATTTCGGTTAAGCCTGGAATTGTTGAAAACATTCATATAGGTGCCTCTTGTACGGAAGATGAAATTCAAACATATAAGGCCCTATTTCAAGAATTCCGCGACGTGTTTGCCTGGTCATATGAGGAAATGCCAGGAATTGACCCAGCAATTGTTGTTCATGAAATCAAAACTTACCCGGATGCTAAACCCGTCCGGCAATGTTTGCGTCAGATCCACCCGCGAAAAGTTGCTGCCATTAAAGCAGAAGTTGAAAAATTACTCAAAGCAGGTTTCATTTATCCGATTCCGTTAACGGATTAGGTATTGAATATTGTTCCTGTTAACAAAAAGCAAGGGACAATAAGAATATGTATTGATTATAGGGATATTAATCGAGCCTGTCCAAAAGACAATTACCCAACTCTCTTTATCGATCAAATCATTGATGATTGTGCCGGCAGTGAAATATTCTCCTTCATGGATGGTTTTTCCAGATACAATCAAATAAATATTCTACCTGCTGATCAACCAAAAACAACTTTCATTTGTCCATGGGGGACATTTTCTTATTGCAAATTACCTTTTGGGCTCAGGAACGCCGGGGCAACTTTTCAAAGAGCCATGTCTTACGCGTTCCATGACATCAAGCACATTGTGCAACCCTATCTCGATGATTTACCTGCTCATTCATTACATCGAGCTGATCCTCTCATCCATTTACGAGCAATCTTTATGAGGTGTAGGCATTATCGAATTAGGTTGAATCCACACAAGTGTGTTTTCTGTATAGAAGTTTGTTGTTTCGAAAGCCGGCATTCGTGTCGATCCCTCGAAGGTTGAAGCTATTGTCAAATTGCCTCCTCCTTCGAGTCTTCGCCAACTCCAAAGTTCTCAAGCGAAAGCAAACTTTTTACGTCAATTCATTCCTAACTACGCCGAGATCACAAAGGGTTTTACCCAGTTGTTGAAACAGAATACTCCATTCTTTTGGGATGAGATAGTTGATAAATCTTTTGATGCATTAAAACACGCGTTGACCCATGCACCGTTATTGCATCCTCCCAACTACAACCAGGACTACTTCTTGTATCTCGCCGCCTCGCATTCCACCATCAGAATGGTGTTAGTTCAGGAAGATGAATTCGGTACTGAACATGTGATATATTACCTTAGTCACACTTTAAATCCAACTGAGCTAAAATAATCACATGTGGAGAAATTGGCATTGGCAGTTGTTCAAGCTGTCCAACGTTTTCGTCATTACATTTTACTACGCAAAACTACAGTAATTTCCGATTGCAACCCTATGATCTATATTTTGACCAAACAATTGCTAGGGGGCAAGTACTCCAAATGGATTGTGATCTCGTAGGAGTTCGACTTGGAATTTGAAAAGTCTAAGTCGAAGAAATCTTTAGTTTTTGCGGAGTTAATGTGTGACTTCCTGCGTGCTGACACGGAAACTGTGGCAGAGGAGCCCATTGCGGATGAATCCTTGTTTCTAATCAGCACTTTAGATCCATGGTATGGGGATATCATAGTTTATCTCCAACCCAATCCTTTCGGCCAGAAATTTCAAGATCAGAGCGTCGAAAAATATGATTCCAGTCCCAATAATTCAAAATTATTGGAGATACACTTTATCGTCGTGGGGTGGACTCTATTTTCCGACGTTGTTTAACTCATGAGGAAGCTGAAAGGGTTCTAAATGACTGTCACTCTGGAGCGTGTGGCGGTCATATGTCTGGATTTGCCACAGCCCAAAAGATATTGTACGTCGGCTATTTCTGGCTGTCTTTGTTTAAAGATTATATTAACGTGGTCCGAAAATGCCACAACTGCCAAAATTTTGATCGAAAGATGCGCGCTCCACTTGCTCCTCTCCACCCTGTAATTGCCATCGGTCCTTTTGCAAAATGGGGTATCGATTTTATTACATGTAACCCTCACTCGGCTGAGGGGCATGCGTATATCATCCTTGCGGTAGATTATTTTACCAAGTGGGCCGAGGCGATGCCTACATTTGAGGCAGACGACAAAACTACTGCGATTTTCGTGTTCAATCATATAATTGCTAGGTTTGGTGTTCCACAAGCGATTATCACTGATCATGGGCGTCATTTTTGAAACATTATGATGACTGAACTTACAGACCAACTTGGCCTGCGTCACGATAGTTCAACTCCATATTATCCACAGGCTAATGGTCTGGTTGAAGCCATCAACAAAGTTCTAGTCATCATGATCTGACGAATCATTGGGATTCATAGGTTGAATTGGCATAACATGCTATTTTCAGCACTTTAGGCGTATCGAACCTCAGTAAAAACGTCAACCGGTTTCACTCCTTTCCAACTAGTTTATGGTTTGGAAGCTGTGTTACCCATTGAATGCGAAATCTCGTCATTGCAAATGGCCATCAAATTACTTCTAGCCACTTCCGAAGAGGAAAAACGTTTGTTATACTTGGCTCAGCTAGATGAGAATCGACATGATGTTGCATTAACGATCGAAACTCATGCCAAACGTATTAAAGCTCAGTATGATCGAAATGTTACCCCTCGTAATTTTTCGGAAGGAGACCTAGTCTTATTGTACGATCAAGCAAATGATAAATTAGGCACTGGAAAATTCGTACCCATGTGGCATGGTCCTTATGTTGTTAAGCGAAAGCTAGCAAAAGGGGCCTATGAATTGGTAGACTTTGACGGGGTCTCTTTAGGTAAACCCAGAAATGGTCTTTACCTGAAGAGGTATTATGCTTAAATCTGGGTGTGGAGATTTTTAGTTAGGTTTAGTTTTCTTTCTAGCTGGTGTGTTTTAGATTAAAAAGTGTGCTTAGCTTAGAGAGTGTTTTTTGTCATTATTCCTGCTTATCTTGATTTTACTCTTGATATTGCAGATGTCGACGCCTCTCCAAACATACATTGGTTTTGCTGATGGTGCTTGTCGTAATACACGGAACATTTCTTTCGTAGCTTGGGTTATCTATTCGCCCTCTAACGAGTTGGTATCTATGCATGGGGTAAGCCTCGGTCAAACAACGAACAACATTGCCGAGTATAGTGCAGTGATTGAGTTATTATCTGAATCTATTTCATTTGGGATTCAGAGTTTGATAGTGAGGTTAGATTCTGAACTCGTTGTATTACAGCTTAATAGAGTATATGCCATTAGAAATCTAGTGTTATTGAGATTATTTTTGAGAGTTCGTCTCTTGGAACGTGAATTTGACTATATTGAATATCAGCATATTCCAAAATATTTAAATACATTAGCAGATGAAATTGCTTCTCGAATGTTAAGTAGACATTTGCAATAATCATACAAGTAAATTTAAAAACATTTCATAACATGTTTTACAAGATAAGCCGGTAATAGTGATATAGTATAGCATAGAAGTGTGTTAGATATACATCGTCTTCGATCATAGGTTGAAAAACACCTTATGATCGGCAAAAATGATAGTACAAAAAGCGAAAATGTCATATGTGTCTACAACAGGCGATCATCCTATCACTGGTGATGATCACGATAAGAAACCACTGTACGGGCCACCTTACAAAGGAACCTCCTGAGAGGTCCTGGGACCCCAATCACATAGCGTTGTAGCCTAAGAGGAATTTCATCTATGCTGGTCTCCGGAATGTCTATTGTCAAACGCTCTAGATGACTCTCCAATTCGGCCAAGGTCTCTGTGGATTTGTCCTGTGGGGCTGGTGCTGCTGCAGCTGGTTGTTTCCTCTCATAGGGCCGGAGAGTGGCTGGTCGCCGTGGACCTACATCTGCATTTAAAACTTTTACTATCAATTTTGGGATGAAATAAAAACAAGAATTTTTTTTAAAATTAGAAAATGTTGAAAATGATTTTACTTGAGTCATCCCATTTCTCTCCTGGTGGAAGAGCCATGTCTGGGTCACCACGATAATCTACCCAGCGTAAGGAAAATCCTGAATAGCAAAAACTTGGTTCTCCAACCAATGAAAATACTCAGGAGTGAATCGAACGACTTCTGTCCCCTCCTCAAGATGACGGGCCATAACTGCAACCCAACGCATCAGTTTGGGCTCTCGGGGAATTCCAGCTCCAACAGTGAGATGCCGTGGGACCAAAATTGGAACCCTCTCCAGACCAAAGCTCACAACTAAAGCACCATATCCAAAGGTCTTCAGTTTTCCGTTCTTTGCTCTAGTCAGTTGGCCTTTTATATTAGCTAACACAGCATCGCACTAGTTGAAGATGGTGCCTCGAAAGCAGTGTACTGCCATCCGCATTTGGGATCCAACGGCTATATATAGTGCTGTGCTTCCGCAGAGCCTGGTAATAGTAAACGAAATCACTTTCAGTTCAAGAAGGGATATGGTTTTGATATCTATCCCTTTGTCTTTAGTTTGGTCGTTGCAAAACTCTAGCCGGAGGCTATCGACAGACTGGCCACCTGGCCTAGTCCCGAATAGAGTTAAGTGTTCACCTGTTTTAGGCAAACCAGTCAAGAAATAAATGTCTTCCGGCTCCATTTCGAGCTGGTGACCACCAATAAAGAAGCACTGGTCCTGTATGTTCCACCTGTCTACCAGCCACTGCAAAAAGTCCACCTAGGCCCTCATGCCAGGTATGGCCCAGAATTTGTATAAGCCGCATGCCTTCAATGCATCAATCGAAGGTTGATGATTTATCGCGGCGAGATCTACATCCTCGTGCTCCCGTTCTCGCCAATCAAGCATGATGTATACTCTACATTCAATAAAAAGGCGAATTAGAATATCTAAAATCAAAATTTTTGGGTGAAATTTGAGAAATTTAGGTTTAAAAACCTTTGCTGTGGGGACCGCACCCTCTCTGTTAGAGATAGTGCGTGGGTCCGCACTTTGCCTTCACGGCAGGTGCGGACCCCTGACTTTTTTCCTTTCACCAAAAAGTCGGGGTCTGCAGGTTACCTGTGCTATGCCTGCGGACCCCCGTGCGCGGGTTTTAACCTAAAAAATTCCTTTAAAAACGAAATCAAAGCCTAAAAACAAATTTGAAACGGATGAAATGAAAGAGTATGATGATGTAGATTACCTGGAGGAGACGACGTTCAATTCCAACGGACGGATTTTCCGCAATCTTCACGGGAAGTTTCTGACCAAAAGCTCTCTTTTCTCACTCTGAAGTCAAACGGTAAAAATGAATTTACAAAAGCCCTTTTTATAAGCTTTTTTGAATAAATGAGTTTTTAATTTGTTTATTTTTCACTTTAAATAGGTAACTTTTGCAGCATTTTTATCTATTTTAAACAGGTGTGAGTAATGTTTGAGCTTTTGTGCAGGATAACGGATTTTTCAAGCAAAATCGGTCATTTTCGACAAAAAACATTAGAGTCACCTTTAAGCTCTTTTATGACTCCTAAAACATGAAAAGATTGCCGAGTTTTTCTTTTTAAACTCGTTAAAACGGAACTAAAAAGACGGTCCACTTACAGCCCTTTTCTGACCGTAAAAACATGAAAAGATTGCCGGATTTTTGTCGTTTCAAATTCGATATTGGTTATAAAACGACGTGTCATTGATCGCTTTTTTACTTTTTCGGATCAGAGGCACTAATTATGAAAAGTACTCCTTGGTTGTAATGATCAAGCAGTTCTCTCAAGTATTATTTTATACTTTTTCGGGATTGGGAGACACAAATTTACGAAAAAGGACAACCATGGAGTCTTCTTAAGTTTTTTCAGACTCTCTAAAATTGAAAAACGCTGAGTTTCTCCTATACTGGACTCGTTAAAATTTAACAGTAAAGGACCTGTTCAATTACAAACAGGAACGGACCACTCCTTCTTAGGTTTCGAATTTAAAGTAAGTTGGACTCATCCGAAGGATGAGCTTAAAATCAAGCAAATGTTATCCTCCTCAAGCTTGTCAAAAATAAAGAGGTACTTGCCAGAAATGGTGGGGGAAAAGAGAGAAAAATGAGCCTGTTTGTCATACTTTGTAACCACTCTTGAACATGACACTTTTATTCACTTGGGTTGGGAAATCCTTTGCCTAACAGTTGATCAAACCATATTTGAAGTCTTCAGCCGGTTTCTGGGTATTAACTTTGGGTCAATTGTCACCAAACCATCTACTATGTCGTTATGTGTTCAAGAGGTCAGTGCAAATAAACCATTCATCAGCAAAATATCTGTCATCCATCTTGACCATCCCTGAGTCAGTCCTTGCAACTAAATTTCTTCAAACTTGATCTATGATTTCGTGTTGTGGGCTTGCCTACGACGGATCGCTTTCTATCGACTTCAACTCATTATCTAGAAATCGTCAGTACCTTGGGATCTGCATGCCTCAATGGCAGGTTTCTCGCCTTCGACGATAGGTTGCATCATTGACCTTCGATCAAAGGATTCCGTGACATGTTCGACATCAACACATCTATTCACATCTCATGGATTGTACTGAGTACTTTGAGAGCCATTGACATTACTGGTGGTTTCTCTCACACTTGTTAACAGTTTACATCATTGACTGGTAATCAAGTGGTTTCTACCATGTTCGACTTCGACACATTCATTCACATGGATAGAATCGTACTATGTCGGGAAGTAGAAATCAAGACCCTGGATCTAATTTCCACCATCCAGGCTGTGAGGAATTTTGTATTCATTATACAGTGGACTATTCATAAACAGATGGTTGCATCCATACTATGTCTACATGTGTTTATACTTGTGATGTATTACAAGATCATTCCTATATTAGACCAGTAGTTAGTTTTCTAGTCAGTTTTGATCTGAGTATGGGAATGCCTACCTCAGTGATGATATGATCTCATATATATATTTTGCATTGAATGTTTTTACAGGTTCCAACTAGGCTCTCCACAAGATGATCCTCGAAATGATAAAGTACTTCACTCTTCTTAGATGATAAATGAAATCCTCATCTACTACAAACTTCGCACTTTAGGGGGCAATCTGTTACACAAAATATTGTCACCATGACTATTTGCAGTCAGTATGGGTCTATCATCATTCATACTATCCTCCTTAGCAAGTCTCAAACCTCAGCTCTTCATGTCAAGCTTTGAAAATGAGAGAAAGACCTTAAAAATCAATAAAGCTCTGGTTCTGCACTTTCTCTCACTATTGCCTGCGGTTCTGCACCCCTTGTTCATGTTACCTGCGGACCTGCCCGCTCTGTCTCTAAAGGGGTGGGTGCGGACCCCTGTGAAAGTCAAAAAAGCGCAAGGTTATTCTTAAAAACTCACTTGTGGTTAATTCTAGATGATTCTAGAAGGAATCTTGACGTGGATGGTTCCCTCCTAGGTGGTTCGTGCATCCCAAAACTGAAGGAGCTAATCCCTTGATGAGAGGAGCTTATCCCTTTGAAGGAGGGCTTTATCCCTTTGAAGGTGGACCTAGTAACTTCCCTCCATTGCACTATAAATTAAGGCATTGGGCTAGTTGCTAGGGAGGTTAGAAGTTGAACATTTTTTAGGGTAAATGCTGTTGGAATTGAGACTTCCTAGTTAAGCTTGAGAGGAGAGATCACATACCTTTTGGCTTCATTGGGAAGAGAGTGAAACTTGTCAAAGTAGAGGAGAATTCTTGCTGGACCCTGGGAGGAGCTTGTATAGCATCAAGGCACCAAGGTTGTAAAGTTCTTCTTTGATTTAAGTTAATACAATCAGATTCATTTTTCTCAACAAATTGTCTTATGTGATTTGTTTCATGAATTCCTGATCATCATGATAAGTATGCTTTATTATATTGGCTTTTCAGGTGCTATTTAATTTGTGTGCTTGTTTGTGTTTGCAGATTCTCTACAAGGGAGCTCATTTGAATCAACAGAGCGAGGCTTCCACAAACTTGCATTGGACCCAAGGTAGGCCTAAAACACTTGTTTGCCTTTATTTATAAATTGCATATTTAGAGAAAGATAGAATTTGTTTGGTTTGCTTGTCGCTAGATATCATTAGATACTAGGGAGGTCGGTCTTGTCCGCAAGAACGACTTATCCGGCCGACACTTCCTATCCCCCTTCTCCTCTAGATGAACCTTTCCCTTCTCCTCCTCCAAATGTCTCTCTGTCATTTCTACCTCACTTCTCTGCCTTCATCTTCTTTTGAAACCCAGAGGGCACTCTCTGGCAAGATGACCATATTTATGGCATCGGTGACAGCGGAAGGTAGTTGTTTGTAATCGATCATCTGGGTATAGGTTAAAACCTTATATTTGAGATGATTTTCCTCGGAAAACCCTTCTCTTGGGTTTAAACTTACTATAATTACTGCTAATCCTATGTCCCTGGTATGTAGGAAAGACATGTCAGCTTCCAAGAACTATCCCAATGTATTTCCAATTGCTCTGAAGACCGACTCCGTTCAAAAGTATGGAGGTAAAGCCAGAAGCCTCACCCATACTAGAATCTCGTCCACCTTCTCTCTTTGAGCATTAAATAAAGGATTCCATCTTTCAAATAAAATTGGGCTTTTCTTGAAGCTCTAATTACAATCCAAAACCCATTCAAGGGTTTCACCCTTTGTGAATTTAATCATGAACCATCCCATGGCTAGGGTTGATACCTCAAAATATTGGTCAGGTGACTCCTTCTAATTCTTAGCAATCCATGCCTTGATGTAATTTGCTGAATACTTTTTTCCTTTAGCCCTCCCAACCAACATAACTTCTGCCGCCTCATTGCTTCGTCGATTTGCAGGTCGACTCTTAGAACCAGATTTGGGGTAATCTCTTTTTTCTTGATAAAATAATTTTCTTTCACTTCTCCCCTGTATTCCTATTCCTCCCCCTTTCCCCAGTCCCTGATAAGGTTTCCTTCGCATTGGTACCTACTACATGGAGCGGCTCTAAATTCCCCTCTTCCCAGTTGCTTCTATGGCCGGATAATAATCTTTCCCCTGTCCTACCCTCCTCTCCCACAGGGTGAGGTATCTCCCTCGCTTCTCGATAGCATTCTACCTATTTAAACCCTTCCCGCTCCACCGAGAGGAACGAAATGAAATCTCCTCCTTGCTGCTCACTGCTAGCCCCCACCCTGGTCTCTGAAAGCTTCCGAAAACTTCTCAATCCCTCCAACCGCCCATTTTCCCCTAGAACCTCCGGGAAGAGACTTCCTTCTTGGCAGAAAGACTCACCGATCAGCAAATGCAGACGAATCCTACATGCAGTAGTATTGTCCCGCTGTTTCCCCTTATTGTTTCAGACGGACCCAAATCTTCCACCAGAAAGGATTTCAATCCCTCTTGTCCCTTAATCCCACAACTAATGACAGTATCTTCTAGCCCTCCCGAGAAGAAAACTTGTTCTTTGGAAAAACTAGATGACATGTTACTTACTTTGTTCCCGCCCGCTTCTTTCGATGTGGCATGTCAATGAAAATAACTCTTCCTGCCTCCCCTCTGGTTCCCTGACTATTCTCCAGCGCTCTTTTTTTGTGATGCATAAACTTTCCTCCATAGGCCCTGAATCTCTTCCCTGTCTCCATCCCTCCCCCGATCCTCACCTCTTCCCGCTTGGTAGCTCAGCTGGATGAATGTATTTCTCTATATTCTGCTCCATGACTTCCAATCCCCACACGGATAGAATGTCTCCAGGTTCAGGATCCAGATCAATAGAGTCCTGTTGTTTAACCATGGTTTCTCCCCATGTTTGTTGTTTGGAATCTCCCCAAAAAACGGTAAGTGTTATCTACTTCTGCGGGCGCATGCAGTCGCTTACTGTCGGCAGCACAAAGCAAAACAAACAGTAAAATAAAACCAACCTCCATCTTCCTTTCTCCCTATACCCTCGTTTACCATCATCATCGTTCTCGATGCAGCCAATCCTAGTGACAGTTATTGTCTAGCTACCCTCCATGTCCTGACAGCTACCTCCAGACGTCATGATCAACATTGCATACGGCCTCCCCTTCGCTGTCATTCCCCCTGCATCATCTCAGACCCTATTACCATTGTTAGGGTTTCGATGATGGTTTCAATCTTTTATTATGGTTCTTTAAATCATTTTTGGTTCTATGCTCGAGTTGGTTGATGTGGGATTCCTTAAGGCCCACCTTCCAACAGATCTTGTCCCATTGACTTCAACACCTTATCTGGGACCAAGATCAAAGATTATTTGGAGTGCCTTGGAACTTGCATACATCAATGGCCTATACACACACACACACATGGAACTAAACTCAATTACACTTCAAATGAAATATATATATGTGTGTGTGTGGAGTTAAACTCAATTAAACTTCAAATGGAATATATATGTGTGTGTGTGTGGAGTTAAACTCAATTAAAATTCAAATGGAATATATCTATGTGTGGGAGTTAAACACAATTAAACTTCAAAATAGGACTAAAAGTCAAGGATTAAGAGGAAGAGAGAGAAAAAGGCAATTAATTGCGACGCAAGTTCTTCATTTTAAGCAACAAAGTAATAAAATATTTTTAACCATAAGAATTTTTTTATCTTCATTTGCTTTATATATATATATATATATATATATATAGTTGACATTGAAACATTTTAGTTATATGATCTTTTAAATATTTCTTTATGACTTCCCCAATGGGGGTGCAAACGAGGGAGGAATTAGGGCTTCTTTGGAAACTGTGCTCTATTCACAAGTGTCCTTATCTGGCTATGGCATGGCAAAGAATAGTTGATGGGAGTTGGATTTCGAATCGAAGGTCTCAACATTATAAATGCACAATTAAGGTTGTAGGGTGGTAGAGGTATGTGTTGCATGGGAGTGGAGGTGAGGATTCATCCTTAACCTCCTTCACCTAGTTTCATTTGGGGTTGGTGCACTTCTTGCTTGCATATTGGAGAGATTAGGCTTTCTTTTGAGCTTTCATCCATACTTTCAATTCCGCTATTTCTGGATGGGTTTATAGCTAGTGTAGAGGTATTTCTTTTCCTTTTGCATATATTGTTTTTAAGTAGAACTCTTCCGGATAAATCACATCGATAATTTTCGGTCGATGCGTTTCAAACCCCTACTGAGGTTCACCATTCGTGTCCTGATGATAAACTTCGGTAGGGGTTCGAAACACATCGACCCAAAATTATCGATGTGATTTATCTGGAAGAGTTCTACTTAAATCGTAAATCACAAAAGCCTCCAATCTGAGATATTGTTTTTGTTTGTTGATAACATGTTTATATTACAATGCGCCATTGAACTTGGGAGGTTTATTGCTGTGTCTGTAACAATGTGGTATATTCAAAGGGTTTTGTTTGGTTGTATCTTGTTTACATTTCCAGAGTACTTTGAGTCTATGTATTGGGGCTTTAGTCAATTAATTCTAGTGTAATTCTATTTAGTTATTTTGCTTTTCACCTTGTTTGTGGCGTTGTGTGTTGTGGGCATCAGAATTGCTCTAGTCGTTAGTTTGGGTATTTGGAGATTTCATGGTTTGATTTGGCTATGGGGAATTTGGTGTTTTATGTCTCTATGTTTGGTGAATTTGGTCCTCTAGTTATCCAGATTATATCATTATATATTTTTTTCATCCATATTGATGCTTTCATAGTGGAAAAAGTGGAGGAATCGGCTCACAAGACTGTTTTTTACCGGCGGAACCCAGTTTGGAAAAATAGGGTCTAAAACCTTCCGAAAGCATTTTGAGGTATCAAACAATGTTTTTTGGGGGTATGTAACAACCCCTAGTTGATTTTCCATGTAAAAAATACAAGACCAAGGTCATGGGACACGTATTCCAGGTTGAATGGTGGGTATAACATCCTAGTGGGTGTCACTTTCAGTTTATTTATGGATAGCGAAATTGGCAAAGGTAAAGAGGAATTTATGGGCATTTTATTTATGAAAATAAAGGAATATAGAAGAAAAGGAAGGTGAAGAGACACATATTTGCACATTAAGGAAATTAGAGGAAAAATGGAGGAAAATGAAGAAAATAGAGGCCTCAATGATAAAAAGGCTTATGAGGATTACTTCACAGACTTTTATTAGTTCAATTTTGGAGCTCTCTTCCATTCTCTTCTGTTCTCTCATACTCTTGCACACTTATAGTATTCTTGGAGCACTTTGGCATACATTGGATTTGGAGAAAGAAGGAAAAGGAAAGCAGGAAAGCGCAAGGGAACAATTGGATCAACGACTACAGCTAGATTGCTTTGTAGGTAATAGGTTGCATCTATGATTTCCTGGTTGATTTATGGATGCATGGTATATGTATGTCATTATCTGGTTATGTGTTGTCATTGGCATAGGATTTGCATGGATTGATAGTAGTCTTACCCTTGCCTTGCCATTTCCTTAATAGCGATGGTGTTGTGGGTTTTTCCACTTGTTTTTTATTATTATTAGTGCTCAGGTTCCTTATGGTTGTGGGTTGGATCAAACACTTTGGAATCCCTAGAACAACTTGGGTTGAGTTATTAGTCCTGGAGCCTAGGTTGGGACAAACACTCTAGAGCCCTTGGTGTGTTGAGTTTCTAGTTCCTAGTGGACAAATGCTCCAGAGCCCTGGAAGGTTGTGGGTTGAGTTACTAGCTCCTAGAGCCCTAGACATCTTGGGCATAGAATGATCGGGTTGGTGCTAATGATGTCCGACCGTGAGGTGGAATCACTGGTTGGGGGTTGAGGTGGTTTGGCCTATGGAAGCTCTATCGATGAGATCCCACATTCATGCTTGGAATATGGCATGGGGGTGATTGGCTAAAAGAGAGATTTGGTTCAGCCCAATCTATGGTCGGGCGATACGTGGAAGTCCCTAACTTGGTATTTTCATATGTTAATAAGAGTTATTATTCTACTGGGATTCATGTATACTTGTAGTGATTATGTTGGTGATATTATGGCTGAGTTGTCATGGTTTCTATGCTGGTTATTTGCTAGTTATATGTTGGTTATGTGATGTATGTTATCTATGGATCTTGACATGTTTTGATGAATATATCAATGGTTTATGAATGCATGGAATAATAAGTGTTGTTTTAGTTATGTGGAGAGGTAATAGATCCTTCTTGGTGATTCTTGGATGAATCTTAGACTATTATGATCATATATGCATTCATGACCTGTAGCTTACATGTTTTCCATGTGTTTGACGAAATGTCTAGTATGTTTTGGTCAGTCTAGGTCAATTTTATGACTCAAGTTTGTATGTTTAGCCTTGTTTTCATGTCATTTATGATTCTAAGAAGTTTCAGGAAGTTATCGGTAGCGGTTTGGAGGCTGACATGGAATTGTGGCTCAGATCTTTGGACCGCACCCTTTGAACTAGGAAAGTTGGGTCATAACTGCACTTAGGCAATGTTGTGCACGCGGTTGGAGGCCTATAACTACATGGAGTCCTTGTCATGCATGAGGTTGGGGGTTAGGTCCGTGAAAAATCAATTCCAACTCAGTGTTTTGTCATCAAAGGTTGTGGATTGACTTCTGGTTGACCTAGTGTCCTGAGGGTTGCTTGTGAGTTGTTAGTGTGTCGGTTTATAAGCCCCACTTCCTCAACTGGAGCTAGAAGATTAGGTCTTGTCATAATAACTCTTTGTCTCATGTTTACCCTAGCAAGCAAGGGAAATTGGATAAATGTGGGAGGAGGTGGTTACAGGGTGGTATCAGAGTGGGTTCCATTCTCTTTGGGTGATGTCTGGTACATTTAGCATGTCCAACTAAATGTATATAGTTATAAATGCATAGCAAGTTAGACATGCATTGTGATGGTTATTATGTAGTTTATGTCATCATGATGTTGTTGGTATGTTATGAGCCTGATATGTAGGACGAGATGGAGCAGGAGATGTTGATCATCAGAGCAAGGTCGCAGCACTAGACCTAGGGGTAAAAGCGGATCGTCATACATGTTTGTATGATGGGGATGTAGGTATGATGGTTAATGGTTGTTATATGCATTATGGTTATATACATGTCTGTCATTCTATTGTTGTTGTGGTTACATGCATGATAAATGCTAGTTGATCAATGTGGTCATATGCACATGCGTCAGATAGTCATGAATGGTAGTAACTTGTTGTTATATGCATTGTGGTCATATGCATGATGATTATGTTCATTGCAACTAATATCTTGATTTTATATGTATCGTGCTAATTTGGATTGGATTGTGCAGATGGTTATGTTTATGATATTTAGGTATGAGTCAATATACTTGTGATATTGTGTCATACAAATCTGGACTGATTGTGCAGATGTGATAGCCTCCCATGAGATACATTGAGGTATGAATGTGATTATCTCGTCTATTTGGTTTATCTAACATGTTATGTTTACAGGTTGTTTGAATGTTTGGTTAATTGGATGATATGAGTATGTTTCTATAAGATTGCATGAAGGAATGATCTTGTTTTAGGACGGTTGTACTAGCACAATATGTGTTGAGACAATTGATATGTACTTGAGTGCAAGTGGGTGCTAGTTATAGTATTATGACTAATGACTGGGATTTGGTTGCAAGTTATGACATGGTCGTTGGTCTTGGTAAAGGCCGATTTCAAATTAATAGACATGATGTCTTGACCTTCAGAACATGTGACTGACATGTGTGAATAGTTGCAGGGCAACATGCTTGGTATTGGCGCGACAAGGTAACAATTGATTTGTTTATATAACTAACAACTGGGTGATGTGATAACACATAATAAGACTCAATTGCAGCAAGGAAAAAGGTAAAATAAATTATCTGGGTGAGAATTCCTTTGGCTATGTTTGGAAACCACAATTCCAAATGAATGAGTGCTTTGCATGAATAGAGGAAGTCTTCTTAACCTTGAATTTGTCTAACATTATGTGGATATGTGCTATATTCATGAACATTTATTTGAGAGGTATAACGATTGGTTTCTAGTTATGGTTGGATTCGTCAAGGAATTGGAGTCCCTTGAGAGATGATATATGTATGTGTTCAGTTACAGGTCAGTGTGTTAGGTACAACAAGGTAAGGTAACCGGTATATTGTTATATTTATTTATACACTGACAACTGTGTGTTTATGTCAGTGTGATATAGGGGATTTCCTAACAAAAGAGACTGCCATGAAATCTTGAAGAAGGCTTGGTTTGAGCTTTCCCTTGGAAGCATTGGGAACCCATCGGGATTGAGTCATGGCGTATGCTGCTAGTTTTGTGCTTTCAGTGCTTTTTTATTTGTTTGCACTTGATTCGCAGTTTTGATTGTGTTTGGTGCATGGTCATGCCACTTTGTTTGTGGTGTCATATCACTATTAGTTTTTCATGGCTTCTTTTTATTTGTTTCTTGTTCTTTCCTTTTATGTTTTGAGGGCCTTGGGCATTGGTTTGGGGAAAAGGAAAGTTAATGGAGTTCGGGGAAGAGATAAATGAAACCCAACATGTAATGTAAGACTTAGATGAAGTATGGTGCATGTATAAGGGCAACTGAAGGCAAGAATATGACAACTAGTTGGACTGGTTGGGTCCATTGGGATAAATGGACAATGGCAAGACAGTCACGAGAAAGGTAATCAAAAGGTAAAGTAAATGGATGTGAGGCATCAGATGGCCTGGTTATGTTGGGAATGATTGTTCTCAATGTTGTGCATGCTCTACACGGATAAAGGGAGTTCTCTTAATCTTGACCTTATGATTATGTTGTGATCATGATTTTGTTGATGTCTATACATGTATACATGTATGTATGTATGTCGTTGTTTGACAGGATCATCAAAGATCATGATTGTTTTACGTTGATGTCTATATATGTATATATGTATGTATGTATGTTGTTTTCTGATAGGGTTGTCAGGGATCATGCTTGTAGAAGAATGATTGCTTATGCAAGTGAATGGCATGAAAAGGTTCCCGATTTATGAGGAATCAAGTGGGAAAAGTAGCCTGACAAATCTATGAGGTTAGTATCATGTAGATAATATTTGGTATTATGTGCTTACAACTATACCTGTGTTTATGTTATGGACAGGTAATGTTGAGGGATACATCAGTGGAATGAAAGCAGTGTAATTTGCGGCATGTTGGGACAAGCATGGATAGTAGAAAGACACTAGAAGCAGGGTTGCATGGTAGAGACAGTGTGGACTTTGGATGTGCAGTACTACTATTGTATATGTTGTATAGGTTGTATATGCAGTGTTGTGTATATATGGTGTTGTGTACTTGTTGCATATGCGATGTTGTGCATATATGGTGCTATGTACATGTTGTATATGCAGTGTTGTGTACATATGGTGCAATGTATACATTTCACATGTGGTGTTGTGTACATGTTGTACATGTGGTTTGTGTACACATTGTGCAGGTGGTGTTGTGCACGTAGTGTTGTGTACATGTGATGTTGTGTACACATTGTGTAGGTGGTGCTATGTACATGTGTGTTGTGTATATGTTGTGCAAGTGGTACTGTGTACATTTTGTACATGTGGTGTTGTATACATGTTGTACATGTGGTATGTTGTACATGTTGTATTGTGTACATGTGGTATTGTGTTATGTGTATTGTGTAGTCATTGTATTGTGACATGTATGTATTTTGTTGTACACTAGGTGTAGGTGTATGTGTTGTGTTGTACATAGGGTGTAGGTGTATGTGTTGTGTTGTACACAGGGTGTAGGTGTATATATTGTGTGTTACACCATGTGTGGGTGTATGCATGTGATGTACACTGTGTGTATGTGTACGTGATTGAAGAGAAGAGAAGGCGTTGGGTGTTTGTCAGGTGTAGCAACCAATTCAATGTGTGTACAAAAAGGACAAAGAACAAAGGTAGAATCAAAGAACCGATTGCAAGATAAGTATTATTATTTTAATTTACTTTTAATTATGCATGTGATCTATGACTCCAATTTATGATGGTTGTGTTTTGAGCAAACTGGATGTGATATGTTTATACATGATGATTTGATCAAAGAGCTAGTTTGACTTGTTGTGACAGGAAGTGACTAGAATTGTGGGTGTACCTTATTGATGGGTCACCAATGAGGTATTATTGAAATTTATTTCAATTCCTTTAGAATCTAATGGAAATTATGTGCTTGGTACAGAAAAGCATGGAAAATGACCGGTTTGGGTGGTTGGAACTGGCTTAAGAATGTTAGTAGCAACATTGAAAGGAATTAGAACATTCAACAATATGATGGTAAAGCATTCAGGAACAGGGACACTATGGGACATTGGTACCCAATAGTGTCCATTGATTGCCATGAGCATGCTATGACCGGTATGATGGTTTTGAGGCAAGGATATGCCTTGGTCTTTGGACCTTCTGATGCGAGGAAACCTTGGTAAGGGATGGATCACCCAAGGGACTATGTAGCAGAAAAGGGGATGTCAGTGGAACTTATAAGGTGTGTGACTGCATGGAAAGGGGTGATCGGATTGCCCGAGGGACTATGTAGCAGAGAAGGGAAGGTCAGGGAATAAATTCGTTTTCGGTCATTAGCATTTCCAGATGGAATCAGAAGCACATTGAGAGTGTGCCCTGGAACAATGAGTCGTTAACCGTTCACTGAGAGAACAAGTAGTAAAAGGATCGTAGCACTATACATTAGATGTAGGCTTGACTTTGGTAGTGGATTATGGACTGCCTGGGAAGGAGGTGAATCCTGGTATTACTTTGAGTGTGGAGTTGTGAGCCTCTAGATTCCCTTGTTGACTGATGTGAGGACCATATCCTTTTATTTGCTGGCTAGAGCAAATGTGCATATGTATATGTGTATATTATTGTAAATACCATATCGAGTTGTTGTTATAAAGCTCCATAGACAATATGATTACTTTTTGGTTGAAGCAAATGTGCATGAGTACATATGTGCTTGTTATTGTAAATACTGTAATGGGTTATGTTAGAAAGCTCCAGTAAATGGTATGATTGTCATGTTTTCAGCAATGGTTATTGTAAATACTGCAATGAGTTGTGTTATAAAGCTCCTTGGGAAGTATGTTTTGTTTTCAACAGTTTGTTGGTCATATGTGTTATAGAACACCGAGGACGGTGTTCCCCCAAGGGGGAGGGGTTTGTAACAACCCCTAGTTGATTTTCCATGTAAAAAATATAATACCAAGGTCATGGGACATGTATTCCAAGCTGAATGGTTAGCAAAACATCCTAATGGGTGTCACTTTTGGTTTATTTATTACTAAGGAAATTGGCAAAGGCAAAGAGGCATTTATTGACATTTTATTTATGAAAATAAATGAAAATAAGAGAAAATGAAGGTGAAGGGACACAATTTTGCAAGCTAAGGAAATTAGAGGAAAAATGGAGGAAAATGAAGAAAATAGAGGCCTCAATGATAAAAAGGATTATGAGGATTAGTTCAAAGACTTTTGTCAGATCAATTTTGGAGCTCTCTTCTATTCTCTCATACTCTTGCACACTTAGAGTATGCTTGGAGGACTTTGGTATACATTGGATTTGGAGAAAGAAGGAAAAACAAAGTAGTAAAGTGCAAGGGAACAAGTGGATCAACAACTACAACTAGATTTTTTTGTAGGTAACAGGTTGCATGTATGATTTTCTGGCTAATTTATGGGTGCATGGTATATGCATGTGGTTATATGGTTATGTGTTGTCATTGACATGGATATTTTCCTGGATTGACTTTGGTCATAGCCTTGCCTTGCCATTTCCTGGATAGCCATGGCGTTGTGGGTTTTTCCACTTGTTGTTTTTTGATTGGTGCTCAGATTCCTTATGGTTGTGGGTTGGAACAAACACTTTGGAAGCCCTGGAACAACTTGGGTTGAGTTACTAGTCCTGGAGCCTAGGTTGGGACAAACACTCTAGAGCCCTTGGTGGGTTGAGTTACTAGTCCCTGGAGCTGGGTTGGACAAATGTTTTGGAGCCCTGGAAGGTTGTGGGTTGATTTACTAGTTCCTGGAGCCCTGGACAACTTGGGTAGAGACCGATCTAGTTGGTGTTAGTGATGTCTGACCGCGAGGTGGATTCACTAGTTGAGGGTTAAGGTGGTTTGTCTTCGGGAAGCCCTTGCTTTATTTTTTTTTGGTTTATTCCATGAGATCCCACATTCATGCTTGGAATATGGTGCGGGGGTGATTGGATAAAAGAGAGATTTGGTTCAACTCAATCTATGGTCGGGTGGTACGTGGAAGTCCCTGACTTGATTGGTATTTTCATATGTTAATAAGAGTTATTCTTATATTGTCATTCATGTATACTTGTAGTGATTATGTTGGTGATATTATGGCTCAGTTTCCATGGTTTCTATTATGGTTATTTGCTAGTTATATGTTGGTTATATGATGTATGTTATCTATGGCTCTTGACATGCTTTGATGAATACATGAATGGTTGATGAATGCATATACTAATAAGTGTTGTTGCAGCTACGTGGAGAGGGCATAGAGCCTTCTTGGTGATTCTCAGATGAATCTCAGACTATCATGATCATATATGTATTCATGACATGTAGCTTACATGGTTTCCATGTGTTTGACGAAATTGTCTAGTATGTTATGGCCGGTCTAGGTCAAGTTTATGACACAATTTTGTATGTTTAGCCTTGTTGTCGTGTAATTTATGATTTTCAGAAGTTTTAGGAAGTTCTGGGTAGTGTGTTGGAGGCTGACCTGGAATTGTGGCTTAGATATTGGGACCACACCCTATGAACTAGACAAGTTGGTTGACAATCGCACTCAGGTAGTGTTGTGCATGTGGTTGGAGGCCTATAACCGCATGGAATCCTTGTAATGCATGCGATGCAGGGTTAAGTAAGTGAAAATTTAGTTCCAGCTCAAGGTTTTATCATTAGAGGTTGTGGAATGAATTTTGGGTGACCTAGTGCCCTACGGGATGTATGTGAGTTTTTAATGTGTCAGTTTGTAGGCCCCACTTCCTCAACTGGAGCTGGGAGGCCGGGTCATGTCATATTAACTCTTTGTCTCATGTTTACCCTGGTAGGTTGCTGAAATTGGGTAAATGTGGGAGGAGGTGGTTACAGGGTAAAACTTTGCTACTTTAATGTGACACCTTTTTTCTATATTCTGCACATAGAGACCTTTCAAATGATGCAAGAATCACATCATTTGGAGTCCATATGTAAAAGTGTGCCACTCATAAGTCGACCTTCCTATTTTCACCACCATAATTCGAGAGGATGCCACGTCATCCCCAATTATTCATGAAAAATAGGCTAGCCACGTGATTATGATGTAGAAGTCTCTAGAATATTCTATATTGTAACTCTGGTTAAGAGTTGAGGTAGTCAAACCTAATCACTAGTCGGTTATCCGGTTATGTTATAACCGAGACACTAGGAGGAAAAGGGGTTATGTTCTTTCGAGTACATTTGTTCCATAGCTGAGAAAAAATAGGCAAGAGGAATAGGAGATAGAGCAGAAAAAGAGGATTTGTTCACTGTAATGGCCCATGGGCCATAGGCCATACTTCTTTGTACTCGCAACCATATTTTCCATTTTGATAAAGAAAGCAGAGTGACCTCACCTTCCAACTAGGTTTTTATCCCAAAAGGGTTTCCTAGAGCTTATCTTGTGTCAAATGTGTGCGTGAGCTTTTATTTCATTATTCTCTATTTTCTGCATAATTTTTATTTGCATGCATGCACTATTAACAATAAATCTACAAAATCCAGAAATCTAATAAAACTATAATAGTATAGAATTTTAGATTTTAAATATAATATTATTAGATTTGTTGTGACAAATTGTCTAATGGAATATCCATGACAATTTATGGATCATCTAGTGTGGCAATAGGGGGATGATGTGTTAGTCTTTAGGTTAGGGGTTTAAGGGTTGGTGTTCTGTCTATTTTCTTGTTTGTCAATTGAGGTTCTCTTAGTGATTGTCTCTGTTTCTCCCTTGCCAGTACTATCAAGCCTCCTTGCCAGATAATGATGAGTAGGATGGGTGGCATCGGTAATGTCAAGTTCAAAAGAATTCAACATTTTGTCTACGAATCAGTTGCAACTTTCTTTGATGTTGTTCCTCTTGAGATGAGGAAATAAATTTTATTGTTGGAGTCTAAAGAAATAGGGGAACACCCTTATCATTTTGATTCAGAGGTGGCAGGTGAAGATATGAAATGGGTTCCAGATTTGGGCAGATTCCAAAAAAGGTGACATCATTTCCTGCACTCTTTGGATTTGCATCAACAAATGTACACACTGTTGCGTTTAATTCTTAGAGACAAGCAAGTTGAAAATTATAATGTATTCTCTGGGTTGGAGGACATCAAACGCATGCTATGAAAACAAATATTTTGTCTAGATAATGTAGACTCTCGATTAGCTTGGGTAGAAAGCTTTTTGGTGTAGTATTCAACTTTTGGTGACCTTACAGATCCCCCTGGTGATTCCACTGATCTATTGGTTGATAGAGCTCAAGATCTCACTATTATTTCATTTAATTAGGATTAGAAATTGGTCTCAAGTTTTTTGTCACTATTTTGATAATGTTGTTCTAGAGTTGTAGATGGCTTTCTTGTTTCTCACAACATGGGCTTGCTAGGTATGAGGTGGATTTTGTGGTCTTCCTAGATCTTTAACAGTTTTGGTGCGAGCAAAAATTTGAATTTCATCTATGATCATAGTTGGTGTTATGCAGGTTGTTTTTATAGCCCAAATTTGTTTGGAGCTTGTATGTCACAACAACACTTTGTTTTATACCTATGCTTTCTTTGTGCTATGCATCCTAGGATGGTTTTCAATTTCAACATGGACATCAGTAAATGATGCTTGGTTTGTGGACATGTTGTATATGGAATGGTTACTTTGCTCACTGTTGGTGCACTTTTGGTCTACCTCATTGCACAATATATCTCATATTTGTTAGAATTTTGGTTCTCCAATCTTCCCAAACATGGTACTTTGGCTGTGTGTTTTTTAGTAAAACTTTTATCTGTTGAATGATTCGTGGAGAAAAATGAGTGTTATAGTGTATTGGAGATGCCTCCGGCTCTCGACTCTAAGGGATATGGTATGAAATATCTTATTTTTTTCTGGTGTAATCTTGTCTTGTTAGAAAACAATCTATTGTCTCATGTTGTCATGAGGAGAATTTTACTTCTTTGTCTCTGTATTTCTTGCTATCAAGACCATATAGACACACACACCCATATTAAACATTGAAGGAATTATAAATCCCTTTCATGTTTGAATTAAAAAAATACATGTATAAATATATATAGAGATGATATTCCATGGTTGTTGAAGTAAAGGGATGGAGGGCTTCTCTGCAACTAGGGTTTGGTCGCGTAAACCTGGGTACGATAGGTGATCGTAAGAGGTTGTGTCAGGATGTCAGATCAACGTGTAAAAGGGTATGAAGATCATTGGACTTTGAGCATTTTCCCTCACATTCTCATTTCTAACCCTTTCCCCTCAAGCACAAAATGGTGCTCCCAGAAGTTCAAGAGGCGAAGTGGAAAACAATGTGGGATTTACGGGTTTGCATAGTAACAAAAGGTTTTACTATGGAGAAGGATGGTAAAAGAGGAAGGGAAAGTTGAGTTGGAGCCAAATCCTTTGGACATCCTGGCAGTCTAGGGACTAGAGCCCAATCAATGAAATCTAGCTAAGGTCGCACCTCCATCTAAACATATCCCTATTCACATGGAGGAAAATAATGTTTCCCCGAATTCGGGAGGGTTTAATGTAGGCATCGCAACTGAAAAAAAATTCAAGTGAAAGAACAACATAGTCACAAGAAAGTAGCATTATGGAAAAGGGAAACTTATTTCCAAAGTTAGAAACTCTCCAGCCAAAAAACTTTGTGGATGAATTAGTAAGTAAACCCCTACCAATGCCCTCTTCAATTTCCCAAAATCAAAATATTATTTTCATGGTGGGGGGGGCGGGGGGGATGGAGGACATTGTGAAGAGTTGCGGTCTATGGGCAAGTAGTGGTGCTCAAAAGTCAATAGGTGAAGGGTTTGGGGAATGAATGCTTGTAGATGTTTTGGACGCATAATTTTTCTTTTAAGGGAAGGGCTCTATTTCACGTGGTCTATCGTAAACCCTAGGAAAAGGACTAGATATGGTTTCTGTAGTGGAAGCCACTGGTGCAGGAGCACCTCGTGGTGAGCTGGGAGAAATCCCTTCCAAAAATGGAAATATAGGGTTTACAAGGACCCTCACACCAGATGTTGAAGGAAAGAGGCCAGAAAATCCTCATGATTTTTTAATAAGCAACGGAATCATCCCTAACATTGGTGGTGATTTAGATCATACGATGGGGGTTCTCGGTTCCGATTCTCATGGCCTTTAAGCGCATGGGACAGACTCCCAGGAAGTGGCAACAAACCTTCAAAGAACAAACATGTAATTCTCCTTCTATGGAACGATTAATGCCTGAGTCAGATAATCTGTTGAGGTGAATATACTTGGTTTCCATACTCATAACCAAAATGGGATAGATCAGGTCTTTAATTTGGAAGGGGAGCAGACTCGTAGAATTGAATCCAAGCGCTAGAAAAACAAAGGCATCTAGAAGAAAACAAAGGATAATAATTTAGTGTTTGGGAAGGACATCCATCTCGACTCGGAAATGGCGGGCTCTGAACAGATACTAGTCAAGAGCGTTAAAATAAAGTACTTCACGGCCAAGGAAGTTATCGATTAGGTCAAGCAAACATGGAAGGGTTCATCGAATAGAGATGCAGAGGTAACAATTCTTGTTAGGGGATGGTTTATGTTGCGTTTTAAATCAGTTGAAGATGTCCCACGGGTTCTTGGGAAGAATTGGAGAATAGAAGCTTATCTAATCCTCCTCAAGAGGTGGAACCCTCTTTTTGATGCACACAAAGAAGGTTGGAAGCAGTCTCTATTTGGGTAAGACTACCTACCCTTCAACCCCAGATGTAAATTGAATATGTCTTTAAGGTAGTAGGAGATAAAATTGGAGAATTCCTAGAAGCTGATATGTATTTTCTAACTACAAAGACCAAAAGAGTGGCCAAGATACTGGTAAAGATTGATCCCAGGGAGGGTTTCATCGAAAACCTCAAATTTTATTTCAATGGACTCACTCATGTTCAACAATTGGATTATGAAGAAATTTTGTTCAGATGCAATCGTCATCACAGGATTGGACATTTGGTCAGAGATTCCCCAATGTAGTATAGAGGTCAAATAACACAAAGGATATCCCTCGAGGAACATGGAGGGAAGAGGGGCTCTTTGAAAGAGGTAGTGTGTAAAATGAGGGGGAAGGGTTGGGTTTCTCCCCATCAGCACAGGTGGCCAATTCACTTGTCCATGGTAGTGGAGAAGATGGTATGGAAGTCGAGGAGGATGAGCATCAGGAATCTTGAGCTAAGACAACGGTTATTGAACCGATACCTGAAGGAAACAGACAACCTCCAGTGCTTCTGAGTACTGTTTCTACTCCAACTTCCTGTGCTCTTTCTCATATTGTTGGTTTTGTTTCTTTTGTTTTGGGGCTTGCTCCCTCCAGGCCTATGAATTTTATCAATATATCATTAGATAGGCCCTGTGCGCCTTTGGACAACATTATTACATCCATCCCTCCTTTAAACCCTATCTCGGAGCCAAGTTCAAGCATTGATTCCTTTCAGCAGACCTCAATTTCCTACAACCTTCGTCCTAGAATTCCTAAGGACTCCCTTGTATTTCAATCAGGTGGTCTCTAGGAACTTTCTCGAAATGTTATTTTTCTCAAAACTTGGGGTAGAAAATCCAACATCTCTAAGGCATAGTTGAAGGCACACTTGGACATAACCGATGTCAAACAAAAAACTCTAGTTGGGGCACTTAGAGTAGTGCAGGCCCTTGTAAATGTTTCCCAATGTTACCTATTTCTTTCAATTGCAGGGGTTTTTCTAGTACCCACAAGAAACTAGCTCTGAAAAGGCTTATATTTGCTTCTTCACCTTATATAATTATGCTTCACGAAACCTTAGGATCGGGGGAAAAATCTCTGAGTCCCTCAATATAATGTTCATGGGCTGGTTTTTCTTCTCTTTGGATGCTAGAGGGAGATCAGGCCGGTTGCCTACAAGCTGCAACTTGAGTAAGTTTTGAATCTCAAAATATTCGAGCTCATAAATGGTCTTGGGAGCGGAGGTTTTTTCTGCATATCTATGTATGGAGATAACAATAATTAAAGTCTATGGTCCCTATCAAGATAGGAATTTTTTTGGATCACCCTACTTACAAATTAATTTTTGAAGACAAGTAACTTGGTGATTGGGGGAGACATGAATTTTTTGCTTTGGGTGTCAGAGGTTTGGGGACCTCATGCCCATGTGGACCCCCGAATAGATTTCTTCTCTAGGAAATTGATAGAAAATAAGCTCATTGATATAAAATTGGTTAGATACAAGCCTACCTGGCGAAATAGAAGAACTGGAAATGCATTGGTGGCTAAGAGATTGGATAGATTCCTAATAAAAGAGGACCTAATAGATAAAATCTAATCATTTCGACAATGGATTGGGTCGGGTGGGGAATTTGATAACCATCCAATTTTTTTAAAGTTAAAAAATGGGAGCCAAAAAACAAGAAGCCCATTTAAATTCAACTCCTCTTGGCTGATAGCTGAGAGTTATGTGAAACTTGTAAAAGATACGTGGGTTCCTTTTAATATGGGTGATCCGCATACAACATCCCAACAGTTCATGGATGATCTCAAAAGAGTAAAGTAAGCCTCTATACAATGGGAAAAGCAAAAGAAGTTGAAGGATGAGGAAGATCTTAAAATGATAGAAATTGAACTGGAAAGTTGGAGAGCCTAGAAGTTGGAGGCTATGAATCATAGGAAGCAAAGGGAAGGATATTATAAATGGAAGGGAGGATGTGAAGAATTATCCTAGATAAAGAAGAACAATGGAGACTTAAGAGGAGGGAAGTTTGGCTTAAAAGTGGGGAGGATATCTCCAGATTCTTTCATAACTTTTCCAAGGGAAGGAAGAATGTAAATACAATCTAGGAGATGTAGAGAGTTGATAGAAGCAAAGCCAAGACTTTTGAAGAAATTGCGGCATTAGGGAAGGACTTTTTCAAGAACCTCTTTAAAGCACCAGAAGAGGCTTCAATTGAAAAAGTAATTATAATTGCCTATTTCTTCCCCAAATTTGCAGAGGAGGAGGACAATCATTCCTTGATAGCCTCGATCTCTAAGGGGGAGTTGAAGGCTATCCTCAAAGCTATGCAGAATGATAAGAGTCTAGATCAAGACTAATGAACTTTGGAATTTTATCAGGGATTTTTCAAATTGAATTGTGATGACGTACTCAAAGTGGCAAAAGAGTCTCAATAAAGGGGAGTTATTCACAAGTATTTCAACATAACTCTCCTGTCTCTAATTCCAAAAGTAGATGATCCTGTCTTTTGAAGAGTATAGACCAATTTCATTATGTAAATGAATCTATAAGATCATTTCCAAAATAATCGTTGTCACACTTCATCCCATCCTATCAAGAAACCTCTCAAGAGAACAATTTAGCTTCTTAGATGGACACCAAATCCATGAACCCATTGGTGTATCCCAGGAAGGTATGCACAATATTAAGATTTAGAACATGAAAGGTATCATAGCTAAAATTGATTTATCTAAAGCCTATGATAGAATTAGTTGGATTTATTTGAGAATGCTTATGACTAATTTGTGTTTTTAAATTTTGTTCATAAATTAGGTTATGGGGTGTATCACTAATGTACCATTTGCAGTCCTCATAAATGGATCAATGTCTCCTTTATTTCACTCTCAGAGAGGGTTGAGACAAGGGTGTCCATTGTCACCACTCCTCTTCATGTTATCATCTAAAGGTATTAGTAGAATATTATTAGTAGCCAAGAGGAGAGGGGACTTGCAGGGTATAGAAGTTGCATCTAATATTTCCATCACTCACCTTCTCTTTGTCAATGATATCTTGTTATTTAGTAATGGATCCAGGAAGCAACTGCACTGTATAAAGAATTCCTTAGCGCTCTTCCAAAAAGGAACAAGGATGACTCTAAACGAAAGGAAATCATCCATCTCCTATGAAGGCTTCTCTCAAAGAGAAATCAGAGGCATCCAACGATACCTTCCTTTTGAAGAAAGCTCAATTAAGGAAATATTTAAATACTCAATCTTCCACTTGAAGGAAAATGACTACGAGAAGGACGATGGAAGGTGGTTGCTAGCTAAGGTGGAAAAAAGAATCAGGCATTGGAGCTTCAAATGGTTGTCTAGAGCAAGCCATCTAGTGTTGATAAAATAAATGATCAAATCCATTCTTGTATATTGGGCAGCTCTCACATGGGTCCCGAAGGGAATTCTTCAAGCTATCAGGAGGAAAAAACACTCCCATGGGTCACATGGGATAAGATCGTTATACTGAAAGCATGGGGTGGATGGGGCCTAAAAGATATTTCAACTTTTGCCACGTCTTTATCAGTGAAATCAAGTTGGAGGCTCATAACAACAGACAAAATCTAGACTATTGTGGTTTACATGAAGTGCATTTTCCTTCTCACACTGGATGAATGGATTCCAAAACATTTAAAAAGGACACCAAACTCCTCGGTCATATGGAAGGCAATAATGGATGCTTTCAATGTAGTTGGTTCAGGGTTGGAATGGAATGTCGGAAATGGAGGAAAACTAAGAGTGGGTTTGGACCCTTAGGTAAGGGGACATGAAAAAGTCTGCCTCCTGCAATGGTGAACAAGTTGAACGAGCAAGGAATTATTTTTGTAAATCAGGCCATAGATAACCAAAGAACCACTTTCTAGGCCCAAGGATGGATGAATGTAGATCACCTTCAGCTTAATGATGATTTTGCAGTTTATTGGCAAGAATATGTAACTACTTGAGGAGGTCCCACATCATAATAGGAGACTGTGAAGATGGGATTAAATGGATACATGCGCCCTCAGGAAATTATTTCCCAAAATTCAGATATCGGTTCCAATTCGGAAGGTAGTTACAAGTAAACCAAGAGTGGTTGTGGAAGCAGATCTGAAAATTGATTGCCCAACCATGGCTAGGTTGTTTCTCTGGTGTCTCATCAGAAATAGAGCTCCAACTTGGGAAAGTATTCAAAGAAGATGAAAAGTAGGCCTGGGATGGTGCATACTATGTAAAAATGTTGAATGGAAATGGTAGATCACTTGTTTTTGTTTTGTTCTTTTATTTTGAGTATATTGGAAAAGGTCAAATAGGATTTGGGAGTTAACTTGGAGTAGAGAGGAAATAATTCGAGGAGTCTTGTAAATCATGGTGGGATTTAGCATGGGAAAAATTGCACAAAAACATCCCTCCAGTTTTATACTAGGGATTATGGTTAGCCAGGAACAAGGAAATTTTCAGGGATCAGGTCTCGGCACCAATCCTCATTGCATCAAAAATTACAACGATATACTCTTTAATGCCAGTGAAGGAATCAAGCTCATTCTCTAGGGTGTTAGTGGTTGAGGATATAAACTATGAAATCCCTTGGTCCTATTTTGACGAAGCACGTGATGAACTAGAAAGGTGCCGTGGAGGGCTAGTTCATCTCAACAGGTCTCATTACCTAAAATAAAAAATAGTTTTGGGAAGGGGGACAAATAACTTTGCAAAGATTCCATCCTTGAAATTACTTCTATGTTGGGCTCTGGAGATGGAATGCAACTCTTTACAAATCATTGGAGACTCCCTAAATGTGATAAATTGGTTCAATGTTGTCCAAAGATGCCACAACCCTAGTTTGATGCCTATTTAGAAGAAATTATTCAGCTAAAATCATCTTTTGATTTTGTTTTCTTGTTGTCATATATACAAGGAACACAATGCAGATGCAAATACCTTATCTAAAGAGGGTTCCAGACAAGATCAAGGATTTTGACAGATTAATGAATCCATAGAAGGGACAAAACACACTTATCAACACTGGTCTTTCTTGGACATTTGATGATATGCATAATTCCTATTTCATCTATGTCGTTTTTTGGTTTTTTTGACATATCTTTTTAGATTGCAATCTCTTTATATATTGTTGCAGAGTAGCACACACTACTCAAGTCATATGTATAGACTAGCCTATTAGCTCTTCTATGACTACTAGACAAAGTGATCTTTTTGTGATTGTTTAGGTTGGAGGTTTAATTTCTTAAAGCCCAGCTTTGATTTATGCTCTATCTGTTGTCGAATGGTGAAATGCTTCAAGCGTGTACTCATGTAACTTTTTATAAGTCTTAATAAAAGGTTACAATTTTTCTACGAAAAAAAAGAAAAAGAAGAGATCATATTCCATAGATATATGCTTTTATTGCTTTTACTTTTTAATATGAGAAATGCATGTACTTAAAAATATATTAAGAACCAAAAAATTTAATAGTAATATAATTCAATGACAATGTTGAATAAAAAATATTTCAATGTCAACTACGTATGTGACAAAATTAATACATAGAACAATTGATAAGGAAAAAAATGGTATAGTTAAAACATTTTATTTGTCCATTTCTCAAAATGAAGGAGATGTGTAATTGATTTAAAAATATATTAATAAGAAAAAAAACATTTTAATGTGGATGATGTGGACATAAAGAAAACATATCAATGCCCACGTTGAGCAAAATATTTCAATGTCAACTATGTCCATAACATACAAAGCAATTATCCCTTATGGAGGTGATGAATCAACGTGATGTGGGGCTCGGGAAGGGTGCCTGCCACCCCAATAACCTCCTCGACAATTAAGGTGGGATGGTGTGGCACACCCTGACCATGCATTATTGTGTGAAAGTTTTTTTAATTCAATTCGCAGAGAGTTGGATACCTACGGTGGGGCAATGAGTGTGGTAGAAATGCCATAGATTCATGCATGTCGATAGTATTACTGGCTTTGCGAGCTCATGTAACTAGAGTGATAGTTTGGTTAGTTCTGGATGGGCAAAGAGTTAAATTAGCAAAGGATGTATACTCTAATAGTTTGAATGTAGTTTCGTGTTGGCCAATCCATGGAAAAGGGATAGTTTTGGCTTTACAATGCTGGGTGGCGGGGAACACAATGCTCATTGTGGTTTTCTACACATTAGAGTGTCAACTGGATGTGTTACTGGGTCCTCTGGATTGGATGAAGATATGTAAAAAAGGTTTCTCTACTTGGCATTACCGTGTTTCCAGTTTTTATCTATGTAGAAGGTGTTTGTGACTCTTTATGTAAGTTATGGTGGTGTCATATCTGAGTTTGGAGTGGGGCACTGGGGTTTTGATTTTCACTCTGTGGTTCACGGGGTTCAATCAGAGGGGTACGTGGTTTCCTTATTCCTCACGAGGCCAAACTTATTGTTTAGGTACTATTGTTGATGGTTTTGAGTGAGTTTCTTTGTGGAATATGAATAATCACAATTCTTCAATCTTGGCCTTATGTTTAAAAGAGCGCAGATATAGGTTATTTCATTTTTCAGATGGGCATACTGGATGTTTATTGGTTTTTGGGTTAGTCCTAGGTTTAATTTCAGGTGTTGGGGTTGAGCTTGGTTGTGGATGGTATTAGAGATATAAGTGGGTCTCGCTGCATCAGGTTGTCCTTGTACTAGGGAGGCCTCAGAGGTTAGATTGCTCATCGAAGGATTGTGTGTGTTTCTGGTGGAAACGTGGGAATGCTTAGCCTCTTAGTTTGCTGGAATTTTCCTTGGCCCTTTTCTGAATGAGAGGTTCTTATGGTTGGGTCCTATAGGTAGCTTGTCTTATTGTATTGAAGTCTAGTGGTGCAGTTGTAGTCGTTTTGCTTGCAGGGTGTATTGCTATGCAAGTCAAATCACAATGCCTCGCCAACAAGGCATAATTAGAAGGGGAATTAGAGAGAGGGATCAATGGGGCAAGTATCTATTGGGTAACCCAAGCCTTATCAAGGTCGTGGACCTAAACTAGTCCAAACACTTGGCACATAGGAGACAATCCCCTCCCAAGATAACCCTAGAACTAAGTTAAGACACATCACTCGACTTGTGGAGTAGTTTAGCAGAGAATGACATGATAACACGAACACAATTATTGGTTTTGTGAATGATCTTCAGAGTAATTAATGTCATATGCTTAACCATTTGGCCAACATGCAGAGGGGACAATTGCACTTGTTGTAACAACCCCGGGTTAAATTTCCATGTAATAAAGGCAAAATAAGACCAAGGTCATAGGACACATATTGCAAGTCGAGTGTTGGGCAAAACATCGTAGCAAGTGTTCATTTGGTTTATTATGGCTAAGGGGAAATTGGCATAGGCAATATGAAAGGCTTTGGAAAGGCATGAGGCATTAATTGGCATTTTATTTATGAAAATAAAAGAAATCAGGAGAAAAGGAAGGTGAAAGGTCACAGGTTGCACGTGAGGAGAAAAATGAAGGAAAAATATAGGCCTCATTAATAAAAAGGCTTCTAAGGATCAGTTCACAACTTTTGCTAGTTTAACCTTTTGTCAGTTCAGCTTCAGATCTCTCTCTCTATTTTTTTTCTCTCTCATACTCATGCGCACTTAAAGCATTATTGGAGCACCCTAGCATTGGAGAAAGGAAGGAAAAGGAAGGACAAGAAAGCAAAGAGAAGAAAATATCAAGCAAGGAAGAGTTGGATCAAGTGGCTACAACGAGATTACTTGCATGTATTGAGTTGCATGTATGATTTCCTTGCTAGTTTTGGCATCCATGGTATTTGCGTTTGTGTATTTGGTTCTCTTGTTGTCATTGGCATGGGTTTTGCTAGGTGTGGAAATGGTTTCATCGTTGCCTTATGTTGAAGCCTCGAAATTCGTAGTGACAACATGGGGCATAACCACCCGGTCCAAACCTTAAAAGCAGCTCCTTTTCCGTTTGGTATAGTGGCTCTGACTGGGGATAATGGGACCAGTTTCCCAAGAGGATTGATTTGATAATGTTGTTGGGGTGATATAAGATATAACGGAGAATGATTCAACTAAGTATAATCTAATCTAAATAATAAACACATGCATATATCTTAATCTAACATTATCTAATTATAAATATACCTGGGAATAAACTAAAAATATGCGATCTAGAGAGATGTCTCAAAGTAATTGGTAATAAAGATCATTCAACTGCCAAAAGAAATGAAATCATTCAAGATAATTGTTTTGGATAAATAGTCAGACAAAACAATTGAGAAAACTACATCACATATAATAATTGTACATGTATTCAATAAGAAATCAGAGCTGCAACATCATACAAAAGTGCAATAATGTAGAACTCAAACTCATATTTTCATACATAAGACAATCAAAGAGAGAGTATTGCTAATGCATAAATAAAACATGATCATACGATAAAAGTACCATATACGAAAGGTCCTGCTCATGAGCTCAACAATATTGATCAAATTTCATCCAATCAAATACACTCTAAGAGTACAGAAGTGTAATTTCAGTAGAGTATGCTCGATATTCAAAGAAAAATAGATCCTGTCCTGTTCCAATAATTTCATCAAAACCTTCCCAAAAATACAGAAGTATAATGTCTTGAAAAGTGTTTTTTATAAAATTCTGGACCCCTCTCTAAATGCATGAGAGGGCTTTAAATACTAAAATACATGCCTCAAAAATAGATTATTACAAAAAAAACTAGGGAGGTTTCAAACAACCTTCCTCAGAGTGAGCAAAAATAAAACTAAAAATAGAATTAAACTAATGACAAGCTCCTTTAAACTTGAACTATCTTAGTCGGCTAACTTGATATTTGAGATTGCAAATGTCGATCATTGGTTTGAGCTGAGGCAGCTGGTTGATTGTGGACTTTAATTGTCCATCAAATATGGCATCTGACAAAGCTGGCACTATCTTTTGTGCAGAGGTATTTAAACACCGCAGAGTCATCCACTGGTTATGTGGTTTTACTAGATACTGCCAGTATGTTTCCCAATTCAGTTTGGTCAGTTATTTAATTGCTTCCTCCTTGGTTTGAGCTATCTGTTTCCACTGTTGTTCCAGTTGTTTGATATCTGGGAGAGAACCTGGTATGCACTCTTTGACAAGGTTGGCATTGTGGAGGTTTTCATTAACGACTTCAATTATACTGCTTGTTGCACCTGCTGCTGTCGCTGTCGCCATTTCTGCCTGTTTAACCATGTATCCCAATATGTAAATAGAATGTCTTTGTGGGATTCTTCTATTTTTGGTAGGTCATCCTTTCTTCCCTCATCAGACTCCTGCCAAGTAATAAATTCAGAAATATTTTTATGGATTTCTTCATATTCAAACCTCATATCAATCACTTGGTTTGTCAATTTATCACTTGTCTCATAATAAGAATTAATCTGTGAGGTTTTCTGGCAGAACATTTCTTCTTGTTGTATTAATAGGGAATTTAGCTTGATTTCTTCTTTGATGAACTCGTCCGTTTGAGGGGTATCTTTAAATTTATCCACCATGGCTTGCATTTTGTGAATCTGCGAGTCCTTTTCTGATAAGCTTGCCTGGTGTTGTAACCTCATTTGCTCGAATTCCCTATGAAGTTGAGCTACCTGCTGTTCTGCTTCCTGATTGGTTCTTTCTTGTTCTGATTGTTGTTAAAGCATAATAATTCTCTGTTCTTTTTCTTTTAGAAGTAGTCGGACTTCCGTTGCTTTATCAATGGTCATTGTGGCATAAGCTCCTGCAAACTGTGATAACTTCGTAAGATTTTACGATGGGTCAACAGACATGTCTTTCCTCACAACATCCATGGGTTCACTCTCTAAAGTTGCAACAGTAATGGTGTCTAATTTCCTCTTCTTTCATTGTATTTTAACTACAACCTTATGAGTAGAACTGTAGAATATATCTAATGGAGGTATCTCTTCAATTATCAAGACAATTTCAGAAGTGGGAAAAGCTGGAATAACCTCAATATCTTGAGTGCTTGTAGCCTCTTGCTATGTTGCCTCTGGATTTTATTTGTGGTGAGTCTGTTTGGGGGTCTAAAATTCAGATGTTTCCTCAAGATTTGTGCCTATTTGGAGCTTCTTATTGAATTGCTCACATCCTTGTCTAGGTCAATGACTAGAACCTTCCCTGTTTGAGTTGAAGTGGAACCGACCTCTGTCTGTTTCTTGGCCAAGGCTTGTTCAGCCGTTTCCTCAGTATTTCCTCTTGTATCTTTCTCAGAATCTTTATTATTACTCCCTTCTCCATTCTGAGATTGTTGTTCTGACTGTTCTGACTCATGAGTTGATTTCTCTTGCATTTTCTCATCACAATTTTCCTTTGAACTTCCCTCTAGGCTTACACTAGGAGTCGGTTCTCTTATTGGTTCAACTTGTAATAGGTCCAATGGGACCTTTAACAATATTTTATTCCTATATACATGAAAATCATTAATATCATCTCGGCTTAACCGTAATGATGCCATATGTAGGACCTATGTGAATGTTTCGGCTCCTTGAAATATGTCATCAAAGGAATCCTCTTCATGAGTAAATTATTTGACTTTAACCATAGTGGTAATTTTTTTAGCAACTTGATTTGGGTCATATTGTCACCCTGGAACTATGGCCAATTTTAGAGACATAATAATCTCTGCTTCGTTTACTACCTGTCCATAGTCATGTAGTGCAAAAGCACCAAATTGTAATGGGAAGGCTAGCCAAATGGCTTTCTTCCGTTCCCTTAGGGCTTTGGTTAAACCACCCTCTCCTGTTGTCTGGTAAGCTATCTCTCTAGCTAATAGCTTATCTGGAACGTAATATGGGAGGACATGTGGAGCAACAATGCTCCCAAAAACTCTGACATAAGTGAATGTTTCTTCACCAAACCATCTCGTGACTGGCAAGATGTCTATTTTGGTTTCTTTGGAAAGCCCGAGGGCCGTTTTATCAAAAATGGATATATGGATGGGGAGAGGTTTCTCTCCAGTCCACTTCCTACCCATGTTTGGAAATTGAGAACAAACACAAATGACGTCCATTACATAAGCACTCATATAAAAAGGGGGAATATCTCTTGAGGAAATATTTCTCTTTTGCCTATATTCCCTAATAGCCATAGCTAAATTGTCTGATAAAATCTAACTCCAGTTCATAATTATTGTGTTAACGGCTGCATCAATTATTGGAAGCCACTCTACAGAAAATTTGGTACTATCAACTTTACCAAATAACCTACACATCATCGCAGCTGCGAAATTATGTGGGGCTGAGAGGGATGCAATTGGATACATACCGGATTTCTCCCGTTTGAATTTGCCTGAGCCTGACCTCCAGGTTTGTGTAACGTCCAACGGGTCCTCGTTCTCTTTCACAAAATGCTTCAGGAAATCTTTTTCATAGAGATTTTGAGGCTCTAGTAGATGGTACATCTGGTGCAAGTTGTCTAGTGTGAAAGACCCCATGACCTCATGTCTCCCATTCCTGAAAGTTTTGTATGAGATATTCACATTATCAATCACCCATTTCACCATATCTGTGTATGGTAATATCTTAGGTCTTGCAACTATCCTGTGTAAAAATGAACATGCTACCTCAAAGTAGGAAGCATTAGATGATTCTTCAGCATCAGCTGTTGCCTTCGTTTCCAATGGCATGGATTTCTCTTTTTCTAATAGGTTATACATATCTTCCCATGATGTGGTTCCTCCATCTTTGTTGCAGTTGGTATTGGAGAAGAGTGGCTTCATGTCTAATTTCTTAGACACAGTAGCTTTTCCCTTCTTTGCCATCTTTCCAAACGTTGTTTCCTTCGGAGGTTCCCTGAAATTGAGCAATGAAGATTATCGGATAAACACAGAGCGAAAATAACAGTGAAAATTAAATGATACAGTTAATTCCAAAAGATGACAAGGAAGAAGCGTTTATTCGAAAATGCAGATGAAAGATATCAAATCATGTTGAGCCGTTTTAAACATAAATGCCATTAAAACTTATTAAATATGCACTAAGATATTTTATTATGGCCTTTATTACTCATTTAAGTCATCACATCGCAAACGTGTAAGGAAAAAATTTAAGCTAATGCGTTTGAAGTGTGCGATGCTGATTATTCGATTGCGATAAAGATTATCGCAATATTGCAAATCACAACATCACACTCTTGGTTATGCGTTATATCGAAGTTATTTAGAATTTTGTGAGATGTGATGTGAGCAATGTACCTTTTATCATTTTAAGCGCATTTTGCTTGAATGAATACTTATTTCATAAAGTAACCTTTTACTATGTGCCAGACTTAACCAAAGTTATAACAATTACCGCATACTTCCATCGAGTCTGGGTGATATCGCATTTCGCAACCTTTCATAGTTCACAAGATTGGCCTTTGTGTAAGCTATGCGATGCGATAAGTATTTGGCTTGTTATGTCGCAATATCGCAATTCGCATATTCCAAAGGTTTTATTTGCAGTGATTTTTGTGAATGTCGATATGCGATTGCGATAGGTACTTTATTTTTCAAAAAATACTTTAAGTATTAGTTTTAAATGAAAAGTTTAATGATACCATAAGTTTATTACAGTGATCCCTCTTATCACAATTCACAAATCTCGATTTGTTAATTAACCTTTGACACACATGATCCGACGATATGCGATAAAGCAAGAATAACTATTTACAAAGGGACTTTGGCTTGATACCTTATATTTATTTAGAAATTTATAAAAGAAAGCGCTTAAGTGTTAATTTTTTTTAGAGAATTTTTGTAAAGGGTCCCCATTTATCAATAGAATATTAACTATTAAATTTTTAAATGGGGGGGTTGTTGAACAGTACAACAATTGGCGATTCATTGGAAGAACCAGTTATCTTTGGCAATTTTTTGAAACTTCTAAAACTTCCAAAATAAAGATAGTTCAGGAAATAGGAATTACATGAAATTTGATATAAGTAACATTTCTCTGAATAAGAAAAAAAAACTCACCTAAGTATCATCCACTTGATATCCTCTTCAAAATGAAAATTCCTTTGTCTATATCATTGTTTACTTGGTTTAAAGATAAAGCAGGGAGATCTTGCAGATTAGCTTTTAGAGATATTCGTTTGTCACAGGTAGAGCCACTGCTGCGAGTAGGCGTCCATAGCCTCGACAGGGTTGCCTTTTAACCATTAATGATTCAGTACCCCATCTAGATAAAAGTGCAATTTTTAGAGATAAATTCAGGCTCATATACTTATTCTCTTCTCTTTCTTTTTTAAAAAGTTTATTTTTCTTCTAAATTTTTTCCTTTTTTCTACTTAAAAGTCATTGTCTTGGTTTGGTGGCCAAAAAGTGACAATGCCATTCACTGGTTGTAAATCAACTGAACAAGTTGGCTCGTGATGAGACCCCTTGTCTTTTGATTAAAAATAATCTCAAGCCATTACCCTGTTTTGATATGCAGTATTGGTAATGTCAGTCTATTATTTCCCTATGAACATGGTAAGCCGACTCTTAATGAGACCTCTTATCTTTTAAGTTTTAGTATATTTTAGAATTACACTCTAAAAAGAGAAAAATTTACTAGATGGGGAGAATCATTGACTCCTTAAGAGTTTCTGGATGACAATTATAGAGTTAAAGGTGCTTATCTGCAGAGAGTCTTTGCTTTGTTAAAGATACTTTTCTTGACTGATAATAGAACAAAAGTCTCTTTATAAAGTTGGGGTTTCACAAAGGATAAATGATTTTGGTGGAAAACAAGCAAATTTCAGAGAAATAGAACTTATCTTATTTCTCAAATGTCATAATTATCTTCTTAACAATCTCTACCTATATAAGCGAAAAATCAAAATATAAAAGAGATTTTTTTTATCGAAAGGCCAAAAGTAAATACTATTTAACTTTTATTCTCCTAGGAAAAGTAAAGGCAATAGTGTACAAGGGGTAGAAGAGGTTATCTTCTATGAAAAATATTTCTTCAAAATCTGCCCATTCTGCCCATTCATAGGAAGAGAATCTCTCTTGCCTGATAAATCTTGCAATAGAAACGTTGATGGGCTGATTTGTTCCATAATCTGAAATGGGCCAAGCCACATTCTTTGGAATTTGGTATGCTTACCTTTTTCCTCGTGTGATTTATCCCATTTCAATACTAAGTCTCCGAGTTGAAAATATTTAAGACTTATAGGATTTGTATCAAATAAAGATTTGATCAACTGTTGATGATGTGCATGTATAATCTTGGCTTTATCTCTTTCTTCTTCGAGTTTGAGGATTTGGGATTGCCTTAATTGCATAAAAGAGGAAGGAGTTTCTTCAATAAATTGAACCAGGGCCAGAGAGGGAAGAGCTACATTTATAGGAAGGACAACCTCTTTCCCATAGACCAAATTAAAAGGAGAAGTGCCTATTGAGGCCTTCTGTGTTATTCGATCTGCCCATAGAGCAAATGTTAAAGATTTATGCCAATTTTTCTGACTTTGATCAATAGTTCATTTGATGATCCTTATGAGATTTTTATTTGTTGATTCAGCTAAACCATTTCCCTGAGGATAATAGTTAACAGAATATTTAAGATTGAAACCTCTTTTAAGAGGAAATTTTTTCATATCATTGCCTGTGAAATAGGATGCGTTGTCAAACATGAGAGAAGTTGGTATGCCAAATCTGGTAATAATAAATTGATCAATAAATTCAATGATGTTTTCAGAATTGGCTACCTTGAGTGGAATTTCTTCCACCCACTTAGTGAAGTAATCAATTGCTGTAAGGATATATCTATGCTGCTTTGAAGAGTGAGGAATGATCTCACCTATTATGTCCAGTCCCCATTGCTCAAATGGTTGTTCAACATTGACCGACTGTAATGGTAATACCGGTTTCCTTTTTCTTCCAGCAGTTGTTTGATAAATTTGACACTTCCTTACATATTCATGTGCATCTTTGGATAAGGTTAGCCAATAATAGCCAACATGCAGGATTTTATGCGCTGTTGTGTCTCCTCCAAATGTCCACCAGCTGGTCCATCATGGAGTTCCTGCAAAACCTTTTCTACCTCAGATTTTTCAAGGCATCTAAGTAAAACAAAATCATAATTCTTCCTAAACAAAACATCATTGATGATTTCATATTGCTTAGCTTTTAATCTCAAAGCCCTTTTTCTTTTGTAACTGAGCTGCATAGGGGCATCTCCATTTTTCAAATAAAAGATGATATCAACATATTGAGATTCAGTATCGTTGAGGCTTACCTCACATATTTGTATATCGTTACCTAAATCTTCTGGTGCTGGTAGGTTGGATGCTCCAGCTAACATTATGCAAAAACCTTAACCTTTAACAATTTTAGCTGGACTAATCTCAATGTCATATTCTTGCAATGCTGTTACCCAATTTTCTCCTTTCTCACTTAATTCTCTTTGCATTAATAAATTTCACACTGAAGAGACATAACTATTACTTTAGTGTGAGTTTTAAGAAGGAAAGGTCTGAAATGTTTTATTGATTTGAAAACAACAAAATCCTGTTTTTCAACATCTGAATAATTCAATTCAACACTCTGTAAATTGGAGCTAAAGAAAGAAATTGGTGCTTCGGCTTTCTCATCATTGACTTATGTCAGAATAACAGCATATGATGTCTCGGAAGCAAAAGTATATAAAACAAACTGATTAGAAAAATTCAGAGTTGCTAAAGAGGGAGCATTTATAATAACTTGTTTGATAAGATTGAAAGATTCATGCTTAGTATGTCCCCATTTAAAAACATAATTTTTCTTGATCATAGATTGGAGGGGTAAAATGATTCGTGAAAAGTCAAGGACAAATCTTTTGACAAAATTTATCTGACCTAGGAAAGGTTGCATGGATTTTTTGTTATGAGGAAAAGATATTTCAAAAATTTCTCTTATCCTATTAGGATCTATGTGAATGCCATCTTTGGATATAATAAATCCAAGAAGTTTACCTTCACTTAAAGCAAAGAAAGATTTGTTTGGATTTAGGGAAATTCCATATCTCTGACAACGTTCAAATATTTGTTTTAAGTCCTTTAAATGATTATTGCGTTTTTTTCAATACACAATGATATCATCTAAATAAATTACCACTGTTGTATTCACCAAACCTTTGAAAGCTATATCCTTGGCTCTCTGAAATGTTGCACCAACATTGATTAATCCAAATGGCATCTTTTGGTAAGCGTATGTTCCCCATTTGGTTCTAAATGTGGTCTTTAGTCAATCATCTGGATGTACGAGAATTTGATTATAACCTGAAAATCCATCCAGAAAAGACATTAACTTTGTTGAGATTGCGAAAGTCTATACAAGTTCGATATCACCATTCTTTTTCCTATCTGGAACTAAGTTAGAAACCCACCTTGAATGTCTCACAGGAAAAAATATTTTGGCTTTGAGAAGTTTATTCAATTTAGATTTGATTTGATTTTCTAAGTTTGGGTGAATCTTTCTCAACTTCTGCTGTACAGGCTTCTCATCGGATATCATAGGAATGGTATGTTGAATGATGGAAGTATCATATGTCTTAAGATCTTCATAATTCCAAGCAAAAACATTTTTGTATCTCTTCAACAAATGAATGAAGGCTAATCTCTCATCGGCGTAAGACCAAGATCTAGATTGATATTTTGAGGTTTAAGATCAGTTCCTATATTAACTAACTCAAACCTCAAAGTTGAGCTCTGAAGCTTCGAGTTAGTTGGTTTCTTGAATTTGTCCTTAAGATCATACAGATCCTCCAGCTTAACCACAGATTTAGGTATGGGATTTACACTTGTTTTTTGCTTGAGTTGGTTATCGTGTTGGTCTTCATCTATTATCTGGTCATCATAAGAGCCTTCAGATGTTAGAAAATTTATGATATCTGGATCATTATTAAAAACTCGCCAATTGGTGATGTTATTGAGAATAGAAGGCCTAAAAATTAATTCTATACAAAATCTATCAAGACTATAATCTCCTGGTGGTATGAGCTTGGATGCAACGTTAGCCAAAAGATCGACACTTTCATTTTGAAGTCTTGGGATTGGGGAAATGTTGAATGATAATAAATGTGAGGTGAGGTCTTGGACTAATGATTGATAATGTTTCAAATATCCAGAAAGACATTGAATAGTATTCCTCACCTGTTTGATTACAATTTCCGAATCTCCAAATACTTGAAGGTATTTAATATCTAGGCCAATGGATTTATACAACCCTTGAACTAATGCTTCATATTTTGAAGTGTTATTTCTGCATTCAAATTCAAATATGCATGTCAACATAGTCTTTTCTCCTTCGGGTCTAACCAATATGCAACCAGCCCCATCTCCATCATTAGATTTAGATCCATCAAAAAATAATTTCCAAAATAAAGAATTGACTACATGTTTATCTACAAAATTGATACATTTAGAAGAATCCGTTTGAGAATAATTTTTGATTTGTGATGTAACAAAATTTTCCAAAAAGGGTGAAGTATTTGCATTAAAATTGCCCAAAAATGATCTGACTGGATAATTTCCAATGATATTGTTACTGTATGCGACAGGCTAATTTTCTCCTTCTAGTTCAGTGATGATATACTTTAAATGTTTCTCACGGTCGACCCTTATTTGATTTGGCTTACCATTATAAGGAAGCCACATATGGGACCAGTCTGTTGCGAAATAGCCATGAAGCTTTTCAGACCAATCTCTACTAAGGATCAAACTGTAGAATTCAGGGATGTTGGCCACAAGAACGTCAATCACTTGACATACTTTCGGGTTTGATGAGAGTCTAATGGTAACCTGATTGATTTCTCCTATGACTTCGACTTGAGATCGATCTAACTGTACAATGCGAACAACAAATTTCTGGGGTTCAACATTCAATTTTGCACAAACAGTTTTTGGTAAAATGTTGGATGAGGCTCCAGAGTCTACTAAACAATTGTGCAAATTCTTATTGAAGACTTAAAAAGTCAAAAGAAAAGGAGGTGTATGGGATTTAGATCTACCACCTATTAAAGCAACATTAGTTGAACTCATTTTGTCTGATGAAGTACTGGGAGGCCTACCCATTTCTTGAGCAGCCTGAGAAATTACAGCAGCAGGAAGAGGAGAAGTGGGGACTACTTTTAATTCTTTGAGCAATAGCTTCTGTTGATGTTTTAGCTTTCTAAGCTCATGGAACGTGATATTAGCTCTAGTCTTTTTCATTTCTTCGACGATGTTGTACTCCATCTCGTCAGATACTAGCAAGGTCTTAGCTGGAGGTGAAGAATTGGGTTGAGGAGGAGTCGTTTGAGTGGATTTAGGAGAAGATTGATTACCTATTGCTTTATCTTTGGGAGCAGGAGTTGACGATTTCTGTTATTGATTTGTTTGTGGAAAATCAATAGTACTCTTGCTTCTGGTAGCGACAGGTAATGCTTCTTCTGATTCTTCGTTATCTGACAGAGGAAGAATGAAATCCCACATTCCTTGTACTTCAACTGTCTCTTTGTCATTGGTTTGTTCTTCAGCCATTGACACTTCTTCTTCCTACACATCTGATTCAACATTTGATATTGTATTTGGAGGTTTAGGATCAGAGGGGGAATTTCTTTTGTAAGGTCTAAAAGTTTTCCTAGAATAAGTCTCAACTATCAGATTTTTAATGTTGACCATTTCATTGGACATGGTTTTGAGTACCTTTTGTAGGCCTTCAAGATCGAAAGGATCTTTAGGTTCTTTCTTCTTGGGTTCACCCTTTAAATTGAATTTCTTGGATTTTCTTTCTTCTAATGCATTCTTATTTTCTAAAGCTAAAATGCCTTTTTCCACAACTATGGCTTATTTCATGTTTTCTGCCAAAGTTGGTTTGGCATCTTTGTCTACAAAAATAGCTACATTCGAGGGAAGAGGAAAAATGTACCATTAATTTTGAACTTTAGTGCTTGGCCTAGATGCCACTGGAATTTTGTTTAATAATTTGTTAAAACTGGAATTGAAGTCCTTAATTGACTCTTTCGATTCTGCTTTCAAGTTGGAGAGATCGTTAAGGAGAGTAGCCGTTGAGTGGTCATCTCCAAACATGGTTAGGAACTGTTCCTGAAATGCATTCCAACTATCAATAGAACCAAATGGTAATGAAAAGTACCAAGATCGCATTGATCTGTGTAAAGTATAAGGGAATAATCATAAAACTGCATCTTCTTCAACAACTCCATTTAGATTTATGGACAACATAAAGTTATTTATGTGTTCTTCGGCAGCAAGACCATCATCGGGATTGAATTTTGGCAACCATTTCAATGGATGAGCAGGTAATGGATGCAATGGTCCTGCCATTTGAACAACTCCCGGATTTGTCCATGGTCTTTGAGCCATTATGGGTATCTGTGTGGAAGAAGATGTACCAATGGTTGAAGGTGATTGGGTAGAGGAAGACTATGCTCCTGTACCTGTGTAAATCACGATCTGAGATGATGAGGTGGATGATTGGGTTTGAGATGAGGATGATGGAATGAATGAGGGTGTTTCTGGTGATGATGAAAGAATCTCACTATGAGTTTCAGATTCTGATTTCTTAGTTTTCCTTCGAGGAGGAGGCAGAGGAAATTCAAATGGAGGAATTCCAAAATTTTCACTCTGTGATCTAGTTAATCTCCGAGAGGAAGGAAAATGAGAAGAAACACTGGTTTGAGATAATTCAAATTCTTCTTGAGACAAAGAAATCCCTTGTAACTTATGAATTAAAGGCTAAACTTCAAGAGTTTCTGCAAAAGAAGGTTGATCTGATTTCCTTGGAGAAACACTAGTGGATTGTAAATCTTTCTTCGCAATTTCACATTTCGTATTTGGAGATTTGGAATGTGACCGAGAAGTCGGAGGTCATGGTGAGGGAGTTTTACTCTTAGAATGGCTTTTTGATTTAGTTTTTCTTGCCATTTACAGTTGTGGCCCTCCTTCTAGCGCCAAAATGTTGAAGCCTCGAAATTCGTTGCGGCAACATGGGGGATAACCACTTGGTCCAGACCTTAAAAGAAACTCCTTTTCCGTTTGGTATAGTGGCTCTGACTGGGGATAATGGGACCAGTTTCCCAGAGAGGAATGACTTGATAATGTTGTTGGGATGATATAAGATATAATGGAGAATGATTCAACTAAGTATAATCTAATCTAAATAATAAACACATGCATATATCTTAATCTAACATTATCTAATTATAAATATAACCAGGAATAAACTAAAAATATGCGATCTATAGAGATGTCTCAAAGAAATTGGTAATAAAGATCAGTCAATTTCCAAAAGAAATGAAATCGTTCAAGAAATTTGTTTTGGATAAATAGTTAGACAAAACAATTGGGAAAACTATATCGCATATAATAATTGTTCATGTATTCAATAAGAAATGAGCGCTGCAACATCATACACAAGTGCAATAATGTAGAACTATAACTCATATTTTCATACATAGGACAATCAAAGAGAGAGTATTACTAATGCATAAATAAAACACGATCATATGATAAAAGTACCATATATGAAAGGTCCTGCTCATGGGCTCAACAATATTGATCCAATTTCATCCAATCAAATACACTCTAAGAGTAAAAAAGTGTAATTTCAGTAGATTATGCTCAATATTCAATGAAAAATAGATCTTGTTCCAATAATGTCATCAAAACCTTCCCAAAAATACAAAAGTGTAGTGTACTAAAAAACGTTTTTGATAAAATTACGGACCCCTCTCTAAATGCATGAGAGGGGCTTAAATACTAAAATACATGCCTCAAAAACAGATTATTACAAAAAAAAACTGGGGAGGTTTCAAACAACCTTCCTTAGAGTAAGAAAAAATAAAACTAAAAATAGAATTAAACTAATGACAAGCTCCTTTCAACTTGAACTATCTTAGTCAGCTAACTTGATCTTTGAGATTGCAAATGTCGATCATTGGTTTGAGCTGAGGTGGCTGGTTGATTGTGGATTTTAACTGTCCAACAAATATGGCATCTGAAAAAGTTGGCACCATCTTTTGTGCAGAGGTAGTTAAACACCATAGAGTCATCCACTGGCTATGTGGTTTTACTAGATACTGCCAGTATGTTTCCCAATCTAGTTTGTTCAGTTGTTTAATTGCTTCCTCCTTGGTATGAGCTGTCTGTTTCCACTGTTGTTCCAGTTGTTTGATATCTGGGAGAGAACCTGGTATGCACTCTTTGACAAGGTTGGCACTGTGGAGGTTTTCATTAACGACTTCAATTATACTGCTTGCTGCACCTACTGTTGTCGCCCTTTCTGCCTTTTTTAACCATGTATCCCAATATGTATATGGAATGTCTTTGTGGGATTCTTCTATTTTTGGTAGGTCAACATTTCTTCCCTCATTAGACTCCTGCCAGGTACTAAATCCAGAATTCGTTTTATGGATTTCTTCATATTCAAACCTCATATCAATCACTTGGTTTTTCAATTTATCACTTGTCTCACAGTAAGGATTAATTTGTGAGATTTTCTGCCAGAACATTTATTCTTGTTGTATTAATAGGGAATTTAGCTTGATTTCTTCTTTGATGAACTCGTCCGTTTGAGGGTTATATTTAAATTTATCCACCATGGCCTACATTTGGCAAATTTGCGAGTCCTTTTCTGATAAGCTTTCCTGGTGTTGTAACCTTATTTGCTCGAATTCCCTATGAAGTTGAACTACCCGTTGTTCTGCTTGCTGATTGGCACTTTCTTGTTCTAATTATTGTTCAAGCAGAAGAATTCTCTGTTATTTTTCTTTTAGTAGTAGTCGGACTTCCGTTCCTTTATCAATGGTCGTTGTGGCATAAGCTCCTGCAAACTATGATAACTTCGTAGGATTTTTCGATGGGTCAACAGGCGTGTCTTTCCACACAACATCCATGGGTTCATTCTCTAGAGTTGCAACAGTCGTGGTGTCTAATTTCCTCTTCTTTCGTTGTCTTTTAACTACAACCTTATGAGTAGGATTGTAGAATATATCTAATGGAGGTATCTCTTCAATTCTCAAGACAATTTCGGAAGTGGGAAAAGCCGGAATAACCTCAATATCTTGAGTGCTTGTAGCCTCTTGCTCTGCTGTCTCTGGACTTTATTTGTGCTGAGTCTGTTTGGGGGTCTGAAATTCAGATGTCTCCTCAAGATTTGTGCATGCTTGGAGCTTCTTATTGAATTTCTCCCATTCCTTGTCTAGGTAAATGACTGGAACCTTCCCCGTTTGAGCTGAAGTGGAACCGATCTCTGTCTGTTTCTTGGCCAAGGCCTATTCAGCTGTTTCCTTAGTATTTCCTCCTGTATCTTTCTCAGAATCTTTATTAGGACTCCCTTCTCAATTATGAGATTGTTGTTCTGATTGTTCCGACTTGTGAGTTTATTTATCTTGCATTTCCTCATCAGAATTTTCCTTTGAACTTCCTTCGAGGCTTACACTAGGAGTCGGTTCTCTTATTAGTTCAATTTGTAATAGGTCCAATGGGACATTTAACAATCTTTTATTCCTATATACATGAAAAGCATTAATATCATCTGGGCTTAACTGTAATGATACCATATGTAGGACCTTTGTGAATGTTTCGACTCCTTGAAAGAGGTCATCAAAGGAATCCTCTTCATGAGTAAACTGTTTGACTTTAACCATAGTGGTAAATTCTTTAGCAACTTGATTTGGGTCATACTGTCGCCCTGGAACTGTGGCCAATTTTAGAGACATAATAATCTCTGCTTCTTTTACTACCTACCCATTGTCATGCAGTGCAAAAGCGCCAAATTGTAATGGGAAGGTTGGCCAAATGGCTTTATTTTGTTCCCTCAGGGCTTTGGTTAAACCACCCTCTCCTGCCATTTGGTAAGCTATTTCTTTGGCCAATAGCTTATCCGGAACGTAATATGGGAGGACATGTGGAGTAGTAATGCTCCCAAAAAATCTGACATAAGTGAATGTTTCTTCACCGAACCATCTCGCGGATAGCAATATGTCTATTTTGGCTTCTTCGGAAAGCCCGGGGGTTGTTTTATCAAAAATGGTTTTATAAATAGGCAACATAATACCCTTACATATTTGTAAAAATGAGCATTTAATTGGGATTCCCACAAGATTTTATGGTATACATGGATGGGGAGAGGGTTCTCTCCAGTCCACTTCCAACCCATGTTCGGAAATTGAGAATAAAAACAATGGCATCCATTACATAATCACTCATATAAAAAGGGGGAATATCTCTTGAGGAAATATTTCTCTTTTGCTTATATTCCCTAAGAGCCATAGCTAAATTTTCTGATAAAATATGACTCCAGTTCATAATTGTTGCGTTAACCACTGCATCAATTAATGGAAGCCACTCTACAGAAAATTTCGTACTATCAGCTTTACCAAATAACCTACACATCATCGCAGCTGCGAAATTATGTGGGATTGAGAGGGATGAAATTGGATACATATTCTCCCGTTTGAATTTGCCTGAGCCTGACCTCCAAGTCTCTGTAACGTCCAACGAGCCCTCGTTCTCTTTCGCAAAATGCTCCAAGAAATCTTTTTCATAGAGATTTTGAGGCTATGGTAGATGGTACATCTGGCGTAATTTGTCTCATGTGAAAGACCCCATGACCTCATGTCTCCCATTCTTGAAAGTTCTGTATGAGATATTCACATTATCAATCACCCATTTCACCATATCTGTGTATGGTAATATCTTAGGTCTTGCAACTATACTGTGTAAAAATGAACATGCTGCCTCAAAGTAGGAAGCGTCAGATGATTCTTCGGCATAAGCTATTTCCTTCGTTTCAAGTGGCATGGGTTTCTCTTCTTCTAGTAGGTTACACATAGCTTCCCATGATGTGGTTACTCCGTCTTTGTTGTAGGTGGTATCAGAGAAGAGTGGCTTCATGTCTGATTTCTCAGATGTAGTAGCTTTTCCCTTCTTTGCCATCTTTCCAAACGTTGTTTCCTTCGGAGGTTCCCTGAAATTGAGCAATGGAGATTATCGGATAAACACATAGCGAAAATAACAGTGGAAATTCAATGATAGAGTTAATTCTAAAAGGTGACGAGGAAGAAGCTTTTATTCGAAAATGCAGATGAAAGATATCAAATCACGTCGATCCATTTTGAACATAAATTCCATTAAAACTTCTTAAATATGCACTAAGACTTTTTATTATGGCCTTTATTACTCATTTAATTCATCGCATCGTAAATGTGTAAGGAAAAAATTTAAGCTGACGAGTTTGAAGCGCACGATGTCGATTATGCGATTGCGATAAAGATTATCAGAATATCGCAAATCATAACATCACACTCTCTGTTATGCAATATATCGAAGTTATTAAAATTTTGCGAGATGCGATGTGAGCGGCGTACCTTTTATCGTTTTAAGCACATTTTGCTTGAATGAATACTTATTGCATAAAGTAACCTTTTACTATGTGCCAGACTTAACCAAAGTTATAAAAATTACCACATACTTCCATCGGGTCTGGGTCATATCGCATTTCACAACCTTTCATAGTTCACAAGATTGGCCTTTGTGTAAGCGTCGCGATGCGATAAGTATTTGGCTTGTTATGTCACAATATCACAATTCCCATATTCCAAAGGTTTTATTTGTGGTGATTTTTGAGAATGCCGATATGCGATTGTGATAGGTACTTTATTTTGCAATAAATACTTTAAGTCTTAGTTTTAAATGAAAAGTTTAATGATACCATAATTTTATTTTTTTTTTTATCGGTAAAGACTAAATCTATTAAGAGAAATCAATATGGTACAAACAGGAGAGGCAAAAGACCGTCAGACCGGAAATGATAGAAACATCAACCTCGGTCCCGGAATAGGGATACAAGCCCTGAGCTGCAAGAAAGACAAAAGACCGACAGACCGGAAATGATAAATTCACCAACCTCGGTCTCGGAAAGAAAAAACAAACACTGCTACACCTGAAGATTCGAAAACAAATACAAACTGTCAGGCTGTTACTCCAGCGGGACAGTGATTACACCACAATGTTTTTTCCCTTTCTTTTTGTTAACTTTTGTCCAGCCCTCATGAGGAGGATGGGCAAGAACAACTTGGAGACTGGAGTTCTCTATCATTGGGGACTCCTTCTCTGAGTCAGAGGAGGAAGTCTCATGGGGACGTTTCTGGGAATTGGCTGAGACATGGGTGTGCTCCATAATGTTCGTGGGCGGATCCATCGTCTGCGGCATCTGATCTGATTCTGACTGATTTTCCTCCTTTTCCATACTTGGAACCTTTTCCATACTAGGGGGGCTGGAGCTTCTGGTTGGCGGCGGTGGGCAGGGGGCCCAACGCTTGGGCTTAGTATGAGCAAAGAGGCCCTTTTTTGCTCTTGCTGACAGCGATGGGCAAGAGATATGTAGGTGCCCTGTTTGGTGACAATGACGGCATCTGAAGGCAGTGTTCTCGTACTCTAGAAACTGGGTCCAGATAGCGTCCTTGATCTTGAGATTGATGTACTCTGGCAGTCCCTTGCTTAAATCAAGCTCCACACACACTCTGGCGTATGTATAGAGACCTTGCCTCTCTCTCTGGTAGTCTCCCATCCAGAAGCGACCCAGGGCATTGCCTATTTGCCTGTATACTTCTGTACGCCACAGGTGAACTGGGAGATTTGGAAGCCTGATCCATACCGGAGCCTTGGTGATGACTGCTGAAGCTGGGTCAAAGTCGGGAAACCATGGAGTTAGGAAGAGACCCGCTGATCCCATGAACCAAGGGCCTTCGTCTAGGGCATTGTAGCAATGCTCTAGGTCCTCGAACAACACTATGAAATATCCTTTAGCACAGAAATAAACCTTACAACGATCCGTCCAGGTGGCTTTGATCCAGTCATAAAGATCCTGTGAGCGCGGCCAGAGCCCATTGAATCTGCAGATGATGGCTCTTTCAGCAAATTTCTGGGTGTCGTCTTCAAGATCAGGGTAGGAGATTTCAACTGATGGGATCTCCTCCAATTTGTCAACCAGAAAGGCCTTGGGTGAAGTCTGTATTGGTGGCTCTGTCTTTTCAGCTTGCTTGCCATGGACTGCATCTTTGTACGAAAAACCCTTAGCTGAGGAAGGCTCTCCCCCAGCTCCTCCTCTAAGACGGAGGGAAAGGATAATAGATGCATCTTTCTCAATACCGTAAAAAGAAATGGGAAAGAGATCCTCCAGATGTTTACCTTGGTATAGAAGCCGTTGGTTTGCCGAAGGGATTCCCAATTTGATATCCAATGCATGTTTGAGATTCCGCACTGGATCCGCCTGGCAAACCCATTGAAGCATGGTTTTTCCTGAAAGAAGCCTGATTTGAATCTGGAAAGTTGCGGATGATTCTGAAGGCTTTTTTCCCCAACCGATATGAGGAGCGGGAAGGCAGATGCCTTGATAGAGATTCGAATCCGGCCTTGGTCTGGTGTGCAGGGGCGGCATACATCTGATTAGTGTCGTCCCTTCTTTTCTGGAAGCGCTGGTCCGAGGATAGGTTGAGGGAGCCGCATGATTTTTCTTATCCACTGCTTCAATAGTCGAAAGGGGGCTGCTCCGTCGCGCCGTGGAAGCAGGGGGACGGGGCCATGTTTTCCCGGAGCTCTCCGATAAGAGGATCGCAGACTTTTCTGTATCTACAGCCCCAGCTCTCCATGATCTTTGCCCAGATCTCTTCAATCCTTCCACGGTCGGAGCATTTTGTGACCCAACGGCGGCGGCATGGGGCCTGGAAGCTTCAAAGCTGGGGTTCGAGCGTTTTGTGACCCAACGGCGGCAGGTCGGAGCATTTTGTGACCCAACGGCGGCGGCATGGGGCCTGGAAGCTTCAAAGCTGGGGTTCGAGCGTTTTGTGACCCAACGGCGGCAGCCTGGGGCCTGGAAGCTTCGAAGCTGGTGGCCTTGTTGCTGGTCTGCAGCAGAGAGATAGCCCCGGAATTGATGCTCCGATCTCTCAAACTTTTTCTTACGCAGCGCATTCCAGGAACTGACGGCGGCCGTTGGCAAGGAGACGGGGGAGCTAGGGTTCGCCATTCTCAATCCGAATCAATAATGATACCATAATTTTATTACAATGATCCCTCTTATCGCAATTCACAAATCCCGATTTGTTAATTAACCTTTGACACACATGATCTGGCGATATGCGATAAAGCGAGAATAGCTAGTTACAATGGGACTTTGGCTTGAAACCTTATATTGATTTAGAGATTTATAAAAGAAAGCGCTTAAGTGCTAATTTTTTTTAGAGAATTTTTGTAAAGGGTCCCCATTTATCAATAGACTATTAACTATTAAATTTTTAAATGGGGGGGGGGTTGTTGAATAGTGCAACACCTTACTATTTCCGTATAGCCGTGGTGTGATGGGGTTCTTTTACTTGGTTGAGATGGATTGTCGAATGGTTTCGAAGCTGAATGGGGTGGTCTCAGGAAAATTCTAAAAGGCCTAGAAATCCTTGGACTTGTAAAGGTGGTATATGCGGTAAATCCTGAGGGTGGAGATAGACAAATTCCTTATGGTTTAGGTGGAGAGATTTGGAGGCATCCATGCTTTTAAAGGCCTAGTGATCCTTGGATCGGTATATGGTGGGTTGCGGTAAAGTCTGGTAGTGTATGTTTCTTGTTTGGGCCTAGGAATCCTTGACTGATATATGGCGGGATTTTGGTAAAGCTTGGTTGTATAGATGAGGGTTTGGGCCTAGGAATCCTTGACTGAGATATGGTAGGATTGTGCCAAATCCCAAGGAAGCCCTGGTTTTTTTGTTGTGAGTCCCACATTCATGCTTGGAATATGGCACGGGGGTGATTGATTGAAAGAAATATTTGGTTCAACCCAATCTATGATCGGGTGGTACATGGAAGTCCTTGACTTTGTTGGATTTTGCATATGCTAATAAGAGCTCTTTTCCTCTTGCGTATTATGTGTAAATGTACTTGTTATTATGTGGCTTTAATGGTTGTTCTATCATTGATATTTCTCTGGTTATATGCTGGTTATAAGCATGGTTTATGACAGACTTGAGTTATGGCTCTCATCATGTTTTGATTAGTAAATGAAATGTTAATGAATGAATGACCTAATAGATGATAATGCAACTATTGTGAGGGGGCATCAGACCTTCTTGACGATTCTCAGATAAGTATGAAATCCCTATGTTCAAATGTGTGATAATGACTTGTACATTACATGTTCATGACATGTTTGACAAAATGTTTGTCATGGTTAGGATGAGTCTGGTCAGGTCCTTGTTCAAGTTTTGCATTAGAGGCCTTATATTCTTGTTATTTATCACTTCTAAGTGTTTCATCAATTTTTGGACAGAGGTCTAGATCCTAGGCCTGAAAAAGTGGCTTAAATCTCGTGATTGCTGGCACAAAGCTGGCTAAAAAAGTATGTAGTCGTAGGGAGGCCTTGTTTTGGGAGAAACTGGAGGGTTACAGTTGCATGGAGGACTTTCCATGGGAGTGACTAGGGGTTTAGTTTAGTTAAAAATAAAGTTAAAATGTTTGTCATGGTCAGGATGAGTCTTCACTGCCTCTGCCCAGAATTCTTGTCCTAACCCGACATCACTGAGCATGCTTCTTGCCCTTTCCATCAACATCTTGTTCATTCTTTCAGCAACTCCATTTTGCTCAGGTGTGTATGGTGTAGTCTCCTGCCGTGCTATACCACACTTCTTGAGGAAATATATCCATGTATTCTTTGAGAAGTCATCTATAAATGATACATAGTACACAGACTTAGCCAATGATGGAACCAACACAGGTCCAAACACATCACTGTGCACAAGCTCTAATATCGGTTTCGCCCTCTTAGCACCAGAGGGGAAACTCGCCTGATTATTCTTCCCATATACACAATTTTCACAAAAATCAAAATCCAGAGAGCAATTAGACATACCTTCTATCATACAATTACCATGAAGTATTTGAAGGTCCTTGTCTCCAGTATGTCCAAGCCTTTGATGCCATAGCATGGTCTTTTCTCCAAAGACCAGTAGATTTTCTGCTCCACTTTCAGGAACCACAAAACTTTTGCACCCATCAATACCAGTGCTACCTTGAAGTTTGTACAAAGTTCTGATCCGAACTCCCTAAACCATCTTGCAGGTATCTTTCTTGAACATTGTTTTTACACCTGCATCATCCAGCTTGCTTACATAAATCATATTTCTGGCCAATGCAGGAATATGCAGAACACCTGGAATTGTTCTAATCCTTCCACCTTGCAACTTCAACCTGACTTTTCCGTCACCAACAATTCTAGCCTTCTTGCCATCCCCTAAGAAGACATTACCACCATCATATTTCTCATACTCGCAAAACCACTCTCTATGGGGAGTGAAGTGAAAGGATGCACCTGAGTCAATCAACCATGCCTCATGATCTACATGTGTACTTGAAGAAGAAGCCAAGTACACATCCCCACCTTCATCTGAGGTGGTTTTCGCCTCTGCAGAAGGAGCATCATCGCATCCCTTTCCTTTATTAGGAGCTTTAGATTTACAATCCCTTTTGAAGTGCCCTTCCTTTGAGAATTTCCAGCACACCTTTACAAGTTTTCTTGAAGATTTAGATCTCCCACTCGAGGACTTATTTTTGTTTATGTTATGGTATCGTCCTCGTACAGACAAGGCATCACCATTTTGGCCCTCCATATTTTTTTGTATCATCTCTTCTGATAGCAAGGATGAGACTGTTTCATCAAACTGCAAGGTAGTTGCATTGCTACCTATTGCAACAACCAGACTATCCCACAAATCTGGTAGAGAACACAACAAACTGATTCACTTATCTTCATATGGAATTTTAATATCAACAGATAATAATTGGCTTACTACAATATTAAATGCGTTCAGATGCTCTATCATCGAGTCTCTATCTTTCATCCTCAAGTTATACAACCTTTTCCGTAGGAACATTTTATTCACCCGGGACTTAGATTGGTACAAAGTCCCTAACTTGTCCCACAAATCCTTCGCCGAAGCTTCCCCGGATACATTCAACAATATTGAATCTGAGACACATAATCATATTGTGCTCTTTGCCTTCCGATCCAACTTCGCCTAGTCTTCAGCTGGCATTGTTGATGGTTTAGTATCTGGATCTACCGTGATCCACTGATCTTTATCCACCAGCAGATCCACAACTCAAAACTCTAACCATTAAATTTCTCGATCTCTATCTTTCCACTGCTCAACATCTTCTTTCACCACAAGAATCGATCCCGCAAATCTCCCACTGAAGAGGGTCTTCCACAGGCTCGAGCAAAAGCTCCTCAGCAACAAAGGTATCCCCTTGAAGCCAAAACAACTCTGATACCAAATGTAGGTTTTAACCCCGTACAGAAATTACCTGCATACAAATTCTAAAAACATAAAATAAACAATGGCGAGAGCATAAAAAATAAAACAGATATACACAGAGATTTTCCCCTGGATCAAAAAATCGGGACTACCAGATTGATTTTTCATTATCTTCCTTTCAATTTTACAATACATATATATACATGTTGAAGCATCCATAAACCCCAATCCATTAACCTTGGATTAGAACATAACCTTAGCTCCCTTGATCGGATATACAAAATACCATGGACAGAAAACCATCATGCCCAAAACCATAGGTAGGTCCGCCCACCTAATATAGGGTCCAAAAAAAAATTCTCGAGGTGCTACCCCGGACCCCGTGCAGGGGGGCTACCACCCCCCTGCTTACCCCCCCCCCCCTCCCCCAACAGGGGGGTAAACTGCCCCCCCTGTCCCTCGGAAGGGCCCTGCACAACGTATAGGGGGGCATAACACCCCCCCCGCATGGGGTAGTCATGGAAAGAATATAACACAACCCAACAAATATCCATCCGCTTTAGGGCTCTCCAGCAAGTCTAATTCCTCTCCTATCTTTTTTAGGTCAGCTTCTTCTTTGACTTTCTTGATTTTAGCCCATTTGATGGTTGCCTTTTTCATACATTTCAAATTCTCCATAAGTAAATAAGCTTTGTCCCTGCCCTGATCATCAACCCTTGTCCTCCAAGTGGATTTGAACAGATTATTAAAGGATTCATACTTGAGCCATGACAGATTGAACTTGAAAAGTGTGTCGGGTTTTTTATTTAGGCCTTTCATCTCTAGCAAGATATGGAGGTGGTCTGAGTCTCCTCCTTCCCCCACCCAATATCTAAAGACTGGAATTCTAGACACCACTTCTTCTCTCAGAAGGAAGCAATCCAGCCTCTTTGCCACCCTAGCTTCCCCTATTCTCCTATTTCTCCAAGTTGGCCTGGACTTAATCAGATTGATGTCTATAAGCTTCTGGGAGCTGATATTGTTCATGAAGAAGTATGCCAGAGGGTCGACACGAGCTGAAGATCCCTAGGTTTCTGAGAGACCCAACGAGAAATTCAGGTCCCCACCTATCACCAGGTTCGGGTTCTCCATAAATGATTTAGAAAAAAGGTTAGTCCAGTAAGGGACCTTGTCCTAACAGAGCCCATATATATTTAGAATTAATAAGTTTGTGAATAACTCCATCGATTATACTTCTACTCCCAAAGCTTGATCCAATCCATAATTGTTTAAAACCTTCAGTCTTCCTTCTTTAACTCTCGTCGCCAACCCCCAGGATCTTCCTTTAGAATCCAAAGACTGAAAAGTCTAACCTGAAATAATTTTGTTCAATGCCCCACTAATCTCCTCTCCAGATCCTAGGGTTTCTTGCAACATTAATACATCAGGATCATAGGTTTTTATTAATGCCTTTAGGGCTAGTTTTTTGGTAGCACTAGCAAACCCTCTAAAATTAAAGGACATTATAATAATTTAAAACCATGGGAGGAGTTCTGCGCTGCTCTAAGCACCCCTGAAAGAGATAATTGTTTCCCATCTGCAATATCGATTTTTTCTCTTAGCCGAGCCTTTGATATGTTTGACTTCCTTGTTCTGGATTTTTGAGGGCCAACCAAAATCGGATGGACACCCAACCCCCCCAAAGCTTCCCAAGGGATAATTTTCTTTTCTCGAGGCCTGAGGTTATAGTGAGGCTTCTCTATAGGGACATAGGACAGACTAGGAGTCTCAAGGCTCGACACATAAGTATGGTTCAGATGAGTCTTATGGATAGAAGTAATAATGCTATAAAGTGCTTCATTTACATAATCAACATGTAGATTTTACGAGTTAACAAGCTTGGAAGGACCAGGCCTTGGTAATGAATTGAGTATAGAAAACAAGGCTGAATTAAAAGAAGGGATAGGTTCCAGAACTGCACCCTCCAGCTGAATCACAAAAACAACTTGTTCACCTTCCACTGTCTCTGCCCAAGCCGTCTCCCACTGAAGCTCTTGTTCTTGAACAAGTCTCTCCTCTATTTGCATATCCTCTGATTCATTGACCTCCATCTGCATCTTTCCCTCTTCCTTCTTATCCCCCTTCTCCTCTAGATGAACCTTTCCCTTCTCCTCCTCCAAATGTCTCTCTGTCATTTCCACCTCACTTCTCTGCCTTCATCTTCTTTTGAAACCCAGAGGGCACTCTCTGGCAAGATGACCATATTTATGGCATCAGTGACAGCGGAAAGGTAGTTGTTCATAATCAATCATCTGGGTATAGGTTAAAACCTTATATTTGAGATGATTTTCCTCGGCAAACCCTTCTCTTGGGTTTAAAATTACTAGAATTATTGCTAATCTTGTGTCCCTAGTATGCAGGAAAGACATGTCAACTTCCAAGAACTGTCCCAATGTATTTCCAATTGCTCTGAAGATCGACTCCGTCCAAAAGTGTGGAGGTAAAGCCAGAAGCCTCACCCATACTAGAATCTCATCCACCTTCTCTCTTTGAGCATCAAATAAAGGATTCCATCTTTTAAATAAAATTGGGCTTTTCTCGAAGCTCTAATTACAATAAAAAACCCATTCAAGGGTTTCACCCTTTGTGAATTTAATCATGAACCATCCCATGGCTAGGGTTGATACCTCAAAATATTGGTCAGGTGACTCCTTCTAATTCTTAGCAATCCATGCCTTGATGTAATTTGCTGAATACTTTTTTCCTTTAGCCCTCCCAACCAACATAACTTCTGCTGCCTCCATTGCTTCGTCGATTTGCAGGTCGACTCTTAGAACCAGATTTGGGGTAATCTCTTTTTTCTTGATAAAATTATTTTTCTTTCACTTCTCCCCTGTATTCCTATTCCTCCCCCTTTCCCCAGTCCCTGATAAGGTTTCCTCCGCATTGGTACCTACTACATGGAGCGGCTCTAAATTCCCCTCTTCCCAGTTGCTTTTGTGGCCGGATAATAATCCTTCCTCTGTCCTACCCTCCTCTCCCACAGGGTGAGGTATCTTCCTCGCTTCTCGATAGCGTTCTACCTGTTTAAACCCTTCCCGCTCCGTCGAGAGGAACGAAACAAAATCTCCTCCTTGCTGCTCACTGCTAGCCCCCACCCCGGTCTCTGAAAGCTTCCGAAAACTTCTCAATCCCTCCAACCATCCATTTTCCCCTAGAACCTCCGGGAAGAGACTTCCTTCTTGGCAGAAAGACTCATCGATCAGCAAATGCAGAGGAATCCTACATGCAGTAGTATTGTCCTGCTGTTTCCCCTTATTGTTTTTGACGGCCCTAAATCTTCCACCAGAAAGGATTTCAATCCCTCTTGTCCCTTAATCCCACAACTAATGAAATATATTCTAGTCCTCCTGAGAAGAAAACTTGTTCTTTGAAAAAACTAGATGACATGTTACTTACTTTATTCCCTCCTGCTTCTTTCGATGTGGCATGTCAATGAAAATAACTCTTCCTGCCTCCCCTCTGGTTCCTTGACTATTCCCCAACGCTCTTTTTTTGTGATGCATAAAATTTCCTCCATAGGCCCTAAATCTCTTCCCTGTCTCCATCCCTCCCCTGATACTCACCTCTTCCCGCCTGGTAGCTCAGCTGGATGAATGTATTTCTCTATATTCTGCTCCATGACTTCCAATCCCCACACCGATAGAATGTCTCCAGGTTCGGGATCCAGATCAACAGAGTCCTGTTGTTTGACCATGGTTTCTCCCCATGTCTGTTGTTTGGAATCTCCCCAAGAAAAGGTAAATGTTATCTACTTCTGCAGGCGCATGCAGTCGCTTACTGTCGGCAGCACAGAGCAAAACAAATAGTAAAATAAAACCAACCTCCATCTTCCTTTCTCCCTATACCCTCGTTTACCATCATCATCATTCTCGATGCAGCCAATCCTAGTGACAGTTACTGTCTAGCTACCCTCCATGTCCTGATAGCTACCTCCAGACGTCACGATCAACATTGCATACGGCCTCCCCTTTGTTGTCATTCCCCCTGCATCATCTCAGACCCTATCACCATTGTTAGGTTTCGATGATGGTTTCAATATTTTATTATGGTTCTTTAAATCATTTTTGGTTCTATGCTCGAGTTGGTTGATGTGGGATTCCTTAAGGCCCACCTTCCAACAGATCTTGTCCCATTGAATTCAACACCTTATCTGGGACCAAGATCAAAGATTATTTGGAGTGCCTTGGAACTTGCATACATCAATGGCCTATACACACACACACACATGGAACTAAACTCAATTACACTTCAAATGAAATATATATATGTGTCTGTGTGTGGAGTTAAACTCAATTAAACTTCAAATGGAATATATATGTGTGTGTGTGTGGAGTTAAACTCAATTAAAATTCAAATGGAATATATCTATGTGTGGGAGTTAAACACAATTAAACTTCAAAATAGGACTAAAAGTCAAGGATTAAGAGGAAGAGAGAGAAAAAGGCAATTAATTACGACGCAAGTTCTTCATTTTAAGCAACAAAGTAATAAAATATTTTTAACCATAAGAATTTTTTTATCTTCATTTGCTTTATATATATATATATATATATATAGTTGACATTGAAACATTTTAGTTATATGATCATTTAAATATTTTTTTATGACTTCCCCAATGGGCGTGCAAACGAGGGAGGAATCAGGGCTTCTTTGGAAACTGTGCTCTATTCTCAAGTGTCCTTATCTGGCTATGGCGTGGCAAAGAATAGTTGACAGGAGTTGGATTTCGAATCGAAGGTCTCAACATTATAAATGCACAATTAAGGTTGTAGGGCAGCAGAGGTATGTGTTGCGTGGGAGTGGAGGTGAGGATTCATCCTTAACCTTCTTCACCTAGTTTCATTTGGGGTTGGTGCACTTCTTGCTTGCATATTGGAGAGATTAGGCTTTCTTTTGAGCTTTCATCCATACTTTCAATTCCACTATTTCTGGATGGGTTTATAGCTAGTGTAGAGGTATTTCTTTTCCTTTTGCATATATTGTTTTTAAGTAGAACTCTTCCAGATAAATCACATCGATATTTTTTGGTCGACGCGTTTCAAACCCCTACTGAGGTTCACCATCTGTGTCTTGATGATAAACTTCGGTAGGGGTTCGAAACACATCGACCCAAAATTATCGATGTGTTTTATCTGGAAGAGTTCTACTTAAATCGTAAATCGCAAAAGCCTCCAAACTGAGATATTGTTTTTGTTTGCTGATAACATGTTTATATTACAATGCGCCATTGAACTTGGGAGGTTTATTGCTGTGTCTGTAACAATGTGGTATATTCAAAGGGTTTTGTTTGGTTGTATCTGGTTTACATTTCTAGAGTACTTTGAGTCTATGTATTGGGGCTTAAGTCAATTAATTCTAGTGTAATTCTATTTAGTTATTTTGGTTTTCACCTTGTTTGTGGCGTTGTGTGTTGTGGGCATCGGAATTGCTCTAGTCGTTAGTTTGGGTATTTGGAGCTTTCATGGTTTGATTTGGCTATGGGGAATTTGGTGTTTTATGTCTCTACATTTGGTGAATTTGGTCCTCTAGTTATCCAGATTATATCATTATATTTTTTTTTCATCCATATTGATGCTTTCATAGTGGAAAAAGTGGAGGAATCAGCTCACAAGACTGTTTTTTACCGGCGGAACCCAGTTTGGAAAAATAGGGTCTGAAACCTTGCGAAAGCGTTTTGAGGTATCAAACAATGTTTTTTGGGGGTATGTAACAACCCCTAGTTGATTTTCCATGTAAAAAATACAAGACCAAGGTCATGGGACACGTATTCTAGGTTGAATGGTGGGTATAACATCCTAGTGGGTGTCACTTTCAGTTTATTTATGGATAGGGAAATTGGCAAAGGTAAAGAGGCATTTATGGGCATTTTATTTATGAAAATAAAGGAATATAGAAGAAAAGGAAGGTGAAGAGACACATATTTGCACATTAAGGAAATTAGAGGAAAAATGGAGGAAAATGAAGAAAATAGAGGCCTCAATGATAAAAAGGCTTATGAGGATTACTTCACAGACTTTTATTAGTTCAATTTTGGAGCTCTCTTCCATTCTCTTCTGTTCTCTCATACTCTTGCACACTTATAGTATTCTTGGAGCACTTTGGCATACATTGGATTTGGAGAAAGAAGGAAAAGGAAAGCAGGAAAGCGCAAGGGAACAATTGGATCAACGACTACAGCTAGATTGCTTTGTAGGTAATAGGTTGCATCTATGATTTCCTGGTTGATTTATGGATGCATGGTATATGTATGTCATTATCTGGTTATGTGTTGTCATTGGCATAGGATTTGCATGGATTGATAGTAGTCTTATCCTTGCCTTGCCATTTCCTTAATAGCGATGGTGTTGTGGGTTTTTCCACTTCTTTTTTTTATTATTAGTGCTCAGGTTCCTTATGGTTGTGGGTTGGAACAAACACTTTGGAATCCCTAAAACAACTTGGGTTGAGTTATTAGTCCTGGAGCCTAGGTTGGGACAAACACTCTAGAGCCCTTGGTGCGTTGAGTTTCTAGTTCCTAGTGGACAAATGCCCCGGAGCCCTGGAAGGTTGTGGGTTGAGTTACTAGCTCTTGGAGCCCTAGACATGTTGGGCATAGAATGATCGGGTTGGTGTTAATGATGTCCGACCGTGAGGTGGAATCACTGGTTGGGGGTTGAGGTGGTTTGGCCTATGGAAGCTCTAGTTTGGTTTTTGTTTAGTTTATTCCATGAGATCCCACATTCATGCTTGGAATATGGCATGGGGTGATTGGCTAAAAGAGAGATTTGGTTCAACCCAATCTATGGTCGGGCGATATGTGGAAGTCCCTAACTTGGTATTTTCATATGTTAATAAGAGTTATTATTCTACTGTGATTCATGTATACTTGTAGTGATTATGTTGGTGATATTATGGCTGAGTTGTCATGGTTTCTATGTTGGTTATTTGCTAGTTATATGTTGGTTATGTGATGTACGTTATCTATGGATCTTGACATGTTTTGATGAATATATCAATGGTTTATGAATGCATGGAATAATAAGTGTTGTTTTAGTTATGTGGAGAGGTAATAGAGCCTTCTTGGTGATTCTCGGATGAATCTTAGACTATTATGATCATATATGCATTCATGACCTGTAGCTTACATGTTTTCCATGTGTTTGACGAAATGTCTAGTATGTTTTGGTCGGTCTAGGTCAATTTTATGACTCAAGTTTGTATGTTTAGCCTTGTTTTCATGTCATTTATGATTCTAAGAAGTTTTAGGAAGTTATGGGCAGCGGTCTGGAGGCTGACATGGAATTGTGGCTCAGATCTTGGGACCGCACCCTCTGAACTAGGAAAGTTGGGTCATAACTGCACTTAGGCAATGTTGTGCACGTGGTTGGAGGCCTATAACTACATGGAGTCCTTGTCATGCATGAGGTTAGGGGTTAGGTCCGTGAAAAATCAATTCCAACTCAGGGTTTTTTCATCAAAGGTTGTGGATTGACTTCTGGTTGACCTAGTGTCGTGAGGGTTGTTTGTGAGTTGTTAGTGTGTCGGTTTATAAGCCCCACTTCCTCAACTGGAGCTAGAAGATTGGGTCTTGTCATAATAACTCTTTGTCTCATGTTTACCCTAGCAAGCAAGGGAAATTGGATAAATGTGGGAGGATGTGGTTATAGGGTGGTATCAGAGTGCGCTCCATTCTCTTTGGGTGATGTCTGGTACATTTAGCCTGTCCAACTAAATGTATATAGTTATAAATGCATCGCAAGTTAGAGATGCATTGTGATGGTTATTATGTAGTTTGTGGCATCATGATGTTGTTGGTATGTTATGACCCTGATATGTAGGCCGAGATGGAGTAGGAGATGTTGATCATGAGAGCGAGGTTGCAGCACTGGACCTAGGGGTAAAAGCGGATCGTCATACATGTTTGTATGATGGGCATGTAGGTATGATGGTTAATGGTTGTCATATGCATTATGGTTATATACATGTCTATCATTCTATTGTTGTTGTGGTTACATGCATGATAGATGCTAGTTGATCAATGTGGTCATATGCACATGCGTCAGATAGTCATGAATGGTAGTAACTTGTTGTTATATGCATTGTGGTCATATGCATGATGATTATGTTCATTGCAACTAATATCTTGATTTTATATGTATCGTGCTAATTTGGATTGGATTGTGCAGATGGTTATGTTTATGATATTTAGGCATGAGTCAATATACTTGTGATATTGTGTCATACAAATCTGGACTGACAGTGCAGATGTGATAGCCTCCCATGAGATACATTGAGGTATGAATGTGATTATCTCGTCTATTTGGTTTATCTAACATGGTATGTTTACAGGTTGTTTGAATGTTTGGTTAATTGCATGATATGAGTATGTTTCTATAAGATTGCATGAAGGAATGATCTTGTTTTAGGACGGGTGTACTAGCACAATATGTGTTGAGACAATTGATATGTACTTGAGTGCAAGTGGGTGCTAGTTATAGTATTATGACTAATGACTGGGATTTGATTGCAAGTTATGACATGGTCATTGGTCTTGGTAAAGGCCGATTTCAAATTAATAGACATGATGTCTTGATCTTCGGAACATGTGACTGGCATGTGTGAATAGTTGCAAGGCAACATGCTTGGTATTAGCGCGACAAGGTAACAATTGATTTGTTTATATAACTAACAACTGGGTGATGTGATAACACATAATAAGACTCAATTGCAGCAAGGAAAAAGGTAAAAGAAATGAATTGGGTGAGAATTCCTTTGGCTATGTTTGGAAACCACAATTCCAAATGAATGAGTGCTTTGCATGAATACAGGAAGTCTTCTTAACCTTGATTTTGTCTAACATTATGTGGATATGTGCTATATTCATGAACATGTATTTGACAGGTATAACAACTGGTTTCTAGTTATGGTTGGATTCGTCAAGGAATTGGAGTCCCTTGAGAGATGATATATGTATGTGTTCAGTTACAGGTCAGTGTGTTAGGTACAACAAGGTAAGGTAACCGATATATTGTTATATTTATTTATACATTGACAACTGTGTGTTTATGTCAGTGTGTTATAGGGGATTTCCTAACAAAAGAGACTGCCATGAAATCTTGAAGAAGGCTTGGGTTGAGCTTTCCCTTGGAAGCATTGGGAACCCATCGGGATTGAGTCATGGTGTATGTTGCTAGTTTTGTGCTTTCGGTGCTTTTTTATTTGTTTGCACTTGATTTGCAGTTTTGATTATGTTTGGTGCATGGTCATGCCACTTTGTTTGTGGTGTCATATCGCTATTGGTTTTTCATGGCTTCTTTTTGTTTGTTTCTTGTTCTTTCCTTTTATGTTTTGAGGGCCTTGGCATTGGTTTGGGGAAAAGGAAAGTTAATGGAGTTCGGGGAAGAGATAAATGAAACCCAACATGTAATGTAAGACTTAGATGAAGTATGGTGCATGTATAAGGGCAACTGAAGGCAAGAATATGACAACTAGTTGGATTGGTTGGGTCCATTGGGATAAATGGACAATGGCAAGACAATCACGAGAAAGGTAATCAAAAGGTAAAGTAAATGGATGTGAGGCATCAGGTGGCCTGGTTATGTTGGGAACGATTGTGCTCAATGTTATGCATGCTCTACACGGATAAAGGGAGTTCTCTTAATCTTGACCTTATGATTATGTTGTGATCATGATTTTGTTGATGTCTATATATGTATACATGTATGTATGTATGTCGTTGTCTGACAGGATCATCAAAGATCATGATTGTTTTACGTTGATGTCTATATATGTATGTATGTATGTTGTTTTCTGATAGGGTTGTCAGGGATCATGCTTGTAGAAGAATGATTGCCTATGCAAGTGAATGGCATGAAAAGGTTCCCGGTTTATGAGGAATCAAGTGGGAAAGGTAGCCTGACAAATCTATAAGGTTAGTATCATGTAGATAATATTTGGTATTATGTGCTTACAACTATGCCTGTGTTTATGTTGTGGACAGGTAATGTTGAGGGATACATCAGTGGAATGAAAGCAGTGTAATTTGCGGCATGTTGGGACAAGCATGGATAATAGAAAGACACTAGAAGCAAGGTTGCATGGTAGAGACAGTGTGGACTTTGGATGTGCAGTACTACTATTCTATATGTTGTATAGGTTGTATATGCAGTGTTGTGTATATATGGTGTTGTGTACTTGTTGCATATGTGGTGTTGTGCATATATGGTGCTATGTACATGTATATGCAGTGTTGTGTACATATGGTGCAATGTATACATTGTACATGTGGTGTTGTGTACATGTTGTACATGTGGTGTTGTGTGCATGTGGTTTGTGTACACATTGTGCAGGTGGTGTTGTGCAGGTAGTGTTGTGTACATGTGATGTTGTGTACACATTGTGCAGGTGGTGCTATGTACATGTGTGTTGTGTATATGTTGTGCAGGTGGTACTGTGTACATTTTGTACATGTGGTGTTGTATACATGTTGTACATGTGGTATGTTGTACATGTTGTATTGTGTACATGTGGTATTGTGTTATGTGTATTGTGTAGTCGTTGTATTGTGACATGTATGTATTGTGTTGTACACTAGGTGTAGGTGTATGTGTTGTGTTGTACATAGGGTGTAGGTGTATGTGTTGTGTTGTACACAGGGTGTAGGTGTATATATTGTGTGTTACACCGTGTGTGGGTGTATGCATGTGATGTACACTGTGTGTATGTGTATGTGATTGAAGAGAAGAGAAGGCGTTGGGTGTTTGTCAGGTGTAGCAACCAATTCAATGTGTGTACAAAAAGGACAAAGAACAAAGGTAGAATCAAAGAACCGATTGAAAGATAAGTATTAGTATTTTAATTTAGTTTTAATTATGCATGTGATCTATGACTCCAATTTGTGATGGTTGTGTTTTGAGCTAACCAGATGTGATATGTTTATACATGATGATTTGATCAAAGAGCTAGTTTGACTTGTTGTGACAGGAAGTGACTAGAATTGCGGGTGTACCTTATTGATGGGTCACCAATGAAGTATTATTTAAATTTATTACAATTCCTTTAGAATCTAATGGCAATTATGTGCTTGGTATAGGAAAGCATGGAAAATTACCGGTTTGGGTGGTTGGAACTGGCTTAAGAATGTTAGTAGCAACATTGAAAGGAATTAGAACATTCAATAGTATGATGGTAAAGCATTCAGGAACAGGGACACTATGGGACATTGGTACCCAATAGTGTCCATTGATTGCCATGAGCATGCTATGACCGGTATGATGGTTTTGAGGCAAGGATATGCCTTGGTCTTTGGACCTTCTGATGCGAGGAAACCTTGCTAAGGGATGAATCACCCAAGGGACTATGTAGCAGAAAGGGGATGTCAGTGTAACTTATAAGGTGCATGACTGCATGGAAAGGGGTGATTGGATTGCCCGAGGGACTATGTAGCAGAGAAGGGAAGGTCAGGGAATGAATTTGTTTTCGGTCATTAGCATTTCCAGATGGAATTAGAAGCACATTGAGAGTGTGCCCTGCAACAATGAGTCGTTAACTGTTCATTGAGAGAACAAGTAGTAAAAGGATCGTAGCACTAGACATTGGATGTAGGCTTGACTTTGGTAGTGGATTATGGATTTCCTGGGAAGGAGGTGAATCCTGGTATTACTTTGAGCGTGGAGTTGTGAGCCTCTGGATTCCCTTGTTGACTGATGTGAGGACCATATCCTTTTATTTGCTGGTTAGAGCAAATGTGCATATGTATATGTGTATATTATTGTAAATACCATATCGAGTTGCCGTTATAAAGCTCCATAGACAATATGATTACTTTTTGGTTGAAGCAAATGTGCATGAGTATATATGTGCTTGTTATTGTAAACACTGTAATGAGTTATGTTATAAAGCTCTAGTAAATGGTATGATTGTCATGTTTTCAGTAATGGTTATTGTAAATATTGCAACGAGTTGTGTTATAAAGCTCCCTGGGAAGTATGTTTTGTTTTCAACAGTTTGTTGGTCATATGTGTTATAGAAAACCGAGGACGGTGTTCCCCCAAGGGGGAGGGGTTTGTAACAACCCCTAGTTGATTTTCCATGTAAAAAGTATAAGAACAAGGTCATGGGACATGTATTCCAAGCTGAATGGTTGGCAAAACATCCTAATGGGTGTCACTTTTGGTTTATTTATTACTAAGGAAATTGGCAAAGGCAAAGAGGCTTTTATTGACATTTTATTTATGAAAATAAATGAAAATAAGAGAAAAGGAAGGTGAAGGGACACAATTTTGCAAGCTAAGGAAATTAGAGGAAAAATGGAGGAAAATGAAGAAAATAGAGGCCTCAATGATAAAAAGGATTATGAGGATCAATTCAAAGACTTTTGTAAGATCAATTTTGGAGCTCTCTTCTATTCTCGCATACTCTTGCACACTTAGAGTATGCTTGGAGGACTTTGGTATACATTGGATTTGGAGAAAGAAGGAAAAACAAAGTAGTAAAGTGCAAGGGAACAAGTGGATCAACAACTACAACTAGATTTTTTTGCAGGTAATAGGTTGCATGTATGATTTTCTAGCTAATTTATGGGTGCACGGTATATGCATGTGGTTATATGGTTATGTGTTGTCATTGACATGGATATTTTCCTAGATTGACTTTGGTCTTAGCCTTGCCTTGCCATTTCCTGGATAGCCATGGCGTTGTGGGTTTTTCCACTTGTTGTTTTTTGATTGGTGCTCAGATTCCTTATGGTTGTGGGTTGGAACAAACACTTTGGAAGCCCTGGAACAACTTGGGTTGAGTTACTAGTCTTGGAGCCTAGGTTAGGACAAACACTCTAGAGCCCTTGGTGGGTTGAGTTACTAGTCCCTGGAGCTGGGATGGACAAATGTTTTGGAGCCCTGGAAGGTTGTGGGTTGATTTACTAGTTCTTGGAGCCCTGGACTACTTGGGTAGAGACCGATCTAGTTGGTGTTAGTGATGTCTGACCGCGAGGTGGATTCACTAGTTGAGGGTTAAGGTGGTTTGTCTTCGGGAAACCCTTGCTTTGTTTTTGTTTGGTTTATTCCATGAGATCCCACATTCATGCTTGGAATATGGTGCGGGGGTGATTGGATAAAAGAGAGATTTGGTTTAACTCAATCTATGGTCGGGTGGTACGTGGAAGTCCCTGACTTGGTTGGTATTTTCATATGTTAATAAGAGTTATTCTTATGTTGTCATTCATGTATACTTGTAGTGATTATGTTGGTAATATTATGGCTCAGTTTCCATGGTTTCTATTATGGTTATTTGCTGGTTATATGTTGGTTATATGATGTATGTTATCTATGGCTCTTGACATGCTTTGATGAATACATGAATGGTTGATGAATGCATATACTAATAAGTGTTGTTGCAGCTACGTGGAGAGGGCATAGAGCCTTCTTGGTGATTCTCAGATGAATCTCAGACTATCATGATCATATATGTATTCATGACATGTAGCTTACATGGTTTCCATGTGTTTGACGAAATTGTCTAGTATGTTATGGCCGGTCTCGGTCAAGTTTATGACACAATTTTGTATGTTTAGCCTTGTTGTCATGTAATTTATGATTTTGAGAAGTTTCAGGAAGTTCTGGGTAGTGTGTTGGAGGCTGACCTGGAATTGTGGCTTAGATATCGGGACCACACCCTATGAACTAGACAAGCTGGTTGACAATCGCACTCAGGTAGTGTTGTGCATGTGGTTGGAGGCCTATAACCGCATGGAATCCTTGTCATGCATGTGATGCGGGGTTAAGTAAGTGAACATTTAGTTCCAGCTCAAGGTTTTATCATTAGAGGTTCTGGACTGAATTTTGGGTGACCTAGTGCCCTAAGGGATGTATGTGAGTTTTTAATGTATCAGTTTGTAGGCCCCACTTCCTCAACTGGAGCTGGGAGGCCGGGTCATGTCATAGTAACTCTTTGTCTCATGTTTACCCTGGTAGGTTGCTGAAATTGGGTAAATGTGGGAAGAGGTGGTTATAGGGTAAAACTTTGCTACTTTAATGTGACACCTTTTTTCCATATCCTACACGTAGAGACCTTTCAAATGACGCAAGAATCACATCAATTGGAGTCCATATGTAAAAGTTATGCCACTCACAAGTTGACCTTCCTATTTTCACCACCATAATTCAAGAGGATGCCACGTCATCCCCAATTATTCATGAAAAATAGGCTAGCCACGTGATTATGATGTAGAAGTCTCTAGAATATTCTATATTGTAACTCTGGTTAAGAGTTGAGGTAGTCAAACCTAATCACTAGTCGGTTATCCGGTTGTGTTATAACCGAGACACTAGGAGGAAAAGGGGTTATGTTCTTTCGAGTACATTTGTTCCATAGCTGAGAAAAAATAGGCAAGAGGAATAGGAGATAGAGCAGAAAAAGAGAATTTGTTCACTGTAATGGCCCATGGGCCATAGGCCATACTTCTTTGTACTCGCAACCATATTTTCCATTTAGATAAAGAAAGCAGAGTGACCTCACCTTCCAGCTAGGTTTTTATCCCAAAAGGGTTTCCTAGAGCTTATCTTGTGTCAAATGTGTGCGTGAGCTTTTATTTCATTATTCTCTATTTTCTGCATAATTTTTATTTGCATGCATGCACTATTAACAATAAATCTACAAAATCCAGAAATCTAATAAAACTGTAATAGTATAGAATTTTAGATTTTAAATATGATATTATTAGATTTGTTGTGACAAATTGTCTAATGGAATATCCACGACAGTTTATGGATCATCTAGTGTGGCAATAGGGGGATGATGTGTTAGTCTTTAGGTTAGGGGTTTAAGGGTTGGTGTTCTGTCTATTTTCTTGTTTCTCAATTTGAGGTTCTCTTAGTGATTGTCTCTGTTGCTCCCTTGCTAATACTATCAAGCCTCCTTGCCAGATAATGATGAGTAGAATGGGTGGCATAGGTAATGTCAAGTTCAAAAGAATTCAACATTTTGTCTACGAATCAGTTGCAACTTTCTTTGATGTTGTTCCTCTTGAGATGAGGAAATAAATTTTATTGTTGGAGTCTAAAGAAATAGGGGAACACCCTTATCATTTTGATTCAGAGGTGGCAGGTGAAGATATGAAATGGGTTCCAGATTTGGGCAGATTCCAAAAAAGGTGACATCATTTCCTGCACTCTTTGGCTTTGCATCAACAAATGTACACACTGTTGCGTTTAATTCTTAGAGACAAGCAAGTTGAAAATAATAATGTATTCTCTGGGTTGGAGGACATCAAACGCATGCTATGAAAACAAATATTTTGTCTAGATAATGTAGACTCTCGATTGGTTTGGGTAGAAAGATTTTTGGTGTATGATTTAACTTTTGGTGACCTTACAGATCCCCCTAGTGATTCCACTGATCTATTGGTTGATAGAGCTCAAGATCTCACTATTATTTCATTTAATCAGGATTAGAAATTGGTCTCAAGTTTTTTGTCACTATTTTGATAATCTTGTTCTAGTGTTGTAGATGGCTTTCTTGTTTCTCACAACATGGGCTTGCTAGGTATGAGGTGGATTTTGTGGTCTTCCTAGATCTTTAACAGTTTTGGTGCGAGCAAAAATTTGAATCTCATCTATGATCATAGTTGGTGTTATGCAGGTTGTTTTTATAGCTCAAATTTGTTTGGAGCTTGTATGTCACAACAACACTTTGTTTTATACCTATGCTTTCTTTGTGCTATGCATCCTCAGATGGTTTTCAATTTCAACATGGACATCAGTAAATGATGCTTGGTTCAATGTGGACATGTTGTATATGGAATGGTTACTTTTTCTCACTGTTGGTGCGATTTTGGTCTACCTCATTGCACAATATATCTCATATTTGTTAGAATTTTGGTTATGCAATCTTCCCAAACATGGTACTTTGGCTGTGTGTTTTTTAGTAAAACTTTTATCTGTTGAATGATTCGTGGAGAAAAATGAGTGTTATAGTGTATTGGAGATGCCTCCGGCTCTCAACTCTAAGGGATATGGTATGAAATATCTTATTTTTTCTGGTGTAATCTTGGCTTGTTAGAAAACAATCTATTGTCTCATGTTGTCATGAGGAGAATTTTACTTCTTTGTCTCTGTATTTCTTGTTATCAAGACCATATAGATACACACACACACACAATTCCATATTAAACATTGAAGGAATTATAAATCCCTTTCATGTTTGAATTAAAAAAATACATGTATAAATATATATAGAGATGATATTCCATGGTTGTTGAAGTAAAGGGATGGAGGGCCTCTCTGCAACTAGGGTTTGGTCGCGTAAACCTGGGTACGACCGGTGATCGTAAGAGGTTGTGTCAGGATGTTAGATCAACATGTAAACAGGTATGAATATCATTGGACTTTGAGCATTTTCCCTCACATTCTCATTTCTAACCCTTTCCCCTCAAACATAAAATGGTGCTCCTGGAAGTTCAAGAGGCGAAGTGGAAAACAATGTGGGATTTACGGGTTTGCATAGTAACAAAAGGTTTTACTATGGAGAAGGATGGTAAAAGAGGAAGGGAAAGTTGAGTTGGAGCCAAATCCTTTGGACATCCTGGCAGTCTGGGACTAGAGCCCAATCAATGAAATCTAGCTAAGGTCACACCTCCATCTAAGCCTATCCCTATTCACATGGAGGAAAATAATGTTTCCCCGAATTCGGGAGGGTTTAATGTAGGCATCGCAACTGAAAAAAATTCAAGTGAAAGAACAACATAGTCACAAGAAAGTAGCATTATGGAAAAGGGAAACTTATTTCCAAAGTCAGAAACTCTCCAGCCAAAAAACTTTGTGGATGAATTAGTAAGTAAACCCCTACCGATGCCCTCTTCAATTGCCCAAAATCAAAATATTATTTTGATGGGGGGGGGGGGGGGGATGGAGGACATTGTGAAGAGTTGCGGTCTATGGGCAAGTAGTGGTGCTCAAAAGTCAATAGGTGAAGGGTTTGGGGAATGAATGCTTGTAGATGTTTTGGATGCATAATTTTTCTTGTAAGGGAAGGACTCTATTTCACATGGTCTATCGTAAACCCTAGGAAAAGGACTAGATATGGTTTCTGTAGTGGAAGCCGCTGGTGCAGGAGCACCTCGTGGTGAGCTGGGAGAAATCCCTTCCAAAAATGGAAATATAGGGTTTACAAGGACCCTCACACCAGATGTTGAAGGAAAGAGGCCAGATAATCCTCATGATTTTTTAATAAGCAACGGAATCATCCCTAACATTGGTGGTGATTTAGATCATACGATGGGGGTTCTCGGTTCCAATTCTCATGGCCTTTAAGCGCATGAGACAGACTCCCAGGAAGTGGCAACAAACCTTCAAAGAACGAACATGTAATTCTCTTTCCAGGGAACGATTAATGCCTGAGTGAGATAATCTATTGAGGTGAATATACTTGGTTTCCATACTCATAACCAAAATGGGATAGAGCAGGTCTTTAATTTGGAAGGGGAGCAGACTCGTAGAATTGAATCCAAGCACTAGAAAAACAAAGGCATCTAGAAGAAAACAAAGGATAATAATTTAGTGTTTGGGAAGGACATCCATCTTGACTCGGAAATGGTGGGCTTTGAACAAATACTAGTCAGGAGTGTTAAAAGAAAGTACTTCATGACCAAGGAAGTTATCGATTAGGTCAAGCAAACATGGAAGGGTTCATCGAATGGAGATGTAGAGGTAACAATTCTTGTTAGGGGATGGTTTATGTTGCGTTTTAAATCAGTTGAAGATATCTCGCAGGTTCTTGGGAAGAATTGGAGCATAGAAGCTTATCTGATCCTCCTCAAGAGGTGGAACCCTCTTTTTGATGCACACAGAGAAGGTTGGAAGTAGTCTCTATTTGGGTAAGACTACCTACCCTTCAACCCCAGATGTAAATTGAAGATGTCTTTATGGCAGTAGGAGATAAAATTGGAGAATTCCTAGAAGCTGATATGTATTTTCTAACTACAAAGACCAAAAGAGTGGCCAAGATACTGGTAAAGATTGATCCCAGGGAGGGTTTCTTCAAAAACCTCAAATTTTATTTCGATGGACTCACTCATGTTCAACAATTGGATTATGAAGAAATTTTGTTCAGATGCAATCATCATCACAGGATTGGACATTTGGTCAGAGATTCCCCAATGTAGTATAGAGGTCAAATAACACAAAGGATATCCCTCGAGGAACATGGAGGGAAGAGGGGCTCTTTGAAAAGAGGTAGTGTGTAAAATGAGGGGGAAGGGTTGGGTTTCTCCCCATCATCACAGGTGGCCAATTCACTTGTCCATGGTAGTGGAGAAGATGGTATGGAAGTCGAGGAGGATGAGCATTAGGAATCTTGAGCTAAGACAACGGTTATTGAACCGATACCTGAAGGAAACAAACAACCTCCAGTGCTTCCGAGTACTGTTTCTCCTCCAACTTCCTGTGCTCTTTCTCATGTTGTTGCTTTTGTTTCTTCTGTTTTGGGGCCTGCTCCCTCCAGGCCTATGACTTTTATCAATATATCGTTAGATAGGCCTTGTGCGCCTCTGGACAACATTATTACATCCATCCCTCCTTTAAACCCTATCTCAGAGCCAAGTTCAAGCATTGATTCCTTTCAGCAAACCTCAATTTCCTACAACCTTCGTCCTAGAATTCCTAAGGACTCCCTTGGATTTCAGTCAGGTGGTCTCGAGGAACTTTATGGAAATGTTATTTTTCTCAAAACTTGGGGTAGAAAATCCAACATCTCTAAGGCATAGTTGAAGGCACACTTGGACATAACCGATGTCAAACAAAAAACTCTAGTTGGGGTGCTTAGAGAAGTGCAGGCTTTTGTAAATGTTTCCCAATGTTAGCTATTTCTTTCAATTGCAGGGGTTTTTCTAGTACCCACAAGAAACTAGCTCTGAAAAGGCTCATATTTGCTTCTTCACCTTATATAATTATGCTTCACGAAACCTTAGGATCGGGGGAAAAATCTCTGAGTCCCTCAATAGAATGTTCATGGGCTGGTTTTTCTTCTCTTTGGATGCTAGAGGGAGATTAGGCGGGTTTCCTACAAGCTGCAACTTGAGTAAGTTTTGAATCTCAAAATATTCTAGCTCATAAATGGTCTTGGGAGCAGAGGTTTTTTCTGCATATCTATGTATGGAGATAACAATAATTAAAGTCTATGGTCCCTATCAAGATAGGGAATTTTTTTGGATCACCCTACTTACAAATTCATTTTTGAAGACAAGTAACTTGGTGATTAGGGGAGACATGAATTTTTTGCTTTGGGCGTCAGAGGTTTGGGGACCTCATGCCCATGTGGACCCCCGAATAGATTTCTTCTCTAGGAAATTGATAGAAAATAAGCTCATTGATATAAAATTGGTTAGATACAAGCCTACCTGGCGGAATAGAAGAATTGGAAATGCATTGGTGGCTAAGAGATTGGATAGATTCCTAATAAAGGAGGACCTAATAGATAAAATCTAATCATTTTGACAATGGATTGGGTCGGGTGGGGAATTTGATAACCATCATATTTTTTTAAAGTTAAAAAATGGGAGCTAAAAAACAAGAAGCCCATTTAAATTCAACTCCTCTTGGCTGATAGCTGAGAGTTATGTGAAACTTGTAAAAGATACGTGGGTTCCTTTTAATATGGGTGATCCGCATACAACATCCCAACAGTTCATGGATAATCTCAAAAGAGTAAAGTGAGCCTCTATACAGCGGGAAAAGCAAAAGAAGTTGAAGGATGAGGAAGATCTTAAAATGATAGAAATTGAACTGGAAAGTTGGAGAGCCCAGAAGTTGGAGGCTATGAATCATAGGAAGCAAAGGGAAGGATATTATAAATGGAAGGGAGGATGTGAAGAATTATCCTAGATAAAGAAGAACAATGGAGACTTAAGAGCAGGGAAGTTTGGCTTAAAAGTGGGGAGGAGATCTCCAGATTCTTTCATAACTTTTCCAAGGGAAGGAAGAACGTAAATTCAATCTAGGAGATGTAGAGAGTTGATAGAAGCAAAGCCAAGACTTTTGAAGAAATTGCGGCATTAGGGAAGGACTTTTTCAAGAACCTCTTTAAAGCACCAGAAGAGGCTTCAATTGAAAAAGTGATAAGAATTGCCTATTTCTTCCCCAAATTTGCAGAGGAGGAGGAAAATCATTCCTTGATAGCCTCGATCTCTAAGGGGGAGTTGAAGGCTATCCTCAAAGCTATGCAGAATGATAAGAGTCTAGATCAAGACTAATGAACTTTGGAATTATCAGGGATTTTTCAAATTGAATTGTGATGACGTACTCAAAGTGGCAAAAGAGTCTCAATAAAGGGGTGTTATTCACAAGTATTTCAACATAACTTTTGTGTCTCTAATTCCAAAAGTAGATGATCCTGTCTTTTGAAGAGTATAGACAAATTTCATTATGTAAATGAATCTATAAGATCATTGCCAAAATAATCGTTGTCAGACTTCATCCCATCCTATCAAGAAACCTCTCAAGAGAACAATTTAGCTTCTTAGATGGACACCAAATCCATGAACCCATTGGTGTATCCCAAGAAGGTATGCACAATATTAAGATTTATAACATGAAAAGTATCATAGCTAAAATTGAGCCTATGATAGAATTAGTTGGATTTATTTGAGAATGCTTATGACTAATTTGGGGTTTTAAATTTTGTTCATAAATTAGGTTATGGGGTGTATCACTAATGTACCATTTGCAGTCCTCATAAATGGATCAATGTCTCCCTTCTTTCACTCTCAGAGAGGGTTGAGACAAGTGTGTCCATTGTCACCACTCCTCTTCATGTTATCATCTAAAGGTCTTAGTAGAATATTATTAGTAGCCAAGAGGAGAGGGGACTTGCAGGGTATAGAAGTTGCATCCAATATTTTCATCACTCACCTTCTCTTTGTCAATGATATCTTGTTATTTAGTAATGGATCTAGGAAGGACCTAGACTGTATAAAGAATTCCTTAGCGCTCTTCCAAAAAGCAACAAGGATGACTCTAAACGAAAGGAAATCATCCATCTCCTATGAAGGCTTCTCCCAAAGAGAAATCAGAGGCATCCAACGATACCTTCCTTTTGAAGAAAGCTCAATTAAGGAAATATTTAAATACTCAATCTTCCACTTGAAGGCAAATGACTACAAGAAGGACGATTGAAGGTGGTTGCTAGCTAAGGTTGAAAAAAGAATCAAGCATTGGAGCTTCAAATGGTTGTCTAGAGCAAGCCATCTAGTGTTGATAAAATAAATGATCAAATCCATTCTTGTATATTGGGCAGCTCTCACATGGGTCCCGCAGGGAATTCTCCAAACTATCAGGAGGAAAAAACACTCCCATGGGTCACATGGGATAAGATCGTTATGCTGAAAGCATGGGGTGGATGGGGCCTAAAAGATATTTCAACTTTTGCCACGTCTTTATCAGTGAAATCAAGTTGGAGGCTAATAAAAACAGACAAAATCTAGACTATTGTGGTTTACATGAAGTGCATTTTCCTTCTCACACTGGATGAATGGATTCCAAAACATTTAAAAAGGACACCAAACTCCTCGGTCATACGGAAGGCAATAATGGACGCTTTCATTGTAGTTGGTTCAAGGTTGGCATGGAATGTCGGAAATGGAGGAAAACTAAGAGTGGGTTTGGACCCTTGGGTAAAGGGACATGAAAAAGTCTGCCTCCTTCAATGGTGAACAAGTTGAACGAGCAAGGAATTATTTTTGTAAATCAGGCCATAGATAACCAAAGAACCACTTTCTAGGCCCAAGGATGGATGAATGTAGATCAACTTCAGCTTAATGATGATTTTGCAGTTTATTGGCAAGAATATGTAACTACTTGCGGAGGTCCCACATCAGAATAGGAGACCGTGAAGATGAGATTAAATGGATACATGCGCCCTCAGGAAATTATTTCCCAAAATTCAGATATCGGTTCCAATTCGGAAGGTAGTTACAAGTAAACCAAGAGTGGTTGTGGAAGCAGATCTGAAAATTGATTGCCCAACCATGGCTAGGTTGTTTGTCTGGTGTCTCATCAGAAATAGAGCTCCAACTTTGGAAAATATTCAAAGAAGATGAAAAATAGGCCTGGGATGGTGCATACTATGTAAAAATGTTGAATGGAAATGGTAGATCACTTGTTTTTGTTTTGTTCTTTTACTTTGAGTATATTGGAAAGGGCAAATAGGATTTGGGAGTTAACTTGGAGTAGAGAGGAAATAATTCGAGGAGTCTTGTAAATCATGGTGGGATTTAGCATGGGAAAAATTGCACAAAAACATCCCTCCAGTTTTATACTAGGGATTATGGTTAGCCAGGAACAAGGAAATTTTCAGGGATCAGGTCTTGGCACCAATCCTCATTGCATCAAAAATTACAAGGATATACTCTTTAATGCCAGTGAAGGAATAAAGCTCATTCTCTAGGGTGTTAGTGGTTGAGGATATAAACTATGAAATCCCTTGGTCCTATTTTGACGAAGCACGTGATGAACTAGAAAGGTGCAGTGGAGGGCTAGTTCTTCATCTCAACAGGTCTCATTACCTAAAATAAAAAATAGTTTTGGGAAGGGGGACAAATAACTTTGCAAAGATTCCATCCTTGAAATTACTTCTATGTTGGGCTCTGGAGATGGAATGCAACTCTTTACAAGTCATTGGAGACTCTCTAAATGTGATAAATTGGTTCAATGTTGTCCAAAGATGCCACAACCCTAGTTTGATGCCTATTTAGAAGAAATTATTAAGATAAAATCATCTTTTGATTTTGTTTTCTTGTTGTCATATATACAAGGAACACAATGCAAATGCAAATACCTTATCTAAAGAGGGTGCCAGACAAGATCAAGGCTTTTGACAGATTAATGAATCCATAGAAGGGACAAAACACACTTATCAACACTGGTCTTTCTTGGACATTTGATGATATCCATAATTCCTATTTCATCTATGTCGCTTTTTGGTTTTTTTGACATATCTTTTTAGACTGCAATCTATTTATATATTGTTGCAGAGTAGCACACACTACTCAAGTCATATGTATAGACTAGCCTATTAGCTCTTCTATGACTACTAGACAAAGTGATCTTTTTGTGATTGTTTAGGTTGGAGGTTTAATTTCTTAAAGCCCAGAGTTGATTTATGCTCTATCTGTTGTCGAATGGTGAAATGCTTCAAGCGTGTACTCATGTAACTTTTTATAAGTCTTAATAAAAGGTTACAATTTTTCTACAAAAAAAAAAGAAAAATAAGAGATCACATTCCATAGATATATGCTTTTATTGCTTTTACTTTTTAATATGAGAAATGCATGTACTTAAAAATATATTAAGAACCAAAAAATTAATAGTAATATAATTCAATGACAATGTTGAATAAAAAATATTTCAATGTCAACTATGTATGTGACAAAATTAATACATAGAACAATTGATAAGGAAAAAAATGGTATAGTTAAAACACTTTATTAGTCCATTTCTCAAAATGAAGGAGATGTGTAATTGATTTAAAAATATATTAATAAGAAAAAAAACATTTTAATGTGGATGATGTGGACATAAAGAAAACATATCAATGCCCATGTTGAGCAAAATATTTCAATGTCAACTATGTCCATAACATACAAAGCAATTATCCCTTATGGAGGTGTTGTGGTAAAAACACAACCCCCCCATTATTGATGTGTTTACTTCAAATAATGGGGACCCTTCGTATAAATTTTTTGGCTAAACACCTTTTAAGATTTTTATGTAGTTGATTATCCTACGCTTTTGTTAATTTTTCATTTTCTTTGGATTCTTGTTTCGATTGCTTTGTTAAAATCGATTTTTTATAAGCTTCCCATTGACGCTTGTTTCGCCTCATTTGGTCAACTGGTTTGAAAATGGTACTCCGTTGAAGTCTCATAATTTATCTAGCCTGGGTTAAAATTACATATTGCATTTTGTAAATAAATTAGTTCAATAATGAATTTATTTTAAATATTAACCCCTAGTGAGTTTTACTAACATTTTTCCATTTTTACTTAAGCAGCCAAATTATTAAGCATTGAGATTTAAGAAATTTACTCCAATTTCCAAATCAATTATTAATCTTAAAAAACCCATAATATCCAAGTGGCTGTAGTTTATTTTTATTCTTTCTATTTATTTTCCAAGTGGCTGTAGTTTAGAAACTAAAATTCATAAAATAAAACCAAAATAAAGTTGATATTTAATGTTAAATTTTAAATTAATTAATAATTAATTTAATTAAAATAAAATTCAATACATAAAATATCAATATAATAAAAAATATATAATAAAATTTTTTGATCGCATCAGAGGCTTTGATTGCATTGAGAGTTTTCAAGTGACACATATTTAAAAACCCCGATGGACTCAATCCTCCCGATCCCGATCATAAAAAAGTGCATGCATCGCATCGGGGGTTTTTCACTTGACACAAGTTTGAAAACCCCAATAGCCCTCATTCTCCCGATCCTATTTGCCGATAAGCATAAGTCAAAGGGGCATTCAAAGTTTTATAACAAATACGATTTTGGTTTAAGATTTGAATTCACTCATACGTATGAGTGAAGTAGAGTGGAATGGTAATTTAGTTATGATATAATATATTAAAGTAGTGATTTATTATTTTAAATTAATTAATATATAATATTTAATTAATTTAATTAAATTAAAATTTAAATATCATTTAAATTAATATTAATTAGTTATTGATTAGATTAAACTTGTTTATAAATAGTTAATTAGATATCAGTTAGTTAGATTAATAAATAGTTTATTAATAATTAGTTTAGTTTATGTTGTGCTTTACAACAATCCCCATTTCTTATCATTATTTCTTTAGAAAAACTATCATATGAAATGGGTCCCTTTTAGTTTTGATTGGTATCAATATTGTATTGTTCAAAAAGGTCCGAAAACAAAATGAAAAACATTATGAAAACTTTTCGATAAACCCATTTTGATCATAATAATACAAATAATCAATCTTTTATCATTGCGATAAAGCGATCGCAAGATCGCATATCGCAATGACATAGGGAGCATAAGTTAATGGCCCATTGGTTTTCGCCGATGCGATATCGCTATCGGCAATATTCTATGCATGTTCTTAAAGCGCCCCAGGCCATTCACCCCGATGCGATGCGATTTCGCTATCGGCGATCGACGGTATGCTATCCATATTTTCATAGAGCACCCATACTCCCGATGCGATGCGATATCGCTATCGGCGATCGGGGATTTCAAAAAGTGTCAACATAAGGAGTTAAGATTTCCCCGACGCCCGATTGCGATAAAGCCAAAAGCGCAGATTTCAAAAAAGCCGTTAAGGCAGAGGGATATTACAATCAATTCATATTAAAAGCTTGATCTGTCGAACAGTGATTTACCTGCGCTCAACTGCCAAAACATCCAAGGCACGCTTAAACGAATCATTCGGCCGATTAATGATATGATGGGCATTTAAAGGATTGGCAGGTTTAAACGGCCATTTAATGTAATAATAAGTCCTGAAATCTTCCCATAGATTGTATTCGCGGCCATTTTAAAAGCTAATCCCTCACCACGCATTGATCAATTTATCTTTCTCATATTGGGTTTTCATTGCCAATTCTCTGTGTTACGTTCATTTTCACTTCTGTGCAGAATTCATCCAAAGAAGAAAACTCAAGCAGAATGGGGAAGAAATCTAAGAAAACCACAGTCGCTTCCGTTGCGCCAGCCACAGGACAAGCCGTCGCTGATCCAACAAACAAAAAGAAAGGATTGATATCTGATACTACATGTTCTGGTCTCGGCAGAACTACTTGGCAAAGTACCTACAATCTGATTGAAGTCGAAGAACCTAAAGTGACAACAGTACAAGCTTCTGCAGATTCAACTCGGAAATCTGATGGTACTTTAAAAGACCTGGCTGACTCCTTCCTTCATCGGATAGCAGCTCGGGAGCAAATTCTCCCATATACAGATGTAGTGCGATGGGCAATTGAGGAAATCCCGATCATGGACAGAACCTTCTGCACCAGAGACGGGAGAATTTTCGGGTCATTCAAGGCTGATGATTTAAGGCAAATGTATCATTTTCCTGAGCCAGAGAAGAAGTACAACAAGGCATTTTTGGAGAAATTCCGAAAAGAGAATGAAGTGGAATCCGAACCCATCCGGGATTGGAGACAAAATCCAGCAAAACACAAACATGAATCTTCCGGTAAGTACTCGGTTGATTCCCTATGTTCTCCTTATTGTTATGCTGGAATAATGATGTGTAGATTGTGGGGGTTGCACGACTCTTCTAATTTCACTATAGAAATGGTTCCCTTGATGGAAGCGGCGTGTAACAGTGAAATAATGGATTGGGCCACTATTCTCTCAGATAAACTAGCAACAGCTGTTCTTGAGTTTAGAAATAAGACCCGCGTTACTGAAAGGCTAATTCCCCCATTCTATTACAGTGCCTATATTTTAGATACCTTGTGTTTTAATTCTGAATTTCCTGTGCTCGGCTGGAGGTGGACGCCACAAGACCCCATGCCTATTCACATATACCATCAGAAATTATGGAAATCCTCTTATAAGCACCATTTATACCAAGTCTGCAATGGCTTTATGTTACCTATTCATTATTCTATTTTTGATAAACCTGCTCCCAAGATTTCCTACCAAGCTGGGATTGATTTAACATCAGTAGGAAGATGGTTCGGGGAGGAAAAGTTCACTTATATAAGAGTTTTCGGTAGCCAAGCCGAACCTCACGTCCTTCCTTTGTACATACCTGATAAACTGCTGGCGAGGGAAATAGCTTACCAGATCATTGCTGAGAGTGTTACACAGACTCTCAAGAAAAATAAGAAGCAGGGCTGGCCCTCTTTTCCTTTGAGATGCGGTGTCTATACCTTGCATGATCTCAAACATGCAGAGAAAGAAGCTACAAAGATGAAATCATTAACTCTAGCAACTCTCCCTAATAGGCAATTTGATCCCAACAAAGTCGCCTATAATGCACTCGAACAGGCCAAATTGTCAAAATTTGATCATAAAGAAGATATGTTTGATGACCTGTTCTCCTCAGCTGAGTCAATAATGCAGGTTAAGGCATTTGCCAGAATGAAATATCAAGATGAAGGGTTGGTTGAATTTAACAGACTTAGAGAATAGAGGTTGCAAACTCTGCCTCTAGATCTATTAGCAACAACCCCAACAACATCGTCAAGCGAGCCTGAACGGCAACAGTCAAAGGAACCTCCGGTTACAACAATAGAACTAGAAAAGCCACAGGAGGAAACTCAGACTAAAGAGCAGGAGAAAGTGCGGGAGGAGACCCAGATTAAAGAGCAGAAACAGACCAACATTGAAGTAAATGTGGATACTCATATTGCCCCAAAATTGCTCCAGGAATGGCAGCAATTTGATTCTATTATCAGTGGTCTGGAATGTTCAAAGGACACCGAAACTTCGAAAGCAGCAGACACACAGGAAACCACTTCACAACAGGTTCAAAGTGGAACCAGCGGCCCACCCATTTCAAAAGAAGTAGAAATAATACCAAAGGACCCCTCCGATCAAATCATTTTGCAGGTAGAAGAGATTCCTCCCTTGGATGTCTTCTACAGCCCAAGGCATAAAGCTGTAGTAAAACGACAGAGGAAGAGAAGAAGGATTGATCAACCTTCCCTTTTCCCAGAACAGACGGTCACGGGCAATGTGGTTTGGAAGGAGGAATTTGACCCCTCTGATGACCTAACAACACTGTCACAATATGCTGGAGCCTATTCGGCAGCAACAATAGATAAGGCATCAGAGGTGAGTCTTTTACTGAAAAAAAAAGACCAGGAAATATTCTTATTACAGGCACAGCTAACTGAAGCAAAGCAGAAAGCGGAGCAGGCAGAACAACAATTGTTGACACAACAGCAAGTAAACAATCAACTAACTCAACAATTGCAGGCGGAAAAACAAAGGATTGACCACAGTGCAATCCAAAAGCAGAAAGAATTGTCAGAGGCCTTGGCGCAATTGAAGGCAGCAAATGAGAAAATGCTGAAAACAAAAGATGAGCAAATTGCTCAACTATCAGCACAACTTGAGAAGACAAAGGGCATTCCACAAGTAACTGAATTCAAAGTAGAAGCACTACAGATAAATACTGCATTGATAGCCCAAATTAAGCTTCTATGTCAACAAATCGCCCAGGCAGAGCCACTATGTGAATTAACGGCATCCATAAGTGATAAAGTAGAAAAGGCTAGGACGGAATTGGATCAAGCTGAAGAAATGATAGCTGTATTTCTTGACTGGTAAGATACTGATCAAGGACAAGCGACGAATTTACCAAGAATTTTAGAGTCACATAAAGATATACTCTTTACAGAATGGCAGTCCCAGTTAATGAAAGCAGAGAGGTCAGTTTCAAGATGCAAATCAACTTCAAGCAATTTGGTTGAATTAGTTAATAACACTCTCTACTTATCAAACATGATTTCCCAATGCACACCAGGAAAATTGACAGCGATGAAAACATTGGAGCAGTCATGTTATCCAGATCTAGAGGAAAAGGGGAGATTAATTGCTGGAATTAACAGTTTAACGTGGGACACCTATTGGTTCTTCTTGGTAAAACCACACACTCAAAGGGCCGCCCTCAAGTGCCTTACAGATGCAATCGAGTATATTATCCCTGATATTCAGGATGCCACCTATGCCGCCCAGCTCAGCTCTCGCCTCAACAGACCACCCGAAGTGGAGCCAATGCTTGCGATAAGTCAGCTCAGATTTAAAGGCAAACAACCTACTTGATGATTCATGCTGCCGACTGCCAGATCTGAGAAAAATATGATCAAAATCAATTGATACCAATTAAGTAGGATTTCAGTTTCGTAGATAGTTAGATTAATTAAGTATTTATAGACCCTTTCATTGTTTTGGAAAGGGTCGTAAAGTTTTGTACTTGACTTAAAGACTGAACTTGCACTATTGTGCTTCAGCCATATTCTTTTATGAAACTGGACCAGTTATTCTAATTTTGACAAGGAATCTTTTATGCAAATGTGCACTACTGTCTTTGTTTGAAAGTATTTCTGCGTTGAAGGAAGAATCTCAGATAGCGATTGATATTGGGAGTGTCTAGCAGCTCATATGGTACTATTATCTATGTCTGAATTCATTCTTTTCATATGAATTGTTATTTGATTACCTTTGCTATTATCGAATATATGTATGTGTTTTAACAACATTTCTTTATTCCTTCCACTATTGGATGTTTATGGGATGCCTTTCCTTTGATCATATATGTATCGATGATATATAAAGTGTAGAAATATTGCGTTGATCCCTTTGTTTAACGATTTAAGCAGAGTAATTCTTGAATGAATAAAAGTCCATGTTTATTGAATAGAGTCATCTACATGCCTGTTTATAAATATATATCATCAAGCGCTACACTTTAAAAGTTCAATATTTCCCGGGATTAGTAGTAGTTCTTTTATTTCGCCAATAGATCAAGTTATTCGCCTATCATTAGATTAGTCAACCAATCATTCATTCATCCCGTTTATCCATTACTGGGAAACTGGTCCCATTATCCCTAGTCGGAGCCACCATTCCAAACGGAAAAGGAGCTGTACTAAGGTCCGGACCGGGTGGTTATCCCCCAATGTTGATACAACGATTTTCTGGGCATCAACATTTTTGGCGCTAGAAGGAGGGCCTAAACTGTGAATGGCAAGCAAACCTAAATCTGCAGGCCATTCTAAGAGTAATTCTCCCTCCGTATCTCCTCGTACTTCCCAATTGCATGCTGGTTCTCCAGTATCCAAACAAGAAGAAGAGGAATCAACTACCACTGCTCAAATCCATCATACTCCAGAACAATTAAGTCTTGAATCCCCTGAAGTTCAGTCTCTTATCCACAAACTTCAGAGCTTCTCGATTTCACCACAAAAATCTGAGGTATCACAAAGCAGTGTGACTTCGCAGTTTAATCTACCTCATCCTCTCACCAGACTTCAGAGCGAAAAGCTCGATATTGAACCTACTGAGTTCCCTTTACCCAAAAGAAAAAGGCGAAGAAATATACTGAAGGATCTGACAGTGAAGAGCTTTCATCCACATCCTCCATCTCACCTTCCCCTGTGCGAAGTCAACCATCCACTCCCCCATTACATATTGTTGTCCATCAGGGATTAGGAGCTTTAACATCCCCATATGCTCAATCCGCAACATTATTTCCTTCCCAGACATTTGGAATTTCAACAATAGCATCATCTGCTACTGCTGTTATAATGGCAGATCCATGGACCAGGCCTGGTGCAGTCAACATGCCTGCACCATTGCATGCATTACCTGATGCTCCTGAAAAATGGCTACCCAAGTTTAACCCAGATGATGGGACCCAAGATGAGGAACATATTAATAACTTTATGTTGGCAGTCAACTTGAAAGGAGTGACAGAACAAGATGTTGTTGTTAGACTTTTCCCTTATACTTTGCAAGGATCAGCAGGATCCTGGTATTTTTCTTTACCCTCTGGTTCCATTACCAGTTGGAACACTTGCCAAGAAAAGTTTCTTACCAAGTATGGAGATGATAGGTCTTTGGCTACACTAATAAACGATCTCTCCAATCTTAGGATAGAGCATAGGGAACCAATTAAGGAATTTAATGCCCGATTCAATAAACTCTTGAATAAAATCCCAACGGCCTCCAAACCAAGTGAGCAAATCCGAAGCGAATGGTACATAACCGCCCTACCTGCCAATATAGCTATTTTTGTAGACAGGGTTGGCAAACCTACTTTAGCTGAAAACATGAAAGAAGCACTTGTTGTGGAGAAACGCATTAATGCTCTAGAAAAGAAAGCTGCTCTGGAAGACAGAAAAGCCAAAAAAGTTTCTTTTAAAGATGATTCAAGGAAGAAAACCCAAAAAGATCCATATGACATAGAGGGTCTGCAAAAGGTCCTCAAGACTTTGTCAAACGAAATGGTTGAAATCAAGAAACAGGTAGCCGAAACCTCAACCAAAAGACCCTTTAGAAATTATAAGAAAACTGAATCAAAACCACCAAATGTTATATCGAATGCAGATTCAGATCTTGAAGAAGGAGAAGAAGAAACAGCTACACCTACTGATGAAGAAGAGGAGATTGTTGAATGTCACGGAATGCGGGATTTCATACTGCCTAACTCCGATACCGATAATGAAGAAGAAGCGTTCCCTGTCACTACTAGGAGTAAAAGTACCTCCGAACCTGTTCAGGCAACTTCAAAGAAAAGGAGTGCAGGTGCTGCTACAACAAAGGAAAAAGTATCTACAAAGAAGCCACCTGCGACAGTTCCCCAAAACCAACCTTCAACCTCAAACACTCCTTCAACATCTAAAACTTTGGAAGTATCCGATTCAATGGATTACAATATTGTCGATGATATGAAGAAAACTAAGGCAAACATTACCATGTTTGAACTTAGCAAATTAAAACATCAGCAGAAATTGCTTCCCAAAGAATTAAATGCTGTTCCCACTTCACCTCTTCCCAGTGCTAAAGCTGCTAACGATACAGGTCAACCACCTTCTGGTATGGTTGAAGCTACTGATGCGGTCCTAATTGGAGATAGATCAAACTCTCATACTCCACCTTTCCTTCTAACCTATGAGATCTACAATAGAAACCTGCACAAATGTTTGATTGACTCAGGGGCATCATCTAACATAATGCCAGCTTCAGTTTGTTCCAAACTGAACATTGAACCCCAGAAGTCTGCTATTCATATTGTACAGTTGGACAGGACTAAAGTACAGGTTTTGGGAGAGATTAATTCCGTAACTATCAGGTTATCTGCTGATCCCAGAATAGTACAAAGGATTGATATCCTAATAGCCGATATACCTGAATTTTACGGTTTGATCTTGAGCAAGGATTGGTCTGAAAAACTACATGGGTATATTTCTACTGATTGGTCACATATGTGGCTTCCCTATAAGGGTAAGCCAAATCAAATAAGGATTGATCGAGAAAAACATATGACCCATACAGTTACTGAGTTTGAGCAAGAAAACCAACCAATAGCATTTAATAACAACATTTTGGGGAATTATTCATCAGAGTCATTCTTTGGCAACTTCGCTGCCCAGCCATCCCCTTTCTCAGTAAACCATTTTGCATCTCAGATTGAGAATTTTTCACAAACAGATAGGTCTAGATGTTTCAATGATACTGAGAAAACTGTAAATAAAATTGTTAATACTTCTTTATTTTGGTCGTTATATTTCGATGGGTCCAAATCTAGTGAGGGCTCAGGAGCAGGATTTATTTTGATTAACCCACAAGGGGAAAAAACAATGTTGTCCTGTAGGTTAGAATTTGAATGCACAAATAACACAACAGAGTATGAAGCCTTAGTCCAAGGGCTATATAAAGCCATCGGCCTCAAGGTCCAATATTTGAAAGTGTTCGGAGATTCTGAAATTATTATCAAACAGGTAAGGAATACAATTCATTGTCTTTCCACCCATCTCAAGCATTATCAATCGCTGACACAAGAACTTACCTCCCACTTTTTGGCATTCAATATTTCTCCTATTCCCAGATCTCAAAATTCGGCAGCTGACTTGCTAGCCAATGTTTCCTCCAAGCTCCTACCTTCCGAAGACTACAGCCCAGATAGATTTTCAGTAGAATTGCTTTTTAGGCCATCAATTCCTGACAATGTCACAAATTGGAGAGTATTCAACCATGATGAAGACATTTTGCAGTTCTTAACTTTCGAAAAGTCCTATGATGATCAAATCATCGAGGAAAATGAGCATGACCTTCAAATGAGAGGTAAAACTGAGGAAAATTCAATCCCTAAGCCTGTGGTAAAGCTATAGGATCTTTATGATATTAAAGACAGGTTTAAACCTGTGACTAATGCAAAGCTCCATATTTCTACCCTAAGGTTTGAGTTGATAAACCTTGGCACTGAGCAAACTCCTCAGAACATTAATTTAGGATTAGGACTTTCCTTGGAAGAGAAGGAGGCATTCATTAGACTGTTAAGGAAAAATAAACAGGTTTTTGCTGGGAAATATGATGATTTAAAGACATATGATACATCCATCATCCAGCATACCATTCCAATGCTTCCCGATCAGAAACCAATTCAGCAGAAGTTGAGAAAAATACATCCGAACTTAGAGAGTCAAATAAAATATGAACTTAACAAACTCTTGAAAGCTAAGATTATTTTTCCCGTTCGGCACTCAAACTGGGTCTCCAATATGGTGCCAGTCAGAAAGAAAAATGGCGACATTAGGATTTGTATTGATTTCAGAAATTTGAACAAGGCGAGCTTAAAAGACAATTTCCCATTACCTACCATGGAGCAGATACTCCAATCAGTAGCAGGCTCTGAGTTAATGTCCTTTCTAGACGGTTTCTCAGGATGTAACCAAGTTTTGGTCCATCTTGATGACTAGCTTAAAACCACATTCAGAACAAAATGGGGAACATATGCGTATCAGAAAATGCCTTTCGGACTTATTAATGCAGGAGCGACGTTCCAAAGAGCGATGGATATAGCTTTTAAAGGGTTGATTAATAGAACAGTAGTCGTCTATCTAGATGATATTACTGTATTTTCCAAAGAGAGGTCAAATCATTTGCATGATCTAAATCAAATTTTTCAACGCTGCAAAAGATATGGTATTTCTCTTAACCCTAAAAAATCTTTCTTTGCTCTTGACCAAGGAAAGCTCTTAGGCTTCATTGTGTCTAAAGATGGCATTTATATTGATCCTGACCGGATCAAAGAAATCTCTGAAATCCCTTTCCCTCATAATAAAAAATCCATGCAGTCATTTTTAGGCCAAATCAATTTTGTCAAAAGATTTGTTCCAGATTTTTCTCAAATTATTTTGCCACTTCAAACTATGATTAAGAAAAATTCAGTCTTTAAGTGGGGATCAGCAGAAAATGAAGCGTTTGATTTAATCAAGCAATCAATAATCAATGCCCCAGCCTTAAATGCTCCTAATTTTTCTAATCATTTTACATTGTATACTATCGCATCCACCTTGTCTTATGCAGCAGTACTCACGCAGCTCAATGATCACAATTTGGAAGCACCCATTTCATTCTATAGTTCAAATCTTCAGGGTGCTGAATTGAATTACTCCGAAGTAGAAAAACAAGCCTTTGCTGTATATAAAGCTGTCAAACATTACAGACCCTTCCTTTTAAAAACCCACACAAAAGTAATAGTTCCCTTTCCTGCGGTAAGGCAACTATTGATCCAAAAGGAGCTAGGTGAAAAAAGGGCAAATTGGGTTACAACACTTCAAGAATATGACTTAGAAATTAAACCAGCAAAGATTGTTAGAGGTCAAGGTTTTTGCAGGTTATTGGCAGGAGCATCCAACATTCCAGAATCAAGTGATACAGATCAAACCGAAGAAATTAACCAGATAAGTATTACTGATTCTGAGTCACAATATGCTGACTTAATCTTTTATTTGAAAAACGGATATGCACCTCCTAACCTGTCTTACAAAAACAAAAGGGCCATTAGATTGAAAGCAAAAATTTTTACAATTATTGATGATGTGCTTTTTAGGCAAAATTATGATTCAATCTTATTAAGGTGCCTAGAAAAACCTGAAGCACAAAAGGTTTTGCAGGAATTACATGATGGACCAACAGGAGGACATTTTGGAGCTGACACAACAGCCCATAAAATCATTCATGCTGGCTATTATTGGCCCACTCTGTTTAGAGATGCTCATGAATATGTAAGGAAATGCCAAAATTGTCAAACGTCTAGTGGAAGACAAAGAAAATCAGCTTTTCCTTTGCAGCCGGTCAACATTGAACAACCATTTGAGCAATGGGGATTGGATATCATTGGGGAAATTACTCCGCATTCTTCCAAACAGCATAAGTATATCCTTACTGCTACCGATTATTTTACTAAGTGGGTTGAAGCAATTCCTTTGAAGACAACAAATTCTGAGGCAATCATTGAATTCATAGATCAATTCATCATTACCAGGTTTGGTGTCCCAAATGCTCTTGTTTTTGATAACGCATCTTACTTCTCAGGCAATGCCATGTTTGATTTCGCTATTAAAAGAGGATTTAAATTAAAATATTCTGCTAATTACTATCCTCAGGGTAATGGTTTAGCAGAGTCTACAAATAAAAATCTGATTAAAATTATTAAGCGAACTATCGAGCAAAACCATAAAACATTGCACAAATCCTTAATATTCGCACTATGCGCTGATAGGATAACACAGAAGGCTTCTATAGGATCTTCTCCGTTTAACCTTGTGTATGGAAAAGAAGCAGTGATACCAACTAATCTTGTCCTTCCTTCCTTAGCCCTAGTTCAGTTTATTGAGGAAAGCCCTTCTTCTTCTATTCAATTTAGACATGACCAAATTCTAAAATTAGAAGAGGAAAGGGAAAAAGCCAAGGTTATTCATGCGAAACATCAGCAAATCATCAAGTCATCCTTTGATTCAGTCTCATCCGGTTCAAAACAATTTCAAGTCGGTGATTTAGTTCTGAAATGGGACAAAGCCCATGAGGACAAGGGAAAACACACCAAGTTCTAGAAGATGTGGCTTGGGCCATTTCAGATCTGTGAGAAGATAAGCCATTTGACCTTCATATTACAAGATTTATCAGGTTTGAGAGATTCTCTCCCTTTTAATGGCCTTATCTTAAAGAAATTCTTTAATTGAGGAGGTAACCCCTTCTCCTTTTTAGTTTAATAGAGTTTTGTAATTTGTAGGACCATTAGAAAATAAAGTTGTAAGGTATCTTCCATTGACCTTTGCTGTATTTAAAAGTTGCTCAACAGAGGTAGTGTGGATATTTACTTTTAAATAATAGAAGTCTTACATAAGAGAGATAATTTCTAGGAAACTAGGTATAGTTGCATTCCAAAATCACAATTCAATTTTTGTGAACCCTTCTCGAAGTTTAGAAGTATTGTAAATCATTTTATGTTTTCAGATTGGCCACAAAAGGGTTATCAATATCAAAACAGAAACTAATCCAACCTCAGCATCTTTAACTCTTACCTTGTCATCCATTTACTCTTAAGGAGAAAATTGTCCATCCCATTCACCAAAGATTATGGTTACTCAGAGTGTAATTCTAAAATATCTGATATTAAAGATAAGAGGTCTTATTACAAGCCTGCTTACCATGTTCATAGGGAAATAGTTTAACCGACATTACCAATACTGCATACCAAAATAGGGTAATGGCTTAGAATTATAAGACAAGGGGTCTCATCACGAGCCAGCTTGTTCGGTTAGATTACTACCAGTGAATGGCATTGTCAATAGCTGGCCACCAAACCAGGACAATGGCTTTTTATCTTAGCAATAACAGAAAATGAAAGGAAATACAAAATATGAAAACATGTTTTGAATTCATTCTGTTAATCACACTCTTAAGTGGATGGGACCATGGACAATAATATGGTTTAAAGGTATCCCTGTCGAAACTATGAACGTTTTCTGGCAGCAGAGGCTCTACCTATGACAAAGGAGTCAATTCTAAAAGATGATTTGGAAAGGTTCTCTGTTTTATCGTTATAAACCAATAAGCTCCAATTTAAAACTTAGAATGTATCTAATTTTAAACAAGAGAGGAAATTAACAAAGATAGTTTTATTTTATTTAGAATGCAAATATACCTAGTTATATTAGAATTTTTCCTTTAATGAGAACTCTATTTTGAAAAAGTTTAAGTATTTCCATACTTTTCAGAGATAACTGTTTCTTCCAGCGAATCGCCAATTGTTGTGCTTTACAACAACCCCCCATTTCTTATCATTATTTCTTTAGAAAAACTATCATATGAAATGGGTCCCTTTTAGTTTTGATTGGTATCAATATTGTATTGTTCAAAAAGGTCCGAAAACAAAATGAAAAACATTATGAAAACCTTTTCGATAAACCCATTTTGATCATAATAATACAAATAATCAATCTTTTATCATTGCGATAAAGCGATCGCAAGATCGCATATCGCAATGACATAGGGAGCATAAGTTAATGGCCCATTGGTTTTCGCCGATGCGATATCGCTATCGGCTATCGGCAATATTCTATGCATGTTCTTAAAGCGCCCCAGGCCATTCACCCCGATGCGATGCGATTTCGCTATCGGCGATCGGCGGTATGCTATCCATATTTTCATAGAGCGCCCATACTCCCGATGCGATGCGATATCGCTATCGGCGATCGGGGATTTCAAAAAGTGTCAACATAAGGAGTTAAGTTTTCCCTGACGCCCGATTGCGATAAAGCCAAAAGCGCAGATTTCAAAAAAGCCGTTAAGACAGAGGGATATTACGATCAATTCATATTAAAAGCTTGATCTGTCGAACAGTGATTTACCTGCGCTCAACCGCCAAAACATCCAAGGCACGCTTAAATGAATCATTCGGCCGATTAATGATATGATGGGCATTTAAAGGATTGGCAGGTTTAAACGGCCATTTAATGTAATAATAAGTCCTGAAATCTTCCCATAGATTGTATTCGCGGCCATTTTGAAAGCTAATCCCTCACTACACATTGATCAATTTATCTTTCTCATATTGGGTTTTCATTGCCAATTCTCTGTGTTACGTTCATTTTCACTTATGTGCAGAATTCATCCAAAGAAGAAAACTCAAGCAGAATGGGGAAGAAATCTAAGAAAACCACAGTCGCTTCCGTTGCGCCAGCCACAGGACAAGCCGTCGCTGATCCAACAAACAAAAAGAAAGGATTGATATCTGATACTACATGTTCTGGTCTTGGCAGAACTACTTGGCAAAGTACCTACAATCTGATTGAAGTCGAAGAACCTAAAGTGACAACAGTACAAGCTTCTGCAGATTCAACTCGGAAATCTGATGGTACTTTAAAAGACCTGGCTGATTCCTTCCTTCATCAGATAGCAGCTCGGGAGCAAATTCTCCCATATACAGATGTAGTGCGATGGACAATTGAGGAAATCCCGATCATGGACAGAACCTTCTGCACCAGAGATGGGAGAATTTTCGGGTCATTCAACGCTGATGATTTAAGGCAAATGTATCATTTGCCTGAGCCAGAGAAGAAGTACAACAAGGCATTTTTGGAGAAATTCCGAAAAGAGAATGAAGTGGAATCCGAACCCATCCAGGATTGGAGACAAAATCCAGCAAAACACAAACATGAATCTTCCGGTAAGTACTCGGTTGATTCCCTATGTTCTCCTTATTGTTATGCTGGAATAATGATGTGTAGATTGTGGGGGTTGCACGACTCTTCTAATTTCACTATAGAAATGGTTCCCTTGATGGAAGCGGCGTGTAACAGTGAAATAATGGATTGGGCCACTATTCTCTCACATAAACTAGCAACAGCTGTTCTTGAGTTTAGAAATAAGACCCGCGTTACTGAAAGGCTAATTCCCCCATTCTATTACAGTGCCTATATTTTAGATACCTTGTGTTTTAATTCTGAATTTCCTGTGCTCGGCTGGAGGTGGACGCCACAAGACCCCATGCCTATTCACATATACCATCAGAAATTATGGAAATCCTCTTATAAGCACCATTTATACCAAGTCTGCAATGGCTTTATGTTACCTATTCATTATTCTATTTTTGATAAACCCGCTCCCAAGATTTCCTACCAAGCTGGGATTGATTTAACATCAGTAGGAAGATGGTTCGGGGAGGAAAAGTTCACTTATATAAGAGTTTTCGGTAGCCAAGCCGAACCTCACGTCCTTGCTTTGTACATACCTGATAAACTGCTGGCGAGGGAAATAGCTTACCAGATCATTGCTGAGAGTGTTACACAGACTCTCAAGAAAAATAAGAAGCAGGGCTGGCCCTATTTTCCTTTGAGATGCGGTGTCTATACCTTGCATGATCTCAAACGTGCAGAGAAAGAAGCTACTAAGATGAAATCATTAACTCTAGCAACTCTCCCTAATAGGCAATTTGATCCCAACAAAGTCGCCTATAATGCACTCGAACAGGCCAAATTGTCAAAATTTGATCATAAAGAAGATATGTTTGATGACCTGTTCTCCTCAGCTGAGTCAATAATGCAGGTTAAGGCATTTGCCAGAATGAAATATCAAGATGAAGGGTTGGTTGAATTTAACAGACTTAGAGAACAGAGGTTGCAAACTCTGCCTCTAGATCTATTAGCAACAACCCCAACAACATCGTCAAGCGAGCCTGAACGGCAACAGTCAAAGGAACCTCCGGTTACAACAATAGAACCAGAAAAGCCACAGGAGGAAACTCAGACTAAAGAGCAGGAGAAAGTGCGGGAGGAGACCCAGATTAAAGAGCAGAAACAGACCAACATTGAAGTAAATGTGGATACTCATATTGACCCAAAATTGCTCTAGGAATGGCAGCAATTTGATTCTATTATCAGTGGTCTGGAATGTTCAAAGGACACCGAAACTTCTAAAGTAGCAGACACATAGGAAACCACTTCACAACAGGTTCAAAGTGGAACCAGTAGCCCACCCATTTCAAAAGAAGTAGAAATAATACCAAAGGACCCCTCCGATCAAATCATTTTGCAGGTAGAAGAGATTCCTCCCTTGGATGTCTTCTACAGCCCAAGACATAAAGATGTAGTAAAACGACAGAGGAAGAGAAGAAGGACTGATCAACCTTCCCTTTTCCCAGAACAGACGGTCACGGACAATGTGGTTTGGAAGGAGGAATTTGACCCCTCTGATGACTTGACAAAACTGTCACAATATGCTGGAGCCTATTCGGCAGCAACAATAGATAAGGCATCAGAGGTGAGTCTTTTACTGAAAACAAAAGACCAGGAAATCTTCTTATTACAAGCACAGCTAAGTGAAGCAAAGCAAAAAGTGGAGCAGGCAGAACAGCAATTGTTGACACAACAGCAAGTAAACAATCAACTAACTCAACAATTGCAGGCGGAAAAACAAAGGATTGACCACAGTGCAATCCAAAAGCAGAAAGAATTGTCAGAGGCCTTGGCGCAATTGAAGGCAACAAATGAGAAAATGCTGAAAACAAAAGATGAGCAAATTGCTCAACTATCAGCACAGCTTGAGAAGACAAAGGGCATTCCACAAGTAACTGAATTCAGAGTAGAAGCACTACAGATAAATACTGCATTGATAGCCCAAATTAAGCTTCTATGTCAACAAATCGCCCAGGCAGAGCCACTATGTGAATTAACGGCATCCATAAGTGATAAAGTAGAAAAGGCTAGGACGGAATTGGATCAAGCTGAAGAAATGATAGTTGCATTTCTTGACTGGCAAGATACTGATCAAGGACAAGCGGCGAATTTACCAAGAATTTTAGAGTCACATAAAGATATACTCTTTACAGAATGGCAGTCCCAGTTAATGAAAGCAGAGAGGGCAGTTTCAAGATGCAAATCAACTTCAAGCAATTTGGTTGAATTAGTTAATAACACTCTCCACTTATCAAACATGATTTCCCAATGCACACCAGGAAAATTGACAGCGATGAAAACATTGGAGCAGTCATGTTATCCAGATCTAGAGGAAAAGGGGAGATTAATTGCTGGAATTAACAGTTTAACGTGGGACACCTATTGGTTCTTCTTGGTAAAACCACACACTCAAAGGGCCGCCCTCAAGTGCCTTACAGATGCAATCGGGTATATTATCCCCGATATTCAGGATGCCACCTATGCCGCCCAGCTCAGCTCTCGCCTCAACAGACCACCCGAAGTGGAGCCAATGCTTGCGATAAGTCAGCTCAGATTTAAAGGCAAACAACCTACTTGATGATTCATGCTGCCGACTGCCAGATCTGAGAAAAATATGATCAAAATCAATTGATACCAATTAAGTAGGATTTCAGTTTCGTAGATAGTTAGATTAATTAAGTATTTATAGACCCTTTCATTGTTTTGGAAAGGGTCGTAAAGTTTTGTACTTGACTTAAAGACTGAACTTGCACTATTGTGCTTCAGCCATATTCTTTTATGAAACTGGACCAGTTATTCTAATTTTGACAAGGAAGCTTTTATGCAAATGTGCACTACTGTCTTTGTTTGAAAGTATTTCTGCGTTGAAGGAAGAATCTCAGATAGCGATTGATATTGGGAGTGTCTAGAAGCTCATATGGTACTATTATCTATGTCTGAATTCATTCTTTTCATATGAATTTTTATTTGATTACCTTTGCTATTATCGAATATATGTATGTGTTTTAACAGCATTTCTTTATTCCTTCCACTATTGGATGTTTATGGGATGCCTTTCCTTTGATCATATATGTATCGATGATATATAAAGTGTAGCAATATTGCGCTGATCCCTTTGTTTAACGATTTAAGCAGAGTAATTCTTGAATGAATAAAAGTCCATGTTTATTGAATAGAGTCATCTACATGCCTGTTTATAAATATAGATCATCAGGCGCTACACTTTAAAAGTTCAATATTTCCCAGGATTAGTAGTAGTTCTTTTATTTCGCCAATAGATCAAGTTATTCGCCTATCATTAGATTAGTCAACCAATCATTCATTCATCCCGTTTATCCATTACTGGGAAACTGGTCCCATTATCCCTAGTCGGAGCCACCATTCCAAACGGAAAAGGAGCTGTACTAAGGTCCGGACCGGGTGGTTATCCCCCAATGTTGATACAACGATTTTCGGGGCATCAACAGTTTATAAATAACAAATTAATTTAGAATTAATTAGAATCCTAATTTAGGATTAGATTTTTAGCCCAACAACAAAATTCCCAGATTTATGCCATATTTGACTCATCAACTTTGGAAGCTCATATAATGAGTTTTACTGGGCCAAATGAAGCCTAGGATGTCTTACTGGAAAGATAAAATCAAGGAGAACATTTCTGAGGAGGTTTCACCAACAGATTTGGTCATTTATTGGGTCAAAAATCATGCAGAAAATCAAGCTCCGAACTGCTAAAAACAAAATCATTTTTCTGAGTTGTTTTCTTCATTTTCATTTGCCCAAGCCTCTTCTAAATTGCAGATTTGCTCATCAATAATATCCTTGGCCAATCAAACCATCCCAGACATCAATAGAGAGCTTATATTTTATTTTCAATTATTTATTTAAATAGAATTTGATTGGATTTGTTTTAATTGCCAGAATGATATTTTGATTTTATTGATTGAATCTTAATTTATTTTGATTTCTTTTTGCAGGAAAACAGTAGAAGAGATATGAAAAAAAGATCTCAATCAATGAGAATGCTCCAACAATTAAAGATTGGAATTTAGAGCAAATAAAATTGGATTTGGCAGATTTATCTTCAACAAACTTTCTTCTCAAGAATTCCTTTGCAAATGTTATAAATAGTAGATTGCAGAATGTAATAAGGGGCTGCTCTCCTCTGCAATTTTAGACTTCTAAAAGCACTACTGTAATAGGAATTTAGAATTGTAGGAGGGAGGAGAGAAAATCTCAGATCTGGGGATTATTGAGGATTTTTCTTTTGTATCTTGAATTATGCATGATGGGAAAAGTTTGCACTATTGTGGCTCTAGTTTTGAAAGCACAAGTTCAAGCAATGTAAAGGACTGTTGGAGACCGACGTCAGAGAAATGGATGCAATAAATTGGATTTTCTAATACTATTGTTTTAAATATCAGTTTCATTTTTATGATAATATGAATGTCTCATTTTATTCATGTTTGTGCACTTTTCTCAATATGGGTAATTTGTTTCAATGATGTTATTATGTATCTCTGTTCTTATGAATTAATTTCTGATTTCTGAGTAACTATTTGCTCAAAAATATGTCTTATAAAAATGATTTATTAATTAGTAATGTGTTATGAACTATTTCTACATATTATTGTTTAATTATTGGATTTACTGATATGATAATCAATATCATTTTTGTGAACTATTTCCTAAGTGTTGTTGGTTTATTATTTCAGTTAAGAGGTCTCAATAGGATGTGTTTTGGTATCCATAATGTCAGTTAATTGAACTACTTCATTAACTTGATATTCATTATAAACAAGACATATTTAAATCCCAATACTTTAAATATCTTGCTCTTGGTTGGGTTAGATCTATATCTGCCTAATTAAGATAGGATTAAGATTAGTTTCTTTTGCTTGCATTATAGAATAAGTTTGCATTTAGAGTAATTTATACATTCTTTTAAGTCCTCTTCTCAAAGAGGCAAAATTTTAGTTGTGGCTTGGCTGAACCCAAATCAGCTTAAGGGTCATTCTCTTGCCTGATCAGCAAGAAGAAGTGATCTGATATCCCTATCTATTGGTAGTTAAAGATACATCATAAACCAATAGTGATAGGGAAAAGGTAACTGGACCTAGTTAAACCAGTCGGAGCCACCACACCAAACGGAAAAGGAGTTGCTTTAAGGTCTGGACCGGGTGGTTATCCCCCATTGTTGTTGCAGCGATTTTCGAGGCATCAACAATTTTGGCGCTAGAAGGAGGGCCTGAGATTTTTTTTTGTCTATTGGAGCCTTTTCAATTTTAACATTTTATTTAATTACGATGGCTCCTCTTAAGCTTCCAATTTGGAGTTGTATCCATGGACGTGCATCCTCCAATACTCCACCTGAAGTGGTAAGACTCTTATCTCAGACAAAGTTTAATGGTAAGAGAAATTATTCTGCTTTTAATCATGTCCTTCAATTTATTCAAAATGTTTCAAATTATGATTTTCAAGGAATTGATGAAGGAACTTTATGCAGAATTTTTACTCTCACATTTGCGGCAAAAGCTAGAAACTGGTGTAAAAATTTTCTAGTTGCCTCAATCCACAGCTGGGATCAATTTGTTACAATTTTCATTTCTAAATTTGACGGCTATGATTATGAACATGTATGTGAAGAAATTGAATATCTACGAAGGTTTGAAAATGAGTCTGTTAATGATTTTAATATTCGATTTCACTAGAATTGTTTAAGATTTAAAGTTGAAGATAAACCTACGGAAGAAGAATCACTAGATTGGTTTGAATATATTTGTTCTCTTCCTCCCATTCCCAATCCATATGAAATTAATTCAAGTTTTGTTTCATCCCCTTCCAACATAAATAAGAATTCCAATTTGGATATACAAATAAATTGTGATGAAGTGGTTTCACAAAGCTTGAAAAATATTTCTATTCAAATGAAAGAAGACAACAACAACAATTTTGGAGAAAGAGCTGCCTTGAAATCTGAAAGCTACTTTGAGGTAAATTCAAAAAATCAGATTGCAAATCATCAAGTACAAGCAGCAATCAAAGTAAATAATAACTTGCAAACTGCTGTACAAATTTCTGAATTTTTCCATGATGAGCAAACGTCGAATTCAGAGCAGCAAAGCAATCTTCTTCAAAAGGGCATGAGTATGCAAAGGAATGATCTGCAATCTGAAATTTACAATGAGCATAATGCACAAGAGTTCTCGAATAGAGACAATTTTAAATGCATTGTTTCAGGTTCACATTTTTCCCTTTATCCTGATATTTTTAATGATGGTAATTCTTTTCCTCTTGGTATTAATGATATTTCAGAAAATATAGAGGCTGATCTAAATGAAATACCACTTAATTTTTATCAAGATAGAAAAAGAATTATTGATCATTTCTTTGCCAATAATAAACATGAAATTTTTATTCCTCGTTTTGATTTATGAGATGAAATTGAAGGGAATTTTAGAAAATATTGTGAAGTTATTTATGATAATTACTCTGACATTGAGGATATTGATTTCTATTCTTGTCAAGAGAATCCTCGTGAAAAGATTCAAATAACATCTGAGAATGAGGGACATTTCAATTTAGAAATTATCCCAACCAATCCTCATTTTAGAGTAGCAAATTATCTTCATGATTTCATTATTCGAGAAAAATTTCCAACTTATGATTCATATCATGATCAAACTCTCATTCCTACTCATAATTATAATTCGTTTTCTATTTTCACAAGTTGGAATTCGAAATTACTCAAATTCCATAATTCTGGCCAATCCTTGTGAAAAAGAAATCATTTCAAAACGATCATAATTGTGCTGTAACATTAATTGTACAAATAGTGATTTCATTTTATTTTTGTTTCCTCACTTATTTTGTATAAAATCAGTTTTATTTTCAGATTTTATTTTTTAGATTTTTGATACATTATGCTGCCATATTGAGCACTTTATTATCAAACACTCAATTGATGAATTGCCTTATTGGGAAATTGAAGTTTCATGTTATAATTATGAACATCAAACGCTGTTAACATGTCAATATCAATTGATGTTCATTTCTTATCAAAAGCTTCTATCTTCTCAAAGGCGATCTCAAAAAGAGAATGTATTTTTAAAAATCTGCCAGCAATCCAATTTAATTAATAATTTTCCATTTCATTTGAAAGATTTCCATCCATTTTTCATTAACTAATTTGAAAAATATTTTGAAAGTTTTCCTTCATGGAAGATTGTCAATGATTTAATATCTGTACATAACATTAACAATTTTTTCCAGGCCTTTGAATTTAAAAGCTCATATCCACAATTTGGCCTGTCATCTTCTCTTTTGAACGTTTCCCAATCATTAATAGAAATCCATCCAGATTTCTATGATCCAATTGGTATTCAATTGGAAAGAAAATTTCAAGAGTGAGATTTTAATTAAGTTGCTAACAATTACTGTGCATTCTATTTACAGAATTATTTTTGTTAGTTTAATTAGATTTGTATTTTTATTACTAACATTTGAACTGTACATACATGCAGGAATTAAAATGAAAGAATGGTTACATTGGAAATATGATTATACCTAGCCATTTTCATGTATATGGTTAGAATAGAAGTAGAATTAATTTAGTTAGTTTATTTTTTTATTTCAATAGTTTTGCAGATTAAAAAAATAAAACAATGCAATGAGCCCTTCTCATACATGTTCAGTGAAAACATTTTCTTCCTATTAGAAAATTTTAATTCTTGCTTTCCTTTTTAAATTTCTTGTAGTAATACCTATACTCTGCTTATTTTGAATAATGTCTTGATTAAATTCAATTGAGGTTGCACTTGGCATCAATCGCCTCAAAGCCACTTTTCTTCATTCGGGATTTCCTTCTAAGATTTTCTTTTGAAATTTATATGATAAAGGTTTTGAGGATATAAAGGCTTCATGATCTTATTATCCCATGAAATGTATGACTGTCTATGATAAGCTTAATTCTAATTCGATCATTATTAGTCAATCTAACCTTTCACAGTAATCATATGAAGTTCATATTATCTTCCTTAAAATTTGTTAAGAATGTCCATTTTGCTGTGAGCACACATTCAAATCTGTTTTAACATTTTTCCACAATTAGTGGCTTTATCCCATTCTGATCTTTAGTTTATTATTTGATGCTGCAATACGCATCATATTTATTTACTAAAGGCATTATTAAACAATGACTATAACAATACATATTTCTCTCAAGTTAGTTCGAAATGAGCAGAGGTAATAAATTGTTGTTCCAATTCAAAAGGGAAACCTATTTTTATATTTATTTCTAGTAAATTTATATTTCCTGAACATGAATAAATAGATTTTATTTAGGCTGATTGCACATTCCGATTTAGAATAAATGATGAGATGATTTTGAACAAAGTCAAAATTTTGATAAATCCAAGGAAGGATTTGAAGATTCATGAGGTAAAAACTACAGAGAATTTCCTTCGAGGTACACCTTCACAAGTTCATTCTCATCTATTATTAGTTTCTCTTTTTCTTAGTTCATTTATATTTTTGTTTTGTTTTATTTACAAGTTTTCATTTGTTTTCAAAATTTGAAGTAAGCAACAAACTCATTTCAAATTTGCAACAGGTTCAGGGAATTTTTTTTTGTGATTCACTAGAATTTGAACATTTTTAACTTTGTTTTCAACCATCAGAAAACCCAATTTAAATTTCAAGCAATATCATAGGATTCAAATTGATTTTCATATTGCTGATACTTCAATAAAAATATTCGCAATATTATCATCTCGCTCATCTTCGTCAATCATTTCATTCTGATATCACATCATCCATATCACAACCATTTATAGCGAAATATTTCATCGGAAGTAGCTTTTAACATTTTTGATAACAAATTGTTTAATAAAAGATCTCCGATGTATTACCTCGCTCATATGTCATATTGCATTTCACATATCGGAGGTTTGCAGTTGAATATACTTCCATTATCATGAATCGCCGATCTCCGATAAACGACTTTATCATATTGAGATGACCACATAATTCCGGACCCGATATGAAAGTAAAATCAAGTTTATAAAATATCGCGTCCATTCAATCGCAATAATGGTAGGAGCATAATTTTAAAGCACCGATGTCTCGGATCCGATATGTTACTAAATTTTTATCATAAAATTATCGGGTCCACTCGTCATCGCATATCGATGTATTGTTACATCATGTGCTTAAGATTGCCAATTGCCGATTAGCCACGTCATTCATCGCATATCGACATTGCAAGAATCATATTGTGTTACATCAGGTACCAAAATTTCACCAAACACCGATTAGCATCGTCGATATTGCAATCGCTGATATCGCAATCCTTTCATCGCATTTTTTATTTATGCTCACATCACATCTCCAAATCTGCAATGCGCAATGTGCAATGTGCAAAGTACAAATCGCGAGATGCGGTGTGCGATATGTGAATTGCAACATGACTGTCCTCGATCCGCAATATAACAATTCTTCAATAGTGTGATCGCTACATCTCATTGCATATATTTTCTTTGCATGATCTCATATTGGCAATTTGCTATTTCAACCTTCGATGTGATAGATTCCAATGCATGCCTCTAAGCCATTAACATTTAATCAATATATAGCATAGCAACAAAGGTGAAGTCTTGCAAATTAAACTTGAAGCATGGTGAAGAAAAAAGTTTTGCGAATCATCTAATATGGCAATATGTTATTTTAAAAACGAACTTGGATAACCACTATGGTACGAAAGCAGTTAATCATCAATTTGCAGGGTATTTAGATAATTTTGATTTCATATATGTTTAAGTTTTAAATATATAATTTCATAATTAAAAATGGAATTCAAGACCTCTCTATCTTCATATTTAAATTTTATTATCTTGGATTTGGTCTTGATTCTGGACAATTTATAAAATTATGGAGTTTATATGAAACTTATAATATTTTGAGAAACATTCATTACTGCAAATTCTCATTCTCATTTCTGATGCATTTCTTTTAATTTCAATTCCCTTGAGCACTAAGCATTCCATTTTTACATTTTATTGCTTGCTTTAGTGTAAATAAAATAAATAATGATTTTGGGTTATAGGATTTTGGTTAGTCTGACTTCTTCATGTTTTTAATGTTAATTAAAATAAGGAGTCAGCTAGTTTGGAGAAATTGATACTCTTCAGGTAAGATCAAATGCAATTATGCAATGGTAAGATCCATATTCCCACTTTCATTAATTTCCATTTCATTACTTCAGTTTGTTTTTAAATTACGCTGATATAAAACTTTGTTTTGCAGCGCTTCATAAAAGCTTCCAATCCTCTGCCGAATCATATTTTCGAAGTCCTATACTTTTCTCCTGGCTTTATTTCAAGAAGCAGCGATAATCCTCATTAAAACAACGACACCAGGAAGTTTCAGAACCTTTAGTCTGTTTCTTTAGGCATTCATTTTTTAATTAGAAAATGATTAAGATGATGCTTTGAAACATGAAGAATGATATCAGACAAAAAGTTTTCATTGTCGCTGAATTTTATCGTCGCTGCTATCCAAAAAGCCTAAAACACTTACAACCCTACAAGGTATAATTTTTCTGAACCTCAAAATAAGAAGAAATGATTATATGATTATTTTCTTTTGTTGAAGACATTGGTATAAACATTCTTGTTTGAGTTTATCTTTTGAAAATTGGATTTTCCTTTCATTTTTCGAATCTCTTCATTTTTTTTTTTGTTTGCTGATTTCTTTTTCACTTTGGCTTAAAAATTCTTTTCCTTTGGTATTCAGTTTTGATTTTGGTGACTTTGCCATGATTTATATGGAAAGCCTACTTGTTACCTAACAATGGTCAGCATACATGGAGGAAAATTGTTAATAGTCACCTATTAGTTTTTTCTTAAATCTCTTAGTAAAGTTTGATTTTATTATTGTAAAGGTAGACATACTTAAAGAAGAGATTGCCAATTTAGAGAAGTTGGCAAAGTATTATAAAATCTGAAGAAATTCTTTTTCATCAAATTGTAATCATTTTGAGATTTCAAAATTTTATTAGGATCTTTCAAAATTCTATTATCAGTCAAGAAAAGTTATTTTAACCAAGTAAAGACACTTTACAGCAAAGCACCTTTAACTCTGAAATTGTCATTCTTAACTCTTACGGAGTCAATGATTCTCCCTGTCCCAAAAAGTCTTATTTTTCTAAAGTGTAATCCAGAAATATATTTAAACTTAAAAGATAAGAGGTCTCATCATGAGCCTGCTTACCATGATCATAGGGGAAAAATAGGCTGACATTACCAACACTGCTAAACAAACTAGGGTAATGGCTTATGATTGCAAACAATTATAAGACAAGAGGTCTCATCACGAGCCAACTTGTTCAGTCTAATTATAACCAGTGAATGACATTGTCAACTATCTGGCTACCAAACCAGGACAATGACTTTTAAGAGCTAAAAAAAAAATAAAAAAAATAAACATATATAAATGGATTTATCTCTAGATCAATAATTTTTAAAGAGATGGGATTCTGAATCATTGATGATTAAAAGGTAACCCTGTCAAGACTATAGATGTTTGCTGACAGCAGTGGCTCTACCTGTGACAAATGAGTATATTTTAAAAGCTAAGCTGTAAAGTGACCCTTGCTTTATCTCTACAATTAATTAAAGACTGATATAGAACTTTGAAATATTTTTATTTATGAGGAATTTTAAGAAAAATTACAGTTAGATGATTCTTGCTTTTATTCATACTAATGAACTGAGTCAAGCATTTCAAACATAATTCTCTCTTCTTTAATTATTTTTACTTTAATTTTAGGAAAATCTCATTCATATCAAACAGAGATAACTGGTTCTTCTCCCGTGTGTCACCATTGTTGTGGTAAAAACACAACCCCCCCATTATTGATGTGTTTACTTCAAATAATGGGGACCCTTCCTGTAATTTTTTTTGGCTAAACACCTTTTAAGATTTTTATGTAGTTGATTATCCTACGCTTTTGTTAATTTTTCATTTTCTTTGGATTCTTGTTTCGATTGCTTTATTAAAATCGATTTTTTATAAGCTTCCCATTGACGCTTGTTTCGCCTCATTTGGTCAACTGGTTTGAAAATGGTACTCCGTTCAAGTCTCATAATTTATCTAGCCTGGGTTAAAAATACATATTGCATTTTGTAAATAAATTAGTTCAATAATGAATTTATTTTAAATATTAACCCCTAGTGAGTTTTACTAACATTTTTCCATTTTTACTTAAGCAACCAAATTATTAAGCATTGGGATTTAAGAAATTTACTCTAATTTCCAAATCAATTATTAATCTTAAAAAACCCATAATATCCAAGTGGCTGTAGTTTATTTTTTTCTTTATATTTATTTTCCAAGTGGCTGTAGTTTAAAAACTAAAATTCATAAAATAAAACCAAAATAAAGTTGATATTTAATGTTAAATTTTAAATTAATTAATAATTAATTTAATTAAAATAAAATTCAATACATAAAATATCAATATAATAAAAAATATATAATAATTTTTTTTGATCGCATCAGAGGCTTTGATCGCATCGGGAGTTTTCAAATGACACATATTTAAAAACCCCGATGGACTCAATCCTCTCGATCCCGATCATAAAAAAGTGCATGCATCACATCGGGGGTTTTTCACTTGACACAAGTTTGAAAACCCCGATAGCTCTCATTCTCCCGATCCGATTTGCTGATAAGCATAAGTCAAAGGGGCATTCAAAGTTTTATAACAAATACGATTTTGGTTTAAGGTTTTGAACTCACTCATACGTATGAGTGAAGTAGAGTGGAGTGGTAATTTAGTTATGATATAATATATTAGAGTAGTGATTTAATATTTTAAATTAATTAATATGTAATATATAATTAATTTAATTAAATTAACATTTAAATATCATTTAAATTAATATTAATTAGTTATTGATTAGATTAAACTTGTTTATAAATAGTTAATTAGATATCAGTTAGTTAGATTTTTTCCAAAGAAAAAATCGAAACTTTTTATTAAGCTTATAAAAAGTTTACATTGCAAATGCAGATGCATCACTTATCAATCTGTGAGATTGCCGTGACTGCTTTAACAAAAAGTTGCTGTCACTTGTATTCACCTGTTCCCTGAATGGCGCTTAAGCTGTTCTGTTAACCTCTGAACCGAGGTGCCTGTAAAACCACGTTCTTTTCCCAAGAACTGAAGACTGTTCAAAAAGAATATAATTTCCAGCAAACCGGGCCTCCTCAACATAGAGGAAAACAGCCCGTCACTCGAAATAGAAGTTTTAATAGCCGAAAAGCCAAAACTGATATGGATTATAGAGTGTATGCAGTTACAAATTTTTTTACAAAGTGTAAAATAACAAAAAGATGCTGCCAGGAAATTAGATGGGCTGATTATAGGGCGGCTGTTCTGATCTTCTGATCTGGCCTTGGTCCTCTTCTACAATCTTCCAGCTGCCCAGAACCTGTGTAAGACCGTCTTTAGATAGCTTGTCCACTGAGTCATTCTTTTCCCTGAAGATATGGCGAAGAGAGAAACTGTTAAAGTAAGATTTGAGCCTCATAATTTCTCCCAGAATTTGTTTTAATAATTGGTTGCTGCAAGTACTTTGTCCATTTACCCATCTGATCACGTTTTGTGAGTCCCCAAAAATTTGAATTGTGAGGGTGTGCCTTTGAATGAGCCAACAAATAAGGAATTTTAGTGCAAGCAGTTCAGCAAAATTATTAGAACCTGTTCCTAGACCCACAGAGGCTTTTAATACATGAGAAGGGGATTCGAAGATGACTAAGCCAGCTCCAGCTATATTGTTTTGAGATGCACCATCGAAGAAAGCCCAGGGGATTCCTTCTGTGATCTGCAGTTCTGGAACGATTCTTTGTGAGTGGACTTCCTTAGGTTCGGGGATACAGGAAAAAATGGCTGTGCTCTGAGTTGCTGTGATAGCTGTGGGGGTACCCTTATCCTGGAAAATACTCCTGTTTCTGGCTATCCAGATGCCCCAACTGATAATGAGGGGGAGGTTGCGCAGAGTCCCATTTGGATGAGATTGCCACCACTTCTGCCAAGCTTCTTGGACATTGTTACCTTCCCATTCAAGCTTTTTGTTCAGGAGTTTCCCTGCCTCGCCCCATAATTTGATAGCTTCTGGGCACTTTAGAAAAAGGTGGTTAATAGTTTCTGCTTCTGATTTGCACAAGGTGCATCTCCCAGGCCCATGCATGAATCTGGCCTGCAGGATGTCCCAAGTTGGGATTTTACTATTTAGGATGCACCAGAAAAGAATTTTTGACTTTGGGGGGCTCTTAAGTTTCCAAAGCTGTTTTGACCACCACTCCGGATTTCCCCATCCTTTCCTTGACATAAGGAAAGTGTATCCACTCTTTGGAGCATATTCCCCAGAGTCTGCGTGTGCCCAAATTAACTCATCCTGTCTATCACTCAGCCGAACATTTGATCTGAAGAGCTCCTGAGTAAAAGCACTCCATTCGTTCCTCCATCTTTGTTCTAATTCCAATTCATCTCCATTCTTCCAAGCTTGACCCCATATAGATGAAGAGCCTGGGTTTGCCACTTGATTTATATATAGAAGCCCTTTATCCTCTAGCTGCTGAACCAGTCCTGGGGAGAGAGCATAGTTTTCATTACAGCCAACCCAAGGATCCTTTCCTATTTACCTTTTCCCCATTTCCAACCTTCCATGCAAGACCTTGTTCAATCACTTTAAAAGACTCCAGAGTTGCTTTCCAGATTGCCGACACATTCTTATGGCTCTTTACTGGGTTCCTGATCCAGACTTCTAGAGGAGTTGGATCTATATATTTTCTTTTAACTGTTCTGGTCCAGAGATTTTCCATCTTAATGAGGCGCCACGCTGATTTAGCTGCTAGTGAAAGTCTGAAGTCAGGTAGGCTTTTTATCCCCCAACCGCCCCATTCTTTTGGTCTTGCCACTTTCTCCCAGGCAACCCATGGAAGAACCAAAGTTTCTTTTGATCCTGCCCACAAAAATCTGCTACAGATCCTCCTAATTTTCTCCAGCACGCCTTTAGGGACCCATGTTAAAGCTGCCCAGTAAACTGGGATGGCTAATAACACAGATTTTATCAGGGTCAATCTTCCTGCTCTGGAAAGCCATATAAAGCTCCAGTGGCTGATTCTAGCTTCAATCTTTGCAATTAGCCAGGACCAGTCCTCCTTCCTGTAATCATTTGGCTTCAATCAGAATCCCAGATACTTAAACGGAGAGTCCATGTTGCACATTTCATATGGAAAATAAAAACTGAACTGCTCCTTTTCTTGTCTGTTTAGGCCTTCCACTATGATTTGTGATTTTCTGGGATTGATCTGCATTCCTGTAGCTTTCAAAAAGAGTTCAAAGATATTTTTTAACTCTTTTAATTCATTTATGGAGCCATTAGTAAAAACCAGAATATCATCTACAAAGAGTAGGTGTGAAATGCACAGATTTACCGCTGCCTCTATACCTTTTATTTTACCTTCCCTTCTGCTTTTATGAATCAGCTGACTTAGGCCTTCAGCCACTAAGAGGAAAAGCAAGGGGGACAACGGGCATCCTTGCCTCAACCCTTTTTGTCCTTTAAAAAAAGAGGTGGCAGCTCCATTTATGAGGATTGCATAACTAACATCTGTGATACACCCCATTATCCATCTGATGAAGTCCACTTTGAAGCCGAGGTGTGTTAGAAGCAAACGGATGTATGACCAGCTTATCCTGTCGTATGCCTTTGATAGGTCAATTTTGATTACAGCTCCCTTCTTATTTTTCATCTTCATGCTGTGGAGGACCTCCTGAGCCACCCCTATTGCTTCATGAATTTGTCTCCCATTCAGGAACCCAAATTGTTCAGGTGAGATATGCCTTGAAAGGATTGGTTTAATCCTGAGAGCTATCACTTTTGCAATTATTTTATAAATACTGTTGCATAAAGAAATGGGTCTAAAGTCCTCGAAAGATTCTGGTGCTTCCTTTTTTGGGATGAGAGCAATGAAGGTTGCATTGAAAGGACTATAGATTTCTCCCTTTAATCTTGACTCCTCCACTACTTCTGTAATTTCTTCTCCTATCTGCTCAAAGAAGTGCACGAATAGCTCTATTGACCAACCATCCGGTCCGGGGCTTTTCTCTTTTGCCATGGATTTTATGACACCTTCCACTTCCTCCTTCGTAACAGGTTCCATTAGGAGGTCCGCTTCTTCCTCCTCCACATATCTGTGAAAGCTTTGCGCAGTTTGGATGACTTCCGCAATGGTGATCTCACCATTGTCTTTGAAAAGGGATTGGAAGTGGTTCACCCCAAGGGATGAAAGAGCTTCAAAGGTCTTTGCCTCCCTTCCTTCTTCGGTCATTAATTTCCAAATGGTGTTTGTGCTCTTCCTTCCTTTTGCATAGTTGTGAAAGAAACTAGTATTGTCATCCCCTGCTTTGAGCCAGATAGTTCTACTCTTAAGTCTCCATTCTTCCTCTTTTGCCAGTAGGATTTGATTCTTGTGCTTTTCCAGGGCTACAATTTTCTCCTTTTATTCAAGTGACGCGTATCCATCCGCTTCTATGCTTTCAAGCTTCTGGATTTCCTCGGATATCTTGGTTAGGTCCTCGTTCTGCTTTAGTTTCCTGTCCTTTGCCCATAAAATTGTTGCCTTTTTCAATCTTTTGAGATTTTCCATAAATAAGAATCCTTTATTCTCTTGTGATCCTCTGGCAGGATGTATCCATGTTTCTTGGAACAATTTGTTGTAGGATTCTTCTTGAAACCAGGAAGCATTGAATTTGAATGGGGCTGGAGGTTTTGGAGGGGCTTTTGCGAGCTCAAGATATATCAGAAAATGATTCGAAGGACCCCCTTCTTCTACCTATTACCTGAATAACGGAATAGCAGCTGATAAATCCTCATTAATTAAGAATCGATCTAATCTCTTCGCCACCCTGGCTTCTCCGACTCTTCTGTTCCTCCAAGTTGGTTTCAGCTTGATGAGATTAGCTTCTATGAGGTTGTTTGAGGCTAATAGGTTCATAAAGAAATCTGATTGCGGATCCTCTCTAGCAGCAGGACCCCAGGCTTCCGCTCTGCCTAAAGAGAAGTTTAGATCTCCTCCCATCACCAAAAAGTTATTCTTCATAAACGATTTCTCCATCAGGCCGTTCCAGAAAGGAATCCTTCCTTGACATGGCCCATAGATATTAATGATAGTTAAGGGAAATTCGAATTCAGTGGACTGACACTCTATCCCCAACACTTGCTTCATTCCCCATCGGTTCCAGATCTTAATTTTACCTTCTCTGGTTCCAACAGCCAATCCTCCAGAGTGGCCGTCGGAATCCATGGCTGTAAAAGTCCATCCTGGAAGGAGAGCATTAAGCATTGATTCAATGTCCTCCCCTTTCCCCAGAGTCTCCTGAAGAAGGAAAACGTCCGCCTTGGAGTTCATCACTATCTCCCTAAGAGCCAGTTTTTTGGGTTTACTGGCTAAACCCCTACAGTTCCATGAGGAGATTATCATTTAAAGTCAGAGGCGGGGGTTTGCACTGCTCTAAGTGCCCCTGTGATTGAAAGTTGTTTCCCGTCTGCTACATCGTAGATGGCCTGGACTTGGGCCACAGAGAGCCTCGATTTTCTACCCCTTTTTTTCCCCTGCTAGCTCAGGGATGAAGATGGATCGATGCCCCCCACAACAGACATAGGCCCATGCTTATTTACAAGGGAGCGAAGGTTATAGGGGCATGGAGGTTGCTGGGACAGAGAGGGGGGTTCAAGGCAGCACCCATCACAATTCAAATCCAGGGAGGGGATAGCGTCTGATAAACTATCAATACAATTTTCCATATTACCCGCATCCAACTTTACATTTTTAACATTTGATTCAGAGAGAAGTGAATTAGTGTTTGGATCAGGGACTGAGCATTCATCCGAACTTTTTTCTTTATTTTCAAAGATAGGAAGAGAAAGAGGGTTTAGAATCGGGTCCATACCCTTTTGATCCTCGGTCGGGCTTGAGGGTGAGCTCGATGGGGTCACTTCAGCGGCCTTCTTTGTTTCCCCTGGTCCCGGTCCGGCTTCAATCAGCTCCTTCGGAGGTGCCTGGGGTTCTGCTTCCTGTCCTTGGCTCCCTTGCTGCATATCTAACTCCATAGGTTCCTCTTCCTGGACTACTGATATCTCCTTGTTTGATTGAAACTGAGGGTGCCTGTAGGTCTTTTCCGTCCTCTCCCTCGTTCTCTGAAACCTTCTCCTCCGTCTTCCTAAGGGGCATTCCTTAGCCAAATGCCCGTACTCATGGCATCTATGGCAGCGGAACGGCAAGTATTCGTAGTCCAAGATTTGTTCAAACACATAATCCTTGTATTGAAGGATGATTTTCTCAGCCAGTCCTCCGCTGGGTTTAAGACTAACCAGGATCCTAGCCATTGCCCTGTTGTGAGTTTCCTGGAAAGACATGTCTGCCTCCAAATAAGTACCCAGCTGGTTCCCAATCGCCTTAAACACCGATTCAACCCATAGGAATGAAGGTAGCCCTGGCGCTCTAACCCAAACCGGGAAGACATCAGCCTTTTCGTGGTCTGCATCAAACATGGGGCTCCAGTTTTTGAACAGCACCGGAATGTTCTCGATCGACCAATGCCTCTTCAGTACCCAGTCAGCTGCCTCTTTGTTTTCAAACCGGACTGAGAACCATCCTTTAGCTAAAGTCTGCACTCGAAAATCTCTGATTAATTCCGATTGCCACTTCTGCTTACCCCAGGATTGGATATATTCAGGTGAGAATTTCTTCCCTCTAACTCTGCCAACCAAGGTGCATTCAGCGACCTCCAAAACTTCTTCAATTTGGACATCCATTCCTAGCACTAATTTCCCTTCTACTCCTTGGGATTTAATCAATTTCTGTTTTTTCCTTTGCCCTTCTGCGGATTTTGTTCCTCTTTCAGAGTCTCTTAGGGCTTCATTTCCCGGCTGCCCTCTATGCGAGTCTGGCCCAGAGATCTGGGGGAAAAGATCTGATTCCAGGCAAGTATCCTTCGTATAAGAAGGAGGAGGATTTAGGGTTTTGAACAGAGACTGGATTGTTCGCATGTCTTCTCCCCTAGGCGCCTGATGACCTACGGAATTCTGGTCCAGCCCCTCAGTCTCTTTTGGGCTGTTCCTGCTTGTTGCTATTGAAGCCCTTGTGATTGTTGCTGTTCTTCCCACGTCCACTACAGGGCTTTGCCCTAGCTTTGAACCAAGAGTAATGTCTTCCAAATCGCCGGAAAGGATCGATCCTGCAAACCCTATTCTTCCTTTATTCCCGAAATGTGGGATGATCGGGCTTGTCTGGGGAGTTCCCTTGCTCGGTCTTTGGTGCTGATGCTGTATCTTTCCTTCCTGGTGCACTAATGCCTTCTCATGCAGTTCCTTGGCCTCGACTGGGAGGGTTTGGGTCGATCTGTCTGAACAGAACGGAGGAGGTGCTGGGGCTTCCACCGTTCCGAAATAACGTTCAACGTTCTCCGATGTTGGGTCTTTTCCCCAGACAGAGAGAATATCTTCCATCGCCGGATCTAGGTCAATACCCTCCTCCGGATTAACCATGGTTACTGAGCAGGTTGCGGTTCGTTGTCGGCTGGTCGATCGCTGAGAAGTCGCTGTCCGAAAGAAAAAACTAATCCTATTCCCCCAGAGGAATTTACCTTCGCGTTTTACAGTTACTAGGCCTCCAGGTGTCCGATCTTCGCAGGCAGTGGACCTCCACCTGCCGTTCCCTGCCTGCCTTACACTTGAACGGTGATAGCCTGCTGCTGCCTACGCCCCGTCCATTGGAGATGGGCCCTATCCTCGGCCCTACGGGCCTAGATCTGACTCAAACCCTGCTGCCGACACCTACCTGCTACTGCGCTCGCCATCGCTCCAAAATATTAAATATTATAATAAATAAAAATAAACGTCTCAGTTAGTTAGATAATAAATAGTTTATTAATAATTAGTTTAGTTTATAAATAATAAATTAATTTAGAATTAATTAGAATCCTAATTTAGGATTAGATTTTTAGCTCAGCGACAAAATTTCCAGATTTATGCCATATTTGACTCATCATCTTTGGAAGCTCATAGAATGAGTTTTACTGGGCCAAATGAGGCTCAGGATGGCTCACTGGAAAGATAAAATCAAGGAGAAAATTTCTGAGGAGGTTTCACTAATAGATTTGGTCATTTATTGGGTCAAAAATCATGCAGAAAATCAAGCTCCGAATTTCTAAAAACAAAATCAATTTTCTGAGTTATTTTCTTCATTTTCATTTGCCCAAGCCTCTTCTAAATTGCAGATTCGCTCATCAATAATATCCTTGGCCAATCAAACCATCCCAGACATCAATAAAGAGCTTATATTTTATTTTCAATTATTTATTTAAATAGAATTTGATTGGATTTGTTTTAATTGCCAAAATGATATTTTGATTTTATTGATTGAATCTTAATTTATTTTGATTTCTTTTTGCAGGAAAACAGTAGAAGAGATATGAAAAAAAAGATTTCAATCAATGAGAATGCTCCAGCAATTAAAGATTTGAATTTAGAGCAAACAAAATTGGATTTGGCAGATTTATTTTCAACAAACTTTCTTCTCAAAAAATTCCTTTGCAAATGTTATAAATAACAGATTGCAGAATGTAATAAGGGGTTGTTCTCCTCTGCAATTTTAGACTTCTAAAAGCACTACTGTAATAGGAATTTAGAATTGTAGGAGGGAGGAGAGAAAATCTCAGATCTCGGAATTATTGAGGATTTTTCCTTTGTATTTTGAATTATGCATGATGGGCAAAGTTTGCACTATTGTGGCTCTAGTTTTGAAAGCACAAGTTCAAGCAATGTAAAGGACTGTTGGAGACCGAGGCCAGAGAAATAGATGCAATAAATTGGTATTTCTAATACTATTGTTTTAAATATCAGTTTCATTTTTATGATAACAGGAATGTCTCATTTTATTCATGTTTGTGCACTTTTGTCAATATGGGTAATTTGTTTCAATGCTGTTATTATGTATCTCTGTTCTTATGAATTAATTTCTGATTTCTGAGTAACTATTTGCTCAGAAATCTGTCTTATAAAAATGATTTATTAATTAGTAATGTGTTATGAACTATTTCTACATATTATTGTTTAATTATTGGATTTACTGATATGATAATCAATATCATTTTTGTGAATTATTTCCTGAGTGTTGTTGGTTTATTATTTCAATTAAGAGGTCTCAATAGGATGTGTTTTGGTATCCATAATGTCAGTTAATTGAACTACTTCATTAACTTGATATTCATTATAAACAAGGCATATTTCAATCTCAATACTTTAGATATCTTGCTCTTGGTTGGGTTAGATCTATATCTGCCTGATTAAGATAGGATTAAGATTAGTTTCTTTTGCTTGCATTATAGAATAAGTTTGCATTTAGAGTAATTTCTACATTCTTTTAAGTCCTCTTCTCAAAGAGGCAAAATTTCAGTTGTGGCTTGGCTGAACCCAAATCATCTTAAGGGTCATTCTCTTGCCTGATCAGCAAGAAGAAGTGATCTGATATCCCTAGCTATTGGTAGTTAAAGACACATCATAAACCAATAGCGATAGGGAAAAGGTAACTGGACCTAGTTAAACCAGTCGGAGCCACCACACCAAACGGAAAAGGAGCTGCTTTAAGGTCCGAACCGGGTGGTTATCCCCCATTGTTGTTGCAGTGATTTTTGAGGCATCAACAGGAGGTGATGAATCAAGGTGATGTGGGGCGCGGGGAGGGTGCCTGCCACCCCAATAACCTCCTCGACAATTAAGGTGGGATGGTGTAGCACACCCTGACCATGCATTATTGTGTGAAAGTGTTTTTAATTCAATTCGCAGAGAGTTGAATACCTACGGTGGGGCAATGAGTGTTGTAGAAATGCCATTGATTCATGCATGTCGATAGTATTACTGGCTTTGAGAGCTCATGTAATGGTCAAACTAGAGTGATAGTTTGGTTAGTTCTGGATGGGAAAAGAGTTAAATTAGCAAAGGATGCATACTCTAATAGTTTGAATGTAGTTTCGTGTTGGCCAATCCATGGAAAAGGGATAGTTTTGGCTTTACAATGTTGGGTGGCAGGGAACACAATGCTCATTGTGGTTTTCTACACATTAGAGCGTCAACTGGGTGTGTTGCTGGGTCCTCTGGATTGGATGAAGATATGTAAAAAAGGTTTCTCTACTTGGCATTATCGTGTTTCCAATTTTTATCTATGTAGAAGGTGTTTGTGACTCTTTATGTAAGTTATGGTGGTGTCATCTCTGAGTCTGGAGTGGGGCACTGGGGTTTTGATTTTCACTCTGTGGTTCACGGGGTTCAATCAGAGGGGTACGTGGTTTCCTTATTCCTCACGAGGCCAAACTTATTGTTTAGGTACTATAGTTGATGGTTCTGAGTGAGTTTCTTTGGGGAATATGAATAATCACAATTCTTCAATCTTGGCCTTATGTTTAAAAGAGCGCAGATGTAGGTTATTTCATTTTTTAGATGGGCATACTGGATGTTTATTGGTTTTTGGGTTAGTCCTAGGTTTATTTTCAGGTGTTGGGGTTAAGCTTGGTTGTGGATGGTATTAGACATATAAGTGGGTCTCGCTGCATCAGGTTGTCCTTGTACTAGGGAGGCCTCAGAGGTTAGATTGCTCATCGAAGGATTGTGTGTGTTTCTGGTGGCAACGTGGGAATGCTTAGCCTCTTAGTTTGCTGGAATTTTCCTTAGCCCTTTTCTGAGTGAGAGGTTCTTATGGTTGGGTCCTATAGGTAGCTTGTCTTATTGTATTGAATTCTAGTGGTGCAGTTGTAGTCGTTCTGCTTGCAGGGTGTATTGCTATGCAAGTCAAATCACAATGCCTCGCCAACAAGGCATAATTAGAAGGGGAATTAGAGAGAGGGATCAATGGGGCAAGTATCTATTGGGTAACCCAAGCCTTATCGAGGTCGTGGACCTAAACTAGCCTAAACACTTGGCACAGAGGAGACAATCCCCTCCCAAGATAACCCTAGAACTCAGTTAAGACACATCACTTGACTTGTGGAGTAGTTTAGCAGAGAATGACATGATAACACGAACACAATTATTGGTTTTATGAATGATCTTTAGAGTAATTAGTGGCATATGTTTAACCATTTGGCCAACATGCAGAGGGGACAATTGCACTTTTTGTAACAACCCCAGGTTAAATTTCCATGTAATAAAGGCAAAATAAGACCAAGGTCATAGGACACATATTGCAAGTCGAGTGTTGGGAAAAACATCGTAGCAGGTGTTCATTTGGTTTATTATGGCTAAGGGGAAATTGGCATAGGCAATATGAAAGGCTTTGGAAAGGCATGAGGCATTAATTGGCATTTTATTTATGAAAATAAAAGAAATCAGGAGAAAAGGAAGGTGAAAGGTCACAGGTTGCACGTAAGGAGAAAAATGAAGGAAAAATATAGGCCTCATTAATAAAAATGCTTCTAAGGATCAGTTCACAACTCTTGCTAGTTTAACCTTTTGTCAGTTTAGTTTCAGATCTCTCTCTCTATTTTTTTTCTCTCTCATACTCATGCACACTTAAAGCATTATTGGAGCACCCTAGCATTGGAGAAAGGAAGGAAAAGGAAGGACAAGAAAGCAAAGAGAAGAAAACATCAAGAAAGGAAGAGTTGGATCAAGTGGCTACAACGAGATTACTTGCATGTATTGAGTTGCATGTATGATTTCCTTGCTAGTTTTGGCATGCATGGTATTTGCGTTTGTGTATTTGGTTCTTTTGTTGTCGTTGGCATGGGTTTTGCTAGGTGTGGAAATGGTTTCATCGTTGCCTTATGTTGAAGCCTCAAAATTCGTAGTGACAACATGGGGCATAACCACCCGGTCCAAACCTTAAAAGCAGCTCCTTTTCCGTTTGGTATAGTGGCTCCGACTGGGGATAATGGGACAAGTTTCCCAAGAGGATTTATTTGATAATGTTGTTGGGGTGATATAAGATATAACGGAGAATGATTCAACTAAGTATAATCTAATCTAAATAATAAACACATGCATATATCTTAATCTAACATTATCTAATTATAAATATACCTGGGAATAAACTAAAAATATGCGATCTAGAGAGATGTCTCAAAGTAAATGGTAATAAAGATCATTCAACTGCCAAAAGAAATGAAATCGTTCAAGATAATTGTTTTGGATAAATAGTTAGACAAAACAATTGAGAAAACTACATCACATATAATAATTGTACATTTATTCAATAAGAAATCAGAGCTGCAACATCATACAAAAGTGCAATAATGTAGAACTCTAACTCATATTTTCATACATAAGACAATCAAAGAGAGAGTATTGCTAATGCATAAATAAAACATGATCATACGATAAAAGTACCATATACGAAAGGTCTTGCTCATGAGCTCAACAATATTGATCAAATTTCATCCAATCAAATACACTCTAAGAGTACAGAAGTGTAATTTCAGTAGAGTATGCTCGATATTCAAAGAAAAATAGATCCTGTTCCAATAATTTCATCAAAACCTTCCAAAAAATACAGAAGCATAATGTCTTGAAAAGTGTTGTTGATAAAATTCTGGACCCCTCTCTAAATGCATGAGAGGGGTTTAAATACTAAAATACATGCCTCAAAAATAGATTATTACAAAAAAAACTAGGGAGGTTTCAAACAACCTTCCTCAGAGTAAGCAAAAATAAAACTAAAAATAGAATTAAACTAATGACAAGCTCCTTTAAACTTGAACTATCTTAGTCGGCTAACTTGATATTTGAGATTGCAAATGTCGATCATTGGTTTGAGCTGAGGCAGCTGGTTGATTGTGGACTTTAATTGTCCATCAAATATGGCATCTGACAAAGCTGGCACTATCTTTTGTGCAGAGGTATTTAAACACCGCAGAGTCATCCACTGGTTATGTGGTTTTACTAGATACTGCCAGTATGTTTCCCAATCCAGTTTGGTCAGTTATTTAATTGCTTCCTCCTTGGTCTGAGCTGTCTGTTTCCATTGTTGTTCCAGTTGTTTGATATCTGGGAGAGAACCTGGTATGCACTCTTTGACAAGGTTGGCACTATGGAGGTTTTCATTAACGACTTCAATTATACTGCTTGTTGCACCTGCTGCTGTTGCTATCGCCATTTCTGCCTGTTTAACCATGTATCCCAATATGTAAATAGAATGTCTTTGTGGGATTCTTCTATTTTTGGTAGGTCAACCTTTCTTCCCTCATCAGACTCCTGCCAGGTAATAAATTCAGAAATATTTTTATGGATTTCTTCATATTCAAACCTCATATCAATCACTTGGTTTGTCAATTTATCACTTGTCTCACAGTAAGGATTAATCTGTGAGATTTTCTGGCAAAACATTTCTTCTTGCTGTATTAATAGGGAATTTAGCTTGATTTCTTCTTTGATGAACTCGTCAGTTTGAGGGTTATCTTTAAATCTATCCACCATGGCTTGCATTTGGTGAATCTGCGAGTCCTTTTCTGATAAGCTTGCCTGGTGTTGTAACCTCATTTGCTCGAATTCCCTATGAAGTTGAGCTACTTGCTGTTCTGCTTCCTGATTGGTTCTTTCTTGTTCTAATTGTTGTTCAAGCATAATAATTATCTGTTCTTTTTCTTTTAGAAGCAGTCGGACTTCCGTTGCTTTATCAATGGTCATTGTGGCATAAGCTCCTGCAAACTGTGATAACTTTGTAAGATTTTACGATGGGTCAACAGGCGTGTCTTTCCTCACAACATCCATTGGTTCATTCTCTAGAGTTGCAACAGTCATGGTGTCTAATTTCCTCTTATTTCATTGTATTTTAACTACAACCTTATGAGTAGAACTGTAGAATATATCTAATGGAGGTATCTCTTCAATTATGAAGACAATTTTAGAGGTGGGAAAAGTTGGAATAACCTCAATATCTTGAGTGCTTGTAGCCTCTTGCTATGTTGCCTTTGGATTTTATTTGTGCTGAGTCTGTTTGGGGGTCTGAAATTCAGATGTTTCCTCAAGATTTGTGCCTGTTTGGAGCTTCTTATTGAATTGCTCCCATTCCTTGTCTAGGTCAATGACTAGAACCTTCCCTGTTTGAGTTGAAGTGGAACCGACCTCTGTCTGTTTCTTAGCCAAGGCTTGTTCAGCCGTTTCCTCAGTATTTCTTCCTGTATCTTTCTCAGAATATTTATTATTACTCCCTTATCCATTCTGAGATTGTTGTTCTGACTGTTCTAACTCGTGAGTTGATTTCTCTTGCGTTTTCTCATCACAATTTTCCTTTGAACTTCCCTCTAGGCTTACACTAGGAGTCGGTTCTCTTATTGGTTCAATTTGTAATAGGTCCAATGGGACCTTTAACAATATTTATTCCTATATACATGAAAATCATTAATATCATCTCGTCTTAACTGTAATGATGCCATATGTAGGACCTATGCGAATGATTCGGCTCCTTGAAATATGTCATCAAAGGAATCCTCTTCATGAGTAAACTATTTGACTTTAACCATAGTGGTAAATTTTTTAGCAACTTGATTTGGGTCATACTGTCGCCCTGGAACTATGGCCAATTTTAGAGACATAATAATCTCTGCTTTGTTTACTACCTGTCCATAGTCATGTAGTGCAAAAGCACCAAATTGTAATGGGAAGGCTAGCCAAATGGCTTTCTTCTGTTCCCTAAGGGCTTTGGTTAAACCACCCTCTCCTGTTATCTGGTAAGCTATCTCTCTGGCTAATAGCTTATCTGGAACGTAATATGGGAGGACATCTGGAGCAACAATGCTCCCAAAAAATCTGACATAAGTGAATGTTTCTTCACCAAACCATCTCGCGATTGGCAAGATGTCTATTTTGGTTTCTTCGGGAAGCCTGAGGGCCGTTTTATAAAAAATGGGTTTATAAATAGGCAGCATAATACCTTGGCAGATTTTGTAAAAATGGGCATTGAATTGGGATTCCCACGAGATTTGATGGTATATATGGATGGGGAAAGGTTTCTCTCCAGTCCACTTCCAACCCATGTTTGGAAATTGAGAACAAACACAAATGACGTCCATTACATAAGCACTCATATAAAAAGGGGGAATATCTCTTGAGGAAATATTTCTCTTTTGCCTATATTCCCTAATAGCCATAGCTAAATTGTCTGATAAAATCTGACTCTAGTTCATAATTATTGTGTTAACCGCTGCATCAATTAATGGAAGCCACTCTACAAAAAATTTGGTACTATCAACTTTACCAAATAACCTACACATCATCGCAGCTGCAAAATTATGTGGGACTGAGAGGGATGCAATTGGATACATACTGGATTTCTCCTGTTTGAATTTGCCTGAGCCTGACCTCCAGGTCTGTGTAATGTCCAAAGGGTCCTCGTTCTCTTTCGCAAAATGCTTCAGGAAATATTTTTCATAGAGATTTTGAGGCTCTAGCAGATGGTACATCTGGTGCAAGTTGTCTAGTGTGAAAGACCCCATGACCTCATGTCTCCCATTCCTGAAAGTTCTGTATGAGATATTCACATTATCAATCACCCATTTCACCATATCTGTGTATGGTAATATCTTAGGTCTTGCAACTATCCTGTGTAAAAATGAACATGCTACCTCAAAGTAGGAAGCGTTAGATGATTCTTCAGCATCAGCTGTTGCCTTCGTTTCCAATGGCATGGATTTCTCTTTTTCTAGTAGGTTATACATATCTTCCCATGATGTGGTTCCTCCATCTTTGTTGCAAGTGGTATTGGAGAAGAGTGGCTTCATGTCTAATTTCTTAGACACAGTAGCTTTTCCCTTCTTTTCCATCTTTCCAAACGTTGTTTCCTTCGAAGGTTCCCTGAAATTGAGCAATGAAGATTATCGGATAACCACAGAGTGAAAATAACAGTGAAAATTAAATGATACAGTTAATTCCGAAAGATGACAAGGAAGAAGCATTTATTCGAAAATGCAGATGAAAGATATCAAATCATGTCGAGCCGTTTTAAACATAAATTCCATTAAAACTTATTAAATATGCACTAAGATATTTTATTATGGCCTTTATTACTCATTTAAGTCATCACATCGCAAACGTGTAAGGAAAAACTTTAAGCTAATGAGTTTGAAGTGTGCGATGCCAATTATGCGTTTGCGATAAATATTATCGCAATATTGCAAATCACAACATCACACTCTCGGTTATGTGTTATATCGAAGTTATTTAGAATTTTGTGAGATGTGATGTGAGCGATGTACCTTTTATCGTTTAAAGCGCATTTTGCTTGAATGAATACTTATTTCATATAGTAACCTTTTACTATGTGCCGGACTTAACCAAAGTTATAACAATTACCGCATACTTCCATCGAGTCCGGGTCATATCGCATTTCGCAACCTTTCATAGTTCACAAGATTGGCCTTTGTGTAAGCTCTGCGATGCGATAAGTATTTGGCTTGTTATGTCGCAATATCGCAATTCACATATTCCAAAGGTTTTATTTGCGGTGATTTTTGTGAATGTCGATATGCGAGTGCGATAGGTACTTTATTTTTCAAGAAATACTTTAAGTATTAGTTTTAAATGAAAAGTTTAATGATACCATAAGTTTATTACGGTGATCCCTCTTATCGCAATTCACAAATCTCGATTTGTTAATTAACCTTTGACACACATGATCCGACGATAAGCCATAAAGCAAGAATAACTATTTACAAAGGGACTTTGGCTTGATACCTTATATTTATTTAGAAATTTATAAAAGAAAGCGCTTGAGTGTTAATTTTTTTTAGAGAATTTTTGTAAAGGGTCCCCATTTATCAATAGAATATTAACTATTAAATTTTTAAATGGGGGGGTTGTTGAACAGTACAACAATTGGCGATTCACTGGAAGAACCAGTTATCTTTGACAATTTTTTGAAACTTCTAAAACTTCCAAAATAAAGATAGTTCAGAAAATAGGAATTACATGAAATTTAAGATAAGTAACATTTCTCTGAATAAGAAAAAAAAACTCACCTAATTATCATCCACTTGATATCCTCTTCAAAATGAAAATTCCTTTGTCTATATCAGTGTTTACTTGGTTTAAAGATAAAGTAGGGGGATCTTGCAGATTAGCTTTTAGAGATACTCGTTTGTCACAGGTAGAGCCACTGCTGCGAGTAGGCGTCCATAGCCTTGACAGGGTTGCCTTTTAACCATTAATGATTCAGTACCCCATCCAGATAAAAGTGCAATTTTTAGAGATAAATTCAGGCTCATATACTTATTCTCTTCTCTTTCTTTTTAAAAAGTTTATTTTTCTTCTAAAATTTTTCCTTTTTTCTACTTAAAAGTCATTGTCTTGGTTTGGTGGCCAAAAAGTGACAATGCCATTCACTGGTTGTAATTCAACTGAACAAGTTGGCTTGTGATGAGACCCCTTGTCTTTTGATTAAAATAATCTCAAGCCATTACCCTGTTTTGATATGCAGTATTGGTAATGTCAGTCTATTATTTCCCTATGAACATGGTAAGCCGACTCTTAATGAGACCTCTTATCTTTTAAGTTTTAGTATATTTTAGAATTACACTCTAAAAAGAGAAAATTTTACTAGATGGGGAGAATCATTGACTCCTTAAGAGTTTCTGGATGACAATTATAGAGTTAAAGGTGCTTATCTGCAGAGAGTCTTTGCTTTGTTAAAGATACTTTTCTTGATTGATAATAGAACAAAAGTCTCTTTATAAAGTTGGGGTTTCACAAAGGATAAATGATTTTGGTGGAAAACAAGCAAATTTCAGAGAAATGGAACTTATCTTATTTCTCAAATGTCATAATTATCTTCTTAACAATCTCTACCTATATAAGCGAAAAATCAAAATATAAAAGAGATTTTTTTTTATCGAAAGGCAAAAAGTAAATACTATTTAACTTTTATTCTCCTAGGAAAAGTAAAGGCAATAGTGTACAAGGGGTAGAAGAGGTTATCTTCTATGAAAAATATTTCTTAAAAATCTGCCCATTCATAGGAAGAGAATCTCTCTTGCCTGATAAATCTTGCAATAGAAATGTTGATGGGCCGATTTGTTCCATAATCTGAAATGGGCCAAGGCACATTCTTTGGAATTTGGTATGCTTACCTTTTTCCTTGTGTGATTTATCCCATTTCAATACTATGTCTCTGAGTTGAAAATATTTAAGACTTACAGGATTTGCATCAAATGAAGATTTGATCAATTGTTGATGATGTGCATGTATGATCTTGGCTTTATCTCTTTCTTCTTCGAGTTTGAGGATTTGGGATTTCCTTAATTGCATAAAAGAGGAAGGAGTTTCTTCAATAAATTGAACCAGGGCCAGAGAGGGAAGAGCTACATTTGTAGGAAGGACAACCTCTTTCCCATAGACCAAATTAAAAGGAGAAGTGCCTATTGAGGCCTTCTGTGTTATTCGATCTGCCCATAGAGCAAATGTTAAAGATTTATGCCAATTTTGCTGACTTTGATCAATAGTTCATTTGATGATCCTTATGAGATTTTTATTTGTTGATTCAGCTAAACCATTTCCCCGAGGATAATAGTTAACAGAATATTTAAGATTGAAACCTCTTTTAAGAGCAAATTTTTTCATATCATTTCCTGTGAAATAGGATGCATTGTCAAACATGAGAGAAGTTGGTATGCCAAATCTGGTAATAATAAATTGATCAATAAATTCAATGATTTTTTCAGAATTGGCTACCTTGAGTGGAATTTCTTCCACCCACTTAGTGAAGTAATCAATTGCTGTAAGGATATATCTATGCTGCTTTGAAGAGTGAGGAATGATCTCACCTATTATGTCCAGTCCCCATTGCTCAAATGGTTGTTCAATGTTGACCGATTGTAATGGTAATGCGGGTTTCCTTTTTCTTCCAGCAGTTGTTTGACAAATTTTACACTTCCTTACATATTCATGTGCATCTTTGAATAAGGTTGGCCAATAATAGCCAGCATGCAGGATTTTATGCGCTGTTGTGTCTCCTCCAAATGTCCACCAGCTGGTCCATCATGGAGTTCCTGCAAAACCTTTTCTACCTCAGATTTTTCAAGGCACCTAAGTAAAACAAAATCATAATTCTTCCTAAACAAAACATCATTGATGATTTCATATTGCTTAGCTTTTAATCTCAAAGCCCTTTTTCTTTTGTAACTGAGCTGCATAGGGGCATATCCATTTTTCAAATAAAAGATGATATCAACATATTTAGATTCAGTATCGTTGAGGCTTACCTCACATATTTGTATATCGTTACCTAAATATTCTGGTGCTGGTACGTTGGATGCTCCAGCTAACATTATGCAAAAACCTTGACCTTTAACAATTTTAGCTGGACTAATCTCAATGTCATATTCTTGCAATGCTGTTACCCAATTTTCTTCTTTCTCACTTAATTCTCTTTGAATTAGTAAATTTTACACTGAAGAGAACATAACTATTACTTTAGTGTGAGTTTTAAGAAGGAAAGGTCTGAAATGTTTTATTGATTTGAAAACAACAAAATCCTGTTTTTCAACATCTGAATAATTCAATTCAGCACTCTGTAAATTGGAGCTAAAGAAAGAAATTGGTGCTTCGGCTTCTCATCATTGAACTATGTCAGAATAATAGCATATGATGTCTCGGAAGCAAAAGTATATAAAACAAACTGATTAGAAAAATTCAGAGTTGCTAAAGAGGGAGCATTTATTAACTTGTTTGATAAGATTGAAAGATTCATGCTTAGTATGTCCCCATTTAAAAACATAATTTTTCTTGATCATAGATTGGAGGGGTAAAACGATTCGTGAAAAGTCAAGGACAAATCTTTTGACAAAATTTATCTAACCTAGGAAAGATTGCATCGATTTTTTGTTATGAGGAAAAGAGATTTCAAAAATTTCTCTTATCCTATTAGGATCTATGTGAATGCCATCTTTGGATACAATAAATCCAAGAAGTTTACCTTCACTTAAAGCAAAGAAAGATTTGTTTGGATTTAGGGAAATTCCATATCTCTGACAACGTTCAAATATTTGTTTTAAGTCCTTTAAATGATTATTGCACTTTTTTGAATACACAGTTATATCATCTAAATAAATTACCACTGTTTTATTCACCAAACCTTTGAAAGCTATATCCATGGCTCTCTGAAATGTTGCACCAACATTGATTAATCCAAATGGAATCTTTTGGTAAGCATATGTTCCCCATTTGGTTCTAAATGTGGTCTTTAGTCGATCATCTGGATGTACGAGAATTTGATTATAACCTGAAAATCCATCCAGAAAAGACATTAATTCTGAGCCTGCAACTAATTGCAATATCTGTTCCATAGGAGGCAGTGGAAATTTTTCCTTCTGACAAGCTTTGTTGAGATTGCGAAAGTCTATACAAATTCGAATATCACCATTCTTTTTCCTAACTGGAACTAAGTTAGAAACCCACCTTGAATGTCTCACAGGAAAAAATATTTTGGCTTTGAGAAGTTTATTCAATTCAGATTTGATTTGATTTTCTAAGTTTGGGTGAATCTTTCTCAACTTCTGCTGTACAGGCTTCTCGTCGAATATCATAGGAATGGTATGTTGAATGATGGAAGTATCATATGTCTTAAGATCTTCATAATTCCAAGCAAAAACATTTTTGTATCTCTTCAACAAATGAATGAAGGCTAATCTCTCATCAGGCGTAAGACCAAGATCTAGATTGATATTTTGAGGTTTAAGGTCAGTTCCTATATTAACTAACTCAAACCTCAAAGTTGAACTCTGAAGCTTCGAGTTAGTTGGTTTCATGAATTTGTCCTTAAGATCATACAGATCCTCCAGCTTAACCACAGATTTAGGTATGGGATTTACACTTGTTTTTGCTTGAGTTGGTTATCGTGTTGGTCTTCATCTATTATCTGGTCATCATAAGAGCCTTCAGATGTTAGAAAATTTATGATATCCGGATCATTATTAAAAACTCGCCAATTGGTGATGTTATCAAGAATAGAAGGCCTAAAAATTAATTCTATAGAAAATCGATCAAGACTATAATCTCCTGGTGGTATGAGCTTGGATGCAACGTTAGCCAAAAGATCGGCACTTGCATTTTGAAGTCTTGGGATTGGGGAAATGTTGAATGATAATAAATGTGAGGTGAGGTCCTGGACTAATGATTGATAATGTTTCAAATGTCCAGAAAGACAGTGAATAGTATTCCTCACCTGTTTGATTACAATTTCCGAATCTCCAAATACTTGAAAGTATTTAATATCTAGGCCAATGGATTTATACAACCCTTGAACTAATGCTTCATATTTTGTAGTGTTATTTCTGCATTCAAATTCAAATATGCATGTCAACATAGTCTTTTCTCCTTCAGGTCTAACCAATATGCAACCAACCCCATCTCCATCATTAGATTTAGATCCATCAAAAAATAATTTCCAAAATAAAGAATTGACTACATGTTTATCTACAAAATTGATACATTTAGAAGAATCCGTTTGAGAATAATTTTCAATTTGTGATGTAACAAAATTTTCCAAAAAGGGTGAAGTATTTGCATTAAAATTGCCCAAAAATGATATGACTGGATAATTTCCAATGATATTGTTACTGTATGCGACAGGTTAATTTTCATCTTCTAGTTCAGTGATGATATACTTTAAATGTTTCTCACGGTCGACCCTTATTTAATTTGGCTTACCATTATAAGGAAGCCACATATGGGACCAGGCTGTTGCGAAATAGCCATGAAGCTTTTCAGACCAATCTCTTATAAGGGTCAAACTGTAGAATTCAGGGATTTCAGCCACAATAACGTCAATCACTTGACATACTTTTGGGTTTGATGAGAGTCTAATGGTAACCTGATTGATTTCTCCTGTGACTTCTACTTGAGATCGATCTAACTGTACAATGCGAACAACATATTTCTGGGGTTCAACAGTCAATTTTGCACAAACATTTTTTTGGTAAAATGTTGGATGAGGCTCCAGAGTCTACTAAACAATTGCGCAAATTCTTATTGAAGACTTAAAAAGTCAAAAGAAAAGGAGGTGTATGGGATTTAGATATACCACCTATTAAAGCAACATTAGTTGAACTCATTTTGTCTAATGAAGTACTGGGAGGCCTACCCATTTCTTGAGCAGCCTGAGAAATTACAGTAGTAGGAAGAGGAGAAGTGGGGACTGCCTTTAATTCTTTGAGCAATAGCTTTTGTTGATGTTTTAGCTTTCTAAGCTCATGGAACGTGATATTAGCTCTAGTCTTTTTCATGTCTTCGAGGATGTTGTACTCCATCTCGTCAGATACTAGCAAGGTCTTAGCTGGAGGTGAAGAATTGGGTTGAGGAGGAGTCGTTTGAGTGGATTTAGGAGAATATTGATTACCTATTGCTTTATCTTTGGGACAAGGAGTTGACGATTTCTGTTTTTGATTTGTTTCTGGAAAATCAATAGTACTCTTGCTTCTGGTAGCGACAGGTAATGCTTCTTCTGATTCTTCGTTATCTGACAGAGGAAGAATGAAATCCCACATTCCTTGTACTTCAACTGTCTCTTCGTCATTGGTTTGTTCTTCAGCCATTGACACTTCTTCTTCCTACACATATGATTCAACATTTGATATTGTATTTGGAGGTTTAGGATCAGAGGGGGAATTTCTTTTGTAAGGTCTAAAAGTTTTCCTAGAATAAGTTTCAACTACCTGATTTTTAATTTTTTCCATTTCATCGGACATGGTTTTGAGTACCTTTTGCAGGCCTTCAAGATCGAAAGGATCTTTAGGTTCTTTCTTCTTGGGTTCACCCTTTAAAGTGAATTTCTTGGACTTTATTTCTTCTAATGCATTCTTATTTTCTAAAGCTAAAATGCGTTTTTTCACAACTATGGCTTATTTCATGTTTTCTGCCAAAGTTGGTTAGGCATCTTTGTCTACAAAAATAGCTACATTCGAGGGAAGAGAAAAAATGTACCATTAATTTTGAACTTTAGTGATTGGCCTAGATGCCACTGGAATTTTGTTTAATAATTTGTTAAAACTGGAATTGAAGTCCTTAATCGACTCTTTCGATTCTGCTTTCAAGTTGGAGAGATCGTTAAGGAGAGTAGCCGTTGAGTGGTCATCTCCAAACTTGGTTAGGAACTGTTCCTGAAATGCATTCCAACTATCAATAGACCCAGATGGTAATGAAAAGTACCAAGATACCGTTGATCCGTGTAAATTATAAGGGAATAATCGTAAAACTGCATCTTCTTCAACAACTCCATTTAGATTTATGGACAACATAAAGTTATTTATGTGTTCTTCGGCAGCAAGACCATCATCGAGATTGAACTTTGGCAACCATTTCAATGGATGAGCAGGTAATGGATGCAATGGTCCTAAAATTTGAACATCTCCCGAATTTGTCCATGGTCTTTGAGCTATTATGGGTATCTGTGTGGAAGAAGATGTACCAGTGGTTGAAGGTGATTGGGTAGAGGAAGACTATGCTCCTTTACCTGTGTAAATCACGATCTGAGATGATGAGGTGGATGATTGGGTTTGAGATGAGGATGATGAAATGAATAAGGGTGTTTCTAGTGATGATGAAAGAATCTCACTATGAGTTTCAGATTCTGATTTCTTAGTTTTCCTTCGAGGAGGAGGCAGAGGAAATTCAAATGGAGGAATTCCAAATTTTTCACTCTGTGATCTAGTTAATCTTCGAGAGGAAGGAAAATGAGAAGAAACACTGGCTTGAGATAATTCAGATTCTTCTTGAGACAAAGAAATCCCTTGTAACTTATGAATTAAAGACTGAACTTCGAGAGTTTCTGCAAAAGAAGGTTGATCTGATTTCCTTGGAGAAACACTAGTGGATTGTAAATCTTTCTTCGCAATTTCACGTTTCGTATTTGGAGATTTGGAATGTGACCGAGAAGTCGGAGGTGATGGTGAGGGAGTTTTACTCTTAGAATGGCTTTTTGATTTATTTGTTCTTGCCATTTACAGTCGTGGCCCTCCTTCTAGCGCCAAAATGTTGAAGCCTTGAAATTCATTGCGGAAACATGGGGATAACCACCCGGTCCAGACCTTAAAAGAAACTCCTTTTCCGTTTGGTATAGTGGCTCTGACTGGGGATAATGGGACTAGTTTCCCAGAGAGGAATGCCTTGATAATGTTGTTGGGATGATATAAGATATAACGGAGAATGATTCAACTAAGTATAATCTGATCTAAATAATAAACACATGCATATATCTTAATCTAACATTATCTAATTATAAATATACCCGGGAATAAACTAAAAATATGTGATCTACAGAGATGTCTCAAAGAAATTGGTAATAAAGATCAGTCAATTGCCAAAAGAAATGAAATCGTTCAAGAAATTTGTTTTGGATAAATAGTTAGACAAAACAATTGGGAAAAGTATATCACATATAATAATTGTTCATGTATTCAATAAGAAATGAGAGCTGCAACATCATACAAAAGTGCAATAATGTAGAACTATAACTCATATTTTCATACATAGGACAATCAAAGAGAGAGTATTACTAATGCATAAATAAAACACGATCATATGATAAAAGTACCATATATGAAAGGTCCTGCTCATGGGCTCAACAATATTGATCCAATTTCATCCAATCAAATACACTCTAAGAGTACAAAAGTGTAATTTCAGTAGATTATGCTCAATGTTCAAAGAAAAATAGATCTTGTTCCAATAATGTCATCAAAACCTTCCCAAAAATACAAAAGTGTAGTGTACTAAAAAACGTTTTTGATAAAATTCCGGACCCCTCTCTAAATGCATGAGAGGGGTTTAAATACTAAAATACATGCCTCAAAAACAGATTATTACAAAAAAAAACTGGGGGGGTTTCAAACAACCTTCCTTAGAGTAAGAAAAAATAAAACTAAAAATAGAATTAAACTAATGACAAGCTCCTTTCAACTTGAACTACCTTAGTCAGCTAACTTGATCTTTGAGATTGCAAATGTCGATCATTGGTTTGAGCTGAGGTGGTTGGTTGATTGTGGATTTTAACTGTCCAACAAATATGGCATCTGAAAAAGTTGGCACCATCTTTTGTGCATAGGTAGTTAAACACCACAGAGTCATCCACTGGCCATGTGGTTTTACTAGATATTGCCAGTATGTTTCCCAATCTAGTTTGGTCAGCTGTTTAATTTCTTCCTCCTTGGTATGAACTGTCTATTTCCACTGTTGTTCCAGTTGTTTGATATTTGGGAGAGAACCTGGTATGCACTCTTTGACAAGGTTGGAACTGTGGAGGTTTTCATTAACGGCTTCAATTATACTGCTTGCTGCACCTACTATTGTCGCCCTTTCTCCCTGTTTTAACCATGTATCCCAATATGTAAATATAATGTCTTTGTGGGATTCTTCTATTTTTTGAAGGTCAACCTTTCTTCCCTCATTAGACTCCTGCCAGGTACTAAATTCAGAAATATTTTTATGGATTTCTTCATATTCAAACCTCATATCAATCGCTTGGTTTTTCAATTTATCACTTGTCTCACAGTAAGGATTAATTTGTGAGATTTTCTGGCAGAACATTTATTCTTGTTGTATTAATAGGGAATTTAGTTTGATTTCTTCTTTGATGAACTCATCCGTTTGAGGGTTATATTTAAATTTATCCACCATGTCCTGCATTTGACGAATTTGTGAGTCCTTTTCTGATAAGCTTTCCTGGTGTTGTAACCTTATTTTCTTGAATTCCCTGTGAAGTTGAACTACCCGTTGTTCTGCTTGCTGATTGGCACTTTCTTTTTCTAATTGTTGTTCAAGCAGAAGAATTCTCTGTTCTTTTTCTTTTAGCAGTAGTCGGACTTCCGTTGCTTTATCAATGGTTGTTGTGGCATAAGCTCCTGCAAACTGTGATAACTTCGTAGGATTTTTCGATGGGTCAACAGGCGTGTCTTTCCACACAACATCCATGGGTTTATTCTCTAGAGTTGCAACAGCCGTGGTGTCTAATTTCCTCTTCTTTTGTTGTGTTTTAACTACAACCTTATGAGTAGGACTGTAGAATATATCTAATGGAGGTATCTCTTCAATTCTTAAGACAATTTCGGAAGTGGGAAAAGCCGGAATAACCTCAATATCTTGAGTGCTTGTAGCCTCTTGCTCTACTGTCTCTGGATTTTATTTATGCTGAGTCTGTTTGGGGGTCTGAAATTCAGATGTCTCCTCAAGATTTGTGCATGTTTGGAGCTTCTTATTGAATTTCTCCCATTCCTTGTCTAGGTAAATGACTGGAACCTTCCCCGTTTGAGCTAAAGTGGAACCGATCTCTGTTTGTTTCTTGGCCAAGGCCTATTCGGCTATTTCCTTAGTATTTCCTCCTGTATCTTTTTCAGAATCTTTATTAGGACTCCCTTCTCAATTATGAGATTGTTGTTCTAATTGTTCCGACTCGTGAATTTATTTATTTTGCGTTTCCTCATCAGAATTTTCCTTTGAACTTCCCTCCAGGCTTACACTAGGAGTCGGTTCTCTTATTAGTTCAATTTGTAATAGGTCCAATGGGACATTTAACAATCTTTTATTCCTATATACATGAAAAGCATTAATATCATCTGGGCTTAACTGTAATGATACCATATGTAGGACCTTTGTGAATGTTTTGACTCCTTGAAAGAGGTCATCAAAGGAATCCTCTTCATGAGTAAACTGTTTGACTTTAACCATAGTGGTAAATTCTTTAGCAACTTGATTTGTGTCATACTGTCGCCCTGGAACTGTGGCCAATTTTAGAGACATAATAATCTCTACTTCTTTTACTACCTACCCATTGTCATGTAGTGCAAAAGCACCAAATTGTAATGGGAAGGCTGGCCAAATGGCTTTCTTCTGTTCCCTCAGGGCTTTGGTTAAACCAACCTCTCTTTTTGTTTGGTAAGCTATCTCTTTGGCCAATAGCTTATCCGGAACGTAATATGGGAGGACATGTGGAGTAGTAATGCTCCCAAAAAATCTGACATAAGTGAATGTTTCTTCACCGAACCATCTCGCGATTAGTAATATGTCTATTTTGGCTTCTTCGGACAGCTCGAGGGTTGTTTTATCAAAAATGGTTTTATAAATAGGCAACATAATACCCTGACATATTTTGTAAAAATGAGCATTGAATTGGGATTCCCACAAGATTTTATGGTATACATGGATGGGGAGAGGGTTCTCTCCAGTCCACTTCCAACCCGTGTTCGGAAATTGAGAATAAAAACAAATGGCGTCCATTACATAATCACTCATATAAAAAGGGGGAATATCTCTTGAGGAAATATTTTTATATTCCCTAAGAGCCATAGCTAAATTTTCTGATAAAATATCACTCCAGTTCATAATTGTTGCGTTAACCACTGCATCAATTAATGGAAGCCACTCTACAGAAAATTTCGTACTATCAGCTTTACCAAATAACCTACACATCATCGCAGCTGCGAAATTATGTAGGGTTGAGAGGGATGCAATTGGATACATACTGGATTTCTCCCATTTGAATTTGCCTGAGCCTGACCTCCAAGTCTCTGTAACATCCAACGAACTTCTCTTTCGCAAAATGATCCAAGAAATCTTTTTCATAGAGAGTTTGAGGCTATGGTAGATGGTACATCTGGCGTAATTTGTCTCGCGTGAAAGACCCCATGACCTCATGTCTCCCATTCTTGAAAGTTCTGTATGAGATATTCACATTATCAATCACCCATTTCACCATATCTGTGTATGGTAATATCTTAGGTCTTGCAACTATACTGTGTAAAAATGAACATGCTGCGTCAAAGTAGGAAGCGTCAGATGATTCTTCGGCATAAGTTGTTTCCTTCGTTTCCAGTGGCATGGGTTTCTCTTCTTCTAGTAGGTTATACATAGCTTCCCATGATGTGGTTCCTCTGTCTTTGTTGTAGGTGGTATCAGAGAAGAGTGGTTTCATGTCTGATCTCTCAGACGTAGTAGCTTTTCCCTTCTTTTCCATCTTTCCAAACGTTGTTTCCTTCGGAGGTTCCCTGAAATTGAGCAATGGAGATTATCGGATAAACACATAGCGAAAATAACAGTGGAAATTCAATGATAGAGTTAATTCTGAAAGGTGACGAAGAAGAAGCTTTTATTCGAAAATGCAGATGAAAGATATCAAATCACGTCAATCCATTTTAAACATAAATTCCATTAAAACTTCTTAAATATGCACTAAGACTTTTTATTATGGCCTTTATTACTCATTTAATTCATCCCATCGCAAACGTGTAAGGAAAAACTTTAAGCTGACGAGTTTGAAGCACATGATGTCGATTATGCGATTGTGATAAAGATTACCAGAATATCACAAATCACAACATCAGACTCTCTGTTATGCAATATATCAAAGTTATTAAAATTTTGCGAGATGCGATGTGAGCGGCGTACCTTTTATCGTTTTAAGCACATTTTGCTTGAATGAATACTTATTGCATAAAGTAACCTTTTACTATGTGCCAGACTTAACCAAAGTTATAACAATTACCACATACTTCCATCGGGTCTGGGTCATATCGCATTTCACAACCTTTCATAGTTCACAAGATTGGCCTTTGTGTAAGCGTCGCGATGTGATAAGTATTTGGCTTGTTATGTCACAATATCACAATTCCCATATTCCAAAGGTTTTATTTGTGGTGATTTTTGAGAATGCCGATATGCGATTGTGATAGGTACTTTATTTTGCAAGAAATACTTTAAGTCTTAGTTTTAAATGAAAAGTTTAATGATACCATAATTTTATTACGATGATCCCTCTTATCGCAATTCACAAATCCTGATTTGTTAATTAACCTTTGACACACATGATCTGGCGATATGCGATAAAGCGAGAATAGCTAGTTACAATGGGACTTTGGCTCGAAACCTTATATTTATTTAGAAATTTATAAAAGAAAGTGCTTAAGTGCTAATTTTTTTTAGAGAATTTTTGTAAAGGGTCCCCATTTATCAATAGACTATTAACTATTAAATTTTTAAATGGGGGGGGGGGGGGGGGTTGTTGAACAGTACAACACCTTACTATTTCCGTATAGCCGTGGTGTGATGGGGTTCTTTTGCTTGGTTGAGATGGATTGTTGGATGGTTTCGAAGCTGAATGGGCTGGTCTCAGGAAAATTCTAAAAGGCCTAGAAATCCTTGGACTGGTAAAGGTGGGATATGCGGTAAATCCTGAGGGTGGAGATAGACAAATTCCTCATGGTTTAGGTGGAGAGATTTGGAGGCATCCATGCTTTCAAAGGCCTAGTGATCCCTGGATCGGTATATGGTGGGTTGCTGTAAAGTCTGGTAGTGTATATTTCTTGTTTGGGCCAAGGAATCCTTGACCGATATATGGCGGGATTGTGGTAAAGCTTGGTTGTATAGATGAGGGTTTGGGCCTAGGAATCCTTGACCGAGATATGGTAGGATTGCGCCAAATCCCGAGGAAGCCCTGGTTTTTTTTGTTGTGAGTCCCACATTCATGCTTGGAATATGGCACGGGGATGATTGATTGAAAGAAATATTTGGTTCAACCCAATCTATGACCGGGTGGTACATGGAAGTCCTTGACTTTGTTTGATTTTGCATATGCTAATAAGAGCTCTTTTCCTCTTGTGTATTATGTGTAAATGTACTTGTTATTATGTGGCTTTAATGGTTGTTCTATCATTGATATTTCTCTGGTTATATGCTGGTTATAAGCATGGTTTATGACAGACTTGAGTTATGGCTCTCATCATGTTTAGATTAGTAAATGAAATGTTAATGAATGAATAACCTGATAGATGATAATGCAACTATTGTGAGGGGGCATCAGACCTTCTTGACGATTCTCAGATAAGTATGAAATCCCTATGTTCAGATGTGTAATAATGACTTTTACATTACATGTTCATGACATGTTTGACAAAATGTTTGTCATGGTTAGGATGAGTCTGGTCAGGTCCTTGTTCAAGTTTTGCATTAGAGGCCTTATATTCTTGTTATTTATCACTTGTAAGTGTTTCATCAAGTTTTGGACAGAGGTCTAGGTCCTAGGCCTGAAAAAGTGGCTTAAATCTCGTGATTGTTGGCACAGAACTGGCTAAAAAAGTATGTAGTTGCAGGAAGGCCCTGTTTTGGGAGAAACTGGAGGGTTACAGTTGCATGGAGGACTTTCCATGGGAGTGACTAGGGGTTTAGTTTAGTTAAAAAGAAAGTTAAATAAGGGGTTGGGCACCTGGAGTGGTTGGTTTTGGTTTTGGTTTATCGATTCCACTTCCTTAACTCTACTTGGGGAGTTGAATCATATCATATTAACTCTTCATCACATGTCTACCTCGGTAGGTCAATTAGCTTGGGTAAATGTGGGAGGAGGGTGTTACAAAGTGGTATTAGAGCATGGTTCAACCCTTGGACTAGATGGGCGGAATGTGGTTGTCATGCATTCATGTAGGTTGTATACGTGCTTGTTATGTATACATGGTGATGGTCATTATTACAGTCGTGTTGTCATATGGAAGTTGATGACGTTGTTGTTGGGACGTGTTTTTTGTGAATGCATGTCATTGATATGTGCGTTTTCTATACAGGTCAGTGTCTATATGTTGTTATGCATGCATTGTGTCTAGTTGGTGTTATAATTGTGGCATCATGCATGGTATTGGGATGATAATTGATGATTATGTCTTTATATTGTTATAATTATGATTATACATGTATTGTGCTAATATAGTTGACCTTGTAGATGAGATATCCTCCCCTGAACTATACTAAGGTATGTTGGTTATGTTTATATTTTTGATTTAGCTGACATGATATACTTGCAGGAAAAATAAGAAGATCAAAGATGACTAGCAAGACGGGAGACTACAATTCATGATATTCTCCCTATATATCAGATGAGAAGCATCGTGATGGGTACTATGTTGACATAGCAAACACTTTGAGAATTTTGAAGGAAAAAATAAGAAGTTTCAAAGTAGATAATGACAAGATCATTTAGGCACATGAGAAACAAGAAGAGGTCAATGCAGTCATCCTTCAGAGTTTGTCAAGCTTGCAGAGACATAGACCACTTAGAATCAGTTATGGATAGGAGGATAGGACTAATGGGGCATATGGAAGTATGTCTCATGGTGGGAAGAGGTTGGATAGGATGACACAATAAGAGATGGCAGGTTCTTGGATAAGCCAGATAGGAGAGGTGATGGACACATGTTCTATTTTAGTTCAAGTTTCGACAGATACCATGGTCATGATAACGATCATTCTTATAGGAGGAGTGACATGGAATATTTGCAAGATGATTTAAGAAAGCCAAGCCACCTACATTTGATGGACATTTGAAGAAGTCAGAAGATGCAGAGGCATGGTTACTCAGGATGAAGAAGTTCTTTGAGTTGCATGATTACACAAAGAACATGAAGGCCATAATAACTATTTTCAGTCTTAAAGGGAAAGTAGACATCTGGTGGGAAGATGTGAAGTGCGTCAGAGATATCAAGACAGAGGAGTTGAGTTGGCATGAATTCAAGAGACTTTTCAGGAAGAAGTACTTATGAGAGAGGTACTATGATAGTAAATCTAAGAAGTTATATGAGTTGAAGATGGGACCAATGACAAATGAGGAGTATACGACCAAGTTCTTGTATTTATTGAGTTATGTAGCATATCTTAAGGATGCGAAAGCCAAAGTTCAGATATTTTTCAGTGGATTTCCATTAGCATTTAGAGAACGGATTGAGTATGATAGCGTCGGTCACTTGAATAAGTCATCGGAAAGTTGAAAATTGTTATGCACAATCAAGTTGTAAGACAAAAAATCAAAAAAGTTGGAAAGGGAAAGACAATACTAAAGGTAAATGGAAACTGAAAAGAAAAAGACCCCGAGATGTAGGTGAAAAAGAAAATGTTGTACCTTACAAATAGTTTAATGGACCTCAGCGAGGAGACCAACATAACAAAGGTGATGGTAAGAGGCAGTTGCAGTGTTGGATATGTGGTAAGGAGCATCTTAAGAAAGATTATCCGTAGAATTAGGGTGGTAGGCCTTAGATCTACAATGCTCAAGAGGCGCAGACAGTGGGGGATGTTGGACAAAGAATTCCTAGGATCTATGCAACATTTGATAACAGGGAGGTAGACCACTAGGAATCTATTATCAAGATGGACGGTAAACTTTGTGATCAAGTTATTTATATTTCGATTGACCTCATATCTAACTATAGTTATGTTAATCCTAACTTGGTGGATAAGTGTGGTCTAAATAAATAAGTACATGCATAATCTTGGTTAGTGCAGTTGGCTACAAGTAAAAAGAAAAGAGTTCATCAATGGGTAAGAGCTTATGCATTTGAGCTAAATGGTATGCCTACATCATCGCATCTAGATTTACTTCCATTGGGATCATATAATATTATTTTGGGTATAGATTGGTTGTACCTTCACAGGAACAAAGTAGTTGTTAAGAGAAGGCGATTTAGTGCTTAAATGACAATGGAGAACATATAATCTTGTAGGGTAAGAAGAAGGCTACATCAATCAGAATGGTTACAACTATGCAGAAAAAGCACAATCGTAGGAAAGGTTGTGTGTTATTCGTAGTGCATATTTCTAGTTATAAAGGTAAGGATGTTGAGGATGTGGAGGTATTGAACAGGTACCCGATTTTACAACAGTTTCAGGATGTATTTCTTGCAAATATTTTAGATTTACCACCTCACAAGGAAGTGGACTTTTCTATTGAGTTGGTACCAGGGGTAGCACCAGCATCTAAGGCACCTTACAAGGTGAGCACTCTAGAGCTAGTAGAATTGAAGTTGCAGCTAAAGGAAATGCTTGATAGCAGATACATTAGGCCAAGCGTATCTCCATGGGGTGAACCAATATTGTTTGTAAAGAAGAAGGATGGTACCCTCAGGTTATGCATTGATTATAAGCAGTTGAACAAGGTAACCATCAAGAATAGGTATCTGTTTTCAAGGATTGATGACTTGTTTGATCAGTTGAAGGGAGCAACAGTGTTCTCGAAGATTAATCTGAGATTAGAATACTATCGGGTACACATAAAAAAATAGGACATTTATAAGACTGCTTTTTGGACCAGGTATGGGCATTATGACCGCGTTATAGTTCCTTTTGGTTTAGCTAATGCTCCAACTACTTTCATGTGTCTGATGAATAATGTGTTGCATCCTTATTTGGACAAGTTTTTTATTGTATTCATTGATGATATACTGATATATTTAAAGAATGAGGAAGAGCATGCCAAACATTCAACAACAATATTAATATTGTTAAGAGAGCATCAGTTGTATTCCAAGCTTAGTAAATGCAATTTCTTTCAAACAAAGGTACATTACTTGGGGCATGTGGTTTCCAAGGAAGGCATAGCAGTGGATCCAAAAAAGATAAGGGCTATCATGGAATGGGAAGCTCCTAGGAATGTGGATGAGGTAAGGTCATTTATGGGGTTAGCAGGTTACTATAGGAGGTTCATTAGGAACTTCTCATGGATTTCATATCCTATCACATCATTGTAGCGAAAAGGGAAGAAATTTGAATGGACAGAGGAATGCGTAGCAAGTTTTGAGCAATTGAAACATTTTTTGACAAATACTCCAGTTCTAAAGATTGCAGATCTGGATAAAAATTTCATGGTGTGTACAGTTGCTTGTAAAAGAGGACTTGGTGGAGTCCTGTTGCAGGAGGAACAAATGGTATGTTACGAATCAAGGAAATTGAATGGGCATGAGCAAAACTATGTGACACATGATCTTGAGTTGGCAGTGATCATCCATGCTTTGAATATGCGGAGACACTATCTTCTTGGCAGGCGGTTCATGTTGATGAGTGATCATAGTGGATTGAGATACCTATTTGACCAACCAAATTTGAATGCTAGGCAAGCTAGATGGTTAGCCACGATTAGTGAGTTTGACTTTGAGATAAGATATATTAAAGGGAAGGAAAACAGGGTTGCAGATGCTCTTAGCAGAAGAGTACATGTGAATCATATAACAACTTTGAGTTCTTATGGGACATATTTACAAGGTCGGATCTTACAGTCATGACATAAGGATTACATGTATAGGGAGCTTAGGTACAGGTTATAGCAACAGGGTACAGGTGATCAGGATGTGGACTATCATCTTACAGCGAACGATTTGGTTAGATTTAGGGACAAGATCTATGTGTTGGAAAACCGTGAACTCAAGAATCTTATCTTGAGGGAATTTCATGCTAAGATGTATTAAGGTCATCCAGGATACCAGAAGACATTGACAATGGTAAAGAAGTTCTACTACTGGTCGAATTTGAAGAAGTATGTGACAGAGTTTGTGGCTAGATATTTGGATTGTCAACGGGCAAAAGCAGATTGTAAGCATCCATGTGGTTTACCATAGCCGATTCCGATTCTAGAGTGGAAATGGGAGGTCATTTCCATGGATTTCATCACAGGCTTACCGAGGACATCTAGACAACATGATTCTATTATGGTTGTGGTTGACAGTTTGACTAAGGTAGATTACTTCATAACATTGAAGTCTACAAATTCAATTAGTGAGGTAGCACATGTCTTCATCAGGGAGATAGTGAGGTTGCATGGCGTTTCGAAGAAGATTGTATCAGAAAGAGATGTTAAGTTCACTCCCAGGTTTTGGAAAGAGTTATTTGCAGGATTGGGTACAAAGTTGGCCTTCAGCACAACATATCATCCGCAGACAGATGGACGCACAAAGAGGGTCAATAGGATTTTGGAGGACATGTTGAGAATGTATGTTATGCATCAACACCGGAAGTGGGGAGAGTATCTTCCACTGGTAGAGTTTTCTTACAACAATGGATATCAAGATTCATTGAGGATTAGTCTGGTTGAGGCACTATGTGGCCGAAGTTGTAACACTCATATTAGTTGGAGTGATCCAGTGAATATGGTATTGACAGGGCCAGAAATGTTGACAGACATGGAACAATAAATGTAGGCTATCAAGAAAAATCTAAAGGTAGCACAGGACAGACATAAGAGTTATGCAGACCGACATAGGGAATTAAGGAGTTTCAGGTTGGGGAGCATGTGTACTTTCACATCAAACCCAAGAAGAGCTCCTTAAGTATTGGGTCATGTGCGAAGCTGACACCTCGGTATTGCGTGCCTTTCGAGATTCTTGAGAAGATTGGACCAGTGGCCTACAAATTTTCACTACCTCTGACAGTGAAAGTCCATGATGTTTTCCACATTTCATTTCTTAAAAGATATGTAAAGGATGTTGATCATGTTATTGATTTGTTTGTATTGCAAGTTGAGCCTGAAGGAGAATTGTAGCCGAAACCTCAGTGCATTATGTAGAGAAAGATGCTCATGCTCTAGAACCAAGCAATCAAACAGGTTAAAGTGCAGTAGAATCACTTTGGGCCCGATGAAGCTACATGGGAGATGGCTAATCAGATGCAGGTTATGTATCCTTCATTATATGCCAGTGAAGGAAATTGAGTTTTGGTATATGTACACATTTATGTATGATTTTCATTGTAAATATCACAACGAGCTGTGTTATAAAGCTCTAATAAGTGGTATGGGTGACATGTTGGTTGCTTTTCAGTAGGTTGATCATTATAAATATTGCATCGAGCTAAGTTATAAAGCTCCCTGGGCAATATGTTTTGTTGTTCACTGGTATTGTTGGTTGTATGTGCCATTGAACAACGAGGACAGTTTTCCCCTAAGGGGGAGGGGTTTGTAACAACCCTGGGTTAAAAATCCATGTAAAAAAGTTAATAAAGGCAAAATAAGAACAAGGTCATGGGACACGTATTCCAAGTTGAATGTTGGGAAAAACATCCTAGCGGGTGTTCATTTCGTTTATTATGGCTAAGGGGAAATTGTCAAAGGCAATGGAAAAGGCTTTGGAAAGGCAAGATGCATTAATTGACATTTTATTTATGAAAATAAAAGAAATTAGGAGAAAAGGAAGGACAAAGGTAACAGGTTGCATGTGAGGAGGAAAATGAAGGAAAAATAATGGAAATTGAAGAAAATATAGGCCTCATTAACAAAAAGGCTTATGAGGATTAGTTTACAATTTTTGTTGGTTTAACATTTTGTCAGTTCAGTTTTGGAGCTCTCTCTCTATTTTGTTTCTCACTCATACTCTTGCACACTTAGATCATTCTTGGAGAACTCTAGAATTGGAGGAAGGAAGGAAAAGGAAGGGCAAGAAATCAAAGGGAAGCAAAGATCAAGCAAGGAAGAGTTGGATGGAGTGGCTACAACGAGATTACTTGTAGGTATCGAGTTGCATGTATGATTTACTAGCTAGTTTCGGCATGCATGGTATATGTAGGTGTGGATTTGGTTCTCTTGCTATCATTGGCATGGGTTTTGCTAGGTGTGACAGTGGTTTCATCCTTTCCTTTCCATTTCTGGATAGCCATGATGGGGTTCTTTTTCTTGGTTGAGCTAGATTTCTGAATGGTTTTGAAACTGAGTGGGGTGGTCTCAGGAAAATTCCCAAAGGCCTAGAAATCCCTAGATCGATAAAGGTGGGAAATATGGTAAATCTTGAGGGTGGAGACGGGAAATTCCTTGCGACTTAAGAGGAGAGATCCAAAGGCATCCATGCTTGTATAGGCCTAGTGATCCCTGGACCGATATATGGGGGGATTGGTTGAAAGAAAGATTTGGTTCAGCCCAATCTATGGTCGGGTGGTACGTGGATGTCCCTGACTTGGTTGGATTTTGCATATGTTAATAAGAGCTCTTTTCCTCTTGTGTATTATGTGTAAATGCACTTATTATTATGTGGCTTTAATGGTTGTTCTATCATTGATATTTCTCTGGTTATATGTTGGTTATAAGCATGGTTTATGACAAACTTGAGTTATGGATCTCATCATGTTTTGATTAGTAAATGAGATGTTAATGAATGAATGACCTAATAGATGGCAATGCAATTATTGTGAGAGGGAATCATACCTTTTTGACTATTCTCAAATAAGTATGAAATCCATATGTTCATATGTGTATTTATGACCTGTACATTACTTGTTCATGATGTGTTTGACGAAATGTCTGTCATGGTTAGGATGAGTTAGGTTAGGTCCTTATTCAAGTTTTTCATTAGAGGTCTTGTATTCTTGTAATTTGTCACTTCTTAGTGTTTCATCAAGTTCTGGACAAAGGTCTTGGTCCTAACCCTCAAAAAGTGGCTTAAATCTCGTGGTCGTTGGCACAAGACTGGCTTAAAAAGTCTGCAGTCACATGGAGGCCTTGTTATGGGAGAAACTGGATGGTTACATTCGCATGGAGTGCTTGTCATGGGAGTGATTAAGGGTTTAGTTTAGTTAAAAATCAAGTTAACTCAGGGGTTGGGCACTTGGAGTGGTTGGTTAGCCTCTGGGGGTCTTATAGCTCCTGAGAAAAATCAATTTGGTTTTGGTTTTCCGATTCCACTTCCTTAAATGTACTTGGGGAGTTGAACCATATCACAATAACTCTTCATCACAAGTTTACGCCGGTAGGCGGGTTATCTTGGGCAAATGTGGGAGGAGGGTGTTATACTTGCAAGAGAAACTTGACCGTTTGGAAGGGAGATTGGCCCATATGGAGAAGCACGTTCATTGTGATTTCATGCCTCCTCCATCACCAAGCTCTAGACCAAAGCATCCTGCACCAATCAATTCCTCTGATCTTTAATGGTTGTTGGCTGCTTCTTGATCCTCAAGGTCCTATGGTATCATGTGTCTTTCTGGTTCTGGTTAACAAAGCTTTTTTGGTAGCTTGCTACATGTTTTAGTAATTATCTATTGGATAATAAATCTGGTAAGAGTGAGGCTGGTGGGAATTTGGAAAGATGTATTTTTTTTAACCATGGTGGATCGATAACTCATTGGAGTAATCTGGGCTATGCCTAGAATCAAACCTTCCGGTTGCCATTATACCACCAAGAGTATATCTAATCTTCCTGTAAGATGAATATATTGGGAATATATGACTTAACAAGAATTGATGTAATATTTTGATATAATGGAAGATTTTAGATTCACAAAAACAAACATATAAAGCAATTAAAAATAATTAATTTCTCATAGTTAAAACATTTTATTTATTTGTTGTTCAAAATGAAGAAAATGTGTTATTCCTTTTATATTCAAAGCATTGAAAGGGATCAAATATCTCCATGTGCAAATTTTTCTTCAAGCTCTACACTCTAGTGCATCTCAAGATATTTCAAAGAGATTGATCTCTATAAGGGCTTGGTAGATCCAGGGTTAAGATGAATCTATGTTAGTTTATGACTAAAAATGTAATTATTTTTTCTATGTGATTAATGGACCGCAGAGATCAATGACTGCTATGTCCACAAAATATTTTTACCAGGTAGATCCACTTGAAGGGATCAATTCCTACCGACATAACCATAGAGCCTGACCCCAAGAGTGTCGAGAGAATTGAACCCGTCACCTCTCAATAGCATAGGTGTTTTAACAATAGGGACTTTACGAGTTGAGCTAACCCTAAGGGCTAATAATTTTTTAATAAATTTTTTAACTTGTTAACATAAATATTAGTTTTTGTTAATTTTAAATATAATTTTTCTTGACAACTTCTCCCCATATTAAATTGTAAAATACCTTTAAACACACACACACACACACACACATGTATATTATTTTTGAATTTTGTATAATAATAATAATAATATTGAATAATTTATTTTTATTTTTAAATAACATGAAGAAATTCCAGCTTCCAGGGCCGACTCAATTTGCAATAGTCGTGAAAATGAAGTGTCATGCGTAAGGAGGTTTGACGTTCAAATCCCCCAGATTCACTTGTTTGTTGAAGGGGCTTACATAGGCACCTAGGGGTTATGGTAGTAGCAATTGGAATGGACAACACGTCACACCAATATGAGAGAAACCCAATTACCAATTCCTCTAGTCACCAAAAAGGAAACAAAAAGAAAGAGTGAGAAAAATCTCAATAACTAATATATCTTTATGGTAATTATTTTTATCATTTAAATTCAGTATATACGTGTGTGTGTGTGTGTGTATAGATCAAATAATTTCATTTCATTTTATTTTTAAATAATAAATAAACTCATATAATTAATATGTTTTCTTCATCATTTAGATTCGTTTTATTGTTAAATAATTCATAGGAATTATTTATGACCATATATATTTTTTCATAGGTGGGAAAACTTATCATAACTCAGTTGTCAAACCAGTAGTGAGGACAACCATCTCTAACTGTTATCTGCGAATGCAGGCTGACTCATCACCATTATTCAAGGAAATCACACCATCTGGAATAACTCATTGGTGGTCTGTAAAGGGGAAGACTTTCACTCCTTCCAGATGCCTCTGGGTCTTAGGCCGTTAACCTGTTTCCTTACGTTCGAGGAAGACAGGCTCTTAGCCAAGCAGAAGCAGTTTTAGGGAATATTATGACCATATGTCTTTTGATATATTTAAAAAAAAAGTGTTATGATATAATGTATTAATTTAATTTTTATATTCAATTATTATTAGTTTAATATATGAAATATCGAAATAAATTGTTCATTGGGTTTATCTTGGGTGGTTGGGAGGAATGATTATTATCCTTTTCACCTAGGTTCAATTCTTATAAATGATATGATGATGAGATTTGTTGTTGGCTTAAATTCTTTTGTGGAGTTTGAGCAATTCTTTTGTGGAGTTTGAGCAATTAGATTGAAACATGTATATTCCTTATTTGGAATAAGCAAATAAGACAACATCCACACAAGATGTACCATAGGAAAACCTAATACATGAAAAACCCAGCGAAAACCCTTCCTCGAGGTGAGGCAATGATCTATTCTTTTCTTCTCAACTATGAAATGAAAACACAACGAAAAGTGATATGTAACAGCCCCAAGTTAAAAGTTCATGTAATAAAAGTTAATAAAGGCAAAATAAAACCAAGGTCATGGGACACGTATTGGAGATGAGACAATGCTCTATTCTTTTATTCTCAACTATGAAATGCAAACACAACGAAAAGTGATATGTAACAACCCCAGGTTAAAGGTTCATGTAATAAAAGTTAATAAAGGCAAAATAAGGTCATGGGACACATATTCCAAGCTGAATGTTGGGAAAAATATCCTAGTGGGCATCATTTGATGTGTTTATGGCTAAGGGAAATTGGCAAAGGCAATGGAAAAGGCTTTGGAAAGGCAAAGTGGCATTATTTGGCATTTATTTATGAAAATAATGGAAATTAGAAGAAAAGGAAGGTGAAAGGTCACAAGTTGCATGTGAGGAGGAAAATGAAGGAAAATAAGGGAAAATTGAGGAAAATAGAGGCATCAAAGATAAAAAGGATTCTGAGGATCAGTTCATAGCTTTTTGTCAGTTCAGTTTTGGAATTAGTCTTAGAGAGGAGAAGAGAACCAAGAGGAGAAGGAGATCAAGCAAGGAAAGCAAAGATAAAGCAAGGAGAGTTTGGATCAAACAACTTCAGCAACAATACTTGTAGGTAATAGGTTGAATGTATGATTTCCTAGCTAGTTTTGACATGCATGGCATATGCATGTGTGTATTTGGTTTCTTGTTGTTGGTGGCATGGGTTTTGCTGGGTTTTGACAATGGTTTTTAGCCTTGCATTTCCATTTCTGGATAACCATGGTGTGATGGGATTCTTTATCGGTTTGAGCTTTGGATTGCCAGATGGTTTCAGAATCCGGGGTGAGGTGGTCTTGGGAAAATTCCCAAAGGCCTAGGAATCCCTTGACCAATAATGGCAGGATACACGGTAAAGCCTGAGGGTGGAGAGAAAATTCCTCAAGGATGGTGAAGGAATCTAGAACCATCCAAGCTCGGTTTGATTTTTTGATCTCGGGACTGGTTTAGGTGAGATCACAGTATGGTGAGGGTGGAGGTGGTTTAACCTCTAGATTCCCTTGGTTGTTTTTGGATTGGTTTATCCCATGAGATCCCACATTCATGCTTGGAATATGGCATGGGGGTGATTAGCTGAAAGAAATATTTGGTTCAGCCAATCTATGGTCAAGTGGTACGTGGAAGTCTTGAACCTGGTTGGCTCTTGCCTATGTTTAATAAAAGCTAAGTTTCTCTTGCTTTTGATTAGTAAATATACTTGTTATTATGTGGCTTTAATGGTTGTTCTCTCATTGTTATTTATTTGGTTATATGTTGGTTATAATCATGGTTATATGATAGTTCTTAGTCATGACTCTTTTCATGTTTTTACTTGTAACTGAAATAATAATGAATGCAAGACCTAATTGGTGTTATAACATCTAATGTGAGAAGGAAGTGACCTTTCTTGTGAAACCTCAAATAAGTTTTCAGTCCCTTATGTTCAAACTTGTATTCATGACCTGTAGGTTGCATACCTACCAAGTGTTTGAAAAAATGTCAGTCTCGGTTGGGGATGGCCAAGTCAAGTCCTAGTTCTAGTTTTGGTTTACAAGCATTATATTCATGTCTTTTATGAGTTCTAGAAGTTTCATATTTTTGTGTAGAGGCTAAGCCCCAACCCTGGAAAATAGCCTTAATTCTTGTAGTCGCTGGCACAACACTGGAAGAAAAAGACCATAGTCGCACTAATGCTGGCCTATGGGAGCGACTGGGAACCCATAGTTGTATGGAGGCCTTGGAAAGGGAGCGATTGGGAATATAGGTCAGGGAAAAAGTGAGTTTTCTTAGGGGTTGGACACTTGGAGGGGTTGGGTTACTCCTGGAGGTCATGTGGCACCTAAGGGAAGTTAGTAAGGTCTTGTTGTGTCAACTCCATTTCCTTAAGTTCATCTAGGAGGTTGAGTCATATCATAGTAGCCACTCATCTCATGTTTACCCCGGGTAAGCTAGTGAAAGTGGGTAGATGTGAGAGGAGGCGTGTTACAAGGTGGCATCTGAGCCAGGTTCAACACTTGTAATGGATGGGCTAGATGCATGTTGTTATGCATGCATTGTCATGGTTAAGGTTGTTGTGCATGAGTTCATTGCATGTAGTTTATGTCATAATGATGCCATTGGTATGTTATGAGGCTGACATTTTTCCGAGATAGAGCAGGAGATGTAGATCATCAGAGCAAGGTTGTAGCACTAGACTTTGAGGTAAGAGAAAATCATCATACATGTATTGTATGTTTGGCATGCAAGTATGTTGGTTAATGATTGTTATAAGCATTAGGGTTGTGTACATGTTTTTCAATCTATGGTTGTTGTGGTTACATGTATGATAGATGTTAGTTAATCAGTGTGATCATATGTACCTGTGTTGGTTAGTCATGAAGGATAGTAACTTGTTGTTATATGCATTGTGGTCGTATGCATGATGGTTATGGTCATTGTACTTAGGATCTTGATGTTATATGTATCATGCTAATTTGGATTGGCCTATGTGGATGGTTAGGGTTATGACATTTATGTATGAATCAATATGCTTGTGATATTGTGTCATAATAATCTAGACTGACTATGCATATGTGATTGTTATGCATGAATGCCAATTGTTTATGAGTTTATGGTGTGAACATGTTAGCTAGTTATAGTTATGGATATCATGACCTTAATTATGTTTGGGTTGATATGTTGTGAAGTTATATCATGCTAATCTAGATTGATTGTGCAGACAAGATAGCCTCCCCTGAGATACATTAAGTTATGAGTTTACTTATGGCGTCTACTTGGTTCTTGAATGTTTGATTATGTCGTCTATATGTTGTTTGAATGTTTGACTAGTTGCATGACATGCGTTTGTACCTATAATATTGCATGAAGGAATGGTCTTGCTTGAGATGGTTGCACTAACACATATGTGCTGAGAACAACTGATATGTACTTGAGTGTAAGTAAGTGATAGTTGTAGCATTATGTATTATGACTAATGAATGTGAGTTTATTTTTGATTATGACATGGTTGTTAGACTTGGTAAAGGTTGATTTCAAATTAATAGATATGATGTCTTGATCTTTGGAACATGTGGCTGACATGTGTGTTCAATTACAAGGCAGCATGCTTGGCACAACAAGGTAAGATAAATGGTATATTGTTATATTTATTTATACACTGACAATTATGTGTTTATGGCAGTATGATACAGGAATTGCATGGCAAAGAGATTTCCATGAAATCTTGGAGAAGGCTCAGGTTGAGCTTTCCTTTGGAAGTACTGGGAATCCATGGTGATTGAGTCGTGGTGTTTGTTTCTTGTGCTTTTGGTCTTTTGTGATTTGTTGTGCTTGATGGTGACTTTATTTATGTCTAGTGTATGGCCATATCACCTTGTTTGTGGTGTCGTATTGCTATTTTTTTCATGGGTTTCTTCTTGGTTGCTTTTGGTCCCTTCCTTTTTATGTTTTGAGGGCCTTGGGGGTTGGGGAAAGAGAAAAGTTAGTGGATCTGGGGGAGAGCTGAATGAAGTCCAACATGTAAGGTAAGACTTGGATGAATCTTGGTGCATGTGTAAGGGTAGTTGAAGGTAGGAGTATGACAACCAGTTGGATTGGTGGAGTCCACTGGGGTAAATGGACGGTGGCAGGATAGTCATGAGAAAAATAACATGAAAGGTAAGGTAAATGGATTTGAGGTGTCAAATGCCTTGGCTATGTTGGGAAATATTGTTCTGAATGTTGTGCATGAATTTCATGAATAAAGGGAGTTATCTTGACCTAGATCTTATGATACTTGGTAATTATGTTGTAATCATGTGCTGATGTCTATATATGTATATATGTATGTATGTATGTCGTTGTCTCACAGGGCTGTCAGAGATCATGATTGTTTTATGCTAATGATTATATGTATGCATATATATATATCTATATATATATATATATATATATATATGTATGTATGTATGTCATTGTTTGACACAGTCGTTAAGGATCATTCTTGTGGACGGATGATTGTTGATGCAGGTGAATGGCATGAAGAGGTTCCTGGTTTATGAGGAATCAAGTAGGAAGAGTAGCCCTGAAAGATCTATGAGGTCAATATCATGTGGATGTGAATTGATATTACGTGATTATACTATGTCTATGTTTATGTTATGGACAGGTAATGTTCAGGGATACATCAGCGGAATGAAAGCAGTATGATCTGTGACATGTTGGGGCAAGCATGGATAAGAAACTAGAAGTAAGGTTTTCTAGTAGAGATAGTGTGGTTTACGGATGTGAAATACTACTATTGTGTATTTGTTGTACATGATGTACCTATGGTATTATGTGCATATTGCATACATAGTGTCTTGTGCCTATTGCATATGTGGTACTATGTACGTATAGTGTTGCATGCATGTTGCATATATGGTACTGTGTACATATGGTGTTGTGTACATGTTGTATATGCAGTGCTATGTACCTATGGTGTTGTGTATGTGTTGTATATGTGGTGCTATGTACATATGGTGTTGTGTACATGTTGTATATGCGATGCTATGTACTTATGGTGTTGTGTACGTGTTGTATATGCGATGTTATGTACATATGGTGCCTTGGGCATGTGGATATGCAATGCTATGTACATATGGTGTTGTGTGCATGTTGTACATGTGGTGTTGTGTACATGTTGTACATGTGGTGTTGTGTGAATGTGGTGTTGTGTACACGTTGTGCAGGTGGTGCTGTGTACATTGGGTTTTGTGTACACATTGTGCAAGTGGCATTGTGTACACGTGGCATTGTTACACGTCGTACATGTTGTGTCGTGTATATTTGGTATGGTGCTACGGGTATTGTGCAGTTGTTGTATTGTGACATGTGTATTCATGGTATTATATGGTGGGTACGTATATGTATTGTGTTGTACACTGGGTGTAGGTGTATGTGTCATGTTAAACACCAGGTGTAGGTGTATGTGTCGTGTTGTACATTGGGTGTAGGTGTATGTGTCATGTTGTGCATGGGTGTAGGTGTATGTGTTGCGTTATATATTGTGTATGTGTATATGTTGTACAGTGTGATGGGACATACATGTATGGTATTGTTTGGCCCTTGTTGTTGCTATTGAGGGTTGAGGCGATTTAGTCTCTGGATGCCCTTGTTGTTGCTATTGAGGGTTGAGGTGGTTTAGTCTCTAGATGCCCTTGTTGTTGCTATTGAGGGTTGAGGAAGTTTAGTCTCAGGATGCCCTTATTACTATTGAGGGTTGAGGCGGTTAGTCTCGGGATACCCTTGTTGTTGATATTGAGGGAGGAGGCAGTTTAGTCTCCGGATTCCCTTGTTGCTTAAAGAGATGGTAGTGGGTGCTTTCGAGGTTTGGCAACTAATTCAATGTGTGTACAGAAAGGATAAATAACAAGGGCAGAAACAAAAGAATCATTTAAATGATAAGTATCACTATCTTATTTCATTTTATATTTGCATGTGATTTATGATGGTTACATGTGATCTATGATTTTTATTTATGATGGTTGTGTTTTGAGCTAACCGGATATGATATCTTTATACATGATGATTTGATCAAAAGAGCTAGTTTGACTTGTTGTGACAGGAAGTAAACAAAATTACAAGTGTACCTTATTGATGGGCCACCGATGAGGTATGATTTGAATTAGTTTCAATTCCTTTTAGTCTAATGGAAATTATGTGCTTGGTACATGAAAGCATAAAAGTGCCCAGTTTGGGGTGGTTGAAACTAACTACAAGAATTAGCAATGACAAAAGGAATTGAAACATGCAGCAATATTCTGGTAAAGCATTCTAGGAGCAGGGCCATTGTGGGACACTAGTACCCAATAATTTACACTAATTTCCATGAGCATGCTGTGACGTTATGATGGTTTTGAGGCAGGGATATGCCTTGGTTTTGAGGCAGGTATATGCCTTGGTTGTTGAACTTTCGATGCGAGGAAGCCTTGCCAACGGATGGATCGCCCAAGATAGGGGATGCTAATGAACTTGGAAGATGAGTGAATGCACAAAAGGGGGTGACTGGATTTCCCGAGGGAATGTGTAGCATAGAAAGGAAGGTTGGGGAATGGATTTGTTTGGTCATTAGCATTGCCAGATGGAATCAGATGCACATTAGGAGTGTGCCTTGGAACAATGAGTTGGTAATTGTTCACTGAGAGGACAAGTGGCGCTGGATTGTAGCGCTGAACATTAGATGCAGGTTTGACTTTGGTAGTGGATTCTGTAGTTCCTAGGAAGGAGGTGAATCCTAGTATTACTTTGAGGGTGGAGGTGTGAGCCTATAGACTCCCTTGTTGTGGATGAAGGCATCATATCCTTTTATTTTTTGGTTAAACCAAATGTGCATATGTATCTATCTCTATTTTATGGTAAATACTATATCGAGCTAGATTGATAAAGCTCCATAGACAGTATGGTTATTTACTGGTTGAAGCAAATGTGCATAAGTATATGTGATTTTTATGGTAAATACCATAATGAGTTGTGTTATAAGGCTTCAATAAGTGGTATGGTTATCATGGTTTTCATGATGGTTTTGCTTTTGAGCGGGTTGTTCATTGTAAATACTGCAATTAGCTAAGTCATAAAGACCCATGGATAGTATGTCTTGCTTTTCAGTAGTCTTGTTAGTTATAGGTGTCAGTGACCAAGGTCATGGGACAACCCCGAGTTAAAAGTTCATGTAATAAAAGTTAATAAAGGAAAAATAAGACCAAGTTCATGGGACATGTATTCCAAGCTGAATGTTGGGAAAAATATCATAGTGGGCATCATTTGATGTGTTTATGGCTAAGACAAATTGGGGAAGGAAATGGAAAATGATTTGGAAAGGCAAAGTGGCATTATTTGGCATTTATTTATGAAAATAATGGAAATTAGGAGAAAAGGAAGGTGAAAGGTCACAGGTTGATGAAGGAAAATAAGAGAAAATAAGGGAAAATTGAAGAAAATAGAGGCATCAATGATAAAAAGGCTTCTGAGGATTAGTTCATAGCCTTTTGTTAGTTCAGTTTTGGAATTAGTCTCAGAGAGGAGAAGAGCACCAAGAGGATAAGGAGATCAAGCAAGCAAAGGAAGCACAAGGAAAGCAAAGGAAGGGCAAGGAAAGCAAATGAAAGCAAAGATCAAGCAAGGAAATGTTGGATCAAGCAGCTTCAACATGAATACTTGCAGGTAACAGGTTGGAGGTATGATTTCCTAGCTGGTTTTTCCATGCATGACATATGAATTTGTGTATTTGGTTTCTTGCTCTCGGTGGCATGGATTTTGCTGGGTTTTGACAGTGGTTTTTAGCCTTACATTTCCATTTTTGGATAGCCATGGTGTGATGAGATTCTTTATCATTTTTATCTTTGGATTGCCAAATGGTTTCAGAATCTAGGGTGAGGTGGTCTCGGGAAAATTCCCAAAGGCCTGGGAATCCTTTGATCGGTAATGTCAGGATATATGGTAAATCCTGAGGGTGGAGACGAGAAAATTCCTTAAGGATGGTGAAGGAATTCAGAGGCATCGAAGCTTGGTTTGGTTTTGTGAGCTTGGGACTGGTTTAGGTGAGATCACAATATGGTGAGGGTGGAGGTGGTTTAACCTCTGGATTCCCTTGGTTTTTTTTGGATTGATTTATCCCATGAGATCCCACATTAATGCTTGGAATATGGCACAATGGTGATTGGCTGAAAGAAATTTTTGGTTCAGAAAATCTGTGGTCGGGTGGTACGTTGAAGTCCCAAGCCTATTTGGCTCTTGCCTATGTTTAATAAAAGCTAAGTTTCTCTTGCTTTTGATTAGTAAATTTACTTGTTATTATGTGGCTTTAATGGTTGTTCTCTCATTGTTATTTATCTGGTTATATGACAATTCTCAAACATGCAAGCTCTTTTCATGTTTTTACTTGTAACCGAAAGAATAATGGATGCAAGACCTAATTGGTGTTATAAAAAATAATGTGAGAAGGCAATGACTGTTCTTGTTAAACCTCGGTTAAGTTTTCAGTCCCTTATGTTAAGACTTTCATTGATGACCTATAGGTTGCATATCCACCAAGTTTTTGACAGAATGTCAGTCTTGGTTAGGGATGGTCAGGTCAAGTCCTAGTTCCAGTTTTGGTTTAGAAGCATTGTGTTCATGTCTTTTATGAGTTTATAAGTTTCATAGTTTTCTAGGCAGAGGCTAAGCCCCAACCCTGGAGAATAGCCTTAATTCTCATAGTTGCTGGTACAACACTTGCATAAAAATGCCACAGTCGCACTGATGTAGGCCTATTGGAGCGACTGGGAACCCATTGTCGCATGGAGGCCTTGGCAAGGGAACAACTGAGATTCTAGGTCAGGGAAAAGGTGAGCTGTCTTAACGGTTGGACACCAGGAGGGGCTGGGTTACTCTTGGAGGTCCTATGGCACCTGAGGGAAGTCAATAAGGTCTTATTGTATCAACTCCATTTCCTTAAGGTCATTTAGGAGGTTGAGTCATATCGTAGTAGCCCCTCATCTCATGTTTACCCTGGGTAAGCCAGTGCAAGTGTGTAGATTTGAGAGGAGGTGTGTTACAGGTTATCACTACAAATTTGTCGTGGGCACTATTGCTAGTACGACTACTACATGATCTTCTACTTCCTCTATTATGCATCAATATCCCACTCGCAAATGCGTTGTTCATCTATGGAACGATACAAAATGTAATAAGAATGGAACCCCGTCCTTTCCTAATGACCCAATATTTAACCTAGCTCAATAACCATCTAGGGTAGGGGTTAGAGTTTTTGCATACCTCAATGCTTAATTAGTGTAAGGGTTTTGGATCCTTTAGGATCTTCTTGAAATTCCAATGATCAGTTCAACATGTCTTCGTAATGTGCCCTAATACTACATCCACTCAATACTATGGTAGTTAATAGGATAGATCAACTTGTGGGAGGTTTAAGTTATGCATATGAATTCCCATTGATGTGAATTTTACACTATTTGAAGGTTGTCAATGTGTAGAATAGTTTTAAGAACTTGAAGCTAAGAGAAATGAGCAGTTCTTCCACATTCTCATCCCTTCTTGAGAGTGCATATGCAACAAAATTTGGCATGTATAAGAGTCTAAATGGTCAAAATATAATTAGGGATTACATAACAATAATAATAATAGTGGGCGTCTATGGGGCACCCAATAACAATAAAGGGGCTACAACATTATTACAGGGGCCTAACATGCCCCTCTCCTTGAAAAAAGTGTTGTCCTCAATGTTTGAGCAGTTCTTGAAGCCTTTATATAAAATACTCATCGCCCCATGTGGAACCTTCAACAGGTAATTTCTTCCACTTAATGAGATACTCTAAAATTGATTGATTCCATAGCTATCAAATTCTTGTTTCCATGATTGCTTCAGGATCCAATATGGTTTTTCCTTCCTCGTCAAGTTATGGCATTATAGTTTGAACTGGGAGCTTGTCACCTATAAACTTCTTTAAGCATGAAACATGGAAAACAAGGTGTACTCGTGAAGATGTTGGCAACTTCAATTTGTATTCCATAGTACCAATATTTTGCAACTCCTTGTAAGGGCCATAGTACTTGGGTGATAATTTATTATCCTTCTTAGCTTGCTTAGGGGACATTTGTTTGTATGGTTGTAGCCGCAAAAATACCTAATTTCCAATGTCAAAACTTCTTTCACTGCAATGTTGATATTCTTGTTGTTTCATTCTATTATGATCAAGAGTCAGGTTATCGTTTTAGAGTTGGAGAACTTGTTGTTGATGCTTGATGTGATCTTCTACTACTTGAACCTTAGAATTGTCTCTTAGAGACAAGTGACGGATGCTCGATGATATCCAAAAAGTGCCATAAATGGGGTCATTTTTATTGTTGTATGGAAGGAAGTGTTATACCACCATTTTTCCAAAGGTAACCACTTGACCCATTGTGTTTGTTTATAAGATACAAAGCAACGAAAGTATCCTTACAAACATTTGTTCACTATCTCAGTTTTCCCATCATATTGAGGATGATAAGATGAGCTATGAGCTAATTGAGTACCAAGACAAGATAATAATTCTTTCCAAAAATTTCAAGTGAAAATGGGATTTCTATCACTTACAATAATATTTGGGTTTCCATGTAGCTTTTGAATTGTTTCCACAAAAATGCATAAGTGACGATAATGGCTTTGAAAGGATGAGATGGTGCACAAAAGTGCACATATTTGGTAATTATACCAATTACCACCATGATGACACTCTTTCCTTTGGACTTTTGTAGACCTATGATAAAATCCATTGAGACCTCTTCCAATATTGACTAGGAATGGCTAATGGTTGTAAAATACATGGGGTCTTAATTATCTCAACTTTATTTTGTTGGAAAACTAAACATTCTACCACAAACTTCTAAATATCAAATTTACGGCCATCCCAAAAAAATTCCTTATTGACCCTTTCGTAAGTTTTTAAAAGTCATGAGTGTCCTCCAATAGGAGAGGTTTGCAATTCCAAAAGAACCTTTTGTTTGAGTTGGGAGTTCTTACATAGATATAAGTGATCTTTGTATGATAGTGAAACATTTTTCCAGATAAATGTATCATATGCACTAGGATCTTGTTGCAAATTTTGAATGAGTTTCCACACCTCTTCATAATTCCTAATTTCATACCTTGCTTCAGATATCTAATCAAGTTGGACAATAGAAATGACATAGAGAAATGCATCCACATCCTCATCCCTTCTTGAGAGTGCATCTGCAACAACATTTTGCATCCCTTTATTGTAGATGATTTCAAAGCCATAACCCAACATCTTTGTGACCCATTTGTGCTTCTCTTTTGAAGATAATCTTTGTTCCAATAAGAATTTAAAACAAATATGATCTATTTTTACCTTGAAGTGTCTTCCCATTAGGTAAGAGCATCATTGCTTCAGAGAATGTAGTATTAAAAACATTTCCTTCTCATAAATAGGTTTGTGTAAATACTCGCCTTTGATTGGATGACTTTCAAAAGCGATGGGTCTTCCTTCTTGCATAAAAATAACACCAATGCCATTTCCCAAGGCATCCCAATCCACAATAAAGGTTTTTGTGAATTCTAGTGTAGTTAATACCAGAGCTCACACATTGCCTCTTTAAGATGTTCAAAAGCCTTAATTGTTTCTCGAGTCCAAAAAAATGCATCTTTCTTCAATAATGTTGTTAGAGGTGTTGCTATTTTCCCATAATTCTTAACAACCTTGCGATAATACCCTATCAACCTGAGAAATCCTCGAATATGCCTTAAGGTTGTGGGAATTTTCCATTCCTTGATGGCTTTAATTTTTTTAGGGTATACCTTAACACTCTCATGAGATACAATATGACCCAAATATTCCACTTTATGTACCCCAAAGTAACATTTGGAGGGTTTTGCATAGAATTGCTTCTCCTCCAATAGTTTGAGCACCCTATCAACATGTTGAACATGATATTTCCAAGACTTGGTGTAGATTAGTATATCATCAAAAATAACTAACACAAATTTTCTAAGGAAGCATTTGAAACTGGAATTCAGCAAACCTTGAAATGTGGAAGATGCATTGATAAGGCCAAAGTGCATGACATAAATTCATAATGACCTTCATGAGTTCTTAATGTTGTTGTTAGAATGTCTTATTTCTTCATTTTAATTTGATGATATCTTGAACAAAGATCCAGCTTGGTCAAGTAAATTTCTCCATGTAGTTCATCCAACAATTCATCAATGAAAGGAATGGGAAATTTATATTTAATAATGAGCTTGTTGAGCTCTCTATAATCTGGAAACATACGCCATGATCCATCTTTCTTGTACACTAATAATACTAGAGAAGAGAAAGAACTTTGGGTAAGTCGAATTATACCTGCCTCTAGCATTTATGCAACCATACATTCAATTTCATTCTTCTGGGCATAGGGTTATGTGTAAGGTTTGATGTTTGGAGGAACACTTCCTGGAATCAAGTGAATATCATGATCATGATCACGAATAGGTGGGAGACCTTTGGGAGTCTCAAATACCTTGTAATGATTGTTAAGGACACTTTGGATATCTGGAAAAATGGATGACCTAGATGTTTGATCATATAGTGAGCGGAATTGTGCAATTACCCCTCATTGTTCCTTCTTCAAAAGCTTTGTCATGCCATCGAAGTTTATTATCTACCAAGGTTTCCCTGTGATAACCCTTAATTCAATTTACTTTCCTTCCCAGAAAAATTTAAAGAAAAGTTCTTGAAAACTAAAAGCTATTGTCCCCAAAGATTGTAACCATTGGACTCCTAATACAACATCAACACCACCCATTAGAAGGGAAAGTATTGGACTATAGAATACATATTCCCCCATGGTTAGATTGATATTATGACACTTCCCTCAACAATTTATAATTCTTCCATTTGCAACCATCACTTGACACTTCTGTGTTGGATATAGAAAGAAATTCAAATCCTTAGCTATATTACAATAAATAAAATTATGGGTACTCCCTGAATCAATCAACATTATTACCTTTTTCTTTTTGATATATCCTTCTAACTTGAGAGTTTGAGGGATGGTACTTCCTCCCAATGCATTACAAGATATGGTCAAATTTGTTTCTTATTTTTCAACCTCTGAGATTGGTTCCTAGTGTATATCTTCTTCTTTTGATGTTTCTTGTTCCTTTTCTTCCTCCTCTTCACAATCTATATAAAATAAATTCTTCTCAACACACTTATGACCTTTAGTGTATTTGTTATCACAACTGTAACAAAGCCCTTTTGCTCTTTTTTCCTCTAGCTGTTTCGGTGTCATCCTTATAGGTTGTGGGAGGTTGGGAGTGAAAACACTTCCATACTTATAGTTGTGAGTGGTAGACCTCCTTGTTTCCATATTTTTTCTCTCAACTTTTCCTGACACCTTGAATTCATTCTCCAATGACTTAGGTTCTCAAAGGTCAACCTCATGTTGGATGTTACCCTTTAAAGTCCCTATGAAGACATTGATAAAATGCTCCTCTGGAATAACATTTACCTTGATATTCAATCTTTGGAAGTTCTCAATGTGTTTCCTGACTGAACCCTTCTGTTTTGTGATTTATCAATTGGCTAGAGAGGGTACTGCTCTTTGTATCCTCATAATGTGCTATCAATTCCTCCCTAAAAATTGTCCAAGTAACAAGTGATTTATGAGAGCAAAGTCATCGATACCACACAAACTAATTGGATTCTAAATATAAAGATCCTTACCAAGGTCTGACTCTCCAATGAATAAGTAGAGGTAAGATCCTCATGACTTACAAAGACTACACATGTCACCATCAAGATTTGAACTCGAGTGGTAGTATAACAATTCTTCCTCTCAACCACCAAATTAACATACTTTAACACAACTATTATTTTTGCTTGTCTTCATTTCTACTCCTCACTTAATAGGATTTTATATAAGAAAAAAATTAATAAGAAACACTAATTCAAAATGGTAAGATGCATTTTGCAACGAGTACAATGATCTAATTTAACAAAGAAGTGTTATGTATGTTTTGTCTGTCATATACATCAATTTTACTTGTTTAAAAGTAAAAAATATAGATTCAAATTTCATATCGATGTTGATAGGCATAATTTTTCTCCCCGTTCTCAACATATTAATAATCCTTCTAATTCAATCTAGGTGTTAGTAATTCAAGTTCTTTTATATCATCATCATCCACCTCGACCATGGCTGAGATTTATGGTTCTACCAAAATGACCAATAGGTATCCCAGTTACAATCACTTCCATCACTGCCCCAGTTTGGATCAACCTTGGGTTTTTCTAGTAACACAATCAAAGGGATAATAGTCACTAGTGGTGATCCTTGATGTAAATGTGCCATTTTCCCCTCATGCCATTCCATTGTGAGACCAAGTATCGTTCCCAATGCCTTTGGCAAGTACTCACACCAGTAGGAGTGATGTTGGTTTATGTTTTATGAATGTGAGTTGCCAAAAGTTATTTAAGTTAGAGGACTAACAAACTTACCTATTTATTGACCCTACTTGTGGTGGTAATCATGAAGAATAAATGGGTATCATTAGTTTGACTTGCACTGGTGGATATGACATCCAACAATACTTCTCGCAAATATGAGATTTATTAATCTTTGAGACCTTGAAAACCTAATCATGATCTAACCTCCACACTAATGCTATTTTTAGTCATTAAGAGACTTAATCATGATGTGATTTGTTGATAACTTAGGACATCTTCAAACCATGGATGACACTTCTATTTAATGCTCCATTAGTTTGTTTAGGGTTGTATAAAAATTATAACCATGATAAGTATATTATCCAAGGAGCTCAACACCTTCTTCTTAAATCTTGCTTCCATCTTGTCTCTTTCTCTCGTTTAAATGCCAAACTACCTCTAGGAGTCTAGAATATTTCATCTGAAACTCAACTATATGATTCCCTTTCTAGAATGTCATTGTGAGCTTCATGGCCCCATTGCTCTATTGAGTTCTCAAGTCATTCCTAATGTTAATGTGGTTCACGTATTGTCCCCTAATGACGAAGTGGAAGACTTTCGTTGCTTGGGCCTAGTTCTAGGACATCCTCATCCTTTGTGACTCAAAATATATATCATTATGATTGCATCGAGCGAGACTGGATGGTTATTGGGAATTAAAAAGAAATGCAAGAAGCAATGTTTTTTCACATGCTTAAAAATATGAAGTTAGATTTTGTCCGCACAGGTGTCACGGATAATTTTAACTTGGGTTGTACTAATAAGTTTGAGGAATGTACCTCCAAATATTGTTAACATGTGTGAGTAGAGTAAATTGGGAGGGGGTTCACATTTATGAGGGGATGAAGAGGGAAAATAGATCCATGGGGTCTACACATAGAGGGGCTCACCATGGTCTATAATGTTTATTTTTCTTGAGTGGGATTTCTAACCGCTCTTTTCCATGAAGGGGAGGGCATCCAAAAATCTGATTCTATCCTCTTTGATAACAAACACCTTATTTGTTAACTAGTATACTAGTTCTTTTGATATTATTCTTCCATATATAGGCGTGTGTCCATCAATATTCTTTGGAGTAACTTAATTTGGACGTTGTATTGGTTTACTTCTCAATAAAGGTTTCAATTGTTTCCATTAAGATGGCCTATAATTAATTTTAAATCACTTTTGAATACAACTATCTCTAATCCTTATTTTAGTATTTATTTCATGTTCTCGATCAAGACAACCAACTCATTTTTATTCATTGATTTGTAACTAAGGAATTCATAATTGATTTTTAGTATTCACCCTTTGTTATACCAAAAGGCGCTACATGTCCCTGTTGTTGTTGGGTTACATCTACCAAGCACCATTAAATTACGCTTAAACCATCCTTGAGGTTTTCCATGGTTATGGGATAATTGTAGGATAGTCTAATTCTTATTCCTTAAAATACACTTCAATGATAATCACGGGATCATCTAATTATTATTCCTTAAAATGCACTTCAATCAATATACTTAACCAAGGTATTCTCAATATTTTCATATACCTCTTCCATCGCGAGACAGGTTAAAAATTTTAGAGGCAAATCCCATGCCAAAGTTGTGGTGACTTCCCTCTCAATTAGATTTATATTAGAAAGTTTAGGTTTAAATAAAGGACTTATGTCACCCCAAACCAAGGGCCCTTAACGAGCACAAAAGCCATGTTTCCCTACAACAAAACTCCATTGTGAATTTAAAGAAAAAAACACCCTAAGCCCATCAAGCTAGGCCAAATGGTGTATGTGCCACATCGGAAAGTGTTTTCCAACCAATATAGTTGCCTCGCCCAGGTTTGGAACTCAATTTACTTGTTTAGCGAGGCTTTTGGGGGTGTGTTAGGCTTAAGAGCGCAATAGCGCAATGAATTCCTGCTAACTCGATTCCATGTTTCCTTAGTGACATATGGTAGGTCTACTAATTGTACTGATTAAAAAAAAAACAAAAAAAAAAGGCAAAAGTATACAATGATCTAGCCTTTACAGAACTCACCCCAAGACTTCTTCATTCACTTATCCACCTTTGTTGAAAAGACTCCAAGGCCATTACATTGACACAAAAATTGGAAAAATAAACAATCGATCTAAATCTTGAAAAAACAATTCTAAGTCCAACTTAAGTGCAAAAGTATGAACCTTTGAAACACGATTACAAAAAGAGACCATCTAAGTTGTCTTTACTACGCTAGCTATGATTTGGACAAACTTATGAATCTAATTATTTTCAAGTAACCTATGTTGTCCCACTCTTTCTTAACGATTTCTCAACATTCGACTAGCAAGGGGCATAACAATAAAGGAAAATGTCCTTATTGTTATCTCATATTTGTCCATATACACTATTAACCATAAATGCCTCAATCAAATTATTTAAGCTTACTTATTTTATCTTTATTTTTAACTTATAAATGTAAATCTAATTATAAAAAAATAAAATTGATGGCTTATTATGACATATCCTCGTTATAAGATGTCCATTTAATATGCTAAGAAAAATTGCTCATGGTTCGTAGTATTCCTACATTGAAATAATTAATTAGTGATGTGAAACCCACAAAAATGAAATTTAAGACCATAATCCTTGATGGGGGTGTTTTCCGGGGAAAACGTTTTCATCATGCGACACTCCGACAACAAGTCCCGATGGTGGTATTTTCCCAGTAGTCTAGTCATAATGACCATGCGCAAAATTTGGGTGGCCAACAAGGTGGTGGTACTCGATGGTAGCGATGAGCTTTACACCTAGTGGAGCAGGATGGAAGAGTGGCAGGAGTTTGTATCAATTGAAGGTTACAAATTGTGGTATTCAAAGTGCCTTAAATGTTTGTAGCATAGACTATCAATCCCTAAGTGTGGTATAATGCTTGGTTATTGATTCCTTTCTGTCAGTTTAGATATGGGCTACTCCTCTCATGGTTGATTGGCCACCTATACTCTCCCGTCTGACAACCAAGGTAAGCTCATTAATGAGAAAATTATGGCTCACAGTCTCTCAAGGAAAGCCTACGGTTGCATACTCTACATCTGGTTAGCAATGGACTGTGAAATAATGTCTCTCCTCATCTCACACACTCATACTCTCATGTTTTTGTTGCCATATATTTACATGGCAAAGGACTTAGGGTGGTGGAGGGGTTTGGTTACAAAATTACTCTTTATAACTTCCCAACAATTCCATAGTGCTTATAGCTATGAGGAAATTTACTTTTAGGACCTCTATGTTTTGGTTAAGGACCATTTTGGTGGAGGTATTTATTATCAGTTCCTTACCTTACCATTCAAAGACTAGTTTTCTGTGCACTCCATCACTGTTGGGAGCTTCTTGGGTATTAGAGTAATTTCTCAACCTATCCTTTCCATAAAGTTTTCATAAATTTTCGTCACTGAATTCCTGAGGTCGAACTGTCCTCTCAAATTCAGTCTTCGGTCTTTAGGATTAGGTTTAATTTTATACCTTTGCAAGTTCGAGTTATGGTGGTTCATATACTAGTTGCCAGTTGCCATTTATGTTTTCTCTCGTCTCACACTAGGGTGTTTAATTCTCCTGCGAGTCAACGCTTTTTTTTCTTTTTTCTCAATAATTCTTGGTCCGGACATTCCTTTGAACTCGTTGTAGTCCTTCCCTTGACAAATCCACACAGCTTGGACCCTGGAGGGATCTCCTTTTCTTGTCCGGTTTTGGTATGCGAAGTTTGGTACCTGGGTACCATCTGCATATGGTTTGAATGGGGTCATTGACAATCGCTACAACTTAACCTTTAAAGCCATTTCCCTATAATTACGTTTCCTTTACCACCTTCTTCACTTGCAGCTCCATCTAGTCTGTAAGTCATTTCAAGTGCGTCGTTCAACCACATGTCATAGCTATTTGTATTGTAGGTTCACTATTCTTATGGCGCCAAGGTTACATGCCCCCAGTCGTAGAGGAGGAGCCTTAGGGTCCTCTTCGATGTGACATAGGAGGTTGTTTGGCCGGGAATTAGTTTCCAACTACTTCAAAGCGGTGCCCCTGGAGGTACGTAAATAAATTCTTCAACACGAGGTTAAGGAATTTGGAGATCGTGTTTACTTTTCAGACTCAGATATCAGAGGCAGTAGCTTTAACTAGATTCCAGATCTAGGGAAATTTCACAAGCGAAGGATCCACTTCCTTCAATCCATCACTCAACATCGTCAAATGGAAACTCTTCTTAGCATGGTCATCAAAGACAACCAAGTAGACAACTATAAACTATTTGTAGGTCAGGAAGACATCAAGTGATCCAGATACAACTTGGATGATATAGTTGTGTGGTTGTCTCGAATAGAACGCTATGTAGTTTCAGATTCAGACACTGATTCGAATGAGCACTAGGAAGGACCGACGGTCATCACTGCTCCAGCTCAAGCCTCCCCTCAAGCCAACTCTACTACCACATCACCAGTCATAATTCTGGACTAAAGAATCCAATGAGAAATCATGTTGCTGACATATTAACGAAAATTGAGCTACTCTTGGGATTAGTCAGCTTTTTGTTTTCTTGATATATATGTATACAATACATAGTTTACTTTTCTTGTTTTAGTATACTGTAGCAGACTTGTCTAAGTTTATAGTAACAAGACTAACAACGTACAAATGCCAGTGTTACGCTCCTCTATCTTTTTGTTTTTTCATAATTATAAACACGTCCACCTACAAAATTGTTCTGAAAAACACTAAAGAAATGGTGAAAACATAATCTTTCTAGTGAAATGTAAACTTTGTTTCTCCATTATTAATAAAAATCTACTGATGAATTAAAAAAAAAGAAATTCAACACCATAAGATCAATCAACGTGATGGGAAGTTATCATTCACCTGCTTTTTAGTTCTAAATTAAAATAAAAGAAGCTTAAAAACCAAATTATTATTTTCATCACCTCAATAAAGATTAATTCTCCAACTTATACATTTATTTAAAATTTTGAAAGATAAATATTAACAAAAATATAATTATGTACTACACAAATTGTTAATGAAATCCTTGGAAATGGATTATTATATCCCTGGATTATTATAATCTAGATGGTATTAACGAGAGATAGTATAATTTAACATTTTCACATTCTCTCTGAGAGTTTATCTTATAAATATACTATATTTTTATGCGGTCTTTTTTTGAAATTATTGAAATTTGTTTATGTCATAATAATAATATATTTTTATGTTGTTTTTTATTTATTTATTGAAATTTTGATGGTATATAATTGGTACATTTATATATATTAAATAATTAGTAATGGTAGATAAATATTAATAAATGAAGATAATAAAAATGTGATTGACATTTTTTTAATTAAATTGAAAAAAAATAGTTTTGAAATAAATCTCAATTTTTTTATTTTCAATTATAATAAAAATATTTCATAAATATTACGTTTCAAAATTACAGTGAGCTCGGGAGCTTAGAGATATTACGTTTCAAAATTACAGTGAGCTCGGGAGGCTTCTCTCTAAGCTTTTTGAGCATAGGAATAAAACCTTAAATCAAACTAAATAATTCGTTTCTTTAGGTCCAATAGACCAAAGTTTGGTCTGAGTGGATGTTAACCACCACCACCACCACCACCACCACCATCATCGTCATCATCATCATCAATCAAATTAAAAAAATGAATTTTATATGAAAGTACACATTTTATCTGAATAAAAATGAAAATAACAATTTATAAACTTCTGTATTCAAGTTTCTGTGATTCATAATGAATTAAGCAAAGTCTTTTGGTAAAAATCACATAAAAGTTTTTTTTTTAAATTAAAATAGAGAAGACTTTAAAAAATTAAAAATAAAACAAACATCAAATTATTTAAAATAAAAAATAATTTTTTTGATATGGTTTTTATATGGGTTTTTATCTATATTTTACAAATAATATTTACTAGCATTTGCACCAGATGTTGCAAAGGAAACGCCGTAAGGCATAAAGTGCGGAAATCCATTATCCATATAGTGTGTGCATTAGGTCAATGACCTAAATATCAACATGTCTATTCACTTTTTCTAAATGTTGTAAATGACCAGAATTATAGAAATATTCCTAAATGTGTACCAATATTTATAGGCACACTCCTTATACCTTAAGATTTTTGTTGCAAAGGAAACGCCGTAAGGCATAAAGTGCGGAAATCCATTATCCATATAGTGTGTGCATTAGGTCAATGACCTAAATATCAACATGTCTATTCACTTTTTCTAAATGTTGTAAATGACCAGAATTATAGAAATATTCCTAAATGTGTACCAATATTTATAGGCACACTCCTTATACCTTAAGATTTTTTGTTGCAGCTTCAGATTTGGAAGTCTTGAGATTTACCAAAGCGTGCGGAAATCCATTATCCATATAGTGTGTGCATTAGGTCAATGACCTGAATATCAACATGTCTATTCACTTTTTCTAAATGTTGTAAATGACCAGAATTATAGAAATATTCCTAAATGTGTACCAATATTTATAGGCACACTCCTTATACCTTAAGATTTTTTGTTGCAGCTTCAGATTTGGAAGTCTTGAGATTTACCAAAGCTTCAATTCTTGCTTCTTCTCGCTGATATCTGAAATTTACAGACAACTTGAATGCTCACAGATTTTGTTGTGAAAATTATAGATAACAAATGTTAGCAATCTATTAATTTAGAAAAAACTTTGTCAGAGATAAAGGTCTTATCGCGTTTATCAATACATAACATTGTAGATTAGAGCTCATTTCAACTTTAAAAACTGGAAATTGAAAGAGAGAAAAAGAGAAAACATAAAGGAAATTGAAACAGAATTGTAATACGATCTTTTAAATGCATTAACACTAAGCTAATGATATGTTCTTTAAAAATGCGCCCATGAAAATCGTTCTCTATTAACGCAAGCAAGAGATATTTAATTACCACTACAAATTGCTTTGACATTTGTTGTGGTGGTCTTTAACACTACATCTAACTGGTAAAGTTTATGTTCAAAAACACTTTTTTACATTCCTGGTCTAAGTAGAAAATTGTTTTTTGTTAACCAAACTACAGAGAGCAATCTGCATGTAGAGGTTGAGTTCACAACAGGCAAACACTTCATGAAGAAAAGGGACAAAAAATATCATAGCTTTGGGGGTGGAAAGCTTTGTCATGTTAAGCAAGGCAGAAGTTGACTCAATTCAAGATTTTAATCTCAAGCATGTCACATCCAAGGAGAGTGCCTTTGATCAGGTCCGTACAGAAGGGAAGCCTATGTGTCAAAAGACTGTAATTGCAGGAATTTAAACAGATAGAAAAGCCTAGTAACTGAAACAATTGGTTCAACATTTAGTCATTCTATGTTTCTTCAATAACATAAACACTGGAGCATGGCAGATGACTCACAATGCTCACACCTTTTTAGAAGGTTGATTGAAGGGGATTTGGCTTACTTATTTGTTTTATATTTCATTGTATATTTAGCAAATTAAAACATAAATTATGGACTAAACAAGAACATGCCCGAGGATAGAAAATTCTTAGAAAAGGGTTGTCGGCATTCTAATCCAAAGAATTGGAAAGAATCCCAAAACTTGTCAAATTTAAATGTTGCAAGCATGCCAAATTCATTATCTGTCTTCAGTGCTTCAGAAATGTCTCAAACATCAGCTCTAGATCTTCTTCTTGTGCCTATGTGCCTACTCTTGCAACTTTCAAAGGGGTCATGCCTTTCCAGCTGCTCAAAAAAATGATTTGTAAATCTTATTTTTTTTAATGTTAGATATTAATTTACCAAATCCTCAACAAATGAATAGAAAGAATTTAATGATAAAATGGAAATTTCGAAAAACATCACAAATAAAGATATAATGCATTGAACTTACAAGCCACCAAAAAACTGGAACAAAATATCGATGGACATTATCACGACCAAATGCACACCAAGTGTAAGAAATATTATTTTCAGTGTCAACAATCTAGCACATTCAAAACTAATATTACAGGCAACTGCCATTTATGCCAAGTCTCCTTTCCTTGCACAGCATAACATCTCAATCTAGTTGCAAGTTAAACATGAAAAAAATTGTGTAATTAAAAATTGAAAAACAGTTGGTTTTGAATACATAATGAATACAAAAATTGTAATATAGATTTCAGTTTTGACTTATGAGTTACCATTTCAAGTTTGTACAATACCCGAAATTTCCAGCATCTCCCCATTCAACTCTCTTCGTCTGCAATCTTCACTATCTGAGTTCCAAGTTCTAGAATAATTGCAATTTTTCTTTGAAATCGCTTCCTTCTAAAGCTCAGATAGAAACATTACAATGCCTAGGAATCAGACACAAGAAGCAGCCCACTTGAACAATTAAAGTGGCCCTTGAGGGGCAAACAACTGAACACGAGGACTTTCATTTGGTTAAGCTGTCGTGACAGCGCGTACTTTTCTGTCAAAATCACCCAGAGATTTGCACATGGCTCCAATTGCTTATTCATGGCTCAAGAAATTTAACATTAGTGGTTGCCTTAACATACAACCATCTTCACTGCTGAGCTTTAACCCCACTTGCAAAAGCTTAAAATTAGAAGCTCAGACAAAGATGGATATTGCAATTTCAAGCAAAAACATGAAATGGCTATTCATACATCACTGTATAAATTAAAGCGTTGATTCCTTACCAGTGCTTATTGCACAATAATTAAATAATAGAGGCCAATATAAAGGGAATGGAACTCAATCCGCAAGCAAGGTTCCACAGTTCAATCAACCATTTAATACCAACACTCTAATGCCTTCTTATCAGTTCAATGGATTGGTATAAGCACCAACTGGAAATCTGATCAAACTCAGCCATGTAGCAAATGAGTAGACAAAATCAGTTTAGAGATTTCCCAAAATCCTCCATTCAAAGTCGCATCTTTGGTGGCTTTCTGGTACCAATCAGCTTGTTATAGAAACCCTCAGCTCCAGGAAATCAGCAACGAATCTATTGGGTTTCGTTTGTGAATATACAGATGCATCATCAATAAATAAGAATAAAAATCACAATCTAAATATGAAGCCCCATATGACCATTTTATTCAGGGATAGTTCCATCACTGCCATGAAAACCTGGCCACACAATTAGCTTGCTTTTCTATTGTTACACTCGTCAAGTTGTGTACCACAACCATAAAAGGAAAGGTCTTTATAATATTCCACTACAAGAAAACTAACTTGACCGATTCTAGATCAATTTGAAATGGCCAAGATCTCTGCAGATATTTGGACTGGCAACCAACCTAGCTTGAAAACAGGTTGCACAAAGCCGTAAAAAATAAGCTATCATAAATAGAGTTATTACATGCACAAGGTGCTTAAAACCCTCCGCCTCACATCCCTTTACAAGGAGGATGCACAAATTGCAATATTATTTGATTGTGAATTACACCAGGGAATTCCTAGTATGAAGAACTTGATTGCTACATCTTAACAGCACATATTTTACAACAGAGACACTGAACTTGCTTGCTGCAACCTTACCAGCACATAATCTGCAACTGACACACCGATATCTTGAAGAATTCCCCCAGAGCTCTTGACAGTGAAGTGCTTTGAAAGTTTGAAGTTTGAACATTAGCCACCATATCATGTGATTCTTGATTATTATTTGCATGGTTAGAACTGTCAAATAATATTCCTTTGAGGTCCCAATTGCATTAGAAGGAAGTCCAACTAAAGCATGCCGTTGAATATCTAAAGTCATACAGGCAGATACAATGTACAAGCATCATAGAGCAACTCAATATAAATACAATGAGAAAAGGAACCCTCTCTTCTGAAGAACCACAGCATCTCTTCCATGACTAAGCAGCCATGAAATATGTAAAAATAAAAACCATAACCATCTGACAATGCTTCAGAGGAAGCTACAGTTTGCTCATGATGATCAAAATGATATCTGGAGCTACCCTGTTCACATTTCCCCAAAACCTGCACAGTTGACGTGAAATCCTTCATAACCCACGGATGCCTTGCAACAGCCTCTAAGCTCATCCTTTTCTTCGGATCTGTGAAATCCAATAGTGGCAGCTTGATTATTATGGTGAATTTCAAAATTTGCAGCAATGCAACTCTTAAAATTAAAATCTGCTCTGTAAAACATTCAATTGAGAAAAGTCACTTACCCTTGCAAAGAAGACCTTCGAGTAAGTTTGCAAGTGTTGGATTCATATCCTCTGGAAGTACAAGTGGATCATGAACAATCTAAGCCACCACTAGTAACAACAAAATAAGTATTTCCCTCCATCCGGCCTGTTTGAAAAGTCAAAAGCAGCAGAGATTCATTTACCTTGTCATATGTGCCTTGCAAGGAGTCACCAATGAAGGGATAAGAACCTAACACCATACCAGCATTTATCAAGCGACCATACCAGCATAATTACAAGGGTCTCATACTTTTTGACCCTCTTGAACCGTTGAAGTTCTAGTTGAAATGGGGTATCAATATTTATGAAGAAAATTATGAAATAGCAAAAGTAAAAATAGTCTCTCGGGGCAGAAATTAGAAGTCCCAACTCCGGATCCTATACCAATTTTTTAGCATGAATATTTCTGCATGTTCATAATAAGTTCTGGTTAAAGCCGGCCGATATTTTAGCATGAATATTTCTTGAAAAAATGATGTGATTGCATTTGCATTAATTTCAAGTTTTTAACAGATAGACATAAATATTAAAATCAAGGAAAAACGGTTCCAATTTCCTGTAGTAAAAAAACACCCAATTTCCACTGTTATTCTTCGAAGTCCAAGAGCGAAAATATTTGCTTGATATGCTCCTGGAGATTTCTATAATACAACATAAACCATCTCAGCTTCACCTCTTACCGAACACAACTACGGAATGTTAACTCCATCCAGACATTGTCTTCAGGTACCAATACCAAATAACAATTCTTCTGTATGACATTTTCCAATGATACAAACTGCTGTTGAATTTAAGCCCATCTTGAATTCATAATTCAATCAACCCACAACATAAATAAAGCAAAGAATAAGAATCCCTGAAAGCCATAGGAATCCTAACTGACTCACAATAACACCAAGCTTCCAATCCCATACAGAATGTCAACTCCATCCAGACATTGTCTTCTGGTACCAATACCAAATAACAATTCTTCTGTATGACATTTTCCAATGATACAAACTGCTGTTGAATTTAAGTCCATCTTCAATTCATAACTCAATCAACCCACAATATAAATAAAGAAAAGAATAAGAATCCCAGAAAACCATAGGAATCCTAACTGACTCACAATAACACCAAGCTTCCAATCCCATTCTTAAATTATCCACACAGAAAACAACTGCGTACGCGTTCCTAATACCAACCTCTATCCGTCCTCATGCTACCAATATCAACACCAAACACCGGCTGATCATCATGACACCTTGCGAATGACAGCCCTTCAATTTCAGGCGTTATCCACACATGACACAACTGACTTCATTGGACAAACTCCCACATTTTAGCAATGAAGGAAGAAAGGGAAAAAAAAATCCCCGAATTTAACAGAGAACGGTAAAGCCTGTGCACTCCACTAACATCATACTCCGCATGCTCTACCCGTGTCGCCTGATATCTCATCAAACACATATACATTACATCTGAGATTAATTGGTTACTGTACCCGCCTGATAATTCCTATTCCCCATTATCAGCGATATAAGATTCGGGCACAACCTTGAAATACCCGTTGGGCATGTCCTGAATCAAACAACCAGAAGGCAACCTCCTGCATTTCATAAATCCCGCAGGCGAATTATCTCGAAGGCCATCAACAGATACATCTACCACTGCTCATACGCCCTCAGCGTGCTGTTTGCAGAATCGAAGAAAGTAAACCTCTCGATCAGGAACCAACGGTGAAAGCACTTGCAATTCTGCATACATCTGCAAGTCACAGAAAACTGCATCTTCTGCAAGTCACAGAAAACTGCATCTTAGTAATCAGAAAGTAAAACAAAATGGTAATTGAAAAAAAAAAAATACAAGCTTACCAGTTGCAGTGCACCGTTCCTTGTCCCGCCCATTCCGCTCCATATTACATCGACTGTGGCTGCCCTGGATATCATGCAGGGTAACATTTCCTTATACCTATTCGCCATTAGAAACATGGGAATACAGGTAACCTGAAGAGTGCATGCTGGCCAGATGTGATGCGCTGCCAGATGTGATGCGTTGCAAGGAGAATGAATCGGTCACATTACATAGTGGCACACAGGGATAATTAACTTCCAACATATAATGATCGGACTTACAATGTGCAACCGCCTATAATGATCGGACGGAAGAGATTTTTTTAATCGTCTAACACAATGGATCAACGGCTCAAGGCATTACACAGTGGCATCCAGGGAAGTTAATCCCAAAGGGAAACGCCTTACGGCGTAACTAAAGGGAAACGCCTTAAGGCGTAATTATAAAAAAGATTTGTACTCTAAAGTTAATATATTAATTAATAAAATTGATAATAAGATATATTATAAGGATTTGTACTCGAAAATTAATATATTAATTAATAAAAATAGATATAGTTATTGTATTATAATTAATCTTTAGGTTATAATTATTATTATTAATACATTAATTAATAAAATCAATAGGGTGTAATTTAAATTATATAAATCATAGTTAATTATAGATATAGTTAATTTAATTTAATTTATATATATATATGAAATGTTCACAATGCACATTTAGTGGTGATATTAATAACAACATAATATTTTATTGAAAAATATATATATCTTATTATTGTTTTTTGTCTTCTAATTAATTTATTTTTAATATTTAAATTGAAAATTATAGAGATTAAGAATCAAATTTAGAATAACTTGTTAGTGGGTATTGCTTTGTCATTTTTCTTTTTTATTTGAATATATATATATATATATATATTTTGTCTTTTAACTAATTTATTTTTAATACTTAAATTGAAAATTATATAGATTAAGGATCAAATTTAAAATAACTTATTATTGGGTATTGTTTTGTCATTTTTATTTATTTATTTAAATAGAATACTATATTCTTATGGTATTATTGTAATGTTAATAACAATATTTTTTATAAAATATTTTATTATTTTTGTTAATTAATTTACTTTTAGCATTTAAGTTGTATTTTATTTTATTATTTTTGTCTTTTCAAATAACTATAATAAATGATTATTTCTATATGCCCATATGGTTGCCAGAACTATAACTTGGATTTGTATCTCAAACATATCATAAAACATGATGCCTCATGGAAGTTAGTGTCATTATAACTCATAATTACGATAGTATGTTAGTTGTCGTATAACATAGGATTTGTTCTATGTATCTTTGTGATTACCAAAAACTGATCTTAAATTTGTGTCTCAAGTATGTCATAAACCATGCTCAACCATAGAAGTTAGTGTCATTTGAAAATCCCAGTTAGTACCTTATGTTAGATGTAAAAAGATAGAAATATACTTTAAAAAAGTAGGTTAAAAAATCACTATAAATATAGAATTTTTTTTGCATAGTAGTAGTATTATTTTTATCCTAGTTACAATAAGTTTTGTTATCAATTACGCATAATAGGTGGGTACTAAGTAGCAATGCTGCATATTACACTTGTTTATAATAATATTAATTATTGTAATATCGATGGATGATTGAAAGGTTTTTTTTTGGTGTAAAGTGTAGAGAAAGTATGTTTGTTTATTTTGCATTATATTATAATTTAAATGATGCATTATTTGTTATAATATTGGTAGTTGAAATTTATTATTTAATTATGTCGATATGCATTTTACATGGTGAGATTTTTGGTGGTTACACTGTTCAGATTCGTTGTCCTCGACACAATTGTGAACACATGTCCCACCTTACCATTAATTACACATGCGGTGTTGTTCTTGGTAGCTCATTGTCCTCCAATTTGCATCATTCTCAACTCCATCCTCGAGCTTGTCATCCTCATCGTTTACGTTATCATCGTCGTCCAAACATCAAGTTCTCCAAGGGCACTACTTGCATGTCAGTGCCACCATCATCCTCATCACCTCATCTTCTTGATCATCGACATTGTCATCATTGGCTCCAGTTTTGGATAAAATCAAAGACATGGAAAAATTCCAATAATGGTCCAAAATTAATTTGCCATCACACTGAACCAACAACAATTGCAGTGTTACTATCAACAACATTACCCTCCTTTATAGTGAAGACAATAAGAATAATTAAGAGCGGGTAGTTGATTGTGGTCAGAGTCTAGCTGATTATGAGCTCTCTCAGAAGAAAAACATTTTGCTTGTTGATCTGCTAAGCCCCCATTGCTCCTGCACTCTGCATGCCTGTGTAGAATCCACTATATTTGCTCAGAGTCTACGAATCATTTGCCAAAGCTCCAATCATCCAATAACAAATAGTCTGGAACATGGATTCCAGTAATCCATAGCTAAAATATATAACAAATAACCCCTGCAAAAGTAGCGCGTTGCTCCTACACTCTACATGCCTTTGTAGAATCCACTATATCTGCTCAGAGTCTGCAAATCATTTGCCAAAGCTCCAATTGTCCAATAACAGATAGTATGGAACATGGAGTCTAGTAATCCATAGCTGAAATATTATTATGCAACCAGCTCACAAAATACAAGAAAAGATAGATCAACGCCTTCAAGATCAGCCTCTTCGAGGGGGCAACCTCCTTTACATTACACAAATGAACAATTCTTGGATGATACAAATGACAAAACCTCCTTTCTATATAGGAGTCTAACGGGTCACAATATAATCAAAGTCGACATAACAATAATAATATAAGGGCACAACAATAACAATAATGGGCTTCTATGGGGCACAATAATAACAATATGGGGGCAATAGGGGCACAACAATAACAATAAGGGCTACAATGACAATAGTAATGGGGGGATCAATGGTATTATAAGGACCTAACATGCCCCTCTCCTTCAAAAAAGTGTTTTCCTCAATGCTTGAGTAGTTTTGGATGCTTCTGTATAAAATTCTCACCCTCCCATGTGGAATCTTCAGCGGGTAAGTTCTTCCACTTGATGAGATACTCTGAAATTGATCGATTTCATAGTTGTCGAGTTCTTGTTTCTGTGACTGCTTCAGGTTCCAATATGATTTTTCCTTCCTCGTCAAGTTCTGGCAATATTGTTTGAACTGGGAGTTTGTCACCTATAACCTTCTTTAAGCATGAAACATGGAAAACTGGGTACACTCGGGAAGCTGCAGGAAGCTCCAATTTGTATGCCATAGTACCAATCTTTTGCAACACCTTGTACGAACCATAATACTTTGGTGATAATTTATTATCATTCTTAGCTTTCTTGAGGGACATTTGTTTATATGGTTGTAGCCGTAGGAATACCCAGTCATCTACATCAAAACTTCTTTCACTGCGAGGTTGATATGCCTTTTGTTTCATTCTATTCTGCGCCAAAGTGAGGTTATCCTTTAAGAGTTGGAGAACCTGTTGTTGATGCTCGATGTGATATTCCACTGCTTGAACCTTAGAATTTTCTCTTAAATATGATGTGATGGACAGTGGATGATATCCATAAAGTGCCATAAATGTGGTCATTTTTTCTGCAGTATGGAAGGAAGTGTTATACCACCATTTAGCCAGAGGTAACCATTTAACCCATTGTGTCTGTTTATCAGATACAAAGCAATGAATATATCCTTCCAAACCTTTGTTTACAATCTCAGTTTTCCCATCAGATTGAGGATGATAAGATGAGCTATGAGCTAACTGAGTACCAAGACAAGAAAATAATTCTATCCAAAAATTTCCAGTGAAAATGGGATCTCTGTCGCTTACAATAATCTTTGGGTTTCCATGTAGCTTTTGAATTGTTTCCATAAATGCAGTAGAAACTGTACTTGCTTTAAATGGATGCGATAATGCACAAAAGTGTGCATACTTGGTAAGTCTGTCAACTACCACCATGATGATACTCTTGCCTTTAGACTTGAGTAAAACTATGATAAAATCCATTGAAACCTCCTCCCAACGTTGGCTTGGAATGGATAAAGTTTGTAATAGACCTGGGGTCTTAATTGTTTCAACTTTATTTTGTTGGCAAACCAAACATTCCACCACAAACTTTTGAATATTCGATTTAAGGCCATCTCAAAAAAATTCCTTCTTAACCCTGTGGTAAGTTTTTAAAAATCCTGAGTGCCCTCCTAAGGGAGAGGTGTGAAATTCCATAAGAATATTTTGTTTGAGTTGAGAATTCTTACATAGGTATAAGCGATCTTTGTACCATAACGAATCATTTTTCCAGCTAAATGTATCAGATGTACTGGTATCTTGTTGTAGCTTTTGAATAAGTTCCCACACTTCTTCGTCATTCTTCCATTCATCCTTTGCTTCGTTTATCCAATCTGGTTGGATAATAGAAATGGCACAAAGCAATGCTTTCACATCCTCATCCTTTCTTGAGATTGCATCTGCCACAACATTTTGCTTCCCTTTTTTGTAGATGATTTCAAAGTCATAACCCAACATCTTTGTGACCCATTTTTGCTGCTCTTCTAAAGATAATCTTTGTTCTAAAAAGTATTTAAGACTATCATGATCCATTTTTACCTTGAAGTGTCTTCCCATTAGGTAGGGTCGTCATTTCTTAAGTGGATGTAGTATTGCCAACATGTCCTTCTCATAAATAGCTTTGTGTAAATACTTTCCTTTGACTGGACGACTTTCGAAAGGAATGGGTCTTTCTTCTTGCATTAAAAAAACACCAATTCCATTTCCCAAGGCATCACATTCCACAATAAAGGTTTTTGTGAAGTCCGGCATAGCTAAGATCGGTGCTTGTCACATTGCCTCTTTAAGATGTTCAAAGGCTTTCGTTGCTTCTAGAGTCCATGAAAATGCATCTTTCTTAAATAATGTTGTTAGAGGTGCTTCTATTCTCCCGTAATTCTTAACAAACTTGCGATAATACCCTGTCAACCTGAGAAATCCTCGCAGATGCTTTATGGATGTGGCAATTTTCCATTACTTAATGGCTTTAATTTTGCTAGGGTCTAGCTTAACACCTTCATGAGATATAATATGACCTAGATATTCCACCTCTTGTACTCCAAAGAAACATTTGGAGCTTTTTGCATATAATTGTTTCTCCTCCAATAGTTTGAGAACCTTGTCAACATGTTGAACAAGATCCTTCCAAGACTTGCTGTAGATTAGTATATCATCAAAAAATATTAACACATTTTTTCTAAGGAAGGGTTTGAAAATGGAATTCATCAAACCTTTAAATGTAGAAGGTGCATTTGTAAGGCCAAAAGGCATGACCAAAAATTCATAATGACCCTCATGAGTTCTAAATGTTGTTTTCAGAATGTCTTCAGTCTTCATTCGGATTTGATGATATCCAGAACGAAGATCCAACTTGGTGAAGTAAATTGATCCATGCAATTCATCCAATAATTCATCAATGGCAGGAATGGGAAATTTATCTTTAATAGTGAGTTTGTTAAGCTCCCTATAATCCGGACACATGCGCCAAGACCCATCCTTCTTGTGAACCAATACTACTGGAGTAGAGAAAGAACATTGACTAGGTTGAATTATACTAGCCTCTAGCATTTCTGCAACCATACGTTCAATTTCACTCTTTTGGGCATAGTGATATCTGTAAGGCCTGATTTTTGGAGGAATACTTCCTGGCATCAAATGAATAACATGATCATGATCATGAATAGGTGGGAGGCCTTTGGGAGTCTCAAATACCTTGGAATGATTGTCCAAGACTTTTTGGAGATCTGGAGAAATAGGTGATTTCGATGTGGGAACCTCTGGCGAACATAATTGTGCAATTACGCCTCGTTGTTCTTTCTTTAGAAGCTTTTTCATTCTGTTAGAGCTGATTATCTTTCTCGGTTTCCCTGCGATACCCCTTAATTCAACTTCCTTTCCTTCTGAAGAAAATTTCATGAAAAGTTCTTGAAAATTAAAAGCTGTTGTACCCAAGGATTGTAGCCATTGGATTCCTAGTACAACATCAACACCACCCATTGGAATGGAAAGCATTGGGTTATTCAATACATATTCTCCCATGGATAACTTGATATTATGGAACTTTCCAGAGCAATTTATGGTTCCTCCACTTAACACTCTAGTGCTGGATATAGGAAGAAATTCAATTCCTTGGCTATCTTACAACAAATAAAATTATGGGTACTGCCCGAATCAATCAACACTATTATCTTTTTCTTCTTGATATGTCCTTCTATCTTGATAGTTTGAGGAGTGGTAATTCCGGCCAAGGCATTACAAGATATGGTCAGATTCATTTTTTTTTTCTCTAGGGTCTGTTCCTGGTGTATATCCTCTTCTTTTGATGTTTCCTATTCCTTTTCTTCCTCCTCTTCATAATCTATGTAAAATAATTTCTTCTCAGCACACTTATGACCTTTAGTGTATTTGCTATCACAACTGTAACGAAGCGCTTTTGCTCCTTTTTCTTCCAATTGTTGTGGTGTCAACCTTATAGGTTGTGGAAGGCTAGGAGCAACACCACTTCCATCTTTATAGTTGTGAGTGGTAGGCTTCCTTGTTGCCATAATTTTTCTTTCTATTTTTCTTGCCAACCTGAATGCCTTCTCCAATGAATTAGGTTCCCAAAGGTGAACCTCATGTTGGATGTTATCCTTTAAAGTCCATATGGACACATCAATCCTATGCTCCTCTGGAATATATTTTACCCTTATATTCAAATTTTGGAAGTCCTCAATGTGCTCCATCATTGAACCCTTTTGTTTGAGATTTATCAATTGGCTAAAAAAGGTTTTTCTTTTTGTATCCTCATAATGTGCTATCATTTCCTCTGTAAAAATTGCCCAAGTGACAATTTGTTTACGAGAGAAGCCATCAATACCATACAAACTGATTTGGTTCCAAATATAAAGTTGCAATGCGTACCTTTTGTGTGTTTTTCACATTATGGAGATCGAAATATTGTTCCATCTGTAGTATCCATGTTACGAGATCCTTGCCATCAAACTTCCTCATACTGATCTTTGGAACGTGGTGGGTCTTTGTTCCAATGTTAGAGTTTATGAAATCATGATTAACATTTCTTTTGTTCTCATCATGAGTTTCCTCTACTACCTTTTCGCCATTAAGAATCCTTTCTTGTAGCAACTTTGTCAAACCTTCCACGTCTTTGTTCAAATATTCAATGTTGTCATTCTTTGAATCATGATTAACATTTCTTTTGTTCTCATTATGAGTTTCCTCTACTACCTTTTCACCATTAGGAAGCCTTTCTTGTAGCAACTTTGTCAAACCTTCCTTCCAACCTTCCATGTCTTTCTTCCAATCTTCAATGTTGTCTTTCATACCATCCATCTTAGCTTCCATTCCATTCATCTTAGCTTCCATGCATTTCTTTAAATCATCCATCTTAGCTTCTGTTACTTTTTGAGAGAGTGATTTGTTGCACTTGGTCTCGTAATTTGGATATATCATGTTGCATTTCTTCCTCTTCTTCATTAGTCATGCAAGAGCCTTCAGGTTGCTTACTAGGTGTTTCCATTTTCTTTCTTCAGGGCATCAATTAATTATAATAATGCTTCACTATTCCCTTTGAATTCCTTCAAACTAATTTTTCAAACCAAACTTATGCAAAATTTAAAAAAAAAACTACACACCTTTTTCACCTTGTAGGAGCTCGATATTGAATCTGATGTATCTCTGTAATTTCGGATCTCCAAGGTGTGAAGTTGCGTCCTACGGTAGCCCTCTGAGTCCTCTTTCTAACCCCGTAATTATGATCAAGATTGGATTCTTCAAGGAAGAGTTATGCCATGTCTCTTATGATGACCTGATTATAAAGTGGTTCAGTAGAGAGAACTTGTACAATGTTCCATGTGTCATTGCTTCGACCTTAGGACCTGAAACCAATACACAGAAAACTACATGTCATCCTCTTTCTGTAACTTCTGACGAAGTTTCAATCTAATTCTTAGAAAAAAAGTTATGACTATTTTCCCTAGGTCACCTGTTTGAGATATAATTCAGGATTCTGCAAAAACCCTAATGTCCTTGGATCATATCTCCGAAAATATAGCGAGAAAAGATCTGAAATTCGGACCCGAGGTTTAGAGATATTTCCTCTCAAATGGGTGTTTTTTTTAGCTTCTAAAATGTTGCAGGAAAAAAGTTATAGTTAAAATTCCACGATGACCTGTTTGGAGCAACGAAACCCTAGAATCTAAAGCTTTGATACCAAATGTTATGCAACCAACTCACAAAATACAAGAAAAGATAGATCAACGCCTTTAAAATCAGCCTCTTCGAGGGGGAAACCTCCTTTACATTACACAAATGAAAAATTCTTGGATGATACAAATGACAAAACCTCCTTTCTATATATAAGAGTGTTAGAAAATTATATATTACAGAGCAATGGAACACATAAAATATTGTAGAAATATAAACACAAAAAACGCATAAAACAAGAGAGACACAGATATACGTGGTTCACCCAGTTTGGGCTACGTCCACAGAGAAACAGCCAGTCCTTCTTTTATATTATCCAGCAAACTGAAGAGATACAACCTATAGCAGATCCGCTGTAATTCCCTCTTCGCTCTCAATCTCCTCTCTCTTCCTCACTCAGAATACAGATCTACATAGACGCAATACAATTCCCTCATATATAGCGAGGGGTTGCCTTCTAGGGCAAAAAACCCTAAATTAAACATAACTTCTACCATCAGATCTCCGCCTAATGAACAGCCCAGATTGACTATGAAATTACAACATTTTACAAGGCAATTTTACATCTATTCTTAGCTTCGGGGGCACTGCCCCCGATCCCCTCGCCGGGGGGGGGGCTCCCAAAGGTCGCAGCCACCCCCTGGACCCCCATTGCAATGAATATTTTACGGGTGGCGTTGCCGCCCCACTACGAATTGGGGTCCAATTCGGCGATACCTTTGAACACAGAAGATAATCAGGCTCCACACCCAACAAGGAGTCTAACAGGTCACAATATAATCAAAGCCAACATAACAATAATAATATAAGGGCACAACAATAACAATTGTGGGCTTCTATGGGGCACGATAATAACAATATGGGGACAATAGGGGCACAACAGTAACAATAAGAGCTACAATAACAATAGTAATGGGGGAATCACTAGTATTATAGGGACCTAACAAATATAGAACAAATGGCTCTGCCAAAGCAACATCAGAGTCTTTGAAATCGAAGTTTCGTAAGGGCTTATCTTTCCTATATCTTAGTTGATTGGCAAGCCCTCCTCTTCAGATTGTTTTCTCCAACATTGAAACGATGGCCACACCCAGAAACCCCCATTTCTTCCTGTACTAGAATCTGAAATGGAAAACATACCCAATTGCAACAGACCCTATCATTTGTCTGTCCCAATAAAACACATTGTTGAATCCTCCAGTTCTCATTGTGAAGATCTTTCCATTCACATTATTGAATTGATAAGGGTAAAAGAATTTGTTGGCCCATGCAATAGGGAAGAGCAACAACATATTCTAGTTGGTGAATAACTTGAGATCTCCATGGCCTTGGTGTTCACATTAGAGTGCTTAAGCACAATATCCTTGCTACCATCTTCCCTAACCACTTTCCTGGATGGAAGCAAATCCAACGTCAGAAAAGCCCCAAAGGTCATGAAGCACATAAAGGTTGCCTAGGTTCCATCGCTTATAGACCTGGTCGTGCCTAGACTCGAAGCTTGCCCAACCCAGAGCAATCCTATAAAGGAATATAGGAATATACTCGATGACCAAGCAACCATCCTCCTGCTGCAATAAAATCCATCCTGCAATAACAACAAATGTATCGTGGTGGTGGTGATTGTAATAGAGAAACAAACCGACATAGAGGATATAAATGGATCACCCTATGAGCCATCATTGCTTTCTTCATCGTCGTCATCATCCAAATCCTGGAACTAAGCATTCTCTCACTCATCTTCATCATCCACCTCATTGTCATCTGAGATATTACCAAAAACATTGGCAGCCATATGACCAGGCACAACACCGTGCCTATTAATGGTTACCCCATATTCATACTCATCATTATCATCCACATCAAGCTCGTACTCCTCATCCTCCTGCTCAAAGTCATCTTCGTCCTGGTCACCCGAGCGATTTAAAGATTGAACCCCTCCATGGTTTTCTTCTAGTGCAAAAAAACTGATTTTGAGATTTTTTGATACAAAGCCAAGTATGGTAAGTGAACTCGTATTGAGTTGTATTTTGTAATGTCGTAAATCTGTTCAGATTTCCGTGTAGATTGCCTTCACTGTAATTCGAATCCATTTCATACTTGACGGTAACAAAATTTGAAATGATTAAAAATTCATGAATTTTTAAGTGAGAAGATTGCATTTTCCTTTTGAAATGAGCTTTAGAAAAAACTGTCATGAACATTTATATCCTTCATTGGTAGCCTTTTACAACACCTAAGATTTTAGAGAATGAATGGTTTAAGAAGGGTTACAAGCTTCCCAAGTTCCAAGAAGACTGGGAGATAAGTCTGGATGACATGGATGCTATTTTTAATGACTCGGAAGTAAGATATTGTATGTGAAATGTTGTTTTTAATTTTATTGAAGGAACAAAAATTTGACAAAGTTTTTGTTACTTTTATAATCAGGATCATCTTATCAAAAAGGGGCATCCTTATCTCGATTTCCGATTCCCTGAATATTTGGCAATCGGACGGACATGGGCGCAGTCAATTTTTTGATCGTGTCGATGTCCGTCTAATTGCCGAATATTTGGGGATTCGACAATCCGATTGTCGAATATTCAGGGAATCGTCAATTGAGATAAGCTCAGGAATCACGAAGAAGAAAGAGACACATCATGTGTTAATGAATGTGTTTGAACTTATCTCCATGTCACAAGGTCTCAACCTCGACAATTTGTTTGAAAAAAATATGGTGTTTTATAGAAAATTGTAGGTTATAATGAGGTTTTAAAAAACTTGCTTTTCTTGAAATTCATATTCACTTCTGGTTCTGCAACAGAAACTCCTATTCAACAATTATTTTCTGAAGAACTATTTTTTCAAAACATTTTTTGGTGATTGCACGCCATTTATGTGATAAGAATTATATTCGTTCCTTTCTGTTTGGTGTTCAAGATAATCATTAAAATACATCATTCCATTTGTGCCATGCTAGACTCTTTGTGATTGATTCAATCATTGTTAGAAAACAAAAATGGCCTGTTGACCACAAAAGTTAGGTAGCTTTACGTAGCTTATTCTTTGATATTGTCTATAGGTTAGCAAGTTTGATATGTGGAAAAAAATTGTTTGATTAGTGTTGACATATGTTTAGAACTTTGATTTGTGCATATCTCCATAGTTTTGTCCACTTCCCTTTTATTAATACTTAGGGAATTCATTGATGTGATGGATGACAAGGTTCACATCCAAACACCTTGCCAAAGAGATAATATCAAAAATTGAAGAAGTTGTTGGACGTCTTGGATTTAGTGTGAAAAATAAAAATAATAAGGTGATATTTTGATCTCATAGATATCGAATTTCTTAATTGGGACATGGAAATATTCATTTCATTCTCATTTATGTGAGTTTTATATGTACCTATCTATCTAGAATTTTGTCTTGGTCTCTTGGATTTGTCTTAGGTCTGGTTACATTTAAAAGGAATTTATTTGCATTTAATTTCTCATTCGTTATTCTACTTACTCTTAGATGACGCTGCAGGGTGCTAAGACGGGAAGGAAGGGGCACTTGTCAGTAGCTACAAAGGTATTAATATGGGGGATAAAATTTATGTTCATTACATTAAAGGACACTGCATAATATATAGAAATCCTATAACTGCAAAAATCTTTGGTTTGGTCCTTGAAAATCAACTGGTATTTTTCAGGTATTTGAAGTTAGCTCCTTTTATTTTTATGGTCGAGGTTATAGGTATTTTAAAATGTACTTTCACTAGCCAAACAATGTGCACCTTGCGGTATTGCATTTAATTTTGTATACTATGGCAATAATACCGTTTGATTTAAAGGTGTTTTAAATCAGATGGTGTATATCCCAACATCTGCTGCAAGATGCACATATTTTCCCCTTTCACTAAATATTTAATTCATTTCCTTGGATGACTTCATCCTCCAACATAATCTATTTAATATTGCTTTCATATTTTGCTCAAATTGGATATGCATGTTTTTCTTTTGCAATTCTACAAAAATATTTCATCTGGGCTAAAGGACATTGTCTGGAAGTCTGAATCTATCATGGAGGAGAACAAATAAAACATGATTGTGACCTTCATGAAAAAGACCCATGAGCTCATAAAATATGGAGATTATAGAGAATCTAGGGATTAATTATACATGTATGATAAACTGTCTATGCATAAATTTGATTGATGGGCTAAGTGGTACAATCTGCTTCTTTTTAGGCTGTGAAGTAGTCCCACAACATATTGATTATTGATATGAAGAAAGATTAGTTGTGGATGATATGAAAAAATATTACTTGTGTAGTGATGCTATTAGATACTATTTTTTTTGGTTTTAATGTTAAACATAATGAGAGTTTAACACTAGTATCTATGTTGTTCAATTGTATGGCATGGCATGTGTTATATATATATATCTATATATATATATATATATATATATATATATATATATATATATATATATATATATATATATATATATATATATATATATATATATATATATATATCTAATCAAACCAGTGAGTGAGAGCATGTATGTTATATATCAATGAGCATAATCTTATCAAATCAATGAATAATTGTAGCCACATGAATAAAACCCTGGGGAAGAAATAAGCTCTTTTCTATTATGTGGTTGGAAAGAAAGGAGGGGAAATACGTTCAATGAGCGCTGAAAAGTAAGGAGGGGAAATACATTGAATGAGTGCTTGGAAAATTTGAAGGGCGTTGTCTACTGAGGCCACAATTTCACTCGGAAAGTTATTTTTTGTCTGACTTTACCCTTTTTTTACAAAAAATTTGACCATAGGAATGTTTGAATAATTTTTTTGTAGTGGAAATGTTTTTGTCATCATGAAAAACCTCTGGCGCACCCAAAATTTTGAAGCTTTTCAGTTGTAACTCAAATTTCCCAACATTTCTACCAGATTTTTATCAAAATTATACCCGAATTTCCACTATTTTCCAAACACAATTGTGGCTTCGAGACTTCTAATTTGAAGAGATATATATGAGAAGAAAAAAATATGACATCATCTTAAGGAAATAACAATATATGTTTAAGAATTTGTGAATTTGTAGCTTCAACATAAAATAGATGAGGTGTAGGACACACCTCGTTTATGGGGACAAAATAGAACTATGGTGAATAAGTTGGTTTGACCAAATGATGAGTGCTAATCAATATTATGATAATGAATAAGGTGGTTTAATCAAATATTGAATGGTCAATTTTTGGCTCATTATATGAAAAATATTATTGATCGTGGACATTGTATGAGATGCTTTATATATTCAAATTCTTACCTTGTTTTCCAAACATCACCTTTGGACTTCTGGCTAAAGCATGATGTGAAAATGCACATTAGACATTAGACATTAATATTGCAAATAAAAAAAATTAATTTTATGGAAGCCAATCATGATTTTTCTTATGCTTTAGAATTTCACCATATTAAGCTTTCAAAGACATTTAGACCTTATTTTCATGTACGAGATTATTTTATTGAAAAAACAATTGGCCCCCTTTTCTTTATGAGATTATTTTGTTAAAAAAATAACTTGGACAATTATATTTATTTGCTTCCAAATGGAATAAGAATATAAATATACAAATTGTTATATATATATATATATATATATATAACCACTTTGATATTTCATTGATTATTCATAAAGCTATGTTCCATTACATGGGCATGCTGCTAATAATTTATGTAGTCTCTTGTTCCATGTTCATTTTTATTGTCTACAATTATAATGGTTACAATTAGGTTATATAAGACTATGTTTAATTTTATGATCACTCTTTTTCATTTTTAAATATTTAAATGGATAATAAAACACACAACTATATCATTTAATTATTAAACAACATATGTATATTTACCTAGTTCATATTTTTTCAAAGTCCTATAGTTCATAGTGCACTTGGTCTTTGATATTCTTCCTTGATTGAGAATATTCTTGGAGAATAGATAAATGTTTGGTTGTATGGTTGAAGTTCATTATTATACATGTACAAGGTTGGAATTTAATGCCAGATTTCAGTCCATGCTATTATCAAAAAATGGGATAAACAAATCACAAACCATCATGATTGACAAAATGAATTGGGATTTCAAAAGCTTATGTGGGAGTACTAGGCCATGATCCCTACACAGGAATTGAGTAAATAACTTAGAAAAATTGCTTTTACAAATTGTTAATGTTGAATTGAGATAACTATTTGTTGTTGGTTGAAATGCATTTTTGAATATATAAATAGATTCAAAGCCTTAAAAGACATTAGGTCACTTATTCTATATAGATTTAACAATTCAAATATACCATTATACCAATTTTTGACATAATTTTATTCAAGAAAAAAACAAAAATAAATAAATATTTAAACTATGTTATTCTTTGAGAAAAAAAAAAACAAAACAAAAACTATAACACTCCTTTAAAATATTTGTTTAACTATATGTTTTCTGCCATGAAAACAAATAACTAATATCAATATTTCATAATAAACCAATAATATTAATATTTCATGATAAACTTTCGAGAAGTGAGAAACATGAAATGGGCCCATTCCATTATGTTTGATCACTTGTGTACGTAATTGCCTCTAGACATAGCAATTCATGGAGCCTAAACAATTATGATGTTTAGCAATAACAACCACTGTTAGTAATAAAGAGTTATTAATGTAGGCCACATTTAATATCTACCTCTGTGCATGTTCACACTTATGTCCCTCTCTCATGAGATTCTTCATAAATCCATAAATATTTTGTGTTTAGTAACCCCCATCATAAGTGCCACTCTTTAAACTATGCTATTCTTTGAGAAAAAAAAACAAAACAAAACTATGACATTCCTTTAAAATATTTGTTTAACTATATGTTTTCCTCCATGAAAACAAATAAGTAATATTAATATTTCATGATAAACCAGTAATATTAATATTTCATGATAAACTTTTGAGAAGTGAGAAACATGAAATGGGCCCATTCCATTATGCTTGATCACTTGTGTACATAATTTCTTTTAGACACAACAATTCATGGAGCCTGAACAATTATGATGTTTAGCAATAACAACCATTGTTAGTAATAAAGAGTTATTAATGCAGGTCACATTTAATATCTACCTCTATGCATGTTCACACTTATGTCCCTCTCGCTCATGAGATTCTTCATAAATCCATAAATATTTTGTGTTTAGTAACCCCCATCATAAGTGCCACTCTTCAAGGATAGTGAATCCTTCAATTGATTATGTAGCTCTTCAACCACAATTCTCTTTAATGCTTGATTTCTTAACTTGCATATTAAACATTATGGTGTAAACTCATGTTATCAAGCATTTGAGAGCATGTTTGGATGCATGATTGAGCGAATGTTGCCACGTTGTTGTCGAAAGTTATTTTAATTACTCATGCACCTCTTCCTTTACTGCTTGTTGAATTGGACCTTTAATCAATTCCAATTCCATGTACATCAACATTTTGTTGCCATCAAGATTTTGTGATGTCTTAGTTTTGAAATACATGGCTCTCATATTGTATTCTAGTCACTAAGTATGTAATATAAACAATTTCATTTTTACAAATTAGATTATCTAAGTCTATTGTCTTCAATCCAATATTATCACTGTTTTTGGTCTCTAAATGATTTTAGTTGAAATCTTTTCACACTTTCCAGGCATGACAAATTTTTCACTTTGATAATATTTGATCATTGAGTGATTCTAAATATTATGGAAGTAAGATCACTAGAAGAAATGTATTCATGAACCAAACTCTGCAATATTGGTGATTTTTGAGTTTAGGTTTTTTGAGAAAGATATTCAACAAAACTTTTAACAGTAAATATCTTATCTTTATGCATTGTTGCCTTCATCATCAGATTTAAGTCTATCGCCCCCTTCAACATCCATCTTGTAAAAAATCTAGGGATTTAATGATGTCGAAAAACCTATCTTTGTACTCTGGTAGCCACATCACAAGGCACTCGTAAAGGTCCTAAGGCACAAGGTTAAACTGCGACAATGGAACAAGATCCTACAATACCTGTATTCTATTATTTGACAAATTAATATGATCTAAATATTTAAGTCCCGTTTGCACCAAATGTTTGAGGCTACCAGGGATCGATAATGGACTGTTGATTTGATTTGCAATTTTTCACTTTAGCTTGGAGACAAATCAACATGTTTCAATGATCACAATCACTCTTTTGTTGAAGATGTGTGGAAGGGTAAAGGAAGTAAGAGGAAGAAGAGGAGGGGGTAGGGGAGTTGTAGCAAATGCAGTTACAACCTGAGATCCAAAGTCCTGGATCACATTCTTGCACACAAGTTAAAGTTCTATTAAGTTATGGTGCAAATTTCATATACAAGCTTTGATGTCAAGAGCAATTTGGTTCTAGGAATAAAAAACTAGGTAACTAAAGGTCAATTGTTCATGATTAGGTTTAAACTTTGTGAATAACCAATGGGGTTTCAAATGGTTTTGGTCATATAGTATTTGATTCCACGTGAGTTTTATTAGGGGTCCCGGGATCACATGCTAATGTGAAATTTTGTGGAACATAGTAGGATTGTTATCCTTTGTGACATCGAATATAATTGAATTCAAAACATGATTCATTGTGCTTCACCATGTATATATGCTATACACAACCAAATTATTCATACAAGTCTTCATTATTCTTTACCGTGTTATATGGTTTGCATTAGTATAAATTAGTTGTTTTGATATGAGTGCATTTTGTGCCTTTCCTGCAACTTATATTGGAAAGGTAGTTAAAATTTGTTAATTTCATTGACATTCACTGGAAAGGAAATTAGATTCTGTAGCCAAAAATAAATGTAAGTCATATGGAATACAAATAATTATGGGTTGTTTGTATCAAATTCAGATGTCTTGTGAAAGAAATGCAAAGCCAACCAATAGGCTTGTTGGAATGCTATTTGAGAAGAAAAATAGTATAACAGTTCACCAATGTATCAAATTCAATGGTAGCTTGTCACAAAGATCCAAATTTGGTAAGGTGTTTCTCACAAATTCCCAAGAACAGTTGAGATCAGAACTCAGAGAACCTTTGTTGTTTCCCAGTCAGTCAAGGTGAGGACTCCTTAAATAACTACTCAGTTGGAAAGGTAGTTATTCAAGTTAATTTCATTACTGTTCTCTGGAAATGAAATTAGATTGTTGTAGAAAAAATTAAATGTAAAGTCATATGGAATACAAAGTAATATGGGTTCTTGGATATGTCAAATTCATGTCCTTTCAAATAAATGAAAAAGTGAGCAATAGACTTATCGAAATACTATTTGAGAAGATAAATATAGCAATTAAATTGTATCAAAGTTTTTAAGCAACTTTCCACAAAATTCCCATAATAGTTGAGGTGTATGGGTCTTTGGATTCTTCTAAGGGGTATTTAGATTGCTATGTTGTAGCAATTGAAGTGTTTGCTTCAGTATTGAGGTTAATTAGCAGGCTTGGAACTTTGAGGTATACATAATTGTTGGGAATTCATGTTGTCAAGTTAATACTAATTATATGGTTAATTTAGTAATCAAATACTAAGTTCCCCCTATTTTTTTTTTGTTTATTTACAATCCCAATATACAACTATATTTAATTTTTCAACTTGTATATTGATTGCCTTAATCGATATGCTATGGTTGTCTTCCATTGTATCTCAATATTGACATTGACACAACTTTGGTTTATTACTATATAAATATGAAAAAACCCTTTTTATAAAATGACATCTTGCATAGTTAGGCCCCTTGGCACAATGGACTTTGAAGAGATACCCGACCTTCGAGCTTGTTCGACTAGCTGACCTCCGAGCCCAATTGACCAGTTGATCCATGACCTCTAGTGAGACATTAGAAACCCTTCTATTTCAAATGTTATTGTATATATATTTGAACGGTAAAAAGGCCATAAAACACTATCAACATGTCTTTGCATCTCTACGTGCAAATGCTAGTATAATATTGGGAAATGATATCATCTGTTAAAATATATTAATATAACTTAATACACACTGCCTTGGTCAAAATTATATTAATTTTATATTAAATATTCAAATTAATGTTTTATACCAGTCTAGATCCATCTTAACTCTAAATCTATCAAGCGCTGAGAGGGATCAAATCTTTTGAGATGTAAACATATTTTAAAGTGAAAAGAGATTCGATCCCTCTCCACACCTAGTAGATCCAGAGTTAAGATGGATCTAAGATGGTATAATATATATGTAGTTCACAATGAAATATTTTATTTATAAGTTACATTCTCCACATTAAAATGTTAAAACATCCCCCTCATATTTTTTTCCATGCATACATTTAATTATTTTTTGTTAATATTTTTTTAAAATATTACATATCAAGTCCATATTAATTGAAAGAATTACAAATATCCCTTATGCATTGAATTATAAAATAACTATTACTCAAAAGTGAAAATATAAGAATTTTTTGAATTTAAATTACTTTATTTTTCTCTATGTAAAGTAGATACAAAATTATGTTATTTAATATGGATATTGAAATATTTTACTTATGGTTGATAGTAAAATGATTTTTGTTATTAATATATTCTTGTTTTAAATATCACTTGTAAAGTGAAGGTAGAATGAATTACACATCATGTAATATCAATATGACTATTTCTTGTCATCTCCATATTATTTATGTTCTCCACATTAAAATGTTAAAACATGCCCCTCATATTTTTTTCCATGCATACATTTAATTATTTTGTTGTTAATATTTTTTTTAAATATTACATATCAAGTCCATATTAATTGAAAGAATTACAAATATCCCTTATGCATTGAATTATAAAATAACTATTACTCAAAAGTGAAAATATAAGAATTTTTTGAATTTAAATTACTTTATTTTTCTCTATATAAAGTAGATGCAAAATTATGTTATTTAATATGGATATTGAAATATTTTACTTATGGTTGATAGTAAAATGATTTTTGTTATTAATATATTCTTGTTTTAAATATCACTTGTAAAGTGAAGGTAGAATGGATTACACATCATGTAATATCAATATGACTATTTCTTGTCATCTCCATATTAAGTAGTGAAGAAATTACATTTTTTGCTCTTATTAAAAAGCAAATTAATTTTTTTTACTCATTCTCCATATTAAGTAGTCAATAAATTACATTTATTTCTCATATTAAAAGGTTTTTTTTTTTTTTTACTTTATACCTCTATATAAAGTTGTGTAAAATTAAGGTGCAAATTGTAGTATTTCAATTATGGCTGAAATTAATTTATTTTGTTATTACTATTTTTAATTTGTTTATTTAAAGTATTATTTTACTATTTTTAAATGTAACATTACGTGACAACATTTCTCTCATACTAGGATGTAGAGCACCTCTACGCAATAAGGTTTATAATTTTTCAATGTAATTTATAATTTGTTATTGTAAAGGTCATGTAGTAATTGAGTCAAGAATAATAATTATAGTAAAATTCAATGGTTAATTATATCTCGTGTATTGGAGTTCATGGGAGATAATGATGGTGGTTGTTACCCCTCATATTGACATGAATATTAAAATCATATTTGTAGGAGTACATACCCTTTTTTTTTTGCTTGAGGATGATTGATTCTCTTGATGGCCTTGGTTGCTTAATGGTGTCATTGGATGATGGTTTGATGAAATAGATAATTATTTCGATTGAGCACTCACTTCATTATCATCTTTTGGAGGACCTTAGGGGATTAGCATGAGGTGTTGGTATTAAGCTATCGAGGAGGAGTGTTAAACTATTTTCATGCCTATTGGACTTTCATGATGATATTTAGCTGATTATGCAACCATTTGGCTAGAGTGTTATCTTCCTTGTTGCCTTTTAGAGCACCCTTGGGGGATTGACCTTGGTTTTGAGATATGGAATTTGTGATGGAGCACTTAACTTATTGAATGCATATTGCAATTCCAGAGTGATATTAGACATGATAGACAATTTATATCCTTGAGTTCCCTCGACACATTTCCAACATCTTAGGGTTTCAAGGCATTATTGATGGATTTACTATTTGGACAAGGGAATTCATATTTTCTTTTGTCTATTGTGTTCCTATGTTCAATATTGATTGAATTTCGTGAACAACCCACCTCTTTGATGGAGTTCCAAGACATAAGGGGTTTTCAACATGGTTATGGTTTAACACCCCTTGGGAAAAGTGTTATGGGATTTCTTCTGCCTATTAGTGTCTTATGGTCACATGTGATGGATTATAGACCTTTTTTAGCTGAACACTTTAATCCATGATAGGTTTCTAACACCTTGACACAACATTCAAGGGTTTTAGCACTTCGATGATGGAAAATGACATTATGCCTTTAGGCATGAGTGTTTTAAGGTTTCTTGTATTTATTATAACCTTGATGTAATCTATCAGTGGCCCAGACACTCAAGTTCATAAAATGTTCCACCTATTCACGATTTTTCGTCATCTTTTGGTTTGATTTGAGGATTTCATGCCACTTAGAGCTCAAACTTGATGATTTGGCATATTCTACTTGAGCACTCATATTCTTCATGAATCTATTTAGTAAAGGAGATTTCCTTGCACACTTGTTCATGCTATTCACCACCTTGGACCATGCACATGTGTCGCTTTATGGGAATTGGTCACATGTGGAAGTTTGAACTTGATACTCAATGCACATCTCCATGAGGGTGTCCACCTATCTCATGTGTCTATTTACTTCTCCAACACATCATCTACATTGGGATCAACCACCATACCATCTTGACTCATTTTAGCATTGATCCAAATGTGGGGAGTTGAGAGCTAAAAATGCCCAAAGAGAAGATAAAAACACATAAAGAACCATTTTATTAAAATAAAGAAAATTGTTCTAGCTACATTGTGTGGACCAATCTACCCTTTTACAAAGTGAGGCCCAAATTTATAGCCTTTTTAGTTACAATACCATGGGTAATTACCACGGGCAGATACTATGGATAAATACCATGGGTGGATACGAAGTTCTATTCGGATCATTCCTCTCTCCTCAGGAAGAAATGGTCCCCATTGCATGAAGTTCCCTCTAGAAAAGCTTACGTTGAAGATGAGTTGTGGGTTTGTAGATGACCCTAAAACCAAGTGTTGTTGAAGACAATTTTTTCTTTTTTTTAGTGGTTGGCCCATAACCGAGGGTTTGTGGATGACCCATAACCATGACGCATGAAGATTCGAGGATACAGATACCCTGTAATGTTTGTGAGTCAACTGGGATTCTAAAGCAAATGTACTTCTTTGACAAAGGCTTTTGTGGGGATTGAGCCATAATCATGATGAATGAGGCTCTGAGGATAAAGATACCATGTAGTGGACCTCGAAATAGTTCATTTTCTAGTCTGCCTGGTAGAAGTGTGGTGGCTTATCTTTATAAATTCTCACTATCCAATTAGATGTGGTAAAGGCTTCCTTAAAGTGCTCAATTTTCACATTTGTGGTTCTCATTGCTCTAATTTGATATTCCCACCATGATATAATCTCAACATTAGGAGGGGTATTTTGTCACTGTATGATAGTCACCAAAGATAACCCTATCATCATGAGCACCCCCAGAAATAAGAGCAATATTGGGAGACAAGTGTGCCTCTAATGTCACCTAGGTGCATTAGGTGAGATACCTCGTAAGTAGGTAAAGTATGATGTTGCTCTCTTCATCTCGTCAAAATTGTAGTGAGGGTTGTAAACTGAAAGCTGGCCATCCTTGTGAAATAGTGTCAATCCTATAATGTCTAACAATGTAATCATGATACCTTGTCTTTTGTAAAACTTATTTTACTGTGGGCACCTATAGAGGCCTTGGAGGAGGTTTGTATCTTACTATTGGCACTAGTCCCATCTGGTTGTAACATCGATGCCCATTTCTCTCATTCCATTCACTTGAATTCTCACGTACATGGGACGTGTTTTTGTAGAACACAAGAGATCTCTTCAGATTGAGGTTGGAAAATATCCAATTTTCCCATGTTATCAACCCTTTCCAGTAAGGCAACTATGGATACGTGTTTATGTAAATCCAATTACCTTCCATGATGGCATCCTATTATTCTTGTTCAACATGGAACCACCAATGTGATGATTTGAAATCTAGGACTTCAACTCCTTTCTAGTAAGCCCCATTTTCGTCAACTGAGTCCAACTATATAATTTGTTTTTATGGAATAACCAATTTGATCGCAACAAGTTTGTAACCCTTGTGCTCGAAACGGGAAACAATTTCCAAAACCATTCCTCTTTGCACACCATTAGGTTTGATGGCAATCGAAATTCGTTCAAGCTTTGCAACTTCTATTAATGGATCTTGAAGCACGCACATTGTTGCTGTAGTGCCAATGCTCTGGAAATCCTCTGGCAGTAAGCAATTTGATAATCCCCATCATGAGAGAGACTAACAAGTGATGAGACCTTGCATGAGGAGGCCAGTGCAGCTACAACCTTTCCGTCTTGTGAAAAAGACGACTCATTGAAAGAAACAACAATTTTCCTTTCAGTTTGAACAACGAAAGAGAGCTCATTGGAACTCCAAGAGAAGCCTGTCAAGAAAATATGCGACAGAAAAGTTTCCACAACAGAGCACCGACACGACCACAAAGGGCGCCAACAGAACTTGGAGTGACTTGAACCTTCGATCTTGTAGTTGTGGTTTCTCCCACTTAAGTGAAGCTCTCGATCTTGTGCTTGATTGTTGGGTCCATGACAACAGTGAAGGCGCCCAGGCAAAGCCTCCAACCATGGTGACTACCTCTGCGTGGAAGTGTTGTGGATGCGTCACAGTTCCTTGGTTAAGCTTACCTCTCTTGTGCGGAGTCATGGGAAACACCCGCGTTTGATCTTGCCAAAGCCCTACTAGATCGTTGGCCTTGCGTTATTAGAAAATTTGAGTAGCAGAGGTAGCTTGTGATAATATGAAGAAATTCCTCTGCTCTCCTTTGCCAATATGCAACTCACACTTATTCTAGTGGTGTAGCATCGCATACTATCTCAACCAACCAACAATAATTCACAAATTATATTTCTTATTTCTAGTTATTCGCTTTAATATCCATTCATCCGTCCAGACATACATATAAATAATAATGCATTGAATTGATACAGATATCCATTGCTATGAGACCCGAGGACTAACAATGTAAACCTCGAAATGCAAACTCAAAACAAGAACTCGAGTGAATTTTTTTTTAAATATGGTAAAAGCTAATAAAAAAAATATATTTTTTTTAAAAAGTACCATAATTTTTTTTGGTAAATTTTCAACATTTTTAAAAAATCACAATAAAAATCAATTTTTTTTTGTGCAAAACACACATGAAAACAAAAAATGTGAAAATAAATAAAACATACAATTAAAAAAAAAACAAAAACAATATCTTTGGAAAAAAAATACAATTAAATTTAAAAAAAAAAAAACAAAATTAAAAATTAAAAACATAAAAAAGATAAAATATTAGAACATTTAAAAAAAAAAAAAAAAAAACAAAACAAAAAATTATTTAAAAAATACTAAGCTAAAAAAAACATAAAAAATAATAATAATAAAAAACACATTTAAAAAAATCAAAATTAAACAAAAAAACACTCGTTGGTTCTACAAATACATTATCATGTGATTTACGCCGAAAATTTCTTTCTCATAAACTTGATATGTGATAGATCACAGAAGCCTCAATTCAACCAAAAAAACATTTCAAAATAGAAATAAAAAATAAAAGAATATTTTTAAACAAAAAAAATTAAGTTGAAAATAAAAACATTAAAAAAAAAGTGCACACACACACACACATATATATATATATATATATTTATTTATTTAAAATCGGGTTCGGATTTCCCCACCCAAGGCCATTAAAAAAGTTAAGTTGAAATTTTTAATACATTATTATTATTAATTTTTTCAAATGTGTGTTTTTCTTTTAAATTTTTATTTAATTATTGTTTTTTAATATTTTTTCCATCATAATATATATATATATATATATATATATATATCCTTTTGTTAACTTTTTAATTTTATTGTTTTCTTTTTTTCTTCATTCTTTCTTTTTTTATTTTTTTATTATATATATATATATATATATATGATGTTTAAGTTTTATTTCCAAGAATTTTGATTTTGTTTTGTTTTAAATGGTATGTTTTTTTTTCAACATATTTTTAGTTATTTTTACTTAAAATTTTATGAATCATTTTTTTGAGGAAAAAAAAAAGGTTCAAATGTCATATTTTCTCCATATGAAATTCATAAAAATTTCATAAAATTTGTCTTTTTCCAACTCTTTTTATTCATTTTTTCATAATTTTTATTATTATTTAACATGTCATTTTTATTGAAAATGTATGAAAGCGATATTTTTTTAACTATATCTATATGTAGAATGTATATTTTTTGTCCAATGTTTAAAATTATTATTTTTTAATGACAATCATTTCATGTGTATTGAAGTATTAATTAATGATATATAAATATATAAAAAATCCTAACCTCAAAATATTAGTGTTATTATTTTTTTAAAATTTTGCAAAAAAAATCATTATAAATAAACATTGGAAAGAAAAACAAGAAACACATGTTTGGAAAACCCTTTAAAAACAAACATCTTATGATAAAAAAGAAAAAGAAGAATAAGACAACTTGAAAAATGGTTAAATAATCAACATTTAAAATTGTCTTTAAAAAAAATGTTGATGCTTTTCAAAATTCGCATGAAAATCACCAACATTTAAAAAAATTACCCACAGTTAATACATTTTAAACTTTAAAGTGTCAAAAATAAGCTCTCTAAAAAAAGGGGTTGATGTTGCATCAACACTTTTCAAAATCAGCATGAAAATCACTAACATTTTAAAAAAAATGTTCATACTTGATACATAAGAAAATTTAAAGTGTCAAAAATATGCTAAAAAAATGGGTGTATTCTAAATCAACACTTTCAAAAAATGGATGATTTTTTTCTTCCTCAAAAAAAGGGTACTCGGTACAGTTCTATCTCAAAGTTTACATCGTTACTAGATAATAGACATTGAGAAGAGACAGATGCATTCATGCAGGAACCCACTGCAGACCCTTTATCTCCCGCGCTTGTAGGCATACAAGATTTTTGGAGGTTAGGATTTTGAATATATGTGACCCACATGGTCCAAACAAGGTCTCATTTGACTCAAGTCAGTTAGTAGAACAATTGAGATTAGAATTTTCAATATAGAATTTGACCAAGAGTAACGGGCTTCCCATGTCCTGTAAGAAGCTATGTATCCTTATTTAAGATTAAACATCCCTGATAAGAACCTAGTTGTAGGGCATAAATAAACAACGCAGGAAGCAACGAGGTCACTGGAGGTCACAAGCGACCCGAATGACCACCAGAGGATAAGGCGCAATCAATATTAAATTCACCTTGAGAGTGTAGTGTGGGGGAGGGGGTGAAAGGAAGGAGAACATAGGTGGTTTCTGAATCAACTACAATGCCTCCTAATCCATCTCCTCCAACTTGGAGATCCTTAGACGAAGCAGGAAAAATTTGATCTTCGAGACTAATTCTCTTCACACATACATTATATAAGCCACCATAAGATTTTATGAGAGACATATGGACCATTTGCTAACCTTCGAGAGTTGCAAATTTGTCGAAGAACATTGTTCTGGCAGAATCCTTTGTTATCTGCGTAAGTGAGGCAAAAAGAAAATATGTGGTCTATCATGGGGCCTAGCTGGGAAACTAATGTAAAATAATCCCTACCGAGACCTAATCCTCCATTAGCTAACACCCCAAAGTATTACAATCAACACCCAAATTCAAAACTCTTAGAATTTTTTGACGTCTGTGTTAAGATTTTTCAGGATTAAGTCATCAATTGTGCCTACTCTCACATCCTTTATTCATTTGCATCACCTTATACATGATTCACTAATTTTTTTACATGTGCCATAGAGTTGCCAAGTAAAACTTTTTAAACTGGAAAGGTTATTCTAGTCATGATCCATCCATGTTGTCTACCCATCAAGCGTCCATTGAAGAGGAGGGCGTGTATTTTAATATTGAAGATTAGTAAAGTCCTCCACCAATGCCAGTACGAAATAGATCAAGAAGATAAGTGAATCGATCATTGTATCACCCTAGTCAAATTCTTAGAATAAATATCTTACCTTTACGATTACTTCACTAGTTATGGCTTGTTCCTTTACTCATACATATCTCCAACGTAGGTTGGATGATGACAACTACAACAATATGTGACTTTACCAATGGTGCCCTTGACTCATTTTTGACACTCTAAGACTTCTCCCTAGTGGGATATTTTCTCCAAATGCAAAACGAAAGATGATGAACAGATCTAAGAACTCTCACTGAAAAACCCTAAAACCCTAATTTCCATGGAGTCATAACCCCCTCTGATACCATTGATCCAAATGTGGGGAGCCGAGAGCTAAAAACACCCAAAGAATAGATAAAAACACATAAAGAAACATTTTATTAAAATAAAGAAAAATGTTCTAGCTACATTGTTGATGAGCACAAATATTGCTGTTGGAAATAATACTAAGAAGGGGGGGGGGGTGAATCAGTATTATTAATTTCTTTTCAATAAACCATCCAGACTTATGCTTTAAAGTATTCTTATGATATTGATAATTAACTTGTATATCAGAACCATATAATAATGAATCAAGAACAGTAAAAACAGATAGTCACACAAAGGAACACCAGATATAAGGTGGAAACCCAATGTGGGTGAAAACCACCTGCTGCAATATGTCTCTATCTTCAAATAGAATTTCTTTTACAATGATTTTGTACTGGTGCAGTCCTTTACCAGTATGTAGGCTACAACCTGCAGAGAGCTACAACTCTCTCTCGTTTCCAGTCTCTCCTGGAAGGGAGCTACAACCCCCTACTTCGTTCAAGGACCACGTTTCATTAATTTTCAGACTGGATCCAAGAAGATAAAATGGTCATCAAGTACAACCAAATCTTCAGAATTACCTAAACAACAGATCTATCATAATCACTCAAGGGCCAACCCAAGCACCAGATCCATATACATGACAGTTATCACCCGATTTAGACAACAGAAGCTGATATCAAGACCCAAACAGAGGATTTACATACTGCTGCACACCCGAAGGCTAAACAAGAAAAAATTTAATATTGCGCACTTAGAACCCTTTAGTAAACAGCAGAAGCGGCTAGAGCATGTATAAGAAATGATTGCAGCTTTGTTAAAAAGAACTTGTGGGTGATCGCTCCCACATCACCTCCTGAATAGCGATTCTCCACACCCGAAGAGACTTCTGTCTTTTGCGTGTCTGCGGCTGCACCGTTTCCTTAAGATCTTCAATTCATAATCGATGCCTTGCAACCGGATCCCCTTTTTCTTTATATATTCATGCTTTTGATAATACCATGAATCGAAACCAGAGGATCCGAAGCCTGAGGCGCAACTGTTTTGACCAATTCTCTTAAGAGAAGGCTTAAGCGGGAAAACTATGATAGCGGTCCAAAACCATAAAAAGGCAGGCTTTTAACTTAATTCATCCAAACTAATAATATATCGGGTCCAATCCTTATTGCTATCGGCGCCTGCCCATCTCATGGTTTATTCGTGACATCCGATCTGATGGATCGGATGCGACATGCCCCATTAACCAGCGTTTATTTATATATCGGGTCCGCTCCTCATTGCTAACAATACATGCCCAACGTCCGATCCGATGGATCGGATGCGATATGCCCCATTAACCAGCCTTTATTTATATATCGGGTCCGCTCCTTTCATCGCTATCGGCGATTTGAAGTGGGAGGCTATTATAAGATGAGCGAACACCGCGGATGCGATTTAATATGAAATGCTTTTAATTCCTTCATCGGGTCCGACCCCTCTTATCGCAATCGGCATTCAGGGCTTTTAAGCATCAGACGCGATATTATTATACGTCAAGTTTAATTCCACCATCGGGTCCGCTGAGTTATCGCAATCAGAGGATTTGAGGTGGGCGGCCCTTTATGTATTGCGATACTGCGGATGCGATCTTGTTATAAACCATGATTGATGCCTTCATCGGGTCCGCTCCCAATCGAAGGTTTCAACGAAGTCACTTAGCCGGACCCCCGACGCGCATGGATGCGATATTAATATAACCAATTTTTAATGCCACCATCGGGTCCGTTGCGATATGTCATCGGGTCCATATGTGCCGAAGCATATTTAACTTGTGTTGTTTTCCGTCAAAAACGAAAAAGGCCTTTGATTATTGTAAAAGCATATATATATGGGTTTTACGCACCCAACCAACTCCCGATAATACAAATGCATGCATATATGGGTTTTAGGCGCCCAAATACCTCCGATAACATTAATACATGCATATATGGCCTTTCTTCTCTAATACATGAGTATATGGCCTTTCTTCTCTCCTCTTGGCTCTTCTTGTCCCCATCATGGTTTATATAAGAGAAATGACCGTCTAAGAGAGGGTTGCCATCAAGTTCAACATATGTTCATAATGCCATAATGCCAACAATCTCCCCCTTTGGAATTGATGGCAACAACACCATCCAAAAATCACTCTCCCCCTTTGACATCAAGGGCAAAGGGCGGATATCTACTTCTCCTAACTATTTCTCCCCCTGAGAGCTTGCTCCTCCTGATTTTGCCCCTCTGACTTTAGGACAGAAAGTCGAGCTATTCTGGCTATATATAAAATAGGAACCACGCTATACTGCCTGCATATAATATAATTCAGCATCTTTATTGCCATGGATAGATACAGTTCATTTACCCAACATGTTCCTCCTTCTGTAATATGATAATGCCAACAATGAATTATGCTCCCCCTGAACCTTGTACGCATATACCCTGTTAGCTACCTATACCAATAGGTTTCATTTTTCATTATTGGCAGGGGAAGTGCCAATATGATCTACTTTGCTGATGCAAAGATCTCATATTTATGTGGAAAACACCTATCTGCAGTTGGTTGATGTTGTCCTACTTCTGAATGGGTGATCCAACAGTCTAAGCTGGGTCATGCCATGTTTCAATTTCTTGTTGTAGATTAGAGAAAGAAATCTGTCCAAACTATTCAATCTTGGCAGATAAAGTAGTCAGGTAGAGAATGAAGGTTCCCAACTATTTAATCTGGGGCCTTGGAAGTAATAAGGCTAGCCTTAGATAGAAAATCAAAATAAAAAGCCAAAGGAAAAGAAAAAGGCACATGAGGGTTTGCAAGTCTAAATGCACCCTCCTTGAAGTAACAAAAAATGCTAGGCAATAGAATGGGTAGGTAGATGGGGTTGCAGAAACATGATTTATGATATTTCATTGGCCTAAGCAAAGGGAAACATGGTGTCAGTGCAGATCTTCTTATTCAGCAGTTTGTAGCAGCAAAATGATGCATGTCTAACTTCCCAATCATCCCCCATCACATTCCTTGCTAACATCCCAATACCACCTTTCCTCATGAGATAAATCAAATTCATGGATTGATCCATATTGCATAAAGAGCCACATTTCCTGTGTAAAATTCTTTTCATTTTGATCTACTCTCCTAACTAAGTTTGTTCCCTAACAACTTAGTCTTTGCTTCCTCCCATTCCTATTCCCTTCCAATACTAACTACTAACTCTATCTATGCTTAATTCCCTATTTTCCCCTTTCCCTATTTTACTATAACACTAAGGTGTATAAAACCCCAAAAAATATGTATATTCCCTCCCCTTTGGCATTATAGCCATATGTCCAAATATTGGATAACCATGCAGAATCTAAGTCTAGTTCAAGATGCTTTGCTTAAAATCAGGGATTAAACTAACCCCACGTTGGTTTAATAACCTAAACCCTACCCTTTTTCCCCGTACAACCCCTTCACAAAGCTTCTCCCGCCCTATTTGCAAAAAACCTTGTAAAACCCATTTTTCCGCCTATCCAAAGTTTTGGGTCAAAAAGCGCATTTTACAAAAAACATTGAAAAAACCCACAAATCCGCCAAAATATAAAGTTCCGCCCGGGCGCATATTTCCAGAAAAATAATAGTTTATTGCGTGCCCCGCTGCCGTATCGTACTATCACTTATGCGACCCGTCGCCCGTCGGATCTGGGTTTTCCCATCCGACGGCCCATATTAATATCGGGCCGCCCCCGAGGTCCGGACGTTACCTCCCGAAAAGTGTCAGACCATGACGTCAGGCCGGTGCCACGCGTCGCTCCCATATCGTATCGGGAGGCCGCCTGCCAATACCACCCCCGTACAAATAGCGGTCCGAAATTACCGCTTACCGCTGTGGTTTACCGCCCGCCCACGTCACGCCCACGTCATGCCAAGTCAGCGTCGCGTCAGCGCCCGGCCCGCCATCGCTCCGACCTGTCCGCCACCTCATCAGTCCCCGTGGACCACTCACAGGCCGCCACATCACCCTTCCGTACCCGACCCCACCCGATGACGTCATGCTGACGTCATCCAAAAAACGCGCCAAAGGCCTAAAAAGTCCATATTTTCACCAAATTTCGCGTTTTTCTCATATTTTCACCAAACTCTACTGTGCTCTCTGCATGTGTTTTACGACGTCCTCGCCGCCAACCTGCAACAAATCGATTTAAAGACCGTGGGCGCCTTCAATTCACCTGCATTTGTCACCGTTGCCAGAATTCACCAGGTATTTCTCCAAAATCTCCCCTCCGCACCTGGTTTTGTGCATAATTTACCAAAGCAAGCTTAAAAAGAGTGAAAAACACTGTAACCTCCAGTAAATCCTCTGGGACCACCATTTATCTTCAGTTATAAGGTCGAAAGTCACCTACAGAAGTCCACATTGAGCCAGGTTTCCACCAATTTACAGTCAGTTTGCGCATTCGTAAACTGAAACCTCTGCTGCACTAATTCACCGGGAAAATAGTTTTTTAGTCCCAGTATTTGCTCATTAGACTGTCTCAGGAGCATTTCAATTGTTCTCACCATAATTCACCCTGCTTCCCCTGCAAATTGCCTTACTTCTGCAAAAAATACTGCTCGGCGTTGCTCTGCCCAGTGAAACAAGTTCCAGTACAATTCAGAGTATCAATTAACCATGGAAACACCTGTAGCACTAAATATTCCACCCTTGAATGCCCCACACAGAGAGTTGGAATGGCAGGCCCTGGGTGATAGAGATTACCAGATTACCAGATGACAGAAACACTCTCAATGCACACTAAATATAATATCCATGTACTCAATGAGCTGAAGGCCCATCACCTCAATGGAACCGATATTCTAGGGATTTGGGACTCCAATTTGCCCATTTATAATCTCCCTCAAGTCAATGTCCTTCCAGATTTAATTCACAGATGCAGTGCCAACTATGACCCATGTCAAAGAGCTGTCCTCAATACCTCAGGTTCAGTTTTGTTCCATGTTACCCCTGAGGCTATAAATCAGATGCTGAACTTTCACTCTACAAAGCCATTGACTCCTCTTTCCATGATGGACTTGCTAAAGAAAGGAGGCAAGTTGTCTAGTGCCCAAATCTTAAAGATTAATCAGCTATTCATTGAATCAGGCTCTCAAACTGTGAGGACCCCTCCTATAGGAAATGTCTATTTTAATGAGTTGGGCAGGTTGCTTGTGGATTTGATCAGTTATGTCCTGGGTTACAGATCAGCTGAGGATGCTGATGAAACCATTCTGGCAATGATGTCTATCTTCTCCCCTGGAATGCCTCCTTCTGTGCACTATGATTATGCTGCATACATTGCCAATAAGATTCATGAACAATTGATGAATCTAGAGAGGGAAAAGGTGTTTAGATACACTTCATACATCTATCACTTGTTCCTGTTTTATCAACCTGATGGCTTCCCTATTCCTCTCAAGAAGTTTGATGCTCAGGGAAACCCAAGGTCTGTGGTATTTTGGACTTCAGTCTTTCACCACACATCTTACTCACCATACAGCTACTGTGAGTTCATAGACCTCTTTATCCATCCAGCTATGTCCTTGCTATTGGGTACCCCTCCTCCAAGATTGACAGATGAGATGCAAAGGATTCTCCAGCTCTCAAAGGCCTACAGCATTGGGGATTGGTACTTTTACCAAAACCATACAGTGATAAGAATATATGGCTGTGAATTGGCCCCATATAGGCTGCCAAGATATGTCCCTATGAGACTCTTTGCCTTAGAATATTTCAGGCAGTTTGGAAATGCAGACATGATCCATTTCCACAGTAAAAACAAGAAGGTACAGCTCAAAATCAGAAACCAGCTAGGCCCATTTCTTTATAACAAAAGAGAAGAAGGATGGAAAGAAGCAGATAAGATACTAGAGGGCCTCCAATTGCAAACCAGTTTCCTCTGGTCACCCTATGACCCCAATCATTTCATTAGTCTTAGAAGGGTCAAGTTTAAATTGGCTAGCTATGATCATGTTAGGCTGCCCCACATTGAGAAATATGCCAATTTGTTAAGATGGAAAGAGGGCACTTTAGAGGAAGCAAGTCCTAGAGAGGAAATACTACAAAGAGAAGCAAAGAAACTTGAGAAAGAAGCTGACTTGGAAACTTGTGGGCAGGTTTCCTCTTCCTATCAAAGGCAACTTGGAGCAGCTACTTCATCCTCTACAGCCCACCAGCAAGCAGCTAAAACTACTCCTCAGGCAGCCAGCAAGGGTAAAGAAAAGGAGATGGAGCAGGAACAGCCACCCCCTACAGTAGAACAGCAAAAAGAGTAGCCAAAACAGCAAGAAGAAACAGCTGAGGCCCCAATAGCTACAGAGCAGCAGGCTCAAGAAACTATGCCTCCTAGGCAGGAAACGACAGTGGAGGCCTCGGTGCTCCAAACTCCACTGAACGAAGAAAGAACCAGGAAGAGGGATAGAGAGCAGGAAACTCCCCTCACCACATCCACAAATCAAGGGGAGAAAAGGCAGAGATTAAATCCCCTCTCTGAAGAAGAGATGCCTATTGGGCAATCATTGGGTATGGGCCCACCAAGCATGGAGGCATCTGCCAGTTCCTTTCAGCAGGAACAAGAAAGAACCCTTGGAGGAGAGGTCAGCTCCTCAAGTCAGCAGAGGAGGGCAGAGTCCAGTATAAAACAGCAGTTCATTGACATCAAAAAGAGAAATGAGCCAGTCAAGCTCCAACTCTATAATCACCTGCTTAAAATGGCCCCCACAAACCAACAAAGACTTATGTCAGCATATGACATAACAGAGGGGAAAATGACCATGAGTCATTTCATGCATACCATGCTGCAGCCACAGTCAGCTGCAGATTATATAAGGACCAACCTTGAGGTTCTTGCCAAAGACATCCACCCTATGGACCAGATAGAGCTTCACAAGCAAACGGGTGAGATGGTCTATTCAACGCTTGCAGACAAGACCTTCCTGGCACATAAGTTGCAAAACAATCTGCATAATACAACTGCTCAACTTGAGTTGGAAAAGGCATCCTCTCAGGCCAAAGACAACAGGATCAGGTCTTTGGAAGACATTATTATAGAGCTTGGGCATGACCCAAAGGATCCCAAAGCTGTACAAGCACTGCTGAAAGAAAGAGATGCAGATATAGCAGCTTTGAGGAAGATGGTAAGGATTCCAGCAACCCTTCACCCTCAAACAGAAGAGGTTGCCCAGCAAAGGAAGGACCAGGATGTAGCAGCCATGCTACTAACACTACATAAGCAACTGGTACAAACAGAAGGGAAGTTGGTAGAGACAGAGGCTGCACTACAGGAGGCACTAAAGCATAAAGAGGGAGGCCAGAACTCTCAGCCCCCTCAGCAAGTTATAAATCTTGAGGAGCCCCCTCAAACTATCACTCCTCCCACAGGGCAGACAGCTGAAACAGGCCCATCAACATCAGCACCAGCAATGACATCAGAACAGGCTCAAAGCCTTGATATGCAGAAAATGATGAAGGAAATTCAAGTCCTAGAGGCCCAGACGGCAGAGCTGAATGAAGCCAAGGAGAAATTGGCCACACTCAATGAGAAATATGACAAATCAAAGCAAACTGTGGCTGAGAAAACCAGGGAAGTAAAAGCTCTGGAGAAAAGGATAAAAGAGCTAGAGAAAGAGCTCTCTCTTGAGAAAGTGGTGGCCGAGATCAAGAAAGTCCTATGGGCCAATATTGGCCAATCAATAACAAATCAATGGAAGTACATAGAGACTATTCATGAGCACATGGAGCTCATAGGCAGGGCACACAAGGAAAGCCAAAGAGTAAGGGCATCTCTAGGCACCATGCCTGAGATAGCCAACAGAATGATCAATGTCCTTAATAACCGCACAGGCCCTCAGCTGGCAGCAATAGGGATCACCAATAGAATGGACACCATCTTGCTGATAAAGAGGGTCCTAACTTTGAGAAGTTTGGTGCAGACATTGGATAGAAGGTGCCAGGAGATGCAAACAGAAGTAAATAAGTTCACAGATAAATTTACAGCATTGCATAGCAGAGGCCTTCCCAGCTTACTGAACAGCGCAGGAAGGCTACTATCCCATGAAAATTATGCTAAAAGGGTAAACACATTTGCCACCAATCAGATCACTGCAGGATCAAGTATCCCAGAGGAAGCAGGGCTTGCATCTGGTCAGACCCTCTATGAGAAAGTAGAAAATTGGTTTTTTATTATGAATGAAATCAGGCATCTGTTTGAAGTGCCTCCTACTTACTTCAAATATACTGAGGCAGATGAAACACTAGGCACAATTTTGAGGCATCAGTTGCCTACACAGGAATGGTGGACCAGCATGATACAGTTATTACTGTAAACACACAGGTCTTCATCAAATTTTCACATCAAAATACAGAGCATCAGGTTCAGATAGTTGACATATTTACTATCACTAGAGAAGAGTGGACTGAGCCAACTCAGCAAACCAATTCGGCCACTAAAGCAACGCTGACAGGTACAGATGACAGGGCCGAGAAAGATACAGCACGACAGAGCCATCAAGACATATCATTCAGAATTAATAAAGAGCGCTCAACCGACTCAGTGGCCTCCAAAAGTCAAAAAGATTTCTGACAGAAGTAATGGGTATTCATTATAAATTTAAGACAGCAATAACTTCCTTATCTTCTATTATGAAAGTTGGTGAACGCAGTTATTGAATGAATGACTCGGCGTTCAGATATTTTGTAAAAACAGATCGTATATATGTCCCCTCGCATAAGCTTGCAGGGGTTGTTGATTTTCTCTTCAAAAGAGCCTATGTTGTAAATTTCAGAGTTTAATACAGGGAGCTAATGGAATTTCCAAAGTTCTGTGTTGTTTGATGCGTTGTGGTGTGTTTGCTGACTGCTACAGGATTCCTGCATATTTCATGGCACAATAAGTTTCTTTAACCCTCTTGTTATGTAGTTCATTCTTTCATAATCTGTTTCATGCTCTATGTTTCACGGTTTAATAGCACAGAAAAAGAATGGTTTCAGGATTTATTCATTGAATACCCTGAACTCAATCCATGCTGTTATGAATGTTTTCCTCCAGTTATAGTTATGAAAGTGTAATTCTTAATTGTTGCACCTTCAAACTAAAACTTTCACAGTGACTATTGTTCAGGAATTCAAACCTGCTCCTGGGTGATATATCTCATTCTCACACCACCAACTTAGTGGAAAACTCTTAATTGCCTTTCACTGGTTAATCATATTTCATAATCACAATTTCAAGTTTGTTTCATGATATATCTAAATGGCCCTGCAGTTTAAACAATCCCACTCAACACTTCAAACAACCTATAACCACAGACTCCATTGCCCAATGGACTGAAACTGTCTGAAAATCTCATCTTAGGTACTGAAAGACATCACTCAACCAAAATTTTAAACCAAACCCTCACCTCATAACTAGCCTAAGATCCTCAAGAACAAAGTTAAAAAGCAGAAAGAGAGAGCCCTCTCTGATTACAGGTTGGCTAGAACCTGTAATCCAAAGCTTGGTTAGTGGTTACCCCAGCTGTATTCCCTCAGGAGTCAAAGGGAACAACTTGGGTGTTAACATACCCCATCAGAACCTTGCGTACAAGCATCAATCTGAGAATTAACAACAGGATGATGCGTCGACAACCCCCAGCTTTTGCCTGAGGTATTCAAAAGTTTCCCTGGGCAATGGTTTGGTAAATATATCAGCCACTTGTTCCTTAGAAGAAACATATTCCAACTTGACCTTTTGTTCAAGCACTTGTTCCCTGAGAAAATGATACTTGATCGGTATGTGCTTGGTTTTTGAATGCATGACTGGGTTCTTTGAAATGCTGATTGCACTTGTATTATCACATAAGATGGAGATAGGTGGAGTACAAGTGATTTGAAAATCCTGTAAGGTCTGCATCATCCAAAGAAGTTGGGTGCAACAAGATGCAGCAGCTACATATTCTGCTTCAGCTGTAGATAAGGCAATTGAACTCTGTTTCTTGCTGAACCATGATACTAATCTGGAACCCATAAAGAAAGCACCACCACTTGTGCTTTTCCTGTCATCCACACTTCCAGCCCAATCTGCATCTGTGTAAGCATGAAGTGTGAGATCTGTGTCTCTAGGATACCATAAACCATAGTTTTGAGTTCCTTGAAGATATTTGAAGATTCTCTTTACTGCCTGAAGATGAGTTTCCTTTGGATTTGCCTGAAATCTTCCAACTATTCCAACTGCATGCATGATGTCTGGTCGGGTACCTGTCAAATAAAGAAGACTTCCAATCATAGATCTGTATGTTGGTTGATGAACTGCAGCTGATTCATCATTCGCACTAAGACTGCATCCTGTAACCATGGGGGTACATACTGGCTTTGAATCTTCCATGCCATACTTCTTCAAAATCTGCTTGAGGTACTTGGTTTGTGACAAGAAGATACCGTCTTTATTTTGTTGGATTTGCAATCCAAGAAAGTATGTTAGTTCACCTAGTAGGGACATTTCGAATTCTTTCTGCATTACCGAGGCAAAGTTTTGACTCATAGCTTCTTCATTGCTGCCAAAGATAATATCATCTACATACACAACAAGTATTAGCAACTTGTCATTTTCAATTTTTATATAAAGATTGCTATCTGCTGATCCTTTTGAAAAACCTTGTTGATGAAGATATTTGTCCAAACGGTAGTACCAAGCCCTTGGAGCCTGTTTAAGACCATAGAGAGCCTTTTTTAATCTGCATACAAGATTTGGATCATTCCCAAGAATGAAACCATCTGGTTGCTCAATGTATACTTCTTCTTCTAAGTCTCCATTCAGAAAAGTTGATTTCACATCCATTTGAAATACTTTGAACTTTTGAAAGCTTGAGAGAGCAAGGAACATTCGGATGGCTTCAAGTCTTGCAACAGGAGCAAATGTTTCTTCAAAATCTATTCCTTCTTGTTGGGCATACCCTTTACACACCAGTCTTGCCTTGTTTCTAATTACCTCCCCATTTTCGTTCAACTTATTTTTGAAGATCCATTTTGTTCCTATGACATTCTTATCCTTTGGTCTAGGAACCAACTCCCAAGTGTTTTTCTTTTCGATCTGTTCAAGTTCTTCATCCATTGGCTTGACCCAACATTCATCCTTGCATGCCTCTCTTACATTTTGTGGTTCAGTGGAGGAGAGTAATGCCAAATAGCTTGAAGCTTTTGCAGTTGTTCTTCTAGTTTGTACGCTTGCCTCTTTTTGTCCCAAAATCTGAGATTCTGGATGATTCTTCTGTACATACCTGGATGGAGTCTTTTCTTCTATCCTTATCTGTTCCTCTGGTGCTTCTTGAGGTTCTTTTTCTTCATCATTCTATCTTTGAGGGTAGTCTTCATCTTCTTCGATATTTTCATGATTTACTTGCCTAGGAATGTATCCTTTTTCATCAACCACTACATCAATGCTGTCAACAATTCTTCCAAGTCTTTTATTGTAACACTTATATGCTTTACTATAAGGCGAATAACCAAGGAGAATGCCTTCATCTGCTCTAGGTTCAAGTTTGCCAAGCTGTTCATCAGTATTCTTAATATAGCATTTACTTCCAAAAATTTTAAAATGCTTTACCGAAGGAGTCTTACCATACCAGAGCTCATGAGGAGTTTGAATGTTGTTCACTCGGACATTTGTTTTGTTGAGAATAACAACCGCGGCATATGCAGCTTCACCCCTGAAGGTTACGGGAGTTCCAGACTCATCAAGCATGGCACGAGCCATTTGTTGGACTGTTCTGTTCATCCTTTCCACCACTCCATTTTGCTGAGGAGTCCTTGCTGTAGAGAATTCCCTTTTTATTCCATGCTCTTCACAGAAATCGTAAAATTCATTTGAGGTAAACTCCCCTCCTCTGTCAGACCTGAGACACTTAATTTTGTGATCTAATTCATTTTCGACCAAGGCTTTGAAGGATTTGAATTTTTCAAATGCTTCGTCTTTGTGCTTCATAAGTCCTAACCAAACAAACCTGGAGAAATCGTCAATGAATAATATAAGGTATTCCTCTCCTCGAGGTGTCCTTGTCCTAAATGGACCACATACATCTGTATGAATAAGTTCGAGAGGTTTGCTGACTGATCCTTCCTTCTCAGGGAAGTTAGTCCTGGTTTGTTTATCAAACTGACATGATTTGCATATTGTGTTGTCTAGAATTTTGATATCTGGAAGATCACGAACTGCCTGATACTTGCATGCTTTCCTTATTTGTGAAAAACTTAGATGCCCCAACCTCCGGTGCCATAACCAATGCTCATCATCCTTGCTCATATAGCATTGTTGTTGTCCTTCTTCAAATATGTATAGATTGTTTGGAGTTCTTTTGCCTTTGATCACTGTTTTACCTGTATCAAGATCACGAACACGACATCCATTTGATCTAAATATTACCTCGGTTCCTTGATCGCACATCTGACTAACACTTAGAAGATTATGTTTCAATCCATCAACGTACAAAACATTTCCAGCCTTGACCTTTTCTTTCAACTGAGCAGTGCCTTGTCCTTTTATGGCCACAGGAGTATCATTTCCAAACGAAACCTTCTTTCCCTTTTCTAGAGTAGTATATGATTCAAGTTTTTCTTTATCACCTGTCATATGCTTCGAACATCCGCTGTCGATAAACCATAAATTTTCTTGTCCTTCTGCGTAAAAGGCTATTCCACATCTTTCTGGTTGTGGTTCCTTCATTCTCCATGTTCTGGCATTTGGGCTTTGTTCCTTCTGAGTTGTCTTCCGAAACCTGCTCCTGCATTTAGATTCTTCATGACCGAAGTTATTAGAAATGGAACACTCAATTTCACTTTCTAGGGCGGAAAAATTGTTATAGGTCCTTTTCTTGATTCCAGACATACTTCTTTGTTTTTGAGCTTCTCTGAAGGACCCGCTCTGATACCAATTGTTGGAAATAATACTGAGAGGGGGGGGGGTGAATCAGTATTATTAATTTCTTTTCAATAAACCATCCAGACTTATGCTTTAAAGTATTCTTCTGATATTGATAATTAACTTGTATATCAGAACCATATAATAATGAATCAAGAACAGTAAAAACAGATAGTCACACAAAGGAACACCAGATATAAGGTGGAAACCCAATGTGGGTGAAAACCACCTGCTGCAATATGTCTCTATCTTCAAATAGAATTTCTTTTACAATGATTTTGTACTGGTGCAGTCCTTTACCAGTATGCAGGCTGCAACCTGCAGAGAGCTACAACTTTCTCTCGTTCTCCAGTCTCTCCTGGAAGGGAGCTACAACCCCCTACTTCGTTCAAGGACCACGTTTCATTAATTTTCAGACTGGATCCAAGAAGATAAAATGGTCATCAAGTACAACCAAATCTTCAGAATTACCCAAACAACAGATCTATCAGAATCACTCAAGGGCCAACCCAAGCACCAGATCCATATACATGACAGTTATCACTCGATTTAGACAACAGAGGCTGATATCAAGACCCAAACAGAGGATTTACATACTGCTGCACACCCAAAGGCTAAACAAGAAAAAACTTAATATTGCGCACTTAGAACCCTTTAGTAAACAGCAGAAGCGGCTAGAGCATGTATAAAAAATGATTGCAGCTTTGTTAAAAAGAACCTGTGGGTGACCGCTCCCACATCACCTCCTGAATAGCGATTCTCCACACCCGAAGAGACTTCTGTCTTTTGCGTGTCTGCGGCTGCACCGTTTCCTTAAGATCTTCAATTCATAATCGATGCCTTGCCACCGGATCCCCTTTTTCTTTATATAGTCATGCTTTTGATAATACCATGAATCGAAACCAGAGGATCCGAAACCTGAGGCGCAACTGTTTTGACCAATTCTCTTAAGAGAAGGCTTAAGCGGGAAAACTATGATAGCGGTCCAAAACCACAAAAAGGCGGGCTTTTAACTTAATGCATCCAAACTAATAATATATCGGGTCCAATCCTTATTGCTATCGGCGCCTGCCCATCTCATGGTTTATTCGTGACGTCCGATCCAATGGATCGGATGCGACATGCCCCTTTAACCAACCTTTATTTATATATCGAGTCCGCTCCTCATCGCTAACAATACATGCCCGGCGTCCGATCCGATGGATCGGATGCGATATGCCCCATTAACCAGCCTTTATTTATATATCGGGTCCGCTCCTTTCATCGCTATCGGCGATTTGAAGTGGGAGGCTATTATAAGATGGGCGAACACTGCGGATGCGATTTAATATGAAATGCTTTTAATTCCTTCATCGGGTCCGACCCCTCTTATCGCAATCGGCATTCAGGGCTTTTAAGCATCAGACGCGATATTATTATACGTCAAGTTTAATTCCACCATCGGGTCCGCTGAGTTATCGCAATCGGAGGATTTGAGGTGGGCGACCCTTTATGTATTGCGATACTGCGGATGCGATCTTGTTATAAACCATGATTGATGCCTTCATCGGGTCCGCTCCCAATCGAAGGTTTCAACGAAGTCACTTAGCCGGACCCCCGACGCGCATGGATGCGATATTAATATAACCAATTTTTAGTGCCACCATCGGGTCCGTTGTGATATGCCATCGGGTCCATATGTGCCGAAACATATTTAACTTGTGTTGTTTTCCGTCAAAAAGGAAAAAGGCCTTTGATTATTGTAAAAGCATATATATATGGGTTTTACGCACCCAACCAACTCCCGATAATATAAATTCATGCATATATGGGTTTTAGGTGCCCAAATACCTCCGATAACATTAATACATGCATATATGGCCTTTCTTCTCTAATACATGAGTATATGGCCTTTCTTCTCTCCTCTTGGCTCTTCTTGTCCCCATCATGGTGTATATAAGAGAAATGACCGTCTAAGAGAGGGTTGCCATCAAGTTCAACATATGTTCATAATGCCATAATGCCAACAATTGCAGCAAGAATGCTACAATTCCTGGGGCTACCAACTTTACTTTATCAACCCAGGGTTCGTACAAACTTGGAGGTGACAGTGTTGTATACACAAGCATATGCAATGGGTCCACTCTTTGTCATTACTGAGCTGGAGATAAACCACTATTATTTCTCAAACTAGCCTTCTATTGATTCAAAAGAAGTTTGACTACCAATGAAGAAAGGAGAATTTTACCCTAATTGGAAGAATGGAAATATTGTCTATTGCAGTAATGAAACACTAAAATAAATGCTTTAAACACACCACTCATCTAATTATTTGTTAAGAGATATTGCTTCAGAATAATTCTAAGCTAACATGTGTGTAATCCTAACTATCCTAGGCATGCAATCTGAAATAACCAAACATTTTTGTTGTGCATATGAATGAACACAATAACTCTTTTTTCCTTTTTGTCTTTTTTTGTGAAAGTGTGAATGCTAAATATTCTTGGTGATGTGGCAGGTGAGTTAGAGGTGGTTGTGAAAGGTCATATGTCTTGGGAGGCAAGTGGGGGTCTTCTCCTATCTTCCTGTATGCTTTTTCCACAAATCGGCCTCAAAACATGCCACTACAGGTCGTCCTACAATATGTTCTAATGCTTCCTATAGGATGTCGTAATGGTCCTACAAGATCCCCTGTATTCCTAAAGGATCTGGTCGAGAGAAATAAGAGTGATTTGGAAGGTGGTATAGGGCTTAGGGAAGGTGAATGATGGAAGAACAAGGCAAGGGAGTGGCTAGGAATTCCTCAGAACCTAAACCAAGGTTTGTAGGATGGTTGGATTTGCTCAACAAACCTAGAAAGTTGTTCTTATGGAACGATGAATTGGTTGATGGACTTAGTGGAGTTTGGTGATCATGGATGGATGAGGTTATGCTAGAGTTGCTGACATGAGACCTTCCTGCACTATTGAAAGCTCCTGCAATATAAACATCACTGATATTTACCCATGAATCATGTCAAACAAAGAAGATTTCTAATCAACATAAGAAACATAATTCCATTATTTAGTTTCCTAGTTCATGCATGGGAATACTTGCAAAATATTGTGAAACACCATAAGATCTAATACAAAGCTGGAGATATCAGAAATAACAACTAAAACCATTTCTTGAAATCTGAAAAGATGTTGGCCTAAGTAGGAGAAAACCCTAAATTCCATAAGAAATCAAAATTCTATCTTTTTGGAGTTGAATGGGAGTTTTTCCTCAAACCATGGTCCCTGAAGGGAAGAGTGAGGCTAAATCCACCTACTTTCAACCTTTTTGTTATTCCTTTATCTCTCTAAAGCTACTGCTAAATCGATGCACAAATGGAAGCAAACTAATCAACTTCACCACCACTTGCAATGAAACAATGCTAAAATCAATAATTAATCTATGAAATAACCTAAGCATACAAGTACAAGAAGAGGAGCCTTTGCTGCTAGGGTTGGGCCCTGAACCAAGAGATTCAGCCCTCTGATTCAACTCAGTGCTGGATCAAGGAAATGCTCATTCTCATTATCATATCAAAAATTACATAACAATGTTTTTCTACAATCCTTTAACTTGAAAATTTTTAGTGCTCTTACATAAAGAATATGAATCCTACTGAGGCTCTAGGCCTCCTTATTTATAAAATTGAAGTCTCCAACAATTTCCTTAAATATAGGGAGGCTTGACTCCCAAAATAAAGATGAACTCGTTCTTAACTGTCATTGGCTCGGCTACCCATGATCTGCATGACTCAGCTGCTTGCAACTCTGAGCTAGTGTGATTTGATTGAGGAATATTCGAATGAGTGAAGATTTAATGAGGAGGATCTATCTCCTATAATTTGTCTCATTTGAGTTCCTACCCTTAATTCGCCAAAATTTCCATGATTTGCTCCCAAAAACCTGCAATCAATGCACATTAGACCACAAGACATAAGATCTTACTTTTACTCATCTCATTAAGAAAAATATAATTAAAACATTAAGGAATTATGAGAAGAGTCAATTTTAGTAAGCTTGGAGGTGTATTAAGGTCCATTAGTTACCCAATGATGAATCTCATCAATTGTGTGGACGAATCTATCCTCGTACAAAGTGAGGCCCAAATTTATACCCTTTTGAGTTACAACATGACAAGTAATTACCATGAGCGGACACCATGGGTAACTACCATGGGTGGACGCAACTTTCTATTCGGATCAAGCATGTTTTTTTAGTAGATCAAGTTCTCATCCCATGCATCTATTGAGGTCATTCCACTGCTTTTGCATGCTTATCTCACAAGTGGACATAGGAAGGGTGCACTTAAGGATAAGTCTTCTATTACAATTTTTGGATCCATGACTTGGTCTCTCATCAAACCAAGGAGGCATCTTTATCATTGGATCTATATTTTGAAATCAATTGCAACTAACTCCCAACTTATTTAATGTTGATTTTTTTATTGGAACTAGCTAATGAAGATAACAAAGTTTTTATTTTCCTAGAATATTTTATTGGAGGAATGTGAAATCTCAACAATATTTTTACTATTTTTTTTTTTTTTTCACAAAATCGGCTGCTAAATGTATTCAAAAAAAGAAGGGGAGACTAAGCTCTGGTGTTACAATAGAAGAGCTCATAGGATGAGCTTGCAGCTGAATTACATTGAAGCATTCTGTTGAAATGCTTTTATATTCAATTTGAAAGGCTCTAACACAAGTGTAAATTCGGATAAATTGAGACAAAAGAAAATTGACTTTACAATACATCTAATCTATACTTATGTGACTGATCTGTCGAACAGTGGAGTCCTTCAGGTGGCTGTCAGCTTCTGCAACCTTTATACTAGAGGAACTGGTACTTGGGGCATTGATCTTATCCATCATATACTTGAGAATATCAACAGACTCCTGAATGTGCGCAAAGGTATTTGTTAGAGCGTTGAATTGCTCCTGCAGAGAAGAGATGCGATGAAGGAAGAGGTTGAGATCGGCCTCATATTTGGCTGTGATAATCCTTGTAGCAACATCGATTTTTTCATCCAGGAGACACTGATGCATTCTGACTTACTCAAGTTCAGCTTGTAAGTCACGGCAATGAAGACAATCTTCACTGCAGTCCATCCAAAGAACTTCAAAACTGGCCTGGAGCGAAATAGAAAGACGGCTCTCACAAGCTATAGCGATGACAATGGGAACCCAAAGGAGGATTAGAATAGTAGGGTAGAGAGTTGAAAGAAGTCTCAGAAACTCGAGGACAAAACTAAAGAAAATATCAGACTTTAAAGCAGGGGCTAATGCTGGGCGAGAGGAAGCATGAATGTGCAAAACAGAAATGCGATGAGGCAAGATGGCGATCCTTATCAAAGCAGAGAGGAAGGATCGAGCATTAAGGAGCCTGTGAAATGAATCAAAAACATTAATAGATATCGTAAGCCGACTGTTAACCATGGAAACAAGAGCATAGGGGTCAACAAGCATGAAGATGGGGGCTTGCAGATGAAGGGGAGGCTTCCCGGAATAAATAACAGGTGAGTAGAGGCCCACGAAGTACCGGATCACGTGAAAGGAGCTTGGGAAATCATGGAGTTCACAGGAATAGCTTAGATTCAAAGGAACATCAAAATCTGTAATGAGATATGAAGGGATTTTCGGCGGCTTGCGATAGAGGACATCGGGATTACTGAGGATTTGGTCAGGGTACATTTTGGCAGAAACGCGGGTCATTTGATATAAAAAAATTAAAACAATCATGAAAATCAAGGGATGAAATGGTGTAAGTCCTCATTTTTATAGAGAACGCTTCCTTTGGACCGGGAGAAAGCTTGACTGGCCCGTTTGTCAGCTTCTCGGTTAATGGATCGAAGAATGTGATAGAAATGGAATTCCTGATCGTGGGATATCAAGACTTTGCATCTACTGATGGTTTGCTACAAGAAAATATTGGAAGCTTTCCGCTTGTCGTTCATTAAATTAATAATGATGGCAGATTCGCCGAAGATGAGGGCTTTTTTAATTCCCTGAGCCTGTAACTGAAGAATGCCTTGATAGAGGGCCAGAGCTTCGGCCCTGTTATTTAAGAGGATTCCCAATATCCATTCAAAGGATACTAAGGGTTCACCATAAGGATTGAAGATAATGCCCCCTGCTCCCGCCGCTACCAGATTTGATTTAGAAGCACCATCAAAGAACAAGGAGTGGGAGTTACTTGAGCGAAGCCAATTGCTGAAGTCGTCCTGCTTTAAGCGAATTTTCCATCTGTGACTGTTAGCTTTGCCCAGATTGCTGCAGACTTTTACTGTTGGGGGGATACTAATCTTGTCGATTAAATTTCTTATGAAATCTTTTTCCTCAGCCCATAGACTAGTTATATCAATTTTTTTAGTGATCTTAGAAGCAATAGTTTCAAGCGCCAGACTTTTTGCCTTGATACAAAGATGCCTGATCGAAGTCTATTTGTCTCTAAATATCATGCTGTTCTGAGCAATCCAGATCCTCCATAAAAGAGCAAATGGGAGGGCGTCCCACACTCTCTTACTAGGATTATGTTTCATGGATTGCCAGGGGTAATTTCTTTTCCAATTATTTAGAGCTTCACCAATGGATTGTTGAGGATTCCAGATGGGGGGCGCGGAAGGATTGATGCTGCTCCAACAAGAGACTGCGAAAGGACATGAGATAAAAAGATGCTATATAGACTCCTCTGCTTCTTGGCAATTAGGACATATGGAGGGTCCAACAATACCTCTTTTTTTAAGGTTCTCTACAATGAGAGTTTTTTCTTTCAAGAGAATCCACATGAAGAATTTTACCTTACGAATTGCTTCTGCTTTCCTTAAAATCTTCCAATGTATCCATGTTGGCGCTGGGTGTTCCTTGCTGTTTAAATAATCATAGCTTGCTTGAATTGTGTAGCTGGTTCCTGTGGGGTCCCATCTGAATTCATCCTTGTCGTTTTTAAAAGTGGGAGCAATGATGTGTAGATGTTTACAAAAGTTGTCAAAGCTGCCTTTGAGGCGACGAGGGATGGGAGGAAAATTCCATCGCATCCAAGCATGGGTTATTACATCCCATTGAGAAATTTGGTCTAAATTACATATACCTTTACTTTGGAGAAAGAGAATTATTGAATCCATACCTGGGAGGTTGTTGATTGGTGGATTTCCCATGATTTTATCAATGCCAATTTTGACTTTCTTACCTCCTTTAGGCACCTTAGAAATGTTTTGCGCCATGAATGTGATGCCTTTTTACATAGCTTCCAAATCTTTGTGTAGTTTTTGTTGGGAATCTCAGCCGCAAGCAGATGCTGCCTTGGTTGGCTGAGGTATTTTGCCTCCAAGACTTTTTTCCACGAGGTTGTTTGGTTTTCCATGAGTCTCCATATCAACTTTCCGCCAAACGCTAAATTCATGAGAGTTGGGGATCTAATGCCAAGGCCTCCTTTCTCTTGGTTTTAGATGACTTGTTTCCATCCAACCAAGTTGAATTTTTTCCTCTCATTTTTCCCTCCTTGACAAAGAAAGAATCTAAGAACATTGTCCATTTTGCGAAGAAAGGAAGTTGGAGCTTGTGCCAGGGAAAATTGATAAAGGGGAAGAGAGGAAAGGCCCGATTTGAGGAGCACCAGCCGCCCATCTGGATTGAGCCAAGAAGTTCCCCACTTCTGGACTTTTCTTTTCATTTTGTCTAAGTTTAATTCCCAAACATTTGCCCTTGCATTCCCTATACTCACCGGCATTCCCAGGTAGCTGAAATAGTCCCAATTTAACTTGCAAGGGACACCAAAAATGTTGGCAATGCTTTGAATCATTTGAGCTGAAGCATTCCATCCGTAAATACAACTTTTGAGATGGTTAATCTGACCCCCTAAGTATCTCATGAATTTATCTAGCAAGGACTTGAATCTTCAAGCTATGATTGTGGTCGCGCCACCCAGCAGCAAAGTATCGTCAGTGAATTGGGAATGGTTGATGTTTTTTACTCCATCTTCAAATTTAATACCAATGATGAGGCCTACCTGCCTCTTGTGGTTAAGCGCACAGTTGAATGACTCTGCCATTAAGAGGAAAATGTAAGGGGATAAGGGGAAGCCTTGTCTTAATCCTCTTGAGGATCGAAAGGAAGGTCCAGGTCTACCATTGATAAGGGGAGCAATCCAAGGACCAGAGATACAGGCTCTTATGATATCAAGAAAGAAGGGAGAGAAGCCCATTTTCTGGAGAACCGCAAAAAGAAAGGAATGCCTTACCCTGTCAAAGGCATTGGCCAAGTCCAATTTCAGAATAAAGCCCTTTTCATTCCTGGAGTGGCTAGAATGAATGGCTTCCTGAACCAAGAGAATGGAATCTGAAATTTGCCTGTTAGCCATAAAACCTCCTTGGTTTTCAGAGATTAACATCGGTAGGAGAGGTTTGAGACGAGAAGCAAGGATTTTTGTGAAGATTTTATAGGAATAATTGTATAATGATATTGGCCTGAAGCGGGAGAAATTAGAAGGGCGGTTCTTCTTTGGAATGAGGGCTAGGTGTGTTGAGTTTGTATAGCCTCCTATTTTGCCTTTCCTCTGAATCCATTTGAAGTATTTTATGAGATCCTTTTTTATCAAATCCCAATATTCTCTTTAAAAACATATTGGGAAACCGTCCGGTCCGGGTGCCTTGTTAGGCTGAAGGCACCAAATTGCTTCCTTAATTTCTTCCTCTTTTATCTCTTCTGTCAATTTTTTGTTTAAATCTGCTGTAATTTTGGTTGGAAAATGCTGCAGGAGGTCATCAAAGAGTTCTTCCTCCCTTGTTTCAGTTAAGAGCTCCTTCAAATGGTCTGAGGCAGCACCTTTAATAGCTGTTTGATCAGTGTGTTGGATCCCTGCATTGTCTATGATGACTATTATGTTGTTTTTTATTGCCGAGCAGTGGCTTGCTTATGAAAGAAAGAGGTATTCTTATCTCCGCTTTTCAGCCAAGTCTGCCTAGATTTTATACGCCATTTTTCTTCCTCTTCTCTTTTGATACTGCATAACTGATTGTAAAGGTTTTCCTCTTGAATCTTTTCATCCTGATGGTACTCTTGATTTTCTATTGCACATTGAAGGTCTTCAATTTTGGCTTTCACCTCTCATTTTTTTCCTCTAGTTCATTATACTGTGTTTTTGCCCAATTTTTGAGCGCTTTTTTCACATTTTTTAATTTGTTCTCCCATATAAAGCCTGGAGATCCTTCAACTTGTTGACCCCAGGTTTGCTGAATCAGACTATTGGCTGCTTGACAATCGCTCCAGATATGATTGTATTTGAATGGAAGAGGCCCAAGAGGGCAGTGCGTATCCATAGCTAAAGTAATTGGATAGTGATCTGAGACCGCAAAAGGTAGAATGGTGGCATTGACAACTGAATAAGTGGAAAGAAAGGAGATATTAACCAGAAACCGATCCAGTCTCTCCATTATATTGTTTCTACCCAATCTGCGATTACTCCAGGTGTATTTTCGGTTTTTTGGAATGATGTCGATCAGATCACTGTTTTTCATTATGGTTTCCAGCTGATTTCTAAATGGATCTGGCGTAAAGCTTCCCCCACTCTTTTCATTGGCATGTAAAATTAAATTTAAATCGCCCCCTAAGATGATGTTGCTGCTGTCTTCTTCCATTATGTTATTGCTGAGAGAATCCCAGCAAACTTCTTTATCCCTGTAATGGTTTGGGGTGTAAACATTGAAAATAAAAATCTGTTGTTTTCTCATGTTGTTCCTCAACACTGTCTTTATCCAATGCTATTCTATTATTTCAGCTTCACTGTTCCACTCTTCCTGGCTCCAAATAGTAGTAATCCCACCTGAGGCCCCTCTGGCTTCACATGTACATCCTTTATAGCGCTTATGACGGTCAATTATCTTGTTAATTTCTGACTCTCTCTGTTTTGTTTCCTACAATAAGATAATGGATGGTTGCTCTTGATTTATAAGATCCTTTAGGGCGTTGATTTTGGAGGGTGCCCAAGTCCCCTGCTGTTCCATGAAAGAATTTTAATCATTTCAAAACTGTGATTCGAGGAGTTTCTCTCCCTCACTTATCTTTGCTTTTTGTTTCTTTATATATTGATCCCTGTATGTAAGATTCTATAGGATTCTGGAGTCCTAGAGCTGTGTCTTTTTGCGCGTTCTCATCCCTGTGTTGTTTGCAAGACTTTCTTCCCGGCTTCTTTTGACCATCTAGAGAGGGCCCCTGATCCTTGGAGATGCTTTGAGTGATTCTAGGAGGGAGTGGATCTAATGGTAGGTAGGAGGGAATGGTCATGGAATGGGGGGAAGAGGGGGGCTCAGATTGATTCAAAGGAGTAGGGGAATCTGCAGGAAGGGAAAGGACGTGAAAGGGGTTGGAGGAGGGAGAAGAAGGAAGAGGATTCAGCTGGTGGCTAGAAGATTGATGCGGATGAGGGGAAGAAGGAAGAGGGGACGAGGGCCAGGGGGAAGTATTATGAGAGATGGGAGAGTATTGAGTGGAAGGTCCAGCTTCATTGGGTAGTTTGTGGCCAGGGGCTGTTTTTTTCTTTTTGACCATTTCTCATTACTCTTCTTGCGGATTATTATCAACATTATAAAGCTTAGTGCAACGGTTAGCAAAATGACCATACTCGTGGCATACCTTACACTTGAAAGGGATCTTCTCATAGTCGAGTTGCTGAATGTGCGACCAGTCGTCAACTTTGAGCTTGATGGCTTCTGGAAGACCTTTACCCAGATCAACTTCAATGCAAATATGGGCACATGCCTGCATATTATCTCTTAGCTCGCTCCGTTCAATGTATTTCTCGACTGCATTGCCAATGGCATGCACTGACTCGTCTCCCCAGCAATGCAATGGGAGGTGAGGGAGACGAACCCAAACAGGAACCGCATTAGGGATATCTAGCTCTGGGTCGAAGTCCGGTGTCCATTTGTTTAAGTAAAAACCTCTGGAATCCATGAAGTAAGGTCCATTGCAGAATATCAAATCCTTGTCTTCCTTTGTCTCAAAATGAAAAGTGAGGTAACCCTTCCCACAAAATCTGATAGAAATTTTCCCTTGAATTTTATCTGTCCAATTCCTTTGCACCCACCTCTGAACAGTTTTTGGTGAGGGCCAAAGACCTGTAAATTGCCCTATAAGTCCTTTTTCCACCAAAGCAAGAGCAGCCATTCTGGGCAAAGTAGGAGGGAGAGAGACTTCTTGTAACCCCTCGATTTTTTTGACAAACTTGGAAATCGAAGGGCGAGCACGCTGAGGAGGTAAGGAGTTTATCAATGCCAAGAATGCTTGCAGTTGTGCTGCCTCCTCCGGTGGAGCCTCCGGAGGGGCCATCCGAGCAGCTAAGGGTCGATCCAAAGTAGGTTGCAGGCATCGAAGGGAGCAGGATCGCGCGCGCTAGGATCTTCAAACAGGTTGCAGGCGGCAACTGCATCAAGAGCGCGCGCGCTAGGTGAAAATGGTTTTTTAACTACTTTTACTAAGCAAGTTGTTGCGGATTTTATTTTATTTATATTCCTTGCATAAAAAAGTGAATCTTAGAACATAATTCATATTTTATTACACGAGTTAGAGCTAAAATCTATATAAAGATTTTCTCTCTACATTTACAACTCAGATTGGAACAAAGGATTAATGGAAAAACTTGTCAGAATGCCAAATCCAATTAAGGAATTGAAAGTACTTGTTATGTTGTTGTTGTTGGGTATGTGTTATATTATGTGCATAACTAGCTTCCCTTTGTCTGGGTGTTTTGGGGTAGATCCATTGATTTTTTTATTTTTATTTTTCAAGGGAATTTTTTTGTTTTCATTTTTGGTTCTTTTTGGAACATAATTTTTCAGCCCATGATATTCTAATTCCAATTAAGGAATTAAGGTTGCAATCTAACCAAGGTCAATATATTAGGGTTCTGTATGTTGAAAGATACTATATATTGTCTTGTAAATGGTGAAGTTAATACAATGAGAGTTAAGAGTGAAAATTTGAACATTTTGTTAATTTTCCCAATTAATGGTTTCTAAGGTAAATAAATAAGTATTATGTTTGCAAGTCATTGTTCAATTTTATGTTTTATAAAGAATATATGTGTGCATTTCTTATTGTAAAGGTTTACAACTTAGAGTTGTTTTGTAAGATCTTATATATGTGGTAGAATTGTTCTAGGCACATCTCTAATATGCTTATATTTCAAATTAGATTGGAAAAATCTAAAGTTGGGAAGAACCTTGTCTTGAGAAGACGAGTTGAAGTTTTAAACCTCCTATTATAAGTGAAGCTTGTGCCTTGCCTTAGAGAAGAAGAAGTTTAAAGCCTTATATCTCTTATAACGAGTGAATGTTTAACAATTCCAATCTTTAGTTTGGATTGCGGAGCTCCTATTATTAGTCCCTTTGGTTTCTACACCTTGTTATGCCTCACTTACTAATCCTTAATAAAACACCCTTGTAGATTGCACTTATGACTCCAGAACGCCAAATAACAAGGCACTAGATTTCCCCTCCCACCATCATCTCCAAGCCCATCTTTTAAAATTTCTCATTTACAAAGTTGTATTTGTTGTTGAAATTTTTTACTTCCATTTCATAATGCATAAAGTTAGCCTAACAACCATAAGGAATCCCCTCTTGAATTAGCTTTACACTGTCTAAAGTGAAAATGTTTCAATTAGTTGACAATGGCCAAAGTCCTAATCTTATATTTCTCCAGCTAGGTGTTAGGACTTTTCATATTTGTGTTTGAGATAGTGTGGTAACAATGGAAACCACATGGTGAGAGGAAGCACAGATGCTTTTCCATGGGATGATGAAGCATCACAATCCAAGTGGATATTGGTGACCATCTACCTCTTCCACTTAATAAACCTGTTTCTCCATCTTGGTAGTTTTGTTATGATTTTTTTATCCTAAACTTCCAAAGCCTTTTTGAGGCCCTAAACAATGATTTTTGGTAATTCAAGGTCCTAGTAATGTTGTAGGCCTACCCAAGCCCAAGTAGGAATTGAACTTCTCAATTAGATCTTTACAACAAGCTACTCCCCAACACAAACAAAGGTTTTATGCAAAATTTTCACCCATGAGAAGTTGATATATGAACTAACCGCCTTGGGGATCACAAACATTTTGGTGCTTTGCCTCATAGGGTTAGGGTTTTGGACCGTTATTTATTTTGCTTTATGTTAAAAGGGACACCCTTTTAGCCTCTTATAATAGGTATTTGAATGAGTGTAGCCACCATATCTCTCTCTCTCTTGAAAGATAAGCTTCCAACATTTTAACTAGTTTGTGTTCTACAATATTTTACCATTTTATTCATTAATAGTAGTTGAGTTTTCAATCTATTGTTTTCCTCTCTACTATATTCTATGTGTGTGTTCCATTCCCCTTCATTCCTTTCATTATATTCTTTATGAAATGTAGATCAATGGCATTAGATCAAGGCTATTTCTCCATGGGAGCCAAGGTTTAAAGATTTTGTTGGTGTTCAAAGATTTGAAACAATCTCCAACCTCCTTTTAGCGTTCTTGAAGTCCATTTTTTGGGATATACATTATTTATAAAAGCAAGGAATGGCTTAAGAGATCTACATGTGGCATCTGGAAGCTCAAGCAACCTCATTTCATCCCTTTCTCAGTTTACCCATAGTTGTAGGGCCTCCATTGAAGCATAATATGGGATAGAACATGGGGCAGACATATTCAACTCACTTTATATATGTACCACAACCTTTACATATAATTTCAAAGGGTGCATGATAACTCATTTTAAAGGATTTTCTATTGGCTCAAATGGCTTTTTTATGGAATTTAATTTTATTTCTCAAGTTATTAGACATCATCAATTAAAGTTACACAAGCCTATAAAGTAGCACGAACTTATGTACCTTGAGTTCTAGGAAGAATTTTCTCAATCTGTAGGCTACAATAAAGTAAGTATCTTATATCAATGCAAATATCTCATCGATATTTCAAATGGGCCATCAACAAAATTCAGTTTCATTGTGTGTAACAAAAGCTATGCACAAAACTATAGCTAGAGGCCCATTGCTATAAAAATAGGAACCAAGGTTATGGATTTTCCATGAACCCATAGTTGTGGGAACGTCACAAAACCCTTATCCAAGATCTCCATTTCCAACTTGATTATGGGTCTTCCACAAACCCATAGTTATGGGTTAACCACTCAAAACCCTTCTCTTCATTGACACTCGACACACTGTAATCATGATGGTGCAATGAACACAAGGAGGTCCCTTTTTTTATTATTATCATGGGTGAAATGAATGGGACCATCATTCTCTTAAGAGGGGAAGATTGATATGAATGTAGAGGTTCTTGAATGTATAAGTCATAAAGTCATATTTTTATGTAAAAGGGAACTTGATAGCTATGTAATTGAGGGAGTCAAACCTAATCAAAGTCGACTTCCTCAAATACACCTCATAAGAAGGAAGTAGGAATAAAGTGAAGGTCAAAAAGAAGAGGCCCAAAAATTGGCCTCATTAGATGTAATTGTTCTTCTTAACAAAATCCTTCTTCTTCAACTCTCTCTTTCTTTCATATATCTATGGTGTATTTAGTTCATGTATTTTCATCGATGTACTTGTGTTTAGTTTCATGGAATATTTGTATGTTTTCTCTCCTCCTCTTTCAACATTCATGTCTTCTGGATCATAGCCCCTATCCATACACCAATGGTTGGTTAATCCAAATACAAGACATTCATGTCACTCAGTAAAGACACCTATCCTATGGCATAAATCCCTTCAAAGATGAGGTATCATGTGATGTTCCCCCACTTGAATTTTGTGATGTTCTCTTAAGGAAACCATATATGTGGAAACATAATGGTTTTTATGAGTTTCGGTCTATAGTTTCATTATTAATTTGGGATATCAATTATGTAGGGTACGAAAGGTAGTTCCAACTATTTCAATTTCATTGATCTCATCCGAGGAGTGTTGAAATGTACTCTCAAACTACAAATTTTGTCCTCTTTATGATTATGTTATAAGGTGAATGAAAGGTAACTACAACCATCACAACCTTAGTACATGGTCTCTCTACACAACAAATGTAGGTGGACAAGATTGTAGAAGGGTAAAAAGATACTTGTGATTTCAATATAATGTTACCCTTACAATGCCAAGTCAAACATTCAATTGACTTGATACCCAATGTTCCCATACCCAATTGTCCCATATATCGATGCTCCCTTTTAGAGAATGCATAAATGAAGTGTCAAATTCATGAGCTCATACAAAAGGGGCACATGTGACCAAAATCCTTACCTTGTGGGAGCCCTGTTGTGTTGGTATAGAAGAAGGATAGGACATGGAAACTCTATATTCATTTTATAGTGTTGAATGAAATCATTATAAAAAACAGTTATCCAATCCATTGAATTAATGATCTTCTTGATAAACTTAAAAATGTTAGGTCCTTCAATGAGATTGATTTAAAGTTAGACTACCACTAGGTTCCAATCAAACCAAATTGTTTGCAGAAGACAACCTTCAAGTCTAGAGAAGAGATTTTTGAGTGGTTTCTCATGCTCTTTCATGGATGTATATTTGGATGAAATCCTCTTCTCTATTTGAACCTATAAATAACATTTGCAGGAACATCCAATAGGCCTTGAGCACCTTATAATGTAATTTATACAACAATATACACAAGTTCTTGTTTTTCATGCAATTGATCCAATACCTATGACATATTATGGATGAATATGGGATGCATGTTGAAGTAGCCAAAACTAATCATTCATGATTGGCCAACCTCAATGACTCTAACCAAGCTCCGTGGCTTCTTAGGCCTTGCCAACTTCTACAATAGCTTCATGTTGGGGTTCCCTCATATCACTTGGACATTAAGTGAAGTGAATAGGGGTTGAGATAAATCCAAGTTCTCCTTGTCTAAGTCACAACAAAAATTACTCCAATATATGAAAAATCACCTTTGTTCTGCACCCATCCTCATGTTATTAGAACTGCACTAGCCATTTGAGATTGAGACAGATTCCACTAACTATGATATTAGTGTAGTCCTCACTTAGCAAGGGCATTTGTGTCCTATCATAGTGAAGTAGTCATGTACCTTGTTCATAGATACTCCTCTTATGAAAAGGATATGTACTTCATTGTACAAACATGTTCATAGTGGAAGCATTATATTCTAGGAAAGGAAATGACCACCCACACTAATCACAAACCTCTACAATTCATGCAAACATAAGGAAATTTACAACATCACTTCCATCAAAAGTGTCCTAAATACTTACAACAATTCCATTTGAATATTAAATACAAGAAGGGTAGCACCAACCAGGTTGTTAATTTCCTTAGTTGGGCCCCATTGTGCTGCTAATCACAGTTCTCAATTCTTGTGGTCATACGACCTCTAAGTGGCTACACATTATACCACAATGACTTTAACTTCACTGCTACTTTTCAAACACTAGGTTCATGCAAACAAGTTCAATAATTCCACCTCTAGGATGCACTCTTGTGCTATCTAGGACATATTTGTGTTCCTTAAAGCAAGCGTGAATAAATTATCTGGGAAGAAAATCACATTTGGGTGGTAGGTCGCTCTAGCATGGATAAGAAAATAGTTGTACTTTAGAATTACTTTTGTTGGTCAAAGCTTAGGCAAAATTTTAACCAATATATGAGGTCATGCATGTATTGAGGCATCACTAAACTAGCCATAATGAAGCAGGGGTTGTACAATCCTATACCAACCTTAGAAAAGCCTGTTAGAAAATTATATATTACGGAGCAATGGAACACATAAAATATTGCAGAAATATAAACACAGAAAACGCACAAAACAAGAAAGACACGGATATACGTGGTTCACCCAGTTTGGGCTACGTCCACCCCGAACAGCCAGTCCTTCCTTTCTATTATCCAGCAAAATGAAGAGATACAACCTACAGCAAAACCGCTGTAATATCCTCTGTTTTCTCTCACAGTCTCACCTCTATGTTTCTCGCTCACCGAATACACATCTATCACACAGCCTCAAATACAATACCCTCATACAAAGAGAGGGGTTGCCTTCTAGGGCAAAAAACCCTAAACTAAACATAAGTTCTACCGTCAGATCATCCGCCTAATGAACGGCCCAGATTGACTAGAAATTACTTTACTTTTACAAGGCAATTTTACAGCTGTTTTTAGCTTCGGGGCGCTGCCCCCGAAACCCCCTACCAGGGGGGGGCTCCCAAAGGTTGCAGCCGCCCCCCCTGGACCCCCCCTGCAGCGAATATTTTACGGGCGGCGTTGCCGCCCCCATTTCGAACTGGGGTCCTATGTGGTGATACCTTTGAATATAGAAGATAATCAGACTCCACACCCAACAATCTCCCACTTGGAGACTGATTGTAGCAACTCCACCGCTGCTCCATTTGCTGGACAATGACTCCTCTTTGGACCTGGCTGTTTCTCATCTTCATCGTCATCCTTGAAGACCAACTGAAACTGAGCATATTCTCAGTTTCTCCCTGGTTACAACTTTTGTTAGCATATCTGCAGGATTCTGGCTAGTGTGTATCTTTTCCAGCTTCAACTCTCCATCTTCCAACATTGATCGTATGAAATGGTACTTGAGCTGTATGTGTTTAGTCCTGGAATGAAATGCTGAGTTCTTTGCAAGATGAATGGCACTTTGGCTATCACTGTATAACGTGCCCATATCATGCGCCTTACCCAATTCACCCATAAACCTTTGTAACCAAATCATTTCTTTACTAGCCTCTGTAGCAGCAACATACTCTGCTTCTGTTGTTGAAAGTGCAACAACACTTTGGATTTTTGAAACCCAACTGACAGTTGTTCCTCCAACAGTAAATACATATCCTGTAGTGCTCCTCCTGTTATCTCTGTCACCTGCCATATCTGCATCAACATATCCTTGTAGGGAGATGTTTAAACCACCAAAGCATAATGCTTGATTTGTGGTACCTTTCAAATATCTGAGAATCCATTTCACTGCCATCCAATGTTCCTTTCCTGGATTGTTCATGTACCTGCTTACAACTCCCACTGCATGTGCAATATCAGGCCTCATGCAGACCATTGCATACATTAAGCTTCCAACTGCTGATGCATATGGAACTTTAGACATATAATCCATGTCTTCTTGGGTCTTTGGGCACATTTCCTTGCTAAGTTTGAAATGGCTAGCAAAAGGTGTACTAACTGGTTTTGCATTGTGCATGTTAAATCTTTTCAACACCTTTTGTATGTACTCATTCTGAGACAATGTTAATTTACGATTTTTCCTGTCTCTAGTTATTCTCATACCAAGGATTTGTTTTGCAGCTCCCAAAAACTTCATTGCAAATGAATTTGCCAGTTTTCTTTTGAGCACATTTATTTCCTGCATGTTAGATCCTGCAACAAGCATGTCATCTACATACAATAACAATATAATATAGCTGCCATCATTTTGCTTTTTCAAATAAACACAATGATCAGAGTGACATCTAGTATAACCTTGTTCAGACATAAACTTGTCAAATTTTAGATACCACTGCCTTGGAGCCTGTTTTAAGCCATACAAGCTCTTCTTCAACCTGCACACTAGTTTCTCCTTCCCTTTCACCTCATATCCTTGTGGCTGCTGCATATATATCTCTTCCTCCAAATCCCCATGGAGAAAGGTTGTCTTTACATCTAACTGCTCGAGATGCAAATCTTCAGCTGCTACAAGACTTAAAATAGTTCTGATTGAAGTCATTTTAACAACAGGAGAAAATATTTCATCAAAATCAATACCTTTCTTCTGTGCAAACCCCTTCACCACAAGTCTAGCTTTATACCTCTGTTTTCCTCCATCTTCTTCCTTCAGCCTGTAAACCCATTTATTCTTCAATGTAGTTTTTCCTACAGGCAACCTGACTAAATCCCAAGTCTGGTTATGCATTAAGGAGTCCATCTCTTCTTCCATGGCTACCTCCCACTTCTTCCTGCTTTCAACCTTGCTTCTTCATAACATTCGGGTTCACCGGAATCAGTCAACAATAAATAATATAATGAAGGAGAGTATCGTTCAGGGGGTCTACTTATCCTAGTAGATCTTCTAACATTACTTTCAGGTGTTTGGGGTGCCTATTGTTGTTGTGGTGGTTGCTGTTGTTGTGGTTGTCGATTATTATTATTTTCAGGCACCTTTACTTTTTCAGTGATTTCATCAAGAACTGCGTATTCCTTGTTTTCCTTTTCCTGTTTCTTTTCCTGCAACTGATTCTTATACAAGACCTTTTCATTGAATATTACATCTCTGCTCCTAATGATTTTGTGATTTTCGTAATCATATAAGCGATAACCAAAATCATTAACACCATATCCAATAAAGGTACATTTCTTTGACTTTGCCTCAAGCTTTGTTCTATTTTCTTTATCAATATGGACAAAGGCCTCACAACCAAAAGGCTTTAAAATAGAATAATTTACCTTTTTACCTATCCATGCTTCCTCTGGAACACCACCATCCAAGGAACTTGAAGGCCCTCTGTTTATTAGATAAACAGCAGTATCTACAGCATCTGCCCAAAACTGTAAAGGCAATCCTGCATGCAATCTCATGCACCTTGCACGCTCCATGATTGTTCTGTTCATCCTTTCTGACACACCATTTTCTTGTGGTGTTCTTGGAACTGTCTTCTCTCTGCGAATTCCATGCTCTGAACAGTACCTATCAAACTCTTTGCTGCAATATTCACCTCCATTGTCTGATCTAAGACACTTCAATTTCTTTCTTGTCTCAATCTCAACCAAAGCTTTCCATTTCTTGAAAGTATCAAATACATCAGATTTATTCTTAATACAATAAATCCAAGTTTTTCTAGTTGCATCATCAATAAAAGTAACATAATAACGAGAGCCACCGAGAGATGATACCTTAGCAGGTCCCCATACATCTGTATGCACAAGCTCTAATTTTTCATTCTTCTTTTCTTTCCCAACTCTGAGAAATCTGACTCTCTTCTGTTTTCCATAAATGCAATTCTCACAGAAGTCCAAATCAACATTCTTCAAACCCGGCAACAAATTCCTTGAGTGAAGAATCTTCATCCCCTTTTCACTCATGTGTCCGAGCCTATGATGCCATAATGCTGCATCTGTTCCTTTGGAAGTTAAAGCATTAACAGAGTTAGAAATGCCATTGCATAAATACAATGTACCAACCTTTTCACCTTTTGCTATTACCAAGGCTCCTTTGGTGACCTTCCAGGCTTTATCTGTGAAAGTTGTCACACAACCTTCACCGCCTAACTGCCCTGTTGAAATCAGATTTTTCTTTAGATCTGGAACATGCCTTACCTCCTTTAATAGCCATTGGTTTCCATTCTGCTGTTTTACAAGAACCTTACCCATTCCAACGATTTTACAGGGTTTATCATCACCCAGACGAACTTGTCCAAAATCTCCTTGAACATAGTCATGAAAGTATTTCTTATCAGGTGTGGCATGGAATGAAGCCCCTAAATCTACCACCCAGGAATTAGTAATATTTTCGAAAGAAAGAATCAAAGCATCTTGTAACACCTCACCTGTCACATTTGCTTCATGATTGTTTTCTTGTTGTGCATCTCCTTCTTTTCCCTTTCGAGATCTACAGTCTTTCTTTAGGTGTCCTTTCTTTCCACATTTCCAGCACACTATCCCCGATCTGGACTTGGATCTGCCTTTCCTTGATTTACTGTGATATCCTGAGCTCTTTCCTCTTTCCATTTTTCTTCCTCTAGACTCTGCACTCAAAGCATTTCCCGATGTCTCACCGGAGCTTTTCCGTCGCATTTCCTCGCTAAGGATAGCACCGACAACATCATCAAACTTTAAAGTACTAGATCCAGAAACAGAGTTACTAATGGCCATTACCAAACCATTCCAACTTTCTGGTAATGAGCACAAGAATAACAGAGCTCTAACTTCATCATCAAATTTTACCCCTACAGAGCTTAACTGACTTGTAACTGTATTAAAATCATTTAAATGGTTTGCGACAGATCCACCTTCCGACATATTCATATTAAATAACCGTTTCATAAGAAATACCTTGTTTGAGGCCGAGGGTTTTTCATATAGTTTCGACAACGTCTGCATCAAACCCTCTGTCGTGGTTTCCTTCGAAATGTTGAAGGCGACTGACGCAGCAAGGCACAACCGTATTGTTCCGAGTGCCTTTCTATCTAGAAGGTTCCATTCTTCGTCTTTCATACCCGTCGGCATCTTTGTTTTTCCGCCCAATGGTAGGTATAGATCTTTCTGATACAGATAATCTTCCATCTGCATCTTCCAGAAGTTTTGGCCGTTAAATTTCTCGACCCTAAACTTACCATCTTCCGCCATTGCTCCCACTCGAACCAGGAAACCCTTCTTTCCTGCGAGTTTATCAGCCAAATAGACCTTCGGCTCTGATACCAGTTGTTAGAAATTATATATTACGGAGCAATGGAACACATAAAATATTGCAGAAATATAAACACAGAAAACGCACAAAACAAGAAAGACACAGATATACGTGGTTCACCCAGTTTGGGCTACGTCCACCCCGAACAGCCAATCCTTCCTTTCTATTATCCAGCAAAATGAAGAGATACAACCTACAGCAAAACCGCTGTAATATCCTCTGTTTTCTCTCACAGTCTCACCTCTATGTTTCTCGCTCACCGAATACACATCTATCACACAGCCTCAAATACAATACCCTCATACAAAGAGAGGGGTTGCCTTCTAGGGCAAAAAACCCTAAACTAAACATAAGTTCTACCGTCAGATCATCCGCCTAATGAACGGCCCAGATTGACTAGAAATTACTGTACTTTTACAAGGCAATTTTACAGTTGTTTTTAGCTTCGGGGGCGCTGCCCCCAAAACCCCCCACTAGGGGGGGGCTCCCAAAGGTCGCAGCCGCCCCCCCCTGGACCCCCCCTGCAGCGAATATTTTACGGGTGGCGTTGCCGCCCCCATTTCGAACTGGGGTCCTATGTGGCGATACCTTTGAATATAGAAGATAATCAGGCTCCACACCCAACAAAGCCAATGGGAGTCAGTGTACATGCATTACACGCTAGGATTTCCTTCCACTAGACATGGTAATGATTGTGTCTTTATGGTTGTTGGTCAATTCTCTAAGATGGCTATTTTGGTACCATATAAAAATAGTATCACAATTGAGGCCATTTTTAGGATTTTTTTTTAGTATGTTTGGGTTCATTTTGGGATACCATGGACCATAATTTTTGATAGGGATTGAAGGTTTCTTAGTACCTTCTAGTCCAATGTAGTTGTTAATGGACACCAAGTTGACAAAATTGATTGCCTTGCACCCCCAAATAGACAGTAAAACGGAATTGGTGAATAGGATGATTGTGCATATACTCACTAAAAACCTATTAAGTTGCTTTATAATTCTACCCTCACTAGCCCTTATTTTCCTCCAAGTAAGATTGAACTTTACAAGCTCAATATCGTATAAACACAAGTCTGTTAGTTTCAATAATAGATACTCGGATAAAAAAAATGTCTTTAGTAGTAGAAAGCCATATTTCATCCCTTCCCAAAGTAAAAGTTTAGGTCACCTCCAAAAATGATATCATTTTGACTAAGAAGCCTCATGGCAAAAAACCCATCCCAATATGCCACTTGATCAACATATGGACCATATATGTTCAATACTATGAGGTCTTCACCAATCTTTCAAACACATAAAATTGCACCTAATAATAAAGAAAAAGAGAAAGCATTAGACCATATAAAGCTTCTTTTCCACATCCAAAAACTAAAGCCTTGGAATGCCCCAAAGAGCCTACATATCAAAATTCCCAAATAACTTCTCCAACTCACTAAGACATTCAAACCCATCCCATGGTTTCATACAACATTACAACATCCAAATTGTGAACATCCACAGGCCTTCGAAGGGAATTTTTAGGGTATTACCTAACCTTGTTATATTCATAGACATAAAATTCATGATGCACAGTTACCAGGTGCATGGAAAACCTAAGAACCCCCTCGATAGGATGTTTCTTACTGACTAGAATTTCCCTCTTAGATTTTTCTTAGGCCAAAGTATTATTCAATATTCTACCTCTCCTAGACTTAGAAAAACATCTATAATCATTCATACCTAGTCCACATTCAAACCTTTTTTATATAATCCTACCCCAAAGATACCTCAACCTAAGAAAATATCTGGATGAGCCCTCAAATACACTCCTTAATTTGAAGAACAAGGTGTATCCTTAATCCTATAATTTATTCTTTAGCAATCAAAGGAAAATCCCCCTAACTAACTTTTATATCCTCATGATTCAAAATAATAGTTTTCCACTTGCAACCATTCTTATAAAATCCCATATAAATCCTAGACACCTTATCTAACCCTTTATTATCTAGGCTTTCCAAACTTTTAATGAAGCAACAATCTTGGAGTCACCCATTTGATTAGAAGCATGTTCCTACAATAGTACAACCATGGATATTTCTAGCATTTGCTCTAAGAAAAACAGAGCCACTAGAGAAGGAGACCTATGAAGGATACCAACACCTTAATAAACACATTTTGAATTCTCTATCTCGCTAGCCCTAATTTATTGGATATCCCCTCCAACTCCCCCCCATGGATAACCATAGTTGACATAATATATCTTTTACAACTTCATAACCCTCCTTCTCCATAGTCTTTGAATCATTCTTCCTAACCCACAATTTTTTCCTAAAGTTAAGCTCACAATTTACCACCAAATGATCATATTAATGAAATCTCACCAAAAAACCGAAATTCCTAAGTAGTCTAGAATCTAATCATGGTAAATAAGACCTTTTTAGATGAGTATCCTAGCAACTAATCCCTCTTAAATATCCAAACCCATAATAATTGGACCAATATACATGATAATTGACTCCATAAAGGTCAATTCTATATCCATGATTGTGGCTATGTAGTTTTCGATCTCTTGAAAATAACCGGTGACTAAAATTTCAATGGCTAACTAGGTAACATATCCCACACATGCACAATATCTGATTTTTCTAGTCTTGCATAAAAATGGATTCCATTATTTGTAGGATAAAGGGGTGGAATCCTACTTCTATTGGATCCTGAAGGTCTCCCCCAAATTTAATGTTAATATAGGGATAAAGGTTATCCACCCTCTGGTCAAAGTGGTAAAACTGAGACTAACAACCTAGACTCGACACTCATTGTGAGCACAACCAATCTTTTAAGGATTTGTCACACATCCTCCTTCCATGAAATCTCCCAACTAAATCCATGACTCGATGCATTTTCACATCATCCCCCAAGGCCAATCTAATTGGGTTCCCTTTCTTGTGCACGCATCTCTTGTGAATTTTGTTGGTAGAATTGAATTTTTATATGTTTAGGTTGTGTATAAATAAATATGAATTTGTGAGCACCTTTACCTAAAACTAAATTTGATAGAAATAATTGAGATAAATGGAATTTTAGAGTTAGATATGTGTTGATATTGATTGATGCACGTTATTTAATTATTAGTATTGGACTTGTGCCTATTAAGGAATATGATTTAGTAAATTGAGATAAATGAAATGTGTTAGTTAAAGCTCTTATCAAATGTCATGTCACTAACAATGTCATCAACAAATTTAATATTCAAGGGATGGCATAGAAATTTGAAAAATTTTCAAAGCATTTTATAAAAACAAATATAAGTTTTAGAAATTGAATTATAATTATTGATAGGTACCAAAATTGGCATATTTTTAGCACTAGTATAATACCTTTTTTTTCACCATTTTCCCACTTTCCATCATTTCTTCTTACCTGTTTCCATCCATATTTATAAATTTTTGGTCAAGGTATGGATATCCTTCTATGTGCCATTTTAATGCTTATTCTTATGCATTTTTTTCTTCGAAATTATTTGCCTTTATGTACTAATAGAAGCATCCATGATACATGACTACACAAGTACTAATCGACATATGTAACAACCCCTGGTTGTTTTCCTATTTAAATAAAATAAGACCAAGGTCACGAGACACATATTCCAAGCAGAATGTTGGGAAAAACATAGTGATGGGTATCACTTGTGATTAATTTATGACTATGTAATTGGCGAAGGCAAAGTTGCAATAATTGGAATTTTACTAATGAAATAAAGGAAAATAGGAGAAAAGGAAGGTGAAGAGACACAAATTTTGATGAGAGGTAAATTGAAGGAAAATGAAGAAAATAGAGGTCTCAATGATAAAAAGGCTTATGAGGATCAATTCACAACTTTTGTTAGTTTAGCTTTGGAGCTTTCTTCTATTCTCTCATTCTCTCGTATTCTTGCACACTTAAAGTATTCTTGGAGCATTCTTGGAGCACTATGGCATACATTGGATTTGGAGAAAAAAGGAAAAGGAAATCAGGAAAGCGCAAGGGAATAGTTGGATCAGAAACTACAGTTGGATTGCTTTGCAGGTAATAGGTTGCATGTATGTTTTCCTTGTTGATTTTTGGATGCATGATTTATGCATGTGATTCATTGGCTGTGTGTTGTCATTAGCATAGGTATTTTCTAGGATTGACAATGGTTTTAGCCTTGCCTTTTCATTTTCTCGATAGCCATGGTGTTGTGAGTCTTTTCCCACTTTTTATTTTTATGATTGGTGCTCATGTTCCTTATGGATGTGGGTTGGAACAAATGCTCTGAAAGCCTTGGAACAACTTGGGTTGAGTTACCAGTCCTAAAGCCTAGGTTGGTGTTGATTTTGGATAGCATCGAATGTGTTCTGGCCATGAAATTTTGTGGAGAGGCTAAGGCTCATGAGATCTCCAAAACCCGGAAATCGTTTGGAGAAATTCCACTCGGATGAATAGTTACTAAAGCAATTAATATTTTTAATGAGTTCCTAAGTCTAAACTTAGGAAAATAAAAATATTAATGTGTATTAATAAAACATGGGTGAGAAAGTTCTAAGTGACGAGGATCAAGCCAGTTCTAATCTTAGTTGTTGATTAGGGACTTAATCTCAACTGTTGATTCGTCAACATGAAAATTATAAGAGGAGGCTTGAGGGTCAATTGGAGATACACCAAGTGAGAAAATAATTCGATTTTTTGGGGCGAGGTTTGTTGAGAAAATCGAGTTAGTGCCCAGAGTTGTAGTGATGGGCGATTCAGTAATGGATTTTCATCCAAGGCTAAAGAATACATAACAGAGAGGCAACGCAGTGCCAAGAGAGACAGTGTAGGCCCAAGAAGGGCTGATGTAGAGGACGCAGAAGGCTGACACAGAAGCTATAGAGGCTGACGCTGGGCCTCAGAGGTAGAACTGGAGAGATTCTGTGGGGTAGACTAGGAGCAGATCAACATATTCTGAGCCGCGGGAGGGTGACGTAGCTCCTGAACGAGTGACGCAGTTCCAGAGCAGTGCTTGGAGCAACTTTCATTGTCTAGCGTAAGGAACAGTTAGAGTCGCTGTGGGGTTTGATCATCCAATTACTAATTTTCCAGAATATCTATCTCTGGATAGAGATACCACTGTCGAGGATATTCTCTGTTGTGTGAGCCATTTTTGGCACCCTAGTTGTATTCAAAAAATCTGCTTAGTAATACAAACCCTCTATATGCTACAACGATTTGCTCAAATTGGGTTTTTCCAGGTACGATTGTCCAAAAATAACAGTGTCCCTTGTGTTATTATCTCAATTTATTTCAGTGCATGATCTGTATATTTGTGAAAGCTGCAATAGAGTTTACTTCATTGTTTATGCAATTAAATAACTTGTTAATGTAAATAACAAGTAGGAGATTGTAAACCAGTAATTGCAGTAGGGGTTTTTGATGTGTTAGATTCAAAAAATTTCACAGTTGGGACAAATGATCTATAGCCCTTGGTGGTTTGAGTTACTAGTTCTTGGAGCCCTAGACAACTCGAGTAGAGACTAATTTAGTTGGTGTTAATGATGTCTAATCGTGGAGGTGGAATCACTGTGGATGAGGGTTAAGGTGGTTTGGTCTCTAGAAGCCCTAGTTTGGTTTTATTTTGGTTATTCCATGAAATCCCACATTCATACTTGGAATATGGCGCGAGGGTGATTGGATGAAAGAGAGATTTGGTTCAACCCAATCTATGGTTGGTCGGTACGTGGAATTCCCTGACTTGGTTGGTATTTTCACGTGTTAATATGAGACATTTTCCTGTGGCAATTATGTTGGTGACATTATGGTTGAGTTGCCATGGTTTCTATGCTGGTTAATTTCTGGTTATATGTTAGTTATATGATGTGTATCATCTATGGATCTTGTCATGAATTGTTTAGTTATTGATTGGGTGATGAATGTATGGACGGGTAAGTATTATTGTAGCTATGTGGATAGGGCATATGACCTTCTTGGTGATTCTCAGATGAATCTTATACTAATATGATCATATATGCATTCATGAATTGTATCTTACATGTTTTCCATGTGTTTGGTGAAATTTATAGTGTGTTCTAGGAAGCCTAGGTCAAGTTTTTGATTCAAGATTGAATATTTAGCTTTGTCATCATGTCAATAATGATTTTGGAAAGTCTGAGGAAGTTATGGCTCAAATCCAGGGACTGCACTCTCTGAATTAGGAAAGCTGGGTCACAACCACATGGAGGAAGTGTTGGGCATGTGGTTGGAGGCCTATAACCACACCCAGACCTTTTCATGCATGTGTTTTGGAGTCTAGGTCAGTGAAGAAGAACCCCAACTCAGGGTTTGGTCACCTAGGGTGGTCCTTTGGCCACTAAGTGTCTTGTAGCCTTGAGGGATGTTGCGAGTTGTTAGTTTGTAGTTAGTTTGTAATCCCCACTTCCTTAACTAGAGCTTGGAGGTTGGGTCATGTCGTAGTAACTCTTCGTCTCATGTTTACCCTGGCGAGCCAATGAATTTGGGTAAATGTGGGAGGGGGTGTTTACAGGGTGGTATCAAAGCTTCCAGTTTCAAACACTTGGACTGGATAGGAGGAATGTGTTGTCATGTATGCATGTTAGTTGTATATATGTTTGTTATGCATGCATGTGATAGTGGTTGTTGCAATTGTGTCATCATGTAGAGGTTGATGAAGTTGATTTTGAGACGATATCTATGTCGATATCATTATATATACATATGTTGTGATAATCCAAATTGATTGTGCATAAGAGCTAACTTCCCCTTAACTTCACTGAGGTATGTTTGATTATGTATATATTTGGTTATCTGACATGGTATGTTTGCAGGAAGTAGAATATCAAAGATGAAAAGAAAAATGGTTGATTATAGTTCATGTGAATCTCCTTATAGATCATATGAGAAACCAAGAGATGAGTACTTTCCTGACATAGTGGAGACCTTGAGAAGTTTGAAGGCAGAAATTAGAAGTTGTAAGGCATATAATGACAAAATAATTCAGTCACAATAAAGAATTTCCAGAGCACAGGAAAAGAAATCAGAGGTCAATGCAGTGATCCTTCAGAGCTTATCAGATTTGCAGAGACAAGGACAACCAGGTCTCATGGAGGACACAGGTCAGGCAAGGATGACACAGTTAGAGGTGGTAGATGGATGTATACACCTGACATGAGAGGCAGTGGTTATGGATTCTATTCTAGTTATGGATATGAGAGGCAACATGATCATCATCGTTATCATCCTTACAGGAGGAACGAGAAGAAATACTTGCCAGATGAGTTCAAGAAAGCCAAGCCTCCTACATTTGATGGCGAGTTGAAGAAATCAAAAGATACAAAAGGATGGTTGCTTGGGATGAAGAAGTTCTTCAAGCTGCATGATTACACAAATAATATGAAGGCCATGATAGCTATTTTCAGTCTCAAGGGAAAAGAAAACATCTGGTGGGAAGATGTGAAGCAAGTCAAAGGCATCAAGACAAAGGAGTTGAGTTGGCATGAGTTCAAAAGGCTTTTTAGAAAGAAGTATTTGTTAGAAATATACTATGATGGTAAGGCTAAGGAGTTAAACTAGTTGAATATGGGATTTATGAGATATGAAGATTATACGACTAAGTACTTGGAGCTATTGAGGTATGTACCATATCTTAAGGACGAGAAGACAAATGTTCAAATATTCATTAGTGGATTTCCTTTAGCAATTAAAGATCGAATTGAGTATCATGAGCCTCAAACACTGGAGGAAGTAATCAGAAATATGAAGCATTGTTATGAGCGATCTAAGTGTAAGTCAAATCCTAAGCATGGTTAGAAAGGTAATGACAAGACTAAGGGAAAGTGGGATAAGAAGAGAGGAAGACTTCATGATGTAGGTAACAAAGAGAATGCATTGGCATACAATAAATTCAATGCAGCTGACAGAGGACAAGAATTTCAGTCTGAGGAGCAGAACAAGGGTGTTCGTTGTAATGTTGGACTTGTGGCAAGGATCATCAAAAGAGAGATTGTCCACAACATTAGGATGGAAAACCTCATATTTACATTGCTTAGGAGGAACTGACAGTTGGGGATGTTGGACAAAGTATTCCTTAGATTTATGCAACATTGGATGATAGGCAGGCTGATCATCAAGCATCTATTATCGATATGGAAGGTAATCTTTGTGATCAAGTTGTTTCTATTTTAACTAACCTTGGATCTAACTATAGTTATATCAATCCTGAGCTGGTGGATAAGTGTTGCTTGAATAAATAAGTGCACGCGAGTCTTGTTTGGTGTAGTTGGCTATGGGTACTAAGAAAAGAGTTCATCATTGGGTGAGATATTGTACATTTGAGCTGAACGATATCACTATATCAGTGCATATAAATGTACTTCCATTGGGATCATGAAATGTGTGGTTGGGTATGGATTCGTTGTACATTCACAAGACTAAGGTAGATTTCTATGATAAGGCTATTGAGTGCCTAGATGACGATGGAGAGAGGAAAATGTCATAGGTTAAGAAGAAGCTGACATCAGTGAGAATGGTTATAGGTATGTAGGCAAAAGGCAGTAGCGGGAAAGGGTGTATTGTTTTCATCATATTTCTAGTGAAAAAGGGAAGGATGTTGAGTATGATGAAGTCCTGAAGAGGTATGTGGTCTTGTAGGAGTTTCAGGATGTATTTCCAACAGATATTTCAAAGTTACTACCTCATAAGGAAGTGGAATTTTCTATTGAGTTGATGTCGGGAGCATTACCAACATCAAATGCATAGTACATGGTGAGCACTCTAGAGTTAGTGGAATAAAAGTTGATGCTTAAGGAAATGGTTGATAAAGGATACATTAGGCAAAGTTTTTTTCCTTGGGGTGCACTAGTGTTGTTTTTTGAAGAAGGATGGTACTCTCAGATTGTGCATTGATTACAGGCAGTTGAACAAGGTGACGATCAAGAACAAACATCCTTTGTTGCGGATTGATGACTTGTTTGATCCATTGAAGGGAGAAACAATGTTCTTGAAGATTGACTTGAGATCAAAATATCATTAAGTATGCATCAAAGAAGAGGACATCTACACAATCATATTCTAGACTAGATATGGGAATTATGAATTTGTTTTGGTTCCTTTTGGTTTGAATAATTCTCCAACTACTTTCATGTGTTTTATGAATAGTGTGTTGTGTCCTCATCTCAACAAGTTTGTGATAATTTTCATTGATGACATATTGATATATTCTAATAATTAGGAATAACATGAAAAAAACCTAACAGTAGTGTTAAGATTGTTGAGAGAACATCAGTTGTATGCCAAACTTAGTAAGTGCAATTTCTTTCATACAAAAGTTCATTACTTGGGGCATGTTGTTTCCAAGGAAGGTATAACAGTGGGCCCAAAAAATATCAGAGCTCTCATGGAATGGGAAACTCCTAGGATTGCGGACAAGGTCAAATCATTTATGGTACTAGCAGGTTAGTACATGCGGTTCATCAGTGACTTCTCATGAATTTCTATCCTATTACATCTTTGCAGTGAAAATGAAATAAGTTTGAACATATTGAAGAATGTACAACTAGTTTTGAGCAGTTGAAGCAATTTCTTACAAATGCTCTTGTTTTGAAGATTTTAGATCCAGATGAAGAGTTCATGGTATGTACAAATTCTTCCAAGAGATGACTTGGTGGAGTCCTGATGTAGGAAGGATAGGTGGTATGCTATGAGTCAAGGAAGTTGAATGAGAATGAGCAGAACTACGTGATGTACAATCTTGAATCGGTAGTTATCATTCATGCATTGAATATTGTAGGTCCAAATAAAGAGTTCATGGTATGTACAAATTCTTCCAAGAGTTGATTTGGTGGAGTCCTAATGCATGAGGATAGGTGGTATGCTATGAGTCAAGGAAGTTGAATGAGAATGAGCAGAACTACGTGATGCATGATCTTGAGTTGGTAGTTATCATTCATTTATTGAATATGTGGAGACACTATATTCTTTGAAGGAGGTTTATTCTGATGAGTGATCACAGTGGGTTGAGGTACTTGTTTGACCAACCTAATTTGAATTCCAGGAAACCTAGATGGTTGGCCACTCTTAATGAGTTTGACTTTGAGATCAGGTACATTAAGGGAAAGGAAAACAGGGTTGCAGATGCTCTTAGTAGAATAATATAGGTGATCACAATGCAACGATGAGTTCTTATGGGATAGATTTGTAGGAGCGGATCTTGCAGATAGGACAACATGATGACATGTATCAACAGTTGAGGCACATGTTACAACAATAGAGTACATGTGAACAAGATGTGGATTATCATCTCATGACATATGGCTTGGTTAGATTTAGGGACAAGATTTATGTGTTGGATGACAGTGAGCTCAAGAAGCTTATCTTAAGGGATATTAGAAGACATTGACAATAGTTAAGATGTTATATCATTGGCCTAACTTGAAGAAATAGGTGGCTAAGTTTGTTGTGAAATGTTTGGATTTTCACCAGGGAAAAGTAGAGTGTAAGCATTCAGGTGGTTTATTGCAGCTGATTCCGTTTCTAGAGTGGAATGGGAGGTCATTTCCATGGACTTCATTAAAGGTTTTCTAAGGACATCAAAGTAGCATGATTCTATTATGGTTGTGGTTGACATGTTAAGTAAGGTAGATCACTTCATTGCAGTTAAGTCTATGAATTCAGCTAGTGAGGTAGCTCAAATTTTCATCAGGGAGATAGTGAGGTTGCATGGTGTTCCTAAGAAGATTGTATCTGATAGAGATGCCAAGTTCACTTTCAGGTCTTGGAAGGAGTTGTTTCCAGTTTTGGGGACAAAGTTGGCTTTCAGCACAACTTTTTTTTTTGACAAATTCGGTTGCTATTATAAATCTAAAAAAAAAAGAGGGAGACTGAGCTCCTGAAGTACATGCTGAGGTGCCAAGAAGAGCTAGGGAAGAAGGAGTTACAACTTAGACAAAATTCCTCCTTAATCCTGCCTTTTGGACTTCTAAAAACCAAAGACCAAAGTTAAATCCTAACAAACTACAGTAGTAAATAACAACATTTACAGAACATATCAATCTATATTACTGTGGCTGGTGTGTCGAGCAGTGGACTCATTAGGTTTTTCGTCGGCGCCGACTTGCTTCAAGCTTGACAAACTTGTTGGAGCTACGTTTTTCTTTTCTGCTGTTCTGTTTTTTCTATTGTTCCTTTTCTGCTGTATTTTCTGTTGTTCCTTTTCTGTTGTTCTGTTTTTCCTACTGTTACTTTTCTGTTGTTCCTTTTCTACTGTTCCATTTCTGTTGTTCCTTTGGGAAAAAAGAACAACAGAAACCAAAGGTATATTGGATGAGTTGAGATGTTGTTCGGATCCAGGAGGTCTCTTCATTATGGTATATGCTGAAATGATTCCACGCCATTGTAGATAAGGCAACCCAGTGATCTGGCACAAGCTTTGTTGGTTTGACTGTTAGCAATTTTATTGAGCGATCGCAAAACATGATAGTAGCGCACATCTTTCATGGTGTGTCCTAAAATTTGGCACCGTCTAATAATCTGCTGAAGGAGGGCATTAGGAAGATCCCTGTTCTGAACCATTTCACTGACGACTATCGTCGAGTCTCCCAATATCGTGACTGTGTCTATACCAAGCTTCCCAAGTTGGATAAGACCTTGCTAAAGGGCCAGGGATTCTACTCTGCTATTGGAAGTGTGGCCAAGACCCCACTCATATGAGAGTATGTTATCCCCATTAGCATTAAAAATAATTCCTCCCGCCCCTGCTGCCCTGGATTCGACTTTGAGGCTCCATTGAAACAGAGATAATGCCTATTGTTGTTTTTAAGCCAACCTGTAAATTCTTCCTCTTTTAGCTTGATCTTCCAGTTAGGGAAACATTGTTGTTTCTGTTGCTAGCAGCGTTGCCCTTCTAATTGCTAGTGTTTTTGTCTAACAGGTGTCCAATGAAAATGCGTTCTTCTATGCTGAGTTCACTGACATTTATACTTCTCGGATTCTTAACTGAGATGATCTCAAGGGCAAAACTCCTTGCCTTGGTGCAAAGGCTTCTAATAGTGGAGTCCTTATCCTTAAAAACCTTCCAATTTTGTGCCAACCAAATATTCCATAGCATATTGTGGGGAAGAATGTCCCAGACTCTCTTCACTGTGTTATTTTTCCTGTGCTGCCAGGGGTAGTTATTTTTTCCATTTGTAAAGAATTTCTCTTATGGTGTTTTGGGTGTTCCATGGGATTTGATTGTTATGAGACAAGTTCCTCCAGTAGTTGATGGCAAAAGGGAATTCAATAAAGAGATGATGCATTGATTATTCAGCAGCTAAGTAGTTAGGACAACGAGAGGGGCCATTAATTCCCCTCTTTTGAAAATTTCCGGCCGTGAGGACTTTCCCTTTGAGGAGGGTCCAGAGAAAAAACTTGATTTTTGGAATTGCCTCGAACTTCCAAACCACCTTCCAGTGGTTCCAACTTGGCATGGGGTAGCTGATGTTGCAAATATAATGGTGAGTAGCTTGGATGGTGTAAGAGGATCCGGATGGGTCCCAACGAAACCCATCAAAATCGTTCTTTTTGATAGGGGCTATACTGTGCAAATGGGATTGAAGGATAGAAAGACTTGCGTTAAGACTATTGGGTATGGCTGGGAAGGCCCAACCTGACCAAAGAAGGGTGTGAGGATCCCATTGAGAGATTTGGTCCAGGTAATGAATGCCTGTTCTTTCAAAAAAGTAAAGGATAGGGTGGACTCCCCCATGTCTGTTTATTGGTTGCTGACCCATGATTCTGTCTGCTCCAATATTGATGTTTGCACCTCCCTTGGGGATTTTTGAAGCATTTTGAGCGATTAGTGGAATTGATCTCTTGCATAATCGCCAAATTTTGGAGGATTCTCTATTGGGAATATCTCGATCAAGAAGTTGTTGTCTAGGAAAATTGAGGTATTTAATTTCCATAACTTTTTTCCACCATGCTGGCAGTCCAGTAAAGAGTCTCCAAACAATTTTTCCTCCAAAGGCTAAATTGAGAAATTTAGGAGATCTAATTCCAAGACCTCCTTGGCATTATTTACAGTTATTGTTCATTGTAAATACTGCAACAAACTGAGTTATAAAGCTCCATGGGCAGTGTGTTTTGTTTTCAATGGTTTGTTGGTCATAGGTGTCATTGAACACCGAGGATGTGTTCCCCCAAGGGGGGGGGGGGGGGTTTCTAACAACCCCTGATTGATTTTATATGTAAATAAAATAAGACCAAGGTCATGGGACATGTATTCAAATTTGAATGTTGGGAAAACCATAGTGATGGGTATCACTTGTCATTAATTTATGGCTATGGAAATTGGCAAAGGAAAAGTGGTAATAATTGGCATTGTATTTATGAAATAAAGGAAAATAAGAGAAAAGGAAGGTGAAGAGAAACATATTTGCACGAGAGGGAAATTGAAGGAAAAATGAAGGAAATAGAGGCCTCAATAATAAAAAGGTTTATGAGGATCAATTCACAACGTTTGTCAGTGGAGGCTTTTGTCAATTTAACTTTGGAGCTCTCTTGTATTCTCTCATTCTCTCATACTCTTGAACACTTAGATTGTTCTTGGAGCATTATTGGTTCACTTTGGCATACATTGGATTTGGAGAAAGAAGGCAAAGGAAAGTAGGAAAGCGCAATGGAACTATTGGATCAACAACTACAACTGGAATGCTTTGCATGTAACATGTTGCTTGTGTGATTTCCTTGTTGATTTCAGGATGCATGGTATATGCACGTGATTCATTAGCTATGTGCTATCATTAGCATAGAGATTTTTTTGGATTGAGAGTGGTTTAGCCTTGCCTTGCCATTTCTTGGATAACCATGGTGTTGTGGGTTTTTTTCCCACTTTTTGTTTTTTTGATTGGTGCTCATGCTCCTTATGGCTATGGGTGGGAACAAATGCTCTAGAAGCCCTGGAACAACTTGGGTTGAGTTACTAGTCCTAGAGCCTAGGTTGGGATAAACACTCTGCATCCCTTGGTGGGTTGAGTTACAAGTCCCTGGAGCAGTTTTGGAAAAACATTCTAGAGCCCTAGAAGGTTGCGGGTTGAGTAACTAGTTCTTGGAGCCCTGGACAACTTGGGTAGAGACCGATCTGGTTGGTGTTAGTGATGTCTGACTGTGGAGGTGGAATCACCATGGATGAGGGTTGTGGTGGTTTGTCCTATCGAAGCCCTGGTTTGGTTTTGTTTTGGTTATTCCATAAGGTCACATATTCATGCTTGAAATATGGTGTCGGGGTGATTGATTGAAAGAGAGATTTGGTTCAACCCTTATGAAACTAGCTCACAAAAAGATAGAAAAGATAGATCAATGACTTAGAAATTAGCCTCTTCGAGGGGGAAACCTCCTTTACATTACACAAATGAACAATTCTTGGATGATACAAATGACAAGACCTCCTTTCTATATAGAGGAGTCTAAGGGGTCCCAATACCATCAAATCCTACATAACAATAATATTGTAGGGGCACAACAATAACAATAGTGGGCTTCTATGGGGCATAATAAAAACAACATGGGGATTATATGGGCACAATAATACAATAAGGGGGTTGCAGTAATAACAATAAGGCGTTACACTAGTAGTATAGGGACCTAACATGCCCATCTCCTTTAAAAAGTGTTGTCCTCTACGCTTGAGTATTTATGGATGCTTCTGTATAAAATTCTCATCCTCCAATGTGGAATCTTTAGGCGGTAAGTTCTTCCACTTGATGAGATACTCTAAAATTGATCGATTTCGTAGCTGTCGATTTCTTGTTTTTTTGACTGCATACGGTTCCAATAAGATTTTTCCTTCCTCGTCAAGTTCTGCAAATATTGTTTGAACTAGGATCTTCTCATCTATAACCTTATTTAAGCGTGAAACATGGAAAACTAGGTGCACTTAGGAAGCTGTAGGAAGCTCCAATTTGTATGCCATAGTACCAATATTTTGTAACACCTTATACAGACCATAATACTTTGGTTATAATTTATTATCCTTCTTAGCTTGCTTGAGGGAAATTTATTTGTATGGTTGTAGTTGTAGACATACCCAATCACCTACATCAAAACTTCTTTCCTTGCGATCTTGATCTGCCAGTTGTTTCATTGTATTCTGCGCCAAAGTGAGGTTATCCTTTAAGAGTTTGAGAACTTGTTGTTGATGCTCGACGTGATATTCCACTTCTTGAACCTTAGAATTTTCTTTTGAATATGATGTGATGGATGATGGATGATATCCATAAAGTGCCATAAATGGGGTCATTTTTGTTGCAGTATGGAAGGAAGTGTTATACCACCATTCAACCATAGGAAACCACTTGACCCATTGTGTCTGTTTATCAGATACAAAGCAATGAAGATATCCTCCCAAACATTTTTTCACTATCTCAATTTTCCCATTAGATTGAGGATGATAAGCTGAGCTATGAGCTAACTGAGTACCCAAATATTCCACTTCTTGTACTCCAAATAAACATAGGGAGATTTTTTCATATAATTGTGTCTCCTCCAATAGTTTGAGCACGCTGTCAACATGTTGAACATGATCCTTCCTAGACTTGCTGTAGATTAGTATATCATAAAAAATATTGACACAAATTTTTCTAAGGGTTTGAAAATGGAATTCATCAAACCTTTAAATGTAGAAGGTGCATTGGTAAGGCCAAAAGGAATCACCAAAAATTCATAATGACCCTCATGAGTTCTAAATGTTATTTTTGGAATGTCTTCAGTTTTCATTCTGATTTGATGATATCCTGAACGAAGATCCAACTTGGTGAAGTAAATTTCTCCATGTAATTCATCCAATAATTCATCAATGATAGGAATGTGAATTTATCTTTAATAGTAAACTTATTGAGCTCCCTATAATCCAGACACATGCACCATGATCGATCCTTCTTGTGTACCAATACCACTGGAGCAGAGAAAGAACTTTGACTAGGTTGAATTATACCAACCTCTAGCATTTATGCAACCATACATTCAATTTCACTCTTTTGGGCATATGGATATGCCTGATGTTTGGGGGAACACTTCCTGGAATCAAATGAATAGCATGATCATGATCACGAATAGGTGGGAGGCCTTTGGGAGTTTGAAATACCTTGGAATGATTGTCCAAAACGTTTTGGAGATCTAGAGAAATAGATGATTTTGATGTGGGAACCTCTAGTGAACATAATTGTGAAACTACTCCCCGTTGTTATTTCTTTAGAAGCTTTATCATGTTGTTAGAGCTGATTATCTTTCCCGGTTTCCCTGCGATATACCTTAATTCAACTTCCTTTCCTTCCCAAAAAAATTTTCAAGAAAATTTCTTGAAAATTAAAAGCTATCATACCCAAATATTGTAGCCATTGGACTCCTAGTACAACATCTACACCACCCATTGGAATGGAAAGCATTGGACTATTCAAGACATATTTTCCCATGGATAGCTTGATATTATGGAACTTTCTAGAGAAAGTTATGGTTCCTCCATTTGCAACCATTACTTGATACTTTGGTGATGGATATAGGAAGAAATTCAATTCCTTGGTTATCTTACAGTGAATAAAATTATGGGTACTACCCGAATCAATCAACACTATTACCTTTTTCTTCTTGATATGCCCTTCTATCTTGAGAGTTTGAGAAGTGGTAATTCCTGTCAATGCATTACAAGATATGGTCAGATTAATTTCTTCTTTCTCTGGGATTGGTTCCTAGTGTATATCCTCTTCTTTTGACATTTCGTGTTCCTTTTCTTGCTCCTCGTCCCTATCTATGTAAATTATTTTTTTCTCAGCACACTTATGACCTTTAGTGTATTTTATATCACAATTGTAACAAAGCCCTTTTGCTCTTTTTTCTTCCAATTTTTGTGGTGTCAACCTTGTAGGTGGTGAAAGGCTAAGAGCAACAACACTTCCATATTTATAGTTGTGAGTGGTATGATTCCTTGTTGCCATACTTTTTCTTTCCATTTTTCTTGCCAACCTGAATGCCTTCTCCAATGAATCAGGTTCCCAAAGGAAAACCTCATGTTGGATGTTATCCTTTAAAGTCCCTATGAACACATCAATCTTATGCTCCTCTAGAATATCTTTTACCCTTATATTCAATTTTTGGAAGTCCTCAATGTGCTCCATCATTGAACCCTTTTGTTTGAGATTTATTAATTGGCTAAAAAAGATGTCGCTTTTTGTATCCTCATAATGTGCTATCATTTCATCCGTAAAAATTACCCAAGTGACAATTTGTTTATGATAGTAAAGCCATCGATACCATACAAACTTCTTTGGTTCCAAATATAAAGTTGCAATGCGTACCTTTTGTGTGTTTTACACATTATGGAGATCGAAATATTGCTCCATCTGTAGTATCCATGTTATGGGATCCTTTTAATCAAAATTCCTCATATCAATCTTTGGAACATGGTGGGTCTTCAATCCAAAGTTAGATTCTATGAAATCATGATTAACATTTCTTTTGTTCTCATCATGAGTTTCCTTTACTACCCTTTCGCCATTAGTAAGCATTTCTTGTAGCAACTTTGTCAAATTTGTCTTCAAATATTCCATGTTGCCATTAACTTTTTTTTCTATACCTTCCATCTTAGCTTCCACGTCTTTCTTTAAACCATCCATCTTATCTTCCATGCCATCCATATTATCTTCCATGCCTTTCTTTAAACCATCCATCTTAGCTTCTATTACTTTTTGTGAGAGTGAATTTTGTTGCACTTGGTCTCGTAATTTTGATATATCATGTTGCATTTCTTCCTCTTTTTCATGAGTCATGCTAGATATTTAAGGTTTATTAATAGGTGTTTCCATTTTATTTCTTTAGGGCATCAATTAATGATAATAATGCTTCACTATGCCCTTTGAATTCCTTCAAACTAATTTTTCAACCAAACTTATGCAAAATTTAAAAAAAAAACTACACATCTTTTTTCACTTTGTAGGAGCTCGATATTGAATCTATTGTAACTTTGTAATTTTGGATCTCCAAGGTTTGGAATTGCATGTTGTATTAGCCCTCTAAGCCCTCTTTCCAACCCTGTAAGTCTAATCAAGATTTGACTCCCCAAGGAAGATTTATGCCAAATATCCCACAATGACCTGATTATAGACTGGTTCAATAGAACGAACTTGTCCGAAGTTCCACACATCACTGTTTTTATCTTAGGACCCAAACATGATACACAAAAAACTACAGGTTGTTCTATTTCTGTAACATTTTACGAAATTTCAATCTGATGCTCAGAGAGAAAGTTAGGACAATTTTCCCTGGGTCACCTGTTTGGGATGTAATTTGGGAGCCTGCAAAAATCCTAAATGTTTTGGACCATATCTCCGACAATATAGTGAAATAATATCTGAAATATGGGCCCAAGCTTCATCAAGATTGTGGCTCAAATGGGTTTTAGACTTAGAGTCTAAAACTTTGTAGAAAAAGAATTATAGCGAAAATTCCAAAATGACCCGTTTGTGATGGAATTCTGGAACTTGCAAAAACCCTAACTTTCTCAGATCATATCTCCGAAAATATAGCGAGACACGATATGAAATTTGGACCCAAGGTTCAAAATGATTTCGGTTCAAATGGGTTTTTTTTTAGCTTCTGAATGTTGTAGAGAAAAATGTATAGCGAAAATTCCATGATGACCTGTTTGGAGCAGCGAAACCCTAAAATCAGCTCAGATACAAAATGTTATGAAACTAGCTCACAAAAAGATAGAAAAGATAAATCAATGACTTGGAAATCAACCTCTTCAATTGGGAAACCTCCTTTAAATTACACAAATGAACAATTCTTGGATGATACAAATGACAAGTCCTCCTTTCTATATATAGGAGTCTAAGGGGTCCCAAAACAATCAGAGCCTACATAATAATAATATTGTAGGGGCACAACAATAACAATAGTGGGCTTCTATGGGTCATAATAATAACAACATGGGGACTATATGGGCACAATAATACAACCATCCTAGATCCATTTTAACTCCGGATCTATCAAGCACCGAGAGGGATCAAATCTCTTGAGGTGCAAACCTCTTTTTTGAGTGCAAAACTTGAGGAAAGGTTTGCACCTCCAGAGATTTTATCCCTCTCGGCGCTTGATAGATCCGAAGTTAAGATGGATCTAGGATGGTTTCAATCGTGTGTAGGCAAAGAAAATCTAAGGAACAGATGATTGATTTTATCAATAATATGTAAAATCATCTAATATTAAATGTAATCATTTTAAATATGCTAAATATGTCTCAGATTAATCTGGTCATTTTAATTTTAAATTTTCTTAGTTACCTCATTTTGTTGAGATGATAAATATTGTGAATAACTTTAATGATGAAAAATGATGAAATAATTTTTTTGAATGTAAAGTGACAATGTAATAGTGTTGAATGATAGAAAATGTGAATAATAAGAATATAGTAAATTACAAATAGTCTTTCATTGTGATTAATCTCAAACTATTTTCTTCTACTATTCTTATTGTCACGCTTGTTACTTTTGTCGTCTTTCCATATATATTATATGAAAAGGACATGTTAAATCGTAAACCATTTAAATATTTAGCTCGAGATATTGTAGTAAACATCATACCTTGTCTCTCTTTCTCTCCAATATTAATAGGTTGAATTACAATAACACAAAATCAATGTACATTGTCAATACTTTTTTATGTTTACACTGAATTAAATGCACAATATTAATCCAATCACTTTAAAATTAATGTACCATCATACATCCAATTACATCAAATCAGAAATCAACATCTACACTAAAATCAATGCATCTAATGCAAGAAATCAAATAAGATTAGAAAACAAAATTTACACTGAAATCAATGCATCTAATGCAAACAATCAAATACGATTAAAAATCAACATCTACACTCAAATCAATGCAGCTAGTGGAATTAAGAAAATAGGTTTATAAACCAACATCTACACTGAAATCAATGCATCTAGGTCAAGTAAGCAGATAGGATTATAAACCAACATCTACACTAAAATCAATGCATATAGTGCAAGCAAACAAATAGGATTAGAAATAACCATCTACATTGAAATCAATGCATTTAGTGCAAGCAATAAAATAGGATTAGAAATCATCCACATTGAAATCAATGCATCTAGTGCAAGCGATAAAATATCATTATAAATCAACATCTACACTAAAATAAATGCATCTAGTGCAAGCAATGAAATAGGATTAGAAATCACCATATAAATTGAAATAAATGCATCTAGTGCAACAAATATTCTTCCCTTTCTCCCCCCTCCATCTATATATATATAAATATATATATATATCTCCCTCCACCTCTCCATCTTTGTCTCTCTATCTCAAGCCCCCAAACACACATGCACTCTCACTCCATATCTATTAGTCTGTTTGTTCCCCCCCCCTTCTTCCCTCTCTTCACTTTCCATCTATATCTATATCTCCCTTTGTCTCTCTATATCGCCCCCAAAACATACACTCTCTTTATCCAATCTATCTATTTATCCCTCCTTCTTCCTCTTCCTCCCCCCCTTTCTCTCTTCCCCTTCTCTCCCTCTCCCCCACTTCTATCTATCTTCCCTCTTGTTATCCTCTCTCCCTCTCTCTCCATCTTTCTTATCACTCCCCCTCTCTCTACCTTTCTCTCTCTATTTCTTTATTCGTACCTCCCTCTCTCCCCCTAAAACTCTATCTCGCTTTCCCTCCCTCTCTCCACTCTCTCACATCCTCTATCTCTCTCTCTTCTCCCTCCAACTCTGTTACTATATCCTTCCCTCTCTCCTCACTCCTTCTCTCCCCCATTCTCTCCATATCTCCTTCTTTATCTCTTTATCTCACCCTGAAACATACACACACTCTCTCCATCTCTCCCTTGTCACTCCCTCTCTCTATCTCCACTTCTCACTCTATGTATTTCTTCTTCCCTCCCTCTCTCCTCCTCTCTCTCAAGTCTGCTCTCTTGAACTTCCTCTCTCTCCCTTTCTCTCCTACCCCCCTCTCTCTTCGCCCATCTCTCTCTCTCTCTTTGCCCTCCAATCCTCTCTCTTCCTCCATCACTCTCCTCCTCTTTCTCAAGTCTTGTCTCTCATTCTCTCTCTCTCTCCCTCTCTCTCTCTCTCTTTTCCTTCCAACCCTCTCTCTCTCTTTTCCTACCAATCCTCTCTCTCTCTCTCTCCAACTATGTTACAATATCCCTCCCTCTATCCTCCCCTCCCCTTCTTTCTATCTCTCTTTCTTTGTCTCTTTATCTCACCCCTAAACATACTCTCTCTCTCTCCATCTCTCCCTTGTCACTCCCTCTCTCTCCACTTATCACTCTCTATGTCTTTATTCGTCCCTCCCTCTCTCCTCCTCTCTTACAATTCCCTTCTCTCATCCTTCCTCTCGCTCCCTTTCACTCCTACCTTACTCTCTCTGCCCCCATCTCTCTCTCTCTCTCTCTCCACCCTCCAATCCTCTCACTATCTCCCTCCCTCTCTCCTTCTCTCTCTCCCCCTACATCCTTGTGTCTCCCTCTCCCTCTCTTACCCTTCTCTACATCTCTCACTCATCTCCTTCTTTCTCTCTTCATTCCTCCTCTCCCCTATCCTTAAGTTTATCTCCATCTCTCCCTTGTCACTCCCCCTATCTCTCCACCTCTATCGCTCTATCTCTTTGTTTTTCCATCCCATATATATCTAAAGTTAATATTTAATTGAGGAATTTAACCTTTAGTTAAAGAGATAAGGATGAGTTGTAATATTGAGTTGTAATCAGTTGACTTAGTTTAACTTAGTCAAGTCCAGTTAGATTAATTTAACAGTTTGTTAAATTAATGAGAGTTCAGTTAGTTAATGCTTGCATGCATGTAACCACTGTAATTCAGATAACTGAGTATTCACTCATGGATAACTCATGCATGTCAGTTCAGTTAGAGACCCAGTTTAGATCAGATGGAGGGACAATGTACTATCAGTTGTTAGGATATTCCTTGGTGAATATTCCTTGCATGCAGAAGGAATATTATTCCTTATGGATTGCATAGTTGGACCTGAGATTACAGTGAGTGTGATGAGGCCAATTCACACATGTGATATCATTGGACCCCAATCAAAACTACGCAAGGAAATAGGAGGCTTGGAAGGCTTGAGGAAGATATATTCTATGTCTATTGAGTCTGTGAGCAGTAGTTTTTGATTGCAAAGAGAGTAGGATAGCTTGAGAGCTAATTCTTTTTGTAACTTGAAAAAGATTTTGACTGGTATGATAATACAGAGTTGGGGTTTTAGGCTATGCTTTCCTTAGTGATATATCTTCTGTGTTATGGTTGATTACTTCTCATTCTCAGTTATATATGTTCATGCTTGATGTTGCTTTCGATTAAGCTTCTACTCAATTGTTGTAGAAGTAGATCAAGTGTTTTGCTTTAGTACATTGCATTACCAGGTGATCTACAGTGGGAAATTTCTACATGGTATCGGAGCAAAGGTGATAAAGGAAGAACAATACACAAGCAGGAGAAGTACGAAGTTTGGTTTCTGAATATTGAATTGAGTTCTTATCACATCTATTTCACCGATGGCATTCAGTGGTTTAAGACTCGAATATGCCCTTGATGGCAGTTCGAATTATATAGCTTGGAAGGATCGCATGGAGGCAATATTGGAATATAATGTTCTCAAGGACTTCATTGATCAAGAAGTCCAAAAGTCGACCGATGCTACTCAACTGGCGGAATGGAAAAAGTGTGTGGCTAGAGCAAGGAGAATCCTCCCTGAGGGAATTCAAGATCACATTGTCTCGAGCCTTCATGGGAAGGAGACTCCGTTTTCGATGTGGAAAACATTGAAAGATATTTATTAGAATACCAGTGATCAGAGGAAGCTGGCGCTGAAGGAAAAAATTCACAAGATCAAGTGCGAAAAGAGTGACACAATCTCTATGTTCCTAAACAAGCTCACCACCTGTAGGGATGAGCTTGCAAGTGTAGGGGTCGTGACTGCTGATGGCGACATGGTGAGTCTAACACTCCTTGGTCTTCCTAAGAGCTGGCATAGCTACCAGGACTAGGTTAATGGAAGAGAGAAAATGCTAGATTGGGAACGAATTTGGTTGGACCTAATGTAGGAGGAGATAAGGTGGAGCACCAGGGATGGATCTTCATCAAAATAGGATGATGAAGGAAATCTAGCTTTAGCGAGTAAAGCTAAGAAAGGGAAAGGGAAGGTGTCCCAATCCAAATCTTCTCATGGTGGGAAGAAGGTTGACAAGTCAAAGGTACAATGCTTTCACTGTCATGAAGTGGGCCATTATGCTATGAATTTTCCACAGAAGAAATCCAAGAAGGGTTCCTCAAAGGGATCTGATGGTGATGCACTAGCTTCACAGTTTGAGTTGGATTTCTCTCTTATCGCATGCATGGTTTCATCCATGGTGGGATGTGTTTGGTACCTGAACAGTGGAGCTTCTTTCCACATGTCGGGTGAAAAGAATATTTTTAGTACATTGGAGGAGAAGGATCTCCAGATGCGGATCGAGATGGGCGATGATGGAAAGTACTATGTCTTCGGTGAAGGTACAGTTGTATTTCAGAGGGAGCATGTTGCTCCTCTCACCCTATCTACTGTTAAGTATGTACCAGGTTTGAAAAAGAATCTTGTGTATGTTGCTATGCTAGAAGACAAAGGCTATGATGTAGTCTTTAGTAAAGGAAAAGTGTTCCTGAGGCATATCGGCACTGAACAGACCAAGCGAATAGGGATTCGAGTAAAGAATCTCTACAAGCTGGAGGTAGATGATTGTGCTGCACTAAGTTCCAAAGTAGAGGTGGTGCAAAGCCAAGATGTTGGTGAGCTATGACATAGGAGACTGGGCCACTTGCATCACGAGGCCTTGAAGATCATGCAGCAAATTTCTATTGGCTTACCCAAGGGAAAACTGGAGGAAACAGACACATGCAAAGGATGCACCCTGGGTAAGTATGCGAAAGCTTCCTTTTAGGATCGGGATAGTAGAGATGGAGCAATCCTAGAGCGAGTTCACTCAGATGTAGGTGGACCATTCTCTAAAACCTCCACTGCTAAACAAAGGTACTATGTTATTTTCATTGATGATTTTTCTCGTAGATGTTGGATCTACTTTATGCAAAAGAAGGATTAGACCTTCTTAAGGTTTTGTGAGTTTAAAGCCTCAATAGAGAAAGAATCTGGGAAGAAAGTAAAAGCCTTGTGTAGCGAAAATGGTGGAGAGTATGTTTCCCAGTAGTTTAAAGACTTTTGTGCTGCAGAAGGAATTAAATGAGAACTGACGGCACCTCATAACCCACAACAAAATGGGGTGACCGAGAGGAAGAATAGATCTATTGTGGGAGAAACTCGACTGATGTTGCATGACCAAAGCCTACCACTTCATCTATGGGCTGAGGCATGCAATACAACAGTGTACCTTCAGAATAGAAGTCCTCATCGTGTTTTGGGGATGAAGACACCTATGGATGCTTTTTCGGGGAAGCGACCAGATGTGAGTCACTTGCGTATCTTTGGATCACTAGTTTTTTGTCATGTGACCAAAGATGCTCTGAAGAAGCTAGACCCAACATCCAAGGTGGGGATACTTGTGGGGTACATAGATACACCTCACAACTATCATGTGTTCCTGCCTGCTAGTCAAAGGACCGTAGTGCGCAGGGATTTGAAGTTCGACGAGCAGAGAGCCATGTGAGTGTCACTTGAGAGGGAGCTCAAGTTGCATGGTGATGAGGAATTTTTAGTTCCAAATGAGGAGGAGCCTCCTGATGATGTGGATCAGCCACATGCAGAGGGTCCAGTAGTCGAGACCACCACTCCTAGAGAGTCTTCCAGAGATGGGCGGAAACGCTTGTGGGAAGCTGACAGATTGATGCTAGATGTGAGAGACAATGTGGGGCAGCCATTCTATCAGCATAGATAGAGGATATCCCCTGAGAGATACACTGGCTACATGGCCCTGCTTGCGGAGTGTGTAGAGATCGAACCTTCTTATTTTCAGGAGGCAGTGTAGCAACCAGTCTGGATTGATGCAATGGTAGAAGAGTATGATTCTATCATACGGAACAGTGTGTGGGATGTTGTCCCTAGACCTGGGGACAAGTTAGTGGTTAGTTCCCGATGGCTTTACAAGGTAAAGCAGGCAGCCGATGGCAGTGTTGAGAAACACAAGGCAAGATTTGTTGCCCAAGGTTTCTCACAGGTTGAGGGGATCAACTACGATGAGACCTTTGCTCTCGTAGCAAGGTACTCATCTATCAGATCGATGCTAGCTCTATCAGCTCAGATGGGTTGGAAGATCCATCAGATGGATGTGAATATGACATTCCTCAATGGGAAGATCGAGGAAGAGGTATACATTAAGCAGCCCAAAGGATTTGAGACCTTCAATCGCGAGTCGCATGTCTGCCGACTCAAGCGAGCATTGTATGGGCTGAAGAAAGCACCACGTGCTTGGTATACCAGGATCGACAGCTATTTCACCGAATTGAGCTTCACCAAGAGTGAAGCAGATGTGAACCTTTACCACATCATGGTAGAAGGTAAGCCATTGATTATTGTACTTTATGTTGATGATCTGATTTTGACAGGTGATGATCAGCTGATCAAATCTTGCAAGGAGGACCTTGCAAGAGAGTTCGAGATGAAGGATATGAGCCTCATGCACTAATTTCTAGGCATGGAAGTGTGTTAGAAATATGGGGAAGTATTTGTGTCTCAAGGCAAGTATGCCAATGAGAAACTGAGGCACTTTCACATGGAGAAGTACAAGCCCATGCAGACTCCTCTAGCTAGGAACTGGAGGAAGGAGGATGCTACTTCAGCTGAGGTAGTAGTTGCTACTATTTATCGGCAGCTGGTTGGTTCACTCATTTATTTGGTGAACACACGATTCGACTTATGCTTTGCGGTGAACCAGCTGACTCAAGCTATGGTTCAGCCTACCAAGCTATTTTGGAAGGAAATGAAGCATGTGCTGATATATCTCAGTGGCACTACACAGTACAGATTATGGTACAGATGGACAGAGGGAGTGAAGCTACAAGGCTTCACGAATGCGGATTGGGCAGGTAATCCATCAGACAGGAAGAGAACTTCTAGAGGAATCTTCAACCTTGGTTCAGCTGCAGTTTCTTGGTATAGCAGGAAACAGAGATCAGTTGCACTTAGCTCAACAGAGGCCATTTGGATGCGGAAGATTCTAGTGGGATTGTTTGGTCAGATGATGGATCCTACAGTGATATACTGTGATAATCAGAGTTGCATAAAACTCTCTGAGAATCCAGTGTTTCATGACAAGTCCAAGCATATAGATATTCGTTACCATCATCTATGGGACTGTGTGGTCAAGAGGATCATGATGTTGCAATATGTTTCGACTGAGGAGAAATATGTAGATATTTTGACTAAGGCATTGTCAAAATGCAAGTTCGAGTTCCATAGAGACAGGATCGGGGTTACTGATAATCCATTTCTTGTTGAAGAGGGAGTGTTGAAATGTGCAACAAGAAATGCTACAAATAGAATATGCTAAAAATAGCACTGCTATAAATAGCTGGGCTATAAATAGTAGTTCAACCATTGGAGATCTTAGCTACAATGGGTGAAAAGTGAAAGTGCTAAAAATAGATTTTCTAAAAATAGCATTTCGGGATCCCTTCTTATTTTAGTCAGTCCCTGGACTAAACATAGGAGGTAAAATTCGAATTTGATATCAACAGCAGTTTGGAAATTAATTAATTAATTCATCTTGAGTTAATTAATTAAGGAAAATTGAACTTGAAGTCTATGTGAGGACATGCAATAGTTTCTCCATTAATTGAGGAATTTAACCTTCAGCTAAAGAGATAAGGATGAGTTGTAATATTGAGTTGTAATCAGTTGACTTAGTTTAACTTAGTCAAGTCCAGTTAGATTAATTTAACAGTTTGTTAAATTAATGAGATTTCAGTTAGTTAATGCTTGCATGCATGTAACTATTGTAATTCAGATAACTGAGTATTCACTCATGGATAACTCATGCATGTCAGTTCAGTCAGAGACCCAGTTGAGATCAGATAGAGGGAAAATGTGCTATCAGTTGCTAGGATATCCCTTGGTGAATATTCCTTACATGTAGAAGGAATATTATTCCTTATGGATTGTGCAGTTGGACCTGAGGTTACAGTGAGTGTGATGAGGCCAATTCACACATGTGATATCATTGGACCCCAATCAAAACTGTGCAAGGAAATAGGAGGCTTGGAAGGCTTGAGGAAGATATATTCTATGTCTATTGAGTCTGTGAGCAGTAGTTTTTTATTGCAGAGAGAGAAAGATAGCTTGAGAGATGATTCTTTTTGTAACTTGAAAAATATTTCCACTTGTATGATAATACAGAGTTGGGGTTTTAGGCTGGTGCTTTCCTTAGTGATATATCTTCTATGTTATGATTGATTACTTCTCATTCTTAGTTATATATGTTCATGCTTGATGTTGCTCATGTTCAATTAAGCTTCCGCTCAATTGTTGTAGAAGTAGATCAAGTGTTTTGCTTTAGTACATTGCATTACTAGGTGATCTACAGTGAGAAATTTCTATAGGGGACATACATGGGCAAGACATGGGGATTCCTAAGAATACCAAAGACACAGATGTAGGTAAAAAAATCCTCACCAAACCAATTCCCAACCATAAGAAATTTTATCTCTGCTTCTGGGGAAACCCTAGGAGCTTTCTTATTAAATATAATTTGACGAATATGCAACATCACACCTTCGCAAATTCTATGGAAATGAGGATGATAATTGGAGTCCCAAAGGATATTATGGTATATATGAATAGGAGTTAGGTCCTCTAAGGTCCATTTCTGTAAGGTCCTCGAGTTTAGCCGGGTGCGGTTGGGCAAGCGGGCGCGGATGGGCGCGGGCGAGCCGGGCCGCACGACGGGCGAGAGCGCGGGCACACGAGCGCGTGGGCGCACAAGCGGGCGGGCACGCGGTTGGAGTAAATGTGAACAGGCGCACAGGCGCGAGCGCGGTGAATGGCGGGCGTGCGGTGCACGACCCGGGCGAGCGCACACAGGCGAGTTGCGATATGCGATGGAGAGGCACGACACATATGCGACGATAATAAAAGTGCGATGGACTTATACCTTTGCGAAGTGCGTTTGCAGTGAAGGGGTGGCCGACCTACAACGATGGGGTGAGGCCGACTTATGAAGTGCCCAAACGATGCGATGGAGGGGTGTGTGGGCGGTCGGCTGTGCAGCCCACCCACGCACAAAGATGCATATATATGTAGTGTGTTGGAGCACTTGGAAAACAGAATTCGACAACACATCTATCTTCGCTCTTGGAGAGTTAGGAAGTGCGCAGTTTTAGAAGGAGATAAGCGCATAGCTCATGCGCACTCCTTGGTGATACGCACTTGTTGGAATTTCTCATGGTGAGAGGTGAAGGTGTTGGGCAAGACATGCCCAGGTTGGATGTGCGGTTGTGATATTGTGCCGGGACTTGGCGAGGGTGTCTTGGTGGCTCGGGTGAGCACCCACCCATCATGCAAGGCATGCATGAAAGTTGTATTGATGTAAAATTGGATAAGTATGAGACTTGGTCTTGCCAAGACATACTTGTGTATTGTAAACTGATATTCTTAATATATTATCGGGCAGACTCATTGTTCAGGGAGTTGCCCCTCCCTTTATACTGTGCAATTGTTGTTCTCTTTTATAATTGCTGATGATAATGAATGAGTATGGGTGTTCATTAGTATAAAGGATAAACATAATATTGCTTGGTTGCGAAACACAAACTAAGTAAGGAAAAGTGAATTAGGCGTAGTCCATGAACATTAGTATTGGTGAAAAGAAAGTGTTCGGTGGCACCGCACCTCTCTATAAGCGGTTGGAAGACTACCGCAGGTGTAGGGGTGTGACAGGTGGTATTAGAGCTAGTCTAAAGACTTGGAGGAGTCTTGCAGGAAGCTGGGTGAAGCAAGTGTGCATACACTTGGAAGTTGATGACAGGTACTTGCAGGTGAAGGAAGCTGTTTCACATACAAGTGAAACAAGAGTTGGTTCGTGGTTGCAGGGACTTGGTGAACATGGAGAAGGCTGAAAAAGCAGAGATGGTAGATGAACCTACGATAGGTGAGTCTAGCCATAGTGCAGTTGAAGCTTTCCGGTACAAAGTGTTGGAACAGATGAGTCAATGGAGTTCTGATTGGGTTTCGATGAAGGCTGAGAACATGAAGATTCAGGAGAGCTGTTCGGAACTAAGAAGGGAACTTGAAGAACTCAAGAGCCAATGCGAAAGTACGACAGATGTTGAACTCAAGGAACTTGATGAGGAGATCCAACAGAGTGGTCTTGATCTTCAAGAGCTCTTTGATGAAAGAGCCCGGTTAAGGAAGGAAAGTGCCAGGGTGGAAGCCGAAATCAAGCAAGTTGAGGAAGAGATAAAGAAGAAGCTTCTTGGTAAGAAGATTGTTGTGATTGAGCAGGAAGAGCTCGACTACATTGACAGGTTGGGAACTCACTACCGAGAGAATCCAGAGGACATTCGGAAGTTTAGTTCCATGAACTTGGTCAGTGGACACTTGGTTGGTGCACTTGAGCAGAATGCGATGGAGGACAAGCTTGAAGGAAGTCAAGCTGGACCAGGATCGGGTTGCCTAGGAGAGCCAAGAAAGGAAGTGAAGTACCTTAGAAGGAAATTCAAGGTGGAGCATGAGCGAATTGACACTTCTGAGGCTGAATTCTTGAAAAAGGTCGCTGATGTGAGCCGCAAGACAAAGCCAACAGAGGGAGGTGATTCCTTGAAGCTAAGTTTTGTGCAGGTAACCGTGAAGGGCAAGATATTTGCAACTTTGGTGGATATAGGGGCTACTCATAGCTTCTTAAGTAGGAAGGCAGCAAAGTCTTTTGGGAAGAAAGAAAAGATGGAGAGGGAATGGAGTGCTTTCAAAGCAGTCAACTCTACCATAAGAACTGTTGATGGTGTGTTGAAGGACACTCAGGTGAAAGTAGGATCGTGGTTTGGAAAGTTGGACTTGAGGGTTGTGGACATGGATGATCATTCTATGGTGTTGGGGCTAGACTTTATGGAGCTTGCACAAGCCATACCAATGGTGGACCGAGACATTCTCTTGATCACAGCTAAAGGAAAAACCATGATGGTACCGATGAATAGAAGAAGTTGCTTGGGGTATAGGCCAAGGATGACTTTTATGGTTTTGTATCCCAAAGATCCAAATGTGAAGCATGAGGATGTGGAACAAAGAGGACTTGGGAGTGTGACTCAAACAACGAAGGAAAGGAAGCTGGTTGACTTTGTTGCAAGAGCTGGAAAGAAGGATGAAGGAAGTGGGAAGACAACCTCACGAACATGGAGACACTTGATGGGAGCATCTTCTACTGATGATCTTCATAATGGAGTTGCAAATGAAGGGAGTCCGAGTACTACTTCAGAGGCAATGGTTGATGAGGATTATGGAGGTAGAGATCCTGCTGAGATAGTGGACTTTTGTAGGTATGCTATGGGCATATATGACTTTCAGTTGACAAAGGACAAGTTAGGAGAGCTTGGATGTACATGTGAAGAGATTGAGGTTGTGCATAGATACTTGAGGACACAACATCAATCTGACACATGGGTGGATGAGAGTCAGGGAGGAAACTTCCTAGCCCTCCTTTCTCTATAGACAACCTTGGAGATGGGTTGGTGTGGAAGCCTTGGTAGGGAGGAACCACACCAACTTTGCAAGGGACCTTGGGAGGAGGCTTCTTTATGACAGATGCAGACTTGGATGCAGATGACCAAAGGTTGAGATGGAGTCTACATGGGTTGGACATCATGGACAACTAGAGTCATGGACATTAGGTTGAAGATATGGAGCATGACAGTTATGCAGGGACATGAAGCAGGTGCATGTGTAGAGGTGTCATTTATGGACATTCTATGGTGGAGTGCTGAAGCAACGGATGTTGTGCAGATGCTGTTATGACATGGAGATGTATGAGCTAGTGGAGAGGTTGTACACTCTTGTGCAACAAGACCATGGCTTGGACATGTTGCAGATGGGATGGAGTTTCCATGGACCTGAGCATGGGATGATAGATAGATTCTTGATGAGTCCGAGATGTAGCAGAAGTCAGGAAAGACTTATGGTGGCATAAGGATGTGCATTCTTGTGATTTGGGCGTATGGTTGGACTGATCACCCGACTAGTTCGAGTCATAAGGGGTACCAATGTGCAGAGAGATGTTGTTGTTGGGTCGACATGGTGACACATGATATGAATGTGTTGGCATGGTGGAGCATCTGATGAGAAACTACATGGAGGGATGACACATGATGAGGTCGACACAAGATGTTGCAGTGGAGGTTATGGCAGAAGGGTCGATGATCATGTATCGAGATGATATCTGATGTATGACATACTGTTGAGTTGTATACCTTGGTATGGTTATCTTGGTGACAGTTGGTTGCTGAGGTGAGACATGATGGAGATGGAGTTCTACATATGTTGCAGGGATGTTTGCCTTATGTGGAGGAGTTGACATCATGGATAATGATGATCTTGGTGGATGGCTACCGAGATGGTATGTTGTCGAGGACGACAATGATTTCAGGTGGAGGAGGATGTAAGGTCCTCGAGTTTAGCCGGGCGCGGTTGGGCGCGGGCGAGCTGGGCCGCACGATGGGCGAGAGCGCAGGCACGCGGGTGCGCGGGTGCACAAGTGGGCGGGCGCGCGGTTGGAGTAAACGCAGACAGACACACAGGCGCGGGCGCGGTGAACGGCGAGCGAGCGGTGCACGACCTGGGCGAGCGCACACGGGCGAGTTGCGATATGCGACGGAGAGGCGCGACATATATGCAACGAAAGGTGCGACGATAATAAAAGTGCGATGGACTTATACCTTTGCGAAGTGCGTTTGCGGTGAAGGGGTGGCCGACCTACAACGATGGGGTGAGGCCGACTTATGAAGCGCCAAAACAATGCGATGGAGGGGTGTGTGGGTGGTCGGCTGGGCAGCCCACCCACGCACGAAGACGCATATATATGTAGTGCATTGGAGCACTTGGAAAACAGAATTCGACAACACATCTATCGTCGCTCTTGGAGAGTTAGGAAGTGCGCAGTTTTAGAAGGAGATAAGCGCATAGCTCATGCGCACTCCTTGATGATACGCACTTGTTGGAATTGCTCATGGTGGGAGGTGAAGGTGTTGGGCAAGACGTGCCTGGGTTGGATGTACGGTTGTGATATTGTGTCGGGACTTGGCGAGGGTGTCTTGGTGGCTCGGGTGAGCACCCGCCCATCGTGCAAGGCATGCACGAAAGTTGTATTGATGTAAAATTGGCTAAGTATGAGACTTGGTCTTGCCAAGACATACTTGTGTATTGTAAACTGATATTATTAATATATTATCGGGAAGACTCATTGTTCAGGGAGTTGCCCCTCCCTTTATACTGTGCAATTGTTGTTCTCTTTTATAATTGCTGATGATAATGAATGAGTATGGGTGTTCATTAGTATAAAGGATAAAAATAATATTGCTTGGTTGCGAAACACAAAATAAGTAAGGAAAAGTGAATTAGGCGTAGTCCATGAACATTAGTATTGGTGAAAAGAAAGTGTTCGGTGGTGCCACACCTCGCTATAAGCGGTTGGAAGACTACCGCAGGTGTAGGGGTGTGACAATTTCCATCCCATGGAGGTGAAATCTGTAGTGAAGCATAGGGCGTCCATTACATAGGCACTCATATAAAAAGGATGAATTATATTTTTTTAACTTTATGATTCCTCCTAAAATTCAAAATGTGAGTAGCAAATTTATCAAATAAAATATTTCCCTAATCTAATATATATCCTTCTGAAGCAACATCAATTAGTGGATTTCGTTGATCCGAGAATTTCTGAATATTAGGATAAGTAAAGAATCTAAATACCATGGAAACAACTTGACAATAAGGACAGACAAGAGATTCTACTGAATATATGCCCTTTTCGTCACGCTTATGCTTGTTTAGGTCTCTCCTCCATTCCTTGATGGGTTCTGATGCATTACCAATTTTTCTCATGAATTTCTCCATAAACTGTTTTTCATATTTACACTGAGGTGGTGGAAAATGGTACATTGCACTGAAATCACTACCACTGAAAGAGTCGATGACTGTATCATTCTTTGTCATGAATTTCCTATCTGCAATGTTCAAGTTTTCCACAACCCACTGAATCATATATGTATAGGGAAGGATCTTGGGCCGAGCAACAATCCTGTGTAAAAATGAATTTGCGACATCACTGTGGGTAATATTAGAAACTGGGGTAGAATCCTCAGCTATAGTTGTTCTTTGAGTGACCCTTGGTCCTTCATCTTAAAATAATCGATAGATAGATTCCCAGGAGGCACTCCCAACATCTAAAGAACATACCGTGTCAGAAAACAACCTTGGCGTATCAAGATTTTTAGCTGACGGAGCAACCGACTGCTGCTGAGTAACTAGTTTCTTCTTTGCTTTAGCTGCCTTAGACATTTCTTCTGAATTGCGCTTATTAGGACTGGCCTACAATGGAAAAACACAAGACTAAATGATAATTCCTTCACCAGAAAAGACTTTAGCGCAAATAATGATTTCTGTCTTAAAAGGAAAATCATGATAAAATCAAGTTGCAATGAATAAGGTTGTTTAGAATTTCAAAAACCATAAATTCACCACTTTCGGATATTAAATGAAAAACGTGAATTCACGTGGGTCTTGCACACATCAACATATCAGAAAAATTTTATCAAAGAAATCACATGGATGCACACTAAAAATTATGATATTTGAGACTCCCAATATGTCATGTTTAAAGATATAACGGCTATAAGTGAAGGCGGGAAGACATATCAGAAGTTTTATATCAACAAATGAAATATCAGGGATTTAAAGAGTGAACATCTGATATGAAAAGTCTCGATATGGGTAGAGACAAGAATATCATAAGTTTGAGATATCGGAGGGGAGCAACATCGGACATATCAGATATCAGAAGTGGGAGGTAATCAGAATATTGCGATATCAGGAGTAAGGTATAGTGGAAGTGCCAAGTATCAGAAGTTTGAGATATTAGGAGTTTTGAGATGGCACAGTTAAAAATTTACGATGTTTGGGGATTCCAATATGCCAAGTGGCAGTTTGTGGGGTTGAAAGTTCTTTAAACTATTTTAACTTAAAAGGAAGCGTCCACTTAACTTTTTGTTTTACATATCAGGGACTTTCGATCGGAGAATGATTTTATCGTAACTTTTCTATAAGGAATGTTATGATATTATAATGATCTGATAATTCATTATTTAAATAACAAAAGGCATATCAAGTTTTGCATTAATCGTAACATTTGTAAGTTTGAACCTCCGATACTTGGGTTCCGATAATAAAAAAATTCACGTGAGAGGGTTTTTTATTACAAATTCAAAATTGCCTTATCTTTATTAAAAACTAAAGGATTTTATTAAAATTAAGAAGGGCCCCATGATTTATTATATAATTAAAATAAAAATAAATGGGGGTTGTTGAGTACCACAACAATTGGCGACATATTAGGTGAAACAAAAATCTCTATAAAAGTAAATGGAATTTCAACTACTAAATAAAAACTTAGAAATATGTAAATATTTGAAATTTAGATTGGTAAAGATTACTCTATATAAAAGAACTCATTACTTTGTAATTTTTTCACAACTTGTCATTGATGAAAATCCTCACTATCTTTGTTAGTCAAATAATCAGTTGTAAAGATAAAGTAGATAACTATAGAAGCGTAGTGTTTTAGATGGACTTATTTTTCACTGGTAGAGCCATTGCTACTAGCAGGCATCCTAGCCTCGACAGGGTTACCATTTAATGAAAATGTACCAGTATCCCATCTACTTATAGTAATATTGTTAGAGGTATTAATTTTTCTTTTACAACTACTTGAAAGCCAATGTCCTGGTTTGGTGGCCAGATGATGACACTGCCATTCACAAGTTATAATGATATTGAACAAGCCGACTCGTGATGAGACCTCTTATCTTATAGTTATACAACCACAAGCCATTATCTTGGTTTGGTGACCAATCATGATAATGTCAACATCATTAGTTTCCCATGGTCATGGTAAGTCGATTCTTGATGAGACCTCTTATCTTTCAAGTTTTTTTTTTTTTTATAATTACAGTCTAAATAATGTAAAATTAGTGGATGGGGAGGTAAATTCCATCCTTAAGAGTCATGGATGACAATTGAAGTCAAAAGATAAAATTCAAAATAGTCTCCACTTTTTAAAGAAAAATTTTCATGACCAATCATAGGACAACAAGATCTTTTAAAGTTTCAAGTCATGAAATATTACAACTTAATGGACATAAAGATTTAAGAGATTGTAAGAGATTTAATACTAAACTTCAATGTTATAATTTTCTTTCTAACACTTTTCCGCCTAGTTTCTTAATGATATGAAATGGGCCTAGCCACAACTTTTGGAATTTTGTGTGTTTGCATTTTTCTTTGTGGGCCTTATCCCATTTCAAAACTAAGTCACCAATATGAAAAGTTTTGTTATTAACTGAACCTGCATCAAACGAGGACTTGACCAATTTCTAGTGGTGGGCATGAACTTGTTTGGCTTTATCTCTCTCTTCTTCTAACTTAAGAATTTGGGACATCCTTAATTGTAAAGTAGAAGAAGGTTTTTCTTTAATAGATTGCACTAGGGCTAGTGAAGGAAGAGCTAGATTAGGAGGTAGGATAGCTTCTTTTCCATACACTAAGTGAAAGGGAGAAGTTCCTATAGAGACCTTCTGAGTGATTTTGTCAACCCATAAAGAAAAAACTAGAGCTTTGTGCCATTTTTTTTTTTGGTCAACTGTTCGCTTGATTATCCTAATGAGGTTTTTATTGGTAGATTCTGCTAAGCCATTTCCTTGAGGATAATAGTTTGCAGAATATTTGAGTTTGAAACCTCTTTTGAGAGAAAATTTAGTTATGGTATTTCCAGAAAAATAAGATGCATTGTCAAACATAAGGGCATAAGGAAGGCCAAACCTGGTAATAATAAATTGATTAATAAATTCAATAATGTTTTCAGAATTGGCCACCTTTAAGGGTATCGCTTCCACCCATTTGGTGAAATAATCCGTAGCAGTAAAGATGTATTTATGCTATTTAGAAGAGTGAGGAACGATCTCACCTATGATGTCTAGTCCCCATTGCTCAAAGGGTTGCTCAATGTTAACTGGCTACAAAGGCAAGGCTGGTTTCTTTTCTCTCCCTGAAGTAGTTTGGAAGACTTTGCATTTCCTGACATAAGCATGGGTGTCTTTGAATAAAGTCAGCCAATAGTAACCAACATGCAAGATATTATGAGCAGTAGTTTCCCTACTATAGTGTCCACCATCTAGTCCATCGTGTAGTTCCTGCAAAACTTTTTCTGCTTCAGATTTCTCTAGACATCTTAATAAAACAAAATCATAATTTTTTCTAAACAAGACATCATTGACAAGTTGGTACTGATTAGCTTTAAGTCTCAAAGATCTTTTCCTTTTGTAATTGAGTTTTAATGGAGCATAACCATTTTTTAAATAAAATATTAAATCAACATATTGAGATTCGGTGTTAACAGGGCATACCACTTTAATTTGAACAATTTTACTTTAATATTCATCAACTAAAGTGTCATAAGCTCCAGTAATTAATCTGCAAAACCTTGACCCCTTACTATTTTAGCTGGTTTTATCTCTAGGTCATATTCTTGCAGGGCAATAACCCAATTAGCCCTCTTCTCTCCTAATTCCTTCTGGATAAGCAATTCTCTGACAGCAGGGAAAGGAACAATTACTTTTGTATGTACTTTTAGGAGGAAAGGTCCAAAATGCGTTATTGTCTTAAAAATTGCAAAGGCTTGTTTTTCAACCTTTGAATATTTTAGATCATCTCCTTGTAAATTGGAACTAAAGAAGGAAATAGGAGCTTCAACTTGTTGTTCATTAAGTTGTGTCAACACTGCTACATAGGATTGTTTAGAAGCAAAATTGTAAAGAATAAATTCTTTAGAAAAAAATGGGAGTTGAAAACGAAGGGGAAGCTATGATTGCTTGTTTATTGATTCAAATGATTTTATTTCGATATATCCCCATTTAAAACTAATATTTTTTATCATAGTCTATAAAGGTTAGAAAATTTGCGAAAAATCTAGGACAACCCGTTTAACAAAATTAATCTGCCCAAGAAAGGATTGCATGGAATTTTTGTTGTGTGGTAAGGGGATTTTAGAAATCACCTTAATTCTCTTTGGATCTATGTAGATTCCCTCTTTGGACACAATAAATCCTAGAAGCTTACCTTCACTAAGGGAAAAAATGACTTTTTAGGATTTAAGGAGATTCCAAATTTTTTACATCTTTCAAATATTTGTTTTAAGTCATGGAGATGATTACTTCTCTTTTTCGAATAAATTGTAATGTCATCTAAGTACACTACAACTATTTTATTGATCAAACCTCTGAAGCCAATGTCCATGGCTCTTTGAAAAGTGGCTCTAGCATTAATCAATCCAAAAGGCATTTTTTGATAAGCATACGTTCCCCACTTGGTTTTGAATGTGGTTTTCAATCTATCTTTAGGATATACATGAATATGATTATAACATGAAAATCCATCTAAGAAAGACATTAACTTAGAACCAGCAATAGATTGTAAAATTTGTTCCATTGGAGGTAAGGGAAAGTTATCTTTTCCACATGCTTTATTTAAATTTCTAAAATCTATACAAATACAAATACAAATATCTTCATTCTTTTTCCTAACTGGCACAAGATTTGAGACCCATTTCGAATGTCTAACTAGGAATATGATTTTGGCTTTGATAAGATTATTTAATTCGGTCTTAATCTGGGCTTCCAAGTTAGGATGAATCTTCCTAAGCTTTTGTTGAATTGGCTTTACATCTGGCAGCATAGGAATAGTATGTTGAATAATAGATGTGTCATAAGTTTTAAGATCATCATAACTCCAAGCAAATACATCCTTGTATCTTTTTAAGAGATGAATGAAAGAAAATATCTCATCTAGTGTGATTCTAAGACATAAATTGATGTTCTGAGGCTTATGATCGGCACCTAAGTTAACAAATTCAAATCTCAAAGTAGAGCTCTGAAGTTTTCAATTGTTAACTCTTTTAAACCTATCTTTAAGATAATACAAATATTCTAATTTCAGTACAGGTTTAGCAATGAATTTTCCTCAGAAGATTTATTTAGCCGTTTATCATGCTCATCTTCATCAATGATTTGGTCAGCGTAAGATCCTTCAGACATCAGAAAACTTAGGATGTCATTGTCATCATTAAACACATGCCAATTAGTTATGTTGTCTGGAATGGAGGGGCGAAAAATTAATTCAATCGAAAATCTATCGGGACTAAAATATTCAGGTGGAATGAGCTTGGAAGAAACATTGGCTAAAAGATTGGCACTAGAATTATGTAATATTGGGATCAGAACTATATTGAATGCAGTGAAATGGGAAGTTAGATCTTGGATCAAAGATTGGTAATGCTTGAGGTGACTAGAAACACAATGAATGTTGTTTCTAACTTGTTTTATTACAATTTCTGAGTCACCAAAAACTTTAAGATATTTGACATCAAGACTAATGGATTTCTGTAAGCCTTGTACCAATGCTTCATATTCAATAATGTTGCTGGTACAATCGAATTCCAATCTGCAAGCAAGCATAATTTTTTCTCCATCAGGGTTTATTAGGATGCAACCAACGCCTGTACCGTCAATAGATTTTGATCCATCAAAGTAAAGAGTCCAAAACAAATTATCACGCTTATTTACAGGATTTTTTACAATATTGATACATCTAGAAGAATTTGTTTGAGAAAAAAAATTCAATCTGAAATGAAACAAAATCAACTTAAAAGGGAGAATTATGTGTTGGAAATTTACCAAAGAAAGATTCAAAAGAATAATTTCCAAGAATGTTGTTTGTAAATATTGCTGGCTCATTTTCCTCATCTAAATCAATCCCTGAATATTTCATGTGTTTCTCCCTATCAACACGAATTTGGTTAGATTTACCATTATAGGGAAGCCACATGTGTGACCAATCGGTTATAAAGTAACCATGTAGTTTTTTAGACTAGTCTCTTCTTAAAATAAGACCATAGAATTCGAGAATGTCTTGAACTAATATATCTATTATTTGGAAAACCTTCGAAGTGGAAGATAATCTAATCAAAACATAATTCATTTCTCCTAAAACTTTGACTTTTGTTTGGTCTAATTGAACAATCTGAACAACAAATTTCTGAGGTGAAATATTCAATTTGAGACAAATTGAATAAGGCATGACATTGGATGATGCACCAGAATCCACTAAACAGTTGTGAACATTCTTATTAAAAATCTCAAAAGTCAAAAGAAAAGGAGGAGTGTGGGAATTTGATCTATCTCCAATCAAAATAGCATTAGAAGAATCAATCTTGTCTAAAGGGACATTTGGAGGTTTTCCTTTCCCTTTTGAGGATTTTGTAGTGACAGCAGTAGGTAATGGAGATGTAGGGACTGCATTTAATTCTTTGAGTAAAAACTTCTACTGTTGTTTTAACTTACTGACCTCATACAAGGAAATGTTGGCTTTGACCTTTTTCATGTCTTCCACGATATTATATTCAATGGTATCAGAGACTATCAAGGTCTTAGATGAAGAGGGAGATTTAGAAGTAGTTGGAATAGAATTAAAAGATGGATTAGAAGTCTTTTTAACTGTGACCTTTTCTTTAGTAGGAGCAGGGGACTTTTTTTTTTTATTTGATGGAGAAGTATCAACAGGTCCCTTACTTCTAGTACTCACTGGTAAGGCTTCCTCTTCTTCTTCATTTTCTAAAGTAGTTAGAATGAAATCCCATAAACCATGGGCTTCAACTATTTCTTCTTCTTGTGATTCTTTGACAGATAAGGTTGTTTCTTCTTCTTCGTTATCTTCATCGGATTCTGCATTTGATATAATGGCAGGAGGTTGTGATTGTGACAATTGATTCCTTTTGAAAGGCCGAAAGGACTTCTTTGAAGACTCAACAACCTGTTTCTTGATTTCTACCATTTCATTAGACATTGTCTTCAGAACCTTTTGTAACCCCTCCAAGTTGAAAGGATCTTTGGGAGATTTCTTCTTGGATTCATCTTAAAAGTGACTTTCTTGGTTTGATTTATTCCTTCAAGGAAAATTTTCTTCTCAAGAGCAAGAATTCTTTTTTCCATAGATAGAGCTTCCTTCATGTTATCAAGCAATACTATTTTATTAGCTCTATCTATGAACATAGAAATATTTGAAGGAAGAGCAGAGATGTACCATTCAATATGCACATCAATACCTAGTTTGGAAGTATCTGGGATCTTGTTTAACAATTTGTTGAATCTTGAGTTAAAATCCTTGATCTTCTCATTCAAATTAGTTTTAAGATTTAACAAATCGTTGATTAAAGTGGTTGTTGTGCGATCATCCCCAAATTTCAACAAAAATTGTTCTTTGAACATATCCCAATTTGTAATTGATCTGGCAAGTAAAGAAAAATACCAAGACCCTGCAGATCCTTCAAATGTATAAGGAAAAATTCTGCAAACACAATCTTCTTTTGAAACTCCATTAAGATTAATTGCCAACATATAATTGTGAAGGTGTTCCTCTGTAGGGAGACCATCATCAGGGTTAAACTTGGGTAGCCATCTTTCTGGATGTTTTAGGAAGAGGATGTAATGGAGGAGTCATCTGAACTACCCCAGGATTGTTCCATGGTCTATTTTCCATTCTGGGAGTACTAGGAATAAAGGAAGTTGCAGATGATGTGGAGGTTGTAGGAGATTGAGTAGTTGAAGAGGTTGCTCCTATAGTGCTATTGATTATAATAGCACCAGTTGATTGTGGCTGAGGAATGTGGATGGAAGGGATTAAAGGATGATAAGAGGAAGGTAAAGGGGTAGAGGAAGAAGCAAGATCAACAAAAGGAGTATGAGGTGGAGAGGATGATGTAATATCACTAGCAGAAGAGAGAGTTTCTGGAGTACTTTTCTTTTTCCGGTGAGTAGGTAATGGAAACTCAAAAGGATTTACTCCAAGTTCTTCTCTATGGGATCTAGTTAATAAACTAGAATATTATAAGGATGAAGTAACACTTCCTTCCGATAAATCGTATTAAACAATTTTTTCTCCAGAAATGGAAATTCCTTCCAATCTTTGAATCAAAGTCTGGACTTCAGGGGGCTCTGTAGGTACTTGTGTAGAAGTTTGGCCAACTGACTTTGGAAGTGTGCTAGGAGATTTGGTGGCTGTTTGAACAACTTCATATCTAGGGTTAGGAGATTTTGAATGGGATCTTGAAGTTGGTGGTGACTTTGAGGGAGACTAACTCTTAGAATGACCTTTTAATTTGGGATTGGACCTTGTTTTCATTCATAGTCTGATGGCCCTCCTTCTAGTGCCAAAAATGTTGGATTGAAATGTATGTCTCAACATCAGGAAAAACCACCCGGTTGGGACCTTAGAGCAGATCCTTTTCCATTTGGAATGGTGGCTCTGACTGGAAATTATGGGACCAGTTTCCCTTGATATAAATTATGAAAATGGATGGAGTATATAGGTGTAAGGCTATGAGGTAATTAAAACTGAAAATAAAGAGTATTTAAACTAAATATCTATCCTGGGAAAGCTTATCTGTATATGTGATTTAGAAGGATCTCACAAGCAACATGACAATATAGATTATCAAGTTATTATGAGGTTAAAGAAGATAATGATAACTAATTTAATTAAATAGTTAATTAAATTAGTTGATGAATTTGTTACACATATAAGATTTCGTTGTTTATGCATATAATATATGATTTCAATCACACATATCAATAGTGAAAAATGTACGATTTCTTGCAACACATATATGATAAATGTAATCAAATAACCATTCAACTCTTAAGCAAAGTAATAATAGACAGATAGTAGTACCCGATATATCGTAACTCTTCTCATGAGAAAATAGTAGTGGTTCAACTTTCTATTAAGAGGAACTTAAGTTACAATAGTGAAAACAAAAGCCTTCTTTCCAAAATTCAGAACCCCTTCTCCATACAAATGAAGGGGATTTATAGTTTCAAATGAAATAAAATATAGAAAAGTAGAGTAAAAGCATGAAGCAATTTTAACAAACAATGCTTAAAATAAAAATACAAGACAGTTTTAAAATTCATTGTAACAACTTGACTAAGCCTGTGAAGAGGATTGCCCTCCCATTTGCTACTATAGTTCGTAAATATTTGTCATGGGATTCAATTCAGGTGGATACTTTGGCATAATCCGCATTTGACTGGTAAATATGGAATCCCTCAATGCTGGAAACATGTGAGTGGTTGTGTTGGATAGGCATCTGAGCATTAGCCATTGGCTGTGAGGCTTGACTAAGAAATGGCAATGACATTCTATGTCAATTTTAGATAGCTCCTCAATTGTTTCGACCCTTTTCTTGGACAATTCCTACTACGTTTTGGTTAGTTGTTTGATATCTAATAGAGTTCCCTCAGGGCAGTCTAAAAAAAGATTCACCTTAAATTGATTATCGATGATGGTTTCAATGAGTTCATTGGAGATACCCTTGCATTGAATACTTCTTTCTTTACGTGCTTAAGGCGTATTTTCCATTCCTTGAAGACTATTTCTTTTTTTGATTCCTCTATCCTAGGGAGAACAACTAATCTCCCCTCATCGATGTCTTACCACATTATGAAACCAGCAATATTTTCTTCAATATCATCAAAGTTTGTTCTGAGGTTGGATAATTGGTCCACTAAGGAACTAGACATGTGACACAAATCATGAATGATGGCTAATGTCTGAAATAATATGGCCTGTTGTTGAGCAAGGAGAGTATTTAATTCTCTTGCTTCCTTTTTAACTCAGTTAATTCAGGATTAACTTTTAGTTGTTCAATCTTGTTCTGTAATTCTTGAATTTGAGCATATCAAACCCGTAAACCGGAGGCATGTTGAACTTTAATGTCGTTGAAACTGTTATGGAGTTCAACAAGCTGTCCTTGCCATTGATTGGCAATCTTTTTCTTCTCAATCTTGAGACTATGTTACAACTGCATAATTATGTCCTCCTTTTCCTTCAAAAGCTAATGAATCTTAGTGGCTTTGTCCATAGTTGCAGAAGCATATGCTCCTATGAACTGAGTGAGTCTTCCCAGTTCCTTTGTAGGAGTGGACAATGAACCTTTCCATAAAACTTCGAAAGAGGTTTTTCTAAGGACTAAGGCTTAAGACTGGTCAAAATTCCTTTTCTTTCTTTTCCTTTTAACAATAGCCTTATGTTCAGGACTATAGAATATGTCAAGGGGAGGAATCTCTTCGACCCTTAATACAACCTCAGAGGTCGGGAATGCTGGTATAATTTCCATGTCTTCAGTCTCCATAGGCTTATTAGAGGCCTTTATTGTAATAAAAATCTTCTCTAAAGTTTTATAAGTGTCTAAGACCTTCTCTTACGAGGCATTTCCTTTCAAAACATGGCTACATTGTTCCCATATCTCCTCAAGCTTATAACTTGACAAATGACCTTCAATCTTACTAGAAGAAGAAGCCCCTATCTCTTTTGGTTTAGGGGTATCAGTAATCTGTGTAGAAGAAACAATTGTAACCTTCTCTTGACCTGTGACTTCCTGGGAAATATTATATGAGTCTAAAGGTAAATGGGATAGCCTTGCTTCCCTATATTGGGAAATTTCAGTGATTTCTTGTGGAGTTAGATGCTCTACAATTTGTTTGGAAACTATTGAATAGGTGGAAACTTTTCAAGGAAGTCATCTAACTAATCAGGTTCATGAGAGAATTTCCTGATGCTTGATTGTGTAGTAACCTTTTTGATAGTTCCGTGAGGATCGTACTGTCTGTTAGGGATAGTAGGAAAATTAAACTCTATGATAGAGTTAATTTCAACAACTGCATGTTTTAAATTCTCTAATTTATACATACCACAACAAAAAGGAATGGTAGGCCATACTTTCTTATTGGAGTCTTTCAATACTTTAGAAATGCCATTACCTATGGTTTGGTATGCTATCTCTCAAGCCAACAGCTTGGCAGGGACATATAGGGGCAAGACATGGGGATTAGCAAGACTACCAAAGACCCGAATGTAGGTAAACAACTCCTGACCAAACCAATTCCCAACCCTAAGCAAGTTTGTCTCTACTTTCGGGGAAACCCTAGGAGCAACATCACACCTTGGCAGATTCTATGGAAATGAGGATGATACTTGGAGTCCCAAAGGATATTATGGTATATATGAATAGGAGTCGGGTCCTCTAAGGTCCATTTCCATCCCATGGAGGTGAAATTCGTAGTGAAGCATAGGGCGTCCATTACATAGGCACTCATATAGAAAGGAGGAATTATATTTTCTGAAATTGTATGCTTCCTCCTAAAATTCAGAATGTGAGTGGCTAAGTTATCAAATAAAATATTTCCCTAGTCTAATATATATCCTTCCGAGGCAGCATCAATTAGTGGAGTCCATTGATCCAGGAATTTCTGAGTATTAGGATAAGCAAATACTCTACATACCATGGAAAAAACTTGAAAATTGTTGGGTTGTGTTATATTCTTTCCATGACTAGCCCACGTAGTTAACCGGGGGGTTAGAGCAGGGGGCGCGGAGCCCCCATTCGTTGCGCCGACTGTGTAGCGGGGGGGGTCACAAGGGGTTTGAGGTGTACCCGTAATCCCACTTTATGGGGTCTGGGGCAGCTTCCTGTAAAATTTTGGTTTTGGACCCTATGTTAGGTTGGGCCGACCCACCTATGGTTTTGTGCATGATTTTCGCACATGTTTTTTGGACGTGATGGTTTTCAGTCCATGCTATTGGATGCTTCGACATGTATAAATATGTATTGTAACATTGAAAGGAATGTAATGAAAAATCAAGCTAGTAGTCCTGGTTTTGGGATCCAAGGGAAAATCTCTATGTATATGTGTTTTATGTGTTATGCTCTCGCATTGTTTATTTTCTGTGTTTTAGAATTCGTATGCAAGTAATTTATGTACAGGGTTAAAACCTACATTTGGTATCAGAGCAGTTTTGGCTTCAAGGGGATGCCTTTGTTGCTGAGGGGTTTTGCTCAGGCCTGTGGTAGACCCTGATAAATGGGAGATCTGCGAGATAGATTCTGGTGGCAAAAGGAGATGGCGAGCAGTGGAAAGATAGAGATCAAGAAATTTAATGGTCAGAGTTTTGAGCTGTGGAAACTCAAGATGGAGGATCTTTTGGTGGATAAAGATCAGTGGATCGCGGTAGATCCGGGTACTAAACTAACGAGAGTGTCCAATGAAGAATGGAAGAAGTTGGATCGAAAGGCAAAGAGCACAATACGATTGTGTTCTCAGATTCAGTATTGCTGAATGTATCAGGGGAAGCTACGGCAAAGGCTTTGTGGGACAGGTTAGGGACTTTGTACCAATCTAAGTCTCTGGTGAATAAACCGTTCCTATGGAAAAAGTTGTATAACCTAAGGATGAAAGATGGAGACTTGTTGACAGAGCATCTGAACGCATTTAATACTGTGGTAAGTCAGTTAGCATCTGTTGATATTAAAATTTCAGATGAAGATAAGTGCATCAGTTTGTTGTGTTCTCTACCAGATTCATGGGATATTCTGGTTATTGCAATAGGTACCAATGCAACTGCCTTGCAGTTTGATGAAATAGTCTCATCCTTGCTGATAGAGGAGATGAGATGGAAAAATATGGAGAGCCAGAATGGTGATGCCTTGTCTATACGAGGACGGTCCCAGAACAAAAACAAAAATAAGTCATTGAGTGGGAGATCTAAATCTCCAAGAAAACCTATAAAGATGGTGTGTTGGAAATGCGGAAAGGAAGGGCACTACAAAAGGGATTGTAAATCTAAAGCTCCTAATAAAGGAAAGGGATCTGATGATGCTCCTTCTGCAGAGGTGAAAACCACCTCAGATGAAGGTGGGGATGTGTACTTGGATTCTTCAGGTACACATGTAGATCATGAGGCATGGTTGATTGACTTAGGTGCATCCTTTCACTTCACTCCCCATAGAGAGTGGTTCTACGAGTATGAGAAATATGATGGTGGTGATGTCTTCTTAGGGGATGATAGGAAGGCTAGAATCATTGGTCGTGGAAAAGTAAAGTTGAAGTTGCAAGGTGGAAGGGTTAGAACACTTCTGGGTGTTTTGCATATTCCTGCATTGGCCAGAAATCTGATTTCTGTAAGCAAGCTGGATGATGCAGGTGTAAAAACAATGTTCGAGAAGGATATCTGCAAAATGGTTCGAGGAGCACTAGTATTGATGCGAGGAGTTTGAATTGGAACTCTATACAAGCTGCAAGGTAGCACTGTTATTGATGGGTGCAACAGTTCTGTGGTTTCTGAAAGTGGAGCAGAAAATCTAGTGGTCTCTGGAGAGAAGACCATGTTTTGGCATCAAAGGCTTGGACATATTGGAGAGAAGGGCCTTCAAATAATTCATGGTAAAGGTATGGTAAAAGGTATGAGTAATAGCTCTCTGGATTTTTATTTCTGTGAAAATTGTGTACATGGGAAGCAGAATCGGGTGATTTTCCCCTCTGGTAGTAAGAGGGCGAAACATATATTAGAACTTATGCATAGTGATGTGTTTGGACCTGTGAAGGTTCCATCACTGGGTAAGTCTGTGTATTATGTATCATTTATAGATAACTTCTCAAGGAATACATGGATATATTTCCTTAAGAAGAAATCTGAAGCCTTTGATAGGTTTAAAGAATTTAAGGCTCTCGTGGAAAATCAGACAAAGAAGAAGATAAAGGTGTTGAGGACAGATAATGGTGGAGAGTTTTGCAGTAAGGAATTTGAAGAATTCTGTAAGAAGTGTGGTATAGCACAATAGAAGACTACTCCATATACATCTCAGCAAAATGGAGTTGCAGAAAGAATGAATAAGACATTGATGGAAAGGGCAAGAAGCATGCTTAGTGGTGCCGGGTTAGGACAGGAATTCTGGGCAGAGGTGGTGGACTACATGTTACCTGGTCAACAGGTCACCTTCATCAGTGTTGGAGGATAAGACTCCACAAGAGGTATGGACTGGTAAGAAACCCTCTCTTTCACATCTGAGGGTATTTGGATGTGATGCATATGTACATGTTCCAAAGGAGAAACAAACTAAGTTGGATAGTAAATCTGAAAAGTGCATCTTTATTAGGTATAAGGATGGTTTAAAGGGTTATAAGCTTTGGAACCCAACAACAAGGAAGGTTGTGTACAACCGAGATGTGGCATTCAGAGAGGTGAAAGATGTTATTAAACATGAAGTCCAATCAAAGGAACCTGAGAAAATAGAGTTTGAGCTAAAGGAGGAAGAATCAGACTCTACACCAGAGGAGGAATTAGAGGATGAAGAGCCACAAACTTCGGGTGTAAGAAGATCAGTTCGAGAAAGAAGGCAGCCAGAAAGGTATAGTCCATTTGCTTTCTGTTCAAATTTTGCTTTATCTATTACTGATGATGATCCCAAAACTGTGAAGGAAGCAGTAGATTCAAAGGATGGAAAACTCTGGAAAGAGGCCATGGTTGATGAAATGGCATCTTTGCACAAAAATGAGGCTTGGGATCTGGCGGAGTTGCTAGCTGGAAGGAAACTCATTGGCAGCAAATGGGTGTTCATGAAGAAGACAAATGCAGAAGGAAAGGTGGAGAAATACAAAGCTCAGTTGGTAGAAAAAGGTTATTCCGAGGTGCCGGGAATTGATTTTGGTGATGTTTTCTCTCATGTTGCCAAGGTAACTTCTATTAGGTTACTTTTCTCTGTTGCTACTGCTTTTGATTTTGAGGTAGAACAGATGGATGTGAAGACAAACTTTCTTCACGGGGATCTAGAAGAGGAGATCTACATGAAGCAACCTGAAGGCTTTGTGGTGAAGGATAAGAAAGAACTGGTATGAAAGTTAAAGAAGTCTTTGTATGGGTTAAAACAGTCACCAAGGATGTGGTATCAGAAATTTGATACATTTATACAGGGACTTGGCTTCACCAAAAGCAAAGTAGATCACTGTGTGTATTTTAAATTAATTGGTGACCGTTTTATTTATCTGGTCTTGTATGTGGATGATACGTTGTTGGTTGGAAATGACAAAGAAATTATCCAGGGTTTGAAGACCCAGTTATCCTCCAAATTCGACATGAAAGATCTTGGTGTTGCAAACTATATTTTGGGCATGGAAATTAAAAGAGATCGGGAAAAGAGGAAGCTCTGGTTAAACCAAAGGAAGTATGTCGAGACAATACTGCAGAGGTTTAATATGCAGGATAGTAAACCGGTGAAGGTTCCTATTCCTGTAGGTGTGAGGTTATCTGCTGAACAGTGTCCCAAGACACAAGAAGAGGAAGAGGACATGTCCCGTGTTCCATATGCAAGTGCAGTCGGTAGCCTGATGTATGCAATGGTCTATATTAGACCAGACATTGCACATGCAGTGGGAGTATTGAGTAGGTTTATGTCAAAACCAGGGAAGGAGAACTGGACAACAGTGAAGTGGGTTTTCAGGTATTTGCGTGGCACTAGTGATTATGGTTTGTGCTACCAAGGAATATCAGGATTGGATAGAATGTTGGATATTCATGGCTTTATTTGATGCAGACTGGGCTGGAGATCTGGATCAGAGAAGATCTACAAGTGGGTATGTGTTTAACCTATTTTGAGGTGCAGTTAATTGGATGAGTAAGAAACAATCTGTAGTGGCACTATCAACTACAGAGGCAGAATGCATGGCAGCCACTCATGCAAGCAAGGAAGCAGTTTGGTTGCAGAGATTGTGTTCAAGTATGGGGTTAGTATAGGGAGCTATAAGGATAGACAGTGATAGCCAAAGTGAAATTTTCTCGGCAAAAAACCCTGCATATCATTAAAAGACAAAGCACATTGATGTTCAGTATCACTTTGTGAGGGATATTATAGAAGACAAAAAGGTGTTGCTGGTAAAGGTGGACACTTTGAAGAATACTGCCAATGCATTGACAAAATCTGTGAGCTCTGAGAAGTTCTCTTGGTGTAGAGAGGCAATGGGTGTTCCAGGGCTAGAAAAATGACTAAGCTCTCTTCTAGTCCCTTGTGGAAAGAAAAAAACAAGTGGGAGAATGTTGGGTTGTGTTATATTCTTTCCACAACTAGCCCGCGTAGTTAGGTTGGGTGGACCCACCTATGGTTTTGTGCATGATTTTCACACATGTTTTTTTAGACGCGATGGTTTTCGGTCCATGTTATTGGACGCGATGGTTTTCAGTCCATGGTATTGGATGCTTCAGCATGTATAAATATGTATTGTAACACTGAAAGGAATATAATGAAAAATCAAGCTGGTAGTCCTGGTTTTGGGATCCAGGGGAAAATCTTTGTGTATATGTGTTTTATGTGTTATGCTCTTGCATTGTTTATTTTCTGTGTTTTAGAATTCGTATGCAGGTAATTTCTGTACGGGGTTAAAACCTACAAAAATAAGGACCAACGAGAAAGTCTACTGAACATATGCCCTTTTCTTCATGCTTATGCTTGTTGGGGTCTCTCCTCCATTCCTTGATTGGCTCTAATGCATGATCAATGTTGCTCATGAATTTCTCCACAAAATGTTCGTCATATTTACACTGAGGTGGTGGAAAATTTTACATTGCACTGAAATCACTATAGTTGAAAGAGCCAATGATTGTATCATTCTTTATCATGAATTTCATATATGCAATGTTCAAGTTTTCGACGACCCACTGAATCATATCTGTATAGGGAAGGATCTTGGGCCGAGCAAATTGTTTGTGTAAAAATGAATTTGCGACATCATTGTGGGTAGTATTAGAAACTATGATAGAATCCTTAGTTGTAGTTGTTATTTGAGAGACCCTTGGTCCTTCATCTTCAAATAGTCGATAGATAGATTCCAAGGAGGCACTCCCAGCATCTAGAGAATAGACTGTGTCAGAAAACAACCCTGGCGTATCGAAATTTTCAGCTGACGGAGTGCTGCTAAGTAACTAATTTCTTATGTTCTTTAGTTGGCTTAAATATTTCTTCTGAATTGGGCTTATTGAAACTGAGCTACAATGGAAAAAGACAAGACTAAATGATTACTGCTTCACCAAAAAAGACTTTAGCGCAAATAACATTTTTTCATAACAATTTTTGTCTTAAAAGGAAAATCATGATAAAATCAAGCTGCAATGAATAAGGCTGTTTAGCATTTCAAAAACCATAAATTCACCACTTTCAGATATTAAATAAAAAACATGAATTCACATGGGTCTTACACACTTCAACATATCAGAAGAATTTTATTGGAGAAACCACCTGGGCGCACACTAAAAACTACGATATTCGAGACTCCCGATATGTCATGCTTAAAGATATAACGATTATAAGTGGAGGCAAGAAGACATATCAGAAGTTTTATATCGGAAAATGAAATATCGGGGATTTAAAGAGTGAATATCTAATATGAAAAGCCCTGATATGGGCAGAGATAGGAAGATCAGAAATTTGAGATATCGGGGGGAGCAACATCAGACATATTGGATTTCGGAAGTGGGAGGTAATCAGAATATTGCGATATCAGGAGTAAGGTATAGCAGAAGTGTTGAGTATCAGAAGATTTAGATATCAGGAGTGTGTAGATGGTGCAGTTAAAAAGTAACGATGTTTTGGGATTCCGATATGCCAAGTGGCAGTTTGTGGGGCTGGCAGTTCTTTAAACTATTTTAATTTAAAAGGAAGCGGCCAATTAAATTTTTGTTTTACATATTGTGGACTTTTGATCGAAGAATGATTTTATCATAACTTTTCTACAAGGAAAGTTACGATATTATAATGATCCGATAGAAATCATCTGATAATGCATTATTTAAATAACAAAAGGTGTATCAGGTTTTTCATTAATCATTAGAAAAGTTACGATATTATAATGATCCGATAGAAATCATCTGATAATGCATTATTTAAATAACAAAAGGCATATCAGGTTTTTCATTAATCATAACATTTGTAAGTTTGAACCTTTGATATTTGGGTTTCGATAATACAAATTTTCACGTGATAGGGTTTGTTTATTACAAATTCAAAATTGCCTTATCTTTATTAAAAACTAAGTATTTTTATTAAAATTAAAGAAGGGTCCCCATGATTTATTATATAACTAAAATTAAATTAAATGGGGGTTGTTGAGTACTACAACAGAACCCTGAGTAGACAATGTTGGAAAATCAAGTGAAACAAAAATGATGATTGATTGTCCTACTTGATAATTATTTGTGAATGTTAATCTTCTTCTTTTACTTATTATTTCCTATTCATCAAGTAATACAATATTTAGTCTTCTACGATCACAAAGAAGCAAGAGAGATAATAGTTTAGGCAACAAGCCAGGGCAAAATCCCACAATGGGAAAAACCCAGCAATCCTCTTCTTATAGAATCAAGTCAAAATGAGATATCCACAACCTAGACCAAGACTTCTCCAAAGATTCCAAGTTAGCCCTCCCAATTCTTCTTCAAAGTCAACATAAGTCAAATATGGTAAGACCTTCTCTAAACTTGGTCAAAATCTCAGAACTTCCTGCCCTACTACAGAGGCTTAATTTCAATCCTATAGTTGTTTCAGAACTCTCACATAATCTCACACGTGTGACAGAGACAAGTAGAAAAACTCGGTTTTGAATTTCTCCCTTTGACTTTCTCTTCTCTTCTAAATTAGACTTCCCTTTTCTTCACTTCTTGATCACAAAACTTGATAATAATTTCATAACTTGATTAGTTCCCAAGAGGTTGAAGTTACTCCTTTACATAGCTATCTACGATGGTGAAAAATTGCCACACATGCCAACTTGACAGGGAGGGCCGACTTGGACCTTAGATTGATTCCTTATGACTAAAATAAAAATCTCTTTTTCTCCTTCTTTCAAATGTCAAATATGACATGACTCAAATGCAAAATCATTTATCTTTTTGACTTATTGAGCATGAAGAACATGCTTGATAAAAAATAAAATAATAATAATAAATACATTAATAATTATTTTTCATTATGAAGACCGACAATAGTTACATTTTCAACAAATAGTTAAATGAACAATCATTTGGTTATCTCTCTAATCAATTGGGAATGTAATTAAAAGACATGTCAATTATAATGAATATGCCATGAAGTTGGGGGAACAAATTACAACCCTTTGAAAATTAAATTAAAATTTGATTAAGGAGACTTTCGGCTAAAGAAAAAAAACACAAGTTTTGAAAAGATAATGGAAATATACAAGGAACAATGTGAAAAGATAAAAAATAATAATGAATAATTTATTAGTAAGGTGGAAAACTTATAAAATGATTTAGCAACGAACAACGGTATGATTGAAAATTTGAAAGGTGAAGAATTGAAAAAAAGAAATTGAAAGTGTTGATGTATAAACAATGGAAGACATTCTAGATGAAATAAAGTTAAATCACAGTGAAAATAAACTTAGTGTTTTTGAAGCCCGTGGGGTAGCTCAAATGGAGATCGCTGTGTTATCAAACATATGTAAACCATGAAATTCAAGGTTCAAATCCCCTGTTGGTTAAGCCAAAAAAAAAAAAAAAATTGTGGTTTTTAGATACATATTAAGGATATTGGTTTCAAGCTAAGATGGAATATAAAGGAAAAGACATTGGAAAATTTGAACAAGGAATTGTAAAAGAAATTGAAGTGAGATTAGATTGAAATACATATCTTTGGATACAGTGTTCTTAATAAATACAAGGTTGAGAATGATCTGAATGCTAAATGTTCTTAATGAATACAAGGTTGAGAATGATCTGAATGCTAATGTTTTACTGGTGGTTCTTCTAATGATGGTCATGCAAGTTGAGGTGTTAAACATGGAAAAAAGAAAGGTCAAATATAGGGTACATTTTTTAAGCAAAAACATAGGACTTGAATAAGAGATATGGGCATATTTTATGGCATGGAATTGAATGGAAATAAAATTCATAAATTCTATGGCTTGATAGTTGTCACATAATTACAAAAATGGATTGATGAATCAAACAAAACACATTGTTGCGCTTGTTATTTTGTGTATTTATGGTAAAGGAAAAAATATCTATGCATGACTTGCTAAAGAAGTTTGTTTATGTGAGCATTACAACGTGTTGGTTTAGGGTTGAATATGGTTTATGATTGCTAATGTCTACTAGAAGATATGTGTGATTAATCAATGGTTTCCTCTATAAGTGAGGGTTTACTTGGCTAAAATGATGCTTTTGGTGTTAGTAATGCCCATTTTCGCCTATTACATTGAAAGGAAAGAAACATGTGATGATGCTTTGTGACACATGTTATGAAGGTTCAAAAAAGGTTGCGTTGAAGACTGATTAGGATAAGATCTACAACTAAAAAAGGGTGGTGGGTGTATAGATTGTGTATCTTAATATGTTGCAAATGAGTATATAATTAACCATAAGGCATAAGACGGTAGGCATGACTCAAATTGTGTCAAACATAACACTGTATTGCGATAAATTTTCATTAATGAGGATCGTCAATAATTTTGACAATGTCACTTCTAACAAAGTTTAGTGGTGGTGTTAAAGACTAATGTTTCCATTAGAGGATATAAAGTTTTTTTTTTATAGGAAAGACCCAATGACTAAGCAAGAGAAAATACGTCATGTATTGACCACGAATGAAGTGAAAACTCCATGGGGCCACTCACTCCTTGAGCCTAATCAATACAGGCTAGAACATGCCTTTAGAGACTTGAATTTGGGTGGATGAGATGACAAGCCACAATGCAAACTACTCAAGCTAAGAACCATTAGCCATTAGAGGATATAAAGTTAAAAACCAAAATACTCTTACTGCGTATGCCTGCAAGTTTATGGCACATAATTATGTTGAGATTACAACAAGGGTAGGAAAAATTCATACTTGGAAGACTCCCACTATGCTACTCTGGTCAAATGCAAAAGAAAACAATGGTGTCACGCAGAATCACGATATATTTATACACACACAAATTTTCTCTGTAATTTGTTGTTCACACTCAAAATTATGTTATCTTGTGCACCCTCTACTTATTATTAATTTCAAAACATGAATAAATACAAAAATGGGAATCCTTCTAGATCCATGATTAGTGGATTAGATGGCCCAATTTTAGCTTCAAACAACCTCCCAAGCCTCATAGAATAACAATTTTCTAGTATTAAAAGGGCTTGCATGGCATTTAACAATACTAATCCTAATATAGCTAACAAATCCCACACTTTGAGAATCCTAACCAACTATAGTAAAAGTTTAGACCTTCTCGGTCATTTGAGTTTAACTGACGCCCCTGCATCATACTCCCAAGGAAAAATTTATTCATGATCTCCTAATCATGAGTCTTTTGTTTTTCAAGTCCTTTTGGATCCCAAATTTTATGTTTTAGCTTTCCACTTGCCATATTATCATGTCATTGCTCTGTAGTTTCCTACAACCATCTAGGATCCCAAACTTGATTTTGTCTTTGTGTAGTATCTTTGCTCCAACTTTCATTTTTAATCATATACCTCTAGCTACTGTGATTATTGTTTCTCATCCACTTGGAAGTGCTTGCATTTGATTTTGTTCTTCTCACTTTTGCTTGTTGTTGATTGTTTCCTCTTTGAAAAAACATTTGTAATTTCCACCAATTATCTCTTAAGGTTCCAAAATATTTAAAACCCTACTTTATGCATTCTATGGTAGTTTCTATGTCTTGTGCTCCTATCATTATTGTCACCTATTTCTAGCTCCAAAATGCTTCCTCAACTCCAACAATCCACAAATCTTGGATTTTTTGACTTGTAAAGGTTACAATACATGTTTCTTCTATTGCCTCTATTGTCCATTTGTTCACTGTTCCAAGTGAAATCCTCTTATTTTTGGAGACAATTATCCCCTCACTTGGTATAAAAATATAAAGCCAACTATTTATATATTGACCTATTGTTGTAAGAATTTGCTCCTAAACTCTTGAAACTTTCCAATGGTTTATTACATTTAGGCCATATCCAATTTCACTTTCCCAATAAATTCTTTTTTATTCAATTCCTCTTAAACTTAACAAGAAGATTTGTTTACATGCCACAACTTTGTGTTTCTAGTAATCCTTCTCTGCCTCAACAATACCCTATGTAAGAGTTGTAGAAACTCTTACTCTTTCATTCCAAGCCTCATTTTCTTGGTTCAACAAGAGTAATTGGTTACTTCAATTTCCAATACTTCTATGTTTATCTCCATCTACAAAAGTAAACATTTCTTCGAAAATAGTTTGCAAAATACATTTAACATTTAAATGTTTAAAATTCAAAATCAAATTGTACTTTGCATCCATCTCATCCTTAATTCTTCTCAAAATGTCACTTTGATGTTCATGCAACTGATATGCACATGACACAAAAAGTTTGTCATGTTCTTTCACTATTATATTTTCCTCTATACTTGCATTGGTACGCTTATACATTAGCCATCTTAAAACTCTGCAATTTGAATAGGTTTCAAGCCAAATGAATTTCCTCGTATCTCTACTTCTTTCATATTCCTTCTAGTCATCTCTAATCTTTCTTTCTTGTTCCTGTGTCATCTTCATTCTACCTCTTTGATGCATGTTATTTGGTAAAACATTCTACTTTTCATCAAACCAAAAATTACACTGGTTGTTCCATACAACCTCTTTGTCATATCTCTTATCACCTTGAAGCATTCCCTTCCATCCAATTGTCAAATTCCCAATAATGTGATATGTAAGAGCTGTAAAAGTTCTCTTCCATTTGTTGATTTCTAAAATGTCAGGTTTCTTAAAAACTTCGTCATAAGAGTCTACCTATAAGCTCACTTAATTCAAAGAAATATCTCATTCTATGTTTGCTAGATCTTTGTACTGATTTAATGTTTCCTCAACTAGTTCTAAAATTTAGATATCAATTTTGTTTTCTTGTAGAGGATTCTTTCCTAGAACCCTATTATTATCCTTAAAAAAAATTCCTCATTCTTTTACCATCAACATATACTTATTTAACAAAATGGAATTTTCCAAAGGTAACATTATTAGCTTGATATTTTTAGGTTCATCTTTAGGTTGTAGCAATAAAACTCCCAAAAACTCCTGTTTTTCACTAAAATTTTCGGACACTGCCCCTGAGTATTGATTTTCATCTCTAGTCTTCATTTTCTCAATTGCAAATGCATCTCGATCTTCTTTTTGACTATATAATTCCCTATCTCATCATATGCATAGGCTCCTTCTTCATCTTCTATAATTTTCTGGCTATGCTTGACATCATCTTGTTGCTCTGTGTAAATATTCTCATTGCTTTCCAAAGCAATGCATCAATGTATTATATCTTCTTCATAACTACCTTCATAAGCTAGTCTTCTTTCCTTCTTGATCACATGAAATTATAATGCCTCCTCCTGTATGATAGGTTCTTGATTGTCTTATTATCCTTGATCCTTCATAGCCTCCTTTCAACTCACTGAATTACCTTTAGCTGATTTGTTTTGAGCAACTCCTCCATTATCTTGACATTGATCCAATTCACCAATCTTCAAAACATAGAGTTTATTCTCTTTCCTCCATCTCCATTTGCTTTCAACATTTAATATAATTCCTTTAAAAATAATTTAGTTGACATTTAGTAAGAGAAGATATAACCAAATAAATATACCTTTGAGTTTACTCTTCTTTTCATGAACTTCTAGAGTTCCACCTTGAACTCCTTCATGAATTACTTCAATGATGTATTAATGAACCAACGCTAAATTTCCTTTTCTTGTGGCAATTATTTGAGACCATCCATCTTCAAAATCTACTAACCCTTGTTTCTTTCCATAAGCGAAATATTTCCTTTGTGGAATTTTAGTTTATTCCACCATCTCTAATATTTGTTCAGCCCCATTGTCTCTGGTACATGTAAATACACACTCACACAAATAATTAAATTAGAAAAAACATGATTACTTTCAATCTTTGAAGATGCCTCTATCATCCTTCCCTTGTATTGATCTGACCAAATCATCATCCTATCATCATCATCTTTCTCCTTTCCAAGGATTGGTCCTTTCTCTAGTTCACAAATGTATTCTCTCATCTCGTACTCAGCTGCCTTGAGTGCTTCCTCAGTCTCCATTCTCTACATTAAATTCTCAGTAAATAATTCGTTGATAGGCCACTTGACCCTTTTTTCTACATACAATCCTTGTCTTAATTATTATATCATTTTCTTTTGTATTAGATTTTTAATGTTGTGAAGTTCTACTGTCACTTAACCATCTCTTTGTCAAACTCTTCATCACTCATTCTCTCTTTTTTTACCAACTATTTTGGAATCCTCTTTCTTCTTGTTGTGGCGTCATTATGGATATTTCCTTTGACCATATTTATTCATCTTCATCTTCTCTTTTGTGAGATCCTTCATGCCCATTGTGAGCTACAACCAAGCCTTCTCTCTGCAGTCAATCTTCAACATTGCTACACAATACCTCATCAAGCATTCCTCCTAAGATTGAGCTTTTGGTTGGTTAAGGCTTTGAACTTTAACTTGTAGTTGATGTAATTGGACTATATATCTCTCTATTGAACATCTGATGACAATATAATAGAAGAAGAATTTAGAAATGTTTTTCCCCTTTCTAGGGTTTTTCCCTAGACTTTGACCAAATCTCTATGTCTCTATTGTTCTTAGTTGTCTTCTATTGTGCATATGGTTTTATGTTCTATTTACAATTGCTTAATGTTTTTGAAAGATTGAAGATAATTGGATAAAGTGATTGCTATTGAAAGAAGAAATTATTATCAATGATTGTTGTAGCATAGAACATTTGAAAATTAACATGGTATCAGAGTTGAGTTGAAGATAAGCCTACGGAGACAAGAGAAATCATCCTTTCAATATATCTTATACGCTGTTGAAGATTACTTGATTTGGTCAAGATGTCTAACTCATACTTCAATATTGAGGAAAAGTTGAATGACTCATCTAACTATGTTATTTGGAGAACTAGGTTGGATGTGACTTTGGATGAGAATAATGTTTTGGAATATGTTCAAAGCAAGGTACCCGAGCCTCCAAAGAATGCCTGTTCTGCCATCAAATCCAAGTACAAGAAAGGTGAGGTCAAACCTAATAAAATCATTATTGATTCTTTGAGAGACCCTTTGATTGTTTATACTTCTAAGTTGAATAAGTCCAAGGAAATGCAAGATAAGCTAGTTGGGATGTATAAAGTCAACAACTTGAATCATATTATATCCCTAAATAATCAACTGAAGGACATCAAAATGAACATGGGAGAGACCGTGCAACCATATTTCATGAGGATATCCCAACTCAAGGATCAACTTATGTCTACTGGAGAAATTACATCTAATAAAGAGATGTTACTAATTGCATTTGGAGATCTTCCTCCAATTTGGGAGACATTTATTACCACCATTAGCAACAATGACATGTTTCCTTCATTTGATGAGTTATTGGGAAAGTTCACTCAAGAAGAAACAAGGATGATTTCGAAAGGGAGAATTCAAAAGCATGAAGAAGGAGATCCCTCTACCTTTGTTTCCAAAGCCCAACAGAAGAAAGGAAAATGAGGACCATCAAAATCAAGAAAGCAAGGTCAAGGATTCAAGAACAAAAATAGAGGATTTAAGAAGGACACATCCAACATTGAGTGCTACAATTGTCATAATTATGGTTGCTATGCTCGAGACTATCCTGTAGAAATAAGGAACAAGCGATGAGGAAAGAGAGGAGACCCTCCTACTTGAGAAGAGACACATTGTCCTCCAAAGAGATCAAGGAATCCTAGGTATGATAACAATGAAACTACTACTCAATCTGAATATTTTCTTATTTTTTGCCTTTCTAGTTCCTCTCCTATGGATTTGTTTGATAGCTAGTTGGTAGATAGTGGGGCTTCCCAAATACCGAAAAATGGAATTATTCTTCCTCCTTTTAGATGCATGTCTATGAAAAAATTGTGAATTCTTATCTCCCACAACCACCCATGTATCCCTACTCTTCAATCTCCACTCCTATAAAAAATGGATCATCCATTTTCTAGCTTCCAAATATAGAATTTTCTTTTTGATAGAATCAGAGAAGTACAAGGTGTCATAGGGACCATTTAGAAGACACAAAGAATCTTCTTTATCCATCGTCTCTTGCATATTATCAACATTTTTTCTTCTTCTCCCATTTATAAACCTCCTGCTTCTATTACCTTAATTTGAAATATATAGAGTCCATGCGGTTCCAAACCAAGAAAAGCGGTCAAGTAATAAATACATCTCCCTAGTGGTTGAGCAATAAATACCTCTCCCTAGTGGTCTAATAATAATACCTCTCCCTAGCATTTGAGAAATAAATACCTCACCCTAGCGATTGAGCAAAAAATACCTCTCCTTAGAGGTTGAGCAATAAATATGCCTCAAAGAGTGTGTTCTTTCTAAGGTGTTGTGCCGTCTCCTTATCATATCCTTATCACACGAACTAGGGTAGTTGTTATTGGATGAGTTAGCATGGTACAAAACTAAGACAAATATCTCCAGAAAAGTCTTTGGGGGTAATTAGTAAAGGGGGTCCATGGTCTATTCCAACATTTAGGCACAATTTATTCGAACTCTTTGTGCTTCAACCATGAGTGGTTAAATTTAAAAGGAAGGGCATGTCGATTCGATTCCCCCTCCCATGACAAAAGAATCAATGTGGTAAAGAAAACGGGAGGGAAGGACCTATGAATTCAATTCCTTCAATGTACTAGCGAGTGCCACATTTACAAATAACCTATCAAGTCTTTTGGAGATGCCTTCTAATATGGATTTACATCAGAACACAACAAATTACAAAGATAACCATAAACACAAAGATGCAGTGGAAACAATACTTCATTTCATTAATGTAAAATACTGAAATATACTTACAAAAAGAAATAGAAATAAGCCAGCTAGGGCGATGGTATCTTATCTCTGAGAAGAGATGTGGCGGCTACATGCCTCTGAAATGTGTTAAAATGAGGCTCAAAGACCTATTTATTGTTGAGAAACAATGGAAAACCATAAACATCCAAAAACCTAACCCTAGAAGATGAAACGCCAAGTTGTGGGCCCCGTTTGGGTAAATTGGTACATCAACTTCCCGGGGTCGTAACTTTGGCATACGATCTCCGTTTGACGCGCACAATATCTCGTTAGAAAGATCTATCTGAGAACTACAACTTTTGGAAGAGCAACATCAGTCCATGGACCCATGTTGCTCCTAGTTTTCCCAAAAAACGTCTTTTAGGGCCTCAAAAAGGCTCCAGAAGTTCAGGACTCGACAAACTGCTAAAAATAGTAAACTGTGCTACAATTAAGGAAACTGAAAAGCTAAAAGAAACAATGGTGGGGGTCCAAGTGGACTTTGTGGGTTGACACCAATATCCACTTGGATCATTCCTCCCCCCTTAGAAAGTAATGGTCCCCATTGTGTTGCGTTCCTCCATGAGATGAGGAAACTTCTTCTGAACTTGGTCCCTGGTGAGCCACTTGCCCTACTGAAGAAGTTGGCCTGCTTTGACAACTCGATGCAGCTAGATATTCTGCTGGTGAGTGTGCTTGATCTGTGTGTCCATGTTTTGATCAGTTGCAGCTTGTTCCATGCAATCTAGATTTAACTCTGTGGGTGTGAGTTGTTTTACAATGTCGTATGTATCTAGTAATGGTGGACAGTATGGTCGAAGGCAATCCACATTGAACACTGGGTGCATGCCAAGGAATTGGGGAATGTTGACCTCAAATGAATTATCTCCCACAACCTTGGTAATGACGTAAGGACCATATCAGAGTGGCCTGAGTTTCTGATAGGCTCTGGTAAGGCGTTCCTTTTGCAAATGCAACCAGACATTGTCGCCCACCTGAAACTTGTGTGGCACCCGATGTTGATCATGTCGCTGCTTATACTTGGCATTTGATTTCTCCAGAATGTCATGGACCTGCTGGCGAATATGTTGGATGTGCTCAATGAAGCTATTTGCCTTATCTATTTCGGAATGGACATGAGCCAAATATGTGTGAGTAGTTGCAAATGGCATGGCCACATCAATGGGACATAGTGGCTGGAATCCCAAGCCCACCTGAAAAGGGTTGTGGCCAGTCGAGCTATGGAGAGCCTGGTTGTAGCTGTGCTGAACATAGGGGAGGCTCTCGTCCCATGTGTGTGGATGCTTTAAGGTGTACATGCACAGAATGTGTATGATCATCCTGTTGACAACCTCTATCTTGCCATCAGTTTGAGGGTGGAAGGTTGTGGACTTAGTGAGCTTGGTGTCTAGCATCAATCAGAGGCTAGACCAAAATGTACTGAGGAACCTACTATCCCGATCTGAGATGATAGACTGTGGGATCGCAAAGTGTACCCACACTCGCTCAAAGAAGAGTTTAGTAGTGGCTTCTACTGTGATATTCTTCTTGCATGTCGCCATAATGGCCATCTTCGAGAACCTATCGATGACCACAAAAACACAGTCGTTTCCATGCTTAGTGGAAGGAAGGCCTGACATGTAATCCATGGAGATGGATTCCCAAGGTCAACTCGAGGTAGGCAGTGGGGTATAGAGGCCTTGCTTCTTGATGGTTGGTTTGGCAATGGCGTAGGCAGTGCATGATCTAATGTACTTCTTGACATCCTGTTGAAGATTCGGCCAATAAAAATACTTCTACAGTACTGCCACCATTTTCTCGACCTCGAAATGCTCAGCAGCTCGACTATAGTGTGATTCCCAAATCATCTTGGCATGCTCGCTTGAAGGAACACAAAGGTGACCCAGGTGGCATAATAGGGCATCCTGGAGGTGAAAATCTGGAACATGCTGACTCTCCAAGAGTGTCTAGTATGTGTGGCCGAATTCTGGGTCACTTTTGTAGAGAAGTGGCCAATCAGAAGTCTCGTGCCCACAAGAGTTGAGCATGATGGTTAATGCCATGATTGGTGGTCGACTGAGGCAATATACAACATTATTGGTGCTGCCCTTCTTATACTTGATATTCAAATGGAACTGTTGTAGGTATGTGGACCACTTCTGATGGCGATCATTTTGCAATTTCCCTTAGGTCTGTATGAACTGCAGGGGTCGGTGGTCTGTGTGGATGACTGTTTCCTTCCCCAAAATGTAATGCTTCCATTATTATAAGGCCTGCACAATGGAATACATCTCTTTCTCATAAGTGGGATACTTTCGTACTGTGTCTGAAAGTGTCTCACCGTGGTATGCCAATGGATGCCCGTGTTGAGTAAGGACTACCCGAATAGCATAGTCAGAGGCATTTGTCTCGACCCCAAATGGTTGCTGCAAGTCTGGTAATGCGAGCATTGGTGCCGAGTAGAGGTGAGCTTTCAACTCTGTGAATGCCTTTTGTTGAGATTCAGACCAAAAGAATTTTTCTTTCGCTCCTCCCTCGGTGACTTGACTTAAGGGCCAAGTGATATGAGAAAATCCCAACATGAACCTGCAATAGAAGTTGGAAAGACCTAGAAAGCTGCAGAGCTCTGTCAGAGTGGTTGGAGATGGCCAATCCCGAATGACTTGGATCTTGGCTCAATCCACATGCACCCCATGTTCATCAATAATGTATCCCAGATACTGAACCTAGGTCATGCCAAAAGTGCATTTCTCCAAATTGGCACATAACTTGTGTTGCCGCAATGTTTGGAAAACCTGTCAGATGTGGTGGAGGTGCTCTTCCCAACTCTGGTTGAAGATCATGATGTCATCCAAGTATACCACTACAAATGAGTTGGTGAATGGCCGCAAGATGTCATCCATTAGCCTCATGAAGGTTGCAGGAGCATTCGTCAATCCGAAAGGCATAACCAACCTTTCAAAAAGGCCCTCCTTGGTTTTGAAGTTAGTCTTCCACGCATCGGAGGGTTCGATTGGTACCTAGTGATATCCTGACTTAAAATCGATCTTGCTAAAATATTTTCCCCCTTCAGTTCGTCCAGGAGGTCATCAATACGTGGGATCGAGTACCTATTATGGACAGTGATCTTGTTCAGCACCTGATAGTCAATACAGAGTCTCCAAGTCCCATCCTTCTTCTATATCGACATGATTGGGCTCCCACAGGACGATGAACTCGAACGGATGTGACCTTTTTGCAACATCTCTTGAATTTACCTCTTGATTTCATTGTTCTCCATAATAGAGCGTCGATAGATTGGCCCATTGGGCAGCGGTGCACCTGGGGTCAGATCGATGGAGTGCTTGACCTGACAGTGCAGAGGAATCCCTACGGGGGAGGTGAAGATGTCCTCGTACTCCTTCACGACCTTGTCCATCTGTAGTTGTCATGCGGAGGGGCCCTGTCTAGAGGTCGTGGCCACCATCTTCTTCTTTCCTTCAGGGCATATCATCAGGAAAAAAAAATTCCCGGTTTTGGAAATGAGCTTACTACATTGTTTTGCAGTAACCAAAGAGATGGTTGTAGGCAATGCTACCTCCAGTATCTTGTACAATTTATTTCCCAAAGTAACAATAGCATCACGGGGCCTTGATTCATACACAACATGTCACTTCCACAAGTATGGTTGTCTTAATAAGACATCACAAACTTCAAGGGAGCAATGTCACACAATACCTCACCCATGAAGGGCTTGATGTTGTATGGAAGGCGACACTGCTGGCTCATGCGAAGATCTCGTCCTTGGTGAAGCCACCAGATGGTGTACAGTTGTGGATGTGTTGTGGTTGGTAAGCCTAGCCACTTCACGACCTCTGCCGAAATGAGGTTATTCTGGCTCCTGGTGTCGACAATGAACTGTAGCGGGGAGCCCTTTACCCACATCTAGGAGTGGAAGAGACACTCCTCCTCCTCTGGATCTTCAGGTTCCTCCTTTTGGATCTTCGTGGTGGCAATGATGGTGTTAGGCTCCGCATCGATAATATTCTTCCCTTTGTCATTCCCCTTGTCGGGTTCTGACTCAAAGTCAAAACATGCATATGATTTTGAAACCTTTAGCTCAACCACCAGTGATTGCTTGGCCCGACACTCACTTGTGTTGTGAGTGGAGCTCTTATGGAACTCACACCACTTTCCCGTGTCCTTTTTCGGCTTTGCGATGTTGTTCTTTGCTTGTAGCTTTGGCGGGTTGTCTTAGGCCGCCCTGCCTTGGCTTTGTCCTTTGTTCTGTGGTTTTTGGGCACCTTTCTCTTGCTTCAGATTCGCAGATCCAAAGTCTTGCTTCTTCTGTTTAAACTTTTGCTCGACCTTGACAGCATATCGGTATGCCGTGCCAAGCGAGGAGATGTTCAGGAATTCTATTTCCTCCTAGATGTACTTTTGTAGGAAGTCGCGGTATTTGAGTACCAAATGTTGCTTCAAATCCTTGTTACCCAATTTTGTGCGAAGGTTATGGAAAATATTGGTAAACTCCAGCACGTCTTGGTCCCTTCCCTGCCGCAGCATGGTCCATTTTATGTATTGATCATCATAACTTCCGATAGGGTAAAACTGCTCCTTGATGGCATCCCAGAATGAATTCCAAGTGGGTGTGGCTGAAAATAGTGAGCCTGTACTTTCATCCTTCTACTCTAGTAGGTTTCCCACCAGTCCTTGATGTGGGGGGCTGCATTGAGAAGAGCGAAATAATCTTTTCCATACTGGAAAAATCATGAACAGAAAAATAACCCTCTAACATATTTAACCATTTATTGATGGCATCTGCATCTATCTGACCCTCGAATATGGGGATTTCAAAATTAACTTGTACCTTAAACGGTGTGGCGTTTCCAAGGTAGCTGTTGGAAGCCGATGCGTCGCCCCTGGGTAGCCGCTAAAGGATCTGGGAAAATTTGTCCGTCATCGTGTTCCTTTGTCACTCGAGGGCTTCTTCGAGCAATATTTTTATAGGATCTCCTGCCCCCTCGTCTTTCTTTTCATCCACCATGGGAGGCCATCAGGATTTGCGACGCTGGTCTTGCAAAGGTTCGACGAGTTCAAGCCCTAACTCCTTATATCCCAATCTCGTTGCGGACATGCAAAGAAAAACAAAGAAAAAAGCAGACTGCTCTGATACCACTAATCCAGATTTACACCAGAATGTAACAAATTATAGAGATAACCATAAACACAAAGATGCAGCGGAAATAATACTTCATTTCACTAATGTAAAATACTGAAATATGCTTACAAACAGAAATAGAAATAAACCAGTTAGGGCGATGGTAGCTTATCTCTGAGAAGAGATGTGGAAACTACATGCCTCTTACCTATGTTACAATGAGGCTCAAAGGCCTATTTATTGTTGAGAAACAATGGAAAACCCTAAAAGTACAAAAACCTAACCCTAGAAGATGAAATGCCAAACTGTGGGCCCCGTTTGGGTAAACTAGTACATCAACTTCCTAGGGTCGTAACTTTGGCATACGATCTTCGTTTGACGTGCACAATATCTCGTTAGAAATATCTATCTGAGAACTACAACTTTGGGAAGAGAAACATCGGTCCATGGACCTATGTTGCTCCCAGTTTTCCCAAAAAAAGTCGTGTAGGGCCTCAAAATGGCTCCGGAAGTTCAGGACCCTAAAAACTGCTAAAAATAGTAAACTGTGCTACAATTAAGGAAACTGAAAAGCTGAAAGAAAAAATGGTGGGGGTCCAAGTGGACTTGGTGGGTGGCCACAAATATCCACCTAGATCATTCCTCCCCCCTTAGGAAGTAATGGTCCCCATTGCATTGAGTTCCTCCATGGGATGAGGAAACTTCTGCTAACTTGGTCCTTGGTGAAGGAGTTGCCCTGCTTTGACAACTCGATACAGCTGGATATTTTGCTGGTGAGTGTGGTTGATCTATGTGTCCATGATCTGATCAGTTTCAGCTTGTTCGACGCAATCTGGATTTAACTATGTGGGTGTGAGCTGTTCTGCAATGTCAGATGTGTCTAGTAATGGTGGAAAGTATAGCCGAATGCGGTCCACATTGAACACTAGGTGCAGGTCAAGGAATGGGGGAATGTTGAGCTCAAATGCATTGTCTCGCACAACCATGGTAATGGTGTAAGGACCATATTGGAGTGGCCTGAGTTTCCGATAGGCTCCGGTAAGGCGTTCCTTTTTCAAATGCAACCAGACTTTGTTGCCCACTTGAAGCTTATGTGGCACCCGATGTTGATCATGTCGCTTCTTGTACTTGGCATTTGATTTCTCCATAATGTCATGGACCTGCTAGTGAATATGTTGGATGTGCTCAATGAATTTTTTTTCCTTATCTATTTCGGACTGGACATGAGCCGAATCTACGTGAGTAGCTGCAAATGGCCAACATCAATGAGACATAGTAGCTGGAATCCCAAGCCCACCTGAAAAGGGTTGTGGCCAGTAGAGTTGTGGAGAGCCTGGTTGTAGCTATGCTGAACATAGGGGAGGCTCTCGTCCCATGTGCGTGGATGCTTTGATTTGTACATGTGTAGAGTGTGTATGATCATCCTGTTAACAACCTTTATCTGGTCATCAGTTTGAGGGTGGAAGGTTGTGGACTTAGTGAGCTTGGTGTCTAGCATTGACCAAAGACTAGACCAAAATGTACTGAGGAACCTGCTGTCCTGATTTGAGATCATAGACTGTGGGATCCCAAAGTGTACCCACACTCGCTCAAAGAAGAGTTTAGCAGTGGCTTCTACTGTGATATTCTTCTTACATGCTACCATAATGGCCATCTTCGAGAACTTGTCGACGACCACAAAAACACAGTCATTTCCATGCTTAGTGGAAGGAAGGCCTGACATGTAATCCATGGAGATGGATTCCCAAGGTCGACTTGGGGTAGGCAGCGGGGTATAGAGGCCTTGCTTCTTGATGGTCGGTTTGGTAATGGCGCATGAAATGCATGATTTGATGTACTTCCCAACATCCCTGTTGAAGATTCAGCCAATAAAAATACTTTTGTAGTGCTGCCACCATTTTCTCGACCCCGAAATGTCCAGCAACCCGAGTGTAGTGTGCTTCCCAAATCATCTTGGCACGCTCACTTGAAGGAACACAAAGGTGACCCAGGTGGCATAACAAGGAATCCTGGAGGTGAAAATCTGGAACATGCTGACCCTCCAGGAGTGTTTGGTATGTGTGGCTGAATTTTGGGTCGCTTTTGTAGAGAAGTGGCCAATCAAAAGTCTCGTGCCCACAAGAGTTGAGCACGATGGTCAATGCCATGATCGGTGGTCGACTAAGGCAATCTGAATTTATTGGTGCTACCCTTCTTATACTTGATATTCAAATGGAACTGTTGTAGGTACGTGGAACACTTCTGATGGCGATCATTCTGAAATTTCCCTTGGGTCTATATGAACAGCAGGGATCGGTGGTTTGTGTGGATGATCGTTTCCTACCCCAAAATGTAATGCTTCCATTGTCGACAGGCCTGCACAATGGAATACATATCTTTGTCATAAGTGGGATACTTCTGGGCTGTGTCTGAAAGTGTCACACTATGGTATGCCATTGGATGCTCGTGTTGAGTAAGGACTTCCCCAATAGCATAGTCAGAGGCATGTGTATCGACCTCAAATGGTTGCTACAAGTCTGGTAATGTGAGCACTGGTGCCGAGAAGTGGCGATCTTTCAACTCTGTGAATGCCTTCTATTGAGATTCAGACCAAAAGATTTTTTCTTTCGCTCCTCCCTTGGTGACTTGACTTAAGGGCCAAGTGATATGAGAAAATCCCAACATGAACCTGCGGTAGAAGTTGGTAAGACGTAGAAAGTTACGGAGCTCTGTCAGAGTGGTTGGAGATGGCCAATCCTGAATGACTTGGATCTTGGTTGGAACCACATTTACCCCCTGTTAATCAATAATGTATCCCAGATACTGAACCTGGGTCATGCCAAAAGTGAATTTCTCCAAATTGGCACATAACTTGTGTTGTCGCAGTGTTTGGAGAACCTGTCGTATTTGGTGGAGGTGCTCTTCCCAACTCTAGTTGAATATCAAGATGTCATCCAAGTATACCACTACAAATGAGTTGGTGAATGGCCACAATATGTCATCCATTATCCTCATGAAGGTTGCAGGAGCATTCGTCAATCCAAAAGGCATAACCAACCATTCAAAAAGGCCCTCCTTGGCTTTGAAGTCAGCCTTCTACACATTGGAGGGTTCGATTGATACCTGGTGATATCCTGACTTCAAATCAATCTTGCTGAAATATTTTTCCCCCTTCAGTTGGTCCAGGAGGTAATCAATCCGTGGGAACAGGTACCTATTACGAATAGTGATCTTGTTCAGTGCCTGATAGTGAATACAAAGTCTCCAAGTCCCATCCTTCTTCTGTACCAACACGATCGGGCTCCCACAGGGTGATGAACTCGGATGGATGTGACCTTTCTACAGCAGCTCCTGAATCTGCCTCTTGATTTCATCGTTCTCCAGAACAGAGCGTCGATAGATTGGCCCATTGGGCAACGGCACACCTGGGGTCAGATCGATGGAGTGCTTGACCTGATAGTGCAGAGGAACCCCTGCGGGGGAGGTGAAGATGTCCTCGTACTCCTTCATTACCTTATCCATCTGTAGTTGTCGTGCGGAGGGGCCCTGTCTGGAGGTCGTGGTCACCGTCTTCTTCTTTCCTTGAGGGTGTATCATCAAGAAAACAAATTTCCCAGTTTTGGAAATGAGCTTACTGCATTGTTTTGCAGTAACCAAAGAGATGGATGTAGGCGGTGCTACCTCTGGTATCCTGTACATCTTATTTCCCAAAAGTAACAATAACAACATGGGGCCTTGATTCATACACATCATGTTGCTTCTACAAGTATGGTTTTCCTAATAATACATCACAAAATTCAAGGGGAGCAATGTCACACAATACCTCATCCATGAAGGGCTTAATGTTGTATGGAAGGCAACATTGTTGGCTCGCGTAAATATCCTGTCCTTGGTGAAGACACCCAATGGTGTATGGTTGTGGATGCGATGTGGTCAGTAAGCCCAACTGCTTCACGACCTCTACCCAAATGAGGTTCTTTTGGCCCCTACTTTCGATAATGAACTGTAGTAGGGAGTCCTTTACTCACATCTAGGAGTGGAAGAGACGCTCCTCCTCCTCTGGATCTTCGAGTTCCTCCTTCTAGTTCTTCATGGTGGCAATGGTGATGTTGGGCTCCACATCGATAATCTACTTCCCTTTGTCATTCCCCTTGTTGGGTTCTGACTCAAAGTTGGAACATGCATCTGATTTTGAAACCTTTAGCTCAGCCACCAGTGACTACTTGGCCCGACACTCACTTGTGTTGTGAGTGGAGCTCTTATGGAACTCACACCACTTTCCCGTGTCCTTTTTTGACTTCACAGCGTTGTTCTTTGCTTATAGCTTTGGCGGGTTGTCTTGGGCTGCCCCGCCTTGGCTTTATCCTTTGTTTTATGGTTTGGGGGCACCTTTCCCTTACTTTAGATTCGCATATCCAAAGTCTCGCTTCTTCTATTTAAACTTTTGCTCGACCTTGACGGCATATCGATATGCCGTGCCGAGCGAGGAGATGTTCAGGAATTATATTTCTTCCTAGATGTACTTGTGTAGGCAGCCGCGGTATTTGAGTACCAAATGCTGCTCTGAATCCTTGATACCCAACTTTGTGTGAAGGGTATGGAAAATATTGGTAAACTCCAGCACGTTTTGGTCCCTTCCCTACCACAGCATGGTCCATTTTATGTATTGATCCTCATAACTTCCGACAAGGTAGTACTACTCCTTGATTGCATCTCGGAATGAATTCCAAGTGGGTGCGGCTGAAAATAGTGAGCCTGTACTTTCACCCTTCTGCTCACAGTAGGTTTCCCACCAGTCCTTGACATGGGGGGCTACTTTGAGAAGAGCGAAAATAATCTTTTCCCAAATGGAAAAATCATGAACAAAAAAATACCCCTCTAACAGATTTAACCATTTATCGATGACATCTACGTCTATTTGACCCTCGAATATGGGGATCTCAAAATTAACTTGTACCTTAAATGATGTGGCATTTCCAGAGTAGTTTTTGGAAGATGATGTGTCGCCCCTGGGTAGCCACTGAAGGATCTGGGAAAAATTGTCCATCATCACGTTCCTTTGTTGCTCGAGGGCTTCTTCGAGCAAGATTTTGATAGGATCTCCTACCCCCTCATCTTTCTGTTCATCTGCCATGGGAGGTCGTCGAGATTTGTGAGGTTGGTCTTGCAAAGGTTCGACCAGTTCAAGCCCTAACTCCTTATATCCCAACCTCGTTGGGGACATGCAAAGAAAAACAGCGAAAAAAGCAGGCCGCTCTGATACCACTGATCCGAATTTACACAGGAACGCAAAAAAATACAGAGATAGCCATAAACACAAAGATGTAGCTAAAATAATACTTCATTTCATTAATGTAAAATATTGAAATATGCTTACAAACAGAAATAGAAATAAATAAGCTAGGGCGATGGTAGCTTATCTTTGAGAAGGGATGTGGCGGCTACATGCCTTTGAATTGTGTTACAATGAGGCTCGAAGGCCTATTTATTGTTGAGAAACAATGGAAAACCCTAAATATCCAAAAACCTAACCGTAGAAGATGAAACACCAAACTGTGGACCTCATTTGGGTAAATTGGTACATCAACTTCCCGGGGTCGTAACTTTGGCATACGATCTTTGTTTGACATGCACAATATCTCGTTAGAAATATCTATCCGAGAACTAAAACTTTGGGAAGAGAAACATCGGTCCATGGACCCATGTTGCTCCCAGTTTTCCCAAAAAGTGTCGTTTAGGGCCTCAAAACGGCTCCAGAAGTTTAGGACCCAAAAAATTGCTAAAAATAGTAAATTGTGCGACAATTAAGGAAACTGAAAAGATGAAAGAAACAATGGTGGGGGTCCAAGTGGACTTGGCGGGTGGCCACCAATATCCACCTGGATCACCTTTAGACCCAAAATGCCCATTCCACCGTGTGGGAACGATATGGCACATAACAATGTCTCTATGTATTGAAAATCCCTTTGAAATAAGTTTCTAGGAGATCCAACATGGATCTATCACCCCATACCTCGTCTAGCCGTAAAGTCATATTCATGTCCCTTGCTAAGATAAGAGAATTCAGATTCAAGAATCCACAATTATCAAGGTGGTCCCAATATGCCTTCCAACTAGAATATGGGGTGTATGATTTGATAATGTGGAGACGTGTATGAGAGCCCTTCACAAAACCAGTCATAATAATACCTGCGAATGAAAGAAACTCATTGAGTTTAATTTCCTGGGGATTCCACGTGACAACAATCCTGCCTGAAAGTCCCAAAGCATTTGAAACACAGACGAACAAACCAAGGTAGATCTTAAGAAGAATCTCCCATGTCTTTTCTTGAGGGATCATTGTCTCCTGGAAGAGAACACCGAAGGGATATGTAGAAAGATAAGCCCAAGGAGGGAGCATGATTTGTGGGTCACTCCCAAGCCCTTGATATTAAGGGATAAAATGATCATGGAGGGATTTTTGAGATGGGTGTCTCCCCTCTAAGGACCCAGAACTGAAAGAATAAATAATTGGAATTACTCCAGAGATATAGTTAGGATTTATATTCAATTGAGACTATCTACACTTTCATGAAGTCATATTGCAATGCCTGTGAACATTAAGTACACGAAGAGACCTTCTTGTATTTGGAACTATTTTTATTTCTAGTAGTTACATTCATACGACGACTTGAGTAGGCCAAAACCTCATTCAAATGGAGGAAATACTTCTTTATCATCAGTGGTTCTATCTCAACTAACTCCAGATGTGATAATTCTCCCAATTCCAAATCATGAGACATTTGTGAGGATTCTCCTCCCACAACTGACCCAAGTTTTGGAGAATAATGTAACAAAACACCAACAGGTGGCGTCCCCGTCCCCCTGTGACAATGATGGAAAGACAACAAAACTTTGAGGGTCAATCCTCCCCTTAGCAGTGTGATGGTTACAAGCAAAAGTTGATGTAATAGGAAACCCCATGTTCCTATAATATTGAACAAAAAATTCACACATAGGTTCATTTGTCACCAATAGTGACATCGATCCCCCATTTTGGTTGTCCCTTCTCTATAGTGGGCCTTTCCTCTTAGTAGCATCATGTGTAAACAATGGAACAGGGGAAGAATTACCGAACCATAGTTATGTCGACCATACTGCTTTTGTGTGTGCAAAGCTAATTGTTCTAGCACTAAAGGTTTCTAATATGCATCTTGAGAGCATGACCGACGAGTAATAGGAAGCCTCAACATATAAGAAGTGAGAAAATGTATTGTCTCATGGAATTCCAAGCACCTAAACAAAAATCCCCAATTTTATATGCTTCGCTTGAAAGAGAATGGACCCCATATGAGGTCCAAATTCTCTAGCAAACCCCATTTTGACTAGAGTGAGGAGCTGTTTGACCTAGAATCCTTCGTTGACCTAGTCCAAAATTCCAATGGAAGGCCCAATAATGTTTCCCACACAATCTTTCTATGGGGGACTTCCTTGAAGGGATTAAATCCTGCTTGCCACCTTTGAAGGGACAAAAACCCCTGACACAACGATGGATCCCGACACCAAAAACTAGTAATTTTTCACCCGATTCCATCCAATGACCTTTAACTCACCAGGAAAAACTTTGCTTGTAAGCATTATGACCAATAATATTTTTTTTTCAACTATTTAACCAATTAACTTACTGATCATACTTAAATTTATTGTATTTTGAATAGGGAACCTTCATATCTTCTTGATCAATAGACTTGTTGCGCCTTCTAAAATGAAGAAATAGAGACTTTTGTGTCTAGAACTTAGCCCTTATTGAGCCTACGCCCATGGATAATAGCCTGAAAAAATGTGATCGATCCATTTTAAAGTGACGAGTAAAAAAATTACTTCAACAAATAAGAACCAGGTGACTTGTCATACCCATACATCCAACTGCTACTTGAGATTTTTTTTGTTAAAGGAAAACAATAAGATAAGGCCATATTTTTTCCATTGTAGGTAAACACATGTTTCCATCATTCATTACATCCACTGAATTTATGTTGTTCTAAAGAGTGTAAAAGGAAAATTGTTTGAGACCTTATAGATCTGTGTATGGGACAATGAGATACTTGGTCTAGCAATTCTAATCCTATATTGTTTCCACTCTATGTTCTTCCACAATGAAATCCAATGAAATATTTGGGTGATCCCTCCAATTTGACTAGAGTGAAGGATTCTCTTCCAAGGGTTTTCATATGAGGAAGCCAATGAAATGGTACTTTCTCCAAAAAATTCTCTCAAAAGACAAAAATGCATAATCTTGGAGTGGAATCAATTTTCCTAGTTAAAATTCCCTTTCCTCCCCCCTCCCTCTTTCCCAGAATTCAAATTAATTTCCCGCTCATTTTGATTTTTAAGTGAATCCTAAGGTTTTGCATTTTTCCTCAACACCACTTTATAATTCCTCTTTAAAAAATTATTTGATGCTACTTTGTAAAATTTGCTTTAGTCCCATCGGAATTAAATGATTACTTTATTCCTTTGTCTTTCCCACCACCTCATACAACCACTAAAAAAATTGGGACATTATAGAATCTTCCACAATTCTGCTACCTATATTGACACAGTCTAGTCCGAAATCCTTCTTCACATTCGTGAGATGGTCCTACTTTCCCTTTGTTCCTAAAATGACTAGTCCTCCTCCCTTGAGTATTTTCATATCCTAACCAAGCTCTATCTCTCACCTCTCTCCCTATCCCCAACTCCTCTCCCCTCCCCACCTCCTCCAAACTTCCTTAAACTTAGCTTTTATGGTGCCTCAAAAGGAAATCGTGGCAATGCTGGATATGGAGGCTTCTTTAGAAATCATTTTGGAAAACATATTCATGTGTTTTCTAGCTCTCTTGGACACACCACCAATAATGCAGTTGAGTTTCAAGCTCTTGAAAAAGGGACTCAGATCACCATCTTACTAAGATTATCTAAGCTCGTAGTTGAAGGTGACTCCAAGTTAGTAATCTCAACTCTTAAGAAAATGACCAATGGGGCCAATATAGAAAATCTCACTACCTATTAGAGACTAGATTCCCTCATATATCGAATAACTCTCCTCCTCAAGCAACTTTCAGTCATTATTGCCTCTCATGTCCATCACCAAAGAAATAAGGTTGTTGACAGTCTAGCCAACAAAGGATGTTCTTGAAAAAAAATTATCTTCTCCTCCTCTTGGGAGGAATTGCCTACTTCCTCCTAGAAGGATGATTGTCAGACACTTTTGAATAAGGACATTAACGTCGCATGTGGGGTGGGGAATGAATATCAATGGTGGGAGGGAGGAGTACCAACACCTCCATTCCACTCAATAGAGTGGGGAGGCATGGCCACTTCCCTCCCACATATGTATATCACACAACATGGATGATCATTCACACATCCAGCCTCATCATGCTCACATTAATGTTCCACATTGGTGTCAGAAGAATAATATCGTAGGCATTAATTACATAATGGAACCCGAGAGTGGGATATAGCTAAGTATCTGAAACTTAAACTTGATAGGGATAAAATTTTATATGTGGTATTGACTATGAGAGAGGGAGGTTTCCTTAGGGAAAATGTTGTTTCTATTTATTTGAGGGGGGAGGACCAGGTCCTCCAAACCTAGCCTCCACTAGTTCTGTTAGTTTCAAGTGAGACTTTGAGTCAAAAGTTGGTGTGGTTATGTTATGGGGACAAGTTGACAACATCCTCAGGTTTTTTAGTCCATCATCTTCAATTAGAACTAGGATTCATGTGTCATCAAACTCTAATAGAAAAAATAACATCTCCTTTCAAGTTTGTATTAGGAAGTTGTTCGTTTATAATTCTTGTGTTCATTTCAAGTTTTCTTCCCCAAAAATTCATTTGTGGTCTACATGCTCAAGATTTATGTCTCATGTTTTTTTAGCTATCTTATAAAGGTGTTTCCTTCACTAGTCCTTTCTCTCCCCTCGTCAATTGGTCGATGCATTACTTGTTGGTTTAGTCACTCTTCCCCCTGGGTATTCTCTGTAACCTTGTTATTTTCTTGCTTTGACGCATGGATATCTGTTCCCTCCACATTGCTTAGATATAGAGCAGAAATTCGAAGAGGCTCCTTGAGCAGGGTGAAGGGTAGCTCCAAAGCTCTCCATTGCACTCACTTTGTTTCTCTCCACTTTCACTTGCATCCCCTTTGAAGTCTAAGAGAAAATCCAAGAAGTAATAGCTCAAGTCTTGGTTGATAGAGATAAATTCATTGATGCCGAAGTTGTGGCTTCTATGGTTGATTGGGTGCTAGATACCAGCCACACTAGGGGTCAACAAAATCAATAATTATACTCCATTGAGTTGTATTGGCATATGATATTTATTTTGGGTAAAGTCCTCCTTGAGAGGAATGAGGAAAAATGAGAGATACTTTTGTAATTAGAAGATCTCCAAGTAGTACACCAGGACATGGTACTCCATATTTCTCACATAGAGGCCATCCTCTCTCGTGAGTAAGAACCAACATCTCTAGGAACTCTAACATATCCAATTGAAGTGTACACATCTTCATATCATGTTCTTGATGGTTAGAAGTTCTTGGATACATGGTTGTCTCACTCTCTATAATGCAACCAACACTTTGAATTATGTTAGTGTTTTTTGGTTTTATATGCAACATTTTAGCTATTTTTGTAACCTGTCTTATAAGCTATAAATGGTTAGAATTCGAAGAAGTATGGAAAAATGGATATGTACTTGTTTAACTTCATCTATTTTTTTACTAAAATCCTCAAATATTGTCATTGGTTTGGTTTCCCCAATGGAAAACAACAATGTTAGAGGGAAGTTTTTTTCTTGTAATTTGTTATTTATGATTAATAGCGGGTTCGTTAACTTACCCAAAGAAAAGAAAAAAATTAGCTAATAAAATATAACAATGAAAATATTTAATATTTTTTCTATTATGTAAAATATTTTTTAAAACATTTTATATTCGTGTGATTAATATCTAATGTTATTTTAAATCTATAATGTTTTTGTAATAATTTTGTAATGAAATATTTATTGTAATAATTTTTAAATAATAAAGATGATATTGATTATCCCTAGATGAGGTCACTCTCAATATTGAAGGGGAGGGTAGGGTTCGTGTTGCCAGCATCCCACTTGGCCAATGGATTGGAGGACGTGGCAAGATGCCCCTAGGAGTGCTAAATTTAGCACATGTATGGCATGACCATATCATTAAAAATGGCACACTATGTTAGACCTGATAATGAGAGGGAGAAGGTGGCATGATAATTGCACAGGTTTCGAGCTGAAGACTTGTGTGACAAAAGGTAATATTAAGGCCTCCTCCATGGAAATTAACCTAAAATTTTTCCCTGTGAATATTTCAAAGGTGAATTGCCATCAAAGTGAACCATGGAAAATAAAGGTGGAGTATGGTGATGGTTTAATGAGGTGGTGCAGTCAGTCAACTAGTGTAGCGGTCATTTTCATCATGTTTTGGCCTTACTATTCAAGCCTTCAATGACGTGTGTAATCACCCCTCCCACATTTACCCAATTTTACTGGCCTACCAAGGTAAATATGAGATAGAGAGCTACTATGACATGACCTAACCTCCTAGATCCAATTAAGGAAGTAGGGCCGACAACTAGAACTTACGAACCACAAGCTGAGGGCCCAAACCCTCAGCTAGATTTCCTTTTGAATGACCTGGGCCCACAATCGCATGCATGACAAGGCCTCCATGTGGTTATAGGTCTTCAACCACATGGATAATCCTATAAGGGTGCAATTATGGCCCAAAACTTCTAGTTCAGAGGGCGCAATCTCGGATTTTGAGCCACCATTTCATTCTAGCCTCCAGACCATTTCCCATAACTCAGTGATACTTTCTAGAATGATAAATAACATCAAGACAAATCCATTCATACACTAGTTGACAAAATACTTGACCTAGCCAGCCCTAACCATGACAGTCATTTTGTTAAACATACGGTGAACAAGTCATATACAAGTCATGAATGCATATCTGAACATAGAGGTATGAAAATTATATGAGAATCACCAAAAATATCTAATTCCCTCTCATAATATCTATAATAACATTTTTTAGCTCATGCATTCATTAACCATTCATCAAATAATCAAAACATATCAAGGGCCATAGGTAGAACCTGTTATGGAACCATGCTCATAACCAACATATAACCAAAATAATAACCATGATAGAACAACTATCAAAGCCACATAATCTCAATTACAAGTACTCATAAAATACAATAGGAAAAGAGCTCTTATTAACATATGCAAAATCCAACCAAGCTACGGACTTCCACATACCACCCGACCATAGATTGAGCTAAACCAAATATTTTTTTCATTTAATCACCCACGTGCCATATTCCAAGCGTGAATATGTGATCTCATGGAATAAACCAAACAAAACCAAACCAGGGCTTCTATAGGCCAAACCACCTAAACCCTCAACCAATGATTCCACCTCACGATCAAACATCACTTACACCAACCAAATCGGTCTCTACCCAAGTTGTCAAGGGCTCCAATAACTAGTAACTCAACCCACAACCTTCCAAGGCTCCAAAGCATTTTCCGAACATGACTCTAGGGACTAGTAACTAAACCCACAAAGGGACCTAAAGTGTTTGTCCTAACCTCGTCTCTAGGACTAGTAACTCAACCCATATTGTTCCAGGGCTTCCAGAGCATTTGTTCCAAACCACAACCATAAGGAATTATGAGCACCAACTAGAAAGCAATCAAATGGAAAAACCCACAACACCATGGTTATCCATGAAATGGAAAGGCAAGGCTAAAACCAATTTGAATTTAGGCAGTCCTCCATGCCAATGGGAGCACATAACCAGATAATCACATGCATATACCATTTATCCATAAACCAAGATGGAAACCACACATGCAACCTATTACCTGCAACATAATCCAGCTGTAGCTGATGATCCACATGTTCCCTTGTGCTTTCCTTATTTCCTCTGGCTTATTTCTCCAAATCCAAAGTATACCCAATTTCTCCGAGAATTCTCCAAGAAAAATCTAAATGTGGAAGAGTATCAGAGAGTGAATGAGAGAGCCAAAGACTGAAATGACAAAAGTTGTGACCTAATCCTCAAAAGGCTTTTTATCATTTAGCCCTCTATCTTCTTCATTTTCCTTCATTTTTCCTTCAATTTCCTCCTCATGCAAATATGTGACCTTTCATCTCCCTTTTCCCCTATTTTCCTTTAGTTCAGAATTAAAATGCCAATTAATGCTACTTTGCCTTTTCCAATGTCTTTGTCAATTTCGATAGCCATTAATTAATTAGAAGTGATCCCCATCAATGATGTTTTTCCCAATATTCAACTTGGAATACATGTCCCATGTCCTTGGTCTTATTTTATTTACATAGGAAATCAACCAAGGATTGTTAAAAACCCCTCCTCCTTGGGGGAACAATGTCCTCTATGTTCAATGACACTTATAAACCAAAAAGACACATGCTACCCATGGAGCTTTATAACATAGCTTGTTGCAACATTTACATCATATCATACTACTGAATACATAACCAACATATCATGAACACCATACCACTTATTAGAGCTTTATAACACAACTCGATGTGGTATTTACATACATATACATATATAGACATAACTAAAACACAACATCAAAACATATATCATAATACACCAACTCAACCAAAAATTAGAGAAGGATACATAGCCCATATTTCATCATCCATCGTCCATGTAGCTTCATCGGTCCAAAAGTGCTTCCACTACACTTTAACTAGTTCGATTACTCGATTCCGAAGAATGAGCATCTTTCGCTGCAAAATTTGTTGAGGTTATGGATGGAATTCACCTTCTACCTCCACCTGAAATTCAAACTGGTCAATCGCATGATCAACATCTTTCACATACTTCTTAAGTAATGAGACATGGAAAAAAATCATGGACTTTCACTATCGGGGGCAATGCAAGTCGGTAGGCCACTGGTCCAATCCCCATAAGGATCTCGAAAGGCCCTTAATATTTAGGTGCTAGCTTGGCACATGATCCAATCCTCAAGGAGCTCTTCTTTGACTTGATGTGAAAGTACACATTCTCTCCAACTTGAAACTCCTTAAATACCCTGTGTTGATATGCATAACTCTTCTGGTTGTCCTATGCTACCTTTAGATTCTTCTTGATAACCTGCATTTCCTATTCCATCTTTGCCAACATATCCAATCCAGTAAATGCCCTGTTCACTGGATCACCCCAACTGATGGGATTATTACAACTCCACCCATAAAGTGCCTCAAATGGACTCATCTTCAAGGACTCTTGATACCCATTGTTGTATACAAACTCTACTAGTGGAAGTTATTCTTCCCACTTCCACTGTTGATGCATAACATACATTCTCAACATGTCCTAAAGAATATTGTTTACCCTCTCTATCTGTCTATCTTTCCATGGATGATAAGTTATACTGAAAGCTAACTTTTTCCCCAAACCTACAAACAAATCCTTCTTAAACCTGGAAGTGAACTTGGCATCTCTATCTTACACAATATTCCTAGGAATACCATGCAATCTCACTATCTCCCTAATGAAGACTTGAACTGCCTCACTAGATGAATTCGTAGACTTCATTGGAATGAAGTGAGATACCTTAGTCAACCTAACAACCACAAACATAATAGAATCATGTTGTCTAGATGTCCTTGGAAAACCTATAATGAATTCCATGGAAATGATCTCCCATTTCCACTATGGAATCAAATTGGCTACAATAAACCACCTGGATGCTTACACTTTGCTTTTACTTGTTGGAAATCCAAACATCTCTCAACATACTCAGCTACCTCTTTCTTCAATTTAGGCCAATGGTAGAACTTCTTAACCACTGCCAATGTCTTCTGATATCCTGGGTGGCCTGCATACAACTTAACATGAAATTACCAGATAAGCTTCTTAAGCTCGATGTTATTTGACACAAAACCCATTCCTAAATCAAATCAAGCCATTTGTCATGAGATGATAACCTACATCCTGTTCACCTATACTCTACTGCTATAACCTATGCTTAAGTTGTTGGTATCTATCACCATGTTGTCTTTCCTACAAAATCCATTCATGTAAGTTCGTCCCATAAGAACTCATAGCTGCAATGTGATTTACCTGCACTTTTCTGCTAAGAGCATCTGAAACCATGTTTTCTTTACCTTCAATGTACTTGATCTCGAAGTCAAACTCATAGAGCGTAGCCAACCACCTATCTTTCCTGACATTCATATTAGGTTGGTCAAGCAAATACCTCAAACCATTGTGTTCACTCATCAAAATGAACCTCCTGCCAAGAAGATAGTGTCTCCACATCTTTAATGCATGAATGCTCACTGCCAACTCAAGATCATGTGTCACATAGTTTTTGTCATGCTCATTCAATTTCCTTGACTCATAACATACTACCTCTCCTTCCTGCATCAGGACTCCACCAAGTCATCTCTTGCAAGCATCTATACATACCACAAACTCTTTGTCTCGATATTTAATGTTTAAAACTAGAGCATTTGTAAGCATCTGCTTCAACTTCTCAAAACTAACTACACATGCCTCTGTCCATTCAAATTTATTTCCTTTTCTCTGCAAAGATGTAATAGAATAGGAAATTCGTGAGAAGTTCCTGATGAACCTCCTGTAATAACCTACTAGTCCCATAAATGATGTGACCTCATCCACATTCCTATGAGTTTCCCACTCCAGATAGCCCTGATCTTTTCTACATCCACTGCTATACCTTCTGTTAGCACCCTGTAATTAACCTCTAGGCTGAAAAAAGGACCACATGGGTAACCACAAACCTATTTTAGGCTAAGGTCCAACCCCCCTAGCCTTGGAGAGATCACTCTCGCTATGTTCTTCTACCACTCAACTAAATGAATATTAGGATCTAGATTTTAGGCTGGTTATGTTAATCAGAGGATGGTTTAAATTTTGATTGTTGATGGTAAGTGTAGAGGGAAGAACTACTTAGAACCAGAGCACATTGATAGATCCAAATGAATAAGGGACATGGTGCACTTGAAACAGGGGCAAGAAAGGCATACCTATTGGCAATCAGTCAAAACTTGTTGTAGTGGATGGATGAGTAAGATGAAGGAGAAGATGACTAACTAAGCATCAAGCCAAGGATGAGTTCAGATTTGTCATAGAGGAAGATGATACACATATGACCAGTTCAATTAATCAGAGCAACACATTGAATATGAAAAACACCTTTTCAAACTTGATCATGAAGAAAGTTTATAGTATGAGATCATATATTTAAGCACAGATATGAAAGAAAATACATATCATACACAAGAGAAACACATACCAATAGATATGACACAAGTATCATTGTTCAAAATGTAACTGCCTTCTTCTATTCATTTGGAGAGAAAATACAAGTTGCAGAAAGATGTATTCTAGCCTCTAACACTCCAACCAGAACCATTTCGCACGTCTTTTCATATTTATATATAATGAGGAATTCAAACTACCACTCTAGGTTGTCAATTTTACTGAATAGAAGCCAAATAGGCTAGATACAATGCAACTGTAGAGAAATAGGAACTACTATATCGAAACCATCACAACTTAGAAACATCACGATTTAAAACTTGAAACAATTTTAGAAACATCATGTTTGGAACTCAAACTAAAATAACTTATCGACACTTATCCAACCAACAAAATCACTTCTATAAGGTCACAAAATGCAAATTTACAAAAATAACCATGACTGATATACTTGCACAACAGAAGTTGAATTTTGATCTTGTAATGAATTTTCCTTCTCCAAAATTATTATGAGTGACAAAACAACCATCTACATTCACCTTGAATTACCTAACATACTTCAAACCTTCCAAAACTTCGAATTTACAAATCGAATTTCAAAATTCTGTCAGCAAGAAATTGTGGAAAATGGGTATCCAAATGACACCTATAATTCCCAAAATGTGACACATGTGATCCAAATGAGAGAGGTTTGTTTTCTTTGTACCATTCTAGACAAAATCATTTTAGTTTTGAAAAATTCACTTCCATATATTATAAAAGTGCACCAAAAAACAATGACTTAAACAGGAGGAAAATATAGAATTTTATTTTTTGAAACATAGGCATCCAAGAGAGTTGAATATCTCCAAAACCATAGCACTTGTGCAGAAACTAAAGGAGGATTTTGTTATTTGGACCGGTGTTGGAAAAAACCTATTTCAATTTGTTTTAATTCATTTACATTTGGTGAGAAAACTCTTTTTAAAATGATAACAAAAACAGTCAGTTTCGCAACAAATTCTTAGCAAGTCCAAGTAGCCCTCCATGCTCTGTATGGTTTCACACCTCCTATGGAAAATTTGATCAAATGGGTAGGCTTAAAATGCATGTGTTATGGTGTATAACTCTTGAAGTAGGCTCTCCAACACTTTTAGACCTTCAATATAGCTGACTCAAACTTGTGAAGTGGATACACATCGCCCTCTTTCACCTGAGCTTCAAACACCTCCCTTTGACTATTTTCAACCTTCTTGGAGCCTCGAACTGCTTCAAATCTTGAATTATTCTTGAGATAAATGAGAAATGAAGATGGTTCTTGAAATTTTTTAGTTTTAAGTCTTTCACATGTCCCTTTCATGCATTAATGGTGAATTTTGAGTGGAGGGAGTGAGGTGACATGGGTAAAATATTTTAATGATGAGAGACATAACAAAATTTAACTAACTGAACCTAAATGACATGACCTCCAAATGTGACTTATGATAAATCCTCATGAAATGACACCTTTTTCCCTCTATGAGTACAAAATGGAAAGACTGAACTCCTTATGAACTTTAGACTTTTATAAATTTAAATTTTGGCTCAAAGACCCCCTTCATGACCCATATATTTACAATCATTTGACTATTTTGACCTCTTTACACAAGGGACTCTTTAGACTATGACACATAGTGATTTCATAGGCTAGACTTTATAAAGTAACCCCCAAAATAAAATAGTAAGATATGCATATTGATTCCTATATTATAGGACCCTAACATTGGCTCCAATGGGTATGGAAGCCTCCCCATGAGGTGCCAAGAACACTGCACTTGGGCAATGGAGTGAAACAAAAAAAGACTAAAACACAACTGATTGACTGATTACAAAGCTAAAAACTTTAAAGGAAATAATAAATTTGACAACACATCACCAAAGCCTTAGGGCCTTCTCCTCGGGCTTCAAACGTTGATGATAGTTATCCACACCTGTTGAAGATATATATACACTCATGTGAAATGATCCTCCAATGTAGCTAATCAAGAAAATGGCTACTTGACATAAGCTAGCATTTGGATTCTCCATGCAAAGAGAAAAAATGGGAAAATGGCGACTCAAAATTTCCACTTAAAATATTTTCATGATCCATAAATTCCACAACATTCTTATGTTCAAAGGACTACAACAAATTGGTAAAAGGGTCTTCAATAATTTGAATCACTACCATGTCTTGAAAGTAAAAAAAAAATACAAACGCGCCCTTCATTTTCCGTCGCTAGTTGTTCTACATTGTCTAATGAAAGATCTTCATGAAAATGGAATAAAACAACTTCTTTATCAGGATTATCATTTGCATAAGGGAAAATAATAGTGTTTTCATGAAAAATATTAGTTGAGGTAGCCACATTATCAACAACAAAAATGTCCACATCCATGGGATCTAAAACAACTTAATCTTCTTCATATTTTTTTGCAATTCTGGGTAGCTATCACCGTGAATGATTTCACTGCCTAAAATCTTTATGCGTGCAATTTCGTGGATCTTCTTTCTGTGATTTTCTTCATGGGTTGTAAATTGAGACGATGAATGGCATGAAGAATACATTGATCTACTATCCTGATCCTTTCTTGGTTATTTGAAAACCGTTGAATATATTCATCAAGCTCAAAAGAATTGAAACATGTTGCACATTATAATTTAGTGGATGAATTATGACTATCTTCATTAGGATTTTGATATACTTTATTTTCAGCCTTTAGAGAAACTATTTCCTCCACCTAAACATTATAACAACTATCCTCTACCATTTCCTCTTGATGTTGAAATTGATTCTCATACTCTTGATCACGAAAATGCAGACAAGACTGCTACAAATTATCATCAAACGCAAAGGATGGAACATGACTGTCACTATCGAGATCCTGCTCGATTTCATTTTCATCCAAGAGAGGCTATCGTTTCTTCTTGGTGATGAAAATGATTGTCATGAAGAGCCTCTAAAATTTCCTCATCCATGAGCTCATTATCTTCATACACGATTTCAAAATTTTCAATGAAACTCTCAAAATGTCCACAACAATTTTGAACCAGCAATAAAGATGGATAAGATTCTTTAAAATTTTCAAAGAATATTGTATGAAAATGCTTTAAAGAACATAAAATAGTAGCTGGTAATTTTTCATACCATAACCTTGTCTTTCCTTCCAGAGTAGCCATGAACATCTTCATGAGACAATCTTCATGCCATTCAAATTTAAGCCTCTGTGAATGCATATGAAAATTGATAAGATGTAACCATTCTCATCTTTGAACTTTGGAAAATATGATTGGAAATCTATACAAGGCATACAATTTGGAAATCTAGGTATATGAAAACGATTCATAGATGCATACCTTGCAACTAAATTCATTTTTGGCCAATAGAGTTGCCAGTAAAACTCTAATTTTTGGATCCTTCTTCCAGTAGAGTCTTTGGATCAAGTTGAAACCTAATTGGAGTTGCCAGGTGAATGGTTCAACCTTCATATTTCTGATTGTTGTTCACAATCAACAATCAAATCTGAAACTTTGATGAACCTTCTCGGGGAAGATGGAACCTTTCGATCCCAAGCAATGATGCCACTATGTTAGCACTCTGTAATTTTCCCTAGGCTGAGGAGAGAAAACTCAAAGGTAACCACAAACATCTTTTAGGCTAAGGTCCACCCCCCTAGCCTTGGATAGGGCTCTCTCACTGTGTTTTCTTTCAGTCAATCTAGAAACTAAAAAAACTCAATCTTAGGCTGGCTATAAGGATCAAAAAGGTGAATTTACGTTGTTGTTTGAAGGTAAGTGAAAGAAAGTAGATCCACCTCAAATCAAACCATTGTTTTATATCCAAGTGAATAAGGGATGTGATGTAGCTTGAACATGTGCAAGATAGGAAGTTTTATTGGTAATCAATCAAAACTAGTTGTAGTGGATGGATAAGTAAGATGAAGGAGAAGATGCCTAACTGAGCATCAAGCCAAGGAAGAGTTCAGATTTGTCGTACAGGAAGATGTTACACATTGACTAGTTCAATTAATCAGAGCAACACGTTGAACTCTGAAAAATCCCTTTTCAAACTTGATCATGAAGAAAGTTTATAGTATGAGATCATATATTTAAGCACAGATCTAAAAGAAAATACATATCATACACAAGATAAACACATACCAATAGATATGACACAAGTATCATTGTTCAGAATGTAACTACTTTCTTCTATTCATCTGGAGAGAAAATAAAAGTTGCAGAAAGATGTAGTCTAGCCTCTAACACTCCAACCAGAACCATTTTTCACATCTTTTCATATTTAAATACAATGAGGAATTTGAATTACCACTCTAGGTGGTCGAATTCACTAGATAGAAGCCAAATAGGCTAGATATAATGCATCTGCATAGAAATAGGAACTATTATATCGAAACTATAACAACTTAGAAACATCATGATTTAAAACTTGAAACAATTTTAGAAACATCATGTTTGGAACTCAAACTAAACTAACTTATTGACACTTATCCAACCAACAAAATCACTTCTAGAAGGTCCCAAAATACAAATTTACAAAAATAACCATGACTAATATACTTGCACAACAGAAGTTGAATTTTGAACTTGTATTGAATTCTCGTACTCCAAAATGATTATGAGTGACCAACCAACCATCTACATTCACCTTTCATTACCCAACATACTTCAAACCTTTCAAAACTTCGAATTTCCAAATCAAATTTCAAAAAATTTCAGAATTTTGTCAGCGAGAAATTATGGAAAATAGGTCTCCAAGTGACACCTGTAATTCCCAAATTTGGACACCTATGCACAAAATGAGAGAGGTTTTCATTATTTGTACCTTTATAGACACAAAAGTATTTTAGTTTTGAAAAAATCACTTCCACATCCTAGAAAAGTGCACCAAAAAACAACGATTAAAACAGGAGGAAAATATAGAATTTTAATTTTTTTTAAATAGGCCTCCAAGAGCATTTCATATCTCCAAAACCATAACACCTGTGAAGTAAATGAAGGAGGATTTTTTTCTTTGGCCCATTCTTGGAAAAAAACTCTTTCAGTTTTTTGAAATTCATTTCCGTTTGTTCATAAAACTGTTTTGAAAATGATAACAAAAATAGTCAATTTCACATCAAATTCTTAGCAAGGCCAAGTTGCCCTCCATGCTCTATATGGTTGCACATCTCCTCTGAAAAAATGGATCAAATGGGTAGGCTTGAAATGTATGTTTGATGGTGAATAACTCTTGAAGTAGGTTCTCCAACCTTTGCAAACCTTCAAGATATGTGACTCCAACTTGTGCAGCGAATTCGCAATGCCCTCTTTCTCCTAAGCTTCAAACACATCCCTTCGACTGTCTACAACCTTATTGGAACCTTGGATTGCTTCGGAGCTCAAATTATTCTTGATATAAATAAGAAATGAGGATGGTTCTTGAAAAATTTGAGTTTTATGCCTTTCACATGTCCCTTGCATGCAATGATGGTGAATTTTGAGTGGAGGGAGTGAGGTGACATGGGTAAAATATTTTAATGATGAGAGGCATAACAAACTTTAACTAACTGAACCTAACTGACATGACCTCCAAATGTGACTTATGATAAGACATCATGAAATGACCCCTTTTTCCCTCTATGAGTACAAAATTAAAAGACTGACATGCTTATGAACTTTAGATTTTTACAAATTTGAATTTTTGCTCAAAGACCCTCTTCATGACCCATATATTTAAAAGCATTTGATTATTTTGACCTCTTTACACAAGGGACTCTTTAGACTATGACACAATGATTTCACAGGATAGACTTTATAAAGTAACCCCCACAATGAAATAGTAAGATAGGCATATTTATTTCTAGATTATAGGACCCTAACATTTTCCTTGGAAACAACATGCCCCAAGTAATGAACTTTTGTTTGAAAGAAACTGTACTTGCTAAGTTTGGCATACAACTCCTTCTCTCTTAGCAATTTCAACATTGCTACTAGATGTTCTACATGCTCTTCCTCATTCTTAGAATATATCAATATATCATCGATGGATATTATCACAAACTTGTACAGATAAGGACACGACACACTATTCATCAAACACATGAAAGTAGCTAGAGCATTAGTCAAACCAAAAGGAACAACAACAAACTCATAATGCCCATGCCTGGTCCGAAAAGAAGTCTTGTAGATGTCCTTTTCTTTGATGCGTACATAATGATATGTTGATTTCTAATCAATCTTCGAGAACAATGCTTCTCCCTTAAACCGATCAAATAAAACATTGATCCTCGATAATGGATACATGTTCTTAATTGTAACCTTATTCAACTGCATGTAATCAATACACAACCTGAGAGTACCATCCTTCATCTTCAAAAACAATATTGGTACACCCAAGGTGACACACTTGAACTAATGTAACCCATCGTCAAGCATTTCCTTCAACTGCAACTTCAATTCCACCAACTCCGGATTGCTCGTCCTGTATGGTGCCTTTGATGTTGGTGTTGCTCATGACATCAACTCAATAGAAAAGTTTAGTTCCCTATGAAGCAGGAACTTTGACGTCCATGCTGGAAACACATCTTGAAATTGTTGTAAAAACATATATCTCTTCAAGACTTTAGCATCCTCAACATCCTTTCCTTTGTCACTGGAAACATGAACTGCAAAAAATACATGCCCTTTCCTACTACTGTGTTTTTCCTGCGTAGATGTAACCATTCTCATTGATGGGGGATTCTTCTTACCATGCTAGATTCTCTTCTCTCCATTATCATCCAATCACTCAATAGCCTTATCATAGCAATACACCTTAGTCTCGTGAATGTATGACCAATCCATACCCAACAACATATTGTATGATCCCAATGGAAGCACATATAGATGCACTGATGTAGACATACCATTCAACTCAAATGCACAAGATCTTACCCAATAATGAACTCTTTACTTAGTTCCTGTAGCCAACTGCACTAACCAAGATTCTGCATGCACTTCTTTTTCAAGAAACACTTATCCACCAAGTCAGGACTGATATAACTATAGTTAGATCCAGGATCAATCAAAATAGAAACAACTTGATCACAAATTTTACCTTCCATCTTGATAATAAATTCCTAATGATCAACCTGCCTATTATCCAATGCTGCTTAAATCAGAGGAATACTTTTCCCAACATCCCCAACTGTTTGTGCCTCCTGAGCATTGTAAATCTGCGATCTTCCACCCTGATGTTGTGGAAAATCTCTCATGCGATGATCCTTGCCAGAAGTCCAACAATGCAATGGATTCTTACCATCACCCTTGTTCTTCTCCTCAGACTGAAATCCCTATCCTCTATTAGTTGCATTGAATTTATTGTAAGGTGGTTCATTCTCCTTGTCATCTATATCCTGAGGTTTTCTCTCTTCTTAGCCTACTTTCCTTTATTCTTCTCATTACCTTTCCAGTATTTCTTAGACTCAATCTTGTGCTTCGATTTCTGTTAAAATTGGAAACTAGGGTCAAAATCCATGTGGGTCATCTTATTTATGGAAGCTGATATTTTTATTGGATCCCTCTCATCAAGAGGTGTAGGATTGATCTAAAGATCATCCAATTCCGATGAGTATTCATGGAGTCATGAATTTATTTGTGTTATAAGACAAATTGTCAAGTTGGCTAGCAACTTGAGTAGGCTCAGAAGTCCAATAGACATGTCTATTCATCATCTACGTTTTAGTATAAATAGAAGACGATTTGAAGTCATTAGGGACACACTCTTCATGTGATCTACTCCTCTCCACGTCTTGGGTTTTTGGTGAAGGAGAGACACACAAGAAGATACGTTGGGGCAAGTAGATGATGCCCTAGCTTATACGCCGTAATGGAGACACCTAGCCGTAGTAAGGGAAGGAATACAACGCAGTCATGAAGACTTATGTACACACAGTCAATGAAGACTCATATACGTTGGTCATGGTGACATCTATCCGTAGGTAAATGGAGACACCTTTCTGCTGTAAATTGAGACATATACACAGGCAAATGGAGACACCTTATATGTAGGCAATGGAGACGTATTAAGGTGTAGTCATCTATGAATTGGACGAAGGTATGAAAATGCAGCCAAGGTATGAAGCTGCAGTCAAGCATAGTGGAGCTGCAGTTAAGGCATAAAGCCGTATAGAGCCATAGTCAAGGCATAAAGCCGTAGAGAGCCATAGTCAAGTGAAGCCACAGTCAAGTGGAGTCACCGTCAAGATCATGGAGCCGTAGTGAGTTTATTTATGGGTTAAGGAACCGCAGAACTAAAGCCTATCCATTCTTGGCATAGGCAATCTTGGTATAACAAGGAGTAGTCTTGATTTCGGTGACAGACCTGTAGCAGACTAGTCATCGGATAATAGAGAAAGACCTATTCTCTCAGATCAATGAATATTATGACAAATGTTATCTCCTCTATATAAACTATAGTCTAGCTATGACTCAATGATGAGATAAGGGTTCAATGCTGAGGTGAAGACAATACCCACACAAGAGTGAAAGAGAAATCACCAAAGACAGTTGGGACAACACAAAAGGATCAGTGGGATCATCATCCATCTTCTCATTCACTAAGGGTGAATTCAAAGCCGAGAATATCATCAAAATGACACAGCGGAATATGGCCTACCTAAAGATCGCGTCATTGGAAGACCGAATCTCAGGGTGGAAGGAAAGGCAAATAACTAGTTCAGCCATTATGTGAAGGAGTGTTCGAATGGAAGGGACACATCACTTGATGATGATAACAATAGGGACATCTTCAATGATCAAAGGAATGACATGTAATACAAGTCATCAAGGAAATGGCCAACTCTTCATAGAAGGCAAGGAACCTTAGGTATGAAGAATAAATGTTGTTTTTGATAAGATAAAGAAGTGTTATCTTGTATTGGCCCTCTCCTTCAGATTCTTTGGGAATCTAGGTTACTGGTTGTAGTTCTTCAAGGCACTTTATCGGATGAAGGGTGCACTCTCTAATTTGGTAGAAATGGAAAAAATCATGGGATTATACTTGGAGCCGATGCCACCTATCCCAGAAAGGGTGCAGGGAATGTTATCCCTCAATTGAATGAGAGTAACTCAATTCATTTACAAAATCTCTTTTATGTACCTGATCTCAAAAATAACCTAGTGTCCATTTCAGTAATGGAAGTCAAAGGTTTCAGGGTGGCACTCATCGATGGAAAGGTACATGTTTGAAAATAGAATTTTCAAAGATGTTTTTGAGTTCAGGATTGTATCAAGTTGCAGGAAGTCCACTGGGGACCATGTCCATTGACACATAACACCAGAGGTCTGTGAGTTAGATGGTGACAGGGAAGCCTGAATTCAAAAAGAGCATGAAAGTACATGTCTGAGATGTACTGAAGGAAAATTCTACAAGGGGACCATTCCCCTCATGTAGCAAGTACACAGGTGTAAAACAACCCAAGGGGTTTGAGATTGATAATCAGGAATCTCGCGGAAGAAATTGCTCTATGGCTTTAAGCAAAACACCCCAGGAATAGTATGAGAGGATCAATAGCTGTCTGATGAAGCTGAGATTCACTAGGAGTGAAACTGATCCAAACCATCCAAAAGTTGTGGATGATAGACCTCTCATACCAGCACCTTATGAGGATGACCTATTTCTGACAGGTGTAGACCCTTTCATTTGCAGAAGTAAGAGGGAGTTGGATTCCTAATGTGGAATGATAAACTGCAAGCCTGTGACTACCTCGAGGATCTTAACTTTCAGAAGTTATACAGTAGTGATGTTGGACTAGATTTTGGAAATGCCTCTGAGTTTCATAAACTCATTTGCGTTGATGTTCTTGGTGAACTTCCATCTGGACATATGTTTTGCAGTTAGCATGATGAGCTCATATTTGGTTGAGTCTCACTGGATTAATGCCAAGAATCCTCTGAGATATCTTCGGGACACAATCTCCCATGGATTGAGATACACTGCCAGAAATATGAAACTGCATAATTATTCGAATGTTGGTTGGGCAGGTAGTGTGGAGGAACACTAGAGCACTTCTCAGTGCTGGTTCTTGTTGGATTCTGGGTTGATATCATGGACAAGTAGGAAACAGAAGTCGAGACCGAATACATAACTATGATTATGATCTCGTATGAAGTTTCTTGGTTGTGGAAACTCTTCAATGAGTACACATGATGAATACCACTGTGATTCTCTGTAACAAGCAGAGGTTGGATTCGATTATTGAGGAATCCCATATTCGATGATTTCTCCCACAGATAGACATCAGATACTACCTTATCTAGGATATGGTAAGTCGATAAGCAAGGAGGCTCCATCGCATTGAGATGATGTACAGGTCGCTACACTTTGTCAAAGCCCTGGGGAAAGATAAAATTTGTGATTTTCCTGAACGAATTGGAGTCGTCAAGAGACCCTTGTAAAAGGGTCCTGCATGTTGCATACATTGAGCTCTGGGAGCTCTGGGGGCTTGTGGTTCTTACTGGAGCAATATACGACCACAGGGTGACTCACCCTCCCCTGGTGGTGCGCACTAGGACAAGATGATTCGCTCTCTTGTGGGATAGGATGATTCGCTCTCCTGTGGATAGGATGATTCGCTCTCCTATGGACAAGATGATTCACTCTCTTGTGGGACAAGATGGTTTGGTCTCTTGTGGGACAGGATGATTCACTCTCCTATGGACAGGATGATTAGTTCTCCTATTGAGGCATCCTACCTATGCAGTCCGGGACTCATGGGAAGTACCTCTCATCTGATCAATGAGCAGGGAAATGAGGATAGGAACCATAGTAGTACCGATGGACACATCGTTGTATCTACCATACTCCCTATGCTAGGATGACCTTCATTGATCTGGGATCAATGATACTAGTTTGGGAATAGTGGTAGGAGTTGTACCCATTATGACACTAACTTCGGGTTAGTAGAGGACTGGTCTGGGACCAATGGTACATACTCTGAGACTGACTTCGAGTCAGTAGAGTACTGGTTTGGGACCAGTGGTACATACTCTGAGACTGACTTTGAGTCAGTATAGTACTGGTCTGGGACCAGTGGTTGGAGTTGTACCTACTATGACACTGACTTTGGGTCGATTTAGGACTGGTTTGGGACCAGTGGTACACACTCTGAGACTGACTTCAGGTCAGTGGAGAATGGTATGAGACATTATCGATCAATTCTTCTTCTTCATGGTTCAGCAGAGCTGAGCTGAGCAAAGCAGAGTAGAGCTAAGCAGAGCTGAGTTGAGTAGAGCTGAGTTGAGCAGAGCTGAACAGAGTAGAGCTGAGCAGAGTAGAGTAGAGAAGTGAAGGGCACTGATGTCCGACATCTCCCTAGTTGAGAGGGAGTGTTAAAATTGGAAACTAGGGCAAAACTCCATGTGGGTCATCTTATTTATGGCACCTGATATTTTTATTGTATCCCTCTCATCGAGAGGTGTAGGATTGATCTAAAGATCATCCAATTCCAATGAGTATTCATGGAGTCATGAATTTATTTGTGTTATAAGATAAATTGTCAAGTCGGCCAACAACTTGAGTAGGCTCAGAAGTCCAGTAGACATGTCTATACATCGTCTACGTTTTAGTATAAATAGAAGAGGATTTGAAGTTATTAGGGACACACTCTTCATGTGATCTCCTCCTCTCCACGTCTTGGGTTTTTCGTGAAGGAGAGACACACAAGAAGATACAATGGGGCAAGTGGATGATGCCCTAGCTTATATGCTGTAATGGAGACACCTAGTCGTAGTAAGGGAAGGAATCCAACGCAATCATGAAGACTTATGTACATGCAATCAATGAAGACTCATATACGTTGGTCATGGTGACATCTATCCGCAGGTAAATGGAGACACCTTTCCACTATAAATTGAGACATATACGCAGGCAAATGGAGACACCTTATACGCAGGAAATGGAGACGTATTAAGGTGCAGTCATCTATGAATTGGAAGAAGGTATGAAGGCGCAGCCAAGGTATGAAGCCACAGTCAAGCATAGTGGAGTTGCAGTCAAGGCATAAAGCTGCAGAGAGCCATAGTCAAGGCATAAAGCTGCAGAGAGCCATAGTCAAGGCATAAAGCCGCAGAGAGCCGTAGTCAAGTGAAGCCACAGTCAAGTGGAGTCACTGTCAAGGTCATAGAGTTGTAGTGAGTTTAGTTATGGGTTAAGGAAGCGCAGAACTAAAGCCTATCCATTCTCGGCATAGGCAATATTGGTATAACAAGGAGCAGTCTTGATTTCGGTGACAGTCCTGTAGTAGACTAGTCATCGGATAACAAAGAAATACCTATTCTATCATATCAATGAATATTATGACAAATGTTATCTCCTCTATATAAACTACAGTCTAGATATGACTCGATGATGAGATAAGAGTTCAATGAAGAGATCCTTGGCATACGTATTCAGATCTAGAATAAGGTAGTCTCAACATGTTTAAAAGAACAGTGACAAGGATCACATTCATAATAGGTCATCATCATATATATGTATATGAGCATGATCTGTAATGGGACTGCATAATGATGTAAAGGGCAGCATGATTGGAAATGAGACTGCATACTGATGTATGAGGCAGCATGGTGATGTATGAGTCAGCATGGTGATGTATGATGCAACATAATGGGCATGTTAAGTAAGGAGAAGCATGATGATGAATAGGGCTGCATGATGATGGAAGATGCAGTATAATGGATAGCATGATGATGAGAGTAGCTCAGTCATCTAGGTTCAACACTGTGACACTACAGCATGGTGTCACATGGTTATGTGCAGCAAATGGACGAAAGGCAGCACTATGATAGGTGAAGGAGTCACCTTAGAGAATCAGTTGAAGCAATATGTCTTCAACTGATCTCACACGATATCAAAAGTCAAAATATTGACTTCTATTGTAAATGTACTATCTCTCTCTCTTTCTCGACTGAACTTTGAAGAACGTAAAAGAAGAATTGATCAAGGGTTTCCCCACATTGGGGTTTGTCCCTGGCTGGCACCACATCATGTGTCCTCTTGTCTTGGCTCGTCTCTTGCGATTTATATTTATGTTCAATTTGCAGTTTACTTTAATGCTGATGTGATTTCTAACTGTGAAAATTTAAATAAATTGCTCTAGCATAGAACATACCTAAAATTAACAATTTCTCATAACAATGCTTCAAATTTCTGATGGATTCCTCCAATGATCTAGGCTCATCAAATTCAATCCTATATTTGAATGAAACTAACAACCCACTGATGGATCTCTGAATCTCTGCTTTCTCCTCCTTAAGATAAGGCACATATCTTAACAACTCTAAGAATTTTCTGGTATACTCCCCATTGGTCATAGATCCCAACTTCAACTCATAGAATTCCTTTGCTCTATCATCATCATATCTTTTTGATAGATACTTCTCCCTAAAAAGTCTCTCGAACTCACTACAATTCAGCTCGTCTTCTCAAATTCCTTTGACATTCTTTACATATTCCCACCAAATGTATGATTTTCCTTTAAGATTGAAAGTAGATATCCAGGCTTTCATATTTTCTGAAAAATCTTGCAATCTAAAAAACTTATTCATCCCAAGAAACCAAGTTTCTTCATCTTGTGACTTCTTCATTTCTCCATCAAATGTAGGAGGCTCTTCTTTCTTGAAAACTTCTCGCAAGTATTGCTTCTCACTCCTCCTATATGGATGGTGGCGGTGATGAGAATGATGTCTCTCTGAACCATAACTAGAATAGAACCGAAATTCATCACCCTTCCTATTAGGAGAATACAAGTATTTACCATCTCTGACTGTGTCATCCATGTCAATCTTGTATCCTGATTGAGACATGTTTCCATATGCCCCGTTAGTCCTTTCCTCCTATCCATGATTGATCCTAAGTGACCCTTATCTCTGTAAATATAATAGACTCTAAAGGATGACTGCATTAACTTCCGCTTGCTTTTCCTATTCTTTGGAAAGTATTTCCTATGACTGAATGATCCTGTCATTATCTGCCTTACAACTTCTTATTTATGCTTTCAAACTTCTCAATGTATTTTCTATGTCAGAGGAGTACTCATCACCACGTTTTTCATCTGATCTATAGGGATAATCACTTGAATTGTAGTCCACCATTTTGCTTGTCATATTGATCTTCTACTTCTCGCAAACATACCATGTCAGAAACCAAATATAAACATAATCAACATACCTCAGTGAAGTTCAAGGGAGGCTATCTCATCTGCAAAATCAATCCGGATTAGCACAACATATGTATATATAATGAAATCAACATATAAATTATCTCAACATTAGCATCATCAACCTCTACATGACGAAACAAATGCAACACTGACCATCACGTCAATTCATGCATAATGAACACATAGAAAACTGGCATGAATGCATGACAAACACATTCTGCCCACTCAGTCCAAGTGTTGAACTTAGGAGCTCTGATACCAATCTGTGGCATTAGATATCACTCAAAGAGAATGGAAACCCACTTTGATACCAATTTGTAACCACCCCTCCCACATTTACCCAATTTCACCAATCTACCTGGGTAAATATGAGACGAAGAGCTACTATGACATTACCCAACCTCCTAGATCCAATTAAGGAAGTGGGGCCAACAACTAGAACTTACCAACCACAAAATAACATCCTATAGGGCTTACAAGGCACTCAGAGATAGAACAACCACTCCAAATTCCCAAACATTGAGTTAGATTTCCTTTTTAGTGACTTGAGCCCACAACCGCATGCATGACAAAGTCACCATGTAGTTATAAGTCTCCAACCAGATGCATAAGCTTGTAAGGGTATTGTTATGGCCCAAAACTTCCAGTTCAGAAGGTGCGGTCCTGGACTCTGAGACACCATTTCACAGTAGCCTCTAGACCACTACCCAGAATTCAGTGAGACTTTCTATAATGATAAATAACATTGGAATAAATCCATTTATACAAAACTTGATCAAGGACTTCACCTAACCAGGCCTAACCATGATAGGAATTTAGTTAAACATATGGTGAACAAGTAATCTACATGTTATGAATTCATATCTAAACATAGGGGTGTGAAACTTATCTAAGAATCACCAAGAAGGTCTAATGTGCTCTCATAATAGCTGCAATAACATTTGTTAGCTCATGCATTCATTAACCATTCATAAACTAATCAAAACATATCAAGATCCATAGCTAGAACCTATCATGGAACCATGCTTATAACCAACATATAACCAAAATAATAAAAATGATATAGAAACCATCAAAGACACATAATCTCAAGTACAAGTACTCATAAAATGCAATAGGAAAAGAGATCTTATTAACATATGCAAAAACCAACCAAGACATGGACTTCCACGTACCACCCAAACATAGATTGAGTTGAACCAAATCTTTCTTTCAACCAGTCACCCCCATGCCATATTCCAAGTGTGAATGTGGTATCTCATGGAATAAAATGAACAAAACCAAACCAGAGCTTCTAGAGGCCAAACCACCTCAACCCTCAACCATTGATTCCACCTCACGGTCGGACAATATTGACACCAACCAGATCAGTCTCTACCCAAGTTGTCCAAGGCTTCGGGAACTAGTAACTCATCCCACAACCTTCTAGGGATCCAGAGCATTTGTCCAACCCAGCTCCCGGGAGTAGTAACTCAACCCACTAAGGGCTCTTGAGAGTTTGTCCAAACCTAGGCTCGGGGACTAGTAACTCAACCCAAGTTGTTCTAGGGCTTCCAGAGCGTTTTTTTCCAACCCACAATCATAAGGAATTATGAGCACCGACTAGAAAAAAATCAAATGGAAAAACCCACAACACCATGGCTATCCAAGAAATGGCAAGGCAAAGTTAAAACCACCGTCAATTCAGGAAATCCTCCATGCCAATGGGAGCACATAACCAGATAATCACATTGATATACCATGCATCAATAAATGAAGAAGGAAATCACACATGCAACTTGTTACCTGCAAAGTAAGAATTCTAATTTTTTAGTTATACTATTTAACTTACAGGGTTGTCAAATCTTCATCATCTGGGGGCTTGAGGTTATGCGTTTTCTTAGCTTGGTTGTGAGTATTTGGAAGCTTTGGTGTTTTTTTCTCCATTTCATGCTTAGCGGTAAAAGATCAAGTCCTTAGCATTGACCCTACCTTGTAGATATGACCCTTAATTTTATCATGTATTTTTTAAAATTAATTCCCCATCCATCATCTCAGTGGTGCAATATATATATTCTTTGTGGAAATCTAGAAAACTTTCTCTCCTATGTCAACTGGCGTTTTGGTGGGAGTTGAGATTTGTAGCCCTCTCCCCAATCTCTAGTGTGACGCATTTTTGAAGTGCCCTTTTGAGTAGCCCCACTGTTGGTAACAATGATTTGGCTAGTACTCATATTACATGGCACCCCTCTTGTATTTCGGATCTTTCACAAAATTATTACATTTCATCCACCTTTTCTTACTCACACCCCTATAAAAATAGATTTCATTACAATACCATGGGCATAATACCATGGCTTATCGATATTGTGGGTGTAGATAGCTTTTACTTTGATTTGGTCTCACCCCTAACAATCTCCCACTTGAGACCAAATAGAAGCTTAAGTGAATGTTTTTGATGTTGTTTCTCTCTCCTCACTATTAATCCTTTCCCAAGATGTCATTCATCACGTTTGCATTACTCTAGCCAAGGTTCTACAAAGTTCCTACTTATCCCTTGAAAAAATCTTTGTTAACATATCAACTAGAATCTTTTTAGCATGTATTTTCTCCAACTTTAGCAACCCATCATCTAACACTTGACGAATCCAATGATATTGAGCATCAATGTGCTTTGTATTAGAATGATATTCTAGGTTTTTTGCTAAATGAATGATGCTCTGACTATCACATTCCAACACATATTTGTTTTGTTTTATTCCTAGATCTCTTAATAATCATTGCATCCACAATATCTCTTTGCAATATTTTGTGGAAGCTATTTCTTCTATCTCTATTGTGGGGAAGGATACTACTTTTTGCAGTCTAGACATCCAAGACACTATTGTACTTGCAAAATTATAGAGATGACTAGTAGTGAACTTCATAATATCCTCATCTCTAGCCATATTTACATCTATATAAACTTCAAGAACAACATTATTATTACGAAAACATAAACAATAATTAATTTTACACTTGAGATGCCTCAAAATCCCCTTTACCGCTTACTAATGTTTTTTATCTAGATTTTCAATGAACTTGCTCACTACTCCCACTGAATGTTCAATATCTAGATGGTACATACCATGGCATACATCAAGTTACCAATTTTTGAAGCATAAGGGATTTTACTCATTTCCTCATTCTTGTCATCATAAGGGCACAAATCAACGCTAAGTTTGAAGTGTGATGTTAGGGATGTACCAACTGGCTTGGAATCCTTCATATTGAACTTTTCTAAGACCTTCTCAATATATTTTTCATGTGAAAACCACAACTTTTTGTTCTTTCTATTACATATAATATTCGTGCCCAATATTTGTTGTGTTGGACCTAAATATTTCTTTGCAAATTGAGTGCCCCATTTTTTCATCAACCTATTGATCATGTTCTTATCATGTTTAACAATTATCATATAATCCACATACATTAGTAGTATAATATACATTTCTTGGTCATACCTCTTGATGTAGTACAATTATCATCCTCTAGTATTTTAAATCCATGCTCCAACATAAATGAACAAATTTATTGTACCATTGGCGAGGTGCCTGTTTCATCCCATAAAGGCTCTTCTTCTACCTGCAAACAAGGTTTTCTTTACCTTTTACCATGAATCCTTTTGGATATTCCATAGAAATTTCCTCCTTTAATTCTCCATGAAGGAAAGTTGTATTCACATCTAATTGTTCACATTCCAAATTTAAAGAAGTAACAAGACTAGGGATAACTTTTATGAATGACATTTTAACAACAAATGAATTTTTTTTGTATAACCAATACCTTCTTTTTGGGAAAATACCTTCACCACCAGCCTTGATTTGTATCTTTCCTTCTCTTCATCCTCATGTTTAATTGTATATACCCATATGTTTTGTGGATAATTCTTCCTTTTGGAAGCTTCACTAACTCCCAAGTTTTGTTTTGCAATAGAGAGTCCATTTCTTCCTCCATTGTTTTCTTCCACTTTTTGCTAGTTTCCACTTCACAAGCTTCTTGAAAATAATGGGTTCACCTTTATCAATTAGAAAAATATAATCTGGGGGTGGATGCCTTTGTGAGGTCTTATGAGGCCTAGTAGACTATGGTTTACCCAAAAAGGTAATTTGAGGTAAAATTTCTTGGATGCATCATCTATGAATGTGGAAAAATATGAGGCTCCTGCTAAATACTTAACATTCAATGTCACAAAGACATTAGAGTGTATTGATTCTAATAAATTTGAATTTATTTCATGACCACCTCTCATAAAATAAACTCTTCATTTCCTACCATAAATACAATTCTCTCAAATCTCAAGTTCATAGGATTTCAAACACGGAAGTAGATTTTTACCAAAATGAACTTTTAGGCCCTTTTCACTCATGTGGTCCAAGCACTTATGCCACAACTCCATTAAGTTTCTTTCTTTTGAAAAAATAGTTGCATCTGATATCTATGTTGTTTCTCTCATTTTATTCAAGGTTCCAGCCTTAAATCCTTTAGCCGTGACCAATGACCCTTTACTAGTTTTCCAACCACCTTTCTCAAAGGTTGTGGAGCATCCTTCATCATCCAATCGTCCCATAGAGACCAAACTCATACACATCTCTGGGACATGCATAACTTGTTTTATCAAGATATCTTTTCCATCCTATGTCTTGATTCAAACGTCTCCCACTCCAACATTATTGCAAAAATTATTATTTCCTAAATGTACTCTACCATGGTCACTGACTTCATATCTAGTAAATTATTTTTGTATGGGGTCACACGATGAGATGTCCCATATTCAAGTACCCAATCAATGATACTTTTAGAAGTATATAAACATGCTTCTTTTGTTGAAAAAAAATACGACATCACTTTGTGCTTCTTGATTTTTTATTTGTGTTGGTTGATTTTTGTTCCTTCTGTTTATTCTTCCAAAACAAGAAATCCTTTGTCTTATGTCTTAGTTTTCCACGATGAAAACAAGCAGGTCTTCTTGTTATTAATTTTGATTTTCCTCCTAATTTTGAACTTCTTTGTCTATGACATGTTGATGGTGTTGGAAACTACCAACATACACGGATTCTCCCCAATAAAGTTTACTCTAAACAACAAGACATGGTTTACCTCGACATTCTTAAGAAAGATGTAGGGCAAGAAGATGTAGGTTTAGAGGAAGGATAAATTACTTTCCATACATGAGGAAGTAAGGTGAGGCCTTCAAAGAGGGATTAGGGGTAATACATTCAACCCATAAAGCATTCACTAGTGCGTTATGCCAATTCCTTTGCTTAGAGTAAACAATTTTATTTATGATGTTAATTAAGTTCTTATTTGTATATTCAACTAAATAATTTCTCTAAGAATGATAGTTATATGAGTGCTTTAAAACAATACCATTTTCCAATGAAAAATCATAAATTTTTAGCAACGAGAAGTAAGTTGCATTGTCAAAGAAAAGTGACATAGGAACACCAAACCTGGTAATGATATTTTGTTTAATGAAGTGCATGACTTCCTGCTCGTTCACTTTCCTTAATGGAACTACTTCAGCCCACCAAGTAAAGTAATTTGTAGCAGTTAGGATATATCAATGTTGCTTTGATGAATGAGGGGAAATCTCTCTAATAACATCTAATCCCCATTATTGAAATGGATCTTCAAAGACAATGGGTTGTAATGGGGCGATTGACTTATTATTGTGATCAACGCATATTTAGCATATAAGACACTTATGGGCATAGGAGTGTGCATCCTTAAATAGTGTGGGCCAATAATATCCGCCTGACATTAATTTGTGAGTTGTAATATCACCTGCGTAGTGCCCCACTAGTCGGCCCGTCATGAAGGTCCTTTAACACCTTTTTTGAATTTAGTGCTTCCAAGCATCTGAGTAAGACACCATTGTGGTGCTTTTGGAAAAACACACCATGGACAAGTTGATAAGATAAAGCCTTGAGAAGAATCACCCTCTTCTATTTCACGGATAAGTGTGAGGGAAAGGTTCCTTTCTCTAGCTACTACCATACATCAATGTACCAAGAAATGGTTGTGTTTGTAGGGGTCACTTGATCGATTTTGTACATTTCAATTTATTATTCCCCTCCAAAAGAATCCTCTTATGGCGAATTGAATGCTTTTGGTTCAAGCTGACAGAGACCATGGCCTTTTATTGTATGAACTGGCTTGAATTCTAGATCATACTCTTAAAGGCTTTAGTTTTCCTTCCTCTCACCCAACTCTTATTGCACAAAGAGTGATCTAACCATTGGATGGGGGACAAAGATGATAGCATGAATTTTCAAGAGGTAAGGCATGGAGTGATTCACCGCCTTGTAGACTGCATACACTTGTTTATATATGGCAAGATAATTCAATTTTGATCCCTACATGACAACGCTCATGAATGATTTTGGTCACTCATTTCCTTGATTGTCCTTCTGAGAAAGAATGATTGCAATAGATGTGTTAAAAGAAAAAGAATACAACAAGAAATCTCTATTAAATTCTTAACTATATAATTTGTGGCATGGACAATCGCTTGTTTGATTCGGGCAAAAGCATCTTTCTCCCTCTGGTCCCATTTATATATCAAATCCTTCTTGATCATCTCTTGCAAAAGTTTAACAATTTGTGCATAGTTAGAGATAAATTTATGAAGAAAATTAATTTTCCCCAAGAAGGATTGCATGACTTCCTTGTTTACAGGAAAGGGAATCTAAGCAATAGTATTGACTCATTCTGGGTCAACTTTCATCCTGTTATATCTGTAATTTGTTTCATTCTTGTTTAAATCTAGATCAATGGTATCAGAGCGGTCTTCTCTTTCTCTATTTTTCTTTGCATGTCCCCAACGAGGTCGGGATATAATGAGTTAGGGATCGATCTGGTTGAACCTTTGCAAGATCAACCTCACAAACCCGACGGTTTTCCATGGGGGAAGAAAAGAAAGACGAGGGGGCAAGAGATCCTATCAAAATATTTCTCAAGGAGGCCCTAGAGAAACAAAGAAATGCAATGATAGATAAATTTTCCTAGATCCTTCAATGGTTGCCCACGGGTGGTGCATCCACATCTAGCAGCCACTCTGGAGGCTCCACTTCTTTTAAAGTACAACTTTGACATTCCCATGTTTGAGGGCCAAATAGATGCAGACATCGTAGATAAATGGTTAAATTTTCAAGAAGGATATTTTTTTGTTCATGATTTTTCCACTCGAGAAAATATTACTTTTTCTCTTCTCAAAGTCACCCCCTACGTCAAGGACTGGTGGGAAACCTACTATGAGCAGAAGGATAAAAGTACGACCTCACTGTTTTCAGCCGCACCCACTTGGAACTCATTCTGGGATGCCATCAAGGAGCAGTACTACCTTGTCGAGAGATATGAGGATAAATACATAAAGTAGACAACGCTGCGGTAGGGAAGGGACCAAGATGTGCCAGAGTTTACCAATGTTTTTCATACCCTTCGCACAAAGTTGGGTATCAAGGATTCTGAGAAACCTTTGGTACTCAATTACCGCAACTGCCTACGCAGGTACATCTAGGATTAGATGGAGTTCCTAGACATCTCCTCGTTCAGCACGGCATACCGATACGCTATCAAGATCGAGCAAAAGTTTAAATAGAATAAGTGAGACTTTGGATCTGCAAAAAGTGATGAGCACCAGTTTGCAGCAAGGATGCTGCAACTCTTGGGGCTACCAACTTTACTTCATCAACCCGAGGTTCGTACAAACTTGGAGGTGAAAGTGTTGTATACAAAAATAGATGTAATGGGTCCACTCTTTGCCGCTATTAAGTTGGGGTGATAGATCACTAGGGCTTCTCAAACCAACCTTCTATTGATTTAGAAGAAGTTTGATTGCCATTTGAGAGAGGAAAATTTTACCCTAATTGAGAGAATTGAAATGCTACTTACTGTAGTAATGAAAGACTGAAATATATGCCTATAAAACACACAACTAACCTAAGCATGAAATCTGATCTAAACAAGCACTTAACAGTTGTGTGCATGAATAAATATTACAACCTTTTTCTTTTTATCTTTTTGTAAAAAAATGTTAATCCTTCTTGGTTACATGACAGGTGAGATAGATGTGGAGGGAGGTGAGTGAAATGGTTCACATGGCTTGGGAGGTAAGAAAGGGTCTACTCCTAGCTTTGGTGATGTTTTTTCACAATTCGGGCTTAAAACACGCCACTACAGGTTTTCCTATAGGATGTCCTAGTTCACCTACAGGATCCCCTGTTTTCCTACAGGAACAGGCTGAAAGCATAGGGAGTGGGTTGGAAGGTGGTATGGAGCTTAGGGAAGGTGAGTAATGAAGAAATAAGGCAAGGGAGTGGTAGGCATTAACTTATAACTCAAACCAAAACCTTATGATGGTTGGATTTTCTCAATAAGCATGGCAAGTTGTCTTTGTAAAACAATACTTCGAATTAAGAACTTAGTGGTCCTTGGTGATCATGGGTGGATATGGTTTGGCTAATGCTAATGACATAAGGTCTTCTTGCAATGTAGAAACTCCTGCAACATATACACCATTGATGGCATTTATCCATAAATCATCCCAAAACAAGAAGGGTTTACAAAAATATGAGAAAACATAATTTGCATCATTTATTTGCCAAGTTCATGCATGGAAATGATTGAAACCTATTATGAGAGCAACATGAAATCTAATGCAAAACTTAAGATATCATAAATGACAACTGCAACCTATATTCTAAAACTGAAAGAGGATGATCTAATTAGTAGAAAAATCCTAAATTTCATAAAAAAACCATAATTCTGTCTTTTTGGGCTGAATGGGAGTTGTTCCTCAAGCCATGGTCCCTAAAGGGAGGAATGAGGTAAGATCCACCTATTATCAGTCTTTTTTGAATATTTTCTTATCTCTATAATGCTATTGTTAAAGTTATGCACAAATGGAAGAAAACTAATCAAATCTACCAATACTTGCAATGTAACAACACCAAAATCAATTTAACAACTAACTATGAGATAACCTAAGCATACAAGTACAGTAAGAGGAACCTCTACTGCTAGGGTTGGGCCCTAACCCAAGAGCTTCAGCCCTCTGAGTCAACTCAGTGCTGGATCAAGGGAATGTTGCTCATTTTCATTAACATATCAAAAAAATACATAACAGTGTTTGGTCACAATCCTTCAACTCGAAAACTTCTTAGCTATCTTGCATAAAAAATCTGAATCCTAATGAGGATCTAGGCCTCTTTATTTATACAACTGAAGTTTAAAACAAATTCCTTAAATCTAGGGAGGCTTGGCTTCCAATCTTGAGATTAACTGGTTCTTAACTATCACTAGCTTAGCTGCCAATGATCCTCATGACTCGATTGCCTACAACTCCGAGCTGGTGTGATTTGTTTGAGGGATCTTCGACTAAGTGAGGAGTTAATGAGGGAGATGTTATCTCCTATCTCTCCTTCTTGTCTCATTTGAGTTCCAACACCCTAATTAGCCACATTTTTCTCCCAAAACCTGCAACCAATGCACATTAGACCACTAGATATGACATCTTACTTTTACTCATCTCATTAAGAAAAATATAATTAAAACATGTAAAGAATTATGAGAAGAGTTGATTTTAGTAAGCTTGGAGGTGTATTAAGGTCCATATATTTTACCCAATGATGAACCTCATCAGTTAACCTCATTCCTCATATATATTAACTTAAATATATTCCCAATTATATTTTACGAAGTTGGGTATCAAGGAGTCTAAGAAACCTTTAGTACTCAAGTATCGCGGTTGCCTACACAGGTACATCCAAGATGAGATGGAGTTCCTATACATCTCCTCGCTCGGCATGACATACTAATACACCATCAAGATCAAGCAAAAGTTTAAACAAAAGAAGCGAGACTTTGGATTTGTGAATCCAAAGCAAGGGAAAGGTGCCCCCAAACCACAGAAAAAAGAACAAAGCCAAGGCAAGGCGGCCCAGGACAACTCGTTAAAGTCGCAAGTAAAGAAAAACACCGTGAAGCCAAAGAAGGACACAAGAAAGTGGTGTGGGTTCCATAAAAGCTCCACCCACAACACAAGTGAGTGTCAGGCCAAGTAGGCACTAGTGGCCGAGCTGAAGGCTTTAGAATCAGATGCATGTTCTGACTCTAAGTCATAACCCGACAAGGGGAATGACAAAGGGAAGCATATTATCGATGCAAAGCCCAACGCCATCATTGCCACCACAAATATCTAGAAGGAGGAACCCGAAGGTCTAGAGGAGGAGCGCCTCTTCCACTCCTAGATGTGGGTAAAGGGTTCCCCGCTATAGTTCATTGTAGACAGCGGGAGCCAAAAGAACCTCATTTCGGCAGAGGTCGTGAAGATGTTAGGCTTACCGACCATAACACACCCACAACTATACACCATCGGGTGGCTTCACCAAGGACAGGATCTTCGCGTGAGCTAGTAGTGTCACCTTCCATACAGAATCAAGCCCTTCACGGATGAGGTATTATGTGACATTTCTCCCCTTGATGTTTTTGATGTATTATTAGGCCAGCCATACTTGTGGAAGCGACATGTTGTGTATGAGTCAAGGCATCGTGTTGTTATTTTTACTTTTAGAAATAAGTTGTACAAGATACCAGAGGTAGCACCACCTACATCCATCTCTTTGGTTACTGCAAAACAATGCAGTAAGCTCATTTCCAAAACTGAGAAATTTGTTTTCCTGATGATACGCCCTCAGGGAAAGAAGAAGACGGTGGTCATGACCTCCAGACAGGGCCCCTCTGCACAACAACAACAGATGGATAAGCTCGTGGAGGAGTATGAGGACATCTTCACCTCCCCCGCAAGGGTGCCTCTGCACTGTCAGGTCAAGCGCTCCATCGATCTGACCCTAGGTGCGTCGTTTCCTAATGGACCAATCTATCGATAATCCATTTTGGAGAACAACAAAATCAAGAGGTAGATTCAGGAGCTGCTACAGAAAGGTCACATTCGGTCGATTTTATCACCCTGTGGGAGCCCGATCGTGTTGGTATGAAAGAAGGATGGGACTTGGAGCCTCTATATTGACTATCCGGCGCTGAACAAGATCATTGTCCGAAATAGGTACCTATTCCCAAGGATTGATGATCTTCTGGACCAACTCAAGGGGGGAAAATATTTCAGTAAGATCGAATTGAATTCTGGATATCACCAAGTACCAATCGAACCCTCTGATGTGTGGAAGACTGCCTTCAAAGCCAAGGAGGGCCTTTTCGAATGGTTGGTTATGCCTTTCGGGTTGGCGAATGCTCCTGCAACCTTCATGAGGCTGATGGATGACATCTTACGACCATTCACCAACTCATTTGTAGTGGTATACTTGGATGACATCCTAATCTTCAGCCAAAGTTGGGAAGAACACCTCCACCACATCAGACAGGTTCTCTAAACACTGCGGCAACACAAGTTGTGTGCCAATTTGGAGAAATGCACTTTTGGCATGACCCATGTTTAGTATTTGGGATACATTATTAATGAACGGGGGTGCATGTGGATCCAGCCAAGGTCCAAGTCATCTGGGATTGGCCAACCCCAACCACTGTGACAGAGCTCTGCATCTTTTTGGGTCTTGCCAATTTCTACCGCAGGTTCATGTTGGGATTCTCTCCTATCACTTGGCCCTTGAGTCAAGTCAACAAGGGAGGAGAAAAAACAAAATTCTTTTGGTCTAAATCTCAATAGAAGGCATTTGCAGAGTTGAAATATCACCTCTACTCTACCCAAGTGCTCACATTACCAGACTTGCAACAACCATTTGAGATCAAGACAGATGCCTCTGACTATGTTATTGGGGCAGTCCTTACTCAACAGGGGCATCTGGTAGCATATCATAGTGAGACACTTTCAGAAATAGTCCAAAAGTATCCCACTTATGACAAAGAGATGCATTCCATTGTGCAAGCCTGCCGAAAATGGAAGCATTACATTTTTGGGATGAAATGGTCATCCATATAGACCACTGACCCTTGTAGTTCATACAGACGCAAGGGAATTTGTAGAATGATTGCCATCAGATGTGGTCCACATAGCTGCAACAATTCCATTTGAATATCAAGTATAAGAAGGGCAGCACCAATAATGTTGCAGATTGCCTCAGCTGACCACCGATCATGGCATTAACCACCGTGCTCAACTCTTGTGGGCATGAGACTTCTAATGGGCCACTTCTCTACAAAAGCGACCCAGAATTCGGCCATACATACCAGATGCCATTGGAGGGTCATAAAGTTCCATATTTTCACCTCGAGGATGCCCTGCTATGCCACCTAGGGCACCCTTGTGTTCCTTCAAGCGAGTGTGCCAAGATGATTTGGGAAGCACAATACAGTCGAGCTGCTAGGCATTTCGGGGTCGAGAAAATGGTGGCAGTACTGTAGAATTATTTCTATTGGTCGAATCTTCGACAGGATGTCAGGAAGTACATAGATCCTGCACTGTATGTGCCATTTCCAAACCAACCATCAAGAAGCAACACCTGTATACTTTGATTCCTACCCCTAGTCAACCTTGGGAATCCATCTCCATGGATTACATGTCGGGCCTTCCTTCCACTAAGCATGGAAATGACTATGTTTTTGTGGTCATCGACAGATTCTTGAAGAGTGCCATTATGGGAGCCTTCAAGAAGAATATCACAGTAGAAGCCACTACTTAACTCTTCCTTGAATGAGTGTGGGTACACTTTGGGATCCCACAGTTTATCATCTCAGATCGAGACAACAGGTTCCTCAGTACATTTTGATCCAGTGTCTGGTCGATCCTGGACACCAAGCTCACTAAGTCCACAACTTTCCATCCCCAAACTAATGGCCAAACAGAAGTCGTCAACATGATGATTGTACACATTCTGCGCATGTACAACTAAAAGAATCCACGCAAATGGGATGAGAGCCTCCCTATGTCCAACACAACTATAATCGAGCTCTACATATCTTGACTGGCCACAACCCTTTTTAGGAGGGCTTGGGATTCCAACCACTATGTCCCATTGACGTGGCCATACCATTTGCAGCTACTTAGGCAAATTCGGCTCATGTCCAGTTCGAAGCCGATAATGCAAACAACTTCATTGAGCACATCCAACATATCTGCCATCAAGTCCATGACATTTTGGAGAAATCAAATGTCAAGTACAAGCAGCGACATGATCAACATCGGGTGCCACACAAGTTTCAGGTGAGTGACAAAGCCTGGTTGCATTTGCAAAAGGAATGCTTTACCAGAGCCTATCAGAAACTCAGACCATTTCAATATGGTCCTTAAACCATTACCAAGGTTGTGAGAGACAATGCATTTGAGCTCAGCATTCACCCATTCTTTGGCCTGCACCCAGTGTTCAATGTGGACCACCTTCGACCATACTTCCCACCATTGCTAGACACATCAGACATTGCAGAACATCTCATACCTACAGAGTTAAATCCAGATTGCATGGAACAAGCCAAAATTGATCAAATCATGGACACACAGATCAAGAACACCTGGCAATAAAGGATCCAACTATATCGAGTTGTCAAAGCAGGTTAACTCCGTCACCAGGGCAAGTGGCTCACCAGGGACCAAGTTCAGCAGAAGTTTCCTCATCTCATGGAGGAACTCAATGCAATGGGGACCATTGCTTCCTAAGGGGGGAGGAATGATCCACGTGGATATTGGTGGCCATCCACCTATTCCACTTGGACCTCCACCATTATTTCTTTCATTTTTAGCTTCCTCATTTATATCACAATTTACTATTTTTGGCAGTTTTTCGTGTCCTGAACTTCCGAAGTCGTTTTGAGGCCCTAAACGAAGTTATTTTGGAAAAACTGGGACCATCATGGGTCATTGACTAATGTTGGTCATTCAAAAGTTGTATTCCTCAAATAAATATTTTTAACGAGGTATTTTTCATGTCAAATGGAGATCGTATGCCAAAGTTATGACCCCAGGAAGTTGATGTACCAATTTACCCAAACGGGGCCCAGAGTTTGGCGCTTCATCTCCTAGGGTTAGGTTTTTGGATTTTTATGGTTTTCCATTATTTCTCAATAATAAATACACCTTTGAGCCTCATTATAACACAATTCAGAGGCATGTAGCCACCACATCTCTTCTTAGAGATAAGCTACCATCGTTTGAGCTAGTCTTATTTCCTTTCTGTTTGGAAGCATATTTCAATATTTGATATTAATGAAATGAAGTGTTATTTATACTGCATCTTTGTATTTATTGTTATATCTATAATTTGTTTCATTCCTGTTTAAATCCGGATCAGATACCATCTAGAGTATCTACTCCATAGATGGCAGGGATAATTATCCTTATGAGAAGCTTGGTTAAGCCAGTGAAAATATACACATAAGTGTATTTCTCCATACTTTTTTCTGACTGGAACCAAACTAGAAACCTAGGTAAAATGATAAACTTTAAAGAAGATTCGAGCATCCAACAACTTCCTCAGTTCTTTCTAAATTAAGGGTTCAAGTGTAGCACGAAATTTTCTTAACTTCTGTTGAAATGGATTTACCCCTTCCTTTATAGGTATTACATGTTGGATTATTCACATATAATAGGTTTCAAATCATCATATTTCCATGTGAAAATGTCTTGATATTGTTTGAAAGGACAAATAAAAGCTTATCGTTCCTAGGGAGAACAACATGTACCAAGGTTCACATACTTCGTATCTTCCTTGGTGCCCAAGTTGTTCGTGCAACAATGTGGAACTTTGTGTCTTGGTATTGATTGGTTCCCTAAAGTATTTTTGCAAGTCATAAAGATTCTCTAAAGATACCACACCCTTGGGCATGGGATTTCCTTTATGCGCCTGAGTTGTTTCCTTCAAAGCCTTTTCATGTTCATCTTCATCGATCGCCATATATTTAAGCATGTCAACATTAACCATGAAATCAAATATTTGTTGGTCATCATTGAACACACATAAATTAGTGAAATTGTTGGGTATAAATGGCTTGTAAATAAGCTCAATAGAAAAACCATCTCCAAGTGGTGATAACCTAGCACCTACATTAGCTAAGGTGTCTACGACTGCATTGTGAATCCTAGGAACATAATTATTATTAAATACTTGAAAGAAATATATGAGATATCATATCTATTGTTGGTAGTTTTTAAGATTATGTTATACATAGTGAATAGTATTATGTACATGACATGTAACAATCTCTGAGTCGCCTATTAAATTTGGCGCTTCCACTTTGAGGATTATGGCTTTCTTTAGTCCAAGTATAAATGCTTCGAATTCTACAATGTTATTCGTGCACTCGAACCCCAATCGACATGATATCATATACTTGTTCTTTTTAGGGTCAATAAAAATGAAACTAACTCCAAAACCCTCCTGTGTTTTCAAACCATCAAATACAAAGTCCAAACATTAGTAGCAACTAGGTTAGTTTCTATGCTAGTATTATTTACATTTATATTGCAAATATCATTAGCACTAGTTGGATTGCAAGGAAGGAGTTCCAACTGTGTATCTGGTGGTACAGGGGATGGCGGCACAAGATAAAATCCATGATCAAATTCTAAAATATAATTTTTGAATATTACTTGTGCAAAGCTAATCGACTCATTGTGTGCCTCAAGCATCGCAATGTATGCTTAATTAAAGGTTCACTTTCTACCCAAATTTGATTATTCTTGCCCTTATAAGGAAGACACAAATGTGACCAGTCAGTAGCAAAGTATCCTTGCAACTTGCTATACCAATCTCTACTTAGAATAAATCCATAGGATTATGGAATGTCCACAATAACAATATCAATACATTGGTGAACTCTATGATCAGAAGATAAGTGAATTATAGCATTGTTTAGTTCATCAATTGTCTGCACTAGTGAACTATCTAATTGTATGATTATGGCATCAACATTTTCCCATTTTACATTGATTTTCTTCGCAACAGATAAAGGCATAACACTCACAAATACACTAGAATCAACAGGGAAATTATGTACATTATATTTCAAATTTTCAAAAGTTAAGAGAAAAGGGAGGAAAGTAGATCTAGAATTTACATTAGCAACATTAACTATTGAATTGAGGATAGTGGGAGACTTACTGAGTGAGGCTTGGGAAGCAGAAATTGTCTTACCTAACAGAGGTTGAGATGCAAAAGCTTGGATTATCATTTCACGTTGGCCTGTCAATTTTTCTAGCTCATAGATGGAGATATCAACATGAGCTTTCTTCATATTCTTAATGATGTTGTACTCAATGTATTCATCCTTGGTATGGTTTACTAAAGTCGTTGGGGGTGAAACTTTGTTTGATACCTTAGGAGTGATGAACTTGTTCTTATGTTTTGGAAGTATTCTCAAAAGGATGATCACTTTCAAACTTAGTTTGTGACCTCTAAGCAGGATTACTAGGATGTAAGATTTTTCTCAACAATTTCTTCCTTTCATTTTCAAGCATTGCAAATCAATCTATTTGAAGCATTTGCATGTAGCATTATTTAATTTTGGAGAAAAAACTTACATGCATTTCATCTAGGCATTTTAGAATAGGAATGCCCCTTGTTAGCACAAGATATTATAAATGATTTCAAGATGAATAAGTCTACAAATCAAATCATGGAAACTATCTTGCTCAAAAGGATACAAAAATAACTCAAATGTTAGACCAAGATGACAATAAAGTGTGTTACAAAAATAATCTATAAGAGGCTAGGCTAAAGAGCATGAGCAAGCTCTCATCTTTGACTAGCCATGACTTAGTTCTTTAAAATAGCCAGATATTGATAAATGAAGTACAATACGTAAAAATTAATTTTTCCGAGTTTGATATTTTGATGCAAGAAATAAAAGCTTTAAGAAACTTGAAATAATCCCTTCAAGACACAAATAAGATATAGATGAGACTTTGGAATTCAAAACATACGGGTTCTCCTTGAATATTTTTCAAGAATGGGTTGATTCCTCCGAGAATTTCCCCTCACACTTGAAAAGCTTGACCAAATAATGATTCATCTACAAAACTTCACCACAAATCATTAAATTGACATGAAATTAAATAAGTGCAATGGAAATAATTCTTAAAGATACATCTATTATCCACTAGAAGATTTCTTTTCCTAAAGCAAATAATTAATTCTTATGCTAATTTGAGATAGCTACATACTAACATAACTTGAAGCAAGCATGAAAGAAATAATAACACGAGGAAATAAATAGAAGCATAACAAGAAGTCAAGAATTTACCACACATGCAAGGAGAAGAACGCCATCACACTTTACCCCAAAAACTGTTGTATTATATTGCAAGTAGTGAATACAATCCCACCGAGTCTCCTCAAGCACAATAGCTCGTATCACATGATACAATGTGAGAGCCCATGGCTCTATTATATAGAGAGTTGGGAGAAAATCTCAATGAAGAATGATAAGGACAAATGGCATTAGAGCCAATACGAATGTAGAAGTGATTAAACGAGTGGCATGAGGTGACAATCCCAAAGAAAAATTTGAATTTGTTGAATGGAGCTCCAATGCCAAAAGTAAAAATCGAATTCTGGCAAGTGGACATCATTTTCTTCTTCCCTTATGTGCCAAATTCGAATTTTATAATAGAATGACAAGTGTATATGGGTGGTAACCCATGTGGAGACAATTTCTCACAAAAAACTCCACCAAATATTCTCCCAAATCCTCCCAAATGTCCATTAACTTCACAAATTCGAATTTCCAAGTAAGTAACTTTCTCCTTTAATGCCAAAAAATTTATTTTATTTGAGCACATGTCCTTTCCTTGATTTTAGGAGTCCACATCACTTTGGGACTTCACTTTAACTCCCCCATAATTGTCCACCTCATTTCCACAACATTTAGCATGTGTGGATATTTATTTTTCTCCATTTATATAATTTATGGCTTAATTAATTCCCAGATTTGCCACTAAACCTAGGAAAAGTGGATTTTGAGGGTTCAAAACACATTTTTAACCCATCAAAGTATGTCATAGTAGAACGTTGAGGGTGAGAGGTGCAAATTTCATTACTCATACCCCATACAACTTCTCTAGACATCACTTATTACATTACAAGTACAATTTTATTAGCAATTTCTGCAGTGCGGAAAATCTAAAAAAATAAAAAATGACTACCTAAACCAAACCAAATTCCATGAAATTTTTGTGTGATATAATATGGTAATACACATCGACTGTAGACACTAAGATGTGTTAGGGTATCAACCTTCAAACCGTCACCCGGGCTTTGGGGTAAAACGTGAGCAAAAAAATGCAAAAAATTATCCGCCTCTGAAAAAGAAGGAATAATTAACGAAATTTAAAAAAACAAAAAACACTCCAAGGTGTAATTTGCTTGAAAGTAAAATTTGTTTCAAATAGACAATGACAATAAATTGGTCCAACATTCAAGATAACAATGTACCATAAAATTGAAGCATGTATTCAAGTGCTCATGGAACAATTTACCAAGGTAAATGGAAATGAATCAGAGTTTGTTAGGAATATAGAATGCTTGCATGTAAAGGATGAATTGCCCAAAGTAAAGTGTAAGCTTGTAGCTTCAAGCAACAATGATATAGAGAACGCAAAGCTCAAATGAAATTGTAACAAACTTTAACTTAATGAAATGTGATAGTGATGTTGTGTTAATTCTCAATTAAAGCATGCATGTAAGTGAATGAAGCATGAAAGCTTAAACCATGCAAATGTCAATCCCCCCAAGAGAAGTCTCCGTCTAAATGGGGAGATAGGATACCATGGGAGAAATCCCAAACTCCCACAAGCAAATTAGATCTTTTATTAATATTACAATGAGAAAAGGACCCTTTAAAGTCCTCAATTAAACTTCAAGGAGAGTCCTTGCAATAATTTCTTGAAACTTGGACACTAGACCTCCTTTCTTGAGAAAGTAGTAATAAGATCTCACAAAACTTATGCAAGGGAAACAAGGTATGAGTTTCCTCCAAATGCCCACGGCTTAGAGAGGAAAATGAGCAGCCCTCTAGTGAACTTGACTTGGCCAAAATAAGCCTCAAAAGGGCTCATGACATCCTTGGAAATCAAACCCCCAACATTTTCCAAAGGTCCTGCAAACACTTGTTAGACGTTGCGGGAGGTTGCTCTTCAAAATATGCCACACAAGAGTTAGCAAACAATCCAAACAATGATTGCAAAATTATATGTACAATTATAATTTACAAAAGGCTAAGCTAAAGAGTGAGAGTAAACTCTCATCTTTGCTTAGCCATCTTCAAGCTCTTAGATAGCAAATGAAAGAAATGAAGTACAATGTTTTTTTAAAAGAGATTTAAATTTAAAAGTGTTCGGCTTGTGTACAAGCTATGTGCCAAAACCCCTGCAAAACCACTTTGTAAGATAAAACTATGAAGGCTCAAAGAACAAATAAGAGCCCCTTTAAGAATGTATCAAGAGTGGGTTGGTCTCTCCAAAGACTTCCCCTCATGCTTGATTATGTGATCCCAACAAGATATTCCCTCTGCAAAACTTCAATCAAGAATTATTTCCATATATATTTAGCAATAAACAATGATAAGAAACTCTAGAGATTTATTTAAAATCAACTAGAGCATTTTATACCTAGAGCACACTTCTAAATCAAATGTCAATGTAAGATAGCTCTACATTAACAAATCTACAAGAGCATATGAAAACAAATTAGATCAAAGCATGAGTAAAATGAATTATACCAATGATCAACAATTCACACACTTGAAAAGGATGAACAACTCATGAATGAAACCCCAAAGTCTTTATTGATATTTTTTAAAGTGTACAAGGCAGCAGCACTTTCGCAAGCACAATAGCTAGTAATAATATGATACAAATGAGAGCTCAAGGCTCTATTATATAGAACTATGAGAGCCAATCCCAATGTAGAAGTGATTAAACAAGTGGCATGAGGTGACAATCCCAAAGAGAAATTTGAATTTGTTGAATGGAGCTCCAATGCCAAGTGTAAAAATCGAATTCTGGCAAGTGGACATCATTTTCTTCTTCCCTTATGTGTCAAATTCGAATTTTATGATAGAATGACAAGTGTATATGGGTGGTAACCCATGTGGGGACAATTTCCCACAAAAATCTCCACCAAATATTCTCCCAAATCCTCCCAAATGTGCATTAACTTCACAAATTCGAATTTTCAAGTAAGCAACTTTTTCCTTTTAATGCCAGAAATTTGATTTTATTTGAGCACATGTCTTTTCCTTGATTTTAAGAGTCCAAATCACCTTGGGACTTCACTTTAACTCCCCCATAATTTTCTACCTCATTTCCACAACATTTAGCATGTGTGGATATTTATTTTTCTCCATTTATTTAATTTTTGGTTTAATTAATTGTGAGATTTCTCACTAAACCTAGGGAAAGTGGGTTTTGAGGGTTCAAAACACATATTTAACCCACAAAAGTGTGTCATAGTAGAAATTTGAGGGTGAGAGGCGCAAATTTCATTACTCATACCCCATACAACTTCTCTAGACATCACTTATTAAATTACAAATGCAATTTTATTAGCAATTTTTGTAGTGGGGAAAATCTAAAAAATTAAAAAATGACCACCTAGACCTAACCAAATTCCATGAATTTTTTGTGTGATCTAGTATAGTAATACACATCGAATTTAGACATTGATATGTGTTAGGGGTTCAACCTCCAAACTGTCACCCATGCTTTAGGGTAAAACGTGAGTGAAAAACCCAGAATATTATCCGCCTTTGAAAAAGAAGGAATAATTAACCAGATTAAAAAAACATTTCAATGGGTACTCATTTGTTGATCGAGTCCCAACATCCTATGCCTGTTATAGACTCGAAAACTTATCATTACTAGTATCACTTATTACAATTCCCCGTAGGGTCTGGAATTTGGGTACAAGAAAGATGATGAGAAGATAGAAGTACAGTTAAAAAACTTTGTTGAATGATGATATTTGATGGTACAAGTGTCATCTAGATCATCCTTGGGCATGGAGTCTTCATATAATAATCAGGTGCCACTCCAGTGGTCAACATTTGGCTCCATATGGGGATGCATGCTAGATATGAAGTGATAGTGTGCAAGAACCTGGAATTTGCATCCATTGACAAAAGACATATATCAGTAGTATCCATTCAAAATATCATCAAATGAAACCAAGTATAGAAATGAAGAAATTGAAATTTATTCTAAGATCATAAATGATAATGTATTCTTGAACTAAAACTAATTAAACAAAAACTAAAAGGGATAAGGTTAGAAATATGATACAAAAAGATGTCCCATGGCATCAGATGTCTTCAATGAAGTTCATGCTGAGAACCTGCTTACTTTTGAGCATATCCATGGGTTTCTTTTCTGATGTGCCCTGTCCAATTCTGAATATCTAATGACTTTGATCAATCCCAACACTGTGTTGTACGTGGTCATTAGATTTACCAAATCCTTTCCACTTTTTTGTTTTTTTCCTAATAGATTGTGATGTTGATGTTGAGGTGATCAAACTAGACCTTTTTCCCAATCTCGAAGATGCTCTGATGGAAAATTCGAAGTATCCAAGACTTCTTTGACTTGTTTTTGTCCATTCTGCTTCTACTCTAACATGGGTGATGGATCAATCTCATAAGTATAAACTTGATTCCCCTCAGTTTCCTTGCTATCCAAGTCTCCATCAATTAGCCATTTTTCAATGGAGTAAATGACCTCCTCATAATGAGATGAAGATTGCTTCAGTGGATCAGGAGATTTATGATTTGTTTCTTTTTTCTTTTCCCATTCATCATTTAACCTAAGTTGGAATTTTTGTACCTGTAATATTTCCATTTCATCCAACCTATTCTGAAAAGTGACCTGATTAGCCTTCATAACACTTATTTCCTTGACATGATTCGTTTCCATGGTGTTGATTAATTGCACTTGTTTTTCTTCCATGGCGAACAACCTGTTTTGAATAGAGGTCATCTGATTAGAATGATTGACTTCCATGGACTTTATTGTTTGTGCATGATTTTCCTCCATGGTCTTAATGAGTTGAAATTGGTTGAGTTGCATATCCTTAATCATTTGAGTCAACCCCTTGATGAGATCCTTGTCATTCTCATCATATTTCACTTTGATCTTTCTTTCATTTCCGTATTTTTCTTCAAAGGCATCAATGATTGATTCTAGAGAATCAAAATTGTTAGTAGGTAATTCTATGAACCAATCCATTGCATTGCCATCTAATCAAAAGATGAAAAGTCTCATTTTAACATCCTCATGGTTAATATCATGGCACCATTTGCTCACATAAAGGTGGAAATTCCTAAGGTAAGTTTCATTACTCATGGCATTGTTACCTAGAAAACTAGGCAACTCTTCAATAGCTTCAATGGCTTCATCTGGAATGAAATTTGGATAGCCCTAAATGTTAGTAAAATCACAAGGGGTGAAAAAATCATTCATGATGTTATGCTCACTTGACCCTGAAAAGGAAAATGGATACCAGAGATAGGCTCTTGTCCAAAATTAGCAGGAAATCTACAAGAAGCAAGCTTTAAGCAAAAATCCTTGTAGAAAATGAAATAAGTGGAGTCGCTACTTGAACAAGAATCTAACTCTAAAATTCAACATGAAAAAACCAAAATTTAGTCATATTTCCCTTGTACCTTTCTCCTTAAATTATATTGCTTAGTTTTTGGTTACAAAGGAGCTTCACCGCTGGGGTCTCACTAGCACATTCTTGATCACTATTCAAAATAAGATCAAAACTGAAAATTGAATCACCAACACTTGTATTTTCCTTTTTCGAGCTTGTTTCATTAGTCTCATGAGTTTGATCTGAAATCTCTTCTAGTAACAAACTTTCTATGGCAATGGCAACCACAAAATTCATGTTATGTTTCCATTGTGGGTATGTTTTTTCAGAATGTGCTTCTTCATGGAATGTACATTAATTGTCCATGCCCAGGTTATCAACATTATGTACAACATTAGGGCTTTATGCAGACTTAGCTAGTTGATTAATGTTCTTCTTAAAAACGATTTGAAGGACTTATTACTAGTGGATGCCTCATTTGACTTCCTTTTGAGCTCAAATACTTCGTTGGTCAACAACTTCAAGAGCTTAGTCAAGATTTTCATGTCAAAATGATCATTTGCTTTAATTTTAATGGAAGAGGCTTGAGGTATTTTCCCAGTGTCCTTGGAGTCCTTTGAATCTTCCTGATCAACAATGAATCCAATAGATCTTAAGTATTTTTTAACAACAATTGCTTCTACAAATTTAAGAGCCAATGTTTCCTTTGCAACTCTTTTCACAAAAATGGAAATGTTAGTAGGAAAGGCAACATTATAATAATTCTTAGTGATTGGATCATGAGGTTTCACATCAGTGGGGAACTTATTCAAAAAATGAGTAAATCTCTTATTAAAATCCTTAACATTTTCTTTATCTTTCATTTTAATGTTGTCGAGTTCTTTAAATAACATGGCAAGAGTTTTATCATCAACAATTTTTTCTAAGAACAATTGCTTAAACTCCCTCCAATTATGGATTGAATTTGATGGAAGGCTATGGTACCATACTGACGCTCTACCCTCAAGAGTGTACGAAAATAATCTACAAGCAACATCATCATAACATACCTCTAACATCCTTAGATGCAAGTAGAAGTCATCAATGTGATCTTCAGCCTTCGCTTTCCTATGTGGATCATACTTTGCAAGCAACTTTTACAGGTGCTTAGGAAAGCGATGAAGGTTACCTAGAAGAGAAATATGCCTTGGGCCATCCAATCCAATTTGTTATGAACCATATATTCATTTTCCTTCCCCTATTCACTTTCAGATTCTGAAGACTCTTCTCCTTCACTATTCATATTTTTCTTTGTTATTCAGTGGTTTATTATCACTCGGTTATTCATTGTCTGAAAAATGAAATTCTTCCCCATCTCCCTTTATATTTTCCCCAATAGGTGATGGAATATCCCCTTGATAACAAGATTCTTTAGGTGAGTCAGTTAAATACTCATGGGTAGTAGTAACCAAATGTTCCACTGAAGAAACAAGAACATCACGACAGGTTGTCCTTTCCTTGATTTCTTATGAGGAAGAACATACATAATAGGGAGTAATCCAAGACATTTAGCAAAGTGATGAGTGAAAGGTCAAATCCTATTGATTTTCTCGTAACTAACTTCGTAAGCACACTCCAGACTTTGGTGAGATTACCCTTATTTTTCAGATAGGTAAGTTGGAGTTGAAATCAAACAATTGCTACCTTGAACTGAAGGTTCTTTATGTGGACGTGTTGAGTTATCTTCCATACAAAAAATACTCTCCTAACGCTAGAATGTTGACAGTGCTGGAAACCGCCAACGTATAGGGGTCTCCCCGATATGAAGTCCCAACTAGACCTCACACCATTTGGAGTAGAAGCACCATTCAGGAAATAAGCTCATCTATGATAATCTTAATGATTTACCTTGGTTGCAATAAACAACATAAGATAGTATGCATATAATTTCGAGATGAACAATTTAGTTAGTCTTGTGAAGTATTCAATTGCAAAGTGTATAAAGGTTATTTCACAGACAAAAGAGATAAAGTGAGTCTTTAGAAGAAAATTAATAGTACTGTGCTAATAAAGACACACACACATGTCTAAAAGAATCATCAATTATATTGTGAAATAGTTCAGAAAGAAATAACAATCATGAAAGAAAGACACACACAATCCAAAGATGCATACTAAGGCCAATGAAATAGTTCATTTTCATTAGTATGTATAAACACAAACATACACTACAAATAATGAAAGAATAGTCTTAAAACATTCATGATATATACATGAAAGTGTGATGGCTCTAAGAGCTTCACATCATTAAGTGAAAGTTCCAATATACACCATTATGATGATACATCACTAGCTTCAATAGTGGAACATTAAGCCACGACTTTCTCCTCAAAAGGATGATCTTCTCGCATATGCCTAGCCTGAGAAGCCAAGGTGAAAAGTCCTTTGCTTGAGCTATGAGGGTGTATTTATAACAAATGAGGTGATTCACCACCTCCCATGTGACTCTTGAGCTCCCATGTGACTTTTGAGCTACGACATTACTCTAGGAATTTCTAGTGACTTTCCACATTCCATGTGTGACCCTTGGGCTTCCACACATTTTACATTTTCTCAGTTTTGGAAATACAAAATTGCATTCCACAAATTGTGGCAGAATACATGGCCAACATAAGACTTTTGTGGTGGTACTTTGAGAAGCCATGATTTTCCGACTGTGACATGAGACTTCATTGTAGTGTATCAATGCCAAGTTTGTTATGCAACCAACTCACAAAATAGAAGAATAGATACAACAAAATTAGACTCTTCGAGGGGGAAACCTCCTTTACATTACACAAATGAACAATTCTTCCATGATTCAAATGACAAAACCTTCTTTCTATACATAGGAGTCTAAGGGGTCACAATATAATCAGAGCCGATATAACAATAATAATGTAAGGGAACAACAATAACAATAGTGGGCTTCCATGGGGCACAATAATAACAACATGTGGACTACATGGGAACAACAATAAAAATAAGGAGGCTACACTAATAATAACAATGAGGAAATCCACTAGTATCATAGGGACCTAACATGCCCCTCTCCTTCAAAAATTGTTGTCCTCAACGCTTGGGTAGTTCTGGATGCTTCTATATAAAAATTTTATCCTCCCATGTGGAATGTTTAGCAGGTAAGTTCTTCCACTTGATGAGATACTCTGAAATTTATTGATTTTGTAGTTGTCGAGTTCTTTTTTCCGTGGCTTCTTCAAGTTCCAATATGATTTTTTCTTCCTCGTTAAGTTCTAGCAATATTGTTTGAACTAGGAGCTTGTCACATATAACCTTCTTTAAGCATGAAACATGGAAAACTGGGTGCACTCGAGAAGATGCAGGAAGCTCCAATTTGTTTTCCATAGTACCAATCTTTTGCAACACCTTATAAGGACCAAAATACCTTGGTGATAATTTGCTATCCTTATTAGCTTGATTGAGGGACATTTGTTTGTATGGTTGTAGCCGTAAAAATACCTAGTCACCTACATCAAAACTTCTTTCGCTGTGATGTTGATGTGCCTGTTGTTTCATTCTATTCTGTGCCAAAGTGAGGTTATCCTTTAAGAGTTGGAGAACTTGTTGTTGATGCTTGATGTGATCTTCCACCGCATGAACCTTAGAATTATTTTCCAAGACTTTTTGAAGATCTAGAGAAATAGATGATTTCGATGTTTGAAACTCTAGTGAACATAATTATGAAACTACGCCCAGTTGTTCTTTCTTTAGAATATTTTTCATGCCATTAGGGCTGATTATCTTTCCAGTTTTCCCTGCAATACCCCTTAATTCAACTTCCTTTCCTTCCCAAAAAAATCCAGAAAAGTTCTTGAAAATTAAAAGATATCGTACCCAAAGATTGTAACCATTGGACTCCTAGTACAACATCACCACCACCCATTGGAATGGAAAACATTGGACTATTCAATACATATTCTCCCATGGATAACTTGATATTATGGCACTTTCTAGATAAATTTATGGTTCCTCCATTTGAAACCATCACTTACCACTCTGGTGCTAGATATAGGAAGCAATTCAATTCCTTGGCTATCTTACAATGAGTAAAATCATGGGTACTACCCGAATCAATCAACATTATTACATTTTTCTTCTTGATTTGTCCTTCTATCTTAAGAGTTTGAGGAGTGGTAATTCTGATCAATGCATTACAAGTTATGATCGGATTCATTTCTTCTTTCTCTGGGCTTGGTTCCTAGTGTATATCCTCTTCTTTTGACGTTTATTGTTCCTTTTCTTCCTACTCTTCACAATCTATGTAAATTAATTTCTTCTCATCACACTTCTGACCTTTAGTGTATTTTCTATCACAACTGTAACAAGCCATTTTGCTCTTTTTTATTCCAATTGTTGTGGTGTCAACCTTGTAGGTTGTGGAAGGCTAGAAGCAACAACACTTCCATCTTTGTAGTTGTGACTAGTAGGCTTCCTTGTTTCCATAATTTTTCTTTCATTTTTTCTTGCCAACCTGAATGTCTTCTCCAATGAATCAGGTTCCCAAAGGCGAATCTCATGTTGGATGTTATTCTTTAAAGTCCATATGAAGACATCAATACTATGCTCCTTTGGAATATCATTTACCATTATATTCAATTTTGGAAGTCCTCAATGTGCTTTTCCATTGAACCCTTTTCTTTGAGATTTATCAATTGGCTAGAGAAGGTGATTCTCTTTGTATCCTCATAATGTGCTATCATTTCCTTCATAAAAATTGACCCAAGTGACAATTAGTTTACGAGAACAAAGCCATCGATACCATACAAATTGATTGGGTTCTAAATATAAAGTTTCAATGCGTACTTTTTTTGTGTTTTGCACATTATGGAGATCAAAATATTGCTCCATCTATAATATCCGTTTTACCGGATCCTTGCCATCAAACTTCCTCATATTGATCTTTGGAATATGGTGGGTCTTCAATCCAATGTTAGAGTCTATGAAATCATGATTAACATTTATTTTTTTATCATCATGAGTTTCATATAATACCTTTTCGCCATTAGGAAGCATTTCTTGTAGCAACTTTGTCAAACCTTCCATGTCTTCTTTTAAACCATTCTTCAAATCTTCCATGTTTCCTTTCATTTTTTCTTCTATACCATCCATATTAGCTTTCATGCCATCCATATTAGCTTTCATGTCATCATTCAAACCTTCCATGTCTGATTTTAAACTATTCTTCAAACCATCCATCTTAGCTTCCATTTCATTTTTGGTTACTCTTTGTGAGAGCAAAAGTTGTTACACTTGGTCTCGTAATTTTGATATATCATGTTGCATTTATTCCTCTTCTTCATGAGTCATAGTAGAGATTTCTAGTTTCTTACTAAGTGTTTCCATTTTCTTGATTCAAGATATTTTGAAATCAAACAATTATATATATGCTTCATTATGCCCTTTGAATCACTTCAAACTAATTTTTCAAACAAAAGTTATGCAATTTTAAAAAAAAACATTTTTCTTTCTTTTAGGAACTCAATCTTGAAATGATTATAACTCTGTAATTTCAGATATCCAAGTTCTGAAATTTCTTCCTGTGCTATCTCTCTGAGTCCTCTTTCCAATCCCACAAGTATGATCGAGATTGGATTCTTTAAGAAAGTGTTATGCCAAATCTCCCACGATGCCCTAATTATGGACTGGTTTAGTAGAGCGAAGTTGTACGAGATGCCATGTTTTATTGTTTCAACCTTCAACCCTAAACTTGCTACACGAAAAACCACTGCCCGTTCAATTTCAACCAATTTTTACAGAATTCAAATATGATGCTTGAAACAAAAGTTATGACAATTTTCCCTAGGTCACCTGTTTGAGATAGAATTCTGTAGCCCACAAAAACCATAACTTCCTTAGAGCATATCTCCGAAAATATAATGAACCAAAATATAATTTGTTTTCACGAAGTTCTCAGTGATTTCAGCTTCATGTGGTAAAAATTTCAAGTTTTAAAGCCTCGTAGAAAAAACGTTATAGCAAAAATTCCAATATGGCCTGTTTGAGGAAGCGAAACCCTAGAATCCAAAGCTCTAATACCAAATGTTATGCAACCAAATCACAAAATAGAACAAAAGATAGATCAATGACTTCAAAATTAGCCTCTTCGAGGGGGAAACCTCCTTTACATTACACAAATGAACAATTCTTCCGTGATTCAAATGACAAAACCTTATTTCTATACATAGGAGTCTAAGGGGTCACATTATAATTAGAGCTTACATAACAATAATAATGCAAGGGAACAACAATAATAATAGTGGGATTCTATGGGGCACAATAATAACAATATGGGGACTACATGGGCACAACAATAACAAGAAGGGAATACACTAGTATTATAGGGACCTAACAAAGTTCTTATCCTTGTTGCTATGTCTTCTTGTACTTAATTATAGATCTTGCTTGTACTTCATCTTCATCTTGGTTGGCTATAGTATTAGAGTCTTCCACGTCATCTTGGTCTTTATCCATCTATTATAGTTTAATGTCTCCTTGTTTCCTTGTTTGATGATTCCTTTGTGTCTCATATCCACAAGTGTCTTCTTGCAGCATCTCCTTGATGACCTCCTTGAGCATCATCTTTCCATGCTAGGATAACAACACCTGCAAATGAAGCTCACTCATGACAAATTAATATTAGTCCTGAAATCACCTAGTCTCCATTGTTTCTCATGCAACATGATGACTGTGATGGGGCTTTGCACAAGGGTTGACGAGAGAGGCCTTCTTGGGCATAGAGCGCAATATAAAAAGGTAGGAAGTGATGGTATGGGCACTGTGATTGCGCTATGTGCAATGGAAAGGGAGAAGGAAATTGAAGGATTGCACATTGGGAAATTTCATGAGGCAAGGAGTGTGAAAATTCCTTGAAATGAAACAACTAGAATTAATTCTTCTAATTGATTAATAATTTATTAAGTTACTGGTTAATATCGAATTAATCGCACTGCAATTTCTTCACAAATGAAACACTGCGGAAAATAAACTGGAAACTTATAAAATATTGGCACACATACATCAAAATGACACAATTATTTTTGGAAAAATGTCCACGAAAAAACTCAATGTGGGAAAATCGGTGCACTAGCTGAAGGTTTTTATTATTATGTAGTAGTGAAAAGAGTACAACTAGATGCCCAAAACTGACAATCCTCTACAAGAGAATCTGGCCACAAAAATTAGGGATACAAATTTTGTCTCACTCGACACTGATCCAACACCAAAACTGACACTTACTAGGCTCCACGAAACCCCTGCGCTAGCCTCTCCTGCCTGATTGATGAAGCCCTTTCTCGCCCGACTTCATTCACGGGCGGGAGTCGAAACGAGCCTGAAAAAGCAAAAGGCTTATGGCTTAAGGCTACTAAAAAGGTTCAAGGTTAGTGGTTGAAGGTTTCTGGTGAAAGGGTTGCGGTACCTTCTTCCTGGTGTGGTATTTCTATCTATCCCTCGGTCATTTCTTAGCGTGTTGGATGGATGTGTGACGAGCTAGATAGTTTCTAGTTTCACCCCGGTAGTTGAGTTGATTAGTTTCACCATGGGTGAGGGAATAATGCTTTATCATATATCTGGATGTTTGGCCCGTGTCTGCATCAACCCTACACAAGCTCTTGTACGCTCTGCCTGGAACCGCAATGGATCAAGTCATCTTCCCAGATCAACCTCTGAGAATGACTCATTGGCCCCTTCCATAAATTCTCTCAGCCTCTAGCAGTTGAAATGACCCTTTGACTTGCCAAATCAAACTCTATCTCTAAAGTTTCTTCCCAAGCCCTGCATGTCCCCACTGAGGAAACTCGCCCCTCTTGTAACTGACTCTCCGAAACTGTAAAAAATCCTCTAGACTCACTATCATTGCCCCTCTTTGTCTCTGCATCCCCTGTCTGGCTCGAACTCTTCTGACAGAATGATTCTCTCTGAAAAATAAAATTTCCCAAGGAAAGTTTCTCTCCAAGTGTGTTTCTCCATCTACCCATCGACCTCTTCTTATAATCTCCAATTGGGACTCCAATGACCACGATTAAAACTTAATCGGTTGTTGAGATCGTCTCCAAGTCGATTCTTGTGAGTTTCTAGAGAATTCTCACCTTTCTTAATTAATTCCTATTAATTAACCATTTTTCTAAGTTAGACATAGGAAATTTTTAATTATGGTCAATTAATTTAATTGAGCCATCTCTAGGTGGATTTTCCATAAACAATTTATGGGTTTTGGATAACTCCTGGGTTTTAGCCTCTCCACAAATTTTCAAGACTATAACACCATCTGATGCTACACAAACTAACACTCCCTCGTAGTGAGGAAGGTGTTCTCTCCAACTAATGTTGCACAACTGTCACAACACCCTATTTCTGTAACATCCTCCAAACATGTTGCTAATGTCTGACAATTGTAGTTGCCTGCCACTTTCCACCAATCACTACACTAACTTTGATTCGTCTGCTACTGATTGTAGCTGAACCAAAATTATTGCATCTTTGTTGCTGCTAACACTACACTATAAATCTTGTACTTCTTCCAACTTTGCATCTGCCCTACAACTCCCTTTTAGCTATTGTTGTTGTTGCTGCAATTGTTAAAATTGACAAGCATCCAAAATACTGAATCATTTATGTCTCTATGCTGCAACTTTATCCTAACCATCTAACTGCTACTAGCCTCTACATTTTCCAATGAGAAATTTGTGCTGCTACTTACTCTACACTGAGCCTACTTCTTTGTACTCCTCAACATTTGACTACCACTAGTCTACAACTATCACGCTGGAATTGACTGCAACAAATGACACGGAACCTCTTGATATTGAATTAATGTGGGTCCCAATAGCAAGGTAATGGTCCATGAGGAAACACTATTTGATGCTCACCTCAATGGACCCTGCCCAAATCTATGCACAACTCTAGGACTAAGGCTCCATATCACCCCACCTCACTCCTAGAGGTATAGCTGCAAACATGGTGAAACCTTCCTCCAGCTTGGAGGATAACTTGTATATCTCTATAGTTGTTGCAACCTAATCCTACTTCTCGGGCTTATCCTTTTTCCTTTGAGGACACTAAGTATTGTAGTGGCCAAGCTTGTCACACTTAAAGCACTTGACCTTAGATAGATCCTTCTTTTTCTTTTTCTCCCTCTGCAAATCTTGTCCCTGACTGGGACCCTTTGATGCAAGGGCCACAGTATCTTCCTCCTTCACACCTTTAGATCCCTTGTCGCTATTACCGTTGATGGAGGTATTCACTAGTGCTTGCCTCATCTCCTCCTATTGTAGGTCTGACCACATCCTGTCCCGCCTTGGTAATGTATCTTGTCCCAAAATACCTTGGACAAATATTTCTCAATCCTTTGAGATATTGTTCAAGGCCAAACACACAAGATCTGTACCTTGAGGTGCTTCTCCTATGACTGTAACTTGATCCTAAATATCCTGAATTTTGATGAGGAAGGGATCAATGCCCTTCTGCATCCTGATGTTCCATAACTTATCCTTCAGAAACATCTTTCGATGCTTGGAAGGATTCTGATATAGCCCCGCAAGAGAATCCCACATATCCTTGGCAGTGTTCTTTCCAGATATATGTGAGATTATAGGACTCCATGAGAATCATCTGCTTTTCCTTGGCCATTTCCTCTTTGAAGTTCACTGGTTGTCGGCAATCAATAAGTTCTTCCACAACGTTGTTTGCATAAGTTTTCAAACCATACTCATTAAGGAGAAAGGACATTCTAGCCTTCCAAATGACATAGTTGGAGGCATCATCCAGTTTGCCTTGATCTCTGAGTCCGACTATGGACATCTCCACAAAAAAATTATTTGAAGTTGGAATTTCCCTCTTTCTCCTGCTTGGCTGCAAGCTTTGTTATTCACACTCCCTACTGGAGTGAGAAAATATGGTTGCTGCTACTGTCGGGGTTAAATAGAAATTTGGATTTCTGAAGCTAGAAACCCTCTGAGAGTAATTCCCTTTATGTGTGAACTTTCTATTCCACCTAGCACTAATTCTTCTTTAGAAATTGTTGCAAAACCCTTCAGTGACCAGATAGGAAATATTCTTAGTGAAAATACTAGTTGATGTTTCTCCCTCTACCTATTATAATCAATATTATGGACAAATCAAACTTTTCCTACAACTAAAACTGGAAGATCGAAACCTTTCCCAACAATTCACATTCCCTGGCTAGGCACTGCGTAGCCCCATAAAATTTTGGCTTGTTGCTCCCTCTGAATAGCGAAATTTTCTTCTTCCACCTCTAAGCTTCATCTCTGTCAAATATGCTCTGATACCATGTGAAAATTCCTTGAAATGCATCAACTGGAATTAATTCTTCTAACTTATTAACAATTTATTAATTTAGAGATCAATATCGAATTAATCACACTACAATTTCTTTACAAATGAAACGATGCAGAAAATAAATTGGAAATTGAGAAAATACTAGCACACACACATGAAAATGACACAATTATTTTTGGAGAGATGTCCCAGGAAAAACCCAATGTGGGAAAATTGGTGCAATAGCTAAGGGTTTTTATTATTATGCATTAGTGAGAAATTCTGAGTACAATTGGATGCTCAAAATTGGCAAGCGTCTATAAGAGAAACTGGCCACAAAAATTAGTGAGACAAATTTTGTCTCACTTAACACTGATCCAACTCTAAAATTGGCACTTATAGGCTCCACGAAACCCCAACGTCAGCCTCTATGTCACCCTTGTGCATGCTCTTGTATGCTCTACCTGGAATTGCAACTGATCAAGTCACCTACCTAGCTTAGCCTCTAAGAATGACTCATTGGCCCCTTTCAAAAATTCTCCTGGCCTCCAGCAACTGAATCAACCCTATGACTGGAAAATTTGAACTTTGCCTTTGAAGCTTATGCATAGGTCATGTCTAGCCCCATTGAGGAAACTCGACCCTCTTGTAGTTGACTCTCTAGAATTGGAAAACTTATTTTGAACTCACTATCTCCACCCCTCTCTGTCTCTACGTCTCCTCTCTGGCTCGAACTCTTTAGACAAAATTTTTCTCTTTGGAAAATCGAACTACCCAGGGAAACTCGCTCTCCAAGTGTGTTTCTCCATCTACCCATCGAACTCTTCTTATAATCTCCAATTGGGACTCCAATGACCGCAAATAAAACTTAATCAATGGTTGAGTTCATATCCAATACGATCCGTGTTAGTTTCTAGAGAATTCTCACATCTCTCAATTAATTCCTATTAATTAACCATTTTTCCTAAGTTAGACTTAGGAATTTTTTAATTATGATCAATTAATTTAATTGAGCCATCTCTAGGTGGAATTTCCAAAAAAACTTCTGGGTTTTGGAGAACTTTTGTGTTTTAGCCTCTTTGCAAAGTTTTGAGACTAGAACACCATCTGATGCTACAAAAACTAGCAAGGAGCCATGCGTAGGCACTGTGAATACGGAATGCACAATAGTTGAGGAGGAGGCCTTATGCATTGTGCAATTGGTTTCTGCAAGGGTCCATAAATGACTCTGTTATCCCTTAGAAGTGCGCAATGCATAAGGCAATGAAGGTCTTATCAAGATTTCACATTGGGAAAGTGTAACTGGCGAGGCTAAGTGACTGAGCTCGGAAGTTGCTCAATGCGATGTTGAGGGAGGTTTTCATGTAGGATTGTGTAGTGCATGGTTTCAGGAGATAAGGAATTCATCACTATGGTTTAGGAATGCACAGTAGTTGGAGGCTGAAATTGATCATTGATTGCGCAAGTTGTGAGAAAAAAGAAAACTCCAAAATTCACTGAGTGTGAGATCAATGAGGCAAGAGGGCAAGGGTAAACGCATATAAAAATTCTTGAACATGATCACACACACATATGATTAACCACATGAAAAGGAGATACACAATACCCAAAATCAACATGTATTCATTGAAATAACAACAAAATGACACTTATCTCCAAGTGCAACACTTATGCAACCCTTTACGACACAAGTGTCGATTATAAAGAGAAAGTGCGCAATGCCTTGGGAATGTGTCCAACGCATGTTGCTATGGTAGATAGGATCCACTAATGCAAGAGAATGTGCTAGAGCTACCTCTTAAAGGTGTGCCAGAACTGCCTTTAACAAAGAATGGAACTGCCCCTAACAAAAAACAACTCTTTGGATTTCTTTAAAAAGGGACTTGAAAACTTAGAGAACTAAGATCACTCTAACAACTCAAAATGACAGTTCACATGATCAATGGAAGGCCCCAAAGTTTTTATGTAGGCCCAATGTAGAGGGTGTTGTAGCAGTAACAAGACTACATTCAATTTTCCTTGCATAATCAATCAAGGCTAGAGATTCTCCTCCATGGTTTTCCACAATTGATTTGCAGCGCAACTCTTGATTCATTAAATTGTTGCTAACATAATCAAACTTCAGGGTTCGAGAGGTGTTGAAGCGCTCTTAGCCCCAAGGGTTAGCTCAGTTGGTCAAAAACCGTGCCTCGCCATCGGGAGGTCACAAGGTCGATTCCGCCCGAAGCCCTTGGGATCAGGTCTTGCCAGTAGGTCGAGGGGCAATTAGCCCAGATTTTCTCGTGGACGTAGCGACCACTCACTGACCAGGGTGTTCGTGAACCACATGCAAAAAACAAAAAAAAAAAGGGTGTTGAAGTGCTCATAACTACTATAAATTTCTCCCAATTGTTTAGCATGGAACACATAAGTCGACCTAGCTTACACCATTAACAATAAGAACCTACGGCCCTGATACCGATTATTAATAAATAAAAAAACAGAAAAATAAACTAAAAAATAAAAAATTTACTCATACATTGGATTGGGGGTTTACGTGGAAAACTCCATTTAGGGAAAAATCATGGAGAAAGAGATTAGAGCATTTTTGTATTATAATAACAACAAAAATATTACATTTCACCCCTTTCACTTTACTCACACCCTATAAACATAGATTTCATTACAATACCATGGATTGTGTAGTGATGTCTTCCAGAGTCATTGCATTCATGTTTTATTGTATCAACATTTCGAACCAACCTCTGTGGTTCATCAGCAGGATCAGATGTGTGAAAAAGTCAGATAATGATAGGGCAATAAATAGAGGAAAGGTTGGGATGGTAATGTAAGGAGCTGACAGATTTGATAATGTTAAGAAATAAATTAAGTTTAATTAATTAAATTAAATATCTATTTTTTTTAATTATTCAAATATAATGTAACAGTGCCATATTATAATGTTAATGAATAAAAGTTTTAGTATTCGTTATTTTTTATAACATTAATTAATACCTAATGTTATTATTCTAGTATGATATAAAAGTTTTTGTATTGATTAATTTTGTTGTTTTTAGGATTATTAATGTTAAATTTACTATATATTACTATTAATGTTTTAAATATTGCAAAATAATTAAAATCATGTAATATAATGACTAATTAGGTCTTAATGTAACATTGCAATATTATAATGTTATTGAATAAAAGTTTTAGTTATTTTTTATAACATTAATTAATACCTAATGTTATTATTCTAGTGTGATATAAAAGTTTTTGTATTAATTAATTTTGTTGACTTTAGGATTATCAATGTTAAATTTACTATGTATTACTATTAATGCTTTAAAAATTGCAAAATAATCAAAATCATGTAATATAATGATGAAACTAATTAGGTCTTTTACATTTTACTAATTGAATATTTATTAATTAATAATTTGAGATATATTGCTAGGGATTTTCCTAGATTTTTAATGTTCGCTGAGGTTTAAATAAAATTATTTGAATTTAATAAAGTTCCTTTAGGGATTGAAAGAGTGCAAGCTAGGGTTCTTGATTAATTTTATTTATTCAAATATTAATAAAAATTAAATTCGAGATAGGTGAACCATAAGGAGGACTAGGAGATAATGGGGACTGGAGTACCTAGGAGACGGTAGAAATCCCAGTTAGTGTAGGAATCCAATTATCACTTATTTTCCAACCATCATCGTGGTTGAGGTTATTGGAGTGTTTTCCTATTTCTATACCTTCTCTAAATTTTCTATGGTGATAATGGTCGATCTTGGCCACAACACGAGTTTTCTATGCAAATGTGATGATTGGTTTTACTAGAGTGCTCGGCCAAAGCTGAGGTTTTGGAACGGTTATGCTTGATGTCAGCGGCATGTTCTTGAATCCTGGTCAATATAGAACGGTCGGTTTCACCAATGTAGGCTTTGCCACATGAACACGGAACCAAATAAACCCCTTTGTGGTGTTTAGGATCAATAGGATCTTTTACCGATTTCAGGCATATGTTGATTGTATTCAAGGGTTTGAAAGTGGTTTTTATATTATTATATTTTAAAATCTGTGAAATCTTATCCGTGGTGCCTAAAATGTAGGGCAGGTGAACCTTGTCATACTAGAATAATAACATTAGGTATTAATTAATGTTATAAAAAATAACGAATACTAAACTTTGATTCAATAACATTATAATATTGCAATGTTACATTATATTTGAATAATTAAAAAAAAAAAATTAGATATTTAATTTAATTAATTAAACTTAATTTATTTCTTAACATTATCAAACTTGTCGACTCCTTACATTACCATCCCAACCTTTCCTCTATTTATTGCCCTATCATTATCTAATTTTTTCACGCATCTGATCCTGATGATAAACCATGGAGGTTGGTTTGAAACTTCAATACAATAAAACATCAATGTGATGACTCCGGAAGACATCACTACACAAAATGTTGATTGCAGAAGCCTCAAATCTATAAAATACCATGGATTACAAATACCATGAGTGCATACAACTTTTACTTTGATTTGGTCTCACACCCAACATATTTTCTCTAGTAAAAGGCTGGTAAGATTATTCGTGTTCATGATGTAAATCCTAATGTTCTTTTGAAGGCAATATAATTCACCTGTATTTGTTTTATTTGCTTAATTTTCATTTTAGTTAATTACATATAACAATGACCATAATTTGTCATTTTTTCTATATGTTTTTGTCTTAAATCATTATATTTATTTTTTTATATCTTAATTTTATACAATAATTTAAATATTATATTTTTTATTAATTTATTTAAAATTGAAAACTCAAAAGAATGAACAAAATTATAAACCATCATTATTAAAATTATATAATTCAAATGTAATAATTTCTTTTAGCATTAAATTCCACATCCTCAAACATTTGTGGAGCAGGATGAGCTCTATAGAATCCATCTTTCAACGGTTAAGGAAACCCTCGCCACCATCGAACCTTCTAGTGAACTTACTCGATTTTCTTTGTAGTGTTTGGCTGGTTTGTTACCTCTGACGAAGCAAAGTTGAATGTTGGTGTTTCCAGCGTGCATTTTTTGGTTTGATGCCTCCACCTCCAGTTCACCCTTCTTCTGTGGCTCTCTCATCAACTTTATGGACCCCTCGGCTTCTTGCTCCTAGATTGGCATGGGTCAGCTTGCCTACACATTGATATGTGCATTTCGGGGGAGTTTTCTACCACAAACTTAGCATTTTGAAGCGTGATTTTCTATTCGCTCCTCCACGACGCTTTTGATCAACTCTCAGTTACAACATTAGTTGTGTTGAATGCGGTCTGTGCGCAAGCTTGCTTTTGATCAACTCTCAGTTACAACATTAGTTGTGTTGAATGCGGTCTGTGCGCAAGCTTGCTTGATAGTTCTAGTGTTGTTATATGTTGCCAGAAAATGGTCTAGTGGTGTTGTCATACCTCCTGAATGCCTCAAAATATTTTTTATTCAATGTATCACCCAAGCCTATTTCTAAAAAGGGTGGAGTCAATAATGTCTCTTATTTTGGGATTTCTGCCCACGCAAAAAACAATTTGAAGTCATTAAAGGAATGAAGGAATGAGGTTTTGGTAAGATTACTAGTTTTTGGTCTAACTAATATTTTGTTGAGGAATCCATTATTGTTAACTAGGTAAATTATAAACCTGTTGATATATATTATTGTGGAGATGGGTATTATGCTTTTATTTTTGAAAATAGAGAGATATGAATCAAATCTCTATGTATCAGCCTTATCATAGGTACTAGAGGAATCTTTCTAATCCACTGGTCTTTGGATTTCAATCTGACAAATGAAATTTCTTTAGCACCACTGTAGATTAGATTGGCACATATTCCCCTTCTTTCCATGGTTGAAGGTATTTTCAAGGCTATAGGAGATAAATTGGGTTGATTTATTAGTTATATGGAAAATGGGAATATTTTTTCTTGTGCCAAAATTTGTGTTGAAATGGATTTTTCAACAAGTATTCCTGAAGCGACTCAACTTAAATTGGATGGATGGTCCCACCTTCAAGTCTTGGATTATGATATGTTCTCTTTAAGTGTAAATTTTGTCATGAGTATGGACACTGCGCAAAAAGTTGTCCTAAGGCTTCAACTTCTCAACCTTCCTCAAATCCTTTGCCATATCCTCATAGTAATGATGATAAAGGAGCATTCAAGCCAGTTTCAAGAAAACACATGAGGCATTTGTCTAAGAAGATGCAAGCTAGTAAGCCATATTCTCACCTACAACATTCTTCTAATAATAGATATGAAGATTGGGATTCCCTCAAGCCAGAAGTCATGAATGATGAGGTTCATGTTGATCATCCATTTATGGGAAATGAGGCCCAAGTTGATCAACCAATCACATTTTAGGAGTCTCTAAAGAACAAAAAGTCATGCTTCAAGAGAAAGTCTTCCTCTGACAAACTCCATCCTGCAGAGCAAAAAGAGGATAAAGATGGAACAGAGAATGCGAAGAAGCCTAATCTCCTCCCTTCTTCTCCTTCTTATTCAGAGATGTTAAAGAATAATCAACATTGTTCGCCTCTTTTAACAAGAAGAAGGAAAGATCAAACCAAGGTAAAAATCTAATGCCAAGAATTCTCTTCCCTCTTGTGGATCTAGGGGTGGGTCAATTTCTCTCAAATCTTAGAAATTTTTGTTTCTATGTCATCTTGTGTAAGCAATTTGTAAGAATTTACTCAAGTTCTCAAGAAGCGGTAGGTGCAAACTATAAAAGGTTTAGTATTAGATCTTTGGCCCCCCTTCTTTTGTTGGATGAAGCTTGGTTTTTTAGCTCCTTTCCTCCTAGACTCATGGAAGACATTTTTGTAAAAAAACCCTACAATATACTTGTTACATATTCCGAATGTAGATTTTTAATATAAATACAAATTATCATTCTAGTTATTAAAAAAACATTAAATCTATTATATGTATAATGATAAATAACAATTTCATTTAAAAAATACATAACCAAACTATAAATATTTATATAATATTACCTTAAAATAATTTAAAAAATAAAATGCATTATTATACAAATAATTTTAATGCATTTTACACTAATGCCAAATACATATTAAATCTCAAATCTTTATCTTTTTTTTTTTTTAACAGAAACAGTTATGGATTGGTTATATTCCTCTTGGCGTGAATGCCGTAATAGCTGTTACAATTGATAGCTCCATGTTTTGTTGCTGCTTTCCGCAGAGATAGAGAATACAGTTAAAGCTTGCCGATTTCCTAATTGTTGAAGATATCAAGAATTCCAAGTCTGAGATTTTCCCCCACTTGAAGGTGCAGACAAATTGGTTTAATAGCCAGCAATAAAACATGGCGAAAATCTGGTTATGGGATTGGTTCCCAAGTTTCTTCTCCGTCCTTCATCTTAGTTCCTTCAGGGAGGAGGACTGCTTTATTAGCTTCGCTGTCCGCCGCTTTGTTGTGCATTCGCAGCACATGATAATAACTTAGCTTCTGAAAGTGCCTTTCCAATCCTTTAATTCGGGTTATCATTCTTGCTAACTTGAGATCCTTGACAGGGGAGTTGGAAATCATGGAGTTGATGATGATCTGGGAATCTCCAATTATATTGGCTTCTTTTATATTTAATTCTTTTAGACATTGGAGACCTTGGAAGAGGGCTAAAGCCTCCGCTTGGATGCTGGAGGCATAGCCAAGGCCCCAGGCAAAGGACTGGACTTTTTCTCCTTTTGGAGTTAGCACGATTCCTCCTGCTCCTGCTTTGCCCGGGTTGTTCTTTGCTGCCCCATCAAAAAAGAGGGAGTGATTTTCTTGCATTTTAATCCAGCTTTGCATATCACTTTCAGATTTCCTTAGCTGCCAGTATTTATTTATAGGGCTCTTTTTTTCTGCTGGCCTGATTTGAAGGCCGAGAGACAGTGCCCAGGCCATGTCTTGCTGACTCAAATTGGTATCATCTCTGGTATCCCCCAGGCATTCCTTGATTTGGCTTTTGATTTTGTTTTCCAGAGTCCTGTAGTTGTGCTTTGTGTCCCTGAAAATCCTTCTATTACGCTCCAACCATATCTGCCAGCTTGTGATCTTGGGTAGAATTGCCCACGCCTTTCTTATGATCAGATTTTTAGGGGCAGGCCCTGGATAGTTATGGGCCCAAGTAGCAAAGAGGTCCGCCGTGGAGCTGGGGAGATTAAGATCTGGCTGAGGGCTAAGAGCGGTCCATATAAGCTTTGAGAATGGGCACTTGAGGAACAGATGGGCCGCTGTCTCCTCACTTTCTCTGCATAACTGGCAGATGGAGGGACCGTTCATACCTCTTTTCTGCAATATGTCAAATGTGAGGATTTTGGAATGACATACCTGCCATGCAAAGATGTCGATTTTTGGCAGCGAAGGAGAACTCCACACGCCGCGCCATGGAGCAGGGTCCGGAGGAGCGTAGGGGATCTCGCTAAGCTTTGCATATCCTTGGTTAACTGTATAGCCTTTAAGGCTCGTGCCCCATCCCTTCCTGTCTCTTGATCTTCTGCTGATGGGTGCGTTTCCCTGAAGACAGTTAATTAACGTGGCCCATTCCTTCCCCAGCTGCGCCGGACCGTTGAAATGGATCCAGCCTGCCCAGGAGCCTTCATGCCAAATAGAAATGTCCCAGAGCGTGCGCAGGGAATTGCTGTCCATCCAGCGACGCAGTTCATTCAAGCTGACTCTGCTTTCAATCGGCTGCTGGTTCATAATGCGATCACTCCATATCTTGATTTTTTTGCCACTGCCAGGTATCCAGAACGCATGGTCTGTAATCAGATGGGCAGCCTTAGCGTGTAGTTTCAGGAAGGACGAATTTGGCATTTGTCTGACGTTTTCTAGACACCTGGTGCGCGATCCCCTGTAATATTTCTTCCAAATTGCTGTTTGTGCCCAGCCTGGCTTTGGAGCAGTAATTTTCCAGAGGATCTTAGCAGCCAGTGCCACATTCTGTTGGCTGAGCTTTTTAAAATTTAAGCCCCCTTCACATAGCGGCCTAGTGATGATATCCCAGCTGATTAAAGGAATTTTCCTCGCATTGTTTTTTCCTCCCTGCCAGAAAAATCTCCTGATGTATTCTTCCATTTTTTTAATGATTGTTGCAGGGGCGAGGAGAGCAGTGAACTGGAACAGAGGGAGACTGTGAAGCACTGATTTGATTAGAGTTGCTTTCCCAGCGATGTTTAACCAGGAGTAGCCCCAAGCTTGGATTTTTGTTTTGAGCTTTTCTAATTGTGGAAGCCAGTCCTTGCAGGAAAGATTTTTGAGGTGCACAGGAAGCCCCAAGTAATTGAACGATGTCCAGGAAGAGGAAGCAGCAAAGCCCAAGCATCTGGAAATATCAGACAGCGCCCTGGGAGAAATGTTCCAACTGTAAATGTGACATTTGCTCTTATTTACAGTGCAGCCTGTAGCATTGCTGAGATCATCTAAAATTCTTTTGAATTTTGCTGCAGAGGGGAGCGAGGCAGGCCCCAGGAGGAGAGTATCGTCCGCGAACAGAGCATGATTTATATTTTTAGCCCCTCTCGCGATGCACAGGCCGTTGATTTCATGATCTTGCATGCTTTTGTTGAGGAGGAAACTGAGGACGGAAGCCTGGATGACAAATAGCAGCGGGGATAGGGGGCACCCCTGCCTTAATCCTCTCGAAGCTTTAAAGAATTCCGTGGCTCTTCCATTCACAAGAGGGGCGATCCATGGTTCCCAGATGCATGCCCGGATCCATTTGATGAAGTTTTCTCCAAACCCGAATTTATTCATAACTTGAAACAGAAAACTATGATTTACTCTATCAAATGCATTGGCTAAGTCGAGTTTGATAGCCATACCTTTCTCTTTTCGCCGAAGACTTGAGTGGATTGCCTCTTGGACGAGCAGGTAATTGTCCACGATCTGCCTTCCTTGGATGAAGCCTGCTTGATTCTCAGGAATTAAGTCCGGGAGGATGGGCTTCAATCGATTTGCTATGATTCTGGTAATTATTTTATACCCGATGTTGCAGAGAGAGATCGGGCGGAATCTGCTGAATGTATTGGCGCCTTTTTCCTTGGGGATAAGGGCTAAGAACGCAGAGTTGGTGCTGCCTCCTATCTTCTGAGTGATCTGAGATTTTTGCACCATTCTCAGCAAGTCCTTTTCTATAATCAGCCAGCAAGCTTGAAGAAATCTAGCTGTGAATCCATCCGGCCCCGGGGCCTTGTCCGGGTCCATATCAAATAGGGCTTTTTCCACTTCTTCTTTGGTGATTTTGGCCTCAAGAGATTCCTTTGTTTTCTGATTTATTAGAGAGGGAACAACATCTAGGAGGTCTGAGTTTTGGTTCAGCTCCTTATCCTCGGTGTATAAGCTTTGGAAGTGTAAGAACGTTGTTTTCTTTATATATTCAAAATCTTTATGAGTGACATTGTCAACTTTGATCTCAGCAATGGAGTTATGGCATTTTCTTACCAGTGTTTGCTTATGGAAGAAGGCGGTGTTCCTGTCCCCAGCTTTGAGCCAGAGATTGCGGGATTTCAACCTCCAGAGTTCTTCTTCAGCAAGGCAGGCCCTGTGGTAGCGTTGCTGCAACTGGGATTCCTGTTCAATCACCTCCTCAGTAATAATGTCCTTCTCCATGCTCTTTTGGTGGGAATCAAGCAAGATTTTCAGGGATTTTCTTTCTGCGGTCGGATTAGACAGAGATTTTGCCCATCTCTTGAGATCCCTTTTTAATCTTCTGAGCTTTTCTTCCCATATATAAAAAGGCGAGCCTCTGACCGCCTGGTTCCAACTGTCCTTGACTATTTGCATAAAATCTGGCTCCTTGATCCAAAGCGGGCTGAAGCGGAAAGGGATAGGCCCCAGATCCAACTGGGCTAGAAGCTCCAATTTAATGGGCTTGTGGTCCGAAATACTGTTGGGAAGAATGGACATTCGAGGTTCTAGTCCTAACAGCAAAAAGGAACTTTGAATAAAGAATCTGTCAAGCCTAGCGGCTATATGGCCCGGGCCTAGTCTTTTATTAGACCAAGTGTACTTACCGGAAGACGGTTTGATATCCAGCATGTCCCACTCCTGCAAGATGTCCTCCGCCCATTCCCTTGCTGGGTCACGTACTATGCTGCCTCCCCTTTTTTCAGAAGAATGAAGGGTGAGGTTTAGATCTCCAGCAATTACGATGTTCTCCATGTTTACCAAATCGGCTTGGTGTCTTAAGGATTCCCAAAGCGATTTTTTGTCCCCAGCACCTGTTGGAGAGTAAACGTTAAAAAGACAAAAAGTTTCCTTAGTGTCAAGGTTCTGCATTTTCAGCAGTAACCAGTGGGGATTTCTGACCTCGAATATGACTGCAAATTTACTCATATTCCATATAGTGGCTATTCCTCCCGAGGCACCTCGGGCAGAGATTGCTCTCGCTTCACTTTTGTACCAAATTTTCTTGCTTGCTTGGATGAAGACGGTGTCTTCCAGCTTTGTCTCCTGGACCAGAAGGATGTCTGGGGTTTCTGTTCTGATTAGAATTCCGATTGCTTCTTCCTTAGTTTTGCTCCCCATACCTCTGCAGTTCCAGGAGATAATCTTCATTATTTGTGTTTCTGGTGGGCTCCCTTGGAGCCTTGGATCTGACCTTTTAGCATCTTCGCCTTTGGTGCCAGCAGTTTTTCCAATGTTGGTTGACTGCCCTGGAGTTTTTCTCTATAGGTTTCCTGTTCTCTTTTTTCTTTATCCGTTTTCCGTCCTCTGGTGGATCTTCTTACTGAGGTATGCGATTCACCTATTTCCCCTTCCTCTTCTGACTCTTCTGTTTCCGGTTCTTCTTCCTCCCCTGCTAGATTCTTTCCGATGAGATCTTTGGAGGAAGGAGTGGGGTTACTTTTTCCTGGGGGAGCTGTGGATGGGCCTTCAGTCTCCTGGACTAATTCTGATTCTTTTTGGATCTCAATCTCCTTGGCGCCCTCTGTTTGCGAACTCAGAGGATCGAACTTGTTTTCTGATGCAGTCTTTGTTGGGTTCTGATGAGAAGTAGTCTGCTGGTTCGCTCTGCCAGGAGGGCCTCCCTGTTTCTGAGCTTTTGGATGGGCTTTGGTTCTCTTGACTTGATTCCATCCGTCCTCCTTCCCTTGCGCAGTCTCGCTGCTGGAAGGGCAATCTCTGGCGAAATGCCCATAGACGTGGCATTTCCGACATTTGAATGGCAACTGTTCGTAATCCAATTTCTGAAGATGCGTCCAGCTTCCTACCTTTAGGGTAATGGCCTCCAGTAACCCTTCCTCCAGATCCACCTCTACGCAAATCCTGGCACAGTCATATTGATCTTTGTTGTTGGCTCGGTCTATGAATTTCCCTAGGGCGTTGCCGATATGCCTCAATGAGTCCCAGTTCCAGCAGTGAACCGGGAGGTTTGGGAGTCTGACCCAAACCGGTACTGCTTTGGGGACGTCGACTGTCGGATCAAAGTCCGGGGTCCAGTTGTTTAGGTACAGTCCCTGAGGGCCCATGAAATAGGGGCCATTTTGGAAGATCAGCTCCTTATCTTCTTTAGATGTGAATTCGAACAGGAAGAATCCCCTTCCCAAAAAATATGAGGTGACGTTTTCTTTAATAAGCGGCGCCCAATTTCTGTTAACCCAGTTCTCGGTGGACTTTGGAGATGGCCATAAGCCCGTAAATTGGCCGATGAGAGCCCGATCTGCTAGCGACAAAGCGACTTGTATTGGGGTTTCAGGGGGAAGGGAGATCACCGGGATTTCATCTAATCTTTTGACAAATTTCGCTGCCTCTGATGTCTTCTTCTGCGGGAGGCCAGCCAGGAGCTGAGAGAAGGCCTCAGCTGACGATCTCGGCGGGGGAGGCGGGGACTGAGGGGAGCCCAATCCCTCCATTGAGAAAGCCGAGAGGTCAGAGCCCAGAGGCTTCCATTTGCAGCGAGAAGAGGTTCTGGAATGCGAGATTGCTCTGATGCTGGACGATCCTCAGCATGCAGCGGAAGAACAGATACGCAGGAGGCGATCTGATCCTGAGGCGAGGGCCAGTCGCTGCATGCAACGCAGGGAGGCCGGGGAGAGTCAGGATCTCACTGTAGAAATGGTCAGGCACTCCCAATCTGGCTGAGGCGATCCGGAGGCAAGGTCCAGCCGCTGCATGCAGCGCAGGGAGGCCGAATGGAGCACCCTGGTGGCACAGAACCAGGTCAACGCGCAGGAGCGACCGATCCAGAGCTCAACTCTCGCATGGGCAATCAAATCTCAAATCTTTATCTTAACATCAAGAAATGTTGTATTAAGTGTTCTTCATAATGTTTTTCAAAAAATAAACATATTGATTACTGGTATAATTTCCATCCTCTATATATATATAACAATTTATTTATTTTTTAATTAAAATTTAAATAATAATAATAATAATAAATCATTTTTTTTAGTAATTTGATTATTTATTTAATTTTATTCAATTTTTTATTTTTTTTTGTTAAGTTGTATGTGTTTCCTCAGGCTTGACCTGTGGCTTGAGAAACCTCGACTAAGAGGCATCTAAGCCATCAAAGTCACCAGGGATCGCACCCGGCTTGAGCCACACTAGCTCTAAACTGACTGGATTTCTAAAATATCTCCTCTACCTAGCACAGACACAACAATATCCACAAAATTTGATTTTGGGTCGCGTTGCTAACAAAACCCATCCTCAATTAATTGTACTAATAAAACTTAACTTTTAAAATCTAATTAAAAATATTAAATAAAATAATAATTATTAATTAAAAAAATTATTTATATATTTTAAAATATAAATTAAATAATAAAAAATTACAAATCAATAAAAATTATATGCCAGATTTCAATGATCTTTATTAAAAAAAGCAACCACTATAACTAATTTTTTTAAGTTTATCTCAACATTATATAACAATAACCTTTAATTAAAAGGATATTGTCTGAAATTTGGTTAACCCACAAGGAAAATAGTTAGTTTGTGATGAGTGAGTCTTTGCGATTGTGAAACCTTTGAATCTTACGGTTTTGTGGTTCAAAAGTTCACCCATTTTCTTAAAACAAGTGAGATATTTGCAGTCAGATTTAAAACATATATTTAAAGAGTTTGTAGAAGAATGCAAGGAGGTTATACGAGACGGTGATTTATTCCTAGACGTCTTTTCTAATGTATTTGAATTCACATATTTCATATCGTAATTGGATTTATATCATTTTATATTTTCACGTATTTCATATAGTAATTGGATTTATATCATTTAATATTTAAAGAAAGATAGATCAACACAATCACATTAATAATTTGGTTGATAAATATTGATAAGCGTATTTTAACTAGATTTATAAATACACATTTATATTTATATATGTTTATGTGGACTTCCATATATAATACTTTACATTTACATATAGGAAATGTTAGTATATACATAGAATGTTTATATCTGTGGATTATATATATGAAATATGGATATTAGTATAAGCACATTAATATATTATAAATATAATAATATCAATTTTTTGGGTATATTATTAATCTTAAGAAAAATATTATAAACTCTAAAATAAATATTGTTGACAATCATTGATTTTGGTTGTGAGAGAATCTTTGTGACAATGTGATGTTGGATCATGGTTGACCATGGTCAACCATCATTATGCTAGGGTTATATACCTCTGGTTTATAATATTAATTCCTTTGGGTTTAAGACTAAAAAGCCAAGGAATATTAAACCCTAGGGAATAATATTAAACCCTAAGGATTAATATTAATTACAAACCCTATAAATAATATTATACCCTGGGAATATCAACCCTTAGATTAATAAACCCAAGGAATTGATATTATAAACCAAGAGAATAATAAATCTAAGAGCTTAATAATATAACCCCAAGGGATTAATACTAAAAACCCTAGGTTTTATATTCCCTTGCGTTTTTAGTATTAATACCTTGGTTTTATTATTCCCTAAGGTTTATAAACCGTGTGAATAATATTATACCCAAGGGATTAATACTAAAAACCCAAGGGAATATAAATTCTAGGGTTTTTAGTATTAATCCCTCAGGTTTACTATCAATTGGCTTAATAATTTTCCCTTTGGTTTATAATCCCTTGGGGTTTTGGTATTAACCCTTTGGGTATATTATTCCTTTGGGTTTATAATATCAATCCCTTGGATTTATATTCCCAGGGTATAATATTATTCATAGGGTTTGCAATTTATATTAATTCCTATGGTTTAATATTATTCCCTAAGGTTTATAATTCCTTTGGTTTTTAGTATTAAATCCAAGGGATTATAAACCCACAGAATTAATATTATAAACCCAATGTATATAAATCCCAAGATATTAAATACCCTCGAATAAAGACGATTGACCATGGTCAACCATGGGCCCACCTAGCATTGCGGCAATGATTGTCTCAAAATGAAAATCAACCATTGTCAACCATGTTTATTTTAAGGTTTATAATAATTATCTTAGGATTTATATACCTTGGGTTTATAATATTAATCCCTAGGGTTTTGTATTATTCTTTTGTGTTTATAATTCCTTGAGTTTTTAGTATTAATCCCATGGGTTTATTACCCCTTCAATTAATGGTATTCCCTTGCAATTTTAGTATTACACTCTAGGAATATGAACCCTTAGATTAACAGACCCAACCGATTGATATTATAAACCTAAGGAATAATAAACCCAATGGGTTAATACTAAAACCCCAAGGTATTATAAACCGAAGGACTAGTATTATTAAACCCAAGGGGCTAATATTATAAGTCCAATGTATATAAACACTCGGTTAACCATGATTTATATTGAACATAAGGGATTAATATTATAAACCTATGAATAATATTATACCCTAGGAATATGAACCCTTAGATTAATATACCCAAGGGATTGATAGTATAAAACAAAGGGAATATTAAATTCAAGGAATTAATACTAAAAACCCAAGGGAATATAAACCCTAGGGTTAATAGTATTAATGCATCGGGTTTATCATCCATTGGATAAATATTATTCCCTTGGGTTTATAATCCCTTGATGTTTTATTATTAACCCCTTGGGTTTATGATATTATTCTCTTCAGGGTCGGCGACGGTCCCCGACGGATTCCTGGTTCCGAGGACACTACCTGTTCAAAGCAGCTGGCAATGGATCTTGACGAGGTGGACTACTCGGACTCTCCGCTGGCAGACGGCTCGTTCTCGGCTTCTGGAGGTATGTACAGTGAAAGCCTGTCCGCTAGTTTTGAAGACCCTGCACAATCGTCGGATCCGACTCTTACTGCCGCTTTCCAGTCTACCGATCCCTCTACTTGGGCTCCTTTCTCTGTTCCTTCGTCGGCATCCCTAGGGTTTCTAGTGGAGTGCCTCCACTCCTCCCCCTTTGAAGCTGGTCCCTCGAATTTGCAGGCTCCTCATCCCCTCCCTCTGCATTCTGACGTTCCCCTCGTAGCCCCCCCCCCTACAGCTCCCCTCCCCCTCTCCACGCCCCCAGCCACATCAGGCAGCTACAACCCCATCCCCCCCCTCCCGGAGGCTTCCGCCCCCCCCTCTCGATCCCCCTCCCCCCTCCTCCGGTCGACGCTCCTGCTGAGCCTAGGGCACCAGCGAACCCTAGCCGTATGTCCTCCCGCCCGAAGAAGAAACTTCGCTGCTTTAAATCCAGACCTGAAGACGTTATACTGAGGCTCGAAGAAGACATTCAGTGGGGAGACGCGATGGACCTAGCGGACAGAGTTCTAGTGGGACGCATCAGGGGCAGGAACTATTCAACAGAGAAACTGAAGACCTGGGCGTCTGAAATATGGGGACAATACCTGGCGGAAATCCCTACGGTTCAAACGTTCGTGCGAGGTTGGTTCGCGTTGAGGTTCGCGAGGGCTGACCACACGAGCTGGGTTCTGTCATCCTTCTGGCACTTTGAAAAAGCTCCAGTACTGCTTAAAATATGGATGCCCCTCTTCGACCCGGAAACAGAACAAATTGGGGTCGGGCCTGTATGGGTTAGACTCCCAGGCTTGCCTCTTCAGTACTAGTCCGAGGACATTTTCCGGAGAATTGGAAATTCGTTGGGCGCCTACATGGAATCGGACAAATCCTACATTGCGACAGGGATGATGGCATATGCCAGGATTCTAGTCCACCTTGACACGAGAGGAGGCCTGCAGGAACATATCACCATTCAGTGGAAAACATTCTCGAGGAAGCAGAAGCTTGACTATGAAGGGATTCCTTATCGATGTAGGAGATGTCATCAAGTGGGTCACCTCTACAAGGATTGCCCCCTTCTCAAAAAGGCCCAACAGGAATCGATATTGCAGGAACATCCGACCTCAGCAGAACCCCAAGCTCCTCAGGCAGCGGCAGTACCTCGGGCGGAACACATCAGGACCTCAGACACAGTGGAGGCGCCGCTTGCCCCTTTGGCAAAAAAGCAGGGCAAAATCCCGATCAGGCCACCTTCTCCTCCTCTGACGCGCTCAAGGGCTGCAAAGGGCGTCGTTTTCTCATCGGGTATGTCTTTTCCCCCAGTTAATAATGCTTCGCATCTTGTTTCTTCTTGTTTATCGCTATCTTCCCATATGCCCCCTCCTGTCTGTATCCCCGGCCCATCATCACCTTCGGCACTTGACCTGGTGTTGGGCTCTCGCCCGCCCTTTCCCCCCATCAAACCTCCCCACCTCTATGTGACCTGCCCTCTCCCTCAGCCGACGACTTTCCACTCCTCCTGCCCCCTTTCCTCCATCCAATCCCGTCCCCTCCCCTCGCCCTCCCCCTCGGTAAATTCCACTCCGAGATACTCCACCCGCTCTACTGCTAAACAGAAAGAGTCGGACGCCATAGGCTTGGATCCTGCCCCCTCCATACTCTCGCCCAAGCAGGGTAGAGGTCGTCCCTCCAACATTCACAAGGCCAAAAATCAAGCTGGGGACGAAGTGATCCAGGGCAAACAACATACCATTGAAAGGGTTCTTAAAGCAAAGGAAACCCTTCCCCCATCCCCTCCATGAAGCTCTTGTCCTTCAACTGTAGAGGGATGGCCAGTCCTGAGAAAAAGCTGGCTCTGAAGCGACTCCTCCTTTCCGAGATGGTTGATATCATCTTCCTACAAGAAACCCTCTGTAATGCGGTATCATCCATTTCAACCTTAAGCTCTTGGCTGCATGATTGGTCTTTCCAAGCTATCGATGTCTCAGGCCGCTCTGGAGGCATTACAATTGGCTTCAAGAATCGTTCGATAAATCTAAAGAATATATGGGGTGGTGAGGGCTTTCTAGGAGCGGACATATACTCCAAGGAGCTGGAGGAAGAGCTAAGAATCCTTAATGTTTATGGACCATGTCAAAATCGGGAACTATTCTGGAGAAAGCTCCTCAGCTCCCATCTTCTCCAACATGGGAATTTAATTCTAGGGGGAGACTTAAATTTTTCTATGGGCTTCTCAGAATCCTGGGGCCATATGGCTCAGATTGACCCACTCTCTGATTTCTTTGAGCAACTGCTCGAGACCCATCAATGGATCGACATTCCCTCGGCCAAGATCCAACACACCTGGAGGAACAATCGGACAGGCGATCAAAGCCTGGCCAGAAGACTGGATCGTTTTATCATCAAGGAGGCCTTTCACAACAGCCACCCAAGATCGAGACAATGGGTTGGCAGCGGAGGCTTGTCGAACCACAGGCCTATCTTTCTTGAAATTGGGGAAAAACTCCTGAAGCAAAAAGCTCCCTTCAAGTTCAACTCCACATGGCTCCGGGACCCCTCCTATATCAAGCTAATATCCGATTTCTGGAGAGCACACCCTATCTCTGAGGAGGAGGATCCAACAATATGCTTTATAAAAAATCTCTCCGAACTTAAAGGACTATCTAAAGACTGGGCTCACAAAAAAAGGGAACAAGAAGACTTAATTATCTCCCAGGCAGAACAAGCAATTGCTGACCTTGAATTGCTGTCGGATGGCACTTTTAACTCTCAAGAACAGAAAGCCAGGTATGGACACCTGATCAACCAGAGAACCCAAATCCTCAGAGACAGAGAGGCAAGCTGGAGATTAAGAAGCAGAGCAATCTGGATTAAGGAAGGAGATGAAAACACAAAATTCTTCCACCGCTTTGCAAACGGATGGAAAATGATCAACACTATCTGGGAATTGCAAAATGACCAGGGACACCTAGTGAACAACTCCAGAGAACTAGCCTCAATGGCCACCTCACACTTCAGAAGCATCTATGAGGCCCTGAGGGAAGCCAACCTGTTGGAGATAATGCGGGTTGCTGAGCTCTTTCCCAGGTTTTTGAACGAAGAGGATGCTGAAGATCTCATCAAGGAGGTCACATTAGGGGAGCTAGAAGCCACCATGCGAGGTTTCCAAAAAGAGAAGAGCCCGGGACCCGACGGTTGGACCATTGAATTCTACCTCGCCTTCTTTGATCTTCTAGGTCAGGACCTCCTCAGAGTTATCAATCATTGCAGCCGATCAGGAAAGATCCCCTCAGCCATCAAAGCCACTTTCATAGCCCTCATCCCCAAGTCCGACAAGCCTGCCTCTTACAATGACTTCAGGCCCATCTCACTCTGCAACTGCCTTTATAAGATCATGGCCAAAATTCTCGCGAATAGGCTAAAGCCCATCCTCTCGGCTCATATCTCCCCTGAATAGTTTGCATTCCTCCAGCATCGCCAGATCCATGAAGCTATAGGCACGGCACAAGAGCTCCTTCACTCAATGCAAAGCTGCAGACTAAAGGGCATGATAATAAAAGTGGATCTCTCCAAAGCCTTCGACAGGGCAAGCCTGCTCTACATTCGAATGCTTCTCACACACCTGGGGTTCCCCTATTTGTATATCAAAAGGATAATGAGTTGTATTACCGAAGTGCCGTATAGCATCCTCCTAAGTGGCTCCCCCACGCCTTTCTTCACTGCAGAAAGAGGTCTCAGGCAGGGATGCCCTTTATCTCCCCTACTCTTCCTGCTCATCATGGAAGGCCTAAGTCGATTGATTGGGACAGAACACAGGAGAGGCGGGATCGCTAGCATAAAGATAACAGATAATTGCGCTCTCACTCACCTACTGTTTGTAGATGATGTGCTCATCTTCTTAAATGGTAGCCTGGCCGACTCCTCTGCCATGCAGTATGTTTTTGATCTATTTCAGAAAGCTACAGGTATGATCATCAATATCCACAAATCCTCCCTCACAGAGACAGGTTGCACACAACATGAGGTTCATTATATCCGACACCGCTTCCCCTTCCCACCACACCTGATGGAGGAAGGGCTGAAATACCTAGGATTCAGAATAAAACAGGGAGGATACAAGATAGCTGACTGGACTTGGATTGTTGCAAAGGTGGAAAAGCGATTAAATATCTGGTATAACAGATATTATCCAGGGTTGGAAGACTCACCCTCATCAAAGTTGTACTGGAAGCAACCCCTGTTTACTGGATGTCCTTGGCCTGGATTCCAAGAGGGATCCTTGACAGACTACAAAAGATCTGCTGCAGATTCTTATGGAAAGGGAAAAAACAGGGAAACCTCTTTGCTTGGGTTAAATGGGATACTATCGCTAGACCAAAGAAATGGGGAGGTTGGGGAATCAAAAGACTAGAGCTCTTTGCAAAAGCTTTGGCAGCAAAATTGGGATGGCTGCTCATCACCTCTCACAGCCTCTGGACAAAAGTGGTATATGAAAAATACATTGCTCCGGAAAATATTTTCAGCTGGTTTCGCAGGGAACACAGAGGAAGCGGAAGGCATTCCAATATATGGAAAGCGGTCCTCAATTCACTCCCACTCATCCGGGAAGGCCTAACATGGAGAATCCACCAGGGACAAGCTGTACGCTTAGGATCGGATCCCTGGATCGGATGTGGGAACGCCCATCGCCTCCCTGCACCATTAATTGCCTATCTACAAGATATGGGTGTCTCCCACATAGGCCACATTGCAGACCAAGCAAGCACCACCCCTTTCCAGCAAGCCTAGAAGACAGCCGAGGATCTACACATTCCGGGTCAGTGGAGGCATGACTGGGAGATATACATTGATGCTCTCACTCAAGCCCACATAAGAATAACTGAGGGAGAAGATGAGATTGTATGGGCACTCTCAAAAAATGGAACCTACTCCCCCAAGGAAGGATATGTAAAGCTCATACAACTTGTACAGCCTGCTATCATCCAGCCTTGGTGGAATGCGCTGTGGAAACTCAAAGTGGCCCCCAGAACGCGTATGCTAATGTGGACCATCCTGTTCAACAAAATTCCCACTGGCGCTGACTTAATGAGAAGATCTTTCCACGCACCCTTCTCGTGTCATCTATGCAGGTGCAATGAGGAAGACACAGATCATCTATTCCTAACCTGCCCTATTGTCTCCGCTCAATGGTCCCTCTTAACCTCATCCTCTCCATCCTTCAACAATTGGCAAGGTCAGAACACATCAGAAGCCTGGTTGTCTTGGCTAGAGAAACACAAAGGCAGAGAAAGGAACCTACCTCTCCTCATGTGCTGGGCCATCTGGATGGCTAGGAACCGAGCTATATTCGACCTCAGAGACCCCATCTGTCCTTCCATCAAATCCCAGGTCCTAGCCGATTATGAATTACTCCCGGAAGACCTCTCTCAGCCCTCACACAGAACCATTATCCCTGAGCTCATTGACAAATCCTATCCATGGGCCTACTTTGATGGCTCGGCCCAAGCTGAAGGCTACGGAGGAGGAGCCCTCCTTTACCTCAGGGAGGGCCACTGCTTCCATATTCAGATGCACTTGGGAAGGGGCACAAATAATTATGCCGAATTGACCACCGCCAAACATCTTATTCATTTTGCTCTTGAGAAAGGCTGCACAAAGCTACAACTATTTGGAGACTCAAAACTTGTCTGCAACTGGATAAATAGAACATCTCAATGCTCTGCTTTTTCATTGAGACACATTCTGGATGAGACTCTCAGGCTCACAGACTTATTTGAACTTTTTGCTTGTCACCATATTTACAGGGAGCGCAACTCAAGGGCGGACCTCTTATCCAAACAGGCAGCGCAAAGGCAAGAAGAAGACTGGCTGATACAGGAAGAGTTGGATGGACTTTTCCATCAACACTATCACAGGCCTTTTGTCGACCAGCTCTCTCTCCGGAGGACATAGTCATGGGGATACTACTTTTTTCTATGTATTTACAGAACTATACACAGACTGTACTTTTTTATGATGCACTTTTTGGTACTCAGACAAAACTAGAAGACAGCGGCTGCTGTAACCAATGGAAATTTTTTTGATCTCACAACAGTATCAGACTTTTTTTGATGAAATGCAGATGATTATATTATTTGTGCTTTTTAATAGCATGTCTCCCTGCGTGGAGTACTCTTTGTTTTTTCAGTAAATTTTGGTAAATGACACAAAACTGAACTCCCTGCGTGGAGGAAAACTATTTTCTTTTTTGCTACTATCTGGTGGAGGCGATCATCCTCATCATGTACATGCCTAGGCATCTACAAAATGTAATTTCGTTTATCTAATAAAAGTTACGACTTTTTCTACGGGAAAAAAAAATAGTATTCTCTTCAGTTTGTAATATTGATCCGTTGGGTTTATTAATCTAAGGGCTAATATTCCCAGGGTATAACACTATTCATAGGGTTCGTAATTAATATTAATCCCTACAATTTACTATTATTCCACATGGTTTATAATTTCTTGGATTTTTAGTATTAAACCCAAGGAATTATACAGTTGAGCATGCTTGACCATGATTGATTTTTAAATTGAGAGAATATTTACCACAATGTGACACTACACCATGGTTGATTCTCATATTGTGACAATATTCGTCACAAAGCGACGTCAGACCATGATTGAATTTATAAAACATGCTTGACAATAATTGATATTATAAAAACATGGGAATAAAAAACCCTAGGGATTAATATTAAAAAACCAAGGGATTATAAACGTAAGGGTTAATATTGAACCCTACGAATATGGACCCTTACATTAATAAACCTAAGTGATTGATACTATAAACCCAAGGGATAAAAATTATGAACCTAAGGTATATAAACCCTAAGATAAATATAAACCCTAAAATAAACATGGTTGACCACAGTTGACAATGGTTTACCACAATTGATCCAAGGGATCAATTTAGTGCTCAAAATTCAAAGTGCTAAAAAATGCTCAAAACTTGTACGATTGGATAGATCTCAGTGATCTAAATCCAACACAACTCATTTCACTCAAAATCGATATCTCATGCCCCCGATATTGCGTTCTGATCGATTTGGAAAACATCTATAATTTTTAAGTTTTGGGTTGCAGGTACACCCAGTCAGCATTACGTATGTTGACTAAGCATTTGAATCTGTTTATGAGGACCTGTGGCTGGATGACACTTGTCTCGTTCTTATTGGTTGTGTTTGGTGTGATTTCATTGGTTGAGTGTTGGACCAATGATGGAGAGCCATGTTGGCCAATCAGTGGCTGCCATGTGGCCTCCTCTTATTTGGAAAAATTTGGTTTCTGGCCATATCAGGCCTCCATGGGATTCGAACCCACGACCTGCAACACAACACAACAAGCCTGCATCACTGCGCCACTATATTGGTTCTTAACCATAGTGGTTAGAACCATTATTTAAAGTTTCCATAGCACACATATGGGGGAGGGGGTCAGGCTAAGCCCTAGCCCCTAGCCACCCCAAGGCCCACGAGACCATAAGCAGAGGGGCCAAGGGGATAGGCCTTAGCCCGGCCCATGACGATAGCCTGCAATGCCAAACACCGACGAAGCCAGCGTTAAGACCGAAGGCGAAAGTTTGGAGGGGGCCAACCCCGGGGTCACATGACCCCATATAAGACCATGGGTGTGACAATGCGGAGGGGCCAGCCACATGGTGGTCCACAGAACCGGGAGCGTGGCAAAACCAAAGGGCGCCGAGTTAGGCCCTAGAATCTCAACCCCCTATGCGGTTATATGCACCAACATGACCAAGTTTTTCGGAAATGGGGGCTCAATGGGAAGATTAACGGTCCTATAATTTTGCCCGCCAGGCAGGATTGTAAGCCAAATTTGCGTGTTGGTTCCAGGTTTGGGGCACTCAACTCAAATTTGTGTCGACTTGTGGGAGGACTAGCCATAGAATTTGGAAAAAACTTGTAATAGGCATAACTTTCTCAAATTTTGACCAAATGAGGTGCAGAAAGAGCCCATATGGGGTTTTTTGACAGTGATGGATCTGTTAGAGAGATCAGTGTTTCTGTTTGAGCATTGTAAAGCCATGTAAACACACTTTTTAACACTTAATAAAAGAGGCCCTTCATTGGAAGTTGTACCAGGAGATGTAACCCAAGAGAGAGGTGAAATCCTTTATCATGTTTTGTGTTATGTGTTTCAAATATGGTTATTTGTCTATGTTTTGGCTATACAATTTGGTTTAAAATCATGTGTTTATGTGTTTAGTAACTTGATCCATTACCCAAAACACACATAAAAGTTTAATTTGCAATTTGTAAATCACCTTCAGTTTTCAATTACAGATCATTTTTGTATCGGAGCATCAAGTTATTGTGAAGGATTGATTTGTTTGCAAGTATTTTTCTGATGGTTACAAGGTTGAAGCTTAAAAGAGGAGAAGGAGAACTTGTGGAGCAAGGATCTCAAATTGTTTCAAGGAGAAAAAATGCACCTCAAGCTTTAATAGTCATGGCACATGAAGAAGGAAACGAAGGGATGTTTGAAGATGAAAGAACTTTTAGAAAAGCATTCTTTGATATGTATGAAATGGTAAAGATTCTTTATGAAGAAATAAATGCAAGGTTGTATGAAGAGAGCTCGAAACCTCCAAAAGGAGATGGAGGAAAAGGAGACAAGCCTCCAAAAGGGAATGGAGGGAATGGTGAAAAACCACCGCCTTCACCTCCATCATCCCCATCCTCAGTCTTCATCCCCATCTTCTACTTCTTCTACCCTTTTACAAACACCTCCACATTCTCCAAAAGGACAGGGTAAAACTACTTTGCTAAAGCTTGATATTAAGTTTAAATTGCCTATGTACAATGGAGAGGTAGATGCCGAGAAATTAGATAATTGGATTTGTCAAATTGAAGTGTATTGCAGGATACAAAGAATCAAGGATGATGAGACCAAAATTCAGCTTGCTTCTCTTAGATTGGAAGGTGCAACACTTATTTGGTCGGAAGCCAAAACTCAAGAGGACATGAAGAAACATGGTAAGGTTTTATCCTCTTGGAATGATTTTTTTGTTGTAATAAGAAGACAGTTTTATCCATTAGAATACATGCAAAAATCTATTATGGGTTGGAAAAACTTTAGGCAAGCTAAGGGGAAAAATGTGAAATCTTATACTCAAGAATTTAGGAAAAAGAAATTGATTTTGGGTATATATTTGTCCTCTCTAGATACTTTTCTCAAATACATTGGAGGATTTCATAGTTACTTGATACATACCATTATCATGTTTAACCCTACAAAAGTAGATGAAGTTTGTGTACATGCAACTCATTTAAAGGCAAGAGGGAAAAATGTTTCTAAATAAACTAGTGAGAGGTCATTCAAGTATGGAGGAAAATGAAAAGGGGAATTTAAAGGCAAGGATAAAAAAAATGTTGCAGTCAAGAAAGAAGGAGAAAATATCATATGTAAACATTGTTCTAAGGAAGGCCATGATGAACACCACCGTTGGAAACTTCATCTTGAAATGAGACCCAAAAAGTTTAATAACAAGGAGAAAGAAAAGATTGTTGCAACTACACAACAAGATTTAGGTTCTGATTCCAAGGATGAAACAAAGATCACAACCATGGGTTTGAAAGGTAAGGAAATTGCAAGTACTAGTTCTTCAAATTTTCTCAATGATACTCAATATGAAAAAACAAGAATATAGCTTTTCCACATTAGAGTCATTTCAAAACATACCAAGATAGATACAATGTTTGATAGTGGTTCACAAGCAAATCTTATCTCATAAGACATTGTCAAGAAGTTGAATTTAGAAACCATTCCTCATCCTAAACCTTATCCTTTAGGTTGGGTATGTGAGAATGCAAAATTGTAGGTGACAAGGAAATGCATACTTAGATTTGCAATCACTGCAAACTTTCTTGATGAGGTTGAACTTGTTGTAGTTCCTCTTGATATATGTGATATTGTGTTGGGAAGTCCATATCTTTATGATAGGAGAGATATTTTTCATCGCCATGAGAAGAAATATCATTTGTTCAAGAATAGGATTGAGTACATATTTAGAGCGCATAACAAGAAATTGAGTTTATCTCTTGTGAATGTTGGACAAATGACGAGGATTGTTAATCTAGTCAGGATTTTGCATTGTTAATATTCAAGCACAAAAATGTTAAGGAACCTAAAGCCTTTCAAGGATATGAATCAAGTTTTAAATATGATTTCATTGAGGTTTCTAATTCATGTGATAAGATTTTTAACGACTCTAACAAGTTGCCTCTTAAACGAGGTAAACAAAATGAAGTGCAATTGCAGTAGGATGCTTCATTGTTAAACATTGGTGTGAACAAGATGCCACTCTTAAAGCATGCAAAGATCAAAAAGAAAATGCAAAGGTTATTTGACAAAGAGGGCATTGGTTCTAAATTATCTTCTTGTGGGTTTCATAATGTTTTGGATTTGAAGAAGGATGGTGCATGGCGATGGCGATCACATTTGGTAAAGAGTCAAGCCAAGTGCAAGGCTATACATGCTAAGCATCATTATGGCTACAATGTTCAAGGTGAAGTGAACTTGAAATTGAATAAGTCTCCTTTGATTGAAGGTCAAGGAGAGAATGTTCAGATTTCTTTAACAGAAGTTTTCTCTTCTAAACATCTTAAAGAATTGCAGCAAGGTCCTATCTTTGACAGAAAGATAAAGACTTCAAAAGTGAAGTACCTTCATGAAAATCTCAAAGCGACAAAAAAAAAGCAAAGCCAAATGGATTGAGGTTGGAAGGGTGAGGGAACTGTACCCTTATCTAATTGTTGACTAAAAATGAGCTTTGGAGGTTCAAAAGCATCCAATGGGGAGGAGTGATCCAAGGGATCAGTTTAGTGATCAAAATTAAAAGTGATAAAAAAATGCTCGAAATCTATACGATTGGATAGATCTCGATGATTTGAATCCAACGCAACTCATTTCACTCAAAATTGATATCGTATGCTCCCAACATCACGTTCTAATTGATTTGGAAAACAACTAAATTTTTTAAGTTTTGGGTTGCAGGTACACCCAGTTAGAAGTTTGTACACTGACTGGGCATTTAACTGGGCAGTTGATTGTGTTTATTAGGACCTATGGCTGGATGACACTTGTCTTGTTCTTATTGGTTTTGTTTGGTGTGATTTCATTAGTTGAGTGTTGAACCAATGAGGGAGAACCATGTGGCCAATCAGTGGCTGCCACGTGGTCTCCTCTTATTTGGAAAAGATTGGTTTATGGCCAAATCAGGCCTCCATGGGATTCGAACCCGTGACCTACAGCACAACACAACAGGCTCGCACCAACCACTATATTGGTTCTTAACCATATTGGTTATAGCCACTATTTAAATTTTCCATAATGCGCATATGGGGGAGGGGGTCGGGCTAAGCCCTATCCCCTGGCCACCCTAGCACCCACGTGATCGCAGGTGGAGAGGCCAAGGGGTTAGGCATTAGCCCGGCCCATGGCCACAACCCATAACACCAAACACCGACAGAGTCAGTGTTAAGACAAAAGGTTGGAGGGGGCTAGCCCTAGCGTCACATGACCCCATATACGACCATGGGCATGGAAATGTGGAGTGGGCCAACCCCAAGGCCACATGGCGGGCCACAGAACTAGGGGAGCGATAAAACCAAAGGGTGTAGAGTTAGGTCGTAGAATATTCGGCCCCTATGTCGTTATACGTGCAAACATGACCAAGTTTTTTGGAACTGGAGGCTTAATGGGCAGATTAACGATCCTACAATTTCGCCTGTCGGGCAGGATTGTAGGCCATCTTTGCGTGTCGGTTCCGGGTTTAGGGTGCTCAAGCTAGATTTGGGTCGAATTGTGGGAGGATTAGCCATAGAATTTGGGAAAAACTTGTAACATGCATAACTTTCTCAATTTTTGACCAAATGAGGTGCAAAAAGAACCCAAATGGGGGTTTTTGACAGTGTTGGATCCATTGGAGACATAATTTTTATGTTTGAGCATTGTGGCTTGAGACTGCTGACAAATGTCGGTTTGGTCTCGAACTAACCCTTAAACGCCCACATTACGCTTGGACAATGGTTTTGATGCTTGCAATTTCACCAATTTGCATGGCCTTTAGGACACAAGCACAACCACTTTTAGGATCTACCCAGTTCTAGCTACACCAAACAAAAACTACATAATAAATAAGTCAAATCATCTATATGAGAAAAAGTTGTATGTGTTTATAACCGAGCTACTCTCACTCTTTTAGAAAAAGGAAGGAACTACTTTGGCAAAATCTGCTTCGGGTGCTTCTCTGCTATATGATGAAATCAAATATCAATAACTCATTGATTCAGAATTGAGCTACTCTCACTAAAGCGGTAATTATGAATTTATTTGTTTGTGATTAGTTTAAGCATTTTAAAAATAAGATTTTTTTTATTTTAAGTATTAAATTACTCTATATAATGATATATAATAATATTATTTAACCAAAATTATATAATAATCATTATAAATTGTTATAAATTTAGAATTCATTTCAAGTATTTAGTTGTTCAAGCATCTTAGTATTTAAAAAAAAACTATCTATCATTCCATTTTTTGCTACTAGACATGAGTAAAATGCACTTTAAATTGGACAATCTAACTGTCGCTACTGGACATAAGTAAAATGCACTTTAAATTGAACAACCTAACTATTTGCAACTAATTATAATTGCAAACAAAGATGTTTGGGACAAAAAGTTTTGTGTCTTTATAACCAAGCTACTATCACTCTTCCAGAGAAACCCTCTGCGATATGATAAAATCAAAGATCGATAGCTCGTTGATTCATAATCTAAAGCTACTTTAGTTTAATAGATTATTATTATTATTATTTTTGAATAAGACTGATTCTATTAAAGATACAAAAGTATTGTTACATGGAGGCATCGGCCTCTGCAGAACCTGTCTCTGAGAATTTACTAAGTGTTAGCAAACAGTGACTGAAAAAAAATACTGCCCACGAGGGGAAACCAGCTTATAATGTCCATGTTTGAGAAATTTCCAACAAAACAAAAAACCAAAAAAGACCCCACTTAACAGCAACCACAAATTAAAACCACTAAGAAGACCAAAGAAGACCTTCTGACTAGGAACCTGGAAAAGAAACAAAGCCTGCTAGGTGTCAGCAGGTGGCGGGGTTTCCTCCACGATGAGACACCTGTAAGCATCAATCATTGTCGGCTTGTTGTTGGCCACTAGTCGTGGCGTCCCACTGCTCTTCGCCTTCTGGATTGTTCATCCCATATGCCTCCTTCCCATTACCACCTGGGGTGTTACTCGTCCTGTTTAGTGCTTCCGGGTTGGAGCGAGTCACGTCCATCCTATTCCGAGCGTCACCCTGCGAGTTGTTTCGCTTGTTGTCGCCCATCCTGTTCGGAATGATGCTAGCTGGGACTAAATTGCGTTGTGGCTCCTCCTTGAAGGCAACAGAGATGGTGGCGATGATACAGGGGCAGTCCAGGGTGCATCTGAATTGGAATTGGGTGGAGTGAGAGGGGTTCATCATTAGCTCATAGTCAGATTGAGGGTGTTGGGTTTCCGCCATATGCCTTTGGCCAGCTCTTTGGGCCTACCCTCTTCCATTGCGGGTGATGGGAAAGCGACCCCTGCTTTGAGCCACGTTCAAAGGCGAGGAGGAATCCACTTGAGCCGAGTCAGACGGGGACAGTGAGGGAGGGCGGATTGCTCTCCCTCGACTGCTACCCCTGTGGCTTCTCATTTTGTGCCTGAGGCGAGGCATATTGGCTGGGTGAATATCAGTTCGTTGGGTGCTTGGAGGAGCTGGAGACGGGGTGGAGTGGCTTGAGAAGACAGGGGAGTGAGGAATACGAGCGCCTGAGGCGGAATTGAGGGTTGGAACAACAATTCTGTAACAGCAGAGCGGGTTATGAGAGAAATGGGCATCGTCAATTAACTCAATGTAGCAGAGAAGTTGACATCTTCTTCCCGTGGTTGTTTTGGAGCTCGGTTGTGCTGCTGTGGGAAGGCAATTGTAGGCAAGAGGAGGCAGAGCAGTGGAGGGATGCAGATTATTCTCCATCTTAAGGTCCAGAACCAGAAATAGGTGGCCTCGACTCTCTCCCTCCATTAATGATTTTTGGCTTTCAGGCTTCATTAAATCACCATAAATTCTGGCGGTGGGCATCTCGTTAGCAGTGCGAGAGGCCATGTGGCCATACCACTTGCCTGCCCGGATGATCCTCGCTGTACAGTCTCCATTAATCACCCGCATCCGGGGATAGTTTAATAGAATTACTAAAGCAATAATTTTTTAATAGAATTACTAATGAAGTAATTTTGACTTGAGTCAACATTATAGAATCAATAGAGAGCTCATGCTTCAGTTAGAGAATTTAATCTTCTGTAAACATGGGGTCAACTATCTTGATAGTGAAACAAGTCAGGATTCATTGTGTTAATTCCTCCTTTGGTTCTATAGAACTTCCCCTCAATTCCCGTGGCCTGTGAGAAACAGACACTTTTTGGCTCTATGCCAACTAGAGGTAGTTGGTCGATCCAGTAACCAACTTAAAAAAGGAGAAGAGAATACAAAATCTCGTTCTCGTTCTTCTGAAATAAGTTATGAAATTTGTTAAAAAAAATATTCATCGTGTGATTTAATTTATGCAATTTCTACAATCATGCAACACTCTTTAGAGGTAAATAAAAAATATTTACAATAGACGACCACATTTCAAAACAACAATGTAGGAACATTTCCTAACATTTTTATACGACGAAACAATGAATCTCTACAGAGCAGCCCAACGACTGAATTCGATCCCAGCACCAACCCCAAACGCCGCGCAGGAAACTAATCACAAGAGCTCAAAAAAGAGACCTTTGAAAAAACAAGAAAGAAAATCTTCTAGGAAGACACCCTTGCAATATAACTTCCTAACACCCCTGACGTTTTCGTTTTCACTTCCCTGCTCTCCACCTCCACTAATGAAATCCAACCATCTTCTAACAAGGAAAAAGCAACACATTGTTGCCAGCAAGGTTTACGTTTTTTTTCCAATTTTTCACAATGTCATATGTTCTTGCAATTCAAAAAGTTCGCAAGTAGCAATATTTTTGTGAGAATGATTTCGGCAAAATCACATAGAAAATCATTTGTCGACACGTTTTAAACTAACCAGTGTGGTTCATCGTCAGGACAAGTTGAAGATCAAATCTGAGCGATAAGTTAAATAGGGAATGTAGGTCCTTCCAACGGCTATATTTGACTTGGCAACGGATAAAAAAGACTTCTAATGGCTAGATTTGACCAGGGCCCAGGTGGGAGGGGTCAAGGTTGTTAAAAAATCTTTTAAATAAATCATTGAAAAAATCTATATTATTAATAATATTATTAATTTAAATTAATATTATTATTCTTATAATTAGTATCAATATTAGGGAATAATTCTATTAAGAATAATATACTAATATTAAAATTATTTTTAATCTTAGGGTAAATCCAACCAATATTTAAAGAGACCATTGTTTTATATAGATGTTAATATTATCATTCTTAACTAAATAAATATTATTACTATTATTAATAATAGTCTAGGGTAAAAAATAGTAGTAATATTATTATTATTAACTCCAAATTAATATTACTAATAATACTAGCCTAGGGTAAGTAATCCAATATTACTAATTTATAATGTGAATAATTCTATTAAAAGAATAATATTATTATTATTAACTATTGTTACTATTTTTATTATTTATAATTGTTAATGATAAGATGGATATTGTTATAACTTTTATTATTAGGGTAAATTCATTTCTAAAAATAAAAGTGACTTAATGTTAAAAATATATTAATAAGATAATACTAATAATATAATGGTCTAGGGTAAAAAATTCATTTATTACTAATTATAAAAATATTTTATTAAAGAGTAAATAAATACAATTAAAATCTGATCCAGGGAAGATATAAGATAACAAAGGACAAAGGAAAGCTAAAGGAACCAAAAGGCCAAGGAAAGGAAAAACGATGAACGGGATGAAGAGGCTAGGAAGAAAGGGCTGGGATCTAGCAACTATTAATCTTCCATCCGTCATCCCTATTGAGATTATTAGGCCTTTTCTCGATTTCAAGGGCTTCCCTAAATTTTCGATGGTGAAACTGTGCAACTTTCGCAATAACACAAGCCTCTTCGATACAGACATGATGCTTAGTCTTCTCGGCATGCTCTGCAAGGGCAGAGGACTTAGCCCTCCCATGCTTTAAGTCTGTCGAGTGCTCACTAATCCTCTGATTAATAGAACGACCAGTCTCACCAATGTATGGGGTCCCACAGGAACAGGGAATGACATAGACACCTTTCATGTCTTTAGGGTCGACAAGATCTTTAATAGATCGCAGGGAGCTATAGATGGTATTAAGAGGTCTAAAGGTCGAGGGAACATTGTGCTTCTTAAGAATCCTGGCAATCCTATCAGTGGTCCCTTGGATGTAAGGGAGGTGAACCCCCAGGACCCGGTCTTTAAGATCTTTATGGACTGAAGGCTCCTTCGGGCCTTGAGGAAGGCTTTCTGACCCAGGTGTCTACTGTAACCATTTTTAACGAAGACATCTAGGAGATGAGCCTTCTCCTTTTCCAAGCTCTTATCATCAAAGATTCTTAATGCACGGGTAGCAAGCGTGTTGAGAACGCCCAACTTCTGAGCAGGGAAATGATGGGAGCTAGCGTGGAGATATTGATCAGTATGAGTCTTTTTTCGAAATACCTGGTGGGAGAAGGAACCATCATTATTCTTAGAGATGAGAACATCAAGGAACGGAAGACAACCATTGACTTCCTTTTCCATAGTGAATTTAATGGCGGAGGACTGATTATTGAGATGACGGAAGAAAAGATCCAACTCATCATGACCATGAGATCACACGAAATATTTTTGAAATATACTTCTTTCTCTAATTATATGCAATTTTATTTTTTATCAATTAAGTAATTTACTTATTATGAATTTTAAGAATGGTTAATCAACATCTTTATCTAAATAGTGATTCATTGTTTCTCAATTTTTTTTTATGGTTAATCAAAATTCTATGATTCAAATTAGTTCTTGTAATTAATAATTTCATTATTCTAATCAATTTTTGTAATGTAATTATTGTATTTATTTCATATTTGTAATTAATATTTTCATTTTTTATTCTATCATTAATTTCATTATTATTTCTTATTATTCCTTTAATTTTATTATTCTCCTTTTATTCAACTTTATTTCTTATTTTTTAATTGCAATTTTAAATATATTTCTAAGATATTATTTTTTATATTAAATATGTTTTCTTAATTTTATATTTGTATTTTCTATTTTTTTTACATTTTTTTACTAATTTTTTTTTTTTATTGTAATTGCAATTGTATTTTTTAACTGCACTTTTATTTTTATATAATATGCAAATATTTTAATCGTAATCATTTTTATTTATAACTTTAGTAATTTAGTTAATATTTTATTTCATTATTATTTTTAATTATTCGTTCCATTACTTTAATTTTATTATTCTCTTTTTTTTACTTTATTTTTTATTTTTTAATTGCAATTTTAAATATATTTCTAATCTATTATTTTTTTATATTCAATATGTTCTCTTAAATTTATATTTGTATTTTTTATTTTTTTTAATATTTTTTTTACTAAAATTTTATTTTTATTTTTTATTCTAATTGCAATTGTATTTTTTAAATGCATTTTTTTCCTAATATAATATACAAATATTTTAATGATAATCATTTTTATTTCTAACTTTATTAATTTAGTTAATATATATTTCCTTTTTAATCTCATTACAAATTTCATTATTAATTTTTAATTTTATTCATTTCATTTTTAAATTATTTTTTTATTTGTTTTTTGCAAATAAATTATTTTCTTTTACATCCAATCAATTTCTTAAAATTTTAATTATATTTTTTATTATATAATTTATTTCTTATTTTAACATAACCCTCGGGTTACACTCCACCTCACACTCACAGTGGTTTTAATTTTAACATTACACTTTTCAATTCTTTTATTTTTTCTTGTATGTGTCCAAGTGGCCACTCCACCTGACAGACACAACTATTTTGTTGTCTCTGTGCAACCCACCCGACAGTCGACCACTTGACACTCGGTGCCGACCTTTTTTCTTTTTCATCCCACCAAAAAATAAGTTCCTTTCCATAGCTTTGTGCTCTACACAATCGCAACCATCGATGGAGGACTCGACGAAGCATATTCCCTCCATGCGCAATCGAGGTTATCGATAAACAAATACATAAATTACAAATTCTAAGTCAACAGTGGTACATCCATCTGGGGTCAATATGGGGACGCCTATCGGCGATAGGCGTCTATATATCTACCCCACAACCACATTAATAAATGTGGTTGATAAGCGTTGATAGGCATATTTCAACCAAATTTATAAATACACATCAACACACATTTATATTTGTATACATTTATATGAACTTCCATATACAATACTTTGCATTTATATATATGAAATATTTTGTATATGGATGAAAAATTTATGAAATGTTTATATATATGAAATGTTTAGTATATGAAATGTGGATATTAGTATATGCAGATTAGCATATTATAAACATAATAATATCAATCCCTTGGGTACATTATAAACCCTATGAAAAATATTATAAACCCTAAACTAAACATGGTTGACAATCATTGATTTTGATTTTGATTTTGAGACAATCCTTGTGACAATGCGACGTTGGACCATGGTTGACCATGGTTTATATACCTTTGGTTTATAATATTAATTCCTTTCGGTTTAAAATCCCTTAGGTTTAATACTAAAATCCAAGGAATTATAAACCCTAGGGATTAATATTAAATACAAACCCTATAAATAATATTATACCTCGGGAATATCAATTTTTATATTAATAAATGCAAGGAATCGATATTATAAACCCAAGAGAATAATAAACTTGAGGGGTTAATACTATAACCCCAAGGGAATAATATTAAACCAAGGGATTAATACTAAAAACCCAAGGGAATATAGATTCTAGGTTTTTTAGTATTAATCCCTCGGGTTTACTTTCCCTTGGGTCAATGTTATTCCCTTCGATTTATAATCCCTTTGGGTTTTAGTATTAACCCTTTGGGTATATTATTCCTTTGGGTTTATAATATCAATCCCTTGGGTTTATATTCCGAGGGTATAATATTATTCATAGGGTTTGTAATTTATATTAATTCCTAGGGTTTAATATTATTCCCTAGGGTTTATAATTCCTCCGGTTTTTAATATTAAACCCAAGGGATTATAAACCCATGGAATTAATATTATAAACCCAATGTATATAAATCCTAAGATATTAAATACTATTTGTCCTGAAATTATGTGGACAACGACCCAAAGGAAGCTGCTTTCTGCCTCGTTACAAATGGATGTCTACTCGGCTAGAAAATAGATCTGTCTGAAATGATTTTATATCATTGGATCCTTCTACTCCCAGTCTGCTCACTAGTTGCTCCTTAGTCCATCAAGGAATAACACATAGAGACTCTAGGAGGGTTGCCACATATCAATGATGCAAGTCTCTTCTATGACAATGAATTTTAGTTGATCCAATCTTCTCCTCTAGGATGGCCAATCCTTAAGCATTAAACTGCCTTTCCTAGTGGCCTCCTTTTTCCATCAAGATGCTACTTAGGCCATCAACTCTTCACCCAACACATAGTTATCCAATGTCCTTCTTGTCCGCCTGTTCTAGGGCTAGCTTGGAAACTTCCTTGTTACCCTCCACCAACCACCAAGTGCCCAATCCAACAACCAATAAATCATTGTAGAAATTGCCCACTGGTTAGGGCTTCTAACCACTAAGTTATCTATTCCTCTTTTGGCTACTACAAGCTACTAAAACATACCATCCAATCTAGTCAACACTTGACCCAACACAAGACAATAACACAACACATACATATATTTTCCTCAATGTTTTAGGGTATGCTTCATTGCTGTCATAGTTGACCTCGTTAGGGCATGACCCCAGTCATTACCAACCCTCTTTCTCTGCCCATAAATCCTCTCTACAACTGCAAGTTCCTTCCTCTAGAGAGATGCTCATATACATGGAGGTGTAGGGTTTTTTCTATCCCACTATCTAAGCTTACAACCCTCCTTCTCCCTGAAGTAAGACTTTGTCCCTCCTAACACCTGTACAGGATTGTGGCTGCCTCTAATGAGGTTTGTCCACCCACAAACACCACCAAAACAAAACTATAAAAGTCCTCCTCTTACATGACCCTGCTTCTAGACAAATCCAACTCCCAAATGTTAATGAAGATGCCCATATAATCTGTCTTCTCCTTCGCTATTTCTTCCTCTTTTATCTGCGGCCTAAACAAAGAGTTGTTCTTCATTATGTGAGTTCCTTTCTCGCTTTGTGTTGCACACTTGGATACTCAAATGAGTCACAAAACACCTCGTATTTATATCCATTAAGAGGGCTCCAATGGATGCCTCTAAAGTGGGCTGCCAACTTGTCATGTGGCTTGTATAACTCAAGCCTACACGAACCTCGTGCTATAAGCCCACACGCTACATTCAAAAATTAATAACTTCACACAGACAACTTAGAATTTAATTATTCTCGAGGCATTGGATTCGTCTCGACATCCTCTATCATCTCCATCCATTGATCAATTCGGCTTTGGTCATGAATCCGTGGAAACCATTGTCTCTTAGACATATTGAGCATTTCAAACACATTCAAGCAATTGGTATCAAATTGGAATAATTATCTTCATTTTCAATTGGGTCTTGCTTTAGCTTCTTTGGCTCAAATAAAAATGGTTGACCACGGTCAACGATGAGCTAACGTTACATTGTGACAACGATTGTCTCAAAATGAAAATCAACCATTGTCAACCATGTTTATTTTAAGGTTTATAATAATTATCCTAGGGTTTATATACCTTAGGTTTATAATATTAATCCCTAGGGTTTAATATTATTCTCTTGTGTTTATAATTCCTTAGGATTTTAGTATTAATCCCATGGGTTTATTATCCCTTCAGTTAATATTATTCCCTTGGGGTTTTAGTATTATACCCTAGGAATATGAACCCTTAGATTAATAGACCCAATGGATTGATATTATAAACCCAAGGGAATAATAAACCCAATGGGTTAATACTAAAACCCCAAGGTATTATAAATCGAAGGGACTAATATTATTAAACCCAAGGGGCTAATATTATAAATCCAATGTATATAAACCCTTGGTTGACCATGATTTATATTGAACCTAAGGGATTAATATTATAAACCTATGAATAATATTATACCCTAGGAATATGAACCCTTAGATTAATATACCCAAGGGATTGATATTATAAACCCAAGGGAATAATAAACCCAAGGGATTAATACTAAAAACCCAAGGGAATATAAACCCTAGGGTTAATAGTATTAATGCATTGGGTTTATTATCCCTTGGGTTAATATTATTCCCTTGGGTTTATAATCCCTTGGGATTTTATTATTAACCCCTTGGGTTTATAATATTATTCCCTTGAGTTTATAATATCAATCCACTTAGTTTATTAATCTAAGGGTTCATATTCCTAGGGTATAATATTATTCATAGGGTTTGTAATTAATATTAATCCCTATGATTTAATATTATTCCACATGGTTTATCATTTCTCGGATTTTTAGTATTAAACCCAAGGAATTATACGGTTGAGCATGCTTGACCATGACTGATTTTTAAATCGAGAGAATATTTACCACAATGCGACACTGCACCATGGTTGACCATGGTTGATTCTCATATTGTGAAAATATTCACAACAATGCGAAGTTGGATCATCGTTAGCCATGATTTAATTTATAAAACATGGTTGACCATAATTGATATAATAAAACCATGGGAATAACAAACCCTAGGGATTAATAGTAAAAAACCAATGGATTATAAACATAAGGGATTAATATTGAACCTTACGAATATGAACCCTTGCATTAATAAGCCTAAGTGATTGATATTATAAACCCAAGTGATAAAAATTATGAACCTAAGTTATATAAACCTAAGATAAATCTTATAAACCCTAAAATAAACATGGTTGACCATGATTGACAATGGTTGACCACAGTTGAACATGGTTAACCATGGTTGAGCACAATGTGGCGTTGGACCATGGTTGAGCGTGCTTGACCAAGGTTGATTTTCAAATCGAGACAATATTTGTCAAAAGCGACATTGGACCTTGCTTAAGCATGTTTGATTATGTTATTGAGACAATATTTGTCACAATGCGACGTTGGACCAGGTTGACCATTTTTGAATTTATGAAACATGGTTGACCATCATTGATATTATAAACCCAGGGGAATAATAAACCCTAGGGATTAATATTAAAAACCCAAGGGATGAGGAACGTAAGGGAATAAGATTAAACCCTAGGAATATGAACCCAAAGGATTGCTATTATAAACTTAAGGGAATATAAAACCCAAGGGACAAAAAATATAAACCCAAAGTATATAAACACCAAGATAAATATTATAAACCCAAGGGATTGATATTACAAACTAAGGGAATAATAAACCATAAAAAAATATAAACCCTAAGATAAATATTAAAAACCCTAAAATAAACATGGTTGGCCATGTTTGGCCATGGTTTATTTCCATATCTGATATTTATAGACCCAATGGATTCTTAATATAAACCAAAGTGATTATTATGATAACCACAAGGGATTATGAAGCCAACGGAACAATATTAAGCCCAAGGGACTAATATGGTTGATTCTCATATGGAGACAATATTCGTCACATAGCGAAGTTGGAACATGGTTGACCATGATTGAATTTATATTGGTTGTCTCTTTTCAAAAGAATATTAAAATTATACACTCTCAAAATCTATATGGTTTCTAGTTGTCTCACACTACATGGGGATCAATGCAAGTGGCAGATCCAACGACGAGGTTTGTCGTGTTCATTGATGGTCTTGATCGCTTTTGCTTCAGATCAACGACTCTAATTGCAAGACGATTCGTTAGGGTATAACATCGAAACCTCATTTGCACCTCTGCTTTCCAGCGACCGCTCTGCAACCATGGTGCTCTTTGCGGCACGAACTCGCTTTAGATTAATATTCCCCCTCTACAGGTAAGGAATTCCATGGAAAATATCGTCCTCATATTGAATTTATTGCCTGTATTCATATCTTCGTTCTTTCATTTCTTTACAAATTTTTGAATTTAATGTTATTTTCCATTCTTATAGGTATTCTTTGAGCGGTTACTTCCTACTAGTGACGGTACCCTTCATCAGCATGTAGGTAAATGATGGTTTATGTTTGTACACAATTTCGCAAGTTATTTGTTTGCATGGGACTAATTCTCATTCCCAAACACAGGGTTTAGGACGGCTATGTTAAGGCTACATTCGCCTTCTCAGGTAACATCTATCTTCTCACTTTGATTCACATCCCTCATGTTTCTTCTTCCCAGTATATGGCGCATCCAAATTTCATCGATAGTAACCAAGTACTTGTCTTTCCCAAGTACCTAAACCCTTATACGGTGGAGATGAGCAACTCCACTCTACTCTGTACCATTTTTGTTAGGGTTAATGTGAAGGAAGGGTTTCTCACTCGACAATCGAATATGTATTTTATTTACTAGCACCTGTCGAGTGCTCCTAGAGAGCAAAGACCTTAGTTGTAAAGTTTGCAAAGACACTATTGGGTATCACTAAGATTGTGGACTTTCATTTTGATAATTATAAAGTTTTCTTTGTTGTTTAGTTATTTTTCCCTTCAAGGTCGAAACGTTTGCTCTGTAGCATTTTATTTAGCGCCAATGTCAAGGAAGAGTTTCTCACCCGGTAATGCAATATGCATTTTATTTATCAACACCTCTCTAGTGCTTATGGACGATACAAACCTTACTTCTAAAGTTTTGAATGTGTTGAAACCTAATCATGTGGATGAGGTGAACAATTGTAAATAATGTAAATAATAAATAAAGGAAAAGGAAGAGTCAATAGGAGGTGAAACCCAAGAGTCACTCCCTTATGTATATAACTATAAACAATCTAAATGAATAGACACAGTTCATTTGAGGAGTTACCTCCTAGTCTGACATGGTATCAGATCCAACTCTATTTTTCGCTTCCTGCTCTTGTAACTCCCTCTACCTTTATTCTGCATTTTTGCCGACTGTTTCGCAAGGATTTTTTTTTTTTTTTTTTTTTTTTTTTTTTTTTTTTTTTTTTTTCAGCTGGTTCACGTATCCTGGTCAGTTGATCCGCTACTCCAGGTTCGATAAATCTGGGTGGACCCCACCCGAAGGGGGTCCACCCCTCGGTCACCACAGACCTAACCCCAAGAGCTTTCGGGTTTCGACCCTGTGACCTCCCATTGGCGAGGCCCCGACTTGACCGATTGAGCTAACCCTTGGGGCTCTGTTTCGCAAGTTATTTGTTTGCATGGGACTAATTATCGTTCCCAAACACAGGGTTTAGGCCGGCTATGTTAAGTCTACATTTGCCTTCTCAGGTAACATCTATCTTCTCACTTTGATTCACATCCCTCATGTTTCTTCTTCCCAGTATATGGCGCATCCAAATTTCATCGATAGTAACCAAGTACTTGTCTTTCCCAAGTACCTAAACCCTTATACGGTGGAGATGAGCAACTCCACTCTACTCTGTACCATTTTTGTTAGGGTTAATGTGAAGGAAGGGTTTCTCACTCGACAATCGAATATGTATTTTATTTACCAGCACCTGTCGAGTGCTCCTAGAGAGCAAAGACCTTAGTTGTAAAGTTTGCAAAGACACTATTGGGTATCACTAAGATTGTGGACTTTCATTTTGATAATTATAAAGTTTTCTTTGTTGTTTAATTATTTTTCCCTTCAAGGTCGAAACGTTTGCTCTGTAGCATTTTATTTAGCGCCAATGTCAAGGAAGAGTTTCTCACCCGGTAATGCAATATGCATTTTATTTATCAACACCTCTCTAGTGCTTATGGACGATACAAACCTTACTTCTAAAGTTTTGAATGTGTTGAAACCTAATCATGTGGATGAGGTGAACAATTGTAAATAATGTAAATAATAAATAAAGGAAAAGGAAGAGTCAATAGGAGGTGAAACCCAAGAGTCACTCCCTTATGTATATAACTATAAACAATCTAAATGAATAGACACAGTTCATTTGAGGAGTTACCTCCTAGTCTGACATGGTATCATAGCCAACTCTATTTTTCGCTTCCTGCTCTTGTAACTCCCTCTACCTTTATTCTGCATTTTTGCAGACTGTTTCGCAAGTTATTTGTTTGCATGGGACTAATTCTCGTTCCCAAACACAGGGTTTAGGACGGCTATGTTAAGTCTACATACGCCTTCTCAGGTAACATCTATATTCTCACTTTGATTCACATCCCTCATGTTTCTTCTTCCCAGTATATGGCGCATCCAAATTTCATCGATAGTAACCAAGTACTTGTCTTTCCCAAGTACCTAAACCCTTATACGGTGGAGATGAGCAACTCCACTCTACTCTGTACCATTTTTGTTAGGGTTAATGTGAAGGAAGGGTTTCTCACTCGACAATCGAATATGTATTTTATTTACCAGCACCTGTCGAGTTCTCCTAGAGAGCAAAGACCTTAGTTGTAAAGTTTGCAAAGACACTATTGGGTATCACTAAGATTGTGGACTTTCATTTTGATAATTATAAAGTTTTCTTTGTTGTTTAATTATTTTTCCCTTCAAGGTCGAAACATTTGCTCTGTAGCATTTTATTTAGCGCCAATGTCAAGGAAGAGTTTCTCACCCGGTAATGCAATATGCATTTTATTTATCAACACCTCTCTAGTGCTTATGGATGATACAAACCTTACTTCTAAAGTTTTGAATGTGTTGAAACCTAATCATGTGGATGAGGTGAACAATTGTAAATAATGTAAATAATAAATAAAGGAAAAGGAAGAGTCAATAGGAGGTGAAACCCAAGATTCACTCCATTATGTATATAACTATAAACAATCTAAATGAATAGACACAGTTCATTTGAGGAGTTACCTCCTAGTCTGACATGGTATCAGAGCCAACTCTATTTTTCGCTTCCTGCTCTTGTAACACCCTCTACCTTTATTCTGCATTTTTGCAAACTGATAAATCATTGTTGTGCATTGAATGTTGTTGGCAGAGTCCTCAGAGCAGCGATACCATGATTCCAACAATTCGTTGAGGTGAACTGATACCATCGAGTTCAGAGGGTCGACTATGGAGTGGCATGAGAAAGGCGACGGTATGTTGCCTGTATGTTATATATTTGTTGAAGACCGTTTTTTTATATAACTGTGTGGTAATTTTGTTTGCGTTAATCATGGCAGTGTTGACTATATCCTGGAAGGCATGATATGGTCTCCCCAGCCCCTTGCACAGTCGGAAACCCTAGTGCGATGAGCAATCCCTCACACCCCATGTTGCATCTTATATGCTCTTCGTTTATGTGATAATACGCCTCGCTCATACAACCCCTCCACCATAATACAAGTTTGCTCTCCGTTGTGGTATACACTGCAAGGAGGTGTGATCATCCTTCCAGTCCGCCTCTCCACAGACCTCCCCTCTATTGTGCCTCCACCCGCGACTCTATTGTCGAACCCTCTCCCTCACCTCATTGAAGAGATTCACATCATCAAGGGTCCCTTCAATAGTGAAGGAATACAACTCTGAAAACCTCACGGTGACATTATTTCTGAGCACATTGGTATACTGTAATGCCATACCAACGGTCATAACGCCTTGTTGCGACTCCCGATTATAACGCTGCTTTGAGTCACATTGTATCTATATCCTCTTTTCGTTGTCTCCACTTCTCCATAATCGTGGGGCCCGAACTCATATAAACCCTCCTCCATATAACCCCTCCCCTATATACTCCCTCCCTTATATAATACCTATGCTACATATTTATATCAAAATTGCAACTTTTTATTACAAAGCTACCACTGGAAGTGATGATTCTTACAACATATTGGCAATAGAATTATATTTATTTTACAGTACACAGATTTTACAATGCATTCATTGATATCTATTGTGGGAGTGGTTCTCACCAAGAAGGAGAACTATCCAAAATGGTTGCGAAAGATCAAACACTCTCATTTTTAATGAGTTGTGGAAAGGAGTGTGTGTTGGAGAAGGAGACAAAGAACCAGAAAAGCCTACCTCAGACAAGGAATTCGCCATTTGGGAAAATAAGAACAACAAGGCTTATGCCTTGATTGCAGCATCTGTAAATGAAGAGGTGAGTCGCCATATTTCACCATTTTCAAATGCTTTCGAAGCCTTACAAAAATTGAAGGAACTCTATGACTCACTCTACGCTTGAAGTTGTTCAACTCATGATTAAATTTTTCAGCCTTGAATTACAAAATGATGATCCTCTTGCTCTTGCATCAGAAGTAAAATCTATTATGCATGATATCAAAGTCACTAATGTTGAACTAGACATTCCTCTGATAGCTTTTTTCAAGGCACTTTATCCCACTTATTCAAATTATCTTGAGTCATTGCAAGCAAATGGAAACCTCAAAGAAATTACCTTTGACTCCCTTGTGAATAAATTTGCTGAGAGAGAGAAATATTTTGGGAAGAAGACAACTCCTCAGTATTCTAAAGAGGTTATGTGTCTTGCACATAGAGAGAAGAATCTTGCTCAAGATTCTTCCAGAGGAAGAGGTGGTCGAAAAGGAAGAGGAAGAAGAAATTTCAGAGGCAGGGGGGGCAGACACTCTCAAGGAAAAAAGTCAGATTTGCATTGCATACGTTGCAATACAGGTGGATCACATGATGCATCCACATGCAAGTTTCCTTGGGACATAATTGAGCAGGAAATAAATAAACCCAGAGGTAAAACTAATGACAAAGAGAAAGGTAAAGCACCTGAATCGCTCACTATGTTGTGGCACATTGTAATATTGGAGTAAATGAAGACTTGCTTAATGCTTCACTTGCTTCTTGGAAAAATGATTGGTTGTTTGATTCAAGAGCAACTTTCCACATGACTTTTAGAAGATATTTTTTTGAAGAATTTACTGACAATGTTGATGGAGAAATATACTTTGCAGACAAATCAAAACTCTTGCCATTAGGGCTTGGCACAATCAGGCTCAAATTGCCTAGTCTTCCAGACTTTCTTCTGCATGATGTTTTATATCTCCCACAGCTGAGGAGAAACTTGTTGTCCTTAGTCCCAATTCGCCAGCAAGGACACTCCATTCATATGTTTGAAGGCAAGGTTGAGGTGAAAAAGCATCAGATCACTCACTTGTCATGACGGGGATAGAAGAAGAAAGGCTTCTCAAGCTGCAAGGTACCTCTGCTCGTGCACAAAATTTCTCATACAAATCTCATTATGATGAAGGTACATCTCCATCAAGTCTATTATGGCATGCTAGATTTGGACACTTGAACTATGACAACCTTCACTTGTTGAAGAAAAATGGTGTTACTAGTTTGCCCACAATTCCTAGGAAACTTAAGCAATGTGATGCTTGCATTCTAGGAAAGCATAGCGAACAATCTTTTCATGATTCACATACCAGAGCACATAGAAAACTTGAACTCATTCATTCAGATTTATGTGTTCCAATGCATGTTCCTTCTGCAAATGGAAATAAATATATGATGACATTTATTGATGACTACACCAGAATGTGTTGGGTTTATTTATTGAAGAACAAAACTGATGTTTTTCAAACATTCAAGAACTTTCATACATGGATTGAAAATGATGCACAATCTCATATTGGCTCTATTCGCATTGATAATGGAAAAAAATACACTTCAAATGAATTTGAAAACTATCTTCGCCAACATGGGATCAAACATCAAATAATTGTGCCTTATAATCCCCAACATAATGGAGTAGCTGAAAGAATGAATATGACAATCTTAAATATGGTACGCTCCATGATGTTTTCAAGAATGTAAAATTGATGTTTTGGGCTGATGCAGTTCTATGTGTTGTATATGTAAAGAATAGATGCCCATCTAATGCTATTAGAAACAAGACTCCTTATGAAATGTGGTATGGCCACATTCCTTCGGTAAAGCATCTCAGGGTCTTTGGTTCCACATGTTATACCTTGATACCAAAGGTACATAAAAACAAACTTGGTGCAAGGAGTCACAAGTGTATCTTCTTGGGGTATTCAAACACCTCAAAAGCATATCGTCTCTATGATGAAGTTAATAAAAAGTTTGTTGTATATAGAGATGTAATCTTTCTTGAATCTTCTAAAACTGACAATGTTGTTGAGCGGCAACTTGATCGCTTGGATAGATTCGCAAATGCAAAATCATTTCAAGAATTTGATAATCAGATTCCACATCTTGAAGGGGGGATTCTTATACTGGATCAATCTATGGAATCTTCTTCTGAAGCACTCTCTCTCCCACATGAGACTCCAACCACTAGTGACACTTTGAGTGATGTGATTGACAGAATTGGGAGACTCAGTCTTAATTCAACCCCAACTCAATCAACTGAGCATCCTGGACCATCTCAGAAAGGTCCCCCAAAGTGGCCAACAAAGACACTTGAAAGTGTTCATCCTGATGAAGTTGGAAAGACAGGAACAAGAAATTCAACCAGGCAAAATGGAGGTGATGTAGATGATTTTGATTCACCTATTGATATGGATGTTTCTTATGATTGTGAATTGAATGGGTCTATAGATTTTGAACCAACTTTATTCAAAGAAGTCGCTTCTCATGATGAATGGAAAGAAGTGATGCAAAAGGAGTATGATTCCTTAATAAAGAATGACACTTGGAAGTTGGTTGATCCTCCATTGGGAACCAAACCAATTGGCTACAAGTTGGTCTACAAGAACAAGTATAAAGTTGATGGCTCACTTGACAAGCACAAAGCCAGGCTTGTGGCAAAAGGTTTTTCACAGAAGGAAGGGGTCGATTATGAGGAGACTTTTGACCCAACTGCAAAATGGGCTACCATCCGGACACTCTTTGCCCTAGTAGCTCAGAACGGTTGGAAAGTCCATCAAATGGATGTAAAAACTGCTTTCTTAAATGGAGATCTAAAAGAGAATGTTTTTATGTCCCAGCCTAAAGGATTTTTTGTGAAAGGACATGAACATAAAGTATGCAAACTTGTGAAATCCTTATATGGCCTCAAGCAAGCACCGCGAGCTTGGTATGAAAAGTTAACTGAGCATCTTCTGGAACTCAATTTCAAACAGTATGATCTTGATGATGCAACTTTGTTTGTCAAGAAAGTTGGAAAAACAACTGTATATCTTGTGGTATATGTAGATGATCTTTTGATGACAGGGAACAATGAGAGCTACATTGCATCCATAAAGAAGGAATTTAGGAAAGGTTTTGAAATGACTGATTTGGGCTACATTCATTACTATCTTGGTATTGAAGTAACTTAACATCCGAAGTCTATATTCCTTTCTCAAAATAATTACATTGGAGATATGTTGAACAGGTTTGGCATGGATGAGTGCAATCCTCTAACTACTCCAATGGAACAAAACTTAAAGCTCACATCTGCTGAAGAAAAAGAATTTGAGGATGCAACAAAGTATAGACAACTTGTAGGAAGTCTCAACTACCTGACTACTACCAGACCAGACATTTCGTTTGTTGTTGGAATCCTCTCCAGTTTTATGCAAAATCCTTGTGAGGGATATTGGTCTGCTGCAAAAGGAGTTCTAAATTACTTGAAGGGAACTCAAGACTTTAGACTCAAGTATACAAAGCTGGGCGACTTCAGCTTGATTGGATACTCTGATTCAAACTTCGATTGAGACAAAGAAACTAGGGTATCTACTTCTGGTTATGCTATGAGTCTTGGATAAGGAGTTGTCTCCTGGAGATCACGCAAACAATCAGTTCTCGCAAATTCCACAACAGAGGCAGAATATGTGGCAGCAGTTGAGGCAACAAAATAATTTTTGTGGCTCAGGAAAATCTTGGAAGATTTGCAAGTAAAACAAGTACATTCAACCCCACTCATGATTGGAAACACCTCTGCAATAAAGTTGGCTAAGAACCCAAAGTTCCATGATCGAATGAAACACATCAATACAAAATACCATTTGATTCAACATCATGTTGAGGCCAAGATAATCCATCTACACCATTGTTCCACTAATGAGAAAATTGCAGACATCTTCACCAAAGCACTTGGAAGAGAAAAGCTTGAAAGATTCTGAACGGTGCTTGGACTCACCAACATCCCTTCAGATTAAGGGGGGGAATGTTGACACCTAATCATGGGGATTGGGTGAACAATTGTAAATATGTAAATAATAAATAAAGGAAAAGGAAGAGTCGTCGGGAGGTGAAACCCAAGAGTCACTCCCTTGTGTATATAACTATGAACAATCTAAATGAATAGACACAATTCATTTGAGGAGTTACCTCCTGGCCTGACAGAATGCCATTGTTGGCTATCACTGACACTGCCACCTTTGAATTTGATAATTATCGTGTTTTCTTTGTTGTTTGATTAATTTTATTATATGGTGTTTTGTTTGTTGTTTCATTAATTTTTCATTCATGGTAATGGAATATTTTTCATTTATTTATTAGCATCTCCCCAGTGCTCCTCCAAAGTACAAACCTTAGTTGTAAAGTTTCAAACGACACTATTGGGTATCGCCCAGACTCCCCGCTTTGAATTTGATAATTATTCATTGTTCTCTTTGTTGTTAAATTAATTTCGCCTTCATGGCAGACACATCTACTCTGTAGCATTTTTTTTCACGATTAATGTTAAGGAAGGGTTTCTTATCCGACAATGGAATATGTATTTACAAGATTGATTATATATCATCACGACATGTTTCACATACTTTTTGAAGATTTTTGTTTTGTTTTTATGTTATCATTTACATACACAACTATATACTTGAAAGGGACGACCTGGGACTGTCGACTAATGTCGGTTTGGTCTTGGACTAACCCTTAAACCCCCACCCTATGCTTGGACAATGGTTTCAATGCTTGAAATTTCCACCAATTTTCATGGCCTTTGGGACACAGACATAGCCACTTTTAGGCTCTACCCAGTTCTAACTACATTGAACAAAAACCACAGAATAAGTAAGTCAAATGATCTATATGAGACAAAGTTGTTTGTGTTTATAACCGAGCTACTCTCACTCTTCCAAAGAAAGGGAAGGAACTACTTTGGCACAATCTGCTTCTGTTGCTTCTAAGAAGCCTTCTGCTATGTGATGAAATCAAATATCAATAGCTCGTTGATTCAGAATTGATAACTACTCGCGCTAAAGCGGTAATTCTAACTTTATTTGTTTCTTATTAGTTTAAGCATTTTAAAAATAATATTTTTTAATTTATGTATTAAAATAATTTTATATAATGATATATAATAATATTATTTAACGATAATTATATAATAATAATGATAAATTGTTATAAATTTAGAATTCATTTCAAGTATTTATTTGTTCAAGCATCTTAGCATTTAAAAAAAAAGCTATTTGTCATTCCATTGTTAGCTACTAGACTTGAGTAAGACATGAGTAAAATGCACTTTAAATTGAACAACTTAACTATCGCTACTAGACATGAGTAAAATGCACTTTAAATTGAATAACCTAACTATTTACAATTAATTATAATTGCAAAAAAAGATCTTTGGGACAAAAAGTTGTTTGTCTTTATAACTGACCCTATCACTCTTCTAGATAAAGGAAGGAACTACTTTGGCACAATGTGCTTGGTGTGCTTCTCAGAAACCCTCTGCTATATGATAAAATCATAGATCAATAGCTCATTGATTCAAAATCTAAAGCTAATTTAGTTTAAGAGAATTACTGAAGCGGTAAAGATCATAGAATAATAGCTCGTTAATTCAGAGTCTAAAGCTACTTTAGTTTAATACAATTATTGAAGCGGTAATTTTTTAATAGAATCACTGAAGTGGTAATTTCGACTTTAGTCTACATTATAGAATCAACAGAGAGATCATGCTTCAGATAGAGAGAAAAACTACTCTTCTTTGAACATGAGGTCAACTCCCCTGATAGCTAAACAAGTCAGGATTCACAAGTGAGGAAACAATTCAGGATTCACTATGTTAATTCCTCCTTAGGATTTCTGGAACTTCCCTTCAATTCCAATAACCTGTGAGGCACACACACTTTTTGGCTCTATGTCAATTGGAGGTAGTCGGCCGATCCAGGAACCAACTTAAAAAATGAGAAGGGAATACAAAATCTCGTTCTCATTCTTCTTAAATAATTTTATGCAATTTGTTAAAAAAATATTCATCTTGTGATTTAATTTAAATAATTTCTACAATCATGTGAAGCTCTTTAGAGGTAAATAAAAAAAATATTTACAATAGATGACCACATTTCAAAACAACAACATAAGAACGTTGCCTAACCTTTTTATACGATGAAACAATGAACCTTTGCAGAGCAGCGCAACGACCGAATTCGGTCCCAGCACCTACCCCAAACATTATGCAAATAACTAATCATGGGAGCTCAGAAAACAGACCTTTGAAAAAACAAGAAAGATAATCTTATGGGATGATACCCTTCCAATATACCTTCCCACCACCCCTGACGTTTTCGTTTCCACTTCCCTCCTCTCCACCTCCACTAATGAAATCCAACCATATTCCAACAAGGTCGAAGCAACGCATTCCTGCCAACAAGGCTTCCATTTTTTCTCATTTTTCACAATGTTGCATGTTCTTGCAATTCGAAAAGTTCGTAAGTAGCAATATTTTTGAAATATACTTCTTTCAGTAATCATATGAAATTTTATTTTTTGTCAATTAAGTAATTTACTTATTATGAATTTTAGGAATTGTTAATCAATATCTTTATATAAATAGTGAAAATATTTCTTTATTTATATTAATTCATTGTTTCTCAAATTTTTTAACTTCATTATTGTTATTCAAAATTCTATTATTCAAATTAATTATTATAATTAATAATTTCATTATTTTAGTAAATAATTTTGTAATGTCATTATAGTATTTATTTCATATTTGTCATTAATTTTTCTATTTTTATTTCATTATTACTTTTTGTTATTCCTTACCTTACTTTAATTTTATTATTACTCTATTTTTTTATCTTTATTTCTTATTTTTTAATTGCAAATTTAAATATATTTCTAAAATATTTTATTTTTTATATTGAATATGTTTTCTTAATTTTATATTTGTATTAAAAAAAAAAATTAACACAATTTTTATTTTTATTTTTTCAGTGTAGTTGCAATTGCATTTTTTAACTGCACTTTTCTTTTTTATATGATATACAAATATTTTAATCGTAATCATTTTTATTTATAACTTTATTAATTTAGTTAATATTTTATTTCATTATTAATTTTTATTATTTGTTCCATTACTTTAATTTATTATTCTTTTTATTTTCAACTTTATTTTTTATTTTTTAAATGTATTTTTAACATATTATTTTTTATGTCCAATATATTTTCTTTTTGTATTTTTTATTTTTTTAATAATTTTTTTTTTAATTTTACTATTTTTTTTATTCTCATTGTAATTGTATTTTTTAACTGTACTTTTTTTTCTAATGTAATGTACAAATATTTTAATTGTAATCATTTTTATTTATAACTTTAGTAATTTAGTTAATATGTATTTTACTTTTAATATCATTACAATTTTCATTATCAATTTTTAATTTTATTTATCTTATTTTTTTTAACTATTTTATTTTATTGCAAATAAAAATATTGTTCGAACAAATTATTTTCTTTTATATCCTATCAATTTCTTAAAATTTTAATTATTATTTTGTATTATAGAATTTATTTCTTATTTTAACATTACCCTCAGGTTACACTCCACCTGACATTCACAGTTGTTTTAATTTTAACATTACACTTTTCAATTCTTTTAATTTTTCTTGTATGCATCCACGTGGCCACTCGACTCGACAATAGCAACTCTTTGTTGCCTCTGTGCAACCCACCCGACAATTGACCACTTTATACCCGACACTGGCCCTTTTTCTTTTTCAACCCACCAAAAATTATTTTCCTTTCCATCGTTTCATACTCTGCATCACCACAACCATCGATGAAAGACTCAGACGAAGCATATTCCCTCCACGCTCAATCATGATTATTGATAAATGAATTAAAAATTTACAAATTCTAAGTCAATGACGGTACATCCACCTGGGGTCGATACAGAGATGCCTATCAGCGAAATATACTTTAAATGATTAAAAGTGAAATTTGTTTAATTTTTTATTACTTAGTAATATGTATACAAATTTATTTAAATTTAATAAAAATAATATAGTAAATTAATGTAAATTTATTTTAAATTTAAATTTCATATATTTCAACCCGAATTGAAATTTTAAAATTGTACACATTTTCTTATAGTTTAATTACATCTTCCTAATATTGAGCATTACACCATTAAAATGTTTGAACCAAGGAGTTGATCAAATCCCTAAATGTAAAAATCTTCTCTCAAATTTTAATCCCTCTCCCGACATGGTTTATACAATGTTAAAATGAATTTATGGAAATATGTTGAAGTAGAAAACAACAGTGAGTAGAATAAGATATAAAACAATAAATTTAGACTAGTATAGATTTATTTTAACTCCTGATCTACCAGGTTTCTAGAGATCAATTTTTTCAAGATACAAACCTCTTTTTGACTGCAAAACTTGGGGAAAAAATTGCATCTCAAGAGATTTGGTCCTCTCAACCCTTGATAGATTCTAAATTAAAATACATTGATGCTAGTTTTTTATACCAATATTTACCTAATATATAAATTTCACATCTTTCTTTATAAATATTTTTATTTTTATTTTATGGAAATTCTCATAATATACTTATAATATACTTATGCCCATAGCTTATAGTCTTTTTTAATTTAATTTATTAATATGATATGCATAACAAAAATTTTAGACATATATTCAAGAAATATATATATATATATATATATATATACATATGTTGGAAACACTGAAATGGGGTGAATCAATATTTGTTTTCAATTGTTATTTTTACTAGTTAGATCACTTATAATTAGAACACAAAATGAACAATAAAAATAAACACTTTTATTAATTTCAATAAATCAAGTACAATATTTGTGTAGGGCTCCAACCCTAGATGAAGACACCAATCTTCAATCTCCCATGCTTCAACCTGCATTTTGCCAAGCACTGACTTGGACTTCCCAAGGCTCCAACCTTGTCACTTTAAGGCACCAACCTCTAGGGCCCCAACCCTATCTCTGGCACAGGCACCAATCTGGTCCCTTGAGGACTCCTATCGTCTAGGGCTCCAGCCCTATCTTCTAAGGCACCAACCTTGTCTCTTTGAGGCACCAACCTTGTCTCTTTGAGGCACCAACCTCTAGGACTCCAACCCTATCTTCTAAGGCACCAACCTTGTCTCTTTGAGGCTCCAACCCTTAGCTTTACTTCATCAAGATATGTTTGGTTATACTTCATGGCTCCCAATGTCTTCTTCAACAAGCCCTATCAATCTTCAGCTACGCCTTCACTTAGTCTCCACATCACATCATCAATGACAACCTTGTTCTTCACATGAAGGTGTCACCACTGCTCTTCATGTTACCCAAACAAAACTTCTTCAAGGTCACCTCATGATGGCTTCAATGCATCATGGTATTCAATGATCTCCACAAATCTTCAATATGTTGCTTCACAAAGTTCTCCAACTCTGCCCTATTATGTTCTCAAGAGAAGACTTCAACAAGATCTATTTGTCCAATCCCAATAAATCAACACTTCAACCATGACAACTTCGACCACGACAGTTTTAACCATGACAACTACGGCAGCTTCGACCACGGCAACTACGACAGCTTCAACCATGGAAACTACGACAACTATGGCAGCTTCGACCATGGAAACTACAACAGATTTGACCATGACAACTACAACAGCTTCGCCCACGGAAACTACAGAAGCTTCAACCACAAAAACTACGACAGCTTCGACCAAGATTTTATGCCCAAACAGAATTATCCTTTTTTTTCGTCCTAAACAATAGTCTCCTCGTTCTCCTCGGCCTTCTGTCTTCTTCGATACTTCGTATCTCTGGATTCTTACCTGAATTTCTTATCAAAATGAAGTGTTTAGACGTTTATTTATACAGATTTCATTTATAACTGAAGGGGCACGTCTATTTGAAGTGAGGCCGACTTGTATGACTGAGTGTAGGTTGGCTCACTACTAGGAATAATTTCCTTAACTTAAAAATTCAATATCTCACAAACTGTTGGGAGTTTCGGGGAAAATAAAGGCTCATTCGAAAGAGGAAAAAATCCTCTTTAAGATGGTCTAGGATCCATTTTGAAAGGATGCCTCCAAGGTGTCCAAAATATTTTTTCTTTGTGATTTTCCTTAAATTTTATGCATAAAAATTTTGGGACAGCATGAGGAATGTTTGGGACAGCGTGGCTTCTTCATTCTTTGGCTTCTTCATTGTTATCAATGTCATCATAGGATCATAGAGTCATTATGTAGGAGTGCAACATCCATGTAGCATGATGCATGAACAATTTCATCATATACTAGTGTAGTCATAGTGCAACATCATTAGGAGAACTCCAAAATAATCTTCCAACCACCAAATGATCTCCAACCATGTTATCAAGACCTCATCAAGTTCCATCATCAATTATGGTCATTCATCAAGAATATGACATCATCAAATGTAGTCCTCCATATGTCATCAAGGGCTTCCAAATACTTGGCACTTGGCACTTCTTAAGACTTCTTCATTACTGACTTGACATATTAATTGATGAAATTCTTATCAAACAAGAGTTACGACATCACCATATGGAACTAGACATTTATTGTCTTCAAACTTATCATCTCATTCTAGGGTTTCATGATATTCATTAGGCATATCAAGAATATTTTCCATCTCGGCCAATGCCATATTGACATCTATGACAACATTGATTAACAATCTCCCCCTTTGTCATTGATGGCAATATTTTTTCCCTTCCATGATTCTCTCCCCCTTTGACATCAATGGAAAACGGGGTGCCCAAGTACTCCCCTTGTCAAGCTACTTATTTTCATCATATTTTCTTTATCAATAGTAGTGCTTCATAGGTATGTTACTCCCCCTATCATGGTGCTCTTTCTTCTGGCAATGTGGTCCATGATAGATGTGCTTAAATTCCTTCATGTGATGAACCAACTCCCCCTTATGAAGATTACCTGCTAGTGATCAAGTGGAAGAGATCTTCAATAATAATCCATCAGATGAATAAGGATTATATTCTTCAAGGAGTGTTCCTGAGAGATGATCTATCAAAGAATGATTGTCCATATAGCTCATCAAGAATTTCAGAAGACCCATTCATTGATAGCTTCTGCAAGAATGCTTAATCATCATAAGCTCCCCCTAACTGTATCTTTTGGATGAGTCTTCCCATCAAATACTTGGAATATCAAGGAGGACTTCATCAAGTCAACAACATGTGTTGTTGGCTAGAGTGTTCAAGGGACTTCCGAATTCAATTTGCTTCCTTCTCCATACTTGTATAACTTTCTTCTCTGGCATGGTTCTTCCTTGTGTAGGGGCCCAAGTCAAGTTACAATCACGCGACATATGTCCAATGTTATGACACTTGAAGCACTCTATGGTGTTCATGAATAAGAATTCATGACTTATTCTTGCAAAATTTCTTCTCGGAGATTGACAGGGACCATTATATGCCCTACAATCTTTTGCCATGTCTCCAAATTTTGTACAAGCATAACAATTACCAAGAAATATAATTTGGTACCTAGGAAATTGAGATTCCTTGATGTACTTATGAAGTCTTTCTGCCTTGAGATCCTTTAATGATAACCATTGCTTCTTGCATCCTTGGAACCATCTGCATTTCTTCTTGGAGTATGATTTCTTCCAATGTCAATTTCACTCTTACCTTTGTTGGGGGCATCAACATTTCTTTCAGGATTCCTCACATCCTTGTTGTTTGAAGCATTATCAGTCTTTCTTGAGGATTCACCTGCATAGCCAAGACATGATTTATCAAGGGGAGACCTTTGTTGACTTCGGATGTCATCTAGGGTTTGAGAATTGTTCAAGTTCTTATTCAGCAAGTCAACTTCCTTTTTAAGAAAGACTATGTCTTCCTTCATTTTCTTGCATTCTTCATCCTTATTTGATAGAATTATCTCCATTTCCTCCTTCATCTTCGTTGCTTCACATGATTGGGCCTTAAGGAAAGTGATTTCTGACTTGGTGATGTCATCGTCATTTTATTCTAGTTAGCATATCATGGTGTTTCTCTCTTTTTCTGCTTCATCAACTTGTCCTTCTATGAATGTCAAAGCTTCCATCACCTTCTCACCCCCTTGTGCTTGTTTCCTTGCTTCTTCTAGTTGAGATCTAAGGGATGAGACCTCTTCCTTGTATTGACCAATCTCTACTTCAAGTTTTTTCAAGCTCTTATGCCTTTGTTCAAGGTGGCTTAACAAGGTATCTTCCCATTTCTTTGCCTTATCCTATTGATTTGTCATAGATATGACTTCTTCGTGATGCTTTCTCTTGTTTTGATGAAATTATTCCTTCATCTTGGCAAGCTCCTCATCTCTTTCTTGTACTTGAAGCTTGACAAGGTCAACTTCCTTCCTTGTCTTGTCTTGGTCACCAACTTGCACTTTCTTCTTGAGTTCCTCATTTTCCTTTTTCAAATTGTTAATCTCTTCCATGGTAGCCATAAGTTTAGTGAGGAGATATTCTTCAAAATCTTTTTCATTCTCTTCATCTTCTAGGTCTTCTTTAGCCTTGATGTTATCACTCTTATCTCCACCTTCCTTGATGGACTCTGGATTTCCTTCTTGATTTCCATCATTTTCTTGACTACATATCGTTGTCAATGCTCCTTTTGAGTGAAGATCATGAAGTTTATCCCATATGCATTTTTCTGACGAACATTTTTCAAAATTGGCCTTCATAGAGTCAGGTAGCTTATTCAAGATTGCTTTTATTGCTCTTGTATTATGTTCCTTGGATTCTCCATCCATCATGCTATCAGCAATCACTGATTTCCAAACTTCAATGCCTTGAGTCTTTAAGAAATTCCTCATTCTTGCTTCCCATATATCAAAGTTTCCATTGAAAAATGGAGCCTTCAAAAATTGATTGGCTTCAATTTCGGTGGTTGAGAGAGACACATTTTTAGGAGTATTAGAAACTTTCTTCCTTGGCTTCGTCATTTGTATTCTAATAATCAACCTTCAAGCTTTTAGGCTTTGAGTGAAGGTATTGGCTTTGATACCAATTATTGGAAATACTGAGAAGGGGGGGGGGTTGGTTAATCAATATTTATTTTCAATTGTTGTTTTTACCAGTTAGATCACTTATAATTAGAACACAAAATGAACAGTAAAAATAAATATTTTTATTAATCTCAATAAATCAAGTACAATATTTGTGTAGGACTCCAACCCTAGATGAAGACACCAATCTTCAATCTCCCACGCTCCAACTTGTGTTTTGCCAAGCACCAACTTGAACTTCCCAAGGCTCCAACCTTGTCACTTTGAGGCACCAACCTCTAGGGCTCCAACCCTATCTTCCAAGGCACCAACCTTGTCTCTTTGAGGCTCCAACCTCTAGAGCTCCAACCCTATCTTCCAAGGCACCAACCTTATCTCTTTGAGGCTCCAACCTCTTGGGCTCCAACCCTTAGATTTACTTCATCAAGATATGTTTGGTTATACTTCGCAGCTCCCAATGTCTTCTTCAACAAGCCCTATCAATATTCAACTACGCCTTCACTTAGTCTCCATGTCACATCATCAATGACAACATTTTTCTTCACATGAAGGTGTCACCACTGCTCTTCATGTTACCCAAACAAAACTTCTTCAAGGTCACCTCATGATGGCTTCAATGCATCATGGTATTCAATGATCTCCACAAATCTTCAATATGTTGCTTCACAAAGTTCTCCAACTCTGCCCTATTATGTTCTCAAGAGAAGACTTCAACAAGCTATATTTGTCCAATCCCAATAAATCAACACTTCGACCATGACAATTATGACAACTTCGACCACAAAGTTTCAACCACGACAACTACGGTAGCTTCAACCACAGTAACTACGACAGCTTCGACCACAACAACTATGGAAGCTTCGACTATGGAAACTACGACAGCTTTGACCACGACAACTACGACAGCTTCGACCATGGCAACTATGATAGCTTCGACCACGACACTATAGCAGCTTCGACCATGGAAACTACGGCAGCTTCGACCACGGAAACTACAGCAGCTTTGACCAAGATGTTATGCCCAAACAGAATTATCCTTTTTTTCGTCCTAAACAATAGTCTCCTCATTCTCCTCGACCTTCTATCTTCTTCTATACTTCGTATCTCTGAATTCTTGCCCAAATTTCTTATCAAAATGAAGTGTTTAGACGTCTATTTATAGAGATTTTGTTTATAATTGAAGGGACATGTCTATTTGAAGTGAGGCCAACTTGTATGACTGAGTGTAGGTCAGCAAATTGCTAGGAATAATTTCCTTAACTTAAAAATTCAATATCTCACAGACTATTGGGAGTTTCAGGGAAAATAAACGCTCGTTAGAAAGAGGAGAAAATCCTCTTTAAGATGGTCTAGGATCCATTTTGAAAGGATGCCTCCAAGGTGTCCAAAATAATTTTTCTTTGTGACTGTCCTTAAATTTTATGCATAAAAATTTTGGGACAGCGTAGCTTTTTCATTCTTTGGCTTCTTCATTGTTATCAATGTCACCATGGGATCATAGAGTCATTATGTAGGAGTGCAACATCCATGTAGCATGACGCAAGAACAATCTCATCATATACTAGTGCAGTCATAGTGCAACATCATTAGGAGAACTCCAAAATAATATTCCAACCATCAAATGATCTCCAACCATGTTATCAAGACCTGCCATCATCAATTGTGGTCATTCATCAAGAATATGACATCATCAAATGTAGTCCTCCATATGTCAACAAGGGCTTCTAAATACTTGGCACTTGGCACTTCTTAAGACTTCGTCATTAGTGACTTGACATATTAATTAATTACATTCTTATCAAGCAAGAGTTACGACATGAACATATGGAACCAGGCATCTATTGTCTTCAACCTTATCATCTCATTCTAGGGTTTCATGATATTCATTAGGCATATCAAGAATATTTTCCATCTCGGCCAATGCCATATTGACATCAATGACAACATTGATTAACAATATATATATATATATATATATATATACTAAATTTACATATAAAATTCTGAAATATTATGGATATGAGTATGTTTTAATTTTATGGTAAGATGAATTTATAATTTACAATGTATGTATCATTTATATAGTTGTAATATAAATGAAATGGTTGGTAAATTCAAGTAGACATCTATCCATGATAAGCGTCAAAGCACTTGCTTCGTCATAAGTCTTACATTGCTAAGATTTAAAGAAATAAAATCATAAATATTAATTAAATTATAACTTTATTTTAAAAATAGTATTATTATTGCTCCGATGGGGGTGTTAATGCACCCTTGATGAGGGCAGGGACAGATAGGACATGGCTCCTCATAGCCCTACCCCCTCATGAGCCACAATGCTAAGGCGAACTAATGAGGACTCACGTCCCAAGGAGGGTGGCAGAGGCTCTCGAGCACACTTGTGGTAGGTTCGGTTATGTGGGTCGAAGCCTCCATGATGTTCATCCTCCTCAACACCTGGTTGCTATGATATCGCTCCTCTATCATCTTCTCATGATACTTCCTTCGTCACTATGACCTTCAAGTGTAACACAATAGCTCAAGTTCAGATAGTCCTTTCTGCCCCCTCTGGCTTTCCCTCCATCTTTCGTGGTTTTTTTGGAAGGCGATAAATTTGTCTCGAATTCTTCATATGTTTAGCCCTCCTCGCATAATTGGTTACTTTCTTCACTCAATGACTCTTGTAGCTCCCATTCCCATTTCAACAAGGTCTCAGTTGCGTTTTACTACTTCTTGTCACAATGACGCGCTAACACGCACGTTGCTACAGAGGTGGAGGGGGATGAGGAATGATGGGTGGCTCTAAGGCATGGTTTCGAGCAGAGCCTTCGACGCACAGTTTTCAAGAGCACACTCCTCCCGACATTTAGGAGGAAATTTGGCTAGTGGAAGAGGAAATTCACCACAATAAGCAAGAATTATGGACGGTAATGTAATAACAAACATCACTACTTGGGTACCTGATAGAAGCAACTCACGAGGAAAGCAACATCACTAACCTCATATTGTGGACCTCTACTTGCATGTCAAGCTATTGTTAGGAAATGTTCTAGTTGATCAAACATAGACTCAAGTGAAATCTCATGCACAAACTAGACTAGCTCAAAAACCTCGCGTTGGATGTGGAATGAAGATTGGGTAAAGTAGAGAATCGAGATAAGGTCACTTCCCAACTTTCCAATTCCTCCCCAATGCAAGATCGAGGAACAATCCATCAATATAAACACTTCCATGTCCTCATGAAACTCAAGTTTTTGGTCAATCATACTTTTTCATTTTTAGATTTCTATGTTAGTTTCCTGGGGTATTTATATGTTAGTTTATTGGAGTATTTACACTCTATGTCATTGTTTATTTTATGTTTTATTAGCCTCTTCTCCAAGACCTTGTGGAATTACAATGCGGTTTTTTTTTTGCTAGTTTCCCCAAATATAAGGCAACAATTCGTAGTAAACTCTCAGAACACATTTTGTAATTTTAAATTTAATTATGTTATCTTAGACTCCTCCAACTCGTTTCTCCGCCTTCGCATTTTTAATTGGAATATAATATTCTCTAAGACATGAAACATAGAGTCGTATTTTTGTATTTATATTCCCGTAGAAAGTTGTGTGAGAGAGAATATTCACATTCATATCAATTCTCTATAAGCTAAATGATATTTCTGGTTGTTTCTCGAAATCAAAAGTGGACCGAGAGGATCTCATGTAACATGCCATGGAATATTAATGACTACTTCACCATAGGCTTTTCGATTTTGCACTCAGAGTTGACAACAACGATCAGAAATTATTGAAAGAAAGAAATTATGGATGAGACAAAACAGCAAATGGATGCAAAAAATGAATATTTGCCTCAATGCATGTCCCATAAATAGCAAGGAGTTAAAGAATTTTGTTATGGAGAAGTCCTATAAGCGTATATGGGGAAAAGAGTTGGGTAGAAAGAAGAAGTACCATGTTCAGGAATTCAACCCCACTTGTGATCTCCAACCAAAAGAATACATTGGAGCTAGCATTACGTGGAGAGCCAAGATTTTTATTGCTCAATTAAGAACCAACTCACATCAATTTTGGTGTGAAACGGGACGGTGGAAGAGACCTAAATAAGCTTAGGAATAACGGGTGTGTACGTTTTGCACTTCTGGGGCAGTGGAATCAGAAAAGTGTTTCATTTTGGAATGTGATTCTTTCAAAGACATCAGGGACAGTGATGGTAGTATGTTAGCATCAATTCCTTGGCATTGTCTTTTCAGTGAGAGGACTCTTAGAAGGTTAGGTGAGCTCATCATCAATTGTAAGAAAATAATCGAATTGCAAAAAGCAAAAAATAGGCAAGCCAAGAACTCCATATACTACTTTTAATCTCGTGAAAGTTAAAATATTATTCATTCAACTAGTTAATTGTGAGATTAAAATTCAATGATTAATGTATTTATATATATATGATTAATTTAATGTAAAGTAAACTATTTCCAAAAATAAGGGTCTTAATTTCAATGTTACAAGCCACCCGAATTCCATGATCAAAGGGAAACTCGATAGCGATCAGAAAGAAACTCGACCCGCCAAATTTTGAGGCTCCTGATTTTGATGGTGAGAAGCAAGTGGAATCCCATGATTATGAACGTAAAGAGGCGAAAAGAGATAGTGGAAATTCCCAATAAAAAATGGTGAGAATGGAAAAGGTTATGATTACGTGAACCCAAGATAAGACAAAATCAATGAGCGCGCCAGGTAGGGGTCGAACCTACGACTTTCCGCTTAGGAAACGGACGCTCTATCCACTGAGCTACAGGCGCTTAATTATGACTAAATTTACAATTGTAATAGTTTTCAATGATATAGACGTCGTCATATTTTATACAAACTTTCCCGATATTTTTGAGTAAATACATGTCCAAGCTTCCCAACATGTGATATTTCAACCATTTTGAGCTATTTATGGTTAATGAAGTTGAGGTGGTTTCTCTTTGAAACTATATCGCAATAGTAAGTAGAAGCTCAAGCTTGTGGTGATTTTGACGACCAAGGTGGTATTAGCAAATTGTAATATTCAAATAAACTCATTTATCATATTATTTATTAATTTTAAAAAATAAAATTTAAGATTGCAAGTATTTTTCAAAAATTCTAGACTATTTTCTTAAATCAATAGTTAATATAAATCAAAAATAAATTTAAAAAAATGTTTTCATAGATTATATTAAATTAAAAAAATATTAAATAAAAACCATAAAAATATGAAAAATAATTAAATTTGTAATTATAAATTAAAATTGTAGTTTAGTTTCCAATTTGCATATGGAAATGAATTTTTTAAGTTTTAATTAAAATGTATTTTTTAACTATTAAGATGGCTAAACATATATATACTAGTATTTAAAAAAGAATAACTCGTTTAACAAAAGATATGGTAATTAATTAAAAACTTTTGAAAGCTATTAAAATCACCTAATAACATATATCTTGTCAAAATTTCTACTTATGTGTATATGCCAATAAAATTATTATTCTCAAAGTATCACTTAACATAAAAACATAGCAACAATAAAGACCCACTATAAAAGTAAAAATGATTTCATAAATGAACACATGTTCGTCGAAATTACTAGGTCATCATCAAAATCGAATTGAAATCCATAGGGGTATCATCTTTATCATTTGGGATAGGACCCCAAAAATCATTAATTTGGCTGGCATCCAAGACAATTGGACCCCATTTATTGTTGTCATTTCATTTTATGAGATTGTAAGGAAAAGGATGAGAACTTATCAGTCAAAGGCTACAAGAGGTGGACTACAAGGCTAGCATTGATTTCCCATACAATTTGGATGGTTCCATATCTTGGTGTCTAGTCATTACACTAAGATTTCTTGGAGTAGGTAAAAGATCTAGGAGAATTAAAAAGGAGCTTCTATTGATGGTACAAAGAGCCTCGACTCAAATACTATAGTAACTCGTGCAAATGTGTCATCTCTAGCTCTACTTTTGGATAGGTGCAAGAATATACATTTAGATATTAGCACAACTTAATGGACCACAAGACCAAGAAAAATATCATGCAAAATATGCATGATTATACATAGAGGTAGTCATTTATGCCTAAACATAAGTAAAGTGAGAGTGGGGATGGTGAATCAATTTAGTACATTCATGGACATAAATTTTCTTTTATTTTCAATGGTTAACTAGATTATTAAATGAGAAACATAACACCTTATAAACAACATATTTAATATGTGAACAACATGTAATATGTAAACCATAACATCAAATCAACATAGAAAAGCAACACATATAAACACTAGATGTAAGTGGAAACACATAAGGGAGAAAATCACGACTTTGTTATTGTTGTGATGCAAAGACAAGACCCTACCCCTTTATTACATTAGATTTTATGTAGGCTCCAACCTATAGGAGGTTGCTACCTCAATTCTTTTGCAAGCTTCAACTTGCAAGGAAGCTCCAACTCCCACAAATTTTCTATAGGCTACAACCCACAAGAGGCTCCTACCTCAACAAGCTCCAACATGTTCTTTATCAAGCTACAACTTGAAAGGAGACTACAGTCCCCTAATACATACAAGAAACAATATGTTGTTTTACCTGGTCTATAACTCTACATATCTCCATCTCCATCTCTACATCTTCTTCTCCTCAAATCTGCTTCACATTTTTTCTGTATGTGTCGGATAACTAACAACTCAATCAACTCTTACATTCTTTTACTTTCTAACTTTACAACCTTCCAAATTCACACACTTTTATAAACAAGCTTTTTGACTGTTTGTCTTCCATGAAGGAATATGAAGTGAACAATTTGTCTCTTTGCATTCCAGGGTTGTCTCTTTGTTTCCAAGTATTCACTCTCAAATTTGAAGGATAAGTCAAGACAAATGAACCTCATATTATTCCAAACCAAAATAACATAAGCCAATATTAATGATTGGATGAGTTAGGGCTCGAATGAATAAACAAACCCACTATAATGTAGGTTGTCTGAAGATAGGGTACGTTACTCTCTAGGGGAACAAAGTATAAATAGTGAATGACCAGTGTTATAATGCCTTTTTTGAGAGTAGAAGATGTGTTATAGTCATCTAGGCATGTTCTATTGTCAACACTTTTGTTCTATTCTACTTGGAAGACACCTTTGTTCTGCAACATATCTCTGTCAATCATCACTTTGCATCAAAATATTCTTCATACCTTTGTCCTTTACTTTCTGACTCCTCTCTTTCATCAGAGTCTTGCCTTTGTCATCTGCCTCAAGTCTTCTACATGTCAACATTCCCTCGCATCACAACTTTGTCTTGCATCCTCATTTTCTTGCCTAACATCTTTGCAACACCACTTCAACACTAATCTCTGCAACAATTCTCATAGAACCATTCAACAAGTACAATGCATCAAGTCATAACAAGCATCAACATCATCACAACAATGATAAACAATGTAAAAACATCACAACATATGTATATGCAAGCAACCTCAACTTCTATGCAATCTTAGCAACCCTTGCAACTAGCAATGTAGCAATATATGCAAGAAACTCAATAACAAGCAACATTATAAAACAACATCAGAGATCCTTAATGCCTTTGCCTTCACAGCAACATCTCCATAAAAAATCAGTAAAAAATATATGAAACAACAATATCTCCATCCAACTAGGACATACCTCTATTCTACCTTGTTTCTTACAGGCCATTTTCTGACATGTAACATACTCAGTTGCACCTCCTCACACACATATGGTGACTACACTTCTTACTTCTCCTTTGATACTCCTTTGCAATCAATGACAAAAATTCTAATAATCTCCCCCTTTGCAATTAATGGAAACACTGTGACCCCCCCCCTTTTTCTAGAGAAGCATTCTCCTTATCGCTCCATACTTCTACTTACCTCCCCCTTTGACATCAATGACAAGGGGTACAAGGAGAGGTTTATCTCTGTTTATGATGGAGAAGACCACTTGCTCTAGATGTATTTGTTTTATATTTATTTTAATGCACACTATAGTACTGAGATTAATTTCATTACATACATCATTTTTACACCCATTACATGAGCAACAACACTTGCTAATCATTCTCGTGAGCACATGAGCAACCCTTTGGTACTGATCCATTTAAATAAAGACCAAATTCAGTGAGGATTTCATGTATTGTTAAATACCAAACTCACCATCAACTCCATCACATTATATGCCGTTACCAAGTTTTTTGTTTAGATGTCTCTATCCTTATTGTTGTTAATGTATGGTCTCTCCTTATCAGAATCTCTCATAATCCATAAGATTACACATCCTTGGAGGTAAAAAAACCTACACTTCTCTGCTAGAGAATTTTGGTTTCCAATATTTTGATATACTCACTTAAGACAAAAATATGCTTTCCAATCACCTAATTCTAGAAATACAATTACTTTTTCAAAATGGGGTGAATCAAGCTAAAAATATCTCAAGAGTTGATGTCGCTCCAAATGAACCTTGTCAACACTTTCATTCCCTGCCTATTATGAACTTTGAGCTCATTTTCTTTAGATATTGATCCAGGTGGATATTGGTGGCCACCTGCCTATTCCACTTGGACCCCCACCATTGTTTCCTTCAATTTCCTTAATAATAACACAATTTTAGTTTCCTTAATTATAGCACAGTTTTCTATTTTTGGTAGTTTTTTGGGTCCTGAACTTCCAGATCCGTTTTGAGGCCCTGAACGATGTTTTTTTGGAAAACGGGCAAACATAGATTTTTAGCTATTGTTTGTAGTCAAAATTTATAGCCTATAGATATATATTTCTAATGAGGTATCATATGTGTCAAATGAAGATCGTATGCCAAAGTTATGACCCTGGGAAGTCGATGTACAAATTTACCCCAATGGGGATTGTTGTAGCAATATCTAGTTTTGGTAAGTTAGCATTTTTCAAAAATATATTTTGAGAAAATGTTAAGTTAGGATATGGAGAAAAACAATAAAGAGATAAAAAATGTTAGGGACATTTTGATGAATAAGTCCATATCAAATAAAATGTTAGAATAGATGCCCTAAAAAAGGAAGGCAAAAATAAAATGCTAGATTAGAAAGAAAAGAAAAATAATAAATTTTGGAAGTGTTGCAAATCCAAATGCCACTACTCTTAGTCAATTTTATTTTTGCAAATAAAAAGTTGTGTGCAGATTGTTTAAATGCCACACTAGTTCATACAATCCAATTGTACAGTTTAATCATGATTGGATTAGGTTTAAATTTTTTGTTGATATATAGCAAATAAAATTGGCTCAACAGTTTAATCTAAGCCAATGGAAGCAATAAGGGATAGAAGTAGATTAATCATTAAAAGGAAAAGGTTGAGTTGCTAGTCTAAATGTACTCGGGTGACTAAGATTGTAAAAAATATTAGGAAAGTTAAGGGTAGGTAGAAATATGAAATGCAATTGGAGCACGAAAGGATTTTTATCCTAAGTTAGAACATTGGATACATGCGCATATGATGATTGGTTTTAATTAACCATAAATTACCCATATCAATGTTATTTTGTAAATGTTTACACTTTATCCATTCATTCACTGCGACACCCCACACATGTCACATCCATCATAGCTTTTGACCCCACCATCACTTTCCGCCTCACGTTATTAAACCTTATTCATTTTCTTCTTCATCCCACACATTCCCCTCAGGTCTGATAGCGTACATCACTTCTCGACCCTCCTTTGTCGTCCGAACGTTATCGGCGGGGGGTCCGAAGTCGGCAGTTTTCGAAACCGCCCTCTGGAACTGCCAACCCCCACTCCTAGTCTTTCGGTACTTAAAATCCCAAACCACTTACCACCTGAACTTACTCTCGAATGTGGTTCTCCATCCATTCGCTTACCACCACTCCCACGTCACTTCCTCTGTCCAATCAACCTTCGCCTATATGTTTGTTATCCATTTAATTCACCACTCCCGCAAATAAATACTCCATAGACCCATTTATTAGTCTCGTTGGAGAATTAATGAGGATTTAGCCATTGATTAAACAACCCCACTCCATTTTATTCATTATAAGCCCTGTTCTTTCATAAAAACCGTTACACAATGCATTCATGTAACTCAATTGATCACTGGAGATTTCATGCTTACAGTTCAAACGACAATTCACCATTCAAGCAGTTATTTTGTCATGTTTACAAGCAAACCAGCATCCAGGTCCACTTAATCTGTTTTCGGTTATACTGTTATTCTATTATCACTGTGTTTCAGCCCAATTCTTCCAATTTTTGTCTCTTTCAGCTTGCAATTCAATTAACAGAATGCCTCCTAAGGGGAAAGAAGTTGTAGAAACCCCAAATCCTCTCATTCATCCACAAGTTGACTTCCATCACACTCCCTTAGTTGACAGAGACTGTAAAATCAATGAGTCTTTGTCTAAATTTGATTTGTTTGAAATCTATTTCTGGATGGAGGATCAATTAGTTGATCAAACGGATGAAATAGGACTTTGGGACTCCCACCTTCCTCATTACATCTTCCCTTAGATACACAGAACACCTGAATTTGTCAAAAAATGTCATGAATCCTATGGCCCCACTCAAAGAACTATTATCTCACCCACAGGAGAAATCCTATGCTCCATCAATGCTCAGTCCATTGAACAGATGTTGCAAGCCCCAACGATTGTGCCAACCCATCCTTTTTCTCATGAAAGCCTAATAGAAGCTTATCAAAATCTACATTTCGCTAAAAGAGCTCAAACTCTAGAACTTTTCCTGGCTGTAGATAGCCCTCTGCCTAAAAGAAACCCTCCCTATGATTCATCTATATTCCCAGATAGAACCAAGCAAATTACCACCATCCTCTCTTATCTTCTTGGTTACTATCATGATCAACATGTAGGTTTCTTGTCTATCTTTTTGCTAGTTCCAAACCCACTATTCGTTTTAACTTTAGTCAATTCCTAGCTGAGGCCATTCATGAACAATTTGTCCAGTTCAATACTGAAGAGGTATTCAAGTATTCTTCAATACTTGTATATCTTTTTATCTATTTTCAGGGAGACAAGTTCCCATTCACTTTGCAGAAGCTAAATGAAGAAGGCAATCAACAATCAGTGATATTTTGGACTTGTATGGGAATGAAGGAGAAAGAGAAATTCTCATATAAATATTTTATAGAATTGTTTGTTCATCCAGCCATTAATCTTATGAGCAGCACTCCAGAACTAAGAGTTAGTGATGAAATTGTAAAAGTTTTACAGTTAGTTGATCAAGCCACAACAGGAGATTGGTATCTTTGCCAAAATTATACAGAGATCAGAGTCTTTGGCTGTGAACCTCCACCTTACAAGCTGCCTAAGTACCTCCCTATGATAATTTTTGCATTAGAATACATCAGGCAAAGGCTCAATGCAAATGAAGTACATTTTGTGGCTGCAAAGAGGAAATCACAGTTTAAGCTAAAGGCTTAGGTTGGTCCATTCATTTGTAACACTACAGTAGCAGGAGCTGAACAACTTGCTGAAGTTGTTCAGAATCTGTCTATTCAAATAGAGGAAGTGAAGAAATTGCAGGATGAACTGAAGAAATTACAACACATGAAAGAAGCTGCAGACAACTCACATGTAGTTGAGTTGCAGAGGGCAAAAAGTCAAATTGAGGTATTGCAGAAAGAAATCAAAGAATCTTACCTTGGAAATAAATGGGTTTGGTAAAGGAGATTTTATGGGAAGAGATTACTGAATCAATCAAAGATATCTGGCCTTATATCAGGATAATCTTTGATCAAAAGGACTTGTTGGAGAAAGCTCAGGAAGCTATTGAAACCATCTCCAAGGAACTTGAGGACATGCCAGAAGTTGTCACTGAAATAATCAAGTTTTTGAATTCTAAAGACAACTATGAGCTTGAAGAATTAGGTATTAATGACAGGACAACAACCATACTAGAAGTGAAGAAGATTATTACAAAGAAAAATCTCATTCTTCAGTTGGAGGAAAAATGCAGCAGTGTTAATGTCATAGTTCAACGTTTTTTCAGCAGGTTGGAACCCTTGACCAGCAAGGGTTTGCCCTCTATGCTGGTGATAAATGATAAATTAATTCCCGTTAAAGACTATGTCCAAAAACTTACATAGGTCAGTACCAGTATAGCTACAATTTCAAACATAAGAGGTGCAACAACACCAACGGTTGTGTTGAATGCACTCAGAGATACCTTTTTCATCCTAAATGAAATCAGACATATATTTTTAGTGAAACCCACTTTTACTAAATATATAGAAATGGATGAGGTTTATCGAAGGGTAACTAAGTTATCTATCCCAGATAAGAAACGTTGGGAACAATTAACTGATTTACTTGACTGAAAGGAGGATCAAACAACATTCAACATTTCCAGGGATAGTCATCAACAACTCAACAACATTCAGCATTTCCAGGAACAATCATCAACAGTTCAACACCAAAATAGTGACAGATCAACTATCAGTTCATATTCCTGATTTTGTATTAATCTATTTTTGTAAATTTGTTTAAGATATTTTCTTAGCTCTAAGATTGTATAAATAACTCTCTTTAACGAGTTATTAAGGGTTGCACCCTTGAAGGAACATTTGTAAGCACTAAATGTACTCAGCTTTTTCTGAATCATTAATAGCAAAGCAAAGGATTCTGAATTTTGATTCATTACAGTTTCGTATTCCTTGTAAGTTTTCCAGTTTTCATTCACTGTGTTTTCTTCATATTCTTAAGTTTTACAAAGATAACCAGATAGGAGTAGTTGAGTCTCAATTTACTCTTATAAGCTTTCTGAAGTGATCATCTTTAAAGAGAATGAATTATAAAAACTGTTTGTTTAAGTAATTCCCTCTAAATCATAAAATCATCAGTATCTTTGTAATCTTAGGCATATTTTGTCAAACTTTCTGAAAATCGTTTGAAGGTTTTCTTACTTATGGTTATTTAATTTTCTATTTGAAAACTATAATAGTCATATCATCTTTTTGTTTCTTCTCATCCCCAGATAAGCTAAATCACTATGTGGAATTTAATAGCAGTCCTTTGTTTAATATCAGTATTATTCAAGAAAGTTAGACATCATTGTTTTAAATCTTTTTCCTACATTGGTCCTCCAAAAATTAAAACAAACCCCCCCCAAAAAAATATCTTAGATGCCCTGGCATGATACCTGACCATTATCATCTCAGAGATACAACAGGGCCCATAATTTTGGTGTTTCATCTCCTAGGGTTAATTTTTTGGATATTTAGGGTTTTCCATTTTTTCTCAATGATAAATAGGCCTCTGAACCTCATTGTAACATAGTTCAAAGACATGTAGCCAACACATCTCTTCTCAAAGATAAGTTACCATCACCTGAGCTAGTTTATTTCCATTTTGTATGTAAGCATATTTCAATTATTTGATATTAATGAAATGAAGTTTTATTTCTGTCGCATCTCTATGTTTATGTTTATATATGTATTTTGTCGCATTACTGCATAAGTCCATATTAGTGGTATCATAGTAGTCCACCCTTTCTCTGTTTTTCTTTGCATGTCCCCAACGAGGCCAGGGTATAAAGAGTTAGGTATCGAATTGGTTGAACTTTTGCAAGACCAGCCTCGCAAAACCTGATGACCTCCCATGGCGAAAGAAAAGAAAGATGAGGGGGCAGGAGATCCTTTCAAAATATTTCTTGAGGAGACCCTCGAGCGACAGAGGAATGTGATGATGGATAATTTTTCCCAAATCCTTTGGCGGCTACCCACAAGCGATGCATCTTCATCTAGTAGCGACTTTGGAGGCGCCACTCCTTTTAAGGTACAAGTTAATTTTCACATTCCCATATTTGAAGGCCAAATAGATGTAGACGTTTTAGATAGATGGTTAAATATTTTGGAAGGATTTTTTTTTGGTTCATGACTTTCGACACACATATTTGGCCTCTCTGCTTGGAGATTAGTGAATGTTTTAGGCAAACTGTGTATAAATAGAGATAGATTACTCACAAAGAAATTTGATCTAGAACCATTACCATATGAGGGTAAGGGTTCAGTCTGGCTAAGACTATGAAAGACAAATGAGGTCTGGTCTGGGATGCAATTATCAATGAAAATAAACTCTTAGAATTGTGAATGAAAATAAACTCTTAGATTGAGCACTTAGGAAGAAAGTTGCTCGTGCCTCTTTTTTTAGTAGATTGTTTGATTGTATTACATTTAACATTAACATTTATTTTTCACTTAAATTCGGCTATAGTTAGATCACGTAACATATCACATCCTTTTTCATCTATGCTCTTCTTCCATATGCGCTACCGACTTATGGCGTTTCGTTTGCAACATCTGGTGCAAATACTAGTTTATATTAAATCAAATTAAATTATTAATATTTTTTTGCTATCTGTATTTTTATTTTTAAAAATATAATCCCAGCCAACAAGAACCTCTCAACGCAACAAAACAAAAGAAAACAAATGAAAAATTAGAGGAAAACAAAACCTAAGTTACTCTTAATGAAACATAACACAGATTTGCAATGCACGAGTGTTGGAAACGCCCATCTTGAAGTGTGATATCACCTAATATATATAGAGATAGATGGGGCAGCCGTATTGGAAGAAATGGTAAACCACCCCGATGCATGGTGCGTAATTATTTGAATCGACTTGTGGAAGGAATTGTTTATGAATCGGCCATAAGTAAGAAAATGGAAGTGCGCAATTATTCTTCGATGCTGTAAAGCTGCGAGAAAACCCAAATCCATTAATTTCTTTTATAAGTGAAGTAGAAGTCTAGGAGAAGATCCCTATTACAGTATTTCTTATATAATCTTTACCCTCTCTAGATGTACCCTATTGAGGTCTATAGTAGTCCTCTCCTAGGTCGTAAATATTGTTGTGTTCTCTCTCGGCATAAGGGGCGGAGAGGCGAAGGATCGATGGTCCCTAGGTTTTTGGTTCAAACCCCCAATGGTGATCTTTAGGAAATGGGGATGGTCTCCGGTAAGCACTTTTTAAGGTAGAGCCAGACGGTAGTATCAACTCCAACCGTCAGTGATGAGATTTCCATGTCTACATCAATCGGTTCCATGTCGTATGATGCCCAGTTGTTTTCATCCGATGTTGACATAGGTACCCCCATCAGCGCCTAGTGTTCCCTTGGCTTCACCTTGGATGGTACCAACAAGTTGGCGGGAAAAAGCGTGCAGAGACCGCTTAAACCCTTTACTGTGAGGGTTTTGATCTCCGCACAACAGGGACTGCGAAAGCCAACTTGCGATCAAGATCCATCTCTCCTGTCATTCAAAAGGCTTTCAAATTCGAGTATTTTTTATCCATGGTACGCTTAGGGTTTTTTTTCAAGCTCTACACTTCTCGTTTTCACTGTAATTTAGACATTGTGGTTTGCAATTTGGAATTATCACTCCATAACAGAATGTGGACAGTAAAATTCGTCGGTTTTTAAAGGAAGAGGAGTAAAATTTGTAAAGGTTTGCCAAACAATTTCACGTTAATCAAATTGGAACGAACCTACCGTTTTGTTCTACGAACTCCAACTTAAAATTCATTTTTTTCCCTTTATTTTTTTCAAATGCTATAAACAAAGAAATAAAAACTCAACAAAACAATGGAAAACCCAAATTCTATCGCCCATGAATTGTACACTTTATGACAGTGAATCGGGTATGGAAATTCGATTAAAGCGGTTTGGCTAGTATTTTTAAATTCCTTTTGAAATCTAAAATATTTAAAACAGAATTAAGTGCATGAAAAGCTATTACGATGAGCACCAACCAATGCATAATTTATATTATTTTAACAAAAGACATGACGGTCACCACAGTGGTTTTTGATGACGTTAGTTCTAATTCTAATTTAAAAGCCGCGACCTTCCTGTTTCATATTAAACCCTCTCCACTAACATTAACAGGATGGAGTCGTATATTTAATACAAGATTTCTTCTGCTTGGCTTCACACTCTTAAGAACGCAGCCGATCCTCTCTTCTGTCAGTTCTTGCCTATGCGTAGCTCCCAGATGTATCCTTCCTTGCCATTCACAATATTTCTTGATTCCACAACCCTAAGTTCTTGCTTGTAGGTAGTGACTGAAACCCAAATTCTATCCCCTTTCAATATCCGTGCTGCCGGCCTACTCACATTTCTTTGGCACGCGACTGGATTGAGCTACGTTCATCGATGGTTCGATTGATTCTCCTCTTCTCTATCTACTTTACATTGCCTATTGATTGTTCATTGTCTGCCATCTATATTCCCATTTTCTCAATAGACAGGGCCGAGTGAGTTGCAACGTGACTCTCTCCCTCGGCGTTGACGACTCTCACCGTTGGAGGGTCTTTTACAGGGACGCGACTCAGCAAATATGAACACCTTCAGTTCTGATTTTGACCTCCTCTGTTCATTTAGACTATCAACCCTGCATTTGACTCTCTCAGGCCACCGTGAATCAAACTGTCAAATGCCTATCTCCCTTGCAGTTGTAGCTTTTGCCCAATTATATTGTTTAGTGATGTCATTGGGTTTTAGAATAAATTACAATGTTAAATGTGTTAACATACATCATATAGTGTATATGTTTATTGAGAGCATGATATTTTATCTTAAAACCGCTATACATATATTGTTCTTTTTTAATTATTCTCTCTCTATATATGTACATGGACGAATTGGATGGCCCCAATTTCATCAGGAATTTCGGAACTTGTATTAAATTCATTAGTGGTACTCAACTACTTCTTGTTAAATTCAATGGTGATACTCAACTACTTCTTGTGACTGCAGGCAGACATACGCAAATGGTTCATGAAGCAACCTCACAAGAGCAATGCCGTTGAAGTTAAGACACCAGATCAGGTAGCTCTCAAGTGTCCTTTGTCTTTGTCTATCATTGTGCATGTGAATATTATATTTGTTATCTTTATGGAGTGGCGGAACTTATTTATTGTCATCGTTTTGTTTCCGATGCTTAGGAAGTCAAGACACTCAATCAGGTAGAGCTCCCATATCCTTTGTTCTTGTCTATCATTGTGAGTGTGAACGCTATATTTGCTCTCTCTCTTTATTGTCATCATTCTGTTTGTAATGCTTAGGAACATGGCTCAGAAGGAGCAAATACGGGAAGGAAGAAAGTAAGCAAATACTTCTCCACCACTCCCGATAAAGCTGTTAAACCAACCCCGGAGCAGGAAACCAAGTCTGAGAAGGTTTCAGATCAGGTAGCTCTCAAGTGTCCTTTGTCCTTTGTCCTCTTTGTGGAGTGGTGGAACTTATTTATTGTCATCGTTTTGTTTCCGATGCTTAGGAAGTCAAGACACTCAATCAGGTAGAGCTCACGTATCCTTTGTTCTTGTCTATCATTGTGACTGTGAATGCTATATTTGCTCTCTCTCTCTCTCTCTTTATTGTCATCATTCTGTTTGAACTTTGTAATGCTTAGGAACATGGTTCGGAAGGAGCAAATACAGGAAGGAAGAAAGTAAGCAAATACTTCTCCACCACTCCTGATAAAGCTGTTAAACCAACCCCGGAGCAGGAAACCAAGTCTGAGAAGGTTTCGTTGAAAAGAAAGGACCAAAATCTGGACGAGGGAAATGTATCCGGGGTTAAAGTGCCATCCCCCAAGAAGCTTCGCAAAGATAACACAAAGGAAGCTGAAGAAAAGGGTCAGACTCTAGTTAGGAAGGTTGGTGCTAAACCTGAAGAAGGCCCAACGGGTTCTACTGTAGAAAGCACCGGCTCTGGTAGAAAGGGTTCTCCAGAAAATCAGACTGGAACTCCTCAGCACGTTGGCAGAGGTGGAGGTGGTGGCAGAGGTGGAGGTGGTGGAAGTGGAGGTGGGGGCAGAGGCAGAGGAGGTGGCAGAGGAGCATATGGTAATTTTGGTGACAGAGGACCTCCTCCACACAAAGGTGAAAAGGTGAGATGGCTTTAAAATCATTAACATACAATTAGGAATTCTTTGTTAGATGGTTCCAAAAAATTATCGCATACAGTCTTGACCTGTTATTAGTCAAAAAATTACAGTCGCTTCTATAATATGTTTTATGAATCTACTACAATTGTAGATTGTGTAATTTATCCTGGCAGGTCAGTTTATTTGCTCTCTTCATATTCATATGTTGTTATTTCAGGAGATTCCACAAGGTGCTGAAAACTGTTTGGCTGGTTTGACCTTTGTGATTAGTGGGACCCTTGACAGGTATCTTTTTCTCAAGTTATGACTGTCAATTTACTGTTCTATTGTTTTTAAATCCTCTTTTTCAAATTCCCAAAGTTTAGCAAGCTTTTTAATATCTATCTTGAGATTTTGAATTTTCATGTTAATGCACAGCTTAGAGAGGGAGGAGGCAGAAGATCTGATTAAGAGTCACGGAGGGCGCGTCACTGGATCTGTCAGCAAGAAAACGGTTGTTATTGCACTTTTTTTTTTCATTTTTGTATTTCCCCTGATTTATATCACAAGCAATCAACAATTAATTTCTTTATAGTTCCCTATCATAATTGGATATTTTTTTGAGCAATAATGTTTTGAAACCTTTCTGTTTTCATATATGCCCTATCCAGAGCTATTTGTTGGTTGATGAAGATATTGGGGGTCGCAAATCTCAGAAAGCGAAAGAACTGGGGTTTGTAATCAGTTAGATTTTTTACTATTCTTCTGTGGGTTCCACTTGTGATGCATTTCCATATTTCATTTCTCATTGGGATGATCTGTTGCAGGATAACTTTTCTTTCTGAAGATGCTTTGTTTGACATGATCCGGAAGTCAAAACCTACAAAGCCATCTGGTAAGGAAGATTCACTGAAGAAAGAACAGAAAGATTACAAAAATTCCCAAACAAAGCATGATACAGATACTGTGTCAAAGAGTGCAGATAAAGGCACGTATCTTTTTCTTGTTTGTATTTTTTGACTTAGACCTTTGGTATTAGCATTGAAGCCCTTCTCTCTTTACATCTATATCTTGTATGATACAGTTATGCAAGGTTGCAGTGATTGGTTAAGCATGTTTCCTTTGGAGTATAGGAGTACAGACCTGGTATACCAGAAATGACTAACTGACCACTAGATAAACATACCTTTAGGAATACAAACTAACTGTTATTCATTCATTTAAATTTGTAAACTTATGGAAATCGGACAGAATCAATATGTGGATGTTTGACTGTTTTTCCCTTTTATCTTTGGATCGTAGAGAGGTTGATTGTACTCTGTAGGCACTTTATTTCAAGCATATCTGATCTGAGGTGTCTGAAGTGGCACTGATTAGGCTATTTATCAAATTAAAAGACTCAAGGATTTAGTCTGCAAACAAGCTTTTGCTCGTCATCTATTATGATATTATAAGTGCATATTTGTCTTTTACTTGTGTTTTTGTAAAGGCAGGCAGTTATATTAACATCAAAAGAGGTACATATCTGTCCTTCCTCTACTATTGGTTAGCTGCAAAAGAAACCAGACCAATAGCAGAGGTTCAATGTTTCAAGATTGCATATCGAAAATAAAATCAGTCTGTTACTTCTGAAATAAACTATACTATAGAAACCTGATAAGCCAATATGCTGCGGTCCTATTATGGCTTGAAGAAAAAGCAGCCGCCTGGCCGAGAATATCAACAAAACATAGAGCTATGGGCTATGCTAATCAGACAGGGAGTCCACCTGTATGGAAAAATTGAGAAAGAGCAATCACCAGTCCTGGTATCTAGATTCAAGAGCAGATTTATAATGGCATCACGGAGATATGTAATGTTCTCTTCTAAATAATTGCCCAAGGGAGGATGAAGTAGCCTATCCAACCCTATAGGCTACAGTCAATTATAAAGGGGAAACCCATTATTCAATGTTTTTGGGGAAACATTGGGTAAATTAGGGCATTTTTTTCAAGCATTAACCTGGAACAGCGCAGGGGTTTTGAAGATTAAATTGGACAACAGGTCACCCCTATGTGCAGCGGAGATTTCAGGAGTCCGACTGTAGCAGCAGACAGATTTTAGGGCATTGAGGGAATTAGCAGCGTATTTCCTGAGGCCCTGTTGGATAGTGGCCTAATCCTGTGACAGCAAATAAGGTCTGCTATAAGTTCTCCTTGGCAGTAAGGTATGGTGGAGAGGGTTTTGGAGGCAGCGGAAGTCCAGATTGGTACCAGCAAAAGCCTCAAGACAAGTTCAGACAGCGACAAGGGTCTGGAACAGCAGCAGAGGGCACAATCAAGGACCACCATAGCATCCATAGACCACGGAGGATCTGTAAGGACATTCCCAGGGCAACAGAACAAATCTGAGGCATCAAAGGCAGTGGGAGGTACAAGTACTGAAGATAGAGGCAAGGACAGAGTTGGGGTATTAGAGCAGTAGGTTTGGTTGATGTGATAACCCTTGTGTCTTTCAATTGCATTTGAAGGACTGTGGACCTAAACTATCTGTTGTATCGTTGAATTGATTTCTTGAGAATGAACTGTTGATTTTCTAGTTGCAAACAATACTAGAACAGTTTTCAAACTGATAACAACTTCCAATGATTCAATTTTAACTTTAAAACATTCCAATCATTAAGCAGCTATACTTGAAAATTTCAACCATTAACTTCAGTAGAGCAATAAAGATCACAAATAAATAATGAAACAAGGGACACCAAAATTTCTTGGGACAAAACCACATAAGGGGGAAAACCTGGTAACCTTTCCTTATGAGAGGGAGTTCAATTCATCAAATTTTGCACATCAGAATATTCCAGTCAAAATGCCAACCCTTGACTTCAATAAATGCCAAGTCAAAACCAGTCAAAAGAGAGAGAATAGGTCAACGATCTGCTCACAGTCAAAGTCTGTACAAGGGGCTGAATTTTGGCTTGAGGTTGGTGGTCAAAGGGTCAGAATTCGCTCATGCAATTTCCATAGAAAGCTTGGTCAAACCTCAGAGTTCGACCTGCTGTCAAACATTGGTCAACGGCGCAGAACAGAGACAAAACTTTGGTGAATGAACAGTCAATGAATCATAGAATATTCGGCCTCGAATCCTCAGTCAACAACTTGGTCAAACAGCAAAAATATGGTCAAGTCAATGCTGGTCAACAGAAATCAAAACTTTCTGGGCAACACAGAAATAAATCTTCTTCTTCTTCCTTGCATGTGTGAACAGATCTCCTTGTGATTGGTCGAATGAATGGGTTGCGATGATGATGCCAAATGAGGTCCAACGGATGCCAATTTATAAGTGAGTCAAGAGGTGGGTTTTGACTTTGGGGTCAAATCTCTTCAAGTGGTGGCGATGACTTGGCCAGTTGAGGCCGACTTGGACAACAAGAAAACAAATAAATTTTCCTTTGACTTTGCCCATGAAAATATCGACTGCAACTACTATTTCTGAACACTCTCTCTTAGCCAAGGAGGTATTTTTCATTCTCTCTCTCAGATGTACAAGTTTCATCATAAGGAAAGATAGATAGCATCAAACTCATCCCACAAGCCAAAGCTAATGGCATCGAGGTTAGAACCCAACTGACCATGGGATCAATCAATGAGGCCAAACTCTCCAAACATATGAAATAGTTTCTCAGTCAAGCACAATAACCCAAGAGAGTACTCAAAATCAATCTTATCGACCAATTCCACTTGTTCTTTCTGTCAAACACAATGACTTAAGGAAGATAACTCAAAATTAGTGTCCTCGACCAAACCCACTGGTCTCTCAATCAAACACAATGACTTAAGGGATCACTCCAAGCCTCAAAACCAAATTCCCCAACCTTATTGGTTTCTTTGTCAATCTTAATGACCTAAGGGAGTAACCAGGACAATCTTCTCGACCATAAACCATGGTCTCTCAACTAAGCCTAAGGAAGATTGTCAATGTCACGATGCCATACAATCAATGTTCCCTCTCTCCAAGAGAGGGATTCTCAGCCACTCTAATCTTTTCTCTGAAATAAGCAAACTTCATTCGGGACAGTGGCTTTGTCAAAACATCAACAACTTGCTCATTAGTAGGTATGTACTCGAGCCTCACAGCTCCTCTATGGACAATAATCCAGATGCAATGATACTTGATCTCAATGTGCTTCGACTTGTCATGAAAAACTGGATTCTCAAAAAGCTTTACACAACTTTGATTTTCACAATATACCACGGTCGATTCTAGCACCTGATCAAACAAACTAGAAAACAACTTTTGAAACCAAACTGCTTCACAGCAAGCTGAATAGGCAACTTTATACTTAACTTCAGCTGTACTAAGAGCAACAGAAGTCTGCGTCTTACTTGACCATGAAATCGTAGCAGAGCCCAAACTAAAACAGAAACCATAAGTTCTCTTTTTATCTTAAGTGCATCCAACCCAATCAACATATTTAAAACCATGCAGCTGCCATTCTCCATCAGAAACATATCTCAAACCATAATGAATGGTGCCACGCAGATATCTCAATATATGTTTCGCTGCAACCCAATGTACATGTTGGGGATCAACCAAGAATTGGCGCAATGTGTTCAAACCATAGCAGATAGCAGGTTTGGTGTTAACTAGATAGTTTAATGAGCCAATCAATTTACGATACGTAGAGGGATCAACCATATCAAAATTACAATCTTGCAACTTCTTCTAATTTGTCACCATGTGAGTATGCATGGACTTACAATCCATCATGCCAAATTTCTGAAGGATCTTAATGATGTATGTTCCTTGCCCAACAAAGATTTCACTAGGATTTTGCCATATTTCCAATCCCAAATAGTAATGTATAAGACCGAGATCCTTCATCTCAAATTTAGAAATCAACTCCCTCTTACACTGGACAATGAGATTCTTAGCCCCTGTAAAAAATATATCATTGACATACAATAGCAAAATCAAGGGCTCACCTTCAACAACTTTGATGTACATATTAGGATCAACATTGCTCTTTGTGAAACGAAGACTCAACAAATAGCCATCAATTCGAGAGTACCATGCACGAAGAGCCTACTTAAGCCCATACGAGGCTTTCTTCAATTTACAAACATGTGTCTCTCTATTATGAATCTCAAAGCCTTGAGGCTGTTCAATATATACTTCTTCTTCAATGACTCCATTAAGAAAAGCAATTTCAAAATCCATTTGATGCAGTTTGCAATCTATAATAGAAGCAAAAGCAATTATAGATCTAATAGAAGAGTACTCGGCAATAGGAGCAAATGTGTCTTCATAATCTTCTCCCTCTTTTTGGGATAATTCACGGGCCACAAATCTTTCCTTGTACTTCTTAATGCTTCCATCAGCCGCATGATTGATTTTGCAGATCCATTTGGAAGACACAATAGGTTTTCCTTAAGGTTTTGGCATGATTTCCCATACATCATTCTTCAATATGGACTAGTACTCTTCAATCATAGCATCTCTCCAAACTTGATGTTCAACTGCCTCTTCATAGGTGGATGGCTCAGATTCAATGATCTTACACATCAATGTTGCATAACCTGAGTACTTCTTTGGCCTCTTGCTTTCTCTGAAGGTACCATGAGGCGCTGCATTACCTTCTGCTTCTTTTAAAGTTCTTTGAAGGTGCCACGAGGTGCTACATTACCTTCTGCTTCTTTTAAAGTTCTTTCAAGCGAGGCTAGTCTTTTTCTAGTCTCAGGTACAATAACAATTGATGGATCAACAAATTCATGTGGTTCATCTGACTCTTCTAGAGCATCTTGTTCCATAGGTTCAGGCTCTTTAGATTTTGATTCCACATTCTTAGGAGCCATCTGCATCCTAAGAAACCGGATTTGCTCCCCTAGCCCCACGTGTTCGGAATTGGACGAATCAAACACGATTTAGTGGGACATGTGTCCTTCGGAACATGTCCGATCGTGTCTCGATTCTAGGACAGGTGTCATGGATTGTTGCCCTTTGCGCGGTTATAAAAGTGCGATTTGGCCATTCTAACTTCACCAGAGTCATTGTGGGTTTGATGTGGGTGTGCGCGAGCTAAGAGCAAAGGGTGTGGGAGCATTTTGGAGGCGATTCAAGCAACATGTAAGTGCATTTTCTCTCTATTTTTTTGCATTTTTATTACAACAGTTTGCATGTGCATTTGTTTTACAAATTTGTGCATTTTTTCCCTTTTTTTTTTTTACAACATTCATGGCTCAATCAAGGGAGGCAGGGAAGGGGCAAAGGAAGGGGAAGAATGTCCCCATTGGAGATGCCCCTCCTCTTTCAATTTCATCAATGTTTGCTAGTGTTCCCTCTATTGCAAGTGGGGCTGCAACAACTTCAAATGTTGAGTGAAGACATCAGCCTCAAGATAACAAATATCCCTTGTGGAATATGTCACAAGAGAGCAAGGGCCAGACAACAAGATGAAGGGAGGAGGCAATGCTGCTTGGAGATGCAACTATTGCAAAAATCATTTCATGAGCAGATATTTCTGTGTGAAAGCTCATTTGTTGGCTTTAGCAAGTTGTGGAATTGTAGCATGTACACAGGTGTCTTTAACTAAGAGGAAGGAAATGGAAAAAGAGGCCAACGTTGGTATGACAAAGGTGGCTACAACATCTAAAAAAACAACAATGAAGACCCCCTTCCATTCTTGAGGAAAAACAACAACAAATTTCCATTTGAGAGTTTTGGTGGGGGACAAGCCTAAAAAAGAAAGGCAATGGCACTTGGTCTAATGGACAAGATTTTTCAGAAAGAGAAACGAGAAGAGCTTGATCTCATCATTGCATTTTTTTCTATCAGAACTTAATATCCTTTAATGTTGCACGCTCATCTATATTCATTGAGATGTGCCGAGCTCTAACTCAAGGGGCTCCATCAGGGTGTGTGCCTCCTGGGCCAGAGAAGCTTAGAACCACCATATTGTTAACGAAGGCAAAGAAAGAGGTGGACAAAATGTTTGAGCCTATTAAATCAACATGGCCAACATCTGGGGTTAGCATTGTTTCTGATTGATGGACAGATCCAGCACAACATCCACACATCAACTGTTAATTTTAGGTATGTTCTATGCTTAGAGGAATTTATTTCAATTTTCACAGTTAGCTCAATATCTTTTCCAGATTAGCAATCACATCAGCGTTAAAGTAAACTGCAGATAGAACATAAACATAAATCGCAGAAGACAAGCCAAGACAAGAGGACACACGATGTGGCGCTAGCCAGGGACAAACCCCAATGTGGGGAAACCCTTGATCAATTCTTCTTATATGTTCTTCAATAGTTCAACAGAGAGAGAGAGATAGTACGTTTACAATAGAAGTCAACACTTTGACTTATCTAGATAAGAGCAGAGATCATCTCTAAGAAGATGATACATGAGATTAGTTGAAGACATGCTGCTTCAACTGATTCTCCAAGGTGACTCCTTCACCTATCGTTGTGCTGCATTTCATCATGCTGCACCTCACTGCGCTGCACCATGCTGCACCCATCATCACTATGCTGCATATCATCACGCTTCATTAATCATGACTGTACCCATCACTGTACTGCATTATGTGCCATTGCTACACCATGTTGCCGTACTGACCTATGCTCTGATTGCACCTTGCTTGCTTGTTGTCCCTAGCATGCTTGTTGTCCTTAGCATGCTTGCTGGTGCATGCTAGCTGTAACATTACATGCTTGGTGTATTTGCTGCTAAGTACCATACAACTGTCCCAATGTTAATTAGCTGTCCCTTGCATGCTGCTCTCCTTTGGAGACAGATGCTCCAACAGTTCCGACAGTTCCGGCAATTTCGGCAGTTCGTGGCAGTTCCGACAGTTCTGGCAGTTCTGGGCAGTTCCCGACAGTTCCGGCATTTCTCGGTAGTTCCGACAATCTCGGCTGTTCCAGTAGTTCTCGACAGTTCTCGGCAATTCGCGGTTGTTCCCGACAGTTCCCGACAGTTCCGGCTGTTTCGTTCCTGACTGTTCCGACAGTTTCGGCTTCTGCCCTCTAGATTAGGGCAGCGTTATCCCTTAGGATCTCTCTCCTACTAAAACCCAAAGACAAGTAGAGAGGAAGAGATCCCAAGTGTGTTGAAAATGACTTGAAGGCCACCTCTATTTATACTAAAACGTTGAACACAAGTAGGGTTTATTTGGTTGCTGGCCGACCTTGACGAATTGCCCCATAACACAAATAAATTCATATCTCCATGAATACTTATCAGAATCAGATGATCTTTAGATCAATCCTACACCTCTCGATGAGAGAGATCCAAGAAAAATATCAGCTTCATTAATAAGATGACCCACATGGAGTTTGGCCCTAGTTGCCAATTTTAACACTTCCTCTCAACTAGGGTGAACTCCATCCGCTGATCCATATGTCTGACTGTACTATCCCTGCCATCAGTGCCCTGCACTGCTCTGCTCTGCTGAGCTCTGCTTTGCTCTGCTCTGTTGAACCATGAAGAAGAAGAATTGATCGAGAATGTCTCATACCATTCTCTACTGACCCGAAGTCAGTTTCATTTGAAGAGTGTGTCACATCACTCTTACTGACCCGAAGTCAGTTTTATTGATCCCAGATCAATATCACAAGAGAGTGTCTCAAACCACTCATACTGATTCCACATCAGTTTCATTGATCCTAGATCAATGGAGGTCATCCTAGGATAGGGAACACGGTAGATACAACGATGCGTCCATCGATAGTACTACTATGGTCCCTAACCCCATTTCCTTGCTCATTGATCAGATGAGAGGTACTTCCCATGAGTCCTAGACTGCATGGGTAGGATGCCTCGACAGGAGAACTAATCATCCTGTCCATAGGAGAACGAATCATCCTGCCCCACAGTCGCCACAGGAGAACTAATCATCCCGGCCCACAGGAGAACTAATCATCCTATTTCACAGTTGCCACGGGAGAACTAATCATCCCGGCCCACAGGAGAACTAATCATCCTGTTCCACAGTTGCCACGGGAGAACTAATCATCCCGGTCCACAGGGGAACTAATCATCCTGTTCCACAGTTGCCACGGGAGAACTAATCCCAGCCCATAGGAGAACTAATCATCCTGTTCCACAATCGCCACGGGGTATCACAGGGGAAGGTTGAACCTGTCATCTTGTACATAGCGCACCACCAGGGGAGGGTGAGTCGCCCTGTGGTTGTATGTTGCTCCAGTAAGTATCCCAAGCCCCCCAGAGCTCGCAGAGCTCAATGCATGCAACATGCAGGACCCTTATAAGAAGGTCTCTCACCGACTCCAAGTCGTTTGGGAAAGTCACAGATTTGACCTTTCCCCGGGGCTTTGACAAAATGTCTGCGACTTGTACATCAGTCTCAATGCGATGGAGCCTCCTCGCTCATCGACTTATCATATCCTAGATAAGGCAGTATTTGATGTCTATCTGCTGGAGCAATCATCGAATACGGGATTCCTCAATAATCGAATCCCCCCTCTAGTTGTCACAGAGAATCACAGTGGTATTCATCATGTGTACAAACAACTCACTTAAGAGCTTCTGCAACCATGCAGCTTCACACGAGATCATGCTCGTAGCTATGTATTCGGTCTCGGCGGTGCTTATAGCAACTGACTGCTGCTTCCTGCTCATCTATGATATCGAAGCAGAATCCAAAGAGAACCAACACTGAGAAGTGCTCTAGTGATCCTCCACACTGCCTGCCGAGTCAGCATTCGAATAATCATGTAGTTTCATATTTTCGGCAGTGTATCTCAATCCATGAGAGATTGTGCTCCAAAGATATCTCAGAAGATTCTTGGCACTAATCCAGTGAGGCTCAACCAAATATGAGCTCACCATGCTAACTGCAAAACATATGTCCAAACGGAAGTTCTCCAAGAACATCAACACAAATGAGTTTATGAAACTCAGAGGCATTTCCCAAATCTGGTCCGACATCACTACCATATAACTTCTGAAAGTTAATATCCTCGAGGTAGTCATAGGCTTGCAGTTTATCATTCCACATCCGGAATCCAACTCCCTCTTACTTTTGCAAATGAGAGGGTTTGCACCTGTCAGAAATAGGTCGTCCTCATAAGGTGATGGTATGAGAGGTCTATCATCCACAACCTTCGGGTAATGGTTTGGATCGGTTTCACTCCTAGTGAATCTTAGCTTCATCAGACAACGATCAATCCTCTCATACTACGCCCGGGGTGCTTTGCTTCAAGCCATAGAGGGCTTTCTTCCACCTATATACATGAGATTCCCGATCATGAATCTCAAACTCCTCGGGTTGTTCCAAACTTGTGGACCTGCTGCATGAGGGGAATGGTCCCCTTATAAGATTTTCCTTTGGTACATCTCAGACATGTACCTTCATGCTCTTCTTGAATTCAGGCATCCCTATCACCATCTGACTCACATAGGGTAGGGCCCCATAGGTAGACCTCTGGTGTTATAGATGCGATATGTCAATTGACATGATCCCCAATAGACCATCATGCAAGTTGATACAAATTGCTAATCCTGAACCCATGAGAAAAAGCATATTTGAAAATTCTATTTTTTAACACGTACCTTTCCATTGATGAATGCCACCCTGAAACCTTTGACTTCCATTTCTGAGATGGACACCAGGTTCTTCTTGCGATTACGTACATAAAAGAGATTCTTGTAAATGAATAGAGTTACCCTCATTCAGTTGAGGGATAACATTCCCTTCACCCTTGCCGAGACAGGTGGCATTGGCTCCAAGTATAATCACACGATTATTTCCATCTCTACCAAATTAAAGAGTGCACCCTACTATCCGATGAAGTGCCTTGAAGCACTACAATCAATAAGCCAGATTCCCAAAGAATCTGAAGGAGAGGGCCAATACAAGATAACGCTTCTTTATCTTATAAAAAACAACATTTGATTCTTCATACCTGGGGTTCCTTGCTTTCTTTGAAGAGTCGACCATTTCCTTGATGACCTGCATTACCTGTCATTACTTTGATCATTGAAGATGTCCCTGGAATGATTGTTATCTTCATAAAGAGATGCGACTCTGCCATTCGGACACTCCTTCGCATAATGGCCGAAATTATTGCAACCAAGGCATCTGCCTTTCCTTCCACCCTGCTTCAACTGATTCTCCGAGGTGACTCCTTCACCTATTGTTGTGCTGCATTTCGTCATCATGCTGCACCTCACCGCGTTGCACCATGCTGCACCCATCATCACTATGCTGCATCTCATCATGTTTCATTAATCATGACTGTACCCATCACTGTACTACATTATGTGCCATTGCTACACCATGTTGCCGCATTGACCTATGCTCTGGCTGCACCTTGCTTGCTTGTTGTCCTTAGCATGCTACTTCAACTGATTCTCCAAGGTGACTCCTTCACCTCCTTCACCTATCATTGTGCTGCATTTCATCATCATGCTGCACCTCACCCATCATCACTATGCTGCATCTCATCACGTTTCATTAATCATGACTGTACCCATCACTGTACTGCATTATGTGCGATTGCTACACCATGTTGTTGTATTGACCTATGCTCTGGCTGCACCTTTCTTGCTTCTTGTCCTTAGCATGCTTGTTGTCCTTAGCATGCTTGCTGTTGCATGTTAGCTGTCCCTTGCATGCTAGCTGTAGCATTGCATGCTTGGTGTATTTGCTACTAAGTACCATACAACTGTCCCAATGTTAGTTAGCTGTCCCTTGCATGCTGTAGTTCCCAACACTTCTGGCAGTTCCGACAGTTCTGGCTGTTCTGGCTGTTCCCAGTAGTTCTCGGCAGTTCCGGTTGTTCTGGTCGTTCCCGACAGTTCCGACTGTTCCGGCAGTTCTGAACAGTTCCGACTGTTCCGGCAGTTCTGGCTTCTGCCCTCTAGATTAGGGTAGCATTATCCCTTAGGATCTCTCCTCCTACTAAAACCCAAAGATAAGTAGAGAGGAAGAGATCCTAAGTGTGTTGAAAATGACTTGAAGGCTACCTCTATTTATACTAAAACGTTGAACACAAGTGGGGTTTATTTGGATGCTGGCCGGCCTTGACAAATTGTCCCATAACACAAACAAATTCATATCTCGATGAATACTTATCGGAATCAGATGATTTTTAGATCAATCCTACAACTCTCGACGAGAGGGATCCAAGAAAAATATCATCTTCCATTAATAAGATGACCCACATGGAGTTTGGCCCTAGTTACTTCATGGTGTTTTCCTTGAATGATCCAGTTTTCTTGAAATCAGTGGATGCACTTGGACAGTACAAGGATGCACAATATATGGGTGAGTTGTTTATTAAAGTTATTGAAGATGTAGGTGTTGATTCTTGTGTGCAAATCATTACAGATAATGCACCTGTTTGCAGGGTTGCTGGCATGATTGTGGAAGCTAAATATCGACAAGTATTTTGGACACCTTGCATTGGCCATTCTTTGAATTTAGCACTTAAATATATTGCTTCTGATGTGCTTTGGATTGGAAACGTTATTGAGGATGCATGACATATCCGCAACTTTGTACAAAATCATACAAATTCCCTCACTATCTACAAGGAGTACACCAATCTATTATTGTTGAAGATTGCGGATACACGGTTTGCCTCTTCATTCATCATGTTGAAGAGGTTGAGGGAGGTTGTTAAATTTGGCAACTAGGGCCAAACTCCACCTTGGACAACTCATATGATGAAGCTGATATTTTTATTGGATTCCTCTTTTTGAGAGGTGTAGGATTGATCTAAATATCATCTCATTTTGACATGTACAAATGAAATTACGAATTTATTTCGTTTATGGACAAATTGTCAAGGTTGGGCAACAAACTAATGTAGGCTCAGAAGCCCAAAAGACATTTCTTTTCATCCTCAAAGTTGCATATAAATAGAAGGTGCATCTACCTCATTTGGACATCATTCATCCCACACATATTTCTCTCTCCTCATTTGATTAGGTCGTATAAAACTTCAGGCTGCCTTCTTCTCCTCCACACGTGCAAAGTTTGACTGCGATTTTATGTTTCTAGCATTTGACCAAGTTGCAAGAAGTTTGACCAACATTGACCGGGCAATGTTGACCTTGTTTGACTGTGATTTTTGTGGGATTATTTCTATTTGTGTAGGCCGCATTTTTGGGCACAAAAATCGAGGCATTCTGAGTTGTTTGACTCTGCGTTGACTGCAGGTTTGACTTTGCATTGACTTAATTTGATTGATTTTTTCAGGACTGTTTTGGGTTGATTTAGGCTATCCTTGGAGGCCGAGTTGACTAGGTTTGATCGAGTTGATTTGGAGGAAGATTTTTGCTAAGTTGACTAGCGTCGACTTTCTGGTTAGGGCATCCGATTGACTACAGTTTGACTGGACATATTTGATTGTGTTTGGGCAAGTGAATTTTGGATATTGTACTCTCTCTCTCTGCTAAACTTTTGAAGAATAATAAGAAGACTTGATCAAAGGGTTTCCCCACATTAGCTTTTTCCCTGGCATCCACCAAATGTTGTGTCCTCTTGTCTTGGCTTGTCTTCTGCTTTTTATTTATGTTTTATCTGCATTTACTGTCATGTTAATGTGATTGCTAATCTGGAAATTGATATTGGGCTAACAAGGAAATTGAAGTAAATTTCTCTTAAGCATAGAGCATACCATTGTTATCTAAAATTAACATGGTATCAGCGCTGAGGTGAAGACAAAGCCCAAGCAAGAGTGAAAAGAGCAATCACTGAGAAGAGCAATCACTAAGATTTGTTGGACAAGGACAAGAGTCAATGGCCTCCGCATCTTACTTCAAGCTTGATGACAAGCTCAATGATAAGTCTGATTATCATGCATGGAAGATGTCTCTTGATTTGACTTTGGAAGAGCAGGATGTTATGGACTATGTGCAGGGAAAGATTACTGAACCTCCTTCAAATGCACCGACTGCCGCTAAGACAAAGTACAAGAAAGGTGAAGTCAAAGCAAAGAAGATCATTAGGGATTCTATTAATAAGCATTTGGTTGCATACATCTCTGATTTGAACACATCTAAGGAGATGTATGACAGGTTGGTTGGCATGTTCAAAGTTAGCAATGCAAATGGAGTCCTTTTTCTCAAAAACAAGTTGAAAGACATAAAGAAGGGAAGAGGTGAAGATATCCAATCCTACTCCATGAGGATTACTGAGATAAAAAATGATCTTCTTTCAATTGGAGAAGTTATTGCTGATAGGGAGCTCACTCTCATTGTGATTGGACGTCTCCCTCGTGAATGGCCTGTGTTCAACACTACTATCCTCAACAATGATAGGATTCCAGGTTTTGATGAATTGTTGACTAGATGCACTCAAGAAGAAACAAGGATGATGGAGAGAGACATGCCTTCAAATAGGAATGAGCCTATTGCATTCTTCGCTCATGCTAAAAAGAAGAACAATGTAGGTTCAAAGAAGCAATGTCCAAGAAGACCAGGATTCAAAGATGGAAGGGAAGATGCTTCATTTGTAATAGGTTTGGCCACTATGCTAGGGAGTGTCCTAATAGAAGGGATACACCTCATGATGATGACAACCACAATCACAACCACAACCATAACAATTTCAGGGGCAACAACAATCAAAGAAATGGCAGATTCAACAACAAAGGAAAAATGATTGCTCTTGCTACTCAACATGGAAATGGTCGACCTCCCAAAAGATCAAGAAACTCTAGGTATGATGAATTTAATGTTGTAGATAACAAGCAAAAATAATTTTATCTTATATCTGCCCTCTCTATTGTCTCTCCATCAGATACCTTGGGAAATTGGTTGATTGATAATGGTGCCTCGAAGCACTTCACTGGGTATAAGGAAGCTCTTTCAAATCTGATAGAAAAGGATACAAGAAGTTCTATATGTACCTGATCTAAAGAAGAACCTGGTATCTATCTGGACGATGGAGGACAAAGGATTCAGGGTGGCATTCATTGATGGAAAGGTATGTGTTTGGAATAGAAATTTCAAAGAAGCATCTACTCTTGGATTTAGGGTTGACAACTTATATCAAGTTGGAGGAAGTCCACTAGGAGCTATGTCTTGCTACACATCTCTTCAATCCGAATTATGGCACCGAAGGTTTGCTCATCTACATTATAAGGCTCTACTCGATATGAGGAAGATAGTGACAGGTATGTACGAATTTAAAGTAGAACATGAAGGTGTTTGTTAGGGATGTGCCGAAGGAAAACATACAAGGGGACCATTCCCCTCAAGTGATAACAAGACTACCGACATTTTGCAATTGGTTCATTTTGATCTATCCGGTATGATGCGCGTGACATGTTTGGGAGGATATTTATATTATGCTATCTTTGTGGATGATTTCTCTCGCAAAATGGATATATTTCTTGAAGAAGGATGAAGTATTCTGATGGTTCCGTTCTTTCAAAGACTTGGTCGAAAATCAAACAGGGAAGAAGATCAAAATATTGAGGACCGATAATGGAACCAAATATGAAGCAAATAAGTTCAATGACTATTGTAGAGAAGTTGGCATTAAGAGGGAGACTACAACCGCATATACTCCCGAGTAAAATGGAGTTGCTGAAAGAAATAATCGTTCCATTATAGAAGCCCCACTCGTGCCATGCTTCATGATCAAAGCCTTCCAAAGTTCTTATGGGCAGAAGTTGCCAACACTGTCATGTACGTTCAAAATAGATGCCCTCATCAAGCGTTGGACTCCAAAACTCCTGAAGAAGTTTTCACTGGTAAGAAACCTGATGTTTCTCACTTTAGAATTTTTGGTAGCCCCGTATATTTTCATGTGTCGAAAGAAAAGAGAAGCAAATTGGATGCATCTGGGAAGAAAGGAACATTTGTGGGCTACAGTGAAACTTCTAAGGCATATAGAATCTATGTGCCTGGTCAAAGAGAAGTGGAGATAAGTCATGATGTCACCTTTGATGAAGATGCTGCCCTTGGGAAGATTAGTAACCTTCCTATTCCAAGGAAGGACAAAGAAGCAGATACAGGAAAGCAAGGAGAACCGTAGGATGAGCCGATGCCCAATGTTGAAGGACCAATGGATCCCATTGATCCACCTCCTCATGAGCCCTCCTCCTAAAAAAGGAGACCCTCATGGCTTAGGGAAACTCTCGAAGATGCCAAGAGACATATTGCACCAAGGGGGACATTTCGTGAAAGTAAGAAGCTGAATAGGTACCAAGGGTACTTAACTGCCATGAACACCATTGTTCAAACTGAGCCTTGCACATTTGAAGAAGTTGTGAAGCACCAAGTTTGGAAGGATGCTATGAACGAAGAGTATGAGTTGATTATGAAGAATGATGTCTGGGATGTGGTCCCTAGACCCAAGGACAAATCCGTTGTCACCTCGAAATGGCTCTACAAGATCAAGCATGGAGCTGATGGAAGTGCTGAAAAGTTCAAGGCCAGGTTTGTTGCTCGAAGCTATTCTCAAAAGGAAGTTGTGGATTACGTTGAGAGATTTGCACCAATTGCTCAATATACCACCATTTGTTCAATTATTGCCCTTGCTGCCTCGCAAAGATGGAACCTACACCAGATGGATGTCAAAACCGCCTTCTTGCATGGTTCAATTAAGGAGGAAGTCTACGTAGAACAACCCGAGGGGTTCGAAGTTCAAGATCGTTAGATACATGTGTGCAAGTTGAAGAAAGCCCTATATGGGTTGAAGCAAGCTCCCCGAACTTGGTATGAGAGGATCGACAACTATCTGATGAAGCTGAGTTTTAAAGAAGTGAAGCTGATCCGAACTTTTACTTTAAGGTTGAGAATGACAAACCTCTCATTTTGGTACTTTATGTGGACGATCTCTTTCTGACAGGTGCAAACCCTCTTATTCATCAATGTAAGAGGGAGTTGGCTTCCGAGTTTGAAATGAAGGACCTAGGACTGATGCATTATTTCATAGGATTGGAGGTCTGGCAAAAGCCAGGTGAGATTTTCCTTACTCAAGGAAAATACATTGTCAAGCTACTTGAAAGATTTGGGATGGTGGACTACAAGTCCGTAACTACTTTGATGGAACTTAAATTCAAGAAGTTATGTGGAAGTGCTGCTGGGCCCGATTTGGGAAATCCTTCTGAGTATCATCAACTCGTGGGGGCCCTAATGTTCTTGGTGAACTCTTGTCCGGGCATATGCTTTGCAGTGAATACATTGAGTTAGTTTATGGTCGAGCCTCATCACATACATTGGATTGCTGCCAAGAATTTTTTGAGATATCTCCGAGGCACAATCACCTACGCACTGAGATGCACTATTGGGAATGTGAGGCTCCACGACTATTCTGATGTTGACTGGGCTGGCAGTGTGGTGGATTGTAAAAACACATCGGGATGCGGCTTCTCTCTAGGTTTTACTTTGATATCCTGGATGAGCAGGAAGTAGAAGTCAGTTGCTTTGAGCGCCGTCCAGGCTGAATATATTGTTGTTAGTATGGCCTCCTGTGAAGCTGTTTGGTTAAGGAAGCTCTTTAGTGATCTGTTTGGACATTGTGCTGGATACCACCGTGATCTTCTGCAACAACCAAAGTGGGATTCGTCTTTCTGAGAATCTCGTGTTTCATGATCGCTCCAAGCATATTTATATCAGGTACCACTTTATCTCGGATATGGTACAACGAGGAGCAATAAGACTCCATTACATTGGGACTGATGATCAAGTCGCAAATATTTTTACGAAGCCCATGGGGAAGGACAAATTCTTAACTTTCTGTGAACGACTTGGAGTTGTGGAGAGACGCTCTTATGAGAGTCCTGTTTGAGTTGGATATTGAGCTCTAGGAGCTCCAGGGGGCTTGGGGTACTTCTTGGAGCAATGAGCAACCATAGGGTGAGTGGTTCACTTTCCCCTAGTGGTGCGTGATGTTCAGCAGAGCATAGCAGAGCAGGGATGAAAGGGATGGTACATATTGTCAGATGGTTTGGCAGGTGGAGTTCTTCCTAGTTGAGAGGGAGTGTTAAATTTGGCAACTAGGGCCAAACTCCACCTTGCACAACTCATATGATGAAGCTGATATTTTTATTGGATTCCTCTTTTCGAGAGGTGTACGATTGATCTAAGGGTCATCTCATTTTGACATGTACAAATGGAATTATGAATTTATTTCGTTTATGGACAAATTGTCAAGGTCGGCCAACAAACTAATGTAGCTTCAGAAGCCCAAAAGACATGTCTTTTATCCTCAACGTTTCATATAAATAAAAGGTGCATCTACCTCATTTGGACATCATTCATCTCACCCTTATTTCTCTCTCCTCATCTGATTAGGTCATACAAAACTTCAGGCTGCTTTCTTCTCCTCCACACGTGCAAAGTTTGACAACGATTTTCTGTTTCCAGCATTGAACAAGTTGCAGGAAGTTTGATCAATGTTGACTGGGCAACGTTGACCTTGTTTCACTGTGATTTTTGTGGGATTATTTCTATTTGGGCACAAAAATTGAGGCATTCTGAGTTGTTTGACTCTGCGTTGATCGCAGGCTTGACTCTGCGTTGACCGAATTTGATTGATATTTTCAGGACTGTTTTGGGTTAATTCAGACTATCCTTGGAGGCCGAGTTGACTGGGTTTGACTGAGCTGATTTGGAGGAAGATTTCTGCTAAGTTGACCAGCGTTGACTTTCTAGTTAGGGCTTCTTGTTGACTAGACATATTTGACTGTGTTTGGGCAAGTGAATTTTGGATATTGTACTCTCTCTCTCTCTCATGAACTTTTGAAGAATAATAATAAGACTTGATCAAAGGGTTTCCCCACATTGGGGTTTTTCGCTAGCATCCGCCAAATATTGTGTCCTCTTGTCTTGGCTTGTCTTCTGCTTTTTATTTATGTTCTATCTGTGTTTACTGTCATGTTAATGTGATTGCTAATCTGGAAATTGATATTAGGCTAATAAGGAAGATTGAAGTAAATTGCTCGTAAGCATAGACCATACCATTGTTATCTAAAATTAACAGAGGTCAAGACCACTCTTGGGGCCATGGTTATTTCAAATTTTTGGTCTTTTTGGAGAAACACAGATCAAGCAGCCTCAAAAAGAGTGAAGGACACAATGTTAGATGATGCTTGGTGGGAGAGGGTAGATTTACTTACTCAAATCATGGACCCTATCATTTCTTTGCTTTGAATTGCATATACATACCAACCCATCCTAGGAGAGGTTTATGAGGGATGGGATTCCATGATTGAGTTTGTGAGGAGCATTATTTTACAGAGTGAGTGCCCCTAATATGAGACATCATCAGAGGCCTTCTTCACCACCATACAGGATATTCTTGTTAGCAGATGGGATAAGAGTTGCACACCTTTACATTGTTTGGCTCACTCATTACACCCAAAATCCTATAGTGATGAGTGGCTGAATGGTGGACCTTAACGCAAATTCCCTCTTCACATGGATGGGGAAATTTCACAGGGGAGGAAAGCTCATTGAGGCGGATTTTTTAGGATAGGGCATCCCTTGATGAGGTGGAGGATGCCTTTGCAGAGTTTTCCACTAGCACTGGTCGATTTGTAGTATATGATGTGATTAGAGACAGGGGGGCTAAGAAGCCCTATTCTTGGTGGACAACTCATGGGGCAACAAGCCCTCTACGACAGTTTGCCATGAGGCTCCTTTCTCAAGTGACTTCATCCTCTTGTTTGGAGAGGAATTGGAGCACATATGGGAATAGGGTAGAGACAATGGTGTATGTGCACAACAACCTTCATCTTATTTACAGGCAAAGGGATGAGTGGTTGAAGGGAAAGACAAAGATGTGGGATGTCTTTCCTGATGATATGGGTTTGGACAACAGTGTTGAGTTGGCATTGGCCAACATGGATCTTAATGAGCCAATGTTAGAGCCTGTCACTTTTGATGATGGTGATACTGTAGAGGGGTCATCCTCCACACCAGCAGATGCAGAGATGACATTGGATACAGAGGAGGAGGATGCAACAGAGGAGAGCAGTGGTGACCATGATGATGAGTACAATGATGTTGATTTTGATTATGAGGATTGATGACTCATGAGCTACCTACTGCCTTCAGGCTTGTAGTTGTTTTGTATTTGCTATTTCTATTTGCCATTGGCATTGCTACTACCTATGTAACACTGTACACATTTTGATTTTGATGACTTAATGAGAAAACTACAATATCTTGTCTTTCTCCTATTGGATCATTGATGAATATGTATTATGATTTATCATTTATGTCACAATTGTATTTGTATGCATAATGTTACTTTGTGAAACTTACATGTAGATGAAGATCTATGTTTGAATCAATGAATTTGTATCATGAATGAGAATTTGTGTAAGAAATATCTATTTTTTAATATATATATATATATATATATATATATATATATATATATAACGTGTCTTGTTCTGGGGGGTCAACATGTCCGTGTCCGACACTCGAATCCCCGTGTCCTTCGTGTCCCTGTTCCCTGTGTCAGGTGACTTAGACTGCATCTCATCATCAGAGTCCAAGTGTGATCCTTTGGACTTTCAAAAAGCAACATTCTCATAAAAAATGACATCCCTGCTAGTTTCAATTGAATGTTGTTCTGGTATATAGATTTTGAAAGCTTTTGAATTTTCACTATAGCCAACAAAAGTTCCCTTCTTCCCAAAAGGCTTCAACTTTGTCCTTTTCTCCTTGGGCACATGAATATAAACAGGACAACCAAAAATTCTTAAATGTTCAACGTTGTGCTTTTCACCTGTGAAGACTTCTTTAGGAGTCTTATATTCCAAGATTTGGTGTGGACATGTATTTTGAATGTAAACAACTGTCTTTGAAGCTTCTCCCCAGAGAAATATAGGCAACTCTTGATCATGAAGCATGGCTTTGGTAGCTTCCATAATCGTTTGTTTTTCCTTTCAACAACACTATTTTGTTGAGGATTGTAGGGAACGATCATCTCCCTCTTAATTCCAGCATCCTCGTAGAAAGCAATGAGGTCCTTTGATACATACTCTCCTCCATTATCAGAGCTTAAAGTCTTGATTTTTCTTTTTGTAGCATTTTCAACTTGTGCCTTGAATTCCCGAAACTTTTCAAACACTTCGTCCTTGGATTTTAAGAAATAATCCATGTTTTATGAGAGTAAGCATCAATGAAAGTGACATAGTATAAATGACCACACAAGGATTTGTTAGACATACATCCACAAACATTAGCATGTATAAGGTCCAAGATTCCTTTGTACTTACTGTCACTGCTAGTAAATTGTCCTTTGACATTTTTCCCAAGAGCATATCCTTTGCAAAGTTCGTCATGTTCAATCTTGATTTTAGGTACACCTTTAACAAAATCCTTCATTTTGGTCAAAGCTTTGTAATGGACATGAGTGTACCAGTGATGCCATAGTTCACAAAGACCAGAGGTGTTGTGTATCAAGGCTTGAATTGAGCATCTGATGAGATGATATAAGCCTCCTATTCATACACCAATGACTTTGGTAGATTCAAAGGAGTCTTTCTTCCATACTATAACTTTACCAACAGTGAAGGCAATTCTATATCCGTTGTGTTCAAGAGATGAAATGGACAACAAATTCTTCTTCAAACCAGGAACATATAAAATATTGTTAATAGAGACATTACCTCCTGATTCCAATTGGAAGGATGATGAACCAATGCCTTTGACTTCGTACTTGCCATTTTCTCCAAGCTCCACCCTTTGAGATATCTTCTTCTCAACTAATTCAGAGAGATTATCACGACTTCCAGTCATGTTCCTAGAGGCACCACTGTCCACCAACCAAATTTCATCATGACCTACAATAGAACCTATGAAAGCAAAATAAAAGGAATATTCATCATCATCGATATCTTTCTTCCTAGGCCTCCTCTTGAATGAAGGTTCATTAAGATCAGCTGCAGAAGCATGTTGCTTCCCTTTCCTTTTTCGATCATCATTCCTTTGAGGACACCTATTTTGATAGTGACCATATGCTTGGCAACAAAAACATTGAACAATTGACATATCCCTTCTTTCTTGAGAGGGAGAAGGAGGTCTTCTTTGTGGAGTAGGTCCTGTGCTTCTTTGAAATCTTCGAAAATTTCTTGTTCCCTTGCTATTCTTTGAGTGGGTTTCAAAAGCTTGAGAATTTTCACTTGGATTTGGAATCTTGCCTTTAGACATGAGCCTAGAATCTTGAGTGCAAACAACCCATAGTTTTTCAAAAGTAGGTGCATTTTCTCTGCCACTGATACTTGATGTGAAAGAATCCCATGAGTTAGGTAGACCATTGAGAGCTATAGATACAAGTTCCTTATGAGATACAATTTCATTAATAGCCTTTAGTTGATCTCTTAATTAAGAGATCCTCACGAAGTATGATTCCACTGTATCATTCTTTGTCATCTTTGTATCATGAAACTGATTCCTTAGACTTTTAGATTGTCCAATGTTGTTGATGGTGTACAATCCAATGAGACCATCATACATTTCCTTGAAGGATTGATGATCAACAATATAAGGAAATAGATGATCTCTAACGGATTCCACAATGATGCTCATAACTATTATGCCATCTTCTTTGAACTTGTCTTTTGCTGCACCACCATCCTTTGGTTCAATAACTTTCCCTTTCACAATATCCAAGACCTTATGTCTTGCAAGAGAAAGGTCAATTCTAGTCTTCCATGCTCTGACGTTTGTAGCTCCTTCAAGCTTGTTTTTTGCCTTCATGAATGAATTCATGATGAAGATGATCGATCAAGATGAAAAATCTAGGATCTCATTGCTCTTATTGCATTACAATATTGTCTTTGATTATCAAATAGAAGTATATTGTGAGGCTAGTTGAGTCGAGAGGCTCATTCTACAACCCAATATGATGTGTAAGCCTGTCTGTTCGTCATCAAAGTTAAAATTTTGCTCATGTCAGCCAAAATAAAATATTTAAAAAATCTAAAAATAAAAAATAAATTAAATAACTATACAAACATTTAAATAATGTTTGCTCGTAAATTTTCAAGTGAAGAAATTAGATCCCTCTCGGCTCATGTTAGATCCATATTTAAGATGGATCTATGTTGGTTGGAATATAAAACTGTTGTGCGTTTTGTTTAATAACCCCAAGGGCAATTTTACTTGAAGGGATATAACAGTGGTATCAGAGTTGTGCAGCCTGTCAGCTCGAGGGGTTAATGAAATCTAGATTGTTTGGGCGAAAGATTAGCACTCTTTCAAATGAAAGCGATGATCCTCCCATCTTGTGAAAGTAGTCAAGAGGAATTGGAATGAATTTTGGTTTAGTCCTATCCCCAATCTTCATAAATTATCATATTCAGAGCAGCTGTTTATGGGTCAAGCAAAGAGGGCAAAAATTTCAAATGTTTGGAATAGTAAAAGCAGTGAAAAGGATAGCTTAGATGAATGTGACAATAATAAGGGTAGCAGTGAAGAAGATGAAAATTTGGATGTGGATGCTATTATTGCTCAAAGAGATGGCCATGATATAGAAAGGGTGGAGCATGTTTACCCATCTAATAAAACAAAATGCAGTTGAAGCAAATATTCCAAATTACTGGTCAAATGATACTTTGCAAAATGATGCTAATACTTTTTATCAAGACAGTGAGCACGATAAGGCTTTTGATTTCATAAGGGAAAGTGAGGACATTGAATTCCCAGCCACTGAATTACTCACGAGGAATACAAATTTTCTGAGGGGACGTTATATTTCATGTGAACCTAATGCATTCACCCTTTGGGAGGACAATGAAATTCCTTCCAGCAATGATTTCTTGTAGGCAATGACTTCTTCAGTTGCTCGTATTTGACAGACCTGTTGATGCAACAACTTCTGAATGTTTCACTTTTGTATTGGGTTCTTCACCTCACAGAAGCAATGTCGTAACGTCTACAATTATTCCAATATGTGATCAAGCCCTATCAGATGGTGTTGACACTATTGTAGTAGAGACCCTGTGGGCAAAACTTGAACAAGGAAATAAACATAACGAATCAAAGAACAATGCCATTACTAGAAGTGATAGGGTGATGCCTATCATGGAGGAGTTGTTAGTGGAGTGCAATGCAAATGGTCTAGAACTACCAAGGCAAGATGAAGGTGTGGATGAATCTTGCTTGAATGGTAAAATGGGTGAGGGTATATCTTTTATATGGTCCAAATATCTTATCTACACCCATGACTTCAAGATCAAGATATTAGACAAGAAGGATTCTTTTGGAAAAGCAAAAGAAGGGGTAAAACCAATGTTTTGTAAGAATGATCATGTTGGAACTATGGTACCTATTTCATATATGGATGGAAAGGTAGCACAACAAGAAGTTCCCAAGAACTATCCTTTGGGGTTAGGAGAATAGGTCCATGATCATTTGGTGGACGTGGCAAAGAGTGCTTCAACAAAAACGAAGACCCAAGCATTGGATAAAAGATTACAAACAAATGTTGACTTGGAAGAAATAAAAGAGTTTGTGTTTGGCACATTGATCCCAAATGGATTTTCGATAGACTCCTAATGTTCCTCACAGAGGAAAATGGAAGTCCAAGGAAGTTCCTGGAAATGGCCCCATTGCAGAGATCTTTTCCTTCTGAATCTACTGCAACTTGAATGGGCAAAAATGGACTTAGGATGCAGAAGTTATCGCAGAAAGAAGATGCCCTTTGTTCTTTGGAAAAAGAGGCAAAATCCCCCAAAAATGGCAAAAAACCCTTATAAAGGGAAATCGCATCGGAGAAGGGTCCAAGAGGCGGACTTAAGCGAAAAGGGGAGAAACCCTCGATTGGCGATCCCCGACATATCGGGTTGGAGGCAGACATGCGAAATAACAAAGGTAAGGACCGGGCCAATGCGACATTGCGATCGCCCAAATCGGTAGATCGGCATCGGCGATGGCATGAGACAAGGGACAGACCCCCAGGCCAACGCGACCTGCGATTGCAATATATCGCATCACAATGTCGCCTCACAGCGATGTAAAAGGGGTGATATACATGTGACTAGTGATTAGCGAAAGCTGGACCCGATGGGTTTTATAAACCCGGCCTGATAACATTCGAGTTCCGCCATAAAGGGATTCCCTGTGTATTAACGCTTTTCGGTGTAAAAACCGAAATACAAAGGAAATTGACCGAAGCAATAAAGCGGATCCGAAATGGAATTGTAAACGTGGCACCATGTTATTTGAGTTCCGTAAAGGTGGGATTTCGGGCGGGCCTCAGGCGGAAAGCGGTATTGGGCTGGCTCCACCTGAGCCCACACACTGGTCGACACGTGGCTGGCGAAGGAGAGAGGAAAACCGCCTTTTCGGGCGGGTAACCTCCCTACTCCTAAGCCGCCCGAAATTGGATATTGACCGTTGATCGGAGATCCCGTAGATTGATGGTGGGGATTGCGATAGCGGCCAAAACTTGATGCGATTTTAGGGCGATTTCAATATAATTTGAAGTCTGATAAAAAAGGATTTTGTCGGGTTTTTCATGTATTTCCCGTGTATTTGGGATCTCGCCCAGTACGTTAATGCGATGCGATATAACGCCTAATGGCGGACCCAATAGGGATTTTAGGGGCAATTGAATGGGATTTCAAGTCCGAAAATCACGCCCGATAGTGTATTTTGTAGACATTCTCTGTGTAATGGGATTTTCTCAATTTTTGGGTTTTTCCTTATGAGAAGGCCCCGAAACCTCTGTAACCGCTCTTGAACATCATGCCACGCTGCAAGCAGGCACTTTTACACGCAATGATGCATTTTGAAGCCACAGAGCCGCAAAGCTAGATGGCCAGTCTAACTGACAGGGAGCAGAGAAGCCACAGAGCCGCAGAGCCAGATGGCTAGTCTAACTGACAGGGAGCAGAGAAGCCGCAGAGCGGCAGAGGGATAATGAATGTAGAGAAACGACTGGGGTAGTCGAAAAGCCGGAAAAGTACCTCAAACGAGGCAGAGAGCTCAATTGAGAGCAGGCAGGAGCACAGAGAGAAAAGAAGGCGAATGCGTAGAGCAGCTGAGGGGGTCACTTGGAGGTCAAGTGAAAAGACAGAGAGTTGAAAGTTGCAGAAAGCTAAAGCCGGAGCCAAAGGAGCCAGAGCGAGAGCCTAGAGCCAGAGCGAGAGCCTAGAGCCAAAAAGCCGAGAGCTTCAGAGCCAGGGGATAAGATGGTGTTCTAAACCCATTGTGTTCTGTGTAAACCAGTGGAGTTGAGCGTGGAGCTTGTAAAAGAACTTAGACCATAATCCTAGAGAGCCTAGTCGAGTTGACTAGAGCTCAAGGAGACGTAGCCCAAGAGTTTTGGGTGAACTCCAAATTAATATTGCTGTTCTGTGTGTGTTTTTTATTGCTGCATTGTATCTGTTGTTTTATTTGCTGTTATATGTTTTATATCAGTTCAAGCAAATAAACTTAAAACACATAAACAGTTTAAAAACAAACACCAGCATACACCTTATTTTCAAGCACATATTTAATTCTGCATTGGTTAATCATAAAGACTTGGGAATATTTAAGCTTTGGAAGTGGGAGAGGTTCTTGTAAGTTAGACAAGAAGCCTAAGTGCCCCATTTTCAGATCACACATATGGGGTATTTTATCACGGAAAATGGAAGGGATCAAATGTTGCTATCACTGTTTATAGGAGACGAAAAGTTATTTCTGGTACAATTCATACAAGACTAAAGTCTAGCAATACAATAGTTTCGGATATGGATATTTTGGATTTCGATGAGAGGTTTGAAACCATTCTTAAGGTGATTGCTCATTGTAAACAAGTTGAAGACACGATAAATATTGTTATGGACGCAGTACATAGGCTTGAAGATGTAGCCCGCATAGGAGCTTGCTTGACTACAAAACCTAAATCATCATATAGTAGCCTACAACCCCGTGAGTTTGGTACGAAAGGTGAGAAGAACACTAGGATTGACATATGCACGCTCACAAAAATCACCAAAGATTATAAAGCCCACCTCCTACTAGAATATTCCAAAAATAAATTTCCTTGTGAATTGATGGACGATCTCATTTAGGATGATAGGTTTAGGATAGAGGATGAGGTCATTTTCTATAAGGATAGGATATATATGATTCTTGATTCTACACTCAAGAAGGAAAATTCGAATGTCGTACATGAGGCACAACTAGCAAAGACACCAAGGACTCTTTGAGACATACAAATAGATCAAGGAAAAGTTTTCTTGGGAGGACCTCAAGGGTGATGTGTTGAGGCATGCAAAGGGATGCATAACATGTCAATGGAACAAGCCTAGGTGCACTCCTGTAGGACTGCTATAGCATGATGAGAATACCAAAGGGGGACGACAATGCTTGGATCACCTAGGAGCGAGGAGAAGCCTACAATTGACAACTATCACGGGTTGCTTGCAAATGAATTTTACACGTGGCTGGAAGACCCAGGTGCAAAGGAGGTCAAGGATTTTACGAAGAAACACGTTTCCTTAACTGAATCCCTACTACAAACAAGAGGGAAACTGAGGGAGTCATCTACTTCTCCACTGACTTTGCCATTGTCTCTGCTTTCACAGTACACTTTTGAAACCAATAGCTTGGATCTTTAAAGTGATTGCAACAAAATTAGCTGGCGTCAACAGTTGATGAGACTTACCGACATTTTACAATGGATCATGGCCCTCCAAGTGGTTGGGATGACAACCACCCATATTCGGCATGTGCAGACCCAAGAATGAGCCATAACAATGCTGCTGAGTTTAATTTCTGCACTGTTGAAAAGTCTCAGGAGCCAGATGTTGGGTTTTGTAGCTCAAAAGGTACTTCTAATCTTGTGTTTGACTAGAAGGACCTTGATTAGCCTCTTTAGGAGCTTACATGCGACATGTAGAGTGCGCAAGTGAGTTGCTCGCATGCGAATGTGTTACATGTGACATGTATGAGATGTGCATGTAAAGCAAGATAAATTTATGACTTGTACTTGTGTTAAAGTTAGAGAAAGCTAAAGATAAGATAGTTAACTAACGTAAAGTAACTTATCTTTAGTTAGCTTGACGAGCTAATTTTGGCCGTCAATCTTAGCTTACAAAAGTTATAAATTGAGCCTAAAGTGATGAGCTAAGACACAACAACAACAACACAAGATAGAGAGAGGCTTCTTATTGAGCGTGTTGCTGGGTCCAAGAGAGTGCAGAGAGGCTGGTGATCAATTTTGTAATTTGTATTTTCTCAGTTGGGCCATTATCCTAGGACAAGAGCCCAAGTAAGTTCCTTGATTAATTTATTAAAGAAGAATTGTTGATTGGGTAGAAATCTGTTTATGTGTATGTGATTGATGTTGACACCTAATCCTTGTGATTGGGTGAATTTATGTAAATAGATAAATTAGAAATATGAACAGTCATCGGGAGATGAACTGAACAGTCTCTCCCTCATTTATATAATGAAGACCTACCTGATGGAATAACACACGAATCAGTTTTTGCTTTGAGGAGTTACTGCCTATCAGAGCCAGCTCCCAAAATAGTTGTAACTCCACTGTCTACTGCTCTCTGTCCACTGTCTACTGTGCCCTCTATCCTCTCTGTCTACTGCGTAGTGTGTTCATAGTCTGTTCACTATTCTTACTGCCTAAATTTAGAAAGCGTTGAGAGAGGGACGACTTCTGGAATATTTTTTGAAGACGTTTCAGTAGAATAGCTCTTGCTGCATTTTGTTCTGGTTTCAAAGGATGGTTCTCTTGCTGCGTGGTCCCAAGAGCCATCGTGAGGCTGTCATCGATGTTGCAGTAAATCGATTGTGAAGAATGCTTCTCCGCTGATTTGAACGCTGCTCCGGTGGAGAACGCTGCCCCTGTTTTGATGAATGCTGGTGTATATATATATGTTGAGTGTTTTTTTGGCTATATGCTGTTTTTTGGCATATGCGTTGAATGCTGTGTGATTTACGTTGCTGGCATATGGAATATGATATTACGCTACCTGTAATATGAATTAAGCTGCCTGTGTGATGTGGAATCATGGCATATGCGTTGAATGCTGTGTGATTTACGCTGTTGGCATATGGAATATGATATTACGCTACCTGTAATATGAATTAAGCTGCTTGTGTGATGTGGAATCATGGCATATGCGTTGAATGCTGTGTGATTTACACTGCTGGCATATGGAATATGATATTACGCTACTTGTAATATGAATTAAGCTACCTGTGTGATGTGGAATCTTCTTTATGAAGCATAGTACGCAAAGCTGTACACAAAATTTCAATTCTTTCTGTTTTAGTAGTAAGTGAAACGCGCTACACAGGAACCAAAGAAAAAAAATTATGAGGAAGAGATTTGAAATTTTTTTGAAGAGTGCATTCCTGATCTGAATATTTCTTTGGGAAATGTTTTATATTTTCATTAAAGACAAAGATAGTACAAAGCCCTATATGGAGAGAATGCCCCGTTGAATTGTAATTTGTTAAAAATTACCACCAGAAGTATAATTTTACTGTATATTGGCAGAAGTATTTTTCTATCAGCAGAAGTATTTTTACAGTACACAGATTTTTGCCAGCAGAAGTGTTTTTTTACAGTATGCATTCAATCATATCCATGGTGGGAATAGTTCTCACTGGCAAGGAGAACTATCCTGAATGGTCCCGGATGAGAAAACACACCCTCATTTTCAATGAGTTGTGGAAAGGAGTGTGTCGGAGACGGAGACAATGAACCAGTACAACCTACCTCAGACAAAGAGTTCGTCATTTGGGAAAACAAGAACAGTAAAGCTTATGCATTAGTCGCAACATCTGTAAATGAAGAGGTGAGTCACCATATTTCGTCATATTCAACTGCCTTTGAAGCCTTACAAACGCTGAAAGAACTCTATGACTCACATTCTGCACTTGAAGTTGTTCAACTCATGATTAAAATCTTCACTCTTGAACTGCAAAATAATGATCCTCTTGCTCTTGCATCTGAAGTAAAGTCTATAATGCATGATATCAAATCCACTAAGGTTGAATTGGATATTCCTCTTATTGCTTTTCTCAAGGCACTTTATCCTACTTACTCCATCTTGAATCATTGCAAGAAAATGGAAATCTCAAAGATATAGCCTTTGACTCTCTTGTGAAAAAGTTTGCTGAAAGAGAGAAAGCTTTTGGAAAGAAGACAGCCCCTGAATCTTCTGAAGAGGCTGTGTGCCTTGCTCATAAAGAAAAGCATCCTGCTCAAGATTCTGCAAGAGGAAGAGGTGGTCGAAGAGGAAGAGGAAGATATTTGAGAGGCAGGGGGGCAAACATTCTCAAGGAGAAAAGGTAGATTTGCACTGCATTCGCTGTAAAAGAAATGGATCACATGATGCCTCTACATGCAAGCTACCATGGGACAAAATTGAGCAGCAAAGAAACCAACAGAAAGGTAAAACTGATGATACAAAGGTAAAGCACTTGAATCCGCTCACTATGTTGTGGCACAATGTAACATTGGAGTAAATGAAGATTTATTTAATGCTTCACTTGCTTCTTGGAAAAATTATTGGTTGCTTGATTCAGGAGCAACCTGCCACATGACTCATAGAAAAGATTTTTTTGAAGATTTCACTGACAATGTTGATGGAGCATTATACTTTGTAGATCAATCAAAAATCAAGCCATTAGGGCTTGGCACAATCAGGCTTAAACTGCCTGGTCTTCCAGACTTCCTTCTGCATCATGTTCTATATCTCCCACAACTCAAGAGAAACTTGTTGTCCTTGGTCCACATCCGCCAGCAAGGTCACTCCATTCATATGTTTGATGGCAAGCTTGAGGTAAGAAAAGCATCTTACCACTCACTTGTCATGAGGGGAATAGAAAAAGAAAGGCTTCTCAAGCTGCAAGGAACCTCTGCTTGTGCACAACATTTCTCATACAATTCTCATCATGAAGAAGGTACACTTCCATCAAGTTTATTATGGCATGCTAGATTTGGACATTTGAACTATGACAACCTCTGCTTGTTGAAGAAAAATGGTGTCGCTGGTTTGCCTACAATTCCTAGAAAACTTAAGCAATGTGATGCTTGCATTCTAGGAAAGCATAACAAACAGTGTTTTCATGATTCACATTCAAGAGCACATAGAAAACTTGAACTCATTCATTCAGATTTATGTGGTCCAATGCCTGTTCCTTCTGCAAATGGAAATAAATATATCATGACATTTATTGATGACTACACCAGAATGTGTTGGGTTTATTTATTGAAGAACAAATCCGATGCTTTTCAAACATTCAAGAATTTTCATAAATGGATTGAAAATGATGCACAATCTCATATTGGGTCTATTTGCACTGATAATGGAAAAGAATACACATCAAATGAATTTGAAAACTATCTTCGCCAACATGGGATCAAACATCAAACAACTGTGCTTTATAATCGCCAACAGAATGGTGTAGCTGAAAGAATGAATAGGACAATCTTAAATATGGTACAATCCATGCTCTTCTTCAAAAATGTAAAGATAATGTTTTGGGCTGATGCTGTTCTATGTGCTGCATATATAAAGAATAGATGTCCATCTAATGCTATAAGAAACAAGAACCCATATGAAATGTGGTATGGACATGTTCTTTTGGTAAAGCATCTCAGGGTCTTTGGTTCCACCTGTTATGTTTTGATACCAAAGGTACATAGAAACAAACTTGGTGCTAGAAGTCGTAAGTGTATCTTTCTGGGGTATTCAAACATCTCCAAAGCATACCGTCTCTATGATGAAGTAAATAAGCAGTTTGTTGTATCTAGAGATGTAATTTTTCTTGAATCATCCAAAACTGACAATGTTGTTGAGCGGCAACTTGATCGCTTGGATAGATTCGCAAAAACAAAATCATTTCAAGAATTTGATAATTAGATTCCACATCTTGAAGGGGGGATTCCTATACTAGATCAACATGTGGAATCTTCTTCTGAAGAACACTCTTCCCCGCATGAAACTCCGACAACGGATGATGCTTTAAGTGATGTAATTGATAGAATTGGGAGACTCAATCTTGATTCAGTCCCAACTCAATCAACGGAGCAGCCTGGACCATCTGAGAAAGGTCCCGCAAAGTGGCTAACAAAAACACTTGAAAGTGTTCATCCTGATGAGGTTGGAAAGACAGGAACTAGAAATTCAAACTGGCAAAATGGAGGTGATGTAGATGACTCTAATTCACCTGTTGATATGGATGTTTCTTATGATTGTGAATTGAACTTGTCTACAGATTTTGAGCCAACTTCCTTCAAAGACGCTGCTTCTCATGATGAATGGAAAGAAGCAATGCAAAAGGAGTATGATGCCCTCATAAAGAACGACACTTGGAAGCTGGTTGATCCTCCATTAGGAACCAAACCAATTGGCTGCAAGTGGGTCTACAAGAACAAGTATAAAGCTGATGGCTCACTTGACAAGCACAAAGCTAGGCTTGTGGCAAAAGGTTTTGCACAGAAGGAAGGGGTCGATTATGAGGAGACTTTTGCCCCCACAGCAAAATGGGCTACCATCCGGACACTTTTTGCACTAGCAACTCAGAACGGTTGGAAAGTCCACCAAATGGACATAAAAACTGCTTCCTTAAATGGAGATCTATAAGAGAATGTTTTTATGTCCCAGCTTTAAGGATTTGCTGTGAAAGGACATGAACATAAAGTATGTAAACTGGTGAAGTCCTTGTATGGCCTCAAACAAGCACCAGGAGCCTGGTATGAAAAACTAACTGAGCATCTTCTGAAACTCAATTTCAAACATTATGATCTTGATGATGCAACTTTATTTGTCAAGAAAGTTGGCAAAACAGTTGTATATCTTGTGGTATATGTAGATGATCTTTTGACGACAGGGAACAATGAAAGCTACATTGCATCCATAAAGAAGGAATTTGGGAAAAGTTTTGAAATGACTGATTTGGGCTATGTTCATTACTATCTTGGCATTGAAGTAACCCAACATCCGAAGTCCATATTTCTTTCTCAAAAGAAATACATTGGAGATCTGTTGAACAGGTTTGACATGACAGAGTGCAATCCTCTTACTACTCCAATGGAACAAAACTTAAAGCTCACATCTATTGAAGGAAAAGAATTTGAGGATGCAACAAAGTATAGACAGCTTGTAGGAAGTCTCAACTACCTAACTACTACCAGACCAGAGATTTCGTTTGCTGTTGGAATCCTCTCCAGGTTTATGCAAAAGCCTTGTGAGTGACATTGGTTTGCTGCAAAAAGAGTTCTAAGGTACTTGAAGGGAACTCAAGACTTTGGAATCAAGTATACACAGGTGGACGACTTCAGCTTGATTGGATACTCTGATTCAGACTTCGATGGAGACAAAGAAACTGGGGTATCAGCTTCAGGATATGCTATGAGTCTTGGATGAGGAGCTGTCTCCTGGAGATCACACAAACAATTAGTTCCGGCAGATTCCACAACAGAATCAGAATACGTGGCAGCAGCTGAAGCAACAAAAGAAATTGTGTGGCTCAGGAAAATTCTTGAAGATTTGCAGGTAAAACAAGTACAATCAACTCCACTCATGATTGACAATACCTCTGCAATAAAGTTGGCCAAGAACCCAAAGTTCCATGATCGAACGAAGCACATCAATACTAAATATCATCTGATTCGACATCATGTTGAGGCCAAAACAATCCATCTCCGTCATTGTTCCACAAATGAGCAAGTTGCAAACATCTTCACCAAAGCGCTTGGAAGAGAAAAGCTTGAATGATTCAGAATGATGCTTGGACTCACCAACATCCCTTCAGATTAAGGGGGGGAATGTTGACACCTAATCCTTGTGATTGGGTGAATTTATGTAAATAGATAAATTAGAAATATGAACAGTCATCGGGAGATGAACTGAAAAGTGTCTCTCTCATTTATATAATGAAGACCTACCTGATGGAATAACACATGAATCAGTTTTTGCTTTGAGGAGTTACTGCCTAGTCTGACAATTTAGATAGAGTATTTATTTGCTTCTACTAAATCTTTTGGTTAGGAACTTAGTCGTGTATTCGTTCAGTTAATAATTGTTGGGAACCGAATATTAGGTGCTGAGTTCGGGAAATTCTAACACCAGACAAGCAAATTCCTTTCCAATTTGGGAGGAAGGGCAAAGCTGATAGGCATTACAATCAGAATCCAAGAGAAGAAGCATTGAAGATGAAACATAATTTAACTACTGATGGGAGGCAAGGAGATATTTCCCGTGCAATCCATACAAAATTAAAATCTAGGGATGCAAGAGAGGAGGAGGATTTTGTGGCTACTCATCATATGTAAGGTACAATAAATATTGTTATGAAGAAAATGAAGATGCTATTTGCAATAGATCAGTAAGGTAACTAGATAAGATAAAAGCAATTCTAAATTGAATGATATTATTGGGACATCTGAGAAGGGTGTGCTTGAATCAACTTGCTGTGTCAGTGGAAATCAACTTCTATTAAGCTATTATTTGCAAATATGAGAATGACAAGAATTGCTTCATAATTTTCCAATGGATTTTGGTTCAACTTTTGGAATATTAGGGCGGCATAAAGATAGGGAGATATTTACTGGTTTTAACAACTTCTTGTCCCTTGGCGTTATCTATCGATGCGACCTAGATGTGGAAAAACCCAAATTAGTAGTTTTTAAAGGGATTGCTGTTCTAGGCCTTGAGTGGACAGAGTTTGAGGCTAAACAAGTTTTCATAACTAGCAAGGATGGAACTCAGATACCAGTACCCAACTCTATTTTATGATTATGGGGGCTTTAACATCAACATCACCCTAAACTTCAATGTTGGTCGCTTGATCCTTTTAAGGCATTTATGGGCAACTTTTGTAGTTGCAAATATTTGTGATGGCGGTGAATATTGCAGCACCCGAACTTGCAATTGCTTGAGGGCAAGCAATGTCGGGAAGAGGGCACTGTGATGTCCTCTTCTAATTAATTGCCCAAGGGAGGATGAAATAGCCTATCCAACCCTGTAGCTGAAGCCAATTATAAAGGGGAACCCATTATTCAATGTTCTTGGGGCAACATTGGGTAAATTGGGGCAATTGGGGGAAAACTTATGAAGGAAGCCATAATTGGGGCTAGTTGGAGGGAAACTTGTAGCCTGTAAAATTAAAACTAGGAGAAGAGACCCCAAAGGGAGTCTATAAATAAGAGAGAGGAGAATCATTCTTATCATCATGGTTGTTGGATAATTTTGTTTTGTGAGCTGAGGCTTTGAGGGTTTTAAGACACCTTTTTCCTTTGATTGGTTTCGGTGGTGAAATATTCCACCCTAGCCAATCCCCCTCTCTCTATTTTGTTTGGCATAATCTTTTGAGGCATATTTCATCTAGCTTTTGGCAAGCAAGGGGAGATTTCCATGGTTATTGGCTTGAAAGACACTCTATGGCATCTTCAATCTACCTGAGGTTTCTGTGGCTAATATCTAGGGAAACGAGACAAATTGAGGCAATTTTGGGAGCATCAAGGACTCCTTTAGGGCTTGTCTATGTTTGCACAGGGCCTTGAATACTGATGGTGATAACAGAATAGTTTTGTGGTAGCATGGGTTCCTGAGGCCCCTTTTGGGGTTGTAGATCAACCTCAGGAAGTAGCGAATCACCTCCCAAGTCAACTATCTGACATAGTGGCACTTTTCTAAGCATTAACCTAGGGTTTTGAAGATTAAATTGTACGACATGTCACCCCTCTATGGTAGCAGGGATTCTAGGAGTCCAACTATAGCAACGGATAAATTTTAGAGCCACAACTCATTTCCTGAGGCCTTGTTGGATAGCGATCTAATGCTTTGACAACGAAGGTCTACTGTAAGTTCCCCTTGGTAGTGAGGTACGATGGAGATGGTTTTGGAGGTAGCGAAAGCCTAGATTGGTACCAACAACAACCTCAAGACAATTTTAGGTAGCGACAAGGGTTTGGAACAACAACAAATGGCACAGTCAAGGACCACCATAACATCCATAGACAATGAAGGGCTTGTAAGTACTTTACCAAGGCAACAGGACAAATCTGAGGCATCAAAGGGAGTGGGAGGTACAAGAACTGAAGATGGAGGCAAGGACAAAATTAGCATATTCGAGTAGTAGGGTTTGGTTGATGTGATAATCCTTGTTATGTATTTCAATTTTCAATTGCATCTGAAGGATTGTGGACCTAAACAATTTGTTGCACTGTTGAATTGATTTTATGAGAATGAATTGTTGAATACATAATTATTCTATCTTATTGCATTACGATATTGCCTCTAATTTTGAAATTGAAGTATATTGTAAGCCTAGTTGGAATACAAAACTATCATGTGTTTTTTTAATAACCCTAAGGGTAATTTTACCCAAAGGATATTACAAAATAAAAGACCAAGTTACAAAACTGATATGCATAGATGGGCAAAACTGGTTGGTGAGTTGTTGGATATTTACATTTATGCCTAGTACATTAAGGGAGTGCATAAACTATAGATAGTTAACTACAAAATTAGTAAGTACAATTCAATTGTGAAACAATAAAATAGTAGGATGCTAGTAAGATTATAATGTTTTATACCAATGTCAATAATCAAGAGCCCTATTCTTTGCCATTTTCTATCACAAGGCATTGAAAAACATGACCAAGGTTTTGTTATCTTTTGAAACATTGCTATTTGAGTGGCATTAACCAAAGAGGAGACAAATGCTCATTCTATTTGTTATATTTTACCTGGTTGCTCAGTATTTGTTTCACTAGTAAAATATCAAATCTTTAAGCTTGTAGGGTATGGTGTGAAGCTACACCTTTGATCCTCAGTCTTTGCTGTGGAAAGGTTTTGCAACTCAATATTACAATGTTCCTCACCTCTAGCGATGATGTTCCCACATACAACCTAGAAAAGGGAACAATACCTTAGGCCTATAAGCTACTATACTTCCCTACCTTAGCTACCTACCAATAATAAACTAGGGATAATAGACAAATCGTTATAGTTGTTAGAGCAATCCATAGCCAACCATTTCCCTTCTTAAGACTCTCCAAAAGAACTAAGGTCTGTTCAAAGTACACAATTCCCAATGTAGAAAAAACAGAAAATCTAAGTTCACATTAATCAAAATTTGCTAGTATCATTACCCAACCTCCTCCACAATAGGTTCAACTTTCTAGAAGGAGCTACTTGCCTTCCTTATATAGGCCTAGTGATAGTTTGGGTTAGGTAATGAGCTCAAGTCTTATGGTAGTTTTACCCTAAGGTCACATCACATGCCATTGGGGCCAGAAACCCTAAAAGAATTCTTTACAAAAGTAGGTCCCTTTTAAGTAATATAATTCTACATTAAACCCTCACTTCGATACTCCACGATCATTTAGGCTTAAAACAATAGTCTCAAGTAAGAGGCTCATTTTCTTCGAGTGGATCATTCCTCAATTGCTAATAGTGGAATCATTTAGGTTGTTCTTGACATCTAATTAATGTCAGTGTAGGCCTTGAGAATAACATAACTACATAACTTGCAATGATCATTATTATCCATAACAACTAGAGTTTTATAAGACTTTTTGAGAATCCAATGTTCCACAATCTTTCCAAACACATAGATTCATAGGTTGTATAATATTTGACTAAGCGCTTGGTAGAGTGGAAGTTTGAGTTATTGAGAGACAAAGAGAGAGATTGGGCTTGGTGGAGAATACCTTCCTTGCAAAGAGGGAGTGCTAGATTTCCCTTTTGCTTGGAAGCTAGTTCTCCCTCTTTTCGGTGTAGTTAGATTTTGTAGCAGTTTCTAGTGTAATACCTTCCTTGCAAAGAGGGAGTGCTAGATTTCCCTTTTGCTTGGAAGCTAGTTCTCTCTTTTTTGGGTGTAGTTAGATTTTGTAGCAGTTTCTAGTGTAATACATTAAACCGTTCCCTACAATATTGATGTTGGGATTGAATGAAGGCACAATAGTTTGTTACATAGACAACAATTTAGTAAAGGGCACATGCATGCACCATCATCTGTTAGCCTCTGGTTTAGATAGGTGACTTTGACATAGTTGAGCAGTATATTGCAAGCTTTAAAACCCTGGAGGTTGGCATTATTCAAGCAATAGGAATAGGCAAATAAGATTTAGATTTGTAAGTGTTGTTCTTAATAATCTCGCTCTAGTATTGAAATATTTTGCTTCTATATTCTATAGTATTCCTTTTATTTCTTAATTTTTGTGTAACTCCTCCTCTTAAGGAGGGTTTTGCTACTGCAATTCAACATCAAGTTACTTTGAGAAATATGGGTAAATTTACCCCTCAAGACCAAGACCATCCAAAGGCTGTTTATACTTTTGCTTAAATTTGAGTCCATTCGGGTTAAAGGGGAATACTTGAAATCCTCCAAGAAGAAAAGAGTCATGCATTTTTTCTATCAAAGGAGGGCCCGTTGAGAAATATATAGGGCAACTATTAGGATGATTTCTCATAAACTTGATAAATGCTTGTGATGTATTTTTATTTTTCTTGATTATTAGCTTCTTCTCTTATTAATGTGTTGTTCTTATCATCAAACAACTACCAAAACAAGAAGATCAACAATACATAAGAACACAGGATGTAGGCTGCAAGCCAGGGCCAAAACCTCTCCACTTGAGAGGAAAACCTGCAAATCTCTTCTCTTCTTATAGATTCTTCAAATGACGAATTCCAAGACCTCTAGACCAAGACCAATACCCTTCCAAGACTAAGTCAGACCTTCTTGATGATGTGCTTCCTTTGCTCAAGTCAAACCCAATCAAATCTATTCCAGCTGCACAACTTCGACCCCCAACTATAGAATTTCGGCTTCCACTGCAGGTCTGAAATTTTTGGCCCCTACAACAGTCGCTGCCTCCACACGTGTGAGCAGTTTCAGGGCTTCCAAGGCTTCCTTTGACCTTCGCTTGAGTTTCTCCTTCTTCTAGGGCTTGTAGGTGACCTAATAGACCTTCCTTCGACCTTCTTTCTGTAATTTCCTCAACTTCGATCTTGTAGCAACGAAACCTAGCCTTCCTTCTTCACACGAGAGAGAGAGAGAGAGAGAGAGAGAGAAACAACCCAAACTTTCGTCCTTTGTCCTTCGTCCTTCTTCCTTCTTTGCTAGCCTTCTTTTGCTTCTCCTTCGCTTAGATGGTGAGAAGATGAGTGTGTTTTTATAGGAGGTCGAGTTCCCTCCTATATATAGGCTTCTAAGGAGGACAACATGCCCTAATGAGGCCAGATTCTTAGCTGCCAAGCCGACTTGGTCTTGAAGGGTATTTTGACACTTTTAAATACAAAAATAATAGACCTTCCTTCGACCTTCTAGGGCTTGTAGGTGACCTAATAGACCTTCCTTCGACCTTCGCTTGAGTTTCTCCTTCTTCTAGGGCTTGTAGGTGACCTAATAGACCTTCCTTCGACCTTCTTTCTCCAATTTCCTCAACTTTGATCTTGTAGCAACAAAACCCTAACCTTCCTTCTTCACATGTATGTGTGTGTGAGAGAGAGAGAGAGAGAGAGAGAAACAACCCAAACTCTCGTCCTTCGTCCTTTGTCCTTCTTCGCTAGCCTTCTTTTGCTTCTCCTTTGCTTAGATGGTGAGAAGATGAGTGTGTTTTTATCGGAGGTTGAGTTCCCTCCTATATATAGGCTTCTAAGGAGGACAACATGCCCTAATGAGGCCAACTTCTTAGCTGCCAAGCCGACTTGGTCTTGAAGGGTATTTTGACACTTTTAAATACAAAAATAATTCTTTTTACAGGTTACAATTTGCCCGATGGGGTCTTCTTCATATGACAATGACTCTTTTGACTTCTTGACACTAGGACAAACCCTAGAAGCACTCAATGGGTGCTTGGCCTATAAATAAAAGACTTTGAGCATGAAACCCATGCTACACAAATAACAATAATAATTTTTCTTTCCTTTTACAATATACACGAATCAAAAGTACATTTCATATTTATGAGGACCGAACCTAGTTACATATTTCAACATGGCCATCCCTTCAACTTTTGCCTTGCTCATCTTCAGAAAATTGCAGAGCTTTCAAGATGTATAATAGGCACCAACATTCTTTGTGATGAGAATTCTGGATCTTTTGACAGTGCACATTTGGAAATACACTCCTACACTTTCGTTCTCTTCTTAGCAAGATTGCATTATTAATTCTAGAGCTACTTGATCCATGACTAAACATGAAGACCTTCTTTCTAATTATATATGACAACATAGTAGAGAGAAAGTGGCTACTATGACAATTTTTTCATACAAATTGCAAGCTGTGGTGATATCATCATTGATACAACTAAGTTTGAGGTGTTCTTCATGTTTCAAGTGTTTGTTTAAATTTGCCTTCTATTTACCTTGTTATGTATGCCAATAAAAAGTGGAATATCGATTAAATTGATGGGTTGTAAATGACATGAATGATGATTTCAAAGTGGTTGCGTTTGGATATTATGAGGAATCTAATCATATGTACAAGTTGGTTGCTATGGTGGTCATAATTGATGACACTAGTATGCTATTGTAACAATGTCTTAGTCATACCAATTTTGGTTCTTTCGGGCATATGAGTTGTCTTCTTATCGTTGATAGCCTTCCACAGATTGAACCGTTTGGTGGTGTTTGCAAAGATTGTGTAATGGGGAGTCATCATCATGTGCCTTTTCCTATGAACAAAGTAAGGCAATCTTCTTAGCCTCTTGCACTGATTCATAAGGATATCTATTGGCTTATGGCTACATTTTCTATTAGGGGAGCTAGCTACTTCCTCACCTTAATTGATGATTTACCCCCTTTCTTTCGATTACTCCCTTTAATCTAAAGATGAGGTGTTTGGAAAGTTCTAAGAATTCAAATCCCTTGTGGAAAATCAAAACCGCTGGAAGATCAAGTGTCTTAGGATTGATGGTTGAGGTGAATATATCATTAATGCTTTCTATTTATTTTTGATATCCTAGGGCATCTCTTGGCAGAGAACCATTCCTTACACTCCACAACAAAATGGAGTTGTAGAACGGAAGGATAAGGCTATCATGGATACTTTCTATTCATTTTTGATATTTGAGGGCATCTCTTGGCATAAAACCATTCCTTAAACTCCACAACAAATTGGAGTAGTAGAGTGAAATAATAAGGCTATCATGGAGACTTACTATTCATTTTTGATATTTGAGGACATCTCTTGGCAGAGAACCATTCCTTACACTCCACAACAAAATGTAGTAATAGAATGAAAAAATAAGGCTATCATGGAGATTGTTTGTAGCATGCTTGACTCTAAGAGATTGAATCCTTCATTCTAGGAAGAGGTGGTTGTTTGTGCAATCCATATCATCAATAAAACACTTATTGTGCTATCATAGGTTTGATTCTTTATGAGAAATAATATGGTAGAAAACCTTCTTTTAACATTGTAGAATTTTTGGATGTAGTGCATGGGTCCATGCTCCTAATGAAAGCCAAGACACATCAATGTCTCAAGACTCCCACAATCTAGTTGGCAATAGTGAAATGTTTTAGGGATACTGCTTTTATGATTGCACCATTCATAGAGTAGAGCCTATTTTTGGCGAGGTTCCTACTTATGGTCCAAAAGGATATGTCCCATTACTTCTTTTAGAAGATTCTTCACGTAGATTTGAACATGCTTCCATGTATCATGCGTTGTCTCATCTAGCATGCAGGTCTTTATTTGGATGATTTTCTTCATGTTTTATTAGACCCTTCTCCTTCATATTGTGATGTTGGTCTTGTCTCGATTTCTTACAATAATCTGTCAAATACTTCTACAATATCTAGGCATACCTAAGTGGGCTATCTCGACTGTTGTTGATGTAGTAGAGTTTCTCGTCGGTCCATCCACGTGCTATCAAGAGGAATATCCTCCACTTTGAGCTTGTATTCCTTAGATAATTGATTGTTTTTAAGACGAATAAGTAGTAACAAAGTTTCTTGTTGGTTCATTCGAGCACTATGAAGACAAATCTTGTTCACCAAAAGCCATTTTTCAGTGTTATGATGTCCTTGCCGAACTATTGCCTCTTCGAGCTAAATCTCTCTCGAGAGCTCAATGTTAGCTACTAATGATCTTTATGGTTTGACGGAGTGATGTAGAGGGGTGATTTGGCCCCTTCGTTAGGATTAAAGACGCAGTAAATCTTGTAAACGTCATATAATGACTAAATTTTGTGCCCCCCTGTTTAGCACAAAGGGTTTTGTTGGAATTATTGGTTTAATAGGTACATGTGGCCATGACCAATTCATATGTATCATTATGTATGTGTGATTATGGCTAAGGCCACATTTATTATATTCTAGGTTTATGGTTAAGGTTGATTTAGTCAAACTTGATTTGTAGGCCCAATAGCCCTCTTGGGGCATGTTCCCTTGTTTTGTGGGTCCATAATTGCCTCTTGAAGGGAAGCCTCACTTGAGTTGTGTATAAATATACAACTCAAGCTCTCATTTGCATCATCTCTTCATGTGATCTTCTTGTTGATTTGAAATATCAAGCATTATAGGTCTACAAGCACTTAATTTTGGCATTTTTCTCTTCTGATTGGTATTTTTATCTTGGGTTCACTTGTGTGCTCTTCTTTTCATCACTTGTGCTTTGCTTTTGCACTTTGTCTCCAGTGCACTAAACCTATGTATTTCTAGTGCAGTTGTGAAGAAGCTATTTTATAATTTGCATGAGATTTTCTTCCATTGATTACTTTGTTGACACTTATAGATCTCAACATAAATCTGAAGTAGAGCATGCAACAATTGACCTTTAGTTTGAGGGTTTGATGTATGCATGCATTGTGTTTTTCATTTTTACTTAGATGCACTATCTTTGGCATTCCATGCATGTGAGCAAATTGCCTTGGGAGTTTATGGTTATGGTTTGATGCTATAACCTAGGGTGTATCATTGGTTGTCTAGATGCATTGTACGTGTTGAGAGTTATAGCTCAGATAAGAACTTCCACATAGGTTCAATGTGAATGTTAGAGAGATAGTTTGAAATATTTTCAAAAGGCAATTCTATTTTGTAATTCACTTTAGCAAAAAAAAAGTGAAAATCTTATATTTAGCAATTGAGTCTAAAAGTGTATCTCATGCATGATTTAGACTAGGAGAAATCTTGAAAATAGATTTTTTGCTAAACCTATAAAGATAGGGCAATGTATATGCTTTCATCACACATGAGCATTTGAGTAGGTTGAGAGAGAGAGAGAGAGCAAGTGGCTAGCAAAGAGGAGGTGTTTTCAGGCAAGGCATTGCGCATTTCAGTATGTCATATAGGATAGTTTCATATAGCTGTACAAAAGTCTGTGTATCCATATGGACAACACTATTCAAACAAGTTGTTGTATGAAATCTGTACAACAAGGTAACATTTAGTGGTATAGTAGACTACAACAAGGCAATACAACAGAGAATTGTTGTTTCTGTATTTTTCCAACACTTGTAACTCTTAAGCATCATGAAGAAGCTCTAGTTCAGGGTGATTTCATTAAACATGTAGTGTTATTTTTATTGGTCAACATGTGGAGGTTTCCTTGTGATTTTTTTTGAAGGAATGAAAAGTTGCTTTGAAGGAATAATTGCGTGTGTACGTGTGAAATTAATTTTTCTGCTTTTGCTATTTAATGTCTAGCTATTGTGTGATTGATGTTATGGTTTGAAATTTAATTCAACATTAACTAGATTTAACAATCTATTTGTTTGATTGAGATCATAAGGACACTAGTTACCCAGGGCTTGAAATTTTCACATGGTATCAGAGTTAATTTCATTGATTGAGATTCTCAAGGATTTGTAGTGGTGATTCAATTGACGAAAAGGACTAATAATTAGAGGGTTTCAAACTAATTTTCAAATCTGGGAGTTTGTGCAATAGATCTCAGAGTTGCCATCAATTAACATAAGGTTTGAGGACAAATTAGATGGTGCCTCGAATTTCTTAGCATGGAAGGTAGGGGTTACACTTTGACTCAAAGAGAATGCTCTTTGTGATATTGTCAAGGATGTCATGACTTTGCCTTCAGATCATCAAGACTTCACAACTCACAACAAAAAGGAAGTTAAGGCTAAGCGAATGATCTTGGATGCCATAAAAGACCATCTGATACTTCATGTATCTGAGAAGAAGATGGTGAAGCAGATGTTTGATGCTTACCTTTTCTAGAGTCAAAACATAAATAAGAAGATGATAGTGGAACAAACTCAGAACCATAGGCATGACGAAATCAAACACAACCATCAATTACCTTATGAAGATCACACATATTTGTGATCAACTTGCAGCAGTTGCAGTGAAGGTTGAAGATGCAGAGCTAGTGAGCATGGCATTGAATGGTTTCTTAGCTTCATGGGAACCATTTGTCAAAGTTAGGTGCTTGAGAAAACCTTCTTGACTTTGAGAGGCTTTTGGATGACTATATCGAGGAGGAGACTTAGATGGAGTCAAAGAAGGGTGGTGATGAGAACCTAGTTCTATTTGTCAATCAAATAAGGGAAAAGGTAAAGGACTTCACAATGGCAAGGGAAAGAGTGATGAGTCAACATCATAGCGATAAAAGGTGGAGTAAAATCAAGTGCTTCATTTGTCATAAGCTTGATCGTTATGCATTACAATGTATAGAGAAGAAGGGTAATGGAAAGTGATAACAGAAGCATGTAGTAATTTTGCAAAAACACAGATGACTGAATTTACTGCCATGTGTGCGAAAGATTTCTTGATGATATCTTCCCTTTCTACTAGCACAATTCCAAGGGATGCATGGTATGTGCGCACTGGCACAGTGGAGCCTCTAGACATATGACATCCAACCTGTCGTTGTTTTCTAGTCCGAAGAAACGGGACTCAGGAGTACATGTTGAGCTTGGTGATGTTACCAAGTACCTGATAGCAGGACTTGGAACTATTCCCTTCAAGCTCGAGTCGGGTAACTCTTTATATTTTGATGATGTCTTGTCTTAGGAAGAATTTTCTTTCAGTTTCAGTTATGGAAGATAAGGGATTTGTAGTGGAGTTTAAGAACTTGCAAGTCCTCATTAGGTCGAAGGATTCTAGCCTAGATACAACTCGGGTAATAGGGGTTAGAAAAGGTAATTTGTACATGTTACAGGGTGAACTTGTTTGACATTTGGTGCATAATAGTGACAACTTGTGCAAGTTTGTGGCATATGAGGATGGGCCACTTACATCACAAGGCATTGCCTATTTTGAAGGTGATAGTCAAAGGTCTTCTATAATTTAGTATTGAGCAACATGGTGCATGCAAAGGGTGCACTCTCAACAAACATGTTGAGGCTTCTTTCCCAAGCAACGAGCATAGGTTTGGGGCGTTCTAGAACTAGTACATTTAAATGTTTGTGGATCGATGTGAGTAGCGTCAATAAGAGGAAACATGTATTTTATTTCCTTTATTGATGATATCTCTTGCTGGACTTGGATCTATTTCTTAAAACCAAGGATGAGGTCTCTAGTAGGTTTCAAGTATTCAAAGCTCTAGTTGAAAACTAGAGAGGGAAGAAGGTCAAAGTCATGAGATCAGAAGTATTCAATTAAAACCCCCTTCAGCTTTAGGATCTTCTAGTTTTGAAAGGTGAAGATCCTCATGGCATTAGATGGATTTTGATCCTAATGGGGGAGAGTATACTTCCAAGGGGTTCTAGGGTTTTTAGTTGGAGGTAGGAATCAAGAGGGAGTTGATAGTTTGTATGACCCATAGGATAATGGGGTTGTCAAGTGGAAGAAAAGATCCATTAGAGGGGTTGTTAAGGCCATGATACATGACCCACACTCGCTGATGCTTCTTTGGGCAGAGGCATGCAATGCAACAATCTACATCTAAAGTCGGTGTCCTCGTAGTATCGTGGGGAGCAAGACACCAATGGAAGCATTCTTTGGTGTGAAAGCCAAAAGTGAGTCATTTTTGCATCTTTGGTTGTCTAGTTTATATCCATGTCGAGAAGAGAATCGTGTTGGAGCCCTTTAGTATGAAGGGTTTATTTATGGGTTACATTGAGACTTCAAAGGCTTATAATGTCTATATTATAGAGTAGAGGAAAACAATAGTGAGTTGGGATGTAAAATTCAAGAAAAGTTTTGCAACTAGGAAGTTCCATGGGCCTATTCTAGAGGCAAAGGGTGAGGAGTAGGAAGCTTTGAAGGTTGAGTTGGGGTCACCAATGATTTCCAAGGTATTATAGTACCCTTCAAATGAAGAGGGGTAAACAAGAGCTCCTACTTCTGTCAGGAGACCTCGATGGACCACTCAAACATTAAGGGATGCTTAGGAGTGTGTTGAGTCTCCTAGGAACACATTTAGTGAGAGTAGATCTTTGAAGAAGTTTCTAGATTATATGGCATTGATGAGCAATATTCAAGATTCAAAGCCTCATAGTTTTTAGGAGACAATAGACGAACATGTATGGGGAGATGTTATGGTGGAGAAGTAGACTTACATTATGAAGAATGATGTTTGGGGCATAGTACAGAGACTGGAGGGGAAGCTAGATGTGAGTTCAAGGTGGTTCCACAAAATCAAGGATGCTATAGATGGCATCATTGAGAGTTACAAAGTGAGGTTTGTAGCGAGAGGGTTCTTTGAGAGAGATGGAGTGGACTACAAGAAGACATTTGCTACAGTTGCCATGTACACTTCTATTAGAGTTTTTATGTCCTTGGTTTCATTTATGGGATACAGAGTACATCAGATGGATGTGAAGACAAGTTTCCTCAATGGGATCATCTGTTGAAAGTTGTAATTAGTTTCGGTCTTCATAATTGTATTTGTATCCTGACTTGATGTAATCATTGTACTTGTCAAAGAAAAAGGAGAAAGAAAAGTATTTTGTAAAAGAAAAATTATTTATTTGTAAATGGGTTTCTTTCCCATGATTATTTGTCTTAGGTCAAAGCACTCGTTGAGTGCTCTAGGGATTTGTATAAAGTCAAATCAAGGTCTTGATGTAAAGACCCCTTGAGGGCTCATGTATCAAATAAAAGAGAATTCTTTTATGTAAAGAATTTTTCTAGAAGCTACCAAATGTCAGGTCAGCTAGCCCACCAAGTCGGCCTAGATGAGGCCTATGCATCCACAAGAAAAGCCTATAAAAGGAAGAGGATTCAACCTCTCTTGGATACACTTGTGAATTCAATTTCTTTCGAGCAATTTGAGGTAGAAAAACGATGCGAAATTCTGGGAAGAAAGGAAGCGAAGTTTTGGTTTGTTTTGGACTATCTCTCTCTTTCTTGGCAACCGAGTTTTTCTGTGATAAGCTAGGGTTTTCCTAGAGCAGGCTTCCTAGAAGCTTTCTCATACATTTGCAGCGTGATGAAGTCTCATCTTCCAATTGGGGAGCAGTTTAAAGAAAGCCAGATGACCAACTAAAGAAGGTATGCATGTTTTGAGTTCATTTTTGATTTATCTAACTAATGTCTTCAATTTGCAGGAAGAGTTGGTTGCAGGTATATACCTGGTTGCATTAGCATGAGGAACTTTGAACTTCTTTACGAGGAAACAATGAGGAAAATTAACATCTGATATGGTCTCATAAAGAATGAAACACTGCCGACTTAAGAGGGAGCTACATAAACTCTATTTAACGCTGATGTAAAGATGAATCTGATGCATAAAGGAAGACCATGATGAAGAATGCTAATGAAGTCAAGACATGACATCTTGTGAAGAAGCTATCACTCTGATATTTGAAGATTCGATATGTATTTGGTACCTGAGAAGATGCTTTACTGATAAACACTATATGATGATGACTCTATTGAGTGAATGACTTTGGAACTTAGTCCAAAGGATTTGATGATATTGTTCTCCACGTTGATAAGAAGAAGTAAGATGACAAGTTGTAGATAGCTTGGTCATGTGTTGGAAGATCACTTTCCCGTTGATCAGAGGAAGCAAGATTAAAGCTCTATGATGTTTGGTTCGTGAATATGAAGTAGGTAAAGATTGATGATATGGAAAGTAATCACTTGTCCCTACAAGAAGTTGTGAAAGACAATGGCTCCATGATGTACATAGAAGTTGAAGATGAAGAGAAAGGAGGCCTACAAGTAGTTGATGGTACCATGATTTCCATGGAAGAATAAACAACTCATATTGGAAGCAAGTCCCTAGTTAAGAGGGGGCTTGAATATATTCCTTTCATGTGTAAAGGAATGAGTAGATCCTCCCTAGTTGAGAGGGAGAGATAGACACATCATTCTTTTCTTCACATCATGAAGAAAGAATGGAGTATTGGGTAAGCATCTTAGACTAATACCAATAGGGCATCTAATAGGGCATCCAATAGGTAAGAGTAGTCGAAGAGGAAATTCCTTGAGGATGTGTAAATCCAAGACAGGAATGGTCCTAAAAGGAAATACCTTGTGAACATCTGGATGGGGTATGTGCCTTGAGAGACAATGATGAAGGTGTCTATAAATCATTGTCTCCCCAACATTATCTAATCTAGTGGAGAGATAGAGCTATTAGTCAAGGCCTTGCTATATGACAATGCTGGTCGATATGATGAGATGCACTGACATACGCTGAAAATATAGCTTATAAGATGGCTTACCAATCCAACTCTTCTTATATGAATCTTTTCAATGGAAGTACTATCCTTGTACCTGTAGTCAGTTATGAATACCTCCCTAGTTAAGAGGGAGTGTTGAAAGTCGTAACTAGTTTCAATCTTCATAATTGTATTTGTATCATGACTTTATGTAATCATTGTACTTGTCAAAGTAAAAGGAGAAAAAAATATTTTGTGAAAGAAAAATTATTTATTTGTAAATGGGTTTCTTGCCCATGATTATTTGTCTTAGGTCAAAGCACCCATTGAGTGCTCTAGGGATTTGTACAAAGTCAAAATCAAGGTCATGATGTAAAGATCACTCGAGGGCTCATGTATCAAAGAAAATAAAATTATTTTATGTAAAAATTTTGTCTAAAAGCTACCAAATGTCAGGTCAGCCAACTCACCAAGTCGGCCTAGATGAGGCCCATGCACCCACAAGAAAAGCCTATAAAAGGGAGAGGATTCAACCTCTCTTGGATACACTTGTGAATTCAATTTCTCTTGAGCAATCTGAGGTAGAAAAAGGATGCGAAATTCTGGGAAGAAAGGAAGCAAAGTTTTGGTTTGGTTTGGACTATCTCTCTCTCTCTTGGCAGTCGAGTTTTTTTGTGGAAAGCTAGGGTTTCCACAGGTTCAAATTGTACAAGAAGGAAGCAACAAATCGTGATTGAAGAGCAGATTATTTGTTTGGGTGGCTGGCCTGACTTTGGTGAGTTGTCTATGGTCTATGGTCTTGGAAGTCTTCCTTGGAATTCTATAAGAAGAGAATTTTTCTGGGTTTTCCCCTGTTGAGGGGTTTTGCCCTGGCTTGGAGCCTACCTCTAGTGTCTTTATTAGTTGCATTGTGATCTTCTTGTTTTGCATTTATCTTGATGATGAAAATAACATAATGATGATGCTAATAAAGTAATAATATATCTCAAGTAAATGTTAATGTTAACGAGAAACCATTTAATAATCTGACCCTAATAGGAGCCCTAGATTTTCTCAACATCATCAAGCAAGAAGTGTACATAGAGAAATTTCAGGGCTTTGAGGTAAATAGGAAGGGGTCCCATGTGTGCAAGCTTAAGAAAGTCGGTTCAGACTTATTTAAGCATCGAGAACATGGTAGGTATGGACTTCATTAAAGACAAAGCGAGTTCTAACTTATATTATATATTTGGTGTTGTATGTAGATGACTTGTTTTTTGACAGGTGTATAGAAGCTTGTTGTATGGTGTAAAACAAACTTGGTATTTGGGTTTGAGAGAAAGGACATCAACATGATGTATTACTTCTCGAGGATGGAGGTTTGGTAGAGACTAGTGGAGATTTTCTTTGGGAAGGGTAAAGTATGCAGTTCAAATCATGAAGAGGCTTTAGCTGGAGGACTACAAACCTATGGTGACACCCATGATAACTAATTTGAGGAAGGTGACAACCTCATATTTATAGTTGGTGGATCCCATAATTTTTAGGTAGCTGATAGGTTCCTTGATGTATGTGGTCAACACAAGGCCAGAGATATGTTAAGCAATGAACAACCCAAGTTAGTTCATGGTGGACCTCAGGTAGGATTATTAGGTAGTAGCAAAACATGTGCTTAGGTATTTGAGGGGCACAATGGAGTATGCTTTGAGATATCTTGGAGATGGTGAAGTGAAGTTGCAGGGTTATTTGTATTTGAGGGGCACAATGGAGTATGCTTTGAGATATCTTGGAGATGGTGAAGTGAAGTTGCAGGGTTATTTAGACTTGATGTAGGAATTTACAGGGTAAGTTCCTCAGAAAGAACACCAAAAGGACACCGCTCACAACCAGATCACAGATCAATACACCAGTATTTTTGACGTGGTTAAAACCCTCAAAGAGGGAAACAGTCCACGGCCTGCGCCAACGTGGCTACTACAGGCAATTTATTAATCAAAGAATGAAAATTTACATAAGCTTCTCTCATGCACGGATTACCCGAACAATGACCCTCCATGCGCTTTAAATAGAACTCATGGACCAATCGGGTGTTAAGCCACGGATCAAGTGTCTGTAATACCGAGGAGAGAGTGAACCGTCGGATCACTACATATCGTGACCGTCAGATTGTAAGTTACAAAATGTACAACGGTAAAGAAACACACTTTACCTAACTCTATACCTAACTCTATACTAGACCAAGTTGAACTTAACTATTTCCTATGTGTCGGAATATCCTAACATCCCCCCTTAAGAACAACTTGGGATAGGATTGAAGGATTTACAAATATGACACAATAGGAGAAGGAAGGAGGCACTAGAGCCTATCCCCCCTTAGTGACAACTTCTTGATCTCCAAGCATATATCGAAGTTTAGTGAACTTCGCCTCTGTGAGAGCCTTTGTGAAGATGTCTGCAACCTGATCATCTGTTGAACAATATTGCACTTCAAGAACATGGTCATGAATGAGCTTTCTGATGAAGTGCATGTGTAGTTCAATGTGTTTACTGCGCTGATGCTGGACTGGATCTTTGCATAGCTGAATGGCACTTTGATTATCACACCAAAGTGTGGTTGGATGCTGCTGCTCAAAGCCAAACTCTGATAGGATCTGACGAAGCCACAAGGCTTCCTTACTAGCTTCCACGGCACCACGATACTTTGCTTCTGCTGACGAAAGAGAAATGGCAGCCTGTTTCTTACAAGCCCATGTAATAGGTCCTGAACCAAGAGTGAAGACATAACCGGCAGTAGACTTCCGATCATCAGGATCACCAGCCCAATCAGAATCAGTGAAACCAACTAATAGAGGAGCTGCTTTGGCACTGTAATGAATCCCAAACTGTACTGTACCTCGAACATAACGAAGTATTCTTTTGGCTGCTTTCCAATGACTTTCACGGGGGTTTTGCATAAAACGAGCAACAAGGCCAACAGCAAAGGAAAGGTCAGGACGAGTATGGGTTAAATACAAGAGTTTTCCTACAAGTTGACGGTATAAGGTAGCATCAACTTCAGGAGAAGTACAAGAGACTGAAAGTTTGACTCCAGACTGAAAGGGAGAAGGGGCTGGCTTACAGTCTTCCATGTGAAAATGACGAAGAATATCACAAGCATACTTGGACTGGGAAAGGGAAATACCCTCCTTGGATTGCAAGACTTGAAGACCGAGAAAATAGTGTAAGTGTCCTAAGTCTGTCATTTCAAATTTCTTTTTAAGGCTGGACTTCACATGGTTTATAAGGTTGGGATCACTACCAGTGAGAATAAGATCATCAACATAAAGAACAAGGATGATAAGAGAGTTGCCCACTTTCTTGGTGTAGACAGTATTGTCAGAATAACACCTAGAAAAGCCAGATTCTAAAAGAAAGCTATCCATTTTGGCATACCAAGCCCGAGGAGCTTGCTTGAGACCATAAAGAGATTTCTTAAGTCGACATACAAGGCTGGAGTATGTTTGGATGAAGCCAATGGGTTGTTCCATATAGATTTCTTCATGCAAGTCCCCATGCAAGAAGGCAGATTTAACATCCATCTGATGGACTTCCCATTTTAAAGAGGCAGCAAGGGAAAGAACAAGGCAGATAGAGTTCATTTTGGCAACAGGGGAGAAGGTTTCAGTGTAGTCAATGCCTTCAACCTGTGAAAAGCCCTTAGCAACAAGACGAGCTTTATGTTTATCTACTTTCCCATCTGGTCCATACTTGGTTCTGTAAACCCATTTACATCTAACAAGTTTGCGTCCCTTTGGTAGAGGAACAAGATCCCATGTATCATTTGCCAACAATGAATGATATTCTTCATTCATAGCTGCTTCCCAATGTGGATGGCCTGAAGCTTCTGCAAAAGTGTCAGGATCATGATTTACTGGAGCTTGAGCCAGTAAAGAGGAGGCTCTTTCAAACTGAGAACGTGTACGTCGCTGATCTGTAGGATCACCGGCAAGATCACCTGCTGCATCCCGAGTAGCACGGACCCATCTTGGAAGTTGAGGATCCTGAGAAGGTGGGGGAGGATTGTCATCCTCACTTTCATCATCTGAAGAAGAAATGTTTTCAAAAGTAGAAGAGATAGGAAGAGGTGGCACATCCGCCGGACTAGGCTCGCAGGCCGATTTATTTTCATCAAATTTTACATCTCTTCTAATGATAACATTTTTGGACTTAAATGGAATAAGTCTATAACCTTTTACATCTTCAGAATATCCAACAAAAGTACATTTCTCACTCTTAGGTTCTAAAGCTTTATGCTTTTCATCTGGAATATGGGCCCATGCTTCACTTCCAAAAACACGAAAGTGACTTACATCTGGTTTAATGGAACTCCAAGCTTCTTCTGGAGTGATATTCTTTAGAATCTTAGTAGGAGTGCGATTGATTATATAATTTGCACAATTAATTGCCTCGGCCCAAAAACTAAGACTGAGTCTTTTAGATTGCAGCATACAATTAGCCATTTCCTTTAAGGTGCGATTTTTCCTTTCAGCTACACCATTTTGTTGTGGAGTGTATGGAACAGTATGTTGCATTTGAATTCCATTTTCTGTGCAAAAGTTGATGAATGTGTTTTTAACATATTCTCCACCATTATCAGTTCTTAGCTTAAGAATTTGATGTCCAGATTGTTTTTCAACAAAGGCTTTGAAGGCCAAAAATGTGTTAAATACTTCGCTCTTGAGTTTTAAGAAGTATACCCAAGTGCGTCTGGAGAAATCATCAATGAAAGTTAAGAAATACTTGCAGCCAGAGAATGAAGCAACAGGAAGTGGAACACATAAATCACTGTGCACAAGCTGTAAAGGGGCTGAGGCGTGCCAAGAGGCACGTTTTTCAAAACTGTCCCGATGATGTTTTCCGAGTACACATCCGGAACAAACACCATCTCTGCAAGATACCATAGGAAGACCTGTCACCATATTTTCTTTACATAGATGCTGAAGGGAGCGATAGTTTAAGTGACCAAATCGCTCATGCCAAAGTTTGCTCACTTCATCATTATGAGCAACAAATACTGAGGGAAGATTTGATGACCCAAAGTTGTGAAACTTATACAACCTTGTGGAATCATCAGCAATACCAGTAGCTAGAATCTGTTTAGGATCTCTCAGATCCTTGATTACAACATCATGAGGTGAAAATTCAACAATTTTACCTTCACCTGAATGAGTTATCTGATATACAGATAGAAGGTTGCAGGATAAGGTTGGAACACATAATACATCATTAAACTGACCATTGTCTAGATGAACAGTTCCAGTCCCTACAACATTAAGAGATCTATCACCACCAACATATATATTTTTGGTGTTACAATCATTTAAAGAAGAAAACATGGCTTGGTTTTTGGCCATGTGATAAGAGGCTCCAGAATCAATGAGCCACTCATGAGAATGAGAAGAAGAAGATACATTTAATGCATAACCAGACTGAGATGATTGACAGCGACATGCAGAAAGTGCCATTCCTGAAGATGAAGTTGAAGTTGAAGTTGAAGAATGCTCCACATGGATGTTATGTTTCTTCATTGCGGCTTCCAAGGCTTCCATCTTCTTAAAGCATTTAGATTCTAAGTGGCCATCTCGATTACAAAAGTTACAATGTCTATCAGTCTTCTTCCATTTGTTTTTATTGGTCTTATCATTTTGCTGAAATGATCTTTCATTTTGAGGCTGAGTTTGCTTAGGACCCTTGTTTGATTTAGGACCATTCTTTTTAGGATATGACTTCTTAGGATTCTTTGAATTTGGTTGCTGCTGGGCGGCTAACGCTTTCTTGGAAGAGTTTCCAAGATTAAGAAGACCAAGGTGTAAGAGTTTTTCTTGTTCTCTTATTAAAGAATCACAAAAAGAGTCAAAGGAAGGGGCCTTGTAGTCTTTTCCTTGACAAATGAAAGCTTCCCTTGTAGAATGGAAGGTGGAAACAAATACAGAGTAGGCTGGTCCCAACTTAGTAAGGATGGAATAAATAAGGTTACTATCTTCTTTCTTAACCTTAACACCTTCCAAGAGATATCTAAGGGTCTTGAATTTGGACAAGAAATCTTCAATGCAAGAAAAATTATTAGGATCCAATGTAAGCAACTCATTTTCAAGTTGATGGGCTCTAATTTCATTTTTAATCCCAAAAACTTTAGTGAGTTGTTCCAATGCTTCATGAGGAGTTTCAAGTTCTGCAATATGGAATCTAAGATCAGGAGAAATAGACATCCCTATCAAACCACGTGCTTGATCTTGTCTATTTTCCCATTTTGCAGCCTTGTCTTCATCTTTTGGTTTCTTCTCTTGGTCTGTGGCTATTCTGTAGAGACCTTTACTTCTAAGTAAATCTTCCATGTAGGCTATCCATTGGAAGTAGTTAGTGCTGTCAAGAATGACTTGGCATGGACTTTCCATTTAAAAAAAAAAAACTGAAGCTGAAGATGCTGAAAGTAAGTGTTCCAATGGATAGATCTCGAAAAATTAGGCTGTTTTAAAAAAAACGGCTCTGAAAAAGGCTTCCGGATGAAGAAGTTATGGCTTTTTGAAAAAAAATTGTTGAAGTTGCCGGCAAAGTGCGCGAATGTGCGGGAATGAAATAATCCGCCCCCACAAAATGGAGACTTGAACCCAAGAACTCTACTCTCTTAAAATAGCTTTGAACCAATTGATCTATACAAAAAAATTTGAGAGAGAGAGAGAGAGAGAGAGAGAGAGGGGGGGGGGCCTTGGTTTGCGTGCTTGCCTTGAGAAAGCTCTTTTTCCCTACAAAACACAAAACACAAAACCCAACACGGACATGCAAAGAAAACGAACCTTATGGCTCGAAGTTAGCTTTAGCCAAAAAACTAGATATTTTAAAAAAAATGAACCTTGCGGCTTAAAGTTAGCTTTAGCCGAAAAACTAAATATTTTTCTCAATGTTTCTGATTTTTCGAGATCACACTAAGGTGCAGGGAAAAGAGCATACGCATGAGAAAAATCCTTCCTTTCTGTTTTTGATTTGCCCAGATCGCACAGAGTCGCAGGGCAAAGAGCATACGCAGAAATGAAAGGTATAGATCCGGTTAAAAAAAAGGCTAAATAAACCGAAACCGAAATAAGCAGAGAGAAAATAACAGTAAACTGCAAAAACACTGTATACCTCTCGATCTGAAAAATGACGCAGCTAGGGCTACCGGAAACCTTTTCGCGTGAAACGAAAGGGGTTCCTCACTGGAACAGATGCCCCGAACGCAACAGAGCAGTCCTCTCTGCCCGAAAGCAGTCAGAAACAACAGATCTAGGAAACGACAGCCGCATGCAGTTCTACCGGCTTCAGATTTGGATCACCAACGGACGCGGCCCTCAAATAGCTCCGATACCATGTAGGAATTTACAGGGTAAGTTCCTCAGAAAGAACACCAAAAGGACACCGCTCACAACCAGATCACAGATCAATACACCAGTATTTTTGACGTGGTTAAAACCCTCAAAGAGGGAAACAGTCCACGGCCTGCGCCAACGTGGCTACTACAGGCAATTTATTAATCAAAGAATGAAAATTTACATAAGCTTTTCTCATGCACGGATTACCCGAACAATGACCCTCCATGCGCTTTAAATAGAACTCATGGACCAATCGGGTGTTAAGCCACGGATCAAGTGTCGGTAATACCGAGGAGAGAGTGAACCGTCGGATCACTACATATCGTGACCGTCGGATTGTAAGTTACAAAATGTACAACGGTAAAGAAACACACTTTACCTAACTCTATACTAGACCAAGTTGAACTTAACTATTTCCTATGTGTCGGAATATCCTAACACTTGATTGGGTATGCAGTGCAACATATAAGAAGAGCACCTCAAGGTTTTGCTTTAGCGTGGGATTAGCAATGGTATCGTGTTTCAGTGGGAATTAGACTTATGTGGCACTCAGGTTATCAGAGGCAGAATGCATAGCAACCAATACTGCTTCTTGTGAGGTTATTTGGCTTCACAAGCTACTCGTAAGATTGTTTGATTAAGAGTTGTATCCCATAGTGATTTATTGTGATAATTTGGGTTGCATCGAACTCTCCAAGAATTTAGTGTTTCATGATAGATCCAAGCATGTAGAGATTATCAATCGCTTGATACACAATATGGTTCAAAAGGGAGCAATGAAGATCCAATATATTCCCATGGATTGATAAGTAGCTAATATTTTGACCAAGCCCTTGGCAAAAGGGAAGTTTGAGGAGTTGAAAGATAGACTTGGATTGGTGCAAAATTCTGTCCTTGCTAAGGGGAAGTGTTGATAATTATAGCTCGGATAGGAACTTCTACACAGCTTCAGTGTGAACATGCTAGTAGTTGTTTGAGATATTTTTGAAAATCAATTCTCTTTTTGGAAAGTAATTATACTTTGTGAGTCACTTTAGTGAAAAAAGTGAAAGTCTTATTTTTAGCAGTTGAGTGTAAGCATCATACGGATCAATATAGTTGGATGGGATTCGTATAAGGCCATACTTTAGTCAAATAGTTTGTATAGCAAGGTCGTACATTAAAAAATGCTGTTTTGGTTTTTTCCGAATGCTATACCTCTCAAGCAACTTGTAGAAGCTCAAGTTCAAGGTATTTTGGTAATTATACAACACTGTTTTTATTGACTAGCGTGTGGAGGTTTCCTTGTATGTTTTTTGTAAGAATGAAAAGTTAATTTGAAGGACTAATTACTTGTGCATGTGTGAAATTAATTTTTATTTTCCATTATTTCATTTCTAGCTATTGTGTGATTGATGCTATGGTCTAAAATTTAATTTTAGTATAATTAAATTAAACAATCTACTTGTTTGATTGAGATCATAAGGACACCAATAACCTAAGGCTTGAAGTTTTTGCAGTATGTACCTTGTCTTCCTCATTATATAAAGGGGACCTAGGGCACACCACTATGTCGGTTGATGAGTTTTAGTAACTAGAATATAGGTGCAATATCGAGAGTTTTGCACTGTGTTCACTGTTTGTAATTTCCAATGATGTGTTTGTAGATTAATGTATTTAGAGTTTGTTGTTTTGATTGAGGCTTTTAGTTTTCAAGCTATTTAATTTAAATTAATCTATCTAAATGCAAAATCTCCTTACCATGGTTTGAAGTGTGACATTACCATGCTGTAGAAAAGTGAAGAAAACTAATGAGGTTTCCTATGACTAAAATGTTTAAGGTGATTGCCATGTTATGAACTATGATGTAAACTATGAGATTCAATGTTCAAATGCCTGTAGGTCAAGCCAACATTTTTTTTAATTATAAGGTGTTTGATCTAGTGGTTGTGAAAGTTCATTGGAGGTTCAATTTAGTTTTAATTAGTCTTAGTCAATAGGTATTCTCCTACATAACTGCATGTATCAAGAAGTTCTAATGTACTTTCTTGTTTTATATTAAAAAAATGCTGAAATAAGAAAATAATGTCATGAAAGTAGTTCTTTCCTTGTTTTTTCTCCAAGAAGAGAAAAGCTTAGGAATAGACAAGGGGATTGTTGGAATAACTCATACAATATTGACTTGTAGGATTTTCCCTAATATTTTTGGTTGGAAAAACATGTTAATTGCAACACCAACCACACAATGGATTGCAAATTGCAATACAAACAATGCATCCTATTTTATTTACTTCTAAAAGTTTTGAATATGTGGCTTAAGGTTGAACCAAGTGCATTGGAAATTCGAGCAGGGAATTTCACATTATCGAGCAAAACACATTAAAACTAATATAAGTAAATTTACTAAAGGTGAATACTTGATGTTTTCTATTTGTTTGATATAGATGATTTTTCAATGTTTAGTATAGATGATTTTTCAATGGGCATAGATTGTGTTTTACCTTAAGGTAGTCACAACGTTATGCGAGGTGACTCCATACAAAAGTAATTATCATTAACATATTGTTGTTCCTAAGATTGTCCCGACGACTAAAAAAATGTTTAGGCATTCATTGAAGATCTTTGATATATCCTTGCTTTAGGTTAAAAGATTGTCCTCCTCTAACCACAATGGTTATCCCTGCATTTGTTGTTAATCACTAAGAGATAAAAATCTTATAGTAATAACATTTCTTTAAAAAATAAGCTAGATTATGTTTTAGAAATCATTCAAAATGTTTGGTAGGGCTTGTATTATATGAAACTTAATCCATTAACCAAGTTCATTAATAACTGTAATGTAGCTCTCAATGTTATGAATTTGATCAACTCATTAATGCATCTAACAACATATTTTCCATGTAAAACAAAACATCTGAAATAATTGAATAACTTGAAACTTACAAAATAAAATAAAAAATAAAAATCAAAGAAACAAAATTAATTGAAAAATGACAGAACCATTCCAAGTATATTAAGATATACTTAATCGATTAGCTACAACAAGGTATATGATAACGTGTATCAAATATAACTCATAATTGAATTTAACCAATTAGTATTGTCAAATTAATCCTTCCAGATAGTACACACACACACACACATATATACGAAAATCAAAGTGAATGGTTGTGTTAGTATCACAAAAAATTTCAATCATACCATATCATGTTTGCAATGTAAAGACACAAACCAACATCAACAATACATTAATGAATAATAAATACATAAAAGGAAACCCACACCATTATGATGTGTTGAAAAATGTAACTAGTATCGGTCTTCATAATTGTTGTCTAGCTCATGACATGATGTAATTCACATGTATTAGTAAAAATAAGAAAAGAAAAATTATTGTAAAGATCAAAGAAAAATTATTTTTATAAAGCACAGGTTTCATGTTGAATTTATTATGTTTCTAGGTCAAAGCACCCATTGTGTGCTTCTAGGGTTGAGTCATGAGTCATTGTCATTAAGTCCTAGACCCTTATTGGGCTTTTTCTATCAAAGAAGAAAAATTATTTTTATGTAAATTGGTCATGTAAACGTCCTCCACCAAGTCGACCTCAAGAGCTATCAAGTTAGCCTCATATGGGAGGTTCAACCACTATATATAGAAGTGCATTCGACATATTGTGATCCATCCAAGCAATATATTCGATCTATAGTTTCTAAGTGAAGGTAAGAAGTGCAAAAAGCCTAGAAAGGGAAGTCTAAATCAACACAAAAGGAAAAGAACCATAGTGAAGGAGGAAGAGTCACTTGATTAGCAAAAAGAGCCGAATTTTTCGTGTTTTCTGCCACACTTGCGTGATGACTGAGGTGAGTTTCAGGGATGAAGGTGCATGCCGAATTTCAGAGTTGCAGTGAAGGGCCGAGACCCTTGTTGACTTATTTTGGAAAAGTTGACTTGTGTTAACATTTGGCGAAATTGACTGAAGTTTGATTGATCTTCTTGGGAGGCTGACTTGGTGGATTGGAAAACCTCTTATTGTTGGTATAAAGGTCTTGGTTGCCTCATTTGATTTGGTTCTAAAAGAAGAGAAGAGAATTTTTGGGTTTTCCCCTAGAATAGGGGTTTTGCCCTAGTTGAGTGCCTACATCTTGTGTGCTTGTTGTTTTGATCTTCATGTGTTTATGTTTTGGTAGTTATTTGATGATAAGAAGATAAAAAAAGACATAAGAGAAAGATAATAAGAAGAGAAAGAAATCACAAGTAATTATCAAGATAAGAAAATCTTTCTGCCTTTCAGATTTTCTAACACGATATCAGAGCAAAGGTGAAGTAGAAGGGAAAAAGGCAGCTTGAAGATCATCTACTCTCTAAGAAGGATTCAAGAAAGGATTCAAGGAGAAAGAAGAAAAGGTTTGAACTTTTGGAAGGAAGAAGGAGGTCTTGGAAGCATTGAAGGATCATATAGAAAGTCTTGGTTTATGAACTAGCGTTGAAAAGGATACATAAAGCTCTAGACCTCATGAAAGATAACATAAGAATCATCAAATTTGAGATCGAAGTCCTGCACACATCTTTAGGAGGCTGAAGATTCTATGAATCTCCAAGACAAAGTCTCAGATTTGAATCTCTAAAACAAGGCTAAAAAAGGGCTTCTTAAAGTGCGGATCAGAAGATATATATCCCTGTGGTAGAACATGTAATAGAACGAGGGCTTGAATAAAGAATATATGTCGAAATCTTGCGCTAAAAGGCCGATCTTGAAAATCAATGAAAATAGATCTAATAAATTGTGTATAAGGAGAACCGAGACCTATCACTGGCAAACAAAGTAGTTACCTTAATGGGGAAGAGAAGCTGCAATGAATAAATACATTATAGGCCTACTTTCAATGCCTTTGCAGTAACTATGAAAAGCCCTAAACAGAGGACTATAGTCACTATACAAACTTCAAAGGTTCTAAGATCAATTTTTTTTTAATTGATGACAAATCTATTATCAAAGAACACTGAATTAAAAAGAAGCCTTTGAGAACCTATCCAGGGATTGTTTGAAGCAAGAAAGCAATAATGGAAGTCTAGTTGAAGATCTGTAGCAACATATTGACTTGGCATCTTTGAAGTTCCTCTTGAAGGCAACACTGAAGAAGGTACAACTTCATCCTTAGGAAGTAGTTTTTTGCAAGAAAGGATAAGTTAAGACTACGATACGGTACGTATGATATAACATGTTCATTTGTAAGTTTTTGCTATATGTTTTTAGTCTAGGGTTTCTAGTCTTATATTTGTTAAAGATTTTTGAATATTTAGGATTATAAACCCTAGATGGATATTAAATTAGAGAACCCTAATTAATGTAAAAACCCTAACCCTAATCTATTTTGTTCCCTCATAGAAACCCTAACTTTTGATCTCTAGGGTTTGTATGTAGTTTAGGGAGAAATGGAAAACCCTAGTGAGGGTAGAATTGGATTTGAATTCAAACTCTAAGGTTGATGTTTCGAAAGGTAACATCAAGAAACTTAGGGTTTGATCTGGAAATCCTAGGAATTCTTCCTCTCTAAATATTCCATGAAATCCCTAGATTGTCAAAAACCATAATCATGCTACCTGTATATTTTGCTTGGTGGTATTTGTCGGTGAATGTTGTAGGCACATAAAGATATGTTGATCTTATGTCATGAAGAGCTTCAATAACATGATGAATAGAGGAAATGATAATTAGTAATCAAGTTCGACCCTTGAGCACTCTGATAAAAGTAGACTCATATCGAGATGGATCATGAAGATGTTGATACTATCATGATAAGAGGGAGCCCTTCAAGAGGGAACCCTTTAATAGTTTATAGAAGAACTTAGAAGCAACTCAAGTTATGTTTAAAAATTATAAGACTTGTAGTTGGTCTCCATCATATAAGAAGGTATGATCGTTTTTGTCTTTAAAATTTCTTTATGACTCTCTCATTTCTAAGGTTTTGCTATAGAATCATGAAGATTCATATATTGTTAGAGAGTTTGACTTCTCGATTAAATCAACCCCTGTCATACTATCTTTCATGAAACCCTAGCTTTTTTGGGTTTGGTGATGATGTCTAGGGTTTATGACAGAACCCTAGTAGACGTTGATATAAGATCCTAGGGCATGAAAGAAACTCTAGGTGTAAATGTTTCCAAGGTTTAGATGTTGGATATAAGGTTTAATGTTGAAGTTTTGATAACCCAAAATGCTCTCCTTGTGATGATATGACAACTCTAGATTGATAAAGTTAATTTCATGCTATTGTACATATATATATTTGTGCTTGGTTGTACTTGTTGAGATTTGCAGGAACATAGTTTGTAAGAGATTGTAAACATGTATGTATACCTCTTGATGATGACTTTATGATGATGTTGAAAGAGGGAGCTATAAGAACCTTAGTGATATTAAAGTTTACATTGATGATTGAAAGCTGAAAATAAAAGGAATGATGACATGATGATGCAAAAGAAAGAGCCTGTGTAGCTGGAAGAATAAAATTGTTGATGGACTTATCCCCTTAGTTGAGAAGAAGCTTGGATGAAGGAAAGTGTATATTCTCCCTAGTTGAGAGGGAGAACATGATTCTTTGCTACATTTGTCATGCACTAGGCTAGGACTAACAACCACACGTCTAGTGAAGGCCATAAGGAAAGAATGAGATCGAAGAATGGCTAAAGCAATACTGGTGGATATTCTTGTTTGATGAGTGGTGACCAAAGACTTGGTTGTTTTGAGAAGTGCTGAGGCTGAGTTTGGTGCTGCTTGAGAAGTTGAAAAAGGAAGCTTCTTTTAAGATTTGTTTGGATATTGTGATAACCTAAGTAACATGAGAATGGTTGTAGACCTCAGATTTTATGCTAGCATAATAATAGTAAGAACCAATATATTGGAAGTTTGATACTGTTTGGGCTTGCAAGGTTATAGTTTGTTCTGATGGATGAACAAGTAGTTGATGTGTTGATCTCTCCTTGAGAAGTTTTAATATTTGATAAGCATGCTTGGATTGATGGATATCTCTGATTTGGTTGAGAGGGAGAGATGAGTACCTTAGACTGCATGCCCATATGATGGTACTTGGGAGGACATCTTGGCCTAGTTGGTATTGAGATCTCAGTTATAGTTTGGCCTTGATGATGTCTAGATCCCTGTGTGGGAGGGTATCTTGGTCTTGATGATATGGAGCTCCGTTTTAGTGATGATATCTTGACCTAGATGATACCTAGATCCCTGTGAGGGTTGGTGTCTTGGCATGGAGGCCTAGATGGTATCTATATCCAGTTGGATTGATACCAGGGTTGTAGCCTGATGGTACCTATAATGGCAAGTTGCCTTGATGACACCTTAGTCCTTGTTGAGTTGGTGTCTTGGCAGGTAGCCTTGATAACACCTGAATTTTTGATTAATACATTGGCAGTTATTGGCCTTGATGGTATCTAGCATTGTATATGTTGTTGTACTCTTCTTGGAACACTTCAAATTGAGGTCATCCTTGTACAGGTTGAACAATTATGATTTTCCAACATAGAAAAATGTAACTAGTATCGGTCTTCATAATTGTTGTCTAGCTCATGACATGATGTAATTCACATGTATTTGTAAATAAAAGAAAAGAAAAATTATTGTAAAGATCAAAGACTTTTTATTTTATTTTTATAAAGCATGGGTTTCATGCTCAATTTATTATGTTTCTAGGTCAAAGCACCCATTGTGTGCTTCTAGGGCTTTTTGTGGATCAAAGAAGAAAAAATATTTTTATGTAAATTGGTCATGTAAACCTCCTCCACCAAGTTGGCCTCAAGAGCTATCAAGTCGGCCTCATAAGGGAGCTTCAACCACTATATATAGAAGTGCATTTGACCCAGTGTTGCGGGGGAGCACCCCCCCCCCCCCCCCCTTCGAACCCGCTCCGGGCGGGAGCGGCTCGGGAGCGCGCTCCCAAAATCGCTCCCGTAAAAAAATTTACGCTCCCTGGTCTGTTAGGGAGCGACTCAGGGAGCGATTTTTAATGCCCGGGAGCGATCGGGGAGCGATCACTCCCTGATCGCTCCCGGGCATTAAAAAACGCTCCGGGAGCGAATCGAGCCGGGCCGGGAGCGGTTCGGCGGAAAAAAAATCCGCCGGACCCGAAAAAAATAAAAAATTTAGAATTTTTTTTTTGTTTTATAAGGCCATTAGGCCAAAAAACATTCATTATAACTTCATTGAGCAAGTTTGGAGCTGGAGCAAGAGCATTGGAGCGAAGAGCAAGTGCTGAGGAGTGAGGAGCAACTGCCAAGGAGCGAGGAGCAAGCCTGCAGAGGTAAGTAACTTAGTAATCTAGTTAGTTTAGCTGGTTAGGTAGTTAATTTAGTTGATTTAATTTAGTTGTTTGAGTTTAACTGTTTAAAAATCATGTATTTAAATTAAATTAATAAATTAAATTAATTAATCCCAATAAATTAAATTAATTTGCAGATTCAAGACTCAAAACCCTACAAACATCAAACACCATGGACTTGGCGATATTTATTGGCATTTTCCTCTTCCTGGTCCCTTTTATGGTTATTATGGTGGTGGAGAGTAAGAAACGGAGGGGGCCCCAAACTGAAGAGGGGGATGAAGAAGCCGGAGAAAGTCAAATGGGTGAAAACCCCAGTGAGGAGGATGTGGAGGAGGGTGAACATGACCCTCAAAAAACTAAACAAGACCAAACTCCATTGTGGAAATATGTTCACAGGGCTGAAACAGGGAGAGGGGGTGGAACCACTAAATTTCATTGCCCCCATTGCAACACTGATTACACAGGTTCATACACCCGTGCTAGAAGACACCTCTGCGGAAAAGGCCATGGGATGGAGAGAAACAAATAGGAATCAAAACTTGTGCAGCGGTGTCAACAGCAGATAGAGCCAAATACATAAAGGAAGAGGAGGACGCCCAATACAGAACAAAAAGATCAAGGGGTTTCTTTGAACCAAGCTCACAATCACAAAGAACTCCTTCAGCATCCTCCCAAGGCAGTGGATATGGACATGGAGGCACAGGGTCATCATCTTTAAGGCGTAGAACCATATCAGGTTTCCTTGATGAGGGGTGTAGGAATGATGTGGATTCAAAAGTTTACAGGTTCCTCTATGCATGTGGGATACCATTCAATGTTCTACGCTCACCTTATTGGCACGAAATGGTTTCTGCCATAAATGATGCCCCTAAAGGATACAAGAGCCCTGGGTATGACAAGGCAAGAACTGTTGGGCTTGATCATGAAAAAGCAAAAATATCACATTCTTTGAATAAAATGACAAGTTCTTGGACTGACAATGGGGTGTCCATTGTATCTGATGGATGGACAAATGTAAAAGGCAAGCCATTGATAAGTGTTCTTGCTGTGTCTGTTAGTGGTCCCATCTTTCTAGCTGCACATGATTACTCAGACAAGTTCAAGACCACTATCAACATTGCAGAAGCATTACTTGAAACAATTGAGCGTATTGGCCCATACAATGTCATCCAAGTCATCACTGATAATGCTCCTAATTGTAAGGCAGCGGGAGCAATTATTGAGGATAAATACCCGAACATATTTTGGTCTGGATGTTTGGTTCACATATTGAACCTTCTGTTGCATGATATTGTCAAAAACAAAAATGAACAATACCAATGGATTGGTGATTTGTACAAGAAAGGAAAACAAATGATAAAATTTATTACAAATCATAGCAATACCCATGGCCTTTTCCGCAGTCACTCGAGATTGGAGTTGCTGAAGATTGCGAGGACTAGATTTGGTAGCTATTACCTCACCTTCAGGCACCTTTTGAAGGTAAGAGAGGCATTAGCTAGCATGGTATCAAGTCCACATTGGCAGGTGTTAAAGGAAAGGGCTACAAATGTAGCTGACATGGCAGGTTTTGAAACGGTGGAGGAGGCCGCTCTTGATGGGCAGTTTTGGACAACTGTGAGGCAGGTATTGGATTTCACCAAGCCAATTTATCACATGATTCGGTTTGCAGATACAGACAAACCAGTGATTGGCGAGGTGTATGAGCAAATGGATACCATGTTGGGGGAAATAAAAGACATTGTTCATAATAGAGATCCCAACTTGTACAAACTAATTCATGATTGTGTGTGTGAACGGTGGAATAGGCTTAACCTTCCACTACATTGCTTGGCGTATATCCTTACGCCAAAATACTACTCTACATCTTGGTTGGGCCAACCTGCAGCAGGGGGTGGGGTTAGGACCAAACCCCATTTAGATCAAGAGGTAACTAAAGGATATCTGGAAGCATTAGAAAAGTTGGTGCCTGACAGGGAGGAATGTGCAACTGTGCGCCTTGAAATAGGCAGATACTTCAGTGGCACTGGTTTGTATGGTAACTTCCATGCAATGGACGACAAAGATAAATTTGATTCTCTCACATGGTGGGAAACATATGGCGGCCACGGACTTTTGCCAAAATTGGCAAAAAAAGTTCTTTCACAAGTTGTAAATTCTTCTTCTGCAGAGAGGTGTTGGAGCACCTACAGTTATATACATAATGTGAAAAGAAACAGACTCAACGAAAACCGAGCAGAAAGCTTGGTTTATGTGCACTACAACTTGAGGTTGTTGAGTCATTACTGTGATCGGGCTAATGAGGATCCCACATATAAAATTTGGGATAATCACCCAGAAGACGACAATTTGGAGGATGGCATTGTACATATTGAAGAACTAGAAGAGGAACTTGTAAGGGATGAAAATGAAGCAGCTGCAGCAGCCATGCCACCTCCACCTCCACCATCCAGTAGCAGTGCTCGAGGCCCGAGTCTTGTTCCATTGCTGTCGCCACCTCCATCGACACCCTCGCGTGGAGGTTCTAGTTCTGGTCGTCGGTCTGTGCGGGAGACTCCTAGAAGACCACCACGACCTGCTTATACTCCTGGAGACTCTCGTGGCAAGGGCCACATGTAGATTTACAGTTTACTTGTCTTTTTTTGTTTCTATTAGACTTTAGTTTTCATAACTGTTGAGTTTTGAGTCCTTGACTCTTGACTCTTGACTCTTTCATATCATTATGATATTTTTTGTAAACATTATATCACTGTGACAATGAAAATTTGAAGTTTGAAGTTGGGCCTTGGCAATTATAACTCATTGGTAATGATTGTGAATTATGAATATGATGCTTTGTGAAAGACTAAAGTTGTTTCATTTCATCTCATTATTCATGTTTCATTTTATAAATTTTTAACATTTCATATCATGTTAACAATTAGAAGTTAGGACTTAGAAATATCTTCGATATTACTTCTTGTAATGGTTAAACTTGGCTTACAAGTACAACTTTGGTGATCAATGATGATAAATGTTATTGAATTTTCAATTCTGAAAGCTTGAAGTTGAAACTTTAATATTGAATTTGATGAATCATGATTTATAAGACTCAATATGTTGCAGTTGTAATATGTATTTTACTAACTTGTGGACATGGTTGATGACGATTATAATTTCTAGATGATTGATGTGATATGGTTCAATGATCAATTTATGTTTTTTTATGTCTATTTCATCATTCTACATGTTTTTGTTGACATATGTGTATCAAAAATTAAAAAATATAAAAAATATATATATTTTTAAAAAATCGCTCCCGATTTGCTCCCAAACCGGGAGCTTCTGAAAATGGTCGCTCCCGCTCCCGCTCCCGCTTTCCGCTCCCGCTCCCGCTCCCAAGTAACATTGATTTGACCTATTGTGATCCATGTTGATTTGGGGTAGCATCGGATGTGATCTAGGCCTAAAATTTTGCAAGGAGGCTTGGGCACATGTATTCCAAAGAACCCAAAAAGCGTTTTGGGAAATTCCACCCACAGACAATTTTATCAAAATAATTAATATTTTTTAATGGGACCCTAAGTCTAAACTTAGGAAATTAATAATATTAATGGGTATTAATCTAATTGTGGGTGTAACTTCTAGAAGAAGACGAGGATCAAGCTAAAATCATCTTAGCCATTGATTAGCTTTTAATTTGGGTCGTTGAATGTTAACGAGAAGATTATTAATGGGAGTTTGAGGGTCATTTGGAAAACACACCGAGAGATCAAGAGATCGAATTTATGAAGTGAGAAGTTCTCAGGAGGAAGTTCTGATCGAGGAGATTTCTTACAGTTGAGGGGCAGGGATAGCATCCGAAGAGATATTTTCTCAGTTGGAAAATCATAAGTAGAGAGAGGTAGAGAGTGATCCAACAACCTAGACGCAAAGGCTGATTCAGGGCTACAAAGGGCCACGCAGAGGCAACATAGAGGGTGAGAGAGTGTCCGAGATTTTGCTGGGCAGAGTTAGTTTCAGAAGCTGGGAGCCATGGTGTGAGACTGGGAGGCTGAGAGCAGAGACTTAGGCAACAAATCGATCAACAAACTGGGTGACGCAGTGGCAAGTGCCTGGAAAAGTTGACGCAGGGACTACGTGAGGAATAAGTAGAGGCAATGTAGGGCCTGCCAGAGGCACTTCATCTAGAACTCGACCTTCAATTTTAACACATAAGTTAATTGCATCCTAACTCGTCCTAATTTTTAGGGACCAATTCCTAAATTATAGGAACTCGTCCTAATTTATAGGGAATCTTCTAATTTTTAGGAACTGGATTCGCGCACAAGAAGGAATTCGTTATGGCTCCTATAATTAAGGCACAAATCAAGGAACCCTTTTCTCGCTAATATTTTCAACAATTTCTTAGTTGTCACACTAGTTATAATGAACATGGTATGACCTGTGTGTACCTTTGGTCGAGTTTCCTTTAGAAGGTCTTGGACCTGATTAGTTAATTCTTCATTTATTTCTTCAAAGGCACTATAATCATCATTTATTTTTCCTTGCTTACTTCCACTCTGATCACTGATGTTTACCTCTGTTACTTTTTTTTTTTGCTGGGATTGTTGTATACTACTGCTTATTGAAGCCATCCTTACTATTGTTTTTGCCAACTGCTCAGTGGCGCTAGATGCTGGATTAGCTACTACTGAACTGTTTGTTGATTCTACTCCAAGAAGTTTGCTCTAGAATAAATTCAAAGGTTTGCTGCAACATATAATTCCAAGAAGGACTGCGCAAAGGCAACCTAGGGCTTGCTAGAGGCACTGTATGCAACATAATAGGAACAAAAAGAAAAGCCAAGTCACATAATTCAAAAACACATAATTGTCTAGGGAACCCATCTGGGAAAACCCTCTGCTTGTTATTGAGAATTCTATTGAAGAAGGTTGAATAATGGATCTTTTACAATACAATAATGTTTCATTAGAGAACAACCATGTTCTCTCTGTTTACACTAAACTGAAACACCCTTGCTTGCACCTTGATCCTTGCCTCCTAACCCAAGGAATTCGTCCTTCAAGCTCCCACAAGCCTTACCTAGGCTCGTTTTCTTTCTCTCACAAGCTCCACGCACAAACTTGTGCTTCTTATTGCTTGGTCTCATAAACACGTGCTCACCAAAACAATGATTAAACTTGTGCCTTCGTTCCTCCTTTTAAAGGCAATTCAAATGGTTAAAATTAGTGAGTTTTCTAATTAAGGAATGATTTTGTGATTGATTGAGTTAGCATGAGTTAACTACTCATGCAACTCGTCCTATTTCAAGTCAACCACTTGAAACTCAATCACTTATGTTTTTCCTCAATCAACTCACACTAGAAAATCAAGAACTCGACTTTCAATTTTAACACATCAGATAACTGCATCCTAGCTCGTCCTAATTTTTAGGGACTGATTCTGAAATTATAGGAACTCGTCCTAATTTTTAGGGAATCTCCTGATTTTTAGGAACTCAAGTCATGCACAAGAAGGAATAGTACCAAGTCCTCTAGCTTGGTTTGAAATTGCATGTCCTTCTCCTTCAGGTGGTTGAAACTCTTCTTGTTCTCGATCATGGGGAAGGATGCTTCTAAATTGATAGACCATGTACTTCTATCTGCTGAGCTTGATATGCAAGCAATCAATGAGAATTCTTTCTCGAACTGGGCCAAAAAGTCATCTACCTCCGCTGATGCAACAACATGATCCTTCCCGGCCCCCTTCTTCTTACCAGGACACTTAGAAGCATGGTGTCCAAACTCATGGCAATGAAAGCACTCGATCTTGCTTAGATCCTTTTTCTTGCCCTTCTGATTGGACTCGGCCTTTCCTTGGCCCTTCTTGCCCTTGGCCTTGCTACTCTTGCTTGCCAGGGCACAATTCACCTTGTCCTTTGTCATAAGTGATCTCCCTTCTATGGTTCCTCTCTGGATCTCTTCTTGTATGTATGCTATCACCTGCTTGATGTACTCTCCCACGCCATTATCTTCCAACACAATTGTGATCCTCCCTTTCCATGGAACAAAGCTTGATGCTCTCTCTAAACAATGATCTGCTCTCAACCTTTGGTAAGCCATCCTGCTTCCCCGGAGATCTCTCTAAACATGCCCAATAACAACCTGTAATCCTTCACAAAAGACTGTACTTAGGTCTTGGAGGCTGCCCACTTCCCTGCTCCTTTAGTCCTTCAAAGTCTGCAAACTCTAGGGCTTGTTCATAAACCCACTTGGCTGGTCCTTAGTCCTTCAAGAACTAGCCCTTAGGGCTTCTCTGCTTCTGCTCATCTAACAGTCCTTAATTTCCTTTATAAGTGATGGTATAGAGGGATCCCTTGGCACCTACTACAACCCTCCTTACTGTCCTTAAGGTGCCAATCCAATATTGTCCTAAACTGGACAATCACCTAGCAAGACCATCCATCACAGAAGGAAATACGCACCTCAGAAAGAGTCCTTTCTGCCTTTGAAACACTTCAGCCTGTGCACTTTCCTCGGGATTTTTGGCCCTCTAGTTGGGGCACACTGTGATACTATAGGTTTGCTTCTTTCTTGGCTGGAAATCCCTTCTTTATCTGAGCTAACCCTTCTCAACAGTCCCCATCTTCCGTGCTATTGCTCCATGAGAATGCGGCCCCTTTTTCTGCTGATCAAACCCTGAAATAGACTTCAATTAGGTCTCTTTTCGACCTGCAATAACTCAGAATTTCTGTGGCCTGTTTGAAGAGAATTTCCAGCCCTAACCATGTACAAAAGCTGCCATTAAATCTGCCAACAGACTCCTCTAACTCGGCTTGCTCGAACACAGAAAGAAACCAAGAAAACTCGTCTTCTTTTGGATGGACATCTCTATAGAGACTGCGACTCTCCTAGCTTAGACGTTCTCCCTCTTGTGATGATTCACACTCGTGATTTGATCTTAAATCTGTTCCAGGAGCTCTGATACCATGTAGAAAATCCATGAAATTCTGATCTGCTAATATGGGCAATCTGAAATAAAATTTCTTCTTACATAAACAAAATTTCTCTACTAGATGCAGCGGAATAGGAACAAAAATAAAAGCACAGTCGCACAATTCAAAAACACATAATTGTCTAGGGAACCCAACTGGGAAAACCCTCTGCTTGTTATTGAGAATTCTATTGAAGAAGGTTGAACAATGGATCTTTTACAATATAATAAAGGTTCATTAGAGAACAACCATGTTCTCTCTGTTTACACTTAAATGAAACACCCTTGCTTGCCCCTTGATGCCTGCCTCCTAACCCAAGGAATTCGTCCTTCTTCAAGCTCCGACAAGCCTTACCTAGGCTCATTCTTGTTCTCTCACAAGTTCCACGCACAGACTTGTGCTTCTTATTGCTTGGTAATGATTAAACTTGTGCCTTCGTTCCTCCCTTTAAAGGCAATTCGAATGGTTAAAATTAGTGAGTTCTCTAATTAAGGAATGATTTTGCGATTGATTCAGTTAGCATGAGTTAACTGCTCATGCAACTCGTCCTATGTCAAGTCAACCACTTGAAACTCAATCCCTTGTTTTTCCTCAATCAACTCACACTAGAAAATCAAGAACTCGACTTGCAATTTTAACACATCAGTTAACTGCATCCTAACTCGTCCTAATTTTTACGGACCAATTCCTAAATTATAGGAACTCGTCCTAATTTATAGGGAATCTCCTAATTTTTAGGAACTTGATTCACTCACAAGAAGGAAGTCATTCTGGCTCCTATAATTAAGGCACAAATCAAAGAACCCTTTTCTCGCTAATATTTTCAATAGTTTCTCAGCTGTCACACTAGTTATAATGAATATGGGGACCTGTGTGTACCTTTGGCCGAGTTTCCTTTCGAAGGTCTTGGACCTGATTAGTTAATTCTTCATTTATTTCTTCATAGGCACTGTCATCATCATTTATTTTGCCTTGCTTACTTCCACTCTGAGCACTGATGTTTATCTCTGTTACTTTTTTTTTCTGGGATTGTTGTATACTACTGCTTATTGAAGCCATCCTTACTATTGTTTTGGTCAACTGCTCAGTGGCGCTAGATGCTGGATTAGCTGCTACTGAACTGTTTGTTGATTCTACTCCAAAAAGTCTGCTCCAGAATAAATTCAAAGGTATGCTGCAACATATTATTCCAAACTCTGCTCTTAGAGCTACCCTAGATGCTCATATTTCTACCTCCTGATCTACCTTAGAACATAGATTTGTCTTCATGAAAAACACTCCAAAATCATGCCTCAGAGGGGAACTAAAATCATGCTAGAGACCTGGTCTCATTTAACCTTTACCCACAAGACATATGAAGCCAAAATCTGGCCTTAGGGCTGAATTATTTGAGACCACAAAGTGGGCCGAAATTCTGGCCTCAGGGCCAAAATCCATTGGCTACAAAAAGGCCGAATCTCAAGCTAACACAGGCCGAGATCAACTACAAAAGGGTTGTGTTTGGTTGTTTGGTAATAAGTAAAGTCTGCTCCAAAAGTTGACAAGGTTTCTTCAAATAACGGATCAACAATAACCAATAACCATAACCCAAGAACACAAAAAGCAGAACCAAAATCCAAGCCAATTATTAGAATGTTTGATCTACCTATCTTCAGATTAGTGTTTAAGTACAAGGCCTCAGATGTTTCTATCTGAGACTGCTCCTTGAAACTCAGATCAACCATCGAATTGCTTGCTCAGATCAGCCCACGGCTAGAGTAGAAATACATGATGAAGGAGCCTATAATGGAGCCGACTTGACCCATGAATAGGCACCACGTTTGCTGGAACCAACATGATTTTTGCCATAAATATTTTCAATAAAAAGAATTTTTCCAAGCCGACCTGAAGAGGATATATTGACTTGCTTAGAGGAGACTTTAGGACACTACTTCCAGATCACTTTCTTTCAAGCTGATTAGGACACATGGATTTAGGTCAATAATTTTGACTTTCTTGAAGGGGTTGCAATGAGATGTTAAAGCCAAAAATTAATGGGGCATGATTTGGTGCGAAACCCATTCCTTTGGGGCATCAATTTCAAAAATTAATATCTCTCCAACCAGGAGGACCCACAAAATGTGCCACCTATCAAACAAAATGGCATGACAAGGGCTAACACTCTGGGAGGTCCTTGTAACCAAATTCGCTGAAATGTGCACACAAATCATCAAACGAGTACTGGCCCATCACCCTTTGACATCAATGACAAATTCTTCCAACAACTATCACAAGAAACGGGTCATATTTCCAAGCAAAAGATTTCTGCAAACCATAGGAATTTATTTCCTTTTCAAGGATTTCATAAGCATTTTTGTTTTTAGTCAAAAGAGAGAATCTCATCTGGCATTGATATCATCATTTTCTTATTTTGGAAAGAAAGTGGGTTTCATCTACCACTAACCTTTGCTCGGCCAATTCCATAGCAAAGAGCCGAAGAGTAATATATCTAGGTAATTAGTAGGCTTGACCTTCAAAACCATGCATTCTTATAATAGTGTGATTGCAAAAAAGACATGTCTCCTATCCTGGTTTTTTTACATAACTGAAACACTCTTCTATATTCCTCGGGCATTCTTTTAGGGATTTGATTTGAGAGCTTTGCATGAAGTTGTAGAAGAAAGATATTGGCATATTGACCATAGTTTCCTTTAGATCTTCCTATATATAAAACATTTGTCCATTTATCTACACATTTCTCCTTTTGATAAATATCTGAAATATCCAACTGTAATCCATGACTTATAAAGAAGTTTGGATAACTAAAAAGGACTAAATGTATCTGAACAGTGTGTGAATGAACGAATAATACTTAGATGAGATTGTATATTTTCAGCTAAATAACTAGGAAAATTTAATCTTCTTTCACGTGGGTTTGCCGTTATCTCTTTTAAACCCATAAAAGCAACTTCATCCATTTCTATGTCATCTGAATAACCCAAAATAATAGCAAGAGAGAGACTATGACTTGAAATTCACACTTCAAAATTTTACTGTTAAGAGGTAACCGTACTTAAAGAATCTGTTTTGGAGTTTCCATGATACTTCTTAGAAACTTTAGTTTTGCTTCTTCTGCCCAACTAAGAAATTCCTCATGCATTTCCTTTATACTAATTTTTCTTCCAGTGACTGGCAACGGCAACATCTTTCCTAAAATTTTCGAAGGATCTTGGAGAAAAACACGACCATCTATAGGGCAAAGGATATTCCTACTAATTGAATCATAATGGCTAGCGAAGAAGATTATTGTGTCAGGGTTAAAATGAGTTGGTGGAAGAATAACTTTAACCATTCCATCATTTAATAAGTGAAAATCTGGGGTGTTTGGATGGAAACCGGTTTCAAATTTGGCTCTAAGTTCTCGTGCATTAACATTTTTCAAATGGGTATTCCGTATACCCGCCAAAGTATTGATTACAGGTTCTTCTTATTTCTCTACAACTGCTTTTGAAATGTTGCCTTTACTAGTTGCCATATTTTCAACAATAAACTTTCAATATAGAGTTATAGAACTTACCTGGTATCAGTTAATGCACGAGCATTACGCATGTAATGAACTAGGGTAATTTTCCCTAGTATTCCCTATAGCAATTTGTCTCTTTCTTCTTAATACAATGGCTAAATTTAATAAACAATCAATGGAACATTAAACAGTTCAAATACTTTTCATTTGCTGACAAGAATATAAAACAGTGGTAGAAACAATGTGTAATTCAACAATATACCAAGCTGATGTATTGCCAATTCAAATCCATACGTAACTCAGTTACAGACAGATTCTAACTTCAAATATAACGATTCAAACTACAGGACCAGAGGCCCTAACCAGATACCACAATGAAGTACAAACTGGAAATTTGATTAAGGTTAGCTCTAGACATAAAACTACTCACTACACTAGATACTTGAGGCTTTGGCTCTCTTCTGTTTACCAAACGCGATCTTTGGCCCAGTTCATTTCTTCGTGAGGGTTTTTTGCTGATACAACGCTTCTTCAAGTCACATCGAGAATTTTTTGTTCCTTCAAAATCGTGTTCAATCCACAACCAAGATTCATGTCTGTGTCCAACTACTGTTCTTAATCTGGGCTTTCAAAATTTGACCTCGGCTCCCTTGGAAACCCTATGACAAAAACCTCTGAACACTTTCAAGATGATCCACACCCCCAACAGGTTGTTTATTGCTATTGATTGCATATGTAGGAGTCTGTAAATCAACTGCCAGATGCCTCGTGAGCAATGTTGCACGAAGCGCGAGCGCGGAAGCGTCTGCTATATATATATATATATTTTATTTTTTTGCATTTATACTCAAAACAAACATCCCAAATACCAAATTAATTGTAGAAGACATGAAAACATGCATATTTTTGCATAAATCAAGATAGATATGGCATCCATGTATCCATTGTAGTTACTAGTATGTACAACAATCATCTATATTCTAGCTATTACAAACATACATCAAATTTTTAAGCATATTATAAAACATAAAACATTTAAGCATATTATAAAACATAAAACATAGAGCATATTATGATTTATCTAGCAAGTGAGCAACTGTCAACATTTGTCATGTCCAAAATTCAAATAATAATGTTTACAAAATATGTCACTTGGTCACCGCCAAGCCAAAAAGGTTCAAAATTCAAATTCAGAAGTCTACAAGTCTAATGAGTAATCTATGACAAAAAGTAGTAGATTGTGAATATATCTACTAATCTCTCCTCCTTCCACCACGAATAGAACGTGGTGGCGGGCCACGTGGTGGCAATGAAGAAGATGGTGCCTGTGGAAGTCGTGGCACTGAAACTGATGAAGAAGAACCCCCTGCTGTTGGTGTTGAACCATGGAACCTAGGAACCAAGGGACCAGATGGGGGTGGGGGTGGTGGCATATCAACACGGTCATCATCATCCTAGAATCGCTCAAAAAATTCATGCAAAAAAAAAAACACTAGTTAACAAAAAAATTAAAAACATGAATAATTGAATTAGAGAAATGCTTTATAAGGGAAAATTGGAAAATTCATACCACAATGGACATACCTGGAAAAGAGCATCCTCTAATTGCTCTAGTCGCAACACTCCATCCTCCAAATTGGGCTCCTCTGGATTCTTGTCCCAAATCAACAAGTCTTTATTAGACTTTGCATCTTCACAGTAATGGGACAACAATCGCAAGTTGTAATGAACATAAACCAAGCTCTCTGCCCGGTCTAAACTCAACGTGTTCCTTTTAACACTGTGGATGAAAGAATAAGAGCTCCAACACCTCTCTGCAGAAGAAGTGTTTACCACCTGTGATAGCACCCGCAATGCCAAACTCTGTAGAAGTGGAGTACCCCCTCCATGCATGTTCCACCACTCAAGAGCAGAAAAAGTCTCTCGATCTTTAATTGCATGCATGCTCCCAAATGGACCAGTGTTGAGCGTATAGTTGCTCACCTGTCTCCGTACCAATGCAGCCTCCTCCTCATCAGGGATTAATTTACTCAATGCAGCCATATATTTTTGGTGAACCTCTTGATCTTGGTGTGGTTTTCTCCTGCTTCCCCCCCCAGGTGCTGGTGTTGAAAGCCATGATGGATGATAGTATTTAGGTGTCAAAACATATGCTAATGCATGCAATGGAATATTTAGCATTTCCCATCGGTTTTGCACCTCTACACGAATATAATTGTACAAGGTGGTATCTCTAGGCTCAACAATGTCTTTAATCTGCCCCAACATGCTATCCATTTGCTCATACACCTCCCCAATTACTGGTCGATCTGAATCTGCAAACTTGATCATGTAATAAATTGGTTTGGTGAATTGCAAAATATATTTAACCTGTGACCAAAAGTAACTGTCAAGAACAGTGTCCTTGACTGCATTAGCACCATCTGTGTCAGTGTTAATTTCATCCCATGTTTCAGCACACACCAGATTAGTTAAAGCTTGTCTCACCTTCACTAGCCGCCTAAAGGTGAGGTAATAACTAGCAAATCTTGTCTTTGCAATTTTAAGCAATTGCAACTTGGAGTAAGTGCCATAGAAGTAGTTTACCCTTGTATGCCCTGTGATGAATTTAATGAGCTGCTTCCCTTTCCTGTAAACCTCAGCAATCCACCCACAATCTTTGTGTTTCACAATATCATGCATCAAAAGGTTCAATGTGTGAAACAGGCACCCAGACCAAAAGATGTGTGGATGAGTACGCTCAATAATTTTTCCTGCTGCCTTACAATTTGCTGCATTATCTGTGATCACTTGAACCACATTATTCGGACCAACATCTTTGATTGATTTCAATAGGAGATCTGCAATGTTTTGTGCAGTTGCACTGATGGAGGAGGAGTCATGACATGCAATAAATACTGCACCACTAGAAGAAACACCAAGAACATTTATCAAATGTTGGTTTCTAATATTTGTCCACCCATCTGATACAATGGATACCCCAGAATCCACCCACTCATTTGTAAAACGTGTCAAAGCTCTTTGAACCTTAGCTTTTTCTCTTTCTAATAACACTGTTCTAGCTTTCTCATAGTTGGGGGCCTTGTATCCTTTTGGGGCTTCATTGATGGCCTTTACCATGTCATGCCAATAGGGAGAGCGAAGCACATTGAATGGTACACCGCAAGCACAAAGAAAACGGACTATCTTTCCATCCACATCATCCCTCCCAACAACATTAAGGAAATCCCCTATTGTTCTTCTACCTCCAGAGGTTGCAGAAGTACCATGAGGAGATGAGCAACTACCAAATTTAGAGGTTGCACTTAATTCAGAATGAGTTTTTGGTTTCTTGTTTTTTTGTTGTGCAGCCATCTCTATTTGGATGTATTTTCTTCTTTCTTCAGTTGAAATGTTTGGGCAAATTTGTACCCCCACAGAACCCTTTTTTTCATCACTGTCCAGCACCCCACAAAGATGCCTCCTCAGACGGGTATATGAACCACAATATGGTTTTCCTCCATGACAACCATGAGGGCACACAAATTTGTAAGATCCACCACCCTTTCCCCCATCAAGTTTGGTCACATAGTTCCACAAGGGTGTTGATGTAACTTTCCCATCTTGTGTTTCAGTGTCCCCTTCAAGTTCATCCCCTTCCTCTTCAAACCCTTCCTCCTCATCATACATTGGGTCACTACTATTAGGACCATCACCAATGTCCTCTTCTGTTTCTTCCCTTCTATTCTTCACCCTTGCCATCATTAAAACCAAGAGTGGAATGATACATAGAAGCCAAAAGAACACCATCTTGGAATATGGATATAGGTGGTGGACAACCTGTAAATAAAGGAGCAAGTAGAAACAATGGGAAAGAGTAGGAGAGGGAGGAGAAAAATACAAATTTTTTTTCAAAAAAACAAGGGAGTTTGGGGTTTGAACTTACCTCTTTAGCTCTTGTAGATGAAGTCCTCCAAGCTTTTGCTCCAAGCTCCTCCTCCTTCTCCTAGCTCCTCCTTCTTCACTCCTCCAAGCTCTCCTCTCTTCTCCTCTCCTTTCCTCTCTTCTCTTCTCCTCTCCTCTCTTCTCTTCTCCAACTCTCATAAACTCAAAGTGAGAAAATGAGGAATGAATGGGGGCTTTATTCTTTTCATTCCTCACCCTAAACTCACCCTACCCCCCCTCAATGCTAACTTAAGTTAACTTTAAAAAAAAATTAAAAAAATTATGTTTTTTTCCCTTGGGCGCGCGGTTTTGGAGGAAGCGCTCCGAAGCGCTGCGTGAAGCGCACGCTTCATGGCCCGAAGCGCCACCCGAAGCGCGCTTCGGGGCCGACGCTTCCTAAAAACCAAGAAGCGCATTAAAAAGGCCGAAGCGCGCTTCGCCATTTTCGGAATCGCGCTGCGCTTCCGTACGGGGCGCGCTTCGGGCCTAGGATCCGGGGGGGGGGGGGGGCGCTTCCTGCAACACTGCTCGTGAGGGTTTCTCTATGCCTGAACTTTGTTCCAAACTAGAGGAACACCCATCAAACTGTTACAAAACTCTTACCAGTTTCGCTGCCTTAAAAGCATGAGTGCCTGTAGCCAGAACCAGAACCAGAAAAGGAAAGACCTTGCCATCTGAAGTGGATGGTTCCTGCGGCTAGAACAAGACAAAACAAGGAGAACTTCATTGCTTTAAAAGATCTTCCTGTACCAGAACAAAATTCGTTGCCTTTTCAGAGGTATCACTATGCCAGAACATAATTTAGTCTCCCAAGAATTTGCTGGCTCAGATAGTACTTTTGCCCAGAACAAAGAAGAATAATAAGAGGATGTCAACTAGGGTGGAATCTTTCACCACCGAAATTGACTAGAGAGAGAGGAGGGTTCTAAAACCCTTAGTGTTAATGCTTAAGAACACATGAATTGATCCACACTTGATGATCCAAAATGAATTCATCCCTCTCATATTTATAGATTTCCTAGAGGGGTTTCTTCTTTCTTAATGATTGAGTAGACTTTACTTCAAACACCAATTTTGGGTTTTTTCGCCCAACTGCCCCAAAACTTGTCCAATAGTGGGTAAATTTTGGGTTTTCCCCCCCTTTATGGAGGACTAATAGGCTACAGGGATGGATAGGCTATTATGTCCCATTCATCCTCAATTTGTAAAGGATGTTACAGTTCCCCCCTGCCTGAAATTGCTTGCCCTCAAGCGATTGCAAATTCAGGTGCTACAAAATACGTTCACTTTCCCATGTCACGTCCTTCTCTGGCTAATTTTTCCAACTCTTAAGGAATTCCAGAATGACTCTCCATCTTAACTTCTTTTCCCGCACAACCATGATTGTCGCCAGAATCAGTTCCAGTTGCCCTTCTTTGTCTAATGGCAGTAGTTCGATAGAGTTTGTGACCTTCTGCCCTACGACCTTCTTGGGGCGTGGCACATGGAATACATTATGGATTCTGCCGTTCCTTTGTAGATCCAATTCATACGCCACTTCGCCAACCTTTCGAAGGACATTGTAAGGCCCTCAGAACCTAGGCTTCAACTTTTCGGCACCATTTTCTTGTGTTAGATTGCTTATAGGGCTACAATCTCAAGAAAACGAGGTCTCCTACTTGAAAACTGCGTTCTGTTCGGTGCTGATTTGCGTAAATTTTTTGCCGATTCTGAGCAACCTGTATGTTTTCCTTCAATACTTTGAGAATGTCTTGACTTTCTTGTATCCAATCCTTAGCAATAGGTACCCTGCGGTCTACAAAAACCCTGTTGATAAAAGATGGGGCATCATACCCACATAAAGCCGTGAATGGTGTCATCCTAATGGATAGGTGGTAGCTGGTGTCGTAGCAATGCTTCCCATGGTACAACCACTTGATCCATGCTTTTTGCTGACTTGTCACATAGTTGCGTAGGTACCCTTTAATCCACTTATTCACGATTTCTATTTGACCATCTGTCTACGGATAATAGCTAGTGCTATGGGTTAATTCGGTCCCCACTAGTGCTATGGGTTAATTTGGTCCCCACTAGGGGTTCTATTTCATTTTTATTTGCTTTTCCATTTGAAACACAATCATTGATTGTATTATTTCAATTTAAAATGGAAAGACATTTTTCTTTTAGAATGAGTGAATCCAAATATTAAATTCTAGGGTGTAAATTAGTTACAACAAATATATTATGAAATTGATATATAACTTGTCTCTTCTTAGTGATGAGCATGATAAATCATGATCTTGGGACCGTTGGGTTATGAGATTGTCATACGAAGGTCTTATCAAACCAATGAGGCCCTGCTTTTGATCTACAAAGAAACTCGTTTCACTTTAGAGAGATTATATATGGATTTTAGATGGTGTGAGCATGACTTCAGTGATACAAATGGTGTTGATTATGTAACTTTTTTTTGTCATTGCTATTGAATTCTTCAACTTTGGAAATACAACCACCTTTGAATATTTTCATTGATATTGTTTTTGAAATATTCAATGATTTCCTCAATATTGTACTTCATTTTATTACAATTTGTTTCATTACATAATTGCTCATTCATTTGTCTAATACGATAGGACACATAGTCAAAGTAATCTTGATTTTCTACAATTTTTGAAACGGATGACTACATACGGTTGAAAGAGGCACCAATGATTTTTTATTTTTTCTTTTAAGTTAGTATATTGCATTTGTAATTGTTGGAGCAGGTTCATAATAGTATTCTGTTAGGAATTAATATTTCTATTTTGAGCATTAAAATTTTTGATGTGAATGTCAATATTTTTGCACATGTTTCCCCTATTCTTCTTTAATTTATTTAAAATGTTGATATATTGAATTACTTTGAAATAGTTATCTTGGGTCCAATTAGCTTAAAGTCCCATGTGTTCATTGTATTTGTACTATGTATAAAATACTTTTTAAAAAAAATTTCTGTTTGAATTTCCATTTTCTGAAACTTTGCCTTCAAGTGATTTGATGGATTGTGATTGAAACTTCAATCTTTTTAATTAGTCTAACTTGCAAAAGGAAAAGATTGTTCATGAAATTGAATTGCAGAATTAAATAAAGACATATTGATTGAATTAAAAGACCACCATGACCTATTTGGAGTGAGCTCAATCTCCCAAGAACAATACAACAAATTAACTATATCATCATAAAGTAAATCGAAACACATTACATTTAACACTAGAGAATGACAATCTATGGGAAAGGAAATATTAAGCAATTTTATTCTATTCCATCTTGAGTTGGACATATGCTCCAAGAGTCCTTTGGAATGAAGAAGACACTCTTTTTATTATTTTTTCTTGAGAAATATGTATATGAAGAATATACATGTTTTGGCCCTTTGAGGACTCCTTAAACTCAACAAGGCTCGAAGCCATTTACAACAAAGCTTATCATGTCATTTGTAGGAATTGAACTTGGGTGGGAGGATAAGAATAATTCCTCCCAATCACTCAAGATAAACACAATTGACAAAACACACTCTTATTTATACATAAACTTGCTTTGAAACTATGATAACCAATAATAAATGTTGAATTTCTTCCTGTTTTTAGATCTTGGTAATTATTGCCTTAAGATCAATAATTACACACAAAAATTCTCAAACTTAATTTTTCATTTTTACGATTGAGTAAGCATTATTAGATTGATATAAGATATATGAGATATTGATTGATTTTTGATTACAATTGAGGACCCCGATATATATACATAGTCGGTGTGTCTTTTCAATAAGACATGTCTTTTTTTATTATTAATTATTGATTATTTATATTTATATATTATATTATATATATAATATAATATTTAAATATATATTGTTGTACATAATATAATATATATAATACATTGTTGTCTAGAAGGAAATACTTTTCGTTGCTATATAAAACATCAACACTCCCTCTTAGCGATGAAGTTATTCTTCCATGATGTTCTCTTATAGTAGTCCCAATCACACCCAACTGGTATGGGCAAGACTACCACCATAATATTAAGAGGGAGTATCTATGATGTTTCTCCTCTCCTAGTAGTCCCAAGCACATCTAGCCACTTCATATGGCGTAGGCAAGAATTGTACTAGGCGACTCATTACTCCCTTAGTCACTTCACATGACTGATCTGGGAAACCCTTGGCTAGAGGGAGAGTATCTGCCCGTTATAGGAGAAACATCACAACTCCCTCTCAACGAGGGTGGACATTCTGCATCACTCCAAGCATACCTCTGAAGTATTCAAACTTCACTTTAGACAAAGGCTTGGTGAGAATGTCAACTGTTTGCTCATTTGTGGATATGTACTGGAGTTCCACTACTCCTCTCTGTACCATGTCTCGGATGAAATGGTATTTGATCTCTATATGCTTTGACTTGTTGTGAAGGACTAGATTCTCTAAGCTTAAGATAACTTTGATTATTATAGTATATCAAAGTTGGCTCTAACTCTAGATCAAATAACCCTGCAAGCAATTTCTGAAGCCACATTGCTTCACGACTTGCATAACTGGCTATTGTATATTCCGTCTCTGTTGTACTAAGTTCCACAAACAACTGTTCTCTGCCAAACCATGAGATCATCCCTGATCCCAAATTGAAGCAACATCTTGATGTGCTTTTCTTGTCTACTACACTCCTTGCCCAGTCAGTCTGTATAACCTTGCAACTTTACCTCACTGTCCGAGAGATATTTGAGTCCATATTCAACTGTACCATGCAGGTACCTTAATACAATGCTTTGTTGCAACCAAATATACATGTCTAGGCTCAACCATGTACTGAATCGATGTGTTCATTGAAAAGCATATATTCGACTTGGTATTAACCAAGTACATCGAGGATCCAATAAGTTGTTCATACATCATGGGATCAACTAAATCTGAAGAAGAATCACTCAAAAACTTCAGATTTGTAACCATAGGTGTGGCCATGGACTTGCAATGCATCACCCCGAATCTCTACAGGATCTCAACTGTAAACTTCCCTTGGCTAAGGAAGATCTCATATGGTCTCTGCCAAACTTCTAATCCCAAGAAATAGTGCATTAAACTCAGGTCCTTCATTTCGAACTTTGAAGTGAGCTCCTTCTTGCACCCGTCTATGAGCTTCTCATCCCGTGTAAGAAACATGTCATTTACATATAGTACCAATATCAAGGGGCAACCATCTTCAACCTTGTAGTAAATGTTGGGATATGCATTACCCTTGTTAAACCCCAAGGTCATCAAATAACTGTTTATTCTGGCATACCATACCCTGAGTGCTTGCTTAAGCCTGTACAAAGCTTTCTTCAATTTACAAACATAGGACTCCTTCCCATGGATCACAAAACCTTGTGGCTACTCTATGTACACTTCTTCTTCAATCTGACAATTGGAGCAAACGTTTTGTCACAGTCTTCTCCCTCTTTTTGGGAGAAGACTCATCACTGCTGCATATACTGAGTACTTCTTAGGATGTTTGATTTCCTTGAAGGGGCCATGGTTAAATGCATGTCCCTTTGCATCCTTCAATGTACTTCAAAGCCACGTCGACCTCTTCTTGGATTTAGGAACAATGACCCTGAGTGGATCCACTGGCTCAATGGGCCCTTTTAGCTCTTCTTGATGATCTAAGGATGTTCCACAAGTATAGAAGGACCTGAATCCACATCCTTGGGAGCCTTTTGCTCCTCATCATCACGAGAGACCCTTTGGATCTCTCGCAGGTTGCATCATTCCACTCTACCTGATTGTTTGCACCCTTTGAAATAGAATCTCTTCTAGTTGTCTAGCATGGTTCTAGATGTCTTGTTCCATTTCTCCCTCTTGAACACAAATCTCTCTAGCTAAGTTTGTGCTCCACCCTGGGAGAATCCTCTTGTCATAAACTTTGCTTCGTTCTTCCCAATGCTTCCATCTGCTGCCAGAGCCTTGGCAACCTTCACAATGTACCTGCAACCCTCATTAGGAGGTCCTTTTAATCTGAGGATTGTAGGGAATTTGTTAACTCCCTCTTGATCCTTGCCTTCTTGCAAGAAGCATTGCAATCTCATCAAGCTAGAAATTCTCATCCTTGTCCTCATCATCAACATGTTGCTTTCCTTTCCTTCAAGCATGAGCTAGGGTTTCTTCTTTCAACAGAAACATCGATCTAGGTCTATCTCTAGGGTTTTATCCACAAACCCTAGGGCTTTCTTATCCAAGACTTCTAGTCTTCTAGGGTTTACAAACCCTAAGACTTCCAACTTTCATCGACACCCTGTGAATCACATCACTAGAAACCTTTCTCCTTAGCTCCCTCTGGCTCTAGAGTATATTTCAACTTTGTTCCTAAAACTGCCCAACAAGGCCTGAACGTGAGCCCTTATCTTGGTCCTGCTACTTTGCTTTCTAGAGCTTAGTTCAGCCCTATTCTATGATATCAATCAATCAAGAATACTTCATCTCAACCAAGCTACCAATTGATCCAACTTCAAGTGGCATGAGCATGGTCCAGACTTCTTGGAAGATCTTAGATGATTTCTCTCTACCCTTTTAATCTCTTAGGTTAATTTCTTATGAACACTACTAGACACTATTCACCCCACACATATTCTCTAACCATTTACTCATTGCTACTATGGGGTTAAATCTCTCCTCACGTTAAATTTTGTATTTTGCTCCATTGGAATTAGGCTATAATCCACCCACAAAGTGTTTGAGCTTGTTAAATTGTTCCTCCATAATTTATGCAATTTCTTGCATAAAATGAGGTAGAAGTTAAAAAAGTAAATATGGAGTAGATTCTTTATAATTCGGTAGTTAAACATATTTACCAGGAATTAGTGCCCACCATAATTTATGGAAATCTTTGCATAAATCTAGGTAGGAGTAAAAATTAAATATGTTGTTACATAAATATTGTAACAACCCAAAAATTTAACACTCATTTTTCCTTGCAATATCTTATTGCTCTGATACCATGTTGAATTTGTTCTTATTTCAGATCTTGGTAATTATTGCCTTGTGATCAATAATTACACACTTGAAAAATTCTCAACCTTAATTTCGTATTTATGATTGACTAAACATTTTTAGATTCACATAAGATATATGAGATATTTATTGGTGTCTGATTGCAATTGAGGGCCGCTATATATATATACATAGTTAGGGTGTCTTTTTCATTAACATTCATATCTTTTTGTTTTGATATTTCCAGAGAAAAAAAACGTAATTTCTATTAATAAAAATAAAAATTACATTTGTAGACACACATAGTGTGTATGCATATAGCATCAGACAAGAACATGTCGAGTACAAAGAGAAAGCTGAAACCAGCATGAAGGTCCATGAAAAACAAGGAGCCTAAGAATGAAAAAACTAGGAATGACAATAAAAGTACATGAAAAATTAAGGCTGACTAGTGCAAATCTTTTGTCTTTTGCCTTTCTGCCTATGCACTTTTTGCCAGCCATCAGGATTCAGTGCAACTAGAACCAAAGTCAATTCTTGCCCCACATGAGGGAATTCTTTGTCAGAATTAGAACTTTCGGAGACATGAGCTCTTTTAGAGCCCCCAGATCCATCCAGTGTCAAAGAGTCCACTTAATAGTTATGTCCTGTGTTGCACGGGTACCCGCACCCGGGGGTGGGGTTCTCGAACCCGTCCCGGGTTCCCGCACCCAAGTACCGGATTCGGGTACGGGTTCTTCCCAGACGAACCCAGAAGAACCGGGTTCTTCCATGAAGAACCGAGTTCTTCAAAAAAATTTTTTGGGTTCTTTTCCTTTAACGGGTTCTTGGGTTCTTCGGGTGCTTGGGTTCTTGGGTTCTTCGGGTTCTTCGGGTTGGGTTCTTCGAGTTGGGTTCTTTGGGTTCTTCATAAAAAAAACTATATTAAAAATTTAATTTTCAAATAATTTTTTTTATTGAAATTTAAAAAATAACTTATAACAAAGGTAAAAAACTTAAAAAACCCTAAATCTTTAAGACTTTAACTCTTTACACAAGCAAATATCTGATAGACTGATAGTGATTATTCTTGGCAGCAAAGCACCGCGACATACTAGAAGAACAAACACCGTGATCACTGATTACTAATTTCATTTAACTTTTAAGTTTTTTCCATTTGGTTGAGGCTTGAGCCGTCCCCGTTTACCATTTCCGGCGGCAGTGGGCAGCTTCAGCAGCAGTGGGCAGTGGGTAGCTTCAGCAGCAGTGGACAGAGCAGCTTCAACAGCAGTGGTATTTACGAGTTTTCGTTTTCAATTTTATTATTCCATGAAAAAGTTTCACAAGACCCGTGTGTGAAAAATATAAGTGCATTATAATTTATATTACACATTTGAATAGTGAACACCCACAGGGGCTCAACTACATTAAGCTGCATTACACTTTCATTGTAAGTGGATCGCAATTGCCCACTAGCAGTCACTACTGCAATATCCCTAATGCCATAGGTGTTCGTGATTACTTAAAACCAAAAATCCAGGCCTGTAGACCTGTGTTCTCTGTTCTGACGATGAGCTTTGTGGAATGGAACGTAGCCACCATCTAATTTGTAAGGCTCCTTGGAGCATATTAGCAAGTTTAATTGCAATATTTTCCATCGACACGTAACATTGAGCTGGCAAAACATATAATAAATAATTCCCTTCTCTATACAGATGGACATCCAATTGTAACAACTCAATTTAAAAGCTAAATATGTCACTTATGTCGAGAACATAGAATATATGGCATCGAAACCAGAACTGGAAAAGAGACCTCTTACTCTGTAATTTGAGCCTGCAAATTCTTGTAAATCAATTTGGAATGAAACATTCATTCTCGAGCCAAATAACCATCAAATTATAAACTGTAAATGCACACATACAGGTTCAGACATTTTCGGTCAAATAGAAAGTAGGATTGAGACCAGCCATAAGCTGTAATTAGCTGATGCTGTTAAATGGCGAAGGGCTATTTTGGACAATGGCTAAATTAAGTATCAAAATCTGCCAATTTCTCACAGCATTCTCAAAGTTTTCTTGTTTAAAGTTGAAAAAATATACAAATTCAAATTTCATATATATTATTAATTATAAATTTATAATTTATAAAATATAATTATTAAAATTTAATATTATTATATTACCCGACGAACCCACGCACCCTGTTTCCAAAAATGCCGTCCCCGTCCCCGTCCCCGTCCCCGCACCCACGTTTCCTGGCAACATAGGTTATGTCATTTCAGTAGGACGTTTATTTTTTTATTGATTATTTATATTTATTTGTGGGCACCATCAATGCCAGAAAAACGGAAAAGAAATGCAGATCTATAGATGAAAAAGTAGATGAAGACTAGAAAGCAGAAATCGAAATGAGCCCAAAGGTGAATAATGATTCTGATAAAGATATGGAGGAATAATCTACCAAGGACAAATTTAGAGAGGTTGCACCTGTTGAGAAGAAGTATGGGACATTGTTTGAAGCAAATTCACACTCCAGGATTATTATTTTTCATAATGAGAGACATCTATGCAGAGCATCAACTTCACTTTTGTCTCCTGGTTTACATTATAGTGGGTTGTTTCAGGGGATGGCAAAGCTTGACAATGATGCTGGGATCAGTTATATAAGGAAGGTATAACAGATATATGTTGGAGCATTCTACAGGCACACTTACAATCCTGGTATCAATTTGCAGCTTCTGGATTGTATGCAATGAAGATTCTCGAGGCTTGTATGGGACTTAGTAATACAAGTTTGGATTGCTTGGGACAAACAATCTCGGGAGTCGGGAAGGGAGGATTGTAATGTTCCTTTTCCGAGAATAGTTGACAGGAAATAATTAATTTAATTATTTAATTTCATCTTAAAGGTGATAGTGAGTAATTAAATAAAAAAAGGGAATTATAAGTGACTTTTGATTTAATATAGAATCAGAACTTATAAAAGTCACTTTATTATTAAAGGTGACCCATGGTATTTGGAAGAGAAAAATTATGAAAAGGAAGATGAGAGTTCATTTGGGGGTTGAATGAGTATTTATATTTTTGGGTAATAGTCCCGGGTGCTCGTGGCTTAAGGTGGGAGGTAGAAACCTTCATTGTATTTCACGGTTTCAGTGTTAAAAGACATACCCTAGCTGGTGGATGTTGGTTTTGGTGTTGAAAGACACACCCTAGCCAATTATTGTGTTGCGGGTCATTAGTTGTGCTTGAGAGGGCTGAATTATTATCTCTCAGAAGGGTCGAGTTAGTTAACTGAGTTGCTAGAGGTTAGATTGCAAAAGTCCGAGAATCAGAAACCCAATATATCTTCTAGGTTGTTGATGTTATATCTCTTTGGCAATTATTATTAAATAAAATAAAATTGGGTTTCTTGCATATTGTCTGCAATTTATGGATCTGTGTTGCATTTTTAATTAGTATTTCCGGCAAAAATTTATGCTGTAATAATCTGGGAATTTTTAGCAAAATATGAAAAAGGAATATTACAACATCCTTTGAGATTGTGAATGGAAAATTGGATATATAACATCGTTTATTGTGAGGCTTTATTATTGTAATGTTTTCATATGTTGATTTCTATTGTAGGGAACCCTTGTATTGTTGATGTGAAGGCCTTGTAATGAACCATGAGTTGTTTGGATAATGTGATGTGAGGATTTAGTTCCTGTTATTATTGTTGTTGTTGTATCTAGCTTACACCTAAAAAACCTAATTGCTGATATGGCATCACCTTCATACCGACATTTTGAATAGTATACCTAGCTTTCCAAAGATTATTTTCTGGAATATATTTCAGCACACTGGGGCTGATTTGTGGTGTGTATGGTAGTTGCTATTTCTCTATATATTCATGCTTACTCCCTCTTTGATCCTTGCTTCCTTGACTCAATTTTCCCAAGGTGTGATTAGGCACTTGGTCTTGGAGTTTTCCACCTGTCTTTCATGCTCACACCATTCATACTTTCACATATGCTACTACCACTTGTTTTGCCTAGGCTAAGTCTTTAATATATCATCTTGTGAGTCTACTCTATAGCCTTAGCAATGCTATCTTTCAGGGAGGCCCCGGTTGAATTGGAGAAGATCCAACCAAAAGTGAGAGGAAGAGCCAGTGTGGTGACAGTGGGTAGTCTTTTTGAGTTGCATAAGACTGGCTCCTTGATGCTTGGGACTTTAGATCATTCAAGGTTGCTAGATTTTGTTGTATCAAGACATACAATGAAAGTGCTGATATATTATGGGACAATCAAAAGGACGACCACTTGTTTACCCTAGAAACATTATGGCAGGCACTCAGAGAAGAAGAGCCATATAGAAAATGGGCAATATGGAAATGATCCCTGAGAGGGATAGTCCTAACCTGGTGTTAAAAGTCTGATAAGTAGAAACCATTCAAGCAATGGAAAAGTCATATCTTGAAGAAACCTTGGCATTTGGGCCAATGTCGAAAACCTCAGACCTTGAGCCTATTGGGAAGCAGTGAGTGCATAGGATAAAGATAAAAACAAGTTGAATGGTAACAAAAGATACAGAAGATGGAAAGTAGAATAAAGAAGCTGACAGAAGCAAAAAGATATGAACCGAAGGAAAAACAGGATTGAAGTTTTGAAAGCAAAGGGAAAATTAAGAAGGATTGGACACAAGAAAATACATTTCTCAGGGATTGACTTGGTTTAACTTTTTTAGAACTCAATACTTCCAATCACTGTTGGAATGACTCACAAAAATCCAAGAAACAAAGGAAGGTCGTTAAATTGTCATTTTTTAATCAAAGCAGACATTGGGGACTATAGTGGAAAAAACTCAGGGTATGCTTTGGTGAAAATTTTTTGCAGTCTGATTAAATAAAATATCGGTCATCATCTGAAATTTGATCTCAGGGTACGTGACAATAAATCAGGTTGTATTGTATTATATTCCAAAAAAGACGCAGCATTCAAATTGAAACGATCAATTGACTTCACACTATAACGGTTACTATTTTGTCACTTTCAACTCATATCCATATATATATATATATATATATATATATATATATGCTATTGCCCTCACCGATTTCTCATATATGTAGTACGATCATTTGTATGATCTATATATATGCTATTGCCCTCACCGATTTCTCATATATGTAGTACGATCATTTGTATGATCTATGTATGGCTGACAATGGCTTTTTTTTTTCAGCCAATCAAGGTCAGATTGGCAAGGCTTCTGGTGGGAAAACAGGTAAAAAAGGTGTGCATTCAGAAGTGTCTCACAAGCAAAATATTGAAAATACTAAAGGAGATACATTGATGTGGACTGAGAAGTATCGGCCAAAGACTCCTGATGATATTATTGGCAATCAATCCATTGTATGTATAATTCTTGATGCATCACTAACTTTTAGAGTTCAGCTGGTATTGTTGTGTTGTCTATTTGGTTTTGTATCTATTGAATCTGTTGTAGTTGGAGGTGCAAATCCAAATATATAAAAATGATTCAGCGTACAATTGATAAAAATGTACAGGTGAAAAATTTGCATGATTGGTTGGCACACTGGGATGAGCAGCATCTGCATACGGAGGGTAAAGAAAGTAAAGGCAAAAAACGTGGTGGTGGGAGTGTAAGTAGTGGTAATGTGTCAAAAAAAGCTGTTTTACTGAGTGGGACACCTGGTATTGGGAAGACAACATCGGCGAGACTGATAAGCCAGATGCTTGGTTTCGAAACTATTGAGGTAACATGGATTGCATGTCTTTATTCAGTTTAAATCTCTTAGGTTAGTTTTGTATGTGCAACTTGTGTCAGAGTGAATGGGGCCTGTTTGTAAGCTGGAATATGCTATGATGACACAGGTAAATGCTAGTGATAGTCGCGGGAAGGCTGATTCTAAGATAGAGAGAGGCATGGCAGGGAGCACAGCAAATTCAATCAAGGAGATGGTCAGCAATGAATCACTGAGTAGAGGCAGCTTCATGGATGGGTAATTTTAGCTTCTTGTATGAGATTGAGCTGTGGAAACAAAAATCATGTACTGTGACTGATGCTGATTTGACATCTATGTACTGTAAATTTTTTAAACAGGTCAAAGCGTGGGAAGTCTGTTTTAATTATGGATGAGGTTGATGGGATGTCTGGAGGAGACAGGGGAGGAGTGTCAGATCTTATAGCTAGCATTAAAATAAGCAAAATTCCTATCATCTGTATCTGCAATGATCGCTATAATCAAAAATTGAAAAGCCTGATTAACCACTGCCTCCCTCTGAATTTCAGGAAGCCAACTAAACAACAGGTAACTAAGTTTCTTGTAAAGTTTTCTGCATTGTTAAGATGATTTTCTTTATAGCATCGCTTTCCTAAATTATCCCTTCACATCTTTATGAAAAGCATTGCAGGATCTTAAGAGGAGCCTAGGAAGATCAGTTTGATATATTGTTATGCAATTCTGCTTCAGTATTTACATTACAGAAATGCTTATCTTCCATGTCTTTGGATGTTGCTGGGTTCTAGCTGTTTTTAAATGGTTTGAATGCGACTTACACATTAGTTTCTTTGGCACTCGTGTACTTTTGGTCATATTCCAACTTTTGGCCAGTTCTGGTTCTGATAACATTCGTGATATTTGGTAGTTTTAGTGATCTTCTATTTATTCATTGCAATATTATTGACATTTTTTAACATGTTGTCAGAGCCATAGGTTTTGACATCCATTTAGCAATGTTTATTATCAAAACTTGGCATTGATAACTTGAGCAAAACAAGGTGGTGGCAGGGCCTTATTTTGTCTTTTTGTTTCTTTTGTTTTTTTTTTGTTTTTTTCTTTGGAACAAAATACGTGAGCAAAAGTCCTAAGAATCTACAGTAGGTTTTAGAGAAAAAGAGTTTGCATATGGATACATTCTCCACAAACTCTCTTAGTAGGTTGAGGGATTCTTTGCTTCTTTGTTTCAAACTCCACAGCTAGATATATTTCTTGGATCGAACCTCACAAGAACAGAAAAGTTGCTTGATGGCCTTGGTGAAGCAAGGCTATGTCAATTAAAAGTTGTTTAAGTTTTAGAAAAATACGGCGACAACAATGATATAAAACAGGATCAACAACGAGATATAAAGCAAAAGAGAGATTAGTAAGGCAAATAAGTCTGCCAGCAAATTATTTGGTGTGGAAGTTTTAATACGCAGAATATAGTAAATTACTAGTGGAGGATAAGATGAGATGAGTTTATTACTGTCCAACGAATGACCGAACTAGCTAAAAGGGACTACCCAGTGTATAAATGGTGACACAAAGTGGGTGTGTGAAAGCCACTCCCACAAAAGCAAAAATCAAAGCTAATCTATATGATACAATGATCTCAACGTCCAAAAGAAATACAATGATCTGGGGCATAATACAAGGGAAAGAGAGCCAAGGCTCAAAGTGCTTGTTGTTGGAAGGAGAGGCTGTTATTTTTCTAATACGAGATTTGATTTGTTTATACCTCAACAATTTATTAAAGCCCAGAAAATATTTATCTCTGATGTTTCTGAAATTGCTGATAAAATAAACACAGGTATATTAACTCGGAAAATAAAATGCAGCAGAAGTAAAATGGAGAAATCAAGCACACTACAACAACAAATTTGTGCCCAAGACAATCTTCCTTGTTATTAAATTTGTGAGGAAAATTTAGACCTAGACCCACAGAGAATACACAGAAAAATTCAACTGCTGGGAACTTGGAATTTGACTCCACTAGGAAAAATCGGCCTCAAGGGAATTGGCACTGCTGAAGAAACTCGACCTATGGAAAATTTAGCTTCCCTCAGTAGCAAATTCGGCCCCTCTCATTCCATCGTACGACCCTTGCATACTTGAGAAATTCAGCCTCTGGATATTTTGGCCCTCCTCCAATAATTCGGCCTCTGTTTTCTAGGTTCGGCATGCTTAAAATTTTCTTCAGAAATTCCCCGCTGCAATTCTTCTTTCTCTTCAGTCTAATCAAGCTTCTCGCTCTTGAAAAAATCGCTTTCTCTAAAATTTTCACTTTTCCAGTTGTGAACAATGCGCTCTATCATCAGACACACCTTGCAACATCAATCATGCCTGACAATGGTGTCACCTTAAATATAGTGTTGGACATTGGATAAATCAACGCTTCCTGCGTGTTTCGTGACATACACTAACTGCCTTTCGTGGATCCTTATCTCTGGCGATGCGATTGTTAACTAAAACCTGTGGGTTTTGGTCTAACGACAATCGTGATTACCAGCAAGTGGTATCAGAGCGTAGGTCACGAGTTCAATACACACCCGACTCGTGTTGGGGGATGGGAGATTGTTGGACATTGGATAAACCAACGCTCTCCGTGTGTTACGTGACATGGACTAACCGCCTCTCGTGGATCCTTATCTTTGGCGATGCGATCATTAACTAAAACTTGCGGGTTTTGGTCTAACGACAATCGTGATTCCCAACATATAGCAACAAGTGCAACATTTGTAACCAAGTCACTTGGTCACACCATTTCTCAATAGCTGTCACTCTGTCATATCTTAGTCACAACAACAACAAACAAATAGGCAGCCCTAATTCTGAGCTCTAAATTTTTATCAGCAACAACACGAGTTTGAATTTGGAAAAGACGAGTTGAGAGCTTCAGTTTAGATTGAGGCAAGGACAAGCTATAAACTCCAAGTCATGATTGGAGAGAGTTCAGTTCAAACTCAGTTAACCAAGTCAATCACAACTACAGTTCCAAATTTGCAATTGTTTAATTATAAGTGCGAGTTTAAAATTTAGAAAAAGACGAGATAGTGAGTGAGTTCAACTCAGTTAACAAGTCAACTCAACTCCATGTTCCAAATTTAAACTTGCCAAATATAGCACGATTGAAATTGATAAAAGGATGATGAAGGCACATCTTTGATTCATTATTGTCTTTCACGAGTTTGTGTGTGAGCAGAGTTCCTTGTTGTGAGTGCACATTAGAGGCGCTAGTGTACAGTATTGTAGAGAGCCTCCTTGCTGCAGTTTTGCGCTAGGAAATAGGAGTTTAGTCATAAGTAATGGGGAGCCTCCTATGCTAGGAAATAGGCAACTTGTGGGTAAGGAAATCGGGCCTATCCCAACGCAAGGAAGTAGGTGAGTAAAGGCTTATAGTTTGTAGGGTGTGTCCAGCTCAGTGTTACAGGAACCATCCCCCCTTGCCCCATGGATCTGGGGGTGAAACCGCGGATCCGAAAATCGGATTTGCCACCGATCCTAAGGCGGAACTGCGGATCCGAAAATCGGATCCGCCACCGATCCTTTGATGGAACTGCGGATCCGAAAATCGAATCCGCGGTTCCGCCTTTTTTTGTCGATTCCTGGAAAATTAGATCCATGGGGGCTTGATCCGTGGATCCGGAAAGGATTAGGTGCGGATCTGTGGAGGTTCGGGTGTGTATCCACTACGGATCACGGGCGGATCCGAGAGACGGTGGATGATTCACACGGTTCCACGAGGTTTTTTTTTTCATTTTTTGTTTTTTGTTTTGTTTTTTTGTTTTTTGTTTTGTTTTGTTTTGTTTTTGTTTTTGTTTTTGTTTTTATTTTTGTTTTTGTTTTTTCTTTTCTGGAAATTTCAAACTGTTATGTGAGGAACTACACTTTTCGAATACTCTCAAGGTGCTTCTTCATGCTCCCTAGGCGCTTCCCAGATGCTCCCTAATGGTAATGTTAAATTCTTAAAGTAAAAGTGACATTCTCCTTTATCTTTCATTTCCATCCTTTTACTTAAATTTTTAACATTACCATGAAATGAGGATGTTTGAGAGTGTTTCCAACCTCATCAAATTTGATATGGAGAAAATAGAATTTCATATCCCATTCAAAATTCAACAAACTTAACAGTTTTCAGGATCAATGGGATTGTGGCATTTCATTGGATTATATCATGTATGAAGGCAAGTGATTGGCATTTAATCAAGAGCACTAAGCCCTATATGTACCCCAGTGTTAGTGTTGTTGATTGTTGAACTCCTTTGTCATGGCCTTAGCAATTATGTACCCTTCACACAAGTCAAAATCATTGATCGGGAATGTTAATTTTTCTTTACCATATTATGAGGCTTGGATCAAGCTGTTTGATCAAAATTAGGCAATGTTGGCTGATATCCCTATAGAATTGAAGTTGAGGCAAAGGCTAGACAAGTGAAGAGGAATCTAGATTCTAGATGGTTGATCTTGGAATAATTAATCATTGATGTACAATGGATGCCGTATCTATCTTGATTTATGTAACAATATGCATGTTTTCATGTCTTAGACAACTAATTTGGTATTTTGGATGTTTTTTTTAATATAAATGCAAATATATATATATATATATATATATATATATATATATTAGACGCTTCTGAGACACTTCGCTTCCCAGATTTTTTAGGAAATGACGCTTTTGCATCCCCACTTCCAAAAAACGTCCCTGCTTCGTGCAATGTTGGTCCAGCTAGTCTAGTGAGGACAAGTGAGTTCTCTGAGCCACTGTTTGCCTTGTAAGAAATCAAATTGTTCAGTCTCTATCAATAAGGAATATGTTAAATTTGGCAACTAGGGCCAAACATCACTTTGGACAGCTCTTATGAGGCAGCTGATATTTTTCTTGGATTCCTCTTTCCAAGAGGTGTAAGATTGATCTAAAGATCATCCCATTCTGACATATGTACAACTGAAATTATGAATTTATTTTGATTATGGATAAATTGTCAAGGTCGACCAACCATCAAATTAGCCTCCTCCAGCCTTCAACGTTGCATATAAATACAAGGTGCCTCCTCCTCATTTTGGCATCTCATCTCATTCATCTTTCTCTCTCTCTCATCTTGATTGGGTACGAATTTCTGGGCCTTTCTCTCTCCACACGTGCGAAAGATTGTCTTTTCTAGCTATCGCGTTGACCAAATTTGAGGAGGTCGAAATTTCAGGAGATCGAAATTTCAAGAGGTTGACTTTGACCAGCGTTGACCTTGTTTGAATTCGGTTTTGTGAGGAAGAATTTTGTTTGGGCAGGCTATTGTTTTGGGCACAAAAGTCGAGGCAGTTTGACCCTTGTGTTGACCAACGTTGACTTCCCTAATTTAGGTTGACGCGTTGACTTTTGTTGACCATATTTGACTAGTTATTTTCAGACTGTTTTGGGCTGCATTATCTTGCTATTGGAGGTCGAGTTGACCAAGGTTCACTGAGCTATTTTGGAGGTCAATCAGCCGTGTTGACCAGCGTTGACTTTTTGGTTATTGCTTTCTGTTTTTTCTGTTTTGATTGATCAGTTTGGGCAAGTGAATATTGTAAATTGTACTCTCTCTCTCTCTGTTGAACTTTTGAAGAATTAAAAGAAGATGATCAAGGGTTTCCCCACATTGGGGTTTGTCCCTGGCTTGTGCCATATCTTGTGTCCTCTTGTGTTGGCTTGTCTTTTGCTATTATTGTTTATGTTCTATCTGCATTTTACTATCATTTTGATGTGATTGCTATATTGGATATGATATTGGGCTAATAAAGAAAATTGAAGTAAAATTGCTCTAAGCATAGAACATACCATTGTTATCCTAAAATTAACATGGTATCAGAGTTGACGTGAAGACAAAGCCCAAGTAAGAGTGAAGAGCAATCACTAAGAGGAGCAATCATTGATCAAGAACAAGTCTCAATGGCCTCCACATCCTACTTCAAGTCTGATGATAAGCTTCATGATAAGTCTGATTATCATGCATGAAAGATCTAGAATAAGAGATGAACACCAAGCTATTGATGAAGTTGTACCAGAGAAAGAACTTGTGATTGCTGCACTACTAGGTTTACCAAAATCTTGGAGCTCTTTTGCATAAGGAATTAACAACTGGAAAGATACACCAACCTTTGAACAAATGTGGAATGCATGTAGTCAAGAAGAAGCTCACATCTCATTAGTAAGTGACAAAAAGGAGGATGAAGAAAACAACACTTCAAATGCCTACTCTGCTCATCACAAGACACTACAAAAGTCATTGTCCTGAAAATCCAAGAAACAAGAAGAGAGAAGAGAACATGCAAATGTTGTTGATGAAGCTCCAACTAAGAAAACAAGATTGAAGAATCTGAAGTCAAAGACCTATACTATTATGTCTTCTCTCACATATCCTTGTAAGTCTACTATTTTAAGTTTTGTAATGTTTTCTTTTATGTTCCGATTTCTAGAGTTTTTAGATCTAATATATCTTGTTAGAACTTTTTGAATTGTTTAGATCTAATATATCTTGTTAGAAAGACTAGATTAAGAGGGAGCCTTCACCATTTTATCAAAAGATAAGTACACTGTACCCTTGTAATAACTGAAATAAAGTCCTAGGAACGAAAACCTAGCTGTATATTCTTCCGTATGATCAAAACCCTAGCCTGGTCAAAATTGTTATCTAATTTTGGAGTTTGATGTTTGCATCTAAGGTTTACAACAAAATTGTAAAAAGATGGAAATAACAATAAATCCTAGATATGAAATGTTGGTTTCATTTGTGACATACATGATTTGGCTTTATTGATGAGATCTAGGGTTTGCAACAAACTCTAGTAAAGTTGGACATGTAATTCTAAGGGCAAATTGTTGAAACCTTATGATTAGATTGATATTTTGATTGAGTTGCTAATATCTAAGGTTTTATGTCTCGAAGATGGAGTCTAGGGCTTATGACAAAACCCTAGCTAGATGTTGAAGTCTAGTATATAAAATATGTGACCCTTGTTAATTATGAACCTAACTAGGTTTAGGTATTTGATGTCAAAAGCTTGAATGTTTTGATGCTTCAATTGTAATTGCATGATTTTGATATAGTTGGCTTCATGCTTTTGTATATTTGTATTTGCTTGTACTTGCAATTAAAGTTTTGCTGGTACATAATCTTCAAGATGTTGAAGATGTTCATAATTGAAGATGATAATAATAATGAGCATGATGAAGGAAGCTACAAGAATGATGATGATCAAGATGACCTTGATGCCATGAGAAAGAAATGAAGCCTTGAAAGGTTGAAGTCTCTCCAATGTTATAAAAGAAGGAAGTTGTTGAATTGAGAGGAAGCTTGAATAAAAGAAAGGGTATATCTCCCCGGTTAAGACAAAAGGCATTTTATGACAGTGATAAGTAAATACCTTGAAGAAAGAATGAAAACCGAAGAATGAATGAAAGTACTACAGATGGATTTGCAAACAAAGAGTTGAGAAGTACTGAGGTTGTATTTGGTGCTATTGAGGAAGTAAAAGAAGAAGAAAGCTTCAGACAAGTTGTATTTGGATAACTTGATGATGATATAACATCAGAATGATTGAGAACCGCGAAGGCTTGTGTTTACTTGTATATATGTTTGAAGGTTTATTATTGATTGGTGTTGGGATTGTGCAAGATCTCTCCGTAGAAGGTTGAACGTTTGAAGCATGCTTGGATTGGTGGATATATATATGATTTAGTTGATTAGGAGAGATAAAGCATCTTGTGGCAACAAGATGCTTGGGAGGACATCTGGCTGACCTATGTGTTGATCCCTAGATCTCGTAGTAGGGAGGGTGGCATTGGCCTTGGAGCTTAGACCTTGGATACACACCTAGATCCCTGGGTTGGTGTTAAATCTTAGAAGCCTCATGTTACCTAGAGTGGCTAAAGCTTGAGTACACCTTAGTGCCACCCGATTAGAGTACCTTGGTAAGGTATCTAATCTGTAGCAGTGCGCGTGCTGTGACTCTTCATAGAACATATCATTTTGAGATCTTCCATGTACCTCTGTATATATGTAATTATGAATATCTTCCTCGTTAAGAGGGAGTATTGAAGAATGTAACTAGTGTCGGTCTTCATAATTGTATTTGAGTCGTAATGTAATGTATTTGTCAAAAAGAAAGAAAAATAAATAATATTGTAAAAGAAATTGACTTATTAAAGCATGGGTGTCATGCTTGGGTTAATGATATTTAGATCAAAGCCTCCATTGTAGGCTTCTAGGGTTTATGTTAAGAGTCCTTGTCCTTGTCATCATGTAAAAGACCCTACTTGGGCCTTATCTATTAAGAAAGGAATTTATTTTGATGTGAATTAGGTCTTTTAGGCCTCCTCCAGCAAGCCAATCTCAACTTGGACAAGTCGGCTTTATTGGGAGGCTGCAGGTAGAATCTACAATATAAAGGCATCAACTCGACCTAATTTGGAGCATATTCACAACAAGTTCGATTTGCAATTCTTGGAGAAGGAAAGAGGGTGCGAAATTCAATGAAGAAGGAGAAAATCCTAGCGAAAAAGAGGAAACACTAACGAAGAAGTTTGGAGACCATTTTCTCTCTCTCGTGATTCAAACATGCAAAATTATGGAATTGCAGGAAGGCCGAAGTTGCACGGCTGCAGTAGGGCTGAAATTCTAGAGTAGCTGAGCTGAAAATTTTGGAATAGCTGGCTCGAAATTCTATCTTTGATGCAATATTGTTGCAGTTGATCTTTGATGTTTGGAAGGACAATTTGAGGGCTAACTTAGTGGAGTGAGGAAGGTCTTTTGGTTAGGTCTAATGTCTTGGTTTGTCTCAATTTGATTTGAATTTGCTAGTGGAAGAGGTTGTCTGGGTTTTCTCCTATAGAGGGGTTTTAGCCTTGGTTGAGTGCCTATATCTGGTGTCATTGATCTTTATATTTTGATTTGATGATTGCTTGTTGAAAAGAAGATAAAAGAATATAAAGAAAGTTAGTAAGACTAAAAGAATATCACAAGTAATTATCAATATAAGAGAATCTTTTTGCCTTTCTGATTTTCTAACAGAAACAAGTTACACAACTAGTCACATGTCACAAATCACTTATAATGGAAGAATTAAGCTTTAGGAATGCGTAATAGATTGAGATAAAATAAATCAATTTCTTGAAATGGTGATTAACCAGATATCGATAGGGTTTTAAATGAACTATTTTCTGATTTTTTAATATTTTTTGAGTTTTTGAGCTCTTTTTTATTTTATTTTTAAATTCGTTTATTGGTGGGATCAATCATACATGATCGTATTATACCATACTAATATGGAAATGGTACGGTGAATTGTATGTTCACTATATGAGGCTTGCAAGTATAGGCTATGTTTTAGATGGTTTTTTTGTGATATTGTTACGAGTGTAAATAACTAATAGGTTAATAGTGATTAGTATTTTGAGGAGGCATGTCTCAAAAGACATGATTGTTCATGAAGGGGTACCCATCTTGGTATATATATGGGACCCTCAGTTATAAACATCTCGTATTTTTCATACATTCCTATATTAATATATTTTCCTATCATGGATATTTATATATTTCAGATCTTCTGAGTATTCTGTTGCGTATATGAACTTTGTTCATAACATCTGGTATTAGAGCTGCTCGAACCTCTGGCTGCTCAATCACTACATAGAGTCAGTTTGACCTGGCCTTTGGCCATCAACTCTCCATCAACTTTGTTGTTGTTGTGATCGAAGTGTTTCGCTACACAGTTTTGGAGATTCTCCATTTTGCTGTTACGCCTTTGGCTTTAAAAAAAAACGAAAAATTAGAAAAAGAAAAAGAAAAAATAGTAATATATATATATATATATATATATATATATAGAAAAAAACTCTATTATTAGAAAAAAGAGAGAAGAAAAGGTCTATATATATATATATATGAAAAAAATATTAAAAAAACTTAAAAAAAATAAAAAAAAATATATAAAAATTAAAATAGAAAAATAAAAAAACAATAAAAAAGTTAAAAAATAAAAAATGAAATAAAAACTGTAAGAAAAAGAAAAATTTATATGGAAAAAAACAAATAAGTCCGCAACCCCAACTTACCATCTCAGATCGACTCAAGCTGCCAGCCTCATATCCACCCAATGCTGTGCCTCCTTAGCCGCCACAACCCCCCACAATTAAGTTGCCTATCGCCATTGACTAGCTGCTATACCACTTTTCAGTTAGGAACTTCAACGTCGACATTCATTAGTCAACAAGAGTCACCAGTCGTTTCATGAGAATTAAATCAGTTGTGCAACAATATTTGTATAACTGCCATCCACTTCACATAATTTCACCATCCTTTCAACGTTCAACACATCCATACACACTAGTCATACAATCTCGCTGTCTCCAATCGCAGTGATTCATACAACCCACGTCAACACAACAAGTATATTCGATAAAGTCACAAGTTGCAACGCTTCATACGTATAACCCTTATCTTAATGAAAAACAATTGCCTTCTCTAACTAAATGATTAATAAAAAAAAATTAACACGCTACTTAGTCAACGATTTTTAAAGAAACATGCATTAAAAGTTGACTTGAGACTAAGTACTACATAAAAAGTACATGAGTGGTATACAAAACTTTAATAAAGGAATATTAAGTTTATATATATAAAAAGAAAATTATTATTAAAAGAAAAAGGGATATATTAGAAGTCCTATTAAAGTAATTTAAAAATAACAAGGTCAACACAAAGTAAAACAAAAGAAAACTTGAAAATGATGGAAGGAAGTTTCTCTTGTAAAAGTGGCATGATCTCAAGTTATGGGTTATGTACATTAAAGGGAAATATTCAAGGAAAAGAAATTAATATTATTATCAACCAGGACCGTGAGGAAAATTACATCAACATTAATTTAACAAATCATTTAATAGTTCCAGGATTAGATATAATTGAGAATACAGATGCGTCTTATTTTGAAGTAGAATACAAGATTAAAAACTTGCAGTTAATAATTGATGAATATGAGTGTGTATCTCAATTTGGTGTAGCAACTATGTTTAACAAAGAAATTGACATAATTTGCATGTTACCTTGGTTTAAAGGATTGGGTGTTGCCGAGTCAGACTGAGCCAATGCTTGGTTGGGTCGGTTCGGTGGCCGAAACGAAACGGCTAGTCAGGTTGTTACCGAGCCAGTCATTGACTAGGTTGACTCGGTAACAACTTGGCCGACTCGGTAACAACTTGGCCGACTCGATAATGACTCGGTCGACTCGGTAACAACTCGGCTGTCTCGGCTCTTTGACAAAAATCCTGAAGCACATTTGTCAAAAGTTGTTCCGCCTCCTACATATCAATGGTTGGGTTGTTGTTTATTGCATATTTATAGCCCTAAAGTAATCTATCACTGCGAGAAAGTTTTGAAAATTACAAGGCCGAAGTATGGTTATCTTAGTGGCATGAATTAGAAAACTGAAACAATGCTTTGAGCCATACAATGTTTTTAAAAAGGCAAACGTTCTGGCAATGGACTAATAAATACATATTTATCTCTGATTGTTCTAGAGCTTGACCAGAATTAAATCAAGGGTTTTGAGATTTCATTAGGGGCAGAGAATTGGTATTATTGTTGTTGTAGTCTAGTGCTTGTCCTTAGGTTGAGGCAAAAAAGAATCCGAGCATTGGTGGCTAAGTATGAACTTTGTATTGGACAATGCACTGGGTGCCATCTTGATATAATGGATATAGTCATGAGCCTACTTTGATCATATGTTGTCTTCTCTCTATATTCTAAAGCTTTGTGTTTGGAAGCATGAATGAAAATCTTTAAAATTATGGTTTTTTATAAAAAAATAAATATTTGATGTATTTTTTACAACAACCGAGTCATTGAAATCAAACCGCCAAGTCGATACCGAGTCGGAGTTAGAGTCGGAGCCGACCCTCGACCATTTCCGAACCGGAGTCAGAGTTTTAAAACATTGCTTTAAACACGGAGAAATTTTTTCTGATGTTTCCATATAAGAAGAAGATGATCATATTCCAAGACATGATGATGAAGTCAAAATCAATATTGCCTTCATTAGAAGACTTTAAAAGGAAATTTCGAAACTGATGGTTCAAGGGAATCAAAAAACAATATCAAAGAAGCAGAAGGAGCTTGAAGAAGACATATCCAATAAAAACGAAGAAAATTCTCTTTTGAAAAATTATAGTCAGAAACTACTTGCACAAGTCAAAAAGTGTAAAGCTACGAAACATAAATTAGAACAAGAAAATGAATGTTTTGAGAAGAAGCTCAATGAGAGTTTATTAGAGAAAGAAGAAGAAAATTTGCGCTTTAAAAACCTTGATCAAAAGTTATTAGGACAAATCAAAGATCTAAAAATTGAGAAGATTGAGCGTCAAATTGAAGTTGAATTGAAAGTTGAACTTTCACGTTAAAAAAATCATAATCAAAATCTGCTTACTCAGGGTAAGAAACTTAAAGATGATAAGAAATCATTGAAGAACAAATTTGAAAAACTTATCGCAAAGGAAGCATCAAAATCTTCAGACGTAACAGTTCAAGTTGAAGAAAAAAGAACGAATGCCCATCCAATCAATATCACAACTCAAGAAAATGACATCCTGGTTGAAGTAAAAACCTATTCAGATGTTGTAGTATGGGAATTTCAAGTGAAAATTCAACGTTTAACCAAGCGATTTCATTATGTGAAGGAAATTAAATACTTCAAGTAAATCGAGAAATCTCCAGAAACAGGATAAGGGGAAATCAAATCACAAGAACTCCTTATCGACACCCAAATCATAAAAGCAGACATCTCAACTAGTCTGCAGATCCATATCACTTAAACCAGAAATAAGTGAGTTATGTTCCAAAGAATATATCTGTCACTGTATTCCAATCCTATGATAACAATTCATCCCAAGTTTCCAGTCACTGTAAGATCCCATAGAAGATTAATTTGGGACGGCTAGATCATTTTATTGTGCGACGATTTTGTACCACACTCAATAGGTCATATCATCTTGTATCATCGAAGATGCTAGTTCCACAAGTGAAGGACACCAAGAAACATTACGAGACAAAAAAATATATCAAACCTTTTCATTAATAAGCTTTAAGGACAAAGCTTTCTGAAGAGGAAGACAATGTTATGAATGCAAATAATTAATAATTAATATGTTAATACTGATTATCATTATGAGGAGGCATGTCTCAAAGGACATGTCTGTTCATGAAGGGTTACCGACCTAGGTATATGTATAAGACCCTTAGTTGTAAACATCTCATATTTTTTATAATTTTTTATATAAATATATTTATCCTATCATGGATATTTATATATTTTAGATCTTCGAGTATTCTTTTGCATATGTGAACTTTATTCATAACAATTTTTTAATGATTTTTTGAACCTTTTTTTTTGGTTTATTGGTGTGATCAACCATACACGATTGTCTTGTATTATACTACTACGAATATGGTATGGTCAATTGCATGTTGACTATATTAGGTTTGTAGGTGTAGCCTATGTATCATATAATTGGGGAATATGTGTTACCCAATATTATGGTGTATTGATTATAAGAGAGTATTAAGAATTCATAATTTTACACCATTCTACTTTGTTATTTCAAATAATTTTGCACACATTTACAAATAAGTTGTGCTAGTTGCATAACAAGTTTTATACAAGCTTAATGGTCCTTAGCAAGACGATTGATGGGTTGGACCATTCATATCAATGTTGCAAACATCGACATCGGGATGATATCGACGAGGGTTCGAAAAAAGAAAAAATCATAAATGTCGGGGAAAAATTGGCAAACATCGACAAAATTAAAAAAATACAAAAATATTCAATTTTTTTTTTGTATCTAAAACATCCACAACATAAAATAAATGCATTGACACATAAGTATGAAAAGAAAACTAATATGTAAGATGTCTAGTGCTACATCACACATAACAATGAGTCATGTCTTGAATCCTGAGTCTTGACTTAGCCTCAAACTATCAACAACAAATATAATAAATGTATCTCATATCACGACTCATATATAATGAAATTAGATATGTAAACCACTAAGTTCGTTCTAAGTAATGATTTTCTCTGCCACTTTTGTGAGAAAATGTAATGGCTTTTCCTCTAGATGAAGAAGGCCCTTGGGTTGGCGTTGGACTCTGGTGATGTTGTCCTCTAGAAGTAGGAGGTGGACTATGTCCTGTATTGGCGACCATGGTAGGTGGTGTCACCTCCTACTCCTCCTCCTCCTCCTCCTTGTCCTCCTTTGCTACCTCTCTCTCCCTTACAACTGCTACCTCCTCTACTACCACCTCCTCTAACCAATCAGGGGCCGATTCCATGATAGATCTCTTGGCCTCAACCCTCCATGCAGCGACGATGTCGATCCCATCCAATGAGATGACCTCCACGTCAGGTGTCTTTTGAAGTTGCCTCACCCACCATCGAAGACTGTAGTAGACATAGACCATGTCATTAAGGTGTTGGGATTCCAACCTGTATGAGGGTCATAAATTATAAATTAATAATTATAAAAATAATAAATTATAATTTTTAATGAATTCAAAAAATTAATTTGAAAATTTATAACTTGTTGTGCTTCTTCGTGTGTATTTTTTCAAATACACTCTAGTTGCGCTCACATCCAAAGGGGCTACATGTTTGGTTGAGCACTCGAATGACAAGTTTTTGGAGATTTTGGGTACTTTGCCACCATAGCTTGTCCACCATGCACCTACTGCTGGGATTCCAACCTGTAAGAGGGTCATAAATTATAAATTAATAATTATAAAAATAATAAATTATAATTTTTAATGAATTCAAAAAATTAATTTGAAATTTTTTAACCTGTTGCGCTTCTTGGTGTGTATTTTTTCAAATACACTCTAGTTGCGCTCACATCCAGAGGAGCTACATGTTTGGTTGAGCACTTGAAGGACAAGTTTTTGGACATTGGGTACTCTACCACCATAGCTTGTCCACCACGCATCTACAACAAATAAGAGAAACATAAGAAAAAAATTGAAATTTGAAAGTTGAAGCAAAGTATGAAGAGACAATGAAATTTGAAACAAACTAAATCTTACCTGGCATTTTGGTCTTCCTATCCTGGATAGCCTTGCCAAAGCTAAATGTGCCACATGCCACTTTGTATATCTCCAAGTCTTTAGAAATTTCTACACGTTCTACTAGAGATGACACCATCTTCTAAACACAAGTAAAGAATCCATCCATGGCCTCAGCAACAAGTTTGAAACCAGAGGATATGATCAGAAAGAAAAATCTCGATTATTTAGCATAAGATTTAATATCCCATATTACCATATTGTTGCAAATAAAACGACTTTGGAGATTTTAACCTTGGAATTTTATTTCTCACCTTAGATCCCATGGTAGCTATGTTCATCAAACAAGTGAACACCCAAACACTTGCCATTAAGAATTCAATCAAGACAACATAGGAGATGTCATCCCTATATAAAACCCCAACTCTTCCCCCAATAGCTAACAAAAAGATAACTATCACCATGCCTAAAGTCCAAGACTACAACAAATATTGATACCAAGAGTGATGATCAAGAAATTGAGGTAGAGGGAATTGAACTACTATTACAAAAACTCTCTTAATGATTTTGTGAAGTTTTAGAGGAAGGTTGGAGAAGGAAACCTTGTATATAGAGGTTTTAAATCATACTAGAAGCCAAATTATAATTACTTGTTAACTTTTAGTTGGATTTGAATGAGATAGCCTTGGAACACCATACTGTTCATTAGGCTAATCATAGGGAAAAGTAATGTTTTGAATTTATAAATGCTTTTGAAATTTTCACCCAAGAAGCCAATCAATCTTTTGTGCAACTAAAAAATGGAACACCCTCAACCCTCTACAACTATTCGATTTAGAAGATATGCTATGGATGGCACATATTGAAGATGTTGAATAAGGTAAGGAAAAAGATGAATTGAATGAAATTAAATCTATTAAAGGGAAGAGAGACTATCCTTTAAGGCATAATGCTCAACATGGCACTAGCCCACCACTCGCCTAAATTATTCAATTAGTGATGCAAATCTGGCAACCTCTTCTTCTTTGCCCACTTTCATTCTTGAAATAGGTTATAATATCATGGATGGCACGAAAAAGGTTCAAGCTAATATCTCTTTGCATGACTTGGGATCAACCAACAACAGACTGGTCCCATCTTTCATTGCCATGGAAAGGAAAACCCTACAAATATGAGTAGATAGGGAAACATAGATGAATCAAACAATAGATTAGAAAAACAAGATGAATTTGTGGTACACTATGAAATTGGGTTGGTAATAGACTTTCTAAAGCTAGTGAACACTTCTAACCTTGGATCAATTGGTGGAAATCAAAACTGTAAACACTGTAACTAACATATGTTGAAAGCCATGGAAAGGAAAACCCTACAAATATGAGTAGATAGGGAAACATAGATGAATCAAACAATAGATTAGAAAAAACAAGATGAATTTGTGGTACACTATGAAATTGGGTTGGTAATAGACTTTCTAATGCTAGTGAACACTTCCAACCTTGGATCAATTGGTGGAAATCAAAACTGTAAACACTGTAACTAACATATGTTGAAAATGTAACTAGTGTCGGTCTTCATAATTTAATGTAATGTCATCATTAAAAATATTTATATATTCATTATTATTATTTTATTTATGGTAAGAACATGTTCTTCATGCTTATCGAGAAAAACGAGTCAGAAAGAATTTATTATGAGTAAAAAAGAAAAATGTATTTGAGTCAAGTCCCATTTGGACTTTTGTAACAAGTCGGCATGGGCCCTTAAGAGCCACCTATTCGACCTCTTGGACATCTATATATATATAGATATATATAAGGCAGTTCGATCTATTTGGAGCATCAATCTAGCACATGCAAGAAGCAATTTTCTGAACTAACAAAATGAGAAAAGAAACCAAATTTCACAAAAAGAATCTAGCACGTGTGGAAGAAAGAATTCTGTGAATCAAGACGTATTTTCTGTGACTACTGTAGGGTCGAAATTTTAGGACATGACTCAAATTTCAGGGAGATGGAAAATTTGGACAGTTTGACCATTGTTGACTTTGATTATAGTTGACCAGATTTGTAGGTGACCTGAAGGAGGGTTGGAGAACAAGTTGGATTGGGCCTCCAAGAGCCACTTATTTGACCTCTTGGACATCTATATATATATATATATGAGCTATTTTGAGCATCAATCTAGCACATGTGAGAAGTAATTTTCTAAACCGGCAAAGGGAGAGAAGAAGCGAATTTCACAAGAATCTAGCTTGTGTGTGTTATATAAAAATTAGTTAATTAGTAGTTATTAGGCAAAGGGCATGATCAAAGATCATGCCCATTCACCAAGAGGCACCCAAGGCAGTATAAAACCAGGGGCCTCCCACAAATCGTAATCATCTTCTATATGTTTTTAATAATAAATATGAATTTGTTGAATATCTGAGTTTGTTTGTGACATTTGGTATCAGACCCTGTTCGGTTCTTCGGCAAGACGCTACACAAAAGTATCATCCACTGTCCAGCCATATGATTTCCCGCTGACTCAATCCACTCAATCCAACCACATCCGTAACCCTCTGTTCCTCCACACCACTCCCTCTGCGTCCACTGCCTACACCACCACGTTGTCTGCGTTCAACCCAATCCCCGCACCCTTTTCTTTCGTCGTCTGACTGTGTCACCGTGCCAACTCTTCCGTACGCCATAAGATACCTCCGCACCCGACCAACTGTCGCCCTCGTTACGTCCAGTTATCAATCAACCCCTGCACCCCATTACCATTCCTGTCATCCGCTTGGTCAAGTCGACTGTCCCTAGTTCTGCGCAAACTATCATGCCATGAAAGGTCCTGTCTAGCCGCTGAATCGTTTCCCAATCGACGTGTCCACAATTAGAATCACTTCGAATTAGTAGTTCACGCTACTAATTTAATTATCAATTAAATTAACTTATTTAATTATATAATTTGATTAAAAAACTATATGTTATATATTAAATTAATTAATTAAATTTAATTATTTAAAAAAATTAGTTCAAATTAAGGAAGAAAGTTTAAGCTGGCGGACAAATATACACCCCCGCAAACCCATTCAATGTCGTCGATGACAATGACCAATTTCAACAAAAGATTGATTGGTTTTGAGAATAGGATTACTAGCCATTCCGATGATTTTAACCAAAAATTAGTCGATCTCGAGAGTAAGGTTATTGGACATTTCGATGACATCAAGAAGCTTCAGGATACAACAAATCGGATAGAACAATAGCTCGGGCAGAACCATATCAAATCCAAAATGAATCATAGTTAGAGAATGACAATGCTGATCGTTATTTGTGAGAGGATGAAGGTTACACCTGGACAACTATTCTAGGATGATGGAGGTAATCAACAACACAATTCTTCAGATTCAACAAATTCAACGAATTCTCATGAAAAAAAAGAGTCTCCAAAAAAATCATCCACGCACCATTAAGAAAATAGTAACGCGAATTTTCATAATAAACAGCTCTGGAATTCATTCACAATCAATATCCTCTTTTAACTCCACCATTAGTGACGTATCAACGAAGGGCAAAAATCGAGCTACCCAAGTTCGACGGTAACAAAAAATGTAGTGTTGCGTGGCTGAATAAAGAAGAATAATATTTTCAGATTTACGATATTGACAATGATGATGACAAGATTAGGCACGCTTCCATGAAAATGGAAGGCAGAGCATATAATTGGTATATGTGGTGGAAGAAGACGACACTCGCTATCAGTTGGAGAAAATTTAAGGATGTGTTCTTTAAAAGATTCCAAGATGTCAAGGAAGAAGAGTTGTTTTCAACACTGATCATATTGTGACAAAAAGGAGATGTGGATGAATACACTCGAGAATGGGAAACCTTAGCAACACGAGTACCTGGGTTATCAGAATCTCGTCTAATCCAATCATACATCTCCGGACTTAAAACTCATCTACGAGTAGAACTTGAGCTTCATGACATTACGTCAATAGAAGTAGCAAGACAAAAAGCAAAAGCTGCTGAAAAGAAATTTGAACAGATAATGTGGTCAAAAACGGAAAAAGTATATTCGAGACGAAGAATGCCCTAGTCTATCAGTACGGATAACACAAGATATGTTCCACCACATCTTCGTGAAGGCGAAAAATCTAACGTGGGAATGCAAAGGATGAAAGAAGGAAAGTGCAAATGTTGTGGTGAAAAGTGAGACCCTAAACATAGGTGTGCTAAAGGAAAAGAGACAAAGAACCTATATAATTGTGAAGCAACTAATGATTCAAACAGTGATGAATCGGACATAGAAGGAATAGAAGATGCCCCAGAACTCTCGCCAAAATTAGAGGACGAAAGCATTCCGCAAGTGTCATTATCGACTATGGCAGGTATATCACAACCCTAGACTTTAAAATTAAAAGGACATATAAAGAAGAACAATGCAGTGGTTCTCATCGACTCCGGTAGCACCCACAATTTTTTAGACTCAACCATGGAAAAGAGACTCAACATTATCACATTTCCCATACCCAACATGAAGGTGATGGTAGCTGACGGTAAGAAGATTGAAAAGGTAGGGAAATGCCATAAGGTCAAATTGTAGATTCAAGACTTTAATTTAGAATCACTGTTCTACACTGTACCATTAGGAGGAGTAGATGTGGTCTTAGGTATCTAATGGCTACGAACCCTAGGTACTTATTCTGCCAACCATCAAGAGCAGTTTATAAGCTTTAAATGGGAAGGGAAGAGGTACAAGTTATATGGATTCCAAGCACCAGAAAATCAAATCGTGTCATCATCCCAGATGATGAAAATGATTCAAAAAGAAGCACCAACTTATGTAGTACAATGTCATCAATTAGAAATGTTATCTGCAAAAGTGATCAGCAAAGAGTCACTAGAAGTACAACGACTAATTCAAAAGCATGAAAAAGTATTCCAAGACCTGCCCATGAAAATGCCTCCTAACAGGGAAATCGAGCATACAATAGAAGTCAAACCAAGATCAGACCTCGTCAACATCAGATCATATCGATATTTGCATCACCAAAAGAATGAAATTAAGAGATTAATACAAGACCTTTTAAAATGTGGGATCATCTCGAAAAGTAAGAGTTCGTATGTTGCTCCAGTGGTATTGGTAAGGAAGAAGGATGGATCATTCAGGCTATGCATTGATTATAGAGGATTAAACAAAATAATGATTAAAAACAAATTCCCAATTCCCTTTATCGATGAAATGTTGGATGAACTACATGGCGCAAAATACTTCTCAAAATTGGACTTAAGGTCAGGCTATTACCAAATCAGAATCAGGTTGGAAGACATACCAAAAATTGTGTTCCGAACACACGAAGGTCACTACGAATTTAAAGTAATGCCCTTTGGGTTAACCAATGCACCAACAACATTCCAAGCCACTATGAACGAGTTATTCCGTCCATATCTTAGGAAGTTTGTATTAGTATTCTTTGATGATATTTTAATTTACAGTAAAACTTGGAAGGAGCACCTACAACATTTGGATAAAGTTCTTACACTATTGAAAGAGCATTAATTCTACGCCAAGAAATCCAAATGCACCTTTGGGAAGGAAGTAGAATATCTCATACACGTAATATCCCAGGAAGCAGTAAAAGTGGACCATAATAAAATCAAGGCTATAAAGGAATGGACCAAACCTATTACTATATCCAAGCTAAGAGGGTTCTTAGGATTGACTGGATATTACCGAAGATTTATTAAAAGCTATGCACATATAATTGCACTTCTAACAAACCTTTTAAAGAAGAATTGATTTTAGTGGAATGAGGAAGCAGGAAGGAGTTTTGAAGAACTGAAGAAGTTATGTCTAATGCCCCGGTATTAGCAACTCCATATTTCTCTAAACCATTTATCATCGAGTGTGATGCTTCCGGGTTCGGTATAGGTGCAACGTTAATGTAAGAAGGGCATCCAATAGCTTTTGAAAGTAGGAAGCTCAATAAATGAGAACGTCTTAAGTCCACATACAACAAGGAAAAGCTCGCTATTATGCACGGACTGGCCAAGTGGAGACATTGTCTTTTGGGAAGTAAGTTCTCCATTCAAACATATTATAACAGTCTCCAACACCTCCTTCAACAAAAAACAGTTTTCGAAGAACAACAAAAATGGATTGAAAAATTGCCGCCTTTGACATGGAGATATTGCATAAAAAGGGAAAAGACAATGTATTAGCAGATGCCCTGTCTAGGAAGGACGAAGAACCAACATTACTTGCAGTCTCTGTTGTTGTTCCTGAATGTGGCTTAATGAGATTCGAAGTGAGTATGCCAAGGATCCAGAAATAACTGCGATAATCAATAATCTTCCAGACAACTCAAAATTTGAATGGAAGAACGATATTGTGGTACAAAGGAAAAATCTATTTGAATTCAAACTCCAAGTTTAAATCCAAGATACTCAAGGAGTCACATGATTCACTATCAGCAGGACATCTAGGATTCCTTAAAACTTACTACAATGCACGTCAATCATTCTTTTGGAAAGGGATGAGTCGCGATATTTAGAAATGTCAAAGGAATAAAAGTGAAAATATTATGACACCTGGATTACTTCACCCCTTAAACATTCCGAATTAGAAATGGGAAGAAATATCAATGGAATTTATTAAGGGATTACCTGTATCTAAGGGCAAGGATAATATTTTCGTAGTAGTCGACAGACTCACCAAATATAATCACTTTATTGCCATGAAGAAAATAGACTCAGCTAAACAAATCGTTGAGATATTTTGCAAAAATATTTATAAATGACACGGTTTTCCGAAAGTCATTGTGAGTGATAGAGATGCCAAATTTAATGGTAATTTCTGGAAGGAATCGTTCAGCCACATAGGAACCTACCTAAATATGAGTTCCGCTTACCATCCTCAACAAATGGACAAACGGAGGTTGTCAATAAATGTTTTGAAGCCTACCTACGTTGTTATGCTATAGAAAAACAAAATAAGTGGGTTTAGTGGCTACATCTCACTGAATGGTGGTATAATTCTACTTATCATACGTCAGCAAAAATGACTCCATTCCAAGCTTTGTATGGGTACGAACCTCCGAAATGGAAGGATCTATCTACTGTCCGGACAAATCTACCAGGTGTTAAAAACCAACTAGAAGAAACCCAAAAAATCGTCCAAACTCTAAAAGAAAATTTAAATAATGCAAGAAACCGTATGAAGCAACACGCTGACCGAAACAGAACCGAGAGAGAATTTGAAGTTGGAGAATGGGCATTTGTCAAGCTCCAGCCATACAAACAGTTCTCCTTGAGACAAAAAGGAAAAAATGAAATGGCATCGAAGTTCTATGGACCATACCAGATCAACAAAAAGATCAGCCAAGTTGCATATAGTTTAAGCCTTTCGGATAAAAGTCATGTTCACAATGTCTTCCATGTATCCTGCCTTAAAAGGGCACTGGGCGACCATCAATCAGCACAAACAATGCTTCCATCCTTAGATGACGAAGGAAGGGTCATTTTAGAACTAGAAGGTATCATATCAACCAGAAAAAAGAAGCTTCAATCTCGTGTAATCAAGGAATACTTGATCAAGTGGAAGGACTTACCAGAAGAAGAAGCTTCTTCGTAGACTGAAGCATTTCGTCAACAACATCTGTCATTACATATGCTTTGAGGACAAAGCATTTTTTGTGAGGAAGGCAATGTTATATAAAAAATTAGTTAATTAGTAGTTATTAGGCAAAGGGCATGATCTTTCACCAAGAGGAACCCAAGGCAGTATAACGCCAGGGGCCTCCCACAAATTGTAATAATCTTGTATATGTTTTTAATAATAAATATGAATTTGCTGAATATCTGCGTTTGTCTGTGGCAGTGTGGAAGAAAAAATTCTGGGAATGAAGGCAAATTTTCTGTGACTACTGCAAGGCTGAAATTTCAGGACAGGACTGAAATTTCAGGGAGATGACAGGTTTGGACAATTTGACCCTTTCTGACTTTGACTATAGTCGACCAGATTTGGAGGTGACTTGAAGGAGGGTTGAACTTGACATTTTCGTGGCAATTTTGGGTCTTGGTCTTGGTCTTGGATATCTCATTTTGATCTGATTTTATAAGAAAAGGATTGTTGGACTTTATCCCTTGTGGGGTTCTGCCCTGGCTTGGAGCCTAATTTCTTGTGTCTCGTGTCTCTCTATGATCTTTATATTTTGAACTTTTGTATAATTGCTTGATGAAGAACACTTAAGAAGTAATAAGAAGATATTAGTCATTCACAAGTAATTATCGAGGCAGAGAAGTCAAACCTCATCCTACTTCATTTGGTTTCTCAACATGGTATTAGAGCTATGGTGAAGACAGGAGCACTATTGATGAAACCCAAAGTAGGACTAAATCTGAAAGAAATCGGAGCATAAGAAGGAAAGATCTAGACATCCAAATCCAAGAACAGAAACAGATCTGAACCTGTGGTAGCATTTGTGAACAGTCCAAATCTGTGGAAGTGATCTGAATTGACTGTATAGAAGATCAGATTTATATGTGACAGTGAAGATGAAAACTATGTATGATAGAAGATCTGAATTTTTTATGGTATGATAGAGATACAAATCGAGACAGAGTTAATGCAAATCTGAGGCACTGTTCATATGATATCCGAGCTTACTTGTGACAATCTAAGCTTGCTATAGCACTGTGACATGGGAAATTCTCTGTGGAACATTATGGCATACAAAAATCTCTGTGGTACACTTTTCTAGTGTCAAGAAGCTATCTGTCTGTGACATCACATCACTATTACCCGTTGCAACTTATTGAGGTAAAAAAATCAAGACTTTGGAGCTGATCTCTGTGACATAACAAATATGATGATGAATCAAGGTACTGTGATATATCCTCTTAAAAGTAGAACTATGATTGAGAGAAATCCAAAGTCTGTGGAAACATATCAAGCTTCATTTCTATAATATTCTAGTGACACCAGAATTTGTCTGAGCATGGAATAAATCAATCTGCGAAAAAGTAAGTCAAATCTACGTAATAGAACAATAATGCTTCAAGGATTGAACAAGGTCTGGAAAAGAGGCTCTCTCATAATCCATCTAAGACACAAGTCATAAAGGCATCTGAGTTCTCTCTGAATCCTGGCATCCGAATTAAGGTTGTGGCATATCTATCATATCTCTGTGATATCCAAAGTTTACTAAGACATCTGAGCCTTCTACGACACTATGGTGACACTGAAAACTGGACTATTTGGAAGCCGAGTCTCCTCAAAGAACAATGCTAGTACTGTCAAGGTGATAGCATTGTTTTACAACTGTATGGTTGCATGTTCTAAGTGCATGATATGTCTCTTAGACATATGACTGTTAGTAGCATACTTCTGAGGCATAACAAAAACAGTGCGAAGTAATTTTGAAACTTAGTAACAATGAAGGGGACTACAATCATAGAAATTCGAAGTCTGTACACAATCTACATCAAGCCTTATCCATCCGAATTTGTGGAAAAACAACTATATTGAGTCTGAAAGGTATCTCTATGACAGATTCAAGGCTATACAGTGGCATTCAAAATTTCTGAGTAGTCAAAGGCAAATGATGAAATTCTGTGTGGAAGAATTTGAGTTCTATGCCAGCCTGTGCAAAGACCTAAAGTACATAGTTCATATATAAAATACAAAGTCTATATGCAAATTTGTTATGGATTCATCATTTCAGTGACATGTGCGAAGGATTGAAGATTATGGAAAGAGTATAACTCTCTCTGTAGTCTATGTACATGTAAACTATGTGAACCAAATCAACCGACATTGCTAGCAGATCAAAAGAAAACTCTATGGATAGCATTCTAGGTCGATGACTAAAAGATTTAAAGTACTTCTGTTGAAGAAAGTACGCCAACTAAAGAAAAAAGGATCAAACCTTTGCAAGGATAAGGTAAGGTCAATAGAGGTATGTATACTTCTTGTTCATTTCAAAGTTGTCTTGCAAACTAGTTAGCATAGTTTTCTAGATCATGATGAACTCACATGAGGAACAAGCTAATGATCTTATGCTATTTTGGAAGTTAATGTCGTATTATGAAAAGATCCATGTAGATATGTTAAAGATCATTGATATGTTGGCATTTGAAGTTTTTCCTTATATATAAAGACTAGGTTTCTGAGATCTTATAATATAATAAATTCCATCTCACGTATAGAAGTTTTTTCTAGGGTTTAAAGTTAACACTCTAGTGTACTTTTAGAAATTGCAATTTTTTAAGGAATGGCAGGTTTTGAAGGCTTTGCACATTGAAGTATCTAGGGTTGGTAAACCCTATCAAAGACTTAACTTAGAAAACCCTAGAAACAAACCCTAGGAATGATAGTTTTTCCGCTGACAAGAAGAAACCCTAGCTCTTGGAAATGACAAGTATGACATTTTCGCTGATGACAAAGATGGTGAAAATCTCAATAGGACCTAGACTTTTCTCAAAAGATAAGTACTCTACATTTCCTCTCCTTTTTTACTGTTTCTTCTAATAAAGTTTGCAGATTGATTATAATAACTGCCCAAGACTTGAAAGTAGATGAAAGAATGTAGCAAAGCACAAAGACGGGAGAATGTGATTGCAGAAAGAGAAAGTATTTTGAAGGCTATGTTACCAGGATTCGAATACGGATCTGGATCCGGATCCGCTAGTTTTTTGAAAATCCAGGATCCGGATACGACAAGGATACGTCACGTACAAAAAAATAAAATATAATAATATTTTTTCAATTTTAAAAAACACTTTAGATTTAAAAAATCAAATACTCCATTGAACCATCAAAAACTTTTAGAACTGAAACCATTAGATATATTATAAATATGAAGACTGAACCACTGAAATGATGCATCATCCGTCATACAAAGTAACAAAAAGGATCATAATATCATAAATGATAATAGTAAATACATTTACATATCTTCAAATGGATCTATATCTTCTGCATATTGCAACTCTACATCATGAATAGATGATGGGGGTCGTGGAATGTAGTAAGTCGCATCAGTAGGCTGGATTGGTGGTGGAACAATATCCTCAAGTAGGTTGAGGTGAGTCATGGCATTTAGTGTCAGGTTCAAGTCAGAGATCTCAGGCTCCACATCCCACATCCTGCTCGGACCTTTTTTATACTCTGGTTCAACATGTGATAGAAGACGAAGGTTGGAATGAACATAAACAAGATCCTCAGCTTTTGCCGCTCCCAGTCTGTTTCGCTTCACTGAATGGATGAAGCCATATGTACTCCAATTCCTCTCAGCTGATGACGAACTAGCAACCTGTGATAATAACTTGGTGGCTAGAGTAGAGAGATGAATGCTATCCCCACCATGGAAGCTCCACTAAGTAATAGGATCAAGATGCCCTCGATCGTCCTTAGCTACTGGATCTGAAAAGCTACTTGTAGACTGTACAAAGTTGCAAACCCTCCAAATTCTTGGCGGACTTTCATTGCAACTCTCATATCTCTATAAATTTTCCTCAAAGCTGTCTTGTATCTTTGTACCACTTCAGAATCCTTGTTTGGCATTGTTCTACCAGGTAAAGACAAAATTTTGGAATGATAGTATTTAGGGTGCAATGCATATGCCAGAAGGTGTAATGGTGTGGTCATTTTGTTCCACCTTTCTGTAACTATGTCCTTCACTAAATAATAGAATGTTTCATAAGGGTCATTTTCACTTGCCCTGATAATTTCCCTTATCCTCTCCAACATACTATCAATGTTTTCATAAACTTCCCCCAAGCAAGGTGTATCTGTATCAAATGCTCTGATCAAGGTGAAGATTGGTTCAGTGAACCGTAGAAGGCATTGGACCTTGTCCCACCATGCATCATCAAGAATGATGGACTTGATTTTTTGCCCTCTATCAGAAGTGGAAGTCCTCCATGATTCCCAAAGAGGGTCAATGACCATTGCTTGTAATGCTTGTCTCACCTCCACAAGCCTCTTTATGACAAGAGTGTGGGAGGCAAATCGAGTTTCAGCAACCTACAAGTTTCAAAAAGTACAAAAGTCAAATCTCAAATTGAAATGAGAAATCTTATATAAATTTGCAATTAAAAGAATTTCCAATACAAATAATATTGATTAAAAAAAAATACCTTTAGTAGCTCCAACTTTGCAAAACCTCGATAAATGGCTTGAGACATTGAATGATTGGTTATGAACATTTGGATTTCCTTTGCTGCTACATATATTTCATTAATCCATTCAATCTCACCAATCTTGGCAAGCATAAGGTTCAACAAATGTACTGCACATGGAGTCCAAAAGATGTGATCATATCGACCCTTGACAATCAAACTTGCAGCTTTACAAACCTGTGCATTGTCCGTAATGACTTGGACAACATTATGTGGCCCCACACTTTCTATTGCCTCAATAAGAATTGTGGATATGAAATATGCACCTTTCTCTATTCCACTGCAATCAACAACCTTCAAAAACATTGCCCCTTGGGGGCATACTGCAACAACGTTAATTAATGGACCGTTTCTTTGGTCTCTCCATCCATTAGAAATGATGGACACCCCTGTTTCTGCCCATGTATCCTGGATTGCTTGTAGCTGTCTATCCACAGATTGTCTTTCTGATGCCAAAAAAGTAGTGCGGACCTTTTCATATCTAGGGCTTTTGTACCCTTTTGGCGCTTCATTAATTGCCTTAATCATTTGTTGCCAATAAAGGGAACACACCAAATTGAATGCTAGCCCATTTGCATAGATGCAATGAGCTACATGTTCATCGGCTATGTCTCTACCTTGATTATTGAAAGCTACTTCAAAAGGGCCTAGAGTGGGCCTTTTATTAGTTGTGGCAGTAGGCCTAGATGGCAATGGAGGCCTAGTTGTAGAGCTTTGCACAGGGTGTTTTCCCTTAGCATGCTTCCTGTCAGCAACGTCTTGCAAAGACGCATATAATTGCATTTTTCCAGGACTCAAACCTTTGCCAAGTTTTCCATTTGCATCTTTTGGCCCAGTGCATACTTGCACCCTTGTGTTAGTTTGATTAGTGAGATGGGCCTCCACTCTAGTATATGAGCCATTTTTTATATCTTGGCATTCATTGCACTTCCATTTAAATGAACCACCTCTGGGATTTTTTCCAATAATCTCCACATACTGCCATAGAGGAGATTTTGGGTCTGTTTTGATGATTTCCCCTTCACTCTGCTCATGCTGTGATGGCTCCATAATGATATATAGATTACGTTACTCAGTACTGCATATAAAATTCAAAATATAATATATTAAAATTTAATAATTATCAATACACAATTTGAATTAAATAACACATATATATAAATATATATATATCAATACACAAAAACTAAATTATATATGAAATTTTAAATGTTCATTTGAAAGCTACATATATATATATATATTATTATTATTATATGTGAAATTATCAATACACAAAAACTAAAATATATATGAAATTTTAAATGTTCATTTGAAAGCTATATATATATATATATATATATATATATATCAAATTATCAATACACAAAAACTAAAATATATATGAAATTTTAAATGTTTATTTGAAAGCTCCATATATATTTATATATATATATCAAATTATCAATACACAAAAAGTTAAAACTAAAATATCACCTATATCACCATATGGCATATATTTCATTACCCTATCTTTAGACTTTATGTTATCCACATGGGTTGAGTTAATTTACATTAATGACCATCGACATAAATCAAAATACCTGAGCCACTCTGAAATTTAATATTATTTTTAAACAAATTTAAAATTTTAGTAGTAACATTAAACGAAAGGAAATCTCACCATTACTATATTTTTCTTCATCATTAAAATTTAAAACAGTTTAATTTAAACTTATGGAACATTTTAATAAATACATGGGAGCTTTCAAGTTTCAAATGAACAAATTCAAATGGTTGTGGTTATCGTATCTAAAAAATGCGGCTGTGGTTATTTAAAAAATTGCGGCCGTGGGAAAGATTTCACAGCACATTGAAATGGCGGTATAATAAAAAAATTAAAATACCTTGCGGGGTTTCTTGGTCCAGCTGATGATGTGAACACTGAATACTAACACACACATTGAAACTTGAACCTGAACAACGAACGACGAACGACGAACCTGAACGACAAACGCTGGGCCCTGAAGAAACGTTGAAAGTGAAAGCTAAACGACAAACGCTGGGCCCTGAAGGAACGCTGAAAGCTAAACGCTGCCTGTTCTGTTCCGCCTGTTGGGTGCACTGCTGACCAAAGAGGGACCACCTAACTTTAACTAGCGTCAAAAACGAAAACCCTAAACTCCAACGCATACACCCATTTTAATTTTTAACTTTTTCGGGTTTCGGAATTTGGACAAAAGTTATGCGGGTCTGGCTTTAAAATAGAGATGCGTTTCTGGCGAGGAGGAGCCGTTTCCAAAAATTACACATTCGCCACCTGTCGTATTTGGCACGTATTCCTGCGGATTCGGATCCGGATCAGATCCGAGGATACAGAGATCTTTGCCCCTCTGCTGTTGGATCCGGTAATGTAGTTTGAAGGTTCTCCAAGTAAGGAGAGGATCAATGAACACAATTGCCTTAGTTAGAAGATATAACCCAAGATTTTTGAAGAAGCCTTATGATTAAAGAGGACCTCATACTTTGAGAAAGAAGGATGCATGAGCCAAAGGAAGTAATATTGACTTTAGAGGGACCTGGAAGCAGGATTATTGAGACCTGGTATGGATTCCTAGAAGAATAGAAACAAAATTCTGTGTATTACAGAGGTAGAATATGTGGTGGTTGGTAACTTGGTACAATAAGTTGAGAGGACGTTTGGATCCATAAAATATAGTTATGGATTATTTGATGACACGTTGGATTCGATATGAAGATTGTTAGAAAACCAAGAAGGTCGAATCTCGGTATGAGGTGATGCAGATAGAAGTTGAGAAGCTACAATGGATCTCCATAGGACCAACAAGTAACCAATGCATTGATGAAGTTCCTTTTCAGAGTATTTTTGAGACAAGCTTAGGCTTGTGGATATCTCCTCTCTATTGATATTATGCATTGTTTGGACATGGCTTCAACATGTGCTATGTCAGAGATTTCAATAACAAACCATTATCGTATCATTTCAACAGCAATCAAGAGATACTTTGGATCATGTTTGGACTCATAACATATATGAGATACCTATTCATTCATGATATTTTGGACATCTATTGATATTATGCATTGTTTGGACATGGCTTCAACATGTGCTATGTCAGAGATTTTAGTAGCAAACCGTTATTATATCATTTCAGCAACAATCAAGAGATTCTAGTTACTACTTTTTTACTGATTACTATGCAATCTTTTATAAACTTTTAGAAGCAGATGCTTCTAGTTCTATATAGTCACTGGTTAGAAGTCAGGACTCAGTGCTTTAGATCATGTTTGGACTCATAACATATATGAGATACCTATTCATTCGTGATATTTTGGACATCTATTGATATTATGCATTGTTTGGACATCGCTTTATTGAATATCAATGAAAAATGTTTTTGTTTTGTTTTGTTTATGTTCTTTAAATTTAATATATGTGTATATCTTTATTAATTGAATTCACTGATTTTTTCCCGATCCGATTAAAACTCATCCCTCTTTTGCCTCGCCGATTTATTTCGGATTCCGAGTTTGGTAACATTGGGTTAAACCCTTGTAGGGAATGATTAAAAAGAATCTTTATTTCCATTGTTTCGAGATTGAGAAGACTAAGACAACTATTGCTTCATTCCTTTCTTTGAAAGTCCCTAATTACAATTTCGACTTTTTGCTAATATTTTTGTGTTTGAATATTTTATAGCAACAATGCCAACTCAAAAGGAAAAGGATAGAAAATAATTTCCAATATCTTCAATGAGCATTTGATTGCAAGGGGTTGAGCTAAATTACCCAGAGTTCTAAAAACAAACTTACGCCTTGGTGACATTAGTCAAGAAATTGAGTCTCTACATATGAAAGGGAATGAGACTCTGTTGTCATCAAGGCATAATGTATTGACACTATTTGAGTCATAGATGAAAGAAGACGTATTTTCCCTAGCCACATAGGTGGATATAACACTACTAGTTGTGTTGATTGTTCAAGTTTTTAAATAGAGTCCCTATATTGATCAGAAGCACACGTTTATATGGAAAATCCTGAACAAGAAAACAAGAGAACACAAGGGCATTAGATGAATTGCAAAATCTATTTAGGGGAAGTCAATATAATATCTCTTGCAAGAAAGTTGGATTGATTTGGGGTTTAGATGGATTGCAAAATGTATTTATGGGAGTTCAACGTAAATACTTCTTGTGGCAATAACAACCCTTTCGGTTCCATTGCACATTCGTTCATTTGTTAAATTTGAACTCGGGGGGCATAATGTAGGTTTTCCATTGTGATTGATTGTTTCTCTTACACGATAATGACCCTTGACACTTGGCATTGTATTAATCCTTGTATGCTTACTTTTGCACTCATTTAGAGTGATTGCGTCTTTTATAAAATAATAATTATTCCTTGACACTTGGCATTGTGTCAATCCTTGTATGCTTACTTTTGCACTCATTTAGAGTGATTGCGTCTTTTATAAAATAATAATTATTGTTGCTCATCTTATTGGTGTCCTCTCTCCTTCATAGGAGAATCTTAACTGTGTTGTTTACCACAATAAGCTTTCTTGTTTCAATGTTGTTTTATAATGGTTTATGTGGGTGCAACTCAAATATATGTTTTTGTGCACAAGTTTTCGTATGTTTATCCTGATGGGCTAGCTTGAGTGGTTGACTGCTTTGAGCTTCATGTGAGAGGTTTTGGTGTTATTCGCCAAGCATGCCTGCCTTTATTGTGTGCCTTACATGATGTGCATATCATATTAGGTGTTGTAATCTATACTGTCAGTTTTACACCAGGTATCATTTGTAAAATGTGAGGATTTTATGAGGATGAATCTATGTTGATTGGCATGCTTGATACAACCTTTTCCATGGTGTTGTGTCTTTGCATGAACACAATTTTTGGTGTTGGGTGGTATGTGGACGATGGAGCTTTGATACATATCTTATGGCAGGAAGAGTTTCAACATGTTTTAGGAGCAAGAGGGAGGAATGCGTGTGAATTTGGGTGGTGGTGCCATATTTCTTGTAAAGGGGAGCCTTTAGGTGATATTCTTGAATTAGATTTTTTCTTGTATGTTCCTGTTTATATTACTTATAGGATACCTTCTGGGGTGTTGGCTATTTAGGTCTACTTCATTGTATGTTGTGGATACAACCTTCATCTTCTTTCTCTATTTGGGTAACAATTCTTCCAACCATCTTCACAGCTATCTATTTGATGCTTTTGTGATCATCCTTTTAAAAAGACCCTTCGATTTTAGATTTTATGGAGAAACACTTCGGACTTTTTCCGCTCTCAAGTTTTATCTGCAACTTCATGGCTTTACTATAAAAGCCTAATTTTTTTCACATTCATTTCTGAATATTTTTCATCCACAATAGTAATTGATTGTGAACTTTGCTTGGTGTAAATCATGTACAAAGTCATTCAACATCAAGGGGAAAGCCTTCCCCACTTACTCTTCTTGTTTGTTGGTGATACAAACTTTCTCTTAGCGGTGGTAGTATACCTATGGGCTCTTCATTTCCAACATTATTGAGGGTATGGTAGTGTTTACATTTCCACAGTAGGTTGCATGCTGGTTGTTGCTTGGGACTCACATCATGCTTGGCCTTTGATCCTCCTTGGCCAATCTCTGTTGAGAAATCCTAGGGTAGAATTGTTAGGGCTTTAAGTAAATTGATTTCTCTTACTTGTTTGACAATTTATTGTGAAATTCAATTTGATCTTTTAGCATGACTTATTAGTTCTGTTCATCAAGACAATTGCCAGAATAGAAGGTCTCAATGCAAACACAAAAGATACCAGAAGTAGGCTCCAAGCCAGGGCAAAACCCCAAGAGGGAAAACCCAGAAATAATCTCTTCTTATAGAATCTGTCCAATGAAGACTTCCAAGACCAACACCAAGCCAAAACCCAAGTGATGAGCCAGCCAGCAACCCAAACAATATCCCTGCAAAAATGTCACCTGCGGAAACCCTAGTTCCTCCAAGGAACTTGCATGTGTGAGCCCAATAAACACAAATTTGTCTTCTTTCCTCTCCACAGAAAATTCGCTCTCCTTCTTGTCCTTGCGCTGGATCAGATTGCCTCTTTCTTTCTCGCTGGATCAGAGAAGATGAATGACTTTCGTGTGTCTTCAAATGATGTGAGTGTGCCTCTTTATATAGCCTTCACATGTGAGCGAATTAGCCTCTCTAGGCCGACTAGGTGCTGGCTGGCCGACCCATCACTTGGAGGCTTCTAGACTCCACAAAATACATTAATAATTTTTCTTTCTTGTTACATGAGCCCTCCAAGGGCTAGTACATCATGACCTTGACCCTTTGACTTGTCAACAAGACCCCTAGAGCACTCAATGGGTGCTTTGACCTAGGACCACAACAAGATGGGCAAGAAACCCATTTACAATAATAATATTTTTCTTTTACAAATAATTTCTTTTCTTTTTCCTTTTGACAAGTACATCAATAATTACATTTTCTTTTGACAAGTACATCATCAAGTCATGACCCAGTACAATAAATGAAGATGTAACCTAGTTATATTTTTAACAATCTCCTTCTATAAATGAGAAGGCACTTTCTCGGCCCTCTAAGACTTTGTGATCCATTGACCTACTGAGACTTTCTTCTTGACATATAAATCAAAGCATCATCACATAAAGAAAGGCAATGGACAACTAAAGTGAAAATATGATCACCATATACTCTAATAATTCCCTTGATATGCAACCATGTCTACTGTGCTTTGATTGCTGCAAAGCAATGTGCCCTTTGTTTTGGTTAATGTGTTTATGTTTATTGCATGATTTCCTGCAATGAATGCAGAATGACATAAGGTTGGACTTTGTGATCCCTTGACCTACAATGACTTTCTCTTTGGCATATGAATCAAAGCATTATCAGATAAAGAAGGTAAACAACATCTCATATAAAAAGATCATCACCAATTACTTATACAATTCTTGTGATTTACAACCTTGTGCAATGTTGCATTTTTACTGTGAATCCTTGTTATCTTAATTTCTGTTGAGATAATTGTATATCTTATTTCACACCTTTTGTTGTCTAAACAAAACCAAACATTTTCACGTCTTCATATGCTCGTGTAATATATCCTGACATAACTGTTGCAATCAACTAGACTAGGATCCTTTCTTTCCTTTCTACATGTTTTTTCAGAAGTCAGAGTAAATTTCTCTTGAGAGTGAATAAATTGAAGTTCTGAGATGATAAAACATTGTTAAAGAAATGTGTACATGAATTGAGAATAAGAGAAAGGAAGAACAATTAAAGGACATTCACAAGAACGTAATCATTGCTAGGAAGTTCTTATTCCAATGCAGTCGATTTTTAGAGAGATGTACACGTGATCAATAAGGATGGACGTATGACACATGTTACATGATGAAAATGCTTTTGCTCATGATGATAACACCAATCAAGTTAAATTTCTCTCTGTACTTTAAGGTCCACATACATGGTGGGTGGGGAAACCAAATTTTCACCAGCTAATTAATATTTCCTAATGAGGACATCCCAAGTAAGACTGCCTCATGACTTATCTCATGATCCACACCATGTCAATAAGTAGGTAATCACATAAATATAATAATCCCATCGACCATATATATTTAGTTAATTACAGAAATGGACTACGCGACAAAATATGACCAAACCTATTGTCAATGGCTAATCATTGGGTTGGCCTGATTAAAAGATCAACCCTTTTCAGGTGGGGTCTTGTGTTTACTTTACTAGTTCACGGGACATATTTGGTTGATGCATTTATTTGGTCTTGAAAGGCCTTACCAGGTTGGGGTATTCTCGTTGAAGGTTGGGGACCAGTTCATCGCTTACCCAGGCAAGATTAGCTAAACACCAAATCCAGACAAAAGTTTGGTTAACACACAGATTCACTTTTGACAAATCATCCAAGAAGCAAAGCACAATTGAGCAATTGTGTTGACACAGGATAACAGACCCAGTGCATGGAATAACACAAGAAACCAGAATACATACTATGTACACCAGTTATGAACTCCCAAAAAAAAGTAGATATAATTACACAGTAAGTCCTCATAGATTAGTACAACCTCCAACAAATAATCCAAGCACATCCTACATCCAAATCATAAGTCCGTCTATAATAGTGACTATATTGACCTCTATATATATACATATTCTCCCTGATTGCACATGGGGCCCCCTATTAGGCCATCCCCCTTTTCATATACACTTAACTCTTTTACAAACACATTCAACCCCATATATATTATATATCCCCGTAGGATCATAATTGTTACTGAGAATAGGATTAAACCTAATGGATTATTGATATCTCAAGATGGTTGTAAGGTGGTTCATAGATTTTCCATGTATTTCATGGTCATCCCTACATATGTATGAAGTGCCTGCAAGTCTAAAATCTATTTATGCATGATTTCTTGTGGAAAAACTTAAAAAATTTGGTAGTGTAACACACTTCTGTGGCTTTTTAATTTTTTATTTGTAACGTTTATGTATCCTCACTTTATTCTTGTATTATTTTCTGCAACTGTATATGATTATTACTTTCTTTTGCAACCATAACTTCAACAACAATGAATTGGCTTTGATGATGTCGTTTTGATTTATTAATGATCATGCCATGCATTCATAATTACAGATGGCTAAAAGGCTGGGACAAATTGCAGGGTTGGAAGGTCTTAAAATTGATGAGGTATTTTCAATAAAAATACTATCCTCTGCCTGAATTTCGAATGATACATTGAACTTAATTTTACCTTCATTTACTGAAGTTGATATTTGTCGATGTCTTAACAATCTGGAATTAGGGAACAGTCTATTATCCATCTGGTAATTCTGATTTCAACTTTGCATCTTAACAGGTGTCGTAAGATAACCAGAGGGTTATTGGTGTAGTAGTGCCATTCTCAATATAAGCATATTTGTTTACACCATCCAAAAACTGAAAGCTGTAAATTGTAGTGCAGGCTGCACTTTTGGAACTTGGTGAGCGTGTCAATGGAGATATGCGAATGGCTTTAAATCAGTTGCAATATATGAGCCTATCCTCATCAATCCTCAAATATGCTGATATCAAGGCTCGTTTGCAGGGGAGCAAAAAAGATGAAGATATTACACCATTTACAGCTGTGGACAAGTACTCAAATTTTATTTTAGTGAGAAATTCATTAAATTAGTTCTTCAAATGTTTTCTATTTCATCCAAAGTTGTTTTTTTAAAATTCTTATGAAAATTATTCCTGTTAAAGTCATCGTGTAGGAAACCCATGGGGCTTTGGATTGACGGTGAATGGGTGCACTGTTAAGGAACTCTTTGCAGTAGGTCACTGGTTCAAATCCCCCATGGGCTAGCTGACAAAAAAAAAGTGTCATTGTGTAGGTGCTTTTTTATTTTGTCAAACTTGCCTAAGGTTTAGATTTTCCCATATGAAGCTGTATTTTGTTAATAGTACACTCAGTTGATTGCCAATTGATTTATAATTAAATCTACTTAGACTGGCTTTCTGAGGATTAAAAGTCAAAAGATTTTTTCATAGTACATGAATGAATATAATTGAAAATAAATGGTGAAATGTGAAAAGCTTATGTAACAGCCATTATGAAAATTCTTAAAAGCAGCACATTGCAATCTGAAATTACAATGTGCAAAATTAAGTTTTAGGGTTGATCTGGGATATTGTACCTAGTGGAATTAACGCATCGACATCAGTGCCACTGCATTTAATTATACAGCATCATGTGGTTATGGCAAGACAAATGTTGAAGTAACTTGAATTTAACAGCATAGACTATCTACTCCGAATTATGGTTAAATGAGAAGCCTGTATAACAATGATATGAACAGCATGAAGCTAACAGCTATCTGACAAATATTACTGCATCCACCACCCCGATTATATTTGAAGGAAGGTGTATATTTATATATTCTTCATGCTAAGGGAATTCAAAGAATTGTTGTACACATCTCATTTGGTCATATCTGATCAAAACAATAGTGTGCACATGTTATGAAGATGAAAGACAAGGAAAGAAGATGTACCATCTGTTGGGACTGCGGAGCTTCCATTGTGACAATTTGCTGAGCTGTCCATCTTCACTTTGGTGTGCACACCTTAACCTTAAATGCTCGTATTCAGTGGGCTTGCCTTGGACCTTTCTAGTGTACTTGCATGTGAGACTTGTGTGCTTTACTGATGTGTGTGTAAGTATGTGAAAACTCAGGCACAATTGTTGTGATGAGTTCATCATTTGCCTGGCTAAGCTTTGCGGCCGTAGTACCATACTTACATGATTATTGTAGAAGGATTTTCATCACGCACAACTCCTTTGGTCACAGCCTTAATCAATATCCACTGTTTTATGCACTGTTGATAATATCGGCGATATTCGGAAATATCGCGATATTTTCGGCAAAACGATATATCGCCGAGATATCGCGATATTTTCTGCGGCAAATATCGGCAAATATCGGAAAATATCGGCAAATATCCGGCAAAATATCGCGATATTTTGAAAATATCGGCAAAATATCGGCTATATTTAAAAATTTGAGCTTGCCGATATTTGCCGATATTTTTCCGATATTGCCGATAAGGGACCCTCGCCGATATTTTCTACCGATATTATCAACACTGGTGGGTCTCTTCGCAATAGCTAAGGATTGTCCTTCCAGTTGAGGAAATTTAGCCCTTTTATCCAATCTGATAAAATTTTAAAAGTTCTAGGGTTCGTTTTCTGTTAGCCCATTCCTTTTGCTGAAGAAGTGTATCTCTTCCTAATGTTGTGCCAAGTTCTACAACAACACTTTATTTGCAAGCTTGACATATTTGTCTTCATCACCATCCAGCATCAATGGTTTGTAGAACTTTAGGCATTTTGCATTGAATGCCTATGTAGGTTGGTAAGTCCAAGTTACACACATTCACTCTAATCTACTTGCAAGTTGCAGGATATATATGGGCCATATTGGAGTGGCTTGATCTTCTTGTTCTTTTTGCTTAACTGCTTAATTTGATGGTATATGTAGATGCTGTTTGTTGCTTAAATCTAATAATATGTGCAATGGAGCTCATGTTTTATTTAGTGCATTTGCTACACTTGCATCTTCTCTTTAAACTGTTCATGAATCTTCTTGATGTGGCCTATAAAATATTTGGCCTACACGTGTAGTGGACTTGTTCATATTGTTGCCTCTTATATAAGACCCAAAATGTCTAATGGGTCCCTTGGCAAGAATCCAAAACATGGTTCAAAAGGTGAAGTGTCTGTTCTCCTATGAAATATGTGATTGTAAATGTGCTACACATGTTGGTTGTTTGCATCCCACATCTTTGGATGTTCATGAGTGAAGATGCACAACAATTGAAGAATGTTGTGATTTGCTACCTTTTTCTAAGCTTCCATTCATGGATCGAAGGTAATACTCATGTTTAGCTTAGTGTCCATTAGTCCCCACAATGCTTTCTAAAGTAGCCAAGAAACGTACTTTGCAAGTAGAGATGATTGTTGATGGTAGGTGAAAATACCTTCATACCAATGTTACCAGACTCGGAATCGGCAAGAAATCGGCGAGGCAAAAGAGTGAAGAGTTTTAATCGGATCGGGAAAAAAACGAGAAAAATCAGTGAATTCAATAAATAAAAATATTCACATATATTGAATTAAAAAAACATTTTTCATTAATATTCGGTAAAGCCATGTCCAAACAATGCATAATATCAATAGATGTCCAAAATATCATGAATGAATAAGTATCTCATATATGTTATTAGTCCAAACATGATCCAAAGTACTGAGTCTTGACTCCTAACCAGTGACTACATAGAACCAGAAGCATATGCTTCTAAAAGTTTACAAAAAACTACACGCTAATCAGAAAAAAATCAGTAACTAAAAGTCTAAGACTCTTAAGAGTGAGAACTAGAAGGGATTCCTCCCTCTCCTTCGCTTGCTTGACTCTCAAAGTTCTCCAAGTCATGTAGGCTTAAAAGAGGAGCCTCCTCTAATTGGACCCATTTTGCTGCATTTGTTGTTTGCAAATCTATCTCTTCAAGGTCGATTGGTGAATGATCCAAACCTGTCATTATCATGAGACATTGAAATGTGAATTAAAGTTTGACTTTGAACATTAAAGTACGAATTAGATTATGAAACCTTCAAATCCAAGCTGTCACCTAGTATTTGCTTGTTGCGAAGTCATAGATTGTAATGGACCAATACAAGGTCATTTAAGCGTTTTTGTGTCAATCGGTTGCGCTTCTTAGAATGTATTTTCTCAAACATGCTCCAGTTGCGCTCGCAACCTGAAACACTGCATGCTTGGTTTAAGATTCAAATGGCAAATCTCTTCAAATCTGGCGTATCACTACCAAAGTTTTGCCACCAAAGACCTAGCAAGTGGCAAGGGTTTGTGAGTAGAAGTACTAAATACTAAATAGTAAAAACTTAAAAAGACAACAAAATTCAATAAATCGTTTAACATACAAAATAAAGTTTAAACAAATTTAATGAATTGATGAAGCCTTCAAGCCTCAAAGGGTACCTGGCAACATCTTAGACCTTTCTCGTATAGCATTGGTATAGGAAAACAATTTAGATGGTGCCCTATAATCTTGTAGTTGGGAAAAGACATGACTTTGAAATTCTGGATCAGGGAAGCACCTTTCCATTCATGTCATAAGTACTCTGCCAACTTCCCCATTCTCATTAAATTTGCTCTTATCATAAAAATATTGTGTGTTTAAGAAGTACCCAACAACATGTAAGGGGGAATGCAATTGCCTATCCCAACGTGCATCAATAATGTCCCAAAGAGGCATATACTTTGCCTCCTCATCCCCATATCTTCTTTTGATGACCTCCTTTGCGAGATCTATCACCTCATAAATGTAACCCATAGCGGGTTTGTCACCATCAACCATCCTGAAAGTTCAAGCTTTCAAATTTAAAGAAATATGAAACATTGAAAATAAAAAAAAGCTTGAAATGAAGTTTAAAAAATGAAAAAGTTAAAAGACTTGAAGTACCTGAGAACTCTAACAAGGGGCTCCGTCACAACAATAATATCTTTGGCATCTTTCCAGAAACCGTCATTAAACACAAGTGCAACAATTTCAATGCCTTCAAGGACCTTGGAATGTTTAGATGCCATCCACTCAAGTCCCAAGAACATCCTCTTTAGATTTATCTTTTGCTCAACCACAAATTGCAAAGATATGAAATTTGTTGCAAATCTAGTCACTGCAGGTTGAACAATTTCTTTACCTTCAGTGTATTTTCTCATGGTGTGTAGGACAATAGTGTGGTTGTATAGGTATTTGGTTATGGATTTTTCCTTCTCCACAACCCCATGTATCCAATGAAGCTTACCAATGTCCTCAAGCATTAAATCTATGCAATGGGCAACACAAGAGGTCCAAAAAATATTGGGGTGTCTAATCTCAAAAAGTCTACCAGCAACCATATAATTAGCTGCATTGTCGGTGACAATTTATACAACATGTTCTTCTCCCACTTCTTGAACGACTTCCTCCATCATTTCACAAATAAGTTGGGCAGTGTTAACCTTGTCTGAAGCATCCACTGATTTGAGAAACATTGTGGTTGCTGGACAAGATACAAGGAAATTTATTAAAGTTCTATTCCTTTGATCTGTCCATCCATCACTCATGATGGTGCACCTTGTTTCTACCCATGATGAATAGAATTCGGATAGCACAAGTATGACATCTTCAACACTCTCTAACAACAAATATGTCCTAATGCTCTCTGATGAAGGGGCTTTCAACTTTGGACCTGCAACAACAACCGCCTCAATCATAGCTTGCTAATAAGGACTTCTGGCACAGTGGAAAGGTATGTTAGAATAGTACCAAAAGGTAGCAATGGCCTTCCTTACCTGACTATGTAATTTTTTTTTCAACCAGTGGCATCCAGGGTAGGTTGGGAACCAGGTTTTGTGCGGGGAGAAAAAAAGGTGTTTATGTTTCCACCTCTAGTGTTGAAGGAAGGAGGATTCATTTGGCCTTGAGTTTGACTTGGACTTGGAGGCATGTGTGGGATACTTGAGAATGACATTGAGGATTCAACAGAGGGAGATGACAAGGGGGTAGTGGAAGAAAAACCGTAAACTCCAAGAGTTCCTATTTCACTATTTTGCTTTGCTTTCTTGGCATTATGCTTGGTGTTTGACATTTTCGTCAACCTTGTTGCAGAGACCACTATCATGGCCAGGTATTTGTGCAAGGTGGAACTTGAATCTATAAATGCCTCCACTACATTTTGCTTTGCAATAAGCCCAAGCAAAGTCCTTCTCCCTAAACATTGTTGTTGTTTTGGACTTGTGTTTAAATTGTGGCTTCTGTTAAGATTTGGAGTTGTGCCTTCTGTTTAATTTGGCTCCTATAAAAGACAATAAAAAATTAAAATTAAAAATGCCATATATAACTTTGCAAAAAAGAGGGTTGGTTTTAAAGGATATGAGGTTTTGTTAAGGATCAAAGAGGACCTTGTCTAGCAACACAAGCACATTTTGACCTAATATATCATTATGACCTTGGAACACAATTAGGTATATATGACGAAATGCTACCCAAAGATACTATCAACATATATTGCATTGTAATCTTGAATTTGCAAGTTCGTTTAGCATAAGAAAACTGAACCAATACATCAATAACAGATTTTGGAAGAACAAAAATACCCAAAGTTGTGAATACATGGTTAAAGCCTTTGGAGTTGGCAAAACATCGACCAAGGAAGAAATGCTTGATGACTTGGCCGGGGCCCGGTGGTTGGTATGAAACCACTTCATAGTGCATTTTTAAAATCTATTTAAGCCCCATTTATAGGGTTGAAAAGTCATAACTAAAGGATGCTTCAGTGAAGCTTGAAACTTCAATGGCATAGTGAAACCCACAATATTTTTCGAACATTCTATTGCTGAAGAATGAAACTTGAAACTTGCCATTGAAACTTCAATATAGTAATATACCTATTATTTAAGCTAAGTGCCAACGTACCTCGATTGTTGAACAATGAAGCCAACAATAAATCAATAAATCTAGATTTAGTTGTTCAAGTAAACCAGTCTTCTTAGTAGAGTTTCCAAATAATGCTAAGCAAACATCGAAATGCAAAAAAAGGAGATAACGGATCTTCGTAACTAATCTAATGACCAATTTTCAATACTTAGACTTTGACCAGGAAAACATAACAATCTCTTCTTCTGATACAAAGTTATTTGCTATACAATTGGGCTCGAAATGTATTTATGAGCTACCTCAAGAAGATTATGGATAGCTAATGGGTGGTCTTATCTCTATTCCGACCATGAAATTACTCAGATAGTTCCTTCGACTATTTGAGGGAGCCATTCGACTTGTTCGAAGACTACAACCAATCCTCATTTGAACACAACCCACTTTGAATGATGTCGTTTTATGCTCAAATGCTACCGATTGCAAGACTTTACATGTAATCTGCTGGCTCAAGAGTCAAGATATTTGAGTTTGCCTCGTTGCCCGCCTTTATTCTTGTCTTAGTCCACTCGAATTGACTTGAACCTGCTTAGCATAGTTTGCTATAGGACCTGCATTTACTTAGGATCTCGGACAAAAATCCTAAGAGCTGCCTCAAAAGGTTAACTTTGACTTAAAAATTGCTCGAACCACGTCTGAACACCGTCACAGACTCCTTCAAGACTACGAACTGTCACAAAACAAGGTGATCTCATAGAGGCATTCCAGTTCAGTGAATTAGTCCTCCGGTTGACCTTAGGACACTCATTTACCTTAGGGGCATTGTCTCTTTTAGTAACGGAGTAGCTCAAAGGACCTCATATTAGGTTTGTCTAGAGTTTCGTTATTGTTTGGCCTTCAAACAGAAATAATCCGGCCTCTCTTGCTTTAGATGTTGCCTTAGGAGAATTCATAGGACTTAGACCTGAAATTTTTACGACAAACCTGTGCCAGAACAGAGTAGAGAAAATAGGAAAAATAGAGGAGAAAATAAGTTTATCAACTAGTGTGGAATCTTTCACCATCAAAATTGATAGGAGAAAAGGGGTCTTAAAACCCTCAGAGCCCTCGGCTCCAAGAAAACAAAGATAAATGATCCAATCTCATGATGATCCAAATGAATTCAACACTCTTGTATTTATAGATTTCCTTGAGGGGTATCCTTAATTGAGTAAAATTCACACCAAACCCCAACTTTGGGTTTCTTTGCCTAACTGCCCCAAAATTTGCCCTTTGCTGCCTAAACATTGGATATTTTGGGGGTTTCCCTTTATCAAGGACTATAGCCTACGGGGATCGATAGGCTACTTCATTTTTTGGTCAATTAGATCCCTCGAGAACATTACAAATAACTTCTCTTTGTTTATTATCACAAATACTTGGTCTAGCGTAGCAAGTGGTCATCTTAGGTTTTACTTAAAATTAGTAAATCATCTAGATAAAAGATTAAAAAAGTATCAAAATATGATTTGAGGATTCATTCATTGTTGTCATGAACGTTGTCAGGACATTTGTAAGCCCAAAAGACCTCATCAACCATTTAAATAGTGCTTGCACAACTTAGAGGTTGTGTTCCATGTATCTTTTGCTTGATTGGAATATGGTGGAAACTTGACTTAAGAAGTTGACATTGAAATATTGAGCTCCTTAAATTTCATTTATCTAGTTAACGATTGCTGACAAAGGATATTGGTCCTTAATGTTAATTTTGGTTAGTATTTGATAATCATAGTCATTTGCTAGTTCCATCCTCTTTGGGACAAGAACAATTCCTAATCTAGATGGTGATGAAAATGTGTTGAATGTGGCTCCTGTTTGGTAATACTTAAATGTGCCTTTTGATGTCTTCATTTTCCAATAATGAGGTCTTGTGTAGTGCCTCATTTAGCAGAACAACTCCTAACTGAACGTTAATGGAGTGTTCATGTGCATGTCTTTGGGAATTCCATGTGGTTCCTCGAATGTCTGAATTTTCACTTTAATAGTTTTTTGAACTACTTATGCATCGCCAAAATTTCATGTTGTATTGTATTTGTGCGCAATGACCAACACCAATATCCTCTGTGTGAGTTGACGTGCATGATAAACTAACACCATAGTGGCATCTCCAAGAGCATGTTGGGGAATACGTTCTTTAGGTTTTCTATTGGATAACTCTCCATGACCCATTTCGAGGGTGGATCAATCTCCTCTAAGAGTATGGGATTTGCAACAAATGTGGTGATCAACTTGATGACTTGATATTTAAGATTTACCTGGGAAAATACCAAATCATTCAACTACGATTGTTACAAATGGTTCCTTTGCTTCATGTGAATGCCCTCATTCTCTACTCTAGTGGGCATCACACCTAGATCGATATTGTTTGACTTAGAGTTTGAGTTGCAAACCTTTGTAACATAGTGTAATGGGAACCAAATTGTTTCTACCAATACACTAAATAATACATTTCATATTTGGAATTTTAGATTCTAGAATCTAGAATAGTGCACTACATAACTTGAAATTTATAGAACTACTTCCTTGGTTAGCTTTGGCCCTTTGTGTGAATAACCACTTCTCTAACAAAAGTACCATCACTTTCATTGTAATTGAGATCCATCTTTGACCTTTCCATTTGTTGAGTTTTTAAGTTTAATGTTATCTTGGGTTTAAAACCACATCATTGGATGTAGTAGCTGATGGTGCTACTTATTTGATCTCTCAACAACAGTTCTCCAAACACGAACATAGTTTTGCTTTTCCTACTCGAGGGTCTCTTTTATTGTGTCTTTGGCTTTATCCAAGGCCTCATAAAGATAACCCATTGTAGGTTTATCCCAATCCACCATCTCAAAACATTAACAAGAGGCTTAGTTGCTATGGTGATCTATTATGCTTTTTGCCAAATTGTAGTATCATATTTGAGCAGAGTGATCTCTTGCACTTAAGTGATTTAGCTCCGTTGAGATGGACCTTATTCATCACCACAAGAGATCTTCATCAAGTTGTTCATCTAGCCAATAAGAGATTACGAAGTAAGAAAGTTCGTTGCAAATTGAGTAAACATTGGCTAAACAAGCTCCTTGACACTTATGTTTTTTGTTAGAAGATTTTGGGCCCATGTGTGGTCATAGATATATTTGGTTACATTTTTGGCTTGTTCCATGTCTATATTTGCTTAGTGAAGTTTATCTATATTGGGCATGATGTCTAGCGAATATACTACATATGGGGTTTAAAAAATAGTGGGGCATTTTTCCTCCAACACCTTTTTTAGCTAGTATATGCTTAGATCTAAGTTGCACGAAGCACTGAAACGTTTCTGAGTTTTCCAAAATGGGACGTTTAGAAACGTCACCTCCCAAAAAATGGAAACTTCGGTGAAAACGCCAGTTGAAATGTCATATATATATATAAAGAAATTTATAAATAAGTTAATAACACATTATCTTGCAAGGAAAAAAGGAATAAGACTCATAGATGACAATTTAGAAGGAAAGCCATGTCGATATTAACTCTCATAGATGATTACATGATGGTCAGGTTTCAACAGAGTTTCGGGTACGGGTACGTCCCAAAACGCTAGGTTCCTAGAAGTTTCGTGCAACATAGGCTTAGATGCATTATCAATGATAACTTTAACTACATTGTCCATTCCCACTTCTATTCCCACATTGTGAAATAATTGTAAGTTGAAATGCTAACTTTGTATCCTTCTCCTAATTAGATACATCAATTGATTTTAGAAACATGGTTGCTCATGGGCAAGGAATAAGGGAATTAGATATGGTTTGGGACATTTCATTTTTCTATCCATTAGGTATGACAATACATCTTGCTCTAGTCTAGGATTATCTAAATTGTCTCAAGCATCCATTTATATCTTTCATCCTTGCTAGTAAAAATCACCCCCAGAAATCATGGTAAGTAGGGCCTTTGAAGCTTGAATTGAATGCAATGATGACATCTAGCTAAGGTTGATAGTAGGGGGAGTAGGCAACATTGAAAGCTATGCTGACATTGAGAAAACCAACTTCCCTACAACCCTTCCTCCAATGCCTACTAATTTTGTACTAAGAACACTTGTGGTGTTGGGTACAAAGAAGTAATCAATCTTTCTTTTCTTGGGGTTGAGTGTGGGCATTGGTGTTTTGTTCCTTATGTCATTTAGAGATGAATATGAAGTGTTCATGAAAAGGGAGATTGAGAGAGGCTACAAAACTTGGGCTTTCAGGTCTACTATGGTGTCTAGAGTTAACAAAAGTTCACCCTTTTTGGTCACGAAGTTCCTTTTGTCAGGGTTTTAACATTGACATTGCTTCAACAAATGGTGCCATTTGATCTCATAATTCAACAACCACCTTTGGGCTGTTGGAAGCAATTGTCATTGATGTCAAAGGATGAATGGGTCATTGATGAGTACTATTGTCATTAATGTTAAAGTCCTAATCTTCGGAATGATGCCCTAGCTTTAGGGTGATCAAAGCATGTAATAATAATTCAAGAAGCCTTAAAGAGAAAAAAGGGTTTAAAATGCAAAATTGTTAGTCAAAAGAAAATCAAGCAAAAGATGGTCAAAGGAAAAGCAAATTCAAGAAAGGACTCTATCATCTCGTAGTCCTCGTCAAGACCTTTCTAACGATAGATGACACATCTCTTAACTCGTCACGACTGAGGAGAAATTAATTTTTGAAAGTGACTATGTGAAACCTTGCCGACTTAAACATTGAGATATAACTTGGGTCAAGTCGGCCCTATTTAAGGGTGATCTAGGCCTATAAATAGGCCGTCCTCTCTCCCATTCGGATGAGTATCTCAGTCAAGCAAGAAAATGAATATTTTTGACTTGTTTTAAGAGCAGAGAAAGGGTTTATATCTTATAAACCAAGGAGAGAAGCAAGAGTGGAAGAAATCAGATCTAAAAGCTTATTGTTATGGTTAAAAGTTTTATGGGCATATTTTTCGTGTTTTCAGTGGACAAGTCTGAGGAGGCCGGAATTCGTTGTGTTCTGTTTTAATTCTTAATTGTTGACCTAAAAGACCAAATTTTGATCTCGCTGCAGTCTATTCTAAGGAAATTATGGGTGACCGCAGGCTGGCCTAGCCCTAGGAGCAAGGCCAAGGGTCTGTGGAGAAGTCTAAGGTCAATTTGCTCATTGATTATGCTAAAATACCCTTGAGGAAGCGACAGAAGAGAGGCTTGTTCAGGGCTAGTTTCAATGTAGGAGAGTTGCTTGTTTATGTTAAAGAGAGGAGTTTGTTGAAGGCGAAGGAGACTGAAATAGGAGTATCAAGCCGTAGAAGAAAGAAAGGGTCAAGGCCATAGGAGGAGGCCGTTTTAGGTCTACATAAATGTTATGAATATAATTATGTAAAAGTAATAAGTATAGATAATAAATAATAAACATAATAATATGTAAATAAGTAATAATTAGTTAAACAAAGAAGCATGTCTAAGGAGACATGACCATTCATAAGGGACAATTGCTTGGTATCTAAGCAAGCCCCTCACTGTCAATTGTATCATCATTCTCATTCATACATTTAATATATATTCGTGTATTCTCAATGGAGATCTACATATTCCAAGTCTTTTGGAGTATTTAACTTGAAGAATGAACTTTGTTCGTTACATTTGGTACTAGAGCTGTTCGATCCTCTGGACGCTCAACTGTTGAAGAGAACCAGTCTGGTCTTGCCTTTGGCAATTAATCCTTCGCCAACGTTGTTGTCATCACAATTGAAGCGTTTCGCTACACAAAGTTGGAGTTTCTCTATTTTTTCCAGTTTTGTCATGGAGGAATTTGGCTATTAAATGAAAAAAAAGGAAGAAAAAAATAAGATAGTCGAAGAAAAAAGAAAAAAGAAAATAAAAGAAGTACATATAAATATTATAAAAAAATGATTAAAAAAATCATATAAAAAAATGTACTATTAAAAAAATATATAGTCTGATGTAAATTTTGAAGGAGAACATTCATATATATATAAATGTTCTACATTATTGATAAAAAGTGCATGATAAAGTTAAGTGGGAATCTTTCCAAATATCTTTAAACTATACGTAAGAGAAGGAAGAGTAGATAATATTATATTGATTCTTCAGTAAGTGGTTTACAAGCTTGTGGTTTTAGCAACCCATAGTAATTGCCCATGGTATTTTCAAGGTAAAATAAAAACAAAAGGAATACAAAACCTCTTTATGTGAATGGTAAGTTTTACTTTTTACGTGGAGAAAATTAATCGAGTCAAAGGCACATAAGTGGACATATATTTTATATTATACCCAAAGAGGTGAATAGGCACGTTCCACTAGGATTGTATATTCTAAAAAAAAAGAAGACATTATAAATATATATAGAAAAAAAGAGTTATAAAAAAGTATATATATATATATATATATATATATATATATATCAAGAAGGTTATTTTTATAAGAGATATAAAAGGTTATACAAGGAAAATAATATATAAGGGGTTATCAAATTTATACATTTGACTAAAGGAAGATAAAGGGGAATTTGTTAAGGATTCAATACTAAGGTTTTAAGGAATAATAAGTTTGAAGGTTTATTACCGATTAAAAAAATGGTTCTTCCAAGAAAAAGAGTACTGTGCTAGAAGGTTATAATAATATTTTATTATAGAGATTAAGAAGGGGTTATCTTCAAAAACTCTAATATCATCTCAAAAAAGGCAAATGGTGTCTAATTCAAAAGGAAAGGAAGGAAATTTTTCCTATAAAAGTATTCCAATTTCAAATTGCAGATTAATTACATTAAAAGGGAATACCCAAGGGAAGGAGATGAATATCACTATTAGCACAAGTCACGAGGAAAATTACATCAATGTTAATCTGGCGAATCAACCATTAATTCCAGAGTCAAACATAGGAGAAAGAAAAAATATTTTTTGGCAAAAAAGAATATGAAATTAATGAATTACAAGTAATAATTGACCAGTATGAATGCACCTCTCAATTTCGTGCCGTAACTATGTTTGACCCAAAAATTGACACCATTTTGGGTCAACCTTGGTTATAAGAATTGGGTACGTTCATGTTAACTTAGAAAAAAAGATTTTGATGTTTCCTTACAAGAGGAAGATGACTACATTCCAGGATGTGACAATGAAGTCAAAATCGATAAAGCCTTCATCAAAAGACTTTAAGGATATTTCATAATTAATGTTTCTAGATAATAAAAACACTATACCAAAGAAGCAAAAAGAGCTTGAAGAAGTCATCTCCAGTAAAGACAGAGAAATTTTGCGTCTAAGAGAACACAATGAAAAACTACTCGAACAAGTCAAGAACGCTAAGGCCATAAAGAAGGAACTCAAGAAGCACTTGTTGGAATAAGAAGAAGAAAGTTTACATTTAAGGAACCTTAATCAAACATTATTAGAACAAATCAAGAGTTTAAAAGATAATGAGGCTACTAAGAAAAAAATCAACAATCCAGAAAGCGAAAAGGTTTTACGCCTAAGGAATTATAACCAAAATCTCCTTACACAAATAAAGAAGCTTAAACGTGACAAGAAGTCACTAAATGACAAGTTAGAACAACTTCAAGAAATAGTATCGAAGTCTCCAGTCGTTTCAGTCCAAGTTGAAGAAAATGGAATGAATATCGATCAAGTGAATATCACAACTCAAGAAGAAGACACGTCAGTTAAAGAAAAAACACACTCAGAGGTTGAGATGAAGGAAATTCCAAGTAAAGATTTTGTAACCAACTCGACAACATCGGAACCTGAAGTAAATCAGAATCTTGCCACACACATGATAAGGTAAACCAAAAAAACTCTTTATCTACATCCGAATCAGAAGAGCAAACATCTCAATCAATCTATGAATCTGTATTACTCAGAACATAAACAACAAGCTTATGTGCCGAAGAATACTGAAGTGCACACAACACAACTCAGTCCTGTGATAACAGTTCATCACAAGTTTCTAGTAGTCAAAAGATTTCACAAAAGATTAATTTAGGATGGTCAGATCCTTCTTCCGTGCAACAATTTTATATATCACTCCAAGGATCATATCAACTTGTATCGACAAAGATGACTGTTTTGAATTGAGAAGACAGTCATCACAGAAAAAGAAATCAAGCCCTTCCATCAACAAGCTATGAGGACAAAGCTTTTTGAAGAGGAAGACAATGTTATGAATATGATTATGTAAAAGTAATAAATATAGATAATAAATAATAAACATAATAATATGTAAATAAGTAATAATTAGTTAAACAAAGAGGCATGTCTAAGGAGACATGACCGTTCATAAGGGACACCTTTTTGGTATATAAGCAAGTCCCTCACTCTCAATTGTATCATCATTCTCATTCATACATTTAATATATATACTTGTATTCTCAATGGAGATCTACATATTCCAAGTCTTCTGGAGTATTTAACTTGAAGAACGAACTTTGTTCGTTCCAGTAAATCACAGGAAAAGGACTGAGTTTTGGCCACAAAAGCCACTGTTGATCTACAGTCCAAGAACAAAAGTAATGGGTAGATTTGGAGTTAACTCTCAGCATCACAGAGACAGTAAAAGTTCAGTCTCTTCTAGCATCACCAGATTTCTCTTTGAGGTACGAGTTAGGATTCTTCTTTTGTTTGTTGGTCAAAGTTTGTGGGGCAAACCCAAAGTTAACTTAGCACAGATAACAGTGATTGAGGATTGCTGTAGTTGGGCCATTATCCTTGGTATGAGAACCCAAGGGTTCTTAATCTATCTTTTATTATTAAGGGTGGCAATGTGGTGCTAGGCAAGGAAGTTATAGCTTCCTTCAGGAGGTTGTCACCTGCTTCCAAGGGATGTTGGTAAACTAGTGGTTGTAACTCCTTCTAGTAGTGGCTGGTAAATAATCAGGGGTTCTAGCTAGTAAATATAAATCTTGTGCACTTTTGATGTGTTGTGTTTGGTGAATGCTTTGTGATCTTTAAAATTGTTGAAATTTATGAAATACTGGTTCACTTGCCCTCTTAGTATTTCTAACATGTGCGATGTGCAACTTGTCTTGAAATATGCCCTAAGTGGAATTTTCTCCATGTGTACCCTCACCCTATGTATACCCTCGTTATTTGATTGAATTTTAGGTATCCTTGGCCAATATGGGTGTAGTGGTTCCATGTAGGGTCCCTTTTCCTTAGAGCCATAGAAATAAGAATAAGAATATAATGTTGTATTAATTTTGAAGCAAGAAATGAGTATATGAAACTCTACTAGAATGAGGATTTGAATGGGAAAAATGTTTACCAACGAACCTCCTTTAATCTCATAGTAGATCGATAGAAAATAGATGTAGACCAATTTCCTATTGAAATTTACCACAACTCAACATTGTATCAACCCTAAAGTTGACCCAAACACTGTGTAATTCTACAACTCCGACTTCTTCATATGCTCACAATTGGAAGTGTGCTAGGAAAAGGATATGGGAGTGGGTTATCCTTATTTGAGCCATGAACCATGATTTATGAAGCCACCCTGAACCAAGGCCTTGAGCTTTCAGACAAAAAAGTAGAACCCACAGAGCAATAAACATGACAATCCGCTTATTAGCCACTAGTTCTAATTCATGAATTCTAACAGAAACGAAGCCCTCGATATGCAACCCCACCTCCCACGGACTCCCGTGAGGCGATCTACTGTCCGCCATGGAGAAGTTGATAATTGTATCATTGAGCTGCAAACGCCAAAATGTAGGCTGGAGTGGGCTGAAGACCTGAGTTTGCATACACCAAGAATCAAAATTTTGAGCCCACCATCCTAATGTTGCGCTTGAGAGTTGCTCTATTGGTTGAAGAGGGTCACGACTTCGCCTACTATTTCCTTATTTTAGAGTTAAGCGTAACAAGAAGAAGTGACCTGCAACCAAAGATGGCAAGTCCTAGAGGTATCTTGACTCAACATTATTGAACCCTGCAAGCAGTGATGAAACAAATGATGCTCTAAGAGAGCCGCACCATGCTAGTGAAGTTGAGTGGCCAATTGAAGGTCCCAATCCATTTGGCAAGGAGAGGAGTTTGAGGGTTGCCAAATGCAAAACCGAGAGTAAGGCATATTGTCCAACGCCTGGAGAGCCAGAAAGCACTCAGGAGTGGACCAATTAGAGAATGTGAGGGGAGAATAAACGCGATGGGCATGGTTATTCCTTGATGACAAAGCCGATACCATCTTTTTTTAGTAAGGAACAATGAACAAGACAGGACCTAGGAGATAAAATGGTGCTAAAGAGAGAACATATGCATCTAGTGACGACACCCTCGTCTGGCTTAGGAAGGAACAACTGTACCTTATCATTCACTGTCATGATTTTCCCATAGGTCAATCTAGATTTGTAGTACAACCCAAGGTTGGAATATTGTGAGTATCATGTCGGAACTATACTAAGCGTGCAAGGAATTAATTAGTTGAGCATGCTACCCAAGTGGCTATTGTATTCTCTCAACTGTGATTGCCTTCCTACAAACATCGGGTCTAGACACTCGCTGTGGTGGACTTTTGTTGCTTTCTTGCTTTCATGCTTTGATATGTTTTTCAACAATGACTAGGTCAAACCTAATTGGCCTTGCAATGTATTGATTTGTTGTTTGAACTCACTGATTGTTGAAATATGGTTGTCATTGATGTCAACCCAAGAAGCACCAGAATATGCCCCACCTTAGTTGACCAAAATGACATGGAAAATCATGGTTGTTGGAGTCAATACCACCTTTATTGGATTCTCCTCGTCATGCCGATTTTGACAGTATGTGGTGCATCCTAAGGGATCTCACGGTTTGAGAGATATGCTTGTTCAAAGATGAAGCCCCACCTTGTGGTCAAAAGCCCCAAACGAGTTGATAATGTTGCTGCATTTCTTTGGCTATAACAATACTCAAACCTTAAGGTCTTTTATCATGAATTTAATTAAATCATGGTAAAAACACCTTGTGGAGGGGATCATATTCATGAGGGTTTTTTTTAGGTTCCAAAAATTGAATTATAAAATTCAAATATCCTTCCATCTCAAGTTGTCCGCAAATTTAAATTCAAATATTTTCCCTCCTTTTGGATTTCGGCCAGCTCTCGTAGAATCAAAGTGGTTAGTGTTGCCACCTAGATTGGATTTCTTGAAAATTCAGTTGGACTTCTTATCAAAGTTGATTCATAGGTATGTTATGGGATGGATTGGTTGGTCGATCTATCATTCAACATTCACCGTTTGTGAGTGCCTTTCAAACTTGTCACATGGTCGCGTGTTTTTGTTATTTAGGGGTTGAGGTTCCTTGAATCAGGCACAAACATATATAGGTACATTTGTTGGACAAAATTTAGCTAGAGCAAGTGTCTCATGCTTGTAGGCTCAATGCAGTATGTAGAGCAAGTATGGGAGGTTGAAGACCAAGGCTATGGCTAGATTATTGTTTCTTGTAGTTTTTTGATTTTAGGATTTGTGATATTGATTTTTTTACTTTTCTTTGAAGTCATCTTTTCCTTGATTTGGTCATAGTTTTGGACACGATTTAGGGAGATGTGTATTTGATTTGAGGCAAACTCTAGAAGTTTCTATTTTAATCTCGCCTGCTTTTTGAAATTGCAATTTTTAGCAGTGTTTGAGTTTGGTTCGATTGATAGGATCATTACATATTTATGGACCCAACATTGGTTTTTGCCTAGAGTTTGAGTTTTGAGTTAATTTCGAGATTGTGGATGTTGGACTATTTAGTATTTTTGGTAGGGTTACCTCCGAAGATATTTAGACACTTAAGGGTTAGTTGAGTTCAACTTGGTCTAATATGTGTATTAGGTAAAAATGTGTTTCTTAGTGTGTTTCTTTAGTATGCATTAGTTGGATTGAAATGGGACGATCACAATATGTTCTAGACATAGAGTGATTCGATAGCTCATATTCTCCTCGATGCTAATATCTATTGAACCATGGCTTAACACGCAATTGGTTTGTGATCTCAATTAAAAAAATATGGAGGATCATGGTCGATGATAGATTGTGAGAAATCTCTTATGTAAAATATTTTCTTTTGCATTAATAAAATTTCCTAAAGTGGTCATGTTGGCTGGGGATGTTGACTGTTTCCCTCTTAGAGGGTTTTACCTATGTAAAAACATTATCATTATGATGTTTGATCTGGTTGTGTGAGTGGTCACTGAAGGTGTTCGTCCTGTATGGAATACCTTGTTTACTTGAACATGGTATTAGAGCTTGTTTGAAGAGATGATGTCATTGTTGATTGAGATCTTGCCACATTTCTAAGATCTGATATTTTGGTACATTTATGGCTTGAACAAAGTGTTTTATTCTAAGTTACCAGGATTCGGATCCCGATACGAATACGGATCCGGATTCGGATATGGATACGCCAACTTTTTGAAAAGCCAAGATCCGGATACGACAAGGAAACGACAAATATAAACAAATATAAAATATTTTATAATTATTAAATTTAAATTTATATAAAAAATAAAAATAGAAACACATTTTTTTAAATATATAATTTTTAGTACTTGTCAAAATAATTATTACAAGAATAATATCAAAATTAATGTATCATTTATAAATATAATTTAATTATATATATATATATATATATATATATATATATATATATATATATATATATATATATATATGTATATATATATATGTGTGTATGTATGTATGTATAATATTTTTAAAAAATTATTAATTTAAACAAAAGTAATGTATCATTTATAAATATAATTTAATTATATAAAAATATTTAAATTTTAAGTATATATATTTTTATATAATATTTTTTTAAAAAATTATTAATTTAATAATATTAAAATTAATACATCGTTTATAAATATTTAAACTTTAATTCATAGTTATTATATTTATATTAAATGGTTATGAAACTTAATTTATAAAAGTTACTTTTCTACACTTCAAAAAAATTTAAAATTTAATTAAAATATCTAAATAAATGTTTGGTGGCTTACCATATATGCATTAAAGCTTATAATAAGGAAAAAGTAACTAGCGGCAAACTAGAATAATTTATTATTCGCACTTTTGATTTTTTTCATTTTGGTTGATGCTCAATTTTCTAGTTTCACTGACACCCGTTAATAATTCATTTCTTAACCCGATAATGATTTATTATTCCCTTTTCTGATTTTTTTCATTTTAGTTGACGTTGAATTATCCAGTTTCGCTGACGCCAGTTGAATAATTAATTTATTGACACATATTATTGGGTTATCCATTAACTCGTCCGCATATTTTTTCATTCTGATGTTTGCGCTGACGTCTGCTTCAGAGTTTGGTGCTGACGTCTGACAACTTAACACATTGACCAATGTTGGGGGCGTATCTCCTCGTATCCGGATCCGAATCCGTCTCCGATTCGGGGATCCGCGGATCTAGCCCTTTGGCCTGGTGGATCCTGTAACATAGGTTTTATTGTGTTTGAATCACCATTTTCAGCTGGGAATGCCTTTTATTTTCATAGGAAAAGGTTTCTGTTTGCTACTATTTTTTTCCATGATATTCGTAGGTATAGACTTTGTTTACAACATTTTTTAATTGATTTACAATGTTAATTTTTTGGTTTTTTGGTTATAGTCCTGATTTGGGCTCTCTACGTTGTGGATTGTGTGATCTCGAAAAATCAGAAATAGAATGAAATTTTTTTTCTTGTTTGTGGCTCTTTATTGTATGCTCTATGCGATCTTGGCAAATCAGAAACATAGAGAAAACTTTCATTTTCTAGGTAAGCTAGTTGAGATCTAATCCCATTGTTGTTGAGTTTTGGATTTTTTTTTTCAAACTATTGGTTTTGTATGAACACTCTTACTTCGAGACAGAGGTCCAAGAACAAAACCACCACTACACCCATCCAACTTCATTAATATTGTTATATGTTTTGCACTAGCTCACTTGGTTAAAAGGTTGTTTATTAAGAGGTTTTTAGTCCAAATCTCTTTTCTTAAGTTGATTTTTGAAAAAGTTCATGCAAACTTGGGTTATTTCATAACTTTATCGTAAAGTATATTTCACTTGCATTATAAAAATGAAAGTCTAAAGTAAATTTAATATTTTCGTTAGTTATTTTTTGCATGCAACTCTAATTTATAAAGGAACTTCATTGTTGGGTATGTGTTAGATTCATTGCACGACTCTGTGTATAATTTCTGTGATTGCCATTTTATCTTTTTTGCTAGTTTAAGAGTTTGTTTGCAGGTATTATCTGTACAGGGTTAAAACTTATATTCATTGTAAAAATGATTCTCACTTGTTTTTTAAAAGTGTGTCACTTCATAAAATAACTTATTTGTAAAAGTTAGTTTATAGACAAAGTGAATAAGGGAAAATATATTTTTATTTTTAGTTTTGGGTAACATCCATCACCATGTGGCCAACTTGTACTTGCCACATGGATTTTTGTCACTGTTATTGCCCTTTTTAGAAAGGCATAACTTTCACGTCCGAAGTCCATTTTCAATGTCATCTTTTTGAAAACAACCTATTTTTTTGAGAGCTTTCCATCTAGATAATTAGTTTCAACTTTTGAAACCATATTATCGACATATTTTAAGATGACCACTCCAAGTGAACTTTTTCTTATTGGTGCCAATTGCATCACATGGAAATACCACATGGAGGATGTACTAAGAAGTAAAGGACTATATTGGATTGCCTTGGAAAAAGAAAAAGTGCCTATTGATGCTGATAAGAGAGCCAAATGGGATAACGTGAATGATGAAGCACGTAGATTAATCAAAATGTGCATTTCTCTTGATTTGCAATTTCACATTCAAGGAATTTGATGACTTGGATGAAATCTAGGAAAAATTGAAAAAGGTATTTGGTCAACCTAATGTGATTAGATCTCATTAGCTTGAAAAACATATCACGACTCTAAATCCCAATGATTTCTCTTCCATTGAAACTTATTTATTTAAGTTAAGAAAACTTGGACTTTTACTTAAAGACTGTTAAGCTGATCTAAATGATGAGGAATGCATATATATTATTCTTTGCGAGCTAGCCCTGAGGGTTAACTCAATTGGTCGAGTCGCCATCTTTAAAGCACCTTTGCTATTTGTTGAAATTCTGATGTTCTATGCTGGAACAATTACTTATTCCAAAAAAACTTCTTTCTGCTGCAATATTAGTTAAGCAATTGTAGATAGAACATAAACCAAATGCACAATAGAGGAAATCCAAGAACAAAATGAGACACAAAGAATTTAGGTCCAATGACCAAGGTAAAACCCACAAGGTGAAAACCCAACCAGATTCTTCTTCTATTAGATACCAGTGGTTCATTGGACATTCATTGGATCTAAATAAATGTTTGGTGGCTTACCATATATGCATTAAAGCTTATAATAAGGAAAAAGTAACTAGCGGCAAACTAGAATAATTTATTATTCGCACTTTTGATTTTTTTTCATTTTGGTTGATGCTCAATTTTCTAGTTTCACTGACACCTGTTAATAATTCATCTCTTAACCCGATAATGATTTATTCCCTTTTCTGATTTTTTTCATTTTATTTGACGTTGAATTATCCAGTTTCGCTGACGCCAGTTGAATAATTAATTTATTGACACATATTATTGGGTTATCCATTAACTCGTTCGCATATTTTTTCATTCTGATGTTTGCGCTGACGTCTGCTTCAGAGTTTGGTGCTGACGTCTGACAACTTAACACATTGACCAATGTTGGGGGCGTATCTCCTCGTATCCGGATCCGAATCCGTCTCCGATTCGGGGATCCGCGGATCTAGCCCTTTGGCCTGGTCGATCCTGTAACATAGGTTTTATTGTGTTTGAATCACCATGTTCAGTTGGGAATGCCTTTCATTTTCATAGGAAAAGGTTTCTGTTTGCTACTATTTTTTCCATGATATTCGTAGGTATAGACTTTGTTTACAATATTTTTTAATTGATTTACAATGTTAATTTTTTGGTTTTTTGGTTATAGTCCTGATTTGGGCTCTCTGCGTTGTGGATTGTGTGATCTCGAAAAATCAGAAATAGAATGGAATTTTTTTTCTTGTTTGTGGCTCTTTATTGTATGCTCTATGTGATCTTGGCAAATCAGAAACATAGAGAAAACTTTCATTTTCTAGGTAAGCTAGTTGAGATCTAATCCCATTGTTGTTGAGTTTTGGATTTTTTTTTTTTCAAACTATTGGTTTTGTATGAACACTCTTACTTCGAGACAGAGGTCCAAGAACAAAACCACCACTACCTCCATCCTCCTTCATTAATCTGTTATATGTTTTGCACTAGCTCACTTGGTTAAAAGGTTGTTTATTAAGAGGTTTTTAGTCCAAATCTCTTTTCTTAAGTTGATTTTTGAAAAAGTTCATGCAAACTTGGGTTATTTCATAACTTTATCGTAAAGTATATTTCACTTGCATTATAAAAATGAAAGTCTAAAATAAATTTAATATTTTCGTTAGTTATTTTTTGCATGCAACTCTAATTTATAAAGGAACTTCATTGTTGGGTATGTGTTAGGTTCATTGCACGACTCTGTGTATATTTTCTGTGATTGCCATTTTATCTTTTTTGCTAGTTTAAGAGTTTGTTTGCAGGTATTATTTGTACAGGGTTAAAACTTATATTCATTGTAAAAATGATTCTCACTTGTTTTATAAAAGTGGGTCACTTCATAAAGTAACTTATTTGTAAAAGTTAGTTTATAGACAAAGTGAATAAGGGAAAATATATTTTTATTTTTAGTTTTGGGTAACATCCATCACCATGTGGCCAACTTGTACTTGCCACATGGATTTTTGTCACTGTTAATGCCCTTTTTAGAAAGGCATAACTTTCACGTCCGAAGTCCATTTTCAATGCCATCTTTTTGAAAACAACCTATTTTTTTGAGAGCTTTCCATCTAGACAATTAGTTTCAACTTTTGAAACCATATTATCGACATATTTTAAGATGACCACTCCAAGTGAACTTTTTCTTATTGGTGCCAATTGCATCACATGGAAATACCACATGGAGGATGTACTAAGAAGTAAAGGACTATATTGGATTACCTTGGAAAAAGAAAAAGTGCCTATTGATGCTGATAAGAGAGCCAAATGGGATAACGTGAATGACGAAGCACGTAGATTAATCAAAATGTGCATTTCTTTTGATTTGCAATTTCACATTCAAGGAACTTGATGACTTGGATGAAATCTAGGAAAAATTGAAAAAGGTATTTGGTCAACTTAATGTGATTAGATCTCATTAGCTTGAAAAACATATCACGACTTTAAATCCCAATGATTTCTCTTCCATTGAAACTTATTTATTTAAGTTAAGAAAACTTGGACTTTTACTTAAAGACTGTTAAGCTGATCTAAATGATGAGGAATGCATATATATTATTCTTTGCGAGCTAGCCCTGAGGGTTAACTCAATTGGTAGAGTCGCCGTCGTTAAAGCACCTTTGCCATTTGTTGAAATTCTGATGTTCTATGCTGGAACAATTACTTATTCCAAAAAAACTTCTTTCTGCTGCAATATTAGTTAAGCAATTGTAGATAGAACATAAACCAAATGCACAATAGAGGAAATCCAAGAACAAAATGAGACACAAAGAATTTAGGTCCAATGACCAAGGTAAAACCCATAAGGGGAAAACCCAACCAGATTCTTCTTCTATTAGATACTAGTGGTTCAACAGAGATACAAAGTACAATGAGAGATCAAGAGAATGAGTAAGTTCACCCAAATTTGAACAAGTTGTAGCATGATTACTGGTAGTAGCAGCAGACACAAACACTGAATCAACCTTCCCTTGAATTGAATCAACACTAAAACAGTGAAGCACTGAATCAACCATGGCTCACAAAGTTCCGCTCTTACTCTCCAAGTCTCTCTCTCTCTCTCTCATAATCTTCTTCAAGTCTCTCCATCTCTCTCTCTCAAGTTCAAATTCCTCTTTTACAATGCACAAGTAGTAGTAGCCATGTGAGAATACATGAGACACATATATAGGAAGAGCAACGGATTTTTGTCATAAAGGAGCAATACACATGGCTTGAGGAAGAGTAACATATGCCATTTAGGAGTGTAACTCATGCCATTAAGGAGAGAAACACATGCCTTAGTAACTTATGTCATTCAGGAGAGGTACGAATGCCTTAGTAACTTTTGCCATTAAGAGGAGGTATGCATGCCTTAGTTAAGTAGATTGTAACATATGCATCAAAGAGAGCGTAAGAGGAATCTTTTATGACATGCCTTTAATAAGTGTAAGAGGAATATGCCATGTCTTTAATGAGTGCATAAGAGAGAGTGTAATGTATCATTAAGAGAGAGAGATATGTAGTGCCATGTGAGTCATCAAGGAGAGAGGTGCGAAGTGATTGAGGTGATGAAGGTAAGGTGACTTGTAATTTTTTTTAATACTAATATGATAGTATCATAAAGGATAATAATAATATTGATAATATTGATGATTCTGTCGAGATTGAACTATTCGGATTGATTAATGATAATTAAGTGATTTCCTTCAACTATATTACTATTTGATGCAAGGTGATTTACTATTTTTGGAAAGTCATACTTGAGATGCTAGACATGAATTTCTATTTTTAGAAAGTCACTCCAGAATTGCTAGAAATGAGATATTATTTAAGGAAATTCATCCTTGAGCTGCCAATTTTCAACACTATTGAGAGGTCACGGGTTCAATTTTCTTGAGACTCTGTGAATGAGCCAGTAGAAAGTGATCCCTTTAGGTGGATTTCTGGTTCAAATATTTCGTGGGTGTAGTAGTCACCTATCTCAGGTGTTCATGAACCACATAGGAAAAAAATTTATTTCCAAGCTTCATTCCACATATCTTGTTTTTGTATCTACAGTTTATGCCACTAGAGAATCTTTAGGGTTTGCATATAGAAAACCTTCTCTTGAATCTTTATGTGACTGTTTGATTAGAGAGAAAGACAAGCTATTGCATATTGAAGTGATCAACATTGCATATACATCTAACAATGCCCTAGTTGAACAAAAAAATGATAAAACCAAGCATCCAAGGAAGCAACATCCTCACAAAATCAAGCAAAACGAGGGTCTCATATCCTCTCAGACAACTTGTACTCCCAATGGTGAAGTTTGGCTGTATCGCATAAACACACCCTTTATGTTGGAGGGCTCCATCATGGTCCTCTTGTGTTTGAATACATGTATATACACTGGACAACCAAACATATGTAAGCGGCTTGCCTTTGGCTTCACACTAGTGAATGCTCCCTCCGGTGTCTTGTCATCGAAGATCTTGTGTGGACTCCTATTCTAGATGTCCTATTCTTGATGTAGACCATCATATTGCATGCCTTTGCGCAAAGGAATATTGGAAAATCGATCATGGATCATGGCCTTAGCAACCCATATAATTGACTTGTTCTTTTTGTTTGCAAACCCATTTTGATGCGTCTTAAGACATTGTTAGCTCCTCTTAATTGCCCCCCACTTGCCCCCCCCCCCTTGCAGAAATTTTTAAAGTCATTAGAGGTATACTCATCTACATTGTTTGCCTTGAAGACTTTGATCTTCTTCCCTATTTGGTTCTCCACAAGAGTCTTGAACTCTTGAAAGTTTGAAACAAATTGAAGACCTCATCCTTGGTCTTCATGAAGTAGATCCATGTCTTCCTAGAGAAGTCATCAATAAAAGACATGTAATAGATGCTTCCCTACACTAATGCTATTGACATTGATCCACATAGAGATTAATGTATTAGATCCAAATTCTCCTTGGATTTGGATATTCTTCCCTATCTGGTTCTCCACAAGGGTCTTTAACTCTTGAAACTAGTTGAAGGCCTCATCCCTGGTCTTCATGAAGTAGATCCATGTCTTCCTAGAGACATCATCAATCAAAAACATGTAATACATGCTTCCCTGTATTGATGCTATTAACATTGATCCACATACAGATTAATGTATTAGATCCAAAATCTTCCTTGGATTTGGATATTCTTCCCTATCTGGTTCTCCACAAGGGTCTTTAACTCCTGAAACTAGTTGAAGGCCTCATCCCTGGTCTTCATGAAGTAGATCCATGTCTTCCTAGAGATGTGATCAATTAAAAACATGTAATACATGCTTCCCTATATTGATGCTATTAACATTGATCCACATAGAGCTTAATGTATCAGATCCAAGTTCTCCTTAGATTTGGACTTGTTGCTTGGGAAAGAAGCCTTTGCATGCTTTCCAAGCATGCACCCTTTGCACCCCCTTGTTTCTCAACACTGAAATCATGAAGACTAGTGACATTCGTCCTTAGAATCAACAATGCCTTGTAAGGAGGTGCCTCATTCTCCTGTGCCACAACTCACATAGGTTGCCACTGCTATGATCCAAGCCTCAAACAGGCTCACCTTGTAACTTGTATAAATTTCCCTTTCTAACCTTAATAACTTGAACTATGATAGGGCTAGACGCTTCTAGTCTAATAAGTGGTTGCCAACTCTCAGAGTTCGTGGCGAAGCCCTTGTCTTCCATGATCGAGATTGAAAGCAGGTTCTTATTGAGCCTCACAACATAGAACACATCTTTCACTTCCAATGAGTTACTTGACTCAAGTTGAAATGAAATTGTCCCAACTTCTTTTATTGCATACTTGGAATCATTACCAAGCTCCTCATATAGTCTTGAGTCTTGCCTCGTTAGACTGGGAAGCAACTCGTGCTAATGTCATATGGCAAGATGCACCACTCATGCACTCTTGGAAAATGTGCTGGTAGAAAGGTAGGAAACAAATGAGAAATATTTCTTAAATTTCGCAACAAACTCGCTCATTTGAGTTTCTATTGAGGCTGCTATGTCCTGCTGCTACGATTTTCCATTACCCTTCTTCCTGTTTGGACACTGTGATGCATAGTGACCATGCTTATGACATACGAGACACTTGATTTTACTCAAGTCTTTCTTCTTCCCTAGTTGTGAGGTTGACTGCTCACTCTTTCCTTTGCCCTCCTTGTTTGATTGACGAGGGCCAAGTTCTTTTCGCCTTCCTACTTGATGTTTCCCAAAGTGGGAAGGTTCTTCCATAGGCAAATACCCTTGACAAATGGTTCCAAAGGCTTTGAGAATGCATTTAGTGCTGCATTTACCAATTTTTGCTTTGGTCACATTCTCCTCATTCGCTGCAAGTTGATCGTGAATTTGAGAGATTTTCATGAGGTAATTGATAACTAAATTTGATCTAGACATTTGCACAGATTTGAATCTATTCCTTAACGCCATTTTTTAATTTATGTTCACTCTGGTAGGGACTTACCAGGGCATTGAACTTCTCCTTAGCCATCTTCTTCTTATATAAGAGAGGAACCAGATGATCCTTCACTACATCCAAGAGTACTCACATGTCTGTGATCTCCTTCATCTCATGAACTACCAATTGCTGTAGATATGTTGGTGAAGGAATTACTTTGTCAACAATCTCCCAAAAGTCATTTTCCTTCAATAACAAAGTAACTCTTGCTTTTCAGGGTAGGAAGTTTGAATCTCCATCCAATTTGTCTTCAAACCTAGGACTAGTTGTTGCCATTTTTTGGAGCTAAACAAAATCTGTCTTGTAGATGTTCTTAGTCCTTCGAGTACCTAGTAAAAAAATTAATTGCTAGTCTCTATATCTACTTGATTTGTCTATTTTATGCCTAATTATGCTTTAGATTTGTTTGTTGGTCAGTTAGGTCTACAATATTTTCTTGCTTTAAACCCAAATCTCTGCTAGATTTGTCTGCTAGTCACTCGAATCTACAAGATTTGCTTACTTTATACCCATATGTGCACTAAATTTGTTTGTTGGTCCGTCAGATATGCAAGGTCTGCTTGTTGTATGTAAACACTCCCCACCTTAACCTTGGTGAAAAGTGTTCACTTGCTAATCCAATTTCCCTGGTAAACAGTTAGAGAGATGGCATAGTAATTTTTTTTGTCTTCGATACTAGAAATAAGCATCACCATTGCATTTGTCCTGTCACGCTGAATCTGGTGATGTAAATCTTTACCTCAATCTGATATCTAGATGAAAAGTTATGATCTTTTAAATTTCTGACGAATTAGAGGGTGCCACGTCATTGACCTTGCCACAGAACCCATGTGGCTAACCTCCTAGCGCCACACAATGACTTGTTAATGGCTGCTGACCTGCTCATGGATTTGGGTGCCACAACACTGTGCTTTGCATCTAAGTGACCCTCGCCTCATACACTTAGATAAACAACTTTCGACACTCCTACTTCATATGTCCAAGGAATAATTGCTTGATATATCTTGGTAATACCTTTGCTAAAACTCCTGGTGCTTACCTCGGCTGAACCTCTCGGCTCCGTTCCATGGCTAAAACTATCGGTGCACTACCGGCTAAAACTCCTGTTGTGCTACCTGGCTGAAACTCCTGCTGTGGTTCCCGACTGAAACTCCCAGTGCATTATTCGGCGAAAACTCCCAGAGCGCCACCCACCTAATAATCCGGGTGCACTATCCGTCTCAAGCTCCATGTGTGTTACCCATTTGAAACTCTTGGTGCACTACCTAACTCAAACTCCCGGTGCGCTACCCAGCTGAAACTCTCGGTGCACTATTGGTTTACAACTTTCGGGTCTTGCCTATCTGCTTGTCGCCCCAATTTAATCATGGCCATTCAAATACGTTGGCTTTGCGTCTTTTATTGCCTTGCGGTCTTATGACTCTCGATCTGGCCTTGAAGCCTACCCTTATAGGGCCTAATGAATTCAACGTTGTGGCCATGGATAAGGTTAAAAGCTGAAGATGGGAGGTAAGGCTCCCCCTCCTTCGACAGTATGCATCTTTTGTGAAAGACTTCAACCATGGCTTGACTGCAGTGGTTCTACCTAGAGTTTGGGTCATAATGACTCAACATCTCTTGAATCTGGTGGTTTTCGACAAAGGTGCATTACATGGATTCTCACTGTAAAGGTTCAGGCTGGGGAGACTCAACCAATCTCCCCAATAGAAATTTAAGCACATAACAGTGCAATTGACAGTCATGCACGCAACATGCTTACGGTTTTATCAACAAAATTAGAAAATCAACAACTCCATCAATCTCCCTAGCTTATACAGACTCCAAAGGTTCATTTAGCCTTAGGCCAGGGAATCACTATATTCCTTGCCCTTACAACAAACAAAGAATTTGCATTATTCCTGTACAGTCACACAGGGGACATAGTGCCCAAAACACACAATTCTCTATCAAGTCTTACCTGCACTCACATGGGTGCATCTATGTCTGAAATCAATGCATGAAAAGCATGAAAAACTCGATGCATAAAATCATAGCTATTCATCAGAACGTGAAGCTTGTGGAATCAGGGAGACAAACAATCCTCATGCAACGCCAATTAAACTTGGGCTTTTGTACATTTAAATTAAAGTATGGAAACACTACTGCAAACCATAGTTTTAGGGACATGCTTCAGAACTTGAAAGCTTTCAACACAAGGAGAACACTGTTCTTCTTACAACAATAATTAAGATGGACATTCATGTGTTAATTTTTCATAGGGCTATATTGTCTTTGTTCAGATAATTGCGTTTCATCATTTACACATTGAATTCACCCCACAACATTATATCATCATTACATCATATGCAATTATGTAGAACGAACAATATCATCAATAATGCAGCGGAACATAAAGGAACAATAGAAGAAAAACATTCACACATAGAGACACCATACTTGGTTGGGGACCAGGGCAAAACCGCACAAGGGGGGAGACCGTTGCAAATTCTTCTTCTTATTAGATTGTCATAAAATGTTCAGTAAAGAGAGAGTACAATAATCCAATTCTTCATTCACAAGACTATCTAACAAAACTAACAATATCCCAGAAATGAACCTAGCAATAATACTAATCAAAATCATGATTCAAAAACCTGCGGTCAATTGTCAACATCTACAGTCAACTATCAAAATCTATGTTCAATTGTCCCCTGAAACCCTAAGTCTCGGCTGCACGAAGCTAGTGTTCATGCATGCAGCTGAAGTGCTTTGACCGCATGCAAAGGTTTGTATACTTGCGGCTGCAGTCGAAAATTTCCTGTGGCAACCTTGTGACTGCGACCCAAAAACCCTAATCCACACGTGCGAGCTTGGACCCTGCAATTTCAGACTTGTGCGAATGAATTCCCCACAAACCAATTTCTGACTTGTGTGAGCCAAAACCAAAGAAGAGAAAAGAAGAATGCTTGGTAATGATCTCCAAATAAGGGTCACTTGCCTTGTATTTGTAGCCATTTAAGGGTGTCCAATTTCTCTTTTGGGCGACCTGCCCTTTTGTGCACGTGGGTTTCCATATTAAAAATATATTTTTCTTTAACCAAATTAAATTAACATCATGTTCAAGTTCTTCGCTTGGAACCACCAATGCAACTGCAAATACACAGTGACATACATCAAATATCATTTCCTTAACATTACTTGAAACGATAAGCCAATCATGCAACTCATACAACATTAATATAATAGTTCAATAAGAACCTGAATAGCAAGGAATGCAGTTTAATACTTATCTGGATTTTATACTAGAGTTGGGAAACTAAGTTAGGGACTACAACTCTCCATCCAACCATAGATAGTTGTGACCAAGATTAGTTGCAATTGTCACCCTCGAGCTGGATTCCAGAGGTTGAGCTAGCTTGCTCAAGGGATTGTATGCCAACTACCAGTTGAAACAGGGACTCCAAAGGTCCTCCTGCCTCCACTCACTAGCCATTAAGCAGTCCACCAATGGACATCGAATCTAGAGGCCTACTACGTCCACCCTCTGGCTATTCAATAACATAGACACACTTTAGGGAGCTGAGAGGCTTCACCTCCACCTTGGCAACATGCAACACAATGGTTCCACCTAGTGAAGGGAATCGAGAACTCATTGCCAAAACCAAATAAACAAGCAAATGAGACTCCAAAATTTCCTCACTAGGATTCCAAGAGCTAGATCTCTACCTCAAGCTATCAAGGCACTCTAGAGAACACCATCTCCACCCTTCAGCCCACTGAGGTATCTTGAGACTTACCCTCACTTGAAGGAGAATTCCTCTCGTACTCTTGTTGCTCAATTGAAGGTATGATAGTTTCTGAGAGTGGCAAAGGAAGCCAATATCTTCCACTTTGCCGCAGGTGTCATTGATTCTTGCTAATTAGGCATTCTCCATGCCTCTACTATCCATGAGGAGAGCATTTAAGGCCTTCTCTAGCGCACATGGGAATTTCTTCACAGTTATTCCCAACAACACCTACACGTTCTCCTCCTTTTTCCCCAAATTCTCTTCTCTACGTTTGAATGAACTTCTGGTTCGTACCCCTCTTGAGTGTGTGCCTCCCCAATCTCCAACTGCCTATCCTCTATCATTCGAATGCCTTGCTGTCTGACACGCGGTCTGGGTCTTCTTGGCTTGTGGGGGTTGTGCCATGTCTCCCCCACTTCCTTATCTGTTGACTTCCATCCATCCGCCCACTCCCCTTGGTGTAACCTTCTCAGATGCACTGTCAGGCTACTCTCCTCTTTCAAGAGAGCATGGTCTTGCATACTTCTTGCAGTTTCCATTAAATTCATGAACCAATCCCTTAAGACAAACAACATCTAGCCTTTAAGGGTTGTCTCAACAACTCAGATTTTTACTGCCTTAAGGAAGGTCATATCATCCAGGCAAGCCACCTCCCCAGTGCTTGGAATATGTGTCCCATAACCAAGCCCAAAATTCCTTTATGAAAATATTTACATTGCAAAATGAGGTTAAGCGATCGGGGTTTTCACATTGTATGCCCATACTCACTCTAGATTTGTTTGTTGACAACTCAAATATGCAAGATTTGCATACAATGAACCAAGATTTGCAGCTGTGGCCTCTCTAGTTGCGGGTATAACCTTTAGATCTGTTGTAGTAACCTTTAGGTTTGCTGTTGTAACCTTCAAATCTGCGGTAGTAACCACTTGGAAATCAACTTCTCTCAGAGATTATGATTTGATGCCATGTTAAAATCTCTCATCCAACAACCTAGGTAAACTACTTCCGTATGATTTCTTTATTGAAAAATTGTTTTAAAGTTAATTCTTCAGCTCATAGAATATAAAATACAGTTCTTGAAAATTTAACTAGAAATAAAAATTAGCAAGAGCTAAAGGAAACCAATATCCAAGATACACACAAAAATTTCTTCCCTTCAAATATCATCTTCTCATTAAAATTAGTCCAAGCTTATAAGGGCTCCCACATTGGGAAAACATCGCGTTGAGAAAATATGAAAATTACAACAAAAACCTGAGTGTTCTAGTGCACCTTATACCCTGTTTGACCCTGCCAAAACTACCCAAAAACCTTCATGCGACTGCTACCTCTTGCACGGATTAGTATGACTCTCTTGCTACTACTCAAGTTTTTCCCATAAATTTTATATGACTGCACTTGTCTTTTGCTGGGTTGTATGGCCCTAATGTTGCCTCTGCATCTCCTGTACACGACCCCTCCAACATTTAAGAGTCGGGCTAATCTTCTTTTGCTTCTCACATCCTTTCTTTCTTTCTCCTTTAGACTTGCGCACTGAGTGAAAATCCTTGATCACTCTCTTTGTGTTTCACTTGTGCTTTTCTAATACTCTCTCTTTCTCACTCAGTGTGCCTTTTCCTTTCACTTCTTGTTTCTTTTATAACATTGAGTTGATGATCAAGTCTCCATAACTCTAATCAGTGTTGACAATGTTGAAAATCTAACTAGTTTTTGTCTTCATAATTGTAGTTATACTCATTTCAATATGTATCCTATGTAACAAACAAAAGAAGAAAAGAAAGGGTTATTATTTTAAAGCATGGGCTTCATGCTCATTTTTGATGGTTTTCTAGGTAAAAGCATGGTCTTCATGCTTCTAGGGTTTGTTAGGTTTTAGGATTTATTGTCATGACTCAAAGGAGTCAACATCATGTTTATAAGACCCTTCTGTGTAAAATGTAATTGGAAAAGAATTATTTTTGAGTCTAAAAAGTCTTGGAAACTCCAAAAGTACAAGTCGGCCTAAGGAGGGAATTCAACCCCTTGTAAAGGCTATATAAAGAAGTAGTTCGACTTTATTTGACACACATTCACCAAGAAGTTCAACCTCTCAAGAAAGAATTCGTTTTGTAACTAGGAAGCTAGAAGAAGGAAGAGCGAATGTCTAGAAGGTAAGAGAAATCCAAGGAGGAAGCGAAATTTCTGCTTTTTGGCTCTGTCTCTCACACACGTGTGGAATGTAGGGTTTTTGTAGCTTCCTAGAAGGGCTGAAATTGCAGATTCGAGTTGCAAGTGCAACATTAGGTTGTAGGAAGAGCTGTTTGGACCTCGTTGACCTTGGGAAGACTTGTTTTGCTCAAAGGAGGATTGATGGAAGATCTGTCTTGTGGTTTTTGTGTAGTTGCGGCAGGATCGAATTGGCAGAAGAGTTGCAGTATTGACGTTGGCAGGGCGAAGTTGCTGTTTTGAAGCTGGTTAGAGCAAGATAAAGGACTTGGTCGAAGGGATGTCTTGGTACTTGAAGGAAGACTTGGTCGAAGGGATGTCTTGGTACTTGAAGGAAGACTTGGTCTAGGTGTTGGGTCTTTGTGTCTCATTTGAAGCAGATTCTATAAATAGAGAATGGTTTCCCAGGTTTTCCCCTTGGAGGGGTTTTGCCTTGGTTGAGAGCCTAATTTTTGTGACCTCTATTGTTACTGTTTCGTTCTTGATATTTGTTTGATGAAAAGATCTAACTAAAGAACATAAGAAGATTAACTAAGTTCACAAGCAAATATTGAGGTTAAGGAAAATTGATATAATAAGTTGCCACTTCGAATTTTCCTACAGATAACATCGTCGATTTTTTGGCTCGAAAAATACCACGTTTTCTTTTACTTTTCCTAGATTTTTGTCTTTGTGTTTTTTTTTTTTTTTGTAAAAAAGAATATATTTTGTATTTTATTTTTTATTTTTTTGCGGTTTGTCGTTTTTTTGCTAATGCTTTCAAGAAGATGTTTTTTAGACCCTTGCTAAATTTTTTCTGATGCCGATGTTTTCAACACTGACCCTAATCTCTTGATGAGATTGACGGTTGAGATTAGATCCCAACTGATGATGGAGATTACATTTAAATCATTAATGTAAATACTTTACATTTTATTATATGTTAACCAGCTCACTAATAAGGTCTCTGAATTTTAATTAAAGTGATTTACAAAATAGAAAGGGTTTTTTTGGACTACTTCCACATGACAAAAACTAGACTTGTGAGGGCGTTCCTCTCTAGTAGTACAAGCATCAACATTCTTAAGAGAGTGTAATTGAGAGCTAGTGTAGAATCACAATTGTATCTTTCTCATCTTGTATAACATAAGTTCTACATCTTGCCTTCACAAGATCTCATAGAGTTATTGTTAAAATTGGCAACTAGGGCCAAACTCCATGTGGGTCATCTTATTAATGGCAGCTGATATTTTTCTTGGATCCTGCTCATCAAGAGGTGTAGGAATGATCTAAAGATCATCCAATTCCGATAAGTATTCATGGAGATATGACTTTATTAGTGTTATGGGATAATTCGTCAAGGTCGGCCAACAACCAAATAAACCCCACTTGTGCTCAATGTTTTAGTATTAATAGAGGTGGTCTTCAAGTCATTTCAACACACTTGGGATCTCTTCCTCTCTACTTGTCTTTGGGTTTTAGTAGGAGGAGAGATCCTAAGGGATAACGCTGCCCTAATCGAGAGGGAGTGCCCTAGGCCCTACGCTGCCCTAACGTAGCCCTATGGAGAAGCCCTAACGCTTCCCTATGGAGAATCCCTAACGTTGCCATATGAAGAAGCTCGAATGCTGCCTTATGGAGAAGCCCTAACACTACCCTATGGAGAAGCCCTAACATAACCTATGAAGAGGTATACACAGTCAAGAAGGGCAGCAATGTAAGCCCTCAACGTAGCCTAGAAAAGGGTATATACCCTAAATGGATGCCCTAGAACCTTAACGCAGTCTATGGATTGCCCTAACCGCAGTAAGAGAGGGAGGCTCCAAGACAACGTGGAGGAGCCCTGAGTTCATCAATGGAGGCCGAGTTAATTGCTGGAGCAGTAGCTTCTTTTTGAGAGAACAATGATATAGTGCTTCAATATTCAAGGGACAACTGTAAGATGTTGGGACAATAATGATATAGTGCTGCAATATTCAAGGGACAGCTGTAAGATGTTGGGACATCAATGATATAGTGCTGCAATATTCAAGGGACAGCTATAAGATGTTGGGACAACAATCATATAATGCTGCTATGATCAAAGGGACAACTGCAAGATGATGGGACAACAATGATATAATGCTGCAATGATCAAAGGGACAACTGCAAGATGATGGGACAACAATGATATACTGCTGCAATGATTAAAGGGACAACTGTAAGATGTTGGGACAACCGTATGATGAGACAAAACAATAATGGGACAGCAGTATGGTACTTGGTGCAGCAAGTACACGAAGCAAGCAATAGTACAACAAGCATGCAAGGTACAACAAGCAAGCACATAGGAGAGTATGGAAACATGGTGCAGCAATGGCACATGATGCAGGACAATCATGATTGATGAAGCATGATGAGATGTAGCATAGTGATGATGGTGTAGCATGGTGCAGCATGGTGAGGTGCAGCATGATGACGAGATGCAACACAATGATAGGTGAAGGAGTCACCTTGGAGAATCAGTTCTGATCTCATGTATCATCTTCTTAGAGATGATCTATGCTCTTATCTAGATAAGTCAAAGTGTTGACTTTTGTTGTAAATGAACTATCTCTCTCTCTGTTTGCTGAACTATTGAAGAACATAAAAGAAGAATTGATCAAGGGTTTCCCCACATTGGGGTTTGTCCCTGGCTAGCGCCACATCTTGTGTCCTCTTGTCTTGGTTTGTCTTCTGTGATTTATGTTTATGTTCTATCTGTAGTTTACTTTAATGTTGATGTGATTGCTAATCTGGAAAAGATATTGAGCTAACTGTGAAAATTGAAATAAATTGCTCTAAGCATAGAGCATACCTAAAATTAACATGGTATCAGAGCTGAGGTGAAGACAAAGCCCGAGCAAGAGTGAAAGGGCAATCACTGAAGACAGTTGGGAAAGGACAAGGATCAATGGATTCCTCATCCCTCTTCTAAGTCACCAAGGGTGAAGTCAAAGCAGAGAATATTATCAGAATGGCACAGTGGAAGTTTGTGATGGCCTACCTGAAGATCACTTCTATGGGAAGTCCGGATCTAAGGGTGGAAGGAAGGGCAGATGCCTTGGTTGAAATAAGTTCGACCATTATACGAAGGAGTGTCCAATTGGCAGGGACACATCACTTGATGATGATAACAATCATTCTAGGGACATCTTCAATGATCGGAGGAATGATAGGTAATGCAAGTCATCAAGGACACGACCGACTCTTTAGAGAAAGCAAGGAACCCCAGGTATGAAGCAGTGTTTTAAAAGCCGGCCGGCTCGGAACCGACTCGGCCAAGTTGGTCCGAGCCGGTAAAAGAATTTGCGACTCGGCCATCGAACCGGTTCGGTCGGCCGAGTTAAGACTGACTCGGCCAAGTCATGGCATGACTCGGCCGGGTCAGTCTTAACTCGGCCGACTCGACTGAGTCCGTATCAACTCGACTGGGTCACTTCATGCGGCCAATAAACCCTAAAAACGCAAATTTTTTTATTTTATTTTATTTTATTTTTATGTTTTTTCTTAGTGTGGGGTACTCCAAATGGTTTTATTAATTGGTTTTTTGGTCTTTGGGGTCCATTCCCCTCTCCTAGTATTGATATGCTATTCAAATTTCATGGTAATGTTAAATTCTTAAAGTAAAAGTGACATTCTCCTTAATCTTCATTTTCATCCTTTTACTTAAATTTTTAACATTACCATGAAATGACTCGGGATGTTTGAGAGTGGTTCCGACCTCATTGGATTTCATATGAAGAAAGTAGAATTTAAAATTTCATTCAAAATCCAGCAGACTTATCAGTTTTTCAGGATTTTAGGATTGGGGGATTGCAATGTTTCCATTGAATTTTTTCATGTATTAAGGTATGGAACTCATATTTAATCAAGAGCACCAATCCCTCTATGTACCTTGATGTTAGTGACATTGGTTGTCGAACTCCTCCAGGGTTTGATCCCAAACCGGGAGCCTCTGAAAATGTCGCTCCCGCTCCCGTTTTCGCTCTCGCTCCCCACTTTCGCTCCCGCTCCCAAGTAACACCGAGCCAGATGATGTTGGAAACTCTAGCAGTAGCCAGTAGTACTGGTCACTGACTTTTGTTGTGGAGGCCATATATGGCCTCCTTGGTTATGTGTTTTTGTTTTGATCTCTATATCATCATCGTGTATGTATTGGACAGTGCACTGGGTGCCATTTTGATATAATGGATATATTCATGAGCCTACTTTGATCATATGTTGTCTTCTATCTATATTTTAATGCTGTGTGTTTGGAAACATGAATGAAAATCTTTAACATTATGTGTTTTTATAAAAAATAAATATTTAATGTATTTTTTACAACGACAGAGTCATTGAAATCGAGCCGGCCGAGTCGAAGTCGAAGTCAGAGTTTTAAAACATTGGTATTAAGAATCAAATGTTGTTTCTAATAAGATAAAGAAGTGTTATCTTGTATTGGCCGTCTCCTTCAGATTCTTTGGGAATTTGGCTTATTGATTGTAGTGCTTCAAGGCACTCCATCGGATAGAAGGGTGCTCTCTCTTTGATTTGGTAGAGATGGAAACATTCGTGGGATTAAACTTGGAGCCGATGCCACCTATTCCGGAAAGGGTGTTACCCCTCAATTGAATGAGGGTAACTCTATTCATTTACATAATCTCTTTTATGTACCTGATCGGAAGAAGAACATGGTGTCTATTTCGGCAATGGAAGTCAAAGGTTTCACGGTGGCATTCATCGACAGAAAGGTACGTGTTTGAAAATAGAATTTTCAAAGATGCTTTTACTTGTGGGTTCAGGGCTGGCAATTTGCATCAAATTGCAGAAAGTCCATTGGGGACCACGTCAGTTGACACGTAGCACCGGAGTTCTGTGAGTCAGATGATGACAGGGATGCCTGAATTCAAAAGGAGCATGAAGGTACATGTGTGAGATGTACCGAAGGAAAATCTCACAAGGGGACCATTCCCCTCATGTAGCAGGTCCATAAGTTTGGAACAACCTGAGGAGGTTTGAGATTCATGATCGGGAATCTCACGTGTGCAGGTGGAATAAAGCCCTCTATGGCTTGAAGCAAATCACCCCGGGTTTGATATGAGAGGATTGATAGCTATCAGATGAAGCTGAGATTCACTAAGAGTGAAGCCAATCCAAACCATTGTTTGAAGGTTGTGGATGTTAGACCTCTCATACTGGCACCTTCTAAGAACGACCTATTTCTAATAGGTGCAGACCCTCTCACTTGCAAAAGTAAGAGGGAGTTGGATTCCGGATGTGGAATGGTAAACTGCAAGCCCATGACTACCTCGAGGATCATAACTTTCAGAAGTTATATGGCGATGATGCCGGCCCAGATTTGGGAAATGCCTCTGAGTTTCATAAACCCATTTGCATTGATGTTCTTGGTGAACTTCCGTCCAAATATATGTTTTGTAGTTAGCATTGTGAGCTCATATTTGGTTGAGCCTCATTGGATTGGTGCCAAGAATCTTCTGAGATATCTTCGGGGCACAGTCTCTCATGGATTGAGATACATTGCCAGAAATATGAAGCTGCATGATTATTCGAATGCTGACTGGGCAGACAGTGTGGAGGATCATTAGAGCACTTCTCAATGCTGGTTCTTTTTGGGTTCTGCTTCGATATCATGGATGAGTAGGAAGCAAAAGTCGGTTGCTATAAGCACCACTGAGACCGAATACCTAGCCACGAGTATGACCTTGTATGAAGCTGCTTGGTTGTAACTTGTGGAAGCTCTTTAGTGAGCTGTTTGTACCAGTGTTGCACACATCGCGATCGGGATTTAATCGGCGCCGGGAAAAAAGCGGAAAAAATCGTTAAAATCGGGAAAAAATCGGAAAAAAGCGGGAAAAAATCGTTTGGCACAAAAATATTCATTTTTTTTCAATTTTTTTAATATCTAAACCATCTACAACATAAAATAAATACATTGACACATAAATATGATAAAAAAACTAATATATAAGATGTTTAATATCATTTCTAGCGCTAAAATCACACATAACATTGAATCATGTCCTGAATAGTAAGTCCTGAGTCCCAAGTCCAACTCAGCCTCAAAATATCAACAAAAAATATGATAATGTATCTCATCATGTCATAATGTCATATACAATAAAATGAAAGTCTAATCCTATTGATTTCCTCTGCCCCTCTTGCGAGAAAATGGCACAACTTTCTCTTTCCCTCTAGATGTAGAAGCTGGTGCCTGTGGTGGTGGAAATGGCAGTGGAGTCTGACGTGCTCTAGAAGCTGAAGAACTAGTAGTAGCAGCTACAGGAGGCTGAGATGGACGGAGACCACGTCCTCTACTGGTGGTAGTGGTAGCCCGGGTAGCCCTGGTAGGCGGTGTCACCTCCTCCTCCTGCTCCTCCAACTCCTCCTCCTCCTGCTCCTGCTCCTGCTCCTGCTCCTCCTCCTCCTCCCCCTCATCCTGCACTAACCAATCCTCAGTGGGATCCATGAGAGGCCTCTCGGTCTCAACCCTCCATTCAGCAGTGGTGTCAATCCCATCCAATGAGATGGCTTCCGTATCAGGTGTCTTCTCTAGTTGTTTCACCCACAATCGAAGATTGTAGTAGACATAGACCATGTCATTAAGTCTATGGGACTCCAACCTGTACAAAGTTCATGAAATAATAAATTAATAATTAATATTATAAAAAAAATATTGTTTAAAACTTTAATGAATTCAAAAATTTATTTGGAAATTTGCAATATTTTAAATGTTTAAGTGTTAACCTATTGCGCTTCTTGTTGTGTATTTTTTCAAATACACTCCAATTGCGCTCACATCCCGAGGAGCTGCATGTTTGGCTGAGGATGCGTATGGCAAGATTTTGCAAAAGGGGTACTCTGCCACCATACATCTTCCACCATGCGTCTACAACAAAATTACAAATAAAATTTTAAATAAACATAAGAAAAAAATGGAATTTGAAGAAACAATGAAATTTGAAACAAAGTACATACTACAAACTAAAAAATACCTGGCATTTTAACCGTCCTATCAATGACAGCCATCTCAAAGCCAAATAAGCCACCTGACAACTTATATTGCTCAATTTGTCTAGAGATCTCCATACGTTCTTCTGAAGATCTCACCATCTTCTGGACACAGGTTAATAATCCTTCCATGACCTCAACATCAAAATTAAACCCACATGCATAAGAAAATGCAGGGTTCAGGAAAAGCTCAGCAGCATGAATGGGACGATGGAGTGTGTTGTTCCATCGCTCATCAATGACGTTCCATAGAAGGAGTTGTCTCTGGAACCCATCATCTCCCTTGTCATCATAGTAGGACCGAATGGCTTCTTTGGCCCTATCCATGGCTTCATACAAATAGCCCATTGCGGGCTTCTCACCATCAACCAACCGAAGAACCTTTACCAAAGGTTCTGTAACAGCGCACACCTCCTGCACTCCCGCCCAGAAGTCCTCCTGGTATGAAACTACTCTGCAGACGGCCTCTCCTTCTGGTTTGCGGCTCATTGACGAAGCACGCCACTCCTCTGAAAGAAACATTCTCTTCAAATCCCACATAGAATTCAAGAGGGATTGAAGAGATATGAAACTCGTCGCAAACCGTGTAATGGCGGGGCGCACCAACTCTTTGTTGTTGGTGCATTTTCTCATCAAGCTAAGCACAGATGTGTGATTGTAAATAAATTTTGTGATGCTTTTTGATGAGTCAACAACCTCTTTGACAAAGGGAATTTTCCCAATGTCCTCTAACATCAAATCAATACAATGGGCAGCACAAGGTGTCCAAAATAAAGCAGGATGCCTGTCCATAAGCATTCTACCAGCAGCAACATAATTTGCAGCATTGTCCGTTATGACTTGGACAACATTTTCTGCACCCACCTCCAAAATAAACACATCCAGCAAATCACATAAAGTTCTTGCATCTTTGATTTGATGAGTTGCATCAACAGATTTGATAAACATAGTCCCCAAGGGACAACTAACCAAGAAGTTTATAAGGGTTCTCCCCTTTTGGTCAGTCCAACCATCTGACATAACAGTGCATCCTGTTTGTGCCCATGATGCCCTAAAATCCTCCAATCTTTGGGTGCAGTCACGCTTTTCATCTTGAAGAAGCCGGCCTCTGAAATCATGAAGAGAAGGGAGTTTGTACCCCGGGCCAACACTGGCAATAGCATCAACAGTAGGTTGGAAAAATGGATTATTCCTTATAATGCTGAAAGGAATATCACTCCAGAGGAGAAATTTTGTCATCAACTTGTCAGCTTTTTCTTTTTCAGTTCTTTTTAGCATTGAACCAATAGTTGGTTGTGAACCAGGTGTGGTTCGAGGAACAAAATATGATGATGCAGCTACCGGATTGACTGACGCTGCAGTAGAACCTGTGCCACTTGGCCCACTTCCTTCAGCTGACCTTTTTAGTTGCCTTTTGAGTTCTTCTTTGGCGTCTCTAGTGTGCTCTAATTCTCCCAATGCTCTCATGGCTTTTTGGATAATTTCAGCATTTGTCTTTAGACAGGGCCCCACATCACGTCCAGGGATTTGTGCAAGGTGGAACTTCAACCTGTACACCCCCCCGAATATTTCCTTTCCACACAACTTGCAATACAAGTTTTGTCTATCATTCGGAATTTTAGGGTCACCATATTCCCAGAAAGGATCCAATTTCCTTGGCATGTTTGTTTTTGAATTTTGAATTTGCAAACCTATGGAAAAATAAGGATTAGGAAATAGGAATTTAGGATTACATAAATGATAATAGTAAATACAAATTACAATTTAGCATTTGCAAAATTACAAGCTAATTATTTCCAAAATCCCAATTTCTAAACCCAAGTTACCCAACCAAATGCCAAAAAACAATGAAAAATCAAAAAAATAAACAATGTTTAAAGAAAATGAGAAAATAAAAATAAAAAATTGGTTCTCATAGTCATAACAAATAACCGATCCCAAATCAATGAAAAATTTCCAAAAATTCTTTAAAAACAATGAAAAACAAAGTTTTTATAGAACCAAAACAAAAAAAAATTAATCTACATACCTGGTTTATGGACAAATTGGTGATCTTGGCTTGGATTCCTCCTAAAATCGCTTGGATTCGCTCCCAAATCCGACGGCAACCCTCTCCCTCACTTCTTCTCCTCCTCCTCCGCGCGGACTGCTGAATGAAATAAAAGAAAAATCGATTTTCTATATAAAACACCCGCTGCCCGCGCCTCTGGCGATTTTAACATAAAAAATCGCGATTTTTTCGATAAAAATCGTTATAAAAAAAAGTGGCGATTTTTATGTATAAAAATCGCGATTTGAATCGGCTAAATGAAAAAATCGCGCTTTTACGATAAAATCGCGATTTTAACAACACTGGTTTGTACACATGAGGAATACCACCGTGATCCTCTGTGACAAACAGGGGGGGATTCGAATGTTGAGGAATCCCGTATTCGATGATTGCTTCAAGAGATAGACATCAGATACTACCTTATCTGGGATATGGTAAGTCAATGAGCGAGGAGGCCCCATCGCATTGAGACTGATGTACAAGTTGCAGACATTTGGTCAAAGCCCCGAGGAAAGGTCAAATCTGTGACTTTCCCGAACGACTTGAAGTCGTTGAGAGACCTTCTTATAAGGGTCCTTCATGTTGCATGCATTGAGCTCTGAGAGCTTTGGGGGGCTTGGGGTACTTACTGGAGTAACACACGACCATAGGGCGACTCACCCTCCCCTAATGGTGCGCTCTGTACAGGGTGAATGGCTCAGCCTTCCCCTGTGATACCCCGTGGTGACTTTGGGACAAAATGATTAGTTCTCCTGTGGGACAGGATGACTAGTTCTTCTGTCGAGGCATCCTACCCATGTAGTCTGGGACTCATGGGAAGTACCTCTCATCTAATTAATGAGTAGGGAAATGGGGTTAGGGACCATTAGTAGTACTATCGATGGACGCATCGTTGTATCTACCGTACTCCCTATGCTAGGATGACCCCCATTGATCTCGGATCAATGAAACTGATCTGGGATCAGTATGATTGGTTTGAGACACTCTCTTGTGATATGGATATGGGATCAATGAAACTGACTTCGGGTCAGTAGGACTGGTATGACACACTTTCCTCATATGAAACTGACTTCGGGTTAGTAGAGAATGGTATGAGATATTCTTAATCAATTCTTCTTCTTCATGGTTTAGCAGAGCAGAGCAGTGCAAGGCACTGATGGCAAAGATAGTACAGTCGGACATATGGATCAGCAGATGGAGTTCTCCCTAGTTGAGAGGGAGTGTTAAGATTGGCAACTAGGGCCAAACTCCATGTGGGTCATCTTGTTAATGGTAGTTGATATTTTTCTTGGATCCCTCTCATCGAGAGGTGTAGGATTGATCTAAAGATCATCCAATTCCGATAAGTATTCATGGAGATATGAATTTATTAGTGTTATGGGACAATTTTGTCAAGGTCGGCCAACAACCAAATAAACCCCACTTGTGCTCAATGTTTTAGTATAAATAGAGGTGGCCTTCAAGTCATTTCAACACACTTGTGATCTCTTCCTCTCTACTTGTCTTTGGGTTTTAGTAGGAGGAGAGATCCTAAGGGATAACATTGCCCTAATCGAGAGGGAGTGCCCTAGGCCATACGCTACCCTAACGCAACCCTATGGAGAGGCCCTACGCTGCCCTAATGCTGCCCTACGGAGAAGCCCTAACGCCGCCCTATGGAGAAGCCCTACACTGCCCTATGGAGAAGCCCTAACGCTGCCCTATGGAGAAGCCCTAACATTGCCCTATGGAGAAGCCCTAATGTTGCCCTATGGAGAAGCCCTAACATAACCTATGAAGAGGTATATGTAGTCAAGAAGGGCAGTAATGTAAGCTCTCAACACAGCCTGAAAAAGGGTCTATACCCTAAATGGATGTCCTAGAAACTTAACGTAGTCTATGGATTGCCTTAACCGCAGTAAGAGAGGGAGGCTCTAAGACAGCGTGGAGGAGGCCTGAGTTCCTCAATGGAGGCCAAGTTAATTGTTGGAGCAGTAGCTTCTTTATGAGACAACAATGATATAGTGCTGCAATATTCAAGGGACAACTGTAAGATGTTGGGACATCAATGATATAGTGCTGCAATATTCAAGGGACAACTATAAGATGTTGGGACAACAATCATATAATGCTGCTATGATCAAAGGGACAACTGCAAGATGATGGGACAACAATGATATAATGCTGCAATGATCAAAGGGACAACTGCAAGATGATGGAACAACAATGATATAATGCTGCAATGATCAAAGGGACAGCTGTAAGATGTTGGGACAACCGTATGATGAGACAAAACAATAATGGGACAGCGGTATGGTACTTGATGCAGCAAGTACATGAAGCAAGCAATAGTACAACAACCATGCAAGGTACAACAAACAAGCACATAGGATAGTATGGAAACATGGTGCAACAATGGCACATGATACAGTACAGTCATGATTGATGAAGCATGATGAGATGAAGCATAGTGATGATGGGTGCATCATGGTGCAACACGGTGAGGTGCAACATGATGACGAGATGCAACACAATGATAGGTGAAGGAGTCACCTTGGAGAATCGGTTGAAGCAACATGTCTTCAACTGATCTCATGTATCATCTTCTTAGAGATGATCTATGCTCTTATCTAGATATGTCAAAGTGTTGACTTTTGTTGTAAATGTACTATCTCTCTCTCTCTCTCTTTGCTGAACTATTGAAGAACATAAAAGAAGAATTAATCAAGGGTTTCCCCACATTGGGGTTTGTCCCTAGCTAGTGCCACATCTTGTGTCCTCTTGTCTTGGCTTGTCTTCTGCGATGTATGTTTATGTTCTATCTGCAGTTTACTTTAATGTTGATGTGATTGCTAATCTGGAAAAGATATTGAGCTAACTGTGAAAATTGAAATAAATTGCTCTAAGCATAGAACATACCTAAAATTAACAGTTATTGGTGTGTTTGGTGACTCATAAGAGCATTGTTTGATCTCTCCTAGATTTAAGAAGGTACCATCAATTCTCAACATGTAGACATGAGAGGAGATTTGGTGGTATTAGGGGCTCAAGTCGAGTTGCTTGGTTCTTTAGAGATTCCCTTCAGAGTAAGATATATTTGCTAGCCATGGATGAGGTTGCCAAGTTTATGTGGGTTCGGGTTTGGATGTGTCTCGTCGCTTCCTAGGGACATTTACATTATAATCTATTACTTCCTTCCAACTTCTTTGTCCTTTGCTATTCATGTCTTGAGTGAAGATCCCTTTGTAGATTTGTATGTTGATCACCCATTTTCGATGGTTGGGGAAGTTATCCTTCTAGGCTTGCCAAAAGTGCTCTCTACTTAAGAGTTGATGTAGTCAAAGTTAACCACTAGTAGGCTATCGGGCTGTGTTATAATCGGGCCACTAGGAGGAAGAGGTATTCCATTCTTTTGAGAGCATTTTGTTCCATAGTTGAGCAAATATAGGCATGAGAGATAGGAAGTAGAGCACGCAAAGAGAATCTGTGCATTGTAACAAGCCACGGGCCATAGGCATTACTTCTTTGTACCTGCAACCATATTTCCAGACAGAGAAAGAGAGCAAAGCAACCTCACCTTCCAGCTGTGTTTTCTCCTGAAAGGGTTTCCCAAAGAGCATATCTTGTGTCTTATGTGTGTGTGTGCTTATTTTGTCGTTCTCTACTTTTCTATATAATTTCCATTCACATGCATGCACTAATTACAGTTAAATCCACAGATCTTAAAGCTTAATAAACTGTAATAGTGTAGAATTTTCAGAGTTTTAATATAATACTATTAGATCTGTTGTGATGAACTGTCCAATGGAATCTCCACAACAGTTTACGGATCAATAATGCCAAACGATGCCTTATATTTATACTAAATGGAGTGGGGGATTTTTTTGGCCGACTTGTGCTACAAAACATAAAACAAATAAATGTCTTCCAAAATTCATCTTTCTTTTTTTGCTGGAGGTGACTGAACTGTTGGTTACATTTTGTGATGGGGAGAAACCCATTCATGTGGGGCACCATCCCATGCATTGGGAGCATATGCAATAATGAAGAAGAATTGTGTGGCATGCCACTGATCAAAAGAAATGGTGTGACAAGGGAAATCAGATTATGATGGTATGGCATTTGTTTTCATTGATCTTCATGCTCTTTTTGCTTCATGAATTGTGGGGCTTTAGATCCCTTGTGCACAACATAGGGTTTCTTCAACAAACTATCAACACATTTTGGCTCATCTTGATGACAACACTTCAACAATCTCAATCACTGCTTTGACATCAATGACAACATCTCAATAATCTCCCCCTTTGTCATTGATGTCAATACTCATGCTTCCCCTGTTGTCATGCTCCCCCTATCTCCATGCCTTCTCTGCCCCTTTGACATCAATGACAAAGGGTGACTTGTTTCTTTGGGGTTGCTACCTTTGGAGTCTGAACACATGGTACTCAACAATACATCTGTCTTCTTATCCTTTCTCGCTTTGTTGTCCCTGAAGCTCTTTTGCTCTGCTTGATCTAGGATTTATATGTTGTTTGGTCCTTTTGTAGCGCCTGCAACCAGTCTTCTTCTTTGATTTCACATTTCCGGGAATTAAACAAGAGATTGTACCCTTGATGACCGATTTTGCTGGCACTGAGAAGATTGTGCTTGAAATCCCCAACCAACAAAGAATTTGCTGCTTTTAAATGTTCACTTCCAAGATTTACTACACGTTTTCCAATTATCTTGACAGGAGTTATTTCCAAATGCAACACTGCCACCTTTTCCTTTCAAATTGATGATTTTTTTTTTAATCTCCGCTCATGTGTGGAGAGCACCCATTGTCTATGTACGATTCATCTTCTTTATCTTCTACAATCAACGCTAGGTTGCAATCTTCCTTCTTTTTCTTTTCCCATATCATATCTGGTTTTTCTATCTTTATAATTGGAGCATCTTCTTTTATAAACCTGCAATCTTGTGCCTTGTGACCAAGATTATTGCACTTGTAATATACAATGTTTTGATTGATCAATGGTTTAAATGGATTCTAGTTTCTGTTAGTAGATTCATGAACATTTCCCAATCTATGGTCATTTCTTGCATATCCATAATCATTCCTGCTTTTTGCATAGCTGCATCTTATATTGATTTTACAATGAATTTGATCTATGCCTGAAATTTCCGCAAGAGTAACAATGACCAAAAAAAATATTTTCATACCTGGAATTGCTGATCCCTGTCGTTGAATTCATTGTTGTCTTGTCTGTGATGGGTTTTCTTGAGAGCATCAACATAACTTCTTGAATTAGCAACACTTATAAATTCTTTTTCAGTTTCTTCCTTCGGAGGCTTGGAGCTTGTGTCCTCTTTGCCTGAAGATGCACCTGTATAACCAAGACTTGTTTTATCATAATATGGTAATCTCAGACAGCTGAGAATCTTATCTAACGCTTGCGAGCTTTTCAAATTTTTGTTGAGCTCATCAACTTCAACATTCAATTAGATAACTTCTCATCAAGATTTTCACAATTTTCTTGTTTTTTTATCATCTGTATCTTTGTTTGTTCTTCGATTCTGTTGCATCTTCAAGTTGAGTCTGTAAGAGGATAATTTCTTCTTTACATCTTGTCAGTTGGCCTCTAAGTTCTCTGTTTTTGTTTCTGAGCTTGCTATTTTCTATTTCAGCGCACTTCAATTTTCTTCGAAATTTACTTTGTCTTTAGTTTCTATATCATCTTAATCGTCTTTGATTCCCCGAAAATTGTCAAGTTCTGTATTTGTTTCTTTTATTCTTGTATCAGTTTCTTCTTTAGAATAGATGCCATTTTGTTTTTCTTGAGTTATGAAGAGAACTTCCCTCACTTCTTTTTCTTCATCACTTTCATCTGAAGAATTGCTGTCTTCTTTAGAATAAAAACACTTTTTCTTGAGAAAGGTTTTCTTTTCTCCAAAAGGGCATCTCTTGGCATAATGACCTACTCTACCACAACTAAAGCATTTAAAAGGTAACTTATCTTTGTATTTTCTGGCTCCCCTTTTGAGCTTCCTTACTTTGCTTCTTCATCTGATTCATGCCTGGTGTTTCTTCTTCATCTGATTAAAAGTGCGAGCGGGATTAAATCGGCGCCGGGAATGAAGCGGAAAAAATCGGAAAAAGCGGGAAAAAAGCGTTTGGTACAAAAATATTTATTTTTTTTCAATTTTTTTAATATCTAAACCATCTACAACATAAAATAAATACATTGACACATAAATATGATAAGAAAACTAATATATAAGATGTTTAATATCATTTCTAGCGCTAAAATCACACATAACATTGAATCATGTCCTGAATAGTAAGTCCTGAGTCCTGACTCCTGAGTCCCAACTCAGCCTCAAAATATCAACAAAAAATATGATAATGTATCTCATCATGTCATAATGTCATAGACTCATATACAATAAAATGAAAGTCTAATCCTATTGATTTCCTCTGCCCCTCTTGCGAGAAAATGTCACAGCTTTCTCTTTCCCTCTAGATGTAGATGCTGGTGCCTGTGCTGGTGGAAATGGCAATGGAGTCTGATGTGCTCTAGAAGCTGAAGAACTAGAAGTATGAGCTACAGGAGGTAGACCACGTCCTCTACTGGTCCTAGTGGTAGCCCGGGTAGGCGGTGTCACCTCCTCCTCCTGCTCCTCCTCCTCCTCCACCTGCTCCTCCTCCTGCTCCTCCTCCTCCTCCTCCTCCCCCTCATCCTGCACTAACCAATCATCAGTAGAATCCATGAGAGGCCTCTCGGCCTCAACCCTCCATGCAGCAGTGGTGTCAATCCCATCCAATGAGATGGCATCCACATCAGGTGTCCTCTCAAGTTGCCTCACCCACAATCGAAGATTGTAGTAGACGTAGACCATGTCATTAAGTCGCTGGGACTCCAACCTGTACAAAGATCATGAAATAATAATTAATAAATCCGAATTTTCATTATAAATCGTGCTGCCACGGACCCCTGAGCTTTTTTACGAAAAAAGCGGCAAAAAAATTTTAGGCGCTTTTTTCCCATAAAAAGCGCGATTAAATCGGCTTAGGGAAAAAAGCGCGATTTAATCGCGCTTTTAACAACACTGGTCTTGAACCTCCATGTCTTCTTCGTGGCTTTAAAAGCTTCTTCTCTGTTTGACTGTCCAACTTCTGTTTCCGCTCTCATTTCATATGCTGTAAGGTCGCTATGCGGTTCATCCATTTTTAATTTGGTCAAGTCCTTGGTTTCTTCTATAGCAGATACCTTGGCATCATATTTCAAAGGTAGCAATCTTAGTACTTTCTGTCTAATAAGGGATTCCAGGACTTTTCCTATTTCTCTTATGGCGTTGACAACTTCACTAACTATGAGTAAGTAGGTTGCAATATCTTCTGTTTCATTCATTTTCAGATTTTCAAATTGTGCCATGTGACGTTGAAGCTTACCTGTTTGACTTTATCATCACCATTATAAAGAATTTTAAGTTTATCCCAAACCTCTTCAGCTGTGGTGCACATCATCAATTTGGTCTTGACTCTTAATTGTTCTTGACAATCCACTTGTGATGCCACAGTGACCCTTTGAATTACAGCTAACAATTTCTTCTCATTAGTATTAGTTGGAGGAGTTTTTGGAATTTTGTAGCGATTAATGGTGGAGAGCCAAAAATCCACTCCTAGAGCCTTCAATTTTTTTTTCTATGCTACGGCTCCATAATGCGAAATCATTTCCATCAAATACTTGGATAGTTCTTGAAGAGAGGCCTTCCATTTGATCCATATTTATTCAGGATCTTCTTTCCACTGATTAGACCAATTTGAAGGTAAACCGACATTGATTCTAATTGTTGGAAATACCGAGAAGGGCGAGGGGGGGAGAGGAGAGGGGAGAGGGGGGTTGAATTAGTATTTCCTTATTATTCACAATTTAATAGTAATTCAAACTTCTAAACGATAAGCAAATGCCAAAACAATAGTGTATGCACAATACACCAAAATTTATGTGGAAACCCAATGTAGGACAAAAACCACAAAAACCTTTTCAATATTTTCACTCTTCAACTTGATGGAGGCTACATCCCCATGTTTTCCAACGCCCGCTGGAAGGAGGCAACCTCTTGATTTTCAGGCTCTAGTAGTAGGAACATTTATGGTACAAGTATCTTTCCCTAGGTGTTGGACGATAGTAAGTATTCTAGATCTAGCGAAGTTTGGTAGGGATCTCCAGGCTTATAGATCTATCGTGTGAATCAAACCCCTTTTGTTTAATAATCTATCAACTGAAGTGCATTGAGTTACATGTTGCTCCAATCCTTGGCCTCCAAGTTCACAAACTGTGAAGGGATCACACCCTTGTTTGGCTCCGAGTCTTGATTTAAAAAAAATCTTATACAGGAGGGCTTTGCAAAAATTTTAAAAATTATTTTCTCATTATTTACATGTGCCATAAAATTTAACATGCTAATGAAAGAAAATCTTATTTTGTAAATATTGTAAATCTTTGTAAATTATTTTTCCACTAACCCTTGTATTTTAAAATAACCCATTTTTATCTTGTATAACTATTGTGGATTTTGGATTTTTTGTATATATTGGATCTTGGGTCTTCTCTATTTCACTTTTGAAGGTCCTAGCTCGAGCCATTGAAGGAAGAATTAAAATTTTCTGAAGATAGCTAGGGTTTAAGGGGTTTCAAGCCCTCTAGAGGAGTCGTCCACCCTTTTTGGCCAAACCATTCAAGGAAGGAGGGTTGATTTAGGCCCTAGAGGGTAAGATCTAGCCCTTCCCAACCCTCGTTCATCAATGGCCAGCTAAAAGAGGGAGGCCGCAACCCTTGGAGGCATTTTGTAGCGATTTTTGAGGTGAAAATTTAAATTTTGTGTTTGCAAGGGTTTCGTGACAATGTAAAGCCTCTTGGAGGTTGCCCACAAGGGCTTTAAGGCTTTTAAGGCCTAGCTGCGACCCTTAGAGGGCCTAATTTGCTAGGCCACAACTCTTTTTGGTTTAGTTTCCCTAGCGACAACCCTTGTGAGGGATTTCTTTGTTAGCCGTAGCCCCGAAGGGGGCCTTCTACCCTTGCCGCAGGCCTTAGTGGCCTTTTTTGGGCAGCCATAGGCCTTAGAGGGCTTCTAGACCTAGGCCACAGGCCTATTTGCCCTTGAAACCCTAGGCCACGAGCCTTTTTCGTTTTTTTCCCTTTATTGCAGACTTGTATCAACTTATTTGTGGGATTTTGTAATTGATTTTGACGCTAATACTTGTTTTGCAAGCCTAGGTAAGGGTTTCATGCTAATAGTTTGTGGTTGCAGGCCTACATGAAGTTGGGTAGGGGTTTGAAGTGGAATGCATCATTATCTTGCCATTGATCCTTAGTACTCCTGGACTAACAAGTGGTTTTGTAGGTCCTTGCACTCATTGAGGTCAACTGGCCATTCAACAAGGCCTTAGGGGCCCAAGGATTTGCTCTCTCACCTAGTTATCTTCTTTACTGTTTATCGTTCATATCTGAAGCACTCTCATAAGAGTGGCATAAATCTGATCTAAACACATTAAATAACCTTAAGAAACATTTTCACTTAAGGCATAATCATTGCATATTAACCTAATAGGGCTAAACAACTCATATGCTTGTCTTTTGTGTCTGGACTCTCATCCAAGTGATTTTGGAAGTTTGATTTGAAAATTCTGAAGTCTGATATAAGCATTTTGAGGTCTGATATATATTCTCATCAGTGATTAAAAACACTTTAAAAGGCTCTAAAACTAAAAAAAAACTCATCTTTAGCACTAGAGGCCTTATCTCTCTTGTTTGGGGTCATTTGCATCTTGTGTAGTGTTGATCTAAGTGGTGAAAAGATCTCTGATTGCATTTCATTTTTATGTTGCATATTGCATAACTTGCATAACATCATTGCTTGGTTGCATTCCTTGATCCCATTATCGCATTTGAACCATTGATGGTTAATGTTCTATAACCATAAAAATCACTATTAGCAATCTCTCTTGTGCTGTCAAAATAAACATTAATTTCAATGTGGCAAAATGTGAATCTTAATAATAATCTTGGATAGTCATTGTTTGAAGAGATCTTGTTATTGATATCTTGTCACTTATTGTCTCATAATTGATAATGATTGATGAGCATTGAGTTAATGAAGTAATTCAAATTGGGCATCGTGTCTTGAAGCATTGTGATTCTAGGTTCCTATCGCTAATTATAAGAGTGTCTCTTGTGGTGAATCTTGATTGCCTAATATTGCTAATCACAAATATAAGTTTTGGCATTGTTATCTAATATTGGCTCTTTAAGTTGCTTTTGTGATCATAAGTAATTTCTTTTGTTTTTGCTTCATTTAAGGTAGCTGTCAATTCATTGGTTAAGTACTTTTGTCTAAGTTGTTCTCATATTGAATATCTAAAATAACTTATCTCATTGGAGTACGTAATCTAATTAATTAATCTCGTTGAAGCCTTCATTCACATATTTGCTTGGTTGTAAGAAGATAGGAACTCTTTTCTCACCCAACTAGCGAAGTTTAGACCCTCATTTGTGGTTAACACAAGTGACCCTGCAGTTCTCTTTTGAGCAACCCATTATAGGAATGAAGGCACTTGGGTGGTTAGAACTCCACAGGAGGTATCGTTAATGAGGCCAATACTTCCTTCCTTTGGACTTTTCTCTACAACCTACATTAGAGACTAACTTCAAAACAATTGATAGAAAGGATTCACCTAGAATAGACATTCTAACTAAAAGTAACCAAGAGCCTGCATCTCACTTAGTTTTAGGTGTTTCATCTCATATAGGATAGTTTCTCATCCCAGCAGGAACTGTTCATCTGGTAACTTGGAATTCATTCTATATTGTGCAAGTAAACTGACTCCTAAGGCAATGGTCTTTAATCTCAATAAATCTAATCTAGTTGTGCTAAATAATTATACTTGCTAGTTATCCTTAACCAAGTTGCTAGGCTATTTAGTTGTTTCTCCCGAGTTCATTATCTCATCCATAGGGACTAGCCTGCCTACTTTAGGGAGACCACTTAAACGGAGAGGGTTAGGATCAGAGTGACGGCCCCTGCCCTTAGCGTTGTCGCATTTTGGTGTACAATTTCAGTGACAACATGGACAAGACCATTCATGTGGTGCACCATCCCATGCGTTGGGGGCAGATCCAATTTGTAGACTTCAAATCAAGATATCTTTGCAACTAAGAATAATTGTGTTGTGCGACCTATCAAAAGAAACTGTGTGACAAGTGAAATCTGATTATGATGGTCTTGCATTTATTTGCATTGGTCTTCATGCTCTGTTTGCTTCATGAATTGTGAAGCTCTAGATATCTTGTGCACAACTTAGGGTTTCTTCAACAAACCATCAACACATTTTGGCTCATCCTGATGACAACACTTCAACAATCTCGATCACCACTCTGATATCAATGACAACTTCTGAACATTATGAACCATTGGGATGATGAAGAATGCAAGGCTCTCTACTGGCAACTTTGATACACACTCACCCATTCTCACTTCGCTTACCCCAACATCGAAGCCTCTTATCATTGTCCTCTCCACCACCAGAAACGAACCTACCCCTGAAAGGGCTTGAGACTCGTCTACCTCCTTTATTCTCTCCTCCAAACATTATTGGCACACCATTTTTTGTTGACACTCCTTCCTCCCATCTGACCTTAACCTTGGCTTTGTGTTCTTGCACATTTCCACCCTTTATGGTATCCTCGGGAAACCACAGATTTAAGTTACATCTCCGCCTTCCTCATGCCTCTTATTCCCAATTAAGGACATTAGAGGCTCCACCGAGGTGATGAATAACAATAAAGCAACAAACAAGGATGAATTGCAGCCAAAGTTATTTAAACATGGTCTTTGTCCCTTGGTTCCTTACTTGGCTCATCTCTTTAATTGTTTGGTTTGTATAGGTTTTCCATTGGCATGGTCATGTCACATCATTCACCTAATACTGAAATCAGGGAAAAACTTTGATCCTAATAATTAGAAGACAACCATGGCGGGAAACATATTCTCAAAGTTGTATGCTACAATTCTCTAATTGAAGCTCTCTGGGGAGCTTGAGTGACAACCTCTTAGAGCTAGAGGACAGGTTGGATTTCATCATGAGCACTAGAGTATTGGTCACATCCTTACACTCAGGCCCGTCATTGAGGAAGCCTGTCATCGTTCTTAGGAAGTTTATAACTATTGTGTAGACTTTCAGAGAGCTTTTTATTTCATCTCTTAGGAAGCTTTACTCTAGAGCCTCAGAGACTCACCTTCATGCATCCCTAGAAGTTAGTTCTTGGTCGCTTAGGCATAGCACATAGACTATCAAATTTCATCCAGAGTAGTGTTGGCGTTAAATTGGGTTGCACCCCTGTGCCCCGCATTATTTGGGATCTACATTGATGAGATGGAGTCCTTGATTGAACACATGACGGATGGTGATGGTTTCTTTCTACACCGTGTCCTGAAAATATCCTTTTGTTTGCAGATGATGTGGTTGTTGAAAAATGTAACTAGGTTCAGTCTTAATAAATGTATTTGAGTCATTATGTAATGTACTTGTCAGAATAATGATTTTTGTTTTGTTTTATTATTATTATTACAATGACTTATTAAAGCATGGGTTTCATGCTTGGGTCATCTTTTATTAGTCAAAGACCCTATTGTGGACTCCAAGGATTTATGAGTCATTAGAGCCATTGTACATTTTACGAGATACTTCTTGGGCTTTGGAATCATGTAAAGAAAGTTATTGTTGAGTCAAATTAGGTATTTGACACCTCCGCACATGTCGGCCTCAAACAGGGCAATTCGACCTCACCTAAAGCCTAGATATACAAGCAGATCGAATTCATTTGGAGCATTCACTTTCTCACACAAAAGTTCAATATCCAGAAGAAAGAACTGGAAAAGTGCGATGTAGGAAAGAAGGCTAAAAGGAATGCGAAGTTGGAGAAGAAGGGAGAAGAAGGGACGATCGAAATTTTGGGCTATCTCTCTCTCTCTCTTGTGGATTCCTCTAGGAGTTCGAAGTCTTTCTTGCCAAGTCGAAGCTATTGCTGCTACAATTGCCATTTGCTGGGTCGAAGTGCTATTGCTTCAAGGTCGAAGTTCTAGATCGAATTCGCTAGAAGAGGAGGTTGACTTAGTGGTTGGAGGAGGTCTGTGTCTAGGTTGAAGAGTCTCAAGAAAACTATTGAAGGAAGAGATTTTGACTGGGTTTTCCCCTAGATAGGGTTTTGCCTTGGCATAATGCCTACATCTTGTGTCTTGTGTTTTTGTGATCTTCATATACACATAATTTGGTAATTGCTTGATGAAAGATAATATAACAAAGAAGTAAAAGAAGCCAACATAATTCACAAGTAATTATCAAGAAAGAGAAATCTAACCCTAACTCTACTAGCATTGATTTCTCAACATGGTTTCAGAGCTAAGGTCAAGGAAGATTGAAGATCACTCTGTTGGCTTGAAGGAAATGGTTACTCCCTCTATGATAAGTTATATGAGAATGGGATTCAATATTGCAGGAAGCTGGATCAAGAAGATCTTCTACTACTTATTCAACAAGGTCAAAAGTCAAGGGTTCTTGGCTGCACTTACAGGTTCACTTAATGATGATAATGCATGGATTATTGACAGTGACAAGGGAAAGTAAACAAATTCACACTCTATCAAAGGAACCATCTTCTCATGCAGTGGAATTGGTAGACAACAAAAGCTATGCTGTTAGAGGCCTGGGATCAACATCTTTGAAGCTGGAGAATGGAGCTAAACTACATCTCAACAATATACTATATGATCCAGGTTTGAAAAAGAATTTGCTTTCAATTTCTTCCTTAGAAGATAAAGGGGATAGAGTTGCTTTTGTTCATGGAAAGTTTTTGGTTTGGGGAAAAGATTCAAGTATTGAGAAAGCTAGGGTTATTGGAGTTCGTGAAGGAAGCTTATATATAGTCATTGCACCACCTCCTCAAGTTTTAGTTCATATGGAAATCAATCCCATTGAGCTATGCCATAAAACATATGGTCATCTACACTACAAGGCTATTGCCACTCTTAATCAACTAGTTCATGGCAACCCCAATATCAAAGAAGATCGTGAAGGAGTTTTCAAGGGATGTTCTTTAGGTAAACATACAAGAAAACCATTTTCAAATAGTGAAACAAGGTCCAAAGAAATATTAGACCTCATTCTTTCTGTTGTGTGTGGACCTATGTTTGACAAATCACTTGGAGGTCATCTTTACTATGTAACATTCATTGATGATCACTCTGGAAAGACATGGCTCTACCTTCTCAAGAAAAATGATGAAGTATTTGAGAAATTCAAGGAGTTCAGATCTGAAGTAGAAACCTTAACCAAAAGAAAAAGAAAGACTTTGAGATCCGACAATGGTGGGGAATACACTTCTAAAGAATTGATTGCATATAGTAAAGAAGCAGGAATTAAGAGGGAGCTCATTGTTCCCTACTATCTTGAACAGAATGGAGTGGTTGAAAGAAAGAATATGACAATTGAAGAAGGTATACGAACAATGCTCGTTGATCAAGACTTACCAAAATTGCAAGGTATACTACCATTAGATCTTTGGTTTCATTGGCTGCTACAATGGGATGGAATATCCATCAAATGGATGTGAAGACAACTTTTTTGAATGGGACCATCGATGAGAATGTATACATTGAACAATTCGAAGGTTTTGAAGTAAATAGAAAAGATACTCACGTTTGTAGACTCAAGAAGGCCCTATATGGTTTGAAGCAGGCTCGTAGGGCATGATATGCAAGAATGGATGCATACCTTCTAAGAATTGGGTTTGTGAAGAGCACTGCTGATCCAAAGCTCTACCTCAAGGTTGTGGATAATGAGCCAGTCATTATTCTACTATATGTGGATGATTTATTCATTACAAGTATGGAGCAAAGTATACAAGAATTTAAGAAGATGCTGGTAGCCGAATTTCAGATGAAGGATCTAGCACTGATGCACTATTACCTAGGTTTGGAAGTATGGCAGAAATCTGTGGAGATATATCTGGGGCAAGGAAAGTATATCATCAAGTTGTTGGACAAATTTGGGATGATGGATTCCAAGCTTATGACTACTCCTATGATCACCAATATAAAGAAGTTGAGGAGCTCTGACTCAAGTCTCGTAGATCCTACCTCCTGTCGTAAGTTGGTTGGTTCTTTGATGTATTTGATAAATACTAGGCCGGATATATGTTTTGCTGTGAACATTCTTTGTCAGTTTCAGTTGGAGCCTCGTCATGATCACTGGATATCTGCTAAGGATATATTGAGATATCTTCGTGGCACTATACATCACTACCTAAATTCGATAGCAAGGAAGTCAAGCTGATTGGCTTCACAGATTCTGATTGGGGTGGCAATGAGACCGATGGAAGTATCACTACAGGTGGATACTTTAGTTTGGGATCTCCCATGATCTCATTGATTAGTAGAAAGCAAGATCCCGTTGCTTTGAGTAGTGCTGAAGCAGAGTATGTGGCTGCATGTGAAGTAGGAAAGGAGGTTGTATGGTTGAAGAAGTTTCTGACAGATTTGTTCGAGAAGCCTCTGGGTCCTATTGTGATAAACTGTGATAATCAAAATTGCATCAAGATGTCTGAAGATCTCGTGTTTCATGCTAGGACGAAGCATATCAACAATAAGTTCCACTACATTAGGAACTTAGTGCAGGATGGGATTGTGAAGCTATAGTATGACCTGACAGACGATTAGGTAGCCGATATACTAACAAAGTCTTTTGCTAATAAGAAGTTTGAATATCTTAGAAGCATGCTTGGTTTAGTTGATATTACTGATCTTGCTATTGATGATGAAAGTTTGGAAGAGATTTGTTGAGTCTTTGTGTGTGAGACTCATTGCCTGGGAGGACATCTAGCTAACACTATGTGTTGATGTTTGGATCCCAAAGTAGGGAGGGTGGCATTGGTCATGGAGCTCTAACCTCAGATATGCACCAGGATCCCTGGGTTGATGGCTAGCAAGTAAGCTTGATGGTACCTAGAGACGCTGAAAGCTTTAGTCCATCTCAGTCCCACTCGGATAGATTGCCTTGGTCAAGAATCTATTCCATGGCATCGTGAGTGCCTAAACTGTTGGAGGACCTTGGATAGATTTCCCTGGTCAGGAATCTAGTACATGGCATTGCGGTTCCTAAACTCTTCATTGTTCATATGTTTTGAGATATTCCTTGTACTTGTATATGTTGTTATGAATATCTCCCTAGTTAAGAGGGAGTGTTGAAATAGGTTCGGTCTTCATAAATGTATTTGTTAAAATTGGCAACTAGGGCCAAACTCCATGTGGGTCATCTTATTTATGGCAACTGATATTTTTCTTGGATCCGTCTTATCGAGAGGTGTAGGATTGATCTAAAGATAATATGATTATGATAAGTATTCATGGAGTTATGAATTTAATTGTGTTATAAGACAATTCGTCAAGGTCGCCCAACAACAAAACTGCCCCCACTTGTGCTCAACGTTTTAGTATAAATAGAGGTGGCCTTCAAGTCATTTTGACACACTCACACTCTTGTGATCTCTCTCTTCATTCTGTTTAGGGTTTTGTTGAAGGGGAGATATAGAGGGAGTGCCCTAGGCTAAACGCTGCCCTAATGAAGAAGCCCTAACATAGTCAATGAAGAAGCCTTAACGCAGTCGTGGAGGAGACTTCTATAGCGCAGCAAGGAGAAGTTCTAATTGCCCTAAACGTAGGTCTAGAAGAGACCCTAAGCAGCTGTCCTTAAAAGCCCTAAACGTTGTCCTAGGAAAAGACATCTAACCACAGAGAAAGGAGGGTCATGTTGTGCCTTTCCACAGAGAATAGAAGGACAAATGCAGCACTATAGACGCAGATGAATGATGTATAAAGGAGGCCTCAACGTGCCCTAGCCGCAACCAAGGATGAGGCTTAATTATACGTGGAAGATAGGCCCTAAACGCTGATGTATGAGGCTAAATCCGCAGTTCATTTTGTGTGCTAGTCACGGTCTAGGTGTGCCCTAACCGCAGGCCTTATGCTGCAGCGATAAGGACTGTTTTAGGATCATTTGGAAGAGTGTTGGGCTGCCGCAGTCAAGAGGAGACTTAATGTAGCAAGCTGCATCAAACAGAGGAAGGCCGAAGTTGTTGACGAGGGATAGACTGCCGAGAAAATGCAGTATAGGGTCTCCTCCTCTCTTAGAAGGGCAGCCGCAGTAAAGGAGGGCACTTCTGGGCAGATTGAAGGGTTGTTGGAAGTACCCTAACTATTCCAAGATAGCTGCAGCCAAAGACCCTAGAACTTTGAGTGAAGGAAGTGTTAAGGGTTGCCATATGCCCATAACAGCACTGTTTTGGGCATGAATGTTAGGTACAATTGTTACAATAGTAAAACTAGGACAGCTAGGCAATGGTACATACATATCTAGAGCAACGTAAGTATGTTGGGACAACAATAATGTTGGATTGCTGGGATAACAAGCTGTGATGGGACAACAATACTAGAAGCAATGATATTGTGCCACAATGTTCAATGGGACAACACAATGATGAGGTAGTGGCACAATGGGACAACCATGACATTGTGCAGCAGTGGCACAATGGGACAGAAAACATGGACAACATCGTGCAACATGGCAAGCATGGATAGCATGGCAAGCATGGTGCAACATGGCAAGCATGGACAACATGGATAGTTGTGGCAAGCACATGAGACATGTTGTATGACAACATGGTTCAACAATGGCACATAAGACAGCAGTGCAACATAGGCTGCAGCATAGGGTGCAACATGGTGCGACACGATGAGCTGCAACATGATGACGAGATGCAACGCAGTGATAGGTGAAGGAGTCACCTTGGAGAATCAGTTGAAGTAGCATGTCTTCAATTGATCTCATGTATCATCTTCTTAGAGATGATCTATGCTCTTATCGAGATAAGTCAAAGCGTTGAATTTTGTTGTAAATGTACTATCTCTTTCTTTGCTGAACTATTGAAGAACATATAAGAAGAATTGATCAAGGGTTTCCCCACATTGGTGTTTGTCCCTGGCTAGCGCCACATCTTGTGTCCTGTTGTCTTGGTTTGTCTTCAGCGGTTTATGTTTATGTTCTGTCTGCAGTTTACTTTAATGCTGATGTGATTGCTAATCTGGAAAAGATATTGAGCTAACTGCGAAAATTGAAATAAATTGCTCTAAGCTTAGAACATACCTAAAATTAATAGTGTTTGAGTCATTATGTAATGTACTTGTCAAAAGAATGAAAAAGAATTTATTATTATTATTATTACAAGATTTTTTTATTATTATTACATTGACTTATTAAAGCATGGGTTTCATGCTTGGGTCATCTTTTATTAGTCAAAGTCCCCATTGTGGATTCTTAGGATTTATATTGATTCATTAGAGTCATTGTACGTTTTATGAGACCCTTCGTGGGCTTTTGAATCATGTAAAAATATTTATTATTGAGTCAAATTAGGTATTTGACACCTCCACACCAAGTCAGCGTCAAGGAGATCAAGTCGGCCTCAAACAGGGCAATTTGACCTCACCTAAAACCTATATATACAAGTAGATCGAATTCATTTGGAGTATTCGCTTTCTCACACACAAGTTCGATATCCAGAAGAAAGATTTGGAAAAGTGCGAAGTAGGAAAGAAGGCTAAAAGGAATGCAAAGTTGGAGAAGAAGGCAAGATCTAAATTTTGGGATATCTATCTCTCTCTCATGTGGATTCCTCTAGGAGATCAAAGTCTTTCTTGTCAAGTTGAAGCTGTTGTTCTTGCCATTTGTTTGGTTGAAGTTCTAGGTTGAAGTTGCTGGAAGAGGAGGCTGACTTGGTGGTTGGAGGAGGTTTGTGTGTAGGTTGAATAGTCTCAGAAAACTATTGAAGGAAGAGGTTTTGACTGGGTTTTCCCCTAGATAGGGGTTTTGCCTTGGCAGATTGCCTACGTCTTGTTTCTGGTGTTTTTATGATCTTCATACACACATAATTTGGTAATTGCTTGATGAAATATAATATAACAAAGAAGTAAAAGAAGGAAACAGAATTCACAATTAATTATCAAGAAAGAGAAATCTAACTGTAACTCTACTAGCATTGATTTCTCAATAGTGGTCCTTCTAGTCTCATCTTTGGATGGATTGCAGTGATAGTTGGATGCCTGAGTTGTCTTTTTTGATCTGCGTCAGTTGACAGTCAACTTAGGTAACACTAAGGACATGATGCTCAACACATCGAAGAAGATTCTCTCTGATTACTACTTCTTCAAAGGTGAGGAGATTAAGATCTTCACCATATATACTTATCTAGAAATACTATTCACAGGTCCTTACCTTGGCTTGTTGCATGCACTTTAGTCCCAATCAACAAGGGCTATAATTCCTTGGCCTCTCGAGATAGACAATGTTTTTAGCATAAGTTTTTGGCCATATCATTGATGATGTTGCTCATGGACACTCTTGTCTAGCCCACAGTTCCATAGGGGTTTGATGTTTTGGACCCTGGTTAACTAGTGTCTGATTGGTTCTCAATAGAGTGTACATGCCATCGTCCTTCGATTCGTTATTCCATGCAATTAGATAGTTTTTTAGCACGTCATCCTTGCAGAGTCTGGCGCTCGCCCCTTTCAACTGAAGGCAGTGTTCAGTGTTGTCTCACTTCTAGAACGGGTTTGGGTTTTTGCTAATATGATGCAGGGGCATGACAGATATCAATACTAAGCGTACTATTTGGTAGAGTCCATTGTAGCAACTATTGCTTAGACTCGATATTGATGTTGATACGTTGGAATCTCAAATTTCCTTACTTTGGTTGGTATTATATTGGATTTACTTCCTTATTTAAATATTCCTTATGTGCACCTAGCCACCGTTTATCAACTAAAAAGGAGATGAATACAATCATTCATGAGGATCTACAGGAAATATGTACAAGTCACTTTAATAGACCCTTAGAATGGGTTTCGCTTGAAGATGGCCTTCTATGCCGAGCAATTCATGATGATGAGGGATGGGCTCATTGTTTGTCCTCATTACACACTTCGCCATTAGATGCATGCCCTTCAAATTCCTTAGGACAATTTTGAGTTGGCCTTGATTTACTGTAGATTGAGACAGACCACCGGATAGACCATTTAGATAGGATATGCAAACTCTATCATCTTCAAAATGGCAATGCTTCTTCTTCAAGATAAGGAGAGATGTTCTTCTTCATTCAAAGATTCTTGAGATGTGTTCTTTTCTTCAATATGAGGGAGATCACTTTGATTTCTTTGATGATGATGAAGAATGTAGGGACTTCCCAAAATAACTCAAATGTGTAGAGTCCTTCTTTCTTTGAGATGGAGTTGGGGTCCTTGAAGTCTTCTTTTCTTGTTCCAAGAGTTCTTCCTTGAAGACGATAGGGTCTTTGTGATGTGATGATGAGGTCTCCTTTATATTCTTCCTCTTATATTCGACCCTTATGTATCATTTTTCAATTGAGTGATCTTCAAGCGACCTTTCCTTGTCACCTCACCTTAGCTTTGATATCATGTTGAGAAATCTAGGGCATCTATATTAAGGGTGTTTTGTTTTAACTTGATAACTGCTTGTGATGTTCTTTACTTCAGTTTGTAGTATTTACAATTAGCTTCTCCTTCTCTTGATTATTATGGTGTTCTTATCATCAGACAACTATCAAAAATGAAGATCAATAGAACAAATGGACACAAAATGTAGGCTGCTAGCCACGGCCAAAGCCTCTCCTAGAGAGCAAAACCCACAAGAAATTCTTCTCTTCTTATACAATCTTCAAATGATGAATTCAAAGACCTTTAGACATAAGATTGAGACCCGTCTAAGACCAAGTCAATCTTCCCTTATGATGAAAAACAAATTTGTTCTTCCAACAACTTTTGCAACTTCGACTCCAATAACCTTTTGCAACTTCGACCCTCAACAACAAATTTCGGCCTTCACTGCAGGTCTGCAATTTTCGGCTCGTTTGCAACAATTGTAACTGCACACGTGTGTGATAGGGAGGTTAATTTAGGGCTCCTTTGTTCTTTGCTTGGCTTTCTTTTTCTTTCTTAGACAAATGAATGCTGTGACTTGCCTTTTGATCACAAATTTCAGCCTTCTTTGGAGATCTGAAATTTCATCTTGTGTCACTGCAATGTTAGTTTCTGTAGCATCAGATGATTTCTAGCCATAAAATTTGGTAGAGAGGGTAGAATACATGAGACCTTCAAAACCCAGAAATAGTTTCTGGAAATTCCACCTAAAGATGACTTAATTAGATTATTAACCAATTTTTTAATGTTTCCTAAGTCTAAACTTAGGAAAACTGGTTAATGAATCAGAATTAGTTAAGTCAAGGTGAGAATTCTTTAGAAATTTACACGGATCAACCTAGAAATGGTTTGAGCTATTGATTAAGATTTAATCTTGGCCTGTTGGAGTCCCAACATGAAAATATAAGAAGGGATCGATGTGGTGACGAAGAATACTCAGTAGCAGAGACTTAGCAGAGAAGATAGAGCCAGAGGGTGAGTAGTAGGTGGTAGAGGAGGTTAACAACATTTCAGGAGGAACTATTCCAGTTCCGGGAGAGGCAGTGAAAGGAAGGGCGAAATTCCCAGAGGTTCTGCACAAGCATTGGGTGGAGGTTGACGCAGAAGGATCTGCGTGTGGCTAAGGAGGCAATTTCGGGGGCAGAAATTCGCTGTTGGGTGAGAGAAAATTCTCATAATAATTTTATCAGTATTTTTCCTCAAATTAGATTGCCAATAAGGCATCTAAATTATTATACTTAGAATTGCTGCTGGAGAATAATAATAAAACCCTCATCTTCTACACCAGTTTTCCCAAGTTAGGTTTTTTTGGGGACAATTGTCCAAAAACAACTGTGTTAAATTTTTGTGCGTGTGCTAGAATTTTTCAGGTTCCAGTGTTTTATTTTCTGCAATATTTTTATTGTGAAAATTGCAGTAGAGAATTATTCGTTGTTTGTATGTGCAAATAAATTGTTAAATTAGATTTACAATGAGGAGAATGATTTCTAGTTGCTGCAATAGATGAAATTTTCACATGCAGAAACGCTAGCTTCTTCTTCACATCTGTGAGAGAAAGGAGACAAAAATTAGGGTTTGGACTTCGATTTCTTCTTCTTTAGATATTCTTTCTTCTTTTCTTGACATCTTGTCTTCTTTTTAGCTTCAATGAACTTGCTTGATGGTACTTCAAATGAGGTCGAGTTCTTATGTATAGGCTTTCTATGAGTGAGAATTGCCCTTAATGAGGTCGACTTGGTCTTGGAGGGTCACTTTGGCACATTTTGACTCAAAGTAAATTCTTTGACTTGGTACAAGGTGCCCAATCGGGTCTAATACCTAGGGCAATGACTCTTTTGACTTCTTGACACTGACAAAAACCTAGAAGCACACAATGGGTGCCTTGACTTAAAAACAAATTGACCTTGAGCATGAAACCCATGCTATAAAATAATAATAGTAATAATAAATTTTCTGTCTTTTACATCAAATACATAAAATCAATAGTACACAGAATATTATGAAGACCAAACCTAGTTACACATTCCGGCACCCTTGGGTTTTGAGGAAGTTTGCTTTCTGAGTGATAACAGTTAACTTTAGAAAATCTTACTGAAATATTAAAAGTCTTCTTGCATTTATGGTAGATTAGAAATGATTCATGTTTCTCACTTTTTAGGTCATCATGATCTTTGCTAATCGATAATATGGACTGTGACAAATAATGAATGAACGAATGTGTCATATCTGCCTTATATTCTCTGTTTTCTTTAAATTTTAATGTTTTGGCCAATGAACTAGTGTCAGTCCTGATGCAGAACCGGATCAGTTTGTTAATGCACACATGTACATGGTTGAAATTTTATTGTCTTCCATTCCTTTAGTTAGCATTATAGGAGTGTGATTGAGGAACATGTTAAAATCTCATTGTTTCTAGACATGGCTGCTACAGGTTAGTTATATTTGTAAATGGCCTTACGGGAATGCCCTATTCTCTGTTGTTGTTTTCTGAGGGCGTGAATTTGTCAGGAAATTATATGCTTTTTAGGCTATATCATCCCAACAATTAGAGAACGCTTGTTACTCTGAAAGAGAATCACGAACCATGAAAATCCTAGGATTGCTAGATATAGGTGTCTACATTGTATTTACTGCTTAGTCATTTTATTTTGTGCTTCATCTTTTCCATGCTGAATGTTGGTGTTACATTTCCTGGGCTCATTTTCCTGACAAACTAGAGTTGATGCTACTTTAATAACTTATGAAGATGCCATTATACTAATACAACTCATTTTGAATTCAATTACATCAGTAAGTTGTTAGTGTATAATTATCGTCTATGTTTTATTGTATATAGGTTGCTTGGTTTTGAGGGAGGCAGGCTAAGGATGGATGAAAGAATGGAATTATGCATGAGCGATCCTGACCTTGTTCCTCTTCTTATTCAGGTTTTTGTTTAATCAGTGAATTTTTTGTTTTATGTTTGTAGACAGTAAGGTCTGAGTGCAGTTATACATATATAATGCATACAACAATTTATCAAATTTCATGAATGTAATTCCTTCTGGATTTAGGGTACATATGTTAGCAGTATTGGTTGTAACTTTCCTCAACTAGGTTCACGTAATAAAATTTCTAAGAAGCACAACACATCAGAATTTCAAAGTTGGAAATATGGAACAACTTGACATGGAATTGGAACCTTATAATTTCTCATAGTTTTTTCAACCATATCCAGGAAAACTATTTAAATTATAAGCCTAGTGCTGCAAGTCGTGATGGAGATGGAAGTCTTCGAATGGATTTGATTTCCCGCACAGCAGAATCTATTGCAGATGGAGATATAATTAATGTACAAATTCGCAGATATCGTCAATGGCAACACTCACAGATGGGTGCTTTTGCATCATCCATCATTCCGTAAGAATGACCTCATCTCAATGCTATCTGTGGCATTTTACTTGCGTGTCATTTGATCTGTCTTCTCAATGTGCAAACTAGTTTCCAAACTGTATAGCAGGACAAGATATTTGGTTGATGTAATCACTGATAAATATATGCTATTGTTCTTACAGTGCAGCTTTTATGCATGGTTCAAGGGAGGTCCTTGTTCAGGTTATTCTACTTTTCTTTAGGAAAACTCTGCTTGCAGTATTTTATTGCTTGAACTTTCAAAATATGGTTTTGGATACGTTTCTCTAAAATCACTTGTCTTTTTCTTTCCAAAATGCACATTTTTTTGATTTTGTAGTAGTTAGTATATTTTTAAGAAATTGGGTTAGTTTAGCACTATGAGCAATTTAAATATGTGTGAATCACTATCAAACTTTTTGGTTTGTTGTGGCTAAATGGTGGGGTTGCGAAATTTGGAATTATATTTTCTATTCTACCGCCATGTTGGATGATAGAACAGCTTGAGGGATCTGTGCTTTATGAATTTGCTAACTTCAGTTTCTTATTACGTCCTGTAAATAACATTGAAAGGAATATTGTGAAATGTTACTTGAGTTATTCGTTTTGGGTGCATTTCAGTTTGTGATTTGTCAGATAAACAATTGTGTTTGCTACCCATTGTGGACCTAGGGTCTCGATGTACGTAAAGAAGTTCTCCTCTTTTGAAATCACGCATTATCTTCAGATATTGTCATACCTCCTATGTTTTTATCATGCATATGTGCACATAATATTGTGACTTGAATAGGAACTTTAATGATGATTTGTATGTTCTAATGTGTTAATTTCTGATCCCAGCACCTGGCAATTAATACTTCAGCAGAAGCACAACCAATCTCAATCACACATTAACACACAAATTTTTGCCCAACCAATTAGTTCTTCATTAGTAATACTCAACCTACTCGGGCTCTCTTACTCGGAAAATGGCCCAAACTGAGGAATTCACACATACAACATGCCTTGGATCTGATCCAGGCTTCCAGCTGATTAATCCCTAGATCTCACCTTAATCTGCTTGGCTGTTGTGGATCTCCAATGCGGCATCCTTGCACCTTCCTCGGACTCAACACACTGGAATGGAAGTTCTTTACCACTAAATCACTGAGATCTCTTCTCAAGTCTGGTGCTCACTATGCGGCAATGTTACTTGGGAGCGGGAGCGGAAGCGGGAGCGGGAGCGACCATTTTCAGAAGCTCCCGGTTTGGGAGCGAATCCCGGAGCGATTTTTTAAAAATATATATATTTTTTATATTTTTTAATTTTTGATACATATATGTCAACAAAAACATGTAGAATGATGAATTAGATATAAAAAACATAAAAAAGCATAGATTGAACCATATAACAACAATCATCTAGAAGTTATAATCTTCATCAACCACGTCCGCAAGTTAGTAACATAGTAACATACAACATATTGAGTCTCATGATTCATCAATCTTAAAGTTTCAAGCTTTCAAAATTCAATATATAACATTTATCATCATTGATCACCAAAGTTGTACTTGTAAGCTAAGTGTAACCATTACAACAAATAATATCTAACATGAAATGAAATGTTATAAAATGAAATGAAATGAAACAACTTTCAACTTTCATGAAGCATCATATTCATAATTCATTACTAATGAGTTATAATTGCCAACTTCAAACTTAAATTGTCATATATTGTTTAAAAAAATATCATAATAAATATGAAAGAGTCAATAGTTATAAAAGCTACTAGAAACTAGAAAAGAGAAGTAAATCTATTATCTATTTCTTATGCTTGCGCCTCTTGCCACCACGAGAAATGTCTAATTTTTTAGTCTTGTTGCAAAATCAGGATCTTTGTCATTAATATCACCCTCCAAGCATTAATATCCAGAGGTATCTTTGTCATTACCTTTGTATCTGTATAGGGATCTTTGTCATTAATATCACCCTCTAAGCATTAACATAAGATAGAAAAAGCATAGCATGTCAAGTCAAGATTTTGTTTGAGTGATGCGTACATTTTTAGAAGGGTCATGATAGAGGAGTTCGACAACCAATGTCACTAACATCAAGGTACATAGAGGGATTGGTACTCTTGATTAAATATGAGTTCCATACCCTAATACATGACAAAATTCAATGGAAACATTGCAATCCCCCAATCCTGAAATCCTGAAAAACTGATAAGTCTGCTGGATTTTGAATGAAATCTAAAATATGAAATCCAATGAGGACGAAACCACTCTCAAACATCCTGAGTCATTTCATGGTAATGTTAAAAATTTAAGTAAAATGATGAAAATGAAAATTAAAGAAAATGTCACTTTTACTTTAAGAATTTAACATTACCATGAATAGCATATCAATACTAGGGCCTAGACTTGATCATTAAGTTGCCCCACTCAAAAACTATTTGTTTCTTTCAAAAAAAATTGCATTTCGAACATTACTACAAAAAAAAAAATGCAAAAAAGGCAAAACGCTCCCGAAAAGGCAGGGAGCGAAATTTTTTTTAGGGAGCGTGCTCCCGACCCGCTCCCGAGTCGCTCCCGCCCGGAGCGCGGATCGGGAGCGGGAGCGAGGGGGGAGGGGGGCGCTCCCCCGCAACACTGCTATGCGGTCTGTCTTTCTTCTCACCTTGCTTTTATAATTCCTCATTAACGTAAATCCATAACTGTAATCTCCAAAGTGATTGACGGCTAAGATTAGATGTCGTGTCACTTGAGACCAACGATTGAGATTAAAAGTTAAAACATAATTCACTAATAATTAGTAATAGTTTCACAATATACATTTTTTTGATTTTGTAATAGTTAGTATATTTTTAAGAAATTGAGTTAGTTTAACGCTATGAGCAATTTAAATATTTGTGAATCACTATCAAACTTTTTGGTTTGTTTTGGCTAAATGGTGGGGTTGTGAAGTTTGGAATATTCTACTGCCATGTTGGATGATAGAACAGCTTGAGGGATCTGTGCTTTATGAATTTGCTAACTTCAGTTTCTTATTACGTCCTGTAAATAACATTGGAAGGAATATTGTGAAATGTTACTTGAGTTATTTGATTTGGGTGCATTTCAGTTTGTGATTTGTCAGATAAACAGTTGTGTTTGCTACCCATTGTGTACCTAGGGTCTCAATGTATGTAAAGAAGTTCTCTTTTGAAATCACGCATTGTTTTCAGATATTTTGTCATACCTCCTATGTTGTTTATCATGCATATGTGCACATAATATTGTGACTTGAATAGAAACTTTAATGATGATTTGTATGTTCTAATGTGTTAATTTCTGAACCCAGCACCTAGCAATTAATACTCCAGCAGAAGCACAACCAATCTCATTCACACATTAGCACACAAATTTCTGCCCAACCAAATTAGTTCTTCATTAGTAATACTCAACCTACTCGGGCTCTCTTACTGGGAAAATGGCCCAAACTGAGGAATTCACACATACAACATACCTTGGATCTGATCCAGGCTTCCAGATGATTAATCCCTAGGTCTCTCTTTAATCTGCTTGGCTGTTCTGGATCTCAAATGCGGCATCCTTGCACCTTCGTCGGACTCAACACATTGGAATGGAAGTCCTTTCCCACTTAATCACTGAGATCTCTTCTCAAGTCTGGTGCTGACTATGCGGTCTGTCTTTCTTCTTACTTTGCTTTATAATTCCTCATTGATGTAAATCCCTAACCGTAATCTCCAAAGTGATTGATGGCTAAGATTAGATCCCGCGTCACTTGAGACCAACGATTGAGATTAAAACATAATTCGCTAAAGTGAATACTTTACTTTTCCTTAGTTTCTTTAGCACAATAGCCAATATAATTGATTATGTGCTTTTCCTAAGTTAGACTTAGGCTAAATTATAAGAGGAACTTACTCAATACGTGAGCAAATATCCTAAAGAGATTTTGGGCGACTTCTACATGCCTAGACATTTAGGATTGTGTAGAAGTACCTGCCTAAGATATATACATCAACTCTCCCTCTTAGCGAGGGAGGTACTTTTGCCACTTAGAATTGGCCTTGATCCTAGAAATGCATCTGCTACCATGGTTGCCACCACCTTTGAACTTGAAGCCTTCTCTACCACGTGGTTCATAACCATCCTTGAAGACTTGCTCCCTTTTTAGACTTGTTTCTAGAATCCTCGTGCTGTGAGAATTTCAAAACTGAAATCTTATTGCAACAATTGGAAATTATTTTTCTAATTGTTAGTTAATTTAACAATTTATTTTTACAACAAATATCAAATAACTCACACTGCAACCTTCACAAATAAAATTCTGCGGAAATAAAATAGCGCTAGAAACTGAGAAAATACTAGCACACACAATAAAAATGACATTGTTATTTCTGGACAATTTTCCCTAGAAAAACCCAATTTGGGAAAACCTGTGCAACAACTGAGGGTTTTGATTATTAAGCAACAGTGAAATCTGAGTACAATCTATGGATACCAAACTAGCAATCCAAACAACAAGAAAATCTGGCCAAAATTATTTAAGGGAATTTGCTTTCTTCCACAAACAACCCCGACACAACTTCCCTTCAGAAAATTCGTCCTCTTGGACCCTCTGCGTTAGCCTTTGCGTAGACCTTTTGTTAAAATTGGCAACTAGGGCCAAACTCCATGTGGGTCATTTTATTTATGGCAACTGATATTTTTCTTGGACTCCTCTCATCGAGAGGTGTAGGATTGATCTAAAGATCATCCGATTCCGATAAGTTTTCATGGAGATATGAATTTATTTGTGTTATGGGCAATTCGTCAAGGTCGGGCAACAACTAAACTGCCCCCACTTGTGCTCCACGTTTTGGTATAAATACAAGTGCCTTGCAAGTCATTTAGACCAGTGTTGATAATATCGGTATCGGGAAAATATCGGCGAGGGTCCGGAAAATATCTTATCGGAAATATCGGCGAAAATATCGGCAAAATATCGGCAAATATCGGCAAGCATAAAAAATGCATAATATATTCATTTTTTTCAGATTTCTAAACATATAAAGCAATAACAACATGAACTAAACACATTGGCACATAAATATGAAGAAAACACTGATATATATGATGTCAAATAGAAATGATACATCAAACTTCAAAGGCGATACCAAATCCTGCTGATCCCTGATAGTGATAAATTGATAATTGTCCAATCAAGGACTCAAGCAAAAATTAAAATAACATCACATATCCTGCTGATCCCTGATAGTGATAATTGTCCAATCAAGGACTCAAACAAAACAACATCACATATATAAAAGTTTAAAAGTATTTCATCATCATGAGTTATAAACTTATATGTAGCAAAAGTTGCAAAACAAATAAAACTAGCAGCTATCTATCTGAGACCATTGGCCTCTCCCTAGCAGCTTTCTTTCTGTCTTGTTCAGCAATTGCTTCACGAGCTTTTTGTATAACCTCTGCACTAGAAACCATACAAGGCATCACATCTGCTGCATCATATGCAGAGAGTTTAGCCAGATGGTATTTCAATCGTGTAATCCCTCCTGACATCTTGGTCCCACACAAGTTGCATGATATATATGCCTGATTTGCCCCACCAACAGCCTCCCCATACTCCCAAAATGGGTCCAAGGCTTTTGGCATATTTGACATTTGTAGTGAACTAATTCAAACCTAGGGCACAAAAAAAACAAAAAATTGGCATTAAATGAGTATAACTATACAGTGCCCAGCAAACACTCAAGAAACTATTTTAATTTTTAAAACAACATCTTCATGTTCAGAATTTAAACAACAAAAGCAAGCATAAAAAATGCATAATATATTCATTTTTTTCAGATTTTTAAACATATAAAGCAATAACAACATGAAATAAAGTTTAAACACATTGGCACATAAATATGAAGAAAACACTGATATATATGATGTCAAATAGAAATGATATATCAAAGGCGATACCAAATCGTGCTAATCCCTGATAATTGTCCATTCAAGGACTCAAATGTGGAGAACCAATACAAAATAACATCACATATAATAATAAAAGTATCTCATCATCATGAGTTACATGTAGCATAACAAATAAAACTAGCAGCTATCTATCTACTGCCCTCTCCCCCTTTTACGGGAAAACATGATGGGCTGTTTGTCAGGCCTGCCCCTAGTAGTAGAAGGCCCTGACACTGCCTCTGCACCTAATGTCAAATAATGAGTGATAGGCATGGAGCTATGCTCTCCTATATCTATAGCAGATGGTGTTGATGCTGATGCTCCCGCAGTGTCCTCCTCCAACTCCTCCTGCTCCTCCTCTAAGTGCTGCTGCTCCTCTGACTCCGAGTCCTCCTCTTGCTGCCCCTGCTCTAATGGATCATCTACCACTAGCTCCTCCAACCATGAAGGTGACTCCTCCAATATGGGCTCCTGAGACTCCACCCTCCACGGAGACAATACATCAATATTGTCTAAGGAAATGGCATCTGGATCCACTGGTGATTCTATTTGCCTCACTCGAAGTCGGATGTTGTAATGCGCATACACCAAATCGTTGAGGCGTGCGAACTCCAACCTGTAAGAGTGTCAAAAAAAGTAATGAGTCTTGACTCTTGACTCTTGACACTTGAAGGTCATAAATTAAAAATTAAAAATTACAATAAGTGTAATTGCTCAACTGAAGGCTTGAGTTCAAAGTTATACCTGTTGCGCTTTTTGGCGTGTATTTTCTCAAATACACTCCAATTGCGCTCACACCCTGAAAAGCTACATGTTTGACTCAAGATTCGTATAGCCAAATTTTGCAAATTTGGTACCCTTGCACCATAGCTTCGCCACCAAAGATCTACAACAAAATAATGAAATAAAAAATTCAAAAACTTAAAAGTTAAAAGTTAAAAGTTAAAACATAATTAAATTCAAATTTCTAATTTCTAATGAGTGATGACTTGTCACTGACGTGGCATGAAGAGGGCCCTTTCCTTAATGGCATCATCAAAGCCAAATAGACAAACACAATCCTGATAACTATGTATCTCGCGGCTGATTTTGCGACAAAGCTCAGAATCAGGTACCATCCTCTCAATACAGGAATGGAGCCCTTCCATCACCTCGCCATCAAAACGAAATTTGCATTTGTATGCAAATGCAGGGTTGAGGAAGAGTGCTGCTGCATGAATGGGTCGATGAAGCATCCCTGTCCACCGACTATCGATCACATCCCATAACATCATCTGCCTATTAAGGCCAACAGAACCCTTGTCTGCATAATAGGAACGAATGGCCTCCTTGGCCCTATCCATGCCCTCATACAAATAAGGCATTGCAGGCTTCTCTCCATCCACCAATCTAAGAACCTTTACTATAGGTTCGCTAACTGCACATGCTTCTTGTACTCCACGCCAAAATGTCTCAGAGTACACCATTTTTTCAATGGCTCTCCCATCAGGTCTCCTGCTGTATCTACAAGCACGCCAATCATCAGACACAAACATTTGCTTCAACTCGTACTGACATCGAAGCAAAGACTGAAGAGTAATAAAGGTTGTGGCAAAACGTGTGATGGCAGGACGCCGCAACTCCTTGTTTCTAGTGAACCTCCTCATAAGGCTAAGAACAAAAGCATGGTTATAAATAAACTTGGGGATGCTCCTAGCTATATCAACTGCCTCCTTGATGAAGGAGAGTTTCCCCATATCCTCAAGCAACAAATCAAGACAATGCGCTGCACATGGAGTCCAGAACAATGTGGGATGCCTCTCCATAAGCATTCTGCCGGCAGACACATAATTAGCTGCATTGTCTGTTACGACTTGCACCACATTCTGCACACCAATCTCCTGAATGAACCCATCTAACAACTCACATATCGTTGCTGCATCTTTGATATGTTCTGATGCATCCAACGATTTAATAAACATGGTACCTTTAGGACAATGTACCAAGAAATTTAGAAGGGTCCTACCCTTCCTATCTGTCCAACCATCAGACATCACTGTGCATCCAGTGACTTCCCATGTCTGTTTCAACTCCGCCAATCTAGAGTTGATGTCCTGTTTTTCTGCTTGAAGAATTGGCCCCCGCAACTCCTCATATGTGGCACTTTTGTACCCTGGGCCCACAACAGCAATAGCATCACACATTGGTTGCCAAAATGGATTGGTTTTTGTGATGCTGAGAGGTAAGTCGCTCCAAAAAATACACCTCCCCATGACTCTATCTGCTTCTTCCTTCTCCTTTTTTTTATAAAGCGATTTTATGCCAGGTTGTGTTCCAGCTCCTGTTCGTGGAACAAAAAATGATGACCTCGCATTCACACTAGTAGTAGCGCTAGCATGTGATGGTGTGCCAGTTGTGGAGCCCCTCCCACTAGGGCCAGTAGGGCCACTACCCTGAACATCAAAATCAGGAGAAGATATCCCAAAAGATCTACCTGCACGTTCAGCTTTGTTTCTTTCCGCCTCTTCCTTCTTTCTGTCCTTTTCTTCAATTGCCTCAAGAGCTTTTCGTATAAGCTCCGGACTAGAAACTTGACAAATGCCAACATCATGTCCAGTGAGTCTAGCAAGATGGTATTTCAGTCGTGTAACCCCACCTGTCATCTTGTCCCCACACAATTTGCATGAAAGATATGCACGATTTGTCCCACCATCAAGGATCCCATACTCCCAAAATGGGTCCAAGTTTTTTGGCATATTTGTATTTTGTAGTGGGCTAACTCAAAAGGGAACCTACAGCACCAAAAAAAATTTGGAATTAGTAACTTAATAAGTTAATAAGTAATACAAATTTACGAAATTCCATGGGTGCAGGTCTCAATATCAAATCCTCATTCTTCAAAGACAAATGGACTAAACTTTAACAAAGTTCTACAAGAAAAATCCAAAGGTCTTGAAAGAAAATTAAATTTTTAATAGCCTAGCTTTTAAAAATTAAAAGTGTATGAGCAATAACAGTATAACTGCAACGCTGCAATTTTACAGGTTCAGCCATATCTTTATACAGGTTTACAGGTATGCTAACTTTGGCAGCAGAGTAATATGCTCATTTCTACCTATACATCATCTATTACTTTGATCATGATGTTGGTTACTTGTTGACCCTCAAAAGCAAAGGGATTAAGTTATTAACTAAGGAGATAACACAGGCCTTAGAGTCACTTTCAGTGCATCTGCACAGGCCTTCATCTTTTCCAACAAAAGTTATTCACAATTATAAACTTCCCCCTCCAGCAGCCCCGTGATGTCTTGTATCCCAAATACAGCTAAGGGAAATGTTATTATGGTTTACTATTCCATCAATGATCAAACCAAGGCATCATATTTATTATTTATTATCGACATTGATTAACTGTTACACTTAGAAGTTAGGAGTCCAAATATGACCATTTGAACCTCTATTTCAATAAGATATGAAAGAAAACTTTGAAATCTATTAGTAAAGGAGGAAGTAAATTAACCATCTGGCACTAAGTGCATATGGCACTCTCTAAAATTAGCTGGGAACTATGATTACTGCCCAGTGTACAGCCAGCCAGCACAAGCTGGGTAGCCTATTTCACAAAGGAGTAAAAATCAAAAGCAATCCTAGTAATCTTTTAGTTCTGTAACCTGTTTCATGTTTAATTAGTTCAGCTTGGCATGCATTATTCTTCCGTCATCTTTTGGTGGGTTCATGGTGCTATTTCCTTGGAAGTAGTCTGCATTTTATCATGTGTCGTGTTATTGGGGCAAGTTGAGCATGGGTTTGCTTGTGATCTCACTGATCAGTTAAAGTGGAGACTACGGTAGCAGGGTAGCCTTATCAGTCACAAATAGGCATCTTTTATTGTGTTTGCTATCTGTGATCACATGCTTCTGAAAATATTAAGGACAGTCACAAGGTTTTCAAATCTATGTGTCATAGTCAATAATAAATATCATTTATGTAATCTGCAATCTTCACACAAAGGACCCTAGTCAAGCTTAAGTCATTTTATAAATTTATTTACAAGACACAGTTGCACTGTTACATTATGAAATATGAAGTTATAAAAGTTATGAGTCGTGACAGACTACGGTATTACGGCTTGAGCCTTGAACACTATATTATATAATCCAGTATAACGGCTTGAGCCTTGAAGCATCATACGCTATGTAGAAAAGAGTCAAAAGACATTAAAATCATAAAATATAAATGTATTCAATAACAGCGTTAGAGGACTGCGATTTGGCTGCTACAGGCAGTGTATAGACTGTGCGTATATAGTCTCGACTCTCCATGCATATAGAATGACGTGCATACCTGTAGGCTGGCCGCTGTAAACCCTCCTTCGCAGCCAAAGTTCAAACCCTCCGCACTGTTCGCACTTGCAGCGTCTCGACTCTCCAGCTCACGAAAATCAAATGACGCTTTGACGGTAAACAAAAACCCAATTTATAAACTCTGCCGGCGATATTCACCATCGTCGCGCGATTTTTATGAACATATCGCCGAAATCTCAGATTTCTCGCGAGATTTTCAAAATGAGAAAATAGCGCGATATTTTCCAGTCGATATCTCGTTTTCAAGAAAATCGCGCGATATTTACGAATATCGCCGAAATATCGGCGATATTATCAACACTGATTTAGACACACAACTCTCTTGAGATTTCATCATCTCCACTTGTTTTGGGTTTTAGTGGAAAGAAGAATCTCTAAGGGAAAAACACAATCCTAGAGGATGGCGCCCTAAATTCAGTGCTAGAGGATGATGCCCTAGCTGCATAGGGTGGTCTAGCCGCAGTCCAAGAGAGGAGATCTGGCCGCAGTAAAGAGGTTCCTTCACAGCCTAAACCTGCTCCTATACGCTGCCCTAATCTACCCTAATACGCTGCATAAAGGATGCCCTAATCCGCTGTCATGAGGAGGCCTTAAATGTGCCCTAGCTGCAGATCTAAGGAAGGGTTACAGCTAATGCAAGATGTGCCCTAGCCACAGAGACTTCTAACGCAGACCTAAAACACAGTCATCTTAGCTAGCTGTTTTGAGGGCTAAACACATGATGACTGTGACATGTTTTAAGGACCGAATGCTGTTGTGCTAGGCCGCAGGCCTTAGCACCACAGCTGGGCTTGCGTAGGGCAGCAAAGGGCTGTCATATGCCCTAAGGCAGCAACACAGCTAGGGAGGGGTTCTGTTAAGGTATGCCACAGTCCCTGAAAACTTGTAGATGGTCACAACCTTTGTCTTTTGCATAAAGTAACATATTCTTGCAAACCAAAAGCTCAACCTACTTATTTGATCTTGGATCAAAGCCCAATTTTGCTTGGAAAAGGTGTAAATCAGATAGATGGAGAACAAAACCTCCCCCAGTTTGTTCGTTGTCTCTGGAATCCCCATCAAAGAAGGCCCATGGTCTTGAGTGATCAGAATTTTCTTCTACAATTATTCAAGTTGGGGCTGCCCCTTTGTCCAGTGTGAAGTCTGCGAAAATCGCTAGTGATTCAGCTGCCACTCGCCTTGGAGCAGATTGTTTGTCTTGGAATATGGCTCTGTTTCGAGCTAGTGAAACACCCCAACTATGAGCAACGAAAAAGATTTTGAACGAGTGGCCGAGTTGGAGTGCCGCATAGTCCAAGCTTCCTCCAGGTCTGCACTGACCTAATTGCAATTTCAGCCTATGGTTGATATGCACACCTCCTAGACTTGTTTGAAGAAAGGGCATTGGATAAACATGTTCTGTCGATTCAACGTTTTCCTTACATAATGCGCACCACCCCGGATCGGGCGTAAATTGCTTTTGGAGCACATCCTAGGTGGGTACCTTCTTCTCCATTAAGCAGCACATGAAGATTTTTGTCTTTTTCGGATGTTAAGACTTCCATACCGCTCTCCACTACCACTTTGGCTCATCGAGTGCTATGTCAATATTTAGGAAAATATAGGCAAGATTTGGATTATAATTTCTAAATGGAGATATGCTACATACAAGTTCATCCTATAATGGTCTGTCAATCTGAAGTGCCCTATTGTCAACGCTTTTGTATAGCCATTCCTTATTTCATGATATTCCATATCCAACCGTAGTTCAAATGTTGTTCTCCATCCTTGTCGCCAAATTGAAGAGGCTCCTGGATTGGTGATATGAGAATAGTTTAGATATTCCTCTATCTCGAAGAGTATTTATGAGAGGAAGTGGGAGGATATGCCCTTCTGCATTACTTGGCCACAGATCCATTCTAACTCTAACTTTATCGTCAGACCATACACTCCAAGCTAGCCTGTTGTTGATGAGGTCAAAAGACTTTAATATTGCTCTCTAGATCACATATACGTTTTTCCGTGGTTTGTCCATCCTTCTGACCTAGTCCTTTAAAGAACTTGGTGCGATATATTTCTGAGTAAACATTGTGGTCCATAAACTCAGGGTTGTGAGTGTTGGAAAAGTAGCTAGGTTTCGCCTTCATAATTGTATTTGTAGTTATGGCATTATTTATATTTTATGTATCAAGCAAAAGAAGAAAAAAAAATATTGTTTTTCAAGCATGGGTTTCATGCCCCATTTAATGGTCATCGAGGTCAAGCATGCATTTCATCCTCCTAGGGTTTATCACGAGTCAAAATAATCATTATCATATGTAAACGACCCGTTTGGGCAATTTTCAACACGAAAGAAACACTATTTTTAACAGGAAAGAAACACTATTTTTGAGTCTATAAAGTCAACGTGGACTCCCAAGATCAAGTCGACCCAACCAGTGAAAGTTGGCCTAGAAGAGGCCTATTTGACCTCTTGAAAGGCTTATATAATATATATAGCTAAAGACTTCAACCTATTGGAGCACACATTTCACAAGTTCAATCTGCAAGAAGAACAAGAAAGAAGAGCGAAAAAGTCAAGAAGAAGGAGGTAAAGTCAAAGCGAGGAAGAAGGCCTCAAAATAATATCTTTTTTGTCCACAAGTGCCAGCAGATTAGGGTTTTTTGTGCGAATTGTTGGGGCCGAAGTTGCAGGGCCAAGGTTTTGACAAAGGTAGATTTGACAAAGTTTGACCTTCGTTGACTTTGGAAGACCTTGAATTGTTTGGAAGAGATCATTTGGAGGGTTGACTTGGGGCTTGATGAGAGTTCCTTAAAATTCCTCGTTTTTTAGCAGCTGCCACTAGTCAACTCAATCCTTTAGCTATCAGTGGAAGTAGTAGTGGTGATAGAGGGTATCCTTGGTGTAGGCCTTTTTGGGCATGGAAAAGGGGAGGCCAAATCATTAATAAGGATTGGAAATGACTCTGTTTGAAGACAACTCATCACCCATGAGATGAAATCTGGGCAGAATCCCACATGGGTTAGGATAAGTCTGATATATATCCAACTTACATAATCATAGGATATAGAAAGATCAATTTTGAATACAACCCCTTTTTGGTCCTAGATTTTTATGGCTGGAAGACCTTCTTGAGCCACCCTTATTGCTTTGTGAATTTGTCCCCCTTCCAACAAACCAAATTTCTCTTTTGAGATTGATTCTGTGAGGATGGGTTTGAGCCCGAGAGCTATTAATTTTGCTATTACCTTATAAATAGTGTTGCAAAGTGAGATGGGGCGAAAATCCTCAAAGCCTCAAAGGACATTGGGGAGTTCGTTTTTAGGATGAGGGCTATAAAGGTTGAGTTGAAAGCTGGGAGAATTTTCCTTTCCCTTCTGGATTCTTCAATTACTGCCAATAGATTGGGTCCAATAGTATCATATAGTACCATGAAAAATTCAACAACCTTGTCGTCTGAGCCTAGAATTTTGTCCTTTTGAAAGCTGTGTAAAACTAATCCATAATAAATTCAACATCTTGAATAATTGGAGGAGATTTAAATTTTTCGCTGGGTGACTCAAAATCTTGGTGCCCAAGGGCAAGACCGGATCCACTAGCAGATTATTTTCAAAATGCTAGTGAGGCACAAGTTGGTGGATGTAGTTCTCATTAAACTTGCCCCCACTTGGAGGAATTGTTGCATTGGGCGGACAAGGTAGCAAAGAGAATAGACCTTTTTCTATGTCCATAAGCCCTAGTGCACAATTTCAGTCTAATCAGATAATGGGTAGGGAACGATGGAGACTCGGACCATTCCCCAATCTTTTTGGAATTCAAGGGAAGGTCACAAAAGCCTACTGGTCTTTTTAATATGGGATTTCCTAGCATTAGTTTCTTCAAACTAGAAAGCATTCAATCCACTAGAGGGATCTTCAATAACAACACAATTTGAAGCCAATCTAAAACATATCAAATAGAAGACAAAAGATTGGGCAAAGAAAAAAAAGTTGGCTTCAGAACAAGGACTAGTGGAGATTGAAAATCATCTCTAGGCTCTCATTTGTCAAGAATGGGAAGGTTTTCATTCTAAGGAATCCAAAGAGACACTTTTTAGGTTGGAAGCAAGGAAAATAGTGATTTTAGTAGAAAAGGAGGTAGAGTGGCGCTTGAAAAGCAGGCTAATTTGGTTGGAATGTGGTGATGAAGACATCAATTTTTTTCAAGTGAAGAGTCCTTGTTATTTTGTCCTTGTCGTCATTTTGGCTTCTTAATGTTGTTTTCCATCAATTCTCAAAATACTCTATCAACTTGTTGATTTTGTCTGACTTTTCTTTTCATTTCTTAATTTTCCTCGTTAACTCTTTTTGTCCTTTCCACAACTATGCCTGTGTCTTTTCAATGTTGCCAAGACAATATCTTACTTTGTTGACCTCATCTTTGTATTGATTGACTTCCTCTCCTCTTTTTTATTTTTTAGTTTTTGTATTATTATTTTCTCTTTGTACTTTTTTTCTTAAATTTATATTAAACTTTATAAATGTTATATAAATCGTATATTTCTTTTAATAATACTAAGTGTTTTTGTTATAAATATAGTCACTTAATATGAATTAGCTTATAAAGAAGTGGATTTTCATGGCCGTGTCCGTACAAACCTTGTTCGGTGGTGGATTTAATTGTTGACTGTACAACATCAATAATTTGGAGCAATCTGTAGCAATATATGGTGGCCGCCATACAACTTGGTGGTGGCTATAGTGTTGATTCGACTACGACATGTGTTGGTACCATTTCATTGCCATCCTTTTCTTCTAGAAACACCATCATTTGTCTATCTTTTTCTTCCATAAACCTTCATATCCATCGAAATTGATTAATCAATAGCATTATAGTTGTTAGTTTACATTAAAATTAATTTGTGAATTTTTATGTTAGAAATTAGGAATTTTCAACAAAAAGATTACAGGATGTCATAACTTCCTGTAAATGGTTTATGATGTGACACGTGGCATGACAGGCAAGTCAAAGCAATGGATGGGAACGTGATCTGTAATGTACATGCATGGTGAAAAATCGATTCAACAACAAATCTAACGCTCCTGGATATGCGTTCAATGCTGGTCAAACCCAGCCCTTTTGGTCACAAAGGCAGCAAAAAGCCATGGTTTCCCAAACTGATTTCGTTTTGCTTTTGGAAATCGGTTTAGATTAGAAAGGACGAAAATCACTCTTTTGTAAAAGCAGAAACGTCTGCTTAATGTATGTACATTCGATTTAGATAGGAGACAGGCAGATAAAGACTGCGTATTGTATTGTTTCAAAGACGATTATTATCTCTGTGTATTATTCCAGAACGCTGCTCTTGTATGTGATTTTCAATCTTCAGAACTTAATTACAGTCACCGTTTTACTCCAACAGTGTTTATGCGTTAAACATTCTCGTTGCTTGAAGTTTTTTCAGTGTGCCAGTGAAACGTGGACAGACCTTTCATGGAATTGGTATACTGTTAATTTCATTTCCATAGCGTTTTGAATTTGAATAGTGTGCATAGTGTTTAATGTTATTTTCATGTCTGTGAGTTTATTGATTTGATTAGAAATTCTTGCAAATGATATTTATGGTGATAGCTTAAAGATATGATTGTTAGATCATTGAATAATATCTTGTAAAAGATTTGATCGATCATTAGATTTCAAAGCATCTCCGTAGACTCTGTTTCCATGCATTTAAAATTCAATGTGCTTTTGATTTTCATGAATGCTTCGTGTGTTAGCTATAAAGAGCTTTTTTGCATAACATCCTTGTAAGAGGGTTGAAAGCTCAACCTGGCAATACGCTGTATCTTTAGGACAGTTAGATAAACTAGATGATCTGAGTGCTAAAGTGTGAGAGGAAACATATTTTAACCTCTTGTAAAGGAGTGCTGTAAACTGTCATAGTAAACACTTAGTTAGGTAGCCAAGATCCCTTTAGGTCTATAGACTTTAGACGCGTGCCTCTAAGTTTACCTACCCTGGTTGATAATAAATCTAGTCTAATCTAGCACCCTAGATTGGCCACTACATTTTGGCGCCGTTGCTGGGGAGGCGCAGCTAGAGGATTTCTAAAAACAAAATAAAATAAAAAATAAAATAAACAAAAACAAGCAAAAAGATAGGTTTAATTTTAATTCATCATTTTAGAAGTCATGTTTACTTATGCCTAGATCTAGAGATAATAAAGGTAGATTCATAAAAACCCCCCATCCAAAAACTAACCTACCATCACGAGCAGACCCTTTAGGAAAAGTTGAACACAAAATATCAGTTGAGGAAGTCACCATACAAAAATTGGAGGATAAACAGAAATCAGGGCAAAGACTCACACTCATCAAGAGGCAAATTCTATTAGCACACAAATCACAGAAGAAACATTTCCCTGAATCCTCTATAAAAGGAGAAAGTTGTAACACAGTAACTCAACAATATTTCCTTGAACTTCTCTTTGAAACAAGTGACTCTGAACAAGAAATTAAATCAACAGAGGAACCTATCAAAATCGCTGAAGAAGGACATGGATCAGAAAGAGGACCACCAAATCAAGGTCAAGAGGAAGAGTCAACCTTTAAATTTCCTATCCAAGAACTAGAAGAGGATGACGAAATAAAAATGAAAAACATACCTCCATCTGTGCTACCAAACTTTTATGGCATGGCTTCAGAAGACCCAGATTCATTCTTGTTTGAGTTTGACATTGTGTGTCGAACATATGGTTACACAGATGATGCCCATAGGCTTAGAGTCTTCCCAACAACATTAAAAGCATCAGCATTAAGATGGTTCATGGGGCTTGGTGAACATGCGATAACTGATTGGGATGGCATGAGAAGAATATTCCTAAAGAAATACCAATCTTATTGTAGATCGAAAGATTCCAAAGATGATATCTTTAGGATGAACCAACAAGAGGATGAGAATTTAGAGGAGTACTTAGAGCGGTTTGTTTACAATCTACAAAAATCAAAACACAGAACCATGCCTCTTGATCTGATTTGAACAATATTTTTGAAGGGAATTCGAGAGGAATACTTAGATGATCTTAATTTGATGGGGAAAGGTGATATTTCCACTTTACCTTTTGAAGAAATTGCTGAGTTATGTGAAAAGTATTCTAGGAGCAAAGCCAAAATTGGAAAAAGAACCATCTCATCCAAAGGCACAAAATCTGCTTCAGCAAGTGTCACAAGAGCTAAAATAGGAAACCTGTTAGAGGAATTCAAAACAAATCTATTGACTACCTTAGGAACTCAAATTGACACTCTCAAAGCTAAGAAAAGACCAGAAGAGGAAGATCAAATGATGGCTATCTTTTGTCCAAAATGCCGGAAGAAACATGCCTTAAAAGACTGCCCATTAGAAAACATTCAAGTTTGTGCCTTTTGTACTGAAAATCATGATATATTTCATTGCTCTAAAGTCAAGGTTTTGCAGAATTGTAATGTGGCAGCTAACACAGATATGGAAAATGTGTATTACATGGGCGCAAAGAGACGATGGCAGCCAAAACTAGCACCTCAAGATATGTTCCCAAACCAGAATTTGCAATTTCCTGCACATGATCAGATGTATGCTCAGAATTCGTGGAATGTACCCATGCCATGGCAGCACCAAAATTACCCACAACAACAATGGAGACCATCTCAGCAATACTCTCAACAATATCAATCATATCCTCAACCTTACCAACCATATTCGCAGGCATATCAACAATATCATCAACCATATTCTCTATATCCTCAACCATATCAGCAATATCCTCAGCAGCAAGTTGTTTACCCACATTAACCCCAACCCACTCAACAGGCATTACCTGCTCCTCCACCAATAAATCCACCACAATTACAACTTCCATCTAACCCACAACCTCCTAGACCTACTCAAATCCCTGCTCAACCTGTACCAAATCCAAATAACAGAGTAGAGAGACCAGCTTACAATGTAGATGAGGGACCCTCATATCCCACATTACCCTTGCAAAATATCAATTTGAGGTCTGGTAAGATACTTCACAAAGAATCTCCAACAGCTAATAAACAAGAAGAAAACGAAGAAAATGAAAATGAAACTTCAATTCAAAGGAAACAAAATGATGACATCAAAAATAAACAAATGCAACCGTTGCATCCACCACCTTTTCCAGACAGATTGGTCCAAGCAAAACTTCCCATGTCTATACCACAGTTTGATGTTTTGGATGAGCTAAAGAATGTATATATAAAAATTCCACTACTATAAGCCATAAAAGACATTCCCATATATACTAAAGCCATCAAAGAACTGTGCCTTAAAAAGCCTACTAGGAAAAGAGTTGATCCACAAACCATTCATGTTATTGGACATTTAGCTAGCCTTATGACAAACACCATTTCGATGGAAAAGTATGTTGATCCTGGTATTCCCAGAGTCACTACAATCATTAACAACATACATATTCCAAACACCTTAATTGACGTTGGGGCCGCAATAAATGTGATGACCCTTGAAACCATGAAAACACTCCAGCTCACAAACTTGCAGCACACAACAATTGTTCTAGAACTCGCTGATAGGTCTAAAGTGATTCCTGAAGGGATTTTGGAGGACATAATTGTTTCACTGGATTCTTGGGAGTATCCAGTGGACTTTTTAGTTCTTCAGCCAAAATCCAATTTAGGAGGACACCCTATCATCCTTGGTAGACCATGGTTAGCAACTGCTGATGCATTCATAGGATGTCGATCAGGTAATATGATTATTTCACGAGGAACTGAAAGAAAACAACTCACTCTTTACCCATCAGCACAATCACCAGCAGTAGCACACAATTTATGGCTTGACGATAAATACAATGACAAAGAAGAAGTTCAATCTGTTTTTAGCATCAACCAAATCTATGATTTTCAAGAACATAATAATGATGATTTGGTAGAGTTGTTCCTTTCTCAACTTGATGTTTCCGAAGATTTGAGAAATGACCAATATCATGCTGCGGATGAACTTTTGGCACAAAATTTTCAGGAAACATGCACCATTCAATCTTTGCAAACAACATTTCAGAACATTTTTCCTATCCAATCTATCACAAACACACAGAGCAAGACCATAGAGATTAGTCCAGGAAAAACTTTGAATATTGGCACTCACCTAGACTCATCTCAGGAGGAAAAATTGATTCAATTATTGAGAAAATACCAGAAAGCATTTGCTTGGGACTACACCGATATGCACGGAATTCACCCTGAAACATGCACTCACCATATTTATACGGATAGTAATATCAAACCAGTGAGGCAACCGCAGAGACGAATGAATCCCATGCTTCAGGATATTGTTAGAGAGGAATTACAAAAACTGTTGAAAGTCAATTTCATCTATCCTATCTCTGACAGTCAGTGGGTATCCCCATTGGTAGTAGTGCCCAAGAAAAATGGTAAGTAGCGGATTTGTGTTGATTACAGACAATTAAACAAAGCAACCCTAAAAAATTATTGCCCACTACCATTTATTGACCAAGTGCTAGACACATTAGCTGGGAAATCATCATTCTCTTTTCTTGATGGTTTTAGTGGCTACAACCAGATCAGGATAGCCTTAGAGGACCAGGACAAAACCACTTTTACTTGTCCTTGGGGCAGTTATGCTTATAATGTTTTACCATTTGCACTTTGCAATGCTCCAGCTACATTTCAGAGAGCTGTATTAGCTATCTTTGCTGATTTAGTTCATGATTGTGTTGAAGTTTACATGGATGATTTTTCAGTGTATGGTAATTCATTTGAGCATGCATTAGAGAATCTTGAAAAAGTTTTGAAGAGATGTATTGAAGCTAATCTGTCCCTGAGCAATGAAAAGTGTTTTATGATGTTAAATGAGGGGATAGTATTAGGCCACTATATTTCTTTTCAAGGCATTAAAGTTGATCCATCAAAAATCCTGATCCGGATTTAAACAGGAACGCAACAAATTACAGAGATAACCATATACACAAAGATGCAGCGGAAATAATACTTCATTTCATTAATGGAAAATACTGAAATATGCTTACAACCAGAAATGGAAATAAACCAGCTAGGGCGATGGTAGCTTATTGGTAGGGTGATGGCTACATGCCTCTGAACTGTGTTACAATAAGGCTCGAAGGCCTATTTATTGTTGAGAAACAATGGAAAACCCTTAACATTCCAAAACCTAACCCTAGGAGATGAAACGCCAAACTGTGGGCCCCGTTTGGGGTAAATTGGTACATCAACTTCCCGGGGTCGTAACTTTGGCATATGATCTCCGTTTGACGCATACAATAGCTCGTTAGAAAGATCTATCCGAGTACTACCATTGTTGGAACGGGCAACATCGGTCCATTCCATGGACCCATGTTGCCCCCGGATTCCCCAAAAAACGTCGTTTAGGGCCTCAAAACGGCTCCGGAAGTTCAGGACCCGAAAACTGCTAAAAATAGTAAGTTGTGCTACAATTAAAGAAACTGAAAATGCTGAGAAAGACAATGGTGGGGGTCCAGGTGGACTTGGCAGGTGGCCACCAATATCCACCTGGATCATTCCTCCCCCCTTAGGAAGCAATGGTCCCCATTGCGTTGAGCTCCTCCATGAGATGAGGAAACTTTTGTTGAACTTGTTCCCTGGTGAGCCACTTGCCCTGCTGAAGGAGTTGGCCTGCTTTGACAACTCGATACAGTTGGATATTCTGTTGGCGAGTGTTCTTGATCTGTGTGTCCATGATCCGATCAGTTGCAGCTTGTTCCATGCAATCTGGATTTAATTCTGTGGGTTTGAGCTGTTCTGCAATGTCGGATGTGTCTAGCAATGGTGGAAAGTATGGCAGAAGGCGGTCCACATTGAACACTGGGTGCAGGCCAAGGAATGGGGGAATGCTGAGCTCAAATGCATTGTCTCCCATAGCCTTAGTAATGGTGTAAGGACCATATCGGAGTGGTCTCAATTTCCGATAGGCTCCAGTAAGGCGTTCCTTTTGCAAATGCAACCAGACTTTGTCGCCCACCTGAAACTTGTGTGGCACCCGATGTTGATCATGTCGCTGCTTGTACTTGGCATTTGATTTCTCAAGAATGTCATGGACCTGCTGGCGAATATGTTGGATGTGCTCAATGAAGCTGGTGGCCTTATCTGTTTCGGACTGGACATGAGCTGAATTCATGTGAGTAGCTGCAAGTGGCATGGCCACATCAATGGGGCATAGTGGCTGGAATCCCAAACCCACCTGAAAAGGGCTATGGCCAGTGGAGCTGTGAAGAGCTCGGTTGTAGCTGTGCTGAACATAGGGGAGGCTCTCGTCCCATGTGCGTGGATGCTTTGATTTATACATGCACAGAATGTGCACAATCATCCTATTGACAACCTCTGTCTGGCCATCAGTTTGAGGATGGAAGGCTGTGGACTTCGTGAGTTTGGTGTCCAGCATTGACCAGAGACTGGACCAAAATGTGCTGAGAAACCGACTGTCCCGATCTGAGATGATAGACTGTGGGATTCCAAAGTGCACCCACACTCGTTCAAAAAAGAGTTTAGCAGTGGCTTCTGCTGTGATATTCTTCTTGCAGGCCACCATAATGGCCATCTTCGAGAACCTGTCAACGACCACAAAAACATAGTCATTTCCATGCTTAGTGGAAGGAAGGCTTGACATGTAATCCATGGAGGTGGATTCCCAAGGTCGACTAGGGGTAGGCAACGGGGTATAGAGGCCGTGCTTCTTAATGGTCGGTTTGGCAATGGCACAGGCAGTACATGATCTGATGTACTTCCCAACATCCTGTCGAAGATTCGGCCAATAGAAATAATTTTGCAGTACTGCCACTGTTTTCTCGACCCCGAAATGCCCAGCAGCCCGACTGTAGTGTGCTTCCCAAATCATCTTGGCACGCTCGCTTGAAGGAACACAAAGGTGACCGAGGTGGCATAATAGGGCATCCTGGAGGTGAAAATCTGCAACACGCCGACCCTCCAAGAGTGTCTGGTATGTGTGGCCGAATTCTGGGTCGCTCTTGTAGAGAAGTGGCCAATCAGAAGTCTCGTACCCACAAGAGTTGAGCACGGTGGTTAACGCCATGATCGGTGGTCGACTGAGGCAATCTGCAACATTATTGGTGCTGCCCTTCTTATACTTGATATTCAAGTGGAACTGTTGCAGGTATGTAGACCACTTCTGATGGCGATCATTCTGCAATTTCCCTTGGGTCTGTATGAACTGCAGGGGTCGGTGGTCTGTGTGGATGAACGTTTCCTTCCCCAAAATGTAATGCTTCCATTGTCGGCAGGCCTGTACAATGGAATACATCTCTTTATCATAAGTGGGGTACTTCCGGACTGTGTCTGAAAGTGTTTCACTGTGATGTGCCACTGGATGTCCATGTTGAGTAAGGACTGCCCCAATAGCATAGTCAGAGGCATCTGTCTCGACCTCAAATGGTTGTTGTAAATCTGGTAACGCGAGCACTGGTGCCGTGCAGAGGCGATCCTTCAACTCCATGAATGCCTTCTGTTGAGATTCAGACCAAAAGAATCTTGCTTTCGCCCCTACCTTGGTGACCCGACTCAAGGGCCAAGAAATATGAGAAAACCCCAACACAAACCTGCGGTAGAAGGTGGCAAGACCTAGAAAGCTGCGGAGCTCTGTTAGAGTGGTTGGAGAGGGCCAATCCCGAATGACTTGGATCTTGGCTGGATCGACATGCACCCCCTGTTCATCAATGATGTATCCCAGATACTGAACCTGGGTCATGCCAAAAGTGCATTTCTCCAAATTGGCACATAGCTTGTGTTGCCGCAGTGTTTGGAGAACCTGTCGGATGTGGTGGAGGTGCTCTTCCCAACTCTGGCTGAAGATCAGAATGTCATCCAATTATACTACTACAAAGGAGTTGGTGAATGGCCGCAAGATGTCATCCATTAGCCTCATAAAGGTTGCAGGAGCATTCGTCAATCCAAAAGGCATGACCAACCATTCGAAGAGGCCCTCCTTGGATTTGAAGGCAGTCTTCCACACATCAGAGGGTTCGATTGGTACCTGGTGATATCCTGACTTCAGATCGATCTTGCTGAAATATTTCGCCCCCTTTAGTTGGTCTAGGAGGTCGTCAATCCGCGGGATCGGGTACCTATTACGGACAGTGATCTTGTTCAGCGCCCGATAGTCAATACAGAGTCTCCACGTCCCATCCTTCTTCTGTACCAACACGATCGGGCTCCCACAGGGCGATGAACTCGGACGGATGTGACCTTTCTGCAGGAGCTCCTGAATCTGCCTCTTGATTTCATTGTTCTCCAGAACGGAGCGCCGATAAATTGGTCCATTGGGTAGCGGCGCACCTGGGGTCAGATCGATGGAGTGCTTGACTTGACAGTGCAGAGGAACCCCTGCCGGGGAGGTGAAGATGTCCTCGTACTCCTCCACAATCTTGTCCATCTGTAGTTGTCGTGCAGAGGGATCCCGTCTGGAGGCCGCGACCACTGTCTTCTTCTTTCCTTGAGGGCGTATCATCATGAAAACAAATTTCCTGGTTTTGGAAATGATCTTACTGCATTGTTTTGCAGTAATCAAAGAGATGGCGGCAGGTGGTGCTACCTCTGGTATCCTGAACAACTTATTTCCCAATGTAATAATAACAGCACGGGGTCTTGATTCATACACAACATGTCACTTCCACAAGTATGGTTGTCCTAGTAATACATCACAAACTTCAAGGGGAGCAATGTCACACAATACCTCTTCCGTGAAGGGCTTGATGTTGTATGGAAGGCGACACTGCTGGCTCACGCGAAGATCTCGTCCTTGGTGCAGCCACCCAATGGTGTATGGTTGTGGATGTGCTGTGGTCGGTAAGCCCAACCGCTTCACGACCTCTGCCGAAATGAGGTTCTTTTGACTCCCGCTATCAACAATGAACTGTATCGGGGAGCCCTTTACCCACATCTGAGAGTGGAAGAGACGCTCCTCCTCCTCTGGATCTTCGGGTTCATTTTTCTGGATCTTTGCGGTAGCAACAGTGGCACTGGGATCTGCATCAATGATCTGCTTCCCTTTTTCATACCCCTTATCGGGTTCTGACTCAGAGTCGGAACATGCATCTGATTCTGAAACCTTTAGCTCAGCCACCAGTGACTGCTTGGCCCGACACTCACTTGTGTTGTGAGTGGAGCTCTTATGGAACTCGCACCATTTTCCAGTGTCCTTTCTCGGCTTCGCGGCGTTGTTCTTTGCTTGCAGCTTCGGCTGGTTGTCTTGGGCTGTCCCGCCTTGGCTTTGTCCTTTGTTCTGTGGTTTTGGGGCACCTTTCCCCTGCTTTGGATTCGCAGATCCAAAATCTCGCTTCTTTTGTTTAAACTTCTGCTCGACCTTGACGGCATATCGGTATGCTGCGCCGAGCGAGGGGATGTTTAGGAATTGTATTTCTTCCTGGATGTACTTGTGTAGGCAGCCACGGTATTTGAGTATCAAATGTTGCTCCGAATCCTTGATACCCAACTTTGTGCGAAGGGTATGGAAAAGATTGGTGAACTCCGGCACGTCTTGGTCCCTTCCCTGCCGCAGCGTAGTCCACTTTATGTATTCATCCTCATAGCTTCCAACAGGGTAGTACTGCTCCTTGACGGCATCCCAGAACGAATCCCAGGTGGGTGCGGCTGAAAATAGTGAGCCAGTACTTTCATCCTTCTGCTCGCAGTAGGTTTCCCACCAGTCCTTGACGTGGGGGGCTGCTTTGAGAAGAGCAAAACCAATCTTTTCCCGACTCGAAAAATCATGAACAGAAAAATAACCCTCTAGCAGATTTAACCATTTATCTACGGCATCTGCGTCTATCTGACCCTCGAATATGGGGATTTCAAAATTAACTTGTACCTTAAAGGGTGTGGCGTTTCCAGAGTAGCTGCTGGAAGCCGATGCGTCGCTTCTGGGTAGCCGCTGAAGGATCTGGGCAAAGCTGTCCATCATCGTGTTCCGTTGTCGCTCGAGGGCTTCTTCAAGCAAGATTTTGATGGGATCTCCTGCCCCCTCGTCTTTCTTCTCGTCCGCCATGGGAGGCCGTCGGGATTTGCGAGGCTGGTCTTGCAAAGGTTCAACCAGTTCAAGCCCTAACTCCTTATATCTCGACCTTGTTGGGGACATGCAAAGAAAAACAGAGAAAAAGCAGACCGCTCTGATACCACTGATCCGGATTTAAACAGGAACGCAACAAATTACAGAGATAACCATATACACAAAGATGCAGCGGAAATAATACTTCATTTCATTAATGGAAAATACTGAAATATGCTTACAACCAGAAATGAAAATAAACCAGCTAGGGCGATGGTAGCTTATCTCTGAGTAAAGATGTGATGGCTACATGCCTCTGAACTGTGTTACAATGAGGCTCGAAGGCCTATTTATTGTTGAGAAACAATGGAAAACCCTTAACATTCCAAAACCTAACCCTAGGAGATGAAACGCCAAACTGTGGGCCCCGTTTGGGGTAAATTGGTACATCAACTTCCCGGGGTCGTAACTTTGGCATATGATCTCCGTTTGACGCATACAATAGCTCGTTAGAAAGATCTATCCGAGTACTACCATTGTTGCCCCCGGATTCCCCAAAAAACGTCGTTTAGGGCCTCAAAACGGCTCCGGAAGTTCAGGACCCGAAAACTGCTAAAAATAGTAAGTTGTGCTACAATTAAAGAAACTGAAAATGCTGAGAAAGACAATGGTGGGGGTCCAGGTGGACTTGGCAGGTGGCCACCAATATCCACCTGGATCAAATCCAGAGCATTGTCAATTTGCCAATTCTGAAGACTCAAAAAGAGGTAAGAAGTTTCCTTGGGTATGCAAGCTATTATAGAAGGTTTATTGAACATTTTAGTAAAATAGCTTTACCTCTGTTTAAACTTCTAGCAAAAGATACACCTTTCAACTGGAATGAGAATTGTCAGCAAGCATTTGAAACACTCAAAGAAAAGTTATCAACGACATCAGTGTTAAAAGGACCTAACTGGAACCTACCATTTCACATCTTTACAGATGCATCTGATACTGCAGTAGGTGCCTCACTAGGCCAAAAAGAGGAGTCTTTTCATTATGCCATCTATTTCATTAGCAATAATCTAACACCTATAGAATTAAACTACACAGTCACGGAAAAAGAAATGCTTGCCATCATACATGCTGTGAATAAATTCCGACATTATATAACTGGTTATGAGGTTTTTGTACATACTGATCATTTTGCCATTAAGTATTTAATGAATAAACCAGTGACTAATGGCAGAGTTACCAGATGGTTGTTATTATTACAGGAATTTAATATCACAGTGTTAGATAGCCTAGGTAAAGAGAATCAGGTGGCAGATTTTATTTCTAGACTGCAAAATTCAGGTGAGGTTGTTCTGGTTGAAGATTCTTTTTCAGATGAAAATTTATTTGCAATTCCAATAATGAATCCTTGGTATGTTGACTTGGCCAACTATTTTTCCATAGGAAGAACACCTCCATATTTTACTCCAAAGGAAAAGAAGAGGCTAATCAAACAAAGTGCTTGATACTCATGGGTTAATGGAGATTTATTTTACACTGGTTATGATATGATTATTAGACGATGTGTAAGAAATGATGAAATAATTGATATTTTAAAATCTTGCCATGATGAAACGTGTGGTGGGCAGTTTGCAGCTAAAAGAACAACATTCAAGATTCTTAGTCTTGGATACTACTGGCCATCTATTTTTAAGGATTCCAAGAAGTATGTGAAGAGTTGTGATAGCTGTTAAAGAATGGGTAGGCCAACAGCTACAGATGAAATGCCACTTCAGCCTCAAGTACACTTAGAGCCATTTGAAAAATGGTCTCTCAATTTCATAGGACCCATCAATCCCACTTCAAAAGGTAAAAAGTACATCTTAGTATGCACTGATTACGTAACAAAATGGGCTGAAGCCAAAGCACTAGTCTGAGCAACTGAACAAACAGTGGTAAACTTCATTTTTGAAGAGATTTTTGTAAGGTATGGAGTACCAAGGGAGATAGTGACTGATCAAGGTACTCAGTTTACTTCAAAGCTAGTTAAAGACATCACATAAAAATATCAAATCAAGCACAGAAAAAGTACACCTTGCCATCCACAGGCCAATGGCCAGGTGGAATCCACAAATAAAACTTTGGAAGGAATTATCACTAAGACCGTAGCAATGAACAGAAAGAATTGGGAAGAGAAGCTCAAAGATGCACTCTGGGCTTATAGAATCACGTGGAAGAACACTACAGGATTTACACCATATCAGTTGGTGTATGGAAAAGAGGTAATGCTTCCTATTGAATTTCAAATACACACTTATAAGATGGCTACAGATTTAGGAATTGATCTTAATGAAGCCCAACAAGAAAGAATTCAACCCTTGAACTAGTTGGATGAAATGAGGCAACAAGCAGAGGAGACAACACTCCTAATGCAGAAACAAAGGAAGCAGTGGCATGATGCACACATCAAGAAGAAACAGTTTAAAGGAGACTGGGCTTTACTCTTTGACTCTAAATTCAGAGATCATAAAGCCAAATTTACCACACATTGGATGGGTCCATACGAAATAGTTCAAGTTTATGACAATGGATCAGTTAAGCTTATTCCCATTGATGGAGAAGGCCACCCCTTTCTTGTCAATGGCCATCGGTTGAAACTTTATCATAAGCCCATCAGTAAGAAAGATTTTCTTCAAACTGTATCTCAACAAAGGGAGGTTGAGATATTGTAGCCTTCAGCTGTGATATCTCTACCTTAGTTCATTTCATTTCAATTAAAAAAAAAATTTAATTAAAAAAATATAAAAAAAATTATATAAAAAAAATAAAAAAAACAAAAAAATATAAAAAATAATAATAATGGTTTAGATGTGAAAACCAGACTCTGGCACACTCTAACCCATAATTCTTACTTGAAAACCAATTTTTTGGCTGGTAAGAATTCCTTGTTTTATTTATTTCCTGTTTGATTCATAGATTCAATAATGACTTGAGGACAAGTCAAAGCTTTAGTGGGGGAGAAGCATCAGCATTTTTGTCTTCCTTATCCCATCTCCTCACTGTAAATTTCCAAAGAGTTTGTTTCAGCACTTCAGTATTTCAATAAAGAAGTTGTTTTTGTCTTTGTTCTAATCAGAGGGACCTGTTCAAAGTGTAAATGCAGTGGGACCTGTTCAGAAGATTATGTTACCAGCACTAATAGTAGAGGGACCTGTTCAACAAACATCAAAGGGACCTGTTAAAGACTGCTATCTCAAGCTACTTCAGCAAAGCTTCAACAAGGTTTCAACAGAATTTCAAAGGTTGCTCCATCAACACCAAAGATCAAGAAAGCTGCACACACATAGTTCTTTTCCAGATTTCAAAGAAGCTGCACAAACATTCTCCAGATCTCAGAGGGACTTGTTGTATCCAAATTCATCTTAGAAGGGACCTATTATGGACAGTGAAGATTAGTCATATCTGAACAATAAAGATCAGTCCTACCTATGCATGCCAACTCAACTCTTGATCAACCAATAAAGTGTAATGTATTGTTGTAATTTTTATTTTTAACATTTAAATTCTTGGATTATTTTAGTGTTAAATGTGATGACTATGATTGCTTATGATCAATCTCAAAAACACCCCTACACCCATCACCCTTGTCATTTTCCTAACTACTATCATTTCCCAACACAGTCTAGTCTATCACCATACTCCTACGATTTTTTAAATCTTCTCCTACACCACCCTTCAAACCTTGCTATTAACTCCTTATTCTTGAATCGGCCATCCAACCTTATTATCGATCCAACATTCTCCTAATCGGCCAAGTATCAATGAGCAAGGGACAGGTGGTGAATCATTGGAGAGCCAAGTGTTCAACGATTTCATTCAGTGTTTTTTTGAATCGGCCAAGTTATAACATGATTGTTCGACCCAAGTCGACTCATGCAAACAACTATCCGTTATCATCACTCCAGCACTCCATATATGCTTACGATGTTCTCATGATGGTATCTATACAACCCAGTACAACTACTCCTCTGTCTTTGTAATATGAATACGCTATCATTATTATTATAGTGAATTGGGTCAAGTCGGTTGTTAAAGTTCCATTTCATTCTCAGTATATAAAAAGGGCGTTCCATACTAGTAATTCAAACGCTGTGATTTCAAAGAAGGCCGAGAACAGCAGGTGCTACGAAGGGAGAGCATAGTAATTGGGCTCACGGGTTTCCATCTCCGCCATAATCCAAGGACATTCATCTGGGCGCATCCTAAGCCATTGAAGAAGCTGACCCGGAGAACAGAGGGCGCTACCAGGTCGGTTGAGTGGAGAAAAAAAACAGAAGTAATAAATCAAGAGACCCTTGTTGAATTATTAAGCATAAACGAGGAGGATTAGAACAAGAGTTTCTTTGTCAAAATGATTAATAGAGCAAAGCCTAATACATTTGATAGTTCCCAGTATCATGATGACTGTATTACAATTTTAAGGGAAAAGCAATGGCTACCCTTCTTGGAGAAGTTTAATGGGAACAATGAAGAAGTAACTAAGTAGTTTGCCTTTACATTTAATGGAGAGAAAGCATTGATAGACAACTTCTCTTTTAGGATTTCAGAAGACACCATAGCACAATCCTTGGGGATCAGCCCAAAAGGAGAAAAATACTTCAAAACAAAACAATTCAAGGAAAAATCATGGACCCAATTCATGTCTAGATCGAGGGTTTCATCTGTTAATTGGAAAAAGGGTGTCCCTAGGAGCTGGCTGATGCACCCATGGGATGAAATGGTGTATATTATTCAGAAATTTGTTACGTGTGAGGGTCGTTACAACATAGTCTATTTATATCACATCAAACTCCTGTTACACCTAAAAGGGCAATGCACCATCAGTTTACCTTACTTCCTCTTACAGAGCTTGACTAAGATGTCAAAAACTATTCAAAAGCAAAAGGGTAATGAAGATAAAAGTTTATGTCATTTTGGGTTAATTAAAATTCTAATTGAATTTGAAGTACAGAGGAGGGGAAAAGCATGGAAGGAATTTCTAGTTGCCAATCAAATCAAAGATGGAGAGGATGAACAGGAACAACAAGAGCACTCAGGATTTATGCTTGACATTGATGAGGAGATCCCTGTGTGCAAGACAAGCAATGTCCCTCCACCCTGCAGTAGTGTAAGGACGAGAAAAATGAGGCAAGAAGCTGCCCAGAAAATTGAACAAGACAAGATTTTCACTACACATACAAGAAGATCAAGGAGAAGACAAAAGACCCAGACACAAGCAGATCAACCGGAGTCAAATGCACATGCACCGATGGACATTGAGAGCAGTGCTCATTCACAGCCTAGATCGGAAGCCGAAATGGAAGTTGAGAGCAACAACAGGCAAGGGAAAGAGTCACCACCTGCAAACAAAAGACAAAGGAGGTTAGAAAAACAAATTGAAAAGTTAAAAGAAGAACTGATGGAGGCCAACATGCTAGAGAAGGTCATCAAGAAAGAGAATGAAATGTTGAGAGCTCAGAGTAAGGAGACTGAGCAGAAAAATGAAAAGCTGAAGGAGCAAATCAAAGAACTCGAGGCTGAACAAACCGACATTTGCAAGTGGGCAACCAAATGGTATACTCAAAAGAAAGCTGTCAAAGAGAAATACAAGAATTTGAAACATAAGCTCCACCTTCAGAAGGATGCCCAAGCTCAGAAGAATATAGATGCATTGTTACAAGCAGTAGAGGCACAGGCAGGAACAGAGTATAAAGGAAGTACATCAGGATTAGCATGAGGACATGCTAAATCATTGAGCATGGGAGAGATGTTGATACCATTTCATTGCCATCCTTTTCTTCTAGAAACACCATCATTTGTCTGTCTTTTTCTTCCATAAACCCTCATATGCATCGAAATTGATTAATGAATAGCATTATAGTTGTTAGTTTACATTAAAATTAATTTGTGAATTTTTATGTTAGAAATTAGGAATTTTCAACAAAAAGATTACAGGATGTCGTAACTTCCTGTAAATGGTTTATGATGTGACATGTGGCATGACGGGCAAGTCAAAGCAATGGATGGGAACGTGATCTGTAATGTACATGCATGGTGAAAAATCGATTCAACAACAAATCTAATGCTCCTGGATATGCATTCAATGCTGGTCAAACCCAGCGCTTTTGGTCACAAAGGCAGCAAAAGCCATGGTTTCCCAAACTGATTTCGTTTTGCTTTTGGAAATCGGTTTAGATTAGAAAGTACAAAAATGACTCTTTTGTAAAAGCAGAAACATCTGCTTAATGTATGTACATTCGATTTAGATAGGAGACAGGCAGATAAAGACTGCGTATTGTATTGTTTCAAAGACGATTATTATCTCTGTGTATTATTCCAGAATGCTGCTCTTGTATGTGATTTTCAATCTTCAGAACTTAATTACAGTCACCGTTTTACTCCAACAGTGTTTATGCGTTAAACATTCTCGTTGCTTGAAGTTTCTTCAGTGTGCCAGTGAAACGTGGATAGGCCCTGCGTGGAATTGGTATACTGTTAATTTCATTTCCATAGCGTTTTGAATTTGAATAGTGTGCATAGTGTTTAATGTTATTTTCATGTCTGTGAGTTTATCGATTTGATTAGAAATTCTTGCAAATGATATTTATGGTGATAGCTTAAAGATCTGATTGTTAGATCATTGAATAATATCTTGTAAAAGATTTGATCGATCATTAGATTTCAAAGCATCTCCATAGACTCTATTTCCATGCATTTAAAATTCAGTGTGCTTTTGATTTTCATGAATGCTTAGTGTGTTAGCTATAAAGAGCTTTTGTGCATAACATCCTTGTAAGAGGGTTGAAAGCTCAACTTGGCAATACGCTGTATCTTTAGGACAGTTAGATAAACTAGATGATCTGAGTGCTAAAGTGTGAGAGGAAACATATTTTAACCTCCTGTAAAGGAGTGCTGTAACCTGTCACAGTAAACACTTAGTTAGATAGCCGAGATCCCTTTAGGTCTATAGACTTTAGATGCGTGCCTCTAAGTTTACCTACCCTGGTTGATAATAAATCTAGTCTAATCTAGCACCCTAGATTGGCCACTACAACATGTGATGGCGAAATGGTCTGTGCAGCAGAAGCCATGACACGAACAACATATGGTCAACGATTTGTAGTGATATGTGGCAGCAATTGTACAACTTGGCAACAACTACAACGTCAATCTGAGTACGACTTGTGGTGGTGAAACGATCTGTGCAACGGTAAATGCATAGGATTGTATAGTGCGAGGGACAACGAAAAAGCATGTAGCAACATGGCTCTGATACCAATGTTACATTAAACAATTCTTGTTCACATTGGAAGATATATTGATAGATGAATAATTGATAGAATGATAATGGTAAAACACCCTCGTGCTGGTATACTTCTATCATTGACTAGTCACAAGGTGAAAGGGTTCGGGACCCTTGATTTTAAGTTAATTCATTAAATTATTGTTATTTATAACTATTATTATGTTCATAATAGTTTCCTTACCCAAGGTGAGAATATTGTTGGTTCTAACTGGGTGTATATATAATGTTGACGAATTGATTGAAAATCATAAAGCTTTCCTTGCTACTAAGGGATTTTATATAAGAAGGGTGTTGACAACAATTAGATTTTTGCTACTATTGCTAGGATGGATTGAATTTGGATGATACTCTCTATCAATAGTTCACTTCATTGGGAAGTTGATCAAATGGATGTCAGAAGTACCTGTGTTCATGGAGACCTCCAAGAGGGAATTCAAATGCAACAACAACTAGGATTTGTTCAAAATGGGCCTACATCATTGGCTTGTAATCTCAAGAAGTCTTTGTATGGGTTTATGCAGGCACTTTGAGCTTTGTATGAGAAAATCCACTCAATCTCTATTAGTTGTGGGTTTTCCCACTGCTCGAATGAGCATGATATCTATATTTGCCATTATGGCCATAATACAACCATCACTAGCCATTCTCCAATCATGATTACATAATTTAAGGTATGCCTTGAAAATCCTTTTGGGATGACTAATCTTGGCCTAATCCCCTAGAACATCTTTTTCTCAAACCCATTATATTAACTTCAAAATGGAGGATTGCAAGGTTGCTCATGTTCCTCTTGTTTCTGGGATGAAATTTCATGGAGATTGCTCTTATCCATTATTTGATGGTATTGTCTATTATGTAGTAGGTAGCCTTCTCTACCTTGCTCATATTTGTTTAGACATTGGCCTTTGATGTAAATCGTGTGCCAAAAATATGCAATAGTGCCATAAGGTGATTGGCAAGTTGCCAAACGTATTTAGTTCAATCTCAAATGCATGATTCACATGAGAGTTCACTATATAGTTGACAGTCCCATCATTCTCCATGGTTTTTTGTTGCTAGTTGGGCTGGTCATGTTGATGGGAGGCAATCCACTTTTTTTCTAATTATTGACTATTGGTTTTAGACTAGTTTCTTAGTCTTCCAAGGAGCAATAGGTCTTGGGTCTCTCTTCCATATTAGGTGGATACGCTAGCATTGTCCTTGCTTGTTAGCACTTTACTTGGTTGTCAATGATTCTTGACTTGTTAGTTCTTCCTCGATGAACTGCCACCACTTATTATTGGACAATTATAGCACCATTCAACTTATTCTTAATCCTTGTCTTAGAGGTCAAAGCCCATTGATATCTGGATGCACCACATTCAATACCTCCATTCCTAAGGATGACCTCTACCAACCTTTTCCTCTTAGGCCAATCAACTTGACAATGTCTTCACTAAATATTTGCTTGAGGCTACCTTTACTAGCTTATGGAGTCATATTTGTGTTGGAGATTTGTCATTGGGGTGGGGGGGGATGTTATTTAATGTCTTCTCTTCGTAGCCATATGTTCAAATTAAAGGGGGATGTTAAGTAATGTCTTGTCTCCATGCCATGCGCCTTTGTTCAGATTAAAGGGGCATGCTAGAATTAAGGGTGTACTCTTCACATTTGGCCATGACTAATATCTTTTGTACTTTCATATTATATTTCTAGGTTTGGTTAATGCTAACCTAGTCAACTCATTGCAAGACCATAACCCCTCCTTGGGGAAGGGGTGCTACCTTTTCACTTATGTATAAAGATGCATTTCTTATTTTCTGTATTTACACATTATGATCATTAATTGATTCCTACACAAGTTGTTTAGCCTAAGGGAACCATAACGCATTGTGCTATCTTGTTTTTGGCTTGATCTACTTGATGCTCGGGTTATTTCTCTCTCTAGCATGCTAGGGCCTATTTTGTCCCTTTGGCTGTGTTTCTTTTGGCTTCCCAAGAGCTATTTATTAAAATTTCTGATCTAGGGCAATTAGTCCAAATCTGAAATTTCACCTCTCAACGGAGGTTTCTTAGATCTAATCGTTGAGAACCTATGTTACCGGATCTGTGGGGGGCAGGTTGCGAAAACACGAATCCCTGGATCTGAAACAGATTCGGATACGGATCTGTCTGGATACGTGTGAGATCCGCCAAGAAACAATTCTAAATATTTTGGGAAACTAATCTTGCATACTGGAGTCGTTTCATCCATCTCAGTCACAGATCCTATGGCTTTAGAAGCATATTTGGCAACAATGAACTCTGTAACGTGCATCGCTAATTCACTATTCCATTCTTTGAGTTTTGGCATTTGTTTTAGAAAATTTTACAGCTCTGTTTTTCCATCTTCTAAAATGAAATCCTTTTCCTCATCGCCCATTATAGTAACACTCGCGGTATGGTCTCTGTAAAATAATTATAATCCTCATCGCCCATTAAATTTAAAATAAAATAATTTAAACCATAAACTATAATATTTAATGTGTTATTTAATTATATTATAAATGTAAGCGAATAATAATAATATAGATTGTAACATACTCTGAACCACCATCCTCGTACTATTATAAAAATAAATATTAATTTAATAAATTTTGACATAGCAATTAAAATTTAAGAAAGAATTATAAAGTTTAATTATTTAATTATAATATGCCCCAATGTGTTGTCGCAACCTGCCCATGGTAATTAAAAATACTTTCCACCCTTTACATTTATTTTATGATTTACATCACCACTCAAGTGGTCGCTTTTTCATTTTGGTTAAAAATACATATAAAATCTCTATAATTTTTAATAAGTGGCCAATCAATTATAATATTTAATATACAATTAAATATGATATAAGACATGTAAAGATGATTATATTATAAACTATTAAGTTTTAACCATAAATGATAATAATACTAAATTAAACTATAAACTAAGTTATAAAATAGTTTAGATTGTGTAGTTTCAAAAGTATAACTTATAAACTAATTTAAGTTATAATATAAACTATTTTTAACCATTATACCTAAATTAAATTATTTTAAGTCATTGTTTGTTTTTCTATATTATTTTAATGTTGTTCTATATTACTTTTATCATTTTATTTTATTGGTCACAATCACGTGTTTAGATTTATAAATCATGTAATGATTTCATTTCAGTACTAATGTTGTTATTCATCAATAGTTTTTTATTTTGAACTTTGAATATGTTTTTAACTTTTTTAAAATTTAAAGAATATTATTATATATTTTTGTACTTGACGTATCGTTGCTGTATCCGGATCCTTTCTTTTCAAAAAATTGGCGGATCCGTATCCAAATCCATTTCCGTATCCTGGTAACATAGCTGAGAACTTTCAGCCCTGGGGTTGATCTGAAATATTTAATTACAATTGTTACTTCACTTCACCTCGGTCCGAATTGCTAGGCAGCTCAAGGAAAATATACCAAACAAGTGTATTTCAATTACAACAAGTTACAGCCCTTGGGGCACGCTTTTTCATGTATTTAGCAGATCTGATATAACTTTATCATAAGGGAATTTACAGCTGTAAATCTGCCCCCTTTATCTTCAAGATACATGTTAAATCACTTAATAATTTCAGCCTTATGTTGTGTCAAATTGTCATGAAAAAGAAGTATTGGAAATTACCCAATCGAGAAGACAATACAAGCTGAAAATCAAATCTGCAAATGTGCAATTACTAGACAACGGAAACACTTCATTTATATATAAGAGACTAAGTAAATATATGCTCATTATCATATGCTGGTACGATTTCATTCTTTTAAACCCTAACTAAGGTAGCCATGACAATCCTGGTCACATACTTCTCGTAGTAAGATTTGTCAATGTTAGATTCACATGTCCTATTCTTGCAGTTCGAAAGAACGTTGTAGTGTTCCCTCAGTCCTAGAATAGGCCAAAAGATTAGGACTATTTGTTTATTTGAAATGTGTGTTTATGTTAATATTTTGTATGAGGATGAAGGACTAATGAATTTTCCATTTGGAGATTTGTCTTAGGGAGTTAGGTTTGGTAATGTGTGTTTTTTGTTGTTGCTTATCATATATATATATATATATATAGAGAGAGAGAGAGAGAGAGAGAGAGAGTCAAAAATGTTTTCCATTGAGAAAGTAGCATTTTTTGAAATGTTTTTTTTATACATTATATTGGTTTCTTACAGAGATGAAGAATAAATATATGTGTATCACTAGGGTAAGACAATGGCATTAATAGAAAAGAGTTCGAGAAGGTCAGAATAATTGATGAATGACTAGGGAATCATAGACTTTATCAAATCCTCTTCCCATTGAGACCATATGAATGATTTATGGTTAATAAAAAGTGTAAATTATAAAAAAATTATTTTGTTTGATATGTAATTTGTGGCTTATGTTAGAAGGCTTAGGTAGTGTCTTAATTTTAGCTTAATTGTGGTGTTACACGTTGTTAGTTGTGACTTCTAATATCCCGAAAAAGCCTGTAATGTCGATGTTAGCTTTGCACAACGATTATATTGTGAACTAAATACTGCACTTCTTTAATCATTTGATACTATTCTTCTCTTAGATTTTAATTTACTAATGAGATCCATGCTTTAGTTCTATTATGCAAAAAGTATTCATGTTACCCATAACTATGATTTGTTGTAGGGAGAACGCAATTTCAATAGATTTGGAGGATGGCTGGGCAAAAATTCTACACTGGGCAAGAATACTAGACTTCTGGAGGATGTTCATGTTCATTTTCTTGCTTCTGGTACCTGTGAGCTGACCAGGTTTGTTTGTCCTATATTGATTTTTTAGGTATGATATATATATATATATATATATATATATATATATATATATATATGCTTTTTTTTGAAATATCGATTATGGTCTTCTATTGATAAAAAAATTATAATACAATACTATACAATATGAAAAATAGGCAACAATAGGCATATAGTGTCCCTTTGGGCCGCATGTACCAAACATGGCATGAAAGATGAATAAACTCCTATCTTAGTAGCATGATTTTAATCCCTTATTAACTGCTACGTTAGTTGTGGTGTACGCCAATGACTAAAAATTAACCATAGCAAAATTGGTAGATGCATCATTTCCCTAGTTAGTGGCCCAAATGTGAGAAAACAAAGAAAACATGGTGTCCTAAAACCCTGTTTATGTCCCGGATATAATTTTATGGCTTTCAAATGTATTATAAGATGCATTTTTTTATTAAAAAATGATGATGTGGCAAGTGGGCAATCACTTATAATGGTCAATGTTAGGATAATATTTTTGTAAAACAGTAAATGTAATATAGTTAGGAAATTGAAATGAAAGGTCATATCAGCCTATAAAAGAAAATGTCAACTCCTCAGGGTAGCCTATAAAAGCATATGTAACTTAGGCTTGTTTAATTTTCTAGTAAATAAAATTGTTCTTCTATTCTCATCTCTATTTGTTGTGTTTATGCACCCTCCAAAATCTAATACTTTAAATTTGACTTTTATGTGCAAGCCTTTTGTGATTTTTGAGATGTATACAAGGATTTTCGTCTTCTTGTCACATGTGAAGAAGTTGTTGTCTAGCGCTGTGGTGGACGTTGATGTCATCTATTACCAGGAAGTCTCTTGGAGTGTCATGGATTGAGTTAAGGCTTTGATATGTACAATTTTTTTTTTTAACAAGTCTTTTAGAGATTGTTCTAATTGCAAAGCCCCATCTCTATTATCATCAAAATATTAGTGCAGAATCTTGTTTTACCATTACCTACAGGGGCTTTTCATTGTCATATGATATACTTGTCATATCTTACCAACCATGTAATAGTCATAATATCATAATGCCCTAAAATCAATAAGATATGATATTATAATAATAGTAAATATTGTGAATTTAAAAGGCACACCTTATTAGCTTTCATGTTTATTTATGCACAACATTATAGTTGTATCATCTTCCATCATTTATTTCAATATTAAGTACGTATTAATATTATATCTACACTCGTGGCGGTCTGTGGTTTAAATCCCTTGGATGAGGCTAGTCTATGGCAGGTTTCTAGGGATACCACTCACAAATTTGGGGAAGCATCTCTTTGGATTTGTTACCCACCACCTATGGGTAGTGTATATAGGAGAAACTTTTTCTTCTAGATTGTCCTTAGCCAGCAACCAACAACCCATTGCGGCCACCAAATAGCTCGATGTGCCATTTTCTCCGCCACCTGAGCTAGATTCCCTATCCCAAAGGTATGACTTTTCATTGGTCTGGATGAGTAATTTTGTTTATTTTCAATGGACATTTTTAGGCATGGATTGGTGGTGGAATTTGGCGAAAAGAGTGGGCTAGGTCTGTGCCCTTGTCTCTTCTGCCCAATTTGGTGTTTAGCCTTGTATCCTAGTTTCGTGCAATCTCTTTTACTGGCCACTAGCTTTAGGGTTGGCACTACATGAGAAATCTTGATTTTGGTTGCATGGTCCCACTTCCCGACACCATATACATTGCCCCTTTTTGCTCCCTTTGACCTCATTCACCATTTATCCCGTTCGGGTACATGTACCTACTGGGTGCACATAGGTTTAGCCTTGCCTTGCCCTTGCCCACAACTTGGGTCGAGCTTGGAATGATGCCCCGGAGGTTGATGCAGCTAGAAAGAAAAGAAAAAGCATAATTTGGCCACTCTCAACAGGAAAATGTACCACAAGATGCAAAAGATGGTCGGGACATACAAATTTAGCACGTGGGCAAAAGCCAAACATAAGCTCTACCCCTCATATATGGCCATCACCCTGGTTCCTATGGGTCCTAGATGAGCCCCCTCTACATTAAGGAACCCATGATTGTCCCAACCCCTAGTGGGCAATGAAATGCCCCACCTTAAAAGGGTGTACCTACTGCTATATACCATTCATTATGCTCTCATCCCCTGGAGCCCCAAGCAGTTATGAAGAAAAATCAATAGAAGGAGAAAGTCATATGAAGAAGGGTGGAAAAACAAAGGTCGGGCTAACTTATGTACCACGATTGCTCCTTCCTACACTCATATACCCAAGTGTGGGCTTCCCTCATTATAGCTACCCTTTGTCCCATCGCATGTTAGCCCCTTAAAAGGTGTAAACCACGTAATAGGATCCTTGGCTAACCCCCTTATTGAGCTTAGAGACACTTGTACATGCCAGAACCCACTATGAAAGGGTATTCCACTGTGAAGTGCCTCATTGATTCCATGATTTGTAAACTCTTTGACTTGATTATTCTATTGATTTGTTGTATTGGAGGGCAAGGGGACTCATTGGATCTTGTGCATGATTGTTTTCATTTGGGGCTTGGTCTTCTGATACGGGGTCCTGGCCCTCCAGAGGGCCACATGGGCACTTGTAGGGTGAGAGTTGAGAGCCACGAGCCTCCATAGTAGAGATTACTTCATGGATCTTCAACAACACCCAACGATTACTTGTGTTCCACATTTAGGATGAGGATGATGTACCTAGTTCACTATGAGCAGTCGACTCCACACTTGCACCATACACTTGGCACATGTTCCAGGATCCAGAGGATGTCTCCTGCTGCAGAGGGAGGGCTTATATCATCATCTTGGCCCTTACAAATGGTCTACACACATTTCCGATCCACTTGGAGACCCATGAGGATACCCTTGTGCCCCCACACCTACTGGGAGCACCACAGGTTCTTGCTTGGAAAACAAGGGGCCAACCCCTTGTCCACTATGTTGGGAGTCTAGTTTCACATCATGGCACCGTTTGAACTTCATTAGGCCTTTTCAATGGCACAAGCACTCATTATGTTGATCATCCTGCCCTCTTGAGAGGCTTATCTTTATGTTATTGAGCTATTTGGTGGGCTTGTCACCGGAAGTATTGTTATTATGCACATTATTTTATTTTAGGGGTATTATTAGTCCAAATTAGGCCATTCAAATTCATTGGATATTGTATAAATAGATGAGAGGTGGTTCATTCTCTCATCATCACTTGGATTGGGTTAGTATCTCTTATGAGATTTTCACAACTTTTGTTGGGATGAATTTTTGGAGCTTTTCTTAATGCACTATGATGTTTGGATTTTCGCTATTGTCTTTGGAACTTCTTTGCTATTTTGATGCTATTCTTGTTATTTTACTGCATGTTACTATTATCATTATTCTTGTATGGGTTAAAGTAAATGCGAAATTATTTTAGGAACCTTGAATAATTGATTTAATGTACGCATTGTAGTTGAAAAGAGTGGGTGAATATTCCTAGAGGCACCTCTTAGGTTGAAAGACCTCAAAACTTCATCTCTTTAGCAAATTTGAGGCATAAATCCTTATTGACCTAGTTGCTTCCTTTAGAGAGCTAGCAAAGATCAATTAGGGCTCCTTAACACATGAAAATTCTCGATCTATGTGTATCTTGACTCCATTAAGCCTAAGAAATAAGGCACTGATCCTCGTATCCCTTTGATGGTCAAATTTCCCTCTCTTTTCTTCACTTTTCCCAATTCTAGGCCTAAGCCCAGAAAGTCTCATAGGCATCTTTTGTAACCATCCAAACACCTTGAAAAATGGTCCACAATTGTGCTGGAGTCCTCTCAAGGGTTCCTCCAAATTTGAGCAAAATATGACGGTGGAATCTCGAGGTATCACAAACCCTAGCTCAAGGATCATTTCTCCCCCTAGGCTGATTTTGGGTCATTGCATTCTTGACTTGGATCATTCCATTCAAATTTCAAAAGAAAATTAGTCCTTTGATCCTATTCTCTTCTCTAATTAGGTCAAGGTCCTCTTTGGTCGATCAACTCCATACCCTTCACGTAGTTTAGGTCGACCTGGGTTCTTTGTGATCCCGCAACTTTATAACTCAAATTCCACAAGGACTACATAGAATCCATTTCTAAATAAGGATCGTTAAGTCTAGAAAGCCCCTTGTCAAGGCATATCCTCCAACCCTAGGCCAAGTTATCCTCGTAGCCCTTCTTAGAGAGCCCATCATCGAAGTTGAACAAAATCTCCGAATTTCGAAAATGGGTGTAGATGAACACCCTAAAGCTAAGGTTGAAGTCAAAAAGGGAAAATCGAATGACCAACATGAGGAAACCCTTCTAATGATCCTTAAGGAAATGGAAAAGCTTTCCAAAGAAATGAACTCACGAGGTAGGCTCTACATGAACAAGCTCACTGCCTTGGAAAGGGCCCAAAAATCAAGTTGTATCACAAAAAGGAAGCCTTTCCCTAGGAAGCAAAATGAGGAGGATAAATTGAGCTCCTCTCAGGTTCCAAACACTTTTTCTCCAACCAATGCTTTGGAACAAGATTCATCCTCCGAAGATGAACAAAGTGATTAGGATGAGAGTGATGATGAAGAAGTCAACGAGCAGGCTAATCTTATAGAATCTGAAGCCTTCAATATTTTGCTTGAGGGTTCGTATACCCATCCACCATTTAGTGAGGTGCCCCTCAAAGAAGAAAGGATCGAGCCAATCCTAAATGCCAATGATGGTGGAAGATTTAAAGGGGTACAATATTCACAGAAGAACAACAATGATAACCCCACAAACTCCAAGGAAACCAACAAGAATGAGTCAATCCCTAAACAAGTCTCACACAAGGAGCCTCCCTCAGAAGATGTCCCTAAGAAGGATCCTTTGAAGAAAGCCAATCCCAAAAAGGATCCTCAAGAGAAAGAGGCTATCAAAAAAGAAATAGCCATCGAAGTTGAACAAAAATCTCCGAATTTCAAAAATGGGTGTAGATGAACACCCTAAAGATAAGGTGGAGGTCAAAAAGGGAAAATCGAATGACCAACATGTGGAAACCCTTCCAGTGATCCTTAAGAAAATGGAAAAGCTTTCTGAAGAAATGAACTCACGAGATAGACTCTTCATGAACAAGCTCACTGCCTTGGAAAGGCCCCAAAAATCAAGTTGTATCACAAAAAGGAAGCCTTTCCCTAGGAAGCAAAATGAGGAGGATAAATTGAGCTCATCTCAGGTTCCAAACACTTTTGCTCCAACCAATGTTGTGGAACAAGATTCATCCTCCGAAGATGAACAAAGTGATTAGGATGAGAGTGATGATGAAGAAGTCAACGAGCAGGCTACTGTTATAGAATCTGAAGACTTCAGTATTTTGCTTGGGGGTTCGTATACCCATCCACCATTTAGTGAGGTGCCCCTCAAAGAAGAAAGGACTGAGCCAATCCTAAATGCCAATGATGGTGGAAGATTCAAAGGGGTCCAATATTCACGAAAGAACAACAATGATAAACCCCACAAACTCTAAGGAAACCAACAAGAATGAGTCAATCCCTCAAAAGATGTCCCCAAGAAGGATCCTTCGAAGAAAGCCAATCCCAGAAAGGATCCTCAAAAGAAAGAGACTATCAAAAAATACAAGGGTAAAGAGGTTGAACTTGACATCGATCTAGAGACTGCAGTGGGATAGACGACCATACAAGTTCCATTAAAGGAGATTGTGAAACTTCCTCGACAGGAATGGCAAGTCAAAAAGTCCCTAGATTTTGTTGAAGAAGAATTACCTAAAGCATTGCAAAATATTCACCTTCCCAACCTAAACCCAGGGCATGAGCCATTTCTTCTCACCTTAGCTATCAATGACCTTCTATTACATAATTGTATGTTAGACTCGGGGGCTTCTGGAAACATCATGCCTCTAAAGGTCATGGAGCAATTGGGTCTTAGCATCACTCGAAGGTGCAAAAGTGTGTGTGGTTTCAACTCCAAACCTATGGAGGTAGGAGGCCTCATTAAGGATCTAAATGTTTGAATCATAAAAACTTATAGCTTGTAGGCTTGAATGTAAAAATACACAAGAGGTATTTAATAATAATAATTTATTATATATATAAAAATGTATAAGTGATGAATGTTACAATGAGGACCCACATTTATATACCTAAGCAGGTGTCTTTTCGTGAATGGGCATGTCTTTTAGACATGCCTTTTCACTTAACTTAATGACTATTTAACCTAATTAATATTTGATTATTTAATATTTATATTTATTTTATTTATTTACTTGTTATGAATTATATTCATAACATAGCCCTTTCCTTCAGAAGCTTTGTCCTCAAAGATATGTTGCTGGCAATTGCCTTTGCTGTTGTCGTCTCGACATATGGAAGGTGGAAGGTCTTCGTCACTGGTGGCTTGCTAGTAACTCTATTTCAAGTCCAATGTTATGTCTAGTTTTGAACCCAAGTTTTTTTTTTAATATCTATATATATATATATATATATATATATATATTATTTTTTTTTTTTTGGTCTAATTTTATAATTTCAAATTAATTTGTTTTTTTTTTATATTCTAATTTAATATATATTTATTTTTAATCGAATCACCGTCGTACGAATCGCTGCCAAGGGGTCACACTTGTTGACCCTTTGACCTCGGTTACGATGTTTTAATCGATGCTTGATGCTAGGGGAATGACGACAATTTTTTTTTTTTTAACTGTGTATTGGTTTGTTCGAATGCCAAGAAAGGGTTGCAGTGGACAGTGGGGTCATTCTAATTCCATGCAAAGTTGCAAGAGCTTCAGTGGCTGTGGCTGCATCATCGAAATCAACCCCGCAATTATTAGTGTTGCTGTTGCTGTTAAGTCGTATGTCGATTGGATTGAAATGTTGTAAGAAAATTTTGAGCTCCTCTATCGTCACGCCAGGACGCAAACCAATAACACAAAGTCTACTGGTTGGTAGGAAATTCAACCATTCCTCTTGCCTACGACAATTTTCTGGTTTGCCAATGTATGCATTTCTGCCTATTCCTGTATCAATGCTGGTTCTCTTGACCGGTTCCACCTGAATGCGACTTTCATACATAATAAAGCCATCTAAATTAAGATGAGCAATGTTGGCTTGTTGACAACTTTCCAATTCGATTAGAGAAGTACGCTTGCGATTACGGCCAGGGTCCAGGAACATGATTTTGAGCACATTCCCATACAAAGTAAAAATATTGAACATTTGATGTTCAATAGCTTGTAGAGGAATGCAACACAGATGGAGCACAGGTGTCGAAAAGGGCGGCGACATATAATTTTGTGGCGGTCGTCCATGATGCCTCGGCACTGGATTATCAAGATCATTGTATGTTTTGTCTGGAAATCTTCCTCTACCTGGAATCAGGACTAGATTATCAAGATCATTGTATGTTTTGTCTGGAAATCTTCCTCTACCAGGTCCTGTAGGTTGTAGAGCTGGTCGGCTTCCAAGGTCGTTTCGGTATTGTCCTCCATGTCTTACAGGATTCACCTGATTCATTCTATCTGTCACAAAGATTTCGTTCATGTCTGTTAATTCTATTATCATTTTGCCTACATTTTACGGAAAAAATATCTTTTCCGTTTAGTCCGTTATATGCTCCACAAGCTTCATGAGTATCACTAAATTGAACCAAGGCTCAAAGAGTACATAATTTTTCGTCAAGAGGCTTTGGTCCCACCACCGCTATCATAAGCACCTCTCCATAACGTTGAAAATGACGACGAAGAGATGATATTGTGACACACAACTTTACATCCATTATGCTAACTTTTAAAAGAATTGCTCTCGGCTTCTCACTCTTCTTCGTATTCTCTACCACCAATATATCATGAAGCAAATTGGTCAGAACTCTTGTATCCCTCACCTTTTCCAGTTTAAATTCAGAGGGGTTTCGTGATAATATCTGCTGGTTGAGTGCTATGGCTCTGTCTGGGTTGTCCAACTGTACTAATGCCTTTGCTCCTAAATCGGGTAGCTGTTTCCATGAATACCTCAGGACAAGGCCATAGTTCTTGTGCAGTTGATTCAGAAATTCTTCCTCTGTCATTTGGGGACTGATGTTAGTGACGCGGAGAATCAAGGGTGGAATCTTGGGCGGGTGGGTAACTCGTGTGGCCATGTTGCTTTCTTTCATGTAATGTTGCAACTTAACCAAGTTGATATTGTCAATATCAAGTGAAAATAAGAACTCTTTGATAGTCATAACTACATCATCTCTTGTCTTATTTTGTGCCTTGATGGTACAGTTATGTGCTTCTCTGACCATTCTATCCCACTCTTCTTCAGCATTCTGCAAAGCTTGAGAATTCCTTGCATTCTCAGATATGGTAGTGGTTGTGGAATCATGCAGTGGAATAGATACCACATCATTGCTGTCAGTAACTGGCATCACCTTAATTGGACCAGATTCAGGGTCTTTCAGTTCCACTTTTTGACTGGAGACAGCCTTAGCAGAAATACTCGCATCACCCTCACCGCCTTCAAATCTCAGACCGTTAGTTTCCTCATGAAGAAGAAATGAATGGTTTGTACCTACAGTCTCATGCAGTTCACTTGAAACTTCTGCATCTTCGTGCTTCTCAAGATGGTCCTCATCCACATCATCTTCATCTGGATTATCATCCTGATCTATATCAGCATCATCAGAATCTTCAACATTATAATCATCTAATGCTTCTCCTTGTTTTGTTTCACCATCGCTATCATCTTCCTTATTATCGATTTCTGCATAAGTCTCCTTAAAACATGTTGTAGCTTTGGCACATGATTTTTCTAAACGCTGAAATACTTCTTGAATTTTATTAAACTGCTCAACGCAATCAGGACGTGAACGTAATGGCACATTGTGCGGTGAACAACATTCAAAGACTTGCATCATTATATTGTGCGCCATGGCTCTGATACCACTGAAGCATAAAAACTGATAGCTTGTACGCTTGAATGTAAAAATACACAAGAGGTATTTAATAATAATAATTTATTATATATATAAAAATGTATAAGTGATGAATGTTACAATGAGGACCCACATTTATATACTTAAGCATGTGTCCTTTCATGAATGGACATGTCTTTTAGACATGCCTTTTCACTTAACTTAATGACTATTTAAACTAATTAATATTTATATTTATTTTGTTTATTTACTTGTTATGAATTATATTCATAACAATGTTCCTTTGGATATGAACATCGATATATCATTGCTTATGGATGTGGTGATCATAAATATCCCTGATGTATGGGGAATGATTTTATCTAGGAAGTGGGGAGCCATCATTGGAGGTCATCTCTAGATGGACTTGTCATATGCCACTATTCCGCAATCTGATGGAACCCCCCTTATTCTTTATATAGAACCTGCCTACCCTACTCATGCGGTCAAGTAAGGACCAATCCCATATTACATGTCCCATGAGATTGATAAGCTTTCCCCCATTCTTCCTTCCCAAGAAGTCCATATTCTTAGGCGACCATGTTACAAAGCCAACAAAAGTTTGAAGCCTAAAAAGGAATAAAAGATTGGGGATATTGTCTTGGTGGATAAAAACCCAATATCCGTCAAGATTCATGGGAAGGTTGGGGAGGATTATTATAACACTGTCAAACTCAATGACGAACTTTGGTCGCAACCGGTCACGTTGAGTTTTATCACCCCTTTCCTTGACACTTGACATTGTACTATATACATATTAGAACTAACATCATATGATATTATCATGATAGATTAGCTGCGTTTAGATTAAATGTGCATTGACAATGATTTTTCTTTCCTGCTCATTTTTATGGTCTAATACTAAGCATGGGTGATCATAAAACACAACAAACATGCTGCCCCATGTGCTTGGTATTTGGTATGTGTAGGTCACAGTTCTACGGTACCAAGAGATTGCTGGTGTTTTCAAGACCTCCTGTTCGAGTAGCTTCATGCATTGCTCCGAGAGCCCGTGTCCCAGTTGGAGCACGATGTTACCCACTACTTGTGGTTAGTGTATATAGGAGAATTTTTTTCTCCTAGATATTCCTTAGCCGATAGCCAGCAGCCCCTTGCAACCACCAGATAGCTTGATGTGCCATTTTCTCTGCCACCTAAGCTAGCCATGTGGTCCCTCGCCCATCTATTATAAATATATGTTTGAAGGTGGGCCTCTCAACCCCAAAGGTATGGCTTTTCACTGGTTTGGTTAAGTAATTTTGTTTACTTTTCATGGACACTTTTGGGCATGGATTGGTGGGGCAATTCGGTGGAAAGAGTGGTCTAGTTCTGTGCTCTTGTCTCTTCTGCCCGATTTGGTGTTTAGCCTTGTATCCTAGTCCCGTGCGATTTCCTTTACTGGCCACTAGCTTTAGGGTTGGCACTACATGAGAAATCTCGATTTTGGTTGCGTGGTCCCACTGCTCAACACCATATACATTGCCCTTTTTCGTTCATTTTGACCCCATTCATCATTTATCTCGTGCAGGTCCTCATGTGTCTACCGGATCCACATAGGGTTAGCCAAGCCTTCCCCTTGCCCACATCTTGGGTTGGGCTTGGAACAATGCTCAGGAGGTTGATGCAGCTAAAATGAAAATAAAAAACATATTTGGCCACTCTCACCAGGAAAATGTACCACAAGTTGCAAAATATTGCAGGGATATACAAATTTAGCACGTGGGAAAAAGCCAAACATAAGCTCTACCCCTCATATATGGCCATCACCTTGGTTCCTATGGGCCCTAGATGAGCCCCCTCCACATTAAGGAACCCATGATTGTCCCAACCCGGGCAATGAAATGCCCCACCTTAGGAGGGGGTACCCAGTGCTATATACCACACATCATGCTCTCATTCCCTGGAGCCCCAAGCAGTTGCACAGAAAAATCAATAAAAGGCAAAAGGCATATGAAGAAGGGTGGAAAAACAAAGGTCGAGGTAACTTATGTACCACGATTGCTCCCTCCTGCACTCATATACGCAAGTGTGGGCTTCCGTCATTATAGCTACCCTTTGTCCCATTGCATGTCTCCTGGATCATTCCCTTGACCCCCACTGCATTCCATTATTATGTCACTTGCTACCTTACACTTGATGGATGTACCATGGACATGTCACCCCTTTTAATGGATGAAACTACCTAATAGGGTCCTTGGCTAACCCTGCTTAGGGACACTTGTACATGCGAGAGCCCACTATGGAAGGGCATGCCACCATGAAGTGCCTCAATGATTCCATGATTTGTAAACTCTTTTACTTGGTTATTCTATTGATTTGTTGTATTGGAGGGTAAGGGGACACATTGGATCTTATGCAAGATTGCAGGTGGGTTTTCATTTGAGGCTTGGTCTCCCTATACGGGGCCCTAGCCCTCTAGAGGGCCACATGGGCACTTCTAGAATGAGCGTTGAGAGCCATGGGCCTCCTCCATAGTAGAGATCACTTCATGGAACCCAACATTGCCCATTGATTACTCATGTTCCACTTTTGGGATGAAGATGATGCACCTGGTTCACTATGCCCAACCGACTCCACACTTGCACCATACACTTGGCATATGTTCCAGGTTCCAGAGGATGTCTCCCACTGCAGAGGGAGGGCTTATATCATCATTCTATCCCTTACAGATGATTTACACACATTTTCGATCCACTTGGAGACCCATGAGGATGCCCTTGTGCCCCCACACCCACTAAGAGCACCACTGGTTCTTGCTTGGAAAACAAGCGGCCAACCTGTTGTCCACTATGTTGGGAGTACAATTTCACATCATGGTACCCTTTGGACTTCATTAGGCATCTTCAATGGCCCAACGACTCATTATGTTGATCATCCTGCCCTCCTAAGAGGCTTATCTTTATGTTATTGAGCTATTTGGTGGGCTTGTCACCAGAAGTATTGTTATTATGCAAATTATTTTATTTTAGGGGCATTATTAGTCCAAATTAGGCCATTCAAATTCAATAGAGATTGTATAAATAGATGAGAGGTGGTTCATTCTCTTATCATCACTTTGATTGGATTAGTATCTCTTATGAGATTTTCGCACCTTTTATTGGGATGGATTTTTGGAGCTTTTCTTAATGCACTATTGTTAATTTGAGTAACATGTTCTTTGCTTAGGTCAATTGTTTCAATAATTCATAAGAGTCCAAGTTTAATTCCATCTTCTTTCATTAGCAATCACAAGCTATTATCTCATTGAAAGTATTTGAAGAAAGAACATAAATAACATATGCAAAAGACAAGCCAAGACAAGAGCACACCAAGATTGGTTCAAGCCAGGGAAAACCCTTGATCAAATCTTCTTATTATTAATATCAAATGGTCAATAAAGAAAAAGAGGGAGAAAGATGCAATCAATGAAAAAGAGGCAGCCCAGACAAGTCTTCCATTCGGTCTTCAAACAATAGCAATGAGATTTTGCCCTAACTAGAGATCAATAAAAGACAGAGAAACTACAAGGAAGTCTCCAAATAGATTTCGGTCCTAATCCAATTTGTGCTGCCTTCATAATTGATTATAATGAACCCAAAACAGATATATACTAGGTAGTCAATCCTGGTCAATTTGATGATGTAACAACAAAAGATCTCGAACCTGGTTAGGTTTTGATTATTGTCCACATTAACCCTTGACCTAGTTGAGGTCGACCAGGGTTCTCTGTGGTCCCGCAACTTTATAACTCAAATTCCATTGTTTCCCCTTGACCTAGTAGTTGCTCTCTAGGATCCCCTCCTAAAAGCCCCTATTAGTTTGAGCGGTAACAAGTTTAAATATGTTAATGGAGTTAGAGGAGGAAGGGTTCACAGGGGCTTCACTCAATGAACCTTTGACATATCATGTGCTTTCATGGCATATTAAACAATACCCTTAATTTGACTACATATTTGAAAATACCTCTAAAAATCGCATAAATGAACCCCCTACCAATACGAACCGAATACTCCTTCCCAATATATTATTTCATTTTTTCCTCAAAATATGTCCCCTAATATGAATGCACGTGGTATGGTAATGCTCCCCAAGTGAAGCCCCTGTGGTGTTGAAGACTGTAACTAAGTTTTGTCTTCATAAATGTATTTGAGTCATTATGTAATGTACTTGTCAAAAGAATGATTTTTTTTTTTTATTATTATTGTTACAATGGCTTTGTTGACTAGTAAGTGTCAACAACCCATAGTAGTACACCCCCTCTTTTCGCAAAAGGGATAGCGCATGATCGACGTGTCCGTGCCGTTCAACTATCATCATCAACCTGATCATCATGTTATATTGTAAACCTTTTCAGTATGTGTAAAATTTAAATAATCTCAGCAGACCCGTGTCGTGTATGTAATTGTCTAGGTAAATCTACTTTTCTGGTGACGATCTACATTCTGGGAGGTTTTTTGTCTCACCGATCCATTCTCGGATGGTTGGCAGAGTTTTCTTTCAGCCTTACCCGAATGCCAGAATGGATTTTGTCACTGGGATCTTAGGCGAGTCCTAGTGTTCTAGATCGAGTCTATGTAAAAGTGATTTGGGAATAATCCTAACTATTTGGTTAGGTTATTTTATTACAAATTGCTTGGTCTGCTGGATTATATTTGTGTCGCAGAAATGGGTAGTCTGTGAGGGTCTATTTCAAATGGGTTTTCCCCCTTGTGATGTAAAAGATTATGAAAAATATGATGTAAAGTGTTTTGAGGGTTGGAAAAATAATTTATCCCCTCATAGGTTAATTAATTAAATTTTCAGGCAAAAAATTACTTAAAATCCTAAGCTAGAAATTTAATTAATTCTAGGTCCTAGGTAAATTTAAATTCTCTGAAGGCAAAATTCGTTGGTCCTTAAAAATCGAAATTTGAAAGGTCCCGGGACTAAGGTAAATTGATTATTTTGCTAAATTTTAGGCCTTTGGTCCCTGGGGTTAAGTGAAAGTCAAAATTTTGAGGAAATTAATTCAAAAATTTAATTTTTGAATTAATTAAAATGCATTTAATTGAAAATTTCGAATTTACTCAAGAATTTAAAATTTCGACGGATGAGATTAAAATAAATTCTGATCCTCATCAACGGTCGAGATTGTTTTGACGAGGATCACTCGAACTAGCCGTAGGAGGATTTATATTTAAATAGGGAGTCATTTGTCGGTCAATTCATCTGACCTCTGAATCGTGTGCTAAGCTAAAAGCCCTCATGTAATCTTTTTTTTGGACAATAAGGCAAGACTTTTGGGTTAATTTTTCGTCGGTGTTACTCTTCATGGAAATACTGTGAGATGTATCGTTTTTCACGTGTAATTTTTTGTAAGCATGAATAATAGCTTCTGAAGAGTGATTTGAGTACAGGTATATTACTCAGTTGTTCGGGTTTAGGTGAATTTAAATTTTGAATGTAATAACAGGTATCTCTATTTATCTGCATTTTATTATCATTTTCTTGCGCTATTTTGATGGCTGGATTGAGTTTTGTAGGAAAATCTTGTTTTTTTTAGGATCATTTGGCGTTCGGGGAAATTTTTAGTTGGATTAGCCAACTCTCGATTCGTGTTTTCTAAAAAGTGCAACTTAATTTGATCCCGAGCTTATCATAAGATATCATAAGGGTTTTTAGCGCAACACCTCCTATAAACTTTAATTTTTTTTAATGTGCTAAATTGATAAATCCTGCTGTTAAGAGCCTTAGATTATGAGATCTAGGAGCAGAGTTGGAATGACACTCGCCAGATCTGATAGATTTGCCATTCCTGTGCATAGATCTGTAATTATTTTTTGGTTCTTTGACTTGGGTTCTGTTGGGTTTTAATTTTATCATTGTATATATAGTTTGGGTGTTTTTTGTTGCCTTGTAGCTACAGATCTGAGAAAGAAATCTTTGCAGAGTCCAGATCTAGGCCCTGGAGGGTAATATTTGGATCTCTGGGGTTCATCAACATCATTTTGTAGGAGATTATTCAAAAGATTTTGCAGTTCAGGGTTTAATTTTATTTTATTTTATTTATTTATTTATTTTTTTTGTTTAATCTGGAAAATTTTTAAGGGGATTCTGGGCCACCAATTTGATGATTGGTTTCTTTGATTTGCTGCATGGTTTGTGGAGTTCACTGTGCAATTTCGAATTTTTTTAGAAGGCTCACAACCTTTTTGCTATTGCTGCATTCTCTACAAATCTGCAAACCCCAGTTTTGCTGCCATCTCTCTCATCAGCAAAATATGTCCAGCAGCTCTTCCACCGCTGCTTGCTCCATCTGGCTCCCATCGCTCATCCTTCAATCTGCAAAAAACGCTGGCCTAAACCTGCGTTATTCCTCAAACAAAACCTGTGTTCTCCTTTATCACTGCCCATCCGTATTTGAAGCTACGTACATTTCCTTACTGCATAGATTTCCTCGTTGTTGCCTGCATCCCTCTTTGTGTTCCTACAACAACCTTCACCCTCCTCTCCACGCTTTTCCTCTTTCCGCTGCCCACAGATCCGTGTGCTCATCGCCACCATACCTGCACGCTGCAGCAAGCAAAAACAAGCTTCATCTCCCCGGCGTCGTGCAAGCTCCTTGCCCTCCCGTCGACCTACACATTAACCCGCCGCCAGTGCAGTTCATATTCTATTAACCCCTTCAACGCTGCCATTGCCCTTCCTTTCATGCTGCCTGCCCGAACTCTCCTTGTAGCAGCCACATTCTTGATTCTCTCGTGGCTTCCTATCTCCCTAACCCTCTAACGCTACACGTTCTCATCATCATCGCAGACCCCTCACTTCCACGCACACCGCGGCCTCTGCGCCTCGTCCCTCTTCCATCTTCGCTGACCTGCAACAAGTTCCCTCGGCCTCTCCCTTGACCTCCTGTTGCTGTATCCTCTGACCTCGAGCTCTCCTGCAGTCTGAACCTATATGCACAAATACAACAAAAGCTTTTGATTTTTTATATATATATGCGTTTCTTATGTATGCTTTAGGTTAGGTATTATTTTTATTTAGTTAGTTTTTATTTATTTATTTATTATGTTTTGTTAGGGTTTTAGGTTTAATTTCAATTTTCATTTGTTTTGAAGCATTAATTAGATTCATTGAAATTTTAATAAAATTTGATTCTGTTTTTTTTACTTTTATTTTGATTCGATTTCATTTCATTTTTATTTTTTAAATTTCAGATTTTGATTTTGGTTCAAGAAATATAAAAGTTTCAAAATCCTAAAAAAAAAAATCATAAAAATCTCTAAAAAAAAAAAAATAAAAAATCTAAAAAATTCTAAAATTTTAAAAAATTTCTAAAAATACTTAAAAGATCTAAAAATCTTAAAAACAATAAAACATTAAAAAATTTAAAAAATGTAAAAGATTTAAAGGGATTTGCACATTCACATTAATTTTTTTTAAATGTGGTCTATGGCCCATTAAAATTTTAATTTCTTAATCCTTTGATTCGTTTGACTTTTGTCACATTAAAAGAAAGATTTTGATTCACTCGGTTACCATTAAAGCAATTGCCTAAGGAATAATTAAAGTGCTAATTTAAAGTTCCTTGTTGTCTTTGGTGATTAAATGCATTTTCATGATTTTTCTATGGTTAAGGTGTAATAAATGTTTTAACTCATATTGGTGAAAGTTAATTGTTCTAGATTTGAATTCCTAACAAAAATAATTTTTCTGGGATCTCTTGCATGATACAATTTTGGGCGTTGTCACCATTCGTCACATATTGGAAAATTGTTTTGGATAACTTGTTTTATTTAGTCTATGGTTAATGCAAATATTTAAGGCACTAGTTTGTAGTCATTTTTATCTCGTGATTGTGTATTATTTAGTCGAGTCTTGCTTTAAATTCATCAAGTTGTTCATCTTTAAAATCTCCTAGTGCCTGTGTTCTATATGCTATCCTCATCCATTTACCTTAGGGACTACCCCCCTTGACTTGTCTAGGAGAGAGTCTAAATGGAGTGAGTAAGGATTAGAGTGACAACCCTTACTCTGAGCGTTGTCGTGGTGCCTAGACACTTTGTGTGACAACATCTTCTGGCGCAATTGTCGAGGATATTTTATTCTCGGCGTTTCAACAACATTTTATCTTCATTCTCCTCATATCATCTTTATGATTTTTACCAGCAACGCCAACATTTTTTGGCGTCGTTGACGGGGACTGATCTATTGGGCCTGGGCTCTACAACATTCATATTTCATCTTTCTATCATTCATTTTAGTTGGCAACGCTAACATTTTTGGCGCCGTTGTCGGGGATAGAGTTTTTATATCCTTGGTTTCCTCAACATTTTTCTAATCATCTACCTTTCATCATTTCTTATCCCATCAGCACAACATTTCTCGGCGTCATTTGATCTTTTCATCGCCCTATCTTTCGTCATCTCATTAATCGTTTTAGCTGCACTTTTAGCAGCTGGACATTTCGGTTCATTTCTTGTTTGGGTGGCAACTCCACTTCTTTTATTTATTATTTCTCAAACAAGAAACCCTCCCTTATATCCAGTTGTTTGCCTTTTGGATCTTAGAGTTAGATTCATGTTCAAGTGGCGACTCCACTTCTTTCATTTCTTACAAGAATTTCTTCTTGAAGCTCGTTTCTTGTGGATCTCTTGATTTTCTTGAGCAATGGTCTCTCTCTAGCATCCATTTGGTCCCTCCTTATCCCCTCAAGCAAGTCATCATTGATGATTCGTTTACCTCGTGTCATTTTACTGATTTTCTCCATGATATGCCGAAAGAGGCCATTCATAAATTGCCTTTGTTCTCAGGTGGTGATTTAGTCGCTGTTAGAAAGCCTCTATGCAGGTTTACTCATACAATAATCAAATATTGTAGTTCTCCCCAATATAAACATGAAGATGTCAAAATGTGTCTATTTGCCTTTTCTTTAGAGGGTGATGCTTTGAATTGGTTTCACAATTGTCCTGAAGATTCTTTCGCTTCTTTACAAGACATCATCAATGCTTTTACAGATAGATATGGTGATCAAGATAGCTCGCCTTGTGCCCCAAACATTATGCAACAGAATGAGAGTGATCTTGTAAAGGATCCAGCTGTTAATGAAAGATTTCAAGACAATTCTCCATATCAGAGTGTGCCATCCACTTGTACTGTTGCAGGACGAATCCATGATAGTGGAAAAGAAGGAACAAGTTATCAAATCAGTGTCGACAGTGAAAGGGAGAATGATAAGCATTTTATAGAAGAACTAAAGTAGTTGGTTAAAGACATGCAGTTCAGTCAAACACATCTGGTAAAAAATATGGAGCTTAATCAAGAAAAAATTATAACTGATTACGTCAAGGATATGAGAACTTTGCACAGTCAACTGGAAAAACGTGATGAGGAGATGGAAATCATGAAAATTAAACACTCCGATCACGTAACCACTGTAGCGGAAAAGTGTGCTCAGAATAAAGAGGATATGAGGACTGACATGTAGAGTCAACATGCTAAGGAAATGGAAACCATGAAAGCTAATCATGACAGGGAAATTAATTCTATGCAAAGCAAGTTATTAGCCCTAGAGGAAAATATGACGATCATGGAATTTAATCATTCAAATCACGTGACTACCATGGAAACAAGTTATCAAGAAGAAGTAAGTTCGATTCAGAACATATTGTCAACTATGGACAAAGAAATGACCATCATGAGATTCGGTTATAATAATTAGTGAGCTATAATACAAGCAAATCATGAGAAAGAGATAAACTCTATGCAACATTGCTTGATGACCATAAAAGCAGATAACGACAAAGTAATAAAAAATATGGAAGCTGGTCAGATATGTCTTCATAATAAGTTATTGACCATGGAGGAAAACCATCCTAAGGAAGTTAGTGCTATGAAGGTTGAACACTCTACCTAGATGGATGCCATAATAATACAGGTACAGAAACTTCAGCATCAGTCAGAGGATGAAAGAAACAAGGAAACGTCAACAGATCATAAGCCTCCCTATCTGTTGCATCAAGCTCCATCTTATTATGAGGTCATTTGTTCCATTAAAAAGTGGCTAATTGAAGGTGACCCAGATAAAATGGAAATTAATAAGAATCATGTTGATGCTCACATGGTTAATCCACCAGTCATAAAAGATCAAGTTATAACTCATGACACCTGCGAGGCTGATCCATCATTTTTGACAGAGCAGATGTAGAATGAAGAAAGACATGTCATGCATATCTTACATACTTCATTTGAGAATTTTGAAGCAGAATGTTCCACATCATCAGTGATACAACCTGCCACAAAGAAAAGATGCAAGAGAAAGAGAATGAGAAATCGGTTTGATGCATCAGATGGCTGCGAGTAGCTTGATTTTAGGATAAGAAAAGGTCCTACCGTATGCAAGATTAGACATGGCACATCTGAGAAACAACCGACAGATTTGCCTGAAAGCAGGTAAATGCTCAGCATGCACTATATTGAACACATCTGATGCCATGGGGCATCTTTGTATTGTATTTCTAACCTTATACCCTGTTATTTCAATATTTCATGTTGTAGTTAGATTTGTGTTTTTCATGTTATTAGGATAGTTAATAAATGAAGAGCTTATATCTTTCCTGTGCTTAATGTTATATGATGATTTTTTGGATGGACGCTACTTATGTTATGTTGTGTGTTGGGTGGATGCAGATTCTGGATTCTCACATTCCTCCGTTGCAACAACGTGTCCCCAAGTAGAGCTAAATGTTGACTACTAAGTGTCAACGACCCATAGCAGTACACCCCCTTTTTTCGCAAAGGGGATAGCGCATGATCAACGTGTCTGTGCTGTTAAACTATCATCATCAACCTGATCATCATGTTATATTGTAAACCCTTTCTGCATGTGTAAAATGTAAATAATCTCAGCAGACCCGTGTCGTGTATGTAATTGCCTAGGTAAACCTACTTTTTTGGTGACGATCTACATTCCGGGAGGTTTTTTGTCTCACTGATTCATTCTCGGATGGTCGATAGAGTTTTCTTTCAGCCTTACCCCAAATTCAGAATGGATTTTGTCACTGGGATCTTAGGCGAGTCCTAGTGTTCTAGATTGAGTCTATGTAAAAGTGATTTGGGAATAATCCTAACTATTTGGTTAGGTTATTTTATTACAAATTGCTTGGTTTGCTGGATTATATTTGTGTCGCAAAAATGGGTAGTCTGTGAGGGTCTATTTCAAATGGGTTTTCCCCCTTGTGATGTAAAAGATTATGAAAATCATGATGTAAAGTGTCTTGAGGGTTGAAAAAATAATTTATCCCCTCATAGGTTAATAAATTAAATTTTCTGGCAAAAAATTAATTAAAATCCTAAGCCAGAAATTTAATTCATTCTAGGTCTTAGGTAAATTTAAATTCTTTGAAGGAAAAATTCGTTGGTCCTTAAAAATCAAAATTTGAAAGGTTCCGAGACTAAGGTAAATTGATTAATTTGCTAAATTTTAAGTCTTTGTCCCTGGGGTTAAGTCAAAGTCAAAATTTTGATGAAATTAATTCAAAAATTTAATTTTTGAATTAAAATGCATTTTATTGAAAATTTCGAATTTTCTCGAGAATTTAAAATTTCGATGGATGAAATTAAAAGAAATTTTGATCCTCATCAACGATCGACATTTCTTTGACGAGGATCACTCGAACTAGCTGTTGGAGGATTTATCTTTAAATAGGAAGTCATTTGTCCGTCAATTCATCTGACCTCTGAATCGTGTGCTAAGCTAAAAGCTCTCGTGTAATTTTTTTTTGGACAATAAAGGAAGACTTTGGGGTTAATTTTTCGTCGGTGTTACTCTTCATGGAAATACTGTGAGATGTATCTTTTTTCATGTGCAATTTTTTTAGCCATTAATAGTAGCTTCTGAAGAGTGATTTGAGTACATGTATCTTGCTCAGTCACCGGAGTTTAGGTGATAATTTAAATTTTGAATGTAATATCAGATATCTCTATTTATCTGAATTTTATTATCATTTTCTTGCTCTATTTTGATGGCTGTATTGAGTTTTACAGGAAAATCTTGATTTTTTTTGGATCATCGAGTGTTCGGGGAAGTTTTCAGTTGGACCAGCCAACTCTCGATCCATGTTTTCTAAAGAGCCCAGCTTAATTTGATCTCGAGCTTATCATAAGATGTTTTTTTTTTTTTTGGTTATTGTGGTGACACATGAAAGGTTTTGAGCTCAACACCTCCTTTAAACTTTTTTTTTTTTTTTAAATGTGCTAAATTGATAAATCTGGCTATTAAGAGCCTTAGATTATGAGATCTAGGAGCAGAGTTGGACTCGCACTCGCCAAATCTAATAGATCTGTAATTATTTTTTGGTTTTCTGACTTGGCTTTTGTTAGGTTTTAGTTTAATCATTGTGTATATCGTTTGGGTGTTTTTTGTTGCCTTGCAACTACAGATATGAGGAAGAAATCTTTGTAGAGTCCAAATCTAGGCCCTAGAGGGTAAGATCTGGATCTTTGGGGTTCATTAACATCATTTTGTAGGAGATTATTCAAAAGATTTTGCAGTCTAAGGTTTTTTATTTAAATTTTTTTTTTTTTAACTTGGAAAATTTTTAAGGGGATTTTGGGCCACCAATTTGCTGATTGGTTTCTTTGATTTGCTGCGTGGTTTGTGGAGTTCATTGTGCAATTTCGATTTTTTTAGAAGGCTCACAACCTTTTTGCTACTGCTGCATTTTCTACAAATTTGCAAACCCCAGTCTTGCTGCCATCTCTCTCATTAACGAAATCCATCCAGAAGCTCTTCCGCCGCTGCCTGCTCGATCTGGCTCCCATCGCTCATCCTTCAATCTGCAAAAAAATGCTGGCCTAAACCTGCGTTATTCGTCAAACAAAACCTGTTTTCTCCTTTATCACTGCCCATCCACATTCGAAGCTACATACATTTCCTCGCTGATGCCTGCGTCCCTCTCTGGGTTCCCGCAATGACGTTCACCCTCCTCTCCACGCTTTTCCTCTTTCTGCTGGCCACAGATTCGTGTGCTCATTGCTGCCATACCTGCACGCTGCAGCAAGCAAAAACAAGCTTCATCTCCCTGCCGTCGAGCAAGCTCCTTTCCCTCCCGTCGACTTGCACATTAACCCGCCGTCAGTCCAGTTTGGATTCCATTAATCCCTTCAACACTGCCATTGCCCTTCCTTTCACGTTACCTACTCGAACTCTGCTTGCAGCAGCCACATTCTTCATTCCCTCGTGGCTTCCTATCTCCGTAACCCTCTACGCTGCATGTTCTCATCATCATTGCAGACGCCTCACTTCCACGCACACCGTGACCTTTGCTCCTCACATCCCTTAACCATCTTCGCTGAGCTGCAACAAGTTCCCTCGGCCTCTCCCTCGGCCTCCTCTCGCTGTATCTTCTGACCTTGAGTTCTCCCGCAGTCTGAACCTGTATGCACAAAAACAACAAAAGCTTTCGATATATATATATATATATATATATATATGCGTTTCTTATGTATGCTTTAGGTCAGGTGTTATTTTTATTCAGTTATTATTATTATTATTATTATTATTTTTGTTTAAATTTTATTTATTATGTTTTGTTAGGGTTTTAGATTTAATTTCGATTTGTTTTGAAGCATTAGTTAGATTTTGAAATCTTAATAAAATTTGATATTGTTTTTTTTTTTACTTTTATTTTGATTCGATTTCATTTTTTTTTTTTTTTGAATTTTGTATTTCGATTTTGATTCAAGAAATATAAAAGTTTCAAAATCCTAAAAATTAAAAAATCGTAAAAATCTCTTAAAAAAAAAATCTAAAAAATTCTAAACTTTTAAAAAGTTTCTAAAAAAACTTAAAAAATCTAAAAATCTTAAAAGCATTATAACATTAAAAAATTCTTAAAAAATCTAAAAAGATTTAAAGAATTTTGTGACTAAGAATAAACTAAACTAAAGGGATTTGCACATTCACATTAAATTTTTTTAATGTGGCTTATGGCCCATTAAACTTTTATTCTTTTAATCCTTTGATATTTTTTACTTCCGTCACATTAAAAGAAAGATTTTGATTTCCTCAGTTACCATTAAAGGAATTGCCTAAGGAATAATTAAAGTGCTAATTTAAGTTCCTTGGTGTCTTTGGTGATTAAATGCATTTTCATGATTTTTCTATGGTCAAGGTGCAATAAATGTTTTAACTCATATTGGAGAAAGTTAATTGTTTTAGATTTGAATTCCTAACGAAAATCATTTTTCTAGGTTCTCTTGCATGATAAAGTTTTGGGCGTTTATATTGATTATCCCTGATTGTCACCATTTGTTACATGTTGGAAAATTGTTTTGGATAACTTGTTTTATTTAGTCTATGGTTAATGCAAATATTAAAGGCACTGGTCTGTAGTCATTTTTATCTCGTGATTGTGTCTTATTTAGTTGAGACTTGCTTTAAATTCATCAAGTTGTTCATCCTTAAAATCTTCTAGTGCATTTGTTTTATAGGATATCCTCATCCATTAACCTTAGTGACTACCCCCCTTGACTTGTCTAGTAGAGAGTTTAAATGGAGTAAGGATTAGAGTGACATCCCTTACTCTGAGCGTTGTCACAGTGCCTAGACACTTTGTGCAACAACATCCTTATTAAAGCATGGGATTAATGCTAGGGTCATCTTTTATTAGTCAAAGTCCCTAATGTGGACTCCTAGGATTTATATTGAGTCATTAGAGTCATTGTACATTTTATGAGACCCTTCTTGGGCTTTTGAATCGTGCAAAAAGAATTATTTTTGAGTCAAAAGTAAATTTTGTCACCTCCACACGAAGGTGGCCTTTGCCTGATGAAGTCATCCTGAAAGGAAGCAATTCGACCAACAAGAAGCCTATATATACAAGTGCAATTTGATCTATTTGCTCATCCACTCAACAAACTTAATAAACACAAAAAGCAATGCAGTAAAAAGTGTGAAGTGTAGGAGGAAGAAGAAAAAGCGCAGGATCGAAATTTTTTGGGATCTCTCTCTCTCTCTCTTTTTTGTAAAGTTACTGGGAAATTGCAGGATCGGAGTTGCTGGAGTTGCAGGGTCAAAGTTTTGCTACTGCAATAGGTCGAAGTTGCTAGGGTCGAACTGTTGGTGCTGCATAGGTGGAAGAGCTGCGTAGGTCAAAGTACTGAATAGGTCGAAGTAGCCACTGCTGCATAGATCGAAGTTTTGTTGTTGTAAGGTTGAATATCTAGATCGAAGCCACTGGAAGGAAGGGCTGACTTGGTGGTTGGAGGAAGTCTCAGTCTATGGTGAAGTGTCTAGGATTATCTCAGGAAAACTATTGAAGGAAGAGATTTTCACTGGGTTTTCCCCTAGATAGGGGTTTTTCCCTGGCAGGGTGCCTACATCTTGTGTCTCTTGTTTTGTGATCTTCATACACACATAATTTGGTAATTGCTTGATGAAAAAGACTATAACAAATAAGTAAAAGAAGCCAACATAATTTACAAGTAATTATCAAGAAAGAGGAATCTAAAATCTAAGTCTACTTGCATTGATTTCTCAACATGGTATCAGAGCTAAGGTCACAAAAGATTGAAACTCTGTTCGCTTGAAGGAAATGGTTACTCCCTCTATGATAAGTTATATGAGAATGGGATTCAATACTACATGAATTTGGATCAATATCTTCTACTACTTATTCAACAAGGTCAAAAGTCAAGGGTTCTTGGCTGCACTTACAAGTCCACTTAATGATGATAATGCATGCATTATTGGCAATGGAGCATCAAGGCATATGACAGAGAAGAGTAAACAACTTCACACTCTATTAAAGGAACCATGTTCTCATGCCGTGGAATTGGGAGATAACAAAAGCTATGCTGTTAGAGTCCTGGGATCAACATCTTTAAAGCTGGATAATGGAGCTAAGCTACATCTCAACAATATACTATATGTTCTAGGTTTGAAAAAGAATTTGATTTCAATTTCTTTCTTAGAAGATAAAGGGGATAGCGTTGCTTTTGTTGATGGAGAGGTTTTGGTTTGGGGAAAAGATTCAATTATCAATAAAGCTAGGGTTATTGGAGTTCGTGAAGGAAGCTTATATAGAGTCATAACACCATCTCCTCAAGCTCTAGTTCATATGGAAATCAATCCCATTGCGCTGTGGCATAGAAGATATGGTCATCCACACTACAAGGTCATTCCCACTCTTAATCAACTGGTACATGGCATCCCTAATATCAAAGAAGATGGTGTGCAAGGGATGTTCATTGGGAAAACATACAAGAAAACCATTTGCAAATAGTGAAACAAGGTCTAAAGAAATATTAGAGCTCATTCATTTTGATGTGTGTGGGCCTATGTTTGACAAATCACTTGGAGGTCATCTTTACTATGTAACATTCATTGATGATCACTCTAGAAAGACATGGCTCTAACTTCTCAAGAAAAAGGATGAAGTATTTAAAAATTCAAGGAGTTTAGATCTGAAATGGAAACCTTAACCGAAAGAAAAATAAAGATTTTGAGATCCGACGATGGTGGGGAATACACTTCTAAACAATTGATTGCATATTGTAAAGAAGCAGGAATTAAGAGGGAGCTCACTGTTTCCTACTATTTCGAACAAAATGGAGTGGCCAAAAGAAAGCAGAGGACAATTGAAGAAGGTATACGAACAATGCTCCTTGATCAAGACTTACCAAAATTTCTATGGGAAGAAGCAACAATGACAACGGTATATATTCAAAATAGAAGGCCTCATAGAATTCTTGAGAGTATGACACCTGAGGAAGCATTCACAGGGAAGAAGCCAAGTGTGGACCACCTTCGAATCTTTGGGAGTCTTGCATATATCCACGTTCCAAAGGACAAACAAAAGAAGTTAGATTCTACAAGCATCAAACGGATCTTCGTTGGCTATAGTCTCTCTTCAAAGGCATATATAATCTACATCAAGGAAAAAACATATTGAAGTAAGCAGGGACATTATATTTGATGAAAATCATGGCTACAAATATCCAAAGATATCCCTATTGATTCCGATGAAGAAGTTATACCAATATTCGAAGAAGAAGAAGTACACCACGACGATCCTTCTACAATTCAAGAAGAAGAAGAAGGACCAAGTGAACCTAGCCAACCTATGATCACACCGAATACTAGGTGTTGGAAAATGTAACTAGGTTCGGTCTTCATAATTGTGTTTGAGTCAAATGTAATATATTTGTAAAGCAAAAATAATCTTATTATTATTGAAATTGACTTATTAAAGCATGGCTTTCATGCTTGGGTCATTTGTCTTAGGTCAAGCCTCCATTGTAGACTTTAGGGTATTGTCAAAGTCAATTTGTTTATTGGTTAAAGACTCCTCCATCATCAAGTCAAGCTCCTTAATGACTCCTTCAAGTCGACCTCAAAGGAACAATCATAAAATGAACTCATGTCGGCCTACAACAAAGATGCATCTCTTCATGATCCAATGTTGCCACAAAGATAAACTTTCGGTACTTCTATAGTGAGATGGTTCGGTCTTTTCAAAGAACAGGTTCTAATTATTTCAGTAATGACACAGTCTCTGCATTTCATTAATGGCATCGTCTCTACATCTCGGGTCTCGGTACAATGACAAGATCTCAGAGAAATAGGTTCGGTGCTAACAGAAGGTCTCGATGCTATTACAAAGATGATTTCAGTAACCTCAGAACTCGCACTATAGTGAAGACTCTCAGTGTTATATCATAGTAAAGTAGTATCACAACGAAGGAATTCGGTAATAAATTACAGTCAAGAAGAAAGAAAGTTGAAGCACTAATTGTTGAAGCAATGATATATACAGTAAAGTAGTACATTCGGTCTACAACTCATTGAAGATAAAGGATCTCAGAATAGCTGCCTATGAAAATCTACCAATGATTTAAGGTATCTATGACTACAAGAAGCATCAAGAAGTATTCAGTTTGAAGAGAACCCGAAGTCTGTCCTATGAAGAACACAAGGTACCAGCTCAAGAAAATCAAGTAAGTATTGTCACATAACAAATTACACTTGTCACAAGTCTAATAAAATCAAATGTGTGCAAACTCAAGGTATGTATGTTTATAAGCTTTTATTATCTTAGATGATTCACATAATCCTAGTCTAGAACATACAAGAACCTTAACCCTTATCTTCTAGGATTTATAAAGAAATCTAGGATGTCAAGTAAAATCTTAGTATTAATTAAAAGAAAATAAAATTTGATTTTGTATAAAGGACTCTGTCCTCCATTTTTAGAAAACATAAATTGAGAAAAAACATCATATTCTAGGTATCTCATATTTTGTCTAGAAGTATTTGTGACAGATACAAAATATCATGGCACTTCAAGGAGTCCCTACAAGATTTGTCAAGGAACAAAGCTATGTCTCAAACTACAAGGAAAAGAATTTCCTTATAATAAATGTTTATTCATTTGATAATATATTACTAATATCATTATATCCATCGATATTGAATCATAATGATTCTTGCTTTGGGTGATTCATCACTTAATAAATGTACCCCCTCATATTCTTAATTAATTTTATAGAACCCTAGACAGGTTCTCTAGAAACCCTAACCTAAGGGCATGTTAATGTTAATATCTGAAGTCCTAAAACTGCTTAGGGTTATTGTGAAATGTATTTGAAGTTTTGTTAATGATGTCATGTTTGGGGTTTATGTATGATCATGGAAACCCTAACTTGTTAGGGTTGAATGATGTTTGTTTGAGATCCCGAACCTTTGAAATTTTGGAATAGTAGGGTTTGCTTTGCTATGCTATGAAACACTAGATCTTTTGGGTTTGGTTGGGTCTATAAAGCAAAACCCTTACTATGTATTTAGAGTCCTAGGTATGCGTTCCTTTGATTGAAACCCTAGCCAGTTCTAAGTTGGTATATGTCTAACATATTAATATTGCCTTACATATGATGTGCTTATGATATGCTGATGAATTCCTAGATATATGTGTTGACCTAATTGTTAATGGTCATGAGTCCTAGGGTTTGGAAACAAGCCCTAGTCAAAGTTTGATGGTCTAGGATGATGTTGTTTGAAAATCTAGGGTTTAGCAGCTAAACCCTAGTATTAGTTAAATTCTCTAGTGTGTATAACCGTTTGGAATTTATGAATCTATATAAGTGATTGTGAATTTGTAGATGAAAAAATCTAGGGTTTACATCAAACCCTAGTAGATGCTAGTCATGATGTTGATTAAGCTGTGATTGGTTTTGATTGTTGAAGCTCGTGTATGAAATCTTAGTGAGGAGTCTAACATATGAATTCTGCAAAGTGTTAGATTCATTGACCTGATTTGTTTCTAGGGTTTGTTGTCTGAAAAGAACTTGTCATGTCTTTGAAAGAATATTGAAACCCTAGATATCATGAGCTTGATATCTTGATGAGCTGTGGATGTTTTTTAGGGTTTTTAACTAAACTTGGGCGAGAAGTTGAAGTATTAAAGTATAGTGAAAAGTCTAAATGCTTCTGCTATTAAAAGTTTTTTGATATGGCTAACTTCATGCTTCTATAATTTTGGTTGTACTTGCTGTCTAAGTTGTGTAGGTACATGATCTTCATGATAGTGAAAATGATCGTAAGTAAAGTTGATGTGATAAGCATCATATATGAATGACTTTGATAAGAAGTGTGGAATGTTGAAGGAAATGTAACTAGGTTTGATCTTCATAAATGTACTTTTGATATTTGTAATTATTCAAGAAAGAAATATTATTTTTATAATATATGTCAATGAGTTTCTTGCTCATTGAAGTAGGTCTAGCACATGTTAAAGTGCTATAGGTGAGTCAAAAAGTCAAAAGAATTATGTTGAAGACCTTAAGGGAATGTTGCACCATGTATATTTATGTATGAGAGTCAAAGAATACATCTCCAAGCAAAGTCAAGCCTCCTCCTAGTAATGGAACCAATAAATGAAGCAAATTGAAGCAAAGAAGACAAGTCAACCAACAATCTTCAAGTCGGCCTACAAGTCGGCCTAAACGAGGGACAATCCTCTATATATCGAGGTTGTCCACTCCTCCAACGTCCCATTCATCTACCTCTGGAATGAACAAAGTACATGAGTCGAGAAAAGGTGAGCTAAGGATGAAGAAGGAGCCTCCAAGTGCAGCGACGAAGATAGAAGGGACAACGAAGGTTTTGGGACTGTTCTAGGGCCAATACCAGTCACATGTGCGAAGAAAAAGAGGGCTTCTTGCGGTTATGACAACAACAACTTATAGTCAAGCATATCTCACTGTTTGGGCTTGAATCTAGCCCTACAAGGCTTCCTATCCAAGCGAAGGAGGAGGGTCCTCAAGCGAAGGAGAGAGGAACCATATTACATCAAGCAAACCTCCCACACGTGCAAGAATTAGGGCTGGAGAATAGTCCTAACTTGTCTGCATTTACACCTCAAGGAAGAGCTCATTTAGTCAAGGAGGAGGTAGGGATCATCACAAGGGAAGGGACTCATCACAAGTGTCTCTTCTAGAGCAAGTGCAACAAGGTACATCAAAAGTTGAAGGAAGAACAAAGTGTTGGAAGAAGGAGGACGAAGTGCTGAGGAACGAAGTGTCAGAAGGAGGAAGACAAAGTGCCAGGGAAACCAAGTGTATGGAGGAGGAAGGACTTGACTTGTACTTGGAGGATATTCTTTCAAAGGTCTAGGGTTTGGCATTGATCAATAAAAAGCTTCAATAAGAGAAAACTTACCGAGGGGTTTTCCTCTCAAGAGAAGAGAGGTTTTGGCCGTAGCAGAGAGCCAACATCTTGTGTTCTTGTTCTTATGTTTTGGTAGAAGTTTGATGAAGCACACACACATGCATTAATAAGAAGAACACGAATTAAGCTAACAAGACAAATTGTAAAAAGACTTCACAAATTGTTATCAAGTCAAGAAGAATCATACTAAACCTAATTTCCCTAAATTCTTCAACTTGGAAGCCATGAAAGATTCTCTGATGTCATAAAGAAGAAGTAGAACTCCCTAAGTTAAGAGGGAGCCTAGATGAAATCTCCGTAGGATAAGAGGATAGTTGAGAATATTCTTTGTACAAGAATGATTAGATCCTCTTTGATTAAGAGGGAGTGAAAAATATGGTTCTCTACTTCATGTGTCATGCACTAGACCAGGACTAACAACTGTAAGTTTTAGTGAAGGCCATGAGTGAGAGAAGGAAATTGGAGAATGCATTTTGAGGTGCTGTAGAAAGAAGGAAAGCAGGATCCAATTGAAGAAAATGTTGTTGCATATGAAGTAGGAAAGAAAAGTGTATGATGGGAATCTTTTGTCAAAGATTCGGTTGATAGTTTGGAAGACCTTAGAGGTTTGTATTTGATTATGTACATGTGAAAGTATATTATTGATTGGGGTTGTTTTTGTATAGGTAAATCTCTTGAAGGTTTTGATAGCATGCTTATCACTGATCAGTTTGATTGGGAGAGATTTGTTGTCCTTGATTTGCTGGATCAAGGGGTGTTGAGGCTTTGTGAATGAGCATTCCCTGGGAGGACATCTGGCCGACACTTTGTGTTGATGTCTAGGTCCCGAAGTTGGAAGGGTGGTGTTGGTCATTGAGCTCTGACACACACCTGGATCTTTTCGCTGATGGTTACCTAGTAAGCGTGCTGGTACCTCGAGAGGTTGAAAACTTGAGTCAATCTTAGTCCCACCCAGATAGATTGCCTTGTTTAGGAATCTAGTCCGTGGCATTGTGGTGCCTAAATTGTTGAGTGACCAATCGATAGATTGCCCTGGTCAGGAATAAAGTTCATGGCATTGCGGTGCCTAAAATTTTTCATAGATGATGTGTCTTGAGATCTTCCATGTACCTGTTTGATTATATGTAAATATGAATACCTCCCTAGTTAAGAGGGAGTGTTGGAAAATGTAACTAGGTTCGGGCTTTATAATTGTATTTGAGTCAAATGTAATATATTTGTAAAGCAAAAATAATTTATTATTATTGAAATGGACTTATTAAAGCATGGGTTTCATGCTTGGGTCATTTGTCTTAGGTCAAGCCTCCATTGTAGGCTTTAGTGTATTGTTAAAGTTAATTTGTTTATTGGTTAAAAACTCCTCCATCATCAAGTCAACCTCGTCAACAACTCATTCAAGTCGGCCTCAAAGGAACAGTCATAAAATGAACTGATGTTGGCCTACAACAAAGACACATCTCTTCATGATTCATGTCAGCCCATTTAGGATGGACATACCACTATATAGACAAGCCTGTGATCTTTGCAATACACTATCGCACAAGTTCACATTTCAGAGAACAAGTTTCAGTGATATGATACAGATTACTAGCTCGGATCTTAGAGAAGGCTACGATAAAGTGTGGGTGATCTCAGTGGAACACTCTTTGTGATCTCAGAGATAATTTTGTGACATTCTCGACATATAGAATGCGAATTGTAGTGGAGATAATTCAATGATGTAGCACAGTGACTCGATGTTATTTCTATCACAGTTTCAGTGCTACCTTAGTTTCGGTGCTACTATAGTGATCACATTTCGGTAATATTACAGTGGTGTACTTCGGTTCTATCTCATTGCTACCACAGTGAATATCTCGATGATGGAAACTCGATGTTATCTTATTGTTATCACAGTGAGAAGTTCACTGTCATTGCAAGGATCAAAGTATGAAGAAGAATGACAAGGTTGACTTGATGGATGGAGGTAGTCTCGAGTCTAAGTTGTAATGGTCTTGGTCGTCTCATCTTGAATCTACTTAAGGAAGAATTTGTGACTGAGTTTTCTCCTCAAGTGGGGTTTTGCCCTGGCAACGTGCCTATATCTTGTGTTCTCTTCTATTTGTTGCTTGGCATTAATCTTGATGATAAGAAAAGATAATCAAGAGATCTAATACTAATAATGAAAATATCACAAGTTAATGTCACTAATAAGGGAAATCGTTTTAATTGCCAATCTATGGATTTTCCAACACTAGGAAGAGGCCAAATTGGCTAAAAGTTACTCTTGAAGACGCTGAAGGACATGGAGCTGTCAAAGGAACCTTTAGAGAAGGCAAAAGGCTAAAAAGATATTCTAGATATGTTGCATATATGACAAAACTGAACCATCTACATTTTAAGAAGCTGCTCATCAAGAAGTATGGAAGAAGGCATTGCAGGAAGAATATCATCCATCATGAAGAGTGGTGTTTGGGAAATCGTTGCTAGACCTAGCGACAAATCGATTGTCACCTCCAAATGGATCTACAAGATCAAGCACACTATTGATGGAAGTATAGACAAATACAAAGCTAGATTTGTTGCAAGGGGTTTCTCTCCAAAGGAAGGCATAGATTATAGAGAAACCTTTGCACCCACCGCAAGGTATACTACCATTAGATCTTTGGTTTCATTGTCTGCTACAATGGCATGGAATATCCATTTAATGGATGTAAAGACAACATTTTTGAATGAGACGATTGATGAGGAAGTATACATTGAACAACACGAAGGCTTTGAAGTAAATAGCACAGACACTCATGTCTGTAGACTCAAGATGGCCCTATATGGTTTGAAGCAAGCTCCTAGGGCATGGTATGCAAGAATGGATGCATACCTTCTAAGAAATGTGTTCGTGAAAAGTACTACTGATCCAAATCTCTACATCAAGGTTGTGGATAATGAGCCAGTCATTATTCTACTATATGTGGATGATCTCTTCATTACGGGTGTAGGGCGAAGGATACAAGAATGCAAGAAGATGCTGGTAGCCAAATTTGAGATGAAGGATTTGGGGCTGATGCACTATTACCTAGGTCTGGAAGTATGGAAAAAGCATGGGGAGATATATCTAGGGCAAAGGATAATATATCATCTAGTGGTTGCAAAAATTTGTGATGATGGATTCCAAGCCCATGACTACTATGATCACCAATCTCAAGAAGTTGAGGAGCTCTGACTATGGTCTCATAGATCCTACCTCCTATCGTAAGTTGGTGGGTTCTTTGATGTATTTGGTAAATACTAGGCTGGATATATGTTTTGCTGTGAACATTCTTAGTCAGTTTCAGTTGGAGCTTCGTCATGATCATTGGATAGCTGCCAAACACATATTGAAATATCTTCATGGCACTACATATCATTGCCTAAAATACGATAGGAAGGAAGTCAAGCTGATTGGCTTCACAGATTCTAATTGGGGTGGCAAAGGATAATATATCATCCAGTGGTTGCAAAAAATTGTGATGATGGATTCCAAGCCCATGACTACTATGATCACCAATCTCAAGAAGTTGAGGAGCTCTGACTATGGTCTCATAGATCCTACCTCCTATCATAAGTTGGTGGGTTCTTTGATGTATTTGGTAAATACTAGGCTGGATATATGTTTTGCTGTGAACATTCTTAGTGAGTTTCAATTGGAGCTTCGTCATGATCATTGGATAGCTGCCAAACACATATTGAAATATCTTCATGGCACTACATATCATTGCCTAAAATACGATAGGAAGGAAGTCAAGCTGATTGGCTTCACAGATTCTAATTGGGGTGGCAGTGAGACCGATGGAAGAAGCACTACTGGTGGATGCTTTAGTTTGGGATCTGCCATGATCTCATAGATTAGTAGAAAGCAAGATCCCTTTACTTTGAGTAGTGTTGAAGCAGAATATTTCACTGCATGTGAAGTAGGAAAGGAGGTTGTATGGTTGAGGAAGCTTTCGATAGATTTGTTCGAGAAGCCTCTAGGTCCTACTCTAATAAAATGTGATAATCAAAGCTTCATCAAGATGTCTGAAGATCCCATGTTTCATGCTAGGATGAAGCATATCAACAATAAGTGCCACTACATTAGGAACTTCATGTGGGATGGGATCATGAAGCTACAGTATGTCTCGACCGACCATCAGGTAGCTGATATACTAACAAAGTCTCTTCCTAATAAGAAATTTGAATATCTTAGAACATGCTTGGTTTAGTAGATATTGTTGATCTTGCTGCTGATGATAAAATTTTGGAAGAGATTTGTTGAGGCTTTGTGTGTGAGACACATTGTCTGGGAGGACATCAGGCCGGCTCTATGTGTTGATGCCTAGATCGCGAAGTAGGGAGGGTGGCATTGGTCATAGAGATCTAACTTCGGATACACACTTGGATCCCTGAGTTGATGGTTAGCAACTAAGCCTGATGGTACCTAGAGGGGCTGAAAGCTTTAGTCCATCTTAGTCCCATCCAGATAGATTGCCTTGGTCAGGAATCTAGTCGGTGGCACCATGAGTGCCTAAACTGTTGGAAGACCTTGGATAGTTTGCCCTGGTCAAGAATCTAGTCCATGACATTGCAGTGCCTAAACTCATCATAGTTCATATGTTTTGAGATCATCCTCGTACTTGTATATGTTATTATGAAAACCTCCCTAGTTAAGAGAGAGTGTTGAAGAATGTAACTAGGTTCAGTCTTCATAAATGTATTTGAGTCATTATGTAGCGTACTTATCAAAAGAATGAAAAATACTTTTTTTATTATTGCTACAATGATTTATTAAAGCATGGGTTTCATGCTTGGGTCGCCTTTTATTAGTCAAAATCCTCGTTGTGGACTCCTAGGATTTATATTGAGTCATTAGAGTCATTTTGAATTTTGAGACCCTTCTTCGGCTTTTAAATCACATAAAAAGAATTATTTTTGAGTCAAAAGTAAGTTTTGTCACCTGCACACCAAGTTGGCCCTTGCTTGATGAAGTTGGCATGAGAGGAAGCAATTTGACCCCCAAAAAAGCTATATATACAAGTGCAGTTCGATCTATTTGCTCATCCACCCAACACATTCAATACACATAAAACGCAGTGTAGTAAAAAGTGCGAAGTGCAAGAGGAAGAAGCAAAAGTGCAGGATAAAAGTTTTTGGGGCTCTCTCTCTCTCGTTTCTGCGAAGTTACTGGGCAATTACAGGATTGAAGTTGTTGGAGTTGCAGGGTTGAAGTTCTGCTGCTGCAATAGGTCGAAGTTGTAGTAGGTCGACGTTGCAGAAGGGTCGAAGTGCTGCTGCTGCATAGGTCGAAGAGCTGCATAGATCAAAGTGTTGCGTAGGTCAAAGAGTTGCATAAATCAAAGTGTTGCATAGGTCGAAGTAGTTGCTATTGCATAGATCGAAGTTTTGCTACTCCAAGGTCAAGATATAGATTGACGTCGCTGGAAGGAAGGGCTGACTTGGTGGTTGGAGGAAGTCTGTGTCTAGGATGATGAGTCTAGGATTATCTTAGGAAAACTATTGAAGGAAGAGATTTTGACTGGGTTTTCCCTTAGATAGTGGTTTTTCCCTGCCATAGTGCCTACATCTTGTGTCCCTTGTTTTGTGATCTTCATACACATAATTTGGTAATTGCTTGAAGAAAAAGAATATAACAAAGAAGTAAAAGAAGCCAACATAATTCACAAGTAATTATCAAGAAAGAGGAATCTAAGACCTAAGTCTACTTGCATTGATTTCTCAACATGTGGAAGTGTTCAACTAAATTTAGTAGGTAGACTAAATTTGGCAGGGGGACCCACAAGTGGGACCAAGACACAAATTTACTTTTTTATTATTCCTTGACTTAAAAAAATTAAAATTTTCCTAGAGTGAAGAATTGGAACGATCCCAACTGTTTAGGGAGACTTAATCTTACTCCTTTATGGGATTGGTTTGCCCAGGTTGATTTCTAAGATGGAAAAGGGCACAAACTTAGTCATTTTTTATAAGATTAGTGTGTTCTCTCCTCAACAATAAAGCATAGCGATTTCTAACACTAGGGTTTTCTGTACATCACAAATTAACAACAGAAAGGAGGTCATATAACCATCACAATTTCCAAAATTGTGTTTCTAAAAGTAGTGCGTGTGTGGAGCAACTGCGAAGAAGGGCATACAAGGTTGTACAAAACTCATGCTGTGCAGAAGAGGGAGGCTGAGTGGGGTAGGTAGAGTCTCACTGGTGTGCAAAAGTATGCTGGTCCATTTCTGAGTGAAGGGAAGTCTTTACCCTCGTCATTTAATATTTTGAATTTGCTATTGCTAAAGAAAAATTCAGAGAACACATAGTTGTATGTTCCCCCAATTGGGGTTCCCTGAGTCAAATTTGTTGTGTTCAATTTAATGGTGTGTTTGTCTACGTTTGTTCTTGATTTTCTGCTACATGCTAGTTAGAAAACTCATTCAATTTAATGGTGTGTTTGTCTACGTTTGTTCTTGATTTTCTGCTACATGCTAGTTAGAAAACTCATTATGTTTGTGGATTGAAGTTAAAGTTCAGTTTTCAACTCTTTACTTAGCATAGTTCATAGATTAGTTGCTAAGTTTTTTAGTAGTGCGACCTAGTGTTTATACCCACAAAGCACGATTTTTTTTGTAGTCAGACCAACACGCTAGGGTTTCTTAAGAATTTCACGAACAACATGTCTTACCCAATGTTTTAAAACTCCGACTCCGACTCGGCCGAGGGTCGACTCTGACTCTGACTCCGACTCGGTATCGACTCAGCTGACTCGATTTCAATGACTCGGTCGTTGTAAAAAACACATTAAATATTTTTTATTTATTTATTAAAAAAACATAATTTTAAAGATTTTCATTCATGTTTCCAAACACACAGCATTAGAATATAGATAGAAGACAACATATGATCAAATTAGACTTATGAATATATCCATTATATCAAAATGGCACCCAGTGCACTATCCAATACATACATGATGATGATATAAAGATCAAAACAAAATCACATAACCAAGGAGGCTAGAAATGGCTCTACAACAAAAGTAAACTGTGACCAATACTACTGGCTAGTGGCTACTGCTAGAGTAGCCAAGATCATCTGGATCAACCACTGGTAGCATATCATAGTTTGTAACTCATTTTTAATCTTGTACCCTCATCAATCATCTTAGACCATCTCACCAATATGGATGTTAATATATGTATTCATGAGAAGAACTACAAAAGCAATTTGTATGTGACACAGATCAAGATATAGGATCCCTAACGCCAAAACTTCTATGTTACCGGATCCTTCAGGCCCAGCGGCTGGATCCGCGGATCCCCGGATCAGAGACGGATCCGGATCCGGATCCACGAAGATCCGCCCCGCCCAACATTTGTCTGTCTATAATATGGTTTGACGTCAGCACATATTTCCAAATTAAATCTCAGCGCAGAATCTAGAAAGAAAATATCAGTGGATGAATAACTCGATATTGGAAAAATCAGCCGTGCGGGAGTTCATTAATCTGTGGGGGAGTTCATTAATCTGTGTGTAATATGGTTTGACGTCAGCACATATTTTCAAATTATATCTCAGCGCAGAATTCCAGAAAGAAAATGTCAGCGGATGAATAACGCTATATTGGAAAAATCAGCCGTGGGAATAATTAACAAGGGAGTTCATTAATTTCAAATTTATAAACCTGCAGTTAACCATTGTATAAACTTTATTTCAAGATTATAAGATACGGATGTTGGGATATTCTAATTAAATTATATGTTTATTTTAGAAATTTGATGAAGTAAGTTCTATAAAGTAACTTCAATTAATTTAAATATAATAACTATTAAATTATAGGTTTATTTTAAAAGTTTCATAAAGTAAGTTTATTTTAATTTAAATATAATAACTAGTAATTAATGTTTCAATATTATGATACATTAATTTTAATATATTAAATTAATAATTATTTTTTCCATCTGAAATTAATAATTATTTTAAAAATATTATATAGAAGTTTTATATTTAAAATTTTAAACAGAAATTATAATTTTTTTATTTTATACAAATTTAATTAATATTTATAAATAATATATTAATTCTGATACTATTTATCTAATATATCTAATATTTATTTTTTTAGGCCCCCTCTCCCCTACTCTATTTGGCATTTACATCGATAAGCTCGAAGGTTATTTAGAAGAAGCAGGATGTGGTGGCACAATCTTAGCTGGGATAGTCATTATCCTTCTTCTCTATGCTGACGATATTGTTCTTCTGGCAAGGTGCCCTTCTGATCTTGATAAGCAACTCAAGCTTCTTAAGGATTTCTGCTCTACCATGGGTATGACTGTTAACACAGACAAAACAAAAGTTATGATTATCAAATCTAAAAAGGACACTTGCGCTAATTTTACGTATGACAATAATAACTTGGAGGAAGTGTATTCTTACAAGTACCTAGGAATTGATATCCATCACAAGCTCAACTGGAACCATAGCATTGAGAAAAGGATCAATGGGGGATGGAAAGCTTACTTTGGTCTTGAAAATAATTGTAAAACAGCAAACCTCGTAATGTGGGATAAAAAGAAGTTCCTCTTTGAAACTTTAGTCACTCCTGTTATCTTATATGGCTGTGAAGTTTGGCGCTGCAGCATCTCCAGAGAATCATGGAGGAAGATTGAGCAAATCCAGAAGCGTTTTATAACTTATAACCTGAAAATTAAAAGTAATACACCCTATCCTATTCTCCTTATAGAAGCGGGTCTTTCTTCTATTGAGAGCCTAGCTATGCTCAGGTTTCTGATGTACAAGCACAAGCTCAATAACATAGACAATCATAGACTTCCTAAGCTAGCTTTAAATTCCAGCCAAAATCACCTAAGGCTTAACCGAGGATGGCATAAGGACACAAGGGCCTGGTTAAACTATTGGGAGATCAATGAGAATGATGCTTTGCAAAACATAAATAACATTAAAGATATTGTTACTTCTAAGTTCAAAGAAAAATTGTGGTGTGAGAAAGATTTAGCGTCTAAAAGAAAATTAAGTTATTATAAGAAGGTCATCAACCCCACCCTTGAAGATCAAAAGTATCTCTCTATTCTAACTAGCTCAAAAAAGAAAATTAATATAGCAAAGATTAGAACGAATTCTCATGAGCTCCATAGTGAGACTGGCCGCTGGGTAGTTCCTAAAACGCCATGGATGGAAAGGATCTGCCATATTTGTGAGAATAAGAGCATCGAGGATGAAAACCACTTCCTCTTAGAGTGCCCTGCATACAACCACATTAGATCTCAATTTCACAACCTTTGTTACAATACTGACCTTTCTAGCCTTTTACAATGCCAAAATTATAGTGAACTCGGGAGGCTTCTCTCCAAGCTTTTTGAGCATCGGAATAAAATCTTAAATCAAAATAAATAATTTGTCTTTTTAGGTCCGATAGATCATTATTTGGTCTCAGTGGACGTTAACAACCATCATCATCATCATCATCATAAAAATTATATATTTAAAAGTTAATATATGTTTTTATTTTATTTTTATATAAATTTATTTTTTACAAATTATAAAATATTTTATATTGTTTGTACTTGCCGTATCCGGATCCTGGCTTTTCAAAAAACTAGCGGATCCGTATCCGGATCCGGATCCAAATCCGTATCTGAATCCTGGTAACTTAGCAAAACTTCTATATCCACATCTACATGCAGCCATGACGGACCCATCTACAAGCCATAGAATATTTTGTGGCTATTCTCTAGTTTTAGGATCCCTTGGGGCAACTTCAAGTTTGTTCCGATCAACGTTGTAATATGTATAAAGATAAACTGCCATCTTCCAAGAGAAAATTGCACCTATAAACATTCTAACTAGGATCACATGTCTGATCAGCATTTCAATTTCATGTGCCCTCTTTATTACATGGTTCTCAGATAGTATCATTGTTTACTTAGAAATTCACATTGTTCCTTGAGGAATTTTATACAATGAAGGCAACAAATGTCTTGCTCCATTCTTACAGGAGATTTCATGTTCTTGGCAAAAAGTTCACAACATTAGATCCTATCAAATTGCCAGTGCCAGACTCATCACTTTCTATTTTCAAGCACTAAACGATTCATGCCACAAGAAGCCTTGTGAACAAGTAAACAAGCTATGAAAATAGTCAGCTAATGTGGAATTCATGTGTCCACCAGCTTTTAACACAAATCTCTTGACCAAAAAGCAAGTAAAAAAAAATCATTGTTTTTTTTTGAGTTTTTGGGCCACTGTCACTGAGTCGGCTGGGTTATTACCGAGCCGGTCGAGTTGTTAGACAACTCGGCCGGCGCGATAATAACCCAGCCGGCGGAACCGCTTTGATGGCCGAGTCGACCCGACGAGGGCTTGACTCGGACCAACTTGGCCGAATTGGTTCCGAGCCAGCCGATTCTTAAAACAATGGTCTTACCAGGGTTTGAGACTAAAGCAAAGTTTGGAGGGAGCAAGAAATTTCTGCTCATGGAAGGAGAGGATAACTATGTTGCTTGAGGGGCAAGGTGGGAAGGAGTTCGAAGAGAATCTACTAGTCACACCAATCGACCCTTAATAGTTAGCTCAACATAACAAGAATGATGCTAGAGCAAGGAGGATCTCAAGGCCGAGTCCAACTCTAAAGGCAAGAAAGAAAAGAAAGATCTCATCAAGATAAAATGCTTCTAGTGCCATTAGTTCAAACATGATGCCACCAAGTGTCCTCAAAGAAAGAAGGGGTCCAAGAAGGACCAAGTGGTAGCTTCGACAAAGGTGGACGAGTTCAGTTCCAAGTTTGAGAAGGAGTTCTCGCTTATAGCTTGCATGGCAAGCTCAGTAGCCAACAACACATAATGGAGCATCTAGCCCTAAGTCACCTGACACGGGGATTCGGGACACGTAGGATTCGAGATTCGTGGTGTCGGATTCGGACACATTGACCCCCCGGAACAGGACACATTAGGACATGTTATATATTATTTTATTAAAATATATATATATATATATATATATATATATATATATATATATATAAAAAAATATACATATATATAAAAAATTAGATATTATCATATTTCTTACACAAATTTTAATTAATGATACAAATTTATTGATTTCAAACATAGATCTTCATCTATAGCTATTAGCATGCACATACAAAATTCAAATAAATGTCAGTGGTATTGGTCACATAAATGATAAATCTATTAAAAATTTAAATCATGATTCATAATTCATAACTGAAAGACAACTTACAACTACAAGATGGTAAGATAAACACACTGACAACTGTAGTTTTCTCATTAAGTCATCAAATCAAAATGTGTTACATAGGTAGTGTTGGTGCAATGCCAATGGCAAATAGAAATAGAAAATATAAAACAACTACAGGTATACAAGCCTCAAGGCATCAATCTGCATCAGAATCAGCATCACTGTCCCCATCATCATGGTCCCCACTGCTCTCCTCTACATCCTCCTACTCCGCTGTATCCATAGTCGCCTCTGCATCTGCTGGTATGGAGGTTGACCCCTCTAAGTCATCAAATCTAACAGGCTCTAGCACTGGATCATTGAGATCCATGTTGGCCAATGCTAACTCAATAGTGGTGTCCAGACCCATATCATCAGGAACAATGTTACTTGGGAGCGGGAGCGACATATTCAGAAGCTCTTGGTTTGGTGCTCTTGATTAAATACGAGTTCCATACCCTAATACATGACAAAATTCAATGGAAACATTGCAATCCCCCAATCCTAAAATCCTGAAAAACTGATAAGTCTGTTGGATTTTGAATGAAATCTAAAATTCTACTTTCTCCATATGAAATCCAATGAGGCTGGAACCACTCTCAAACATCCTGAGTCATTTCATGGTAATGTTAAAAATTTAAGTAAAAGGATGAAAATGAAGATTAAGGAGAATGTCACTTTTACTTTAAGAATTTAACATTACCGTGAATAGCATATCAATACTAGGGCCTAGACTTGATCATGAAGCTGCCAAAATGCTTTACTCCTTGCTCCAACAGCACAAATCACTTGCCAACAGCACAAATCACTTGCCAAATGACAATTTTAATGAGCAAACACGCCCTTTTCATTCCCGCGCTGAGCTTAGCGAGTCCTAGAAACCGGACACGTGTCCTAAAATTGCGACACACTTTTGAAAATCGCGACACGCCCTCGGACACGACGTGTCCTGTGATTTGGACACGAATCCGGACCGAATCGTGTCGGATTCGGGATTCGCAGGGGGTTTAGGATGAATCCGGTGACTCAGATCTAGCCATATGACTAGGAACAAGGAATGTTTCCGTCAGTGGACAGAGAAGGACATGCAGTTTCACATTGAGCTAGGAGATGATGGTAGATACTTGACCTTGTTTTAATTTCGGCCCTAGAGGACAAGGGTTATGAGGTTATCTTTAGTAGAGGAAATGCATCCCTCAAGCCCTTAAATTCTGGAGTAACAAAGCATAGTAGAGTGAGGGTGAAGAATCTCTACAGGCTACAATTTGAGACAACCGCAACCTTGAGTAGCAGTGAGGGCCGTGAGTAGGGTCGAGACCTTGTGAAGCTATGGCATAGGCGTATGGACCATTTGCACCATGGAGAGCTGAAAACCCTTAGGGAGATAGCCACAGGTTTGCCACAATGCAACACAAACCAACATGACGTGTGCAAGGGCTTCACAGTTGGCAAGTATGCCAAGACGTCCTTTCCTAGTAATGAAAACTGAGCCAAGGGCATCTTAGACGTGGTTCATTCAGACGTTTGTGGTCTGTTCTCTTCTCCATCTCTCATGGGATACAGGTACCATTTCACCTTCATTGATGACCATTCAAGCAAGACATGGATCTTCTTCGTGAAGAAGAAAGACAAGGTGTTCTCGAAGTTCCTGGAGTTCAATGCCTTGGTGAAGAACCAAATAGGAAGGGTCATAGCACTGATATTTGATAATTGTGGGGAGTACATATCCAATGCCTTCAAAGGATTTGTGTGCTAAGGAGGGCATCGGGAGGGAGCTCACCACATCCTATAAACCTCAGCAGAACAGGGTGTCAGAGTGTAAGAACCAGATTATTGTTGGAGTTGCGAAGGCCATGTTGCATGACCAAAGACTGCCATTATTTCTCTAGGCAGAGGCATGCAACCCTATAGTCTTTCTACAAAATAGGAGTCCACATAAGGTGCGTGGACGAGTTACAGCAAAGGAGGAATTCACGGGGAAGAAGTTGAATGTTTCTTGACTTCTTGATTTTTAGAAGTTTAGTTTATTGCCACGTGCCTTTAGAGAGTTGGAAGAAGCAGAAGTTTACAACAGAGAAAGGAATTTTTGTGGGCTACAGTGAGACATCCAAGGCATACATGGTGTATGTACTAGCATTGAACATGACAATTATTAGATGTGATGTCATGTCTGAGGAGGAAAGGGCTCTTAGGAACTCTGTAGAGCATGAGCAAGCTACAACGCAGGTGGAGGAGTTACATGCTCCCAAGCAGGAGGCTTAGCCAGACCCTCAGACCACGTCACAACTAGTTGTTGGGCAGGCTGTACAATAGTTAGTTGACGATGCAACGTAAGAGTAGGAGGAAAGAGGAGAACCAGTGGGGTCCACTTCAGTAGTGACACCTAGCACAAACAAAAGAAAGACGAGGTGGGCTATTCAGTTGATTCAAAAGTCTCAAGACAAGGTTGGGGCACCGAGCTCTACATTTAGGCAAAGCAAACAACCACAGAGTTACACAGGTTATATGACATTGATCACTGAGGCCTAAGACTCAGAGCTTTCTAGCTTCAAGGAGGCAGCCTCTCAATATGTTTGGTGTGATGTTTGAGAGATTGTGCCAAGCCGAGAGGGAAAATCTGTGATTGGATCTTGGTGGGCCTACAAGATTAAGCATAGTGCTTATGAGAGTGGAAAAGTACAAGGCTAGATTCGTAGCGAAAGGGTTCTCTCAGGTGGACGACATTGACTATGATGAAACTTTGGCACATGTGGGCTTTTTTTTGTCCATTAGGACCATTATAACACTTGCAGTGTAGATGGGGTGGAAGATTCACCTAATGAACGTGAAGATTGCCTTCATTAACAAAGTTGTTGAGGAAGAGATTTACATAGAGCATCCAGAGGGATTTGAGACACATAATAGGGAGATGCATGTGTGTAGGCTCATGAGAGCTCTATATGGGCTCAAGCAGGGCCTGTGAGCTTGATACTCTCGCATTGATAACTATCTTCTAGGACTGGGCTTCACCAAGAGCGAAGTTGATGCTAACTTATACTTACATTGTGGTTGGGGGGACAACCTCTCATTCTTATGTTATACATAGAAGACCTCATATTGACAGGGGATGAGAAGCTCATTAATGATTGCAAGAAGGAACTTAGAACAAAGTTTGACATGTAGGATGTACGGATTTTGCACTATTTTCTTGGGTTTGAGGTTTGGCAGGGTGATGGATATATTTTCTTGGGACGTGGCAAGTATGTTTTGGAGATTCTCTAGAGGTTCCGCATTCAAGATTGTAGGCCCATGGCCATGCATCTAGTGACAAACTGGAAGAAGGTAGACACTAGTAGAGTAGAGCAAAGTTGATGCCACACTCTATAGATTGTTGATTGGGTCATTGATGTATCTTTTGAACATGCGACCTGGCATTTGCTATGCATTGAAACAATTGAGCCAGTTCATGGTTGAACCTACTAGAGTGCTCTAGGTTGCTTCCAAACATATCCTCGGGTACCTCTTCTTCTTCTTCTACAACAACAGGTTGTGATGATGTGTCCTTGTGATGTGATGTATACTCCTTGATGCTTGATGCTCTTGATGCTCCTTGAATTTCTTGATGAATTGATGTCCTTGAAGCTTCTTAGACCTCCTAGATGATCTCCTTGTGCTTGACCCTTGTGAATTTTACTTCAATTGGATGATCTTCAAGCTGCTTCTCCTTGTTTTTGTCACCTTAGCTCTGATACCATGTAGAGAAATCTAGGGCAGCTAGATTAGGATATTTCTCTTACTGAGATAACTGCTTGTGATGTTATTTTACTTAACTTGATTAGCTTCTTCTTTTACTTGATTCTTATTATGTTCTTATAATCAAACAACTACCAGACTATGAAGATCAAAGAGATAATAGGACACAAAATGTAGGCTGCTAGCAAGGGCCAAAACCTCTCCTCTTGAGAGGAAAACCCACAAGAATTCTTCTCTTCTTATAGAATGTTCAGATGACGAATTCCAAGACCCGTGACCCTTGGAAAAGTTCCCTCCAAATTCAAGTCAAGCCTCTTCTTGATGAACTTGCTTCTCCCAAAGTCAACTCAAGTCAACTTTTGCTTCACAACCACTGCAACTGCTTGTTTTACTTCAATTTTGGACTTGCAACTCTTTTATTGCAACTTCGAACTCTAGAAACCGTAGGTCGCATGTGTGGGTGGAAGATCCTAAATTAGGTCTCTTTTTTAACTCACTCAAAGCGCTTCTTCTTCCTTGGTAACTCAACTTCCTTTCTTGATGATTTCGCTTCCAAATGTTGACTCCTTGTGATGGCTTTAATTCGGTGTTTCCTGCAGCAAGATGATGCCCTAATTATCTTCGCACGTGTGGGAAGATTTAGCCCAAAACAGTCCTTAAAATTCAGTTTCTTCTTCCTTGGAATCTTGTCCTTCTTCGCTCTTGTTCTTAGTTTGTTTGTTTCCCACGAGCTAATTGGACGCTGTCAAAATGAAGTCGAGTATTTCTTATATATATGCTTATCATGGTGGTCGAATGGCCCTTATGATGCTAACTTGTCATCCCTTGAAGGCTGACTTGCCTTGGAGGGATTTTGACACTTTTATGACTCAAGTAAATTTCTTGACATGTAGGGTCTTTACATATGACCATGACATCTTTGACTTCTTGACTTAATGATAAAACCTAGAAGCACTCAATGGGTGCTTGACCTACAATTAAGATAACCTTGAGCATGAAACCCATGCGTCAAAATAATAATAATAATTTTTTTTTCTCCTCATCGAAGACATAACATCATGATTACATTAGACATTATGATGACCGAACCTAGTTACACTTTTCAACATCCTCTAAACTGATAATTACTTCTTATGATATCAGATAGGTTAATCTTTTCTTGTATTCATTTATCATCATAAACCAATTACACAGAGAAGATCAACATTAAAACAATATGCTAGAAGGATCATAAAGAGACAACCACACACGAACACAAGCATTTACCCTAGGAAAACCCACATCGGGACAAACCCAACAACCTTTTCCTTAGAGAAATTCTTCTTTCCAACAAGAGATACACCTAGACATCCTAGTCATTTACAAGGTTAAACTGACCATCAAAGAAACTTGGTCAAACCTTGTCCAACTCCATCCTAGTTAAGTCATATGCCCATAGAATTTGGCCTGATTAGGTCTGCTTAGAATTAGGCCTTCTACCTTCCTCAGAATTCGGTCCTTCCTCATAAATTTTGTCCAATACAAAGCGTTACCACAAAGATTTGGTCTTATACAACAGAGATTCATCTAATATACAAGGCTACCATAGATATTCGGCCCTGTACAACAGAGATTCATCTGGCACAGAGGGCTACCACAGGGATTCAGTCTTGTACAATAAGGATTCGTCCGACATAGAGGGCTACCACAGATATTCAGTCCTGTATAATAGAGATTCGTCCAACATAGAGGGCTACCATAGAGTTTCGGTCCTGTACAATAGAGATTCGTCCAACATAGAGGGCTACCACAGAGATTTTGTTTTGTACAACAGAGAGAGAAATTCATTCTTAATCAAGAAAATTGATCCTTCATCCTTCTTTCTTGTCTCCTCCGCATGGATCAAGAAAATATACTATGTATTTTATGATGAAATTCGAATTGGTGCTTTAGAAGAGGCTGAATGTCTCCTATATATAGAGATCCAACAGGCCGAATGGGTGCCTTTCATGACAAAGACGACTTGAACACTTGAGGGGGCTGACTTGAATAGGAGGAGGTCATCATGGCTTCTTTTGGAGCCAAAACTTTTGTTTTTAAAAATTCAATTTTTCTTTTGAAAAGAACATGAAGAACATACTTTACAAATGCATCATGGACCAAAAATTATAATGATTGACCATAGTTACAAATTCAACACTGTAGTCCATTAGAATGGTTGTCTGTCCTTCTTTATTGTCTCCACAATTAGAGCGCTCATCTTGCTAAAATTCCTGATAAACTTCTTGTAAAAAGTAGCCAAAACATGAAACCTCCTGACTTGAAATATATTTATAGGTGAAGGCCAATCAATAATAGCTCTTAGCTTCTCAGGTGTTGAGAAATCAATGCTAGGAGGATTAGGGTTAGATTTCTCTTTCTTGATAATTACTTGTGAATTATGTTGGTTTCTTTTACCTATTTTGTTATATTACCTTTCATCAAGCAATTACCAAATTATGTATGCATGAGGATCACAAAAACGCAAGACACAAGATGTAGGCACTCTGTCAGGGCAAAACCCCTATCTAGGGGAAAACCTAGTCAAGGTCTCTTCCTTCAATAGTTTTCCTCGATACTCTTCTACCTAGACAAAAGACCTCCTCCACACCAATCCAACCTCCCTTCTTCGATCCAACCTTTGACCTCGCAACAACACTTCGACCCTAACAACTTCGACTTGGCATCTTCTGGCATTAGCAACAGGTTCAACCTTTATTAGGAGACTTCGATGCCCTAAACCAACCCACACGAGAGAGAGAGAGAGAGAGAGCAAAATTTCATTTTTCTTCTTCCCTTCCACCTTGACCAAACTCGCACTTGTTTTTGGACCCTTCAACTTCGCAATTCTTCCCAGCTTCCAGCTACTAGAGATCGAACTATGCTTGAGAGAGTGAGATACTCAAATGAAGTCGAACTGCCTTGTATATATAGTCGAATTGCCTTCCTTGAGGCCGACTTGGTGTGGAGGTTACATGAATTATTTTTGACTAAAAAATAATTCTTTTTACATTGTTCGAAAGCCCAAGAAGGGTCTCATAAAATATACAATGACTCTATTGACTCTTTATTAATCCTAGGAGTCCAAAATGGGGACTTTGACTAATAAAATGATGACCCAAGCATGAAACCCATGCTTTAATAAGTCATTGTAACAATAATAAAAATTATTTTTACAAATACATTTTATGAAGACCGAACCTAATTACATTTTTCAACATCAAGGTCCATCTTCAACCCATCCTTAGATATGACAAAGCCCAAATAAACAAGCTCTATTTTTAAGAATGAACACTGTTTCAAATTGATTAACAATTTCTCTTGCTGCAATTTTTCTAAAACATATCTCAAGTGCGTTAGGTGTTCTTCTTTAGATTGGTCGTTTATCAAAATGTCATCTAAATAAACAATCAAAAACTTTCCTATAAACTCCTTTAACACCTCATTCATCAATCTCATAATGGTATTGGGTGCATTGGACAATTCAAGTGGTATCACCAGGCATTCATATAACCCATTATTTCTTTTGAATGCTGTCTTCCACTCATCCCCTTCTCTAAACTTGATCTGATGATACCCACTCTTTAGAGCAATCCTAGAGAAACAATTGGCACCACTCTAACAATCCAACCAATCATCTATGTGGGGTAAAGAAAATTTATACCTGATTGTGATTTTATTTAGTGCCTTGGAGTCTGTACACATTCTCTAGCCACCATCCTTCTTTGGGCTCAACGCTGTTGGCACTACACATGGACTGAGACTCTCTCTAATCAATCCCTTATCGAGCAACTCATGCACTTGTTTTCTGATGTCTTCGTTCTCCTGAGGGGTCATTCCATACGCTGCCTTATTTGGTAGACTTGCTTCGGGTATTAAGTTGATATGATGACTTATGCTTGTTATAGGTGGCAACTCGTTAGGCAAGTCATCCACAACAATGCCATTATATTCATTCAATATATCTTGAATTTCAAGAGGCAAATCTATCATAGTATTTGAAGTAAGAACTACGTTAGGCATGCAAACTACAACAAAGTTTACCTCATTATCTTCCATTTGATGCAAAAACTCTTTCCCACTCAGCAATAATGTGTTTGAATCATGGTTTTCTGATGTCCCTTCTTCTTGCAATGGCAACAATGTAAGGTTTATGCCATCCTCTGAAACTTGTCAGTATTCCTCTTTCTGTCATGTGTAACATTCCTATCAAATTTCCAAGGCTTGCCCAACAGAAAGTGGCACACATCCATTAGCATGATCTCACACAAAATTTTGTCCCTGTGGCTGTCTCTCTACAACTCTACTTCACATTGTTCATTTACCAACAACTGGTGGCCTTTCTGAAGCCAAGACACCTTGTAGCGTGTTGGATGCTTCATCTTCTTTAAGAACAACTTCTCCACAACATCTGTAGATACCAAGTTATGCCTGCTGCCATTATCAATCACCACTTTGCAGCATTTCCCCTGAACCTTGCAAACAATCTTGAGCAAGGCTCTCCTTTGCATTGGTTCAACAACTTCTTTCTTTGGTTTCAACATCACCTTCTTGAGCAATAAAGACTCTCTTGTCTTAGGTTCATTATCTCCCTCTTGTAGTGACACCTAGCATGGACAGAAGAAAGATGAGGTGGTCTAATCAGTGGATTCAAAAGGCTCAAGACAAGGTTGGGGCACTGAGCTCTACATTTAGGCAAAGCAAACAACCACAAAGTTACATAGGTTATATGACATTGATCACTGAGGCCTAAGACTCAAAGCTTTCTAGCTTCAAAGAGGCAGCCTCTTAGTATGTTTGGTGTGATGTTTGGGAGATTGTGCCAAGCCGAGAGGGAAAATCTGTGATTGGATCTTGGTGGGCCTACAAGATTAAGCATAGTGCTAACAAGAGTGGAAAAATACAAGGCTAGATTCGTAGCCAAAGGGTTCTCTTAGGTGGAGGGCATTGACTATGATGAAACTTTGGCACAGGTGGGCTCTTTTTTGTCCATTAGGACCATTATAACACTTGCAGCGTAGATGGGGTGGAAGATTCACCTAATGAACGTGAAGATTGCCTTCATTAACAGAGTTGTTGAGGAAGAGATTTACATAGAGCATCCAGAGGGATTTGAGACACATAACTGGGAGATGCATGTGTGTAGGCTCATGAGAGCTCTATATGGGCTCAAGCAGGGCCTGTGAGCTTGATACTCTCGTATTGATAACTATCTTCTAGGACTGGGCTTCACCAAGAGTGAAGTTGACGCTAACTTATACTTACATTGTGGTTGGGGGGACAACCTTTCATTCTTATGTTATACATAGATGACCTCATATTGACAGGGGATGAGAAGCTCATTAATGATTGCAAGAAGGAACTTAGAACAAAGTTTGACATGAAGGATGTACGGATTTTGCACTATTTTATTGGGTTGGAGGTTTGGGAGGGTGATGGATATATTTTCTTGGGACGTGGCAAGTATGTTTTGGAGATTCTCTAGAGGTTCCGCATGAAAGATTGTAGGCCCATGGCCATGCATCTAGTGACAAACTGGAAGAAGGTAGACACTAGTAGAGCAGAGAAAGTTGATGCCACACTCTATAGATTGTTGATTGGGTCATTGATGTATCTTGTGAACATGCGACCTGGCATTTGCTATGCAATGAAGCAATTGTGCCAGTTCATGGTTGAACCTACTAGAGTGCTCTAGGTTGCTTCCAAACATATCCTTGGGTACCTCTTCTTCTTCTTCTACAACAACAGGTTGTGATGATGTGTCCTTGTGATGCGATGTATACTCCTTGATGCTTGATGCTCTTGATGCTCCTTGAATTTCTTGATGAATTGATGTCCTTGAAACTTCTTAGACCTCCTAGATGTTCTCCTTGTGCTTGGCCCTTGTGAATTTTACTTCAATTGGATGATCTTCAAGCTGCTTCTCCTTGTTGTTGTCACCTTAGCTCTGATACCATGTAGAGAAATCTAGGGCAGCGAGATTAGGAGATTTCTGTTACTGAGAGAACTGCTTGTGATGTTATTTTACTTAACTTGATTAGCTTCTTCTTTTACTTGATTATTATTATGTTCTTATAATCAAACAACTACCAAACTATTAAGATCAAAGAGATAATAGGACACAAAATGTAGGCTGCTAGCCAGGGCCAAAACCTCTCCTCTTGAGAGGAAAACCCACAAGAATTCTTCTCTTCTTATAGAATGTTCAGATGACGAATTCCAAGACACGTGACCCTTGGCAAAGTTCCCTCCAAAATCAAGTCAAGCCTCTTCTTGATGAACTTGCTTCTCCCAAAGTCAACTCAAGTCAACCTTTGCTTCACAACCACTGCGACTGCTTGTTTTACTTCAATTTCGGACTTGCAACTCTTTTATTGCAACTTTGGCCTCTGGAAACCGTAGGTCTCACGTGTGGGTGGATGATCCTAAGTTAGGTCTCTTTTTAACTCACTCAAAGTGCTTCTTCTTCCTTGGTAACTCAACTTCCTTTCTTGATGATTTCGCTTCCAAACTTTGACTCCTTATGATGGCTTTAATTCGATGTTTCCTGTAGCAAGAAGATGCCCTAATTCTCTTCGCACGTGTGGGAAGATTTAGCCCAAAACAATCCTTAAAATTAAGTTTCTTCTTCCTTGGAATCTCGTCCTTCTTCGCTCTTGTTCTTAGTCTATTTGTTGTTTCCCACGAGCTAATTGGACGCTGTCACAATGAAGTCGAGTATTTCTTATATATATGCTTATCATGGTGGTTGAATGGCCCTTATGATGCTAACTTGTCATCCCTTGAAGGCCGACTTGCCTTGGAGGGATTTTGACACTTTTATGACTCAAGTAAATTTCTTGACATGATATAATATGCCCTAATAGGGTCTTTACATATGACCATGACATCTTTGACTTCTTGACTTAATGATAAAACCTAGAAGCACTCAATGGGTGCTTGACCTACAAATAAGATAACCTTGAGCATGAAACCCATGCTTCAAAATAATAATAATAACTTTTTTTCTCCTTATCAAAGACATAACATCATGATTACATTAGACATTATGATGACCGAACCTAGTTACACATTTCAACATCCTCTATACTGATAATTACTTCTTATGATATCATATAGGTTAATCTTTTCTTGTATTCATTTATCATCATAAACCAATTACATAGAGAAGCTCAACATTAAGACAATATGCTAGAACAGTGTTGCGGGGGAGCGAACCCCCCCCGATCTTGCTCCCAATCTGCGCTCCGGGCAGGAGCAACTCGGGAGCGGGCCGGGAGCGTGCTCTTGAAATCGCTTTCTAAAATTTTTTTCGCTCCTTGCCTTTTCGGGAGCGTTTTGCCTTTTTTGCAATTTTTTTTTTTTGTAGTAATGTTTGAAATGCAATTTTTTTGAAAGAAACAAATAATTTTTGAGTGGGGCAACTTAATGATCAAGTCGAGGCCCTAGTATTGATATGCTATTCATGGTAATGTTAAATTCTTAAAGTAAAAGTAACATTCTCCTTGATCTTCATTTTCATCCTTTTCCTTAAATTTTTAACATTACCATGAAATGACTTAGGATGTTTGAAAGTGGTTATGACCTCATTGGATTTCATATCGAGAAAGTAGAATTTTAGATTTCATTCAAAATCCAGCAGACTTATCGGTTTTTCAGGATTTCAGGATTGGGGGATTGCAATGTTTCGATTGAATTTTGTCATGTATTAGGGTATGGAACTCGTATTTAGTCAAGAGCACCAATCCCTCTATGTACCTTGATGTTAGTGATATTGGTTGTCGAACTCCTCTATCATGACCCTCCTAAAAATGTATGCATCACTCAAACAAAAGCTTGACTTGACATGCTATGCTTTTTCTATCTTATGTTAATGCTTAGAGGGTGATATTAATGACAAGGATCCCTATACAGATACAGAGGTAATGACAAAGATACATCTGGATATTAATGCTTAGAGGGTGATATTAATGACAAATATCTTGATTTTCCAACAAGACTAAAAAATTAGACATTTCTTGTGGTAGCAAGAGGCCAAAGCATAAGAAATAGATAATAGATTTACTTCTCTTTTCTAGTTTCTAGTAGCTTTTATAACTATTGACTCTTTCATATTTATTATGATATTTTTTTAAACAATATATGACAATTTAAGTTTGAAGTTGGCAATTATAACTTAATAGTAATGAATAATGAATATGATGCTTCATGAAAGTTGAAAGTTGTTTCATTTCATTTCATTTTATAACATTTCATTTCATGTTAGATATTATTTGTTGTAATGGTTACACTTAGCTTACAAGTACAACTTTGGTGATCAATGGTGATAAATGTTGTGTATTGAATTTTGAAAGCTTGAAACTTTAAGATTGATGAATCATGAGACTCAATATGTTGTATGTTACTATGTTACTAACTTGTGGACGTGGTTGATGAAGATTATAACTTCTAGATGATTGTTGTTATATGGTTCAATCTATGTTTTTTATGTTTTTTTTATATCCAATTCATTATTCTACATGTTTTTGTTGACATATATGTATCAAAGTATAAAAAATATATATATTATATGAAAAACGCTCCAGGATTCACTCCCAAACCGGGAGCTTCTGAAAATGTCGCTCCTGCTCCCAAGTAACACTGTGAGCAAGTAACACTGTGCTAGAAGGATCATAAAGAGACAACCACACACGAACACAAGCATTTACCCTGGGAAAATCCACATCGGGAAAAACCCAACAACTTTTTCCTTAGAGAAATTCTTCTTGTCAACAAGAGATACACCTAGACATCCTAGTCATTTACAAGGTCAAACTGACCATCAAAGAAACTTGGTCAAACCTTGTCCAACTCCATCCTAGTTAAGTCATCTGCCCATAGAATTTGGCCTCATTAGGTCTGCTTAGAATTATGCCTTCTACCTTCCTCAGAATTTAGTCCTTCCTCATAAATTCTGTCCAGTACAAAGCGTTACCACAAAGATTTGGTCTTATACAACAGAGATTCGTCTAATATAGAGGGCTACCTTAGATATTCAACGTTGTACAACAGAGATTCATCTGGCACAGAGGGCTACCACATGGATTTGGTCTTGTACAATAAGGATTCGTCCAACACAGAGGGATACCACAGATATTTGGTCCTGTACAACAGAGATTTGTCCAGCATAGAGGGCTACCATAGAGTTTCGGTCCTGTACAATAGAGATTCGTCCAACATAGAGGGCTACCACAAAGATTTTGTTTTGTACAACAGAGAGAGAAATTCATCCCTAATCAAGAAAATTGATCCTTCATCCTTCTTTCTTGTCTCCTTCGCATGGATCAACAAAATATACTATGTATTTTATGATGAAATTCAAATTGGTTCTTTAGAAGAGCCTGAAAGTCTCCTATATATAGAGATCCAATAGGCCGAATGGGTGCCTTTCATGACAAAGATGAATTGAACACTTGAGGGGGCTGACTTGACTAGAAGGAGGTTGACATGGCTTCTTTTGGAGCCAAAACTTTTATTTTTAAAAATTCAATTTTCCTTTTGAAAGGACCATGAAGAACATACTTTACAAATACATCATGGACCAAAAATTATAATGATGAAGATTGACCATAGTTACAAATTCAACACTATAGTCCATTGGAATGGTTGTCTGTCCTTCTTTATTGTCTCCACAACTAGAGCGCTCATCTTGCTGAAATTCTTGATAAACTTGTAAAAAGTAGCCAAAACATGAAAGCAATTGACTTCAAATATATTTTTAGGTGAAGGCCAATCAATAATAGCTCTTAGCTTCTCAGGGATTGAGAAATCAATGCTAGTAGGATTAGGGTTAGATTTCTCTTTCTTGATAATTACTTGTGAATTATGTTGGCTTCTTTTACTTATTTTGTTATATTACCTTTTATCAAGCAATTACCAAATTATGTATGCATGAAGATCACAAAAACGCAAGACACAAGACGTAGGCACTCTGTCAGGGCAAAACCCCTATCTAGGGGAAAACCTAGTCAAGGTCTCTTCCTTCAATAGTTTTCCTCGAGACTCTTCTACCTAGACAAAAGACCTCCTCCACACCAATCCAACCTCCCTTCTTCGATCCAACATTCGACCTAGCAGCAACACTTCGACCCTAACAACTTCGACTTGGCATCTTCTGTCATTAGCAGCAGGTTCAACCTTTATTAGGAGACTCCGATGTCCTAAACCAACCCACACGAGAGAGAGAGAGAGAGACCATAATTTCGTTTTTCTTCTTCCCTTCCACCTTGACCAAACTTGCACTCGTTTTTGGACCCTTCCTTCAACTTCGCAATTCTTCCCAGCTTCCAGCTACTAGAGATTGAACTATGTTTGAGAGAGTGAGATACTCAAATGAAGTCGAACTGCCTTGTATATATAGTCAAATTGCCTTCCTTGAGGCCGACTTGATCTTCATGAGGCCGACTTGGTGTGGAGGTTACATGAATTATTTTTGACTAAAAAATAATTTTTTTACATCGTTCGAAAGCCCAAGAAGGGTCTCATAAAATATACAATGACTCTATTGACTCTTTATTAATCCTAGGAGTCCACAATGGGGACTTTGACTAATAAATTGATGACCCAAGCATGAAACCCATGCTTTAATAAGTCATTGTAACAACAATAAAAATTATTTTTACAAATACATTTTATGAAGACCGAACCTAATTACATTTTTCAACATCAGGGTCCATCTTCAACCCATCCTTAGATATGACAAAGCCCAAATAAACAAGCTCTATTTTTAAGAATGAACATTGTTTCAAATTGATTAACAATTTCTCTTGCTGCAGTTTTTCTAAAACATATCTCAAGTGCCTTAGGTGTTCTTCTTTAGATTGGTCGTTTATCAAAATGTCATCTAAATAAACAATCACAAACTTTCCTATAAACTCCTTTAAGACCTCATTCATCAATCTCATAATGGTATTGGGTGCATTGGACAATCCAAGTGGTATCACCAGGCATTCATATAACCCATTATTGGTTTTGAACGCTGTCTTCCACTCATCCCCTTCTCTAAAGCTGATCTAATGATACCCACTCTTCAGAGCAATCTTAGAGAAACAATTGGCACCTCTCTAACAATCCAACCAATCATCTATTCGGGGTAAAGGAAATTTATACCTGATTGTGATTTTATTTAGTGCCTTGGAGTCTGTACACATTCTCCAGCCACCATCCTTCTTTGGGCTCAACGCTGTTGGCACTACACATGGACTGAGACTCTCTCTGATCAATCCCTTATCGAGCAACTCATGCACTTGTTTTCTGATCTCTTCATTCTCATAAGGGGTCATTCCATATGCTGCCTTATTTGGTAGACTTGCTTCGGGTATTAAGTTGATATGATGACTTATGCTTCTTATAGGTGGCAACTCATTAGGCAAGTCGTCCACAACAATGCCATTATATTCATTCAATATATCTTGAATTTCAAGAGGCATATCTATCACAGTATTTGAAGTAAGAACTACTTTAGGCATGCAAACTACAACAAAGTTTACTTCATTATCTTCCATTTGATGCAAAAACTCTTTCCCACTCAGCAATAATGTGTTTGAATCATGGTTTTTTGATGTCCCTTCTTCTTGCAGTGGCAACAATGTAAGGGTTATGCCATCCTCTGAAACTTGTCAGTGTTCCTCTTTCTCTCATGTGTAACATTCCTGTCAAGTTTCCAAGGCTTGCCCAACAGAAAGTGGCACATATCCATTGGCATGATCTCACACAAAATTTTGTCCCTGTAGCTGCCTCTCTGCAACTCTACTTCACATTGTTCATTTACCAACAACTAGTGGCCTTTCTGAAGCCAAGACACCTTGTAGGGTGTTGGATGCTTCATCTTCTTTAGAACAACTTCTCCACAACATCTGTAGATACCAAGTTATGCCTGCTACCATTATCAACCACCACTTTGCAGCATTTCCCCTGAACCTTGCAAACAATCTTGAGCAAGGCTCTCCTTTGCGTTGGTTCAACAACTTCTTTCTTTGGTTTCAACATCACCTTCTTGAGCAATAAAGACTCTCTTGTCTTAGGTACATTATCTCCCTCTTGTACCTTTAGTTCCCCTTCCTCTGTTGGGGCAAGAACAACACTCCTTTGACCCGTGTCTCTGTTCTCTGGACTTTCAAATTTCATATGTCCAATTTTGCCATGCCTGTAGCATCGAATCTCTCTTCCTTTGCCTCTATCTCTTCCTCTATAAAAAGATCTTCAGCCTCGGGAGTCCCCTTCTGACTGTTGTTGTTGACTTGAACAGTTGAACTATCAGTTCCTTCTCTTTGTGATGTAGATCTCCCTCTATTCTATTGTTGTCCTCTCCCTCTGGTAGAATTTCTCCTTCTACCAGATTGCTCTTTGCAAGTTGTTCTTTATCTTTCAAGGCTAGCTGATATGCCTCTTCTACTATTCTAGGAATAACATGCTGATCTCATCTTGGATTGTGAGAATTCCAATAACGAAATTCTATTGTAGCAACTAGTATTATTTCTCCTAACTGATAAATTAATTATTCAGTTTATCGCTGTGGCAACATCAAAATAAACATACTGCAATCCTTCACAAATAAAACTGCGGAAAATAAATAGCGCTGGAACTGAGAAAATACTAGCACACACATAAAAATGTGACACTGTTATTTTTGGACAATTGTCCCTAGAAAAACCCAATGTGGAAAAACCGGTGTAAAAGTGAGGGTTTTATTTTATTATGCAGCAGTGAAATTTGAGTACAATCTATGGATGCCCAACTAGAAGTCCACAACAGGAAAATATGGGCAAAATTATTGAAGGGAATTACCCTTCCTCCATAAGCAATCACAGTGCAACATGCCTTCAAAAAACTTGGCATCCTGGAACCTCTGCATCAGCGTCTGCGTTGCTCTGCTCAGTCTCTATTATGTCAAGCCTCCAACTAGTCTCTAATGAAGTCTTTCTACCTACCGCAGTTGAGGAAATCATCTCTTAGGCACTTTGGAACCTCTACCCGGCCGCTGGAACTAAAGACGAAATTTTCCTCAGCGAAATCGAACTGCCAATCTAAAGAAACTGCACAGTCCTCTGTGCTGCCTCACTAGGAATAACTCGGCCCTCTTGCTGTTGCCGGTCCGGATTTGGAAAACTTCTTCTGGATCACTATCCCTGCCCCTCATTATCTTTGCTACTTCACTGAAGCTCGAACTCTTTGGCAACTGACTGCTGCTACTCTGGAAAATCGAATTATCCAAGTGACTCTGGTATATTCTCCATCACCACATCGATCTCCTCTTATATATCCACTGTTGGAGCACCAACGACCAAGATTAAAACTTAATCAATGATTAGAATCATCTTGGAATCGATCCGTGTGAGTTTCTAGATGATTCTCACTTTGTCTCAATTAACACTGATTAATTAACCATATTCCCTAAGTTTAGACTTAGGAAATATTTAAAAAACGGCTAATAATCTAATTGAGACACATCTAGGTGGAATTTCCAAACAATTTCTGGGTTTTGGAGATCTCATGTATTCTAGCCTCTCCACCAAATTTCGTAGCTAGAACACATCCGATGCTACACAAATTAACATGGATATCCAGTCTAAGGCCATTTATGTATCTAGCTGTCTTCTCTTCTGTGTCCTCTACATAACCAGCTCTGAAGTTTTCCTTGTAAAATCCCTCTGTATATTTCCTTACAGACATTAACCTCTGTCTCAGATTTTGCATTTGTTTGAACAAGGTAAGCTGATAATCCTTGGGCAAAAATTCCCCCCCTGAGCTTCACAATCATCCTGTCCCATCTCTTGATCTTTTGCTTATTTGTTCTTTTCCTCTTAGCCTGCACACCATCCCACCATAGAGCCGCCTGTCCTTTCAGTTGGTGACAGTTGACTTTCTTCTCCTCATCCATTTCTTCATACTCTAGAGTTTATCCATTTCTGTGATCTAGTCTACAAGTTCGTCTGCATTCAGACTACTGCTGTAAGCGGATACTGTAGGTTTGGGCATTGAAGTAGCTCCCACAACTTCTCTCAATATCCTTGCTTCTGGTGGCTCTTCAGCTTGTATTTCTTCTGCTTGAGGTTCTTCTTCTCCTTCACTTACATCTCTAGCATCTGGATATCTGTGTCGACCAGCTTTCATGGCCTCCATTCTCACTTCCAACTGCTGCATGGCTTGCATCACATCGGCATTTTCTACAGGCCTTTGTTCTTTGACCTCCTCTTTCAATTCTGTTAGCCATTGTTAATTTGCTTTTTTTGTTGTTCCTGGAGCAGATGCTGAATCTGCTCTGATACCATCATGGTAAGTATTGGTGTAGGCCAAGGGGTTATATATATATATATATATATATATATATATATAGACACACACACACACGTAGGGCCAGGTCTGGAGCCAAAACTTTCAAAGGGGAATCATGCCTTTTATATTATAAGAGGGCATATATTATAAAAATCCACGGGGAAAGGATGAATATCTTTATAAAAAAAAACCACCAATGCAGGACTTTTCGAAGACTATATATATGCAATGCGGGCCAGTCCACCTTAGCACCAGTGATTCCAAATGAGGCACAATGCTCGTATATGGTATATCAGCTCTTACTTATTATGGAAAAGAGGCAAGTGTAAGTGATGTAACTAGTGGTAGCTTATAACTGTGAGTGTGAACACCATAATAAAACTTGGGATTCGGTGATTTTGCGCATGACACTTTATAAAAACTCCTGGGTTAAGTCTGTCCTTGTGATCTCCATTGATTAATAGAGTTTGCCCCCTTTACACGTTTTGAAGGAAAATGGCTCTGTTGCAGACTTTAACACAGATGAAGCAAAGCATCAATACGATCAAACACCCAGAAACTCCTATGACCTGTTCTAATCAGACTTAGTCATAAAAGAAACTAACACAATTAACAGATAATTTGCCAACACATGGCGCAGGGATCACAGAGGTATAGATGGCGTTGCGATGTTCTTTTTGCACACCAAATCTCTTTCTCGCGCTCTCTCTGTTTTTATTAATTCCATACTTAGATAAGTACATATGCGGCATCATTCCAGATCCATGAAAACAGGATCTGACAAGCCAATCTGGGCATAATTAAACAAACCCACAAATGAAATGAATTTTATCCAAACCTATCCAACAAATCCCACACTTCGAGGAACCAACTCCTCTGGTAAAAGGTTTTGACCCTCTCGGTCATTTGAGTTTTACGGATGCCCCTGCATCGCATTCTTTAATATCTTCAATAAGAGGTTGCGAAAATGAAGATATTGATTTTAGGTTGAAGGTTTATATTTCTATTTGAGGCTTCTTATGTTGGAAAGTCTAGAAATCACACTGTTACCAATTGGATTTTGGCTTTTTTGTCTATTTTACTGACTTTGGACAATGCATTTTTTCATGGAAATATGTTGTCTAGTTTAAGGCTTTTTATCTTGAGACACTGATTGAAATTGTTGCCTTTTTAATGTGGCCATACCGAGTTACAAAAAAATTGAGTTTCCTCTCTCACTGGAAACTTCTTGAACAATTTGTTAATGAACTTTAAATATTTTTAAATGGAGCTAATAGTGTAACTTATTGAACGTTTGTGGATTTTTTGTTGCTTATGCAGGGAAGCTCTGAGACTAGACTATCTTCCACTGCTTGTATTGCGACTAACCAAGCCTCTGCAAGAATTGCCCAAGGTTAATTTGCCATTCTTTACGATAGTGTTTTAATACTCCTTTGGGCTGAAATTGAACGTGTTACGATTTTCAAATTCAGTAATTATATTAGACTCCCAGCACTCTCCTATAAACAATGTCATATTCAGCACGTAGTTTACAATGACTCACAGGAGGAAGCTGTTCAAACTGTTGTAGAGTTCATGAATGAATACTCTCTTAATCAAGAAGACTTTGATACAATAGTAGAATTAAGCAAATTTCAGGTATGTTTCTCAGTACACTATGAATGGACAAAGTTATGGTTATTGAATCCAGTGACTTACGAAGTGGGGAATGTTTTGTCTGAATCTGTTGTCATAACCTTGATATGAGTTGATTTGAATCGTATTTGTGACAGGGTCACCCAGGTGCTCTTGATGGAATACAACCTGCAATCAAAGCAGCATTAACTAAGGCCTATAAACAAAATGAGCAATCCCATCGTGTGCGGTCGGCTGATTTACTGCCAGCCATCCTCCTTCCGGGTCAAAAGAAGACGCCCAAATCAAAAAGAGTTGCTTCACTTTTGTCAACGGTTGATGAATATCCTTTGGAGAACAAAGAGGATGAAGCTGCAGGTGAACTCCAGAAATCCAATGTAGTCATGACATTATGATGTATTGTGAATTAATGGAATTGCATAAGCAAAAGGAATGTATTGGATGATATCTAATAAATGAAAACCATTTCTAAATGCAGAGGACGAGGAGGATTCTAGCGATGAAGATGACTTTGGTAGCCATTTATTGTTGGCAATTAACAAGTTATCTTTTGTCCATTTTATCACAAGTATTTTGATCTTAATAGATATTTATTTTCTTTATTGCCTTGGGGTATTTTCTAGAAGCTTCAGCCCTGAAGGATGGAAAGCTAGAGTTGAGCCTTGAAGATAATAAATCAAAAGGTTTTTTGCAAATTTTTTTCTTGGCATGTTTTATACTTTGCAGCAGAATTTCACGTAATACAATTTATAGTCCCTTCAAATATCTTGGCATTAAACATCATAAGGCGGTTTAGATACGCGCTCTTTCAATCTGGTTATGTTATTTTACTGTATCTGAAATGATTATACAGTTTGATATCATTGCATTCTTTTGTTGTTCTTGTGTTGCATTTTTTCCCTACAGGAATTGAGATACAGCTGGATATAAAAGACAAGGGGAACGCTAATGCAAATCCATCGAAGACAAAGCAATCAAAAGCTCGTGCTGAAAAGGCAACAGGGACCAAAGGTGCTAAGAGGAAAAGGGAGCCATGAATTGGATGTTTGTTTAGTATCACATATGAACTCCGTGAATATGTAAAAGCTTTTTGCGTCAGCGTGGTTAGTATGCTCATTTGCAGTGTAAGAAGGTGCATAAAACTGATTTTGATGCCACATTTATGTGTTGGCATTAATTTTATCCATTTACAGTTGATAGTGGGTCTGTAAGGGCTATGGAATTTATGTTGTAGCCTGCTCATTTTAGAGAGATGACATTTGTATCGAGGCATGTCCTGGTGTGCTTTTCTGTGGAAGCATGGCCTCTTTTTGCAGAAAATTGTATAAAGGCTAGATCGTATTATATTATATGTCCGTACATAAATTAATGTAATGTTTATGACTAGAGACTGAGACTTGTCTTTTACAAATTTGCAAATGTTTTCCAACATGAAATCTATTATTTTTCTTCCATTATGAAATCTAGTATTTTTCCTTTGCACGAATTTATCAATGTGATTTTAAATTGAGTTCTGGGCTTGCTCGTCAGGCAGTGTGAGAACATTAAATCACTCTATGCTGAAATTATTTGTAGTGGATGGTGCAGATTCGGATGGAATTTAATGTGCGTCAGGGAAACTTAAATTTAACTCTGTTTGAAAACGTAGAAGACGGATGCATATCAAAAGCGCGCCTTTTAGTTTTTCAGGGAAACTTAACTCCATTGTTTGAAAACGTATAAAACAGATGCTTATTATTAAAAGCACATTGTTAGCTGACAGCATCTTGGCTGGTGGCTTAAAATTAGAAAGTCGGATGGAACCGAGATAACACAGGATGAGATTCTATAGTAGACAAATTGTGGAACTCTACAAATGCAGAGGAAAAATATAAAGCCTGAGATATTCTCAGGAATAAATTGAAGTGGAAAAATGTTTTGTCACCCTTATGTCTAGGCATTGACTTGGATTTCTAACATGCTGTTTTAGCACAGGCCGAACTCATATAGTATTCACTTAATAAATCATCTAGAAAATAAATTTTGAAATAAATCGCATATTCCGTATAACAATGGAAGTAGTTAAAATTAAACTTATCAGAAATCTCGACCTGTGTCTGATCTGATCTTGCACCTGACTTTTGGAAGTGTTAAAGAATGGAAAGCTTTTTTGAGATAGAATTGGGAGCTTGAAGAGTAATTAAAGCCTTTTTGGCCATTTAAGAGGTAGCCACGGCCTATTTTCCTAGGGCCAACTCATACAGTATTCACCTACTACTTTTGATAGAAAATAAATGTTGAATCAAGTTGCATATGCCATGTAACTATGTAAGTAACTAAAATCGCAGCATATCGGAAATCTCTGGATCTGTGGCTGAGCTAATTATGCAATTAACTCTTTTGGAATCATTAAGCAATGGAAAACTGTTTTGAGATAGAATTGCCAGCCTAAAGAGGAATTGAAGCCTTTTTGCCCATATGAGGGGTAGCGATGACATATTACACTTGCCATGTTCTTGGTGGATATACGTATCTATTGCACAGAAGGTCGATAAATACAAACCATTCTTTTAGTCTCTATGAATAACAAAGTGCAAATCGAATCTCTGTGATTTGTACGAGGAACAAAGAAAAAATTGTCGACTGTGAATTGTGTCCTTTTTGTTCTAAATCTATTAGTAAATTTTCTGTCAAGTAAACCTTTTCATTTATTCTTGCTCTATGTTGCGGGAATTGTGCCCTCCCCCTAACCATATCAGTTGCGTTACCATACTGAAAAGCTAAAATGCTAGTGAAACACACTTGGAACCCCTTTCAATCTGTATGAAACATGCTTCCTTTGTGGGAAGCATGTTTCATACAGAGTGGGAATTGTGCCCCCCCAACCATATCAGTTGCGTTACCGTACTGAAAAACTAAAATGCGAGTGAAACACACTTGGAACTCCTTTCAATCTGTATGAAACATGCTTCCTTCATACAGAGTGAAATGTGTTTCAGTGACTGTACAATGCGTTTTTCCAAAAAAAGTGGTTTGATTTTGGTTTAATTTGATTGTTGAGACTCAAATTTTTAGTTTTAATCCTTAATTAGAGGTTAATTATGAATTAATACTACTTCCAGAAACCTATGCGATTGGAAATTTTGTTAAAAAGGGGCTCACTATCAGTTTGTACCGAAACTGCCAGCAATCAATGGATACATCTTAGCAAAATTCTTCTTGCCTCATTCCTACCAGCTTTGTTGGCCAAGAGAGAAACCAAAACATATGTCAAAATCCCAATTCAACTGAAACATGAGAAGAGCAAGAGGCCAGCATGACCAGCAAAACAATAACACCAAGAAACAACTGTTTATCATCCAAGATCCAAGGAATGAATAAGAGCAGGATTCTCAGGTACATTACCAGGTGAGCAGGGTGGGTTGAATGAGCAATGGACGTGAGTTTCCATGTGCGTCAGACGAACTTCCACATGATCTAGTTTTTCCATAAGTCTTTTTGCCTCCAATCCAGGGTATCCAAACTCAATCAATGGCAATATTAAAATTTCAACATTATCATTAATTATTTCAGGATGTTTGAGAGGTTCCAATCTCATTGGATTTCATATGGAGATCCAGAACTTCAAATATGACTTTGAATTCAAAAGATTCCAACACTTTTCAAGATTTCATGATTAGTAAGAGTGCAACAGTTATTGTGTACGAGGATATGGGATTGACATTTAGCTGACAACACAAAACCTTTCATGTATCTGGATGTTGGTGGTATTGACTTTTGGACTCCTCTATCACAACCTTAGCAAAATCATTGATTGAGCATGTTCAGTCTTTTCTCCCATATTTTAAAGCTTGGATTAGGTAGTTCAATCAAAATTCTGTTGTGTTGACGATGCCCTTAGAGGATTGAGGTAAGGAAATTATGTTGGGATGATGAGGATCCCAATATAAATGATGGTGGAAAATTGCTGGACATTTATGATTGTTATTTAAATGTCTTTGCTCATTATTTATAATGTCTTCTTTATTTATAGTACTTGCATAGATCCATCTCAACTCCATATCTTAGTGCTTGGTAGATCCGGAGTTAAGATGAATCTACGCTGCTTTAAAATAAGATAATCCAAAACTAATACTTATTTGAACGACAAGAGGTTTGCACTTACCTTAGTTTGTTTCCTTGTGCATAGTATTGAGGTCTTGCAACTGTTTTTTACGTTCTTACGTTTATTTATTTATTTATGTATACAGAGAAATTAAGTGATTTAGAGATTGACTTTATGGTGTATACTTATTTATACATTTACATTTGATGTTAAAGCCAACATGAAATTATGTACTGAAATTAAAACATGTTGACATACAATCTTTTTTACATTACGCCTAATGCTTACACATCTCTCTAATAGTCAGTTGTATTAGAATAATCCTATTTAGTATTTAATGCTCATTCTTTTAGCTATTGCTAATTTTTATTCTTTTAGCAGTTTCTTAGATGAAACTGATTGTTTCCATTATCTAAATAGAAACTTGATGTTTCTATTTCTGTAAATACCTCTGTATTATTATTGAGCTTCAGCTTGCTCATTAATCAATTCATTCATTGAAATCTATATGCGTGTTTCGCACTGTTTTATGGTATCAAAGCTAGGGTATTTGTTTTTTCGAAATAATTTTTTCAATTTATGAAAAAATTCAGTGTCTCATTTCAAAATTGCTAATTCAGTGGAGCATTTTTAACGTGAGTGGTCATTCCGTGGACACTGGTGCCTGCAATCGATTGATCATGTTTACATTAAGCGATTCAGTGTGTGCGGTAAAGTTTTTTTTACAGGACTTCTTGCTACGTGCATTCACCAAGCTTCATTTGATATTTTAACGTCTTTGGAGCGGAGCGGATCCCAGCTGTTGTCGTATACCTCTTCGTGGAACTGCGTGTGAACTGTGCGTGGTTTTAACAATTGTGGCTTTGTTAAATCTCGTGGTCAACAGCAAAACTAGACCGCTTCCACTCCTACTCTGGCTCCCCTGTCGCGGCACAGGTCGACAACCATGTCTCGCGGCTCAAAGGTTCCAGGATCGATTCTCGTGGTCAACAAGCAAAGCGAACAACGCTATCATCCTTGGACGAACGACATACCATTTTTTCCTTTTAACCTGAGAAGTCAGCCAGTTATAATTTGTGCAAACGTATATGGGTATAGAACGCAGAGGATTATTTGTCCATATTTTTTTCGTGATCTCATCTTCAAAATTTCTGTTTGGATAGTCGCAGTCGGCTTTGTTCAATTTTCAGTCGGACGGCATACCTCTGCCATTCTTTTCCGCAACATCCGTTGACACAAAATCACTGTGTACAGCGTGGGTTTGTTCGAGAACGTGTATACATGCTGTTTGTTCTTCCGCTAAGACGGTCACGGTCACGCCATTATCAGATTCGACCTCGCATATTTGCTGTGTGAAATTTCAAAACGGCGGCTCACGTGGGTTCAGCATTCACTGTCACGCCATTATCAGATTCGACCCCGCATATTTGCTGTGTGAGAAATTTCTAAACGGTGGCTCACGTGGATTCAACATTCGATTGCTCTGACAAAGACGTGGGTTCACACGTCTGTCCACGTATTGGTCAATCTTTGTCCACGTATCGGTCATTTTGCTGTTTCTTGGTTGAGTGGATTAAGTTATCTACTGCAAAATCAGACGTTGGAGTTTCGACTTAACTGGAAAGATAGTCACACAGAAATTTTTGCTGTTGCAAAATATAGCGCTCATTTTTTATCAAATAAATTATTTCTGTGGAGACTTTTGCCGGGTAAGCGCTATATATATATATATATATATTTTCTTGAACTTGCTTTGCAGAACAAATTATGTTTTGTTTATCTTTATTGCACGAGGATCAGTGGGCATCTACATTGAAATTTGTGCTTGACTTCTTTATTGTCTTTGGGAAACGTACAAATGGCCTCACTCACCAATCTGATGTTAGAAGGAAATCAATGCTTTAATGGCAACAATTATAACATCTGGAAACAAAGAATGTTGACCTTTTTTGAATACAGGCGTCTTGATCAGCTCGTTTTGGGCAAAGAGCTTCGTTCCGGTACAGCTGGTACCGATCAAGATAAGTTTGATGATCGAAATCGAGAGGCTGTTATGCTTCTCAAGCTCTCTGTAGCTGATGATCAGTTACCGCAGATTCCTTCTGGCAAGACAGCTGCCGAGATCTGGCAACAGTTGAAAGAACTGCACGAGACATCTGACAAGAGCAGAGCTTTCTTTCTCAAAAATCAGTTGTTCTCCATCATGATGGACGAACATATGTCTTTACAGGAACATCTCAACAAGATTAAAGACATTCGAGACCAGCTCGAAGCCATTGGCCGCACCATGGAGGAAGAAGATATGGTAGTCATCACTCTGAAAAGTCTACCAAAATCTTATGAGCACTTCATAGAAACACTCAACATTACCGCCACTAATGTTGATCTGAAGTTTCCAGAGTTATGCACCAAACTCATGCAGCAGGATCGTTGGAAACAACAATTTGGTAGTGGTGCAGCATCAGCCTCCTCAGAAAATGCTTTTGCTGCCAAATATCAGTCCTCTCAGTCCTTTCAGCAAAAAGGTTCTTCTCAGCCTTTTGATCCTACTAGGAAGAAAAATGTGCAGTGTAATTACTGTCACAAGTTCGGCCACATGAAGAAAGATTGTCGACAGAGGATTGCCTCTGAACAGAAGAAACAGGGAGGGCTTCATCAGACAGCAAATGTTGCAGAACATTCCGAGCAGACAGATTCTGCCTTTTACGCCTTTATGGCTAAAAGGTCTTCAGATCATGTTCCGTCTTCTGCCTGGTACATTGACTCTGGTGCATCACGCCATTTTTCTCACAGGCGTGACTGGTTTATTGACTTCTCACTTTTCAGTGATTCCGTGGTATTTGGCGGAGGTGAAAAGTACACAGTAGTTGGCAGAGGTACAGTTCAAATCCAGTCTGGTGGGCGCACACTCATCTTTCTGAATGTATACTATGTTCCTGGTATGGAAATTAATCTGCTGTCTGTCAGCCAGATTATGAGGAATTCTCCTCAGCTTGATGTAGTGTTCAGTGCGCACAAGTGCTCCATTATTGATAGGGAGACTAGTCTTACAGTTGCTGTTGGCCTAGAGGACCATGGTCTATACAAGCTACTTGACACCGGTGACTCTCCAGAAGTGGCTCTAGCAGCGTGTGTCTCTCCCATCAGCACTCTATGGCATCAACGATATGGGCATCTAAATATGCAGTATCTCTCTCAGCTCTCTCGGGAGGGACTTGTGTCAGGATTACCTGATATTCAAACTCAGCAGTTGGGGGTATGCGGCGCCTGTCAAGCGGGAAAGCAACATCGGTCTTCATTCAAGGATGGAGAATCTTGGCGCGCATCTAAGGTACTCCAGTTACTTCATGCTGATATTTGTGGTCCTATGAATACAGCTTCTATCACTACTTGCAAATACTTTTTACTTATTGTAGATGATTTCAGTAGAAAGATGTGGGTGTATTTTATAAAAAATAAATCTGATGCACTTAGTACCTTTCAGAAGTTTAAAACCTTAGTTGAAAAAGAGTCTGGCTGTAACATCATGACTCTTAGGACCGACAACGGGGGGGGAATTTTGTTCTTCAGCTTTTGCCAACTTCTGTGATATTCATGGCATCAAACGTCAGTTAACCACACCCTACACTCCTCAGCAGAACAGTGTTGTCGAGCGTCGCAACCACACGGTTGTTGAAATGGCTCGTTCCATGTTACAACACAGGAGTGTTCCAAACAAATTCTGGGCTGAAGCAGTATTTACTGCTGTTTATCTTCTTAATCGATCACCCACTCAGGCTGTTAAAGGGAAGACTCCCGAAGAGGTTTGGTCTGGCCGTAAGTCTAAGATCAGTCACCTCAAAGTATTTGGCTCAGTTGCATATGTTTGGATTCTAGCTGCTAAGCGCTCTAAGTTGGATTCCAAAAGTCAGAAACTCATGATGACAGGGTACAATGATGATCACAAGGCCTATAGGCTGATAGATATAGCCACTGGTCGTCTTAGCTTCAGTCGGGATGTAGTATTTGATGAAGACAGAGGATTCTTTCAGTTTTCTTCTTCTGAGCAGTGTTCTGAGGATCGGCCTCACAGTGTTCTTCTTCCGGTCGGTCCACCTGATGGGAGGGATGATGTAGCATCCGTGTTTGATAATACTCTATCTGAGCTTCCTCCAGAAAATAACCCTCCTCTTGGTTCCTCTACTCTTCGGCCTAAATGGTGGGCTAAAACCATTGGTGATCTCCGGGATGATGAGCTCCTTGAAGGTAGAACTTCTAGACATAAGAACAAACACCAGTCTACAGTCAATTTTGCTCTTATGGCTAACCTACACAGTGTTTTTGAGCCTCAAACCTATTCAGAGGCTAAGGGTACATCTGAGTGGGAACAGGCTATGGAAGCCAAATTCTAGAGTCTTCAGAAGAATCACACATGGACCCTTTCTGATCTTCCTGCAGGGAAAAGGCCCATAGGCTGCAAATGGGTGTATAAAGTGAAATACAAAGTTGATGGAACCATAGACAAGTATAAAGCTCGTCTTGTGGCTCGAGGGTTCTCACAGAAGGAAGGCATCGACTATGAAGAGACTTTTGCTCCTACAACCAAGATGAGTAACATACGGCTTGTCCTTGCCCTAGCAGCTCAATTCAATTGGAAAGTTCATCAGATGGATGTAAAGAGTGCTTTCCTAAATGGTGATCTCCAAGAAGAAGTCTACATGACGCAGCCTCCAGGATTCAAGGTTGCTGGTCAAGAACAGAAAGTGTGTCGATTAGCTAAAGCACTCTATGGATTAAAACAAGCTCCTCGGGCTTGGTACATGAAAATTGATCAGTACCTGACATATCAGGGTTTTCAGCGGAGCCCATCTGATGCAAACCTGTATATCAAGCATACTGGTGATGATATCTTGTTTGTGGTTGTCTATGTGGATGACCTTATCATTACTGGCAGCTCTGCACATTTGATCCATGGGATCAAACAAGATTTATGTAGAACCTTTGAGATGACAGACTTGGGACTTCTTCATTACTGTCTAGGGGTTGAAGTTTGGCAGACTGAAAATCACATCTTTCTCTCTCAGTCCAAGTATGCCAAAAATCTTGTGGACAGGTTCAGAATGCAGGATTGCAAACCAGCCACGACTCCTATGGAACCAGGGCTCAAACTTTCAGCACAGTCATCCTCTCCTCTTGTGGATGAAACTTTATTCAGGCAATTAGTGGGCAGTCTCATCTATCTTACTGCCACCAGACCTGACATCAGTGTTGCAATAAGTTACATTTCCCGCTTCATGTCAGCTCCTAAAGCTGATCATTGGATAGCAGCAAAGCGTGTGCTACGATATGTGTGTGGCACTTCTGATTATGGACTCCTATACACTCGAAGTTCCAATCCTATACTCAGTGGTTACACAGATTCTGATTGGGCCGGTTCGGTTGATGACCGTAAATCTACAGCTGGGTATGTGTTTAGTCTAGGATCCAGTGCTGTTACTTGGACTAGTAAGAAGCAACAGGCAGTGGCTCTCTCCTCAACAAAAGCAGAGTATCGGGGAGCAGTTAAGGCATCATGTGAGGCAGTTTGGCTTCGACGTATGCTTGCAGATATGCATGTTTCCCAGACAGGGCCTACTTCTTTGTTTTGTGATAATCAGGGAGTGCTCAAACTTGCCAAGAATCCAATCTTTCATGAACGAACAAAGCATGTGGAAACTCATTGCCACTACATTCGCAAGCTTGTTGAAGACGGATCAGTTCAGTTACAATATGTTCCTATAACAGAGCAGCCCGCAGACATCTTCACCAAGCCTCTTGGCCCTGATAAATTTGTAAAATTCAGAGGGTCTATTGGTGTTGTAAATAGATTGAGCATTAAGGGAGGGTATTAGAATAATCCTATTTAGTATTTAATGCTCATTCTTTTAGCTGTTGCTAATTTTTATTCTTTTAGCAGTTTCTTAGATGAAACTGATTGTTTCCATTATCTAAATAGAAACTTGATGTTTCTATTTTTGTAAATATCTCTGTATTATTATTGAGCTTCAGCTTGCTCATTAATCAATTCATTCATTGAAATCTATATGCCTGTTTCGCACTGTTTTAGGTTGTAGAGCGCCTCTCAGCGCAAAGGTCTCACCATCAATTTGCACTATAACGCCAATGGTCAATGATAATATTAAGTTTTTAACAATACCTTTAATTGTTTCAGAATGTTTGAGAGGGTTCTGATCTCATTAAATTTCATATGGAGAAGTAGAATTTCATATACTATTTTGAATTGAAAAGATTCCAACACCTTTCAAGATTTCATGACTAGGAGTGTAACATTTTTATTAGATTCTATTGTATATGAGGTTATGAGATTGACATTTAGTCAACAACACAAAACACTTCATGTATCTTGATGTTGGTGGTATTGGTTATTGGACTCCTATCATGACCTTAGAAAAAATGTAACCATCACTCAAATCAAAATCATTGATTAGGCATGTTAAGTATTTTCTCCCATATTTTAAAATTTGGATTAGGTAGTTCTATCAAAATTGGGTTGTGTTGATGAGGTTCCCAATATAAATGATGGTGGAAAATTGCTTGAAATTATGATTGTCATTTAAATGTTCTTACTCGTTTATTTATAATGTTTTCTTTCAAATTTTTAGAATAATGTGCTATTCCCAATATAAATGATGGTGGAAAATCACTTGACATTTATGGTTGTCATTTAAATGTTCTTACTCATTTATTTATAATGGTTTCTTTCAAAGTTTAGTATAATGTGCTATTTATTGCATACACATTCTACAATAAAATATAAGGAAGATGTCATTTTTTTGTGCTCAACCTCGAGTTGACTTGTGCCTTTTTTAAAATAAAAATAAAACATTCTCTAAAAAAATGTAGGCTATAATTTAAGAGAGATGAATATGATTTAGTTAATGTTATTATAAAACATCAATAATACCACCATCTCTTGCTTGAGTTTTTGTTGATATTACAACCCTATATGAAGGAGACGTAAAAATATTTCACTCACTTTTAGTCATAAATGAAAATTTTAAATGTCCATCTAAAATAACATAATCTTTATATCAACTTTAAAGAAATAAAATGATTAAAATTTATAAGAGAATGTTATATTTTTACTTTTGAATGAGGAATATGTATAATTTTTTTTTGTTTTTTCAATACAAGACTTAAACAAATATCCATGTTGACTAATTTATTTCTATATCAACTTCATATATATGTATACATAGAGAGTAAAAGCAAAATTAATTTAATATTTAACATAAGAGAATATTTCATTTAAAGGAAAAAAATTAGGGTGTAATTCGTTCAAATTTTAAAACAAAATTAATGTGCCATTTAAAGAATATTATTATTAATAATAAAATTTCATATAAGTAATAAATAAAACATTTTAAAATATATTAATACATTTAAATAAGAAAATATTAATAACAAAAAAACATTTTAATTTGGAAAATGTAGTCTATATATAAAATATTTCAATACATGATAAGGAAAATATGTCAATGTCAACTATGAATATATTATATATAATTAAAAAAAACTATGTATATGTTATACAAAATAATTATAAAAACAAATCTTTATTGTTAATTTTTTTGTTTTAATACATAAGAGAGCACTATTATATTTCCAAAATCAAAATATTACATTTGGCATCAGATAGGCACGGTTGGGCAAAATGAAGGCTTGACCACCGACATAAGTGTTCCTTTCTAGACTGTCTGTAGGGGACCGAACACTCATTGATATTGCCAGCACTTCTACAATTTGTTTGACCTTGAGAACTTTGAGCAAAAGGACGCAAATGGCAAGCCCATTGGGCATAAAGCCAAAACTGAGTACTCACAAGCTGCATCATAGACATTTTAGACATAATGGTTCTCATCCAATGTGATGGGCTTCTCCCACATACCGGCTGTAGAAGCACCCTCACTTGTCGACTGGTTGGAAAAGGTGCCTCCCGAATCCTCCTTGATTTTGGGCGTAGTCCCTTGCCTGTCTTGAGTAGTCACCATCCTGCACTTGAGTAGAGTGAAGTGCGGGGAGTCCTTGGTGACAAATCTCATATGGTGTTGTACCATTTCGACATACACTGTGAATTTGTCGTTCAGCTTGTACAAATTTTCCTCCAATGTCTTGTTGGCCTTGATATTCTCTTGCATCGCTAGACCCAAAATTGTCTTCACATTCCAAGAAAACTCAATGGTTCTGCTATACTTTTGGTGACTAGTTGTGAGTTCTAGTGGCATGATTTATGTTGAAGGAAGGTAGTTCGAACCTCTAGTCAAGCCCTGACTTCATTATCCACTGCTAAACGAAGTTTTCTACCATTCTAGGTGGCGTGTTGGTGGTTGGCCTAAGTATACACTCAGTTGGAACATTGTATCACTCAGAACCAAGTTCGTGGTTGCGACTGGACGTGACAGTGGGACATACAAAAGCATGGCTATTTGTAGTAGTATAATGATTGTTATTTAAATATGGTCCCTTAGTTATGTTCATTGGATATGCTTGAGATGTATTTGGGAGTGTGTTCCATACATAAATACTATCTTTATTGAAGAACTGTCCCCTTATTGAGTCCTTGGAAGTACATTGGAGCTGTTATCTAATATTAAGTGCCATCTCTCCTATCTTTTTGTATCTTCATATTTTATATAAAAAGGAACTATTCTGTGGGTGATACCTCCAAGCATCAATGCGTATAACTTTCTAGGTCTGAAATAAAATGCATTCATAGTTCATTTTGTTGATTTTTAATGTACCTTGGACAAGTGGTTTCTCATGTGTTAGTCTCTACCTAGGGAAAAGTGTCCAAAATAATTCTTTTCCTAAGTGTGACTTTATAAAATAAAAGCGACTTTGTAAGTGGTAAAGTCAATGTAAATTATAAAGTGAAAAGTGACTTTACACATCAAGTACAATGTGGGTACTTTATTTAATGAGTGATTTGAAAAATATAAAGTGAGAATTAAATGCACATTTATTCTCATCCATTGATCTAAATGAATCTGAACCATTAGATCTTAGGGTTGCCCAAAAATCACTTAGGGAAACAAAAGGGGGAAAAGAAAAGGGACACTGCATTCATTCTTCATGAGTAGATTGGAGAAATGAGGCTGAGCTGGAGAACAAATTTTGAAGGAGAAATTTGTTGTAGCACGTTGAAGGAGTGATTTCTGGGCAAATATGGGCACGAAAATCAAGGCATAGAAGACAACAGAAAGTACAATACGAACAACATTTAATGCTGTGAGTTGCACGTTGTTCGAGAGAAGTTTTTGAGATCTTTTTTTGAAAAAAATCCGTATAGTACAGTCTGTACAATCTGTATCCATAAAGTACATATTTTTAGCTTCAAGTGGGCATGCAAATCAAGGCAAAGTGGGCACAATTTTCAAGGAGTTTTGCGTTGAAGAGATAAGTTGTATTTTGCTATTTTTTTTGTCTGCAAATGTATTTTTCCCGAACTTGAAAGATAAATAAATTTGAAGAGCTCTCTTACAGGTTTTCCCCAGAGAAGATTGAAAGGGTTTTGCCTCGGTCTAAGTTGACAAAAAATCTATGTATTTTTATGTGTGTTGATGTTTTGTTTATGTCCATATTTATTTTCAGCATGTGTTGACAGTCCCATGTGTTTTAATCTGAAATTTTCATTTCAAGAATTCTATATGTTGAATGTATGTTTATGGGAAAGGGCATCTAACTGAATGAGAGTGATAAGGTGAAATTAAAACCGAGTTGGGATTGCAGGAAACTTTTTAGTCATCAAATTTCAACAAGGTATCAGAACTACAGGCTGAAAATCGCAGTTTGAACAACAAGCAATAGTTTGGGACAACAAATAGTGGTTTGTACAACAAACTAAATTTTTGGACAACAAACTAATATTTTGGGACAACAAGGTGAAATTTCACACAGATTGAACTTTTGCAACAACGAGGTGCGCTGGATAGTTCACTTCTCATTTTTCTTGGTTTTGTAAATTTTGGACAACAATCATGGCCATGTTCTTAAGGATAGAGGACAAATTGAATGGTATATCCAACTATGTCGTTTGCAAGGAAAAACATCAGACAGTTTTTGAGGAGGCAGTAGTTTGGGACATAGTGCGACAAGTGGTTGTACCTCCTACAACTGTAGATGAACTTGTTGAATTCACAAAAAATAATGCAAAGGCAAAAATGATTTTGATGGACAGTCTGAAGGATCATGTGGTTCCTCAGGTGAGAGGAAACATATATGCATATTAGATGTGGACAACTCTAACCACTCTCTATCAGAGTACCAATGAGAGCAGGAAGATGGTACTCAAAGAACAATTGAAGAACATCAGGATGAGAAAGGCTGAAAGTGTAGTTCATTATCTTGGCAGGGTCAAACATGTACGTGATGATTTCACTGCTATTGGTGAGGCAATTGCACCCACGAAGTTAGTCAATATAGCTGTAGCGAGACTTCCTAAGTCTTGGGAGGTCTTTGGAGATGATGTTACGTCTAGGGAGAATCTTCCTAATTGGGACAGATTCTAGGATGATTGTGTGCAGCATGAGATACAAAAGATTGACAGTGGCAGGGTGAAGATAGCAGATGAGGAGGATGTAGCCTTGACATCTAGGGGGGAGAACAAAGGGAAGGCCAAGAAAGGGGCCTCATCAGATTGGGCTAAGAGAAAAGAGAAGAAGAAGAAGAAAAATACAGATATGTCCGAAGTCAAATGTTGGGCATGTCAGAAGATGGGACACTATGCTACTACGTGTCCTGAGAAGAAGAACAAGGGGAAGAAGGGTACTGCAGCTTCAGCAGAGGTGGAGTAGTTTGCTTCTTAGTTTGACAAGGACTTTGCATTTATTACTTCTACATCTAGTAGGAGTACATCATCTGATGTGTGGTACATAGACAATGGGGCTTCCCGCCATATGATAAATGCACGAGAATTCTTTTTAGAGATTGCAGAGAGGGCACTTGATATTGAGATTGTACTAGGAGATGACTGCACTGTGAGAGCTGTTGGTGTGGGGAATATAACCTTTGAGAGGGAGTCTTTTCCTCCTTTGAAGGTCATGGATGTTTTGTATGTTCTAGGGATGAAAAAGAACTTGATTTGAGTGTTTGCTATGGAGGAGAAGGGGTTTGACGTCACTTTCCCAAAAGGGGAGGTATTGATGCATCCCAAGGGAGCTTCCATCACTTCGGCCAAAGTGATTGGAGTTCGCTTTGGGAAACTATACATGTTCATTTTCAGTCGGCAGGAGCATTGGTGAGTAGCACATTTGGTAGCACTCACACTAGTACCACCAACAATAGAGACTTGTGCGAGTTATGGCACCGGAGGATGGCGCATAAGCATCATGGAGCTTTGAGAGTATTGAGGGAGATCACTACTGGAGTTCCTGATTTCAGTGTCGAGCATTATGAGGTCTGTAGAGGGTGTGCTTTGGGCAAGTAAACCAAGTTACCACTCCCAGCGAGCGACAACAGATCTACAGGTATACTAGACTTGATTGATACTGATATTAGTGGTCGTATGTCTCATGTGTCTTTGGGTGGTTATGAGTATTATGTTATATTCATTGATGATTACTCTAGGAGGACTTGGATATATTTCCTGAAGACTAAGGGTGAGGTCTTCAGTCACTTTAAAGAGTTCAAATCTCTTGTGGAGAAGTAGACAAATAGGAAGATTTGGGTCTCTGGGTCAGTCAATGGTGGTGAGTACACTGATGGTGGGTTTTCTGACTTCTATGCATAGGAGGGCATTAGGAAAGAGTTCACAGTTCCTTACAACCCCAACAGAATGGGGTGTCTGAAAGGAAGAACAGAGCTATTGTTGGGGCTGCTAGAGTGATGATTCATGCTCATGGGTTGCCTTTGTTTTTGTGGGTTGCGGCCTGCAATACCACTGTTTATCTTTAAAACAAGAGTCCTCACAGAGTATTGGGGAATATGACTTCGAAGGAGGCTTTCACTAGTGATAAGCCTCATGTGGGACATCTTCGTAACTTTGGATGTCTCATATATTCCTATATCCCCAAGGAGAAGAGGATGAAGCTAGAACCCATGGCAGAGAAGGGTATCTTTATGGGTTACAACGAGACTTGGAAGGCCTATCAGATCTTCATTCCTTTTAAACGGAGAGTGGTGATTAGGAGGGATGTGAAGTTCGAGGAGGAGAGGGCCTATTGGAGATCACAAGAGAATGATGAGAGAGAGTCACAGACTTCTCCTCAGTAGGGAGGTCAGGTACAGGGAGTAGGACCTCAGGGTTCTAGATCGACTAGTATAGGAGGTACTTCAGTGTCAATGACATCTGGGGCACTAGTGGCGAGTTCACCAAGCACTTCTTTAGGGAGTTCACTAGTACAAAGTTCACATGGCACTTCAGCTGACACAAGCATAGATGCCAATACATGTTCTTCGAGGACATGTGCTGGTACAAGCACACCAAGGTCAGTTGGTAGACCTTCAGTTTCCCTATGGGGAAGCTTCTTCAGGGAAGAGGAGGCCCAAGTGGCTTCAAGACACCTTGAAGGAAGCAGATTCCATTGGTCCTCCGAAGAGGGTGAACAGGGAGAGTGTGCCACCTGAGCGGTTTTGCAGTTATGTAGCCAAGGCTACCAACATTGTTGACTCTGAGCCTACTAGCTATGAGGAGGCTGCCAGCCAGGAGGTATAAAGAGAGGCTATGGTAGAGGATTATGCCTCTATCATTAGGAACAATGTCTGGGAAATGGTGCAAGGCTGTTGTGACTTCCAGGTGACTCTACAAGATCAAGCATGCTACAGATGGCAACATTAAGAAGTTCAAGGCGAGGTTTGTGGCTAGAGGTTTCTCATAGATAGAGGGAGTTGACTATGATGAAATATTCGCCCCCATAGCTCGGTACACTTCGATCCAAGATCTGAAATTTCGTCCCCAGGTTCATCAAAATTGTGGTTCAAATGGGTTTTAATTTCACCTTCGGAAACTTCACAGAAACAAAGTTATGGTGAAAATTCCATGATGACCTGTTTGAAGCCACAAAATCCCTACTATAGGAGGATATGAGGGTCATTATTTATATGAATGTCTTGAGTTGAGATGTTCCTCAACAAGTGAACACTGGAGGGATTTTAGGAGAAAAAACACATATTAATTATTGACTATTCAATGACCACAACCAATTATGAGTGTCGTGCCACAACCCCATAGAGTTTTAGCCCACTGACTGGGGTTACTAACTTCAAACATGAATATCTCTCAAACCATGAAGAATTAATTGGCGTGCCATATATCAACGAAACATCTCAACATGTAGATTCCATCTAGAATATCCTTGACTCAGAATAAAGTAATTTGTCCAGTCAAAATTCCCATGCAAGATCGGGGTAGCATGTGGTGTTGTTTGGGTTGACATCAATGACAACCACTAATCAACAAAGATAACATGAAATCCACACTAATTAAAGTGAATGCAAGCAAGAGCGACAGTCGAAAGCATGAAAACGACATTCGCAAAAACGAAGGTGCGCAAAAGTGACAATTTGAAAAACTCACCAAAATGGAAGTACAAATGCAACCAAAAGTGAGGGATTGTTAATGCCAATGCACACTGACTATCGACATAGGTTGAATATTGCACAAACACTATCTTGATGGACTGTGCTTATTCTTGTTCAAGCTTGCGTGGAAGAATCCATTCATGAACTCATTGCAAACTGAGCATGTGTGAGCAAGTGACTTTGATCGATCAAGAAGTGACCATGGAATGACTAATCGCAAGATCCATAGTAGGCTCCAAAATCCAAGTATAGGAAAAATTTTGGAGGGTGTTTGTTGTAGCGATAACAAGACCTCATAGAGTTGAGGAAAGAATCCAGATGTTGAGATCTTTAAAGAGAATCTCTAAGGACATACCTCATCCCCATAAAATCATTTTGGGAGATTTTAACATGATCCTCAAACTTTCGAAGAAAAATGGAGGACTTAGGAGATTAGACAGAGATGCAGAGGCCTTTCAAGAGGCCATAGACCTAATGATACTTGTGGATATGAAAACAGTAAATGGAATTTATACATGGAACAACAAACGGGGATGGGATAGACAAATAGCCTCTCCATTGGACAGATTCCTCATCTAAGAATTCACCTTCCTTTCCTCTCTAGTATTCAAAAGTCGTATTCTCCCTCAAGCAGGATCCGATCGTTGGCCTATAGCCCTGAAAATTCACATCTCCATAGCCCCTAGAAACCGACCCTTCAAGATTGAGGCTTTTTGGTTGGATCATCCTCATTTCTCGAACAACCTGAAAAACTGGTGGGAAAACTCTCCTCTTCAGACAGGCTCCCAAATGTACCAATTCCAAAAAAATCTAAAGTATGTAAATAACAACATTAAACAATGGAACAAAGAGGTCTTTGGAAACATCATTAAGGACGAAAAGGATATGGAGAAGAGGATGGAGAACCTCCAGTAAAAAATCATTCATCAGGCATCAATGACCATATGAAGCAAGAGGAAAAAGACTTGCAAAAAAGGTGGGAGGAAAGAGACAAGCAGGAAGAAAAGTCATGGCAACAAAAATCCAAGGTCCAGTGGCTTCAGAGTGGGGAGAGAAACGCCAAGTTCTTTCTTTATTCCATGATTCAACACAGGAAGACTAATAGAATTCTTAGCTTGAAAAAAGTTGACGGTAGAATGACAAGTACTAAAGAGGAGATATCAGAAGAAATATCAGAAGAACTGAACAAATTCTATGGTAGACTCCTGGAGGAACCCCAAATAAACAGATCCCAAGCAATGAGAGAAATTATTAGTAACATTCCCACCATCTTGAATCAGGACCACAACACAATGCTTCTCAAAGAGGTCTCCATGCAAGAAGTAGAGGAAGCAGTGTTGGCTATGCCATCAGGAAAGGCTCCTTGGCCCGATGTCTTCACCATCGATTTCTTTAAATTCTACTGGTCCATCATAAAGGAATAGGTTCATGCAATAGTCGAATACTCAAGGAAAAATAAAATTGTGTTGGGAAACTTCAATGCAACCTTCCTCACCCTAATCCCTAAGGAAGAAGGAGCGGATACTCCAGATCGATTTCAACCTATATCCCTTTGCAATGTAACCTATAAGATCATCTCGAAGGTTCTGACTTATAGACTCAAATCACTTTTACCACTCCTAATATCATCCAATCAAGCAGGGTATGTGGAAGGGAGATAGATTCTAGATAGTATCATCCTCTCTCATGAAACCATCCACTCGCTCCAATCTCCCAAGAATATTGGAATGTTGATGCAACTTGACATGTTGACGGCTTTCGACAAGATAAGCTAGAAGTATATGCAAGAGTTCCTCGAGGCCTTCAGATTTCACAAGGATTGTATTGACTAGATAATGGCCCTGGTCATGGGAGCCTTCTTCTCCATCCTTTTTAATGGAGCCTTTACCAAACCCTTTGTTCCCATGAGAATTATTCGACAGGGTGAACCTCTTTCCCCCTTCCTCTTTTTCCTCATGGCAGAAGGTATGGAGAGGTCTCTACAAGCTTCTGTAAACAACCACAACCTAACTAGTCTAAAGCTCCGTGCATGTTCCCCTGCTTCTGCCTACCGGCAATTCTTTGATGACACCCTTCTTATGGGTATACCAACATTTGAAGAAGTTGAAACCTTCAAACGCATTCTAAACCTCTTCTTGGAAAAGTCTGGAACCTCAATTAACCATAAAAAAAAAAAAATCTTCAATACCCCAACACCTATCTAAAGAAATATCATAAGAATCATGGGCTTCCATAATTTCTCTTTGCCCTTGAAATACCTCAGTGGGCCCTTGACAGAAAAAACCCTAAGGAAAGAAACCTAGGAGGACCTCTGTAGGAATTTACAGGGTAAGTTCCTCAGAAAGAACACCAAAAGGACACCGCTCACAACCAGATCACAGATCAATACACCAGTATTTTTGACGTGGTTAAAACCCTCAAAGAGGGAAACAGTCCACGGCCTGCGCCAACGTGGCTACTACAGGCAATTTATTAATCAAAGAATGAAAATTTACATAAGCTTCTCTCATGCACGGATTACCCGAACAATGACCCTCCATGCGCTTTAAATAGAACTCATGGACCAATCGGGTGTCAAGCCACGAATCAAGTGTCGGTAATACCGAGGAGAGAGTGAACCGTCAGATCACTACATATCGTGACCGTCGGATTGTAAGTTACAAAATGTACAACGGTAAAGAAACACACTTTACCTAACTCTATACCTAACTCTATACTAGACCAAGTTGAACTTAACTATTTCCTATGTGTCGGAATATCCTAACATCCCCCCTTAAGAACAACTTGGGATAGGATTGAAGGATTTACAAATATGACACAATAGGAGAAGGAAGGAGGCACTAGAGCCTATCCCCCCTTAGTGACAACTTCCTAAACTCCAAGCATATATCGAAGTTTAGTGAACTTCGCCTCTGTGAGAGCCTTTGTGAAGATGTCTGCAACCTGATCATCTGTTGAACAATATTGCACTTCAAGAACATGGTCATGAATGAGCTTTCTGATGAAGTGCATGTGTAGTTCAATGTGTTTACTGCGCTGATGCTGGACTGGATCTTTGCATAGCTGAATGGCACTTTGATTATCACACCAAAGTGTGGTTGGATGCTGCTGCTCAAAGCCAAACTCTGATAGGATCTGGCGAAGCCACAAGGCTTCCTTACTAGCTTCCACGGCACCACGATACTCTGCTTCTGCTGACGAAAGAGAAATGGCAGCCTGTTTCTTACAAGCCCATGTAATAGGTCCTGAACCAAGAGTGAAGACATAACCGGCAGTAGACTTCCGATCATCAGGGTCACCAACCCAATCAGAATCAGTGAAACCAACTAATAGAGGAGCTGCTTTGGCACTGTAATGAATCCCAAACTGTACTGTACCTCGAACATAATGAAGTATTCTTTTGGCTGCTTTCCAATGACTTTCACGGGGGTTTTGCATAAAACGAGCAACAAGGCCAACAGCAAAGGAAAGATCAGGACGAGTATGGGTTAAATACAAGAGTTTTCCTACAAGTTGACGGTATAAGGTAGCATCAACTTCAGGAGAAGTACAAGAGACTGAAAGTTTGACTCCAGACTGAAAGGGAGAAGGGGCTGGCTTACAGTGTTCCATGTGAAAATGACGAAGAATATCACAAGCATACTTGGACTGGGAAAGGGAAATACCCTCCTTGGATTGCAAGACTTGAAGACCGAGAAAATAGTGTAAGTGTCCTAAGTCTGTCATTTCAAATTTCTTTTTAAGGCTGGACTTCACATGGTTTATAAGGTTGGGATCACTACCAGTAAGAATAAGATCATCAACATAAAGAACAAGGATGATAAGAGAGTTGCCCACTTTCTTGGTGTAGACAGTATTGTCAGAATAACACCTAGAAAACCCAGATTCTAAAAGAAAGCTATCCATTTTGGCATACCAAGCTCGAGGAGCTTGCTTGAGACCATAAAGGGATTTCTTAAGTCGACATACAAGGCTGGAGTCTGTTTGGATGAAGCCAATGGGTTGTTCCATATAGATTTCTTCATGCAAGTCCCCATGCAAGAAGGCAGATTTAACATCCATCTGATGGACTTCCCATTTTAAAGAGGCAGCAAGGGAAAGAACAAGGCGGATAGAGTTCATTTTGGCAACAGGGGAGAAGGTTTCAGTGTAGTCAATGCCTTCAACCTGTGAAAAGCCCTTAGCAACAAGACGAGCTTTATGTTTATCTACTTTCCCATCTGGTCCATACTTGGTTCTGTAAACCCATTTACATCTAACAAGTTTGCGTCCCTTTGGTAGAGGAACAAGATCCCATGTATCATTTGCCAACAATGAATGATATTCTTCATTCATAGCTGCTTCCCAATGTGGATGGCCTGAAGCTTCTGCAAAAGTGTCAGGATCATGATTTACTGGAGCTTGAGCCAGTAAAGAAGAGGCTCTTTCAAACTGAGAACGTGTACGTCGCTGATCTGTAGGATCACCGGCAAGATAACCTGCTGCATCCCGAGTAGCACGGACCCATCTTGGAAGTTGAGGATCCTGAGAAGGTGGGGGAGGATTATCATCCTCACTTTCATCATCTGAAGAAGAAATGTTTTCAAAAGTAGAAGAGATAGGAAGAGGTGGCACATCCGCCGGACTAGGCTCGCAGGCCGATTTATTTTCATCAAATTTTACATCTCCTCTAATGATAACATTTTTGGACTTAAATGGAATAAGTCTATAACCTTTTACATCTTCAGAATATCCAACAAAAGTACATTTCTCACTCTTAGGTTCTAAAGCTTTATGCTTTTCATCTGGAATATGGGCCCATGCTTCACTTCCAAAAACACGAAAGTGACTTACATCTGGTTTAATGGAACTCCAAGCTTCTTCTGGAGTGATATTCTTTAGAACCTTAGTAGGAGTGCGATTGATTATATAATTTGCACAATTAATTGCTTCGGCCCAAAAACTAACACTGAGTCCTTTAGATTGCAGCATACAATTAGCCATTTCCCTTAAGGTGCGATTTTTTCTTTCAGCTACACCATTTTGTTGTGGAGTGTATGGAACATAATGTTGCATTTGAATTCCATTTTCGGTGCAAAAGTTGATGAATGTGTTTTTAACATATTCTCCACCATTATCAGTTCTTAGCTTAAGAATTTGATGTCCAGATTGTTTTTCAACAAAGGCTTTGAAGGCCAAAAATGTGTTAAATACTTCGCTCTTGAGTTTTAAGAAGTATACCCAAGTGCGTCTGGAGAAATCATCAATGAAAGTTAAGAAATACTTGCAGCCAGAGAATGAAGCAACATGAAGTGGACCACATAAATCACTGTGCACAAGCTGTAAAGGGGCTGAGGCGTGCCAAGAGGCACGTTTGTCAAAACTGTCCAGATGATGTTTTCCGAGTACACATCCGGAACAAACACCATCTCTGCAAGATACCATAGGAAGACCTGTCACCATATTTTCTTTACATAGATGCTGAAGGGAGCGATAGTTTAAGTGACCAAATCGCTCATGCCAAAGTTTGCTCACTTCATCATTATGAGCAACAAATACTGAGGGAAGATTTGATGACCCAAAGTTGTGAAACTTATACAACCTTGTGGAATCATCAGCAATACCAGTAGCTAGAATCTATTTAGGATCTCTTAGATCCTTGATTACAACATCATGAGGTGAAAATTCAACAATTTTACCTTCACCTGAATGAGTTATCTGATATACAGATAGAAGGTTGCAGGATAAGGTTGGAACACATAATACATCATTAAACTGACCATTGTCTAGATGAACAGTTCCAGTCCCTACAACATTAAGAGATCTATCATCACCAACATATATATTTTTGGTGTTACAATCATTTAAAGAAGAAAACATGGCTTGGTTTTTGGCCATGTGATAAGAGGCTCCAGAATCAATGAGCCACTCATGAGAAGGAGAAGAAGAAGATACATTTAATGCATAACCAGACTGAGATGATTGACAACGACATGTAGAAAGTTCCATTCCGGAAGTTGAAGTTGAAGTATGCTCCACATGGATGTTATGTTTCTTCATTGCGGCTTCCAAGGCTTCCATCTTCTTAAAGCATTTAGATTCTAAGTGGCCATCTCGATTACAAAAGTTACAATGTCTATCAATCTTCTTCCATTTGTTTTTATTGGTCTTATCATTTTGCTGAAATGATCTTTCATTTTGAGGCTGAGTTTGCTTAGGACCCTTGTTTGGTTTAGGACCATTCTTTTTAGGATATGACTTCTTAGGATTCTTTGAATTTGGTTGCTGCTGGACGGCTAACGCTTTCTTGGAAGAGTTTCCAAGATTAAGAAGACCAAGGTGTAAGAGTTTTTCTTGTTCTCTTATTAAGGAATCACAAAAGGAGTCAAAGGAAGGGGCCTTGTAGTCTTTTCCTTGACAAATGAAAGCTTCCCTTGTAGAATGGAAAGTGGAAACAAATACAGAGTAGGATGGTCCCAACTTAGTAAGGATGGAATAAATAAGGTTACTATCTTCTTTCTTAACCTTAACACCTTCCAAGAGATATCTAAGGGTCTTGAATTTGGACAAGAAATCTTCAATGCAAGAAAAATTATTAGGATCCAAAGTAAGCAACTCATTTTCAAGTTGATGGGCTCTAATTTCATTTTTAATCCCAAAAATTTTAGTGATTTTTTCCAATGCTTCATGAGGAGTCTCAAGTTCTGCAATATGGAATCTAAGATCAGGAGAAATAGACATCCCTATCAAACCACGTGCTTGATCTTGTCTATTTTCCCATTTTGCAGCCTTGTCTTCATCTTTTGGTTTCTTTTCTTGGTCTGTGGCTATTCTGTAGAGACCTTTACTTCTAAGTAAATCTTCCATGTAGGCTATCCATTGAAAGTAGTTAGTGCTGTCAAGAATGACTTGGCATGGACTTTCCATTTTTTTTTTTTTAAAACTGAAGCTGAAGATGCTGAAAGTAAGTGTTCCAATGGATAGATCTCGAAAAATTAGGCTGTTTTAAAAAAAACGGCTCTGAAAAAGGCTTCCGGATGAAGAAGTTATGGCTTTTTGAAAAAAATTTGTTGAAGTTGCCGGCAAAGTGTGCGAATGTGCGGGAATGAAAAAATCCGCCTCCACAAAATGGAGACTTGAACCCAAGACCTCTACTCTCTTAAAATAGCTTTGAACCAATTGATCTATACAAAAAATTTGAGAGAGAGAGAGAGAGAGAGAGAGAGGGGGAGGGGGGAGGGCCTTGGTTTGCGTGCTTGCCTTGAGAAAGCTCTTTTTCCCTACAAAACACAAAACACAAAACCCAACACGAATATGCAAAGAAAAACGAACCTTGCGGCTCGAAGTTAGCTTTAGCCGAAAAACTAAATATTTTTCTTAATGTTTCTGATTTTCCGAGATCACACTAAGGTGCAGGGAAAAGAGCATACACATGAGAAAAATCCTTCCTTTCTGTTTCTGATTTGCCCAGATCGCACAGAGTCGCAGGGCAAAGAGCATACGTAGAAATGAAAGGTATAGATCCAGTTAAAAAAAATGGCTAAATAAACCGAAACCGAAATAAGCAGAGAGAAAATAACAGTAAACTGCAAAAACACTGTATACCTCCCGATCTGAAAAATGACGCAGCTAGGGCTACCAGAAACCTTTTCGCGTGAAACGAAAGGGGTTCTTCACTGGAACAGATGCTCCGAACGCAACAGAGCAGTTCTCTCGGCCCGAAAGCAGTCAGAAACAGCAGATCTAGGAAACGACAGCCGCATGCAGTTCTATCGGCTTCAGATTTGGATCACCAACGGACGCGGCCCTCAAATAGCTCTGATACCATGTAGGAATTTACAGGGTAAGTTCCTCAGAAAGAACACCAAAAGGACACTGCTCACAACCAGATCACAGATCAATACACCAGTATTTTTGACGTGGTTAAAACCCTCAAAGAGGGAAACAGTCCACGCCCTGCGCCAACGTGGCTACTACAAGCAATTTATTAATCAAAGAATGAAAATTTACATAAGCTTCTCTCATGCACGGATTGCCCGAACAATGACCCTCCATGCGCTTTAAATAGAACTCATGGACCAATCGGGTGTCAAGCCACGGATCAAGTGTCGGTAATACCGAAGAGAGAGTGAACCGTCAGATCACTACATATTGTGACCGTCGGATTGTAAGTTACAAAATGTACAACGGTAAAGAAACACACTTTACCTAACTCTATACCTAACTCTATACTAGACCAAGTTGAACTTAACTATTTCCTATGTGTCGGAATATCCTAACAACCTCTTCAACGAGTTGCACAATAAATTATCAAATTGGATATTCTGATCTCTCAACCTTAGAAGTCATCTCATTCTAGTCAAGTTCATTCTCCAAGCCATGCTCCTCTACCTCTTCTTTACTCTTGCCATCCCAAAATTTTTTATAAACGTCATCCGTAGTGTCCAGAGGAACTTACTCTAGAGGGGTTCTAAACAAAAGAATAAATGGTCCCTAATTGGATGGGACCAGTTGTGCAAGCTAAAAGATGCAGGAGGGCCCAGTCTCGGAGATCCCAAAATCTTGGGGAATACCCTCGGGGCAAAAACTTGGTGGAGGTGTCTAGATACCCCCAACACCCTTGGGCTCAGCTTTGGAAAGAAAAATATGCTTCCAACCACAACCAAAAATATATCATCAGGCTCTCAGGTCAGGTTCTGGTCTCTACAAAATGGAACGAGGCGTGGAAGAACAAAGAATTGGTACAAAGGCACAACTTTTGGGAGATTTGCAATAAGGAAAGTGCCTTATTTTGTGAGGATGAATGGCAGCAACTCCCGACCCTCAGGGATGATTAATATCATGTCGCTCTCCAAATGTCCATGTAGGAAAAAGGAAAAATTCAAGTAGCCCATTACTAGAAACTATTTACACAAGTGTAATAAACCCACTCATGGAATTTCTCCACCTACAATGAAATTCTGGGTTTATAAATAAAAAATTTGGTGATGACTTTCTTCGAACAATTTGATTGTATAGTGTTGTAGGTTCCCTTTTCACTAATTCGATTGCAATAAATAAACACAGTGGACTATAAGAATCAAATTCAGCTCACAGAGCTTTCAAATGTCACACTCAATACTTCAGTTTACATAAGTGAACCATGAAGGAATTTTATTTCAGACCTAGAAAGCTATACACATTGATGATTAGAGGTATCACCCATAAAATAGTTCCGTTTTATATAAAATATGAAGATACAAAAATATAGGAGAGATGAAACCTGATATTAGATTACAACTCTAATATATTTCCAAGGAATCAATAAGGGGATAGTTCTTCAACAGAGGTAGTATTTATGTATGGAACACTCTCCCAAATACATCTCAAGCACGTCCAGTGAACAAAAACACGGAACCAGCTTTCAATAGCAGTAATTATACTGCTGCGAATACCCACGCTTTTGTATGTACCTCTGTCACATCCATTAGCAACCATGAACTCGGATCTGAGTGAGACAAGGTTCCAACTGACCGTATACTTAGTCCAGCCACGAATACACTGCCCAGAATGGTAGAAAACTTCAGTTAGCACTGGATAATGAAGTCTAGTCTTGATTGGAGGTTCGAACTGCCTTCCTTCAAGACAAATCGTGCTACCAAAACTCACAGCTAATCACCAGAAGTGTGCATCCCCTTTAGGCACCACAAATTGTCCTTTCTTATGATGATATAAATAAACCCACCAACAGGAAGAAGTTTTAGCTTGAGAACAGTAACTCGAGCTGCTAACCTTCCTAAACTCGTCCCTACTTCTTCATTAAGAACTCGACCTTGGTACTAGGAGATTCAACCAGCAAAATATAGGGAAGAAACTTGTGCCTTCTCCAACATGCGATTCATATTTGGAATGTGTCTTCAACCTGAAAGATGATAAATGGTGAACAATAAATTAGACATATTTAAAGCTCTAGCAAATATTTTTCGACTCTCAAATCCAAACTAGGATGTCTCATTTCAACACTGAAGTATGTTAGGGCGGTTAGTGATCCAAAACCCTAAGTTTATCTTTCAAACTCTCTCCAAGGGCTTTTTATCAAAAAAACTCCAAATATAGGAAATCAATAATGAGAGACCCACTCATTTCCCTTTTTATAACTCACTAATATTTTACCTCCAATTATATATTTAAAAGCAATTTCTTTTCTTTATTTAATAAAGTGACTTTTATAAATTAATTAAAGTCACTTTTAATGCCGGAAAATGCTTAATTTGTCTTTGTGGTCACACTCGCCACTCAAAGCCCCTTTTTATCATCATTTCTTTTAGATCTTTTCACCCTGATTCTAATGAGATATTACACTAAGGTGTTTCTGCAAGTAATCAGCCCAAAACAACACCTTAAACGTAATTAATTAAAATATGCATGTTAATAACGTCGTTTTACGGAAATCGTCAGAATGCAATTGAACTAAAAAAAATTGTGTGGAATTGATCTTGATTGTGAAATAAGGCAAGAGATCCCAGTAGGACCCTTAAAACTCTTTTAAAACCCTCTGGGCCCACCAATGGAGTAATCCTGCTCCTATGACCACGCTAACATGAGCTCTAGAAACCCCTCCTAACCACCTCACCAGGTAATCCAAAATTTTGGGACATTATAGTCTCCCCTCCCTAAAATTGCTTGTCATCAAGAAATGTCGTCACAGGTTGTTTCCCCACAAGTTGATCCAAACTAATATTGGGATCCCAAACTATCTTAATCATCATGAAGCATTCCTCACCGCATGCACTCCCCAACAAGGCATAAATACTAGAGGCCCTCTGCATACTGGCAATAAGTAGAGCATATTGAAAATAAAAAATCTTCATCATCTCCCCAAGAAGCTTCCCTATCGGAAGACCAACCTCATGCACCTCGAGAGTGAACTCCTAGAAGTACAATCCAAATGCTATTGAAAATGGTCCTTGCCCACATAAACCAAACATTTTCGCCTCAGATGCCATTAGTGAATCATTGAGAAGTGAAACGTTCTCCACCAAATTGAAGTCCAGTGGAATATATGGATGATCTTCCTCTGTAAATATCAACTCACCCATAATGGTCGTTGAGCTATTGAGACCCATAATGCTAAGACCCCATGTTGGTCTCAATAGAAGACTTCCATGTTGTCGTTGCACCACTTTGATCATAACTGACTATTGTGGTGAAGTATTGCTAATTGTTGGTGCCCATATGTGCCTCATCTCTAATCCCTGTATGCAACCAATAGACAAGCATCATGTATCATGAATCAATCTGGTGCATGCTAAACTTCCCTTCTCTCTCTAGATCACATAGTGAAGTTTGTTATGTCATCTCCTAGTGATGTACCTAATTATTGCTTGGAGCCCATGTGCTTTCATGTAAAATATGCCTACCATCAATTGTGCCCCATTCTTGAACAATGCCTTGGAATGTCCTTCCGAAGGTGTGTCAAGCAACTCTCTCTTGGTCATTTCCCTAAGTGTGTACTCAGGGGAAGAACATGTGTTGCCTCTACAGTGGGTCAGGACATCCCTAATATCGTATCTATCAACTCGTGCCCTGACCATATGCCTCAACTAGGAAGTCATTCTCCTATCCTTGATGCATTGTGTCTCACCAGACTATCTCAGGTGACCCCCATGTGTCCTACTATATGTGATGAGAGCATCAAAGAACAACAAAAAAATCCTCTACAACAGTATGCAGGACTAGAAAGTGATCGATGCATGGGTCAATCCCAAGGGTGTGATCAAGAACCCATATGGATACCCACGGGTAGTCCTGCGAGTATTCTTCTCTCTGACTCTAATCAGGTGATGTTCTAATTGAAGATCAAACTTCAAGGAATGCAATTCTCCTTGATGTTCAGCCATCCATTCATCGATCCTGGGTAAGCCAAGCCCACTGGTATACCTGATGTCCAATCAATCGGTCTTCCCAGAAGCAATGCTCTGAGATTTCGTTGTGCTGCACCATACACCATTGCATAAAACCATGCATCACCATACTCCTTTGCATACCTTTACACACCATGGCATATCTTTGTACCCCACTAGGTATCACCACATGCAGTTGGTGCACTGTTAAGTTATGGTATGTTCTATGCTTATAACAGTTTACTTCTTTTTCTTATTATATTCCACCGATTAGCAATCACATGTACATAAAGTAAAGTGCAGATAGAACATTAAACGATCAATAGAAAACAAGCCAAGACAAGAGACACGAGATGTGGCGGCTAGCCAGGGACAAACCCCACAATGTGTGGGGAAACCCTTTGATCAAATCTTCTTTTATCTTCAATAATTCAGCAGAGAGAAATAGTACAATAAATCTGATTCATATCAGCAGTAGCAAACCCTAGATCAGCAGCATCAGCATTAGTGGCTTCATTATCAAACTAGGGCAAACCATATCTCACAAACCGACCGTCGGATTGACTTCATTCCACCACCAAAAGTTTCGGCTTCCAGAGGAGGTTCAGATGAACCTACAGCATAGTTCAGATGAGGAGATCTTCTAGGCCACACAAGTCAATCTTTACTTCTGCAGTTGCAGCTTCAGTTTCAGCAGTTTCCGGCTTCAAACTAGGGCAGTCGATATCTTGCAAACCGTTCATTGGATTGACTTCATTCCACCACCAAAAGTTGCGGCTTTTAGAGGAGGTTCAGATGAACCTACAACGCAGTTCAGATGAGGAGATATTCTAGGCCACGCAAGTCAATCTTTACTTCTGCAGTTGCAGCTTCAGTTTCAGCAGTTTCCGGCTTCAAACTAGGGCAATCGATATCTTGCAAACCGTTCGTCGGATTGACTTCATTCCACCACCAAAAGTTGTGGCTTTCAGAGGAGGTTCAGATGAACCTACATCACAATTCCAAAGAGGAGATCTTCTAGGCCACGCAAGTCAATCTTTACTTCTGCAGTTGTAGCTTCAAATTCAACAGCTTCTGGCTTCACATGTGTGAGAGAGAGACCCATTCCAGCGCAGTAGAGAAGAGACTCATTTCTGCGCAGTAGAGAGAGAGAGAGATGTGATGAGATGAGTGAGTTCAAATGAGGAAAAGTCCTCTTATATTTATACACAACGTTGGAGGGTGAATAGATGCGACCGTTGGGCTTCTGAGCCTACATGAGTTGTAGGTCGGCTTGATAATAATTCCATAATCAAAATAAATTCATATCTCCATGAATACTTATCGGAATCGGATGATCTTTATATCAATCCTACACCTCTCGATGAGAGGAATCTAATAAAAATATTATCAGCCATGAATAGGATGAACCACATGAAGTTTTTCCCTGGTTTCCAATTTTAACACTCCCTCTCAACCATGGAGAACTTCATCTGCAATCTGTCTATCGGTCGTTACTATTCATCCATCAAATGCACTGCCCTGTACAGCCTAACCCTTGCCCTACTCTGCTCTATTCTGCCTATTCTGCTTTGAATTGTTCTGCCCTGCACTGATCTGTACTGTTTTGCTCTGTTCTGCTCTTCTCTTGCATTGTTTTGTTCTGCTCTGCTTTTGTCCGAATTATGAAGAAGAAGAAATGATCGAGGATGTATCATACTGACTCAAAGTCAGTCTCAGAGTATGTACCACTGGTCCCAGACCAGTCTCAACCAACCCGAAGTCAGTGTCATAGTGAGTACAACTCCACTGGTCCTAGACCAGTATCATCCTCCACTGACTCAAAGTCAGTCTCAGAGTGCGTACCACTGGTCCCAGACCAGTGCCAGCCGACCCGAAGTCAGCTTCATAGTAAGTACCACTCCTACCACTGGTCCCAGACCAGTATCGCAGTCTCAGAGAGTGTACCACTGGGCCCAGACCAGTCTCAACCAACCCAAAGTCAGCGTCATAGTATGTACCACTCTCACAGATCCCAGACCAGTACTGCACTGACACGAAGTCAGTCTCGGAGTATGTACCACTGGTCCCAGACCAGTCTCAACCGACCCGAAGTCAACGTCATAGTATGGTACAACTCCTACCACTGGTCCCAGACCAATATCGCAGTCTCAGAGAGTATACCACTGGTCCCAGACCAGTCTCAACCGACCCGAAGTCAGCGTCATAGTATGTACTACTCTCACTGGTCCCAGACCAGTACTGCACTACCACGAAGTCAGTCTCGGGGTATGTACCACTGGTCCCAGACCAGTCTCAACCGACCTGAAGTCAGCGTCATAGTATGGTACAACTCCTACCACTGGTCCCAGACCAGTATCATTGATCCCAGATCAATGGAGATCATCCTAGTGTAGGGAGTACGGTAGATACAACAATGCGTCCATCGGTACTACTATGGTCCCTAACTTCATTTCCCTGCTCATTGATCAGATGAGAGGTACTTCCCATGAGTCCCAGACTGCATGAGTAGGATGCCTCGACAGGAGAACTAATCAATCCTGTCCTCACAGGAGAACACATCAATCCTACTACAATCGTCGTGGAGAACACATCAATCTAGGCTGCCATGGAGAACACATCAATCCAGGCCTCATAGGAGAACTAATCATCCTGCTACACAGGAGAGCGAATCATCCTGTTCCACAAGAGAGCGAAACATCTTGTCCCACAAGAGAGCGAATCATCTTGTTCCAGTGTGCACCCCCAGGGGATGGTGAGTCACCCTGTGGTCATATGTTGCTCCAGTAGGAACCGCAAGCCCTCAGAGCTCAATGTATGCAACATGCAAGACCCTTGTACAAGGGTTTCTTGCCGACTCCAAGTCGTTTGGGAAAATCACAGATTAGATCTTTCCTCGGGGCTTTGACAAGGTGTATCAACCTGTACATCATGTTAATGTGATGGAGCTTCCTTGCTCATCAAATTACCATATCCCAGATGATGTCTATTTGCTGGAGCAATCGACGAATATGGGATTCCTCAATAATCGAATCCCACCTCTGGTTGTTACAGAGAATCACAGTGGTATCCAATGTAAATCCAAACAGCTCACTGCAGAGCTTTCGCAACCAGACTGCCTCACACGAGGTCATGCTAGCAACAATATATTCTGCTTCGGCGGTGCTCAAAGCCATCGACTTCTGTTTCCTGCTCATCCAGGATATCGAAGCAGATCCCAAGGTGAAACAGCACTCGGAAGTGCTCTTACGGTCCACCACACTGCCTGCCCAAGTAGTCTTATATCTCCAGCAGTGTATCTTAACCCATTGTACCACAAAGATATCTCAGAAGATTCTTGGCATCAATCCAGTGAGGCTCAACCAAATATGAGCTCACAATGCTAACTGCAAAACATATGTTCAGATGGAGGTTCACTAAGAACATCAATGTGAATGAGTTTATGAAACTCAGAGGCATTTCCCAAGTCTGGTCCGACATCACTACCATATAACTTCTAAAAGTTAAGATCCTTGAGGTAGTCACAGGCTTGTAGTCCATCATACCGAATCTTTCCAATATCTTTACCACATATTTTCCTTGAGATAGGAAAATTTCCCTTGGCTTCTGCCACACTTCAAGTCCTTGGTCCTTCATTTCAAATTCAGAAGCCATCTCCCTCTTACATTTGTGAATGAGAGGGTTTGCACCTATTAGAAAGAGGTCATCCACATACAACAACAGTATGAGAGGCTTGTCATCTTCAACCTTAAAGTAAAGGTTAGGATCAGCTTCACTCCTAGTGAATCCCAACTTCATCAAGTAGCTATCAATCCTCTCATACCATGCTCGGGGTGCTTGCTTCAGCCCATAGAGAGCCTTCTTCAACCTGCATACATGAGATTTTCAATCATAAATCTCAAATCCTTCAGGTTGCTCCACATAGACCTCTTCTTTGATAGAACCATGCAAGAACGCGGTCTTAACATCCATCTGATGTAGGTTCCATCCTTGTGAAGCCACAAGGGCTATGATCAAGCGGATGGTCGTATATCTGGCAACAGGTGCAAATATCATAGTCTATACCTCCCTTCTGGGATAAACCACGAGCAAAAAAATGAACCTTATACTTTTCCATACTTCCATTTGCTGCATGCTTTATCTTGTAAAGCCATTTTGAAGTAACAATTGTCTTGTCCAGGGTCTGGGAACTACTTCCCAGACATCATTCTCCATAATAGACTCATATTCTATGGTCATAGCATCCTTCCATAGTTAATGCTTGATGACATCTAAGAATGATGAAGGTTCATTTTGTATGATCGTGCTCATGATGGTCAGGCATCCCTGATACCTGTTAAGTTTCTTACTTTTATGGAAGGTTCCTTAGGGTGCAGCATGTCCTTCAGCATCATCAAGTATCCCCCTAAGCCATGAAGGCCTCTTCCTAGAAGAGGAAGGCTCATGTGGATGAGGATCAATCGGATCCATGGGTTCTTCTACATCAGGCATTGATTCATCATCCTTTTCTTTCGGTTCCCTGGTGTTGGCTTCTTGAGAGCTACTCAAAATCAGCAGATTGTCCACCTTGCTGAGAGCCATATCTTTGTCAAAGGTGACATCATGACTAATCATGACTTCCCTTTGACCGGTGGTGAACATTTCTTTAGGAGTTTAGGAACCCAATGCTTGATGAGGGCATCGATTTTGTACATATACGGCGGTGATTGTAGTTTCAGCCCATAGAAACTTTGGAAGTCTTTGATCATGTAGCATGGCTCGGACAGCTTCCATCATCGTGTGGTTCTTCCTTCCCACCACACCATTCTGCTCAGGAGTATGTGGTGTAGTAGTCTCCCTCTTAATTCCAACCTCAGGTATGCCTGAGTAAACCAATTGTAATATATCGGAGGTCTTGCTTTGGCTTGAGGGGAATGGTCCCCTTTTGAGCTTTCCTTTGGCACATCCCGGACATACACCTTCTTTCTCTACTTGGAATTCGGGCATCCCTGTTACCATCAGTCTTACATCGGGTAGAGCTTTGTAATGAAGGTGGGCAAACCTCCGATGCCAAAGTTCGGACTAAAGAGTTGTGTCACAAGACATGACACCTAGCGGACTTCCATCGACCTGATATAATGAATCAACACTAAACCCAAGAGTAAAGGCATCTTTAACATTATTTTTCCATATACATACCTTGCCATTGCTGAAGGTTACCTTGTAGCCTCTGTCTTCCATTGCCAAGATGGACACTAGGTTCCTTTTGAGGTCAGGTGCATTTAATACATCCTATAATTTCTAGCTTTCTTGAATTCTTGTCCTCTTCCTTGATTCCCAGCTCTCCTCTTACCTTTGCTGATGAATTTGTCATTCCTTTGATTGCCATCAAAGGGATTTCGAGTTGCACCACTGCATGCTGTACCATGCTTCTCTAATCATGATTATCATCATGCTGCCCATGTCCATGATTTTATCCATCATAATGCTGCTCAAACTAGTGTGCATCATCATCATGCTATCCTATATGTCCATGATCTCATGTTGCCCTTTATGTCCATGATCTCATACATAGTGACTTGCTTTATCGCAAATGTAACATCGTCATTTTCTTCTAGCCTTAGGTCCAGCCTTTCCTTTTGATTTAGTCCCGGAATTATTTCTTTTATTTGCATGAGAAGAAAAGGCAGCAGGAGGACCTTTAGGCATGGGCATTTCTTGCACTTCTTCCCTTGTTTCTTCTTGAATGCATCTAACCATTAATTCCTCGAAATCAGGAATTACATTATAGTTCAAAAGAGTAGTCCTGAACACATACCATTCAAATGGCAATCCTCCAAGAGTTGTGAGTGCCATTTCTCTGTCAGTAATAGTTTCCCCAATAGATTGGAGATCGTTCTTGACCTCGGTGATTCTTAAGAAGTATGCTTGCATACTTTCATCTTTACCCTTCTTGATTTCCCTCAGCTTATTTCTAAGAAACAAAACTTGATTTGCATCATTAAATTTAAATAAACTCACCAGTCTATCGTAGATTTCCTTGGAGGTGTCCAGTTCAGAGATGTAGGCCACCAAGTGCTTGTCGATAGAGTGCCGGATGATCTTCTATTGTTTTGACTTCTCCATTTTTTTCATTTGTTCCAGGCAGCAGCGGATGCATTTGATGGAGGCTCAACAATATTGCCTCTCACATGATCCAACACTCCTAGATTCTCAAGGGTTAGATCGATAGAAATCTTCCATCCGTGATAGTCAGCTTTCTCACGGAGCTTGTCTTCAGCAGGAAAGAGTGTTGAGGACCCCATAGTTCTTTTAGGATAGCCTTGCCAATATTCTCTTCAATGATTGCTCTTGCTCTTGCCCGGGCTTTGTCTTCACCTCAGCTCTGATACCATGTTAAGTTATGGTATGTTCTACGCTTATAACAGTTTACTTCTTTTTCTTATTATATTCCACCGATTAGCAATCACATGTACATAAAGTAAAGTGCAGATAGAACATTAAACGATCGACAGAAAATAAGCCAAGACAAGAGACACAAGATGTGGCGGCTAGCCAGGGAAAAACCCCACAATGTGTGGGGAAACCCTTTGATCAAATCTTCTTTTATCTTCAATAATTTAGCAGAGAGAAATAGTACAATAAATCTGATTCATATCAGCAGTAGCAAACCCTAGATCAACAACATCAGCATTAGCGGCTTCATTATCAAACTAGGGTAGACCATATCTCACAAACCGACTGCCGGATTGACTTCATTCCACCACCAAAAGTTTCGGCTTCCAGAGGAGGTTCAGATGAACCTACAACGCAGTTCAGATGAGGAGATCTTCTAGGCCACGCAATTCAATCTTTACTTTTGCAGTTGCAGCTTCAGTTTCAGCGGTTTCCGGCTTCAAACTAGGGCACTCGATATCTTACAAATCGTTCGTCGGATTGACTTCATTCCACCACCAAAAGTTGCGGCTTTCAGAGGAGGTTCAGATGAACCTACATCGCAGTTCAGATGAGGAGATCTTCTAGGACACGCAAGTCAATCTTTACTTCTGCAGTTGCAGCTTCAGTTTTAGCAGTTTCCGGCTTCAAACTAGGGCAGTCGATATCTTGCAAACCGTTCGTCGGATTGACTTCATTCCACCACCAAAAGTTGCGGCTTTCAGAGGAGGTTCAGATGAACCTATAGCGCAGTTCCAAAGAGGAGATCTTCTAGGCCACGTAATTCAATCTTTACTTCTGCAGTTGCAACTTCAAATTCAACAGCTTCCGGCTTCACATGTGTGAGAGAGAGACCCATTTCAGCGCAGTAGAGAAGAGACTCATTTCTGCGCAGTAGAGAGAGAGAGAGATGTGATAAGATGAGTGAGTTCAAATGAGGAAAAGTCCTCTTATATTTATACACAACGTTGGAGGGTGAATAGATGCGACTGTTGGGCTTCTGAGCCTACATGAGTTGTAGGTCGGCTTGATAATAATTCCATAATCAAAATAAATTCATATCTCCATGAATACTTATCAGAATCGGATGATCTTTATATCAATCCTAAACCTCTCGACGAGAGGAATCTAATAAAAATATTATCAGCCATGAATAAGATGACCCACATGAAGTTTTTCCCTAGTTGCCAATTTTAACATGCACCCTGTACCATCTATTATCCCGCATGGGACAATGTATCTATCATCCTGCTAGTGGACCTAGTATGATGTGAGTCATATCTCCTTCTTTGTCCTTGTAGACCTAAGTGGCATGACTCCTCCCATGCTAATAGGGATGTCATTGTTGTGTCGATCGTTGGTGGCTCCTGTGCCTAATACATCAGTGTAAGAACATCATCCCCATGTACTTCTCTATCTGGTGGCATACAGATACCATCCCATCTAAATAACTCTTGGCGGGGCATGCTGACCACTCTACAACCCCATGCATGAACGATGTGCCAAGACATCTCCAAAAGTCTGCAGACTCCATCAAACCAACACGCCACTAGTGCTGACCAGAACTTTGATTGAAGTGTGAAGGAACGTGAGTGTTTGGTCACTAGTTCAATCACCCTATCAACTCCATAGTCATCCTTCACACCTGGTGAATGATTGAAAACCCCACCTGGATCCCAATGCCAACCAGGGCCTCCAGTAGCCACTCCACTTGTGTCAACTAAACAAGGATCCCATAAGGATATATCCTCATCCGAAATATATTTGTCTCCACATCATGTGGATGTATAATCATAAACCTTTGGGACATACTTCTCTGCAAGTGCCAATTCATCCAGGTGCTCCTCATGCTCCACCATCACAGGGGGCTCCTCTATCAAATCATGAGTTCCTATAACATCATCTTGTTGATGGTTTCCATATAGGACTACACACAATTCAACTCCATACAAAGTTGCTCGACTTGCAACACTAATTCTTGAAGGGCCATTTGAGTGCTCTTCAAGGACCCTTGAGAAATCTCAAGCTCATAAGGAAGCCTGTCAACTTCCTCCTCTTTCCCTACTAGCGCATCATGATATATCTTAGCAAGCATGAGTAGGTGATCTATGTCTGAAAGGAGGCGTAGGTAGGTAGATTTCATCTCTATCAATTCCTTTTTGAGGGTCTGAAAATATACAAGTGAAGGCTCTCCTCCCAAACTTCCATGTTTCACTGTGCTTCTCCAACGATAATTTGTCACCAGTACTAGTGTATCATCATATTTCCTCGTGGTTGCCCTAATCATGTTTGTGTTCATCTTCACTTGGTTTTCCAAGTTATAGGAATAAGTAGGCTTGTGGGAAAAATCTACCTCATCAACTGATGGGTCTAGGTTTGCACCGCCAACTACCTATGTGTTATCATCTTTAAACACCTCTTGGGAATCATCACCAACTATCGAGCCTCGTGATTTTCTTTGTACCCATCATCTAATTCAACAATCTCGCTAAATGACAACAAGAATTTTGTACCAATTTCGGATTCCCTTTCATACCGAACTCTTATTCCAACTTGTTGGGGTGAATTTGTGATAGCTTTATTTTCAACAGGTGTGACTTTTCCTGATTCGTCCTAGAAAGTTTGGTCATGGTTTTCACCTTCAATCCTTTCTTCCTGGTCCTTGACTACATTTTCATCCTTGGATTTGTTATTCATTTTTCTATTTAATGCCTTTGATGACACCCATGCTTCCATGTGCTCTATCACCTTTGCAAAGGTTTTGTCATAATTTTCAAATTTTTGGGCAAATAGTTCTTCTTGACTTGGAAGAATTTTCTCCTTGTTATGACCAGCCATTTAAACCCAACAGTGATCCAAGAACATGCTTTGATACCATTGTAATAACCCCACTCTAGAAATTTCTCCACCTATAGTGAAATTATGGGTTTATAAATAAAATTTTCAATGATGACTTTCTTCGAACAGTTTGATTGTATATAGTTGTAAATTCCCTTTTCACTTATTTGATTGTAGTAAATAAACACAGTGGACTATAAGCATCAAACTCAGCTCACAGAGCTTTCAAATGTCATATTCAACACTTCAGTTTACATAAATGTGTTGAAATTTGATGACTAAAAAGTTTTCTGCAATCCCAACCCGGTTTTAATTTCACCTTATCACTCTCATTCAATTAAATGCCCTTTCCCATAAACATACATTCAACATATAGAATTCTGGAAATGAAAATTTCAAATTAAAATACATGGGACTGTCCATACATGCTGAAAATAAATATGGACATACAATGCATCAACACACATAAAAATACACAAAGATTTTTAGTCAACTTAGACCCAGGCAAAACCCCTTCAATCTTATCCGGGGAAAACCTGTTAGAGAGCTCTTCAAATTTATTTATATTTCAAGTTCAGCAAAATACATTTGTAGACAAAACAAAACAACAAAATACAACTTATCCCTTCAACGCAAAACTCTTTGAAAATCATACCCACTTTGCCTCAATTTTTGTGCCCACTTCAAGCTGAAAATATGTACTCTATGAATATGGGTTGTACAGAATGTACTGTACAGATTCTGTATGGACTATACGAATTGTAAAAAAAAAATTCATTTTTTTAAATAAAAAACTTCTCTCACACGGCGTGCAACTCACATCATTAAATTGTGTTCGTACTGTACCTTTTGTTGTCTTCTATGCCTTGATTTCCATGCCCATCTTTGCCCAGAAATCACTCCTTCAGCTTGCTGCAACAAATTTATCCTTCTGAATTTTTCTCTAGCTCTTAGCCTCCTTTCTCCAATCTGCTCATGAAGAATGAATGCAGACTCTCTTTCCTTTTCTCCCTTTTGTTTCCCTAAATGAATTTTGGACAGCCCTAAGATCTAATGGCTCAGATTCATTTAGATCAAGGGATGAGAATAAATGTGCATTTAATTCTCACTTTCTATTTTTTAACCCACCCATTAAATAAAGTACCCACATTGTACTTTATGTCTAAAGTCACTTTTCACTTTATAATTTAACATTGACTTTACCACTTATAAAGTCACTTTCACTTTATAAAGTCACACTTAGGAAAAGAATTATTTTGGACACTTTTCCCTAGGTAGAGACTAACCCATGGAAAATCACTTGTCCAAGGTACATTAAAAATCAACACTCCCTCTTACCGAGGAAAGTGTTTCTCACGACACCCATCTTGTCCCTGAAATGGACATGCTTGCCTCTCGGAAAAGACTTCGTGAGAACATCGACCACCTGCTCATCTGTTGATATATACTCCAGCATCACTGCCCCCTTCTGAACATAGTCCCTGATGAAATGATATCTGATGTCAATGTGTTTTGACCTGTCATGAAACACTGGATTCTCCGTGAGTTTAATGCAACTCTTATTATCACAGTGAATAATCGTCATCTCAACTCCTGATCAAATAGGCGATACAAAAACTTGTGAATCCAAATGGCCTCACAACTAGCCTATCTAGGAGTCATATACTCAGCCTTAGAAGAGCTCAAAGCAACTGACTTTTTATTTCGATTGAACCATGACACAACTACCGAACCCAATCTGAAGCAACACCATGAAGTTCTTTTCCTATCAGAAGCACAACCTGCCTAATTTGCATCTGTGTAACCTTCCAACCTCACTCCATCTCCCCGCATATAGTCCAGGCCATAATCAACAGTCCCCTGCACGTAGCAAAGAATGTGCTTTGCAACTACCCAGTGTACCCTCCTCGGCTCAACCATGAACTAGCTAAGTGTGTTCACTTCAAAGCATATGTCTAGCATAGTGTTGACCAGATACATCAAAGACCCAATAAGTTGCCTATAAAATGTGGGATCCACCAAACTAGAATCTGAAGCATGAATCTTCTTCTATTTGGTGATCATAGGTGTAGACATGGGTCTACAGTCTTCCATGTGAAATCTAAACAACACATCCACAACATACTTCCCCTACTCCAGAAAGATATGCCCCTCCTCCTGCCACACCTCAAGCCCCAAAAAGGAATGCATCAGCCCAATTTCCTTCATCTCGAACTCCATAGAAATATCCTCCTTGCAACCACTAATCAGTCTCTCTACCCCAGTAATGAACAAGTCATCAACATACATCACAAGAATGAGCAGATCATCCCCTACAATAATGTAGTATAGTTTCAAATCTGCATCACTCTTTGTGAAACCCATTTGTTGCAAGTAAGTATCAATCCTTGAATTCCAAGCTCTTGAAGCTTGCTTAAGTCTGTAGAGTGCTCACCTCAACTTGCATACATGGGTCTTCCGCCCAAGTACCTCAAATCCATGTGACTGCTCAACATACACCTCCTCCTCTATAACTCCGTTCAGAAATGCGGTCTTCACATCCATTTGATGGATCTGCCAACCCATTTCTGCACCAATAGAAATAAGGGACCAGTTCACTATATTTTCGGAGATATGATCTGAGGAATTTAGGGTTTTTGCAGGCTCCCGAATTCCATGTCAAACAGGTGACGTTGGGAAAATAATCATAACCTTTTCTCTGAGCATTGGATTCAAATTTCGTAAATAGTCACAGAAAGAGTATGGTCGGTAGTTTGTTGAGTAGCGTGTTGAGGGCCAAAGGTCACAACAGTGACACGTGGCACTTCGTATAAGTTCACTCTACTGAACTAGTCTATAATCAAGTCATCGTGGGAGATTGGGCATAATGCTTTTTGGAAGAATCCAGTCTTGATCAGATTTGTGGGATTGGAAAGAGGACTCATCGGGCTACCATAGGGCAAAATTTTAGACCCTGTAGATCCGAAATTACATAGATACAACATATTCAATATCGAGCTCCTAGAAGGCAAGAAAAAACATGCATTCAAGGATTACTGCAGTAAGGACCACACATCAACAATCAAGGGTAAGTATCCTACAACAAGGTATGTATGATTAGTGTTTAAATTTGAAATATGAGTATCATCTCAGACGTATGTTTTTGCAGGACAACGTAAGTACATATAGCGTCTTGATTATATCTCTATGTTTCTATATGTCACAGTTAGTTTTTATACCACATTTCAGATGTCCTATTCCTGATACTACACATTTGATGCTACATATTCTTGATGCTACACCAAGTTTTCTAAATCTATGTGATGTTATAATTTCATGTTACTTGTCTTGTCATAGTTGATAGAATGGTCTCTGTTATTGTACTTAGAACTTGGTCCATCACAAGTCTAGGGTCTGTCATAAGTTTTTATTATATATACCTTTAGGTCAGTTTTGGATATAGTCTTGCATAGAGTCCATGCCTATATCAAGAGTGTGAGTCTTTGTCTGCTGTTGCAACAAGTCAACAACAAAAGTGACAAGCACAATTTAGGTACGCATTGTAATTTTAATTTGTATTTATTCATTATTATGCACTTACATGTGTTTTGTAGACAGAGGTAAGTTGAAGGGTATTTTCTTTTGTTTTGGGATTGGTTTCGCTGAGAAAATTTTGCATACAGGTAGAAGAAGATTCAAGTACAACTTCAAGCAAGAATTCAAGAGAAGAAGTATCAAATCAAAGGAAGCATTGCAGTGGGACATCCTTTGAAGACATGAAAACCATCCGTATATTGTGAAGAAGTGTCAAGGAAAAGAGTCATTGTAAAGTTATAAAAAAGTCACTTGTAAAAGTGTCATCATTGGAAGAGTCATTATTGTAAAAGAGTCAATCTGCCTAGAGTCAAAAGGGCATTATTGGGAGGTATAGGAGTCTCTGTTGGGATGATGTCATGGTTGGGTTGCAGGTCATAGTGTGATTGGGTGTTCGATCAAAATCATTGTAAATCATATTGTATCGTGGATTGTTGTCCTTGGTATGGGAATCCACACTCTTGTCTCATTTCAGTCATGATAGGGTGGCAGGGAGGTGCCAGGCTGGTGCATGAAGTCGCCTACAGGTTGGAGCCTTTGAACACTTCAGGGTTGTAGGTTGGTCTAGGATGTCGGGGCATCCATTCAATTGACTACTAAAGAAACTAGGGCATTGGGGCATCCTTCTAGTGGGAGCTGGAGAAAAATGTTTTTCTAGAATTCTCGGAAGTTGTTTCTTTCATTTTAGTTGGGGTTGAATATTAAAGAATTTATTAGAAAAAAGTTAGGTGGTTTTTGACCCAGAGGGGGTTTTCCACCTAAAATTCTTGTGTCTACTGTGTTATTATATTCACTGTTATTACTGCATAAACATTAATAATAATTGAAGATTAACTAATGCTCTGGAAATATTTAAAAGTGTTAATTGCTAAGGAATACTGATTCACCCCCCCTCTCAGTATTTCTGACAGTTGGTATCAAAGTTTGGTTCCTTCAATAGCAGTCTAACCGCTAGAAGGAGATCATGGAGTATACTAAGAATAGAGTTCCTTTGTTCAATGGAAATAACTATGCACTTTGGAGTGGAAGAATGCAAGTTCATTTGTTGGCGCAAGGATACAAAGTATGAGAAATCATTGACAAAGGCTTCACCCCGACCCAGGATGAACAAGGTAAGAAAAATATGGTATATGATGTGAAGGCTAAAGATCTTATTATCAGCGGGCTTATTGAATCTGTTTATCTTAAGGTATTGAGCTGCAAAACTGCTAAAGAGGTATGGGGCAAGCTTGAAAATATATATGCAGGTGACTCAAAGGTGAAAGAAGCAAAGCTTCATTTTTTCAGGGCAAAATTTGAGCAACTCAAAATGAGGGAAGATGAAGATATTGTTGCATACTTTCAGCGTGTTGATGAAACAACAAATACATTGGAAGGTTTGGAGAACCTGTTGAAACGAAAATTGTTGTCCGAAAGATCCTCAGAACTTTGCCAGCAAGATTTAACCCTAAGGTATCTGTCTTGGAAGATAGATCGAATCTAACCAATCTCAGCAGTGATGAATTGCATGGAATTCTTATGGCATATGAATTGAAGATTGAAGAATAGGATGGCACATCTCACTTAGAAACAACATTTTCCGCATCCAAGAAGAATAGTAAGGACAAGCAGACCCCAAAAGCAAAAATTTGCAATTGTAAGGATGAGGAAAAGGAAGAAGATGAAGAATAATTCTCAGAGAAAGAGTTTGCCTACTTCACAAGGAAAATGAGAACATGTACGACAAAATTCAAGGGTAAAATTCCATTAATATGTTTTGATTGTGGTGAGGTTGGGCATTTTGCAGCCAAATGTCCTCACAAAAATGAGGTTGTTATGAAAGGAAAGAAAAGTCCTAGGAAGTTCAAAAAGCAAGGCAACAAGAAATGGTTTAAGAAAATTTTCTTCTCCAAAGAGGATAGTTCCTCATCCGAAGAAGACAGTGATAACAAACAAGAATTCAATGGAAGAGTATTGTTTATGGCCAAGCATAATAAGCAAGAGGCACCTGATGAAGAAGGAGATGAAGAAGAAAAAATGACAGAAGTTTAATTTCAAAATGATGTAATCAGGGTTATCAAAGAGCTCAAGGTTGAGAAGAATCATGTCAAGACTCTTGAAGATGAATTAAAGACAGAAAGGGAACAGGTCCTAAATCTTAAAATCAAGGTTTAAGAATACAAACGAATTGGAGAATCACTCAAGAAAGAATTAAAGGAAAGCAACAAGGAAAGAGAAGCATTGGAAGCTGAAATCATTTCTGTATGAAAGGAAGTAAAAAATAGAAAAACCCTTCAAAACTATGCCAACAGCTCAAAGACTTTGGATGAACCCATTAGCAGCCAACGATCATGCAACCTCAAGACTGGTCTTGGTTACAAAGAAAATTCGAAAAGGAGTCACGTCCTTCTATGACAACTAAAGAATACGGATATGCAAAATCTACCAAGCAGGTAGATCTCCCAGCTAGATCAAGAGATCAATATTTGCAGGAGAACCTTGGAAGACAATTCCTCGAAGAAGATTTCCTCCTAGGTATCAACCTATCTTTTATGGTCATTGTTATTCATGTGGAAAGTTTGAACATAGGGTTGCAGAATGTCGCATGTATGTTTGGAATGAATATAATTCAAAGGGATCTCTCAGAAATGGATATTCCAGCACTCAACAGAATATCAACAGACATGATCATTTGAGAGGGAGTGTCAACTGTTACAAATGTAATAATTTTAGACATATGGCCAAGGATTGTAAAGTTATTACCAGGTACAACTATCAAAGACAATCGCATCCGAATGAACCATTTAGGTACGCACATTTATTTAATGGTTATTGCTTTTTATGTGCTAACTATGGACATATGGCTAGGGATTGTGAAGTTTTTGACATGTACAATAATTATTTGCAAAACCCTAGAAGCAAGTTTGCAGGATCACGAGACAGGTTCCACGATGATTTTGTCAGAAGAGAATACATGCTAGATGGGCCAAACATTGAATGTTTCAAATTCCATAACTATGGCCATAGCGCTCGCGGTTGCAGATATTAGATGGAATCACCTATGGACAACATTAAATGGTTCAAGTGTCATAAATATGTGCACATGGCTTGAGATTGCAGGAATAAGAGGGTTTGGAAAAGAAAACACGTACAAGATGAATAAGTACAATATCAACGAGAAAATAAAGAAGGAAATAAGGTCCCAACAATTATTCTTTCACGATTCATAATGGATTGTGAGGAATTGACAACTGCTTCGGTTAATGACTCGAGTCAAGATGGTCCATTAAATGACACACTATTCTGAACAATTCAACTTATTGACTCCTAGAAATTTGAAGATGAGGAGTCTATGCAACAGTGTATGACACAAGTCTACGATTGACAAACATGTAGTTTGAACAAGATGTCAGTTTCATTACATGTTCAGGGGGATACGAATAGTTGAAGTATTATAGATTCAAGAAAGGAAGTGTTGGCAAGCAATCTCTATGTTAAAGTGGATCAAGACAATCTAACGATTATCGAGATATCTCAACAGGATAAAGGAATATTCATATATCAAACCAAGTACATCAAGGAAATGCTCAATAAATTCAATATGGAAGATTTCAAGCCTATCCTTACCCCCATGGTAACAGGTTACAAGAAGATTCGTCAACAGATGTGGACCAAAGGTTGTATAGATCCATGATTGGTAGTCTCCTATATTTGGAAGTCTCCCTGCCAAATGTGATGTAGGTAGTTGGACAAGTAGCACGATTCCAAGCAACACCAAAGGAATATCATATTATTTACATCAAAAGAATTATTCGGTATCTTAAGGGCACACCGAAATATGGTCTATGGTATCCCAAAGGAAATGATCTGGTCATCCAAGCTTATACAGATGCAGATTGGGCAGGAAGTGTTGATGATTGTAAGAGTACCCGTGGAGTAGCATTCTATCTAGGTGGTTGTCTTGTTTCATGGTTAAGTAAAAAGAATCATTCAATCTCGTTATCCACAGTAGAAGCAGAATATGTCGCGGCGAAGCAAACTTTGCAAGATCTTCAAGTCAAGTTAGATGAGCCTATTCCCATCTTTTGCGATAGCACCAGCACCATCAGTATGTCCAAGAATCTTGTGATGAATTCCAAAATGAAGCACATTTCGATTAAATATCATTTCGTTAGAGAGCAGGTCGCTGAAAAGAATATCAAGCTTGAATATGCTGGCACAAAGGAACAAATTGCTGACATCTTTACCAAACCATTAGCTCGTGAAGCATTTGAGTATCTTCGCCAAAAGCTTGGTACCATCCCAAGTTTTCATTAGACTCTTTCTCTTATCTACTCGAGTAGAAAGGGGGAGTGTAGGTGTGTACAGGTCCGCAGGATGGATGTTTGTCAGGGGGAGTTACCATTTTCCATTGATGACAAAGGGGGAGAGAAGGTAGTCGGAATAGGTGTCATGATCATGGGGGAGTACTTGTGCTGCCATCAATACCAAAGGGGGGGATTGTTGATCAGTGGTTGTCATTGATGTCAACCTAAGCAGCACCAGGGGATACCCTTATCTTGCATGAGAATTTTGACTTGACAAATTACTCTATTCCAAGTCAAGGATCGTCTAGATGGAATCTACTCGTCGAGATGTTTCTGTTGATATATGGCCGCCAAGTAATTCTTCACAGTTTGAGAGATATTCATGTTTGAAGTTAGTAACCCTAGTTAGTGGGCTAAAACCCTACGGGGTTGTGGCATGGAACTCATAATTGGTTGTGGTCATTGAATAGTCAATAAATATGTTTTTTTTTTCTCCTAAAATCCCTCCAATATTCACTTGTTGAGGACCCTCTCAACTCAAGACATTCATATAAATAATGACCCTCATATCCTCCTCTAGTAGGGATTTTGTGGCTTCAAATAGGTCATCGTGGAATTTTCACTATAACTTTGGTTTTGTGAAGCTTATGAATCTGAAATTAAAACCCATTTGATACGAAATCTGGATGAACCTCGTGACCAAATTTTAGATCTTGGTTCTCTATATTTTCTGAGATATGATCTGAGGAGGTTTGGGTTTTTGTAGGATCCCGAATTCCACGTCAAACATGTGACATTGGGAAAATCGTCATAACTTTATCTATGAGCATTGGATTCAAATTTCGTAAATAATCACAGAAAGAAGATGGATGGTAGTTTGTTGAGTGGCATGTTCAGGGCTGAAGGTCACAACAGTGTCACGTGGAACTTCGTAAAAGTTCTCTCTATTGAACTAGTATATAATCAGGTCATCGTGGGAGATTGGGCATAACTCTTTTTGGAAGAATTTAATGTTGATCAGACATGTGGGGTTGGAAAGATGACTCATAGGGCTACCATAGGATGAGATTTCAAACCTTGGATATCCGCAATTACATAGATACAACGATTCAATATCGAGCTCCTAGAAGGCAAGAAAAAACATGCATTCAAGGATCACTGCACTAACGACCACACATCAACAATCAAGGGTAAGTCTCCTACAACAAGGTATTTATGATTAGTGTTTACATTTGAAATATGAGTATCATCTGGGACAGATGTTTTTGCAGGACAACGTAAGTACATACAGGGTCTCGGTTATATCTCTATGTCTCTATATGTCATAGTTAGTTTTGGTACCACATTTCAGATGTCCTATTCTTGATACTACACATTTGATGCTACATATTCTTGATGCTACACCAAGTATGCTAATTCTATATGATGTTGTAAGTTCATGTTACTTGTCTTGTCATAGTTGATAGAATGGTCTTTGTTGTTGTACTTAGAACTTGGTCCATCACAAGTCTAGGGCCTGTCATCAGTTTTTATTGTATATATCTTTACGTCTGTTTTGGATATAGTCTTGCATAGAGTCCAGGCCTATATCAAGAGTAGGAGTCTTTTTCTACTACAGCAACAAGTCAACAATAAAAGTGACAAGCACACTTCAGGTACACATTGTAATTTTAATTTGTTTTGTTTTGGGATTGGTTTCGCCGGGAAAATTTTGCATGCAGGTAGAAGAATATTCAAGTACAACTTCAAACAAGAATTTCTCACAAAGTTGTCGCATTGAGGGAAATATGTTTTTAACGTGTTCTGAATGATCTATGTTTTTATTTCATTAAGTGTTCTAAGTAGGTGATCACAGTAGAGTAATATTAATATTCACATCAGTCTCATTGATCACACACTTAGCCATTTTTTAGAAAATTCCCTACAACCTAGCCTTATCTGGACTTCCTAAACTTCACATTGCGCTGTTCAAACCTCAAGCTGAAACCCTATCCCTAGACACTATGCAATGTGTAGTTCCTACCTCCCAAGACTGTGCACTATGCAATTTCAGTGCTCTATCTCAAGCCTTTGCCTCCAAAATTACGCAATTCAGCCCTCTAGCCTAGCCCCAACTATGCACTTTGTAATCTATGAGCTGAAGCTCAAACCCTAAAATCTTGAACTACGCAGTCACCAGGCCTGCTTTTCCTCCCAAAACTACGCAGTTGTCTTAAACAATGAAAAATCCCTTTAGCCTGGCTCACTGACTCCCAAAATTATGTAATTTCTCTCTCCTTCCCAGTCAGTACTGCACATTGTGAAATCTCTAGGCTAGGGCCTCAACCCTGAGCTCTTGAACTAAATAATTGCATAATCATCTGCGCTCCTCTATCCTCTAGAACTATGCAATAGGCTAGTCCAGTGCCCATCCCCTCATCTTGTGACACTGAGCTCCCAGATTACGCAGTTTTCTTCCTCAGTCCAGCTTGAACTGTGCATTGCGCAGTCTCAAGGCTCATGCTGCACACCTGACTTCCTGAGCTGTGCAATTGCGCAATTGTTGAGCCTCTTTCCAGCCTCTCACCCGGTTCTTACTTAGTCAATGATCAATATCCACCATTGTAGACTAGGGGTTTATTAGAATGATGTTGTCTTGTCATGAGTGGATTGCAAATGTAGGTACTTTATTATGTTATGGTAAGATGATGAAGAAGGAGATGGAGAAGGAGGGCATGCTAGAAGACACATATGGAGTTGAAGAGATAACTTGATCACCAGACAAGAAGATGAAGGAACACTAGGCTATAACATAATATGAAAGATCAAGATCGCATGGAAGACTCCTCATCTTTAAGTCATAAGGAGGAGGAGGAAGAAGAACATGCACCTTTTTGAGAAGACACAAAGAAAGCAACAACAAAGAGTGGCTTAACATTTCCATGTCATCATGTAGCCCATGTCATCAGTGCATGTCATTTCATGTCATGAGTCATCATGTGCCACATCATTTTGTGGAATATGTAATTCAATATTGGAGAAATGTATTGTAAAGTGGAATCCCAAAGGACATGTATAGAATATGAAGAGTCATGTAAAGTTGAAAAGTCATGGGAAGTCAAAGTCAAACAGTCCTGAGGTTAGTCAAAGAGTCAAAAGGAAGGTGAAGCATCACCTCCTCATTAGTTATATATACACCCTCATTATATGAGAAAAGGACTTTTCACCATGGCTCCTCTTGTAAGGCATTAAAGGGACAAGCTAATTATTTTGGGGAGAAAGGAATGGCTCCAACACTTCACTATTGGAGTTAGTGGTGTTCATTTGTACATATGACTTGGAACTTTTACTTAATATCAGAAGCCTTATGGCCAACACACTCTTCATGCATGCATTATGAATATTTGTAAGACTATTATGTGGATGTTTGTAATTCATGTTTTCTTTGATCTGTGTTAAATTAGTTGAACTGTTTCAGTTATTTTAGTACTTATTATATTGAGAATGTGTTGTAACGGTTGTTATTTCTCTCCCATCCTTATGGACTATTCCGGAGGATACTAGACAAAATTTTCCTTGTTGATGGTTGCAATGACCATCACATATTTTATGGACTATTTTATTGGATGTTAGATGGATCCTTCTTGGTTGTGTGTGTCTACTAGGGTGGTACTATTACCTCTCTCTTAGAGGCTCACTTATTTCTCTCCCTTGTAGTAGAAGAAGCTTGAGAAACTTACGACCAAACACTCACCAGGCACACTTATTTGCTTTTTGAAGGCACATCTACACTCCTCTTTTGTGTTGAAAGATAGAGCCAAGGAAAATCTTCAAGAATATATGGCAGTTGGGCCAATATCCCGGATGGGGCTCCAATTCTAAATTGTGTGAGGTCTAATTGGGACTTCACATCAGGGAGACCCCCTTGGTTGATGGATTTCCGACACTGTCAACAAAATGGCCCTAAAAGGAGGGCCAAATGACAACTTGTACTTGTTGAGTATGTTTTGAACGTCTTATCTAAAATGGCTCAGCCTCAAATCTTACTCCTGGGGTGTTTCTACAATTTATCCATTTGTCAATTTTCAATCCCCAATGAGCATCTCTATCTCTTGTCGTAGTTAAATTTTGATAGTGAGGATGGAACATCCATAATCGAGCACATTTATGATTTTCTCAAATTTTGTGAATCTTTTGAAATCAATGATGAAGAGTTTTCTTGTGTTCTTTTTTTCCTCACCCTTGAAGGCCGTGTTAATCGATGGTGCCATACCTTTCCACCCACTTCCATCCATTATTTCATCATTTCCACAGGGAGCTTCATCAAGCCATTAATAGGTATGATTACCGAGATGTTTGTAAAATAACCAGTCACTTAAGAATGAAGCCTAATGAATCGAGGGTTTTTCTTATCGATTCCTTCACCTTTGTTATGAATTTCTTGAAGAAGATATGGATAAGGATTTCTTGAAATAAGATTTTGAGCACTTGGTTCTTATCTCTTTGCATGGTGAATCTATACCCCTTGATGTTTCTTCGTCCCCAACTCTTGTAAACCAGGAGACACCCCTAATTTTAGAGGAGGAACCTACTATTCCTTTTGTTCCTTTCCCTCCTATCTTTTTAGTTCTGATGTGAATGCCTCCTTGTGATGATCGTAAATTTGGGAAATATGCAAATCAAGTCCCTAATCCATCTTCTCATCCTCCTTCCTCGTTTCATGATTCAAATCCAATAGAGGAAATCCCGGAATGGCTCATGAAGCCTATGGTGAAAACAAATTTTTCTATTCCTCAATATGGTATTAACACTCATAACTCTAGTATTGAATCTAATTCAAATTTCTATCATCTTCTATCATCTAAATGTCGTGACTCTTTGTATCATGATCCGCTTGATCAATCTGCTCCATCAACTAGTTTTCCACACTCTCCTAATTTTCAAGTTGTTGGCCCAAATTGCGATCGGGTTCAAGATAGTCACATTACCCAGGTAGAGGAGTAGGAAGGTGAAGATTCATTCAATATTTCTTCTCTTTTTCAAAATCCTCCGTGTGAAGATGGTGTCTCCTCATTCTTGGTTGATATTGAATATGTTAATCTCTGTAATGAATAAAATAAAATCAGTTTGTTTAGATCCATATTACTGGGAAAAAATCATTCTAATGATGATAATTTTGTTGATGTATGCGATGATGAATGCCCAAGTGCACCAATTGATCTTTCGGTTTCTCATGAAATTTTAATTTGAAAGATTTAGATCTGGAATTTGTTTTGGTCGAAGAAAATACTCTGATCGAAAATTCCTCTTTATCCCACTATCCCTTATGCTCTCGTGGTTACGATGCATCTACATGTGATGAAAATACTCCATGCTCTTCAAGTTCTTCATCGTATGATCTCATTTCTCAATTGACACAAGGTAGTGAGGTTGTCCATGATGAAAGAGAGAATAATCAGATCATTCAGTATCCTTTCTATCCCATATAATCTCTTTTTTTTCATGAAGACAACTCTTCAAATTAACTTGCTCATGAAATTTCTCCATCTCTAGATTTTCGATCAGAAGAATCTTTCAGCTTGAGTAATCTGGTTGTCGAAGTTGTAAAATTTGATCAAATCAGTGACAAAGATGGTTGTCATCCCTTTAATAGTGATCTCATCCAAATAAGTGAAAGCAACTATCCTCACACCATGCATAATCTAGTTCAATCTTTGGAATGTGATTTCACAATCCTTGAAAGATCCAGGACTTGCCAGAGATTCGAGGAACTTCAACTTTCGTTGATGGTTATGTCAAGATCTCACAACTCTGGTAAGACCCCCATACTAAGTCACGTATGGTTTTCTTCGCAAAACTCTTCTTATTGCATGGATTCAATCGATGTAAATTAATTCTTGAAATATATTTGACATTGCGGAAATGATCTTCCGAACCTTCAAGATTCGATTTCTAATTGGATTCAAGATGATCCATATTGATGCAAATATCTTGTATCCAACTCGTGTTTGGAATGTGTATCTCTCATAGAATCATGGAACTGGTAGTTGATTATTCTAAAGATTATCTTTGGCCAAAGGAGTCATACCTGTCACACACTTTTGAAAACAATTAGTTCTTGATCCTTGTGAATATTTTGATGCTAATATTTTTCTTAATCGCACCTAGAATCCTCGAGTGCTAGTAAATGCATGGGTTGTTTGACGAATCAAATTATTGTTCACTTGTTTCACCCTGACTGGCTTGATGTGTTTGTTGTACTAGCATTCCTTTCTACTTATTTCGATGATTACACTGCTAGTGAAATGTGTAACAAGTCACAAGAAAATGGTTTGTTACACTTGTCATGTGAGGAAGATGATTCTATTATGCAGAGCATTTATGAAACTGCTCAAATTGATTTATCTTTGGAAATTCCAAATTGGGAATATGATGCTTTAATTAGCCTATCTGATCATGATTCTGTTTTTGATGACTATTGTTCAACTTACTATTTTACCATTAACACATCCAATGACAGTTGTTTTATATCCTTTGATTTTTATGGTTTAACATCTCACTATCAAGGTACTTTTCAAGAAGTTGAGGCACTTTATCATGGATGGTTATGTCAAGTCCTCCCTGTCTTGACACACCTGCTGAATATGATAATATCTATTTCTCCTCACAAGATTCTCATCGTAATCCCGTGCCTTTAATTGAAAATTCATCTTTTCAAATATTTCGGGGTTTTCAAGAGGATTGTCACGAATTTTACGATCCAATCACTGAATGGTTGGAGCAATCTTATGTGGCAGGCTCTGTCGCAAATAACAAGTTTCGATCTTTCCGCAGGCTTGCTAAGGAGTTCGGTGCAGTTGAAGACACATTCACAAGAAGCTTCTAAGGTTTGGTGAATGATGGTTTTAATAAGAAAGGTAAGAATGTGAACTGGTAAGAAGTAGAAACTATGGCCTATCTTCGTGCTAACATGAAAGACCTTCAAATTTTTGTGCAATTTATTCAAGTTCTTATATGTTATGTTGCACATTGCTTTATAACAATTTTAATTTCTTATATCTTTGTGAATACAGGTTAGAAGCAATTACGATGGCTTCATTGGAAATTTCATTATATGTGATCCCGACCTTCTAGATGATTAGGTTAGGAGTAGGTTTATTTGCATTAGTTTACCTGCACATCAATCTTGCATTCATTTTCTATAGGTTGTCTTGTGTTTTCTCATTTTGTTTTCGCATCATCATTTTAGTTAGCCTCCTTCTGTTTTGTATTCATTAGGGGAATTTTGGGGTCTAAAATGAGCCTCCTAAGAAAAATGTACAACCAAAATAGACTTTATAAGAACCAATAGGATTCAAGATGATGATTTCAACCATGGGGAATGATTCACCATTTTTTGAGTAAAAAAGTAAAAACAAAAAAATAAAAAAATAATAAAACTACTTTTTCAACTCATATTTTCAACTTATCTCCCTAAGGTTTTACTCAAATTTTGTGCGGGAGTACTCATTATATGAAAATTTTAATTCTTCATCCAAGGAGTACCCATGTTGCATACTTTCGATGGACCCTGCTACATGAAAAATGAGAAATACATGAAAAAAACGTGATTGCAATCACGTTTTTCATGTATTTCTCATTTTTCATGTAGTAAGGTCCATCGAAAGTATACAACATGGGTACTCCTTGGATGGGGAATCAAAATTTTCATCCAACGAGTGTTTCTGCTTGAAATTTGGGTAAACCCATAGGGAGATAAGTTGAAAATACGAGTTGAAAAAATAATTTTTTCTTTTTTTTCCCTCTAAAATTTGATGATGTAATTTAATCTTATTTTATTATTTCCACCATTATTTTATAATTTCCTTAGGAGGCCCATTTTAGACCTCAAAAATCCCTTAATGATGGTTTTGCTTCCTTGTTGTGTGTTGTCTTTTCTTTGTTTTGTAAGACCTTGCTGAAGATGCTTTGTTGGCTCAAAAGGGAGTGTGGAAAAATAGAAAAGGACTTTGTGTCACTGCAACATTTGAATAACTCTCTGTCCTTCTTCCTTGTCTTGGTTACATATTTTTGTCAATGATGTTCTGACAGAAAATACGATCCTTGCATTAAGAAATCCTTGTGTCGAACCATGATCTCCATGTCTATTCTAGAAACCTCATCCCTGCACTTGATTTTTTATGTTTTGGTGTTTTTAGGAGGATCCAATGAAGTAGAGAAGGGAAAGGGGAAAATATACTTGATTTTTTATGTTTTGGTGTTTTTAGGAGGATCCAATGAAGTAAAGAAGGGAAAGGGGAAAATATAAATGAGAAAACCAATATCGAAGGTATTATATATGCTTCTCTGAAGGAACAACCTCTCCTTCTCTCAATAAGTCGGGATCCCTCTTCTGCCCATGAAATAAATAAGTGTCGATGCACAGTCCTATAAAAAATATATGAATAAAGGTGAAAGAAGAGAAAGGCTTCCTGTGCAGAGAGGTGAAGCAAGAAAATACATTGGGGTACTTTCCAAGCTCGATGGCAGTGGAGAAATGTTTGTTCTCATGAAGTGACTTTTCCGGGGTACTGTCCAAGCTTGCTGGCAGCGAAGCAACATTAGAGATGAAAAACTATACTTTGAAAATCGAAAGCTTGCGAAATTCATTACCCTATCCTGATTCGAAACATTGTGTGATCACTGATCTTATGTTTGTGTTTAACCGAGTAAAGGAATGAAGGGGACTCTATTTATACACGGGTTAACTTGGGAAGCCATGGTAATCTGAACGATGAATCAATACTTCCTGAAGAACTAGACCATGCACGAAAGAATTGACCAAGGCAGAGAAGCTAGATTTATATGAGTGTGTCGCCAAGTGTTTTTGTTTCAATAAACACCCTCCAATTTTTTTTCTATACTTCGATTTTGGAGCCAAATGTGGATCTTTCCATTGATCGTTCCACGGTCACTTCTTAATCGATTGAAGTCACTTGCTCAGTTTGCAACGAGTTCATGAACTCATTCTTTCACGCAAGCTTGACCAAGCATAATTTTTTTTTTCAAGATAGTGTCTGTGCAATGTTAAACCTATGTCTACAGTTAGTGCACACTGTCATTGACAGTCCCTCACTTTTGCTTGCGTTTGTACTTATATTTTGGTGAGTTTGTTAAACTATCACTTTTACGCACCTTCATTTTCGTGAGTGTGATTTTCATGGTTTCGACTATTGATCTTGATTTCTTTCACTTTAATTAGTTTAATTTTCATGTTATCTTCACTATGGCATGTGCCACTTTTAATATCATTCGCATATCACAAGTGTCACTCTCCCTTTTCTCTTCATATAGTAAATGTTGTCTTTACGCATGTTAGCCGTTGCACAATGTGTATAAGCTCATTTTGGTGGTTTCAGGGGTTTATATTCATTAAACTGAGTTGATATTACCATGTAAACACTCGTCACACTCATTCCTAAACTTTTAAGAACTGTCGCACAAGTGTTGTCACAGTCTCGCAAAGTGTATCTTTAGTGTCACACTTGTAAAGTCATCGAAAAGTTGTTGCATTGAGGGAAACATGTTGTTAACATGTTATGGATGATCTATGTTGTTATGTCATAAAGTGTTCTAAGTATGTGGTCATAGTCAAGTCATATCGTTGTTCACATTAGTCTCATTGATCCCACACTTAGTCATTTTTCAGAAACTTCCCTGCAACCTATCCTCATCCAGCCTTCCTCAACTCCAAATTTCGAAGTTCCAACCCTCACATTTCAACCTTGTCCCTTCACACTACACAATTCACAGTTTCAGTGCTCAAGCTGGAGCCTTGGCCTCCAAAATTGCGCAATTCAACCCTCCAACCTAGCCCCAATTGCTCTCTCCGCAATCTCTGAGCTCAACACCAAACCTTGATCTCTTGAACTATGTAAATGCACAATCACCAAGCCTTCTTTTCCTCCCATAACTGTGTGGTTGGCTCAAACAATACAAAATCCCTTAAGCCTGGCTCACTGACTCCCATAATTGCGCAATTTCTCTCTCCTGCCCTGTCAGTACTGCACATGGCACAGTCTCAAGGCTCAAGGCTCAAGCCCAAGCTATTGAACTATGGAATATGATGATCTAATGCTCATCCCCTTAGCTTGTCACACTGAGATCCTGAATTGCACAATTTTCTTCCTTAGTCCAACTTGAATTGCACATTGTGCAATATTAAGGTTCAAGCTTCGCCCCTGACTGGTTGAGCTGCGCAATTGCGTAGTTGTTGAGCCTCTTCCCATCCTGTCACTCAGTTGCGTCTCAGTCAGTGAATGGATATCCACCATCGTAGACTAGGGGTTTATCATATTGATATTGTCTTGTCATGAGTGGATTGCAGATGTAGGTACTCTATCATGCCATTACAAGATGATGAAGAAGGATATCGAGAAGGAGGACATGCTAGAAGAAACATATGGAGTTGAAGAGATAAGATGATCATTAGGTGAGAAGACAAAGGAACACAAGACTATATGGAAGATGAAATATCAAGATCACATGGAAGACTCCTCATCTTCAAGTCATAAGGAGGAGGAAGAAGAAGAAAACACACCTTTTTGAGAAGACACAAAGAAATCACCAACAAAGAATGGCTTGACATTGCCATGTCATCATGTAGTCCATGTCATCAGTGTCAGGTCGTGAGTCATCATGTGCCACATCATTTTGTAGAATATGTAATTCAATATTGGAGAAATGTATTGTAAAGTGGAGGTCCAAAGGACATGTACATAATATGAAGAGTGATGTAAAATCGAAAATTCATGGGTAGTCAGACAGTCATGAGGGTATTTAAAGAGCCACAAGGAAGGTTAAGCATCACCTCCTCATTGGTTATATATACACCCTCATCGTATGAGCAAAGGAATTTTCACCTTGGCTCCTCGCGCAAGGCATTAAAGAGACAAGCTAGTTCTTTTAGGCAGTAAGGAGTGGCTCCAACGCTCCACTATTGGAGCTAGTGGTGTTTGTTGTATACATGTGTCTTGGAACTTTTTCTTAATATCATAATCCTTATGGCCAACACATTCTTCATGCATGGATTATGAATATTTGTAAGACTATTCTCTGGATGTTTGTAATTCATGTTTTCTTTCATCTGTGCTAAAGTAGTTGATCTGTTTCAGTTATTTTAGTACTTATTATATTGAGAATTTCTTGTCATATTTGTTATTGTTGTCCCATCCTTATGGACTATTCTGAAAGATACTAGACATATTTTTCATTATTGATTGGTTGCAATGATTGTCACATATTTTGTGGACTATTCCACTGGTTAGACAAATCTTTCTTAGTTGTGTGTGTCTCTAATAGGGTGGTACTATTAACTCTCTCTTAGAGGTTCACTTCTTTCTCTCCATATGTAGTAGAAGAGCCTTGACACACTTACTTTCTTTTCGAAGGCACATCTACACTCCTCTTTCGTGCTGCCAGATAGGGCCAAGGAAAATACTCAAGAATATATGGAAGTTGGGCGATATCTCGGATGGAGATCCTATTCAAAATGATGTGAGGTTGAACTGGGACTTCACATCGAGGAGACCATCTTGGTTGACGAATTTCCAACACCATCAACAATTCCTTAGTTGTTAATAACACATATTATTTCAAAGGTTCATGTGACTTTCAATATTGCTTGTAATTGAGCTCCCGATGGCTATTATGGAAATCACCTCATAAAGCGAGTCCTTCCAAGAGAATCAACTTCCCTCCTTCCATACCTTGTGCTGTGTTGGATATATAACTGTAGCTTTTGTAGCACTATTTTTGAAGGGCTATAAGGTCTTCCGTAGCTAGTTTGGTTTCTTGAAGGTGCACTATTTTTGGCTTGTTTATCATTATCCTCTGTTTTAGGAGTATTTTTTTCACAGGGGCATATAAGCCTTTGATGTTCCATGAAATGAAATGCATTGAGAAATATTTGGAGTTAGGTTGAGAACTCTTACCTTTCCCTCGTTGATCAATTTGGCACCAAGTTATTGTAGGAGTTGACTTATTGTTTTCCTGCCTTGCTTTCAACATGGTCCTTTGGTGTTGAATTGGTCGGTTGGAATGTTGGACATTATTCCTTTGGTGATTTTATCTCCCTATAACCTCTTCGCTATAGTTTGTTTTAGCTCCTCTTGGATTATGTATGCTCCTTCTATTTTTTGTATGTATTCCTTTGGGATGGCATCTAGGCCACGCTTTTCCCAAACTTATGGTATCGTAATAAGATCCACTCCTCCTATAGTGTCTTATATTTCCTATTCATCCTCTGAGTCTTCGTTGGTTTCCTAGTCCATATCTACGTCCTCTTAGTGTTTTCCATTCTCATTGAGGCTCAGGTTGGGAGTGCTTGCTTGGTTATATTCTTGGTGGGTGGGCTGCTAATGCATCACTTTTCCTTCCTCCAGAGTGATTTCTTCTATGTTCTATTCTTCCTGTTCCTATCCCAAAGCTTCAAATTTTTTTATGTTGGATTGGGGTGCTTGGACATGTTTTCCTTGATTTTTTTTGTTTTTCTTGTTTCTAGTGGCTACTCTTGTGAATCCCTGTTCATCAATCTTTTTATAAGCTTGAGGGTTGGCAGTTTGGGAGACATTTTGAGGGAATTTTCTAAAGAGGTGTTGTGTTTGTGAAATTTCCCACCCTTGAAGGGAATGTGTTCATAATCTATGGTTTGGAGACATAGCTCATCTAGATTAATAGCCTTTGGAATTGCACCCGAAATATCTAGATAGATGCAGATGCGAGCGTATGAGACATAATTACCTACTCTTATGCCCTCAGATATTTTTATATAATCTCATATTTCATCTCCAAATCCTTTGAGAACTGATGGTGATCAGTAATCCATGGGTAGAGAGTAATGCCTCACCCAAATAGGAACCCTTATTAAATTCTCTCTTTCTAGTGTGAAATTCTCTTTCTAGTAGTGCATGTAGAGTCTTGCTGAGTTGAGGAAGTAAGGGCCACCCTAAAAAATGTGATCCTAATCCTCTAGGACATCAAAGGTTACTGTGAAGAATCCTTTAGAGCATAAATGAAGCCTAATATCTCCCTTAGGGTGCCACTTAGTTTGTATCCGCCAATTTAAGGTTTTCTCTGAGGGCCGGATGCCCATAAATTTACAAATAATTGCATGTTATTACATGAAATCCCTATAGGCTATTACGTCCAGGTCCTGTATTTCCAGAACTGGAATTTTCTTTGTTTTTGGCTTGAGTATGAGTTCAAGCTTTCTCACTTACACTTGTTTTCTTTGATTTGGTCTTTTGGTCAGAATTTCTTCCTGCCCCTCCCTCTCCAAGGCGACTGACGGTCCATTTCCTGAAGGCATTGTATGCATTATTGGTGGTGATATTTGTGAAAAAAGAGGATTTGAGCTCCTTACCCTTTCCCATGACAATTTCTCGGAAGGATGTGGCCTCCAAGCCCCCCCTTGACACTACCATGGTAGCGCGTAGAACATATATTATTTAAAACCCTAGCAGAGCAGCCTTCTCCCGACAAATATGAAAGTTTTTCAACTATCAAGAGTCCTTTTAATTTTAAGTAGTCTCATTATTCTATATTTTGAACCTTTTTTCAAATAATTTTCGGTCAATTTTGTCTAAAATTTAGCAAATATTCATTGAGATTGCAATTTTAAGTTGTGTAGTGTACAGAATCCAAGTGCCCAAGCTGATTTTCAAGGTGTTAGATCCATTTATGCATTAAAAAATGCAATTTAAATAATGAAAAATTTCACATGGTTTGTGTGTGTGTGAGAGAGAGAGAGAGAGAGATACCAATATATATCCATCTTAACTATCAAGCACTGAGAGATCAAATATCTTGAGGTGCAAATATGTTTTAGAGTTTTGCACTCTAAAAGAGGTTTTCACCTCAAGAGATTTTATCCCTCTTAGCCCTTGTTAGATATATATATATATATATATATATATATATATATATAGAGAGAGAGAGAGAGAGAGAGAGAGAGAGAGAGAGAGCTAAGAGGGTTGAAATCTCTTGAGGTGAAAAACTCTAAAGAAAACTACTTTTATTTAAGCATGGGTTTCATGCTCAAGTCTAGGTAAAGCATGTTATTCATGCTCTTAGGGTTCAATGAGTCAAAATAATTAGAGTTGAGACAAAGTCCATTTCGACTCTTTGTAAGAAAAATAAAAGGTATTTTTGTTAAGGAAAAAAGAGTAAAATTGAAATCCATAAGACCAAGTCATCATGCTCAACAAATATGACCTTTCATAGTGAAAAATAACTATATATATAGGTGTGAATCCTCCACCAGAAGGAAAGAAGTTTGTTTAGGTTCTGAAGTGATATGTGAGTTTCAGTGACTGGGATATGCAAGTTTCTATGGAAGAATAAGCGAGTTCTTTGAAGTTTTATGACAGGGCTGAATAAATCTATAGTTTTGTGACAGGTCCAAAAATTTAAAGAACTCCACAATTTGTGACAGAGTCGAAATTTATCTGAAGTTGGTAACAAGACAGTAATCTAAGTGTGACAATTTGATTGAAGTTTAAAGAAGCTTGAATTTGACTTTGACTTGGGAGGAGGGATGAATTGAGGATCTTATGGAGGATGTTGTGTTGGTCTTTAAGTCTTGGAGGTCTCTTTTTTATCCAATTCTATAAGAGGATGATTGTTCAGATATTCCCCAATTGTGGGGTTTTCCCCTAGTTTGGAGCCTATATATTATGTTCTTTTTGTCTTTGTGATCTTCATGTTTTGGTAATTACTCGATGAAGAAGTAAAAATTAATAATAAAAAATCAAACAAACATCACAAGTAATTATCAAGTAAAGAAAATCAACATTAATATCTAAAGACCTTGATTTTCCAACAGTTAAGGGGGTGAGCAAGAAGGAGAGAGGGAGAATGAGGGGAGGAGAGAATGAGAAAGTGAGAAAGAGGGAAGAATATATATATATATATATATATATATATATATATATATATATATATATATATATATATATATATATATATATATATATGGAGACAAATTTGGAGGTGGAAGAGAGGGAGAATGAGGGGAGGAGAGAATCAGAGAGTGAGAGAAAGGGAGTGAGAGGGGGGGGGGGCATAGAGATAGATAGATAGAGTTGGATTGGGAAGAGAGAGGGAATAACACACAAACACACACACATATGTGTGTGTGTGTCTGTGAGAGAGAGAGAGAGAGAGAGTTTGTGAAGGTGGGATTGATGGAGTGACAGAGGAACAAAGAGAGGAATTGGTAAGGAGAGGGGGGTGGTTTCAGTGAGGGAGAGAGAGAGAAGGAGGGAGACAAAGGTATAATTGAAGGGGGGGCGGGGGGAGGGAGTCATAGAGGGGGGATGGAAGAGAGAGAAAGGGCGGAGATTCAAAGGTAGAGGGTGGAAGAAGAAGGGAGGGATATATGTGTGTGTATGTGTGTGGAGGGAGGGAGGGCAAGAAAGAGGGTAGAGAGAGAGAGAGAGAGAGAGAGAGAGAGAGAGAGGGTTAGGGGGAGAGATACATAGTGAGAGGAAGAGGGAGGGAGAAAGACAAATAAATATGGAAAGAGATAAAGGGAGAGTGGGGGAGAAGATAGAGATATAGATAAGAAAAAACAGAGGGACAAGGGATATAAATAAGGTGGGGGGAGAGAGAGAGGGAGAGAGACAGAGAGGAAGAGAGAGAGAGAGGGAGAGATAGAGAGAAAGTGATGGGTGAGAGAGGGATATAGATAATAGATGAGTGAGGGAGAGAGAGGGAAGAAGAGAGACATGGAAAGAAGTGGGTTAGAGAGAGAGAGAGAGAGAGAGAGAGAGAGAGAGAGAGAGAGAGAGAGAGAGAGAGAGAAGAAGAGAGACATGGGAAGAGAGAGAGAGTGAGGGAGAGAGAGGAAATAAGAGAGACATGGAAATAAGTGGGTTAGAGAGAGAGAGAGAGAGAGAGAGAGAGAGAGAGAGAGAGAGAAGAGAGACATGGGAAGAGAGAGAGAGTGAGGGAGGGAGAGGAAAGAAGAGAGACATGGAAATACGTGGGTTAGAGAGAGAGAGAGAGAGAGAGATGGAAATAAGTGGGTTAGAGAGAGAGAGAGAGAGAGAGAGAGAGAGAGATGGAAATAAGTGGGTTAGAGAGAGAGAGAGAGAGAGAGAGAGAGAGAGAGAGAGATGGAAATAAGTGGGTTAGAGAGAGAGAGAGAGAGAGAGAGAGATGGAAATAAGTGGGTTAGAGAGAGAGAGAGAGAGAGAGAGACGGAAATAAGTGGGTTAGAGAGAGAGAGAGAGAGAGAGAGAGAGAGAGAGAGAGAGAGAGAGAAAAAAGAGAGACATGGAAATAAGTGGGTTAGAGAGAGAGAGAGAGAGAGAGGGAAAAAGAGAGACATGGAAATAAGTGGGTTAGAGAGAGAGAGAGAGAGAGAGAGAGAGAGAGAGAGGGAAAAAGTGAGACATGGAAATAAGTGGGTTAGAGAGAGAGAGAGAGAAAGAGAGAGAGTGAGAGATGGAGAAAAAGATGGAGTAGAGACGACACACACACACAAATATATGGGGGTGGGAGAGAAAGAGAGAGAGAAGGATGTGAGAGATAGAGATGGAGTTGGAGGGGTGATATAGATAAATATGGAGGGGATATAGAGGGAGGGGGAGGTGAAAATATATATAGAGAGGGAATAATATATATATATATATATATATATATATATATATATATATATATAGATAGAGAGAGAGAGAGAGAGAGAGAGAGAGAGAGAGAGAGAGAGAATATGGATGGGGTATAGAGATGGAAGAAGAGAGATTCACAAATAGTTGAGGAGAGGTGATGAGAGGGAGAGAGAGTGATGAGGGAGAGAGGGAGTGTTAAGATGTCAGAGGTAGAGAGGGGGAGGAGAGAGGAAGGGAGGAGAGAGATAAGGAGGGGAGGGATATTTAGAGAGGAGAGATGGAGGGAAATAGAAATAGATCTAAAGGGTGGAATGAGAGGGATATAGATATAGGGAAGAGCAGAGGGAGATATAGAGAGTGATGGGGGAAAGAGAGATAGATAACATTATAGATATAAAGGATAGATGAAAAAAGATAGAGACAAAGATGGATGTGGGAGAGAGGTGGAAGGAGGAGCGATGAAAAGAAGGGAGAAACATAATTTCACAAAAGTACACATGCATTCTATAGCCCATGCATGGTCCTGCCATTATCAAGAAAAGATGTGAAGGAAAGAGAGGAAGGAAGGTAAAACATTTAAGGCTTTGGATGTTAGTCTAAAACATGTGTGCACATTCCTCAGAACACATGTGCATTCCTAAGGTATGCATCTGTGCTTCTAAGAATGTGGCGTGCTCATGGGGATTGCAAGGACAATTTTGTTTCTAGTATTCTTCCCTAATACACATGGTTTCTACTGACTCAACATCCAAACGAAAATATAGTGAGAAAGCATGGAAAAGCAACAACTATGTTAATACTTGGTATGGGTTTTTGTGTAATTGGAAAGAATATTTTTTTCCACTTGTTTCATTGGGAATGAAGTTTTTGTCTTATTGTGTAATTAGAAGAAACTATTTATTTGATTAGAAGGAAATTTGATAAATTTGAATTCAAGTGTTGTGTTTTTGAGGAATTGGAAAGTAATTTTTGTATTCTCATGTAATTGGAAGGCAATTTTTATCTTGTTGTCAAATTGAAGACAAATTTTGTCCTTTTTTGTAAAATTGGGAGAAACATCTTGAAAATTTGTTACAAAAAATTATTCTTGCCCTACTACCACTAGATTTGTTTTCCAATAGGTAATAGAAAAACCACAATAACAAAAGAGAAGAAAAAATAGAAGACCACATGAAGATATCCTAGTGAGACCAAAAAACTGCTAGAATCTGAATACAATTGATGATCATCCCCAACCTTAGGAATTAATCAAAGATGGATTGTCTGAACTAGTGCTTGGTGATGGAGGAGGACTAAAATCATAATGCACATGTCCTTCCATATGTTCTAATCAGCCTTCCAACTGCTATAGCTTATCATAGGTCCTCCTTTGTCCACATTGAAGAGTGGCCAATTAATCCTACATATGCCATTGGTTATGCTGAAGGTCATTTAGGAAACCAATGATCATGTTCCTATCATCGTGTCGATCACGTCCAAGCTGGTCTAAGAGTAAAGTGCTATGTTGAAGATAATTTTCCAAAGAATCAAAGGGAGGTGTCCACTTAATTCTGCCAGGAGACTATGTTAGATTTGGGTCCATATCTTCCCCCAAATATTGATTGTCTAGGTGGTTCTCTTCCATTTGGCCACGTGGTCCTATACCTCATTCAAACCTACCGCATTGGTGTTACATGGAAATATTATTAATGATTTCACACCAATTTTATAAAACCCACCACTATATACACCAAAGCCCCCAAATACCCCTTGTTATAACATCCTTCCAGAATGTGGTGCAGCCTAGGAATTGCAAGCAACAACCCCACATGTTACCCATCAATCTCCAACCTACAACCCGCCTCCACTGGCTTGTCCAATGGCATCCTCCCTTCACATTGACTCCACAATTTTCCACCTCTTCGACCTCCAACTGTAACAGAGATTTATTCCTCCTAAATTCAGTGTCTAATGGTTAAAGTTGCTCATTGAGAAAATAAGATCGTTGAACCACTTCCTGTTGTTCCAGAGACTTCCTAGACTTACATATGGATGAGGGAAAATATAAACCCTTGAGTAGACACTTCAGAATTCTAGGAAAGAGAAAGAGAAAGCTAAAGGCTACTGCAACATCTGAATTCTTGAAATTACGCTCATAAGAAAATAAGCCAGATGCTAAATGAGAAACGAGCCCAATTGGCCTATCAATAGGCCTAGTATCCTTATCCAGTTCCAAAAACACCATCCAACAGGGTCTTTTATTCCCCTTAACCCCTACGGAACACCATAATCTACCATAATAAACGTCTATAATACCCAAAGATAGCCCTACAACATCGAGAAATTTGGAAGCAAACCAAAAATTAAAGCAAAGAAAAACAACCATACTACTAGGCTCATAAACTTGAGCAGAGAAATAAAGATTGCCGTGCTATGCAAGTTTTTTTTCTCTCCCACCCAAGCTTCGCCTCTTCCACCCTAACAAAAACACAAAGATGAAAAATATGGGCATGGTGGAGTGCCTCTTGCTCAGGTCCCAAATTTGATTGATATGAATTGGTAAGGTGAATTACCGTCACCACTTGAGTCTTCCTTAATGCCTTTCGAAACTTTCATAGCTTGATGAGAAGGGAATGGAACTAATAGAATACCTCTTTGCACAAACAGACTACCAACTAATCCCTTGAGCTTACCTCCCATGCCCAAGCTTTGCCATTGTTTCTCTACAAACCATACACTTTTAAATATTTTCCCTCTCATCTATAGAAGCATCTCCTCACTCTTATAGTGCAACACGTATTTGATATGCCTTATTAATTGTTTTTCCAAGTGGATGGGGGTAGCGGGCCCCCCTCCATCCTTTCCATGTCGTTCGTATTCACCCCCATCAGGGAGAAACTTTATATATTTATTTATGATTGGAAGAAAATTTGTTTTTTTTTTTTTTTCATTTTACAATCCATTTAATAAATTGGAACCATTGTAGTTGGAAAAGGAAGTTGTTAAGGAAAATATAACCCATAGAAAATATCATTGAAACAAGAGAAAAGTCCAGGGTAGGTATGGCTAAATGTAAAATCTTAGAAAAGTATAATCCAAATTCTAGCATGAAAAACAATCCTTTAACGAGTATTCCATTAGAACAAATTATTGTTGATGATCATATGATGATGGAATTGTGTGGAGCTGATTATATTATGGATGAAACTACAAAGGTGACTTGAGCATAACTTCTTGATGAAGAAGATCCTATGGTACAAACTCTTGTTCAATAATGTGATATTTCAAAAAGTACCCCTGAGCATGTGTACTCCCCTTCCAAGAATTTAGGTCCACAATAAATAGGTCAAGAGTTCCAGAATGCAGGTCCATCACCCTTACCTAGAGTGGACATTGTGCAATGAAGAACTCCAACATGCCTTTAGGTGGATGAAAGTAGTTTATAATTACTTGAATGGTAGCTAGTTCATTGAACTATTTGTTACCAATCCAAAAATATCAATGAATAATTTTAATCAAAGTTTGATGTGACCAGATGCTAATTATTTTTGTCTTTGTTAAAATATAGGAGTTTAACTATTGTTAGAATAATTTTGGGCATTAAAACAATGAAAAGTATAGGAAAAAGTAATCATACCATCTGAATCCTTTTGGATGCTTTTAAAAAATTTGGTAAGACAAGCTGATCCCAAGAGCATAATGCAACCAATGGTGTCTTGTCACAATCAACTGTTAAAAGGATCACACTAAGACATCACTTTCTAAAACACACATCCCATATCATTAAATGCAATATTGAAGCCATTCGAAATTATTAAACTAGACAATATAGGATTGAAATAGGTGGCCAAACATATTTTTGGGTCTTCAATGGTAGGATACCTGATTATGATATGAAGTTAATTGGAGTAGTTAAGGGACTAGTGACAAAGTTATGGCACGAGAACACTAGTCCTTTTTGTAACCAAAATAGATGTAATAAAATTAAGAAGGGTCCTAGGGACTGTGAACCCCACATTAAACATGTCCTTGGAAAAACATAGACATAATTATACGAGAGATTTAGGAATGCAAAGTTTGCACTTAAATTCGGCCAACAATCATTTAAGAAATGCAAGCCTTGGTATGATACAATAAACACAACACGTAACATATATTGTTGTTGATACCACATTGAATACTTTTACTATTATGACACATATTTATATCTCTTTTTCTTTATTACATAACACGCTTGTGTAGGAATTCTGAACTTTATTGAAATCGACATCATCTAATGACTTTATTCACAACATCTTGTGTAGAAGCCCTGATGGGGGTACATTTGATCAAAAATCTTGCTTATATGGGAAATGCCTTTGTTGTGGTGGAATTTCATTATTGAGAAAGTGCATCCACATGAGTGATGAGTATGAATTGAGGAGGAGGGAAGTTAACTTGTAAAGCTTCAAATCTATCACATATAATTTTGAGGGAGATAATGAAAAAATAAATGATACATTTGGTCACTTCCCAGGTTAGTAATGAGTACATAATTAGTATTTTTTCTTTTAAATTGTAGTTTGATGATGTGATTTTAACATTGTAGCAATTTGTATTTATAATAATGTATTTATATTAGTCTCTATAGTTTTTATACTAATTATGTGTGTGTTAATTCATCAAGGATTAATCTATAGAAGTACCCAATAATATGTGCAACATGTCCATATGGCTCGATGATAGGATGAGCATTTTTTATTATGTAGAGATATGTTTCCCATTGGTACTATATTATTGGTGGTGTATTTTGGAGAGAACTACACCATTCGATCGCAAAATGAGATTTAAATCCAATATTATCACTCAAATCAAATCAACATAATGGTTTAAACCCTTTAAACCCTTTAAATCACTCAAATCAAATAAACATGAGATTTAAACCCTTTATATGGCACACACTAAAATTAAAAACCTTAGCCACCAATTAGGGTTTTCAAATTCCACAAAACTATGGTTTTTGAATTCCACAATATTAGGTTTTACAATATCCACAAAACTAGGGTTTTCCAAATTCAACAAAATTATAGTTTTCAAATTCCACTTCAATATACATCGATGAAAATTTCCAACTAGAAATGCTATGTTTTACATGCATTTCATAAATATAGCATGATATTATCGAACAATAGGCTTTTTGGACTATAGATTTTGTTCCTTCATAGGATCAAAGGAGGTTTTACACACATAACATTAGCCATCAACTAGGTTGTTCACACATGGCCTTTGCCACTAACTAGGATTTACACTTAAATATACATTGATGGACATGCCAACTTGGGATGCTAGGTCATTAAGCACTCAAATTCGAATTTGGTATGTTGGAGTCTTGGCAACAAAATCTTAGCATTATTCATTCTACTCTCTCTTCAATTTTATATTTACACTTATACTCATGTTTTCATAAAGGGAGGCATCGACCTCTTCTTAATGATGGGGATTGGTTAATAGGTAGAATTTACTTGCATATATTCTCATATATTGCAACCACTATGTACATTGGCCAATTTACATTATGTGTGTTTCTTATAGTGTGTCAATTATGTGTCTCACATAAGAAAATTAATTATGTTTCACTTATATTTTTTTAAGTTGCATCAATTATGTGTGACACCGAATATGTGTTGATGTTGCAAAACACTCACTCGAGGGATCATGACTAGTGTGCTAACATGGGCCTTGGCCAAGGCACTCTCCAAATCTTATGGAAATCTTTTTTGCTACTTGATTTGGTTTTTATACCCATGGAAAAAATTCATAATGTGTCCTTGAATGATTCATGCAAGAAAGATGCAATAACCCATAAAAAAATAAACCAAGACTCAGATGGGAAAATTGTTAATTTTGTTGGACTCTTGGCACTGGGTTACATCTAAGGGCACCTCCCTCCTAATATTTCATAGGTGAAAGAATGATTTATTGAGGATATTTCGAGCTATGGTTTTGTTAAGTACAGGCCAATGAAAATTTTACACAAGGGGGTCAATTTTGTAAAACACTCACTCCAGCAATCACAATAAGTGTGCTCGCATAGGCATTGGCTAGTGTCACTTTCCAAATCTTATCGAACCTATTTTTGCTGTTTGATTTGACTTTACATTTGTGGACAAAACTCACAATATGTTTATGAATGGATGCAAGAAGCTAGTTGCAATTGGCCATAAAATTCGAACTAGGATTTTATCGATTCCATTGGAATCCTAACATAAGGTTACAACTAGGGGCACCCCTATCCCAGGATCCCACAGGTTAGGAACTGATTTATTTAGGATATATGGAGCTATGGTTTTGTTTAGTAAAGGACAATGCAATTCTTGCATAAGGGAGTGGATTTTGCAAAATGCTTGATCGAGTGACCATGAGTAGTTTTCTTGCATGGGCCTTGGCCGAAAAAACTTTTCAAATCTTATAAAACTCATTTTAGGAAAAATTCACAATATGTCCCTAAATGGCTTGGGTAAAAGAGATCCAACTGGCCATAAAATTCAAACTAGGTCTCTAATGGGAAACCATCAATTCTGTTGGATTGATGGAACTAGGCTACATCAAGGGTTACCCCCTCCTAGAATTTTAGATGCAATAATTTCTTTTATTGTGGATATTTTGAGTAAGGGTTTTGTTCTAGTAAATACCAATGAAAATTTTACACAAGTTTGTGGGTTTTACAAAACACTCACTTGAGTGATCATGAGTAATGCTCACCTGGGACTTTAACAAAGACACTTTCCAAATCTTAAGGACCTTATTTTTTCTACTTAGTTTGGTTCTTATACCCACATAAATAATTCATAGTATGTCTCTGAATGACTCTTGGAAGTGAGATGCAATTGGGCATAAATGTAATTGGGACATGGATGGGAAATCTATCAATTCCATTGGAAACCTAACACTAGGTAACAACTAGGGTCACCCATTCCTAGGACTCCATAGATCAATTTTTTTTAGGATATTTGAAGTTAGGGTTTTGTTCAGTAATGATCAATAGAGATTTTGCACAAGTAGTGGATTTTGTAAAGCCTTGGCTCAAGAGATTGTGGATAGTGTGGCCACATGGTATTCCACCAAACGCACTTGTCAAAGGTTACATAATTCATTTATTCTACTCAGTTTAGTTTTTATTCCCCTAAGACAAATTCACCATATATCCCTAAATGGATGTAAGAAGTGAGTTGCAACTAACTATAGAATTCAATTCGGGACTTGGATGGGTGATCCATCGATTCAAATGGACTCTTGGCATTGGGTTATAGGGAAGGAACCTCCATCATAGGATTTTATAGGCCAAAAATTTATTATTTTTGGATCTTTGACAAAGATTGAGCTTTGTTCAATAAAGACCATTGCAAATTTTGTGCAAGGGGGTAGATTTTGTAAAACCCTAATTCAAGAAATTGTGGGTAGTCACATGGGACTTGAGCAAGAAAACTTGTTGGAGCTTATGAAATTAATTTATGCTACTTGGTTTGTTTTTTATACCCCCTGACCAAATTTAGCATATGTCTTTGAATGACTCCAGGAATTGAGTTGCAACTAGCCATAAAATTCAATCTAGGACTCAAGTGGTTGATCTGTTAATTCCATTGGAGTACTACCATTAGGTTAGAGGTTGGGGAACCTCCCTCCTAGGACTCAATAGGCTATAACTTGATTTATTTGAGGATGTTGATAAATTTTGAGACACCTAACTACTAACTATTATAACTAGTGGTTGCTTCTTTTATTCTTGGCAAGAACCACTAAAAAGAAGCAAACAATTGTGTTGTTGTATATAAACTATGAGAACCAAACTCAGAAAGTTTAATTTTCGTATATGTTATTATCATTTTCCTTTATAAAGAATCAATTGTTTATGCTCCTGTGAGGGCATAAGACATTACAACTCACCAACAAAATGTGGAGCAAGGGACACTCTACAACCATGGTGTTTATTTTCTCGTTGGTATAAATTCTTGCATATTCTTGTGAATTAATTCCTTTTACTGCACATATTTTCCAATGTACAATTTTACTCATATTTTTATGAAGGACATATTTCATCCACTTTCTTAATGCAAAAAATCATTTTCTATATTTATTTATGCTTTACAACATTCTTTTTAAACATCATACTCCATTTCTTGTTCTTTTGCATTTTACTTTTATTTATTTGTATTCTGCTTTTGTAACAACACTTTAGTTGGATTTATTTTTCAACACAGTAGATAGTTAAATTTGCTACAAAAACGATTAGTTTCATTGTTGATAGCCAATTTTCTTTACTATTAGTTAGTATTGTTGTAGTTAGTTTTATATATGTAATTAGAAAATATTTCACTTGTTTTACTTTTAAATTTAATTAGGAACTAATTCATAATTTCATATACCATGGCTTATACAATTTTTTTTGTAAATAAATGTGATTATTTGTAAATAACTATATATAGTTATCTCACCATCTCAAGTTATGGAATGCATGAATCCCAATACATATATATTTTTTGAGAATTTTGTAAGTAAAATGATAGTGGATTGATACTAAAGTAAGGCTTATATGAGTACATTGTAGGAGCCTATCACTTTTGGGTGCCATTGTCGACGAAGGTTCCAATTTCTAGGATCTTTTTGGTATAGAAACCATCCAGAGGAGTGAGTTGAAAATGAATGAGGAGACATGGATAAGTTGATGCAAATTATTCCAAAAACACAGTTTCCAAAGAAAAAGCACAGTCAATTATTAAGTATGAACCTCCATAATACATTTTTTCGGGATTTTTTGTGGAGGAGGAATTTGAACCTATTGACCTTAAACTAGAGTCCATACTTTTCAATATGGGTCATCATGAGGAAGGAAATAGAAGAGAATAGAAAGATATGAAAAAGAAGAGGGGAATCTACTTTTCCAATAAGGAAAATAATGATGATGGAAAAATGAAGAATATTAACCCCTCAATTCTTCTAGTATTTTATGGATTACCTATATGAGACCCCAGTACTTTCTTATTAGAATTTGAATTTCTATGTAGAACTTATTATAAGACAAACTCTAAGAAGTTAAGGTTGTTTCCTTCATATTTGAAGTATGTTGCTTTAATATGGTTCATGGGATTAGGAGGAAACATGTGTGCCTGGGAGGAGATGAAAAACATGTATATTACCAAATACAACAATTATTGTAAATAAATAGAGACTAGAGATGGAATATTTAGGATGACTCAAAGACTAGATGAAACTTTAGAAGATTATGTTGAACATTTCAAGTTCGGATACAAATGGTCAACAACTTACAAATTAGATGATGAGTCACTTAATTTAGTTTTGCGAAGAGGAGTTAGAGAGGAATTAGTAGAGACATTAAATATTATGACTATTGGAGATGTTTATCAACTCACTTATGATAAGATTAAGGAAACCTTTAAGAACTACTCGAAGGAAAACATGAGGAAAGTTAGAGGAACAAGAAGTTTAGTAACTCCCACATCTAAGAGTAGTTCAAGAGTAACCAAAGATGAGATTGGATTTTTTTTTTTAACGATATGAAAACTTATATATTAAATTCATTGTCCATGCATCTATATGTTTTGCAAACAAAGAAAAAACAAGAAGAAAATGAAAAAATATTTGGCCATATTCTGTCCTTGATGTAATAAGAATCATCATAGGAATGAGTCTCCATTAGCTGTACTAAAATTCTACAACATTTTTTTAAAATCATGATGTTAATAACTATCCAAAACTACCAAGTTAGAAAGGAAAATACCAAATAGCAGATCAACAAGCTAAACAAGTTGATTTTATTAATGACGGTTTAGACAATTTCGGCCACCATTTCTTGGAGGAAATCAAGATCCTCATTATTTTAATGAACCTTGGTATAATTCTCAGTTTAATATAGGACAACCATTATCTTCTTCTCAAATTGTTGATAATCCACAACTTTGGAAGCCACCTTTCTCAAATTCTTGGAATTATGAACTTCCTTACAACCAAAAAATTTAGTCCAATCCACAATCTTTTCTTATTCAAGACAATCAATGGCATACATAACAATTCAACCGACCATATCAAAACTGGTCACAAAAAAATTGCTTCCTTCACCACAATTGCAAAATTCTAATCAAACACCCACGCCAAATCAATTACATACTAAACCAGTTCCAAATCCAAATATTAGGATGGCTTAGGCAAGTCAACAACCACAATCAAATCAATTTATTCAATCAAGTCAACTGGTTTATACTAATGCATCTAGAGAAACTTCAACCCTTAATGTTGCTGCAGTCAATTGTTAAGCTGCATCTTTAAGATCCAGAAGAATTTTAGAAGATCCAAAGCCACCTAAGATTAAGTATGTTAGTGAAGAAAAGTAATAATATAAGTAAGAAAAGAGCAATATTTATTGTTAAACAAGATTCAAATCAATTAGAAATTTAACAATATGACAAATTTCAATCTCCACCATTTCTTAAGAGGCTTATGAAGATTAGAACATATAAACAACTATCCTTTGATATTTTAGAAGAATTAAAGATTCCATGTGTAAAAATCTCTAATTCCAATAAATCAAAATCCTCTGATTTATAACAAGGCTATAAGGGATTTATGTATTAGGAAATTGTGGAAAAAGAAATGAGGTCCTCCTAATATCTAACTATTCAATGATATGAAATTATGCTTGGCAAAACTTTGAATTTAAAATATGGGGATCTTAGTCCTCCTATTGTCCAAGTACAAATAGGAAAGAAAGTCATTCCAAATACTCTTATTGACCTTGGAGCAACCACTAATTTGATGATTGGTGAAACTATGAGGAACTTAAATTTTAGAATCACATTAGGAAAAACCAACCTTTATTAAAAACAATTGATAGGTCCATTGTTAAGGTTGAGGATATTTTGGAAGATATTATTATAGCTATAGATTCAAGGGAATATCCTGCTAATTTTCTTATTTTGCTTACCAAAACCAATACAAGAGGTTACACATTAATCTTAGGATGACCTTGGTTAGAAATTGCAGATGCTTATATTGAATTCTACTAAGGTAGTATGACAATTTATCAAGGAGAATCAATGAAGAAAATAAATTTATATCGTCATGCAAAACCTGTTGAAGAGATTGAAGAACCATGGTGGATTCCAATAGATGATGAAAATTATTATGTTGATGAATATTCCACATCGATCGTTACACTAGAAAAAGTGTTAACTTTGAAATGAGCAGCTGATGATAGTATAATTTCTAATTATAAGAAGAATATTTATTCCTCCATAATCACTAGTAGAAAATGGTGAAATTAGTGACTAGGTGACTAAAAAAGTTAGTCACAAAAACTTTTCCATGTGAAATACTACCAAAAATGAGCAATCATAAGTGACCCAACTAAAAACGGCTAACATAAATGACTAATTTAGTCCCGAATTAAAATATGTAACTAGCTAATAAGTAATACAACTAAAATTTTTATTAAGTAAGATCATATCTAAAGAGCGGAGATGGTTAGGATTTTTTGTTGCAGGCAATTTTTGGAGGACATTGTTGAAATCTATGAAGGCCATGGAAATCCAAATCTACGCAAGCTATTCCATGGAGTAGATCAGATCAGCAAGGTGGATTTTTTTTTTAAAATCTCCTCGATGACAAGGGATTATTTGGTGCCACAACTAAGTTCCAACAAGACAGTGATGGTCATGGCAGACATGGTAGGTGAGACTCCTATAAAGTGGAGACTCGGTTAAGGTTTGGAAGAAGCATATATAGCTTGGAGGGAAATAAGGGTCTCACTCACAACCACTACCAGCTAGTCATATCAAGGTTTTTTAAAAAATGGGATGTAGATGTGGATAGGTCGGCCTAGTGGATGGGGAAGCCCACTTTTGTTAGTTTTTTGGTTATAAGATGTGTCGTTGTTTTAAGAATGAACGAAAAATTAGTGTGGATCACTATAGAGTGGTAGCTATCTCTCTTGTTTGCATATTTGGCTGAGGACTTACCTGTGAAACCCTCTCACAATGTAGATCGAGTTTTTTCTACAAGGATCTAGCGAAAATTTATGTGAATATTAGTCGAATAGTTGTTCCTATGTGTATCATTGGTTTTTTCTCTATAGATTTGGGCAATGAGGGAACATGTATGTTTGAAAATTTCTGGAGGATCACTTCTTCATCTAATACAACAACAAACATGGATGGGGTTACGATTATTTTGTGTGATTTGAAGCCATGGAGTCTAAAGCCCACTACACTTGAAAATATGGAAGCTCCACAATTTGTGTAACTAGATCTAGGCCTAGATCATCCATAGCCATATCTGGAGATGAGACATAAGAAGAAGAAATTAAATACATAGATCTACTCAATCTTTCCTAAAAATATGTCAGATCTAGCAGATTTAGTGATGAGACAACAAAGGAAAGAACACTTTCAGATATTTATGAAAAACCTAAATGGAAAATCCTCAGTTTTTTGGGTTCAGGGAGGGTATCTCATGGAAACTCTGAAGCATACCCTCCAAATCCATATGGGTATTAGCACTCTAGGTTCTCAAATATGAAGGCAAGGTATTACAAGATCAATACCAGTTGGAAGATTATGGAGTGGGAAAGGACTCAACAATCTCTCTAAGCTTGTGAATGAGGGGAGGGTTCGTAGCCCACAAAAACATTAATGCCAATCCCATAAATACAAATGGATCAACTTCATTAAGGATGCACTTAAAGTGAAGACGATTGCTTTAGCCAAAAAATCACCATTTTTGCAAGGTCCTCAAATAGTGGAGCAAATGGACAAGATACCATTCATGGAGTTTAAATCCCTTGAGTTTAAATATGAATTTGTAGACCTTGAAAACAAGACACTAATCTATCGGCTTAATAGTTTCTAGAAGAAACTAGAAGCTTTATATGCTTGGGTGTACTCTTTTTGGACAAAGAAGTGTGATATATATTTTTTCTTAAAAGTTTTCTTCATAGTATAATTTGAGACGCAACAAGAAAGGGACAAATCTCTCAATGAAGGTCTGTGGTTTTGGGATAAAGCTAGGCTCTTTGTAACCCCATGCTATCCAAGCTTTGATGTATTAAATATGGTTGTAACAATGATGCAAATATGGGTAAAGTTACCAAACCTTCCCCTCCCCTTTTGGCATTCCATGTTATTGGAGGAAATTGGAAACATTCTTGGTAAGTTCAAAGCAATAGACTTGGACATAACATCAAAGGGCATCTTTGCTTATCAGGATATGTGTGGAGATGGACCTCCACAAATGTTTTCCATATTGTCTCTTATTAAAACATGAAAATTTTGAGTGGACAAGGGTTCTTGATTATGAGAACACGACTTTTAGATGGTGTTACTATTTCCAAATAGGGAAACTGCACAATTCTTTCCCTCAAGCAAAAAAGGTACTAAAAAATAAAAGCGTCAAGGCCCAAAGTAGAGGGGATAGAAGTTTCAAAATAACATTGAAGAGGAAGAAGAAGAGCTAGAGGAAGATCATCAAAATCTAAAATAATAGACTCAAGCTAATGGAGGTGAAGAGATCAGTAATTGAATAAGAGAAGACATCCAAGGGGGGACAGATTCAAAGGAGATCATAGTCTCTGAGAAGAAAAAATAGGAAGTGCACATAGAAAAAGACTCAAGAGGGACAAAGTGAACACACATATATGAAAGCTCGAACTCAGAAAAGAAGTTCCTCCCCAAGCAGAAGAAAATTAGATGGAAATTGTTACAACCAGCTCCAATCAAGAAGTTTGTAGAAAGGTGGAAAGGGAAAAGAAATTAAGTAATTTTTATCAAACTTAACCACGAAAATTATATGTTTTTTGTTTTATTTTTTCAATGGTTTTATTTTATAGTGGGCATCAACTGCATGGAAAATAATGTTTGAATTCCTTTAGGTATCTACAGAATGTAACTTTGTCCTTGTTTTCCCCGGTTGTATAAATCTACGATTTTTTCTTTGAAAAAAAGTAATACAACTAAAACTGATTAATATGAATGACTAATTTAGTCTAGGAACAAAAATACAACTACCTAACAAGAACTACAATAATACAAATAAGTCATTTATGTTAGTCATTTTAGTTGTGTCACTTCAGTAATGTAAACTTACAAGTGATAGGGGATTCAAATGTTTTTATAGATTGGTTGAAAGATTATACTTATAATATTGTCGTTGCTACAACACCCTCCAAAAAATTTCTATATTCAAGTTTTGGAGCCTATCTCTTATCATGTGAAGTGTCATTTTTGGTCTTCAAGTTTGTTTCACGTTTCTACACATGTTACAAGTGTCCATGCTCCTTCCTAAGTGTCATTAGATCGTCAAGAGCAACATTAATGTACTGTGAAGTCATAGTACACTTTCTAGTCATGAAACAACAATTTTTGGCCACAACTGCACATACTTTGTCTATTACACTTGGAGAATGTTTGTGAAATGGTGTTTTGATGTATATTTCTTAGTCATGGGTCCTCTCTAAGTTTTTCTGATGTGTTGAGTTGTGTCAAGCTTGATTATACCATGTTGTAGCGGCTACAACCACCCTCCAAAATTTTGGCTCACATGCAAATTTTAGAGCCTACCTTGGATCCTACGATCGATTGTCCTTGGTCACTTGTTTGTAAGCTGATGATATCAAGCTTCCCCTCCTTGATGTTAAGATTTGTTCATGTTCTCATATTTATGCAACATGTATCATCTTTGGGCATAGAGATTGTTGTTTGTCATGCAAAGGGAATGTTGTTTTGCTTCAAGGGAAAGCATGTGCGCATGAGTTTCTATCATCACATAGATATGTTTCATGCTCAATTCATGCACTCTTGTCATGAGGGTTGTTTCATTAATCAGAGTATGTTTTATACACTATGGATGGTCTATGTTGCATCACTAAGTGTTCGTGTGCGATCATAGTCAAGTATTATCGATGTTTACATATGTTTCACTGATCTCATACTTAGCCAAATTCCCAAGCAACTTACCCTCATTTAGCCTCCTAGAATTGTGCACTTTTCTTCTGCAACCATCAAGCTACCTCCCTTTCCTGCTGGAAATCCACAGTGCGCATAGACCCTAGAATCCCTTGACATCCAAAACTTCATAGTGGTTTCCCCCAGTGTCTTTCCCCAGCCGGAACCCATTGTCTCTAGAAATTGCACAGTACTGTCCCTCATTTGATCAATCTACCTTGCAACCTGAAACTGCGTGGATGGGAGTCGTCTAACAAGGCGGAGGAATTGCCCGGACGACCAAAAGTGGCTGGAATCCGGGCAAAAAAAATTAAAAAAATCTTGTAGAGGCAGTGTTTGAATCGTGCTTTTGATGGTGGAAATGGATTCAACACCATCAAAGACCTCTAAGACACCTAAGATTTTGAAGTTTAACAACTATAACTTGTATTTATAGAAAACCTTGCCGGATTTTCTCTAAATATGACCAGAATTTCCATAACTTTATGGGCAACTCCTCCGCCTCGTTAGACTATGTGGCGCGGATGTGTCCTCCCGGAACCCATCTTGCGATAGTGACTTGCATGCACAAACTGCGCAATATTTCCTCTCAACTACCTAGGCTGCACTGCATTCATAAACTGTACAGATGGGCCTCCCAGGGCTTGATTCCAACATCTGTCAATGCTTGCTGAAAAAATGCTTATCTATCTCTCAGTGAATACAAGAAAAGGTGACATGCTGAGATCACTCCCAAGCAATTGAGGAGAAGGGCCACGAGACTAAGTGATGGAAAAAGATCAAGACTACATGCATGATCATCTCGAGGGTGAGTATGGTAAGTAAAGAACACCTTTCAAAGTACAACTCTTAGTTGAGTTTGTAGGACTTATTTTCATTGTCATATCATCTTGTCTTCAGTACATGCATGTGTGCAAACACAAAAAAGTCATTTCATGTGTTTTCTCTACATGTCTTGCTTCCTTTCGCTTGTTTGACTAACTATTGTCTTTGGCATGTTTATTGCCTTGTAATGCTTGTGACCTTGTTCTAGTGATATCAAAGGTTTGTCTTTGTGTGCATGAGTTGTTTCTACTATGTAAACACCCATCACACTCACACACAATGTTGTAAGCATTGTCACACAAGTGTTGTCATGGTCGTCTGAGAGTCTATCCGAAGTGTTGCACTTGTCTCTTTCACCATTAGACAGTCCCACAGTCAGTAAGACTAAGCATATGTTGGCTTGTGGTATGAGGTGTCCTATCGTCGAGTCATGTTGAGTGTGTGTTCGCATGGTCATGTATACATGAATTCACTCACTCACACGCAACCATTTTTCTAAAAAGTTGTCGACCAGACCACCCTCCATCAACTGGGCCTCCATTGAGCTGCACAACATAGTATCAACCCTCAGTGACCAAGCACTATTTCCTAGAACTATGCAGAGCTTGAGGCTGCCCTCTAGGCAGTCTACATTACACAATCCTAGAATCAACCTAGCTGATTGTCACCCAGAAAAACACAGAAGTTGCCCAAGAAGCCATCTCATTCTACGCTTCCCACAAGCCTATTTATCAAGCCTCCCACTGGTCAACTGGATAATTTGACTTAAGCAGTGACCAAGGGCTACACTCATCCCCAAAATTGCACAGAAGTTGTCTGCCTGCACTGCCTAAAGAAACTGCACAAACATGAGAGACATGAACCCGCTTCCTGCCACTACACTATCCTAGGAAATTGTGCAATTTTTCAGGAAGTCCCACTACAAGCCTGCTTATCACTCCTCCTGAAAATTGCGCAGTTTTGTCAAGCGACTTCCACCTGCTGCCTGAAATCCAACTCAGCCTAGAAACTAAGTAGACATAAACCTTCTTGACTGCCTCCCAGATTTGCGTAGTTATGACCAACAGGCTCCCTCAGCTTGATCCCAGCCTCCTCTGGAAATTTACGCAGTTTTCATTGCCAGCACCTCCTGTTGCCCATGCTGCCTTCTCCGGAAAAACGATGCAATTCTGCCTCCCAGATGAGCTAGATCCTGTAGATGTCACTGTTGTCCCGAACTTCTCATCCCATCCTCCTAGTGACCTCTACGTAGTTCTTCCTGATAGTGTCCCAGAGCCTCGCATCTTGGCTTGACATGTGCTCTGCATTGTTCAGAGCCTTGTCCTTTCTCCTGGTCACCAACGCCCGGAGACGAAAGACAATGCATCATGGTAGACTATAGAATTTATGGATTTGATGTTGTCTTGTCATGAGTGATTGCAAAAATAGGTACATGGATGAGACATGGCATGACGAAAAATAGGATGACCAAGGAGCACATGCTATAAGACTCGCTCATGGTTGGACAAACACATGAAGCATACCAAGTAGCAATCAAAGGAGACACATGCACATGCATGAACCATCAAGAAAACACTAAGACCATTGAAGACTCCGCGCACTCTGTCATGTAGAGGTGAAGCTATGGTACACCATGAGCACACTCATCACTTAGCAGCACAACCAACATGTGCATACCAGCAGTGTCAGGTCGAGTTGTGTCATGAGCCGTCTCAGCCACATCACTAGTATGGGCCATACTTGCTGTAATCAATGTAATGTAGTGTGGAAGTCCAAGAGACCCATGGATGAAGTCAAAGAGACATGTAAGTCGAAGAGTCATGTAAGTTGAACAGTGATGAGGGAAGTCAAACAGTCACAATGGTCAGTTTCACCCTTGGCTATATATACCCCCTCATTTGTACAACAAAAGGCTTTTCACCTTGGCTCCTCCCACATAGCCTTGAGAGACTGTAATCTTTTCTTTGAGGAGTGAGCAGTGGCTCCAATGCTCCACTAATGGGGCTAGTGATGTATGGTGTATGAATGTGTCTTGAAACTTTCGCTTAATTCATAAGCCTGTCACAGCCCAGCACACTTTAACGCATGTATTGTATCCGTTTGTAAGACTATTCTTTAGAGGCTTGTAATGCATGTTTCTTTAACTTGTACTAAGATAGTTGAACTATTTCAGTTGTTTTAGTGCATACACTGTTGGAAATGTGTTGTATCAGTTGTTATCGTTGTCTCACCCATGTGGACTACTCCACCGGACACTAGATAGACTCATTCTTGTAAACTTGTTATAGCGATTGTCACACACATGTGGGCACTTCGCTTGGTGTTGTACGTGCTATCTATTCAACTTTGTGTAAGTGACTATCGTATCCGTGTGGACTACTCCGTCGGAAGCTGCACAGATCCTATTGTGCGGTGTGTCTCTACCTGAGTTGGGAATACTCCCTTTCGACTTGAGACTCACTCTGACCCTCCCCCTCTGCAGTGAAAGAAAATTGACACAAGTGACACTAAGCACTCACCAGGCACATGCACCTCATTGTTTGAACGCTAAGTATACCCTTCTCAAGTGTTGACAAGAAAGAGCTAAGGCATATCTTTAAGACAATGGAAACCGGTCCATCATATCAGATGGAATTCCTACACCAAACAGTGTGAGGTCTAGTTGGGACTTCATACTGAGGAGATCCCCTGAATGTTGGTGGATCTAGCACCGTTAATATTTCTAGCGTTAGAAGGAGGGTTAGATGAAAAGTTGAGTCCTCACAATATGTTTTGAATCTTCGCATACTTATCATGATTAACCATAGAATTTCTCCTCCAAAGTGTATGTCTTATGGAAACGACTTTGAAATCTCGAAGGAACTCTAGAATTCCTTGTCACAACACACATATGAAGGTGAAGGTGGAATGGCCTTGCTTGAAAACAAAATTTCCTTTACAGTTATGTGTCTCAAGTATAAAATCCATGAAGATTACATGACATGCTTGCTGTTCGTATTCACGCATCGAGGGCACTCATTGCTATGGTGTGCAACGTTGTTTGAGAACTCTATTCACTTTCTCACTCATTTGATCGTAGAGATAGACCATGCTTTCCATCATTTTGATCGTAAAGCACTTAATAAAGAAATTCTGAAATTACGCAAAGCACTTGATGAATCCATTGAGCAATTTTACACACGCTTTCATAATCTTGCGTACCGATTTCCTGAAGATGAAATTGATTGTGAATTTCTCGATGGAAGATTTAGGTATATTCTTCACATATACAAAAATCTGCAATTTGTATAATCATTTGAACCCCTCCCAACATACCTCGGTGTTAGAGTTTCCAAATCTAAGATGGACAAGGTCACTGTCACAAGTGACTGTTCATCCTCTTCTCATCAAACAACTCTAGCTCCACAATGAGAGATGGGAGAAGGTGCGCGCACATCTATTGAACTATCACATCCTCCTACCCCACATGCTCTTGATATCTGCGCATATTTGGCTTGCAATCCTACTGGTTTTCATGTGGACTTGTTATCTCAACCTCTGTCCCCGCGTTCTGCTGATCCTTCGGAATGTACTGTCTTGTGTTCTTCTGTTTTGGACTCCACACTTGTTGTGAACAATGATCAAGTTTTTGACAGAGTTGGTGTTGTGCAGCCAACCTGTGCTATCATTCATGATGAGTGTGTGTGGGAATATGAAGAATAACCCACGGTGAAGGATGACTCCCTTCCATCCGCACCTCATCCTCTCTATCCTAACATCTCTTGTGATTCTACCACTTTTGATTTTCCCTGTGAAAACTCATCTCCAGATGTTTCTACTTCTGATCATTCACATGACACACTGGATGTCAGCCTGTCATTACATTGTAGAGAGGACACATCTTCTTTGAAAATATATCCCATCTGTCATCTGTCATTTTTGAAAACAAAGAGGGTAAAAATCCTTGTTCCTCATCTACCCCTTTGCATGATTCATCAAATCATGAGGATGTCGACAAACATCCCGAATTTTTTGATCATGGTTGTCGTGATCTCTGTACTTCTTCATTTGATCACGATGTTGATTCACTCACTGTTAATCTTTCTAAGTCACTGGTCTCTGATGATCTATATATTGACGAAGTGGAAACCCCACAGGATGTCGAGGCACTTCAGCCTAATCTGATGGTTATGTCAGGCCCTCATTTTCCTAAGGCTAGTTCCACTTTTGATCAAAAAAATTTCGAAACACCCAAATCTCCTCATCACTTTCTACTTTGCATTGAAGATCAATCAAACACATAGATTTCGCTTCCTCCACCGGAATCACATGATCCCATCACTTATGCACTAGAGGAATCATACAAAGCAAGTACACTTGCAAGGCAAAAATTGTCTCTCTTTCTCATGTTTTCTTGTATGTCACAGTAAAAAGAGTACGCATGCTTATCATCTGCACATAATGTGTCACAATACCATGTTAAGTCTGCAGAATGCTTGTCTTGCACTTTCCTCTTTTCTTTTATGTGGATGCTTTAGAACTTAAAGCGTGTTGGTATTCGCTGATCTATCTTTCTTGTTCACTGGTTTACATGCATATCTTTCTTGTTTACCATGCCTTCACCATCATGGGCCAGCCAATACGATGGTGGCTGCATTGGAAATATCACTTCACGTGAGTAGGCCCATGCACTATTTAGCATAGGAGTAGGAGTAGCGTTTTCTTTCTTGCTTTGCTTTTCTTCCTGGTTTGCATGTTTTCTTTGCTTTCTTACTTGGTTTGGTTTGCTTGGTTGATTTGTTTGCTTCCTTTTTTTCTTCTTCTTTACTTCTACTTTTTGCTTTCTTTGCTTGCTTGTACCCATAGGTTAACCTCTCATGAAACCATGTTTGGCTCTCGAGACAAGACAGGAAAATCTAAGAGGACTTGTATAGCCATAAAAATCTGGTTATTTGTTGTCGTCTCCGTTTATGAAGAGCTTGTTGTCTTCAATCGGTGATGCCTTGATAGAAAATACGTTATGTTCATAGTGAGTCTTGGTGAAAACACAACGCTTGCATTGTTAACTAATACTACCTACTCTAATCGGTTCTTTTGGGTTAACCCTAGTCAGCTCAGTCAAGTAGAGTAAGGTGAGGGGGAAAACCTTAACAAGTATGTTAGAGGTATATATAACATGCTTCTCTGAAGGAACAACCTCTTATGCTCTCAATAAGCTGGGATCCCTTTTCCGACTCTGAAATAAATAAGTTCCTATGCATAGTTCTTTAAAAAAATGAAAAAAATGAAAAATGAAAAACAAATAAGGTGAAAGAAGAGAAAGGCTTCCTATGCAAATAGGTGATACAAGTAACTTCGTTGGGGTACTGACTAGGCTCACTAGCAACGGAGCGATGCTTGTGTTGTTGCATGACTCCATTAGGGTACTGTCCAGGCCTGCTGGCAGTGGAGCAACACCAAAGATGAAACTTAAACTCTGACAGTTATATTACTTGTGCATAAATATACCCCTCATCCCCAATTGAAACAAATAATTTGACTTGTCTTGGAATGTGTGATGACCGATTAAGACAATGGTAGGGACTATATCTTTCACACAAGTTAGTGTAGAAGCCATCACGATCAAAGAATCGAACAATACTTCCGGAAGGGTTAGAATCACTTTTCACGAAACAAGGTCCATACAGAGAGCTAGAGTTTTACCAATGTGTCACCAATGTTGTAGCGGCTACAACCACCCTCCAAAATTTTGCCTCGCATGCAGATTTCAAAGCCTACCTTGGATCCTGCGATTGATCATCCTTAGTCACTTGTTGGTAAGTTGATGATATCAATCTTCCCCTCCTTGATCTTAAGATTTTTTCATGTTCTCATATTTATGTAGCATGTGTCATCTTTGGGCATAGGGATTGTTGTTTGTCATGCAAAGGGAATGTTGTTTTGCTTCAAGGGAAAGCATGTGCGCATGAGTTGCTATCATCACATAGACATGTTTCACACTCAATTCACGCACTCTTGTCACAAAAGTTGTTGCATCAAGAATAGTATGTTTTATACATTCTTTATGGTCTATGTTGCATCACTAATTGTTCATGTGCGATCACAGTCAAGTCTTATCGATGTTTACATATGTTTCACTGATCTCACACTTAGCCAAATTCTAAAGAAACTTAACCTCATTCAGCCTCCTAGAATTTTCCACTTTGCTTCTGCAACCATCCAAATCCCTTCCTTGCCTGCTGGAACTTCGCAGTGCATAGAGACCCCAACATCCCTTGACATCCAAAACTACGCAGTTGTTTCCCCTAGTGTCTTTCCCTAGCCGGAAGTCGTTATCTCTAGAAATTGGACAGTATTGTCCCTCAGCTGCTCAGTCTGCCTTAAAACCTGAAACTGTATGGATGTGTCCTCCTGGAACCCATCCCAGGTAGTGCTTGCATGTAGAAACTATGCATTATTTCCTCTTAGCTACCTAGGCTACACTGCATTCAGAAACTGCGCAGATGGGCCTCCCAGGGCCTCATTCCAGCAGCAGTCACTGCCCGTTGAAACGACGCTTATCTATCTCTTAATGACTACAGGAAAATATGACATGATGAGATCACTCCTAAGGAGTTGAGGAGAAAGGAAAAGAGACTAATTGATGGCAAAATATCAAGACCACATGCAAACTCCATCAGATGCATGATCATCTCGAGGGTGAGTATGGTAAGTAAATAACACCTTTTGAAGTACACCTCTTAGTTGATTTTGCAGGACTACTTGTCATTGTCATATCATCCTGTATTTAGTAACATGCATGTGTGAAAACACAAAAAAGTTATTTCATGTGTTTCCTCTACATGTCTTGCTTCCTTTCGCTTGTTTGACCAACTGTTGTCTTCGGCATGTTTATTTCCATGTCATGCTTGCGACCTTGTTTTGGTGATATCAAAGGTTTATCTTTGTGTGCATGAGTTGTTTCGACTATGTAAACACTCGTCGCACTCACACAAAAAGTTGTAAGCACTGTCGCAGAAGTGTCGTCATGGTCATCAGAGAGTCTACCTGAAGTGTCGCACTTGTCGTTTTCACCATTAGACATTCCAGCAGTCAGTCACACTAAGCATATGTTGGCTTGTGGTCTGAGGCGTCCTGTTGTCGAGTCATGTTGAGTGTGTGTTTTCAAGGTCATGTATACATGAGTTCACTCACTCACACACTTAGCCTTTTTTCTGAAAAGTTGTCGAACGGACCTCCCTCCATTAGCCAGACTTCCACTGAGCTACACTGTGCAGTCTCAGCCCTCAGTGACCAAGAAGTGTTGCCCAAAACTGCACAAATCTTAAGGCTGCCCTCTAGGAAGTTTGCACTACACAATCTTGGAATCAACTGAACTGACTGTCACCCAGAACAATGCAGAAGTTTCCCAAGAAGCCATCTCTATCTGCACTTCCTGCAAGCCTATCTATTAAGCCTCTTGATGGTTAACTGAAGAATTTGACTTAAGGAGTGACCCAGGTTTTCACTCATACCCAAAAATGCATAGAAGTTGTCCACTTTCACTACCTGAATAAATTAAGTAGACATGAGGGACATGAACCCGCTACCTGTCACTGTAATATCCCAGGAAATTGTGCAGTTTTGTCAGGCAGTCCCCCTGCTAGCCTGCTTGCCTCTCCTCCTGAAAATTGCAAATTTTTATTAGGAAGTCCACCTGCTGTCTGGCACCCTGCTCAACCCAGAAACTGAATAGACATCAGCCTGCTTGAGTGCCTCCCATATCTATGCATTTATGACCAGTAGGCTCTCGCAGCCTGAATCCAGCCTCCTCTGGAAATCTATGCAGTTTTCACTACCAGTACCTCATGCTGCCCGCATTGCCTTCCCCAGAAAACTATGCAATTCTACCTCCCAGCTGAGGCATATCCCGCAGATGTCACTGTTGTCCTGAACTATTCATCCTAACCTCCTAGTGACCTATGCATAGTTCTTCTAGACAATGTCCCAGAGCCTCGAATCCCATCCTGACATGTGCTATGTGTTGTTCAGAGCCTTGTCCTTTCTCTCGGTCACCTGCACGTAGAGACAAAAGACAATGCATCATGGTAGAATAGGGGATTTTTGGATTTGATGTCATCTCATCATGAGTGATTGTAGAAACAGGTACATGGATGAGACATGGCATGATGATGAACGAGATGAACAAGGAGCACATGCTAGAAGACTCACTCGTGGTTGGACAAACATACGAAGCATACCAAGTAACAAGTGAAGGAGACACATGCACATTCATGAACCATCAAGCAAACACCAAGACCATTGAAGACTTTGCACACTCTGCCATTCGAAGGTGAAGCTATGGTACACCATGAGCACACTCATCACTCAGCATCATAGTAGCACGATATGAACAACACATCGAACATGTGCATACCAACAGTGTCATGTTGAGTTGTGCCATGAGTTGTCTCGACCACATCACTAGTATGGGCCATACTTGTTGTAATCAATGTAATGTAACGTGGAAGTCCAAAAGACCTACGAATGAAGTCAACGAGTCATGTAATTCGAACAGTCAAAAGTATCAGTTTCACCCTTGGCTATATATACCCCTCATTTGTACAGAAAAATACTTTTCACCTTGGCTCTGCCCACATAGCCTTCAGAGTCTGTAATATTTTCTTTGAGGATCGAGAAGTGGCTCTAACCCTCCACTACTAGGGCTAGTGATGTATGGTGTATGAATATGTCTTGGAACTTTCACTTAATTCAGAAGCCTATCACAGGCCAACACATTTACACACATGTATTGTATCTGTTTGTAAGACTATTATTTGGATGCTTGCAATGCATATTGCTTTAACATGTACTAATATAGTTGAACTATTTTGGTTGTTTTAGTGCATACACTATTGGAAATGTGTTGTATCAGTTGTTATCGTTGTCTTTCCCGTGTGGACTACTCTGTCGGGCACTAGACATACTCATTCTTGTAAACATGTTATAACAACCATCGCACTCGTGTGGAATACTCTGTTGGGTGTTGTATGGGATATCTCTTATAAAAGAAGCCTCATTACTCAAAGAAAGGACTTTTTACGTTGGCTTCTCCAACTAGGAATTAGAGAGGAAGATAGTTCTTTTGGAGAGTGAGTAGTGGCTCAACGCTCCACTATTGGAGCTACTGGTGTTTCATTGTATCAATTTATCTTGCAACTTTTTCTTAATGTTTGAAGCTCATTGAGACAACACACTTTCATGCTTATATCGTAAATGTTATAAGAATATTCTTTGGATGTTTGTAGAATATGTTAGCATTTTTATGTACTTAAGAAATTTAACTATTTCATTAGGTTTGGTGCTCATCTTATTGATTTTGTGTTGTAATTTCATTAATGATCATTACTTCTACGTGGAGTATTTTGCTAGTTGATTAACAATTATTTCATATGTATGTGTGTGTGTCTTTATTGGAACAGTACTAATACTTTTCTTCTAAAGGCTCAATTTCTCTTCCCTCCCAGTGAAAGAACCTTGATACATTTGCAATTGAACACTTCACAAGGCATACTTACTTGCTCATTCAAAAGTACATGTGTGTTTCCTTCTTATGCTAACTATTGTAGCCAAGGAGAATATTTAAGTATAATGGTAGTCTACCCACATTTCTGGATGGGGCTCCTATACCAAATGGTGTGAGGTCTAATTGGGACTTCATATCGGGGAGACCCCCTGTATGTTGGCAGGATTGAGCACCATCAACACTATGGCACTAGAAGGAGGGAAACCTTTATATGGATGACAATTCACCACATCCTGACAACCTGTTATGACTCAGATTTTCCTTAGAAATTATTGGAAGAAGGAAAGGATCTGAGGTAACCACAAACCAACTTTTAGACTTAGGTGCTAGCCCACCTAGTCTAGAGAGGGCTCTCTCTTTATGATTTAGCTATGTTTGAAAAGATTTTAGGCTAGTATTAATGTTCAAGGAGGTTGTTTTGTTTGAGAATGGTGGAGTTCTGAAACAAATGGGAAAACTAGGCTTTTAGGCCATTGGGCTATGGAGTCAAATAGGGATAGTTCACTGGAATAAGTCAAATTGCTGAGGTATGAGTTCAACAGGCAGGATAACAGAGTAAAAACAAACTTTGGGGCTTGAATGGATGATAGTTCTTCTCAAAACTAGAGGGCAATCAAGAATCCTCAAGTTAGGATAAGAAAGAAGAAGGGAAGATAGGTCAACCAACAAAGGGAAATTAAGAATCCTATACCAGGGACTTATTATAGAAAAACTATAGGGATAGAGGAGAAGTTAAGAATTCCTTTATCGAAATAGCTTAGAAGAAAACATATAAATGGTAGACTATTGATAGTAGAGAGCAATAAGCTAATTTTGATATACTTTGACTATTTTACCATTTAGATTTCAGATGCATGAAACATGGAAACATATAGAAAACACATAAAATCACAAGGATAGAATACTTATTTGCAATTATACTGCATGAGAATCTAATGAAATGTCCTCAACTTTCATTCCTTTTCTAGCAAAAATCCAGATTTAAGTACAAAAGCTTTCTTAGCTTGATAGCATAGATTTACAGAGATGTTATAGAATCCACCCTCAATACTTCAAATGGAGAAGTATTTATACAAAAATTACATCAAAAATATATCATAACTACATGAGATTTATTCTAGGGAATACAAAATATATTTCACAAAAATATAGAGACACATGTAAAATTGATTGCTGTTGTCCCTTTATTTATGGAAGAGTTGGAGGTTGAAACTCGAATTTGCCTCTTGCTGTTGCTTTAGTAATTGTGTGTTGGATCCTTGCTTACTTTTCCCTACTGATACTCTTTATCTGTTCTTGATACTCTTTACCTATTTACCAGACTTTACCTCAGTAAATATCCTCTATTTACCTCATAATTACCATAGTAAATTATAGGATATCGAGCATATTGGTCCACCATTCTTCATTTGGCATCTTAATCCCGATCAATTTCTTGTACACTTCGTCAGCTTCAGTATACTTTGAAAAATTGGGCTGGACTGTGAACATGATCAATATAGAAAAGATTTTCCAAACCATCATACAACACTTTTCCTATAGGTAGTGCTTTCACTGTGGAAGAACTGGCTTGACTCTTGGCTTGTTTGTGCAGTATTTCAATGTAGTCATCATGAGTCATCAGCTTGTCGTTTATGACCAATAGGTTTGGAAGTCCTTTATCCCTTAGAATGTTATATTTTACCATAAACTCATTTATGTCTTCTTGAATACTTTGACATCTTCTTTCCAGGTTAAGCATTAAGTTCTTTTTGGTCAGAACTTTCTTAATTTCAAGGATAATACCAGTTCAATCTTCGATATCCCATTGTTCTAGCTGTTGCCTGTTTTGACTATTCAAGAAGTTGATTAATTGGGTTGCCTCTTCAGGTTTCTCCCCCAATTCTTCCCGGTCTTTTGTATAGCTTCTATAGCTAGTTTCATTAACTCAGTCTGTTAAAAAATGATCTGAATAGCAGACCAAATATCATTGATAGAATCAATGATATTGGTCCATAGAATCTCTCTGATATATTTCAATGGCTTTTCCAATGTTAAGTCATTCTCTAATATTTTAATTCTTTCAGCCATCCGTTTATTCTTTCTCTCTTCTTCAGTGTAATTGATCTGTGATAGCTCACAATTGTTTTCCAAGCTGGTAATCTTTTCTTTTAGTTTCTTTATTTCAGTTGCTTGGAATTTTATTTCTTCCATGGACTTTATTAAGTCCTCTGTTTTCTTTGTTGAAGTTGTTGCTGCTTCTGATGTACTTGTTGTTGTTGTTACTGGCAGAGCTGTTGCTGGAGGAATGTTGGGTGCCAAAGATGTTGCAATAGTAGATGGCATTGCTGTAGAAATTATGGGTATTACAGTCTGAGGCATGGTGGTCGACTCACCTTGTTTGGACTGCAAAGCTTTTTCTAGTTCTTGCTCTATTTCTTTCAACTGCTCATTCAACTTAAGGATCAAGTCCATAAGTTCTTCCTCATTTTGTTTCTCAATTACTTCTGCAGTTTGTGGATGTATGAGGGGAGGGAGTTTGAGTTGTTTCCTGAGTGCAACAATGTCATCATTCTTTTTCTTTATCAAACTTTCAGCTGCTTTAACATCTTTGGGATCATGTCCCAACTCAATCACTAGATCTTCTAGTGATTTTATCCTTGTGTCCTTAGCCTGAGAAGAGGCTTTTTCCAACTGTAACTGTGTTGTAGTATTATTCAGAGAATTCTGCAATTGGTGTGCAATGATGGCTTTACTGGTCAATGTGGAATAGACCATCTCACCCATTTGCTTATGGAGCTTAATCTGATCAATTGGGTGGATGTCTCTGGCAAGAACTTCAAAATCTGTTTTTAAATAATTCACCATGAACTTTGGATGTTGTATTGTTGGCTTCAAAAAGCTCATCTGCATCTTTCCCTCTTTGATGTCAAAGGATGACATCAACCTTGTTTGATTTGTAGGAGACATTTTCAGATATTTGGCATAGGTTTGAGCTTTGAGATGCTCATTCCTAGCTTCAATCTCTTTGTACTTTTCTTTCAAATCCTAGCTCTGCTCTGAAGTTGTCCATAGTGATGACACTTCTACACTGTGCTGCCTGCTTAGTGCCTGTGTTTGAGAGGTAGATGGTGCCTCCCCTGCTAGTGTTGTCTGCACTGTGTCACTTCTTGTCTCTTCATATTCCTGTTTATACAAAGTATTCAATCTCTATCTCTTTACATATACCTGGTCCAATGACACTGTAGAGGGGCTAGTCTCATTCCTACTTCTTTTTCGAATTCGCTCCTCATTAAGAGGGGTCTGCAATACTGGAGGGTTGCCCATGTTTGTATCAATTTGGGTCAACTCCTCAGAAATTCTCTGTGATCCAGAATCTTTTCTCTATCCTGAAGTCTCTAGTTGTACTGATGTCTGTGCACTATGCTCCTATGTTGGTCTTTGTAAAGATTCTCCAGGCACCTGTACAAAGGAATCTAGATCAAGTTCTCTTTCCAAATCATTCATAACAATTTCTACTTCAACTTGTGTACTATCTTGTTCTATAAGTGTTCCCTCCACCCATTCATTTTGATTTGCATACTGTTCTATCTCTGGAATACTATGATGGATGTAGGGGGATAGTTTATGCTTCTGCCTTCTGTCACAGATGAAGCTATGAGGATCATAAGGCCAGATGAAACTCTTTTTCAATCTCATTCCGTCAAGGATTTCCTCTGCCTCTTTTCCTTCTCTTCTGTTGTTGCAAATAAATGGGGCTAGGTGACCCTTTATCCTCAACTGAGCTTTCTTCTTAGCTTTCATAAAGTGGATTTCATCAGAATTGATCATTTTCTTGTAGTACTCCAGGGCAAATAATCTCATGGGGAGATATTTAGGCAGTTTAAAGGGAGGTAGCTCACACCCATAAATCCTGATCTCGGTATGGTTCTGGTACAAGTACCAGTCCCCAACCTTGTATTGCTTGGATAACTGAAGAATTCTCTTAATATCATCACTGATTCTAGGAGGGGGACTTCCTATCAACATAGTAGTTACTGGATGCACAAATTGATCAATAAAATGTGTATAAGGATAGGGAGAAGAAGGTGAATTGTGAAAAATAGAAGTCCAGAAGATGACTGACCTAGGGTTCCCTCTGGTGTCAAGCTTTTGTACAGAGAAAGGGAATTTATCAGCTTGGTAGTAAAGGAAAAGATGATACAAGACTGAAGAATATTTAAATACCCTCTCATTCTCTAATCTCATGAATTGGTCATGCATCTTATCAACAATGAATGTAGCATAGTCAAATTTGGCTGCAGGAGGTTGACCAGGGGTGAAAATAGACATGTAGGCTAAGGTCAACTCATCTACATACTCACTAGTAGTAAAACCCAAAATGCAAGCAATCATGGTGATGATATCCTGGCCCAGACTTGTAAAGAAGCTTGACATATAAGGAGGGGGTTCTTTTGGCTTGTATTTTTCTTCCATGAAGGTCTGACAGACTTGGTTAATTTTGGAACTGGACAGCCTTGAAGATTTATCAAGTAAATCAGCAATTGAAAGAGGAGTGACATTCTAGCCAGACTGTAATTGCAACATTTCGTTTATAGACTCAACTGTAATGGTGAAAAGAATTTGTTGGTTAGGGGACATTACAGCTCTCAGATTGGGGTTGTAGTTTGCATGGCATTGGTGGACAATATTTGGGAAAATATGGACAGTGGGGAACTGATATTTAGGGAGATTTGACTCCCAAAGACCTATTTTATTAGCGTTGTTCAGATAATTGTCCCGATACCTGCAGTACAACTTCAAGGGGGTTTCATCAAAAGTAAGGTCCTTAATTTGAAAATCTTTATCGACCAAGGGAAGGTAGTCCAAATCCCTGTGGGGAGTAGTGATTGGTGCGACATTTAGGGCGATAGGAGCTTCCATCCTTGGTTCTTGTGTATTCAAGGAAGAAAGTTGGGGTTTTCAAGGATTTCAGATAAAACAGGTACTTGGGGAAGTCTTGGGACTAGGAAACAACTTAATTGTACTGAATTATTTGAGTTTAGAGCAATTTAGTGGAAGTTCAGTACAAAAACAGGGTTTCTGAGAAGGAAATGTGGTAAATACTTGTTTATGGTTGACTGTTGGGACAAATGGCTATGGTGAAGGTTTTGCAAGGTGCGCACAGTAGTCTGTAGTGGCCTGGAGTTCAGCAACTGATAGTGGTTGGTGGTTGGGAATAATTTGCTGGTCTAGACGTACTCTGTGCATGCATGGAAGCAGAACTTTCTTTTTTTCGGTAAAAAGAGAAAACCATGAATATTTTTGTTTTATGTACAAAGTCAATGACTTTTTGGAATTTGGTGGGTGAAGGGAAAACAATAGTTGGAGTTAACTGATTGATGGGACACTTCTTCGTTTAGCGAAAGCTGTAAGTGTGAGTGATAATGGTTTTCATTGCACAACTTTTGGGAGGTTGGTGGTTTTGGCGGAGGGTCGCACGATGCCACAAATGGGATGACACGTAGCATCGGTGAAAAGTCAAAAAAACTTTCATCACATGGTTAACGTTCAACCAAAAGGCTTGTGCGATATGAGCTAGAGTTTCGGATGAGGGAGGGCAGATCGAACAACAGTCAGTGGTGGAAAGTGTTAGGGAGTTAATGGAGGGGGCCCGCTGCATAATTAAAATAATTAAAATGACTTAATTATACCGGGGATGATGGTATTGGCGGAGAGGTTATTATTTAATCCAGATGACTAATTAATTCCTTTTTTAATGCATCGAGGGTTTGGTTCTTAATTAATCATGATTCGTTTGACTAATCCAATTTAATTAACTTTATTTATGGTTTATTTTTCAAACCATAGGGACAGGATATTTATTTATTTTGGGATTTTTATTACTAATACAGGAAAGGGTAATGTGTTTTGGGGTTTAAATAATAAGAGTTAAAAGTTAATATGACCATGGAAAAAGAAAATGCGTTAAGTAAATGTTTTCGAAAATACATTCATCATCCAACATTATGACTTAGGCTAAAATGTGTTTGGGGGGGGGGTTATAAAGAACCATTTATTTTTCCTAAGTACAAGAGTGATTTTACCTTAGGAAAAGGATTTGAAGGAAATGAATGAATTATGAAGGGGGTGACTTTTGATGAAGGGGTTTTAGCACTTAGGCCTTACAAGTTATTGGGCCAAGGGTCCGGTCCCTCCAGAAGTGAGAGAAATGCTTTAAGCCCCTTTAAATTTCAGGTTGTTGGTGCCTTTAGTACTTATGGGAAATTAGTAAAATTTAGGGAAAAAATGAGTGAGGAAGTTAATTAGTTTGACTTTTGTCCATGATGTAAATGTCTCCATTGTCATCCATACCTTTAAGTCCTTTTGATGATGAAAGTATATGACTTGATATTTGGATAATCATTCATCATGCATAATTCTAACCAATCATCTACTTACCCTACCTACTTATCCTACCATTTTTTCTTCTTTTATTAGAGTGCACTTAAACTGGCAAACCCTTATGAAAACCTTTTCTTTTCTTTTACAATGGTATTCTAACTAAGTCTAACCTTATTACATCCAAGGGCTTAGATTAAACTGTTGAGCATCCTTTTATTCACTCCACCTATCTACTTATCTGCCAAGATTAAACAATTTGGTCATATTTTATTCTCTATCTCTAAGCATGAAATTGAAAACATGGAATAACCAAGATTAAACTATTTGGTTACCATGGATTGTGGCATTAACAAGTTGCACACAATTATTTATACAAAAAGTGAAATAGTAGTGGCATTTGGGCTTGCACACTTTCATGGTCTTTTTGTTTTTATTTGGGGTTCATTTTATTTCATTTTTTTGACCTTTTCTTTATTCTTTTTGCCCTTTGATTTTTCTTTTAGGGCATACCCTCTTTACATTTGCTAATTTTTTGATTTTTTACAAATATGGAAAACATTTTTAACAAGCAAAGGTATGTACATATTTTAGATCTAAACCAAGTCAATCATGATATATGACACCTATTGGTATAGGAACATAACAATGGCTCCACTTGGGGATGGCTTTTCCTGGTGGAAAGTCAAGAACTGTAGATAAATGGCCTTTGAAAGACTTTGATTGTGCTCTGCAAATCTCCTTTTCCCTTTTGCTTTATTTGTATGTATGACAGTAATATTTCTGAAGCTTAGGGCCTTCTCTTCGGGCTTCAACTTCAAAACTTTTACCATCCAATCAACACTGAACATTATGAAGGATATAGTATGTACAACTGAACTGGTAAAATTAGTAAATTGGGTCAATGTAGTGCTTTAACATTCGACCATTGACTGGTCCTCCTTCAATCTCTGCACCATTCAATTCTTTGAGAAAATATGAATTATTTCCTCTAAAGGCATATATAATGTATGGTCCTTTCCATAGGAAGTCAAACTTCCCATGTTTCCCTTTGTCATCTTTGTTTGAATCCCACTTTAACACTTTGTCTCCCAGATAGAAGTCTTCTGCTTTGGTCCTTTTGTCAAAAATATTCTTAAGTTTTTCTTGCAGTACTTGGGCTCTATTGTATACTTCCTCCCTGGTTTGCTGTAAATGGATAGTCTGGTTAATTCTCCTCTGTATATCATTTGGTTCCACTTGGGCTTCTTGAAGTAATTTCATGACTGGAACTCCTAAAGATGAGGGGAAAAATGCCTCCATTCCATACACTAGCTCATAGGGACTGGTTCCAATTGATTTCTTAGTTGTAAGCCTATTTGCCCACAAAGCATTGGTTAATTTCTTGTTCCAAGTTTTCTTATTGTCTTCCAATAATTTTTTGATAATATTCATTAGACTTTTATTGGAGGATTCTGCAAGTCCATTCCCTTGAGGATAGTAAGTTGTGGAATGACCAAGTGTTATATGATACTTGTGACAGAAATCAATCATTTTCTTTGACTTGAAGGTTGCAGCATTATCTATGATAATTTTGTCAGGACAACCAAACCTAGACAGAATATTAGCCTCTAGAAAACCTATTATTACAGTATCAGTGGCCTGTCTAGAGGGAATAGCTTCTATCCATTTGGTAAAGTAATTAGTTGCAGTGAGTATCCATTTATGCTGAGCAAAAGAGGGTGGATGGATTTCTCCAATGAAGTCAAGACCCCATTGTTGAAAAGGTTTTTCTGTGGAAATAGGTTTCAAAGGCAAGGGTAAGAGTTTTCTTTTTCCTTCAAAGATCTGACACTTGTGGCAGGAAGTTACAAATTTTTTAACATCTGAAAACAAGGTTGACCAGTAAAATCTAGCTCTTAGAATTTTTTTAGCAGTCGACTTCCAGTAGAGATGTCCACCACAATTCCCTGCATGAAATTCTTAGAGTACTTTGTCAAATTCTTCTTTTAATAAACAATTTAACAAAATGCCTTCATGATTTTTCCAAAATAATTATTATCCATAATGCAAAATTTCGAAGCTTTCATTTTCAAAAACCTACTTTTAGTTCTGGACAACCCTGGAGGAGCCTGCAGGTTTTGTAGAACATATATTATATGACCATACCAAGGTGAGTCTAAAAAGGGTTGGCTGATCTGTGGAGTCACCATCTCCTGTTCGTTATCCAGTTCTGCAATAAGATTTATGTCTAGGGCTTGGCAATTTGTTTTTGCCATAAGTTTGGCCAACCCGTGACCTTTAATTAACTTGGTAGGTTTTATCTTTATATCATATTATAAAATAGTAGCTATCCATTTTCCCCTCTTGCCATCAACTCCATCCTGTGTTAGGATATCTTTGACTACAGCTTTGGGAACATAAGCCACTACATGAGAATACAAAATATACACTCTGAAATCTTTAATAGCTTTTACCAAAGCAAAAGCTTGTTTTTCCATTATTTTATACTTTAATGAGGCATCTCTAAGAGCTTTACTAAAAAAGGCTATTGGTTTTTCACATCCTTGATCATCCTTTTGTAGTAAAACTACAGCGATGTTGTGTTCTAATGCAAAGGAAAAGATAATGAAGTCTCTGTCAAATTTTGGGCTTGTAAGGACTAGTGTTTGAGTTAAGGCTAATTTTGTTTCTTCAAATGATTGTTTAGCCTCTACTGTCCACTTAATAGTCGAATCTTTTTTCAACATGTTATTTAATAATCTAATTTGTTCAACTAAATTAGAGATGAATCTTCTTAAAAAAATTATTTTCCCTAAAAATGCCTGAAGTTCTTTAATGTTTCTTGGGTGAGGTATTTGAAAAATATTTTCAATCCTGGTTGTGTCAATCCGGATTCCATATTTAGAGATAATGTGGCCTAACAATTTTCCTTCTTCCAAACCAAATAAAGATTTCTTTGGGTTCAGAGAGATGCCAAATTTTCTACATTTAAGAAAAACTTTCCTGAGATGATCCAGGTGTTGTTGATCTAACTTAGAAAAAACTGTTATATCATCATGGTATATAACTAGGAAATCATGGATTTCCTTTGCAAAGGAAATATCCATTTCCCTTTGAAATGTGGCCACTGCATTTTTCAATCCAAAGGGCATTTTGACATACATGAAGGTGCCCCATGGTGTTGTGAATGCAGTTTTTGCTCTATCATCAAGATGGACTAAAATTTGGTTGTAACCTGAGAATCCATCTAAAAGTGAAATTCTTGTGGAACCTACTACCCTTTGCAGTATGTGATCCAATTTTGGTAAGGGATAGTTATCTTTGAGTGAGACTTTGTTCAAGTTTATAAGGTTAACACACAGTCTGATTTCTCTCGTTTTCTTTCTCGTAGGGACAAGATTAGATACCCAATGTGAAAACCTAATGGGGGCAATGATTCCTGCTTCATTTGATCTCCTTTTCAATGGAAGGTAATAACATAGGATTGATTCTTCTTAGCTTTTTCCTAAAAGGTTTATGATCTTCTTTCAAAGGGATAGTGTGTTATATGATACTGGTATCATAGGATTTTAAGTCTTCGTAACTCATGCAAAAACATCCTGGAATTCTTTCATTAGCTCAATATATTTCAGCTTTTCCTCAGGGGGTAATGATTTAGACAATTTTATCAGTTTAGGATTCTCTTGAGTTCCTATGTTGCATTCTTTGATGTCTGCTTTCAAGGGATCCATCTTAGGCTTTTTAGGAACACCATTGGAGTCAAATAAGTCCTCCAAAGGAGTTAATCCCTTGGGTAATTGGTTATCTTTGAGATTTATGACTTCAATTTCATCATTAATTATTTCATCAATATCCATTTGCTTTAAATCCTAAATATCTGTTTTCATGAATTTAGTAGGGTGAAGCATGTTTATTGAGTTTTCTTCCAATTTTTTAATGTCTAACTCATTAGTGTGATCAAAATATGAAACTATGTCTACATCTATATTAATGCTAGCAAATTCTTCATCTAATGTTAGAAAGTGATTAATTTGCTTATCGTTTTCAAAAACTTGCCAGTTCTTAAGATTATCAGGTATAGCTAGCGTATGCCTAACCTCAGCAGTATACTGGTGATTTGGCTGGAAAGGAAATTTTCAGGTGCTGGCAAACATAGCCAGGCTATGAGCTTGCATGTTATGTTTTCTAGGAATAGTTGCAAGCTTGGTTTCTAAAAAAGTGTTAAGGATTTCTACAACTGTACCTCTGTAAAGTCCTAATCTAGGGTCTCTGGTTATGTAAACTCCATTAATTTGTTTAACTATTAGTTCAGAATCTCCCATGATTGATACCCTTATAGCTCCTAATCCTTTGACTAGCTTGAGGCCTAGTAGGAGTGCTTCATATTTTTCCATATTGTTTGTACATTCGAAATTTAACCTATAGGCGTGTCCTTCTACATGATCATTTTATAAGTTATAGATCCATACCCCTGCACCTGCACCTATTTTGTTTACTGAACCATCAAACTCTAAATGCCATAAAATTTCATGTTCATAATTTGTATCCGGAGTAATGGAATCTTTCTTAGCTAAGGTATCTGGATTTTCTTTTTCATCTGATATCTCTTGAATTTGGACAGTTGACTTTTCTTTTACAATTTCTTTTGGTTCTGCTGCTATACCATTTGGAATATCATCTAAATCAGTTTCTGCATTATAGAGAATAAAGGAATCCATATCAGAATGCACTGAGTAAATGGGAAATTTTTGAGGCTTCTCCTGACTACTCACTACATACTTCATTAAAGTTTCTCTATATAGCTTCTTTGGTTGTCCAAAAACAGATATGGTAGTGTATGACATGTCTAATTGTAGAGACCCCTGAAGTTTGGCACCCTAGGATCTGGACAATAGTGTGCCATACTTGGGTGGAATGTCTGCTACCACTATGTCCATAAGTATAGTTTTGGTAGGGTACTGAACCAATGAAACACATAAATCCTTTATAAGTCCTAAACACCTCACTTGACTGGAATCAAAGGAAAATAAATCTCTATAGGGTCTAGTGATGTCTAAGTTAAGTTTCTCCATAACAGACTTGGGCATGAGGTTGTGCGAGGCACCAGAGTCGAACATGACATTGCGCAAAATCTTATCATGGATATTGAGACTGACATAGAAGGGTGGTATCCCTCATTCTAGTGGTTTCCCATTTACTTCAAGGCCAAAAATCAACTCAGGCTGGTCATCAAAGAGATTTACAGAATCTGCATTTTCAATGATATTTAATGATTTGTTTATCTGAGACTTGTAAATATCATGTTTTACCAGTTCTGTCAAAGGAACTGAAATTTTAAGCTTGGCTACCTCTGCTCCAAGATTAAAGGGCAGGATTACTTTGTCTGTTTGAACTTTTGGATTTCTGGCAGCAACGTTTTCTATGTTTTCTTGTCTTTCAGGATTTTGGACATTCTTTGCTGATTTTTCTAATCTGATCTTCGGAGACTCTTCCACTGTTTCCTTGGAGGGAAGTGAAGTGGAAGGTTGTTCATTATCGGGCTGATTATCAGAAACATCTTCTATGGTGGGGCTGGAGGGGTTTTGATTTGTTCTTGAAAGGATTTGAAGTGTTTTTGTCACTGGAACTGTTTTACCCTTTTTAGGTTGATTAGGACCTGTTTTCTGGTTTTTTCTGGGGCATCAATACTTTTTCTGCTTCTTAAATTATACTGCTTATGTACCTCAAAAATAGCAGAGTCATATCCCTGTTTGAAATCAAATGACTCTCCTGTTTGGGTTTTGAATTGTTGCAGTATGTGGGGTTCTTGGTCATCCTGAGTTAGGAAGGCATCTTCCTCATCATCTAGACCCATTAAATTTATTTCAGTGTCTTGTTCAGGGTCCTCTGAGTGCGAGGCCTCTGCATAGTTTTCTTGTAAAGGTGGCCTGATATTCTAGTCAGGAATATTCTTTCCAGCATTTTGGTTCTGATTTTTCCTAAAGTTAAGATTTCTCCCTGAATTAACCTGTTGGCCATCCCAAGGAGATTTTCATTCAATTATTTCAACTCTATCCAACAATCTATCCATTCCTTTAACTATAGCATCCATTTTTTTGTTCAAAGGGTGTATTTTCTTCTTTTAAAGGTATTCTTCTCTCATTCTTAGCTTTGGATCTTTTGGAGAGCAAGTTGGTTTCAACACTTACCGCTACACTCTGCATTTCTCCCAGAGTGGGGGGGTTCCTTTCTCTTAACTGGAAATCCATATCTGCATCAAATCCATCAGGAAATTTGATCAAGGCTAAACTAGGTGGGGGTCTAAGGTCGAGTGGAATGGCACTATAAACACTATTGAACCTAGTGCAATAGTCCTGAACGGTTTCATGAGGTCCCATTTTAAGGTTCTCATATTCAGATAAAATCTGTAGGGGGTCCTTCCTTTTCTCCCACCTATTTAAGAATTGTTGGTAGAGAATTCTTAAACTATCTATACTTTGGGGGGCTAAAGATCTAAACCAAGTTCTAACTTCCCCAGTCATACTATGAACGAAAATTCTCATTTGAACATCAACTGTGTCTATCTCATATATCTCAAAGTAGTCAGTCATTTTCCCAGTGTGTTGCTGACCTGTGTAGGTTCCAATGCCATCAAAGGTAGTAATTTTACTCTGATAGTCTTGAGGCATTGCACCTAGATTAGCAGGTAGCACAAGAGGAGCATATCTATTGGCCATGATTCTAGGTTGGTTAGTAGTATGAACGGGAGTTGGGGTAACAAGAGGTGTTTGGGTTGTAGAGGAAGAACTAGAGGTAGTGGTGGGATGTTAAGTGATGATAGGTGGGAGAGGAAGTGAAGGGATGAAGGGAGTGGTGGAATGGATTTCAGAAGAGTGAGGAAATAGTGATGAACTAGCAGAAAGAGAAGTAGTTTCAAAAAGTTTGGGTGTTCTATCGGTGGTAAGAGATGACTAAGTGGAATTTTGCAGATATTGATCAATTGACAAATTGGCTCGTTGGATTTCAAGTTCTCTGAGGAATTCTTGATCTTGGAGTAGGTCCAATAATTCACTGTCAAATGTGGTTCTAAACAGAGAGAGTTCAAAGTGTTCATCAAAAGGAAGATCTTCTAGGAAAAGCTGCTCAACAGGACATGAATGTGATCTGAACAAAGGTCTGGGGCTCAATGAAATTTCTTGTCTTCTGATGATTTTAGGAATCAGGTTAGGATTTTCAAACATAGGGGGTGGATTAGGATCAGGATTAGCCCTAGTGTAATGAGTCCTTTCTGAAGCCAAATTTCAAATTTTTATTTGCTTTCTTATATGAATGTTCAAAATAACTTCTAAAAATACTTTTTTAAATCAAACTTTCGAGTTTATTAAAGGTTTATTTCAACTAAGGAATTGTTCATTCCCCAGTATGGTCGCCACTGTTATGTTCCTATACCCATAGGTGTCATATATCATGATTGACTCGGTTTAGATCTAAAATATGTACATACCTTTTCTTTTTGCAAATGTTTTCCATATTTGTAAAAAATCAAAAAATTAAAAAATGTAAAGAGGGTATGCCCTAAAAGAAAAATCAAAGGGAAAAAAGAATAAAGAAAAGGTCAAAAAAATGAAAGAAAATGAACCCTAAAGAAAAATAAAAAGACCATGAAAGTGTGCAAGCCCAAATGCCACTACTATTTTCACTTTTTTTATAAATAATTGTGTGCAACTTGTTACTTATGCCACAATCCATGGTAACCAAATAGTTTAATCTTGGTTATTCCATGTTTTCAATTTCATGCTTAGAGATAGAGAATAAATTTGACCAAACTGTTTAATCTTAGCAGATAAGTAGATAGGTAGAGTGAATAAAAGGATTCTCAACAGTTTAATCTGAGCCCTTGGATGTAATAAGGTTAGACTTAGTTAGAATACCATTGTAAAAAGAAAATAAAAGGTTTTGATAAGGGTTTGCGAGTTTAAGTGCACCCTAATAAAAGAAGAAAAAATGGTAGGATAAGTAGGTAGGGTAAGTAGATGATTGGTTGCAGAATTATGCATGATGAATGATTATCCAAATATCAAGTCATATACTTTCATCATCAAAAGCACTTAAAGATATGGATGACAATGGAGACATTTACATCATGGACAAAAGTCAAACTAATTAACTTCCTCACTCATTTTTTCCCTAAATTTTACTAATTTCCCATAAGTACTAAAGGCACCAACAACCTGAAAGTTAAAGGGGCTCAGAGCATTTCTTTGACTTCTGGAGGGACCGGACCCTCAGCCTAATAATTTGTAAGGCGTAAGTGCTAAAACCCCTTCATCAAAAGTCACCCTCTTCATAATTCATTCATTTCCTTCAAATCCTTTTCCTAAGGTAAACCCCCCCCCCCCCCTAAACACATTTTAGCCTAAGTCATAATGTTGGATGATGAATGTATTTTCGGAAACATTTACTTAGTGCATTTTCTTTTTCCATGGTCATATTAACTTTTAACTCTTATTATTTAAACCCCAAAACACATTACCCTTTCCTGTATTAGTAATAAAAATCCCAAAATAAATAAATATCCTGTTGGGTCCCTATAATACTAGTGATTACCCCATTACTATTGTAGTTATACCCCTTATTTATATTGTTGTGCCCCTATTACCCCCATGTTGTATTTCTGTGCCCCTTAGAATCCCTCTATTGTTATTTTTGTGGCTTTATATTATTATTGTTAGGTCGGCTGGATTATATTGTGACTCCTTATACTCCTATATATAGAAAGGAGGTTTTGTCATTTGTATCATCAAAGAATTATTCATTTATGTAATGTAAAGGAGGTTGCCCCCTCGAAGAGGCTGAATTCTAAGGCGTTGATCTATCTTTTATATCTTTTCTTGAGCTGGTTTCATAACATTTGGTATCAGAGCTTTGGATTCTAGGGTTTCACTGCTCCAAACAGGTCATCGTGGCATTTTCGCTATAACTTTTTTTCTGTGATGTTTCAGAAGTTGCAAAAAAACCCATTTGAGAAGAAATCACGCTAAACCTTGGGTCCGAATTTCAGAGCTTTTTGCGTGATATTTGCGGAGATATGATCTGAGGAAGTTGGTCTTTTTGTAGACTCCTGAATTACATTCAAAACAGGTGACCTGGGGAAAATCGTCATAACTTTCTCTCTGGGGATCGGATTGAAATTTTGTAAGAAGGTACAGAAAGATGATAGACTCTAGTTTCTTGTATGCATGTTTCAGATTCAAAGGTTGAAACAGTGACTCGTGGCACGTCGTAAAAGTTCGCTCTACTGAACTAGTCTAAAAGCAAGTCACTGTGGGAGATTTCACATAACTCTTTCTTGGAGAATCCAATTTGGGTCAGACTTGTGGCATTGGAAAAAGGACGCAGAAGGCTACTACAGGTCACAATTTCAGAACTGGATGATCTGAAATTACAGAGATACATCAGATTCAATATCAGGCTTCTATAAAGTGAAAAAAGGTGTGTAGTTTTTTTAAAATTTTTGTGTAAGCTTGGTTTAACGGAATTCAAAGGGCATAGTAAAGCATTATTATCGGTAACTGATGCCCCGAGGAAAGAAAATGAAAACACCTAGTAAGGAACCTGAAAGCTCTAGCATGACTCATGAAGAAGAGGAAGAAATGCTACATGATATATCAAAATTACAAGAACAAGTGCAACAAATGTCACTCTCACAAAAGCTAACAGAAGCTAATATAAGTGGCGTGGAATCTAAGATAAATGGCGTGGAATCTAAGATAAATGGCGTGGAATCTAAGATAAAGGGCATGGAAGCTAAGATGGATGATTCGAAGACAGATTTGAAGAGAGACATGGCAGATTTGAAGACAGACATGGCAGATTTGAAGACAGATTTGACAAATTTTCTACAAGAAATACTTACTAATGGTGAAAAGGTTGTAAAGGAAACTCATGATGTGAACAAAAGTAATGTTAATCATGATTCCATAGACGCTAATGTTGGATCGAAGACCCACCATATTCCAAAAATCGATATGAGGAAGTTTGATGGCAAGGATCCCGCCACATGGATATTACAGATGGAGCAGTTCTTCGATCTCAATAATGTGCAAAACACACAAAAGGTACATATGGCAACTGTATATTTGGAACCAAATCAGTTTGTATGGTATCAATGGCTTTGCTCTCGTAAAAAATTTATCACTTGGGCAATTTTTACGGAAGAATTGATAGCACATTATGAAGATACAAAAAGCAACACTTTTTTTAGCCAATTGATAAGTCTCAAACAAAAGGGTTCAGTAATGGAGCACATTGAGGAGTTCCAAAAATTGAACATAAGGGTAAAAGATATTCCAGAGGAGCATAGGATTGATGTGTTCATAGGGTCTTTAAAGGATAATATCCAACATGATGTTCGCCTTTGGGAACCTGATTCATTAGAGAAGGCATTCAGGTTAGCAAGAAAAATGGAAAGCAAAATTATGGCAACCAGGAAGCATACCACTCACAACTATAAAGACGGAAGTGTTGTTGCCCCTAGTCTTCCACAACCTATAAGGTTGACACCACAACAATTGGAAGAAAAAAGAGCAAAAGGGCTTTGTTACAGTTGTGATAGCAAATACACTAAAGGTCATAAGTGTGCTGAGAAGAAATTATTCTACATAGATTGTGAAGAGGAAGAAGAAAAGGAGCAAGAAAGGTCAAAAGAAGAAGATATACTCCAGGAACAAAGCCTAGATGAAGAACAAATAAATCCGACCATATCTTGTAATGCATTGGTGGGAATTACCACTCCTCAAACCATCAAGATAGAAGGACAAATCAAGAAGAAAAAGGTAATAGTGTTGATTGATTCAGGAAGCACCCACAATTTTATTCATTGTAGGGTAGCAAAAGAATTGAATTGCTTCCTATATCCAGCACCAGAGTGTCAAGTGATGATTGCAAATGGAGGAACAATAAATTTCTCTGGAAAGTGCCATAATATCAAGCTATCCATGGGAGAATATGTATTGACTAGCCCAATGCTTTCCATTCCAATGGGAGGTGCTGATGTTGTACTAGGAGTCCAATGGCTACAATCCTTGGGTACAATAGCTTTTAATTTTCAAGAACTTTTCATCAAATTTTCTACGGAAGGAAAGGAAGTTGAATTAAGGGGTATTGCAGGGAAACCAGGAAAGATAATCAGCTCTAATGGTATGACAAAGCTTCTAAAAAAGGAGCAAAGAGGTGTAATTGCACAATTATGTTCGCTAGATGTTTCCACATCGGAATCATCTATTTCTCCAGATCTCCAAAAAGTCCTGGACAATCATTCCAAGGTATTTGAGACTCCCAAAGGTCTCCCACCTATGCGTGATCATGATCATGCTATTCATCTGATTCCAGGAAGTGTTCCTCCAAACATCAGGCCGTACAGATATCCCTATGTCCAAAAAAGTGAAATTGAACGTATGGTTGCAGAAATGCTAGAGGCTGGTATAATTCAACCAAGTCAAAGTTCTTTCTCTGCTCCAGTAGTATTGGTGCACAAGAAGGATGGATCATGGCGCATGTGTCCAGATTATAGGGAGCTCAACAAGCTCACTATTAAAGATAAGTTCCCCATTCCTGTCATTGATGAATTACTGGATGAATTGCATGGATCAATTTACTTCACCAAGTTGGATCTTCGTTCGGGATATCATCAAATCAGAATGAAGATTGAAGACATTCCGAAAACGGCATTTAGAACTCATGAGGGTCATTATGAATTTTTGGTCATGCCTTTTGGCCTTACCAATGCACCTTCAACATTTCAAGGTTTGATGAATTCAATTTTCAAACCATTCCTTAGAAAATTTGTGTTAGTATTTTTTGATGATATACTAATCTACAGCAAGTCTTGGAAGGATCATGTTGAACATGTTGACAGGGTGCTACAACTATTGGAGGAGAAACAATTATATGCAAAAAGATCCAAATGTTTCTTTGGAGTCCAGGAGGTGGAATATTTGGGTCATATTGTATCTCATGAAGGAGTTAAGGTAGACCCTAGCAAAATTAAAGCCATTAAGGAATGGAAAATCCCCACATCCATAAAGCATCTGCGAGGATTTCTTGGGTTGACAGGGTATTATCGCAAGTTTGTTAAGAATTATGGGAGAATAGCAGCACCTCTAACAACATTATTGAAGAAAGATGCATTTTCATGGACTCCGAAAGCAACAAAGGCCTTTGAACATCTTAAAGAGGCAATGTGCCAAGCACCGGTCTTAGCTACACCGGACTTCACAAAAACCTTTATTGTGGAATGTGATGCTTCAGGAAATGGAATTGGTGCTGTTCTAATGCAAGATGAAAGACCCATTGCTTTTGAAAGTCGTCCAATCAAGGGAAAGTTTTTAAGCAAAGCTATTTATGAGAAGGAAATGTTGGCAATACTCCATGCACTTAAGAAATGGCGACCCTACCTAATGGGAAGACACTTCAAGGTAAAAACGGATCATGATAGCCTTAAATACTTTTTAGAACAAAGATTATCCTCTGAAGAGCAACAAAAGTGGGTCACAAAGATGTTGGGTTATGACTTTGAAATCATCTACAAAAAAGGGAAGCAAAATGTGGTGGCAGATGCACTCTCAAGAAAGGATGAGGATGTGGAAGCATTGTTGTGTGCCATTTCTATTATCCAACCAGATTGGATAAACGAAGCAAGGGAGGAATGGAAGAATGATGAAGAAGTGTGGGCACTTATTCGAAAGCTACAACAAGATTCCAGTACGTCTGATACATTTAGCTGGCAAAATGATTCGTTATGGTACAAAGATCGCTTATACCTCTGTAAGAATTCCCAGCTAAAACAAAAGATTCTTATGGAATTGCACACTTCTCCCTTAGGAGGGCACTCAGGATTTTTAAAAACTTACCACAGGGTTAAGAAGGAATTTTTTGGGATGGCCTTAAATCAGATATTCAAAAGTTTGTGGCGGAATGTTTGGTTTGCCAACAAAATAAAGTTGAAACAATTAAGACACCGGGTCTATTACAACCTTTATCCATTCCAAGCCAACGTTGGGAGGAGGTTTCAATGGATTTTATCACAAGTTTACCCAAGTCTGAGGGAAAGAGTGTCATCATGGTGGTAGTTGACAGACTTACCAAGTATGCACACTTTTGTGCATTATCACATCCATTTAAAGCCAGTACAGTTTCTACTGCATTTATGGAAACAATTCAAAAGCTACATGGAAACCCAAAGATTATTGTAAGTGACAGAGATCCCATTTTCACTGGAAATTTTTGGACAGAATTATTTTCTTGTCTTGGTACTCAGTTAGCTCATAGCTCATCTTATCATCCTCAATCTGATGGGCAAACTGAGATAGTAAACAAATGTTTGGAAGGATATCTTCGTTGCTTTGTATCTGATAAACAGACACAATGGGTCAAATGGTTGCCTCTGGCTGAATGGTGGTATAACACTTCCTTCCATACAACAACAAAAATGACCCCATTTATGGCACTTTATGGGTATCAACCACCATCCATCACATCATATTTAAGAGAAAATTCTAAGGTTCAGGCAGTGGAACATCACATCGAACATCAACAACAAGTCCTCCAACTCTTAAAGGATAACCTCGTGTTGGCACAAAATAGAATGAAACAACAGGCAGATCAACATTGCAGTGAAAGAAGTTTTGATGTAGGTGATTGGGTATTCCTACGGCTACAACCATATAAGCAAATGTCCCTAAAGCAAGCTAAGAAGGATAATAAATTATCACCAAAGTATTATGGTCCGTACAAGGTGTTGCAAAAGATTGGTACTATGGCATACAAATTGGAGCTTCCTGCAGCTTCTCGATTGCACCCAGTTTTCCATGTTTCATGTTTAAAGAAGGTTATAGGTGACAAGCTCCCAGTTCAAACAATATTGCTAGAACTTGATGAGGAAGGAAAAATTATATTGGAACCGGAAGCAATCACAGAAACAAGAACTCAAAAGCTACGAAATCGATCAATTTCAGAGTATCTTATCAAGTGGAAGAACTTATCCGCTAAAGATTCCACATGGGAGGATGAGAATTTTATGCAGAAGTATCCAGAACTACTCAAGCATTGAGGACAACACTTTTTTGAAGGAGAGGGGCATGTTGGGTCCCTATAATACTAGTGATTACCCCATTACTATTGTAGTTATACCCCTTATTTATATTGTTGTGCCCCTATTACCCCCATGTTGTATTTCTGTGCCCCTTAGAATCCCTCTATTGTTATTTTTGTGGATTTATATTATTATTGTTAGGTCGGTTGGATTATATTGTGACTCCTTAGACTCCTATATATAGAAAGGAGGTTTTGTCATTTGTATCATCAAAGAATTGTTCATTTATGTAATGTAAAGGAGGTTGCCCCCTCGAAGAGGCTGAATTCTAAGGTGTTGATCTATCTTTTCTATCTTTTCTTGAGCTGGTTTCATAACATATCCCGTCCCTATGGTTTGAAAAATAAACCATAAATAAAGTTAATTAAATTGGATTAGTCAATTGAATCGCAATTAATTAAGAACCAAACCCCCGATGCATTAAAAAAGGGATTAATTAGTCATCTAGATTAATTAATAACCTCTCTGCCAATACCATCATCCCCGATATAATTAAGTCATTTTAATTATTTTTATTATGCAGTGGGTCCCTCCATTAACTCCCTAACACTTTCTGCCATTGACTGCCTTTCGATCTGCCCTCCCTCATCCGACGACTCTCGCTCATATCGCGCGAACCTTTTGGTTGAACGTTAACCACACGATGAAAGCTGTTTTGACTTTTCGCCAATGCTACGTGTCATTCCATTTGTGGCATCGCACGACCCTCCACCAAAACCACCAACCTCCCAAAAGCTGTGCAATGAAAACCATTACAGCTCGCGCTTACAGCTTTCGCTAAACGACAAAGTGTCCCATCAGTTAGTTAACTCCAACTGTCGTTTTCCATTCACCTGCCAAATTCCAAAAAGTCATTGACTTTGTACATAAAACAAAAATATTCATGGTTTTCTCTTTTTACCGAAAAAAGAAAGTTCTGCTTCCATGCATGGACAGAGTACGTCTAGACCAGCAAATTATTCCCAACTTCCAACCACTATCAGTTGCTGAACTCCAGGCCATTATAGACTACTGTGCACACCCTACAAAACCTTCACCATAGCCATTTGTCTCGACAGTCAACCATAAACAGGTATTTATCGCATTTCATTCTTATAAACCCTGCTTTTGTACTGAACTTCCACTAAATTTCTCTAAACTCAAATAATTCAGTACAATTACGCTGTTTCCTAGTCCCAAGACTTCCCCAAGTACCTGTTTTATTTGAAATCCTTGAAAACCCCAACTTTCTTCCTTGAATACACAAGAACCAAGGATGGAAGCTCTTATCGCCCTAAATGTCACACCAATCACTACTGCCCACAGGGATTTGGACTACCTTCCCTTGGCTGATAAAGATTTTCAAATTAAGGACCTTACTTTTGATGAAACCCCCTTGAAGTTGTACTGCAGGTATCGGGACAATTATCTGAACAACGCTGATAAAATAGGTCTTTGGGAGTCAAATCTCCCTAAATATCAGTTCCCCACTGTCCATATTTTCCTAGATATTGTCCACCAATGCCATGCAAACTACAACCCCAATCTGAGAGCTATAATGTCCCCTAACCAGGAAATTCTTTTCACCATTACAACTGAGTCTATAAACGAAATGTTGCAATTACAGCTTGGCCAGAACCTCACTCCTCTTTCAATTGCTGATTTACTTGATAAATCTTCAAGGCTGTCCAGTTCCGAAATTAACCAAGTCTGTCAGACCTTCATGGAAGAAAAATACAGGCCAAAAGAACCCCCTCCTTATATGTCAAGCTTCTTTACAAGTCTGGGCCAGGATATCATCACCATGATTGCTTGCATTTTGGGTTTTACTACTAGTGAGTATGTAGATGAGTTGACCTTAGCCTACATGTCTATTTTCACCCCTTGTCAACCTCCTGCAACCAAATTTGACTATGCGACATTCATTGTTGATAAGATGCATGACCAATTCATGAGATTAGAGAATGAGAGGGTATTTAAATATTCTTCAGTCCTGTATCATATTTTCCTTTACTACCAAGCTGATAAATTCCCTTTCTCTGTACAAAATCTTGACACCAGAGGGAACCCCAGGTCAGTCATCTTCTGGACTTCTATTTTTCATAATTCACCTTCTTCTCCCTATCCTTATACACATTTTATTGATCAATTTGTGCATCCAGTAACTACTATGTTGATAGGAAGTCCCCCTCCTAGAATCAATGATGATATTAAGAGAATTCTTCAGTTATCCAAGCAATACAAGGTTGGGGACTGGTACTTGTACCAGAACCATACCGAGATCAAGATTTATGGGTGTGAGCTGCCTCCCTTTAAACTGCCTAAATACCTCCCCATGAGATTATTTTCCCTGGAGTACTACAGGAAAATGATCAATTCTGATGAAATCCACTTTATGAAAGCTAAGAAGAAATATCAGTTAAGGATAAAGGATCACCTAGGCCCATTTGGCAACAACAGAAGAGCAGGGAAAGAGGTAGAGGAAATCCTTGAGAGGATGAGATTGAAAAAGAGTTTCATCTGGCCTTATGATCCTCATAGCTTCATCTGTGACAGAAGGCGGAAGCATAAACTATCCCCCTACATCCATCATAGTATTCCAGAGATAGAACAATATGAAAATCAAAATGAATGGGTGGAGGGAACACTTATAGAACAAGATAGTACCCAAGTTGAAGTAGAAAATGTTATGAAAGATTTAGAAAGATAACTTGATCTGGATTCCTTTGTAGAGGTGCCTAGAGAATCTTCACAGAGACCAACACATGAGCATATTGCACAGACATCAATACAACCGAAGACTTCAGTACAAAGAAAAGATTCAGGATCACAGAGCATTTCTGAGGATTTGACTCAAACTGATACAAACATGGGCAACTCTCCAGTATTACAGACCCCTCTTGATGAGGAGAAAATTCAAAAAAGAAATAGGAATGAGACTAGCCCCTCTACAGTGCCATTGGACCACGTATATGTAAAGAGACAGAGATTGAATCCTTTGTCTGAACAGGAATATGAAGAGACAAGAAGTGACACAGTGCAGACAACACTAGCAGGGGAGACACCAGCTACCTCTCAAACACAAGCACTAAGCAAGCAACAAAGTGTAGAAGTGTCATCACTAAGGACAGCTTTAGAGAAGAGACAGGATTTGAAAGAAAAGTACCAAGAGATTAAAGCTAGGAATGAGTAGCTCAAAGCTCAAACCTATGCCAAATATATGAAAATGGCTCCTACAAATTAGACAAGGTTGATGTTAGCCTTTGACATCAAAGAGGGAAAGATGCAGATGAGCTTTTTGAAGCCAACAGTACAATAGCCAAAGTCCATGGTGAATTATTTAAAAACAAATTTTGAAGTTCTTGCCAGAGACATCCACCCAATTGATCAAATTGAGCTCCATAAGAAAATGGGTGAGATGATATATTCCACATTGATCAGTAAAGCCATCATTTCACACCAATTGTAGAATTCTCTGAATAATACTGCAACACAGTTACAGTTGGAAAAATCCTCTTCTCAGGCTAAGGACACAAGGATAAAATCACTAGAAGATTTGGTGATTGAGTTGGGAAATGATCCCAAAGATGTTAAATCAGCTGAAAGTTTGATAAAGAAAAAGAATGATGACATTTCTGCACTCAGGAAACAACTCAAACTCCCTCCCCTCATACATCCACAAACTGCGGAAGTAATTGAGAAACAAAATGAGGAAGAACTTATGGATTTGATCCTTAAGTTGAATGAGCAGTTGAAAGAAATAGAGCAGGAACTAGAAAAATCTTTGCAGTCCAAACAGGGTGAGTCGACCACCATGCCTCAGACTGTAATACCCATAATTTCTACAGCAGTGCCATCTACTATTGCAACATCTTCGGCACCCAACATTCCTCTAGCAACAACTCTGCTAGTAACAACAACAACAAGTACATCAGAAGCAGCAGAAACTTCAACAAAGCAAATAAAGGACTTATTAAAGCCCATGGAAGAAATAAAAATCCAAGCAACTGAAATAAAGAAACTAAAAGAAAAGATTACCAGCTTGGAAAACAATTGTGAGCTATCATAGATCAATTACACTGAAGAAGAGAGAAAGAATAGAAGGATGGTTGAAAGAATTAAAATATTAGAGAATGACTTAACATTCGAAAAAAGCCATTGAAAGATATCAGAGGGATTCTATGGACCAATATCATTGATTCTATCAATGATATTTGGTCTGCTATTCAGATCATTTTTTAACAGAGTGAGTTAATGAAAGACAGGTCTGGGGTATAATGGAGAAGCATCTCAAGCATCCACCTCAAAGAGTTATCTTGATGCAGCAAGGAGGAATGAGCAAAAGCCCAATGGAGATCACCAGGTAAAACAGGGACGAATTACATCAAGAATAAACAAAGACTACCAGGTAAATCAGGGGCAATCCATCTTAAGGGTGAACAAAAGCTACAACCAGCCACAGGTAAAAACTTCTCAATTTTCTTCAAGAATGGATGACAATAGAAACTACAATCACTTGGCTGGTAGATTTGATAATCGCAGAAGTTTCTTCAATGGCCAATGTTTCTCTTGCCATAAATTTGGTCACAAAGCAGCTCAATGTGTTGCCTATAAGACAATCATGACTAGAGAAGCTCAAAAACAAAGAAGTGTGACTGGGATTACGAAAAGGACATATAACAACTTTTCGGCCCTTGAAAATGAAATTGAATGTTCTATTTGTAATAAATTTGGTCATGAAGATTCTGAATGCAGGAGCAGGTTTCGGCAGACAAAGGAACAAGCCTCAAGCACCAGAACATGGAGAATAAAGGAACCACAACCAGAAAGATGTGGGATAGATTTTTATGCAGAGTGAGTTAATTAGAAACTTCTTTTTACAATGTACTGGTGTAGTCCTTTACCAGTACGTAGGCTGCAACCTGCAGAGAGCTACAACCCTCTCTCATTCTCCAGTTTCTCCTGGAAGGGAGCTACAACCCCCTTAGCTCTTGCACTAGCCAAGATACTAGTACGTAGGTGCTGGCGTACAGAAGGCTACAACCTTCTCTTTCTTCCAGGGACCACATTTCATAAATTTTCAGACTGGATCCACAAATAGTAGCAATCAAACATCAAGAATTTCTGCATCAACCAATCACCTTTTCACCAATCAAAACTGAATCAAAATAAACACTTCTCTGACGACTGTACCCAGATCACAGTAACAGTAACCACACACCAAATATGAACCCAGAAGACTGCAGCAATAAATAGAAGTAGCAAGATCACAACTCAAAATATATACGCTACTTTAATAGCCTGAAACCTGCGTGCATACGCTTCTGCGTATGGAACAACCTGCGTATACGCCATTTGCATTCACTGAACCAGCGTGTATACGCGCCTTCGCTTCACTGAACCTGCGTACAGATCTATAAAAGATAATTCACTCTTTCAAAATATTCAGACACTGATTAACCTAGATTATCAGATTTATAGATCAAGCATGCGCCATATATAACATACCAAAATCATGCAAAGATATTATCATTCAAGCTAAAAGATTATGACCCATCAATAGAACTTATCCTTCTTTGTGCTAAGGTTTCTCCTTCATTCAGATCCAGATCTGCACCATAACCCTAATCACCAATATTTCAGATCTCGCACTTTATCAGATATTCAATAATAATTCAGATGATCTTTTGCCACATGATCTCCTTCCTCTTATATAGTTTTAGGCCTTCCACAATACCACGGTCCAAAACCATAATAAACCAATACCACGGACCCAATACTTGGGATCAACACTTTTGACGAGGTACCATGGTCCAAAACCATAGGTTCAAATACCAAGGACTAACTACCACGAACCAAAGGTAAGTTCTCCAACATATACGCGCTTTTCCTTGCATGAAAGTGCGTGTATACGCATACGTGCCTTTGGAAAGTCTAACCCGCGTGTATATGCGTCTTCGTCTAGATGAACCTGCGTATATGTCTTTTCCTTCATTCTGAAAGCCTGAACTGAGATCTGTTACCAAAGAGAGTTACCATCAAGGACAACACCTGTGCCATAATGCCAACAAAGAATGCAAGTGAATCATATAGCAGATTGTAAAACCATTATAGGAGATGATAAAGAAAGATTCTACATATAAATGGGATAAGAAGGAGAAAGATTTTTTTTCCTAGATTAATCAAGCCATAGTTGATGCAACAACCTTATATATATGGATTTTGGCAAAGATTTTTTTTTTGTATACTTTCAGTTCTGTCTCATCTATTACGGTCATATAAGCACAAAAAGAAAATCCATGAAATGAGTGGCCTATATCTTTCATGAGTTCTAGCTTACATGGATCAGAACTAAATCATCCCCACCATTGATAAGAAAGTGTACCCAATATACAAGGCAGTTAAACACTTTGGGCCTTACCTCCTAAAAGCTCACACGATTATTTATGTACCTCATCCAGTGGTTAGAACACTTTTGATAGAACAAGAACTGGGTGAGAGGAGGGAAAAATGGATGACATGCGTACAAGAATATGACATTGGGTTTAAGCCAGTTCACACCATTAAAGGCCATGGTCTCAATCATTTTGAAACTGAAGCAATGGATTCACCAAAAGAAGACCCTTTTGGGTGGGAATAAGAAATAGAGATGTATAATGTTGAGTGAGTTCCTCCTACAAGTACAACCACATCTTGGTATATAGACATACAAAAGTATTTGGAGCATGGAACCTTGCCTGCACATTTATAGAATAAACTAAAGAGGGAAATTTTTCCTGAAGCATTATCTTACTAGCTTTTGAATGGTTTGCTTTCTCTAAAGCACCACAATGGTGTCTAGCTTAGATGGTTAGAGCTTACAAATTTAGAATGGGTATTAAGAGATATTCACAATGGACTAGGAGGTGGACACTTTGCGGGTGATACCGTTGCTCATAAAATGTTGAGGGTCAGTTATTTTTTTTCTACATTGTTTAAGGATACTCATGCCTATGCCCGAAAATTCCCAATATGTCAAAGGTGTGTTTGTCATGATCAGAATTCAGCTGCCTCATTGCTATGCATAGAAATCAAAGAAACATTTCAACAATGGGGATTGGATTTCATTAGCAAAATATTTCCTCATTCATCAAAGAAACACCGATACATTCTAACCACAACTGATTATTTCACTGAGTGGACAAAAGGAATTTGAATAAGGCAAGTTAATGACAAAAAATTCATCTAATTTCTTAAACATAACATCATAACTAGTTTCGACATTCCTACATCACCCACCTTTGATAATGCAACATATTTTTGCTTGATAAATATTTATGAGTTTGCATTAGAAAATGGTATTGACTTAAAGCATGCATCAAATTACTACCCATAGGGAAATGGTTTAGTTGAGTCTGCGAACAATAAATTAATCTCTATTATCAAGAAAATTTTCTTCTTTGAACAAAAGAACTGGCATAACGCTTTGGCGAATTCACTATGGGGTGACCGTGTCACTCCCAAATGCTCTATGAGGACCTCTCCATAATTGCTTGTATATGGAAAATAGGTTATCCTTCCATCGAATATATACCTTCCCGCCTTGCAGCTTCCTAGGAATCTCTAGGCAAGCCATATCTCCTTGTCCAAAGTTGGATAGATACTCTTCTTAAGCTTGAGGAAGAAAGGCTCAGAGTGAAAGAGAAGTTTGTTGTAGACAAGATTTGAATCAAGTTTTGGTTTGATAAGAAATCCATAGGGATAAAAAGCTTTGGTGTGGGTGACCTAGTACTAAAGTGGGACAAAGCCCATGAAGAGAAAGGAAAACACACCAAATTTCAAGCCCTGTGGATTGGACCATATACCATCATTGAGAATATTGGCCACCATTCTTACGAGTTGAAATCCTTATATGGGAGGATTTACCATCTTCTCATCAATGGACGAGAATCACCAGTATCAAAGGCACCATATAGGATGAGCACATCAAAGTTGGTAGAATTGAAGTTGCAATTGAAATAAATGCTTGACAATGGATACATCAGGCCAAGCATGTCACCTTAGGGTGCACTGGTATTGTTTGTGAAGAAGAAGGATGGTACTCTCAGGTTATGCATTGATTACATGTATTTTAACAAGGTAACCATTAAGAACAAGTATCCATTGCTGAGGATTGATGACTTATTTGACTAGTTGAAGGGATCAGTGTGTTCTCGAAGGTTGATCCAAGATTCAGATACCATGAGGTATGCATCAAAGAAGGGGATATTTACAAGACTGTTTTTCGGACTAGGTAAATGCATTATGAGTTTGTTGTAGTTCCATTGGTTTGACTAATGCTCCAACTACTTTTATAATCTTGATGGATAGTGTGTTGCATCCTTATCTAAACAAGTTTGTTATTGTGTTAATTGATGATATATTGATATATTATAAGAATGAGGAATATCATGTTGAACACTTAGTAGTAGTGTTGAGATTGAGAAGAGAGAATCAACTGTATGAAAAACTTAGCAACTGCAATTTCTTTCATACATAGGTACATTACTTGGGACATGTTATCTCCAAGGAAGGCATAATAGTGTGTCTGGAAAATATAAGAGCTATCATGGAATGGGAAACTCTTAGGAATGTGGGTTAGGTAAGTTCATTTATGGGGTTAGAAGGTTACTACACCATTAGGAGATTCTCGTGGATTACATATCCTATCACATCATTCCAACAAAAAGGGAAGAAATGTGAATGGATAAAGGAATGTGCAACAAGTTTTGAGTAATTGAAGCAGTTGTTGATAAATGCTCTAGTTCTCGAGATTGAAGATACAAATAAAGAGTTCGTAGTGTACATATGCTTGCAAGAGACGGATTGGTGGAGTCCTTATGTAGTAAGGACAAGTAGTGTGCTATGAATCAAGGAAATTGAATGAGCAAGAGCATAACTGTGTGACACAAGATATTGAGTTGGCAATGATCATCCATGCATTGAAGATGTGGAGGGACCATCTTCTTGGCAGGAGGTTTGTATTGATGAGTGATCACAACTAATTGAGATACTTGTTTGACCAATTGAATTTGAATAATAGGAAAGCTAGATGGTTGGACACGATCAATGAGTTTGATTTTGAGATTAGGTAAATTAAAGGTAAAGAGAACAGGGTTGTAGATTCTCTTAGTAGAAGAATGCAGGTGAATCATATAGCAGCTATGAGTTCTTATGGGTAAAATCTACAAGATTGGATCTTACAGGTGGGACAATAGGATGACAGTGATATGGAGCTTAGGCACATGTTACATCAAGATATAGGTGATTAGGATGTGGAATATCATCTCATGGAAGATGGTTTGATCTGGTTTAGGAACATGATCTACATGTTAGACAACAGTAAGCTCGAGAATATTATCTTGAGGTAATTTCATGTTAAGCCATGTTTAGGTCATTTGGGATATCAGAATACATTGACACCAGTGAAGAAGTTATACTATTAGTCGAATATGAAGAAGGAAGTGGAAGAGTTTGTGGCTAAATTTTGGGATTGTCAACAAGTAAAAGCATAGTGTAAGAATCCAGGTACATTACTACAGTCGATTCTGATTCCAGAGTGGAAATGGGAGGTCACTTATGGACTTCATTACAGGTTTGTGGAGAACATCTAGAAAAAATGTTTGCATCATGGTTTTGGTGGACAGGTTGAAAAAGGTAGCACACTTAATTCTAGTGAAGTATATGTATTCAGCCGGTGATGTAACACATGTCTTCATCTGGGAGATAGTGAGGTTGCATGGTGTTCTAAAGAAGATTGTGTTGGATAAAGATGCTAAGTTCGCTTCTTGATTCTGGAAAGAGTTTTTTGTAGGTTTGGGTATAGAGTTGGCCTTCGGCACAACTTATCATCCTAAGATAGATGGAAAAACATACGAGGTCAACGTAATACTAGAGGACATGTTGAGGATGTATGTGGTGCATCAAAAACAAAAGTTGGAAGAGTATCTTCCACTGGTTGAGTTTTCTTACAACAATGGGTATCAGTAGTCACTGAGGACGAGTCCGTTTGAGGCACTATATGGGAGAAGTTGTAATACTCCTATTAGTTGGAGTGATCCAGTGAATAGGGTGTTGATAGGACTGGAGATGTTGGTAGAGATGGAACAAGAAATGCAGGTTATCAAGAAGAATCTAAAGGTAGCATAGGACATACAGAAAAGTTATGCATATCAACACAGGTTGTTAAGGATTTTTAGGTTGGGGAACGTGTGTACTTATGCATCAATCCCAAGAAGACCTCCTTGAGGATTGGGTCATGCATGAAGTTGGCACCCCAATATTGTGGGATTTTTTAGATCCTTAAGAAGATTGGACTAGTGGCCTACAGACTTTCACTACCTTTGACAATGAAAGCCCATGAAGTTTTCCATGTTTCATTTCTTAAGAAGTATGTAAAAGATGTTGATCATGTTATTGATTGGTTTGTATTGCAGGTGGAGCCAGAAGGAGAATTCTAGCTGGAACCTCATTGTATTTTGCAGAGAAAGATGCTCATGATTCGAAATCGAGCAATCAAGCAAGTTAAAGTGTAGTGGAAGCACTTTGGGCCTAATGAAGCTACATGGGAGATGGTTGATCAAATGTGGGCTATGTATCCTTCCTTGTTTTTCAGTTTAGGTAAAGCAGTTTTCGTATATGTATATGGATGTAAATATTGCAATGAGATGTGTTATAAAGCTCCAATAAGTGGTATGGGTGTCATGTTGTTATGTTGTCATGTTGGTTTTCATTGCAGCAGGTTGATTATTGCAAATATTACATCGAGATAATTTATAAAGCTCCATGGGCAGTATGTTTTTCTTTTCATCAGTCTTGTTGGTTGTAGGTGCCATTGAACACCGAGGAAGGTGTTACCCTAAGGGGGAGGGGTTTGTAACAACAATGATTTAAAAATCCCTGTAATAAAGTTAATAAAGGAAAAATAAGACCAAGGTCATGGGACACATATTCCAATTTTAATGTTGGGCAAAACATCCTAGTGTGGGTGTTCATTTGGTTTAATATGGCTAAGGGGAAATTGGAAAAGGAAATGGAAAATGCATTGAAAAAGCAAAGATGCATTAATTGGCATTTTATTATGAAAATAAAGGAAATTAAGAGAAAAGGAAGGTGAAAGGTCATAGGTTGCATGTGAGGAGGAAAATGAAGGAAAGATGATGGAAAATGAAGAAAATATAGGCCTCACTAATAAAAAGGCTTCTAAGGATTAGTTCACAACCTTTTTTCAGTTCATTTTTAGAGCTCTCTCTCTATTCTCTCTACTCTCTCATACTCTCATACACTTAGAGTATTCTTGGAGCACTCTAGCATTGGAGGAACGAAGGCAAAGTAAGGAAAATAAATCAAAGGGAAGAAAATATCAAGCAAGGGGCAGTAGGATCAAACAACTAGAATGGAATTAATTGCAGGTATTGAGTTGCATGTATGATCTCCTTGCTAGTTTTGGCATGCACGCTACACGCATGTGTGTATTTGGTTCTCTTGTTGTCATTGGATGGGTTTTGCCAGGTGTGACAATCATTTTCAGCCTTTCCTTGGCATTTTCGGATAGCCATGGTGTGATGGGGTTATTTTACTCGATTGAGATGGATTTTCGGATGGTTTCGAAACTAAGTGGGGTGGTATTAGGAAGAAACACAAGGCCTAGGAATCCCTTGACTGGTAATGGTGGGATACACAGTAAAGCTTGGTTATGAATACCCTCGTTAGGCCTAGGAATCCCTTGATCGGTAATGGAAGGATACAAGTTAAATCCTATAGGGTGGAGATGAACAAATTACTCACGGATTAGGTAGAGAGATCCAGAGGCATCCATGCTTGTTTATTGCCTAGTGATTCCTTAACTGGTATGTGGCGGGATTGCGGTAAATCCTGTAGTGTATGTTTATTGTCTGGGCCTAGGAATCCCTTGGTGGGATACATAGTAAAACATAAAGAAGCCTTGATTGGTTCTATTGTGAGTCCCACATTCATGTTTGGAATATGGCATGGGGGTGATTGGTTGAAATAAAGATTTGGTTCAACCAAATTTATGGTCAGGTGGTACGTGCAAGTCCCTGACTTGGTCAACTTTCACATATGTTAATAGGAGATCTTTTCTTCTTGTGTTCCATGTGTAAATGTACTTGTTAATATGTGGCTTTAATGGTTATTCTATAATTTTTATTCTATTGGTTATATGTTGGTTATAAGAATGGTTTATGATAGACTTTGGTTATGGATCTTATCATGTTTTGATTAGTAAATAAACTATTAATGAATGTATGATCTAATAGATGATAATGCATCTATTGTGAGAGGGAATCATACCTTCTTGACGAATTTCAGATAAGTATGAGGTCCCTATGTTCAGATGTGTTTATATGACTGTTACATTACATGTTTATGATATGTTTGATGGAATGACTGTCATGGATGGTAGGGGTAAGGTTAAGTCCTTGTTCAAGTATTTTCATTAATTTCCTTATTTCATTGTTACTTATCATATCTAAAAGTTTCATGATGTTTTGGGTAGAGGCTTGAGTCCTAGCCCTAAAAAAGTGGCTTAGAATTTCTAGTCGCTAGCACAGAACTGGTTGAAAAAGGCCACAGTCGCATGGATGCCTTGTTGTGGGAGAGACTGGAGTGTCCCAGTCGCATGGAATGCTTGTCATGGGAGCAACTTGGGGTCTAGTTTAGTAAAACATCAAGTTGGCTCAGAGGTTGGACACCTGGAGGGGTTGGTTTTATCTTGAAGGTTTTGAAGCCCTTGAGGAAGGTTAGTTTGGTCTTGTATTATCGGTTCCACTTCATTAATTGTACATTGGGAGTTGAATCATATCATAGTAACTATTGATCACATGTTTACCTTGGTGAACTTGTTAGCTTGGGTAAATGTAGGAGGAGGGTGTTACACATATCATGATTTAAAGACATATGATACACACATCATCTAGCATGTCATTCCTATTAAAGAAGGGGTAAATTTGTTTCAACGAAAGTTAAGAAAATTTCATATGACACTTGAACCCATAATTCAAAAGGAATTAAATAAATTTCTGGATGCTTGGATCATTTTTAAAGTTCGACATTCTACATGGGTTCCCAACCTAGTTCCTGTTAGGAAGAAGTCTAACGAGATACGCCTATGTATTGAATTTTTCAACCTCAATCAGGCTTCAAACAAAGACAATTACCCTATTCCATTTATGGAGTAGATACTCCAGACGATATCTAGGTCAGAAATTTTCTCATTACTAGATGGGTTAGGCTAAATACAATTAGGTGCTAGTAGAAGAACTACATCGACTAAAGATTACTTTTAGGACAAAGTGGAGAACTTTTGCTTTCAAGCACATGCCATTTGGACTTATCAATGTTGGTACTACATTCCAACCAACCATAGACATCGTATTATGTGGATTGATTAGACAGAGTGTAGTTGTCTACTTGGATGACATAACATTATTTTCTAAGAAGAGATCAAATCATATTCGTCATCTAAAGCAGATTTTCGAGCGATGTTGCAAGTATAGAATATCATTAAATCTGAAAACAAGCATATTTGGTGTGTCCGAAGGTAATCTCTTAGGAAATATAATTACTAAGAGTGGAATCAAGGTTGTCCTAGAAAGGGTATGAACTATTTCTAAAATCTCTTTTCCTGTGAACAAGAAAGTGATGCAATCTTTCTTGGGGAAGATCAATTTCCTATGCAAGTTCATTTCTAACTACACACAGATTGTAAAACCATTATAGGAGATGATAAAGAAAGATGATACATATAAATGGGATAAGAAGGAGAAAGATGTTTTTTCCCATATTAAGAAAGCCATAGTTGTTGCTACAACCTTATATAGTATGGATTTTGGTAAAGAAATTTTTTTGTATACTTTCGCTTCTGACTCATCTATTGCAGTCGTATAAGCACAAAAAGAAAATCCATGAAATGAGTGGCCTATATCTTTCATGAGTTCTAGCTTACATGGATCAGAACTAAATCATCCCCTCCATTGATAAGAAAGTGTACCCAATGTGCAAGGCAATTAAACACTTTAGGCCTTACCTCCTAAAAGCTCACATGATTATTTATGTACCTCATCCGGTGGTTAGAAAACTTTTCATAGAACAAGAACTGGGTGAGAGGAGGGAAAAATGGATGAAATGCGTACAAGAATATGACCTTGGGTTTAAGCCAGTTCACACCATCAAAGGCCATGGTCTCTATCATTTTGAAACTGAAGCAATGGATTCACCAGAAGAAGACCCTTTTGGGTGGGAATAAGAAATAGAGATGTATAATGTTGAGTGAGTTCCTCCTACAAGTACAACCACATCTTGATATATAGACATACAAAAATATTTGGAGCATGTAACCTTGCCTACACATTTATAGAATAAACTAAAGAGGTAAATTTCTCTTGAAGCATTATCTTACTAGCTTTTGAATGGTTTGCTTTCTCTAAAGCACCACAATGGTGTCTAGCTTAGATGCTTAGAGCCTACAAATTCAGAATGGGTATTAAGAGATATTCATAATGGACCAGCAGGTGGACACTTTGCGGGTGATACCACTGCCCATAAAATGATGAGGGTCAGTTATTTTTTTTCTACATTGTTTAAGGATGCACATGCCTATGCCCAAAAATGTCCAATATGTCAAAGGTGTGTTGGTCATGATCATAATTCAGTTGTGCTATTGCTACCCATAGAAATGAAAGAAATATTTCAGCAATGGGGATTGGATTTCATTAGAAAAATATTTCCTCATTGATCAAAGAAACACTAATACGTTCTAACCACAACTGATTATTTCACTTAGTGGACCAAAGAAGTTTGACTAAGGCAAGTTAATGATCAACAATTCATCTAATTTCTTGAACATAACATCATAACCAGTTTCGACATTCCTACATCACTCGCCTTTGATAATGCAACATATTTTTCCTTGCTAAATATTTATGAGTCTGCATTAGAAAATGGTATTGATTTAAAGCATGCATCAAATTACTACCCATAGGGAAATGGTTTGATTAAGTCTGCCAACAAGAAATTAATCTCTATTATCAAGAAAATTTTCTTCTTTGAACAAAATAACTGGCATAACGCTTTGGCGAATTCACTATGGGATGATCGTGTCACTCCCGAACGCTCTATGAGGACCTCTCCATACTTGCTTGTATATGGAAAATAGGTTATCCTTCCATCAAACATATACCTTCCCACCTTGCAGCTTTCCCAGGAATCTCTAGGCAAGCCATATCTCCTTGTCCAAAGTTGGATAGATACTCTTCTTAAGCTTGAGGAACAAAGGCTCAAAGTGAAAGAGAAGTTTGTTGTACACAATATTTGAATCAAGTTTTGGTTTGATATCCACAGGGAGAAAAAACTTTGGTGTGGGTGACCTAGTACTAAAGTGGGACAAAGCCCACGAAGAGAAAGGAAAGCACACCAAATTTCAAGCCCTGTGAATTGGACCATATACCATCATTATTACAAGTTTAAATCCTTATATAGGAGGAATTACCATCTTCTCATCAATGGTTGAGACCTTAAACATTACTTTTAGTAGCATCCCTGGGCTATGATCCTTCTTGTGTATAGTTTTCTTTCTTGGTTTTGTGTTGTTTGTTCTTGTTGAGTCTTGTTTCTTTTACATTTGTCTTGGTCAGTGTATATAAATAACACCTTGTGTGAGAGTGTATGTGTGGATCAAAAGACCATGTGGTGAAATGAACAAGGATTGTGACAACCTCAACACTTGGCTATATGTTAGTTCTCCTTCCTTGTTTGGGAAAATGCCTTAAGTCAAGTAATGTCCAGACAGAAAATATGATACATTCAAGAAGAAACCTTTGAGTGGAACCATGATACTCCTATCTGTTCTAGCATCTAGATTCCTTCTCTTGGTATTGAATTGGATTGGTGCTACATGCTAATCCAATCAACTAGAGAAAGGGAAGGTGGAAATCAATAGCGATCAAGCCAATATAAGAGGTATATATAACCTCCTTTAAAGGAACAAATTCTTTTTCTCTCAATAAGTTGGGATCCCTCTTCTGTTCCTATGAAATAATAAGTGCCTAAGTGTTGTTCTATAAATAAAATAAATAAAGGGTGAAAGAAGAGAAAGGCTTCCTGCGTAGAGAGGTGAAGCAAGCAACTTCGCTGATGTAACCACCCTTCCCACATTTACCCCATTTCACCGGTCTTACAGGGTAAACATGAGACGGGGGGTTACTATGAAATGACCTGACATCAAATATTCAATTATGGAAGTGGGGCCGACAACTGGAACTTACTTACCACAAACTTACATCCTGCATGGCTTACAGGACACTCAGGGGCCAAAGGACCACTGTAGGTGACCAAACATTGAGCTAAATTGATTTTCAGTGACCTAACACCCCAAGCGCATGCAAAAGCATGCATGATTTTCATTGTGACCCTGAAACTGCATGCACAAGCCTACTAGAGTGCAGTTGTGACCTAAACTACTCAGTTCAGTGCCTGCGGTCCCGAGATCTCAACCACAATTCCATGCTAGCCTCTAGACCACCACCCAAAACTTCCTTGAAACTTTCCAGATAGATAAAAGGCTTGAAGAAAATGAAAATCATACCAAAATTGATCAAAGAATTGACCTAACCATGACAGTAATTTCGTTAAACATATGGTGAACATGTAATCTACAGGCCATGAATGCATATTTGAAAATAGGAGTCTAAAACGTGTCTTAGATTCACCAAGAAAGTATAATTCCTGGTCATCAGAGCCTAAATAACACTTTTTATCACATGTGTTCATTAACCATAAAATACTTGTAAAATCCTAAACCAAACATAGTTAGAGTACATTGAAAATCTATGCTTATAACCATCGCCTAACCAAAGTATTAACCATGACATAACAACCATAAAATTAGCATAATAACAAGTACATATGATCATAGAACACAATATGGAAACTAGTCAGGGACTTCCATGTACCACCCAGCCATAGATTGAGATGAACCAAATATTTCTTTCAGCTAATCACCGTCATGCCATATTCCAAGGACGAATGTGGGAACTCAAGACATAAACAACCAGGGATTCCCATTGATTAAACCACCAGCACCCTCAGGCTACCACGATCTCACCAAAACTGGTCAAGAGATCACATAATAAAAACAATACATAAAAAAATAGGGATTCTTGGATATTAAACCACCTCCACCCTAAGGCTACCGAGATCCCACCAGAATCGGTCACGAGATCGCTAAGCCCAAAACAAGCTTGGATGCCTCATAATTTATTCACCATTAACTTGAGGAATTTACCTATCTCCACCCACCTATCGAGGGCTTTCTATATATTAAACCACCTCCACCCCCAACCCTTGGGAATTTTCCTAAGACCACCTTGCCCGGTTCCAAAACCTTCCAGCAATCCAAAGCTCAACCAAAGAAAAGAACCCCATCACACCATGGCTATTTGGAAATGGAAAGGCAAGGCTAAAACCAATGTCACACCTCGAAAAACCCATGCCAATGATAACAAGAGAAGTGAATACACAAATGCATGTACCATGCATTCAAAAACCATCTAGGAAATCATGCATGCAACCTGTTACCTACAAGTATTCCTGCTGAAATTGCTTGATCCAACCTTCATTTATTGTCATTTTCTTTCCTGTCCTTCCTTTGCCTTCCTTTGATTTCCTTGCTTACTTTCTTTCTCCTCTTGGTTATCTTCTTTCTCTTTCTCACTTGATCCAAGCTAAAACTGACAAAAAGTTGTGAACTGGTCCTCAAAATCCTTTTTATCATTGCGGCCTCTATTTTCTTCATTTTCCTCTATTTTTCCTTCAATTTTCCTCTCTGCAAGTTTGTGACCTTTCATCTCCCTTTTCTCTTATTTTCATATTTTTTCCATAAATAAATGCAAACTAATGCCTCTTTTCCTTTTCCAATGCCTTTGCCAATTTACTTAGCCATAAATAAACCCAAAATGGCAACCTTTAGTATGTTTTTCCCAACATTCAACTTGTAATAAGTGTCCCATCGCCTTTGTCTTATTTTTTCCTTTATTAACTTTATTACATGAAATTTTAACCCGATGTTGTTACAAACCCCTTCCCCTTAGGGGAACACCGTCCTCAGTGTTCTATGACACCTATAACCAGTCAACACACTGTAAACCAAAACATACTACCCATGGAACTTTATAACTTAGCTCGATGTAGTATTTACAATGAACAAGATGCTGAAAAGAAAAACCATCATGACAAACATGACAACATGGCAATCATATCGCTTATTGGAACTTTATAACACAACTCATTATGGTATTTACAATAACAACCATACATAGATATATACATATACCAAAACTCCTTTGCCTCAACTGGAAAACAATGAAGGATACATAGCCCGCATCTGATCCCCCATCTCCCATGTAGCTTCATCGAGCCCAAAGTGCTTCCATTGCACTTTAACTTGCTTGATTGCTCGATTTTAGAGCATGACTAGCTTTTGCGGCAATATGTATTGAGGTTCCAACTGGAATTCTTCTTATGGATCCACTTGTAATATAGACCAATCAATCACATGATCAACATCCTTCACATATCTTTTAAACAATGAAACATGGAAAACATCATGGAATTTCACTATCAGCTGCAATGCAAGTCCGTAGGCCGCTGGTCCAATCCTCTCAAAGGATCTCGAAAGGCCCGCAATACCAAGGTGCCAACTTGGCACATGATCCAATTCTCAAGGAGCTCCTCTTGGGCTAAGTACACATGTTCTCCAACCTAAAACTCCTTAAATTCCCTATGTTGATCTGCATAACTCTTCTGCTTGTCCTATGATACCTTTAAATTAGTACTCTCTTCACTGGATCACTCTAGTTGATAGGAGTATTACAACTCCACCCATAAAGTGTCTCGAACATACTCATCTTCAAAGGCTCTTGATACCCATTATTATACACAAACTCTTGGTGCATAACATACATCCTCAACGTATCCTCAAGAATCTTGTTAACCCTCTTTGTCTGTCCATCTGTCTATGGATGATAAGCTACAAAGCCAACTCTGTACCCAAACCTACAAATAACTCCTTCCAAAACCTAGAATTGAACTTGGCATATCCGTCGGATACAATCTTCTTAGGAATACCATGTAATCTCACTATCTCCTTGATGAAGACTAGAGCTACGTCACTAGATGAATTAGTATACTTCACTGGAATGAAGCGAGCCACCTTGGTCAAACTATAACCACAACCATGATGGAATCATGCTATCTAGATGTCCTTAGAAACCCTATAATGAAATCCTTGGAAATGACTGCTCATTTCCACTCTGGAATCAGAATTAACTGCAATAAACCATCTAGGTGCTTGCACTCTGATTTTACCTATTGATAATCCAAACACCTTACAACAAACTCAGCTACCTCTTTCTTCAGATTCAACCAATAACAAAACGTTTTCATAGTTGTTAGAGTCTTATGATATCTTAGGTGACCTGAATATGGTTTAACATGAAATTCCCTTAAGATAAACGTCTTGAGCTCACTATTTTCTGGCACATATACCATGTCCCAAATCTCACTAAACCATCTTCTGTGAGATGATAATCCACATCTTGATCACTTGTACGTTATCGTTGTAACCTTTACTTAAGTTGTTGGTAAATGTCATCCTACTATCCTACCTGTAAGATCCAATCTTATAATTTTGTCCCATATGAACTCATAGCTGCAATGTGATTTACCTGCACCCTTCTGCTAAGCATTAGGTGAGTTTTGAGGTATAGAATGGGCCTCCTGAGGAAATTATAAAATAATAGTGGAAATAATAAAATAAGATTAGATTACATCATCAAATTCTAGAGGGAAAAAGGAAAAAAACTATTTTTCAACTTGTATTTTCAACTTATCTCCCTATGGGTTTACTCAAATTTCGAGTGACAACACTCATTGTATGTAGAATTTGATTCCTCATCCAAGGAGTACCCATGTTGCATACTTTCAATGGACCTTGCTACATGAAAAAATGAGAAATACAAAAAGAACATGATTGCAATCACGTTTCTTCATGTATTTCTCATTTTTCTTATAGTAGGGTCCATCAAAAATATGCAACATGGGTACTCCTTGGATGAGGAATTAAGTTTTGCATCCAACGAGTACTCTCACTCGAAATTTGAGTAAAACCTTAGGGAGATAAGTTGAAAATACGAGTTGAAAAAGTAGTTTTATTATTTTATTAATTTTTTAATCTCTTTACTTTTCTACTCCAAAAATGGTGAATCATCCCCCATGGTTGACACCATCATCTTGAATCCTACTGGTTCTTATAAACTTTATTTTGGTTGTACATTTTTCATAGGAGGCCCATTTTAGACCTCAAAATTCCCCTAATGAGCATCTGCAACCTTTCTCTCCTTATCCTTAATGTACATAATCTCGAAGTCAAACTCACTAGTCATGGCCAACCATATATCTTGCCAAAAATTCAAATTAGGCTAGTCAAACAAGTATCTCAACCCACTCTGATCACTCATCAATACAAGCCTCTTGCCAAGAAGATAGTGCCTCCATATCTTCAATGCACGAATGATCGCTGCCAACTCAAGATCATGAGTCACATAATTATGCTCATACTCATGCTCATTCAATTTCCTTGACTCGTAACATACCACATGTCCATCCTACATCAGGACTACACCAATTCATCTCTTGCAAGCATCTATACACACCACAAACTATTTATCTAGATCTGCAATCTTTAGAACTGGAGCATTTGTAGGCAATTGCTTGAACTGCTCAAAATTAGTTGCACATTCCTCTATCCATTATAATTTATTTCCCTTCCTCTTCAAAGATGTAATAGGATAGGCAATCCATGAGAAGTTCTTGATGAACCTCCTATAATAAACTTCTAACCCCATGAATGATTTGACCTCATTCACATTCCTAGGAGTTTCCCATTCCATGATAGCTCTGATCATTTATGGATTTGGTGCTATACCTTGGAAAAAATATGTCCCAAGTAATGTGCCTATGTCTGAAAGAAATTGCACTTACTAAGATTGGCATACAACTGATGCTCTCTCAAAAATATTAGCACTGTTGTTAGGTGTTCTGCATTCTCTTCCTCATTCTTAGAATATATCAATATATCATTAATAAATACTATCACAAACTTGTCCATATAAGGACACAACACACTATTCATCAAACACATGAAAGTAGTTTGAGAATTAGTCAAACGAAAAGGAACCACAACAAACTCATAATCCCCATATCTAGTTTGGAAAGCAGTCTTGTAGATGTCCTCTTCTTTGGTGCGTACCCGATGATATCCTGGTCTTAAATCAATCTTTGAGAAAACTATTTCTCCCTTCAACTGATCAAACAAGTCATCAATATGTGGCAAAGAATACCTATTCTTAATCATCACCTTGTTCATCTTCATGTGATCAATGCATAACCTAAGAGTACCATCCTTCCTTTTCATAAACAATGTTTATGCACCACAAGGTGACACACTTGGCCTAATGTATCCCTTGTCAAGAATTTCCTTCAACTAAAACTTCAGTTCCACTAACTCTGGAGTTCTCATCCTATAAGCTTGCTTTGATGTTAGTGTCACTCCTCGTACCAACTCAATTGAAATTTTCACTTCCCTGTGAGGAGGCAACTTTGGAATATCTGCTTGAAATACATCCTGAAACTATTGTAAAATAAGATACCTCCTCCAAACTTCCGCATCTTCAACATCCTTAACTTTGTCACTGGAAACATACATTGCGAATAATACACACCCTTTCTTGCAACTGTGTTTGGCCTACATAGCTATAACCATTCTCATTGATGTAGGCTTCTTCTTACCCCACAATATTCTCTTCTATCCATCATCATCCAAGCACTCAATAGCCTTCTCATAACAATCCACCTTATCCCTGTGAAGATACAACCAATCCAAACCCAAAAGCATATTGTATGATCCCAACAGAAGCACATTCAGATGTGTTGATGTAGACATACCGTTCAATCAAATGCAAAATATCTTACCCAATGATGAACTCTTTTCTTAGTACTTGTAGCTAGCTGCACCAACCAAGGCTCTGCATTCACTTCTTTTCTCAAACCACACTTATCCACCAGGTCAGGGTTAACATAACTATAATTAGATCTAGAGTCAATAAAAAAGGAAACAACTCGATCAAAAAGCTTAACTTCCATCTCGATAATGGATTATTGGTGATCCGCCTCCTGGTTATCAAATGCTGCATAGATTCGAGGAATGCTCTGCCCAACATCCCCAACTATCTGTGTCTCATAAGCACTATAGATTTGAGGCATACCACCGTGATACAATGGATAATCCTTCTTGCGATGATCCTTGTCACATATCCAACACTGTAAAGGACTACCTATGTTCTTCTTCTCTCCAGGCTGAGGTCCATGTCCCTTCTCAACTACATTAAACTTCTTGTACAAAGCAACATTTTCCTTCTCACCTACATCTTGAGGTCTTCCCCACTTTGGCGGCCACTTCCCTTTATTCTTGTCATTCCCTTTCCACCTTTCTTGGTCTCAATCTTATGCTTCGTTTGCTCATAATGATGCTTCAAATTCCCAATGACTTCTTCCAGTGACTGTGGCTTATAATACTCAATTCGATCCTTGAATGCTAATGGCATTCCACTAATAAATCTTTGAACTTTTGTCTTCTCATCCTTAATATATGGCACATACCTCAACAACTATAGGAACTCAGTTGTGTACTCCTGATCTACCATAGATCCCATCTTAAGCTCATAGAAATCCTTGGACTTACCATCATAATACCTTTCTGACAAGTATTTCTTCCTGAAGAGTCTCTTAAATTCATGCCAATTCAACTTCTCTATCATGATGTCTTTGACATGCTTCACATCTTCCCACCAGATGTTTACTTTCCCTTTGATACTGACAATAGCTATCCCGGCCTTCATGTTCTTTGTATAATTAAGCAGCTCAAACAACTTCTTGATTCCAAGAAACCATGCCTCTGCATATTCTGACTTCTTCAATTCTCCATCAAATTTAGGTGACTTGGATTTCTTGAACTCATACGGAAAATTATCCCCTCTCACTCCTCCTGTAAGGATGATACCGATGATGACCATGATACCTGTCTGATCTAGAACTAGAATAGAACCTGTAAACACAACCTCTGTTTCCATGTGTATCCAATAACCTACCATATATGGTTGTGTCATCTTTGTCCAACCTGTGCCCACCATGAGACCTGCTACCTTATGCCCCATTAGTCTTGTCCTCCTTTCCATAACTGATCAGTGGTTGTCCCTGTCTATGTAAATATGAAAAACTCTGAAGGATAACTACATTGACCTCTTCTTGCTTCTCCCTTGCCTTGGAAAGTCTTTTCTATGACTAAATGATCCTGTCATTATCTGCTTTGCAACTTTTGATTTATGCCTTTAAACTTCTGAAGGTGTTTGTTATGTCTGAAGAATACTCATCTTTGTGTTGCTCATCTGATCTATAAGGAGAGTCTGGTGAACTGTAATCTAGATTTTTCTAGTCTTATATGATCTTATTCTTCTTGCAAGCATACCAAGTCAGATAAAAAAATATAAACATAATCAATATGCCTTAATGAAGTTCAGGGGAGGCTATCTCAACTACAAAATCAGTCAGATTAGCATGATACATGTATGTGCATAATCATATCAATATATTGACATCATGCATGATAACACCAATTGCATCCCAAGACCTCATGCACAAAAATCATAAACATGACATTGCATGCTTAACTACCACATAGACATTGACATGAATGCATGACAAACACATTCCGCTCATCTAGTCCAAGTGTTGAACCTAGGAGCTCTAATGATAGTCTATAACCAACCCTTCTCACATTTACCCCATTTCACTAGTATTTCAGGGTAAACATGAGACGAAGAGTTACTATGACATGACCTGATGTCCAAGCTTCAGTTATGGAAGTGTGGTCGACAAATGGAACTTATTGACTACAAAATAACATCCTACAGGGCTTACAAGACACTCAAGGGCCAAAGGACCACCCCAGATGACCAAACATTGAGCTAAAATGATTTTTAGTGACATAATACCCCAACCACATGCACAAGATTGCATACATGTGGTTTTTACCCTCCAACTGCATGCACAAGCCTCCTTGAGTGTGGTTATTACCTAAACTGCTATGTTAAGTGCCTTTGGTCCGAAGGTCTGAGCCACAATTCCTTTCCAACCTCTAGACCACAGCCCAAAACTTCCTTAAACTTTCCAGAATGATAAAATACTTGAATACAATTCCAATAATACCAAAATTGATTAAAGACTTGACCTAACTAGGCCTAACCATGAAATTCATTTCGTCAAACATATGATGAACATGTAATCTACAGGTCATGAATTCATATCTAAACATAGGATTCAGAAACTTATTTGAGATTTATGAAGAAGTTCTAATGCCCTATAATAATAGTTGCAACAACACTTGTTAGCCCATGCATTCATTAACCATCAAATACTTACCAAATCTTGTACAAGACATAGCTAGAGTACTTTATAAATCCATGCTTATAACTAACACATAAACATATTATTAACCATGACATAACAACCATCAAATCACCATAATAACAAGTACATATACTCATCGAACAAAATAAGGAAATAACTCTTATTAATTGATGCAAAATCGAATGAAGTTAGGGACTTCCACATACCACCTAACCATAGATTGAGTTGAACCAAATATTTCTTTCATCCAATCACCCTCGTGCCATATTCCAAGCATGAATGTGGGAACTCAAGACATAAACAACTAGGGCTTCCCAAATATTAAACCACCTCCACCCTCAGGCTACTGTGATCTCGCCAAAACCGGTCAAGAGATCACATAAGAAAACCAAGACATAAACAACTAGGGCTTCCCAAAAATTAAACCACCTCCACCCTCAGGCTATCACGATACCACCAAAATCATAAAGAGACCACTAAGCCCAAAAAAATCTTGGATACATCTGCATTTTTTCACCATTACCTTGAGGAATTTTCCTATATCCACCAACCTGTCAAGGGCTTCCTAGAGATTAAACCACCTCCACCCCAACCCTTAGGAATTTTCCTGAGACCACCTCACCTAGTTCCAAAACCTTACGGAAATCCAAAGCTAAACCAAACAAAAGAACCCCATCATATCATGGCTATCCGGAAATGGAAAGGAAAGGATGAAACCACTATCACACTAGGAAAAACCCATGCCAATGACAACAAGAGAACCAAACACACAAATGCATGTACCATGCATTCACAAACCAACTAGGAAATCACACATGTAACCTATTACTTGCAAGTCTTCCTATTGAAGCTGCTTGATCCAAACTTCCTTGCTTTTCCTTTGATTTCCTTGTCCTTCCTTTGACTTCCTTTGATTTCCTTGCTTTATTGCTTGTTTTCTCCTATTGGTGCCCTTCTTTCTCTTTCTCACTTGATCCAAGCTAAAATTGACAAAAATATGTGAATTTATCCTCATAAGCATTTTTAACATTGAGGCCTTTATTTTCTTCATTTTCCTCTATTTTTACTTCAATTTTCCTCTCATGCAAATATATGACCTTTCATCTCCATTTTCTCTTGTTTTCCTTTATTTTCATAAATAAATGCCAATTAATGCCTCTTTGCCTTTTCCAATGCCTTTTCCACTTTCCTTAGCCATAAATAAACCGAAAGTGACACCCACTAGGGTTTTTTTCCAACCATTCATTTTGGAATACGTGTCCCATGACCTTGGTCTTATTTTTTCCTCTTATTAACTTTATTACATGAAATTTTAACCCGGGGTTGTTACAGCCGGGGTATTGAACAAGCTCACTAGCAGTGAAGCAATGCTTGTGTTCTTGTAGTGACTCTATCGGGGTACTGAATAGGTCTTTTGGCAGTGGAGAAACACTAGAGATGAAAACAAAGACTTTCATTATCTTTAATTCACAATTACATTTTACCCTTTTCCTAGATCGAAACAATTGTGAAATGGCAAGATTTGTTGGCGTGTTAAACCAAGGAAGGAAATGTGGGTATTACATCTATAACCAAGTTGAGTGGGAAAACATAAGTAATCCCCTTGATGAATCAATAATTCCTAAAGGACTAACTCTTTATTGAAAGCTACTCCACAGAAAGAGAAGTTGCATTTCACCTAGTGTGCCACCAAGTGTTGTCGCTGCTACAACACCTTCCAAAAGTTTGCTATATTCAAATTTTGGAGTGTATCTCCTATTATGTGAAGTGTCACTTTTGGTTTTCAAGTGTTGTTTCAAGTTTATATGTATGTTACAAGTGTCCATGATCCTTCCTAAGTGTTATCTGATTGTCAAGAGTAACAATAATGTACTTTGAAGTCATAATACACTTTCTAGTCAGAAAATGACACTTTTTGGTCGCAACTCCACATACTTTGTCTGTTACACTTGGAGAATGTTTCTGAACTAGAATTTTGATGTATATTTATTATTCATGGCTCCTGTCAAAGTTTTTATGATGAGTTGGAATGTTTCACGGTTGATTATACCCCTAACGCAATGTGTTTTCACATGTTTCACCCTTCTAGACTTAGACATTTTTCTGACTTTGCAATCCTGTCCTCTAGGCTAGGAAGAGTGCACAACGCACTTCTAGAGCCTAGTGGAGACACTCCTTGTCAGTTAGAAATGTAAAATTCACCCATATGAGTCCTCTCTCTCCCTCCCAGCACACAATGCATTTCTAGCCAGTAGACCCTCCTTCCTGATGCTTATCTTTGCGCCCTGCACTAGTCAAGCCTTTGTCTCCTAGTTGAGCACAGTGCGCACTGTTAGTGGGTAGTGATGCCTTCCCTTATGCCTTGCAAGTGCACCCTGCACCCTCCTTGTGGTCTTGTCCTTCCTCCCAAGCACATAACGCATTTTTAGTGAAGAATCATGATGTCTTGCCTCTTGGAAGTGTGCTCTGTGCCCTCCAGACCTCCTTCTCCTCTAGAGTTGTGCATGGCGCAGTCTTAGTGAGAAGTGAAGCCCTTCTCTATATCTTTCTAGTGCACCTAGAAGTTCTCTCTCTCTCTTTCCCTAGCACACTATTTATCACAGTCAGAAAATTTGCATGAATCATGATAGAGTAGGATATTTTTGAGCTAATGTTTGCTTCCCATGAGTGATCTATACCTGCAGGTGTTCAATAAAGCATGGAAAATATGTGTGAGGAGATATACAGAGAAAGGTTGCCCAAGGAAGCATCTTGAATAGAAAATGCACAAATGTACCATCTTGCAATAGTTGAAATAACAATGGATTATGATGATCAAAGTGACTTATGAAGACTCCATTATTTATCAAGACCCTTTGGAGGGTAGAAGGAAACAATGCAAGATATGTTACAATTATTGAAGAAATAATGGCAGTATTGTCACTCCTCAAATAATTCTATGTCACAAGTCACTAAGATTCCAAGTCATCAATGTTTATGACTTGTCATGTTGTCATCACATGATGATGTGGAAAATTATGATGTAATTTTGGAAAATATTGTAAATGTAAATATGTGGAAGTCCAAGAGTCTTATATGGAAAAAATAGTCATTAGGAGAAGTCCAAAAGACTCATGGAAGTAAAAATGTCACATTATAAGTCCAATAGTCACGAGGAATATAAAAGGTCATTCCTCTTCCTATAAAAGAAGCCTCATTACTCAAAGAAAGGAATTTTCACATTGGCTTCTTGAACTAGGCATTAGAGAGGAAGATATTTCTTTTGGAGAGCAAGTAGTGGCTCAACACTCCACTATTGGAGCTAGTTGTGTTTCATTGTATCAATATATCTTGGAAATTTTTCTTAATGTTTGATGTTAATTGAGCCAACACACTTTCATGCGTATATCGTAAATGCTGTAAGACTAATCTTTGGATGTTTACGGTATATGTTGGAATTCTTATGTACTAAAGAAATTGGACTATTTCATTGGCTTTGGTGCTCATCCTATTGAATGTGTGTTATGATTGCTTTAATGATCTTTACTTCTACGTGAACTATTTCGCTAGTTGATTAACGATTCTTTCACAAGTAGTGTGTGTGTGCCTTTATTGGAATAGAACTAATACTTTTCTTATAAAGGCTCGTTTTATCTTCCCTTCCGGTGAAAGAACCTTGATACATTTGCAATTGAAGAATTCATAAGGCATACTTACTTACTAATTCAAAAGTAAATGTGCATTGCTCTCTTATGCTAACCACTGCAGCCAAGGAAATATTTAAGTATAATGGAAGTTGGGCCACATTTACGGATGGGGCTCCTATACCAAACAGTGTTAGATCTAATTGGGACTTCATATCAGGGAGACCTGTATGTTGGCAGGATCCAACACTATCATAAAATTCCTTAAACACTTATTTATTGGATAAGAGGATGATTAGATTTATGGAGATTATTATAATCTTCAGGTTTATATCCTTTGATCACATTCACAGGGAATTAAATTCAAAGGTTGACAGGTTATCAAAAATGGGAGTGGGCCAACACCTCCTTTTGCAACATGACATAAACACATATATATGATGCAAAAACCTTTCCAACTTCTTCAGTGGGTTGCACATCTAATTAACATTTCTTCTTCATATTGCAAAGTGGTAGTAAGAAGGAGAGTGTACGAACTTTGATAAAGGAATGTTCACTTAGTAACAATACCAATTTTCCTCCGTGCAACTTCTCAAGTGCCTTAAATTTGCTTCACAAATTCCCATGGTGCTTAAATTACGTGTCTACACCTCAAATTGAGACTACAATCCCCCAACATATATAACTATTCAAACTATTCAACCCTTGTTAAATTATTCTTAGATGTACACTCATGCATCAAGCATAACATAACACTAGAATTACAAATGTGCATGCCCATTCCGTCTTTTAAAGCCTCGTTGAAACCTGTAACACCCTCCTCCCACATTTACCCAAGCTAACCATTCCACTGAGGTAAACATGTGAGAAAGAGTTATTATGATATGATTCGACCTCCTATATCACCTTAAGGAAGTAGAACTGATGAACCGACACTTTAAACACATCCCTCAAGAGCCACAAAACCTTCAAGATCCAACCAAACCCTCCAGGTGTCCAACCCATGAGAGAAATTTCCTCTCGACTGAACTAGACTCACAACCACTCTCATGACAAGCCTTCCATGTGAATGAGATCCTCCAGTTTCTCCCACAACAAGGCTTCCATGCTACTGCAACCTTTTTTTAGGAAGTTTTGTGCCAACGAGCCCAGATCCTGAGCCACCTTTTCAGGGCAAGGACTTAGGCCTCTTCCTATAACTTTATGAAACTTCCAGAAATGATAAATAACAAGATGACAAGGCATCTAATATAAAACTTGAATAAGGCCCTGACCTGACAAGGCCTAGCCATGACATACATTCTGTCAAATACATCATGAACATGTAATCTATGGGTCATAACAACATATCTGAACAGAGGGACCTCATACTTATCTAAGATTCATCAACAAGGTTTGAATCCCTCTCATAATAGACACATTATTGTCTGTTAGGTCATTCATTCATTAAAAATTCATTTACTAATCAAAACATGATGAGATCCATAACCAAAGTCTTTCATAAACCATTCTTATAACCAACATATAACCAACAAAATAACAATGATAGAACAACCATTAAAACCACATATAAATAAGTATAGTTACACATGGAACACAAGAGGAAATAACTCTTATTAATATATGAAAAATCCAACCAAGCCAGGGACTTCCATGTACCACTCAACCATAGATTGGGTTGAACCAAATCTTTCTTTCAACCAATCACCCCCATGCCATATTCCTAGCATGAATGTGGGACTCACAAAAAAACCAATAAAAGATTCCTTAGGCTTTACCATGTATCCCGCCAAGGGATTGCTAGGCCCAAAAAATAAGCATACACTATAGGATTTACCGCAATCTCCCCATATACTGGTCAAGGGATTACTAGGCCCTAAACAAACATGGATGCCTCCAGGTCTCTCCACCTAAATCGTGAGGAATTTTTCCATCTCCACCCTCTAGGATTTACCATTTATCCCGTTGTCACTCACTTCATTGTTGGTTTCAATTGGTCAAGGTTTCCCAAGAGAAGTGAAGTTTGGAGCTACTTTCCCAAGCCACAAAAGATCTCAGAGCTAAACCAGACCCTCTCCATTGCCTTATGCTCGGAAAGAGATTTCCAACAGTATATAGAAGTCCAAGAATGGACTTCTAGATCGGAAGTTAGAGCAAGTTGAAGATCACACTTGGAAAGCCTTGAAAACCAAGAAAATGACTAAGTATGAGGGAAAACCGCATATCAGTGACCCTGCAATCGGGAATCCCACAAATTGCATATCAATGATCGTGCAATCGTGCATCCCACAGAACCCACATCTTGCATCTCGGCGACCCTGTAGTCACAATAGTCCTGCATCCCGCAGTATCAGAGATCGGCGGGGTCATCACTCTAAACCATGGAAAAATGTTGATCTTGTGATTTAAGGCAAATTTCCGGAGGAGGGATAAAATTCATTAACAAAGGAAATACATGCGAAAATAGGGTTGGACAAGCCTTTTTCTCTCTCCTACAGGGGGCCACATGGTAACATATGATTGGTCCTTAGAGCTGACATGGCAGTTGACGTCATCAGTGACGTGGTAGTATAGGTGGACACATGTCAAGTAGTTTCGACGTTTTCAAGGGTCCTATAGGCACATTTTTGGGTGACATGTGGAAATGATGAGGTCATCCCACATATTGGTGATCGCGACTGCCTAGGCGAGAAACTTAAGGAAAAGTGCATTCAGCGCCGCGATGCGGGATTTTGAGTAACAAATAAAAATGACCCCAGATGCGATAAGTTACTGCGATCTATTTGATAAGGTCTTCACATCTGGGATATCAGATGATGCGGTGTAAGGGGTTATCAAAGGTGTTTCAAGTTATAGAGGAAAAGGCCCTTCAGCAGTGGTTGAAAGCCTTAGCACCCAAAGGGCTATGCCCCTGTTCTAGTCACGCAAGGGGATATAATAAAGAGGGGCTAAGGGGGAAATCAAAAAGTTCTCGTTTCACCTGTTTTAGAGGTAAAAAGCCCATGGCTGAGAGACTTCATTGTTACACTACATCAAGGCACCGATAGTGCAGGACAGAGGTTTAAAGGGTGTGATGGGTCGGTAGCTATGGTTTTAAGAAGAACAAGTGGTGCATTCAAAGCATGGGATGGGTTGATCCAAAAGAAGCCCATTGTGACACAGATCTGGTAGCAAGCACCGAAGAAAATAAAGGCAGAAAAGAAAGAGGTTGGTGAAGTAGTGCAAGAAGCCATGCCTTAAGTAGAACAACTCCCGCAGTAGAGATGATCACAGGATGTGCAAGTAGATCTTTGTATATTTTTCATCTTATGGTTATTTATTTGTTGTATAGTAACGTGCCACAGAGCCATTTATGACTGAGACATCTAGTCGACCTGACAGCTAAGTCTAGACTAGAGATATTTTGTTGTAATGAATGTTCTTCTCCCCTGTCCAGAGAAATAGGGGAAAACAAGACTTAGAAAAGGTTGTGAAATTCTATAGAAAACACCACATGCTATTTTCAGACTGTATCTCTTTGTACCACGTATTTTTCATAATATCAAGGGAATGGTGGTGATTCCCTCTTCAAGAATTACAATATGTGTTCCCTTTGTTAAAACCCATTTTGTGTTCATATTTGTTCTCTGTATTCATGCAATTATAGCTGCTAGAAATATTTCAAGCTTCCTCATAGATTTATTTGTATTGATATGTGAATGCAAGTTCCTGTAATTATATCACATATTCACTTGCCTCAATACTGTTTATGCATATACCTATGTGGACTATTGAAATCATATCTTTAAATCTACAACACATGAATCATAGGATTCAACTCCTCCTTCATCCATCATTTCGGCTTGTAACTCAAATAAGTATAGAAATCCTTAATGCCTCAAGCCCTATGTGTTAAGTGTAGAAGTCTTGAAGGATTATGATCTATGTGATGGGTTGATCCTTCTATTTGTCCTCTCTCATCTGCCCTACAAAAGCTTATTAAGCTGTATGCCCTTGAAATACCTGACCTCCATTATTTTTATGCATATTTCTGAGATCTGAACCTGTGAAGAAGTACTAGAAATCCATGTCTTATTTCTTTGGATAAATGAACCAGCCCATTTCCTATAAATATATGGATCTATAACATAGAATTGATGTCTCCAGTTTCCTGTAAAGCATTTGAGAAACAAAAATCTAGATGTGCCTAGGCACTAGTCTTGTAAGAAATTCAAGGTTGTCTCTGGGAGCTACAACATCTTTTGGCGTCGTTACCGGGGAGCTATTTTTCTGTCGGGATACGACAAATTGAGCACCCTTCGTGTAGGTGAGCGAAGTCTATTTTGATTGCATTCATATCACCTTGGAGACTCCACACCCCCTCATTATCATTCATAACCCTGGCTTTTAAAAGGCCTCATACTCGCTTAGATACATCCCAACAGAAAGCCCCATTTGTATCTGACCCTGAAAAATTAATTTCCAAGCAATTACGGAAAGAGAAAACTCCCCCTGACTGTGCCACCATCTCACTAGCCTTTGAAGTTCCCTCATCTAGTTCTCAGCCTGTTGCTGTTCATTATTCAGGACTTACTACTAAGGACCTGACATACCCTCTTTCCCCTCCAAACACTATGGTCTTGACCCCAGTTCCTCAAGCAAATTTTAATCCCCATCCACTAATCCATAAGGATTTTCCATGATTTTTTCTAAATAAGTTTGTACCTCTTGATCTACCTCTGCCCTTAAGTGTCATGCCCCAGTATTACCTTAAGATTATGCCTAGATTCAATGGGGAAGATGACAACACAAGACATAGACACATAGAAAAATTATGTGCCTTTGCTGAGAACCTGAATGTGGAATAGTTGGATGTGGCCATGAGAATTTTTGTACAAAGTCTTGATGGAGAAGCCAGAAAGTAGTTCAAAGGCCTACCAAATGCCACCATCACTACCTGGGAGGAGCTAGAAAATGCTTTCACCCAGAAATGGGGAGAAAAGAGGAATCATGAGTACCTCCTCACTGAGTTTGATTCCATAAGAAAAATATTGAAGGAGGATACTTCAAAATTTATCAAAAGACTTAATAAGTAGTACAATAACCTGCCAGCTGATAGAAAGCCTCCTCCAACTACAGCTTGTGTGGTTTTCTTGGGAGCCTTTGAGTCCAACATTGGTTTTACCCTAAGGGAAAGGAAGTACCTCACTCTGGACCAACTTCAGATCGATGCTCTTGAAGTAGAAGCAAATCTGGCCTCAGCAGGAAAGTCAAGGGTAAAGCAAGAACCTACTAAACCCAAAAGAGGAAAAGAAAAGGCATCCTCCTATGGTTAATATAGACAATCATCAGACCCAAAGTGGGATGATCTGGACAAATTCATCAGGAGTTTATCACAAAAGGTTGGAAATCTTGAAATTGAGAACAAGAACCTCTCTAGAAAAATGCTCAAGTCAATAACCAGGGCTATAACCCACAATATAGAAGGCCTCCATTGCAACTACTTCTAAGGGAAAGAAAGGAACAACTTGATCAGATACTTCATCCCTTATACTTGGAAGATGGTCCCGACGAACAATCGTCTGATACACAGGAGATGCAGGGAAATATATATTATTCTTTTTCCAAGGAAGAACATGAGAATATGGCTCACCAAGAGGCTAGTCATCATAGAGAAGCAACAACATATGAGGAATATGTGGATTAATATTGAAAATAGTTTGCAGATTTCATGCAAAAACAACCCCAATGCAAGTATAATCTAAGATCTTCAAAGAAGAGGTCAAGATAACCAGAGCAACAAGAAGGAAGTTTTCCCCAAGTTTCTCCTCCCACAATAGACGAAGGGAAAGGTAAGCTCCATCCTAACCCACCCAAGATAGGAGTCATTGCAGATACAGAAAGTAATGGTCCTAAGGGACACACAAAAAAGGATGCACCTGTTCTGCCTAAAACTACCAGCAGGAAGGGAGAAAGAACAAAGCTAGGAGATATAGAAAAGGCCCAACCCACATTCAATCTCCAGAAGGAGTTGGAAAAGGTAAAAATTCTTGTTCCTTTGATTGAGCTTCTAAAGAAGCCTAATTACAAAGCCCAAGTATCTCAATTCATCCACCCAGTCACCTTAGCACCAACCCAAGATAGTTTGAACCTCCAAGAGGAGAGGCCCATGGTTGTTTTCAGGCCACATGTGGAAGAGTTGGACCCTTATACTGCGCCTTTCTATGTGACTTTGGTGATCCATGACCTTTTGTTGCATAATTGCATGCTGGATTCTGGGGCCTCACACAACCTCATGCCATTATCAGTAATGGAACAACTGGGTTTGGAGATCACCAGACCATACAAGGACTTGTACTCCTTTGACTCCAAGAGAGTCAAATTCTTAGGCATGATAAAGGATCTGGTGGTAAACCTAGCTCAGATCCTGGTGAAAAGTGTGGTAATGGATATAGTGGTGGCTGATATACCTCCTTGTTTTGGAATGCTCTTATCCAGATCTTGGGGTTCCAAGGTGGGTGGCTCTATCAAGCTAGATTTGACTTATGCCACCATTCCCACTTTTGGAGGTGAGAAAAGGAGGTTGTACAGAGAATACAAGTTTGTGAAAACCGTGACCCCAGCTAAAGGCTTAGAAAAATCCCTAGTGCATGGGAAGGATAGTGACATCTCCTGTCTATTCCTAGAAGAGGATGAGGCCTTCCTAGAGGAAACATCAATACACCTAACACGGTAATCAGATCACTTGTGAGCAAATGAGAATAAATTATGGAAATTATACTTCGATGGAGAAAAATAAAAAGATGGGAATGAAGCTGGAATTTTGTTGGTGTCTCCGGAGGGCAGCCTAATACCCCTCTCTTTCAAACTGAAATTTTAGGCGACCAACAATGTGGCGGAGTATGAGGCACTACTCCTTGGATTACAAATGGAAAAAAATATGAATATCGAATGCCTAACATTCTATGGATATTTTGAATTGGTCATAAGGAAAATCATAAATAAATTCTAGGCCAAACACCCCAGGCTGAGGACGCACCGAAATGAAGTGTGGGACTTAATCGATAATTTATTCCTATCCTTCAACATCTAGTTTCTTCCCAGGGAAGAAAATATGATGGTTGACTCTCTTGTGGTAGATGCAAGCACTTTCAGGCCCCCACAGAATCCACTCCTCAAATATGAGATAGAAGTCAGACACAAGCCTTGAATACCTGATAATGTCAAACATTGGCAGGTATTCGAAGATGATGAGTAGGTGAAAATATTCATAGAATTCATTGGGGAGTTCGCCCACTCCACCATCGATCATGAAGAGGAAGAAGCAGAATAAGAAGGTGCTTCGTGGAAAGATGTAGTGGTTGGGAAAAAAAATTTGCAACTAAAAGGGAACACCATCCCTCGTGGACTTGTTCCATTGGAAAGGATTTTTAATAAAGATGACATAGCCTCCAAACAAATGGCCCCCAAGAAGGATGAGCAAGTAGAAGACTGCAACATCAGATCAGAGGAGGAACCCCAGACGATTAGGTTGTCCAAAGAAATACCCTTGCAATACAAACAAAGGTATTTAGATCTATTCAAAACTTACAAAGATGTATTTTCTTGGTCTTATGATGATTTGAAATCATTTGATACTAATATCATTCAGCATAAGATTCCCTTGAAGAGTGGGATAAAGCCATGCAAACAGAAACTCAGACAGATAAATCCACTCTTACTCCCCTCCATTGAAAAGGAGGTAAGGAAGTTGTTGTAAGCCAAGATCATAGTACCTTTAAGATACTCTGAGTGGGTAGCCAATTTGGTCCATGTCCAGAAAAAAAATGGAGAGATAAGGCTATGTGTGGAATTTCAGAATCTAAACAAGGCATCTTTAAAAGATAAATACCCTCTGCTCAAGATGGATAATATATTGCAAAAGGTAATGGGTGCACCTAGAATGTCCATGATGGACAGATTCTCAAGATATAACTAAGTTGCAGTCCACCCTGAGGACCAGAAAAAGATTGATTTCACCACCCCGTGGGGAACATTCATGTACGCTCGCATGCCATTCGGGTTGATAAATGCAGGGGAAACATTTCAAAGAGCTATGGACATAGATTTCGTAGGCAAGCAAGACAAATTTGTGGTATTCTACTTAGACGACATCACAGTCTTTTCTAAGACTGATGAAGAGCATATCCTCCATTTAAATCTCATCTTCGAGAAGTGTAGAAGGTATGGTCTCTCTATGAATCCTAAGAAATCTCAGTTCACCTTGAGTGAGGGGAAGCTGTTTGGACACATAGTAGTGCAGGAAAGAGTAAATATTGATCCCGAACAAGTCAAATAGAAACAAGAATGAAGTCCAAGCCTTTTTGGGGAGAATAAATTTCTTAAGGCGATTCATACCCAACTATACTGAGATTGTCAAAGGTATTATAGACATGCTCAAGAAGGAGAATGAATTCAAGTGGAGCTTTTTCCCCCATGATTCTTTCACTAGAATCAAAGAATCTTTGGTTGAGGCCCCAGTGCTAGTCAACTCTAACCATTCAGTGCCTTTCTATATCTTTTCTTTTGCCTCTCCACATACTATCATTGTTGTTCTATTACAAAAAAATAAATAAGGTTATGAGAAACCCATTTCCTTTTTTAGCCAAGTCCTAAGGGATGCTGAGTTGAAATATAATATATTGGAGAAACATGCCTATGCACCAGTCAAGGGGCTGAAGTCATTTCGTATGTATGTGCTGCAATTAGGATTCACAACGTTCATCCCAATGACTGCAGTCAAGGACATCCTGGTGCAGGGAGACCAAAAAGGAAAGAGGGGCAGGTAGGTAGCTAAAATACAAGAATATGAGCTAGAAATAAAGCCTACCAAGCTCATCAAAGGCCAGGGGTTGGCCAAGATTTTATTTGAATCCAACTACCAAGCTCTAGGGATAAGATTGATCAGAGAGGAAGGTAGACCAGAGGATCACCAGAGAATTAAAACAGATGAGAAGAAGATCTATGCAAAATATGAGGGATCACCCATGTATAAGAACATTTTTCAATACCTCTTATTCCTAAGATGCCCGTTGGGACTGGATAGATCTAAATTCCGGAGTCTGACATTGTAGGCAAAAAAATACATTATATCTAATGGAATGCTCTACTACAAGGACTCGGTGGGGGTATTATTGCTATGTTTGGTGGAGAGAGAAACTCATGAAGTGATTGAGGATTTCCACAAGGGATTTTGTGGAGGACACTACAATTGGAAGACAAAAACACATAAGATCCTTAAGGCAGGATTTTTCTGGCCCATGTTGTTTGGAGATGTTTATTCCTAGGTTAGGTCATGTTAGAAATGTCAATTGTTTCCTGAAAGACAAAATTTTTCTCCTCTCCCCCTGATTCCTGTGCGCATAGAGGAGCCTTTTAGATAGTGGGGATAGGACTTCATTGGAGATATAAACCCACCGTCTAGTGGCCAACAAAAATGGATTTTAACAACCATTGACTATTTCACCAAGTGGGTAGAGGCTATCCTAGCTATAAATGCTACTGACTCAGTGGTGATAAAATTCATGGAGGGGAATATATTATCTCGCTTTGGGTGTCCTTTTAAAATTATCACCAATAATGCACAGGTCTTCAAATATGCCAAGTTCACCAACTTCTGCCATAAATTCAATATCATTATTGGACACTCCACTACATACTACCCTAAAGGGAATGGCTTGGATGAGTCTTCAAATAAAACTGTAGTGAGGGTTCTAAAGAAGACCATCACTGAAAATCAAAGGACCCCAAACTCCCAACTGAAGTTTTTTCTATGGGCTAACCATGTAACACCTAAATGATCCATTGGGAAATCACCTTTTGAGCTAGTATATGGCAAGGTTGTTGTCTTCCCGATCCAATTAGCAATGCTAGTAGCTAAGTTGCTACAAGAAGCCAAGGAAGAGCCAAGCGTCTTGACTAGGAGGATAAATCAGCTTGTGGAGCTCCACAAGAACAGAGAGTAGGTGGGGATCAAATTGTCAAACTACTAGAAAAGGATGAAATATCTGTTTGACAAGAAGGCTAAGGACAAACCTCTTTAGCAAGGAGATTTAGTTCTCAGTTGGGATGTACAATAAGAAGACAAAGGCAAACATGGGAAATTTGATTTTCTATGGTTCGACCCCTTCAATATTGCAGAAGAGAGGGGAAATAACACTTACATGCCTGAAAAATTGGATGTTAAACTGCTGGAACTGCCTATAAATGGTCAGTTCCTAAAATTTTATTTTCAAAACTAGAGATATCTATCTCTTGCTCATTGTAAATATCCAGTGTGTGTGTTGAAATTGTTATTTGAATTTTTCATTTTATTATCAAAAAATTCCTTTTTCACAGAATCATATTTTGTTTAAGAATGTCTCACTGCCCAATGGAAGGAAAAGCTACTGGTCTGCAGGTCCTCAAAACCTTGCTAGCAAGGCACTGTCCCCAGTTGGAGACAATGTTGTCACTCACTGCATTGTGGGTTTCAATTGGTCAAGGTTGCCAAAGAGAAATAAGTTTGGATCCACTTTCCCAGGCCACAGAAGATATCAGAGCTAAATCAGACCCTCTCCAATGCCTAGTGCTTGGAAAGAGATTTCCAATGGTATATAGAAGTCCAAGAATGGAATTTTGGATTGGAAGTTAGAGCATGTTGAAGATCACACTTGGAAAGCCTTGAAAACCAAGGAAATGACTAAGTATGAGGGAAAAATGCATATCGACAACCTCGCAATCCCGCATCTCGTAGGTCCCGCATCCCACAAATCACATATCGGCGATCCCATAATCCCACATCCTGTAGATATCGCATCCCGCATCTCATCGACCCCGCAGTCCCGCAGTCACAGCAATCCTGCATTCCGCAGTATCGGCGATCAATGGGGTCACCACTCTAAACCATGGAAAAATGTTGATCTTTCCAAGGAGGACCAAAATTCATCAACAAAGGAAATGCATGCAAAAACAGAGTCGAGCAGGCCTTTTTCTCTCTCTTCTAAGGGGCCACATGGTGCCATATGATTGGTCCTTAGAGCTGACATGGCAGCTGACATCATCAGTGACATGGCAGTACGCACGCTAACGTGGTACTATGGGTGGACAAGTGTCAAGCAGTTTCGATGTTTTTAGGGGTCCTATAGGCACATTTTTGGGTAACGCATGTCATCACTCATAGGGTGACACATAGCAATGATGACATCATCCCGCATATTGGCAATCACAACTGCCTAGGGGAGAAACTTAAGGAAAAGTGCATTCAATGCCGAGATGCGGGATTTCGAGTAACAAAGAAAAAGGACCTTGGATGTGATAAGTTATTGCAATCTATTTGATAAGGTCTTCACGTCCAGGATATTGGCTGATGTAGTGTAAGGGGCTATCAAAGGTGTTTCAAGTTACAAAGGAAAAGTCCCTCGAGCAGTGGTTGAAAGCCTTAGCGCCCAAAGGGCTAAGCCCTTGGTTCCAGCCCCTGGTCATATGAGGAGAGTCACACAAGGGGCTATAATAAAGAGGGGCTAAGGGGGAAATAAAAAATTGCCCATTTTGCCTATTTTAGAGGTGAAAATCCTGCAGCTGAGAGACTTCGTTGTTACACTACATCAAGGCATCGATAGTGCAGGACAAAGGTTTAAAAGGTGTTATAGGTTGGAAGCTGTGGTTTTAAGAAGAATAGGTGGTGCACTCAAAGCATGGGATGGGTTGATCCAGAAGAAGCCCAGTGTGACACGGATCTGAGAGCCAGTGCTGAAGGAAATAAGGTAGAAAAGACAGAGGTTGATGAAGCAGTGCAAGAAGCTATGCCTTAAGTAGAACAACTCCTACAGTAGAGATGATCATAGGATGACAAAGAGATCTTTGTATATTTTGCATCTTATGGTTATTTATTTGTTGTATTGTAACATGCCTCCTTTCTTGAGGCATTTAATTCTGTAATATTTTGGGCCACAGAGCCATTTATGATTGAGACAGCTAGTCGACTCGACATCTGAGTCTAGACTACATATATTTTGCTGTAATGAATGTTCTTGCTCCCCTCTCCAGATAAATAGGGGAAATAAAGACTTAGAAAAGGTTCAGAAATTCTATAGAAAACACTACATGCTATTTTCAGACTGTATCTCTTTGTAACATAGATTTTTCAGAATATCAAGGGAATGGTGGTGATTCCCTCTTCAAGAATTACAGTATGTGTTCCCTTTGTTAAAACCCATTTTGTGTTCATATTTCTTCTTTGTATTCATGCAATTATAGGTGCTAGAAATATTTCAAGATTCCTGATAGATTTATTTGTATTGATATGTGAATGCAAGTGCCTGTAGTTATACCACAAATTCACTTGTCTCAATATTGTTGATGCATATACCTGTGTGGACTATTGAAATCATATATTTTAATATGCAACACATGAATCATAGCATTAAACTCCTCCTTCATCCATTATTTCTACTTGTAACTCAAATAAGTAGATAAATCGTTAATGCCTCAAGCTCTGTGTGTTAAGTGTAGAAGTCTTGAAGGCTTATGCTCTATGTGATGGGTTGCTCCTTCTCTTTGTCCTCTCTCATTTGCCCTGCAAAAAGCCTATTAAGTTGTAAGCCCTTGAAATACTCGGCCTCCATTATTTTTATGCATATTTATGAGATCTAAACTTGTGAAGAAGTACTAGAAATCCATGTCTTATTTCTTTGGATAAATGAACCAACCCATTTCCTCTAAATATATGTATCTACAACATAGAAGTGATGTCTCCAGTTTCCTATAAATCATTTGAGACACACAAATCTAGATGTGCCTAGGCACTAGTCTTGTAAGAAATCCAAGGTTGTCTCTGAGAGTTACAACATATCTTACCATTAATGGTTAAGGGTTTCCTAGGCCCAACGAGGTTATTCACCTCTAGGCTTTATCATGTATCCCACCATTATAGGTCAAGGGATTCTTGGGCCCGATGAGGGTATTCAAAACCAGGATTTACTGTGTATCTCACCATTACCGGTCAAGGGATTCCTAGGCCTTGTGAATTTTCCTGAGACCACCCCACTCAGTTTCAAAACCATCCAGCAATCCAAATCAACCAAATAAGAGAAACTGCATCACACCATGGCTATCCAGAAATGGAAAGGAAAGGTTGAAAACCACTGTCATACCTGGAAAAATCCATGCCAATGATAAGAAGAGAACCAAATACACACATGAATGTACCATGTATGCCAAAAATAGCAAGGAAATCATACATGCAACTCGATACCTGCAAGTAATCCCATTGTAGCCACTTGATCCCGCTCTTCCTTGCTTGATCTTTACTTCCCTCTGATTTCTTGTTCTTCCATTTCCTTCCTTCCTCCAATGCTAGAGTGCTTCAAGCATATTCTAAGTATATGAGAGTATGAGAGAGTAGAGAGAATAGAGAGAGAGAGAGCTCCAAAAAGGAACTGACAAAATGTTGTGAACTGATCCTCGGAAGCCTTTTTATTAATGAGACCTCTATTTTCTTCAATTTCCATTATGTTTCCTTCATTTTCCTCCTCACATGCAACTTGTGACCTTTCACATTCCTTTTCTCCTAATTTCCTTTATTTTCATAAATAAAATGCCAATTAATGCCTCTTTGCCTTTCTGAATCCTTTTCCAATGCCTTTGCCAATTTCCTTAGCCACAATAAACCAAATTAACACCCACGCTAGGTTGATTTTCCCAACATTCATCTTGGAATAAGTGTCCTATGACCTTGGTGTTATTTTTCCTTTATTAAATTTATTACATGGATTTTTAACTTGGGGCTGTTAAAGACCCCTTCCCCTTAAGGGAACATCATCCTCAATGTTTAATGACACCTACAACTAGCAAAACCACTGAAAATAAAAACATAATTCCCATGGAGATTTATAACTTAGCTCATTTCAATATTTACAATGATCAACCTGCTGAAGAGAAACCCAACATGACAAACATAACAAGATAAAAACCATACCACTTACTGGAGCTTTACAACATATCTCATGGCGGTATTTACATCCATATATATATATATATATATATATATATATATATATATATATATATATATATATACCAAAACACCATGCCAAAACATATACCAAAAGATATCCACTCAACCCATGAATAGAGAAGGATACATATCCCACATCTGATCAACCATCTCACATGTAGCTTCATCGTGCCCAAAGTGCTTCCACTGCCCTTTAACCTTCTCGATTGCTCGGTTTCAAAGCATGAGCATATTTCTCTACAAATAGACTAAGGTTCCAACTGTAATTCTCCTTCTGGATCCACCTGCAATACAAACAAATCGATAACATTATCAACATCCTTTACATGTATTTTAAGAAATGAAACATATAAAACATCATGGACTTTCACTATTGGAGGTAGTGTAAGTCTATAGGACATTGTTCCAATCCTCTTAAGGATCTCGAAAGGCCCACAATACTGAGGTGCTAAATTCGCACATGACCTGATCCTAAAAGAGCTCTTCTTGGGCTTGATTTGTAGGTACACATGTTCCCCAACTTGAAACTCCTTAAACAACCTGTACTGATCTGCATAAATTTTCTACCTGTCCTTTGTTGCCTTTAAATTCTTCTTGATAACCTACATTTCCTATTCCATCTCTACCAACATGTCTGGTTCTATCAACACCTTGTTCACTAGATCACTCCAACTAGTAGGAGTATTACAACTCTTCCCATACAATGCCTCAAACAGAATCATCCTTAGTGACTCATGATACCCATTTTTGTAAGCAAACTCAACCAGTGGAAGATACTCTTCCCACTTCCACTGTTGAAGCATGACGTATATTCTCAACATTTTCTCCAGAATCCCGTTGACCCATTTTGTCTGCGGATGATAAGCTATGTTGAATGCCAACTGTGTACCCAAACCTACAAATAACTCCTTCCAAAACTTGGAAGTGAACTTAACATCCTTGTTTGACACAATATTTTTAGGAACACCATAAAGTCTCACTATATCTCTGATGAAGACCTGTGCTACATCACTAGCTGAATACGTAGACTTTACTGGAATGAAGTGTGCTACCTTGTTCAACCTTTCCACCACAACAATGATGGAATCATGTTGTCTAGATGTCCTCATTAAACCTCTAAGGAAGTCCATGGAAATGACCTCCCATTTCCACTTTGGAATCATAATCGGCTGTAGTAATCCACCTAGATGTTTACACTCTGCTTTTACAGCCTGTTGACAATCCAAGCACCTAACCACAAAATTTTCCACTTCCTTCCTCAAATATAGCCAATAATAGAACTTATGCACCATTGTCAATGTCTTCTGATATCATGGGTTACTTGAATATGGTTTAGCATGAAATTATCTCAGGATAAACTTCTTGAGATCACTGTTGTCAGACACGTAGATCTGATCAAACTATCTGTTGTGAGATGATAGTCCACATCCTATTCACCTGTAACCTTCTCTAACCTATGCATAAGCTCCATGTCCATGTCATCCTACTATCCTATTTGTAAGATCTGATCTTGTAGATTTGTCCCATAGAAGCTCATAGTTGTTATGTGCTTTACCTGTACTCTCTTGCTAGGATCATTTGCAACCCCGTTCTATTTACCTCTAATGTACCTGATCTCGAAATAAAACTCATTGATTGTGGCCAACCATCTAGCTTGTATGGAATTTAGATTTGGTTGGTCAAAAATATATCTCAATCCACCGTGATCACTCATTAGTAATAATATCCTGCCAAGACGATAGTTCTTCCACATCTTCAACACATGGATGATTGTCGCCAGCTCAAGATCATGTGTAACATAATTATGCTCACTCTTATTCAATTTCCTTGATTCATAGCACACTATTTGTCATTCCTACATAAGGACTCCACCAAGTCCTCTTTTGCAAGCATATGTACAGACCACAAACTCTTTATCCAAATGTGTAATCTTAAGAACTGGAGCATTTGTCAACAACTTCTTCAACTACTCAAAACTGGCTACACATTCCTCTAACCATTCAAATTTCTTGTTTTTTCTTTGCAATGATGTAATAGGATATTTAATGCATTAGAAGTTCTTAATGAACCTCCTATAGTAACATTCTAACCCCATGAATGACCTTACCTCATCCACATTCCTAGGAGCTTCCCATTCCATGATAACTCTTATCTTTTTCGGATCCACTACTATTTCTTCCTTGGAAACAACATGTCCCAAGTAATATATCTTTGTCTGAAACAAACTGCATTTGCTAAGCTTGACATACAAATTATTCTCTCTTAGCAATCTCAACACTGTTGCTAAGTGTTCGACATGCTCTTCCTCATTCTTAAAATATATCAATATATCATCAATGAACATAATAAAAAACTTTTCCAAATAAGGACACAACACACACACACACACACACACACACACACACATATATACATATACCAAAACACCATGCCAAAACATATACTATAACATATACCAAAAGATATACACTCAACTAGTGAATAGAGAAGGATACATATCCCACATTTGATTAGCCATCTCACATGTAGCTTCATCGTGCCCAAAGTGCTTCCACTACTCTTTAACCTTCTCGATTGCTTGGTTTTGAATCATGAGCACATTTCTCTACAAAATAGACTAAGGTTCCAACTGTAATTCTCCTTTTGGATCCACCTGCGATACAAACCAATCGATAACATGATCAACATCCTTTACATGTCTTTTAAGCAATGAAACATAGAAAACATCATGGACTTTCACTATTGTAGGCAGTGCAAGTCTGTAGGCCACTGGTCTAATCCTCTCAAGGATCTCGAAAGGCCCACAATACCGAGGTGCTAACTTCGCACATGACCTAATGCTCAAAGAGCTCTTCTGGGCTTGATTTGCAAGTACACATGTTCCCCAACTTGAAACTCCTTAAAAAACCTGTACTGATCTTCATAACTTTTCTTCTTGTCCTTTGTTGCCTTTAAATTCTTCTTGATAACCTACATTTCCTATTCCATGTATACCAACATGTCCGGTCCTATCAACACCTTGTTCACTAGATCACTCGAACTAATAGGAGTATTGCAACTTTGCCCATAAAATGCCTTAAACAGACTCATCCTTAATGACTCATGATACCCAATTTTGTAAGAAAACTCAACCAGTGGAAGAAACTCTTCCCACTTCCATTGTTGATGCATGACGTATATTATCAAAATTTTCTCCAGAATCCCGTTGACCCTCTTTGTCTGTCCATCTGTCTGCGGATGATAAGCTGTGTTGAAGGCCAACTATGTACCCAAACTTACAAATAACTCCTTCCAAAACTTGGAAGTGAACTTAGCATCCTTGTTTGACACAATATTCTTCGGAACACCATGAAGTCTCACTATCTCTCTTATGAAGACCTGTGCTACATCACTAGCTGAATATGTAGACATTACTGGAATGAAGTGTGCTACCTTGTTCAACCTTTCCACCTCAACAATGATGGAATCATGTTGTCTATATGTCCTCATTAAAACTGTAATGAAGTCCATGGAAATGACCTCCCATTTCCACTTTGGAATCAAAATCGGTTGTAGTAATCCACCTGGATGATTACACTCTGGTTTTACATGTTGACAATCCAAACACCTTGCCACAAAATTTTGCCACTTCCTTTCTCAAATTTGGCCAATAATATAACTTATTCACCATTGTCAATGTCTTTTGATATCCTGGGTGACTTGAATATGGTTTAGCATGAAATTCTCTCAGGATAAACTTCTTGAGATCATTGTTGTCTGACACATAGATATGATCAAACTATCTGTTGTGAGACGATAGTCCACATCCTATTCACCTGTACCCTGCTCTAACTTGTGCATAAGATCCATGTCCACGTCATCCTATTGTCATGTCTATAAGATCCGATCTTGTAGATCTGTACCAAAGAAGATCATGGTTCTTATGTGATTTACCTATACTCTCTTGTTAGGATCATCTGCAACCCCGTTCTCTTTACCTTTAATGTACCTGATCTCAAAATCAAATTAATTGATTGTGGCCAACCATCTAGCTTATCTAGCATTCAGATTTAGTTGGTCAAATATATATCTCAATCCACTGTGATCACTCATTAGTAAAAATATCCTGGTAAGACAATAGTGCGTCCACATCTTCAACACATGGATGATTGTTGCCAGTGCAAGATCATGTGTAACATAATTATGCTCACGCTCATTCAATTTCCTTGATTCATAGCACACTATGTTTCCTTCCTACATAAGGACTCCACCAAGTCCTCTTTTGCAAGCATATGTATAGACCACAAACTCTTTATCCAGATCTGTAATCTTAAGAACTGGAGCATTTGTCAACAACTTCTTCAACTACTCAAAATTGGCTACACATTCCTCTAACCATTCAATTTTTTTTAATTTTTCATTGCAATGATGTAATAGGATATGCAAAGCATGAGAAGTTCCTGATGAACCTCCTATAGTAACATTCTAACCCCATGAATGACCTTACCTCATCCACATTCCTAGGAGCTTCCCATTCCATGATAACTCTTATCTTTTCCGGATCCGCTGCTATTCCTTCCTTGGAAAAAACATGTCCCAAGTAATGTACCTTTGTATGAAAGAAATTGCATTTGCTAAGCTTGACATACAAATTATTCTCTCTTAGCAATCTCAACACTATTGCTAAGTGTTCGACATGCTCTTCCTCATTCTTAAAATATATCAATATATCATCAACGAACACAATAAAAAACTTTTCTAGATAAGGACACAACACACTATTCATCAAGCACATAAAAGTAGTTGGAGAATTAGTTAAACCAAATGAAACTATAAAAAACTCATAATGCCAATACCTGGTCCAAAAAGAAGTCTTGTAAATTTCCTCTTCTTTGATGTGTACCTAATGATATCCTAATCTTAGATCAATCTTTGAGAGAACTATAGTTCCCTTCAATTGATCAAACAAGTTGTCAATCCTCGGCAATTGACCACTGTTCTTGATGGTTACCTTGTTCAATTGCTTGTAATCAATGCATAATATGAGAGTACCATCCTTCTTCTTCACAAAAAATACCAGTGCACACTAAGGTGATACACTTCGCCTAATGTATCCCTTGTCAAGTATTTCCTTCAACTGCAACTTCAACTCTAATGACTCTGGTGTTCTCATCTTATATAGTGCCTTTGATGCTAGTGTTTCCCCTGGTACCAACTCAATGGAAAATTCCACTTCTCTATGAGGCGGAAACTATGAAACATCCATGGGAAACACATCCTGAAACTGATGTAAAACTAGGTACCTTCTCAATACCTCCACATCCTCAATATCCTTATATTTATCACTAGAAATATGCACTACAAATAATACACATTCTTTTCTGCAACTACGCTTTACCTGCATAGATGTAACCATCATAACTGATGTTTCCTTCTTCTTACCCTACATGATCCTATGTTCTCCATTTTCATTCAAGCACTCAATGGCCTTGTCATAAAAATTCACCTTGGTCTTATGAAGATACAACCAGTCCATGCCCAAAATCATACTATACGATCCCAACGAAAGCACATTCAAATGTGTTGATGTAGGTAAACCATTTAACTCAAATGTACAAGCTCTTACACAATGATGAACTATTTTATTTATACCTATAGCCAACTGCAATGACCAAGATTATGCATGCACTTCTCCATTCAAACCACACTTATCCACTAGGTTAGGATTAACATAACTATAATTAGATCCAGGGTCAATAAAAATAGAAACAACTTGATCACAAAGCTTATCGTCCATCTCGATAATAGATGTCTGGTGATCCGCCTACCTACTATACAATGTTGTATAGATATGATGAATGCTCTTCTCGACATCCCCAATTATCTGCACTTCTTGTGCACTGTAAATGTGAGGCCTACCTCCCTGATACTGCGGGAAATTTCTCTTGAGATGCTCCTTTCCACATATCCAACACTGAAATTGTCCCTTATGATCACCTTTATTTTGTTTCCCTCTAGGCTATGACCCATGTCGCTGTCTAACTACATTGAACTTCTTGTAAGGAACAACATTCTCCTTTTCACCTGCATCCTGGCGTCTTGTTCATTTCGGCTGTCATTTACCCTTAGTCTTGTCTTTCCCTTTCCAACCTTGCTGAGATTCTCTCTTACACTTTGATTGCTCATAACAGTGCTTCAACTTCCCTATGAATTATTCAAAGGACCAAGGCTCATCATACTCAATCCGTTCTTTAAATGTTAATGGTAATCCACTGAAAAATATATGAACTTTGGCTTTCTCATCTTTAAGATATGGTACATACCTCAAAAAATCCAGGAACTTAGTCGTATACTCCTCATTCATCATTGATCCCATATTTAGCTCATATAATTCCTTGGCTTTAGTCCCTCTCTAAAAAATATTTCTTCCTAAAAATTCTCTTGAATTCATGCCAACTTAACTCTTTTGTCATGATTTTTCTAACCCACTTCACATCTTTCCACCAGATGTCTACTTTCCCTTTGATGCTAAAGATAACTATTTTGGCCTTCATGTTCTCTGTGTAATCATGCAGCTCAAAGAACTTCTTCATCCCAAGTAATCATGCCTCTGCATCTTTTAGTTTCTTCAAATATCCATCAAAGGTAGGCAACTTGGCTTTCTTGAACTTGTCTGGAAAATATCCCCTGTCATTCTTCCTATAAGGATGATAACGATGATGACCATAGTACTTGTCAGAACTAGAACTAGAATAGACCCTGTGTCCTTCACCTTTCCTATTAGGTGTATCCAAGAACCTTCCATCTCTCGTCATGTCATCTCTATCTAACTCGTTGTTATCGGGAAAACTAGTGTCTATGCAGAACTGCTAGTCCCACTAAGGCTGGTAGCTACCTTAGAAACAAACAAACTAAAAACTACTTTCGTTTTCCTTTATGAGAAATAGATAAGAGGGGAATAAGGAGACCAACCTCTATCTTGCGCTTGGTTCCTTGCTCGATTCCTCTCCCTTCTAATAGGTCTTCGCCACTTGCTTCCTCGTCTACCCAGCTTCAAAGAGCACCTGTAGAATCAAAGCAGCATAACACTATCCAAGAACATAGATCTATTATCATAAACAATATAGGACCAGATATATATTAACCACACAAATGCATATAACATCAATCATACAATAATGTGGAGGAAAACTTGAATAGCTTTATTGATAATCAAGAAAGAGCAAAGAGGATTACAACCAATTGTTCTGACCCAACATCATCCTCTCAGCAAGAAAGCCCTTCTTCACCTCATGAAAAGCTTAGATCACCCAACACTATGATGTTGCACCAAGAAACCAACAACACTTCCTTACAAGATACAAAATTCCAGCCTCTGGATCTCTGGGATGAGGGATCCATATATAGATGTCTGCAAGGGAGATGAGTCAACTTCTGAGATTTGATTAGTGTCCTCTCTCTGATAGTTCTTGATTCCACATGGAGATTGATGATCTCTTACTCATCCCTAGGTGAATGCAGAGAGGCAAGTGTCACAAGAGAAGTTTCTGGAAGATTCCATGCTCCTCCACCTCACGGATTGACCCTGCCATTTGTCCACTCTTGCCCATCGTACCCCATAGAAGGGCTTTTCAACATGCATCGCACCTACTGTGTGTAGGCAGGTGGGATGCAACGCACTTTGACCATGGAGCAGGTGAAATGGTCCAGTTTTGACCAGTTCTGAGTAGTTTTTCATGGAGAACTTCTGGGAGATGCTGTAATCAGTTGACCTTGTTCTTTTAGGGGTTGGAACAACACCTTTAGGGACTTAGGAGCCCTTGGTTTTTGGACATCTATGATTGGGGTTGCAGTGCCCAAAAATGTCTATAACAGTTGCCCCCTAAAGCATGAGGTCGTTAGTCTTTTGATGTCGGGTGAAATGCTTTATCATGAGGATCCGAAGTTTTTTTCAAGCTGGAAGGTGACCTGTAATAAGATACAATACAATACATTATCTTCATAATATTTTCATGATCTAGCTGAGGCGGGCATTTCCCATGCTCAACTTTATAAATTCATTTTCATGTACATAGGACAGACAATCGTCTGAGTGTAGACTGATGATTCTGGTAGAGCCATCATCCCTTAGATTGGATGATTATCTGTGTAGCAATGATGTACATTTGATGTCTTTATTTTCCTGAATATATATCGCAGCCCGGATGGATGAAACTAGATCCGGGGTCTTCAATCTCGTTCGATCTTCACTCAAAGTACAAGTCGATCCATGTGAGAGATGTTCTGGAGTCGAACATGGAAAGACATCGCCTGATTACCAGCCAATGATGTAAGCTGTTAACAGGCGTGAGAGGAATCACCGATAATGATGATGACCCTCAAGGTACTACAGTACAATTCACATGGTGTGAATAAGAGACTTGGCGTCGAACACCACACAAAATCTTTCGGTCAAAGGCCATTGATGTAAACCTGTCGCCGGAAATGAGAAACTTTCCATTGAGGCATGCAAGCGTCAAAGTACTGAAAGGGTTGTTCCTAGACCAACTTCTTGGATAATGAGCTGATGTCGACAAGAAGCGATCTGTCATAGGAGGGCCTTAGTGAATCCCACATCAATGACACGGAACGGAGCAAATTATTTTAATGGAGGTGAAAACAATCTGGTGATTTAAGGTTCATGGTGGCGGTCATGAAAGAATGGAGCGTAAATGTATTGCAGTGGGTGAGACACAGGTGAATTCTCTGAGCGACTTCTCTTGAACATATCGGCGACACTGACATGATGGATTGGTAGCATTAACCCCAAATATGGATGGTGTGATGGAACCATGGTGATGTGACCAGCGAATGGAACAACCCAACCCGACTCGGATGCAGAGTGAAAGTGTCATGTTCAAGAGCGACTTGCTACCAACAAAGTTTCTTCAAGTTTTCTTCCCAATTTTTCCCCAATCATTGCTAACCAGTACCTCTTTATTTTTGTCAAGCTTGAGGAGGATAACATATGCTTTTTCTATAATTTTCCCTTCGGGAAAACCCATCGCTATGTTTTAACGAGCCTAGAGATAGTGAAACTCGTTCTTGTCTGTTATGGACAAGTTTGTCGCTATTCAGTTTTAACAAGTTTAACGACAAAGATAACTCGGTCCTTTTCAATTTTAGAGAGTCTGAAAAGGGACGTAAAGGAAACTCCAAAAAACCTTTTTCGTCATCTAATCCCTTAAGTCCGAAAAAGTATAAAATAATACAAAAGGGATGAATTTTTGGTAATTTTAACAAGCCGAACAAAACAAGCGCTCGATCTTTTTGTGTAATAATCCCTCAGGTCCAAAAAGATTAAAATCTAAAGGAGGGATAGCACTTCCGGTCACTTTAACGAGCTGGAGAGGCCAATGGCTCAGCAATCTTTTCATATTTTACGAGTCAGTTGAAAAGAGCTTAAAGGAAACTTGTTTTTTGAGGAACGAGTGATAGATTCGGGTAGCAGCTGATTCCAGGTAAGGTTTGGAATTTTCCAATCACGGCAGTGTCACAAGGATGGCTAGCAGGATCACTCTTCGCAGCTGTTCCTCAAAAGGGGTAAACAGTCAAGTGGAGGTGAATGATCGGCCAATACAGAGTGGAGGTGATGATGAGAACACGACCAAGGCTTCAAAGGCTGATGATAATACATTCACGATGGTTATTTACCGGAAAATGGTTCATTTTTTAATGAGCTTAAATGCTGGGGAAACACTTGCTCATTGCTTATGTTTATTTTTTAACGAGCTTGAATTCCACGTTAAAACTGCTCGAGGCGGGTTTATTTTTTAACAAGCTTTAACCCTGTGGTAACATTGCCCGTGGCAGGTTTATTTTTTAATGATCTTGAACCCTGCGGTAACACTGCTCGTGATAAATTTGCATGCCCCTAGCATAATAACGCAAATCGAGGTGCATGCCCCCCAAGCTTCATTGCATTCATCTCGGTGGTTGGAATGAAGGTTTACCTTCGAGATCTTCGAAAGACTCGACTTTGATTTTACGAGATCGTAATCAAAGACTCGATTTAGAAAGGGAGTTGTTTCATTTCTTAATGAGGTTGACACAGTAAAATAACTATCCTCATGACTCCTTGTTTCATTTTTTAATGAGGTTGACACGAGATAAGAACATCCTCGAAATCCACCCTATTTACAGTATTTGATAGAAAATCAAATACTAAAGGATGATTAAGGTTGCTGGAATAATCTTCGTGGTAATCTGGAAGATGGGAGCGATGGTGGTAATCTTCCCATGGTGCCTCTCCTATCATCATTGATTGAATGATTCCTTCGTCTGTAGAATGTATATGCGACCAAGGATCTAAAGAGGTGCCATATTCCTTAGACCTATCTATCCAAACACTTGATGAGTGTTGATTTGGGTTTGCCCCCTAGGCCAAGAAAATTGATTGCTACAATATTTCTAAAATGGTGATGATCCATGCTGACAAAATGTTCAGGAATCTTTCGAATCCATTAGATATATAAGATTTCATATTGCAGGTTTCCACTGTGGCCACTTCCGCCAGATTTCTCGGAGGCGGTAGGGAAAAAGTACCCATTAAGGCAGGGTCTTTTAGGAGGCATACTCTAATATTTTGAAGTGAATGATTGCTTCCATGGATCATTGGAATGCTTCCCATAACTTGTGAACTGTTGGGGAGAAATGTTTGTTGGTCGAAAAGTGTAATTCCTCCTTGGAAGGGAAATGCAATCTTCCTGAAGTAGGTCGACACAACTGCGGCCATGGCATATATCCAGGGCCTTCCCAGTAGGATGTTGTAATTGAGGTTTCTGTCGATTACTTCAACATCAATTTCTACTGTTTTTCCCCCCAGTTCAATTTGCAAGTTACTTAAAATCACGTATGGAGTGTATGATCGTCCATCAAATGCTTTTAATGTCGTTGACGATCTTGACAAGGGTGGTGAGCCTAAATTTTTCCAGCAACTCATTGACATAATACATGTAGATGCCCCCTCATCAATAATTGTTCGATGAATAGTTTTGTTGAGGGCTTTCACCTAAATAAGGAAAGCTAGTTGAGCTGGTAACTGAGGGTCATATCCTTTATGATCAAAGGCCATAAGGTTGGAATCCATTGGGTCAATCCCACCTATTGCTAATAATAAAGCTTGCTTTTGGGAGGGGCAATTTTGCGGTACCTCAAGTGTCGACATAGAGGATGGTGATTGGGCCAAGTCCCCTACTATATTATAATGTTGTGCTGCTCTGGCACGAGGATTAAATGTCGATTTGTGTACTACTCACTTTTGCGGTTTTATTGTTAGCTCAGTAATGATGGGCGGCGCAACTTCTGTCGAAGTTGTTGTCGAACTACTAAGTTGATCTTTATCCTTGTTGTTCGACAGCTGTGGATTCCCATAATCTTTATTCCTTGTCGTTATCAAAGCATCATTTTGCTGTTTCGAAACCAAAAACATCAGTACTTGGGATTGGGAAGCATTGTCACTAGAAACCATATTTTTTCCTGGATTCGGAAACGGATCAGTTAATACTGCCGATGTTTTTGTATTCTTGATGAATTTTCTAAGCTCAGCTTTATATGGACAATCTGATGTCCAGTGATCCTCATCGCATATAAAGCGTGGATGATTTGGTTTCCTATTTCCAGAAGGGTTTACAGAAGGTTTTTCAGGAGATGACTCATCGTGCTTCTTTTTCCTCCCTTTCCTTTTCTTCTTGCCCCTTGGTTGCTTCAGTTGTTTGCCCTTGTCGGTCGACACGGCGTTTACCTCCGAGGCGAGAAGTTTTTCATTTTCATTTTGATCAGAAATCTTACGAGCTTTCTTAGATGTAGCCTTTGTTGATTTCGTTCTTGTTGTACCTATCAAGCCATTTCTGGCATGGGAGTCTTTGTTTGGTTTAGGAGGAGGAGGAACGGAGAATTCCGGTCTAGGAGCATCAGGGATTTTATCGTAGAGTGTGCCAGACTGAGTATATATCAAGTCTAGATATTCCGCACGAGCAATGACTTGCTCTTTAGTGACGACTCCTCCTTTTGCCACATCTTCTGTAATAGAAGGTAATAAAGACTTAATAAACCATTCAGCTAGCAGCTGATCAGGAACATATGTTTTTACCATTCTACGACGACGTCGCCACTCATGAATATGATCAGATATGTGAGTGGCCGTCGTCTGCTTGATATTGGTAAGAAGTTCTGTTCTCGTTTCGTACCTTATGGGTAACTGAAAATGGGTTAAAAAGGTTGTGGCTAGGGTATTGAAGTTATCGAATGAAGCTCTAGGCAATTCAATATACCATTTTGCTGTTGGACCAGTTAACGTTCGCTGAAAAAGGCAAAGCCTAATCGAATCATCGTTAAGAGTGTTGGATGAACACCACAGATGAAAGGTCATCACATGATTCGACGGGTCTTCACCCGGATTTCCATTAAGTTTAGGAATATTCGACAGAAGTTTATGCGTAATTGCCGACCACCAAGGGGTGTAAGCAATTGGATCATTTGTCATCTGGTTTAAATTTGGTAATTCTAGAGTTGCTACAAAGGGAAACTGTTGATTCAGGTTAGGCGAAGCATACCCATGATAAGATGGAATCGCCTGAGTAGTGGGTCTTTGCATACCAGCATAATGTATTTGATTCTGGTAACTTTGATAAGGTTGATGGGCATAACCATTATAGTATGGTTGTTGATAACCGCTTTGGAAATGTGGTTGCCCATTACTTACAAAGACTTGTTGCTCAGGTCCTTGATATGATTGCTGGAATTGCGGTTGTTGAGATTGAACCCGCCATGGTTGTTGGACCATTTGTTGTTGTCCAATACTGGATGATTGACCAAGATGAGGAGTCATAGTACTTGTTTGAGCCTGAGTCACTCCAGATACAGAGGCACTAACCTGAGGTTGTGATTGAATCGCTGAGATGAGAGGCTGTTGTATTGCAACATGAGAAACTTGGGGTTGACATACAACAGGTAGTGCTTGTACTTGCGACGTAGTCACCATAGCAAGTATAGTGGGAATATTTGACACAGGGTGGATTGGTTGCATTGAATATACAACCCTTGGTTGCTGAGGCAGTAATGGTACCCAACTGCTGGATGTAATTCTAGTTGGACCTGAACTTTGTTGTAAACTCCCATATGGTTGTTCTCCGAGAGGGAACAATGAAAAGGCATACTGCCCTCCATATGGTGGCAATCCAGTACTTAAAGGGTAGATTGGCCTTTGAAGACACATTGGATCAGTTTGTTGAGTTTCAACATAAGAAATACCAGATGATAATCCGGATGAAGAAATAGGAACTGACCATGTCGTCGAAACAGTCCCTGATTGGACTCTGGCTTGTTGTTGATAACTTTCCATGATAGATGGTAATAGGTATACCGGCGAACATCGTTGGAGGAGCAGCAGGAGGCTCTGCTGCTGCTGCGTCAGATGACACAGTCCTGGATGTCGATGGTTGTTCAGACATATCTAGTCTATCCAAAAGATTTTCTAGCGATTTCGATTGACTTTCTTCCACGATTGCGGATTACTCGATCAACTAAAAATCAAGGGGAAATATGTTTCTGAATTAAATGAATTTTAGACGCTTTGACACAACTTTCTTTTTCAATTTTTAAGAGTTGAGAAAAAACAAAAGATGACTCTAGTCGCCTTCGATTTTTAATGAGCTTGAAGTGACAAGTGCTCAGATGGACCTTTTCCTTTAAGGAGTCTGAAAAGGAACGAAAGGGACTGCTCTGGAAATCTAGATAAAGGGATTACCAAACCAACCGCAAAACTACAGAATACTTTTTACGGTATGGCAGTCAATCTTCCAGAATGCTGTGTTCAGTGCATTACGATCGATAGGGCGGAAGACATGGCTTCCTATGGATAAAGGATAAAGCCTATTGTGGTCTCCCAATATATACTCGACGGTACATGGGAGCACAAGTCCGTACTGGCACTTATCGTCTCAAGGTGGAGGAATCACGCAACCAACAATGAGAGCAACAGTTACCAGGCTTAACGACACCGGAATATGTCTCTAGCCTAGACTTCTAGATGTTGTGCGTTAGGTTCCAAAGCGTTTTTAGATTCATTAAATTTATTTTACAGTTGATATTGCTTAAGAAATTTTCCTTTCAAGTTCACCGCGTGATGTAGATGTACAATTCCTAAAATGCAATCTAAGATGATAAACAGTCATTTAACCTTCTTTTTGCAATGAAAATCCTAGCTACTAAGGAAAGAGAGATGGCGTTCTTTCAACATAGAGCAGAGAGCACACACTATATGCACTGTCCTAAATCAAACCAACAAACAGTCTAAATTCAAATGCACGTGCATGTATTTGTTTTTAAGCCTTCTTAATGTGTGAATGGCTAAGGTCAAATCTAAATTATTTTTCAAAGCGAAGTTACTAACAAGTTTCTTTTCAAGACAAAATGAGGACAATGACGACACTTTACGATTTGGAAATGAAAACTTGCTTTCGACACTTGAAAAACTCCTAATTCAAATCAAATACAAGAGTAACAGTGTAATCGACTATCAAGAACAATCAGATTCTCTTCTATGACTGAAAATGACACTTGCGACACTTTCAAATCAAGAAACGACAGTACGATTACGCTACTTCTTTGTAAAAGAGAACTGAAAATGGCTCAAAATACATAAAAACATTTACAGTTCTTTGCACAATGGAGGCGGAATAATGGCAAGGAAGGGGGTTTCAACAGAGGTGTACTGACTACAGGCAGCAAAGCTCCTGAATAGAGCTGAAATGTATGAACACAGAAGCCAAAATCTAAGAGCAGAAGAAGTCTGATCAGCGCACCTATAGCACAGAGAAACTGAAATGCAACGCACCTACGACACTAGGTAAGTGCGATGCATTCAGGATTCAAAGAAGACACAGTGCGATGGACCAAGGAAGAGACTTTAGCTGGGTTCCGGGTCACATTTTGCAGCTCAATTAAGGGATTTAAGGTCGAGCAAGTGGTAATCTGTAAATCAATCACAGGGGTAGATCAAAGGAGGTTACTAGATCCACCACAAGGGCAATTAGAGAGCTTGTAAATGAGCTGTTTAATTCATAAACAAAACCTGGAGATAGACTGAAGTAGCATTGATCTACTTTGCACTTGCATAGCAAATGCAATTCGAAGGCTAGCTGGCTTGACTTTAGGCTCCGTTTGTAAGTTTATAAAGTAAACAAATTTAGATAAACAAACAATTTATTCGCTCCCCAGTGGAGTCGCCCTTTTGTTATAGGGAAAACTAGTGTCTATGCAGAACTGCTAGTCCCACTAAGGCTGGTAGCTACCTTAGAAACAGACAAACTAAAAACTACTTTCATTTTCCTTTATGAGAAATAGATAAGAGGGGAATAAGGAGACCAACCTCTATCTTGCGCTTGGTTCCTTGCTCGATTCCTCTCCCTTCTGATAGGTCTTCGCCACTTGCTTCCTCGTCTACCCAGCTTCAAAGAGCACCTGTAGAATCAAAGCAGCATAACACTATCCAAGAACATAGATCTATTATCATAAACAATATAGGACCAGATATATATTGACCACACAAATGCATATAACATCAATCATACAATAATGTGGAGGAAAACTTGAATAGCTTTATTGATAATCAAGAAAGAGCAAAGAGGATTACAACCAATTGTTCTGACCCAGCATCATCCTCTCAGCAAGAAAGCCCTTCTTCACCTCATGAAAAGCTTAGATCACCCAACACTATGATGTTGCACCAAGAAACCAACAACACTTCCTTACAAGATACAAAATTCCAGCCTCTGGATCTCTGGGATGAGGGATCCATATATAGATGTCTGCAAGGGAGATGAGTCAGCTTCTGAGATTTGATTAGTGTCCTCTCTCTGATAGTTCTTGATTCCATATGGAGATTGATGATCTCTTACTCATCCCTGGGCGAATGCAGAGAGGCAAGTGTCACAAGAGAAGTTTCTGGAAGATTCCATGCTCCTCCACCTCATGGATTGACCCTACCATTTGTCCACTCTCGCCCATCGCATCCAATAGAAGGGCTTTTCAACATGCATCGAACCTACTGTGTGTAGGCAGGTGGGATGCAACGCACTTTGACCATGGAGCAGGTGAAATGGTCCAGTTTTGACTAGTTCTGAGTAGTTTTTCATCGAGAACTTCTGGGAGATGCTGTAATCAGTTGACCTTGTTCTTTTAGGGGTTGGAACAACACCTTTAGGGACTTAGGAGCCCTTGGTTTATGGACATTTATGATTGGGGTTGCAGTGCCCAAAAATGTCTATAACACTCATGTCCACGATGAGAACTACTACCATATGACCCATTAGTCATATCCTCCCGCCCATGGATGATCCTAAGTGGTACCTGGCTCTGTAAGTATGAAAAAATCTAAAGGATAAATGCATTAACCTCTTCTTGTTTCACCTATGCCTGAATGATTCTGTCATTATCGGCTTTGCAACTTATTATTTCTAGCTTCAAACTTATCAATGTGTATGCTATATCAGGAGAGTGCCCATCGCCATGCTACTCATATGATCTATAGGGAGAGTTTCGTGAATTGTAGTCTACCATCTTTCTAGTCATATTTGATCTTCTTTCTACAAGTATACCATGTCAGCTAAACCAAAATATAAACATAATCAACATACCTCAATATATTTCAAGGGAGGATATCTTGTCTGCAAGATCAACCAAATTAGCGCAATACATGTATAAACATAATCATATCAGTATATAGACATCATTTCAACCATTATCCAGTTACCATGCATGACTATACCATAACCATGACAATGCATGCATAATGACATATAGACACTGACATGCATAACAAATTCATCCCATACATTTACTCATGACAACCACATCCAAAAACAACACCATCGACTTCCACATGGTGACACAATTGCAACAATGACCACCACCGTGCATACACAATAACCACATAGACCACAAGCATAAAGAACACATATGAAGTTGACATGTATGCATGACAAACACATTCTACCCATCCAGTCCAAGGGGTGAACCATGATTTGATACCACTCTGTAACACCCTCCTCCCACATTTACCCAAGTTAACCAGTCCATCAGGGTAAACATGTGATGAAGAGTTACTATGATATGATTTAACCTCCTAGATCACCTTAAGGAAGTATAATTGACATACCAACACTTTAAATACCTCCCTCGGGAGCTACAGAACCTTCATGAGCTAAACAACCCCTCCAGGTGTCCAACCCCTAAGAGAAATTGCTTATTGACTGAACTAGACTCCCAGTTACTCCCATGAAAATCCTTCCATGTGACTGAGACCCTCCAGTCACTACCACATCAAGGCCTCCATGCGACCGCAACCTTTTTTAGGCAGTTTTGTGCCAGTGATCCTAGATTATGAGCCCCTTTTTTAGGGCCAGGACTCAAGCCTCTGCCCAAAATTTCATGAAACTTCTATAAATGATAAATAACAAGATGACAAGGCCTCTAATGCAAAACTTGAACAAGGACCTGACCTGACAAGGCCTAGCCATGGCAGACATTCCGTCAATGGCAGACATTCCGTCAAACACATCATGAACATGTATACAGGCCATGACAAAAAATCTAAACATAGGGACTTCATACTTATCTAAGATTCATCAAGAAGGTTTGAATCCCTCTTAAAATAGCTGCATTATTATCTATTAGGTCATTCATTCATTAATAATTCATTTTCTAATCAAAACATGATGAGAGTCGTAACCAAAGTTTGTCATAAACCATGCTTGTAAAAATCATATAAGCAACATATAAGCAACAAAATAACAATGATAAAACAATCATTAAAACCACATATAAACAAGTATATTTAAACATGGAACACAAGAGGAAAGAGCTCTTATTAACTTATGCAAAATCCAACCAAGCTAGGGACTTCCACGTACCACCCGACCATATATTTGGCTGAACCAAAGCTTTCTTTTAGCTAATTAGCCCCGTTCCATATTCCAAGAATGAATGTGGGACTCACAACAAAACCAATTAAGGCTTCCTAAGGCTTTACCATGTATCCTGCCAAGGGATTCCTAGGCCCAAACAATAAACATACACTATAGGTTTTACTGCAATTCTTCCATATATCACTAAAGGGATTACTATGCCCTAAACAAACATGGATTCCTTTGGATCTCTCTACCTAAACCGTGAGGAATTTTTCCATCTCCACCTTCTAGGATTTACCGTGTATCCTTCCATTACCGATCAAGGAATTCTTAGGCCCAACGAGGTTATTCACCTCTAAGCTTTAGCGTGTATCTCGCCATTATAGGTCAAAGGATTCCTAGGCCCAATGAGGGTATTAACAACCAATCTTTACTGTGTATCCCACCGTTACCAGTCAAGGGGTTCCTAAGCCTTGTCAGTTTTCCTAAGACCACCCCAATCAATTTTGAAACCATCCGGCAATCCAACTCAACAAAGTAAGAGAAACTCCATAACACCATGGCCATCTAGAAATGGCAAGGCAAGGCTGAAAATCACTGTCATACCTGGCAAAACCCATGATAATGATAAGAAGAGAACCAAATACACACATTCATGTGCCATGCATGCCAAAACTAGAAAGGAAATCATACATGCAACTAGATACCTACCGAGTAATCCTGTTGTAGCTGCTTGATCCTACTCTTCCTTGCTTGATCTTTGCTTCCCTTTGCTTTCTTTTCCTTCCTTTTCCTTCCTTATTCCAATGCTAGAGTGCTTCAAGAATACTCTAAGTGTATGAGAGTATGAGAGAGTAGAGAGAATAGAGAGAGAGAGCTCCAAAACAAAACTGACAAAAGGTTATGAACTGATCCTCAGAAGCCTTTTTATTAATGAGGCCTCTATTTTCTTCAATTTCCATTATTTTTCCTTCATTTTCCTCCTCACATGCAACCTGTGACCTTTCACCTTGATTTTCTCCTAATTTCCTTTATTTTCATAAATAAAATGCCAATTAATGCATTTTTTCCTTTCCAAAGCCTTTGCAAACACTAGGATGTTTTTCCCAATATTCAGCTTGGAATAAGTGTCCCATGACCTTGGTCTTATTTTTCCTTTATTAACTTTATTACATGGATTTTTAACTTGAGGTTGCTATTACATGGATTTTTAACCCGGGGATGTTTGTTATATATGTTGGTATTCTTATGTACTAAATAAATTGAACTATTTCATTGGATTTGGTGCTCATTTTATTGAATGTGTTTTGTGATTTCTTTAATGATCGTTACTTCTACGTGAACTATTTCTCTATTTGATTAACCATTCTTTCATATGTATGTGTATTTCTTTATTGGAATATTACTAATACTTTTCTTCTAAATGCTCATTTTCTATTCCCTTCCGATGAAAGAACCTTGATACATTTTCAATTGAAAACTTCACAAGGTATACTTACCTACTCATTCAAAAGTACATGTGTGTTGCTCTCTTATGGTAACTACTACAACCAAGGAAAATATTTAAGTATAATGACAGTTGGGCCACATTTTCGAATGGCACTTCTATACCAAACTATGTGAGGTTTAATTGGGAATTCATATCAGGGAGACCACCTATATGTTGGCAGCATCCAACACTATCATCAAATTCCTTAAACACTTATTTATTGGATCATAGGATGATTAGAGTTATGGAGCTTATTATAATATCCAAGGTTATATCCTTTGATCACATTCACAGGGAATTAAATTCAAAGGTTGACAGATTAACAAAAATGGGAGTGGACCAACACCTCCTTTTGCAACATGACATAAACACCTATATATGCTGCAACAACCTTGCCAACTTATTTAGTGGGTTTCTCATCTAATTTATATTTTTTCATCTTGCAAAGTGGAAGTGCCAAGGAGAGGATATGAACTTCGATAAAGGAATGTTCACTTAGTACCACTACCAAGTTTCCTCCATGCAACTTGTCAAATGTATTAAGTTTTCTTCACAACTTCACATGATGCTTAAATTACTTGTATACACCTCAAATTGAGACTACGACCTCCCAACATCTCTAATAATTCAAAAGGTTCAACCCTTGTTAATTTCTTCTTAGATGTGCACTCACAAGTAGAACATAACACTAGCATTACAAATGTGCATGCTCATTCCCTCTTTTAATGCCTCATTGAAACCATATTATCATACTGCTTAAAATGAAATGTTCACATCTTAAGGAAAATCAACTAATTTTCTTGTAACAACCTGAACTATGCGAGTGACTAGGAGAGGACTCCATTTTCTCAAGATGAAAAGATAGGATCTAACAACCCCATTCATGCAACAATTTGAATATATTTAACCTAAAGAAGGATACTCCTTCCAAATTTGACATATGACTTTTAAGAAACTAACACTTGTTTTTAACTATTAAATCCACTTACTATATACTCTATTTTGTTTGCACCCACCTAATATGCAAGAACACCTAAATGTTTTCAATACAAACAAGTTAAGAGTACCTATTTCCTTCCAAAATCTCAAGTTTTTCCTCCATAAACTTTAATAGCAAAATCATTGCATAGAAATCGCAACCTTAAAAATAGATTATTATTATGATAAATACCACTTAATATGCAATAAATGTTTTCAAACACAACCAAAAACATGTAAGAACGTGTTAGTTTCTCAAATACAACTAAAATATGATCTAAATGAAAAAAAAATTGTTTTTCACAACGGAAAATTTTAGCATTTTTCTTTATAAAACCCCTCCCAACCAAAACTTCATATATGTTATTTTTCATAGGGCGAGATAAAAAATGAGATTTCAAAGAGTTGTGAATTATGGTTTTACAAGTAGTAGACCCAATATTGAATTCCACCATCAAATCTTTTGTCCATTGATCGCACCAAGTTATGTTCCACTTTTAACTTCAATGCATTTCCACCCCACATTTAGTCTTCCAGAGAGAGAGGAGTAAATGCACCTTAGGTCTTTGGTTCAAAATCGATTTGTTTTTTGCAACCACGCTTGTATATTTAGCCATTAATATTTTGCTACATTTTGTTACTATTTGTATGGATGGCATTGGCATTTGATGAATTTGGGAGGCAATTTATCATATTAAAGGAGAAAATTTAGAAGGCTCAAATAAGAGGCTTAGATGCTCAGAAGGCCAACATTGTGGCTACCAGGGTTGTTGCGAGAATCCTTTGCATCTCACTCGGCCCCAAGGGAATGGAAAAGATGCTCTAGAGCCTTGACCATAGAAAAATAGATGTTAAAAAATCAAGAGGAAAGATGGATGTATGTTAAATATTTGAACTTTAGAGGGTTATCAATTGGTGGTAAAGCTAAGGCACAAGCCCAGGGAAACTTGTACATGAAAAATTATAGAGCCTAGGAAAGTTGGATATTTGAGGATTTATTTATTAAATTTTTTTGCTAAAAAATAATTTGATATATTTTGTATAGTGATAGTTTTCACGACCTTTTAAACGAGGTAGAATTGAGAGATTCTAGGTTGTCGTAAGTGTGACTTTAGGCATTCTATCATGCTTCCTCATATTTAAGAATTTAATTATCAGAGAGTTTCTTCAATGGTTGCTACCTTTAGCACCATTAATACTACCACAAGTCCTCACAATCCCAACAAATCCTTTGAGGTATGCATTTATTTTACCAATATTTTCCTCCTGTAAATATGGAGTATGTCATAACCTCCAAAAATATGCCTAATGTACAATTTTGTGGTTTTGAACCTATTACTGACTATCCCTATTACATTCAAAGTCTGCACCATGTTTCGTTGCAGTTGAATTAGGCTAGCTTTACGTTCTCAAGGTCATTGGTCCATGTTTATAAATAATTTACATCACAAGACTTTAATCAAGATCACAATTTGGTTGTAATTCCTTCAAGGATGTTTGTTGAGAGAAAATTTAATTGCATTCAAAATAGTATATAATTTCTCAATTATTTTTTGGTATATGTTTGGAAAAAAATTTCCTCTATGCCCCCGTCTAGTCGCTCTATATGTATATAGTGTTATACAAATGGAAATTTATAAAGGAAGGGGGGATTAGTTTTTTACCTACAAATAACGTTGTCTATGCCTGGATACATATGATAATATAACACAACAATTGGCTGCATTAACATGTTTTTTAGGAAAATTAAACTCAAGTAGAATCAAGTGCACTTGAATTACCATTTCAAGAAAAACCACAACAGAAAGGTTGGCTTGAATTTCTAATATAAACATGTGCCCTTGATATCTAAGTGCCATGAGTTTGATCCTAATATCAAGGTGGTCTAAGGCTACCCTAAGGTGTTGAGTAAATCACTTGGGAATGGAACCTAGGTTGATGTTGTCAAGCTCCCACTTCACAGGCCTTAAGGGGAACATTAGGGTGGGCTTAGGTATGTAATATGAAATATGTGCCCTAATTTTCACTCCTACCTCCATGTGCCCTCACGATTTTATGGTAAATCATTTGGGAATCAAACTTTGGCCAATGGTGTTGAGCTCTTTTCTTCCCAAGCTTCAAGAAGAAGTTAGAAATAAGGATTGGGCTTAGGATTGTAATATATGCACTTGGTATTCATATCCATGTGCCATAAGTTCAACATCTACCTCCAGGTTCCCCCATAGATTCCTAGTAAATCCCTTGGGAATGGAACCTTGGCCAATGGTTTAAAATCACTACTTCCTAGGATTTAAAGAGAACATGGGATTAGCTTGGTTTGTAAGATGAGCACTAAATATTCATCTCTAGGAGCCAAAATTCCAACCCCTACCTCCATGTGCCCCATGGCTATTTCAAGATGCTAAGCAAGGACCATAAACCCCAAGTCCATTGGGATCCTTGGCATTCATATTTTATATAGCAGCCAATTTCATTATTCCCATGTAGATTTATTATAAGTAAGAATGAGAAAATGTATTTGACCTCCTACAGTCTAGATATTGTATTTATTTTTGTTGTTATATGTAGGTATTTAATGCATGGGTCATGTGATATTGTTTTACTAGTAATCTATTGCAGAATAATGTTACATCATCTTCCTGAATCAGGTAATGCAATAAGATTATTATCTTTTCAAATTATTTATTTTTCAAATCATGCAACCCCCAAATGGTAATATATCAAGCCTTTCTTTCATCCCAAAAGATAACTATTCAATGGCCACTTCTTGGGATAATCGGGTTTATTCTCAACTATCTCCATTTACCATTTACTTAAATGAGGCTAAGTTATTACAAATATAATGATAAATTGTGGGACCAATAACACGATCAAATTTATATTTACCTCAAGGTAAATAGTTTAAATTGTGTCACTATGGGGTCTTAGTTAGATGGTAACTAAGGGGTGTTTCAGAGTCCTCACCAAGGTTCAAATATTTGAGGGGCACATTTTTCACCTTTAGGGCCATCTTGCCTATGCAAGTGGGTTGTATTAAGTGGTTGGTGCTCAGTTCAAGTCTTAGTTGAATTTAGAACAACAAATAATCCTTAGCCATGACTTCTCAGTTGAAGGGATATTTTTAGAGTGTTGTAATCTGATTACATTTCATTGTGATATTATCATATTGGGAAGGGGCATTCTTGTTGCAAAGTGATAATGGGAAGTATCTTTCCAAAATAATTTATTTGACAAACATTCTAGCTTTATTTGGTGTTGTGGTTGTCATAAGTTCACCTACAATCCTAAAATAAGGTTTTATATGAAATGACTTAGGCCCTTTATATTGGATATTAGTGGCCCTTAGGAAATGTTTTTGGTGAATGGGTCAACAAGTCGGTAATATTGGATACTCAACCTTGCTTCACAAACCCAAATGATATTATATTTGTCAATCCATTCTGAAATTTGGCCCTTTACAATGTTACGAGTTGCCCTGATATTGAAATTGAAAAAAACTCATAGTAATTTAGGACAATATCTTACTAACGTGAAAACATTCTTTTTGAAACACACTGCTAGGAGAATGCCTACACCACCCTTTTGTTCATTGATCTCAAAGAAAGTTATTGATTCTAGCTCATGTGACTCCAAGCATTGTCGTCATGTGAAAATTGAGTTTAACTTCTCATAAGATTAGGATATGTAAAGAGTGATTGTTTGTTGAGTCATTTTGACCATTAGTTAGGATTGTGGTAAGTTGCTAACCTTGTACATATATGATTTGTTCACACTTTATTCCTTTCTTCCCATTATGGCAGACAAAGACATTGAGTGGGTTATTAACTTATTTTCTATTTTTCAAAAATAATGTATAGCAATAAATCAAAGAAAAAAAAGGGCAAAAATGGCAAAATTATTCAAAAACTAAGAAATGCTTTTTTTTTTTTTTGAATCACCAATTCTAATAACACTAGTTATTATTGGGACTTAGTTTTTTTTTTTTAGGGTAAAAATCCTTTTACATGTCATAATTTCATGTTTGTGCTAAGAATTTCTCTCATTGAGAGAAAAATATATTTTCTCCTCTCAATAAGAGTGGAGGATAAGGTATTCACCATCACGCTATGGATTCTTTTGTTTGTTTGATCTATCCGATGAAATGTTGTTTGGAGCAAGCAAGTAGTTTGGAAAACTTCCTTGACTTGAGGCTACTTGGAGTTCTAGTTGTCATAGCATTGAATAGTCATTGAGAAGTTGAAGGTCATGACCGTACTCTAGTACATTTTCTTATTATAGAGCCTAGACATCAATCGTAGGGGGAAGTGCTAATTGATAAGTTGTCTCCTTTCACTTTGTTGCATTAAACAACAATTTGTTGATGTTTTGTTTGGTTTCCTATTATCTAAGTCATGAACCCCAAGTTTTGGCATGAAAAAACAAATTTATGATCTTGTGCTTAGTTTCCTATCATCTAAAGCATGGATACAAATGTTCACATAACTTAACTTTTGTTTTTAGATACTCCCTAATTAAACTTTCAATTTTTTCCTCAAGTCACTGTTATGGCTTGACATGCACAAATGCTCTTTTCGTTGGTATCTTAACAGATCTCGATAAGAAATATGTCCAAGCGCTTGGACTATGGACATTAAAATATTGCTAAATTATATTAGTAGGCTGAATAGTTCAACCCATATAAAGGCATTGAGTGGAAACAAATTTTGTAATGGGAAAATCGTGTGCCCAACAATGGAAAAACTAGCTATGTTACAGATTGGGTAGAATTTCTTCCCATATGGTTAAGTCTCTTCTTGAACCTAAGATATAAGCATTGACATGCAAAGAGTCTCCAGTAAAATCCAACTAAAGTAAACACAATCAACTTTTGACAACATATGCCAGAATAAATCACAGCATTTGTTAATTTTTGCAACTACTATCAAATTCCACCTTCATAGATGAAATGACTGAGATAATGATTTCATTAGTTTCCTCTTTTCAAGAGGACCAAAATCGACCTAAAGATCACCCAATTTGGTCAAGCAAAATTTGAGTTATGAATTATTTTATTCATACTTGTATTATGAATGGGTCGGCCCTAACCACATGTGTAACTGATTGGGTTAACCTTAAACCTAAATGGACCCTCAAGAAAGCCTATAAATAGAAGAGACATCAAACTCATTTGGACACATTAAATCAAGTTATCTTCTCTTCTCTTTTGTCTTGGTTCGCACAGGTTTGACGGAAGGAGTTCACGCAAGTGTCTGAAATCACAGGCATGAGGTTCACTCTGAGGTAGGGTTTTCTGGTTTCTGGATGCTGGCAAAGAATAGGGAATTTTAGTCCCTGGACCCTAGATGTTGGCACAAAGTGGTCATGAAACTGTCTAGAGAGCCTTGGACATTGACATAGAGGCTTATGGGAGCGTCAGGGCTTCAGAGGCAGATCTAGTAAGTTGATCCTTGGATGCATGCACATAATGGCATGGGAGAGTCTAAGCTCCCATAGACACTCGCACAACTTCTCCTCCTTGCATCCAAGACTCAAATATGATATTTCTTTATTCCTAAGTTTTTGCTCAGTGATAGTAGTATTCAACAGTGTTTGACACAGTGATAACAGTATACAACAATTGACTTTAGTATGTGACAACACATTACAACTATCAGTACGAGGGTTTTGATTTCAAGCATGATTAGATCTGTTTCATGGATATCATAGTTATTTTTTTACATAGATAAATTTATGGATGATTGTACTCTCTTTTGCTGTATCATTTGATGACGATCTAAGAAGAATATTTGCAAGGGTTTTCCCCATAGTGAGTTTTTCCCTGGTCTTGAACTAATCCTGGTGTCTTTATATGTGTGCATGATTCTCTTCTATTGTTCCTTTATATTCTGTTGCATTGATGATGATGATGTTTTTATTTCTACATAATTGCATATGTTGATAAATAATGGTGTAGATATGAATACTGTAATGATGATATGGGGTGAACTTAATGTATTAATGAACAAATGCAATTATAAAAACAAAGAACAATGTAGCTCTATGAAAAATTAACATGGTATCAGAGATGGGTTGAAGAAAAGCCATGGAGATCACCTCGATGACTAAAACTTTGATGGCAACAAGAAGAGGATGGCGGCGACCTAAAATAATTCTAGGGTTTAAAGAAAACCCTAGGAAAATTAATTATTAGGGTTTGATCGATTCTACGAGGTTAGGGTTGGAGAGAAAACCCTGGTTTATGGAAACTATATAAGATATGGAACCTTGTTGGTCAGTGTGAATATGATCAAGCACTTGTGGGAGATTTGATGAAACCCTAGATTGGATAATCCCTAGCATTCCTGGTTGGATACTTGAAGGAAAAATTGGTATATGGACCATGAACATTGATGGCTCTTGAAGATTGGTTCAAGAGGGAGAGGATCACCTTTCATTGAAGATAAGTATTTCTTAACTTATGATGCCTTTTAATTTTGTTTAGATTCATGGATCTCATTATTATCATTATTGTTTGTTCTTCCTGCTTATGTATTTGAGAATATGGATGTGACTAACCTCCTTGATGAGCTATGATGAGTAGATATTTCTTGAGGATCATTTAAAATGTAGGAAGGATGGCTAGAGATCGAAAAGGTTAAGAGGCACTATGAGAAGACAAAGTGCTTGTAGTTGCCCATGTCTAATGAATATGCACATGTATTTGAATACCACAAGGTATGCATGGTATGTTGTATCTCATCTATTGACTCGGTAAGCCCTAAGGTATGATAAGGATGTCTCTTTATTTGATGGCTCATACATGCATATGAAAGTGAATTGGATCTATGTTTTGTATGATGAAATGATGCACCTAGTGTTGAACATTTCTATATTCTTGAATTATATGAGGTCAGCTAAGGTTGATACATTGATGTACTTGATGTTTGGCTAACATCTATCTATTGGATATCTTGATCCTATATAAGCTAGCACCTTGACTCTAGTAAATGGTACTCTTGATACTTGTCATGATGGATTTCATAAAGAAGGATATCTCATTGACTCTTATACATGATACTATTGGTAATGCTTGTGATAAGCATGAAAAAAGCATATGGAAAGAGAGATTAACACTCTTGCTGCTTTGGTAAAGTTTTATTGAATGACCTAATTGATCATGAAGAGAATGGTAACCTTGATGTTAGAAGTATAAGTGTAATATTGATATCTAGATATCCTACTAACTATGGACCTGTCTCGATTAGATGAGTAAGTATGGCTGCCCTAACTTGATAGAGTGACTTCATATAAAGTGTTATTGTGTTCATAATCTTTGAGATATGATTTTTCATCTATCTAGGGCTTTGAGTCTAAAATTTGATGAAATATTGATGTTATGATGTTGATAGCCATGATAGATATATTTTTATGATCTAACATATATGTTGTTGCTTGACTCTAGTAGAGATAGGTTGATTACATGGATGAAGATGAATGAAGTAGATTCCCAGTCAGAGGGAGAATCTCTTCAAGATTCCTTCTCATATTTGCATTATGTGTTGTTGAAGTATGATTTATGTGCATCTGAAATTATTGATCTGCAACAAAGTCTCAAATCTAAAGGTTGTATTGAAATCGGGTTTTCTACTCCAGACACAGGCATACAACTGGGAGATGTCATCCCTGGATGCACACATTCTAAGGCCCAGGTAGCGTCCAGACAACTAAATATGCTCCCATGCTAACATGAAGGGAGCATCCAGAGGTTTTACTATAGTTAACCAACATCTGAAGATTTGTGAAGCTCTCTAAACTCTGAGTCAAGGTGTTTCTGACATATCCTTCCACTGTAATATGATTTCTGAAGTTTTTTTATCACTATACTTGAAATCATTAGATGTTCACCTGGGAGATGTTAGTCCTACAGATGTGTGGAAGATAACATTAAGATATGCTAGTAGGAAAAGGTTGAATATTTTCCATAAAGTGAACATGCAGACTAAACTTATGTTTGTAGGTGACCGAGACATACATATAGATATGTCACTATGTTTGTGCTAGAAGAGGTTGGCATGATTTGGTTGATTGATATATATGAACAATTTTTTGTCATGATGATTGAAAATAAATTTGAATTGATGATTGAGATATGTTTCGACTATAGATCTCTCTACGATAACAAATTTGGACTTGACCTGATGTCTAATGATCTAATTTGACAATTGTTAATTTTCCTTTATTTCTATGCTAGGTGGGTATAATGATTTTTGTGAATATTCAGAAAAATGATTTTGTATTGGCCTCCTTGTTCCTAGTACAATGGTTGAGGTAATAACATTCAAATGGAACCTGCATGACTCATCCTTGGTGTATGCATTTGCACCTAGTGACAGAAATGATTTGTATTATGATTATTAGAATGACTTGATCAAGTTCGGATTGATAATGCATGGTTGGTGAAAACTTGTTGGCATGATGAATTCATGATTTGATATGAGCTCCACTTGTCTCATGGTTGAAAGAATTGATACTATGATATTGATGACTTTGATCATGGGTGTGATCTGACTTCCAAACTTTGATAAGTTGACTCTGTTGATGTGAGGGTACAACATTGATTTATGTAAGGCTGATTATGCTTGGCTTAGTAAAAGAATTGTGGTTACAGAGAGAATTTGCCTGAAGCAAGCTGCTTGATCCTAATATGTCTATATTTGACAGTTATCTAATGAAGTCAAGATGAACAGTTCCAAGATATGGCTTTGATTTTGATTATGGTTTCAGTTTTATAACCTGATGGTCCACTCTTAATAGGTGACAAGCCTCTAATGATCTAAATCAGAGGGAAATAGTTTATTAAGCTTGAAATGATGTATCATGGCCTGATGGATCAATTTATGGAATTTGGAAAATAAATTATATATTGCATAGCTATTGAAAATGTTTTTGAATAACGACAATGCAAATCCTTGGATACTCTGATTTAAAGTTCTAAATGTTGTTGAACTTGAGATGGCATCTGAATTTTGATTGAAGTAGTGATGTTCTGTTTTGAACATCCATCTGTATATATATGATGTGCATAGAACCTTAATGAATTCATGAGTGAGTTGCTTCACTCACATATAATTTCTGCCAAACACCCTTTGAAATATTTGCATGAGGTGTTATATTTTGAGAATGAGATATTTCTCCTATGATATGTGACTGCATAGATGTATTGATGAAATTTGATATTATTGCTAATAAGCACATTTGGATACTGATTTAGTATGAGATCTGCCATGATATCTTGGATGAGAGGTCCATAGCATGATTGAGGTTGATCATCATGTTGCTAGCATGGCTAGTTGTGAGGAAGGTTACAGAAGCTCCTTAGAGAGTTGTTTGAGCATGATTTGGATATGACATGGGTATAGTGAGATGAAAAATAATCCCATATATATATAGTTGGGACCATGATACTCTCATATATTGAGACAGTGCAGCTATTCAAAACAAGCTTAGGCTTGTGGTTGGCACCTCCTTGAGAGGGAGGATGATTATGGTAACCTTTTGTGATTTATATGATTATTTATGTTATGACATGATATTTGATTTCATGTTCTGTATGAACAGGAAACAACTGCTATTGAGACAAGTTGATACTAGATATGAGAATGATGAGAGCAACGTTGATCGAGGACACTGAGCCAACTCTTCCCCCCTGTTTGAGCTCCTAGGGTGAGGAATTGAGGGAGAAGGGATCCTAGGGTTGAGGGAACTCTAGAAAATATGGCATGAGCCCTATATGTTACCCATAGAGTTGAGGATGCTACTCCCTTGTGTGGTTTTAACAGAGTATACCCCAGCTGGCATCATACCCACAAGCAAGGCTTGTTGGGAATAATGCTCCTCATCTGGCCACATATTTGAGAGTGTACTTGGGGTGTACAACCCAAGGAAATTACGATTCAGGTGTTCTACCACATGAATATTCAAGGTCATTGATGGGAAGATTAGTAGGCAATAGGATTGGGTTGAAAATTACTCCCCTTTTGAGATTCTGAGTTGAGGGTAAGATCCCCGATGACCCCAAGGTCGAGATATGCTCCCTTGTGTGTTTATATATCCTATTTCTAGATATGGGGTTATAGATTTATAGCCCCCCATGAGATATCGGGTCAAGATGTGTTCCCTGATGTGGTTCTAGGTTGAGATATGCTCCTTGATCATATGCTCTCCGATGACGATTGATGATGATATTTCTGGTAGCAGCCCGTTGGTAGAGATTCCAAGTAGTAGGCTGATGGATAGAGGGTGGTAGCTTGAGCTCCCATCTGGTAACAAATTCTTCTTCTTCTAGATCTGAGAATGTTCAGCATATGAGCAGGAATAATTAAGAGATAAGTGTTATCACCAAAAAATTGATCATCTAGCCTAATTTACTAGATGGATTGAGGTACACCATGTAAAACCAATTTTACCATGGTAAAATTGCTTTCACTGTGAGAAATTACTTAATAAACCACCCTTGTTAAGTAATTTATAATCAAACCCATGAAGAATAATTAAATAAATAACTATTTATTTAATTTTCTTCTAGGAATAATTAATTAAAACATTGTTCAATTATTATTCCTTGTCATATTTGACCCAATCATGAAAAATAAATAGATAAATCATTAATTATCTTATTTTTCTCTAAGAATAATTAATTAATCACTAATTAATTATTATTTTTTGTCAAATTTGACTAAATCCCTTAAGAATAAACAAATAAATCATTATTTGTTTATTATTCCTTAACCAATTCCTTGAGATGATAAATAAATAATTTATTTATTTATTATTTTTAAATAAAAGTTTAAATACTTTTTCCCTCCTAACCAAATATAATAAAATATTCCAAGTGGTTATTCCACGAATGGGGTTAATAATATTTTATTATTGCTCATTATTCGAGGATAACTCAATATTTTGTTATAAATAGGAGGGTTTTCCATTCGTTATTCACTTTTGATTATTTTTATTGTTGCACTCACTGTTGTAACTTTGATTATTTTCATTGTTGCACACCATATTCTTGCTGGGTTTACACATTATAAAGGAGAGGGAATCTATAAAAGCTGAAGACATTTTAGGATAGCCAAGAACCCATCCCATAGAGGGGAACTAGTAACATATATTTGTTCCCTTCACAAGTCTTATAATAAAAATATTCTTTGTATATCTAGTTTCCACTAGATGATTGCAGTTATTACTATTTGTTTTTATTGTTTAACTATGATTGTGGCATAAATGAAAATTTTGGCATATTTTTCTTCTATCAGTTGTTGCAGATATGCAATGTTTAGCAGCCATTTATATTGTTGATATTTTTTTCATCGACAATCTTAAGTGGGTTCTTTTCATACATTTTTTAGAAGAAAACACTACAAAAAAATTGGTGACTCCACAATATAGTATAGTAGATGAATTGGCACAATCACCTGCTGCCATGTCGACACTGGAAGTCCTCCATTCGTGCCCCTATCAAAAGAAAGATCTACTAATTGCCTTGGGTGTAGTAGATCCTTCTGACGATCGTCTAATTGTCTTCCCTGTTGATACATCAGAACATCCCCCATTGCCTTCATCGTTGCTTTCCAGATACCAACCCGAGTCCATAATTTCATCATATCCTGATGCATTATTGAAAAAGGTGCATCCACCTGTGTGATGTCCACTATCATTTGGAAACATCTTAAGTCACTTGAGTTGTCCCCATCCACCATTACTTTGCGTGCTTGGGACAGACACTCCTCCCAGCCCCTTGGCATGTACCGCAACTGTCTAGTGATTCTTGCGGGTAAGACTGTCCATGTAGACATTAAATTTGTTGATTCCCCTTTGGCTTACAACATTCTCTTAGGTCGTAGTTACACATATGTCATGCCAGCCATTGCATTTGTGGTGTTCCGCAAGATGTTCTTCCCCCGTGAAGGGAAGATCATTACCATCGATCAATTGACTTACTACTAGCCGACATCTGTGACCTCCCTCGAGTCCATTATCTTGTCAATGTAAGATAAGAATTCTTCAACTCCCCTCATCGGTGTTTCACCCGGAGTCTATAAAGATTCCTCATTATTGGGTGCTTTCCCTGGTCCCACCCCTCCCATATCAGAGCCTAACTCTATGAGTGTTTGCATGTTATAAGCGTCACGGGCTACCCTTAAGTAGTCTGGTACATCTGATCAATAGCCAGCTCCTTAACACCCTGTTGTTGCCATCCCAGCTAAGCCCTATGGATCCACCCCCAAGAACCTCCTTCATTTGTGGGTGCCTCTCCTATGTTTCCACAGGAATTGTTCCTCTGGGTCTAAACCATCCAGGAGCTATTTTGTGGGGACATTACCCTACAGGCCAGATACCTTTCTTATTTCTCCCTCCGGGAGTATTTTCTATCCCTGTCATGGCTTTGTTAGTCCTTCCTAACATGACTTTGGGGATCCCAATATGGTACATTGATCCCCCTGCAAGCATTCTGCATGGTACTCGTCGTCTACCATTCAAGATGATGTGTATGTGAACCTTATTTCTCAGGTTGATACAATAGGTAATGTGTTACAGGGAAAAGTGTCTATGCAGAACTGCTAATCCCACTAAGGTGTGGTAGCTACCTTAGAAACAAAAAAAGTAAAACTACTTTCATTTTCCTTTATGAAAGATAGATGAGAGAAGAATAAAGGACCAACCTCTGTCTTGCGCTTGGTTCCTAGTTTGATTCCTCTCTCTTCTGATAGTCCTTTGCTACTTGCTTCCTTGTACACCCAGCTTCACAAAGTACCTGTAGAATCAAAGTAGCATAACACTATACAAGAACATGGATCTATTATCATAAACAATCTAGGATCATATGTAAATTGACCATACAAATGCATAAAACATAAACGACACAAGAGTATGGAGGAAAACTTGAATAGCTTTATTGATAATCAAGAAAGAGCCAAGAGAGTTACAACCAGTTGTTCTGACCCAGCATCATCCTCTCAGCAAGTAAGCCCTTCTTCACCTCATGCAAAGCTTAGATCACCCAACACTATGATGTTGCCTCAAGAAACCAACGACAATTCCTTACAAGATGCAAAATTCCAGCCTCTGGATCACTGGGATGACGGATCCATATATAGATATCTGTAAGGGAGATGAGTTAGCTTGTGATTTGATTAGTGTCTTCCCTATGATAGTTCTTGCTTCCACTTGGAGATTGATGATCTCTTACTCATCCTTGGTCGAATTCAGAGAGGCAAGTGTCACAGGAGAAGTTTCTGGAAGATTCCATGCCTCTCCACCTCGCGGGTTGACACTGCCATTTGTCACTTCTCGCCCATCGCACCCCATAGAAGGGATTTTTGAAATGAAACGCACCCACAGAGTGTACTTAGGTGAGATGCAACACACTTTGCCTATGGAGCAGGTGAAAAGATCCTGTTTTGACTAGTTCTGAGTGGTTTTTCATGGAGAACTTCTGGGAGAAGCTGTAATCAGTTGACGTTGTTCCTTTAGGGGTTGGAACAACACCTTTAGGGACTTAGGAGCCCTTGGTTTATGGAAATTTTATGCTTGGGGTGACAGTGCCCAAAAATGTCTATAACAGTTGCCCCCTAAAGCATGAGGTCGTTAATCTTTTTGATGTCGGGTGAAATGCTTTATCATGAGGATCCGAAGTTCTTTCAAGCTGGGAGGAGACCTGTAATAAGATATGTAATACAATACATTATCTTCATAATATTTTCATGATCTAGCTGAGGCGGGCATTCCCATGCTCAGCTTGACATAGGACAGACAATCGTCTGAGTGTAGACTGATGATTCTGATAGAGCCATCATCCCTTTGACTGGATGATTATCTATGCAGCAATGATGTACATTTGATGTCTTTATTTTCTTGAATATATATTGTAGCTCAGATGGATGAAACTAGATCCGGGGTCTTCAATCTCGTTCGATCTTCACTAAAAGTACAAGTCGATCCATGTGAGAGATGTTCTGGAGTCGAACATGGAAAGACATCGCCTGATTACCAGCCAATGATGTAAGCTGTTAACAGGCGCGAGAGGAATCACCGATAATGATGATGACCCTCAAGGTACTACAGTACAATTCACATGGTGTGAATAAGATACTTGGCGTCGAACACCACACAAAATCTTTCGGTCAAAGGCCATTGATGTAAACCTGTCGCCGGAAGTGAGAAACTTTCCGTTGAGGCATGCAAGCTTCAAAGTACTGAAAGGGTTGTTCCTAGACCAACTTCTTGGATAATGAGCTGATGTCGACAAGAAGCGATACGTCATAGGAGGGCCTTAGTGAATCCCACATCAATGACATGGAACGGAGAAAATGATTTTAATGGAGGTGAAAACGATCTGGTGATATAAGGTTCACGATGGCGGTCATGAAAGAATGGAGCGTAAATGTATTGCAGCGGGTGAGACACAGGTGAATTCTCTGAGTGACTTCTCTTGAACATATCGGCGACACTGACATGATGGATTGGTAGCATTAACCCCAAATGTGGATGGTATGTTGGGACCATGGTGATTTGACCAGTGAATGAAACAACCCAACCCGACTTGGATGCGGAGTGAAAGTGTCATGTTCAAGAGCGACTTGCTACTAACAAAGTTTCTTCAAGTTTTCTTCTCAATTTTTCCCCAGTCATTGCTGACTAGTACCTCTTTATTTTTGTCAAGCTTGAGGAGGATAACATATGCTTGTTCTATAAATTGCCCTTCGGGCAAACCCATCGCTATGTTTTAACAAGCTTAGCGATAGTGAAACTCGTTCTTGTCTGCTATGGACAAGTTTGTCGCCATTAGGTTTTAACGAGTTTAACGACAAAGATAACTCGGTCCTTTTCAATTTTAGAGAGTCTGAAAAGGGACGTAAAAGAAACTCCAAAATTCGTTTTTCGCCATCTAATCCCTTAAGTCCGAAGAAGTATAAAGCAATACAGAAGGGATGAATTTTCGATACTTTTAACGAGCCGAACAAAACAAGTGCTCGATCTTTTTGTGTAATAATCCCTCAGTTCCAAAAAGATTAAAATCTAAAGGAGGGATAGCACTTCCGGTCCCTTTAACGAGCTGGAGAGGCCAATGGCTCGACAATCTTTTCATATTTTACGAGTCAATTGAAAAGAGCTTAAAGGAGACTCGTCTTTGAGGAATGAGTGATAAAATTGGGTAGCAGCTGATTCCAGGTAAGGTTTGGAATTTTCCAATCACGGCAGTGTTACAAGGATGGCTAGCGGGATCACTCTTCGCAGCTGTTCCTAAAAAGGGGTAAACAATCAAATGGAGGTGAATGATCGGCCAATACAGAGTGGAGGTGATGATGGGAACACGACCAAGGCTTTAAAGGCTGAAGTACTACATTCACGATGATTATTTACCGGGAATTGGTTCATTTTTTATTGAGCTTAAACGCTGGGGAAACATTTGCTCATTGCTTATGTTTATTTTTTAACGAGCATGAAGTCCGCGTTAAAACTGCTCGATTAATCCAGTCATATAATAAGAATGTCTCATATATGAAAACGGCAATTTTTCAAATCTTTGCCCCACATCCTTTCTTTATGCAAGTTAGGAAACAACCAATCCTACGAGTTTAAAGGGTTAGAGGACCTACAAATTAAAAAAAATAAATGGTCACTCTTCGCTTGCACGCCAAAAGGTTTGCATGCCCCCAGGTATAAAATAAAGCTTCAAGGTCACCTTTTATTCTACCGACAAAACATTTGTTTTATCAGGAAAGGTCTACCTCTTTCAGGTTACCAAAGATTGTTCTATTCACACCGCAAACAAAACACTTCTTTGGCGATGTCTACCGAAATAGACAAAGGCGAGCCAATCCACTCACATAACTTTGACGAGGGAATCTTATTCCAGTCTAACCCCCTTTTCCAATCACAGACGAGAGTACAGACTAGTCATATATCTCTCGCGGAAACCTACCCTATACCTGAAGTTTTCCTGTCGAAGCAGACCAGGGTGCATGCCCCCTGGGTTTCAGTCATGTCCCCCGAATCACTCACGCTCATCAGGTGGATGGACTGGGGATTGATGAGACATTCCTTGTGTGAAAAGACCATTCAGGGATGGTATATGACTATTTGCTATGTATGATTTGGGAAATGAAAGCTGGTCTACGAGCTTGACCACTCTTCCTTCGTGCGGAAAACACATTACTCTAAAGAGTGATGAGACAATGGCTCCCATGCAATAAATATAGTCTCATCCAAGGAGTAGATTATAATCCAGGGGTCCTTGGACTACCATTACATTCATATGAATGGTTTCCCTTTCAATGTTATGGGTACATTGGGAAGGATCCCTAATGGTCGACTGGTTCCTTTGTCAAAGCATGTTATATTTCTCATCTCAGGCAAAAGCGATGGCGAACCAAGCGCTTTCCAAGAAGTCGAGGAAAGGATACTCACAGAAGCCCCTTCATCTATGATGGTACCGACCATAACCATTCTATATATTTGAGCAATGATTCGGAATGGTACGCTAGCCGATAAACGGGGTCTGCCTAGTTGATTCCAGTCAAAGGAAACAACTAAGTTGCTTGGAGGTGGGACCGAATAGACGGCCGGGTACGACTCTGACAAACTTCCTTCCTGCGGTAAAGGAATGGGTAAATTGCCCCCATGTTCATCAGAGTCTGTGCTTACGAAAAGAATTTGGACGGTGTCATCCTTGTTCTCTTCTGTGACTGTATCATCTGAAGATGGAACCTCTGAAGGCAAGATCAGGTCAACTGCTGTCTCAACCTTTTGACTTTCATTTGGTATGGGTTCAGATGGTTCGTCTTCAATGATAGATGCTTCGGCCGACCACCTGGGTGGGTTAGCAGGATTTTCAACTAGTGACGGACTCGAAAAGAGTTTTTTATATCAGGAGGAAGTCGTAACGGTGAAACCGGACGATCATCCAAAACTCTTTTAGCCTCATCTAAGAAGGGACAACGGTGGACGGCATGATGGCCTTCGCACAGTTTACAAGGAAATCTATATTTTCCTTTTTGTCCTGGGGCTTCACTTTCACTAGTCGATGATGTGTTTTCAACATGATCATCAGAGGTTGACGACACCGGATTGTGCAAACAAGGAGACCAGTCCCTTAAGATCTGAGGGATGCAGGGACAATCTCTATGATAGTGGTCTCCTTTGCAAATGACACATGGCGATTTAGGCCTGGTCAGTGCAGTGTGTGGATTTTCGCTAGACGACACTTGGTTGCCCCCTTTCACTTTTGGCTCCTTCTTCTTCTTCTCTTTCTTCTTCTTTTCCTTCTTCTTCTCAGGTACTTGATTTTTGGCTTTACCAGCTCCATCAAGTGAAGAGGAAGGAGGAGAGGAGGAATTGGAGGAAGTAGAAGGTTGGTGGGTAACTCTGGAATCGTCTAGTTGCTGACTTGATTGTTCAGGAATTGCGGTGTTCTGAACGACAGAGGTTGAGAAGAGCCATACGGGCAAGCCGATTGTCAATCCTGGAAGCGACAATGTGGCCATATGGGGTGCACCAACATCTCCCCAAGAGGAGAAGGGACTAGGATTTCCTCCAAGGGGAATTCCTTGGTTGGTGGACTCCATTCTCTCAACCTAAGACCAACGTAGGAAAGGTGATGATTATTCCGTTTAAAATAAATTTTAGACGCTTTGACACAACTTGTTTTTTCAATTTTAAAGAGTCGAGAAAAAAGAAAAGATGACTCTAGTCGCCTTCGATTTTTAATGAGCCTGAAGTGACAAGTTCTCAGATGGACCTTTTCCGTTAAGGAGTCTAAAAAGGAACGAAAGGGACTGCGCTGGAAATCTAGGCAGGGGGATTACCAAACCAATCGCAAAACTGGAGAATACTTTTTACGGTACGACAGTCAATCTTCCCGAATGCTGTGTTCAGTGCATTGCAATCGATAGTCCTATGGATAAAGGATTAAGCCTATTTTGCTCTCCCAAAATATACTCGATGGTACGTGGGAGCACAAGTCCGTACTGGCACTTATCGTCTCAAAGTGGAGGAATCAACCAACCAACAGTGAGAACAACAGTTACCAGGCTTTACGACGTCGGAATACATCTCTAGCCTATACTTCTAGATGTTGTGCGTTAGGTTCCAAAGCGTTGTTAGATTCATTAAATTTATTTCATAGTTGATCTTGCTTAAGAAATTTTCCTTTCAGGTTCACCGCGTGATGTAGATGTACAATTCCTAAAATGCAATCTAAGATGATAAATAGTCTTTTATCTTCTTTGTGCAATGAAAATCCTAGCTACTAAGGAAAGAGTGACAGTATTCTTTCAACAAAGAGCAAAGAGCACACACTATATGCACTGTCCTAAATCAAACCAATCAAACAGTCTAAATGCAAATGCACATGCGTGTATTTTTTTTCAGCCTTCTTAATATGTGAATGATAAAAAGAAAGCTAATGCACAAATCTGAATTACTTTCAAGCGACAATTACTAACAAGTTTCTTTTCAAATTCAAAATGAAGACTTGCTTTCGACACTAGAAACACTACTAATTCAGATCAAATACAACAGTAACAGGGTAATCGACTATCAAGAGCAATCAGACTCTCTTCTATGACTGAAAACGACACTTGCGACACTTTCAAATCAAGAAACGACAATACAATTACGTTACTTTTTTGCAAAGGAGAACTGAAAATGACTCAACAAATACACAAAAACACTTACAGTTCTTTGCACAAAGGAGGCAGAATACTAGCAAGGAAATGGGTTTCAAACAGAGGTATATTGACTACAGGCAGCAAAATTCATGAATAGAACTGAAAAGAATGAACACAGAAACCAAAATTTAGGAACAATGCCTAGTCTGATCAGCGCACCTGTAACACAGTGAATTTGAAATGCAGCGCACCTACTACACTCGGGAAGTGCACTAAATTTTAGATTCATAGAACAGAGACTGCGCTGGGCTAGAGACGAGACTTTGCTTGGGTTCTGGGTCATAGTTTGCAGTTCAGTTTAGGGATTTTGGCCGAGCAAGTGGTAATCAGTAAATCAACAACAAGGGTAGATCTAAGGAGGTTACTAGAGCCACCACAAGGGCAATTAGAGAGTTTGTAAATCAGCTGTTTAATTCATAAACAAAACCCCAAGATTGACTGAAGCAGCATTTATCTACTTTGCATTTGCATAGCAAATGCAGTTCGAAAGCTACCTGGCTTGACTTTAGGCTCCGTCTGTAAGTTTATAAAGTAAACAAAAATGTAGATAAACAAACAACCTAGTCGCTCCCCAGTTGAGTCGCCATTTTGTTACAGGGAAAAGTGTCTATGCAGAACTGCTAATCCCACTAAGGTGTGGTAGCTACCTTAGAAACAAACAAAGTAAAACTACTTTCATTTTCCTTTATGAAAGATAGATGAGAGAAGAATAAAGGAGACCAACCTCTGTCTTGCGCTTGGTTCCTAGTTTGATTCCTCTCTCTTTTGATAGTCCTTTGCTACTTGCTTCCTTGTACACCCAGCTTCACAGAGTACCTGTAGAATCAAAGTAGCATAACACTATACAAGAACATGAATCTATTATCATAAACAATCTAGGATCAGATGTAAATTGACCATACAAATGCATAAAACATAAACGACACAAGAGTATGGAGGAAAACTTGAATAGCTTTATTGATAATCAAGAAAGAGCCAAGAGAGTTACAACCAGTTGTTCTAACCCAGCATCATCCTCTCAGCAAGTAAGCCCTTCTTCACCTCATGCAAAGCTTAGATCACCCAACACTATGATGTTTCCTCAAGAAACCAACAGCAATTCCTTACAAGATGCAAAATTCCAGCCTCTAGATCTCTGGGATGAGGGATCCATATATAGATATCTGTAAGGGAGATGAGTCAGCTTGTGATTTGATTAGTGTCTTCCCTCTTATAGTTCTTGCTTCCACTTGGAGATTGATGATCTCTTACTCATCCTTAGTCGAATTCAGAGAGGCAAGTGTCATAGGAGAAGTTTCTGGAAGATTCCATGCCTCTCCACCTCGCGGATTGACACTGCCATTTGTCACTTCTCGCCCATCGCACCCCATAGAAGGGCTTTTTGAAATGCAACGCACCCACAGAGTGTACTTAGGTGAGATGCAACGCACTTTGCCTATGGAGCAGGTGAAATGATCCTGTTTTGACCAGTTCTGAGTCGTTTTTCATGGAGAACTTCTGGGAGAAGCTGTAATCAATTGACGTTGTTCCTTTAGGGGTTGGAACAACACTTTTAGGGACTTAGGAGCCCTTGGTTTATGGACATTTTATGCTTGGGGTTGCAGTGCCCAAAAATGTCTATAACATAATGCCACCGCATCATGTAGTCAATCTTCCTCCCGTCCATCCATCTTCCAGTTTGATGAGGACATCGTGAAAGATATATCTACCCCTGATTACCCTTGTAGTTAGGCAAGGGGGCATATTTTTGGAGGACTTTGAAGGCCACTTCCTTCCTAATTCTCACAGTGCACTCTATCTTAAGAAATTTCGCTCATTGCACATCCCTTTTATTTGCATGTCTTTATTTATGCGATGAAGTTAGGTAGATTGCATCATATCACCCGTTGTCCTTTGCACCTTTCAGATGGATCCATCATCCACATCGTATATTGGTCATGCCGATGGTGCGAGTCGCTTCTCTCGGAATCTAGCCTCGGCAGCCTGGGTCATTTTTACCCCCTTGCATATGTTAGTCCTTTCAAACAGTGTGTGCATTGGATCTACCACCAATAATCAGGCCGAATATGATGTTGTGATCAGTTTGTTAGTCGATGCCCTTTCTCATCGCATCCTTCATCTTCATGCTCATTTAGATTCCTTGCTACTCATGATGCAATTGAATGGTGTGTATCATGTGCATAACCGAGTCCTATTTAGAGAATATCTGTGAGTTATGTTGTTGGTACGTGAATTTGAAATCATTACTTTCAGTTATATTCCTAGAGCCCAACATAACTATGTAGATACCGTTGAAAATAACATTATAGATTGGACTTTATCACATGTATACCATAGAAGACAACCATAAACATAACACATGGCAAACCATCATCATCATATAAAATGCATAATCATATCATGTCTTACATAAAACATATAAGTATTTGGAGTCTGCCACTCTAAATACATCCACTACACCCATAACATACTAGGGGCACACAGGCCCCTACATCTCCTCATCATCCTTTGGAGGATATCGTGCCAAGTTGGGTCGAGATGCTTGAATCCCTTTTTCGAGCACTTGAAACACAATGGTGCTCCAAAAACTCCTCTTGCTAGGGTGTTATAGACATTTTTGTGCCTTACAACTTTGAGCATGAAATGTCCATAATCCAAGGGATCCAAAGTCCCTAAAGATTTTGTTACAACTCCTAAAGGAACAAGGTCAACCAATGACAGCTTCTCCCAGAAGTTCTCCACCAAAAACCACTCAGAACTAGTCAAATCAGGATCAATTCAGAAGCTCCACTAGCTGCCTGCGTTGCAAAGCACCCAAATACACTGGCTAGGTGCGTTGCAACGCACTTGAATGCACTACCCAGGTGCTTTGAGCGGGAAATGACAAGTGGCAGAGTCATTCAACGAGGTGGAAAGACCATGGAAGCTTCCAGAATCTTCTCCAATGACACTTGCCTCACTGAATTCGACCAAGTGATGAGTAAGAGGCTATCAGTCTCCAAGTGGAAGCAAGAACTGACAGAGAGAAGCCACAAGTAAAAACATAAGCTGACTCATCCTCTCTGCTTACATCTATATATGGATCCCTCATCCCAGAGATCCAGAGGCGGGGAATTTTGTACTTTGCAGAGAATTGTTGTTGGTTTGAGATTGAGATTAGTACATTGGGTGATTTATGCTTTGTTGGAGGAGAGGAAGGGATTCCTTTGCTGAGAGGTAGATGCTGGATCGAGACTCACTTGGTTGTATCTCCTCTTGGACTTTCTTATCATATCAATAAAATTATTTGAGTTTCTCCTACATGTTGTGTATCAATGATGTTTTGTTATATTTGCATGTTTAGCTTAATCTGATCCTGAGCTTTTTATGAATGTATATCTATATCTTCGTGTAGTTTCTCTCTCTTGTGATCTTGCAGGAATTTGGTGAAGCTGGGTCGGTAAGGAAGCAGGGAGCTGGGAGCTATTGAAGAGAGGAGCGATTGGATCAACAAACTAGCGAAAGACACAGGTTAGTTGCATCCTTTCTCCTCATTTACATCTCATAAAGAAGAATACTCAAGTAGTTTTCCTTGTTTGTTGCTAAGGCACTATCACACCTTAGAGTGGGATAGGGGCGTTCTGAATAGATACTTTTCCCAACAAAAAATTGGCGACTCCACTGGGGAACGTATCTAGTTAGTTTATTTGTGTTTGTTTCTATTGTTGTTCTTCTCATAAACTTAGGAGTGGCGAATCGAACTGCATTTGCCATTTACAAATGAAAAGTAGAGATCTACTACTCTAGTCCATTCACTGGGCCTGTTTATGATCTGAACAGCTGATCCACAAATGCTCTAACTGCCATTTGTGATAGCTCTTAGTCCTCGTTTAAATCATCCTTCTAATTGTACCTTATTGATAGCTTTTATCCGGCCAAAATCCATAGATCAAACTGCAAACCGTGACCCAGAACCCAGAGACAATTCTCGTTTCTGCTTCAGCGCAGGCTTTGTGAAGAGACTCTGCATTTCAACGCAGGTCCCGAGAGGGCTACCTGCGCTGAATTCAGTTTCTCTGTGCAACAGGTGCGCTGATCAGCCTTTGCCCTGTGCAGCTGTGGTTCTTTGCATCCTTGTGTTCAGTTTTATCTCTGTTTTTTGCAGCCTGTTATCAGTGTGTGTACCTATTTGAAAACCCCTTTTCTCTGCCTTAATTCCACCTCAGTTGTATAAAAGAAATTGTATTTGTTTTTGTGTATTTGTTACATCATTTGCAGTTTCCCTTTACAAAAGTAAACTAGTCATACTGTCGCCCTTAGATCTAGACCTGTCATAGGTGTCGTTCTGATCTTAGGAGTAAATTTCTTTGTTGTTGACAGTTGATTGCGCTTTTACTTTTGTCTTTTGGTTTGAATTTGTGAATTTCTAGTGTCGAAACAAGTGTTTACTTCGGAATTATAAAGTGTCGTAATCGTCTTTTTGATTTCAAAAAAGAAACTTGTTTGTGTTTTCACTTGAAATCGAATTCAAATTTGTACAACAACTTTCTTTTTAGGCATCAATATTAAGAAAGTGAAAACAAATACATGCATTTGTGCATTTGCATATTGATAGTTTGTATGGTTTGATTTAGGAAAAGTGCATTTACAGTGTGCTCTTTGCTCTTTGAGAAAAGATTGTGTCTTTCTTTTCCCCTTGTAGCTAGGATTTTCATTGTTGAAAAGAGATAAATGCTTGCTTATCATCTTTAGACTGCATTTAGGAATTGTATCTACATCTCGTGGTGATCCAAAAAGGCAAACTTATAAGAAAGATCAACCTAAAATAAATTGAATGAACTTAACAACGCATTGGAACTTAACGCACAACATAGAGGTCTAGGCTAGAGACGTGTTTTGGCGTCGTAAAACCTGGTGACTGTCGGCCTCACTGATGGTTGGGTGATTCCTCCTGAGAGACGATAAGCGCCAGTACGGATTGTGCTCCCACGTACCGTCGAGTATATACTGGGAGACTCCTATAGGCATAAAACCTTTATCCATAGGAAGCCGTGTCGGCTGCCCTACTGATCGCAATGCACCGAACACAGCATTCGGGAAGATTGACCGCCCGTACCTTAAAAAGTATTCTGCGGTTTTGCGAAAGGTTTGGCACACCCTCTACCTAGAACTCCAGAGCAGTCCCTTTCGTTCCTTTTCAGACTCCTTAACGGAAAAGGTCCATCTGAGCACTTGTCACTTCAGGCTCATTAAAAATCGAAGGAGACTAGAGTCATCTTTTGCTTTTTCTCGACTCTTTAAAATTGAAAAAGCAAGTTGTGTCCAAGCGTCGTTAAAATTTATTTTAAACAGAATATTCATACCCTTTTTCCTGCGTTGATCTTTAGGTTGAGAAAATGGAGCCTACCAACCAAGGAATTCCCCTGGGTGGAAATCCTAGTCCTTTCTCCTCTCGGGGAGATGTTGGTGCGCCCCATATGGCCACATTGTCGCTTCCAGGACTGACAATTGGCTTGCCAGTCTAGCTCTTCTCAACCAATGTCGTTCAGAACACCACTATTCCTGAACAGTCGAATCAGCAGTTAGACCAGTCCAGAGTTACCCACCAACCTTCTACTTCCTCTAATTCTTCCTCTCTCCCTTCCTCTTCGCTTGACGGGACTAGCAAAGCTAAAAACCAAGTTCCTAAGGAGAAGAAGGAAAAGAAGAAGAAAGAGAAGAAGAAGAAGGAGCCAAAAGCGACTGGGGGCAAACGAGTGTCGTCTAACGAAAATCCACACACTGCACTGACCAGGCCTAAATCGCCATGTGTCATTTGCAAGGGAGACCACTTTCATAGAGATTGTCCCTGCATCCCTCGGATACTAAGGGACTGGTCTCCCCGTTTGCACAATCCGGTGGCGTCAACCTCTGATAGCCATGTTGAAAGCTCACCGTCAACTAGTGAAAGTGAAGTCCCAGGACAAAAAGGGAGAGCTAGATCTCCCTATAAACTGTGCAAAGGCAATCACGCCATCCACCATTGTCCCTTCTTAGACGAAGCTAAAAGAGTTTTGGATGATCGTCCGGTTTCACCGTTACGACTTCCTCCTGGATATAAAAAACTCTTGCCGAGTCCTTCGTTAGTTGAGAATCCAGCTGGCCCGCTCAAGTGGTCAGCTGAAGCACCGGTCATTGAAGATGAACCAGCTGAATCCATACCCGACGAAAGTCAAAAGGTCGAGGCGGCAGTTGACCCGGTCTTGCCTTCAGAGGATTTATCTTTGAATGACACAGTCACTGAAGAGAACAAGGATGACACCATCCAAATTCTCTTCATCAACACAGACTCCGACGAACACAGGGGCAACCCACCCATTCCTTTATCGCAGGAAGGAAGTTCGTCAGAGTCGTACCCGGCCGTCTACTCGGTCCCACCTCCAAGCAACCTAGTTGTCTCCTTCAACTGGAATCAACTAGGCAGACCCCGTTTACCAACAAGCATACCATTCAGAATTATCGTCCAAATATACAGAATGGTCATGGCTGGCACCATCATTGATGAGGGGGCATCTGTGAGTATCCTTTCCTCTACTGCTTGGAAAGCGCTTGGTTCGCCATCGCTTTTGCCTGAAATGAGAAATATGACAGGCTTTGATAAAGGAACCAGTCGACCTTTAGGGATCCTCCCCAATGTGCCCATAACATTGAAAGGGAAGACCGTTCAAATAAACGTGATGGTCGTTCGAGGACCCTTGGATTATAACCTACTCCTTGGACGAGACTATATATATTGCATGGGAGCCATCGTCTCCTCACTCTTTAGAGTAATGTGTTTTCCGCACGAAGGAAGAGTGGTCAAGCTCGTGGACCAGCTTTCATTTCCCGGATCACGCATCGCAAATAGTCATATACCATCCCTAAATGGTCTCTTCACGCAAGAAATGTCTCAACCTACGGTCCGTCCTCCCGATGAGCGCGAGTAATTTGGAGGGATATGACTGGAACCCAGGGGGCATGCATCCTGGTTTGCTTCGGCAGGAAAACTTTGGGTATAAGGTAGGTTTCCGTGGGAGAATATGACTAGTCCGTACCCCGTCCGTGATTGGAAGAGGGGTTGTTCTAGAATAATATTCTTTTGTCAAAGTTATGTGTTTGGCGCTCGTTGTCACTCAAATTTGTCTATCTTGGTAGACATCGCCGAAGAAATATTTTGTTTGCTGCGCAAATGAGACAATCTTTGGTAACCTGAAAGAGGTAGGCCTCTCCCGTTTAAACAAATGTTTTTCCTGCAAATTGAGGGGTAACCTTGAAACTCTATTTTACACCTGGGGGCATGCAAACCTTTCGAAGTGCAAGCAAGGGGCGGCTATTTATTTTTTTAAATTTTTAGGTCCTCCCTTTAAACCCGTAGGTCTAACCCTTTAAACTCGTAGGATTAGTCGTTTCCGAACTTGCATAACAAAAGGATGCGGGGCATAGCTTTGTAAGGTGCAAGCTCCATAAAAAATGGCATCTTACATGAGACATTCTTATCATATGACTGGATTAATCGAGCAGTTTTAGCACATAGTTCATGCTCGTTAAAAAATAAACATAAGATCGAGCAAGTGTTTCAACCCGCGTTTAAGCTCGTTAAAAAATGAACTATCCTCCGGTAAATGACCACCGTGAATGTAGCATTATCAGCCATTAAAGCCTTGGTCGTGTTTGCACCGTCACCTCCACTTTTCCATTGGCCGATCATTCACCTCCATTTGATTGTTTACCCATTTTGAGGAACAGCTGCGAAGAGTGATTTCACTAGCCATCCTTGTGACACTGCCGTGCTTGGAAAATTCCAACCCTTACCTGGAATCAGCTGCTACCCATTTTATCACTCGTTCCTCAAAAGACGAGTCTTCTTTAAGCTCTTTTCATCTGACTCGTAAAATATGAAAAGATTGCCGAGTTTTGGCCTTCCATCTCGTTAAAGCGACTGGAAGTGCTATCCCTCCTCTAGATTTTAATCTTTTTGGACCTGAGGGATTATTGCACAAAAGATCGAGCGCTTGTTTTGTTTGGCTCGTTAAAACTATCGAAAATTCATCCCTTCTGTATTTTTTTATACTTTTTCGGACCTAAGGGATTAGATGATGAAAAAGGACTTTCGGAGTTAACTTTACGTACCTTTTCAGACTCTCTAAAAATGAAAAGGACCGAGTTATCTTTGTCATTAGACTCGTTAAAAAGATTAATAGCGACAAACTTGTCTTTAGACGAGAACGAGTTTCACTATCGCTAGGCTCGTTAAAACATAGCGATGGGTTTGCCCAAAGGGAAAATTATAGAACAAGCATATGTTATCCTCCTCAAGCTTGACAAAAATAAAGAGGTACTGGTCAGCAATGACTGGGGAAAAATTGGGAAGAAACTCAAAGAACCTTTATTGGTAGCAAGTCGCTCTTGAACATGACACTTCCACTCCATGCCTGAGTCGGGTTGGGTTGTTTCATTCACCGGTCACATCACCATGGTCTCGCCATACCATCCACCTTTGGGGTAAATGCTACCAATCCATCATATAAGTGTCGCCGATATGTTCAAGAGAAGTCATCCAGAGAAGTCAACCGTGTCCCATCCACTACCATACATTATACTTCATTCTTTCATGACCGCCACCCTGAACCATATATCATCAGATCGTTTTCACCTCCATCAAAATCATTTGCTCCGTTCCGTGTCACTGATGTGGGATACATCAAGGCCCTCCTTTGACGGGTCGCTTCTTGTCGACATCAGCTCATTATCCAAGAAGTTGATCTAGGAACACCCCCTCAGTACTTTGAAGCTTGCATGCCTCAATGGCAAGTTTCTCACTTCCGGCGACAGGTATACATCAATGACCTTCGACCGAAAGATTTTGCGTGGTGTTCGACGCCAAGTCCTTTATTCACTCCACGTGAATTGTACTGCAGTACCTTGAGGGTCATCATCCTTATCGGTGATTCCTCTCGCGCTTGTTAACAGTTTACATCATTGACTGGTAATCAAGCGATGTCTTTCCATGTTCGACTTCAAAACATTTCTCACATGGATCGACTTGTACTTCGAGTGAAGATCGGACGAGATTGAAGACCCCGGATCTAGTTTCATCCATCCGGGCTGCGATATATATTCGGGAAAAATAAAGACATTGACATGTACAGCGCTGCAGAATAGATAATCATCCTACCAAAAGGATGATGATTTCATCAGAATCATCAGTCTACCATCAGACGATTGTCTGTCCTATGTACATAAAAATGAATTTATAAAGCTGAGCATGGGAATGCCCGCCTCAGCTAGATCATGAAAACAGTATGAAAAATAATGTATTGTATTGTATCTTATTACAGGTCTCCTCCCAACATTGAAAGAACTTCGAATCCTCCTAATAAAGCATTTCACCCGATAAACGGCCTCATACTTTAGGGGGCAACTGTTATAGACATTTTTGTGCCTTACAACTTTGAGCATGAAATGTCCATAATCCAAGGGATCCAAAGTCCTTAAAGATGTTGTTACAGCTCCTAAAGGAACAAGGTCAACCAATGACAGCTTCTCCCAGAAGTTCTCCACCAAAAACCACTCAGAACTAGTCAAATCAGGATCAATTCAGAAGCTCCACTAGCTGCCTGCGTTGCAAAGCACCCAAATACACTGGCTAGGTGCGTTGCAACGCACTTGAATGCACTACCCATGTGCGTTGAGCGGGAAATGACAAGTGGCAGAGTCATTCAACGAGGTGGAAAGACCATGGAAGCTTCCAGAATCTTCTCCAATGACACTTGCCTCACTGAATTCGACCAAGTGATGAGTAAGAGGCTATCAGTCTCCAAGTGGAAGCAAGAACTGATAGAGAGAAGCCACAAGTAAAAACATAAGCTGACTCATCCTCTCTGCTTACATCTATATATGGATCCCTCATCCCAGAGATCCAGAGGCGGGGAATTTTGTACTTTGCAGAGAATTGTTGTTGGTTTGAGATTGAGATTAGTACATTGGGTGATTTATGCTTTGTTGGAGGAGAGGAAGGGATTCCTTTGCTGGGAGGTAGATGCTGGATCGGGACTCACTTGGTTGTATCTCCTCTTGGACTTTCTTATCATATCAATAAAATTATTTGAGTTTCTCCTACATGCTGTGTATCAATGATGTTTTGTTATATTTGCATGTTTAGCTTAATCTGATCCTGAGCTTTTTATGAATGTATATCTATATCTTCGTGTAGTTTCTCTCTCTTGTGATCTTGCAGGAATTCGGTGAAGCTGGGCCAGTAAGGAAGCAGGGAGCTGGGAGCTATTGAAGAGAGGAGCGATTGGATCAACAAACTAGCGAAAGACACAGGTTAGTTGCATCCTTTCTCCTCATTTACATCTCATAAAGAAGAATACTCAAGTAGTTTTCCTTGTTTGTTGCTAAGGCACTATCACACCTTAGAGTGGGATAGGGGCGTTCTGAATAGATACTTTTCTCAACAACATAGGGGGCATCATTCCCACCTTTGCATACCAAATCAGTCCCCTCCATCACATATGTTTTCGGGAAATATACCATGCTTGGGGGCATGATGATTGTTTCCCCTGGCCATCTTCTCAATTGATTAACATAAGTCTCGACTTAGATCCCACTGAATCTAGGTATGGTCGATTATCCTCTCATTCCTTGGATAGTTTGTCCTATCAACCTCTCTGGCGAGCCATATGCACATTGCATATCAAAGAAGTTTGATACCATATCTTCAAATATTGTACTCTATGTCCACATAGTCCCCATGTTTGACTTAGTGGGTGAGGATGATTCTAGACCTCCTCTAGTAGTTCATTCTCATTTTCCTCTTCCCTTAATCCTTCACTAGGAACCATTGTTCCAAGAAGTATTAAGGCCATCTGTAGACAGGTAAGGCCACTTTCTTGAAATTTGTAGATCTCAATTCTGATGGTCAGTTTGTCTACTACGATCTCCACAATATTTAAGACCTTCTCCTCCTCTCAAATTGGAAGGAAAACACCCTTTTATAAGAAAACCCATAGTTTTTCTATCGCACATTGCAACCAGACCATAGCTCCATTTGATGAACCATCAACACCATTGGAAAGCTATCACTGAGTATTATAATGGGTCTTTCTCAATTTTGATTATTTGAGACTTCACCAGGAAGTCATTTTTCCAAGAAGGGTCACTTTGTGGCCTTTCAAAATTGAATTTCTTCATAAATAGACACTTGTAATTAGAGATCCACCTCCTCTTAATACTTTTTGTACCACGTGCCGATTTTTTTCATGAGTAACCATCCTTTACTCATGTTTTCATGGTCCCTGTCGGGCCTATTCTGTGTGGCAGTGTCATCAAATCACCCTTGTTCAGAGCATCCGCGATGAGTCACCTTTGTGTCCATGGAGTCTGTTTCACATCCCATTCTATCATGTCATAGTATTCCATCCATATTTTCATACTGTTCATCATATGTTGCCCATTTTGGCCTCCAGTCATACTATCCCCATCCCCTCTAGCGTTGAGTCAGTCGCTGCCAGGTCAACCATGCACTTTATGCTCTGACAAGGGAATTCGTCTATTTGTCCCTCAGTACCACTTTCCCCATTATCCTTGGTGTCAGTCCATTAGTCACATTACTATTTTCCCTCATGCCTTAGTTGAGGATCCTCATTGCCTCACTTATCACAGGCCCTATTTTGTCGACATCAGCTCATTTATTCTAGAAAAACATCCTAGAGAGTGGTGTATCTTGGTTCCAACTTCATTTCTTGTTCAACACCTCAGATCGAGCATAGGGACTCATTATTTCCCTTTGACTTGGTTGTTTCATGTTCATGATTCATACACTTGATGGTCAAGTGCTGCAGTAGATTGTACTAGTGATTCTCGGGTGTGTGTGAGATGTTTCAGACCTCATGAGGGAATGGCCCTTCAGGTAGCCCCCCATGTGCCTAGATGCATTCCTATTATGCTACAGACTCAGATGCAGTTCCGCAGAGTTGATGGGTTCGGTTCCTACTGATCGCAGTGTTCATAGCATGCACATCTCTTCCAGATGATCCATTCAGTTTTGCAAAGCCCTTCCTTGTTCAGCAGGGCTTCTCTGGTTGTTCTACCATCCCTCCCACCCATTTTTTGAGGGAAGGGCCATTACATCTCATGTACTCATATATTATTATATTTAGTCCTGACTCATATTTTTCCAGGTGCGTTATGTATATGGGACACATGGTATTATTTTTTGGCTCTGTTATGCCAACATGTCATGTACCATTCAGAATGTACTTCATTACTCAATTTTATGTTTCTGGGTGCACCATTATTTTTGTACTAAGTTATCTTGGCGGGTATGGGTATGCCTCCCATGCCTCATTGAGGTTCGGTACCACAATATAAAAGGAGACTTGCATTGGTCTCATCCCCTTTGTCCATATCCTCTTTCGCTTCAGCTTTAATGGTCTCTCTCTCTCTCTCTCTCTCTCTCTCTCTCTGACTCCACTGTGTTGTCTAGTGATTGTGTCTTTACAATGTACTTCAGTCATATGTTTTTCTTCTAACACTCGTACGTTGGGGGCCAATCTGTTATCACCAAAAAAATGATCATCTATCCTAAGTTACTAGGTGGATCGAAGTACACCATGTAAAGCCAATTTTACCATAGTAAAATTTCTTTCACTGTGAGAAATTACTTAATAAACCACCTTTGTTAAGTAATTTATAATTAAACCCATGAAGAATAATTAAATAAATCACTATTTATTTAATTTTCTTCTAGGAATAATTAATTAACCACTGTTTAATTATTATTTCTTGTCATATTTGACCCAATCATGAAAAATAAACATATAAATAATTAATTATCTTATTTTTCTCTAAGAATAATTAATTAATCACTAATTAATTATTATTCTTTGTCAAATTTGAGTAAATCCCTTAGGAATAATTAAATAAATCATTATTTGTTTATTATTCCTTAACCAATTCCTCGAGATGATAAATAAACCATTTATTTATTTATTATTTCTAAATAAAAGTTTAAATAATTTTTCCCTCCTAACCAAATATAATAAAATATTCCAAGTGGTTATTCCAAGAATGGGGTTAATAATATTTTATTATTTCTCATTATTTGAGGATAACTCAATATTTTGTTATAAATAGAAGGGTTTTCCATTCATTGTTCACTTTTGATTATTTTCATTGTTGCACTCACTATTGTAACTTTGATTATTTTCATTATCGCACACCATACTTTTGTTGGGTTTACACATTATAGAGGAGAGAGACTCTACACAAGCTGAAGATGTTTGAGGATAGCCAAGAACCCATCCCATAGAGGAGGACTGGTAACATTTATTTGTTCCCTTCACAGGTGTTATAATAAAACTATTCTTTGTATATCTGGTTTCCATTGGATGATTGAAGTTATTACTATTTCTTTTTGTTGTTTAACTATGATTGTGGCATAGATTAGAATTTTGGAAGGTTTTGTTTCTATCAGTTGCTACAAATCTACAATGTTTAACAGCCATTTATATTGTTGAGATTGTTTGTCATCCACAATCTTAAGTGGGTTCTTTTCATACATCTTTGAGAATAAAACAATACAACAATACGAAAGAATAAGAAAAGGATAGATCGAGATGTATAATGATTATTTGTGATAATGAGACACTTGAGATGGAAATGGTATGATGACTACATGACATAGATTATTAGTGATGATAGTGATGACACTTGAAGATTCCATAATGGCATATTGATCGATGGAAAAATATTGGCAAGTGGAATTCTCCCTAGTTGAGAGGGAGTGTTAATTTTTGCAACTATGGTCAAATTCCACCTTGTACAACTTAAATGACTGATATAATGATTTCATTAGATTCCTCTTTTAGAGAGTACCAAAATCGACCTAAATATCACCCAATTTGGTCAAGCAGAAGTTGAGTTATGAATTATTTTATTCATATATGTATTATGGAATGGGTCGGCCCTAACCACATGTGTAATTTCTTGGGTCATCCTTAACCCCAAGTGGACCCTTAGGAAAGCCTATAAATAGAAGATACCTCAAGCTCATTTGGACACATTCGATCAAGCTATATTCTCTTCTCTTTTGTCTTGGTTCGCATAGGTTCAACAGAAGGAGTTCACACAAGGGTATGAAATCACAGGCGTGAGGTTCACCCTGAGTTAGGGTTTTCTAGTTTCTGGACATTGGCACAAAATAAGGAATTTTAGTTCCTGGATGTTGGCACACAGAGTTCATGAAAACATCTAGAGAGCCTTGGACGCTAGCACAGAGGCTTATGTGAGCGTCCAGGACTTCATAAGTAGATCTGGAGGTGTTGGTCCCCAAATGCTCACATAGAGTGGTCTTGAGAGCGTCTAGGCTATCCTAGATGCATGCACAATAACTACATGGGAGTGTCCAAGGCTTTTTGGGAAGATATGGTAATTTTGTCCTCAAACACATGCACATAATGGCTTGGGAGCATCTAGGCTGCCATAGACGCTTGCACAGCTCCTCCTCCCTATGTACGAGACTCAAAGATCAGGTTTATTTATTTTGAAGTTTCTGCTTAGTGATAGAAGTATTCAACAGTGTTCGGCACAGTGACAACAATATACAAAAGTTGACTTGAGTATATGACAACACATTACAACCATCAGTATGAGGGTTTTGATTTCAAGCATGATTAGATTTGTTTCATGGATATCATAGTTGTTTTGTTACGTAGATAAAGTTATGTATCATTGCACTATATTTTTCTGTATCATTTGATGATGATCTAAGAAGAAGAAGATTTGCAAGGTTTCCCCATAGTGGATTTTTCCCTGGTCTCGGACCAATCCTGGTGTCTCTATATATGTGCATGCTTTTCTTATATTTTTCCTTTATATTCTATTGCATTGATGATGATGATGATGTTTTTTCTACATAATTGCATATGCTAATAAATAATGGTGTAAATATGAATAATGTAATGATGATATGGGGTGAAATTAATGTATTAATGAAGAAATGAAATTATAAAAGCAAAGAAAATTGTATCCCTATGAAAAATTAACAACATTTGGACTAATGTAATAATTATTATTCCACGCGTGTGAATGAATTTCCTTGTGTTCTTTAGTGCATTGTCAGCCTGTATTCTATATTTTTTCGAATAAATGCTTCCTTTAACTATTAATATGAAAAGTAAATGTGCATTGGGCATTATATACAATAAAAACGGGATAGTAATGTAGCCATCAATATCACTAGAAAAATCTAACATTAGACAGGGTTGAAATCCAATCATTTATTAAGCTAACCAATATCTATTCGGGTTCTACATCCAAATTTACTTAAAATGTGTAAATAAGCTTGACATATTATGGACGGTAGTAGTAGCTTGGAGATTGACCAAGAATCAGTAATGGGAGAACCTATTGATATTTTTGGATAAGACATGGGGGAGAAGTTGAGACATATCTAGGTTATGGAAGTAATCATGCAAAAATTATAACCTTTAATCTATCTTAACTTCAAACATGGATACAGTTTATAGCCACTCTTCATAATATGAAATTGTTTAAAGATTTTTAATTGTGAAAAAACATCTTGAGGAAGCTTTTGAAGAAAGCTAGAAATTATATCAATGTCCTTGATTTGGAATGGATCTGAACATAAGATGATGATTGTAAGACTCAGTACCTAGTGCATTTATGCAATTAATGAGGGTATGAAAATAATAAAATACAATTGAAATGCCATAAATTAAAAGAAACAAAAGAGAGAAAATCAAAGAATTAAAGAAAGAAAAGAAATGAAAATAGGAGAGGAAAAGGAATTGAAAGTTTAGTCTCTTGGCCTTCCCATTATCCCCCAACTCTCATATATTTCCTTGTAACTTAATTCTCAAAGGTGTGGTTGGTTGGGAGGATAAAATTCAAAGAAGGAGCTATGTGAATTGTTTAATTACCATTGAGCCATGAATTTCATTGTATCCAAAGATTGTTGAAATGAGATTGAATGTTGGATTTCATGTTTGGTTTTTCAGGATAAAATATCTTATATCATTACGATGCATTGTTGTGTCCACTATGAGTAATTCATTTTTGTGTGATATCTTACATAATGGTTGTTATTCTCAACTATGTTTTATTGGATTGTTATGGAAAATGTGGATTGTTGAAGGATAATTATGCTAGAAATAATTTTTTCCATTGTCTTGCTAACACGACAACCATGAAACTCAAATTGTTGAATCAAATTTTTTTCACTGAGATGTATCATTTTGATAGTATAACTATTGCAATTTCTTTCCAAAATTTGTGTTTCTGGTTTCTTATAACAATAAGCATTGGATTATAGAGAGACTATTTCCACTTAAATTCGTTATGGTTATTCATTAACAAGCCTATACATAGTAATTGATGAAGGATTGAGGTTGTATGACTCTCCTAGAGCCCATCAATAGTCATTTATTGGAGTTTGAGGCCATACACATCAATAATGGCATTCTTTTCTATGCAATACGTGGTAGTCTTCTACCCTTTGCTTAGTCAATTTGATGAATTCTTGTAGGTAGCAAATGAATTTTTCAATTGACATTATATGCTTTCATTCTCATACAGAAGAGAAGACAGGATAGTGGACAGTGCGGCAGTTGTGAAGAAGTCAAATCAACATACTTTGAAGGGTTAAGCATCAAACATAGCTCTCTGCCATCGGACCACCCCCTATTTTTTTTACTTCCTCGCTGTCGATTCTGGATGAAGAGATTTCACAACTGGTGAATGATCGTGTCCTTCGGCAGAAATTTTGAGTGTTACTGCTTTGGATTGCCCTATAATGGTTTGAACCATTTACTTCATCATTCAACAAAATGTTTATAAGCGACACCTCGTACTAGTGATACGCCTGAGTACATGATTAAAGCAACTCGGTAGAATTTATTCCAATTGGGCCAGCCCCAGCCCCAATTTTGGACACACCCAACGAACCTAAACAAATGCGCTCAGAGGCACTTGAAAACAAATGTGCTTAAGCCAAGAGCCCTCAATCTGGTTTTAACGCGGGGGCATTTATGAGCAGAGCAGCGTGGTGAGCAGTGTGGGCAGCAACGAGAGCAGTGAACAGTGAGCAGTGTGAGAGAAGGGATTTTTTATGTAGTAGAAGTATCGAGCAATGAGAAAGCATTAGCAAATGCATTCAAACATGACAAAAGAACCAGAAATTTCAGAACATGTGGAGACAAATGATTTAGGACAAGTGAAAATTGCCTCATCCACCAAAGCGGGGAAGTGGGTTTGGGTCAATGCCAAACAATATTGGGGCATTTTAAAACAAAGAATAACCCGTTTAAAATGGGAGAAAACAAGGAAGAAATGGTCTAAAAAGAAAAGTAATCGAGCCCTTCGTAAAAATCACTCAAACAAGTCTCCTCCATAAGCACGTGGCAACAAGAAGTCCAAAGGAAAAGTCATTGATGATTCTACCTTATATAGTCCCACATCCACACCTCTCACCTGGTCATCTGATCTTTATGTGAAAGAATTGTTAAATTCAAAACAAAGGTTGGAGGTTTTAGAAGCTAAAGGGCATGAAAGAGATCATGAAATTCATATAATAACGGCTAAGAACAAGGAGTTAGCAGAAAGCAATAAAATTTTAAAAGAACAAGTGGAATTGCTATAGGAAGCTCTCCTAATAGGGAATATGGAATGACAATGCATGAAGGTGGATGTGCAAAACATAAAGAAATCTGTAGTGGAAAGTACAGAGGTGGTGAATGTGAAAGCATCCCAGGATAAAGGGAAAATGATTGCCCAAATAAACAACCATGAAGAGAACACAAGAGAAGAAACGAAAGGAGATTCCACCAAAGTTTCCAAAACTTAGGCTCAAGTTATTAGCAACTCTTCTAATAAGGAAGGAGAAACAAATATTCAGGTTGACAACATGCAAGATAGTGAAGGCAAGGAAAGACAAAATAGGGAAGCAAACATAACTATTAAAGGGGTGAAAGACTATGGGAAAAATGAACAAGAGACTTCTTGAAAGACAAGTTGCTATGGCAAGGTCAAATATGCCAAGCATGGGGGATGGGTAAGTTTAACGGGGAGAGAGCCAGGCCCGTAAAAGTCACTATACCAAGCTTGTGTGATAAATATATTATTCTAAGCAAGAAACATCTCTTGAGGGGTTCTCATTTTTTCCTAGAAGAAGATTTAACTGTAAAACAACAAGAGGAAATAAGGGAGGAAATTTTAAAGGTTAGGGCAGCAAGAGATGAAGGAAAGAGAGCATGGATTTATAAAGGCAAAGCTGTGATAACAAAATTTGGACCTCCTTCCAGAATAGAGCAGCAAGATGGTAATAAAGAAGAGGCAACAAATTCTTCAACAGGAAATCAGAAAGCAAGGTTGGTATGGGAAAATAGGGACAAAGACTCAAATGTGAGTCTTGCATGTCAAAATAAATAGTAATCAAGTCATACCTAGGTTTCCTTAAGATTAGTTTCTTGGAACTATAGAGGTTACCCATGGAGACGAGGACCTGGGTTAGGGCCTATTACGGAAAATAGAGACATAATTTGCCTCATAGAAACACATGAGCATGAAGGGTGCAAGACACCTTTGTTTGAAGGATACTGGAAAATGGCAATGTCGAACAAGGTAGCAGGGAATGACAAAGGGCACGGGGGTATCATGGTTTTAGTAAGGGAGAAATAAGGCCGTCTCATTCAGTTAGAAAAAGAAGACTCAAATAAGCAATTCATTTGGTTTAAAATATCAGAAAATGGAAACCACATTAGAATTGCAGCATGCTATTTTGCACCATAGGTTTCAAAAATCTACAAAGGTATAGAGCTTGACCACAAAGATCCATTTGCAACTTTAAAAGAAAATATTGCAACATATTCGCAGCTAGGTGAAGTTCTTATAGTGGGTGATTTCAATGCTAGGACTGCAAGTGAGCAAGCTAGCATTCTTTGTTGTAAAGATGATTGTGACCCTATTTGGCTTACAAAAGAAAGTATTCATCAGTGGGAAATAATTTCAGAGGACAAGGGTTGCAATCTCTTTGGTGAACAATTGCTTACTATATGTGGGGCCTTTGATTTAGTCATTTGTAATGGCTTGACTAGATGGGCAAAGTTCGGTAATTTCACTTGCAATACTTACAATCGAGCAAGTGTGGTAGATTATGTAATTTGCTTGCATGGTTTGTGTGAGAAAATGGAAGAAGTTTTGGTTGGAGATCAGCTTGGGATTTGAAATCAGATCACAAGCCAATTTATTTATGTTTCTCTTGGATAAGAAAGAAACAATTAGAGTCAAAAGTTCAGCATGTCCAACAAAATCTCCCACAGGGCAGAATTCTTTTGACCCCAGAAAATTGTAATACCTTCAAAATGACGCTAGAGAGGCTCTTTGAGAAGGAGAAAATTAAAATTCACAACCTTCATAGTCATGGATTAACAGACTTAATTCAATGCGCACTTGCAAAGTGCAAAAGAACAAAAATTAAGAAGTCTGAAACAAATTGATTTCCAGTCAATGCTTGGTTTGACGAGGAATGCAAAAAGGCAAGGAGAATGTAGAAAGAGTCAACCAAGGATAACATAAAGCTCAAATCTTACAAGCAGTTATTAAGCAAGAAAAAGGTTGATTTCATGGTTTCAAGGAGGAAGAACTAATCTTCCTTGGGAAAAATAATCGCAAACTATTTTGGAAGGATCTCCAACTGAAAAAGATACAAATTGGAAATAATATTACAGCTTCTAAATGGTTTGACTATGCAAGACAACTCTATGAGCAGGTTCCCAAGGTTGACCCTCCCCCCTTGGTCAACATTGATACTAAACTCTTCATGGTACAAGAGGTAGAGATGGGTATCAAGAAGTTGGGTGTTGGAAAAGCAAAAGACTTAGCTGAACTCCAAGCAGAATATCTAAAGTGGGGCTCAAAGATTCTTGCACCTCACATTACAAAAATCTTCAACAATATCATACAACAAGGGTTCCCCATAGATTGGACAACTAGTCTGGCAATACCTCTTTTCAAGAGCGGTGACGTCAATAATCCCTCCAATTATAGGAACATCATGATAAACCATTTGTTTGCAAAGCTATTTGGAAGCATGCTAGAAAACAAAATTAGCAAGTGGGCAAGAAAGAGATAAGTGTGCTAAAGGGCAAGCAGGTTTTACACCTAAACATTCCATAGTCAATCATTGCATAACTTTAAGGCACATCATTGAAAAAGTTTAGGAGAAAAAGGAAGAAGTCTTTTGTTGCTTTGTTGATTTCAGAAAAGTGTTTGACTCGGTTCCTAGGGATAAACTTTGGCAGAGAATGGAGGAACTTGGGGTTCCTAAACATTTGAGAGAAGCTATGCCTAGGCTGTATGAAGAGGTAAAAGTCAAAATTAGAACTTCAGTTGGCATTTTTGAAAGTTCTAGAAGTGATATCGGGGTCAAGCAAGGTTGCCCATTGTCTCCTACCCTTTTTGGTTTATATATCGACAAGCTTGAGGAGTGGTTAAATTCGCAAGGGGGTGATGGTATCTATTTGTGCAATTTTATTATAAGGCTTATTTTGTATGTACATGACCTTATTCCGATTGATAAATCGGCTCTTGGTTTGCAAGAGCACTTACTATCCCTTGAGCATTTTTGTAGAAGTGTGGGGATGCAAGTCAATATCAGCAAAACAAAAGTAGTGGTCTTCTCTAAGAAAAGAAAACATAACCAGCATAAGTTCTACTTTGAAGGCAACATTCTGGAAGAAGTTGCGGATTACAAATATCTCAGAATTGACTTCAACAAAAATCTAAGTTGGAATGGTTGTAGAAAGAAAAGAACTTTGGGGGGTTGGAAATCATTTTATGCTTTTCAAAATAGGTGTAGGGAGGCAGAGTTATGGGACTGGAAGACCACTCAATCTCTTTTTGGGCTTCTAGTGATTCCGGTGATTCTCTATGGTTGTGAACTGCGGGCTAGCAGTACCTCCGACATGCAGTGGAGACAAATTGAGAAATTTCAAAAGCATTTGATTAAAAATAAATTTAAGATTAAAAGTGCAGTTCCTTATGATATCTTGTTAAGTGAAACAAGGACTGCTCCTATTGAAGCAATTGCTATGGTGCGAGTCATAAGGTATTTAAAAAAAATTGAGCAAATGGAAGAGGGTAGATGACCTAAGGTTGTCTTTAATGATAGATTGTGGAAGAACAAAAAAACTTGGATGCAGCAAAATAACAAATGGTCTAGTAATGGGGTATTTTCTTGAACGCGTGTCCCATAAAAAGCAAAGAGATAAAAGCTTTTGTTATGGAAAATTTCCACATATGTACTTGGGATAAGGAGCTAGGAAGAAAGAAAAATTACTATATTGAAGTGTTTAATCCCACTCATAATCATCAACCAAAAGCATACATAGAGGCTAATATGTGTTGGAGAGCTAAAATTCCTATTGCTCAGTTAAGGACTAATTCTCATCAAATCCGTTGTGAAACAGGGTGTTGGAAAAGGCCAAAGGAAGTATGGGAGGAAAGGGTATGCATTTTTTGTTCTTCCGGAAAAATGGGAACAGAAAAACATTTCATTTTAGAATGTGAGGCCTTCAAAGACAACATGGAAAGTTATGTAGATATGCTGGCAGATAGCTCTTGGGATAATCTATTTAGTGAGGGGTTTTTCGAGAAGCTGGGAGCATTTATTGTGAAGCTTCACAAAAAAAGGGCTGAATACATCAAGCAGATGAAGAAGCAATCTGTCCCATAGGCTATGTTTAGCCTCGTGGATGTTAAAATAATTTCTTTCTTTCTTTCTTTTATTCCATCAACCTTTGGACTTTATTTTTTCCAAGGTTTTGTCTCGAACACCAATGATTGACACTTTGTTGAGTTTGTCTAATTATCAATGTGTTTGGAAATTTGTTGTCTCTTATCATTCCTTAAAAGTTGGAGCCACTAATGTAGACATATCTATCACCTTTATTGAACTAGATTGTGTTCACATGGGCCTTGGTTGGGAGTGAGATCATTCCATACCAAGCCAACGGGCATTAGAAAAAAGAAACACAATAAAGAACCAACTATATAAGACAATACCTGGTCATTCCTATGTCAAATGTTGAGTTTCAGAGGAAGAAAATGATTTGGTAGTTTTTGGCCTCATCCTAGCATATATATTCACATATCTTGATCGAGGAATACTGCATGGCATCCCTATTTTTATTAGTTGCTGGAGAAATACATTATACTTTTTGTTTGGTTTGACTTTAATGCAAACTCTTCACCCATGATGCCCACTAACTCCAAATTCCATATATTATGACGCCCATATACCATATATACCCATCAAATAAATTAAAAATAATATTGTGGGCCCTCCTATGAACCCCTTCACATCCACCTCCATGTCCGCAGTCAACTAACCTACGTCACCCTATGGGCCCCAACATCCAACAATGAAGACAGCTCAAAAAATTAAACGAACGAGCTTAAAATGTCGAGGGGTCCAGTATTGCGGTTTTTCCTTCTAGTTTTGAGTGGCCAATGATCATCCACCCAAATTGATGGAAAGTAGAGGGGGTACCTTGTTTGGTGTACAAAAGAAGGGGAGTCCACTATCATGGTTCTGCCCTTCCTGTAACCTTGCCTCGTTGACATGGCTGCCACCTTGATGACGCATGGCCCCACCTCCACGTCACCTTCATTTGCACGGTATGCACTTTGGGTCCATTACACCCACTTGGAAGGATGCATTAATAAAATATGTGTCAGATCCTCCACTTACAATGCACCCTCAGAATCCACGTGCCCCACAGGTACTGACTCAATCGATCCAACAACCCAAAATCTATCGGTTCCAAAAATTGCATATCTTTTCACTCGAGGTTGTACTCTGATGGGATCTGACAGTCTATATCTCTTAATCCAACAACTGTCATCATTATCAAATGCTAATCTTCATGCCCTTTAATGGGTGTTCCTCAATCCAATGGATCCTAATTCCATCTCTTTGGTATAGTTCCACCTCTATTCCTTGGTGCCTCCATTCCTCGATTAAGTTATTGACCCACGTTCTAGGCTTATGACACCACTATATTAGCCTTTTGAATCCATAATCATCACTGGAAGCCATGGTTTGGAGTTTCTCCATACTCCTTCTATGGAGTGGGCTCTGCAACCAGTTTGATTTTATTATTATTAATATTTAATTACATAATAATTACAAATTTGGTTTCTCCTGGAACTTTAGAGATTAAAGACATATATATCTCAGGATGTTGTCCCCATAATCTATTTAATATAGTTACATGGGCACACAAGCCTCATAATTTAAACTCTGGCTCAACAGATTAATAGTCCCAAGCATTTGGCACACTAGCCTAAATATTATTGTATATTATCTACATAGGTGTTATCACTTTATCATGTTATAACTCGGCCCACTAGCCTAATCACGTTGATACTTCTAGAGACACCCCAACCTCAATATCCACATACATACATATACAACACAAGGGTTGGGTAGGGGTATTATAGTATTGTTTAAAGTTCAACGATTTGTGGCTAGTTGGTATGTCTATCATTTAAAAACAAGAGGAGATATCCATTACCTTGTTTCAATAAAGAAACCATTATGACCCAATCATTGATTAAATGACTAGAATTACAAATGAACACACACGTTCAAAACCATGATGGTGTCTCAAATTTGAGAAACTTGATAGATTTAGTTTAGTTTGATATTAATGTCCAAAGGGGTTGCACCAAAGACAATTCTTAGTGACAAGATAATTGCATAGATGTGATTATTGTTGTATTTGTCACCTGGTGGTTACTTGTGTCTAGGTTACACCAAAGGAAAAACCATATTCTTACCAGTTCTCAATGGTGTTGCAGAGTATTGGAATTCAGAACTACAACAAGAACAAAATCTTTATAACCATTATGAAGACTGATATCTTTGTCCAAGACTGAGAACAAAATAAAAAGTGAATTTCACAATGTATTCATGTTGGTGAAGCTAGTTGGCTATACATTCCCTTATTTACGGATCACCTTTGATGAAAAAAACAAGTCAAAGGCATTAAAAAATATGGCAAAGTAAAATATCAAGATAAGGAGTGCCTAGGGCATCTTCTCACTAAAGTAGAAATAAATAAAATAAATAGCATAACATTTTAACAAAATGGCGTTAATCCAAAATGGATAAGTTTTTATCAAGTTGTTGTAATTTTCAATTTTACATTCTTTTGTAGGTGCCTTTTTCTCACTTTCAAGGTAGAATGTAAACTCCATGTTAATTTCTTTTAATCATGTTTGATTGTGAAGTTTTCAAAAAAATCATAGGTCGTAGTAACTCGAGCCTTATACATTGTGTCATTAAAAATTCATAATAGTGTGAGATCCGACACAATGCCATTTCATTATAGGCATTTTGGAAAAATATTATGACCATGGATGTTCTCTATTGTCTTCAAGTCAAAATGAGATGCATTTCATGGTGAGTTTGAGAATTAAAGGCAAGTAGCTCATAGACGAATAAATTCTTAGTCCTTCATGCTATAATGCTCAAGCCTCCTCATGGATTTCAAACACAGGAATGCTACCCGATGAATTTTTCCTTGATGCAAAATACACAAATGTTGGTTATTTTTCCTAAGGAATAAAGTGTTATATTTTTATTCTAGATTGAATATTTTACATTAAACAAGTGCTTGCAACACAAAGGAAAGTATAAAAATTTCCATGATCATGAACATGATCCACTTGGCAAACTCTATTAATTATACATCAAAACTTGAATAAGGAATGATTCCTTTACATAAATCATATCAAAATATATTTCAAAATCACTGTAGAAAGTCACAAACTTCACAGTTCCAAGGATGTAAAAATTGTAATAAAGAACGAAGTTGATGTTTAATTTGAACACCCTCCTTGAACTCGTGCATGTTCAATACTTCAAGTTGTAAGAAGACACAATATTTAGGAATATGATCCACCACAATGTTAAGCTAGTGGAATACATCTCTGAATGAGGCATGGTAAGGTGGCTTCCCCATTCTTGTGCCTAATCCACCTGTGCTTGGAGTTCCAAGTTTTGAAATTGTACTTCACCAATCATCTAGTATATGTTGATCTTAGATGCCCCAAATACCTATAAACTAGTCATACCTCTTTTCGTTACAATTATGAGGAGTGTTGAGAGTGCATATAACTTGGCCCTATTATTTTATCCTTCTACCAACCCCATTGAAAAAGATAGTTGATGGGTTGAAAAAAGAAAATGGACTTGTCCAACACTGCACTATCCTGGATTTCCTTGTATGGCACCATCAAAATATCCCCAAGGCATTGTCTCATTTATATTTGGGGGATCAATCTTTCAAGGAATTTTTTGATTTGGAGTGATTGTGTAGTCATCAAAATAATATTGGATTTGGAGGTATACCTGTAAAGGAGTGGTAGAATCTTCTTAAAATATAACCTCATTCCTTGATCTACATATAGCCCAACTTACCTCCAATGGGAAATATCTAAAAATTTTATTGTAGGGTCCTCATACTAATCCTTGCAAACCCCAATGCCTCTAGTTAGTGTGTTTGCAACACACCATATTTCAAGAGTAAAATGACATACTTCTAGAAAGACAGTTTCTTCATGTTCCTTACATAAAATACATATGTTTGGTCCTTGTTGGACATGTTTGGTCCTTGTTGGGACCTCCTCTAAAGTATATCATGCTTTATAAGACAGTGTTAATGAAAAGATTTTTTTTTTTGTCTTCAACACATTCATATCCTTGACCACCAAAAATTCAGGTTTTCTTGTGATTCTTCCATAAATAGAAATGAGTAACCATTGTTATATAAGCCATACTTATGATATTTTAATCACACCAATATATATTAATCATTCATCCTATCCTAATTTAATTTCACCAAATGCTAATAAAAGAGTATATCCCACCCATTCCTCTATCGCCAACCCTTTCAAACTGAGCTCTTCTGCATTAATTCAAGATTTCCTCTTGGAATGTATCTCTTGTAGAAATAGGTAATCATAAAAAAGGTGCATATTTTTATTAGGTAGAGGATTCACCAGCTCCTCATATAACCTAAAAATATATTTCCAGCCAAGCTAGGGATCAGACCCAATTCTTACCTTGCTTCCATCATTAATTTTCTATTCTAGCCAAGAGCCAGGATTGGGAAAGAGGAATTTGGTTCTTTCCTGATGATGGAGCAGTTATGTTTACATTTCTGAGAAATTTTTATCCATTCCTATCCAAATCGATTGCCTTAAATTATTTCGTCCCCAAAAATGTGCTCGATGGAAAATGTGGGGTGGGGGGTCTGAAATGGTATTCTATCGATTTTTAAAATGGATTATGTGATAGCCAATTGTTGGGCCCAAGCCCCACAAGTGGTTTTCCAAAACAACTTTAGCATACCCTTAGAATTAATGGTAAGTTGACAAGTGGTATAGTGGTTTGATATCTAAAATACATGGATGGCATGATAAGCATAATAATGTAGCTTCAAGGTTATGCATGGTTAGTCATACTAATTGGTATGGCTTCCCAAAGTGTTAGTAGCAGCATTTGCAATAGCAACTTCTCAAATTATTGGATCTCTTTTGATGTTGAGATTTGTTCATCACAAAGGACACAATTTGTTCATTATAGGAATTTCTTCTATAGAGGAACAACTACAAATTATTCGTCTTTCTATTCCAGTACTTCTAACACTGATGTCTAAGGTGGAATTTTACACATTTATTATATACATGGGTACTTCCTTGGGAGAAATTACACTTTTAGCGCACTAGGTCATGATTGGGATCTATTATATGTGCACTGTTTCTGGAGAACCTTTGGCACAAACAACTCAATTATTCATGCCTAACTTAACTTCTAATGTTAATTACAACATAAGAAAGGAAAAATAGTTACTTCACTCCTTAATCCTCATTGGAACAATATTTTGATTTTCATTAGGATGCATTGCTATAACAATGCCATAGTTCTTCCCCAAAATATATACAAGAGACGTAACCATTATTAATCAAATGTGAGGAGTAATAATGCACCTTTTGTGTATGTTGATTATACCACCCACACTAAGCCTAGAGGGAACATTATTGGGAGTTCCATGCTTTTATTGGAGGTTTCATTTCACTTCCACTCTTAAACAACATCAGTTTTGGTCTCTTGGGAAGATGGTGGAATGTTTTCCTTACACAACAACATGCATATTGATGCTTGGTATCTAGGTTCGCAGGTCCTTGCTTAAAGGTTCAGTTAGTGCATGATGTTGCAAAATAATCCACTTCGACAAGCAGCACTAGGAAATTCCTCACCCCACAATCTTTCCATTCCTAACATATGGAGTAGAAACATTTAGCCCTCAATATGTCCAAGATCAGTTGTTGTAGGTGGAGTTGTGGTTGAAACCATACTACAAGCTAAGGAAAACTGAAGAAATAATATAAAATTAGATGTTTTCCAATGTGAACTCTCTCACCTATCAAAGACTACAACAACATGAAATTGGTCACTTTCTTAGTTCTCCTAAATAAAAGCTTAGATTTTGGATCATTGATTTTGGGTTGTAATTCGTTGCACCAAAGCCAGTTAAGTTCCTTTTTGCACAATTCATTTTCTTTGGGAAATGCCCAGTGTGAAAAATTAACTATGGTTAGTGCCAGTGGTGTCATGGAAGTAGGCACACAAGGTGTTGTTGATATTGCAGTGGGAAGTTTACAATCTCCATTTCCATTACCATTGGTGGCATGCCTAGAAAAACACTAGGCATGCCCCACCTTTCATCTTCTAAATTGCAACAAACCAACAATAATGGTCTTGTAGAAATTTTCATAAGTACTGACATGAAACAGGCCAAATGAAAAGGTGTTTTGTTAGAAAATAATGGTGATGTTGGAGCATCATTTGATTATGGAAATAATGCATCTAATCCTTCTGTTACCACAAAAAAAAACCTTCTTGTGCTATGAAATTTTAAGTGCCACATTCACTCCTATTAGTTATAGCACAACCAAATTCAAATTCTATGGCTCATTATAATGACACTCCAAGTTTCATTTACTTATATAATGATGACTAGATCTATTGTAGAACATTTTTTGTTGATTTCTTTGCAGTTAATGATGGAAATCCTCCAAAGATTTTATGTAAATATACATTTTTTGTGATTGTTTTTATAAAATATTATTTATTAGATTAGTAAAGTGGATAAAGATATTGTAAATCCTAATTTCTACCAAGTTCTATGTGAGGTAGTTGACAAACTTCTCTATTTAGGTTGTATAGTTCTTGTGAAAGTGTTCTTACAAACACATTGTGACCAGGAAATCAAATTACTCCGTTTTTGTGGATTAATCAAATAAGGCACCTCAAATTTGATGTTGATGTTGGGAACATGAGTGGATGTAGACTAATAATATATTAAGAAAGCTTAGACCTTTCCAACAGGGCTTGGTATTGTATGTGCAATACCAAAGGCCTTAGAAACAATAAAGACTACAAAGTTGTTGAAGGTATTTTAACTAGAATGACCATTTGAAATTCTATAAGTTGGAAACATATTTTCCCTACATATTGAGACTCTAAATAGTACTAGATATTATATTTAATTAATAATGAGGTAACATCTTTACAAGGAACTCTTGCTTAGGGGAGGCAATAAGACTTATTGTGTAAGCATGGGGGTTGAATAATTGTACTCAAAGGACGTAATAGATGAAACACCAGGTGGAAACATAGAATTAAATATATAAAAAATACGATAACTAACCTAGGATTCATCAAACTCTCTAAAAATATATTATTGTTACTTTAATTTTAGAATTATATTCATATTTTTCCATGCACAGTTGGAAATATTGATCATAATTGTGTACTCTATGACTCAAGACTTTACAAAGTTTAAGGTTGGACTTTGGTTGGCATCATATATTATATCTTATCAGTAGCACATTGATATGCCTATTAACTTACCTTGTGATAATAATATTGTTTGACCCCACCAATGTGATTATCATGATCAAGGTGAAACATTTTAAACTCTAGTAAACATGTGTTCATATTTAAGTTTGGTATTAATTGTGTACTGCATTGTCGAATATTTGGTTGAGTGGTATAGGTCAACTAGCGTTGGATATGAGTCCTTCACTATATTTAGGTTAAAATGAATGGGGATGATGGTTGTGCATTGTTTAATCATATCCCTCCATCATGACCTAATGGTTGGTATTATTTAGAGGTATTTAATGACCCAACACCTCCTCACCTATGTTTAATCCATGCATATCTTGGTCTGTAGAGATTGGAGATCGACCCTTACAATTTCTGGTAACTCCTCTCTTGGTTGTTTTTACTTCAATTTTGGGAAACTCCGAAACAATAAATTCTATTGTGATCTATTCTCTATAGTGATTCTATTTTTTATGTTGGTATGCTTCCATCCCTTTAGATTTTATTTATTATTAAAACATAGATTTTAGGATTTAGTTTTGCCTCAAGCCACCCAATTCACACATTTTTGATGTTTCATATGTTTTAAACACATACACAAAATACACAACTTCCCAAAGGAACAATTGGTGGCGAGAATGGTCAACCTAAGCAAGTAAGTGTGTTGTAATTTGCATAATTTTCCTCTGGATGATATGGATAACCACATTAAAATAACACATGGGTTTTTATTTTCATATCCATAATTCTAGACCATAAGTTACATGGCAAAATGTGTGGTAGGAAATGGATCTTTTCGAATTGTCTTTTAGGTAAGGATTTTTCCAAACTCCAGCAAATTAGCCTGTGGAAATGTCTTATTTTTTCATGCTAGGAATGAGAAGTCATAGATAGTGAATTTTACATTTTCAATAATCATATTGTAAATTTCTTATACTTGTTCTCCCTTACCCAGGCTAAATTCTCATAGACATGGGAGACTATAGTAATTAAAAATGTTATGTAGGAAAAACGATATAAGAATTGTAAATTGCAAATATTTTTCCTTTTGGATCATCCAAATATTGTCTCTTTAAAGCATTGGTTTTTTTCAACCACTGATAATGATGCGCTTTATCTCAATCTCATGTTGGAGTATGTACCAGAGACAATTTATCGTGTATAAAAGAACTACAATATGATGAATCAACATATGCCTCTTCTTTATGTAAGATTATATACTTATCAGGTTTGGAGATCCTCACTTCCTGCCCTTTGTTTCCAGAATGATTTAGACATTTTCTTCTATACTTTGAAATATATTAATTTGAATTTTTTGGCTTCATATCTTTAGGGCCTTGGCCTATATTCATGGTGGTATTGGAGTATGTCATGGGGACATAAAACCACATAATTTTTTGGTCTGTCACTTAAGTATCTTGTTGCTTATTTTAATTATTTATCATGATGTAGGGTTCCTTTTATTGTTTCCTCCATTAATTTATGTAAACCTTCAACAAGTCAATCCTCACACTCATTAACTTAAGCTTTATGACTTTGGAAGTGCGAAAGGGTTGGTGATAGTATTGATTTTATTGGAGTTACAATGAGAGTTCGTGAATTTTCCAACCTTATTTAGAATATTGTCTTATATTCATATTTAGAGATCAATGCATTGTGATTTTAAAGGAGCATTATGGTGGTATGCTACTTGGTTAAGGTTAGGTGCTTTCCTTTTGACAATTTTTCATTCCAATCCTAGTCTTGATAACATTATGCTCCTTATAACAGGTTAAGGGCAAGCCAAATATATCATACATATGTTCTCACTCTTATCATGATTCAAAACTTTTTTTAGGAGCAACAAAGTATATGACAACATGGCATCAAAGTCTCTATGTGCTCATGCTACATAGGGTTGGATCTCTACATTTTCCATTATGTCCACCTTTTTTGTTCTTTAGTGTGAATGCCTTAGGAAAAATGGCTTGTATCTCCCACTTATAGTTTGATTCCCTTTCCTTAGAGATACCCTCATTGTTTGATTCTCGATTCCACTTTTATGGTAGTGGTATTTGATTGTACAATCCTCATTTTTTATATAAACTGTTAACATCAACTTAATTTGTGTTGCATTTTCATCCCTCCATGGTACTCCAACCTAGGTAGTTGATCAGTTAAGGCACCACATATGGGATATAATGGCCAGGAATTCTCTTGCATGTTTTTTTGTACTTTACGGGAATGTTGCCGTAGACCTAACTTAGTCTCCTTAACAATACTTATAATATCAAAACTCTACATACCATCATTTGTTTTCTTAACGTCTCTAAATAGGTGAAGAGATACATGAAATTGTTAATTAAAATTCCATGGTTGGCTCCAAAAAGAGGCTAATAGTCACATTATTTTCCAACAAGCTTATCCAAAAAACATATGAAATATTTTCTACAAAGGGGTAGTTAGGTAGGTGACCCCAATCAGGCAACCAATAATTCTAACTATGTTGTCCTGTTCCAAGACTAAGGCACCCTTAATCTACACCTAGCCCATCTAACACAAAATTCGGTGTTCAAACTTAGTTTCTTCAATATTGAGCATGATAATGACTTTCTTCTAGGCTAGAAATAATGCATATTGCATATTATAAGTTGTCATAATAGAGTTATCCTATTTGAATACTAAAACACCCATAATCTATGTCTTTCCCATCTAAGTTTCTAATACAAAATTGGTTGTTCAATCTTAGTTTGATAATGAATTTTATTATAGGCTAGAAAAGTACATAATTTAAGCTGGAATAATAGTGCCTCCTTGAATTACTTTTCCCCAAAGCATTTGTATTGATGCATATTAACTATTTCAAATTCTAGCACAAAGAACAAGGATAGCACTTATGTAAATGAAAGTAAGGGTGTTAGGTCCCTATAATACTAGTGTATTCCCTTATTGTTATTTTTGTGCCCATGTTGTCCCCATATTGTTATTATTGTGCCCCACATAAGCCCACTATTGTTATTTTTGTGCCCTTACATTATTATTGTTATGTCATCTTTGACTATATTGTGACCCTTAGACTCCTATATATAGAAAGGAGGTCTTGTCATTTGTATCATTTGATAATTCTTCATTTGTGTAATGTAAAGGAGGTTTCCCCCTCAAAGAGGCTGATTTTGAAGTCGTTGATCTATCTTTTCTTCTATTTTGTAAGCTGCTTGCATAACAATTGCTATCAGAGCTTTCGATTCTAGGGTTTCGCTACTTCAAACAGGTTATCGTGGAATTTTCAATATATCTTTTTTTATACAACGTTTCAGAAGCTACAATTAAAACCCATTTGAGCCAAAATCTTGATGAACCCCGGATACAAATTTTAGATCGTTTCTCGCTACAGTTTTGGAGATATGATTCATGGAAGTTAAGGTTTTTGCAGGCTCTCGAATTATATCTCAAACATGTGATATGGGGAAAATTGTCATAACTATCTCTCTATGCATCAGGTTAAATATAGTAAAAAGGTACAGAAAGAGGAAAGATTGTAGGTTTCCGTGTATCGGTTTCAGGTCCTAAGGTCGAAACAGTGACACGTGGCACTTCGTACAAGTTCTCTCTACTGAACTAGTCTATAATCAGGACATAGTGGGAGCTTTGGAATAACTCTTTCTTGGAGAATCCAATCTTGATCAGAATTTTGGGGTTGGAACGAGGACTCATAGGGATACCACAAGACAAAATGTTAGACCTTGGAGATCCAAAATTACAGAGATACAACAAATTCAATATCGAGCTCCTACAAAGCCAAAAAATGTGTGTAGTATTTTAAAATTTTGCATAAGTTTGGTTTGAAAAATTAGTTTGAAGGAATTCAAAGGACATAGTGAAGCATAATTATCATTAATTGATGCCCCAAAGAAAGAAAATGGAAACACCTAGTAAGAAACCTAAAAGCTCTAGCATGACTCATGAAGAAGAGGAAGAAATGCAACATGATATATCAAAATTACGAGACCAAGTGCAAAGAATTTCACTCTCACAAAAAGTAGCAAAAACTAAGATGGATAATTTAAATAAAGGCATGGAAGCTAAGATGGGTGGTTTAAAGAATGGAGTGGAAGCTAGAATGGATGGCATGGAAGCTAATATGGATGGTTTAGAAGTAAACATTGAAGATTTGAAGAAAGACATGGAAGGTTTGAAAGGAGGTTTGGAAAAGTTTCTACAAGAAATGCTTCCTAATGGCGAAAAGGTAGTGGAGTAAACTCACGGTGAGAACAAAAGAAATGTTAGTCATGATTTCATAGACTCTAACATTGGATTGAAGACCCACTATGTTCCAAAGATCGATATGAGGAAGTTTGATGGCAATGATCCCGTAACATGGATACTACAGATGGAGCAACATTTCGATCTCCATAATGTGCAAAACACACAAAAGGTATGCATTGCGACTTTATATTTGGAACCCAATCATTTTGTATGGTATGAATGGCTTTGCTCTCATAAACAAATTGTCACTTGGACAATTTTTATGGAAGAAATGATAGCACATTATGAGGATACAAAAAGCAACAAATCTTAAACAAAAAGGTTCAATGGTGGAGCACATTGAGGACTTCCGAAAATTGAATATAAGGGTAAAAGATATTCCATAGGAGCATAGGATTGATGTGTTCATAGGGACATTAAAATATAACATCCAACATGAGGTTCACCTTTGGGAACCTGATTCATTGGAGAAGGCATTCAGGTTGGCAAGAAACATTATTATGGCAACAAGGAAGCCTACCAATCACAACTATAAATATGGAAGTGTTTTTTCTCCTAGCCTTTCACAACCTACAAGGTTGACATCACAACAATTGGAAGAAAAAAGAGCAAAAGGGCTTTGTTACAGTTGTGATAGCAAATACACTAAAGGTCATAAGTGTGCTGAGAAGGAATTATTTTACATAGATTGTGAAGAGGAAGAAGAAAAGGAACAAAAACATCAAAAGAAGAGGATACAGACCAGGAACAAAGACTAGAGAAAGAAGAAATGAATCCGACCATATATTGTAATGCATTGGCTAAAACAACCACTCCTCAAACTATCAAGATAGAAGGACATATCAAGAAGAAAAGGGTAATAGTGTTGATTGATTTGGGCAGTACCCATAATTTTATTCATTGTAAGATAATGAAGGAATTGAATTGCTTCCTATATCCAACACCATAGTGTCAAGTGATGGTTGCAAATGGAAGAACCATAAAAGTCTCTGGAAAGTGCCATAATATCAAGCTATCCATTGGAGAATATGTTTTGAATAGTCCAATGCTTTCCATTCCAATGGGTGGTGTTGATGTTGTAATAGGAGTCCAATGGCTACAATATTTGGGTATGATAGATTTTAATTTTCAAGAAATTTTCTTGAATTTTTTTAGAAGGAAAGAAAGTTGAATTAAGGGGTATCATAGGGAAACCGGGAAAGAAAATCAGCTCTAACAACATGACGAAGCTTTTAAAGAAAGAACAATGTGGCGTAATTGCACAATTATGTTCCCTAGAGGTTCCCACATCGAAATCATCTATTTCTCCATATCTCCAAAAAGTTTTAGACAATCATTCCAAGGTATTTGAGACTCCCAAAGGCCTCCCACCTATTCATGATTAGGATCATGTTATTCATTTGATTCCAGGAAGTGTTCCTCCAAACATAAGGCCTTACAGATATCCTTACGCCCAAAAGAGTGAAATTGAACGTATGGTTGCAGAAATGCTAGAGGATGGTATAATTCAACCTAGCCAAAGTTCTTGCTCTGCTCCAGTAGTATTGCTGCACAAGAAGGATGGTTCATGGCGCATCTGTCTGGATTATAGGGAGCTCAAAAAGCTCACTATTAAAGATAAAATTCCCATTCCTGTCATTGATGAATTATTGGGTGAATTGCATGGAGAAATTTACTTCACCAACTTGGACCTTCATTTAGGATATCATCAAATCGAAATGAAGACTGAAGACATTCCGAAAACAACATTTAGAACTCATGAGGGTCATTATGAATTTTTGGTCATGCCTTTTGGCGTTACCAATGCACCTTCTACATTTCAAGGTTCGATGAATTCGATTTTCAAACCCTTAGAAAATTTGTGTTAGTATTTTTTATGATATACTAATCTACAACAAGTCTTGGAAGGATAATGTTCAACATGTTCATAGAGTGCTCAAACTATTGGAGGAGAAACAATTATATGAAAAAACCTCCAAATGTTTCTTTAGAGTACAAGAGGTGGAATATTTGGGTCATATTGTATCTCATGAAGGTGTCAAGGTAGACCCTAGCAAAATCAAAGCCATTAAGGAATGGAAAATCACCACATTCATAAAGCATCTATGAGGATTTCTCGGGTTGACAGGGTATTATTGCAAGTTTGTTAAGAATTATGGGAGAGTAGCAGCACCTTTAACAACATTACTGAAGAAAGATGCATTTTCTTAGACTCCAGAAGCAACAAAAGCCTTTGAACATCTTAAAGAGGAAATGTGCCAAGCACCAGTCTTAGCTACACCAGACTTCACAAAAACCTTTATTGTGGAATGTGATGTCTCAGGAAATGGAATTGGTGTTGTTTTAATGCAAGAAGAAAGACCCATTTCTTTCTAAAGTCGTCCAATCAAAGGAAAGTATTTACACAAAGCTGTTTATGAGAAGGAAATGTTGGAAATACTACATGCACTTAAGAAATGGTGACCTTACCTAATGGGAAGAAACTTCAAGGTAAAAAAAAAAATAAAAAAAATCATGATAGTCTTAAATACATTTTAGAACAAATATTATCTTCAAAAGAGTAGCAAAAATGGGTCACAAAGATGTTGGGTTATGAATTTGAAATCATCTACAAAAAATGGAAGCAAAATGTTGTTGCAGATGCATTCTTAAGAAAGGATGAGGGTGTGGAATCATTGCTTTGCGCCATTTCTATTACCCAACCATATTGGATAAACGAAGCAAGAGATGAATGGAAGAATGACGAAGAAGTGTCAGCACTCATTCAAAAGTTACAACAAGACCCCAGTACATCTGATACATTTAACTGGAAAAATGATTCATTATGGTACAAAGATCGCTTATACCATTCCCAACTCAAAAAAAACATTCTTATGGAATTGCACACCTCTCCCTTAGGAGGGCACTCAGGATTTTTAAAAACTTACCACAGGGTCAAGAAGGATTTTTTTTGGGATGGCCTTAAATCTAATAATCAAAAGTTTTTGGCGGAGTGTTTGGTTTGCCAACAAAATAAAGTTGAAACAATTAAGACCCTAGGTCTATTACAACCTTTATCCATTCCAAGTCAACGTTGGGAGGAATTTTCAGTGGATTTTATCACAGGTTTACCCAAGTCCAAAGGAAAGAGTGTCATCATGGTGGTAGTTGATATACTTACCAAGTATGCACACTTTTGTGCATTATCTCATCCCTTTAAATCCAATATAGTTGCTATTGCATTTATGGGAACAATTCAAAATCTAGATGGAAACCCAAAGATTATTGTAAGCGACAAAGATCCCATTTTCAATGGAAATTTTTGGACAAAATTATTTTCTTGTCTGGGTACTCAGTTAGCTCAAAGCTCATCTTATCATCCTCAATATGATGGGAAAACTGAGATAGTGAACAAACGTTTGGAAGGATATCTTTGTTGATTTGTATCTGATAAATAGACGCAATGGGTCAAATGGTTGCCTTTGGCTGAATGGTGGTATAAAATTTCCTTCCATACTACAGAAAAAAAGACCCCATTTATGGCACTTTATGGATATGATCCACCGTCCATCACATAATATTTAAAAGAAAATTCTAAGGTTCAAGCAGTGAAAGATGACATCGAGCATCAACAAAAAGTTCTCCAACTCTTAAAGGATAACTTCACTTTGGCGCAGAATAGAATGAAACAACAAGCAGATAAACATCATAACGAAAGAAATTTTGATGTAGGTGATTGGGTATTTCTATGGCTACAACCATACAAACAAATGTCCGTCAAGAAAGCTAAGAAGGATAATAAATTATCACCAAAGTATTATGGTCTGTAGTGTTGCAAAATATTGGTACTATGGCATACAAATTGGAGCTTCCTACAGCTTCCCGAGTGCACCCAGTTTTCCATGTTTCATGCTTAAAGAAGGTTATAGGTGACAAGCTCCCAATTCAAACAATATTGCCAGAACTTGATGAAGAAGGAAAATATTGGAACCTGAAGCAGTCACAAAAACAAGAACTCAACAACTATGAAATCGATCAATTTTAGATTATCTCATCAAGTGGAAGAACTTACCTGCTGAAGATTCCACATGGGAGGATGAGAATTTTACACAGAATCATACAGAACTACTCAAACATTGAGGACAACACTTTTATGAAGGATAGGGGCATGTTAGGTCCCTATAATAGTAGTGTATTCCCTTATTATTATTGTCATTGTATCCCCTTATTGTTATTGTTGTGCCCTTACATTATTATTGTTATGTTGGCTTTGACTATATTGTGACCCCTTAAACTCCTATATATAGAAAGGAGGTATTGTGATTTGTATCATCCAAGAATTGTTCATTTGTGTAATGTAAAGGAGGTTTCCCCATCGAAGAGGCTGATTTTGAAGTCGTTGATCTATCTTTTCTTCTATTTTGTGAGTTGGTTGCATAACAAAGGGGATCTTCTCAATTTTTTCTTCATGGTTGTAAATTGATAAAGCTACATAGCCCTAACACTTGGACCCAGAAACACTTATGATTTGACTACTTCCATTGTTGAAAATGTTGCTTGTCTAATACAAGCTTCAATTGGAGTAGTAGCCACTAATGCGACAAAACCAATGGTAAATCCATTGCAAATTATTGTCGAAGAAAACACTACTATTAAAACTGGAAGAAAGTCAACAACCCTGATCTGAACGTGTCTAGTCTCTCTCCAACAGAATGTTGATTAAAATGTTTTTTCTTAGTAGAATTGCAAACAATTTCCTGGTAAATAACCTCAACCAATCTAGATAGTTGTTCCAATACCTTTACACTAAAAGTTAAAACAACTTGTATTTTGGTTATTTTTTCAAATATGGTTGCAATAAATAATACCCTAGGTTGAAAATTCCATGTTGCCATTGGTGGTTCCTCATGAATTACTTTTGGCATCCCTAGAAATAATTGATATTGATTTATAGGATAGTCAATATTCCTATTTGTTTATGAATGTACATTTTATTTAGGATCAATTGGTGTTTTGTGATTGATGAATGATTTTTCTAGACACCATGCTAGCCCTTCTTCTTTGTCTACTAGATGAGAGTTTTGGAAAGTCAATTAAGGATTTATTGTATTCAATATTATTTGCTTCAGCTGCTAGAGATGGAACACTAAATCTAACTTCCATATTATGACCTAATATATGTTAAAACTTAGAAGGGCCTCTGCAATACTTTTCCAAGATTTTCCAGGTCAACATATAATCTGGATCTGAAAATATTGACTGAGCAATACCCATCCTTTTTGCTACAAAAATAGAAAGAAACATGCTTTCTATATATAACTTCCTAGATTAATTGAGGTGCATTATTCTATAATTATCCAAATGTAATTCAAATTCTTTGCATTCATGGGCATTATCTTTGTTTGGCCTAAATCAACACTTTCATTCATTTTCAAAGGTGAAGCCCTTGCACTCTTAGTTAAATGGAATATTCATATAGAGCCATTCAGTACATGTAGTATAATTAAATGTACAAGGACAAACTTACATGCTATAAAGAAGTTTTCCTTTGTTCTCCCTATTATAGTCCATGGAACTGAATGTCTGAAAGTATATAAACTTATTTTTTGGTTTGATACCATAGGCTTTGTTATAATCCCCAAATCTAGTTTCTCAAGATGGGTATGAAACTACTTTTTGACCATCCCACTTTTTCCTAGTTGGGCAATCATAATAGACTAGATCTTTGTCATTTATGTTTCACTGAGTTATAGGGATTTGAATTACATTAGTACCATAGAGTTGGTCAATAAGAGAGATCGATTAGGTTTAAATATCAAAATACTCGTTTCTATATTTTTTGTCTGCATTGGTAAGTTAATGGTGATTGATGATGATGGAGATAGTTCCTTTTTACATCTCTACATATACATCTGGTGCAGAGTAGTGTTTTTCCTCCATCCTCCATTTGCATGATGATATACCCATGTTTAGTTCTTTTTATGGTTTACCTCTTTCTACTTGAGAATTTTTATCTTGATTTTTATTTGTATTGATTTTGTCACTAGGGAGTTTCCTTGGAACTCTCACATCACTATTGTGGCTTATTGTACTCTCTAGTTCTATAGACCTATTTTGGTCACAAGTGGGACTGGACATTAATAAAGTATCATATGTAGCCTATTATTAGCTTATGTGTGTTTACATTATTTTAAGTTAAATTGAAACTAGGAAAAAATCTTGAAAGCATTCTCACTTCTAAGGGGACCTTGTATTGTCTAAAGGGATTGCACCATCCTATTAGGAATTTCAAGGATGTATGGAATTTTGCCTTACAATCCAATATCTCAACGTGAATCAAAGATTATTTATTTATCCTTATAGCTTAGAATATTATTTTTTGTATTATATATTTTCAACTTTTCTCAGTCAGAGCTCATCCCATTAGAAAAGCTAACAAAATAATCCAATTTTGTCTAACTCAAGTGGTAATATTCACTAGTTTATTTTATGTGATAGTTGATTGTTCTAGATCATTATCAACCTGTGTTGTGGGGATCAAATAGATGTTTGTGAATGTATGATAAAGTCCCAAATATTTAAATTCATCTTCAAGAAATCTAAAAACTTTATGCAGATAGCCTCACAATGGATATTGGTTTTTCAGAGTTTCTTTGTTTTTGCCAATATATTGATAATGAATGAGTGATGAAAGACTTGGAATGGATTTTTTTGATAGGTAGGCCTCACCTGAGGGGATTCATCATTATTCAGTAGTTCAATATACATGCTTACACATTATAAAGAAGTATTCCTTTGTTCTCCATCTTACAGTCCATGGAACTGAATGTCTGAAAGTATTTAAACTTATTTTTTGGTTTGATACCGTAGGCTTTGTTACAATCCTAAAATCTAGTTGCTTAAGATGTGTCTGAAATTGCTTTTTTCTCATCCCACTTTTTCCTAGTTGGGGAGTCATAATAGACCAGAACTTTGTCATTTCTATTTCACAGAGTTAGAGGGGTTTTAATTACATTAGTACCATATATTTGGTCAATAAGAGAGACCGATTAGGATTAAATATCAAATGACTTGTTTCTATCTTTGTTGTTTGCATTGGTAAGTTAATGGTGAGATGATGATGGAGATAGTTCCTTTTTACATCTCTACATATACATCTAGTGCAAAGTAGTGTTTGTCCTTTATCCTCCCTCTGCATGATGATATGCCCATGTTTAGTTCTTTTTATGGTTTACCTCTTTATACTCAAGGCTTTTTATCTTGATTTTTATTTGTATTTATTTTTTCACTAGGGAGTTTCCTTGGAACTCTCATATCACTATTGTGGCTTGTTGTACTCTTTAGTTCTATGGACCTATTTTGGTCACAAGTGGGACTGGACATTAATAAATTATCATATGTATCCTATTCTTAGCTTATGTGTGTTTCAATTGTTTTAAATTAAGTTGAAACCAAGAAAAAATCTTGAAAGCATTCTCACTTATAAGGGGACCTTGTATTGTCTAGAGGGATCACATCATATTGTTAGGAATTTCAAGGATGTATGGAATTATGACTTACAATCCAATATCTTGACATGAATCAGAGATTATTCATGTACCCCTATAACTTAGAATATTTTTTTTTTTGTATTATATATTTTCAACTTTTCTCGGTCAGAGCTCATCCCATTAATAGCTAACCAAATCTTCCAATTTTGTCTCACTCAAGTGGTAGTATTCACTAATTTATTTTATGTGATAGTTGATTGTTCTAGATCATTATCAACCTGTGTTTTGGGGATCAAATAGATGTTTGTGAATGTATGAGAAAACCCCAAATATTTAAATTCATCTTCAATAAATATGCAAACTTTATGCAGATAGCCTCATAATGGATACTGGTTTTTCAGAGTTTCTTAGTTTTTGCCAATATATTGAACATGTATGAGTGATGAAAGACATGGAATGGATTTTTTTGATAAGTATGCCTCACCTGAGGGGCTTATTCATTATTCATTAGTTCAAGATACATTTTGTGTTCTTATCTTGTTGATTCGATACATTAAGGATCATTGTTTCTTCTCCTTTGATGATATAGATATTTTTCTGAGTTTCATTTCAAGAGAAGAGTCTTTGCAGCCCTTTTGGGACAAGTATAAGAAGTCCTCACATATTGATATGGTGCAAGTACTCACATGTTTACATGGTGTAACCTTGAAGTTGTTGAAACATCATATACTTGCTACCTGCACCATGCCTTGACATTGGACAATAGCTCCATTCAATTAAACTGGTGCAAACACCTCTTTTCATTTTGTATGCTTGAGAGTCTAAATGGAAATACACCTATAAGATGGTAATCGAGGGCCTGAAGATCAATTGAATCGCGTTCATGGAAATACACCTATAAGATGGTAATCGAGGGCCTGAAGATCAATTGAATCGCGTTCACTCAAACAATAGAGAGGGAGGAGATGATGATTTCTTACGAATGCAGATAGGCGAGGGTAGTTGGCATTGTAATCTTTTGCATATTAGGCACTCTTTGTTACATAGATCTAGGTGAGGGCAGATATGGGCAAGCTAGAGAAATCCTAGCCAAGATTTTCTACACCCTGAAAGCGTATGGACTAAAAAATTGGAAACAGATCGCTGAATATTCATCAGATTTCCAATTACAGACGAGCCAAATGACCCATGAGTGGATGGAAAAGCTTTCCAATTTTGTAGATCTCATGCATCGGTCACGATCAGAAATCATAAGGCAAGATTAGGATCCCCAAGAGAGTTGTTGTATATCTATTAATTGGGTGGATGTTAATTCCTATGAGTACATTGATACAAATCGGATCGCAAAGTCATGGTTTCAATGAACCTTACACTTACTAGATTCACGCAGAGTTGTCTTTGCAACTATAGATCCAGCCTACCCCATTCTGAATCTGAAGATGGAGAGGGTGAAGATGTTCATACATGGGGATAAGCTCCAAAGGAAATGATTCCAAATTCATTTTAGCAACCCATGGAGACAAGAGCACAATAGATACAGCTCCCGCCAAACAATCTCCGGTTGGAAGTATAAGTTGGAGAGAGAGATGAAGCACTGAGCATTGGGTGGTAAGGTTTACATCTCACAAGTCAACCAGCCTCCTGGAGCTACATATGGTATTAGATCTGTACGACGTCCCCCATTATGGCGATCTGAGCTCTGGGCAAATGCATGGAACAAATCTAGTTGGCACAAACGTGATCTTAACTTAGTTTTTTTTCTTATAAGAAACGCTTTGATGCAAGTGCATATATACAACTCGATCTCTTCAAAGAGATGTTGTGTCAAGTTAGTCCTTCCTCTTTTTCACTTGCTAATCTGGTGGAACGAATAACAAAGTATGTTTTAAAAAGGAGGCATAATGGAAAGGAATATGAATAAAAATTCTCAGATCTGTATACTGGTGACCTGATGCATAAGAGGGTAGATCTGGGATGTCAACCTTCAGATCTGAATGAAGGAGAATTGACCCAAATTTTTATAAAACCCTGACCGGGAAGTTAGTAAGTATGGGGATTGGGATCTGGGAACGAGTACAAGTTTTGCAACAGAATATTCATGAACAGATAGGTATTACAAAACAATCTCAAAATTTGATTTATGTGGGTAAATCTATGTAAGAGGGAGGAAAGTTACAGGATTATGGAATTGGAACTGATTCAACCATTATCTTGAACTTACGTCTACTTGGAGGTTCTCGGGGAACTAGTTCCAAAGGCCCAACTTCTTTCAAGGATGCAGTTAAAAGGAAGGCAGAACCACAAACCAATGAAGAACAATGTCCTAATATACCTGGTCCCTATATTATGGAAAAAATGAACTAGGTGTCGAAATTGACAATCAACCTGTCATAAGTTAATGAGCTATACTCTGAATTTTATGGAAAATAAATAATATGTAGATTCAATGATTTTTGGCCAAAATCGGAGAATTTACATCAATGGATATACTCTACTTGGACAGAAAACTGTGAAGTTCATCTATGTTGAAAAGGGTTCTTCATAGTTAAGTTTGACACACCAACATATTTGGAATACATTTTAAAAGAGGGACCATGGTTCTGGGGAAATGCAGGTCTCTTCTTGACACCATGGTTCCTAGATTTCGATGCAAATACCATGGTGGTCTCCAAAATGCCAGTCTGGGTCCGGTTACATAATCTTCCCCTCCATTTTTGCATCACTCAGTATTACAAGGAATAGGGATTTCCTTGGGAAAGTTCTTAAAAGTGGATGTAGATCGAATCTCCAAAGGCATTTTTACGTTTACCAGAATATGTGTAGAGGTAGATCTCAGTAAAGGATTACTAATAGAATTATTCTTCTCCATAACAACCTGAAGTGGACTCAACCACTTGATTATGAGAATATGACCTTTCGTTGTCGTATGTGCTTACAAATTGGTCACCTTCAAAACACATGTCCATGTAAAGCAAAAACAAATCCAAAAAAGAGAAAGCAGCAAGTCTGAAAACTGAAAGGATGGCACTTTTATGAATCCCAGGAAGCTGAAGTAGAGGAGGTAGAAATCCCAGAAAAAATTACAAACAACAATGCCCAAAAGCCCCAGGAATCCATGCATAAGAATGATGAAAAACATAATTATTCAATAGTTCCTATGCCTTCCATACAATAGAAACAAGTGGAGAAAACCCCATCTAAAAAAGAAGTCAGCGGTACCAAAATAATTCATGCACCAGAAAGTTCGGATTCTGATAGAGAATTACCTTCAAATGTAACAAAAATTCGAATGTCTATTGTATCTTCCACTCCCAACTCTAATGGTTGGAGGAAAGTGGAATAAAAGAAAGGTATAAGGGAGTAGAATTTCATTAACTCTTTGATGAGTTGTTTTTTATCTTGGATTCTAGGATTGGTTATTTTACGCATATGATTTTTAAGCTTCTACAATATGTAATTTTGTTCATTACGAATAAAGTTGCGATTTTTCCTTGGGGAAAAAAGATGGTAATCGAGGATCCTCTTTTTAATAAATGAATTGCTTAATTGAGGTGAATAGATGAGCACATTAGGGGCCATGGTCCACACTACATGGCATGCATATTATCTTAGCAAAGGCATTTGAAAAAACTATTCATTCCATTGTCCATGATCTTGACTATATATATGTTTAAAATTAAACAATCTCTTTCCAGTTCAATCTCATGCATATTTTTACTATTTTTTCACTAGTTTGATTATGTTTTATTGTTATTTGCTTTAGGTTCGTGTTTTTTACATGTAGGCTAGTTTAGTTAGTTTTTTTAAGGTTCATGTGTTATACATGTAGTGGGTCCAAAAATTGAGATTTGTAAATTTCCATGGTTGGAATTGTTGCTTTTGTTTGAAATTCATTTTCTTCTAGGCCTCATAGAAAATGCCAACTTGTAATGCTAAATTGTTATTATGCAGACCTTTGGTTCCTGGAACAACAATGAAAAAAAATCATGTGGTGGTTTAGAAGTTGCTTGATTTACAAAATAAGCCCCATCAGATTTTATCTCAACTTCAAAAATACCCAGAAGTGCAACCTCAAAATTGGACATGGGTTCAAATGGAGTCTAAACTCATGGAACATCCACCCATTAAACAAATGGAGTAAGATTCTCAAGCATAAAATTAACATCAAGAGAAGTAGCAGAAAGATCAAATTCAAGGGCAACAACAATTGCAACAGTAGAACCACTAGGAATGAAAAATTCCATCTTTTTATCCACCTCAACGAGAGGCACAACAAATCAAGTCCGATGCTAATACTGAACGATTCATGCAAGGGGATTCTTTCTGGAATTATAATGTTGCTAGTGAAACTAACTAGGTGTGTGGTTGAGGGGAAAGTACCCCTAGGGTCCTTTGGGTTAAGACTCTACCAGACTGAAAATTGCTTATTCAAAGAAACACACACACAGCCATTATCTTTACTGTAAGCAAATTCTAATGTTTAGGGTACGTACCTAAGGTCCTACGTTCGAGAAGGCCTTTAGGGTCCAAACCCTTCTTGGAGTTCCCTTCTTCTCCTTTGACCTGTAAAACAAACAAATCAAAGAACACAACAGTACATGGACAAATACTTATATGAACACCATCTTCATGCTATAAAGTTAGTTATAAAAATCTTTAAGTAACTACTTGCATAAGAATTCAAGACAAGAATCTCATATGCATAAAGAAAGATTGTTTCGGGAACCAAGACGTGTTTCTTTATATAAAGGCAAGTAAAGTACATATAACGGAAAGATTTCACCTGAAACACCTTCAGCAGGCTCCAAGCAAAGCTTCCTCCCGGATTCGTTCCAGCCTCAAGCCTCCAACAAGAGCTCCTTCCAAGTCTTACTCAATGGTGATATAAAAGATGAATGATCACCAATACACATGGAAACAAAGGTTTCCTATGCAAAATGGGGGAAGTGCAGAAGGCACCAAGGACTTCAGACCTAGTCTAAGGGAAAAATCTCAGCATAATAATCTTGCTCTTCTTCTCTCTCTCCTTTAGCCCTTCCCTTTGATGTCTTTTTATACCATCTCCAAAGTAGTTTTTTAGTTAGGAGTTGGTTGGGAACAGTTGGGCCACGGGCACTAACAGGTGATCAGCAGGTAAAACCCGCGATCTTCGCCCGAAAATAAGGAATTATTTATTTTTTTAAGTGTTTTAATACATACACGTGGGTTGGGTATACACAGACCCGCGTGTACACGCATTTAACTCAGGGCAATGTCGCGTATAAGGGATAAAACACTGTTTTTTAAATTTTAGGACCAGGTCTGGAAGGAGGGGTTGCCCTAGGCCATGAGTGCAGCATCACAAACCATAAGAGTGAGATTTGGAGCTATAACAGATGCCCCCTAATATATGAGGTCAGAAGGGGAACATGATGGCCGAAATATATTATGTAAGTACATGGAAAGGAAATCTGTCGAGAGACCGAGGAGGACTTCACCAGAATTCAGCCTGCCAAGCCACCAAAAGGAGATCAGAAAGAAACACTGTCTGAGGAGGGCATACCCATGCTCAGAAAAAGTAAAGCATGTCCGCATATCAAGTACAAGCGGATCCACTAAGTATACAAGTATAAATGACTGGAAGATACATAATGGATCATCTTATCATAATGAGCAAGTACATGTCTGAATATCACATATAAGACTGTCAATGATGCTGAAAACTGCAACGAATCACTGATATCAAAGACTGATCCCAAAAGGTACCAACTGAACATGATGGAATAGGATGGTACTACACTGCAAACTCAGGTGCCAACATATAGAATGTCGCCATGACTGACTGCAACATATAAGGTGGAGTGGTATCAACTAGCAGCAATAGGAGCAACTGTCAAGTGAACCAATGAATGCTGATACAACCTGAGGTCTTCACCGACCGCCGTGGTACATTTCTACACCATGGGAATAAATGATCTGAAGTCGACCATGTGAGAAATCGTTTGATTACCGGTCATTGATGTATACCGTTAACAAACGCGAGACTACTCACCGATAATGATAATGAGCGTCAAGGTACCCAGTACAATCTAACAAGTGTGAATAGATGAGCTGAAGTCGAACACCTGTAAGAATCTATCGATCAGGAGACAATGATGGTTTCCCACTGTCGATAGTGAAGGATCTGCCACTAATGACTGCAAACCCCAAGGTACTGCCAAATGGACTCTAGATCTTTGCCCCAGAGCAATGAGTCGGAGTCGATAGGGAAAGATCCGCTAGAAGGAAGGCATTAAGGCATCCTCCATCAATCTAGCGCGAGTGTAACCCGTAGGCCAATAATGTGGAAGGAATTGGACGAAAAAGATGTAGTAACCCAACCGAAGTACGTTTCCGGCGTACACAAGATGTGGCTAGCGCACGGCAGAAACCCTCTGAACCAACCAATAATGAAAGCTGACACAGAGGCGAGGTATCCACCAATAGAGTCAAATGGAAACCAAGGTACTGCACGAATCCCAATGTGTGATAATGTATGCTGATGTCGAACACAAGGGAAACCACTCAGTCAAAGACCCATGATACTGATCGATGCTGAGCACAAGGTGACCTATCAATAATGAAAATAGGGCCAGGGTGCGGCTCTAGGCCTGTCCTCAGAGCAAGGTGTCGTCGTCGATAAGGACAAGACCCGCCAGCAAGAAGTCAATGGGGACCTTCTCAAACCGGCACGAGTAAAGGACCAATATAACTGATGTGATGATAGACATGACACTGACAACCAGGGATGGCCGACTGAAAAATGAGTCAAGAGACACCGCAGAGAGGCCGACTCAGGCTAACTTCCCTTGAACAAAAGCACGACTCAATGTGACTATGTGGCAGCATATGATGACTCTGTATAAGTTCGCCATGCAGGAGGCACGAATGAACCCTCCATATGATTGGAAGAGATAACCAATCGAGGGAGAACTGACTCAATAACAAGGTTATGGCATACCTAAGTCAAACTAAATCCCACCCATGCGGAGGAGACTTTGTTTTGAGTGCTTTGTTCAAGGGCGACATGACTGACTCTAGCTGCCAACAATAAATGGAAATAATGTCCCTGTTCCCACTCTTTTTGGAATATTTAATTTTTTTGTCTTTTTCTGTTAAGCCGGAAAAAGAATAAAAGAATGCTATGGTACAGTGGAAAGAACGAGTGTCGGTGAAACAGATGATCTAGTTCCTGGGGAAGGAACGTTCCTATGCTCAATGCAGGGAGGTGAAAACTGGTCAGTGACACTCAGAGGTATGTTCCTTCCATGGATCAGGGTATGTCAAGCTGCAGAAGTCAAAAGTATGCAAGGTTGATTTTGCAGATGTCATGGTCAAAAGTTGGCTTAAACACGAGTCCAAGTGAAGCCGGCTCTAGGCCAAAAGGTGCAAATGGTCAACATGCAATGCAGAAGTACAACTCGACACAAATAGGAGCCTCTAGGGTATAAGGCCAGAACAAAGCGGAGAAGCTAAGAGGAATGAGTCTTCAACGCATAAGTCATGGCGGGACTAAAGAGGACTCCCGAGCCTAGGGATGAAAAATCAGCATGAGTGCCAAGCGACAAAAAGGTACTAACTAGGGCACCCATGATAAGGTAGGCTCTACCACACAAGTCATGATACTTCTAAGCAATGAGAAGGTTCCGCACCATAACTTGGTGGGGTCGATCCTAAGGCAAAATGGGAAAGGAAACTGATAAATGCACAATGCAGGTGGAAAAACCTAACCTATATGCCAGTTTCGAGAACCAATACCTGTCAGAACGGACCAACCATAAACTTCCAAAGGAGAAATCTTCCAAGTTCTGTAAACATAAATAGGAACACTAGACACGAAGTTAATACATCCCACATATAAACTTCATATAAGATCTTTGTGTTATAGAATACAAAACTTGAAAATGCGTACCTCATATATACAATATGGTACAGGGAACCACGCAGCCTTGCGGCTTATGCATAATAGTTCTGCTGAACAAACCCCTTGCAGGGATCAGGCCAAGGGCTCCTTTGGTAGTCATAACTCATGGCTTCAAAGAGTTCCTCCTGTGAAGGCAAAACAAGTTCTAAGAAATCATGAGAACTACAAGGATCAAAAGAGGGAATTAAAGGGTCCCATGTCCCTATAGGAAGAATCTCTCGGTCAACTGCCGGGACCAAGTCCCAAGAAGGAGAATAATAAGTCAAAGGATCCTTCTTAGAAGCGATTGAACATTGAGGATTCAATGCCACATAATTGACCCGTGGCGGGGTAGAGTTTACTTGAACACTTGGAACAAACCAAGGGGCATTCTGCAGTAAAGTTGAATTAGGGTGGTGATTATCAGATGCAAGCTGATCAATAGTGATAATATTCCCGTTATGAGGAAAGCACATTACTCGAAAGAGTGAAGACACCACAGCATTCATAGCATAGACATAATCACGCCCAAGTAGCATATTAAAGTCTAAAGGGCTATCAACCACCATCATATCGATTAAGACAGTCTTCCCACCTAAAGTGATAGGCAATTGAGGAAGAACACCCATAGATTGACCAGGCCTTCTGTCATAAGCCAACAACTGACTCTGAGCTGTCAACAACTTTGGGGAACCCAAAGCTTTCCAAGTCAAAGAGGATATAATACTTGCAGAGGATCCTTCATCCACCATACATCGATAGACATTTGTGGAATTAACTCTGACCTTTATTTGAAAAGGTGCATCGGAAGGAAGACGAGGCTCAACAAGGCTATCCCAATCAAAGGAAATACTCTTAGCACTTGGAGGGGGAACATTTGAAGTAACCGGAATGCCCCCTATACTAGAAGACTCTGTACTAGAGATCAAACAAACTCTTTTGTTAGGCACTGCACCCCCCAAAAGAGGAGTGTAATCGGCCAACGATTGCACTGGCTTTACCACATTATCAACCAATGGTTGATGGGATTGATGAGAAACCATATCAGATCTAGGAGTAGAAGTACTTTCAGACTTGGACCATATCTTTTGGACCTCTGGAATACCAGGGCATAAATGACTAAGATGGTCTCCCTTGCATATCTTACAAGGGAACTTAGGTTTAAAACTTCTGCGTCCAGGTTTCTTAACAACCTCCATTTCGCCAACATGACTAGTAGTGGTTTGCGGAGAGTCCTGAACATGACTTGCAGAGGTCGGTGACTCTTTGCTAGTATGACTTGCAGTGACTAGACTCATGCACCCAACATGACTTGCAGCGGCTGAAGACTCATCTTCAACATGACTCGCAGAGGTTGATGATGAAGTGTTAGTGTGACTCGCAGTGACTAGACTTGTGCCCCCAGCATGACTAGCAGCGGTTGAAGGCTCATCTCCAACATGACTTGCAGAGGTCGGTGATGAAGTGCTAGTGTGACTCGCAGTGACTAGACTTGTGCCCCCAGCATGACTAGCAGCGGCTGAAGGCTCATCTCCAACATGACTTGCAGAGGTCGGTGATGAAAGGATAGAATTATTCTTCTTCTTTGACTTCCTTTTTCTCCTCTTTTTAGATTTCTTGTGACAAGAAGGAGGAGAAGAAGGAACCCCAGATTTCTCTTTGAAAGAAGATGAACAATTAGCACCCATGTGATGCCCTTGAAATAAAGCATTCAACTGAGAGGCTTCAAGAGCATTTGGAATATTCGGAGTGGACCACAGCCAAACGGGTAGTCCAACATTCAACCCAGGAATATTCAAAGTGGCCATCAAGGGAGTACCAACGTTTCCAAAGAAAGGAAAAGCACAAGGATCCCCTTTTGGGAGGGCACCTTGGTTGGTTTCCACAGGAATATTGGCCATATCTAACTGTTCCAAAGACCCTTCCCCTACGGGAATATAGAAATAACTTTTCAAGGAATATGGATAAGCAATCAAAACCTTTGCCCTTGAGGAGGCAACTCTACAACTTCTGAAAGAACGACCAAAAGCCTTTCAAGATTGGTAGAGTGGTAAGCCAGTCACTCAGAACACAAAGTCCAAACGCGACTAGACAAAAATACCTAAAGCCAACTATATACAAGGAACAAAGAGCACACACTATAAAGTCCCTAAAGATACAGCCAGTCAAACAACTTCCAAGTATTTCCGCTCCAGGTGATGAGGACCGGACACCAAAATACAAGAAAGTGGAGTCAGGGGCCTTCCGAAGATAGTCTGGGATAATGACGGCCCAGTCCTATCAGCGAAGGTAACATAGGAAGTTACACTGACCTCCTAACAACAGCCTGCGCCGGTGCAAGCCCCCAAGCTTCGCAAGGGTGCCCTCCAGTAGTACTGTCGAGAGTGATGCAACGTCGACCTCAGGTGCCACGGGATTCCCCTCCGCAGCCACCTGTGTAGATCCCTAGGAGAGGCAACTATGGGTACCAACTCATCGCAGAAGCCAGGCGGAACAGTCGTGAGGTAAGTTCGGACAAGTAGGAGAGGGGGTATCTCTCTTCCCTGTCTTCACAGACCCTCGTGCTTAACTCCCAGATCCGGAGCTTTCCTGGTCTTCCTAACGCTATTGGATTTTCTCTCGTTATTCAGACTCTTATGTTTGACGTTTTATGTGGCCTTGGAGAGTTAACTCTCCACTCGCCTAATCCAAGGCCCTAAAATCCTAAACTTGTTGGTGTAACTGACTAAAACAAAAAGTTCTAGTGGATTTTAATTAGCGCTTGATTTTATTAGGCTGTTCTTTAAGTCACAAGGTAACGGAAGTGAAACTAGTGGTGTGTTTTGACGCAAAAGAAGTTAAACAAAACTTAACTACATGCACATGCACTTTTCGTTTTTCGATGAAAAGTAATCTCTACAGGGTTCAGAGGAACTTCAAATAAAACAAAGTTTTTTTTGCTTTCTTTTCAGACTCCACACTCACAAAAGCTAACAAAGCTATGTATGCATAAAAAGGGATGCAAATCTATCCTAATGCAACAACTATATGTGAATGCAAGATTTTAAGACTACTCTGCAAACAAAGAAGGAAAGTTGCTCACTTATCAAATTTGTCTTGCCACTAAAATGCTTAGATAGAATATGATGTGCTACCAATCATTTCGTCCAAACAATAAAAACAAGTTCTAAGATAAACACAAAGCACTTTCACTTCGCAAAAAAGGAAATCAAATGAAAAGCAAGTTTAAGAAAGCAAAACTCAAAACTTTCAAAAGATTTTCTTTCAAACAACAAGCAAAGAAGTCTTTTTCAAAGAATGCTCTCAAAAATACTGACACTAATGATTGAAGAATAGGCAACCAAACACTTTTGCGAATTGACACCTTTCAAATGATGAAAACCCAACCAAAATAAATGTGTTTGAAATTGCTCTTGACAATCAAAAGCAGCAATGAAAGTCCAAAAGATCAAAAGACAAGTTTCAAGAAAATGGTAACAAACAACTTTCCCGAAACGAAGGAGCAAATGGTCACAAAAATGGTTTCGTTAAGCAAACAAAATGGTCACCAAAACAAAATGATCACAAAGATTGAATCCAATCTTCCTACTCTGCCAAAACAGAGCAGTCAAGATTCTTAACCAGAAATCTTGTGTGTCAAAAAACAATGACGCTTGCAATCAACGAAAACAAGACTAATACTCCTTATAACTAGAGAGAGTTCAGAACAAGATGCCCCCTGTTAAACAGAGGACTGTTACTGGAAAATGACTGCTTCAAACTGACCCAAACCACCAGACAAACATTCAGCAAAAAGAAAATTTATAAATCTTGAAAATTATATAATATACGCGCCTGCAGTGATGTGCAGAGTGCGTGTACACGCGACTGTAACTGAGGAAACCTGCGTATACGCGGGTTCACTTAGTTAAACTTGCGTATATACGCTTCTGTAATCCAACAAAACAGCGTATCTGAAGATTTTCAAGAAAAATAAAAAATACAGACTGAAAAAACTGGAAAAGCTTAGAGTTCAAGAACAGATCAGACAGTCAGAGCCAGCAAACAGAGGGGCTGAGCCTTGATTGGCTTGAAGACTACCCAAACTAGGAACAACAAGAGTGTTGTTCCCCAACGGAGTCGCCAATTCTGGTTGAGGGGAAAGTACCCCTAGGGTCCTTTGGGTTAAGACTCTACCAGACTGAAAATTGCTTATTCAAAGAAACACACACACAGCCATTATCTTTACTGTAAGCAAATTCTAATGTTTAGGGTACGTACCTAAGGTCCTACGTTCAAGAAGGCCTTTAGGGTCCAAACCCTTCTTGGAGTTCCCTTCTTCTCCTTTGACCTGTAAAACAAACAAATCAAAGAACACAACAGTACATGGACAAATACTTATATGAAAACCATCTTCATGCTATAAAGTTAGTTATAAAAATCTTTAAGTAACTACTTGCATAAGAATTCAAGACAAGAATCTCATAAGCATAAAGAAAGATTGTTTCGGGAACCAAGACGTGTTTCTTTATATAAAGGCAAGTAAAGTACATATAACGGAAAGATTTCACCTGAAACACCTTCAGCAGGCTCCAAGCAAAGCTTCCTCCCGGATTCGTTCCAGCCTCAAGCCTCCAACAAGAGCTCCTTCCAAGTCTTACTCAATGGTGATATAAAAGATGAATGATCACCAATACACATGGAAACAAAGGTTTCCTATGCAAAATGGGGGAAGTGCAGAAGGCACCAAGGACTTCAGACCTGGTCTAAGGGGAAAATCTCAGCATAATAATCTTGCTCTTCTTCTCTCTCTCCTTTAGGCCTTCCCTTTGATGTCTTTTTATACCATCTCCAAAGTAGTTTTTTAGTTAGGAGTTGGTTGGGAACAGTTGGGCCACGGGCACTAACAGATGATCAGAAGGTAAAACCCGCGATCTCCACCCGAAAATAAGGAATTATTTATTTTTTTAAGTGTTTTAATACATACACGTGGGTTGGGTATACACAGACCCGCGTGTACACGCGTTTAACTCAGGGCAATGTCGCGTATAAGGGATAAAACACTGTTTTTTAAATTTTAGGACCAGGTCTGGAAGGAGGGGTTGCCCTAGGCCATGAGTGCAGCATCACAAACCATAAGAGTGAGATTTGGAACTATAACAGTGTGTTTATATTAACTGAATGTTTTTCAAAATTGTTTCTCATGAGTTCATATGGGTATATGCATATGGACATGCTAAAAAATTGGAGAAAAAACAGTCAAAATGAAAGTATTTATCATGTGTTTTAAAATTTTGTTTAAAATGGTGGAAATCATCATGTTGTTTGTGATTTTTTGTGATTTCAGATTTCCTTATAGTTGAGATTTGTGATTAGTGCTCTTCCTTCCATCTAGCATCGCAATTCACTACGCGAACAATTTCACAACAATATAGGGGAACCAACTCAACATAACTTATAAACGAAGCCAATTTTCTTATTGGAAAAATTAAGGGAATAAGGAATTTTTTTTAATGTCTAGTTAAGGTGCTTGTGGTTACATTTTTTTCTTCCATCAGAAATATCTTTATATTCCATATGAGAAATTTACTTGTTTCAATCCTCAAGGGGCTACTCAGACTAAACAACAAGATTACAAGCCATTACAACAAAGCTCATCATTTCACTTGCAATAATTGAACCTGAGTGGGGAGGATTACAATCATTCCTCCCAACCACTTGAGATAAGCCAAATTAAATACTTCTGCTTACATTGTGTTGATATTTTTCAATCTGAAGGTATTTTGTGCCTCTTACTTGCATTTCCTATGATTGGTTAAAGAGTTTAAACTATGCTTAATCATGTGGATTTATGGTTTAAAATCATAACAATGTACAACATGAATATAATATTTTCATCTCTGGTTATATTTGACATCTCTCATTGATATATTAACACTGTAACGTGTTTGTTAATGTGCATTGAAAAGAGGATTTGCTATTATATATGTGTTTATTCAACCTTTTTATACTTTGGATATCTTTTTGTTTGAGTGTTATTGTTCTTTTAATCTACAACTATGGGATCCGCACATGCAATACCTTGGCCTTTGTGAAGATGGTGATTGTTGCAATTTTAACATGTCTGATGTTGATCTCACATTTGAAAACTATGAAGACATATTTGATAGTTTCAAAGATCAGTATGTATCCTTGTTCATGGATGTAGAAGCATATTTTTCTTCCACATAGATGAATGTTTCTTTTTTTTATTCAAGTGACCACATTGAGAGTGTGTAACACCCTCCTCCCACATTTACCCAAGCTAGTTGGTCCACCGAGGTAAACATGTGATGAAGAATTACTATGATATTATTAAAATCCCCATGTAAAGTTAAGGAAGTGGAATCGACATGAAAAGACCAATCCAACCTTCCTCAGAAGCTACAAAACCTTTAGGAGCCAACCAACCACTTAAGATTTCCAACCTGTTTTCGGGAAAACTAGTGTCTTTTCGATCTGCTAGTCCCACTAGGATTGGTAGCTATCCTAGGAATAAACAATCAAAGCAATTTTCAATTTCCTTGATGTATGATAGATAAGTGAGAAGCAAAGGGACCAACCTTGATCTTTCGCTTGACTCCTTGCTTGATTTCTCTCTCCCTTGATAGAGCTTGCACCTCTTCTCCTACTTATCCCGCACAATGAATACCTATAGAGACAAAGTAACAAAACACCATCAAAGCATCTCGATCTATTATATCATAACCAATGCATAATCAGAAATACATTGAACATACAATAGCATTCACAAATAACAACATTCACAAATACATGATTGTATGGAGGAAAACTCAAAGAACTTTATTAATAATAGAAGGGAGAATTACAACCTAGCTGTCTGATCCAGCATCATCCTCCCAGCATCAAAGCCCTCTTCACCTCATGAAAAGCAAGATCACCCAACAATACAATGCTCTTTCTCAAAGACAAACTATCAGCACTTCCTTACAAATTACAAAATTCCAACCTCTAGATCTCTCAGATGAGGGATCCATTTATAGATGTCTGCAAGGGTGTGAGTCATCTCTGAGTTTTTTATTAGTGTCATTCCACTTGTTGTTCTTGGATCCACTTGGAGATTTCTTGGATCTCTTACTCATCCCTGGGTGAATTCAGAGAGGCAAGTATCATAGGAGAAGTTTCTGGAAGATTCCATGAGCATCCACTTAGCAAACTGTCTTGGACATTTGTCCATCCTCACTTATCGCACCCTACAGAAGGCCTCTTCAGTATGCATCACACCTGGTTAGTGTAGAAGTCAGTATGCATCGCACCTTGACAGTGGGGCAATCAGTATGGTCCAGTTTTGGCCAGTTCTGAGTGGTTTTTCAGGTGGAACTTTTGGGGAATGATGTAATCAATTGACTATGATCCTTTAGGGTATGAAACAACACTTTTAGGGGTTAAAGAACCTTTGGTTTATCAACATATAAGATTGGGTTTGTAGTGCCCAAATATGTCTATAATAGTTGCCCCCTAAAGCATGAAGTCATAAATCTTTTGATGTCGGGTGAAATGCATTATCATGAGGATCCGAGGTATTCGAACTGGAAGGTGACCTATATAAGATACAATACAATACATCATCATCATATTATTTTCATAATCTAGCTGATGCAGGCATTCCCATGCTCAGCTTTATAAATTCATTTTCATGTACATAGAACAAACAATCATCTGCAGTTGCAGACTGGTGATTCTTCATATGAAGAGTCATCTTCCCTGGCTTAGATGACAATCTGTGTAGCTTTTGTGTACATTTGATGTTTTTATAGTCCTGAATATATCGAAGCCCAGATGGATGAAACTAGATCTGGGGTCTTCAAAACTCATTCAATCTTCACCCGATGTACAAGTCAATCCATGTGAAAAGATGTCCTGAAGTCGAACATGGAAAGACATCGCCTGCTTACCAGCCAATAATGTAAGCTGTTAACAGGCACGAGAGGAATCATCGATAATGATAATGACCCTCAAGGTACTACAGTACAATTCGCATGGTGTGAATCTATGATCTGATGTCGAACACCATGCAAAATCTTTCGGTCGAAGGCCATTGATGTAAACCTGTTGCCGGAGGTGAGAAACTTGCCATTGAGGCATGGAAGCTTCAAAGTACTAAAAGGGTTGTTTCTAAGTCAACTTCTTGGATAATAAGATGATTTCGACAAGAAGTGACCTGTCATAGGAGGGCCTTAATGTATCCCACATCTACGACACGAAACGAAGAAAATGATTTTCTGGAGGTGAAAACGATCTAATGATATAAGGTTCAAGAATGGTGGTCATGAAAAATGGAGGGTGAAGGTATTGCACCGGATGAGACATTAACTGGATGGTGAATTCTCTGAATGACTTCTCTTGAACATATCGGCGACACTGAGATGGATTGGTAGGGTTAACCCCAAAATATGGATGGTACGGAGGACTAATGGCGATACGACCGGTGAACGGAATAACCCAACCCGACTCAATCATGGCGATGGAGTGAAAGTGTCATGTTCAAGAGTGACCTGCTACCATAAAATTTTTCGAGTTTCCTTCCCTTGTTCCCCAGTCATTGCTGACCAATACCTCTTTATTTTTGTCAAGCTTGAGGAGGATAACATATTCTTGTTCTATAATTTTCCCTTCGGGCAAACCTGTCGCTATGTTTTAGTGAGCCTAGTGACAGTGAAACTCATTCTTGTCCGGGTGGACAAGTTTGTTGCTATTGTTTTAATGAGCTTAACGACAAAGACAACTCGATCCTTTTCATGTTTAGAGAGTTTGAAAAGGGATGAAAAGAGAACTCCAATATTTTTTTTTCGTAACATAATCCCTTAAGTCCAAATAAGATTAAAATAATACAAAAGGGATGACTTTTTGATCACTTTAGCGAGCCGAAAAAGACAAGCGCTTGAACTTTTTCATGAGATAATCCCTCAGGTTTGAAAAGTTTAAAATACAGGAGGGATGGTGCTTCCAATCACTTTAGTGAGCTGGATAGGCCAATTTCTCAACAATATTTTCATATTTAGCAAGTTTGAAAAGGGTTTAAAGTGGACTCCTTTTTTGAGGAACGAGTGGTATCTGGGGTAGCAACTAGTTCCGGGTAATCTTGGAACTTCTCAAAACATGGTGATGTGAAGAGGGTGGCTAAAAAGACCACTCATCGCAGTTGTTCCTCAAAATGGTAAACAATCAAGTGGAGGCGTATGATCAGACAAACAAATGGAGGTGATGGAGGGAACACAACCAAGGTTCAAATAGCTGATATAATTGCAATCACAAGAGTTATTTAACAATGCTGGGTTCATTTTTTAACGAGCTTGAACTCTGGGGGAACATATGCTTCATGGTAGGTTTATTTTTTAATGAGATTGAACCATATGATAATATTGATCATAAGGTGGGTTCATTTTTTAACGAGCTTGAACTCTGGAGGAACATATGCTCGGCAACGTTTTTATGTAGGCTAGCAACGGCCAAACTACAAAGCTAAAAAAACTATTAAAGCTAAAGAACTGCTGAGGTTAGGTAGGATGGTTTCATCCACTTGTCAAGAACCCTTCCTTTGCCTCGCCCACATAATAGAAGAAGGTGAATGGTGTGTCAGACCAATCACCTGACCTTAGGAGTTAAACTAAAAAGCTAAAAAATGAAATTGGTCGTTTATCGCTTGCATAAAAAGGTTTGCATGCCCCCAAGCATCGAGAAAAGGAGAGTCTCCAGTAACCATATGGGAATCACTGTAGTTAAGTAGGACTATGTTTTGTCAATGGTTAGACAAAAACACTTCCTTGGCTTTGTCCGCCAATTAGACAAAAGTGAGTGGTGTGTCAGACCAATCACTTAACTTACAGGGAAATTCATATGGTAGGATGGCTTCGTCCACAGAATAGACAAAACATTTCCTTGGCTTCATTCGCAGTGTAGACAAAAGTGAATGGTGTTTCGGACCAATCACATAACCTACAGGGAAACCTATTTTTTCAGTTGGGTTCGTCCGCCAAATGGACAAGGGTGCCTACCCCCTAAGCTTTGTTACATTCACCAGACTACTTGCGGTAATCAGGTGGATGGAACAAAGGTTGAAGAGACACTCTTGACTCAAAAAGACCATTTAGGGATGATGATTGACTTGGCACTGTGTTTGAACCGGGAAATGAAAGCTGGTCAATAAGCTGGATAATTTTGCCTTCATGTGGGAAACACATCACTCAAAAGAGTGTGGAAACAATAGCTTCCATGCTATAAACATAGTCACGTCCAAGGAGTAGATTGTAATCTAACGACCCTTGGACTACCATTACATTCAAGTGAATGGTTTTCCTTCTCAAAGTTATCGGCAACTTTGGAAGGATCCCTAATGGTTGAGTGGTTCCTTTGTTAAAGCCTAACAAATTTTGTTTACCAGGCATAAGCGTTGGTGAACCAAGCACTTTCCAAGTAGTTGAGGAAAGGATACTCACTGAAGCCCCTTCATTTATGATAGTTCCAGACACGATCATTTTGTAAACTTGTACTATGATTCGAAATGGTACATTATAAGGAAGGCGAGATCTTGCTAACCGATTCCAATCAAAGGAAGCGATTAGACTGCTTGGAGGGGGTACAGAATAAACGAGTGAAATAAACCCTTGAGTAGTGAGAACTGGGGGATTCTATTCCTGTTGTGAAGGAACAGGTGGATTGCCCCCAAGTTCATCGGACTCTAAATTGACAAAAAGGATTTGAACAGTATCATTCTCACTCTCTTTTGGAATGATATCGTCTGAAGGTGGATCTTCTGAAGGAAATACTGGGTCGACTGCCATCTCGACCTATTGACTTTGGTCTAGTGTGGACTCAGAAGATTTACTTTCAACAATAGGTGTTTCGACCAATGGTTCAGTTAAGTCAGTCGGATTTTCAACTGGTAAAGGACTAGGGGAAAGTTTCTTGTATCCAGGTGGAAGTTGTTGTGGTGAAGCAAGACGATTGTGCAAGACTCTTTTGGCCTCATCCAAAAAAGGACAACGGGGAAGACGATGGTCCCCTTCACATATTCCACATGGAGTTCAGACCTTTCCTTTCTGTCTAGGAATTTCATTTTCACTAGCTGATGGTGTGCTGACAACATGATCACCAGAGGTTAATGACACCGGACGGTGTGAACGGGGAGACCATTCTCTCAAGATCCATGGAATGCAACGAAAATCCCGATGAAAATGGTTTCCTTCGCAAATTAGACAAGGATATTTTGGAGATTTATGTTACTAGTGTCCATTTGGAGCTGTTAGTCCCACTAAGATGGGTAGCTATCTTAGAAACAAATAAACTAAAGTTACTTTTGTTTTCCTTTATGAGAGATAGATGAGAAAAGCAAAGAGTACCAACCTCAGTCTTTCGCTAGTCTCCTTGGTTGTTTCCTCTCTCCCTTGATAGATCTTTCACCACTCCTTTCTCACTTGTCCTGCTTCAAAGAACACCTGTAGAGTCAAAGCAGCAAAAAACCATCAAAGAATAGAGATCTATAACCATGAACAATATAGGATCAGATGTACATTAATCATATAAATGCATATACAAATACAAGATTCAACTATATACAAACATATGGAGGAAAACTCAAATAGCTTTATTGATAGAAGTAGTAGAAGAGAGGATTACAACCAAGCTGTCTGATCCAGCATCATCCTCCCAGCATGGAAGCCCTCTTCACTTCATACAAAGCAAGGTCACCCAACAATATAATGTCTCAAAGAGAAACCAACAGTACTTCCTTACAAAATACAAAATTCCAGCCCCTGGATCTCTGGGATGAGGGATCCATATATAGATGTTTGCAGGAGAGTGAGTCAGCTTCTGGGATTTTGATTAGTGTCATTTCACTGATAGTTCTTGGTTCCACTTGGAGATTTCATGATCTCTTACTCATCCCTGGGCGAATTCAGAGAGGCAAGTGTCATATGAGCAGTTTCTAGAAGATTCTTTGAGTTTCCACCTAGCAAACTGCCTCTGCCATTTGTCTGCTCTCGCTTATCGCACCCTACAGAAGGGATTTTCAATATGCATCACACCCCCCATGTGTAATAGGTGAGATGCATCGTACCCTCAACATGGAGTAGTCTGTATGGTCTAGTTTTGACCAATTCTGAGCAGTTTTTTAGGGAGAACTTCTGGGAAATGATGTAATCAGTTGACCTTGATCCTTAAGGGTATGAAACAACACTTTTAGGGGTTTGAGAGCCCTTGGTTTATGGACATATGTTATTGGGGTTGCAGTGCCCAAATATGTCTATAACAGTTGCCCCCTAAAGCATGAGGTCGTAAATCTTCTGATGTCGGGTGAAATGTTTTATCATGAGGATCCGAGGTTTTTCGAACTGGAAGGTGACCTGTAATAAGATACAATACAATACATTATCTTCATAATATTTTCATGATCTAGCTGAGGTGGGCATTCCCATGCTTAGATTTATAAATTCATTTTCATGTATATAGGACAGACAACTGTCTGTGTGGCAGACTGATGATTCTGGTAGAGCCATCATCCCTTAGCTTGGATGATTATCTGTGCAGCAATGATGTACATTTTATGTCTTTATTTTCCTGAATATATTGCAGCTCGGATGGATGAAACTAGATCCAGGGTCTTCAAACTCGTTCAATCTTCACCCAAAGTACAAGTCGATCAATGTGAAAAGATGTTCTGATGTCGAACATGGAAAGGCATCGCCTGAATACTAGCCAATGATGTAAGCTGTTAACAAGTGCGAGAGAAATCATTGATAATGATAATGACCCTCAAGGTACTGCAGTACAATTCACATGGTGTGAATACATGAGTTGATTTCGAACACCACACAAAATCTTTCGGTCGAAGGCCATTGATGTAAACCTGTTGCCAGAAGTGAGAAACTTGCCATTGAGGCATGCAAGCTTCAAAGTACTGAAATGGTTGTTCCTAAGTCAACTTCTTGGATAATGTGCTGATGTCGACAAGAAGTGACCCATCATAGGAGGGCCTTAATGAATCCCACATCTACGACACGGAACAGAGCAAATGATTTTGTGGAAGTGAAAACGATCTGATGATACAGGGTTCAGGGTGGTGGTCATGAAAGGATGGAGTGTTAAGGTATCGCAGCAGATGAGACGTTAGCTGGGTTGGTGAATTCTCTGAGCGACTTCTCTTGAACATATCGGCGACACTGAAATGGATTGGTAGCATTAACCCCAAGATGGATGGTACGGAGGACCAATGGTGATATGACCGGTGAACAGAATAACCCAACCCGACTCAATCATGGTGATGGAGTGAAAGTGTCATGTTCAAGAGAGACCTGCTACCAATGAAGCTATTCAAGTTTTCTTCCCTTTTTCTCTAGTCATTGCTGACCAGTACCTCTTTATTTTTTTCAAGCTTGAGGAGGATAACATATGCTTGTTCTATAATTTTCCCTTCGGGCAAACCTGTCGCTATGTTTTAATGAGCCTAGTGACAGTGAAACTCGTTCTTGTCTGCATGGACAAGTTTGTCACTATTGTTTTAACAAGTTTAACGACAAAGCGAACTCGTTCCTTTTCAATTTTAGAGAGTCTAAAAAGAGATGGAAAGGCAACTCTAGTAGTCCTTTTTCGTAATATAATCCCTTAAGTCCGAAAAAGTATAAATAATACGAAAGGGATGACTTTTCGATAGTTTTAACGAGCTGAACAAGACAAACGCTCAATCTTTTTGTGTAATGATCCCTCAGGTCCAAAAAGATTAAAATATAGAGGAGGGATGGCACTTCCAATTACTTTAACGAGATGGAGAGGCCAATTGCTCGGCAATCTTTTCATATTTTATGAGTCAGATGAAAAGAGCTTAAAGGAGACTTGTTTTTTGAGGAACGAGTGATTTTTTTGGATAGTAACTGCTTCCAGGTAAGGTTTGGAACTTTTCAATCATGGCAGTGTAAAGAAGGTGGCTAATAGAATCACTTGTCCCAGCTGTTCCTCAAAAGGGTAAACAATCAAATGGAGGCGTATGATCGGCTAAAAAAGAGTGGAGGTGATAGTAAGAACACGACCAAGGTTCAAAAGCTGATAATTATGCGATCGCAAATATTATTTACTGAAGGTGGGTTCATTTTTTAATGAGCTTAAACTTTGGGGGAACATGTGCTCATTGCTAGGTTTATTTTTTAACGAACTTGAACTTCACGTAAACTTGCTCGTGATAATAGTCAGAGATGTTGATTTCACCATTAACACTATGTTCTTTTGACGGCTGTACTGCCTGTTCAATTACTCCATCAAATTGATTAGAAATGTAAATACATGCTTGAAAAATGAGTTAAACACCAACATTTTAATTGAATTACATGAATAGTAACATAAAAGTAGTTTTTACCTCTCATTTTTACCATTTCATTCAAATTTGGGATTTTTGGAGCTCTGGAGGTGTTTTCCCCCTTGATTTTCATCAGCTAATTCTGGGAGATTCTGTGGACTATTTTCGGTGCTATCTGGACCAGGTATGAGCTAACCCTGAGCTCTTTAATTGCATTCTTTCCTTTTCTGATTCTGAGCATGTTTTCCTGCTTTTCTGAGCCTCTGGGTTTTGAACAATTCATTCTCTCCCCATTGCACCTAGTATACGTTGAAAGGTGCGATGCATACTGAGCTGGCCATTGGCCAGTCAATATGCATCCCACCTAGTACACATCTGGGGTGAAATGGGTGCAAAGAGGAAATTCTTATGCACTGTTTTTCATGGAAATTTTCCCTATTTTTGCCTGAATCAGGATCCTAATCCTTCTCTTGTTTGTTTTATAGAGATTCATCGGATCAAGATGGTCATTACATGGTGTGAACGCGAGCATGAAGAAGAGGATATGGTTGCCTTACATGATCTACGTACGGTGACTGCATTGTGGAAATGTGGCTTGCTCAAATTCTTCCGCATATCCAGCATGAGACAACAAATCAATTTGTTGCAATATTTTCTCGATGCATGGGATCCTACCAACCAAGTGTTCTAGATTCGAGGTAAATCCATCCCTTTGACAGTCAAGGATATCTACTTCTTGACCGGTTTATCAAGGCGTGCTACCCCTCTCTCACTATCAGGATCCGCCCGTGGGGGTGAATTCGTGAGGGATTATATTCGCTGATTCTGTAGAGATGGATCTAAGCCGAGAAGGGACAGCAAGATTAGTATTTGAGATGTCACTGACCGGTCTTTGAGGACTATCTTATTCACCTTTGCTAGATTGGCTAGTAGTGCAGCTCTTCATTTGGCCAACATGTCCTATATGCAGTATGCTCTGGAATGCCTTGAACCAAAGGTATTCAACTGGTGTGATGCAGTACTTCCGGTTATAAAAGAACAGCTTACCAAGGTGAAGAACGGAAGATCCAAGAACTTTGGTTATGGTTCTATTCTGACCACTTTTGCCTTGGAGAAAATCCCACTGATGCAGCCACAGTACATTTCACTCAAAGTGCCAGCGCCGACAGAACCACAGAACCACAGATGCAGAGATGGGTTGATCTTATGGCCAGACATGCTGGTCAATCGCATATTTCATTCTCTGATGCCTTCTTTGAGTGGTTCAACCATCAACAGATGGTCTTTGCCGAGTATCCGTATGCTGGGATGGATTTCCAGGGTGACCCAGATTTGGTGCTGCCGGCTGGTGAGTAGTGGGGTGTTATAGGTAAAAAGATCTGACCATATCTCTGTTCATTGTTTTTGTAATGTTCTTGTGTTTTTTAAATGTTATCAAGACTAATCAAACCCATATATTCATGCAGATATTGGACCAGTGCGACCAGTAGTGCGCCCGAGGGTAGCTGCTGTAGTTCCGGCAAGAGAGGCTATAGGGCGGGCTGTCCTTTGTGATCTGGACGTAGCCGAGACCCTTGCTGTATTGCAGGATCAGATCGAGGCTCTCAACCTTGGTATTCAGGATGTGAGGACCGATGAGTTACCTCTGAGATTATAGCGCCATACTACTGGCGTGCCAAGTCGATGGACTAGGCTCTTACGTATGATTGCACAGGCAGTGACTTGTTATCACCAGCACCATTAGTCTAGGGTGCTTTTTGCATTTTTGGGTCATGTGACCGATTTTGTCTTGGACACAAAACATTTTGACAAACTATAAATAGTTATATATATTTTTTATTTTCAGAGCTTTATTTTGGTTAAGTTATATGATCTTGATGCAAATGTTGATTGAAATGCTTTCTTTTATAAATGCTGCAAAGGTCTATCTAACACATAGTTTTCTAATGAATCAGTTAATGTGTTTAAGTTTCTGAAAATGTGTTGATATTGAATAGAATCAAACTGCCTTTCCAAAATCCTGACCCTTAGGAACATACGATAGATAGCTGGATTCCGAACAGAGTAGATGCTAGTAAGCTGTAGGATGACAAGTTGTGAGTCTAGCTTGACAATAAGTTGGCGTATGCCACATGCGATGGCATCAGAGAGAATTTCTATCAATGCGCTATACTTAGCGATGTTGTTCGTTGACCAACCAATACATACCCCTCTGAAACTCACTAACTCACTGCTTGGATAAAAAATGGCCCAGGCTGCAGAAGATAGGTTCCGCGTACTATGACTAGCTACGTTGGCATATCCAACAAATTATTCCAATAGGTTCGACATCTGCAACAAATGAAAAAGTGGATTACCTAACCAAAACAATCACTCATGATGAAAACAAAAAACATAACAAAAGCACATAAAGAGATTACTACACTTAGTCAAGCATAGTAACGCTTAAGGTACAACTCGTTTTAGGGTTGCACCAATGGAATCCCATCGTAATCTACTAGCTCGTAGGCTCCTTTTGCTAATACTTGCTTAATAATGTAGGTACCCATCCACAATGATTGGAACTTACCTGCTCCCAATTTATCGGATTCTTGATCGTAAAGCAAGACCAGGTCACCTTCTGAGAAGACGCGAGGTTTGATATTTTTGTCAAATTGCACCTTAACTCATTTCTTATGAGCTTCGTTATCCAAGGCGGCGTCACGAAGAGTTTCATCCAATTGGATTAGTTCCAAGAAACAAGCCTCTTCCTCTGAAGTTCTGAGGAGAAGGTTGACTGTGAGCTTGAGAGATGAAATCTCGTACTAAATTGGTAAGACGACTTCCAGGCCATACACCAACTGAAAGGGTGTAAACCCGGTCGCATTTCTTACCGAGGTTCTGTATACCCATAGAGCTGAGTACAGGATTAAATGCCAATCCCGTTTGTGGGCTCCAATCATTCTCTGCAGCATACACTTGAGGACTTTGTTGATCACTTCAACTTGTCCATTAGCCTGCGGATAATATGGAATAGAACTGTCGTGGGACAGTCCTAATTTGGCAGTCAATTCAACCATCATGTGATTGCGAAGATGCGATCCATGGTCTGTGACTATAGCTTGTGAAACACCGAACCTAGAGACTACATGATTGAAAAAGAAAAGAGCAGCCGTTTCGCCGCTGTTGTTTAATGTAGGCATCGCCTCAGCCCATTTCGTAAAATAGTCAACTGCGACTATGATATACCCATGCCCCCCGGTCGAGGTGGGGTTACATGTCATGAAATCTATGCCCCATTTGGAGAATGGCCCAACAGAAACTACTGGATGCAGAGGTGCGGGTGGTATTCCGGTTTTGCGGTCGAAGATTTGACAAGCATGGAAACTTCTGACTATGGTTATGCAATCCTTGAACATTGTTGGCCAGAAGTAATCTGTTCGTAAAATCTTTTGTGCAACCAGATTGATGGCCCCCACGCATGCCTGAATGACAATCATTCAGGACTTTTTCGGCCTCCTCATGGGTGAGGCACCTTCGCAGAACTGTATCGATACCGCGACGGTGAAGTGTATCACCGACGATCATGTAGTCTTTTGCTTGGTATCGAGTATGTCGTTGTTTCGAGCGAGAGGTATTAAGCTTGTATGTTTGGGTTTGGAGATAGATGATTATATCTCCATACCATGGATCGCTTGATGATATCAGAAAAAAAGATTCATCCACGATTGATGCTTTGGATGTTGAATCGTTGGACGACGATGGGAAGTCGCATAGTAACTCCGTGAAAACCAGAGATCTCTTTGATTTGGATTTTATGAATTCCAGGTCAAACTCTTGCAAAATAGCTATCCATTTCGAATATTTTCCCCCAAGTAACTGACATGATAGAATGTAAGTCATAGGGTTGCAATTTGACAAAATGGTAGTTTTGCGAAAGAGGATATAGTGTCGAAATCTCTATATTGCTTGAACAACTGCAAGAGCCAACTTTTCAACATAGGAGTACTTGCTTTCTGTATCATTTAAGTTTCGGCTTAAATAATAGATAGGATGTTTTATTCCATTTTCTTCTTGAACTAAAACCATTGCGATGGTTGTATCTGCTATAGCTAGATACATGTTAAAGTCTTTTTGATAGTCAGGAGCATACATTAATGATGATTTTATTAGGGATTCCTTTAGAGCATCAAAGGAAGCTTGCGCAACCTGATCCCAGTTGAAGGGCACTTCTTTTTTCAAAAGACGCATATAACCTTTAGCAAGTTTGGCGTAATTTGGAATGAACCTCCTCAGAAAGTTTGCTTTCCCTTGGAGTTTCTGAATATGAAGAAAATTTGAAGGTGGAGGCATATCGATGATTGCCTGAACCTTACATGGGTTGATTCGAATCCCATCCTTAGAAACCACGAAGCCAAGTAAATGACCAGAACCAACACAAAACACACACTTTTGTGGATTGAGTCGTATCTTGTAGTGTTGGCAACGTAGAAATATAGCTCTCAAATGCTGCAGGTGATCAGTCTGCTTTCGCGAATGAGTCGGTAGATCGTCGAGATATGGTTGAACGATGTTCTTGATGTCATGGAAGGCATAGTTCATAGCCCTCTAAAAAGTTGCCCCTGCGTTCTTTAAACCGAAAGGTAGTTTGCGGTACACGAATGTGCCCCATGGACATATAAATTCAGTCTTCGACTGGTCCAGTGGGTGGATATTTATTTGATTATATACTGAAAATCCGTCCATAAATGAAAATATTTCGCATCCGGTGCATTCATCAATTATCTGGTCGATGAAGGGTGTAGGGTAGTTGTCCTTTGGACAAGCTTGATTTACATCCATGTAATCGACACACACTCTAATCGTTCCTTGCTTTTTCATGACAGGAACAATATTTGATACCCAATCAGTTAGAGGAACTGGGTAAATGAAACCAGCATGTAAAAGTTTTTCAACTTCTGCCTTGATGGCAACTGCTTTTTTCGGGTGCACCTACTGAAGCTGTTGTCGTACTGGTTTGACATCTGGATACATCTTGATTTCATGTTAAACTATGATCGAGTCGATGCCTGGAAATTCTTCATATGACCATGCAAAGACATCTCTGAATTCGCGAAAGAGAGCGCAATATATCTCCAGTTCTAAAGAAGAACAAGATTTGCCGACATGAATATTCTCTACAACATTAGGTTTGGTCGAGATATTTATGGCGATAGTTTCTTCAATATTGGATAGATTTCGCTCGGAATCCACCATATTTACAGTATTTGATAGAAAATCAAAAACTGAAGGATGATTAAGGTTGCTGGAATAATCTTCGTTGTAATCCGGAAGATGGGAATGATGGTGGTAATCCTCCCATGGTGCCTCTCCTATCATCATCGACCGAATAATTCCGTTGTCTGTAGAATGTACATGTGACCAAGGATCTGAAGAGGTGCCATATTCTTTAGACCTATCTATCTAAACACTTTATGAGCGTTGATTTGGGTTTTCCACCCATGCCAAGAAAATTGATTGCTACAAAATTTCTATTGGGCTTGGAGGCAATACCTATTGATGATCCATGCTAACAAAATGTTCGGAAATCTTCTGAATGGAAGATATCATATTGTAGGTTCCTACTATGGCCACTTCCACCAAATTAGTTGGAGGCGGTAGGGAAAAAGTACCCATTAAGGCAGGGTCTTTTAGTAGGCCTACTCCAACATTTTGAAGCGATTGAGAGCTTCCATGGATCATTGGAATGCTTCCTGTAACATGTGAACTGTTGGGGAGAAAGGTTTGTTGATCAACGATTGTAATTCCTCCTTGAAAAGGAAATGTAATCTTTCTAAAATATTTTGATACAACAACAGCCATAGCATAAATCCAGGGCCTTCCCAGTAGGATATTGTAATCGAGGTTTCCATCGATAACTTCGATGTCAATTTCTACTGTTTTGCCCCCCAATTCAACTTGTAAGTTACTTAAAATCCCGTACGGGGTGTATGTTCGTCCATCAATGCTTTTAATGTCATTGATGATCTTAACAAGGGTGGTAATCCTAAATTTTTCCAGCAACTCATTGACATAATGCAGATAGATGCCTCCTCATTAATAATTGTTCGATGAATAGTTTTGTTGAGGGCTTTCACTTGTATGAGGAAAGTGAGTTGAGATGGTAACTGAGGTTCATATCCTTTATGGTTAAAGGCCACGAGATTGGAATCTGCTGGGTCAATCCCACCTATTGATGATAATAGAGCCTGCTTTTGGGAGGGGCAATTTTGTAGTACTTCAAGCGTCGACATAGCGGATGGCGATTGGGCCAGATCCTCTACTATTTTATAATTTTGTGTTGCTTGGGCACGAGGATTAAATGTCAATTTGTGTACTACTCCCTTTGGTGGCTTTATTGTTAGTTCAAGAATGATGGGTGGCACAACTTCGGTTGAAGTTGTTGTCAAACTACTAGGTTGATCTGTAGCCTTGTTGTTCGACAGTTGTGGATTCCTGTAATCTTTATTCCTTGTCGATATCAAAGCATCATTTTGTTGTTTTGAAATGGAAAACATAAGCACTTGGGATGGGGAAGCATTTTCACTAGAAACCAGATTGGTTTCTGGGTTTGGAAACGGATTGGTCAATACTGCTGAGGTTTTTGAACTCTTAAAGAATTTCTTAATCTCAGCTTTATATGGAAAATCCCTCGTCCAATGGCCTTCATCACATATGTGACATGATGAAGGAGGTTTCTTTTGCCTAGAAGGGTCTGCAGAAGATTTTTCAGGAGATGAATCATCTTGTTTCTTGTTTTTGCTTTTCCCTTTCTTCTTGCCCCGTGGTTGCTTCGGTTCTTTTCCTTTGTCGGTCGACACAGCATTAACCTCCGAGGCAAGAAGTTCTTCATTTTCATTTTGACCAGAAACCATACGGGCTTTCTTAGATGTAGCCTTTGCGGTTTTCATGCTGGTCATACCTATCACGCCATCGTCGGCATGAGAGTCTTTGTTTGATATAGGAGGAGGAACAGAAAACTTTGGTCTAGGAGCATCAGGAATTTTGTCATAGAGTGTGCCAGACTGAGTATAGATCAAGTCTAGATATTGCGCACGAGAAATGACTTGCTCTTCATTGACAACTCCCTCCTTAGCCACATCTTCTGTAATAGAAGGTAACAATGACTTAATAAACCATTCAGCTAGCAGCTGATCAGGAACATGTGTTTTTACCATTCGATGACGATGTCACCACTCATGAATATGATCAGATATGTGAGTGGCTGTCATCTACTTAAAATTGGTAAGAATCTCCGTTCCTATTTCGTACCTTATTGGTAACTGAAAATGGGCTAAAAAGGTGGTGGCAAGGGCGCTGAAGTTATCGAATGAAGCTCTAGGCAATTCGATGTACCACTTTTCTGCCGGACCAGTTAGCGTTCGTTGAAAAAGGAGAAGCCTAACCAAATCATCATTGAGAGTGTTGGACGAACACCACAGATGAAAGGTCATCACATGATTCGACGGATCTTCACCCAGATTTCCATTGAATTGAATATCTGACGGAAGTTTATGAGGAATCACCGACCACCAAGGGGTGTAAGCAATTGGATCATTTGTTAGCCGATTCAAATCTAGTAATTCCAACATTGCGATGAAAGGCAACTATTGATTCAGGTTTGGTGAAGCATACCCAGGATAAGATGGGATCGCCTGAGTAATGGGTCCTTGCATACTAGCATAATGTATTTGATGCTGATAACTTTGATAAGGTTGACGGGCATAACCATTATGATATGATTGATGGTAACTATTTTGAATATACAGTTGTCCATTACCAGCAAAGTTTTTTTGCTCAGGTCCTCGGTAAGCTTGTTGGAATTGCGGTTGTTGATATTGCACCAGCCATGGTCGTGAGGCCATTTGCTATTTTCTAATACTGGATGTTTGACCAAGATGAGGGGTGATAGTACCTGTTTGAGCCTGAGTTGCTTCAGTTAAGGAGCCATCAATCGGTGATTGTGGTTGAGTCATGGAGACAAGAGGCTGTTGTATTATGCCCTGAGAGACTTGAGGTTGACATACAACAGGAAATGCTTGTACTTGCAACACCATCACGATAGTTGGTGTAGTGGGAATATTCGACACAGGTTGATTTGGCTGTATTGAATATACAACTCTTGGCTATTGAGGCAGTATTGGCACCCAACTACGGGATGCAATTCCAGCTTGACCCGAATTTTGTTGTGAACTCTCATATGGTTGTTCTCCTGGAGGGAACAATGAAAAGGCATACTGCCCTCCATATGGTGGCAATCTAGTGTTCAAAGGGAAAATTGGTCTTTGTAGACTGGACTGCCCAAATTGATAATGTTGTGAAGGATCAATTTCCTGAGACTCAACATAAGAAATTCCAGATATTATTCCGGATGAACAAACAAGAACAGACCATACTATTGAAATAGTCCCTGGGTGGACTTCATCTAGTGGTTGAGAGCTATTTGGGACAGATGGTATACCAGCAAACATTGTTGGAGTAGTGGCAGGAGGTTCCATTGCTACTGTATTAGAGGACACAATCCTAGATGTCGATGGTTGTTTAGACATATTGAGTCTATCCAAAAGACTTCCTAGTGATTCTACAGGAACTTGCGATGAAGGGTGGCTAACTTTCGTATTAGAAGGATATAGGTGGATCCCAGTTCCAAAATTCATGGAGTACTGGATGGAAGATCCTCCACAATCTCTTCTATAGCAATCAGTCTATGTGGAAGAGGTAGACCGTCAGGTTCGTAAAATATTTCTGGTGCCAAAGAAGGTAAACACTCTGCAGTGATAGATGTTGGAGGGGTGACACCTTCTGAATCAGTCCTAGATGGAGCTGGTTCAGGAATAGAAGTGTTTACCATTACACTAAGATCAGTTCTAATGTCCTCTTGTAACTGTGGAACTTCTTCTATAGAGGCAAGGATGCCAGAAATAGTTGGAGTAACCAGAGTCTCTGAGGATGTTGAAACACAAGTTTCAAATAGACCAGGAGACTTTGACCTAGTTAAACGAGATCGCTTGGCCCATAATGGTTTCGTTTCCGGAGTCAAAGATGGTTGACTCGTTAGTCTCCACGAATGATGGGGTTTTGATTGAATTTCTTCCGCGATTGTGGATTACTTGATCAACTCAAAATAAAAAGGGGAGAAAGTTATTCCGAATTAAATGAATTTTATGACGCTTTGAAACAACTTGCTTTTTCAATTTTTAAGAGTCAAGAAAAAGCTAAAGATGACTCTAGTCGCCTTCGATTTTTAATGAGCCTGAAGTGACAAGTGCTCATATGGACCTTTTCTTTTAAGGAGTCTGAAAAGGAACGAAAGTGACTACTCTATAAATCTAGACAGAGGGATTACCAAACCAATCGCAAAACTGCAGAATACTTTTTACGCTATGGCAGTCAATCTTCCTGAATGCTGTGTTTAGTGCATTGCGATCGATAGGGCGGCAGACACGACTTCCTAAGGATAAAGGATATAGCCTATTTTGGTCTCCCAATATATACTCGACGGTACGTGGGAGCACAAGTTTGTACTGGAACTTGTCGTATCAAAGAAGAGGAATCACCTAACCTACGATGAAAATGATAGTTACCAAGATTTACAACGTCGAAATACGTCTCTAGCCTAGACTTCTAAATGTTGTACATTAGGTTCCAAAGCATTTTTATGTTCATTGAGGTTTATTTTATAGTTGATCTTTCTTAAGAAGTTTGCCTTTAAGGTTCATCGCGTGATGTAGATATACAATTCCTAAATATGCAATCTAAGATGATAAGCAATTGTTTACTTTCTTTTAGCAATGAAAATCCTAGCTACTAAGGAAAGAGAAGTAAAATTCTTTCAACATAGAGTAGAGAGAACACACTAGATGCACTTTTCCTAATCAATTTCTGCATGCAATCTAAATGCAAGTGCACATGCATGTATTTTTTTTTCACTTTCCTTAATGTGAGAATGACAAAAATAAAACTAAGTACAGATCTGAACTGTCTTCTTTCAAAGTGATAGTACTAACAATTTTCTCTTCAAAAAACGAAAGGAAGACTAAGACGACACTTTGCGATTTTGAATTAAAAATGCTTTCGACACTTGAAATACTAATAATTTCAAATCAAGTACAATGACAAAAGTGTAATTGACTATCTAAAAGAAGAATGCTTTATGACACTCTTTTTCTTGACTGAAAACGACAATTGTGACCCTTTCAAATCAAAAGACGACAGTCCGATTAAGATACTATTTGCAAAGGAGAACTGTAAATGATGAAAAATACATAAAAAACATTCACAATTCCTTATCAATGGAGGCTGAATAATGCAAAGGAAGAAGGTTTCAACAGTGATATACTGATCATAGACAACAAAACTACTAAATAAAGCTGAAGACAATGAAGAAAAAACCAAAATCTGGAGGCAGAAACAGTCTCACTCAATCATCGCACCTGTAACACAGGGAAATAGGGATGCATCTCACCTGCAACACACGGGAGGTGCGATGCATCCAGGTTGCCAATGAGAGACAGTGCAATGGTCCAGGGACGAGACTGAGCTTGGTTTTCACTCACAGTTTGCAGCTAAGCTCAAGGATTTAGGCTGAGCGAATGATTGTCAATAAATACAAAGTATAGGGGATGATCTAATGAGGTTATTTGAGTTACCACCAGGGCACTTAGGATGTTTGCAAGTTAGATGTTTAGTTCATAAACCAACCTAGAGATTGACTGAAGCAGTGTTGATCTACTTTGCAGTTGCATAGCAAAAGCAGTTCGAAGGCTAGCTGGCTTAACTTTAGGCTCCGTCTGTAGTTTATAAAGCAAACAACAGTATTAAAACAAACAAATTATTCGCTCCCCAGCGGAGTCGCCATTTTTTTATCTGGAAAACTAATGTCGATTCGAAGCTGCTAGTCCCACTAAGATGGTTAGCTATCTTAGAAACAAACAAACTAAAGTTACTTGTGTTTTCCTTTATGAGAGATAAGTAGAGAGTACCAACCTCAGTCTTTCACTAGTCTCCTTGCTTGTTTCCTCTCTCCCTTGATAGATCTTTCACCACTCCTTTCTCACTTGTCCCGCTTCAAAGAACACCTGTAGAGTCAAATAAAAAAAATACCATCAAAGCATAGAGATCTATAACCATAAACAATATAGGATCAGATGTACATTAACCATACAAATGCATATACAAATACAAGATTAAGATATATACAAACATATGGAGGAAAACTCAAATAGCTTTATTGATAGAAGTAGTAGAAGAGAGGATTACAACCAAGCTGTCTAATCCAACATCATCCTCTCAGCATGAAAGCCCTCTTCACCTCATACAAAGCAAGGTCACCCATCAATACAATGTCTCAAAGAGAAACCAACAACACTTCCTTACAAAATACAAAATTCCAGCCCCTGGATCTCTGGGATGAGGGATCCATATATAGATGTTTGCAGGAAAGTGAGTCAGCTTCTGGGATTTTGATTAATGTCATTTCACTGATAGTTCTTGGTTCCACTTGGAGATTTCATGATCTCTTACTCATCCTTGGGCGAATTCAGAGAGGAAAGTGTCATATGAGTAGTTTCTAAAAGATTCTTTGAGTTTCCTCCTAGCAAATTGACTCTGCCATTTGTCTGCTCTCGCTCATCGCACCCTATAGAAGGGCTTTTCAGTATGCATCACACCCCCCATGTGTAATAGGTGAGATGCATCGCACCCTTAGCATGGAATAGTCTGTATGGTCTAGTTTTGACCAGTTCTGAGTAGTTTTTTAGGGAGAACTTCTGGGAAATGATGTAATCAGTTGACCTTGATCCTTTAGGGTATGAAACAACACTTTTAGGGGTTTGAGAGCCCTTGGTTTATGGACATATGTGATTGGGGTTGCAGTGCCCAAATATGTCTATAACAATTTAGTGTGCGAATTTTCACCAGATGATTCATGGTTGCCCCCTTGCTTAACTGACTTCTTCTTTTTCTTCTCCTTTCCTTTCTTCTTCTTCTCAGGCACTTGGTTACTAGCATCACTATTTTCACCAAGCGAAGATGAAGAAGGGGAGGGAGAAACAAACGAAGAGGAAGGTGAAGGGTCAACTTCAGTATCAACTGGATGTTGATTCAATTGCTGAGAAGTCACGTTATTTTGAACCACATAAGTTGAGAACAACCACACTAGCAGGCCAATAGTCAGACTTGGCAGAGACAGTGTGGCCATATGAGGTGCACCAATATTTCCCCAAGATGTAAAAGGGCTAGGAATCCCCTCAATAGGGATTCCATGATTGGTAGACTCCATTAACCTAACCTAAGATCAATGAAGGAACAAGGATGTTATTCCAAATTTAAATAGATTTTAATGACGCTTGGACACAACTTTTTCTTTTTCAATTTTTAAGAGTCGAGAAAAAGCTAAAGATGACTCTAGTCCCCTTTGATTTTTAATGAGCCTGAAGTGACAAGTGCTTAGATGGACCTTTTCTTTTAAGGAGTCGAAAAGGAACGAAAGTGACTACTCTGGAGATCTAGACAGAGGGATTACCAAATCAATCACAAAACTGCAAAATACACCTTGGTGATAAATTAAAGAGAAATTACCAAGGACTTACGTACGGCAATCAATCTTCCTGAATGCTGTGTTTAGTGCGTTGCGATTGATAGGGGAACAGACACGGCTTCCTATGGATAAAGGATATAAGCCTATTGTGGTCTTCCAATATATACTCGACGGTACGGGGAGCACAAGTCCATACTAGCACTTGTCGTATCAAAGAGGAGGAATCACCCAACCTTTGATGAAAACGATAGTTACTAGATTTTACGATTCCGGAACACGTCTCTAGCCTAGACCTCTAGATGTGTTGCGTTAGGTTCCAAAGCGTTGTTAAGTTCATTGAAATTTATTTTAGAGTTGATCTTGCTTAGAATTTTGCCTTTCAAGGTTCACCGTGTGATGCATATGTAAAATTCCTAAATATGCAATCTAAAATGATAAATAATCATTGTTTATTTCTTTTTTAGCAATGAAAATCCTAGCTACCAAGGAAAGAATATTACGATTCTTTCAAACAGAGAGCAAAGAGCACACACTAAATGCACTTTCCCTAAACCATTTTCGCACACAGTCTAAATCCAAATGCAAATGCATGTATTTTTTTTTCGTTCCCTTAATGTGAGAAATGTAAGAAAGGAAAACTAAGAATAGATCTTAAATATTTTTTTCAAAGCAACACTTCGACAATTTCTCTTCAAAATGAAAGGAAGACTAAACGACACTTTTCGATTTCGAATAGAGAATGATTTCGACACTTCAAAATATCAATAAATAAAATCAAATACATGACAAAAAGTTCAATTGACTATCCAAGGAAGGAAGACTCAATGACACTTCACTTTTTGATACAAATGACAGTTCGATTTAAGCAACTTTTCGACAAAGGATTGCAAATGATGGACAAATACATAAAAACATTTACTAATCCTAATCAATGGAGGCTGAATTATGTAAAGGAAGGAGGCTTCAACAATTAGATATTGATCATAAGCAGCAAAACAACTGAATAGCGCTGAAAACAAGGAGAAAAACCCCAAATTTCAAAGAGAGAAATAGTATTACTCAGTCATCGCACCTATGCTTCACAGAAACAGGGATGCATCTCGCCTGCTACACACGGGAGGTGTGATGCATACTAGCTTCCAGTGATAAAAAATGCGATGGGCCAGGGAGTGAAACTGAGATGAGTTTTTGCTCAAATTTGCAGCTGAGTTAAGTGATTTAAGCTGAGCTAATATGAACAGTAAAGAAAAAAGTACAAGGGTATGATCTTAGGAGGTTATTGAGCTACCACAAGGGCATTTAGAATGCTTGTAAGTCAGATGTTTAGTTCATAAAACAACCCAAATATTGATTGAAGCAGCATTCATCTACTTTGCAATTGCATAGCAGGAGTAATTCGAACGCTATCTGGCTAACTTCAGGTTTCGTCTGTAGTCTATTAAACAAACAATCAACAACAAACAAGCAAAATATTTGTTCCCCAATGGAGTCTCCATTTTGTTTTCGAGAAAACTAGTGTCTTTTTGATCTACTAGTCCCACTAGGATTGGTAGCTATTTTAGAAACAAACAATCAAAGCAATTTACAATTTCCTTTATGTATGATAGATAAGAGAGAAGCAAAGGGACCAACCTGGATCTTCCGCTTGACTCCTTGCTTGATTTCTCTCTCCCTTGATAGAACTTGCACCTCTTCTCCTACTTATCCTGCTCAATGAATACCTGTAGAGACAAAGTAACAAAACACCATCAAAGCATCTCGATCTATTATATCATAACCAATGTAGAATCAGAAATACATTGAACATACAATAGCATTCACAAATAACAACATTCACAAATACACGATTGTATGGAGGAAAACTCAAAGAACTTTATTAATAATAGAAGGGAGAATTACAACCCAGCTGTCTGATCCAGCATCATCCTCCCAGCATCAAAGCCCTCTTCACCTCATGAAAAGCAAGATCACCCAACAATAAAATGCTCTTTCTCAAAGACAAACTATCAGAACTTCCTTACAAATTACAAAATTCTAGCCTCTAGATCTCTCAGATGAGGGATCCATTTATAGATGTCTGCAAGGGTGTGAGTAATCTCTAGTTTTTTTATTAGTGTCATTCCACTTGTTGTTCTTGGTTCCACTTGGAGATTTCTTGGATCTTTTACTCATCCCCGGGAAAATTCAGAGAGGCAAGTGTCATAGGAGAGGTTTCTAGAAGATTCCATAAGCATCCACTTAGCAAACTGTCTCGGACATTTGTGCATCCTCACTCCAGAAGGCCTCTTCAGTATGCATCACACCTAGCTAGTGTAGAAGTCAGTATGCATCGCACCTTGATAGTGGGTCAGTCAGTATAGTCCAGTTTTGGCCAGTTTTGAGTGGTTTTTCAGGTGGAACTTTTGGGGAATGATGTAATCAGTTGACTATGATCCTTTAGGGTATGAAACAACACTTTTAGGGGTTAAAGAGCCCTTGGTTTATCGACATATAAGATTGGGGTTGCAGTGCCCAAATATGTCTATAACACAACCCCTAAGAGAATTTTCCTTTTCACTAACCTAGAGCCTTAGTCGCTCCCATGAAAAGGAATCCATGCGACTATGACCCTCCATTCACTCTCATAGCAAGGCATCCATGCGATTATGGCCTTTTTCAGGTAGTTCAATGCCAATGACACTAGATTCTATACCACTTTTTTAGGGCTAGGACTTAGGCCACTACCCAGAACTTCATGAAACTTCTAGAAATGATAAATAAAATTGAAACAAGGTTACTAATTCAACCACTTGAACAAGGACTTGATTTGAGCCCTACTGGGCATGATAGGAATTTCGTCAAACATGTCATAAACAAGTAATCTACATGTCACAACAATAGATCTGAGCATAGGGATCTCATACTTATCTGAGAGTCATCAAAGAGGATTGGTATCTCATCATAATATCTAAATTTTTATCTATTATGTCATTCATTCATTAACATTTCATATACTAACCAAAGCATGATGAGATCCATACAACATAATTATCATAAAACATGCTTATAACCAACAAATAACCAGAGATATATCAATGAGGAAAAAACCATTAAAGTCACATAATGGCAAGCATATTTACTCATTATATACCAAAGGAAAAGGATCTCTTATTAACACATGAAAATCCAACCAAGTCAAGGACTTCCACATACCATCCGACCATAAATTGGGCTGAACCAAATCTCTCATTCAGCCAATCAACCCCGTGCCATATTCCAAGCATGAATGTGGGATCCCATGGAACGAACAAAAAACAACAAACCTGAGATTTCAGAGGTTAAACGACCTCAACCCTCAACTAGTGATTCCACCTCATTGTCAGATATCACTAACCATGACTAGATCGGTCTCTACCCAAGTTGTCTAGGGCTCTAGATCATTTGTTCCAACTAGGGATTCCAGGACTAGTAACTCAACCCACAACCGTTGTTGGGCTCCAGAGTGTTTGTCCAACTAGGGCTTCAAAGACTAGTAAATCAACCCACCAAGAGCTCTAGAGAATTTTTCCAACCAAGGCTTCTAGGACTATGAACTCAACCGAGGTTGTTATAGGGCTTCCAGCGTGTTTTTCCAACCAAGGCTCTAGGAAATAGTAACTCAACCCGCAAGTATAAGGAACATGATAATCAACCCAAAAAACAAGAGGAAAGAAACCCACAACACCATGGCTATATAGGAAATGGCAAGGCTAGTCAAAACCACTATCAATCTAGGTAGCCCTCCATGCCAATGATAGATCGTAACCAAGAAACCAAATGCATGTGCCATGCATTCCAAAACTAGCAAGGAAATCATACATGGAACTCAGTACCTGTAAGAAAAACCCATTGTAGTTGTTGATCTTGATGTCCTCTTATGCTTTCCTGCTCTTCCTTTGCCTTCCTTCTCCAAATCCCAAGTATGCCACACTCCTCTAAGAGTGCTCCAAGAAAACTCTAAGTGTCCAAGAGTATGAGAGATAGAGCAGAAAATGAGAACTCCAAAATTGAACTGGCAAAAAGCTACAAACTGATCCTCAAAATCCTTTTTATTAATGAGGCCTCTATTTGATTAATTTTCCATTAATTTTCTTTCATTTTCCTCCTCACATGTAACCTGTGAGATTTCACCTTATTTTTCTCCTATTTTCCATTATTTTCATAAATAAAATGCCAATAAATGTCTCATGCCTTTCCAAAGCCTTTGTCATTGCCTTTTCCAATTTCCATAGCCATTAATTAATCACAATTTATCCCCATCACTATGTTTTTTTTCCCAACATTCAGCTTGGAATACGTGTCTTATGACCTTGGTTATTATTTTTCCTTTATTAACTTTATTACATGGATTTTGACCAGGGATGTTATAGAACCCTCCCCCTTGGGGGAACACCGTCCTCGATGTTCAATGACACCTACAACCAATAAGATTGATGAAAAGAAAAACATACTACCCATGGAGCTTTATAACTTAGCTCGTTACAGTATTTACAATAAACAACCTGATGAAAAGCGAACCAACATGAAAAGCATAGCAACATGACAACCATGATACTGTTTATTGGAGCTTTATAACACACCTCATGACAGTATTACATCCATATACATATATACATATACCAAAACACAACGTCAAAACATATACCAAAATACATCTGCTCAACTAGCTAATAGAGAAGGATAGAGAGCCCACATCTAATAAACCATCTCCCATGTAGCTCCATTGGGCCCAAAGTGTTTCCGTTTCACTTTAACTTGCTTGATTACTCAGTTCCGAAGCATTCTCTACAAAATGCATTGAGGTTCTAGATGGAATTCTCCTTTTCGCTCCACCTATAATACAAACCAGTCAATCACATGATAACATCTTTAACATACTTCTTAAGAAATGACACATGGAAAACATCATGGACTTTCAATGTCGGAGGAAGTGCAAGTTGATAGGCTATTGGTCCAATCCTCTCAAGAATATTAAAAGGTCCACAATACCGAGGTGTCATCTTGGCACATGATCCAATCCTCAAGGATCTCTTCTTGGGCTTCATGCACAAGTACACTTGTTCCCCAACCTTAAAATCTTTAAACATCATGTTCTAATCTATATAACTTTTTTGTCTGTCCTATGCCACCTTCATATTCTTCTTGATTACCTAAATTTCATGTTCCATCTCTGCCAACATGTTTGGTACTATCAACACCCTATTAACTAGATCACTCCAACTAATGGGAGTATTATAACTCCTCCCATACTCATCCTCAGTGACCCCTGATACCCATTGTTGTAAGCAAACTATACCAGTGGAAGATACTCTTCCCACTTTCATTGTTGATGCGTCACATACATTCTCAACATGTCCTCCAAAATCATGTTGACCCTCTTTGTTTGTCCATCTATTTGCAGATGATAAGCTGTACTGAAGGCCAACTCTATACCCAAACCTGCAAATAACGATTTTCGAATCTAGAAGTGAACTTGGCATCCTTGTTTGACACAATCTTCTTCAAAACACTATGCAACCTCACTATCTCTTTGAGGAAGACTTGTGCTGCATCATTAGCTGAATAAGTAGACTTCACTGGAATGAAGTGAGTTTCCTTTTTCAACATGTCAACCACAACCATGATGAATCATGTTGTCTAGATGTCTTCGGCAAACCTATAATGAAATCCATGGAAATGACCTCCCATTTCCACTCTAGAATTGGAATCGGTTGTAGTAATCCACCAGTGAGCTTACATTTTTCCTTTACCTGTTGACAATCCAAGCATCTAGCCACAAAATCCACCACTTCCTTCTTCAAATTCGGCCAACAATAGAACTTCTTCACCGCTTTCAATGTCTCCTGATATCCTGGGTGACCTGAATAGGGTTTAACATGAAATTCCTTCAAAATAAGATTTTTGAGCTCACTGTTGTCCGGTACATATATCCTATCCTTAAATCTGGCTAAACCTTCTATTGTGAGACGATAAGCCATATCCTGATCACCTATACCCTACCATAACCTATGCATAAAACCCCTATACTTGTCATCCTGTTGTCCTTCCTACAATATCCGATATTGTAATTATGTCGCATAGAAGCTCATAGCTTCTATGTGATTCACCTATACTCTCATGCTAAGAGCATCTAAAACCATGTTCTTTTTACCTTTAATGTACCTGATCTCAAATTCAAACTCACTAATCATGGCCAGCCATCTAGATTTCCTGGAATTCATATTTAGTTGGTCAAATAGATACCTCAATCCACTGTGATCACTCATCAAAATGAACCACTTTCCAAGAAGACAGACTCTCCACATCTTCAAAGCATGGATGATCAATTCCAACACAAGATCATGTGTAACATAATTATGCTCTTGCTCATTCAATTTCTTTGATTCATAGCATACTACATGTCCTTCCGGCACAAGGACTCCACCAAGTCCTATCTTGCAAGGATCTGTACATACCACAAACCCTTTATCTGAATTTGCAATATTTAGAACTAGAGCATTTGTCAACAACTACTCCAACTGCTCAAAACTGGTTACACATTCCTCTGTCCATTCAAATTTCTTACCCTTTCTTTGCAACGATGTAATAGGATAAGAAATCTGTGAGAAGTTCTTGATGAACCCCTTGTAATAACTTGTTAATCCTATGAATGATATTACCTCGTCCACATTCCTAGGAGTTTCCCACTCCATGATAACCCTTATCTTTTTTGGATCCACTGTTATGCCTTCCTTGGAAACCACATGTCCCAAGTAATGTACCTCTGTCTGAAGGAAATTTCATTTACTGAGCTTAACATATAATTGATTCTCTCTTGGAAATCTCAATATTTCTACTAAATGTTCGGCATGCTCTTCTTCATTCTTAGAATATACCAATATATCATCAATGAATAGAATAACCAAATTGTCTAGATAAGGACGCAATACACTATAATTTCATCAAGCACATAAAAGTAGCTAGAGAATTAGTCAAACCAAATGGAACTACAAAAAACTCATAATGCCCATACATGTTCTGGAAAGCAATCTTGTAGATGTCCTCTTCCTTAATGCATACTTGATGGTATCCTGATCTCAGATCAATCTTCAAGAACACTGATGCTCCCTTAAATTGATTAAACAATTCATCAATCATCGGCAACAAATACATATTCTTGATGGTCACTTTGTTCAACTTCCTATAATCAATGTAGAACCTGAGAGTACCATCCTTCTTCTTCACAAACAACACTGGTGCACCCCAAGGTGACACACTTGGCCTAATGTATCCTTTGTCAAGCACTTCCTTCAACTGCAACTTTAACTCTACTAACTTTAGTGTTCTCATCATGTATGGTTCCTTTGATGTTGGTGTTGCCCCTGTTACCAACTCAATAGAAAATTCCACTTCCATGTGAGGTGGAAACTTTGAAATATTTACCGGGAACACATCCTAAAAATGCAGTAAAACCAAATACCTGCTCAAAACTTCCGCATTCTCAACTTCCTTACCTTTTTCAGTATAAATATGCACTACAAATAACACTCACCCTTTTTTGTGACTACGTTAGGCCTACATAGATGTCACCATTACAAGTGATGTTGCCTTCTTCTTACCCTGCAAGATTCTTTGTTCCCCATTGTCATACAAGCACTCAATGGCCTTGTCATAACAATCGACTTTGGTCCTATGAAGATACAACTAGTCCATACCAAAAATCATACTATATGATCCCAATGATAGTACATTCAAATTTGTTGAGGTAGGCATACCATTCAACTCAAATGTACAAGCTCTTAACCAATGATGAACTCTCTTCTTTGTACTTTTAGCCAACTCCACTAACCAAGACTTTGCATGCACTTATTTATTCAAACCACACGTATCCACCAAGTCAGGATTAACATAATTATAATTAGATCTAGGGTCAATTAAAATAGAAAAAACTTGATCACAAAGCTTACCATCCATCTCAACAATAGACGCCTGGTGATCTTCCTCCCTGTTATCCAGCATTGTGTTATGAATAAAATATATATATAAATATTAAAAATAATATAAATAATAAAAGACATAAAAAATGATTAATTAACTAATAATTATTAGTTAAGAGGCATGTCTCTATAGACATGTCCGTTTGTGAAAGGATACCTAACTGGCTATATATACAAGACCCTCGCTTTCATTTGTTACAACATTCTTACTCATACATTTTAATATATATTCTTGTATCTCAATGGAGATCTGCATATTCCAAGTCTTCTGGAGTATTTAACTTGAAGGGTGAACTTTGTTTATTCCATTTGATATCAGAGCCAGGTTGGAAGATCCCAACGTTTGGCCATCAACTTGTCATTGCTACTAAAGCGTTTTTCTACACGAGTTAGAGTTTCTCCATTTTTGGTTAGGTGCTTGGCCACTTTAAAAAAGAACGAGTTTAAAAATAAAAATTGGAAAAAAGAGTATAAAAGAAAAGGGTTAAAAAAAAGAATTAGAAAAAGTAAGGCCTTTGGCCATTAACATTTCAATTATTCTAGTTAAAAAAAAATAGTCCGATGTAAATTTTGAAGGAGAGCATTCATATATATAAAAAAAGTTCTACATTATTGATAAAAAGTGCATGATAAAGTCAAAATAGGATCTCTCCAAATAGAGTTAAAACTATACTAAGAGAAGGAAGAGTAGATAAGATTATCTTGATTCTTCATTAAGTGGTTTACAAGCTTGTGGATTTAGCAACATGTAGTAATTTCCCATGGTATTTTCAAGGTAAAAGAAGAACAAAAGGAATACAAAATATCTTTATGTGAATGGTAAGTTTTATTTTTTACGTGGAGAAAACTAACTAAGTCAAAGAGACATAAGTGGACATATATTTTATATTATACCCCAAAGAGGTGAATAGCCACATTTCACTAGGGTTGTAAATTTTCAAAAAGAAAAAAGAAAAATTATATATATATATATAGAGAAAAAAAATTATATATAAAAAAAAATAAAGTTAAAAAATAAAAAGAAAGTGAAAAAAAATAAATTATAAAAAGAAGAAGAGAAACGGTTGAAGTAAGAAGAAGGAAGGGGAAATTCCAATTCAATTATAAAAGGAGTAATTAAAATAAATCAAAATTAAGGAAGCATTTTTCAAGAGTAAAGGGAGGAAAAAAAAACAAATTAATGACTAATACAAATAAAGTCAGAAGAAAGAAAAAAATGGAACCTAATTCGAAAAAAAAAAGAAACGAAGTTTCTCCTATAAAGGTATCCCAATTATAGATCTTAGATTATTTAAATTAAAAGGATGTATCCAAAGGAAAGAGATTAGTATCGCTATTAATCCAAACATCGAGGATAATTACATCAGTATTAATTTGGCAAATCAATTATTAGTTCTAGAGCCAAATATATGCAAATCAAAAGGTATTTTTGGCAAAAAAGAATATGAAATTAATAATTTACAAGTGACAATTGATCATTATGAGTACATATCTCAATTCTATGTTGTAACTATGCTTAACAAAGAGGTTGACATAATTCTCGGTTTACCTCATACGTTCATTTTAAAAAGAGAAACAAAATTCTTGATGTTCCCTTACAAGAAGAAGATGGCCACGTTCCAAGACATGACAAAAAAATTAGAACTGATAATGCCTTCATCAAAAGATCTATTAACACATAATCATGGGGATTGGGTGAGCACTTATAAATAATGTAAATAGTAAATAATGGAAAATGAAGAGTCATCAGGAGGTGAAACCCAAGAGTCACTCCCTCATGTATATAACGATGAGTAATCTTAAAGAATAAGAACAATTGATTTGAGGAGTTACCTCATGCCCTGACATGGTATCAGAGCCAGCCCCATTTTTAGCATTTTCTGCCCAGTGACTCCTATCTACTTCCAGATTCCCTGCTCTATTCTTTTTCCATTGAATGCATCCTGTCACTTGTCATGAAGCTGGAAGCGTTGAAGTGCTATGTGTTGGAATGGTTTGTAAACCATCTCTTGAAATCTATCTGTTATTGAGTGAAAGTTGTGAATGTCATGCTGGAGGAAGATATGGTCATGACCTCAATACTATCTTGATCTCCTTTGAAGTTCGATTAATGTGTTGAAGTGCTGAACAATTTTGATGCTACATGTAAAGCCCTATAAACCATGACTCTTGGGACTACGTTTGATTGAATGTTGATTTGCATTATAGTGGAATGGGACACTACTGCTGGAGCTGGTGCATAAAGTGTTGAGCCTCAGACCTGCACTCCTTCTCACATCCTCTCAGCCTCCTTTTCCATTCATTTACTTCCTTTATCACTCATTTCCTTCATCAATTTGCTTAAATCATTGTATTATAATACTTTTACATGGTTTATTAATTACGCTAATGACTGTGTTGTTGGATTAGAATTTTGGTTCAAAACCTGCAGTTTCCGCAGCTGATCCCAGTTTACGCAGTTGTTTTCTTAAACGACATGATCCAGGTGTCCTCCGGTCAGAAGGGCCACATGGTCAAGTGTGTGGCACTAAGGACATGGTGTGTGTCCTTCCAGCTCAGCCATAACAGTCGTAAACACCCATGGTCAACGAGGGGGCAACTTCGGTCAAACGAAGGTAATTGACGGTGGCACGGCTCTGTGTGTTCGGTTAGAGCACATGAAGCACAGCTGGCCTCTTCCTCAACCACGCAGATGATGGGGAACACGAATCCAACCAGAGATTTAATACCCACCTCGACCGTTGCCTAAATCCGTGGACTGTGCTAGATTACATGTTCTTCACACAGCTGTTAGAATAGCGTAGTTTGTGATTTAGTTAGTTTGGCTTTTCTGCTATAAATAAAGCGTATTTGAACGCTGATTAGCTAGCTGCTGTTATGTAATATTGAACCCTACTGTAACTTTTACTTTTGCTACGTAATATATGAGAAGACTGTTCTCCATTTGAGCGTTTAAGTGATCTTTTGAGCTGGCTGGAGTAGGCAGAGGGCCCCTGTTTACTTAAGGCCTGTACAGTGCTTTTCATTTCATGCATTTCTTCTTATCAGCTTTTGTATAATAGTTGTACAGAATGCTTTTGCTTACTACATTTTGATCATGTACAATAGCTGTATATAACTTTGAATTCTGTCCATTTATATTTCTGCATTTTTTCCATGACTGATCAGTGTGTTTTTGCAGATTGCTTAGGTGCCCGGGACAGTTTCTTTTCTTTCTTTTTCACAGCTAGTGATACTTGTGATCATCTTGTCTAATGGTGCTGACCTTCTTTGTTTGCAGCCTTTATTTCTTTGTTATCATTTCTTTAAGTTGCATAATTGTTTACTAATCAAGTTGTTTACTTGTTGATGGTCTCTTCTTTATAATTCAATATCTTATCGAGGACCAAAATATCACTAACACAGCTTGGTTATTTTGTTTAAGACTCACATTGCTAACTCACTCATAACTCTTTCTTATATGATCAATCCATCTAAAGGCAGAAAGGTTAAGGGAAAATTAAGTAGTGTGATTTGTCACTTAGATTGTACATTGCTTGAGATTTCATTGAAGAATTAAAGTAGTTGCTCTTGTTTTTAAGTTAATGTAGATGTCATTTTCAACTTCATTTTCTTGCAGCAACATAGACACTGGGCCAAGGTCATTAGTCTTTTATTTGATGCTTTCATTTTTTCCTTTTAAGAGTTAATTTCATTTCAGTTGTTGTTCAAAGCTTTCTTGTAGATTACTTTTAAGCTTTAAGAAATCATCTAGAACTCATCACAATCACTCACACCTCACTCACTTTATTTCATTTCCATCACATCACTGTAGGAGAAATAGACTTGAAAACAAACTTAAAAAGTTAAAAACGACAAAAACTTAAGAAATAGTTGCCTAAGTACATACAGTACCCATCACTTCATCAGCTTACGAGCCCCGGGTTGACATTTAAAAGTTGCAATTTAGACATCACTAAATTGACCAAACATTTTGGCGCCGTTGCCGGGGAAGTGAAATTAGGTAGCCAATTTCTAAAAAAAAATTAAGAAAATTTCAAGAAAGGGAAATTGATAACCTCTCAAAGTATGCTCTCCTCTTGCACCTAGGGTGATCTGGAGGATCAGAAAAGAGAAAGTTATTGGTTTAATAGTTTCTTAAATATGCTCTCTTCTTGCACCTAGAGTGACTTGGAAGATCATAAAGAGAATTATTAGCCTGACTTGAAGAAAAAATAAAAAATGACATGCATAGAGCTAGAGATTCTAGGGGAAGGTTTTTAGCTAGAGCCAAGAGTTCGATTTTTACAAGTCCATCTACTTCAAGGAATAGACAAGAGACACCTCCCTCATCTCCAACTGACACTCCTAGCCCTAGGATTCCTGGAATTCAAGAGGCAAGAATTGACTCTCCCACACCATCTATTGAATTTGAATCAGAAAGAGATCCTTTCCTTCCTTCTACAGAAAGACCAATTGTAATTGAAGAAGTAGAATCATCTGAAGAAGAGGGAGAAATTCCTTCTCATTCACCCTTTGTAGAAGAACCAGAAGACTCTGAAGTCTCTAGGGAAACTACTATGGCAGAGGAAGGAGGTGGTAGAGGTAGAGGTAGAGGAGGAGGAGGAGGAAACAATGGAGGAGGTAGAGGTAACATTGGAGGAAATAGGGATGGGGATAACTCATTTGGGTTTCCTATCGTCGATGAGGACTCCCGAGCCACTATGAAAAACATATCACCATCTGTCCTCCCAAAATTCCATGGGTTAAGGAATGAGGACCATACTGATCATTCTGCAATGAGATATCTTATGAACAAACCTGTTACTAATGGCAGAGTTACAAGATGGCTTTTACTTTTACAAGAATTCAATATTACTGTGTTAGATAGACCAGGGAAACAAAACACAGTAGCTGATTTCTTGTCTAGAATCCAAAATACTAACGAAGATTCTCCTGTCGAGGATAATTTTCCAGATGAATACTTGTTTGCAGTAACTACTAAAACTCCTTGGTATGCAGATATTTCTAACTATTTAGTTACAGGGAAGCTACCTCCACACTTATTTCCTAATGAGAAAAGGAAAATCATTCAGGAGAGTTCACATTATTCATGGATTTCTAATGAATTGTTCAAAACAGGGCCAGATTGTATGATCAGAAGATGTGTTCGGGAAGATGAAATGCCTGACATCCTTAAGGCATGTCATGATGAACCGTGCGGCGGACACTTTGCTGACAAGAGGACATCCTATAAAATCCTTTCTTTAGGATATTATTGGCCTTCTCTCTTCAAAGATGCAAAACAATATGTCAAAAGGTGTGACAGCTGCCAAAGAATTGGGAGACCAACTCTTTCAAATGAAATGCCATTACAGCCACAGGTATGCATCGAACCCTTTGAAAAATGGGCTTTAAATTTCATTGGACCTATTAACCCACCATCTAACCAAAAAAAGTATATATTGGTTTGTACTGATTATGTTACTAAATGGGTAGAAGCAAAGGCATTGCCTTCTGCCACTGAAAATTCAGTTGTTCAATTTCTTTTTGAGGATATTTTTACTCGTTTTGGTGTCCCAAGAGAAATTGTGACAGATCAGGGAAGTCAATTTACATCTAACTTGATGGAGAAGCTGATGGAAGAATACAAAATCAAGCACAGAACATCTACTCCATACCATCCGCAAGCAAATGGTCAAGTGGAATCCACAAACAAAGTTCTTGAAAGCATCATCACCAAAACTGTTCATCTCCACAGAAGAGATTGGGCAGAAAGGCTTCCTGAAGCCTTATGGGCCTATAGAACTACATGGAGGAACACAACAGGACATTCTCCCTATGAAGTTGTTTATGGGAAAGAAGTCTTGCTCCCCATTGAGTTCCAAGTCAAGACCTTCAAGATGGCAGTTCAATTGGGGATGAACCTATCAGAAGCCCAAAAGCACAGAATGGAGCAGCTGAATGAGCTAGATGAGATAAGACAAGATGCAATTTTAAGGACTGATCTAGTTCAGCAACAAAGAACTAAGTGGCATGATCGACACATCAAAGAGAGAAAGTTTCAGGAGGGAGATTGGGCACTTTTGTTTGATTCCAAGTTTAAGGACTTCAAAGGAAAATTTCAAACTCATTGGCTTGGACCATATGAGATTGATGAAGTCTTTAACAATGGAGCAGTTCGAGTAAAGACCATTAATGAGCTTCAGACTCCTCTCATTGTGAATGGCCACCGATTGAAAGTCTACCACAAGCCACTCTCAAAGGAGGAATTTGTTAAAATGTTCCAAGAAGATTCTGCAATGAGGCTGGTGGAGAAGAATTCTTCTCCTCCATCAGCCTAGTCTTTGTTTCTTTCAGTTAAAAAAAAAAAAGGAAAAAAAAAAAGAAAAAGAAAAAAAAAAGAGAAAAAAAAAAGTCTCTTGTATAAGCCTGAAAACCAATCTTGGATTGGCGGTCTTATGCAGAAAATATAAGGTGAAAATCAGGGTCACCTGAAACTTTATATTTTCCAAATAAAAAAAAAATCTCTCTCTCTTTCCATCTCATTCGCCATTTCATTCCATTTCATCTCCATTCCATTTCATTCTTTTCATCTCATTTCATTTTCATTTTCATCTTCACTTTCATTTCCATTTCCACTTCATTTCATTCATCTCACTCCATTTCATCAATAAAAGTCCCTCTCAGGACTATTTCATTTAGTAAGTCTTCTCTAACTACTTTTTGTATAGACAGAAGGGTGTTGTTTCAGTTTCTGCAGCTGAGAACTGTTTCCGCAGCTCGCACCAGTTTTCGCAGCTCGCACCAGATTCCGCAGCCAGCACACTCTGTCTCCACAGCAGCAGTACTCTGTTTTCAAAAAAATCACAGTCAGAGGGCAACAAGGATGGAAGGCACCTGCAGGATCAAAAGGAAATCATGGATCAACAACCTTAATCAACAGATGGTAAACCCATAAAGGTATGATCAAAATTTTTCTCCAAACAACCATTTGAATGTCATGTTGTGCATAATTATTAATCGTGGACAGAGTCACTAAATGCAATGATTAAGCAAAGATCATCCCATTTCTCCGCCATGATAATCCTTCATCCACCTCAGATCCTCATAATGGTCTCATAATCACCCTTAGTTTAAACTCAAATCAAGACTGCGCTTTCATTAATTAGCCGTACGAGGAAGAAGAGACCTATCATACTACGTCTCTTCTCCACCACGATCTCCGCAGCCAAAAACTGAAACGTGTATGAAAGCCGTCCGACTCCAAGGGATTTGGCCGTTATTTCATTCCCTTATCACTCCGTTTTCGCACGCATTCGAACTCATTCCCGTGCTTGTCTTCCACTCTTTCACCTTCACACCATTTCAACTCTCGTTTTTGCTGTAAACCCCACAGCTCTGTTTTAAACTTCACGTCTCTGTTTTAAACCCCGCAGCTCTGTTACAAACTCCACGGTTCCGTTTCCAACCTGTATTACCTCGCATTACAGTGCGGCTATTCCACCTACAGCCGTAGTCTACTGTGAGCATCCTCTTTGAGTATCCATATACAGCCAAAGCTTCAGCCGAAGTTGAGATGGGGAAATTGCTTCGAGCTGAGCCTGAAGGTTCAAAGTATCTAGAAGGATACCCACAGACAAAGGAAGCGTTAAAGAAGGCAAAATGGTTGAAGTTCATTCAGAAATTCAAAGGATATGATAAGGAGGTAACGAAAACGTTTGCTCGTTCATTCAATGGAAATACTGTGGAAATAGGAGATCTGAAATTCACAGTCACAGAAAACTTTATAGCAACAACGACTAATTTACCTATGGTGGGAGACCGATGGTTCAAGAACAGAGGGGTTGAAGATCAAGAATGGAAAAATATGCTTAAGAATCCAGGTATGGACACTTCAATCTTCACCAAAGGGATTCCTCTACATGTTATTAAAGAAGAATGGACTGCATTGTTGTTATTAGTTCAAAAGTTTATAACATGTGAAGGCCGCTTTGGCACTATGTATATGTACCATGCTAGAATTATGATGAACTTCATGGAGGGCCATGCCATCAATTTGCCCTATTTTTTGTTAAGAAGCCTAACAAAAATGACTTTTACTGTCCAAAAGAATATAGGCAATATTGAACCTCACTTGTATCATCATGGGTTCATTAAAATTCTTATAGAGGACCAATTGAAAAACAACAATGATACATGGGAAAAGTTTTTAGTCAGGAATCATTTTCAAGAGGTAACTGAAGCTTCCGCTAGCAGCTCTCCTAGAGTCCCAAAAAGAAGTAGAAGAATGAAAAAGGATGTTGTAGCCCAAGATCCTCCCATTATAGAAACTCAGGAGACTACTCAAGAAGAAGAAGTGGAGAGAGAGAAAACTAAGAAACAGAAAAAGGATAAAGGGAAAGCAGTTGTCCAAGAATCATATTCATCCCCTGAACCTTCAATAGAAGAGGACTATCAAACCTTGGCTGATAGGCTAGTACAACTCCAAGCTACTGCCCTCTCAAAGAAGAAACAAAAAGAAAAACAAAGCAGTCAGCAAAAGAGTACTAGTGTACAAGTGAGAAGAAGCAGTAGACTTATAGAAAAGAAGAGTGTGACTAAAGAAAAACAGTCACATTTCATTGATTTGGGCACACCTGAAAAGACTCCAATCCAGCTAGATATTGAGCCAAGTCCTCCACGAGAGGGAAGTCCCTTCCAACAAGAAAGAGAAAGCAGTCCTCAAGAATTCGAATTTAGGCCAAGACAAACACCTGACATTGACCCTGACCAGCAGGAGGCATATAATTATTTGGAAACCTTGGAGCAATCTATTGCCGGTCCAAGCACTATATTACCTCTTGAGGAACAGGTCCACTCTCTAAAACAAGAGGTATTTGAGCTAGAAATCCTGAACGGGCATGTTAAACAGGAGAATGAAGCATTGAAAGAACAAAGCAAGGTGGACAAGATTGTCCATGACAACACCATGCTTCACCTTGGGCTCTGGCAGAAGAAGAACAGGAAATTGAAGAGAAAATGCAAGAAATTGAGCAGGGCCTTGATCAATTTGAAATTCAAGTGTTTAGTCAGAAAACCAAGGACAATTTTGGCAACAAGGAGAAAGAGGAGAAGGCTGGATGTTTTGGCAGAAGCATCTGAGCACATGGACTGAAAAACACTAACAAAGTTTTGGGTGCATGAGGACATGCAACATCCTCATAGTGGGGGTATGTTGAGCCTCAGACCTGCACTCCTTCTCACATCCTCTCAACCTCCTTTTCCATTCATTTCCTTCCTTTATCACTCATTTCCTTCATCAATTTTCTTAAATCATTGTATTATAGGACTTTTACATGGTTTATTAATTATGCTAATGACTGTGTTGTTGGATTAGAATTTTGGTTCAAAACCTGCAGTTTCCGCAGCTGATCCCAGTTTCTGCAGCTGTTTTCTTAAACGGCATGATCCAGGTGTCCTCCGGTCAGAAGGGCCACATGGGCAAGTGCGTGGCACTAAGGACATGGTGTGTGTCCTTCCAGCTCAGCCATAACAGTCGTAAACACCCATGGTCAACGAGGGGGCAACTTCGGTCAAACGAAGGTAATTGACGGTGGCACGGCTCTGTGTGTTCGGTTTAGAGCACGTGAAGCACAGCTGGCCTCTTCCTCAACCACGCAGATGATGGGGAACACGAATCCAACCAGAGATTTAATACCCACCTCGACCGTTGCCTAAATCCGTGGACTGTGCTAGATTACGTGTTCTTCACACAGCTGTTAGAATAGCGTAGTTTGTGATTTAGTTAGTTTGGCTTTTCTGCTATAAATAAAGCGTATTTGAATGCTGATTAGCTAGCTGTTGTTATGTAATATTGAACCCTATTGTAACTTTTACTTTTGCTACGTAATATATGAGAAGACTGTTCTCCATTTGAGCGTTTAAGTGATCTTTTGAGCTGGCTGGAGTAGGCAGAGGGCCCCTGTTTACTTAAGGCCTGTACAGTGCTTTTCATTTCATGCATTTCTTCTTATCAGCTTTTGTATAATAGTTGTACAGAATGCTTTTGCTTACTACGTTTTGATCATGTACAATAGCTGTATATAACTTTGAATTCTGTCCATTTATATTTCTGCATTTTTCCATGACTGATCAGTGTGTTTTTGCAGATTGCTTAGGTGCCCGGGACAGTTTCTTTTCTTTCTTTTTCACAGCTAGTGATACTTGTGATCATCTTGTCTAATGGTGCTGACCTTCTTTGTTTGCAGCCTTTATTTCTTTGTTATCATTTCTTTAAGTTGCATAATTGTTTACTAATCAAGTTGTTTACTTGTTGATGGTCTCTTCTTTATAATTCAATATCTTTATCGAGGACCAAAATATCACTAACACAGCTTGGTTATTTTGTTTAAGACTCACATTGCTAACTCACTCATAACTCTTTCTTATATGATCAATCCATCTAAAGGTAGAAAGGTTAAGGGAAAATTAAGTAGTGTGATTTGTCACTTAGATTGTACATTGCTTGAGATTTCATTGAAGAATTAAAGTAGTTGCTCTTGTTTTTAAGTTAATGTAGATGTCATTTTCAACTTCATTTTCTTGCAGCAACATAGACACTGGGCCAAGGTCATTAGTCTTTTATTTGATGCTTTCATTTTTTCCTTTTAAGAGTTAATTTCATTTCAGTTGTTGTTCAAAGCTTTCTTGTAGATTACTTTTAAGCTTTAAGAAATCATCTAGAACTCATCACAATCACTCACACCTCACTCACTTTATTTCATTTCCATCACATCACTGTAGGAGAAATAGACTTGAAAACAAACTTAAAAAGTTAAAAACGACAAAAAATTAAGAAATAGTTGCCTAAGTACATATAGTACCCATCACTTCATCAGCTTACAAGCCCCGGGTTGACATTTAAAAGTTGCAATTTAGACATCACTAAATTGACCAAACATAAAGTGTGTCAGAAACTTGTATGCGTTAATTTGTGTGTTGGCTTTATGCAAATTTCATCTCTGCATTGAAGCTTTTATGGAAATCCATTTGAATGTCGTAAACATTAGAAATCTATTTATATATATTTTATGAAATATGTTGAATGCCTTAAAGGCCAAATGGTGTTGTGAGCATGGATGCATACGTTGTAACGTTATCCCCACACCACATTCATGCATACCATTCCTCTGGCCTCCCATATGTAGTCAGCCCTCCCTCTGTGCATTGTCTCAACCCTCCCTCCCTCTGTTGCACAGTCGGCCCTCCCTCTGCGCACTGTCTCGGCCCTCTCCACTCCAGTCGGCTCCCATACGTAGTTGTATTAAATCCTCTCCAGATTTTTTTAATACCTCCCTTCCCATACCATTGTTCAGTTAATACGTTGACCCTCCTCCATATACACTCTCCGCCAGTAATAGCTCTGCTCTATACATATCAAATTGTAATTTTTTTTACACAAGAACTGCATTTTTTACCACCAGAAGTGCAAATTTTATAAATTGGCAACATAAGTATTTTTACAGTACATAGATTTTAAAATGAATTCATTGATATCTATTGTGGGATTGGTTCTCACCTATAAAGAGAACTATCTAGAATGGTCGTAGAGGATCAAACACACTCTTAGTTTTAATGAGCTATGGCAAGGAGTTTGTGTTGGAGAAGGAGACAATGAACCGACAAAGCCTACCTCAAACAAGGAATTCGCCATCTGGGAAAACAAGAACAGCAAGGCTTATGCCTTGATTGCAACATCTGTAAATGAAGAGGTGAGTCTCCATATTTCACCATCTTAGAATGCTTTTGAAGCCTTACAAAAATTGAAGGAACTCTATGACTCACACTCTATGCTTGAAGTTGTCCAACTGATGATTAAATTGTTCAACCTTGGATTACAAAATGATGATCCTCTTGCTCTTGCATCAGAAGTAAAACATATTATGCATGATATCAAAGTCACTAATGTTGAACTAGAGATTCCTCTGATAGATTTTGTCAAGGCACTTTACCCCACTTATTCAAATTACCTGGAGTCATTGCAAGCAAATGGAAACCTCAAAGAGATTACCTTTGACTCCCTTGTGAATAAATTCGCTGAGAGGGAGAAATATTTTGGGAACAAGACATCTCCTCAGATTTCTGAAGAAGTTGTATGTCTTGCACATAGAAAGAAGAATCATGCTCAAGATTCTTCCAGAGAAAGAGGTGGTCTAAGAGGAAGAGGAAGAAGAAATTTCAGAGGCGGGGGGGTAGACACTCTCAAGGAGAAAAGTTTGATCTTCATTGCATAAGTTGCAATAGAGATAGATCACATGATGCATCCACATGAAAGTTGCCTTGGGATAGAATTGAGCAGGAAATAAATCAACCGAAAGGTAAAACCAATGACAAAGAGAAAGTTAAAGCACCTGAATCCGCTCACTATGTTGTGGCACATTGTAATATTAGAGTAAATGAAGGCTTGTTTAATGCTTCATTTGCTTCTTGGAAAAATGATTGGTTTCTTGATTCAGGAGAAACTTGCCACATGAATTTTAGAAGAGATTTTTTTGAAGAATTTACTGAAAATTTTGATGGAGAAGTACACTTTGCAGACAAATCAAAACTCAAGCCATCAGGGCTTGGCATAATCAGGCTCAAATTTCCTAGTCTTCCAGACTTTCTTCTGCATAATGTTTTATATCTCCCATAGCTGAGGAGAAAATTGTTGTCCTTAGTCCACATTTGCTAACAAGGACACTCCATTCATATGTTAGATGGAAAGTTTGAGGTGAGAAAAGCATCAGATCACTCACTTGTCGTGATGGGGATAGAATAAGAAAGGCTTCTCAAGGTGCAAGGTACCTTTGCCCGTGCACAAAATTTCTCATTCAATTCTCATTATGTTGAAGGTAAATTTCCATCAAGTCTACTATGGCATGCTAGATTTGGACACTTGAACTATGACAACCTTCTCTTGTCGAAGAAAAATGGTGTTACTGGTTTGCCTACAATTCCTAGGAAACTTAAGCAATGTGATGCTTGCATTCTAGGAAAGCATAGCAAAAAATCTTTTCATGATTCACATTCCAGAGAACATATAAAAATTAAATTCATTCATTCAGATTTATGCGGTCCAATGCCTGTTCCTTCTGCAAATGGAAATAAATATATGATGACGTTTATTGATGACTACACCAGAATGTGTTGGGTTTATTTATTGAAGAACAAATCTGATGATTTTCAAACATTCAACAACTTTCCTACATGGATTGAAAATGATGCATAATATCATATTGGCTCTATTTTCACTGATAATGGAAAAGAATACACTTCAAATGAATTTGAAAACTATCTTTGCCAGCATGGGATCAAACATCAAACAATTGTGCCTTATAATCTCCAATAGAATGGAGTAGTTGAAAGAATGAATAGGACAATCTTAAATATGGTACATTGAATGATGTTTTTCAAGAATGTAAAATTGATGTTTTGGGTTGATGCAGTTCTATGTGATGTATATGTAAAGAATAGATGTCCATCTAATGCTATTAGAAACAATACTCCTTATGAAATGTGGTATGGCCACATTGTTGGATTGTGTTATATTCTTTCCACAACTAGCTCTCCTAGTTAACCGAGGGGCAGAGCCCCCCTTTGTTGCACCGATTGCGTAGCTGGGGGGTCACAGGGGGTTTTAGGGGGGCGGGTAGCCCCCCTCTATGGGGTCTAGGGCAGCGCCTCGAAGAATTTTTTTTTTGGACCCTATATTAGGTTGGGCGAACCTACCTATGGTTTTGTGCATGGTTTTCGCACATGGTTTTGGGCACGATGATTTTCAGTCCATGGTATTGGATGCTTCGGCATGTATATATATGTATTGTAACATTGAAAGGAACATAATGAAAAAATCAAGCTGGTAGTCCCGGTTTTGGGATCCAGGGGAAAATCTCTGTGTATATGTGTTTTATGTGTTATGCTCTCGCAATTTTTTATTTTCTCTTCTTAGAATTCGTATGCAGGTAACTTTTGTATGGGGTTAAAACGTACACACATTCCTTTGGTAAAGCATCTCAGGGTCTTTGGTTCCACCTATTATTCCTTGATACCAAAAGTACATAGAAACAAACTTGCTGCAAGGAGTCGTAAGTGTATCTGGTTGGGGTATTCAAATACCTCCAAAGCATACCATCTCTATGATGAAGTTAATAAATTTTTTGTGTATATAGAGATGTAATATTTCTTAAATCTTCCAAAGCTAACAATGTTGTTGAGCGGAAACTTGATCGCTTGGATAGATTTGGAAATGAAAAATCATTTCAAGAATTTGATAATCAAATTCCACATCCTGAAGGGGGGATTCCTATACTAGATCAATCTGTGGAATCTTCTTCTGAAGCACTCTCTCCCCCACATGAAACTCCAACCACTGATGATACTTTGAGTGATGTGATTGACAAAATTGGGAGACTCGATCTTGATTCAGTCCCAACTCAATCAATTGAGCATCCTGGACCATCTCAGAAAGGTCCCCCAAAGTGGATGACAAAGACACTTGAAAGTGTTCATCCTGATGAAGTTGGAAAGGCAGGAACAAGAAATTCAACCAGGATAAATGGAGGTGATGTAGATGATTCTGATTCACCTATTGATATGGATGTTTCTTATGATTGTGAACTGAAGTTGTCTACATATTTTGAACCAACATCCTTCAAAGAAGCCACTTCTCATTATGAATGGAAAGAAGCGATGCAAAAGGAGTGTGATGCCTTGATAAAGAATGACACTTGGAATCTGGTTGATCCTCCATTGGGAACCAAACCAATTGGCTACAAGTGGGTCTACAAGAACAAGTATAACGTTGATGGCTCAATTGACAAGCACAAATCCAGGCTTGTGGAAAAAGGTTTTGCACAGAAGGAAGGGGTCTATTATGAGGAAACTTTTGCCCCCACAACAAAATGGGCTACCATCCAAACACTCTTTGTCCTATCATCTCAGAATGGTTGGAAAGTCCACCAAATGGATGTAAGAACTGATTTCTTGAATGGAGATCTAAAAGAGAATGTTTTATGTCCCGGCCTAAAGAATTTTTTGTGAAAGGACATGAACATAAAGTATGAAAACTTGTGAAACCCTTGTATGGCCTCAATCAAGCACCACGAGCCTGGTATGAAAAGTTAACTAAGCATCTTCTGAAACTCAACTTCAAACATTATGATCTTGATGATGCAACTTTGTTTGTCAAGAAATTTGGAAAAATAGTTGTATATATTGTGGTATATGTACGTGATATTTTGATGACAGGGAACAATGAGAGCTACATTGCATCCATAAATAAGGAATTGAGGAAAGGTTTTGAAATGACTGACTTGGGCTATGTTCACTACTATCTTGGTATTGAAGTAACTCAACATCCGAAGTCTATATTCCTCTCTCAAAAGAAGTACATTAGAGATTTGTTGAACATGTTTGGCATGGTTGAGTGCAATCCTCTGACTACTCCAATGGAACAAAACTTAAAGCTCACATCCATTGAAGGAAAATAATTTGAGGATGCAACAAAGTATAGACAACTTTTAGGAAGTCTCAACTACCTAACTACTACTGGGCCAGACATTTCATTTTTTATTGGAATCCTCTCCAAGTTTATGCAAAAGCCTTGTGAGGGACATTGGTTTGCTGCAAAAAGAGTTCTAAAGTACTTGAAGGGAACTCAATACTTTGGACTCAAGTCTACACAGGTGGGTGACTTCAGCTTAATTGGATACTTTGAATCAGACTTCGATGGAGACAAATAAAATGGGGTATCTACTTCTAGTTATGCTATGAGTCTTGGATTAGGAGTTGTCTCCTGGAGATCACACAAACAATCAGTTCTAGGAAATTCCACAACAAAGGAAGGATATGTGGCAGTTAATGAGGCAACAAAAGAAATTGTGTGGCTCAGAAAAATTTTGGAAGATTTGTAGGTAAAACAAGTACATTCAACTCCACTCATGATTAACAACATCTCTGCAATAAAGTTGGCCAAGAACCCAAAGTTCCATGATCGAACGAAGAACATCAACACAAAATACCATCTAATTTGACATCATGTTGAGGCCAAGACAATCCATCTACGACATTGTTCCATTAATGAGCAGATTGTAGACATATTCACCAAAGCACTTGGAAGAGAAAAGCTTGAAAGATTCAGAACGATGCTTGGACTCACCAACATTCCTTCAAATTAAGTGTGGGGGGGGGGGGGAATGTTGACACCTAATCATGGGGATTGGGTGAACACTTGTAAATAATGTAAATAGTAAATAATGGAAAATGAAGAGTCATCTGAAGGTGAAACCCAAGAGTCACTCCCTCATGTATATAAGAATGAGTAATATTAATGAATAAGCATAATTGATTTGAGGAGTTACCTCCTGGCCTGACAAGATCTTAAGGATATTGTGAAACTAATGTTTCAAGAGAATCCAAAAATAGTATCAAAGAAGAAAATGGAGCTTGAAGAAGTCATATCCAACAAAAATAAGGAAAATTCATGTTTAAAGGAACATAATTAGAAACTACTTACACAAGTGAGAAAATGTGAAGCTAAGAAACACTAGTTAGAAAAAGAAAAGGAAATTTATGAAAAGAAACTCAACGAAAGTTTATCAGGAAAAGAAGAGGAAAGTTTATTCTTAAAGAACCTTAACCAAAGGTTATTAGAACAAATCAAGTGTTTAAAAGATGATAAGCTTGAAGACCAAAATAAAGTTGATTTAGAAAATGAGGAACTCTTATGTATCAGAAACCATAATCAAGGTCTACTCACTCAAATTAAGAAACTTAAGGATGATAAGAAATCATTGAAAAACAAATTAGAAGAATTTACCATGAAAGAAGTGTCAAAGTTTTCAGTCCAAGTGGAAGAAAGAGGAACAATTAGCGATCCAGTCAAAATCGTAACTCAAGAAGAGGATAAACCTACTGAAATGAAGACGTACTCAAAGGTTGCAGTTCAAAGAATGGAAACTCCAAACGACGTTTCAATAGTCAACTCAACAACATTAATACCTGAAGAAAATCAGGAAATTACCACACACATGTTAAAGGAAGGTCAGATAAGAATAACTCCTCTTCTAGATCTGAATCACAAGAATAGACACCTTAATAAATCTACGAATCTATATCAATCAGAACATAAACAACAAACTTATGTTTCGAGGAATATTGAAGTGTTCACAACTCAGTTCAGTAATAACAATTCATCACAAGTCTCCAATAATCGAAAGATCCCACATAAGCTTAACTTAGGGTGGTTAGATCCATTTTTAGTCTTACAAATGTGTTTATCACTTAGAGGATCATATCGTCTTGTATCAACAAATATGACCATTACGAGATGAGAAGGCATTCAAAATAGAAAAAGAGATTAAGCATTTTCATCAATAAGCTTTGAGGACAAATATTTTTGAGGAGGAGGAAATGTTATGAATAATATATATATATATATAGATATATAGATTAAAAATAATATAAATAATAATAGACATAAACATTGATTAATTAACTAATAATTAGTAGTGAAGAGGCATGTCTCTATAGACATGTCCATTCATGAAAAGGTACCTACTTAGCAATATATACAAGATCCTCAATCTCATTTGTAACATCATTCTTACTCATACATTTTAATATATTCTTGTATCTCAATGGAGATCTACATATTCCAATTCTTCTGAAGAATTTAACTTGAAAGACGAACTTTGTTCGTTCCACATTGCATAAATCCGAGGAATACTCTATCCAACATCCCCCACTGTCTGTGCCTTCTAAGAACTGTAGATTTGTGTTCTACCACTCTAATGTTGTGGAAAATCTCTTTTGTGATGCTCTCCTCCACATGTCTAACATTGCAAGGGGTTCCTTCCATCACCCTTGCTTTTCTCCTCAAAATGAAATCCTTGTCCTTTGTAAGATGCATTGAGCTTCTTAAGTGGTGTTTCATTCTCTTTGTTACCTGCGTTCTGAGGTATTGTTCGTTTATTATCCCAATTCCCTTTATTCTTCCCATTACCTTTAAAATTCTGTTTGCACTTTGATTGCTCATAACAATGTTTTAGCTTCCTGACGGCTTCCTCCAATGATCTAGGCTCATCAAACTCAATCATATCCTTGAATGCTACTAGCAACCCACTGATGAATATTTGAATCTTCGCTTTATCCTATTTAAGATAAGGCACATACCTTAATAAATCCAAGGATCTTCTAGTGTACTCCTCATTCATCATAGATCCCATCTACAACTCATAGAACTTATTTTCACTATCATCATAGTATCTCTCTGATAGATACTTCTTCTTGAAAAGTCTCTCAAACTCACTCCAAGTCAACTCCTCTTCATGAATACCTCTAAAATTCTTTACATCTTCCCACCAGATATTTGCTTTACCTTTACGACTGAATGTAGCTACTCTAGCCTTCATGTTCTCTGAGTAATCATGCAATCTGAACAACTTATTCATCCCAAGAAACCACACTTCTGCATCTTGTGACATCTTCATTTCCCCATCAAATGTAGGTGTCTTTTCTTTCTTAAACTCATCCAACAAATATCCCCTCTCACTCCTCCTATAAGGATGATAACGATGATGACCAGGATACCTATATGAACCAGAGCTAGAGTAAAGCCCATGTCCACTGCCTCGTCTATCCAGTGTATCCAAGAATCTTCCATCTCTAACTGTGTCATCTCTATCCAACTTGTGCCTACCATGTGACCTGCTACCATATGCTCCATTAGTCCTATCCTCCTTTCCATGACTGGTTCTAATTGGTCCTTATCTTTGTAAGCTTGACAAGTTCCGCAGAATCGATTCATTGACTTTTGTTTGTTTCTCCTGTGCCCTAGCAAGTCTCTCTTATGATTAAATGATTCGGTCATTATCTTCTTTTCAACTTCTTATTTCTTCCTTGAAACTTCTCAGAGTGTATGCTATGTTAGGTGAATATCCCTCATCATGTTTCTCATCTGATCTATAAGGAGAATCTCATGAAATGTAGTCTACCATCCTTCTAGTCATCTTTGATCTTCTCTTCCTGTAAGGTGTATCATGTCAGATAAACCAAATCATAAAAAAACCAACATACCTTAGTGTACTTCAGGGGAGGATATCTCATCTGCAAGATCAACCATATTAGCACAATACATGTATAATCATAATCATCACACTATATAGACATTGTCTCAATCATCATCTAGTTACAATGCACGATGCCACAACTACACATCAACTAGACACAATGCATGCATAACAACATATGTACGACACACATGCATACACAATACTTACAAACACTAATATATTCATGATTAACACATCCCGACAACAACACCATCAACATCTGCATGACATCACAACGACAACCATGACCACCACCATGGATACATAATGAGCACAAAGACCACAAGCATAAGGACACATATGCAACCAACATGTACACGTGACAACACATTCATCCAAGGAGAAAAAAACAAGACCTCAACCAAGGAGGATGGAACCATGCTCTGATACCACTTTTGGGTATCAAATATCACCTAAAGAGAACACAACCATGTTTCATACCACTATGTAACACCCTCCTCCCACATTTACCCAAGGCAATCAGTCCACTGAGGTAAAATTGTGAGGAAGAGTTACTATAATATGATTCAACTCCCCATGTACAATTAAGGAATTGGAATCGACATGACAAGACCAATCTAACCTTCCTCAGAAGCTACAAAATCTTCAGGAGCCAACTAACCCCTTAAGGTGCCCAACATCTGAGAGAACTTGCTTTTTCACTGACCTAAAGCCTCAGTCTCTCCCATGACAAGGAATGCATGTGATTGGGACCCTCCAATCGCTTCCATAGTAAGGCATCCATGCAACTGTGGCCTTTTTCATGCAATTCAAAGACAACGACCCTACATTATGTGCCACTTTTTCAAGGCTAGGACTTAGGCCACTGCTTAGAACTTAATGAAACTTCCAGAAATGATAAATAACATTGAAACAAGGTTACTAATGTAACTTGTTGTCCTATGAGATGACTCTAGGCCAGTTAGTCATGCCAGAGCATATAAAAATTTTTGTTGGTTTTTAAGTTTTATGGCTGACCAATGTTATGAATTATTGAAAATAGATGCTTAAGCCTTAACAATTACTAAGCTAGATGAAAGGGTTGTTATTTGTCTAGCTATAGTTAATTGATTTAAAGTGAATGGATAATAGAATATTGATGAAATATAACTTGCTAAATATTCAGATAGAATATTTGATTGGTTATAAGAAAAGAATATAGACAAAAAAAGTTTCCTTTAGAACAAAACATATTTAAACGAATGCAGATTTCTGCGACAATTAATTGATATAGGGGAGTTTATAATAACAGATAGTCTTATAAGATAGTCACTAGTTATTGCTGATAACTTCACAGGGGATTTAATACTGATTGATACTCAGTATGATCTTACATATCTTTGGATAAAGACTTAAATATATGAATAAATACATAATGAAATAAGCACATATGAAAAACTTACAAGGAGACAAAACTATAGAAGGAAAATTCAGAATCCTTTCATTAACTTGGAAAATCTCTAGCTTGGTTAAAATTCTGTTCTCAAATCTCATCCAAGGGTTCAACCCTTAATAAATCGAAGGAGGAGTTATTTATACAAAAGTTCTTCTAGATATTTTTAAAACAAAAATACAAAAATAGTACAAAACTATAGGAATTTCAAAACTACTAAGTGCTAGCACTATTCTTTAGGAATTTTTTGATGATGTGGTCCTCAAAACGTGTTGCCTAGCTGTCCTTTAGTTGTTGATGAAAGTTACTAAATAACTTCACACAAGTGATCCCATCGGTCTTCACTTGGTATAACAAGATTTACCAATTTCCTGTAAACTTCATCAACCTCGGTGTATTTATAAAAAGTGGGCTTATTTACAAAAAGATGTTTAATCTCATGTTTAATAGTCAAGTCAAAATCTAGAGCTTCTAGTGCTTTCGTCCCTGTAATATGACCCTTTATGCCTGCAAAGTTTTCTTTATCAGTTTCTATAATATACAGCATTTGGCAGTATTCTTCTAAATTGATCAACATGTCATTTGAGGCCACTAATCCTGGCATTCCTCTCTAATTCAGTAAATTAAACTTAAAATGAAACCTTTGGACACAAGTCTTCAAGGTTTGGAACTTAGTCTCTAATTGAGTCATCAGGTTCTTTTTTTGCAACACCTTCTTGATCTCCAAGATGGTTTTTATTCTATCCAGAATCTCAATCTACTCCAACTCGGCCCTAGTTTTTGAATTTAGAACTCTGAACATGTATGAAGATTCACTTAGTTTATCTTTAAGCAGATGCTTGACTTCATCAATGGCTACCTAACATCTATTTATGAGTTCCTCCTTCTCGAAAATGATCTGAATGGAGGGCCATATTTCAGTTATGACCTAATTGATACCTGCCCAAATTCTTTCCTTGGCTTGGGCCAAGGTTTGATCCATCAATGAATGGCTCTGCAACTCTTCAATTCTTCTGTTTAACCTGTGTGTTTTCTGCATTTCTTCAACATACAGAGTATCATTATTTATCTTCTGAGCTTCCAAATTCTTGAATTTCTTATGAAGCCTTTCATTTTTTTGTTTCTCGTGAGTCAACTCCTATGATAGTTTGTTCAATTCCCCTATTGTTGATGTAGATTATGTTGTGGCTGATGTAGATTCCCCTGTTGTTCTGGACACTGTAATAGGAATAGTTGTGATGGGAGATATAGCTAACTGAGTAAATTGCTCTTTTTCCTTAAGAAATTTCTCAATTTTCTCCTCCATAGTCTTTATCTGTACATTATGCTCAATTATCAGTTTTAGCATTTCTTCCCTTTTTTTTTCACTTTCTGTTATCTCCTTGGTCTATGGGTCCTCTGTAGAAGAATTTTCAGCTTCTTCCTCAATGCTGCAATATATGTGTTTTTCTTCTTGATAATATCTTCAGCAGCTTTGACATCAGCAAGGTCATATCCAATTTTAATTACTAAGTCCTCTAATGACTTGATCCTATTATCCTTAACTAAAGATGATATTTTCCCAATATTCAATTGTGACTGCACATTTGACAGAGCAGTTTTAAGTTTTGACAATGCCATAGCAGTATTGGTCATGGTTGAGAAAAGCATCTCACCAGACTAGCTATGCATGTCCCTTTGATCAATTAGATGTATCTGATTAGCATCAAAAGAAAATACAGTTTTCTTGTAATCAGAATATCCTTTGGGAAAGGGCACTTGAGCCTATAGAAAATCCATTTGCATTCTTCCCTTCTCGGTGTCCAATGTTGTTAACAACTCGTGCTGTGAAGTAGAAGTCTGCTTCCAAAACTATGCATAAACATTTGCTTTTAAAGCTTCATTCTTCTACTTAATTTCAAGCAAATTAGTGAAGACATTTGACTCCTCTGTTTCACTTGGTCCTACAAATTAAGTGATCTCTAACCAATTCTGTGAAGTAGAAGAAGAAGGAGTAGTAATTATAGGTTCTTCTATCCCTATGGAAACCTGTGAATCATCCAAATTGATGATGATATGCTCCTTCTGACCGTGAGTAGTAGTAGTAGTTCCTTTGGATTTAGTCCTTGAATTTTTCTAATAGTGAATGAATTCATTTTCTCCAATCGCTGATGATGATGATCCTTCTCTAGGCCTCTTATCCTACTTGATTTGAGAAGTTGGAGTCTGAAAAGTAGAAGGAGGTAAAACTTGTTCTTTTGCTTTTTAAAGAGTATTCTCTTCCCACTATTCTTAATTTCTGAACTTCTCAATCTCTGGTCTAGGTGTATGATTGTATGGAGTGGTTTTGAGTTCCACCCTTAAGTTTGAAATAATGTTGAATGGGTCATAAGACCAGGTGAAGCTTGGTTGGAAACCCATATGTTTTAGTATGGAATCTACTTCTAAACCTATTGATATGGTGTTACAAATGAATGATCCTACTTGTTCCTTTATCTTGAGTTGTGATCTCCTTTTCCCTGAAATGAAATCAAGCTCATCCATATTCATCATTTTCCTAATATATTCCAGAGAGAAAATTCCCATTGAAACATATTTGGGAAACTTATATGGAGCTAATTTGTAGTCATATTCTCTTATCTCTATGTCGTTCTGGTAAAGATACCATTCTCCTATTTTAACTTGATCACTAATATGCAAGATCCTTTTGATTTCTGTATTGGTCATGGGTTCACTTTGACTGTTGAGAATCTATGAAACTATGTGAATGAAATAGTCTATAAAGTCAAAAAATCTGAACCCAATTGAGTTCTTTCTAATTAATGAGGTCCACTGAGTGACTGCTTGATTCTCTTGCTGATCATTCTGCTTATGCAAAACAATAGGCAACCTATCTCCTTGCTGAAAAATAAACATATGAAATAACATAGAGGAGTATTTAAACACTCCTTTAGTAGTGATATTCATCAATTGCTCATGCATGGCTTCAACCAAGAATTGTCTATAGTTATACATGAAGGCAAGTTTGTTTTCTTTAGAAAATATTGACAAATAGCCTAGGATAGCTTCCTATACCCATTAGTATGACGGGTAGCCTAACAAGCAAGAAATTAGGGAAATTATGTACTTGGCTCTCTTAGGGAACATAGATGCTGGATAAGGAGGATTATTTTTGGGGAGCTCAACATCTTCAGGGGAAGATCTCAAAAATTTGATCTCTTTGAGGGAAGTTCAGCTTATGATATAGGTCAATTCAAGTTGCAGTGGAGAAAAAGATTAGGGAATCATTTTATGGGATAAGAAGCATTTTGTTAATGGTTTTTGGAGTGATAGATATTAGAATGTCTCCATTCTAAGCTACCATTGTTCTTTGTAAAGGATTATATTTGGCTTGGCACCAGATAACTAATTCAGGAAAGGAATAGGTCTGAGGAAACATATATAGGGGTAGAAGGGATTCCCATAGGTTAATTTCATCTTCAGAGTAAAAATATGTCTTCTTCTAGCAATTGTGCAATTCGAACATGTCGAATTCACATTTCGTGTTTGCAATTTTGAAATATTGGTCAGCTAATGGGATATGGTCCAGGTCTAAGGCATTAGAGGCCTTTGCGGTTTCCTGCATTGTAGAGGAACTTGCAGATGGCTTGTCCTTCTTCTTTGGAGCCATGATATAACTGAAATATAGGATGGCAGAAACAAATGCATAGATATGTTCAAAGAACGCTTATTGTTACAAGCTCGACAATGGCATGAATCTATGAAAACATGAACAGTGTAGGAAACAATGAAAGAAAACTATTTAGGAAAATTCATTGTAACAGGGCAGATGGATATTTATAAATGGATTAAGGCTACCATTATAGGAAAGTTGTTGTTGATCGGCTAATTAGAAATTTAACACATCAACAGGAGGTAAGAGAAACAACATGAGGGAATTAATGGTGGCAACAACTGAGGGCATGTGGCGTGGAGTAGTTGGAGGTGGATAGCGTGAGAGGTGTGACCATTGGCATGATATCGAGAAGCATGGGAAAGAAGGATGGCATATTTCAGAGGGGGGGGTAGTGGTAAGTAGTATGGAGTGAGCGGGGTGCGAAGCGCGGAGGAGGTGACATGTAAGTGAGGGGCACACGTAGAGAAAACCACTTTTCACACCCTCCCCCCCCTTTACCATTATCTCGTATCATGGCGAGGGGGTATGAAGAGGCTTCCCCATCATTGATCTAGGCGGGGAGTCAGATCACTGTTGATTCTTACCCAAACTTTATCGCTTACCGACAAACCTTTTTTGCCGCATTTGACTTTGACAATAAAACATAATAAACAATTATTTACAAAAGAATTAATCACCCTTTAAAAAGGTAATTAAGAACTAATTAAAAATTAATCTATTTTGGGCACATTTACACTAGCTTCCCTTGTTTAATTATTTCACTAACTTAAGCCTAATCTAATATAACTTAAGCCACATTTTGATCATGTTAGGCCTTTTATTTTTGTATAAATTTTGAATAATATGACCCTTATTCACAGAGATTATCCTGATTATACACTATTGCGGAATGCATGCATAATACATAACCTCCTCTACGTTGATCATCAATTTTGCGGAATTAAAAACAATGAAACATCAATCGCATGCGCACATTAACACAGTATGTAACCCGGGGAAAGCATACAGCTGAAAACCCCACACTATCTGTATATTATAATGATAGAGAACATGTAACAATACATAGTACAATACTCCTCGCAAGTACTCAGTACTATCTCCACCTGTTACACACAAACTAGCTCAGATCTGATGCCTCAAATCTCCTCCACTGTTTGCCTGCCTCCACTGCGAAATCTTGCATGAGAATCAATCACTATGTGAATTTGAATTCCCTTGGTTATACTATGCAAGCCTCATTGGCAATCTCCATCCATGCATTGCAAATCTCATGCACACCTATAGTCACAACTGATAGCAATCTCAACCTCTAACACCTGTCTCCACTGAACTGTCCATGCACTGAGTTAACTGATGTATTCTTTAGTTGATTTATGAGTTAATAATTAGTGAATTAATTAATAATTAATTCACACAACTCATCTCTAGTGTATTCTTTAGTTAGACTAAAATACAACTAGTTCAACCAAGTCAAACTGAACACAACTCCATCAACTCCTCAATCAACTCCACCAAACTCAACCACATGAGTTCTAACTAAAGTCCACCATGCAATAGCTCAACTGACCCACAAGAAAAGCGTATTTCCTTCTGACAGCTGCATGTGCCACATCTGTAGCTCAAACTGAAGTGCTCGAAGAGGATAAGATAATGTTTATAGTCCAAATATTATTATGAGCTAATAATATTTGACTGTTCTATTTTTAGCCTGGTAGTCTAAAAATAGAAACCGCCCATATGTCTAAAAATAGAAGTCCATCTATTTTTACCAACATGACCAATCATCCACAAATAGCATCCTACAACTCATAGACCATGATCCATATGTCTAAAAATAGACATAGTCTAAAAATAGACTATGCACCAAAAATAGCCTGCGGGGCCACTTAGTGAAGGCGACTTCTTTCCACTAAGCTCCATCATCTTGTTGCATTCTCAACAATTTTTCCTATTCTATCATAATTTCTAATGTTCAACCAAGATTAAATTGTTTCGTTGAACTTATTCTCTAATCTCATACAAAAATTTAAATGATATGATCAAGATTAAACAGTTTGATCCAAATTAGAAGAAAATATTGTGGCATAAAAACAAGATGCACACAGACCATTATTTATAACAAATGAAATTTATTTCATGAAGTGGCTTTTAAACATGCACACTTATATGAGATTCAGACTTGCATCAAGAGCAAGGATGTGGGAGATCAGGATTGTTCAGTTGTGGGATCATGGTTAAGGTTTCCTCCTCACCATGTGAAACATCATAGTTTCTAGCTTGCCATTCTCACAACCGCACTATCATCTTCACTGTCATGGTCGGCATCAGCTCTTTGGATTTGTTGTCAATAGACCACCCTTCACTGTCGCCGGGATGATTTGTAGGATGTCGGTTGTGAACGAAGATGTGGTAAATTATTCTTCTAACCCTAACCCCTATGAACCTCTCTGTATGCGCCCTAATGATCCATCGGAGGTTTCGACTGCTGGGGTTCAGGTTCCGCCATTTCCACAATTTTTCATTATTCCTCCTTCTCGTTTCAACCCCGGTCCTTCCTCATCCTGTCTACCATTTGCTACCCTCTCTATTGACTCCCCGAGCCTTGACTACCCACCCCTATCACCGACTACCCTCCACCTACTTAGCTCTTGCACGCCACCCTCCCCCCCTTTTGACCCGTCGCCTTTTGATTCTTCACCTCACCAGATACCCTATGATTTCCCCTCCTATGTAAGGTTTGATTATGTGGCTGGCCCCTCCCATCCATCATCTAATCCTTTCACTCCCTCTGCGACATAGTCGGTTCCCACATCCTCACCTTTTGGTTACTTCAATACACCAGTGATAAAAGCCCAAGATAACTCCTCGCAGCCTCAGCAAGATCAACAAGGTTTACAGGATCACTTGCAAGATCACCTGACCATGCCATATACTCATAAGAAAAAGTTGAAATGTGTTAAGGCTACCAGTAAGGATTTAACACTAAAATTTGGTGAAGGGGTTCAAATGGGGGAAGTTTTTGACATGGCTAGCAAGGTTTTAGTGGGTAGAGTCAGAGGTTGAGCTTATTCTATTGCTCGCCTTCACCTTGGGTCAAGGAGATTTGGGGGAATATTTTCAAGGAACTCTTGGAAATTCATACATTGGCATGGGGATGGTTTTCTCTCATATTCCAAAGGGAGGAGTACACCACTTGGACACTCTCCAGGTATTGGCATATTGAGATGGCCCCGGTTCTTCTTAAGCATTGGAGTCCATTATTCGATCCAGTACAGGAACAATTTGGTGCTGGACCACTATGGGTTAATGTGCTAGGGTTACCCCTCCACTTTTGGTCTAAAGGCATTTTCACTCGCATCAGGAACACGCTTGGTACCTTTCTGGATTATGACAAGACCTATATAATCTTTGGTAATAGATCTATGGCTCATATTTTGGTATACATAGATACCAAAGAAGGGTTGGAAGAGAAAATCACGCTTCAGTGGAATAACTTCACGCGCATTTAGATCTTGGGTTATGAAGGAGTGCTATTCAGATGCTGAAGGTGTCATAACGTTGGACATCTTTATAAGGAATTTCCTCTAGTTTGCCCGACTGCCACTCCTACCAAGGATTCCAAGGATGATGCTCCTGCTGCAACCTCATCAGTTGTTGGACAACCTCCTCGATCCAATGTACCTCTAGCGATAGTGGGCAGATCGACTCAGCTACAATCTTCAGCCTCCCCCCATCCTCCCTCCCCGCTTATGACGAGATCCAGGGCTGCAGTTACAGCCACTCGCTCATCAGGTAATCTTCCTCCCTTTTGTTCTGTTTTTGAATTTTCATTAAATTTCACTGTTCAACACTTGCATACTACATTTGCATCTATTTCGGACATTACTTCTGCTGTTATTACCTGCCCCCTCGACCTCTACCTACTTATTGTCTCGAATACTCCCCCTTCTATCCTTGGTTTGGCTCACTCATCCCTCCACTCAGATACCTTGACTACCTTATCTCACTCTCATTCCTACAATCCCTGATCCCGTGCATCTCATCCACCTAAGCATATAGGGATTTGATTGACCTCCCCTCCTCGTTTTTCCAAGACCACCAGGGGCCGTCAATCCCACATTTCTAAAGCTATCTTGCAAGCTGGGGTGGAAGTGGCTCATGGCAGAAAATCCACACTTGATTGGCTACTTAGAGCACCAATTACCTTCCCTCGGACACCCTCATGAAGTGGATTTCCTTTAACTGCATAGGACTGGATAGCCCTCCCAAAAGCCTAGCCCTCAGATGATTATTTGAATTTGAGAATGTTAATATTATTTTCCTTCAAGAAACCCTTGGTTTGGTTGACCTGGTCATTCCTGTTCTGCAATCATTGAAGCCGGGTTGGAACTTCCATGCATTTGACATCATTGGGTGATCCAGAGTTCTTGCTCTGGGCATAAAACCTCGCACTATCCAAGTCAAAGCCTCCTGGGGAGGATCTGGCTTCATCAGTATTAACATATACTCCTCAGAATTTGGCTTGGATCTTAGGGTTATCAATGTATAAGACCCCTGGCATAACATAGCTGATTTTTGGCCTCAATCTCATTTGTAAGATCTGACAATATCATTTTGGGAGGGGACATGAATTTCTCCATTGGATATGGGGAATCTTGGGGATGCAATGCACAAGTGGATCCCTATCTGACACTATGAAGTAGCTTCTTGAACAACACCACTTGATTGATATATCTATTAACAAATCTCAACCTACGTGGCACAACAGAAGAACTGGGGATGCATCTTTGGCCAGACGCTTGGATAGGTTACTCATCAACGAACCTCTAGTAAGAACCCTTTCAAATTATACATAGTGGGTTGGATTTGGTGGAATATCTGATCATTCTCCCATATTCATGGAGCTGTCGGGTCCTTTCCAGAAGCCTAGGACGCCTTTCAAATTCAATTCTACCTGGTTAAAGGATCCCAATTACATCAGTTTGGTCACAGATTACTAGCACTCTCATCCACCTGCATTGGGGAGATCCATTGTTGAAGGATTTTTTCATAACCTTCTTGAAATCAAGAGGTTATCTATTAAATGGGGAAAAGACAAACAAGACCGGGATGATCAGACTCTCATTACCATTGAGTCTAATCTAGCCGATCTCCTAGATGAGTAGGGACGAGAATTTATATCTACGAAGGCTAAATCAAATCTCATTGACCTGGAGTGATCCAAAATGGATCCAGTTTTGCCTCCAGATTAAAGTCTTCAAATTCAATTGAAAGTGGTATCAAGTCAAACTGCTCAACGAGATGATTCCAACAGTGTGAACGATGCGAAAATCTGAGTTCAGATGAAGAAGTTAAGGCCAGTCAAAGTTTCAGGCAAACTAAGGTAAAAAAAGTCAAAGTCAAAGTCAAATTGGTTAATGGTCAACAGTCAACGCTGACATCAGCAAGACACATGTCATCCAGGGAATCCATCACATGTTTGTGATGATGTTAACAAGGAGGGTGACGTGGCAGTTTATGATTGGTGCATATGGACCAATCTGGTGCTGACATGTGGCAACCCGGATTTGTCCAATATTGTTATGCAAATACCAAAATTTGGTGGTCAGGCAGGATCGAACCTGTTATGTTCCTATACCATTAGGTGTCATAATTTATTATTGACTTAGTTTATCTCTGTAATATGTACATACCTTTGCCTTCTGCAAATGTTTTCCATATTCAAAAAATCAAAAAAATTAAAAAATGTAAAGAGGGTATGTCCTAAAAGAAAAATCAAAGGACAAAAAGAATGAGAAAAGGTAAAAAAAGATGAAAAATGAACCCCAAGAAAAAGAAAAGACCATGAAAATGTGCAAGTCAAAATGCCACTACTATTTACTTTTTATGCAGAATAAATGAATGTGTGCAGCTTGTAATCTTTACCACAACCCATGATAGTCAAAATGTCTAAACTTGGCTATTTCATGTTTTCAATTTCTATGTCTATAGATAGAGAATAAAATCTGACCAAACAGTGTAATCTTGGCAGATAATTAGATTAGTCAGAGTGAATAAAAGGAGCTCAACTGTTTAATCTGAGCCCTTGGATGTAATAAGGTTAGATTTAGATAGATTTTCATTGTAAAAGAAAAGAAAAGTTTGATAAGGGTTTTCCAGTTTAAGTGCACCCTAATAAAGAGTAGAAAAAATGGTAGGATGTGTAGATGGGTAAGTAGAGGAATGGTTGCAGAATTGTGCATGATGAATAGTTAAAACTCATATCATTTACTTTCATCGTCATGTTGCTTTAAGAGTATGGATAATAAGGAAACATTTACACAAAGTCAAGTATTTAATTTCCTCATTCATTTTACCCCTATTTCACTAATTTCCCACAAGTAACAGTTAAAGTGCTCAAAACCTTGAAGTTAAAGAGGCTTAGAGCATTTCTCTGACTTCTGGAGGGACCGGACCCTCGGCCCAATGACTTATAAGGTCTAAAGTGCTAAAACCCCACATCAACATTAACCCCCTTCATCATTCACTCATTTCCCCCAAAAATCCCTTTTCTTAGAGTAAAATCACTATTTGCTTAGGAAAAGTAATTATCCACATATAAAACTCCTTCCCACAAAATGCACCTAAGCCTAAGTTATAATGTTTAAATGCGAAAATGTGAATATATTTCAAAGCATTTTACTTAGCACATTCTTATCTTCATTTCCATTTCATATTAACACTAATTTATTATAGTAAACTCACGGAAGATACACCCCATCCCTGTATACATTATTAAAATCCCCTATGTTAATATCCCACCCCGGTTTGAAATATAAACCTTAGTAATGAAATAATTAGAAAGATTAATTAATCAATAGATTAATTAATCTGCGATCAATTAAGATCTATAACCCTCCACTACATTAAAAAGGAATTAATTAAATAACCTGTGATTAATTAAGAGCCTTCCTCCAATCACATCGCCCCCGACGTCATTAATCTCCCTAATCCATAGTAATTATCTCGTCGGGCCCCTCCATTAAATCTCGATCAAGTCCCTTCCCCGACCACCGTACGATCTGACCCTTTCAGATCTAACGGTTGACGCTCATATTGGGCAGCCTCCGATTCCGAAATTTACCCACCCGATGTGAGCGGTTTTACTGTACACCCTGCTGCTACCTGTCACCTGATGAATGGCATCAGGCTGACCTCTCCAAATACCGCCATACCCCCATAAGCGGTGTGATACATTCCGCTTACCGCCTCCGCTTACCACCTCTGCTAAATGAAAAAACATCACTTCTATCAATTAGCGCCAGCTATCACTTTTCCATTATACACGCCAAAAGCATTGACTTTGCCAATAAGCCCAAAAATACTCATTATTTTTGTTTTACCAAGAAGAAACTTTTGTTCGCCATGCACACTCAGAGTATGTTTGAGCCGTCACCTTGCTTCCAACCGTTAACCTCCAGAAGTTGCTGAACTCCAGATTGCCATTATAGAACCGTGCGCTCCATGCCAAGAGTGCACTATAGCCATTTGTCTCTCCATGAAACTGTAACCAAGTATTTACCCCGTTTCAACTGAGAAACTCTGTTTTCCATACTAAACCTGAACTAAATTGCTGTAAGAATTAAGTAATTTAGTGAAATTAAGATGTTTGATAGTCTGGACACTCTTTGAGACAACCCATTTTTCCATAATTCCCCAAAAATTCCCTACCCTCATCCTTGAATCCACAAGAACCAAGGATGGACGCCCTAGTCACCTTAAATTTCATGCCAATTACCACTCCTCATAGAGATTTAGACCATCTTCCTCTGGCTGACAAATACTTCCAGATAAAAGACCTCACCTTTGACGAAACCCCTCTGAAATTGCATTGCAAATACTGAGATATCTACTTGAATCATACAGATAAGACAGGTCTCTGGGAATCAAACCTGCCCAAGTATCAATTCCCTTGTGTTCATGTTTTCCCAGAAATTATTCATTACTTCCATGCTAACTATGACCCTATCATGAAAGCTGTAATGTCCTCAGACCAGAAAATCCCATTCACCATTACAGCTAAGTCCATAAACGAGATGTTACAGTTACAGCCTGATCAAGACCTCACCCCCCTATCCATTGCTGATATTCTTGAAAGATTCTCCAAGCTATCTAGTTCCAGAAGTACTCAAATCCTCCAGACTTTGATTTCTGAAGAAAAACACATGCCAAAGGACCCCCCTCCTTACATATCATGTTTATTTTCTGACCTAGGGAGAGATATCACAACAATGTTATCATGCATTTTAGGTTCTACCACTAATGAATATGTAGATGAGACTATTTTTGCTGGCATGCCTATTTTTATCCTCGGTCAAGCTCCTGCAGTCATGTTTGATTATGCAAAATTCATCCCAGATAAAATGCATGATCAGTGTATGAGATTTGAAAATGAGAGGGTATTCAAGTATTCATCAGTCTTGTATCATTTGTTTCTCTACTACCAAACTGATAAGTTTCCCTTCTTTGTCCAAAAGCTTGATACCAAAGGGAATCCTAGATCTATCATCTTCTAGACTACTCTATTCCACAGGTCTTATTATTCTCACCATCCATACATAGATTTTATTGACCTATTTGTACATCCAGTGACTACAATGTTATTAGGAAGTCCCCCTCCCAGAATTAGTGCAGACATTAAGAGGGTTCTCCAGCTGTCCAAACAATACAAAGTAGGGGATTTGTACTTGTACCAAAACCATACTGAAATCAGAATTTATGGGTGTGAACTCCCTCCTTATAAGTTACCAAGATATCTCCCCATGCGATTATTTGCTCTGGAGTACTACAGGCAAATGATCAATTCTGATGAGATTCACTTTGTCAAAACCAAGAAGAATGCCTAGCTAAGAATAAAGGATCATCTAGGCCCATTTATTTGCAATAGCAGAGAAGCAAGAAAGGAGGCAAATGAAATCCTCCAAAGATTGAAATTAAAACAGAGTTTCATATGGGCCTATGACCCCCATAGGTTCATTTGTAACAAAAGGCAAAAACATAAGCTATCTCCTTATATCCACCATAGGATCCCAGAAATTGAACAATATGCCAATCAGTCAGAATGGGTGGAAGGCACTCTGATAGATCAAGATAGCACAAAAGTTGAAGTTGACAATGTAATGGTGGATTTAGAAAGAAGGTTTGATGAAGATTCATTTGTACAGGTGTTTGGAGAAACTTCATCATGAAAGCAGTCACAGGAACACAACACACAGCCATCACAGAAACAAGGAACCTCAGAACATGCAGGAACTTCAGAACAACAAGAAGAGTCAAAGTAGCCTGAAATTTCAGAGGAGCTTGCTCAACCTAAACAAATCATGAGGAAACCTCCTATTTTGCAGACTCCTCTAAATGAGGAGAAAAATTTAAAGAGAAGCCGAGATGAAGCCACTCCTTCTACTATGCCTATTGATCAAACTTTTGTTAAAAGGCAAAGGTTAAACCCATATGCAGAGGAGGAGTACAGTGAGGAAACAACAGGCAACTCAACAACTGAAAGGAGTGACAGCAGGCCAACCATTCCAATAGGAGACACGCCATCTGTCTCACAGATACAAGAATTGGAAAGGCAACAGAGCACAAAGGTATCTTCTTTTAGGGCTCCCTCTGAATAGAGCCTGGACATTAAATGAAAGTTTAAAGAAATTAAAGTGAGGAATGAGAAACTAAAAGCTCAAACCTATGCTCACTACCTAAAAATGGCTCCAACTAACCAGACCAGGCTTATGTCAGCTTTTGACATAAAGGACGGAAAAATGCAGATGAGCTTCCTCAAACCAACTGTGCAACAACCAAGATCCATGGCTGATTATTTAAAGATTGATTTTGAAGTTCTGGCAAAGGATATCAATCCTATTGACCAAATATAACTGCACAAACAAACTGGTGAAATGGTCTATTGACTAATAAGGCCTTCACAACACATCAATTGCAAAACTCATTGCACAATACCATTTCACAACTGCAATTAGAAAAGGCATCCTCTCAGGCTAAAGACACCAGGATAAAAACTCTAGAAGACTTGGTGATAGAATTGGTACATGATCCCAAATATGTCAAAGCAGCTGAACAATTGATTAAAAAGAAGAATGATGATATAACTACACTAAAGAAGCAGCTCAAGATCCCTCCTCTCCACCATCCTCAAACTGCAGAAATCATAAAGAAACAAAAGGAGGAAGAACTTATGGACCTAGTCCTTAAGTTAAATTATTATTTGAAAGAAACTGAAAAGGAATTGGAAAAAGCAATACAGTCTAAGTAGAGCGAGCTGGCCACCGCCCCTCAGACTGTCATACCCATATTTTCTATAGCAGTACCCTCCACTCTGGCAGCTTCTTTGGCACCAACACTTCCACTAGTGACAGCATTGCCAGTAGTAGAGACTATTCCAACTACAGGTACATCAACCAGTGCAGGGACCTCAGCAGAAAAAACAGATGAGATGATTAAAACCATGGAACAAATGAGTATCTAGGCCACAGAATTGAAAAAGCTCAAGGAACAAATGTCAAGTTTGGAAACAAACTACGAGCTAGCACAGATTCAAAACAAAGAAGAAGAAAGGAAAAACAAAAGGATGGAGGAAAGAATCAAAGTCCTGGAGAAGATCTTGACATTAGAAAAGCCATTAGGAGACATGAGAAATGTATTGTGGGCCAATATCATTGATTCCATCAATGATATTTGGCCTTTTATTCAGGTAATTATTGAACAAACTGAATTAATGAAAGTAGTTGTAGAAGCTATACATAAGACTAAAGAAGAACTGGGAGATAAGCCCGAAGAGGAAAATCAATTAATTGATTTCTTGAACAGCAGGAATAGGTACCAACTAGATGAGTTGGAGATTGAAGACAGAACAACTACTATCATTGAAATAAAGAAAGTTCTTACTAAAAGGAACTTGATGCTTAACTTAGACAAAAGGCATCAGAGTATTCAGGCAGATATAGATAGCTTCATGTTGAAATATGGCATTTTAAGAGAGAAAGGCCTTCCTAGCCCAATGGTTATACATGACAAGTTAATGACACAAGATGACTATATCGAGAAATTAGAGAAACAAGCCAAGAGTCAAGCAAGTTCTTCAGCAGTAAAAGCATTACCTACAGGAAAGGTACTTTATGATGGTCTGGAGAATCTATTTTACATAGAGCATGAAATAAAACATCTATTCACCAGCAAACCCAATTTTTCTAAGTACACAGAAGTTGATGAAGTTTACAAGAAGATGATCAGGGTGAAATTTCCAGATAACGAATTGTGGACCAGTTTGACTGACTTACTAGAGTAAAAAATGTTTACTATGGTAAAGTCTGGTAATACAGGATGAAAGGATGAAACAACACAGGTAAAGAGTATCAATAGGTGAAGATAAGAGTGAAATCCAACACATAACTACTAAGGCAACTGCAAGAGCCAAATCTGAATTCCAGCAGCCAGCACATTCACAAATAAAGGGACAGCAAACAATCTATTTTCCATCTGTCTCTATCTTCGTGTTGAAGATATTTTTTGTTTCCTAGATTAATTCTCATGTAGTTATGAGATATTTTGTATCAAATTTTGTATAAATACTTCACAAAATGAAGTAATTAGGGTGGATTAAAAAGCATTTCTGTAGACTTTTGTTTTGAGCTAAAGGAGCTACTGTAATCAAGGCTGGACTGGTTTACTGGATTAAATAAAGCTGAGGACATTTCACTCGATTCATGTGCATTGTGGGAAACAAATAAGTATCATTTCTCTAAGTTTGAATATTGTTTTCCTTTATGTTATGAAATATCATATGTGTTTTCTTATAATTCTTAAAAGAAAATGAGGAATAATATCATCAGAATTAGCTTAAGTTCTCTCTGTTTTAACTATTTGCTTATTTAATGTTTTCTACTAAATTGCTTAAGTCCGGGAATTCTTAATTGCTCCCTCACTTCTGTAATTCATTCCTTTTATTGGCCCCTAGTACAGGATTCTTAATTGCCCTTGCTATTTTCCAAAACTTCCCTTCTTCATCTTGATCCCTGCTAAGGATTCTTCATTGCCTTTGGCCCTGGTTAAGTTTTCCATCCATTGAGACCTTCAGATTTGTCCTTACTGTGCTATCTTGCCTTGTGAACTCTTACCTCGGTGATTAATCAAATCCTGATAAACCTTTCCTACTTGACTCCATAGCCCAATGGCCTGAATACCTGCTTTGCCCATCTATTTCCTTAATTCCACCAAACAAATCAAAGCAAATCCCTTGAGCATTAAAAGCTAGCCTAACATCATATTAAAACAACACTAAATCATAAAGAGAGAGCCCTCTCTGAGTGTAGATAGGCTAGGATCTATACTTAAAATACTGGTTTGTAGTTACCTTGGATCTATTCCTTCTTTCAAATAACTCCTAAGGAAAATCTGAGTGATAACAGAACCCTTGACCTCCCGGAATAGCAATGACTTCGTCAAATTGCACGGGCCGATTGGGATATGGCTTGAATATTGTTAACTATAGAGGCGATATTATATTTAATGTTGTAGTTGGGTATGCCAAAAAAAGGACCGGAAAGTTAGGTCAACCCTAGACTGTCGGTCCCTTAGCATCAAATGTTGTTATGTAACCACCGGAGTTGGAACAATGTTAACGTGGTAAGGTTTCAAACCATACACGATATATATTATATCGTAACTATATTATATGATATAACAAACTATACCCAAACTAATGATACACCATATTAAATATATATGTATATACATACAACATCCATTGTAAAATAGCGAAGAGGTCAGGTAGGGGTTTCGACCTGCCGACCTTCCCACACTATATATGCCTTCACCACATACGGCATTGCCACTACACCAAACGATGGACTTATTTATCAAGTCGTCCCAAACCATTCATATCATTTCATTGCAGGTTCAGTCCCCGAGGAGCGCGTAGTTTCCCAAAATCGGATTTTGACATGAAGAAGTGGTTTTGACAGTGCAAAAGTGGTTTTGCACAGCTAAGAAGTGGTTTTGCCATAGGCAAGGGTGGTTTTTGTCTTTCCAGGGGATCTGGAGGTCACAGTGGCCAAATATGGTCAATTTTATACTCGTTTGACTCAAAATTTCGAGCTAAACGCAATGGTGAGGTTCATTTTCCCATTTGAGACTCTGTTTTTGAGCTCATGTGTGTAACAACATTTTTGAAGACAAAATAAAGTGGTCAACAATGGAAGCGAAAGGACCATGAGATGTAGCCAGGAAGTCTGGTGAACTCCTTTATTAAATTTTGTTGTGTTGATGTGTTTGAATGTGTCTTTGAATGATTTAATTGTTTATGTTATTCACAATATTTTTGATCCATTGCATTAAGTAACATAAGTGAATTCACACATAGTCTATAATACCTTTTTCATTAATGGATCAAGTGGTATCAGAGCAGCAAGGTTTTTAAGGTTTGACAAGTTTGTGTGAAGATTTGGATGCTTACTAGGTTGAGGCTCAAATGAGGCGAAGGAGAGCTTGTTGAGGTGAATCCAGAGATTGGAAGGGTATTTTCACAAAGAAGGATGTTGGACGAAACTCCACTTGGTTCAGAATCCCAATTCTTGGATAGCTTCATGACAATACGCACCATGGTGGAAGAGATGTATAATGAGTTTAAAAAGGGTAAAGGTGAAGGCACTTCATCAACTAAACCAGACAAAGGAGCAGAGGAACCTTTTCTTTTTATTCCTCCAGATAAAGAAGATAAAGGAAAAGGAGAAAAGCCTCCTCCATCTCCTCCATCATCACCATCATCATCATCATCATCGTCTTCTTCTCATAAAACTAGTTCTGCTAAGAAGAATAAAAAGAAAGCCTCTTTGATCAAATTAGATGTAAAATTTGATTTGCCAATTTATGATTGAGAAATTAATGCTAAAAATCTTGATAATTGTATAAGGAAAATTGATGTATATTGTAGGGTGTAGAAAGTTGAATCAGAAAGGAAGAAGATCCATCTTTCTAGCCTTAGACTTGAAGGAACCGCACTTGTATGGTGGGAAGGCAAGACACAAGTAGATCTCCAAAAGCATGGTAAAATCATTTCAACTTGGAATGAATTTGTTTCTGCTATTAAAAAGTAATTTTATCCATTGGATTATATGCAACAAGCAATGATGAGTTGGCAAACACTACGTCAATTAAAAGGTCAAAGTGTTCAAAGTTATACTCAGGAATTCCGTAAGAGAGCTTTAACACTAGGCATTTCATTGGACTCACCAGAAACATTGTTGAAATACATAGGTGGTCTTCGTATTTATTTGAGGCATACCATACTTATGTTTAATCCAACTAGCTTAGATGATGTATCTGTTCAAGTAACTCATCTAGAAGCTAGAGGTAAAAATGTAACCCCAGATGTTGGGAAATCATCCAAACCTATTGAAGGCAAGAAGAAACTTAAGTGGAAGGAGAAGAAAAAAAACACCGTGAAGAAGGATAAACCTTCATGCACTCATTATAAGAAGGAAGGACATGATGAGGCACACTGTTGGTCTTTGCATCTGGAATTGAATCCCAAGAAGTTTGGGGGTAAAGAGCGAAAGAATGTTGTTTCTATTCAAAAGGACTTGGGATCAGATTTAGGTGACGAGACAATGGTTACAGCTACAGGTATAAAAGGTAAAGATTCTAAAGCATATACAAGTACTTCTTCAAATTCTGTTGATAATGATAATGATGAGAGGAAAAGAAATGAGCTATTTCACATAAGAGTCATTTCCAAGCATACTAAAATTGATACTTTATTTGATAGTGGGTCACAAGTTAATTTTATTTCTGAAGCAATTGTAAAGAAGTTGGGTCTAGAAACAAAGCCTCATAAAAAGCCATATCTATTAGGTTGGGTGTGTGATAAAACTAAACTACAAGTTACAAAACAAGGTAAACTTCGTTTTGCTATTGGGTCAAAGTTTGTAGATGAGGTTGAGTTAGACATAGTCCCATTGGACATATGCGAAATTGTATTAGGAAGTCCATACTTGTACGATAGAAATGCTATCTTCTGTCGAACTGAAAATAAGTATCAACTCACTAAGGATGGAATTGAATATATTGTAAGGGCTCATAAACTCAAAGATAACTTCTCTCTCATAAATTCTGGACAGATAAAAATAATTGTAAATGCAAGTAAACAATTTTTACTAATGATTGTAAAAGCAAAGGATATTGATAAATCCAATGCATTACAAGGTTGTAATCCTAAACAAAAAGCATATCTAGTTAAAGTTGTTTCCAATTATGATATTCTGTTTCAAGAGCCTAAAGGGCTTCCACCCAAGCCAGAAATACAACATGAGATTTATTTGCAGTAGGATGCTCCACTACCTAACATTGGAATGTACGGGTTATCAGCTCTAGAGAATGCATAAATAAGGAAGCAGGTACAATATTTGCTCGATCAAGGGTTTATTCGACCAAGCACATCACCGTGCAGATCACCTATTGTGTTAGTGCGAAAGAAAGATGGTTCGTGGCTAATGTGCATTGATTTTAGAGCATTGAATAAAATCACAATAAAGAATCGTTATCCTCTTCCTCGTATTGATGATTTGTTAGATAAATTAAAAGATGTAGTTTACTTCTCTAAATTGGAATTGCAAAGCGGCTACCATAAAATCAGAGTTTCAGAACAGGATGTATGGAAGGCTGCTTTCAAAATGAAGCAAGGACTCTATGAATGGATGGTTATGCATTTTGGCTTAACTAACGCTCCAGCCACATTCATGCGAGTCATGAATGATGTATTTAGGCCATTCATTGATGATTTTGTAATATTCTATTTAGATGATATTCTTGTTTTCAGTAGAACATGGGATGAACATGTTAAGCATGTAAAGAAAATTTTAGATGTTTTGAGAAGAGAAAATATCTATGTAAAACTGTCAAAATGTGAATTTGGCATAACATCTTTGAATTATTTGGGTTATATTGTAGGGGGTGGTGAATTGAAGATAGATCCCTCTAAGGTCGAAGTCACTGTAAATTGGCCTAAGCCCAATACTGCTACAGAAGTTAGAAGTTTCTTAGGGGCAACGCAATATTGGAGAAAGTTTATTGCTATCTTTTCTTTGATTGCAACTCCTTTACATGCTTTGACAAGTGTGAAATAGGTGTTTTAGTGGGGAGGAAAATAGCAGAAAGCCTTTGAAACATTGAAATAAAGGATCAGTACAGTGCCAGTACTAGCACTACTAGATCTTCAACATCTATTCGAGATCAAGACATATGCAAGTGAATATGCCATGAGGGCAGTGTTGATGCAGCACGAAAAGCCTATATGCTTTAATTTTGAGACATTTACATCAACAGTAGTTAACTATCCCACATATGATAAGGAATTATATGCATTAGTTCAGAGTGTTAAAAGTGGAAACATTACATAATGGGTAAAGAAACAATCATACACACAGATCATCAACCACTACAATACTTACACTCACAAACTAAATTGCAACAATCAAGACATTACAGGTGGATGGGTTTCCTACAACAATTTCATCTTGTTATCATATATAAGAAGGGCATACATAATAAGGCTGCAGATATGTTATCAAGACCAATTACAAATGCATCCAAAATACTTAAGCATAATTCAGTAAATCATGAAAGTTACATAGAACAATATGCTCAAGACACAGATTTTAAGGATGTATATGCAACTTTAAGTCATGGAAAATAGGTAGAAGAATTGGATTATTACATAAAGGACAAACTCTTATATCATTTGGGAAAGTCATGCATTCCAAAAACTGAAAGAGTTAACATAATTCGAGAAGCACATACTTCTCTCATATCAGGTCATTTTGGTGTAAGTAAAACAGATGCACAATTACAAAGATTATGCTATTGGCCATGGATGAATGAGTGTGTTCCTAGATATATTAAAGGATGTACTATGTGTGCTACAAGCAAGCCAAGTAATAGAAAATTAGGCTTGTATACTTCATTGCCAATTCCTTCTCGTCCTTGGGAAAGTGTTTCCATGGATTTTTTTGGGTGATTGCCAAAGTCTAGAAAGGGTCATGATTATTTGTATGTAGTTGTGGATAGGTTCAGTAAAATGTGTATTTTGACACCATTTAATAAACAGGTCATAGCTGAACAAACTGCAAAGTTGTTCTTTCAAAATGTATGGGTTCATTTTGTGTTTCCCACTTCTATTGTATCCGATCGAGATTCTCGATTTGTTGGGAAATTTTGGTCAAGTATATGGGGGTTAATGGACACAAAGTTAAAGAAGAGCATGTCATTTCATCCGCAAACATATGGTCAGATAGAATTGGTCAACAAGATAGTAATACAGTTTCTTCGAGGATATTTCAGCAAGCATCACAAACTTTGGGATGAGCATTTGTGTTATGTGCAACGTGCTTACAACCATGCGAAACATTCTTCTATTCAGAGATCTCCTTTTGAGACTTGTTTTGGTTTTACACCAAAGTCTCCCTTGAATTTTGTCTTTGGTAAGACAAAGCAGTTGATGGACATAGTGACGTGGAAAAACCAACCAAGTTCATTGAACAAATACAGGAAATTCACCAGGCATTACAGGAACAGCTGGAAAGAAGCCAAACAAAGTATAAAGTGTGGCATGACAAGCATTGAGTTGAGCATAGTTTTCAAGTTGGTGATCAAGTCTAGTTGTACATCAGCAAAGAAAGACTGCAAGGGCAAGGTAAAAAGTTGAAACCAATTAGATATGGTCCTTTCAAATTACTTGATAAAATTGGTGAAAATTATTTCTGCCTAGATCTACCAGCTTATATGCAGATCTATTCTGTCGTAAATGTTGAAAAATTGAGATTGTATGAACCTTCATTGATTGAATATTGTGAAGAGCAAGGTCAGCTACCTTCCATTGAAGATCTTTTTCCTGAGCATCTCAATGAGCTACAAGAGGACACAGTTCTTGACAGGAGGATAAGGACTTCACGACAGGGAAATGTTGAGTATCTTTGAGTCCAACTCAAAGATACAAATACAAGTAAAGCACGATGGATAGAGATTGGAAAAGTGAAGGAACTTTATCCTCACTTACTCCATAAATAAAACCAACTTTTGGTGGTCCAAAAGCTTCCAGTGGGGAGGAGTGATCCAAAATGGATCCAGTTTTGCCACTAGATTAAAGTCTTCAAATTTAATTGAAAGTTAGATCAAGTCGAAGTGCTCGATGAGATGATTCCAACGATGTGAACGGCGTGAAAATCCGAGTTCGGATGAAGAAGTTAAGGCCAATCAAAGTTTTAGGCAAACTAAGGTAAAAATAGTCAAAGTCAAAGAAAGTCAAATCAAACTAGTCAACGGTCAATAGTCAACGTTGACGTCAACAGGACACGTGTCGTCCCAAGAATGCACCACATGTTTGTGATGATGTCAGCAAGGAGGGTGACATGGAAGTTTATGATTGGTGCATATGGACCAATTTGGTGCTGACACGTGGTAGCCCGGATTTGTCCAATATTGTTATGAAAATCCCAAAATTTGGGGGTCAGGGAGGATCGAACCCCTGACCTCCCAGAATAGTGGTGACTTTGTTGGATTGTGCGCATTGATTGGGCTATGGTTTGGATCTTGTTAACTGTAGAGGCGATATTATATTTAATTTTGTAGTTGGGTATGTCGAAAAAAGGGCTGGACGGTCGGGTCAACCCTAGACCGCCGGTCCCTTAGCATCAAATGTTTTTGTGTAACCGCCAGAGTTGGAATGATGTTAACGTGGTAAGGTTTCAAACCATACATGATATATATTATATCGTAACTATATTATACAACATAACAAACTATATCCAAACCAATGATACACCATATCAAATATATATATATATATATACGATATCCATTGTAAAACGGCGGAGAGGTCGGGCAGGGGTTTTGACCCGCCGACCTTCCCACGCTATATACACCTTCGCCACGTACAACATTGCCACTATGCGAAATGACAGACTTGTTTATCAAGCCGTCCTAAACCATTCATATCATTTCGTTGCAGGTTCAATCCCCGAGGAGCGCACAATTTCCCAAAAGCGGATTTTGACATGCAGAAGTGGTTTTGACAGCGCAAAAGTGGTTTTACACAGTTGAGAAGTGGTTTTGCCATGGGTAAGGGTGGTTTTTGTCTTTCCAAGGGGTCTAGAGGTCACAATGGCCAAATATGGTCAAGTTTATACTCGTTTGACTCGAAATTTCGAGTTGAACTCAGTGGTGAGGTTCATTTTCCCATCTGAGGCTCTGTTTTTGAGCTCATGCCTATAAGAACATTTTTTAAGAAAAAATAAAGAGGTCAACACTGGAAGCGAAAGGACCAAGAGATGTAGCCAGGAAGTCTGGTGAACTCCTTTATTAAATTTTGTTGTGTTGATGTGTTTGAATGTGTCTTTGAATGATTTAATTGTTTATGTTATTCACAATATTTTCAATCCATTGCATTAAGTAACATAAGTGAGTTCACACATAGTCTATAATACCTTTTTCATTAATGGATCAAGGAGACATAGAGATCCAAAATTCTTAAAGATCGAGAAGAAACATGGTGCCTTAGAAGTCGAGATACTTAGCTTCAGGATGGAGATGAGAATACAAAGTTTTCCATAATTATGCAAAGGGAAGGAAAGTCAACAACACCATTTGGCACATGTCATCTGAGGATGGTCAACTCGCTACCTTTCATCAGCTAGCACACCTAGGCAACTCACACTTCTAGAAGCTTTTCAAGGCTCCCCCTGGTGCTACCCTTTCCAAAATAGTGTGGATAGATGGTCTCTTCCCTCGGTTTGTTGACCCAGAAGAAGCAGAGGAGATCACAAATCTTGTTACTATTGGAGAATTGGAAAGCACGCTAAAATGGTTCAAAAAAGATAAAAGTTTGGGGCCATATGGATGGACTATTGAGTTTTACTTATCCTTTTACGATACTATTGGACAAGATCTTCTAAAGGTGGTGGAGGACTACAGGATTTCAAGGAGAATGTATGAGGCCATCAACTCTACCTTTATCGCCCTCATTCCCAAAACCAACTCCCCTATATCTTTCAATGGCTTCAGACCTATTTCACTCTGCAACTATCTATACAAGATCATAGCCAAAATTATTGCCAATAGACTTAAGCCTATTCTATCATGTCATATTTATCTAGAACAATTTCTTTTCTCCATAATAGATAGATTCATGAGCGTATTGGCACTTCTCAGGAAGCCCTCCACTCCATTAAGACAAAAAAGCTTAAAGATGCCATTCTAAAAATTTACCTCTCAAAAGCTTTTGATCGGGTGAGTTGGCTCTACCTTAAGATGCTACTCACCCATTTAGGCTTTCCTCCTCCCTTCATTAATTGGGCCATGTGATGCATCACTACTGTCTCTTTCAGTGTCCTAATCAATGGATCTTCTTCCAACTTTTTTCATGCAGAGCATGGACTTAGACAAGGATTTCCCCTCTCCACGCTCCTCTTTCTGCTAGCCATGGAGGGACTTAGAAGATTAATAACCTCAGCCAAAAGAGAGGGGCGATTACAGGGACTCCATATATCAGACCAATGTATTCTCAGCCACCTCCTTTTCATTGATGATGTGCTCATATTTCTAAATGGAGGCATTCGGGATACCACGACATCTTGTTGCTCTCCTCTTCGGCCACAGGTATGGAATCTAATCGATTGAAATCCACTATCACCCTCTCAGCCTGTACCCCACAGGAAGCTTGGGTTACACAACAAAAATTCCCATTCTAGAGCCATGAACTGGATGATGGGCTCAAACACCTTGGTTTCTGGATCAAACCACACTCTACAAGATTGTTGACTAGATATGGCTTGTGGTCAAGATAAAAAAAGACTACTCGACTGGAACCACAAATTCATCTCTAGAGTAGGTTGATTAATGATAATTAAAATAGTCTTAGAGGCTACACCTGTGTATTGGATGTCTCTAGCATGGATTCCTAAAATAATTTTATCCCGGGTACAAAAACTTTGCTGCATATTCCTTTGGAATGGTTATAAGGAAGGAAAACCTTTTTCCTGGGTGGGTTGGAAACACATTGCAATTCCAAAGAAATGGGGTGGCTGGGGATTGAAAGATCTATCCTCCTTTTCTCATGCACTCGCTACAAAGATGGGATGGCTTATCCTTACATCCCATAGCCTTTGGATAGAGGTGATCCACTACAAATATATCTGGCCACATAAATTATGGATTGGATTCGTTTACCTACCTGGCAAAGAAATGGGATATCCATGGTTTGGTGAACTGTATTACATACCTTACCCACCATCAGGAATGGAATCACTTGGAGAATTAGTGATGGTTTATCGGTGCACATTGGCATCGACCCCTGGACGGGCTGTGGCAACATGTTTCACCTCCCTCCTGACCTCATTCAATTTCTCAAGAGCAGAGATATTACTATGATTGCTCATATTGCTGACCCTGGGAATAACACATGTTTTACACAAGCATGGGAAACAGATGAGCATCTGGGTATTCCTGTGCAACGACATCAAGATTGGGATGGCTATATTAATGTGTTGCCAGAATCCCATGTCCAAATAAAGGAAGGTGCCAATGAACCTGTTTGGGCCCCTGCTACTCATGGAATTTATTCCCCCAAAGTTGGTTATCCCATCAGACATGTTGTTTAAAGGCCACTTAAGCTATTGGATTGGTGGTGCAGTCTATGGAAATTAAAAGCTCCTCCGCGAACTAAACTATTCATGTGGAATGTCTTACGGAATAGGACACAAATAGGGGTCAATCTTATGAAACAATCCTTCTTCATTCCATATTGGTGATTACTTCGTCATCAAGTAGAGGAAACTAATGATCACCTTTTTTATGTTATGCCCGTTGGTGCTTCACATGTGGGAATAGGTTCTAGCCACATTATCCTTAACCTACAGATGGCATGGTCTCAATGTCTTAGAAGCCTGAGATCTATGGAGAGCTGAGACCTCGAACCATAAAGTCCATTGCCTTCCGCTACTTATCTGTTGGACGATTTGGTTCATCAGGAATGGGATCATTTTCAGAGATAGAGTGGTTCGATGATCATACTCCATTGCCAAAATTGTATCTGCATATCATGAAATCTCGGAAGAGAAGCACACCCCTGCTGGCCGCGTCGTGACACCTGAAGTCATTAATCACAATCTACCTAGGGCATATTTTGATGGGGCAGCACAAGAATAGGGGTGTGGGGGGGGGGTATAATATTGCACAAAACTAAAAATCATCTCTATAGAATTCAGATGGGTTTAGGGATGGGAACAAAATTTTTTGTAGAATTGATCTCTCTTAGACACCTCCTTCATTTTTCTCTTGCACATGCATGCAATGACATTCAGATATTTGGAGATTCTAAAATCATCATCAATTGGTTCAACAACACATCTGCATGTCATATAAACTCTCTCAGAAACATTTTGGATGAAATCAAGATCTTAAAATCTCAATTTAATTATATCTCTTGTCAACACATTTACAGAGAGCGTAATTCGACTATCAACTAACTTTCCAAGGAGGCCACGACACATCCCAAAGGACTATGGATAATTCAAGGGAAGCTAGGAGAAGAGCATTACCAATATTATCATTGCCCCTACTTAGATCGGTTCTATCACCGGGCCGCTAGGCCCTAATTTTTGCAGTATATAGTAGTGATTTATGTCACTACTTGTCTTTATACATTATATATATTATTTATACGAACTCTTTCAGTATACCCTGCGTGGTAAATTATGTACAGACTTGTGTTTTTTATGGCCTCTGCCAAACATACTGCATATGCCATACAGGCATCTACTACATGTAATTTTTCTATATTAATGGAAAATTATGATTTTTCCTCCGGGAAAAAAACAAGCACACTTATACAATTTTTTTATTTTCTTCTGATGGGGTTTTATTTCATCTCTTTTTATATTTTCTATTTTTTCATATTTCCATTTTTTCTTTATTTTTTCATACCCTCTATTATAAAATTACAACTAACTTATAAAAAATAAAGCATGTTACAACATAACCACTTGAAAAAGGAATTGATCTGACCCCTACTATTCATGACAATATTTTCGTCAAACATATCATAAATAGGTAATTTGTAGATCACAACAACAGATCTGAGCATAGTTATCTTGTTGAAATATGGCAACAAGAATATTCCAATTTAATTTTTCCTTGAATTAAATTGTGAATTAAAATCAAATTTAGTCTTAACAGCTACTTGGAAATAATTAATTATTTTTTTTTTAAATTAATTAGTTGGAGAAATTCAAGTTAGAAGTCTTTCTGAAGTCATGCAAGAGTTATCCCTTAAATTAAGGAGATAAGATTGAGTTATATTTGAGTTGTAATTAGTTAACTTAGTTTACTGAGTTAAGTCTAGTTAAATTAGTTCCAAACTGTTTGAAGAACTAATAGAGAGTTAACAGTCAGTTGATGCATGCATGCACTCAACTAGTGCTACTCTAGTTAACTGAAGATTCCCTCTTCAGAAACTCATGCATGTCTATTCTGAGAAACACCCAGCTGAGATTAAAGTCAAGGACAGTGTACTATCAGTTGCATGTGTTTTCTTATAAAGAAAACTCATGCATGCAGTCAAGGAATCATCCTTGAAGATTGTGCAGTTTTGGAGATTGATCATCCACTTGGTAGGAGATCATCCACTTGGTTGAAGGAAAATCATCCACAAGGAATTATGCAAGGAAATAGGAGCTCGAAGGGCAAAGAGGAAGGCTGGAGAGAAGCCAAGATTTCCTGTGAGCATCTGTGAGGATTGTATTGAGAGCTGACTAGCTGTGAGAGCTAAGGCTTTGTATAATTCCTATGTATTTCCACCTTGTATGATAATACAGATAGTGGGGTTTTTAGTTGAGGCTTTCCCCAAAGTATTTTCAAGTGTATTGTGCAATGATTCTTCTTCTTCTGGTTATATTTTTTAGCTCGATCTTTAAGCTTTCGTAAATTGATAATAGAAGTAGGTTATAGTATTCTGCTTTGATTTATATTGCATTATCAAGTTAACCTACCATTAGATTTTCTACATGGTATCAAAGCTGGATTTTTAGAAATTTTCTACATGGTATTAGAGTTGGATTTGTAGAAAATTTTCTACATGGTATCGAAGCTGTGAACAATATACTGAGAAGAAAATTCGAATTTTGAAGTTCGCGCTTGCAGGTGCAAATCGAATGTTGGAAATAATACTGAGAGGGGGGGTGAATTAGTATTATCAGATCAATAAAACTTTTCAAATTTCATGCTCAGAAACATATACGCTACCTCAGTTAAGTGAACCAGTGTGTACACGCTACTGTGTCTAAAGCAACTAGTGTATATCCAGAAATCTTATGATTCAGTTAGCTTATCTTCAGTAAATGCATCAGAACATTATTAACCACATTGACAGTAAACAGGTGCAGTATAACAGAACAGATCATCACATAAAAGCCACACACATGAACACCATGATATAAGGTGGAAACCCAATGTGGGTGAAAACCACCTGCTGCAAGTCGTCTCTTTCTTTCTTTAATAAGAAACTTCAGTTTACAATCTTTTGTACTGGTGCAGCCTTATACCAGTACGCAGGCTACAACCTGCAGAGGGCTACAACCCTCTCTCGTTTTCCAACTACTTCTGGAAGGGAGCTACAACCCCCTCAGCTCTTGTACTAGCCGATCCATTTACTAGTACGTAGGTGCTGACCCTACAGAAGGCTACAACCTTCTTTCCTACAGGGACCACGTTTCATCATTTTTCAGACTGGATCCATGAGTATAAAACAAACACTGCTGCAATACAATCATCAACTTATACTTGCATCATAATTCTCTAGATCACCCAATACTGAATCACTGAAACCCTGTCATCAAGAACACAGAAACACAAAACAGAGCCCAGAACTCTGCAACAACCACCAGAATCAACAGCAACATGAAATATCAAATCTTATTATGCATACACTACTTCGATATACCAAAACCGCGTGTATACGCACTTTCTCCAAAGGCAACCCGCATGCAGATCTAGAAATAATTACTTATACCTTCGCTGTCAGATCCGACCCTTGCCAAGCGTCCCGAACAGATAACCAGCAATACCAGATCTTCTCACTTCATCAGACACACATTGCTTACCTCCCTTTGCCTAATGATCTTCTCCTTATATAGCCTTAGGCACTTCACAATACCACAGACTAAAACCATAGTAACACAATACCATCAACTTCAAAACTAGGGATCGGCACGCCCGTCGAGACACCATGGTCCAAAACCATAGGCACAACTTCCAAGGACTAACCACCACGGACCAAAGGTACTTTTCACATGTACGCGCTTTTACTGAAGCCAACCTGCGTGTACACGCTGGTTTTCCTTGATGAACCTGTGTATATCTTTTTCTTGTCCTGCTATACTGAGATCTATCCTCTGATCAAGTTGCCATCACTTGTACCTGTCTCTGAGTGAGTTGCCATCAAGGACAACACTTGTATCATAATGCCAACAATCTCCCCCTTTGGACTTGATGGCAACCACCACACCAAGTCACTCTCCCCCTTTGACATCAAGGGCAAAGGGCGGACCAAGATATTCTCTTCTTTGGTATACCTTCTGATGTCCATACTCCCCCTGAGTACCTGCTGAAATCTCCAAATGTGCTCCCCCTTTGTGTATGCCAAAGTGTACCAATCTATCCATGCTCCCCCTGAGCAGATGCAGGTTCTAAGACCAGCAATAACTAACATTTATCATATATGATCTGTACCATATGCATAAACCTGCAATACCATTCCTTTGATCAAACAACAAGATGTATCATTTAGTTTCATCAGCAACTTCCAACCATAATGCCAACAATGAATATTTGAAGTATATGCTCCCCCTGAGCGTGAGCCAACCATGACTAAACCATTTCCTGAGTCTGTTCTGCTTCCCTTTCTACATATACGCGACTTTGCAGCCTGTAACTCGCGTATATACGCGACTTGTCTTCATTATATCAGCGTATGCAAGATGGAATACTGAAATTCATCACTTTCAGATTCCCCTGTGTCTGTTGTGTCAGCTGTCTGAGTTATGCCACACCTTTTTGTCTCTGTCTTCTTCAATTCCTGGAACTGTGATGATGTATGGTCCTCTTGTTTTGAATTTTGAAATCTGCTCCTGCATTCTCTTGCTTTATGCCCATAGTTGTTGCATGTATAACATCTTACATATTTCATGTTCCTTCTATCGCAATCAATTGCTTTGTGTCCATATGCATTGCAGGCAAAGCAATATCCTCTGAAATACCTGGGATGCGATGATCTTTTGTAATGGTCTTGAACCATTCTACTTCTACATCTGGCTGCAACATGTCCAAGATTATGACATACATAACATTCAACATTATTCAGTGGAGGAAATAATCGTCTATCACGTCCATAGTTAGGAGTAAAGGATCTTTCTTGAGGAATTTCTTTCCTTGGTTGTTCCTTGTTGAGCATTTCAGATTTCTCATTAGAGTTTCTTGCCTCACCTTGTGAACTAGATTCACCTTCAACATATTCATGAAAACCAAGACCAGTTTTGATAGCAGGAGACCTTTAACTATTAAGAATATCGTCCAAGACTTTAGTAATATCTTGAAATCGTAAAAGCTTATCCTTTTCTTCTAATTTACCTTTCAAGATATTTACCTCAACTTGATGTTGTTCTTCCTTTTTCAGATATTGATTCCTTAGGTCTTCTTCAGCTTTTCTTCCTTCTTCCACTTGTCGCTTTAGTTTGATCACTTCATGTTCTTGATCTTCAAGAGCTTCTCTATTCTGTTCTCTTGATTTTTTAAGATCTTCTTTTAGAGAGAGGATCTTTGATTCAAGTCTCTGAATAGTTATGCTCTGATCCTTTACTATATCCTACAATTGCTCCCTTACCCTGGTTTATGTTTCCAATTGTTCATTTAATTTGGTAACTTCTTCAGTTTCTGCATTCTTCTGTTCATGTGCCATGAGACTTCTAATATCTTCACTATTATTGGATGAAGCATTCTTCTTTTCATGTGCCATGAGACTTCTAATATCTTCACTATCATTGAATGAACTTTTAATATGGGTATAATAGCTTCTACCATCTTCTTCAGATATCTTTCCATTGTTATGAGGGCATCTAGCAGCATAGTGACCAACTCTACCACATAGAAAACATTTGAAAGGTAGCTTACCTTTGAACCGTCCAGTGCCCCGTTCAAGATTCTTGACAAAATTTACCTCATCTTCTTCCTCTGATGCTTCGAATGCGGCTTCTGATGGTACCTCTTGTCGCATTTCAAAAGCAGTTAAGATCCCTTGAAGCTGTGACATGGTGATTTTCTGCACATTCTCCTTTTCTTCTATGGCAGATACTTTAGAATCAAATTTAGCAGACAGAGATCTCAAAACCTTTTCAACTAAGACAACTTCCTCAAATTCTTCACCCAGATCCCTCATACAATTTACAATCTCATCCATACGCATGAAATAATTAGCTATGCTTTCATTACTATGCATCTTAAGAGTTTCATACCGGATTCTGAGAGTTCGAAGCTTTGCTCTTTTTACCTGATCATCTCCTTCGTAGCTTGTAACGATTTTGTCCCATATTTCCTTAGCTGATTTGAAATGCATGATCTTCATAAATTCTGATTGTGTCAAACTACTCAATAGGACAGTAACAACTTTGGCATTGAGCTCATATTGCTTTTTCTCTGTTGGATCTGTAGGAGTTGCTGATGGGAATTTGTATCCTCCTTCTACGATTCCCCAAACTTCTACTCCAAGTGATTGTAGATATGCAGTGGTTCTTATCTTCCAGTGGGTAAAATTATTCCCGTCAAAGACTGGTGGCCTGATGTGTGCCTCTCTTTCTGGATTAGCCATTCTGATGGATCTTTTCCTTCAAGCGATCAAGCTTCCTCTGAAGGACCTGCTCTGATACCAATTGTTGGAAATAATACTGAGAGGGGGGGGTGAATCAGTATTATCAGATCAATAAAACTTTTCAAATTTCATGCTCAGAAACATATATGCTACTTCAGTTAAGTGAACCAGCATGTACACGCTACTGTGTCTAAAGCAACTAGCGTATATCCAGAAATCTTATGATTCAGTTAGCTTATCTTCAGTAAATGCATCAGAACATTATTAACCACATTGATAGTAAACAGGTGCAGTATAACAGAACAGATCATCACATGAAAGCCACACACATGAACACCATGATATAAGGTGGAAACCCAATGTGGGTGAAAACCACCTGCTGCAAGTCGTCTCTTTCTTTCTTTAATAAGAAACTTCAGTTTACAATCTTTTGTACTGGTGCAGCCTTATACCAGTACGCAGGCTACAACCTGCAGAGGGCTACAACCCTCTCTCGTTTTCCAACTACTTCTGGAAGGGAGATACAACCCCCTCAGCTCTTGTACTAGCCGATCCATTTACTAGTACGTAGGTGCTGACCCTACAGAAGGCTACAACCTTCTTTCCTACAGGGACCACGTTTCATCAATTTTCAAACTGGATCCATGAGTATAAAACAAACACTGCTGCAATACAATCATCAACTTATACTTGCATCATAATTCTCTAGATCACCCAATACTGAATCACTGAAACCCTGTCATCAAGAACACAGAAACACAAAACAGAGCCCAAAACTCTGCAACAACCACCAGAATCAACAGCAACCTGAAATATCAAATCTTATTATGCATACGCTACTTCGATATACCAAAACCGCGTGTTTACGCACTTTCTCCAAAGGCAACCCGCGTGCAGATCTAGAAATAATTACTTATACCTTCGCTGTCAGATCCAACCCTTGCCAAGCGTCCCGAACAGATAACCAGCAATACCAGATCTTCTCACTTCATCAAACACACATTGCTTACCTCCCTTTGCCTAATGATCTTCTCCTTATATAGCCTTAGGCACTTCACAATACCACGGACTAAAACCATAGTAACACAATACCATCAACTTCAAAACTAGGGATCGACACGCCCGTCGAGACACCATGGTCCAAAACCATAGGCACAACTTCCAAGGACTAACCGCCATGGACCAAAGGTACTTTTCACATGTACGCGCTTTTACTGAAGCCAACCTGCGTGTACACGCTGGTTTTCCTTGATGAACCTGCGTATATCTTTTTCTTGTCCTGCTGTACTGAGATCTGTCCTCTGATCAAGTTGCCATCACTTGTACCTGTCTCTGAGTGAGTTGCCATCAAGGACAACACTTGTATCATAATGCCAACATCGAATTCATATCATACTTCAAGGTTGGCCAATGGCGTTCTATGGCTTGAGACTCGAGTATGCCTTGGAAGGTAGCTCGAATTACATAGCATGCAAAGATAGAATGGAGGATGTATTAGAAGACAATGGCTTGAAGGAATTCATTGATCAAGAAATCCCAAAACTAGCTTCAACTAATGCACAAGAGTTGGCTGAGTGGAAGAAGTGTGTGGCGAAGATGAGACAGATCATCCTTGAGGGAGTTCAAGACCATATTGTCTCAAGTCTCCATGGGAAGGATACTCCATTTTCAATGTGGAAGACATTGAAGGACCTCTACCAGAACAGTAGAGACAGAGGAAATTGGTACTCAAGGATAAGCTTCTAAGAATCAAGATGGAGAAGGGTGATATTATTTCCACATATCTGAAAAAGCTCACCACCTACCGAGATGAGCTTGGCAGTGTGGGAATAACTATTTCCAATGATGATATGGTGAGCCTCGCTCTCCTTTGCCTTCCAAAGAGTTGGAATAGCTACTAGGACTCTATGAATGGAAGGGAGAAATTGTCGGATTGGGAACGACTATGGTCGTATCTTATGCAGGAGGAGATCAGGAGGAGCACACGAGATGGTTCTTCATCCAAGAATGATGATGAAGAAAATCTGGCCTTAGCAAGTAAGGCAAGGAAAGGGAAGGGGAAGGCCTCCAATTTCAAATCAAATTCTTCTCATGGAGGGAAGAAGGGTGACATGTCTAAAGTAAGATGCTTTAATTGTCACATGATGGTACATTATTCGACTAATTTCTCATCAAAGAAGTCCAAAAAGGGATCCTTGGAAGGATCGGAAGGTGAGGCCTTAGCCTCTCAGTTCAAAATGGAATTTACCTTCATCGCATGCATGGTGTTATCGATGATGGGTTGTGTCTGGTATCTTGACAGTGGAGCCTCATTCCACATGACCGGTGATAAAAATTTATTCAGTGCCTTGGAGGAGAAAGACCTCAAGATGCGCATAGAGATGGGTGACGATGGACAGTATAGTGTTTCAGGAGTGGGCATGGTTTCTTTTCAGAGGGAGCATGGAGCTCCTATCACCTTGACAGATGTGAAGTATGTGCGTGGACTGAAGAAGAACTTGGTATCAGTCGCGGTGTTGGAGGAAAAATGCTACGATGTTGTCTTCAGTGAAGGAAAGGCGTTCCTAAGACACATAGCCACGGGTCAAGAATCTCTATAAACTAGAGGTAGATGATTGTGTAGCATTGAGTATGAAAGCATAATTGGTGCAAAGCCAATACATTGGCGAGTTGTGGCACAGGCAGTTGGGCCATTTGCATCATGGGGCTTTGAAGATAATGCAACAGATATCTACAGGACTTCCCAAAGGTAAACTTAGAGCAAGTTGACACATGCAAAGATTGTACCTTGGGAAAGTACACCAAGTCTTCCTTTCATGATCGAGACAGTCAAGCAAAGGCTATCTTAGAGCGAGTTCATACTGATGTGTGTGGACCATTCTCGATGACATCCACAATGAAGCAAAGGTAGTATTTGATTTTCATTGATGACTATTCTCGTAAATGATGGATTTATTTCATGCAGAAGAAGGAGCAAACCTTCACAAGGTTTTGTGAGTTCAAAGCTTTGGTCGAGAAAGAGTTAGGGAAGAAGATCAAGGCCTTGAGAAGCAACAATGGTGGAGAATATGTCTCTCGAGAGTTTAAGGAATTCTATGCACTGGAAGGAATTAAACAGGAGTTGACGGCACCTCATAACCCACAAAAGAATGGGGTGGCCGAGAGGAAGAACAGAACTATTGTAGGGGCAGCACGGGCAATGTCACATGACCAAGGCCTACCACTTCAATTATGGGCTGAGGCATGCAACACATTGGTCTATTTGCAGAATAGAAGCCCGCATCGCATACTTGGGATGAAGAAACCAGAGGAAGCTTTCTCCGATAAGAGACTAGATGTGGGTCACTTTAGGATCTTTGGCTCATCGGTATATTGTCATGTGACAAAGGATGCATGAAAGAAGCTTGAGATGAAAACAGAGTTGGGGATATTTGTGGGGTACAATGATACACCTCATAACTATTGGGTGTACTTGCCTACTATTCAGAGGACAATGGTTCGCAGAGATCTCAAGTTTGATGAGCAGAGGGCCATGCGAGTTTCCCTTTAGAGGGAGCTCCCACTACAGGCTGTGGAGGAACTATTGGTTCCTAAGGAGGAGGAGCCTCAGACTAATGCGGAGCAGCTGCATGCAAAGGTTCCAGGAGTGGAGACATCCACTCAAGCATAGTCTTCCAGAGATGGACGAAAGCACACAAGAGAAGCTGACAGATTGTTGGAGGATGCAAGAGAGAATGTGGGATCACCATCTTCTCAACGCAGACAGAGGAGGTCACCTAAGAGGTACACTGGATACATGGCCCTTGCTGGGAATGTGTTGAGATCGAGCCATCTTCCTTTGAGGAAGCAATGCAACAGCTGATTTGGGTTGATGCTATGGTGTAGGAGTATGACTCCATAGTTCATAACAGTGTTTGGGACGTGGTTCCAAGACCGAAGAACAAATCAATTGTGAGTTCCCGTTGGCTTTACAAGGTAAAGCAAGCTACTAATGGTAGTGTGGAGAAGCATAAGGCAAGATTTGTTGTCCGTGGCTTTTCACAGGTCGAGAGGATCATGTTGCTGCAGTATATTTCAACAGAGGAGGAAGATGCTGACATTTTGACAAAGACATTGTCAAAGTGTAAATTTGAGTTCCATAAAGACAGGATCGGGGTGGCAGATAATCCCTTTCTTGTTGAGAGGGAGTGTTGAAATATGGCAAGAAGAATATTCCAATTTAATTTGTCCTTGAATTAAATTATGAATTAAAATCGAATTTAGTCTTAATAGCTACTTGGAAATAATTAATTAATTTATTTTAAATTAATTAGTTGGAGAAATTCAAGCTAGAAGTATTTTGAAGTCATGCAAGAGTTATCCCTTAAATTAAGGAGATAAGATTGAGTTATATTTGAGTTGTAACTAGTTAACTCAATTTACTAAGTTA